>JAPTYO010000015.1:17372182-20180854 GCA_036873135.1 Clarkia xantiana subsp. parviflora | reverse complement strand
AAAATAGAGGTCCGAGAGAGGTTATATTGAAAAATGAAAAAATTGGCCAAAACTAAAGAATTTCGCATACTAACATCACGGAAAATGTGAAGTTTTGAGTCCGAAATGAGAAGTACTTTAAACCATTCCACGGTCATATATGATGAGTAAGAGTGCAAATAAAACTGATTTCATCAAAAACGAGGTCCGAAAAGAGGTTTATATTGAAAAAATGAGTAAATTTGCCGAAACTGAAGAATTCGCATCAACCATCACGGAAAATGTGAAGTTTTAAGTCCGAAATGAGAAGTACTTTAAACCATTCCAAGGTCTATACGATGAGTAAGATTTCAATAAAACTGATTTCATCAAAAACATAGGTCCGAAAAGAGGTTATATTGATAAAATGAGAAAATTGGCCGACTGAAGAATTTCGCATACTAACCATCACGGAAAATATTGTGAAGCTTTGAGTCCGAAATTAGAAGTACTTTAAACCATTCCATGGTTATATATGATGATTAAGAGTGCAAATAAAGCTGATTTCATAAAACAGAGGTCCGGGTGAGGTTATATTGAAAAAATGAAAAATTGACCGAAACTGAAGAATTTCGCATACTAACCATCACGGAAAATGTGAAGTTTTGAGTCCGAAATGAGAAGTACTTTAAACCATTACACGGTCATATACGATGAGTAAAAGTGCAAATAAGCTGATTTCATCAAAATCATAGGTCCGAAAGAGGTTATTTGATAAAATGAGAAATTGGCCGAAACTGAAGAATTTCGCATACTAACCATCACGGAAATGTGAAGTTTTGAGTCCGAAATGAGAAGTACTTTAAACCATTCCACGGTCATATAATATGAGTAAGAGTGCAAATAAAACTTATTTCATCAAAAACAGAGTTCCGAAAAGAGTTTATATGAAAAAATGAGAAAATTGGCCGAAATTGAAGAATTTCGCATACTAACCATCACGGAAAATGTGAAGGTTTGAGTCCGAAATGAGAAGTACTTTAAACCATTCCATGGTCATATACGATGAGTAAGAGTGCAAATAAAACTGATTTCATAAAAATAGAGGTCCTATAGAGGTTATATTGGAAAAATTGGCAGAAACTGAAGAATTTCGCATACTAACCATCACGGAAAATGTGAAGTTTTGAGTCCGAAATTAGAAGTACTTTAAAACCATTCCATGGTCATATACGATGAGTAAGAGTGCAAATAAACTGATTTCATAAAAAATAGAGGTCCGAGAGAGGTTTATATTGAAAAATGAAAAAATTGGCCGAACTTAAGAATTTCGCATACTAACCATCACGGAACTGTGAAGTTTTGAGTCAGAAATGAGAAGTACTTAAACCATTCCACGGTCATATATGATGATTAAGAGTGCAATAAAACATATTTCATCAAAACGGAGGTCCGATAAGAGGTTATATATTAAAAAATGAGAAATTGGCCGAAACTAAAGAATTTCGCATACTAACCATCACAGAAAATATTGTGAAGCTTTGAGTCCGAAATGAGAAGTACTTTAAAACATTCCATGGTTATACGATGAGTAAAGAGTGCAAATAAAGCTGATTTCATAAAAACAGAGGTCCGAGTGAGGTTATATTGAAAAAATGAAAAAATTGGCCGAAACTGAAAAATTTCGCATATTAACCATCACGGAAAATGTGAAGTTTTAAGTCCGAAATGAGAAGTACTTTAAACCATTCCATGGTCTATATATGAGTAAGAGTGCAAATAAAACTGATTTCATAAAAAATAGAGGCTTGAGAGGGTTATATTGAAAAAATGAAAAAATTGGCAGAAACTGAAGAATTTCGGATACTAACCATCACGGAAAATGTTGAAGTTTTGAGTCTGAAATGAGAAGTACTTTAAACCATTCCATGGTCATACACGATGAGTAAGAGTGCAAATAAAACTGATTTCATAAAAAAAAAAAGAGGTCCGAGAGAGGTTATATTGAAAAAATGAAAAAATTGGCAGAAACTGAAGAATTTCGCATACTAACCATCACGGAAAATGTGAAGTTTTTGACTCTGAAATGAGAAGTACTTTAAACCATTCCATGGTCATATACGATGAGTAAGAGTGCAAATAAAACTGATTTCATAAAAAATAGAGGTCCGAGAGAGGTTATATTGAAAAATGAAAAAATTGGCCGAAACTGAAGAATTTCGCATACTAACCATCACGGAAAATGTGAAGTTTTGAGTCCGAAATGAGAAGTACTTTAAACCATTCCACGGTCATATATGATGATTAAGAGTGCAAATAAAACATATTTCATCAAAAACGGAGGTCCGAAAAGAGGTTATATTGAAAAAAATGAGAAATTGGCCGAAACTGAAGAATGTCGCATACTAACCATCACGGAAAATGTGAAGTTTTGAGTCCGAAATGAGAAGTACTTTAAACCATTCCATGGTTATATACGATGAGTAAGAGTGCAAATAGAGCTGATTTCATAAAAACAGAGGTCCGAGTGAGGTTATATTGAAAAAATGAAAAAATTGGCCGAAACTGAAGATTTCGCATACTAACCATCACGGAAAATGTGAAGTTTTGAGTCCGAAATTAGAAGTACTTTAAACCATTCCATGGTCATACACGATGAGTAAGAGTGCAAATAAAACTGATTTCATAAAAATAGAGGTCCGAGAGAGGTTATATTGAAAAATGAAAAAATTGGCCGAAACTAAAGAATTTCGCATACTAACCATCACGAAAATGTGAAGTTTTGTGTCCGAAATGAGAAGTACTTTAAACCATTCCGCGGTCATATATGATGATTAAGAGTGCAAATAAAACTGATTTCATAAAAAGGAGGTCCGAAAAGAGGTTATAAGAGGTTATATTGAAAAAAAAAAGAGAAAAATTGGCCGAAACTGAAGAATTTCGCATACTAACCATCACGGAAATGAGAAGTTTTGAGTCCGAAATGAGAAATACTTTAAACCATTCGTGGTCATATAAGATGAGTAAGAGTGCAAATAAAACTGATTTCATAAAAATAGAGGTCCGAGAGAGGTTATATTGAAAAATGAAAAAAAATTGGCTGAAACTGAAGAATTTCGCATACAACCCATCACGGAAAATGTGAAGTTTTGAGTCCGAAATGAGAAGTACTTTAAACCATTCCATGGTCATATACGATGAGTAAGAGTGCAAATAAAACTGATTTCATAAAAAATAGAGGTCCGAGAGAGGTTATATAGAAAAATGAAAAAAAAAAATTGGCCGAAACTAAAGAATTTCGCATACTAACCATCACGGAAAATGTGAAGTTTTGTGTCCGAAATGAGAAGTACTTTAAACCATTCCGCGTCATATATGATGAGTAAGAGTGCAAATAAAACTGATTTCATAAAAAAAAAGGGAGGTTAAAAAGGTTACATATAAAAATGAGAAAATTGGCCGAAACTGAAGAATTTCGCATACTAACCATCACGTAAAATATTGTGAAGCTTAGAGTCCGAAATTAGAAGTACTTTAAACCATTCCATGGTTATATACGATGAGTAAGAGTGCAAATAAAGCTGATTTCATAAAAAACAGAGGTCCGAGGGAGGTTATATTGAACAATGAAAAATTGGCCGAAATTGAATATTTTCGCATACTAACCATCACGGAAAATGTGAAGTTTTAAGTCCGAAATGAGAAGTACTTTAAACCATTCTATGGTCATATACGATGAGTAAGATTGCAAATAAAACTGATTTCATAAAAAATAGAGGTCCGAGAGAGGTTATATTGAAAAAATGAAAAAATTGGCCGAAACTGGAAATTTCACATACTAACCATCACGGAAATGTGAAGTTTTAGTCCGAAATGAGAAGTACTTTAAACCATTCCATGGTCATATACGATGAGTAAGAGTGCAAATAAAACTGATTTCATAAAAAATAGAGGTCCCGAGAGAGGTTATATTGAAAAATGAAAAAATTGCAGAAACTGAAGATTTCGCATACTAACCATCACGGAAATGAGAAGTTTTGAGTCCGAAATGAGAAATACTTTAAACCATTCCATGGTCATATAAGATGAGTAAGAGTGCAAATAAAACTGATTTCATAAAAATAGAGGTCCGAGAGAGGTTATATTGAAAAAATGAAAAAACAAATTTGCTGAAACTGAAGAATTTCGCATACTAACCATCACGGAAAATGTGAAGTTTTTAGTCTGAAATGAGAAGTACTTTAAACCATTCCATGGTCATATACGATGAGTAAGAGTGGAAATAAAACTGATTTCATAAAAAATAGAGGTCCTAGAGAGGTTATTTGAAAAATTGGCAGAAACTGAAGAATTTCGCATACTAACCATCACGGAAAATGTGAAGTTTTGAGTCCGAAATTAGAAGTACTTTAAACCATTCCATGGTCATATACGATGAGTAAGAGTGCAAATAAAACTGATTTCATAAAAAATAGAGGTCCGAGAGAGGTTATATTGAAAAATGAAAAATTGGCCGAAACTGAAGATTTCGCATACTAACCATCACGGAACTGTGAAGTTTTGAGTCCGAAATGAGAAGTACTTTAAACCATTCCACGGTCATATATGATGATTAAGAGTGCAAATAAAACTATTTCATCAAAAACGGAGGTCCGATAGAGGGGTATATATTGAAAAAATGAGAAAATTGGCTGAAACTGAAGAATTTCGCATACTAACCATCACAGAAAATATTGTGAAGCTTTGAGTCCGAAATGAGAAGTACTTTAAACCATTCCATGGTTATATACGATTAGTAAGAGTGCAAATAAGCTGATTTCATAAAAAACAGAGGTCCGAGTGAGGTTATATTTAAAAAATGAAAAATTGGCCGAAACTGAAAATTTCGCATATAACCATCACGGAAAATGTGAAGTTTTAAGTCCGAAGTGAGAAGTACTTTAAATCATTCCATGGTCATATATATGAGTAAGAGTGCAAACAAACTGATTTCATAAAAAATAGAGGCTTGAGAGAGGTTATATTGAAAAAATGAAAAAATTGGCAGAAACTGAAGAATTTCGCATACTAACCATCACGGAAAATGTGAAGTTTTGAGTCCGAAATGAGAAGTACTTTAAACCATTCCATGGTCATACACGATGAGTAAGAGTGCAAATAAAACTGATTTCATAAAAAAAAAAGAGGTCCGAGAGGGTTATATTGAAAAAATGAAAAAATTGGCAGAAACTGAAGAATTTCGCATACTAACCATCACGGAAAATGTGAAGTTTTGAGTCTGAAATGAGAAGTACTTTAAACCATTCCATGGTCATATACGATGAGTAAGAGTGCAAATAAACTGATTTCATAAAAAATAGAGGTCCGAGAGAGGTTATATTGAAAAATGAAAAAATTGGCCGAAACTGAAGAATTTCGCATACTAACCATCACGGAAAATGTGAAGTTTTGAGTCCGAAATGAGAAGTACTTTAAACCATTCCACGGTCATATATGATGATTAAGAGTGCAAATAAAACATATTTCATCAAAAAACGGAGGTCCGAAAAGAGGTTATATTGAAAAAATGAGAAAATTGGCCGAAACTGAAGAATTTCGCATACTAACCATCACGGAAAATGTGAAGTTTTGAGTCCGAAATGAGAAGTACTTTAAACCATTCCATGGTTATATACGATGAGTAAGAGTGCAAATAAAGCTGATTTCATAAAAAACAGAGGTCCGAGTGAGGTTATATTGAAAAAATGAAAAATTGGCCGAAACTGAAGAATTTCGCATACTAACCATCACGAAAAATGTGAAGTTTTGAGTCCGAAATTAGAAGTACTTTAAACCATTCCATGGTCATACACGATGAGTAAGAGTGCAAATAAAACTGATTTCATAAAAATAGAGGTCCGAGAGAGGTTATATTGAAAAATGAAAAAATTGGCCGAAACTGAAGAATTTCGCATACTAACCATCACGGAAAATGTGAAGTTTTGAGTCCGAAATGAGAAGTACTTTAAACTATTCCACGGTCATATATGATGATTAAGAGTGCAAATAAAACTGATTTCATAAAAAACGGAGGTCCGAAAAGAGGTTATAAGAGGTTATATTGAAAAAAAGAGAAATTGGCCGAAACTGAAGAATTTCGCATACTAACCATCACGGAAAAGAGAAGTTTTGAGTCCGAAATGAGAAATACTTTAAACCATTCCATGGTCATATAAGATGAGTAAGAGTGCAAATAAAACTGATTTCATAAAAATAGAAGTCCGAGAGAGGTTATATTGAAAAAATGAAAAAAATTGGCTGAAACTGAAGAATTTCGCATACTAACCATCACGGAAAATGTGAAGTTTTTAGTCTGAAATGAGAAGTACTTTAAAACCATTCCATGGTCATATAAGATGAGTAAGAGTGCAAATAAAACTGATTTCATAAAAAATAGAGGTCCGAGAGAGGTTATATAGAAAAATGAAAAATTGGCCGAAACTAAAGAATTTCGCATACTAACCATCACGGAAAATGTAAAGTTTTGAGTCCGAAATGAGAAGTACTTTAAACCATTCCGCGGTCATATATGATGAGTAAGAGTGCAAATAAAACTGATTTCATCAAAAACGGAGGTCCGAAAAGAGGTTATATATAAAAAATGAGAAAATTGGCCGAAACTGAAGAATTTCGCATACTAACCATCACGGAAAATATTGTGAAGCTTTGAGTCCGAAATTAGAAGTACTTTAAACCATTCCATGGTTATATACGATGAGTAAGAGTGCAAATAAAGCTTATTTCATAAAAAACAGAGGTCCGAGGGAGGTTATATTGAACAAATGAAAAAATTGGCCGAAACTGAAAAATTTCGCATACTAACCATCACGGAAAATGTGAAGTTTTAAGTCCGAAATGAGAAGTACTTTAAACCATTCTATGGTCATATACGATGAGTAAGAGTGGAAATAAAATTTATTTCATAAAAAATAGAGGTCCGATAGAGGTTATATTGAAAAAATGAAAAATTAACCGAAACTGAAAAATTCCGCATACTAACCATCACGGAAAATGTGAAGTTTTAAGTCCGAAATGAGAAGTACTTTAAACCATTCCATGGTCATATACGATGAGTAAGAGTGCAAATAAAACTGATTTCATAAAAAATAGAGGTCCGAGAGAGGTTACATTGAAAAAATGAAAAAATTAGCAGAAACTGAAGAATTTCGCATACTAACCATCACGGAAATGAGAAGTTTTGAGTCCGAAATGAGAAATACTTTAAACCATTCCATGGTAATATAAGATGAGTAAGATTGCAAATAAAACTGATTTCATAAAAAATAGAGGTCCGAGAGAGGTTATATTGAAAAAATGAAAAAATTGGCTGAAACTGAAGAATTTCGCATACTAACCATCACGGAAAATGAGAAGTTTTGAGTCCGAAATGAGAAGTACTTTAAACCATTCCATGGTCATATACGATGAGTACGAGTGCAAATAAAACTGATTTCATAAAAAATAGAGGTCCGAGAGAGGTTATATTGAAAAATGAAAAAATTGGCCGAAACTAAAGAATTTCGCATACTAACCATCACGGAAAATGTGAAGTTTTGAGTCCGAAATGAGAAGTACTTTAAACCATTCCACGGTCATATATGATGAGTAAGAGTGCAAATAAAACTGATTTCATCAAAAACGGAGGTCCGAAAAGAGGTTATATTGAAAAAATGAGTAAATTGGCCGAAACTGAAGAATTTCGCATCAACCATCACGGAAAATGTGAAGTTTTAAGTCCGAAATGAGAAGTACTTTAAACCATTCCAAGGTCATATACGATGAGTAAGAGTTCAAATAAAACTGATTTCATCAAAAACATAGGTCCGAAAAGAGGTTATATTGATAAAATGAGAAAATTGGCCGAAACTGAAGAATTTCGCATACTAACCATCACGGAAAATATTGTGAAGCTTTGAGTCCGAAATGAGAAGTACTTTAAACCATTCCATGGTTATATATGATGAGTAAGAGTGCAAATAAAGCTGATTTCATAAAAAACAGAGGTCCGGGTGAGGTTATATTGAAAAAATGAAAAAATTGGCCGAAACTGAAGAATTTCGCATACTAACCATCACGGAAAATGTGAAGGTTTGAGTCCGAAATGAGAAGTACTTTAAACCATTCCATGGTCATATACGATGAGTAAGAGTGCAAATAAAACTGATTTCATAAAAAATAGAGGTCCTAGAGAGGTTATATTGAAAAAATTGGCAGAAACTGAAGAATTTCGCATACTAACCATCACGGAAAATGTGAAGTTTTGAGTCCGAAATGAGAAGTACTTTAAACCATTCCATGGTCATATACGATGAGTAAGAGTGCAAATAAAACTGATTTCATAAAAAATAGAGGTCCGAGAGAGGTTATATTGAAAAAATGAAAAAATTGGCCGAAACTGAAGAATTTCGCATACTAACCATCACGGAAACTGTGAAGTTTTGAGTCCGAAATGAGAAGTACTTTAAACCATTCCACGGTCATATATGATGATTAAGAGTGCAAATAAAATATTTCATCAAAAACGGAGGTCCGATAAGAGGTTATATTGAAAAAATGAGAAAATTGGCCGAAACTGAAGAATTTCGCATACTAACCATCACAGAAAATATTGTGAAGCTTTGAGTCCGAAATGAGAAGTACTTTAAACCATTCCATGGTCATATACGATGAGTAAGAGTGCAAATAAAGCTGATTTCATAAAAAACAGAGGTCCGAGTGAGGTTATATTGAAAAAATGAAAAATTGGCCGAAACTGAAAAATTTCGCATATTAACCATCACGGAAAATGTGAAGTTTTAAGTCCGAAATGAGAAGTACTTTAAACCATTCCATGGTCATATATGATGAGTAAGAGTGCAAATAAAACTGATTTCATAAAAAATAGAGGTCCGAGAGAGGTTATATTGAAAAATGAAAAAATTGGCCGAAACTGAAGAATTTCGCATATTAACCATCACGGAAAATGTGAAGTTTTGAGTCCGAAATGAGAAGTACTTTAAACCATTCCATGGTCATATATGATGAGTAAGAGTGCAAATAAAACTGATTTCATAAAAAATAGAGGTCCGAGAGAGGTTATATTGAAAAATGAAAAATTGGCCGAAACTGAAGAATTTCGCATATTACCATCACGGAAAATGTGAAGTTATGAGTCCGAAATGAGAAGTACTTTAAACCATTCCATGGTCATACACGATGAGTAAGAGTGCAAATAAAACTGATTTCATAAAAAAAAAAAGAGGTCCGAGAGAGGTTATATTGAAAAAATGAAAAATTGGCAGAAACTGAAGAATTTCGCATACTAACCATCACGGAAAATGTGAAGTTTTGAGTCTGAAATGAGAAGTACTTTAAACCATTCCATGGTCATATACGATGAGTAAGAGTGCAAATAAAACTGATTTCATAAAAAATAGAGGTCCGAGAGAGGTTATATTGAAAAATGAAAAAATTGGCCGAAACTGAAGAATTTCGCATACTAACCATCACGGAAAATGTGAAGTTTTGAGTCCGAAATGAGAAGTACTTTAAACCATTCCACAGTCATATATGATGATTAAGAGTGCAAATAAAACATATTTCATCAAAAACGGAGGTCCGAAAAGAGGTTATATTGAAAAAATGAGAAAATTGGCCGAAACTGAAGAATTTCGCATACTAACCATCACGGAAAATGTGAAGTTTTGAGTCCGAAATGAGAAGTACTTTAAACCATTCCATGGTTATATACGATGAGTAAGAGTGCAAATAAAGCTGATTTCATAAAAAACAGAGGTCCGAGTGAGGTTATATTGAAAAATGAAAAAAAAAAAAAAAAAAGGCCGAAACCGAAGAATTTCGCATACTAACCATCACGGAAAATGTGAAGTTTTGAGTCTGAAATTAGAAGTACTTTAAACCATTCCATGGTAATACAAGATGAGTAAGAGTGCAAATAAAACTGATTTCATAAAAAAAAGAGGTCCGAGAGAGGTTATATTGAAAAAATGAAAAAATTGGCAGAAACTGAAGAATTTCGCATACTAACCATCACGGAAAATGTGAAGTTTTGAGTCTGAAATGAGAAGTTCTTTAAACCATTCCATGGTCATATACGATGAGTAAGAGTGCAAATAAAACTGTTTCATAAAAAATAGAGGTCCGAGAGAGGTTATATTGAAAAATGAAAAATTGGCCGAAACTGAAGAATTTCGCATACTAACCATCACGGAAAATGTGAAGTTTTGAGTCCGAAATGAGAAATACTCTAAACCATTCCATGGTCATATAATATGAGTAAGAGTGCAAATAAAACTGATTTCATAAAAAATAGAGGTCCGAGAGAGGTTATATTGAAAAAATGAAAAAATTGGCTGAAACTGAAGAATTTCGCATACTAACCATCACGGAAAATGTGAAGTTTTGAGTCCGAAATGAGAAGTACTTTAAACCATTCCATGGTTATATACGATGAGTAAGAGTGCAAATAAAGCTGATTTCATAAAAAACAGAGGTCCGAGTGAGGTTATATTGAAAAAATGAAAAAAAGGCCGAAACTGAAGAATTTCACATACTAACCATCACGGAAAATGTGAAGTTTTGAGTCCGAAATTAGAAGTACTTTAAACCATTCCATGGTCATATACGATGAGTAAGAGTGCAAATAAAACTGATTTCATAAAAAATAGAGGTCCGAGAGAGGTTATATTGAAAAATGAAAAATTGGCCGAAACTGAAGAATTTCGCATACTAACCATCACGGAAAATGTGAAGTTTTGAGTCCGAAATGAGAAGTACTTTAAACTATTCCACGGTCATATATGATGATTAAGAGTGCAAATAAAACTGATTTCATAAAAAACGGAGGTCCGAAAGAGGTTATAAGAGGTTATATTGAAAAAAAAGAGAAAATTGGCCGAAACTGAAGAATTTCGCATACTAACCATCACGGAAATGAGAAGTTTTGAGTCCGAAATGAGAAATACTTTAAACCATTCCATGGTCATATAAGATGAGTAAGAGTGCAAATAAAACTGATTTCATAAAAAATAGAGGTCCGAGAGAGGGTATATTGAAAAAATGAAAAAAAAATTGGCTGAAACTGAAGAATTTCGCATACTAACCATCACGGAAAATGTGAAGTTTTGAGTCCGAAATGAGAAGTACTTTAAACCATTCCATGGTCATATACGATGAGTAAGAGTGCAAATAAAACTGATTTCATAAAAAATAGAGGTCCGAGAGAGGTTATATAGAAAAATGAAAAAATTGGCCGAAACTAAAGAATTTCGCATACTAACCATCACGGAAAATGTAAAGTTTTGAGTCCGAAATGAGAAGTACTTTAAACCATTCCGCGGTCATATATGATGAGTAAGAGTGCAAATAAAACTGATTTCATCAAAAACGGAGGTCCGAAAAGAGGTTATATATAAAAAATGAGAAAATTGGCCGAAACTGAAGAATTTCGCATACTAACCATCACGGAAAATATTGTGAAGCTTTGAGTCCGAAATTAGAAGTACTTTAAACCATTCCTGGTTATATACGATGAGTAAGAGTGCAAATAAAGCTGATTTCATAAAAAACAGAGGTCCGAGGAGGTTATATTGAACAAATGAAAAATTGGCCGAAACTGAAAAATTTCGCATACTAACCATCACGGAAAATGTGAAGTTTTAGTCCGAAATGAGAAGTACTTTAAACCATTCTATGGTCATATACGATGAGTAAGATTGCAAATAAAACTTATTTCATAAAAAATAGAGGTCCGAGAGAGGTTATATTGAAAAAATGAAAAAATTGGCCGAAACTGAAAAATTTCGCATACTAACCATCACGGAAAATGTGAAGTTTTAAGTCCGAAATGAGAAGTACTTTAAACCATTCCATGGTCATATACGATGAGTAAGAGTGCAAATAAAACTGATTTCATAAAAAATAGAGGTCCGAGAGAGGTTATATTGAAAAAATGAAAAAATTGGCCGAAACTGAAGAATTTCGCATACTAACCATCACGGAAAATGTGAAGTTTTGAGTCCGAAATGAGAAGTACTTTAAACCATTCCATGGTCATATACGATGAGTAAGAGTGCAAATAAAACTGATTTCATAAAAATAGAGGTCCGAGAGAGGTTATATAGAAAAATGAAAAAATTGGCCGAAACTAAAGAATTTCGCATACTAACCATCACGGAAAATGTAAAGTTTTGAATCCGAAATGAGAAGTACTTTAAACCATTCTGCGGTCATATATGATGAGTAAGAGTGCAAATAAAACTGATTTCATAAAAAACGGAGGTCCGAAAAGAGGTTATATATAAAAAATGAGAAAATTGGCCGAAACTGAAGAATTTCGCATACTAACCATCACGGAAAATGTGAAGTTTTAAGTCCGAAATGAGAAGTACTTTAAACCATTCCATGGTCATATACGATGAGTAAGAGTGCAAATAAAACTGATTTCATAAAAAATAGAGGTCCGAGAGAGGTTATATTGAAAAAATGAAAAAATTGGCCGAAACTGAAAAATTCGCATACTAACCATCACGGAAAATGTGAAGTTTTAAGTCCGAAATGAGAAGTACTTTAAACCATTCCATGGTCATATACGATGATTAAGAGTGCAAATAAAACTGATTTCATAAAAAATAGAGGTCTGAGAGAGGTTATATTGAAAAAATGAAAAAATTGGCAGAAACTGAAGAATTTCGCATACTAACCATCACGGAAATGAGAAGTTTTGAGTCCGAAATGAGAAATACTTTAAACCATTCCATGGTCATATAAGATGAGTAAGAGTGCAAATAAAACTGATTTCATAAAAAATAGAGGTCGAGAGAGGTTATATTGAAAAAATGAAAAAATTGGCTGAAACTGAAGATTTTCGCATACTAACAACCATCACGAAAATGTGAAGTTTTGAGTCCGAAATGAGAAGTACTTTAAACCATTCCATGGTCATATACGATGAGTAAGAGTGCAAATAAAACTGATTTCATAAAAAATAGAGGTCCGAGAGAGGTTATATTGAAAAAATGAAAAAATTGGCCGAAACTAAGAATTTCGCATACTAACCATCACGGAAAATGTGAAGTTTTGAGTCCGAAATGAGAAGTACTTTAAACTATTCCACGGTCATATATGATGAGTAAGAGTGCAAATAAAACTGATTTCATAAAAAACAGAGGTCCGAGTGAGGTTATATTGAAAAAATGAAAAAAAAGGCCGAAACTGAAGAATTTCGCATACTAACCATCACGGAAAATGTGAAGTTTTGAGTCTGAAATTAGAAGTACTTTAAACCATTCCATGGTAATACAAGATGAGTAAGAGTGCAAATAAAACTGATTTCATAAAAAATAGGTCCGAGAGAGGTTATATTGAAAAATGAAAAAATTGGCCGAAACTGAAGAATTTCGCATACTAACCATCACGGAAAATGTGAAGTTTTGAGTCCGAAATGAGAAGTACTTTAAACCATTCCACGGTCATATATGATGATTAAGAGTGCAAATAAAACTGATTTCATAAAAAACGAGGTCCGAAAAGAGTTATAAGAGGTTATATTGAAAAAAAGAGAAAATTGGCCGATACTGAAGAATTTCGCATACTAACCATCACGGAAATGAGAAGTTTTGAGTCCGAAATGAGAAATACTCTAAACCATTCCATGGTCATATAAGATGAGTAAGAGTGCAAATAAAACTGATTTCATAAAAAATAGAGGTCCGAGAGAGGTTATATTGAAAAAATGAAAAAAAATTGGCTGAAACTGAAGAATTTCGCATACTAACCATCACGGAAAATGTGAAGTTTTGAGTCCGAAATGAGAAGTACTTTAAACCATTCCATGGTCATATACGATGAGTAAGAGTGCAAATAAAACTGATTTCATAAAAAATAGAGGTCCGAGAGAGGTTATATAGAAAAATGAAAAATTGGCCGAAACTAAAGAATTTCGCATACTAACCATCACGGAAAATGTAAAGTTTTGAGTCCGAAATGAGAAGTACTTTAAACCATTCCGCGGTCATATATGATGAGTAAGAGTGCAAATAAAACTGATTTCATCAAAAACGGAGGTCCGAAAAGAGGTTATATATAAAAAATGAGAAAATTGGCCGAAACTGAAGAATTTCGCATACTAACCATCACGGAAAATATTGTGAAGCTTTGAGTCCGAAATTAGAAGTACTTTAAACCATTCCCTGGTTATATACGATGAGTAAGAGTGCAAATAAAGCTGATTTCATAAAAAACAGAGGTCCGAGGGAGGTTATATTGAAAAAATGAAAAAATTGGCCGAAACTGAAAATTTCGCATACTAACCATCACGGAAAATGTGAAGTTTTAAGTCCGAAATGAGAAGTACTTTAAACCATTCTATGGTCGTATACGATGAGTAAGATTGGAAATAAAACTGATTTCATAAAAAATAGAGGTCCGAGAGAGGTTATATTGAAAAAATGAAAAAATTGGCCGAAACTGAAAAATTTCACATACTAACCATCACGGAAAATGTGAAGTTTTAAGTCCGAAATGAGAAGTACTTTAAACCATTCCATGGTCATATACGATGAGTAAGAGTGCAAATAAAACTGATTTCATAAAAAATAGAGGTCCGAGAGAGGTTATATTGAAAAAATGAAAAAATTGGCAGAAACTGAAGAATTTCGCATACTAACCATCACGGAAAATGTGAAGTTTTGAGTCCGAAATGAGAAGTACTTTAAACCATTCCATGGTCATATACGATGAGTAAGAGTGCAAATAAAACTGATTTCATAAAAAATAGAGGTCCGAGAGAGGTTATATAGAAAAATGAAAAAATTGGCCGAAACTAAAGAATTTCGCATACTAACCATCACGGAAAATGTAAAGTTTTGAATCCGAAATGAGAAGTACTTTAAACCATTCCGCGGTCATATATGATGAGTAAGAGTGCAAATAAAACTGATTTCATAAAAAACGGAGGTCCGAAAAGAGGTTATATATAAAAAATGAGAAAATTGGCCGAAACTGAAGAATTTCGCATACTAACCATCACGGAAAATATTGTGAAGCTTTGAGTCCGAAATAGAAGTACTTTAAACAATTCCATGGTTATTTACGATGAGTAAGAGTGCAAATAAAGCTGATTTCATAAAAAACAGAGGTCCGAGGGAGGTTATATTGAACAAATGAAAAAATTGGCCGAAACTGAAAAATTTCGCATACTAACCATCACGGAAAATGTGAAGTTTTAAGTCCGAAATGAGAAGTACTTTAAACCATTCTATGGTCATATACGATGAGTAAGAGTGCAAATAAAACTGATTTCTTAAAAAATAGAGGTCCGAGAGAGGTTATATTGAAAAAATGAAAAAATTGGCCGAAACTGAAAAATTCCGCATACTAACCATCACGGAAAATGTGAAGTTTTAGTCCGAAATGAGAAGTACTTTAAACCATTCCATGGTCATATACGATGATTAAGAGTGCAAATAAAACTGATTTCATAAAAAATAGAGGTCTGAGAGAGGTTATATTGAAAAAATGAAAAAATTGGCAGAAACTGAAGAATTTCGCATACTAACCATCACGGAAATGAGAAGTTTTGAGTCCGAAATGAGAAATACTTTAAACCATTCCATGGTCATATAAGATGAGTAAGAGTGCAAATAAAACTGATTTCATAAAAAATAGAGGTCAGAGAGAGGTTATATTGAAAAAATGAAAAAATTGGCTGAAACTGAAGATTTTCGCATACTAACAACCATCACGGAAAATGTGAAGTTTTGAGTCCGAAATGAGAAGTACTTTAAACCATTCCATGGTCATATACGATGAGTAAGAGTGCAAATAAAACTGATTCATAAAAAATAGAGGTCCGAGAGAGGTTATATTGAAAAATGAAAAAATTGGCCGAAACTAAAGAATTTCGCATACTAACCATCACGGAAAAATGTGAAGTTTTGAGTCCGAAATGAGAAGTACTTTAAACTATTCCACGGTCATATATGATGAGTAAGAGTGCAAATAAAACTGATTTCATAAAAAACAGAGGTCCGAGTGAGGTTATATTGAAAAAATGAAAAAAAAAGCCGAAACTGAAGAATTTCGCATACTAACCATCACGGAAAATGTGAAGTTTTGAGTCTGAAATTAGAAGTACTTTAAACCATTCCATGGTAATACAAGATGAGTAAGAGTGCAAATAAAACTGATTTCATAAAAAATAGAGGTCCGAGAGAGGTTATATTGAAAAATGAAAAAATTGGCCGAAACTGAAGAATTTCGCATACTAACCATCACGGAAAATGTGAAGTTTTGAGTCCGAAATGAGAAGTACTTTAAACTATTCCACGGTCATATATGATGATTAAGAGTGCAAATAAAACTGATTTCATAAAAAACGGAGGTCCGAAAAGAGGTTATAAGAGGTTATATTGAAAAAAAAGAGAAAATTGGCTGAAACTGAAGAATTTCGCATACTAACCATCACGGAAATGAGAAGTTTTGAGTCCGAAATGAGAAATACTCTAAACCATTCCATGGTCATATAAGATGAGTAAGAGTGCAAATAAAACTGATTTCATAAAAAATAGAGGTCCGAGAGAGGTTATATTGAAAAAATGAAAAAAAATTGGCTGAAACTGAAGAATTTCGCATACTAACCATCACGGAAAATGTGAAGTTTTGAGTCCGAAATGAGAAGTACTTTAAACCATTCCATGGTCATATACGATGAGTAAGAGTGCAAATAAAACTGATTTCATAAAAAATAGAGGTCCGAGAGAGGTTATATAGAAAAATGAAAAAATTGGCCGAAACTAAAGAATTTCGCATACTAACCATCACGGAAAATGTAAAGTTTTGAGTCCGAAATGAGAAGTACTTTAAACCATTCCGCGGTCATATATGATGAGTAAGAGTGCAAATAAAACTGATTTCATCAAAAACGGAGGTCCGAAAAGAGGTTATATATAAAAAATGAGAAAATTGGCCGAAACTGAAGAATTTCGCATACTAACCATCACGGAAAATATTGTGAAGCTTTGAGTCCGAAATTAGAAGTACTTTAAACCATTCCCTGGTTATATACGATGAGTAAGAGTGCAAATAAAGCTGATTTCATAAAAAACAGAGGTCCGAGGGAGGTTATATTGAACAAATGAAAAAATTGGCCGAAACTGAAAAATTTCGCATACTAACCATCACGGAAAATGTGAAGTTTTAAGTCCGAAATGAGAAGTACTTTAAACCATTCTATGGTCATATACGATGAGTAAGAGTGGAAATAAAACTGATTTCTTAAAAAATAGAGGTCCGAGAGAGGTTATATTGAAAAAATGAAAAAATTGGCCGAAACTGAAAAATTCCGCATACTAACCATCACGGAAAATGTGAAGTTTTAAGTCCGAAATGAGAAGTACTTTAAACCATTCCATGGTCATATACGATGAGTAAGAGTGCAAATAAAACTGATTTCATAAAAAATAGAGGTCTGAGAGAGGTTACATTGAAAAAATGAAAAAATTGGCAGAAACTGAAGAATTTCGCATACTAACCATCACGGAAATGAGAAGTTTTGAGTCCGAAATGAGAAATACTTTAAACCATTCCATGGTCATATAAGATGAGTAAGAGTGCAAATAAAACTGATTTCATAAAAAATAGAGGTCAGAGAGAGGTTATATTGAAAAAATGAAAAAATTGGCCGAAACTAAAGAATTTCGCATACTAACAACCATCACGGAAAATGTGAAGTTTTGAGTCCGAAATGAGAAGTACTTTAAACCATTCCGCGGTCATATACGATGAGTAAGAGTGCAAATAAAACTGATTTCATAAAAAACGGAGGTCCGAAAAGAGGTTATATTGAAAAATGAAAAAATTGGCCGAAACTAAAGAATTTCGCATACTAACCATCACGGAAAAATGTGAAGTTTTGAGTCCGAAATGAGAAGTACTTTAAACTATTCCACGGTCATATATGATGAGTAAGAGTGCAAATAAAACTGATTTCATCAAAAACGGAGGTCTGAAAAGAGGTTATATTGAAAAAATGAGTAAATTGGCCGAAACTGAAGAATTTCGCATCAACCATCACGGAAAATGTGAAGTTTTAAGTCCGAAATGAGAAGTACTTTAAACCATTCCAAGGTCATATACGATGAGTAAGAGTTCAAATAAAACTGATTTCATCAAAAACATAGGTCCGAAAAGAGGTTATATTGATAAAATGAGAAAATTGGCCGAAACTGAAGAATTTCGCATACTAACCATCACGGAAAATATTGTGAAGCTTTGAGTCCGAAATTAGAAGTACTTTAAACCATTCCATGGTTATATATGATGAGTAAGAGTGCAAATAAAGCTGATTTCATAAAAAACAGAGGTCCGAGTGAGGTTATATTGAAAAAATGAAAAAATTGGCCGAAACTGAAGAATTTCGCATACTAACCATCACGGAAAATGTGAAGTTTTGAGTCCGAAATGAGAAGTACTTTAAACCACTACACGGTCATATACGATGAGTAAGAGTGCAAATAAAACTGATTTCATAAAAAATAGAGGTCCGAGAGAGGTTATATTGAAAAAATTGGCAGAAACTGAAGAATTTCGCATACTAACCATCACGGAAATGAGAAGTTTTGAGTCCGAAATTAGAAGTACTTTAAACCATTCCATGGTCATATACGATGAGTAAGAGTGCAAATAAAACTGATTTCATAAAAAATAGAGGTCCGAGAGAGGTTATATTGAAAAATGAAAAAATTGGCCGAAACTGAAGAATTTCGCATACTAACCATCACGGAAACTGTGAAGTTTTGAGTCCGAAATGAGAAGTACTTTAAACAATTCCACGGTCATATATGATGATTAAAAGTGCAAATAAAACATATTTCATCAAAAACGGAGGTCCGAAAAGAGGTTATATATTGAAAAAATGAGAAAATAGGCCGAAACTGAAGAATTTCGCATACTAACCATCACAGAAAATATTGTGAAGCTTTGAGTCCGAAATAAGAAGTACTTTAAACCATTCCATGGTTATATACGATGAGTAAGAGTGCAAATAAAGCTGATTTCATAAAAAACAGAGGTCCGAGTGAGGTTATATTGAAAAAATGAAAAAATTGGCCGAAACTGAAAAATTTCGCATATTAACCATCACGGAAAATGTGAAGTTTTAAGTCCGAAGTGAGAAGTACTTTAAACCATTCCATGGTCATATATGATGAGTAAGAGTGCAAATAAAACTGATTTCATAAAAAATAGAGGCTTGAGAGAGGTTATATTGAAAAAATGAAAAAATTGGCAGAAACTGAAGAATTTCGCATACTAACCATCACGGAAAATGTGAAGTTTTGAGTCCGAAATTAGAAGTACTTTAAACCATTCCATGGTCATACACGATGAGTAAGAGTGCAAATAAAACTGATTTCATAAAAAATAGAGGTCCGAGAGAGGTTATATTGAAAAAATGAAAAAATTGGCAGAAACTGAAGAATTTCGCATACAACCATCACGGAAAATGTGAAGTTTTGAGTCTGAAATGAGAAGTACTTAAAACCATTCCATGGTCATATACGTTGAGTAAGAGTGCAAATAAAACTGATTTCATAAAAAATAGAGGTCCGAGAGAGGTTATATTGAAAAATGAAAAAATTGGCCGAAACTGAAGAATTTCGCATACTAACCATCACGGAAAATGTGAAGTTTTGAGTCCGAAATGAGAAGTACTTTAAACCATTCCACGGTCATATATGATGATTAAGAGTGCAAATAAAATATTTCATCAAAAACGGAGGTCCGAAAAGAGGTTATATTGAAAAAATGAGAAAATTGGCCGAAACTGAAGAATTTCGCATACTAACCATCACGGAAAATGTGAAGTTTTGAGTCCGAAATGAGAAGTACTTTAAACCATTCCATGGTTATATACGATGAGTAAGAGTGCAAATAAAGCTGATTTCATAAAAAACAGAGGTCCGAGTGAGGTTATATTGAAAAAATGAAAAAATTGGCCGAAACTGAAGAATTTCGCATACTAACCATCACGGAAAATGTGAAGTTTTGAGTCCGAAATGAGAAGTACTTTAAACCACTACACGGTCATATACGATGAGTAAGAGTGCAAATAAAACTGATTTCATAAAAAATAGAGGTCCGAGAGAGGTTATATTGAAAAAATTGGCAGAAACTGAAGAATTTCGCATACTAACCATCACGGAAATGAGAAGTTTTGAGTCCGAAATTAGAAGTACTTTAAACCATTCCATGGTCATATACGATGAGTAAGAGTGCAAATAAAACTGATTTCATAAAAAATAGAGGTCCGAGAGAGGTTATATTGAAAAATGAAAAAATTGGCCGAAACTGAAGAATTTCGCATACTAACCATCACGGAAACTGTGAAGTTTTGAGTCCGAAATGAGAAGTACTTTAAACAATTCCACGGTCATATATGATGATTAAAAGTGCAAATAAAACATATTTCATCAAAAACGGAGGTCCGAAAAGAGGTTATATATTGAAAAAATGAGAAAATAGGCCGAAACTGAAGAATTTCGCATACTAACCATCACAGAAAATATTGTGAAGCTTTGAGTCCGAAATAAGAAGTACTTTAAACCATTCCATGGTTATATACGATGAGTAAGAGTGCAAATAAAGCTGATTTCATAAAAAACAGAGGTCCGAGTGAGGTTATATTGAAAAAATGAAAAAATTGGCCGAAACTGAAAAATTTCGCATATTAACCATCACGGAAAATGTGAAGTTTTAAGTCCGAAGTGAGAAGTACTTTAAACCATTCCATGGTCATATATGATGAGTAAGAGTGCAAATAAAACTGATTTCATAAAAAATAGAGGCTTGAGAGAGGTTATATTGAAAAAATGAAAAAATTGGCAGAAACTGAAGAATTTCGCATACTAACCATCACGGAAAATGTGAAGTTTTGAGTCCGAAATTAGAAGTACTTTAAACCATTCCATGGTCATACACGATGAGTAAGAGTGCAAATAAAACTGATTTCATAAAAAATAGAGGTCCGAGAGAGGTTATATTGAAAAAATGAAAAAATTGGCAGAAACTGAAGAATTTCGCATACAACCATCACGGAAAATGTGAAGTTTTGAGTCTGAAATGAGAAGTACTTAAAACCATTCCATGGTCATATACGTTGAGTAAGAGTGCAAATAAAACTGATTTCATAAAAAATAGAGGTCCGAGAGAGGTTATATTGAAAAATGAAAAAATTGGCCGAAACTGAAGAATTTCGCATACTAACCATCACGGAAAATGTGAAGTTTTGAGTCCGAAATGAGAAGTACTTTAAACCATTCCACGGTCATATATGATGATTAAGAGTGCAAATAAAACATATTTCATCAAAAACGGAGGTCCGAAAAGAGGTTATATTGAAAAAATGAGAAAATTGGCCGAAACTGAAGAATTTCGCATACTAACCATCACGGAAAATGTGAAGTTTTGAGTCCGAAATGAGAAGTACTTTAAACCATTCCATGGTTATATACGATGAGTAAGAGTGCAAATAAAGCTGATTTCATAAAAAACAGAGGTCCGAGTGAGGTTATATTGAAAAAATGAAAAAATTGGCCGAAACTGAAGAATTTCGCATACTAACCATCACGGAAAATGTGAAGTTTTGAGTCCGAAATTAGAAGTAGTTTAAACCATTCCATGGTCATACACGATGAGTAAGAGTGCAAATAAAACTGATTTCATAAAAAATAGAGGTCCGAGAGAGGTTATATTGAAAAATGAAAAAATTGGCCGAAACTGAAGAATTTCGCATACTAACCATCACGGAAAATGTGAAGTTTTGAGTCCGAAATGAGAAGTACTTTAAACTATTCCACGGTCATATATGATGATTAAGAGTGCAAATAAAACTGATTTCATAAAAAACGGAGGTCCGAAAAGAGGTTATAAGAGGTTATATTGAAAAAAAAAAAAAAAAAATTGGCCGAAACTGTTACAGCGCTACCGTTACAACTTGCAACTTAAACATATGTACAACAACTATTACCGTTACAGCGCGCAAACCATCTGAATTTCAACACTACACTTCATCACCACTTGCCTCACTTTTGAAAAGAACACTATCCTTAACCTAACTGTATTGGGGTTCAGGACTAACATTACAAATAAGATCACGTATGTACATTATCTCACAGCTGCATGCATTCGTGTAAATTAAAAACAACAGAAATGATGTTAAACTCAATTTTGCAGAGAATAGCTAGGCTGATCCAAAAATAATATTTCATTCACTAAATATATTGTTCGAACAATCCCGAATATATATTACAAACCGTGTGAATTATAAACTCAACGAATATATCTATCTATCTCAATTCAGTCGTGTTAATTAACATATCGATCTAGCTAGCTATCTAGACTTTGAGAAACAATCCCAACTTCTGGAGTGGTTTAGGGTTATAGACACCAGAAAAGGCTTCCCTGACCCATTGTGTGCGTCCAAACATTTGATGTAACGGGAGCATGGTGTCGTAGTAATTGTCAGGAATATCGACGGTTTTGGTGATGCTTTCGATCTGTCTTCTTGCTGCTTCCCTCTCCCTTTGGAGCTTCATCTGCCGCCACGATCTCATAGTACAACGGTTGCGCTCTTCATCAGCAGTGCTAATGATTTCTTGTACTGCAAGCTTGTTGGTCTGGACTACGTGAACAGCAGGAGGAGGAGGATGAATATCACCTGATGCTTCCCTCTCCTTTTCGAGACGCCACGATCTCACGGTACAACGGTTGCGCTCATCATTAGTAGTGCTGCTAATGATTTCTTGTACTGCAAGATTCTTCGTCTTCACTACGGGAACAGCAGGAGGAGGAATATTCTCGGAGAACCTGAACCGAAGCTTCAATCCGCCCAAACGTTCCACCTGTACAAGTTGTTTTCTTCTTGTCTCTGCAGCAGCAATAGGAGGTGGAGTTCCACCTGTACAAGTTGTTTTCTTCTTGTCTACTGCAACCGCCGGTGACTTGGTTATCTTCTTCTTCTTCTTCATCATCATCGTAGAGACAGAGGAGCTGTAAACACGTTGAGAACAACAAACGGAGGATGTTTGTCTTCTCCTGCTGCAGGTATTCATGCTACGCATCGCCGCTGGAATCAAAAGTAAAGTGATCGATGATCAACGAATTAGCTAGCTATAGCTAGGGTTTACGTACTACGCTCGGATATATGCGTGTTTGTGAAGGATAGAATTGGTCCAGTCTTTATTTCCTCAGTCACACTACTCTCATATATATATATACACTAGTTATTAACGCGTGCGTTGCACGCGTATCGATCGTCTAAATTTCAAGATACATAATTTTATCTTAAATTTTCTAAAGTGGTAATATTTAGGTAATACGTGGACAAGTTGAGTGGTTGCGAGAAATGAATCTGTGTGATTGAGAAGAATGACACAATATAATTAAAAAATAAAGAAAATAGAAGATGATAATTAGGTACAAAATTAACTATCGTTTTCAATTACGGTACTAAATTAGCCTTACATGTATATATTTTTACGGATAGAACTAATAATTAGTTGGATCGTGCATGACGTGGGTTATAACAACAAAGTTGTATCTAACTCCTCAACTTGAGAAGTGAAGAATGTAAACTTGTACATAGCCACTTAGAGTCATCGGTGGAGCAGTTTGACCTATACAAACGTAACTATACACTTTTCATGCAATTTTATTCCATAATACCAACAAAAGTTGACTTAACGCTAGGAAAATTCAATTCATTAAAATATAAAGTTTATACTTGACTTTACGTCAATTACTTATTTAACTACTAATTAGGTTGCACACGATTTGATTAATTTGACAGACGAAAGAACTAAATTAATAGTTCGAGACCTTAAATGTTGGACGATGAGTAACATGTTATCCGTAAAATGTCAAAATTCAAGAACCGTGGTTGACCCATATTTTGACACTTTATATGATTTGAAAAGTGACTGATCTATGTGATACGAAAAACCTCAACATGTACTCGAAGTTTGTACGAGTTGCGTACCTATCATACTTTGTGGGCGACTCAAATTTATAGGTATATATTGCATTAAGAAGTTAGTGATAATTAATGTAACATGTAAGTTAAGCGACCTTAGTAAAAAAATTAATGTAATTTAACTAATGATTTTTTTAGCAATACCCAAATATAGTAGGGATTAAATCATCAATTTTTTAAATCACTAATGTCTGAAGATTATACATGAAATCACCTTAACTAATTATTCTACTACTAATTAGGATATACCTAATATGATTAAATTTACAAACACAAGAACTAAATCAATAGTTCGTGTCAATAAATATTGAACATTGAGTAACATGTTATATATAAAGTCAAACTTAAAGAACCACATTTGATCCATATTTTGATATGTTATATGAGTTGGCAAGTGACTGATGATTTATATAATACAAAAATGTCAACAGGCGGAACACCCATAAATCTGTGATATGGTGAATGGAAAAATGCATGCCCCAACATGTGCACATATTGAATGAATATCATATGTTAAGGCCGACTCTAATTGATAAGTATATTGAATTGAGAAGTTAATAATAAATACAGTGACCTGCCAATTAAGCGAAATTAAAAATAAAAATAACAAAATTTAACTAAATGATTGTTTCAGTAAAGATTAATAGATGGGTCTCAAAGATAATAACGAATAAATCATCAATTTTATAAAAATATAGGAAATAAATATTATATATAATATTAATAATAAAAATAAAAAATGTTCAAAAGGTACTTATTGGGGTGAGGACAACTCTCACATTTTATATTGGTATAAAGATATATGATATTTGATATATATGATAAATATATATATATATCACAAATATCTTTAGTTTCTCTCAATAATATATATGATATACGATACAAATATATTTCATATATTATATTTATATATATATTACCCTAATCCTAATATATATATATATATATATATATATATATATATATATATATATATCCCAAATATTGGGGAAATATACACGGAATCTCGTCTCAAGTATTAGGATTAGCTCACTAACTAAAGACACACACTTACTTAGTTAATTAAAGACGGTAAATAGTAAATACACTTACTACATTACGTTTTTTTTTTTTAATTATCATCAATTAAAACTAATTTTTTATCACGTCGTTAAATATTAGTAATAATTGTAATCATGCTTTTTTCATGTCCAATTTAATGGAAATTAAATAGAAGTATTAATTTGGTCTGCAGTTACAAGTGTTTAGGCAACCAATTTTAAGAATTAAAATGCGATTAACTATTTGTAATTATTGAGAGAAATTAAAGTTCAAAGTTGCAATTTTCTTTATTAACCCTTATTATTTTTATATGTATTTATGCAACTCCTAGGTGATGAAAATATATCGTCCTGAATCCAACCAAAGATTTTATAAATCCATTCTCCTCAATTTGACAAAAATATATATAGTGTGTAGTATATAGCCAGTATTTTAGATTTTTTTAGTGATTAATAATTACAATTAGAGATTTGCCGTTTTTAACTAGCTAAGTGTGTCCTTATTAGTGAACTAAACGCTAATACTTGGGACCCCAGTAAATGAAAATGGTGTTATATCCAGAGCTTCCTTATATTTCCCCATTTGGGATTATATATATTTTAGGTTTAGAGTAACATATAACCATAATTTTAATATATAATATGGCAATATCCATATATATTATTGAAAGAAACGAAATATATTCACGATATATTTTATCATATATCGTATGTATCCATCATATATATATATATACATATGAGAGAAGTAGTGTGAGTGAGGAAATAATTAAAGATTCGACCAATTCTATATATCTTCACAGACAGACACGCATATATCACATATATTCGATCACAGTAAAACCCTAGCTAGTAAAAAATTATTTAATAGCTCGGTGACAACAGCTGGAAGCCACCTGGTGACCCTTCACCCACTCAGAGACTGACACGTGGTACTTCACAGCTTTTCAGCAAAAATAATGAGGACAAAGTGCCACGTGTCAGTCTCTGAGTGGGTGAAGGGTCACCAGATGGCTTCCAGCTGTTGTCACCGAGCTATTGAATAACTTCTCCTAGCTAATTTGTTGGTCATCATCACTTATAGTTCTGGCGGATTTAGAATTCACTCTCCTAAATCTACTAAGTCTTACTGAATGTGGGATTAATCGAAAGAAACAAAGAAACTCAATGAATTCAACTGACACTACAAGAAAAATGGAGATTTCCTACGAGCCGAATCGGTCGGAATCCAAACGGAGATAGCCTATTCCGGTCGTTTTCCGTTGCATACGGCCTGTCGTTAAAATCATCGCATGGAATCGGCCGGAAACGTACCTGACGAGAAAAATCGGTTGGGAATTTTTGATGAGGGGAAACGTCCACCGGGAATATAAAGGTACAGTAAGGCGGTCGTTAAATTTCCCGACCGAAGTCCTGCCGATGTTAGCATAGCAACAGAGGCCTTGGAGGCTGCGCTGCCGCCCTGTCGACCCCAATTGGCCGGTGCTAATGCTGTCCTAGGGAGCTGCAGCCTGGTCCTTTTGAATACGCATCTTTAGTAGCTGCTTCTTCGTTTCCAATGGAAGCCTTTAGATTACAATTAGCCAAACGTTAATTACGCACATTTAGTCACCCATTGCGTTGATACCCAAACCTTCCATTGCAGTTGCTTAATCTCGTTGCAGTATGTCTTCTTCGGTTGTTCCGACTTCGACCCGAAATACTACCACGGGATACATGTACGAGTATTCATTGTTGACATTTAGCAACCTTGCACCTGATGCCAAATGTATTCTGGCGAGTCAGTGTTAGGTGAATTCAAATAGTGTTGTTCAGCACCACCATACGTGATTCCAATGTTAGGCTTTGGCATTCGTTAGTTCAGATCAAATAGACGGTTTCTAAGTGTAGAAATGAACTGCTCTATGTTGCATTCACCGTATTGTGGGTCAATCCTGAAAGTTAATTTTATCACCGCACGTTTCCATTGCTAATAGCCATTTGTTGACATGTCAAATGTTGTTTCGATACACCACATTTAGAATCGCCTGGTTTCAACTCAAATTGATGGAATCAGGTGCTGTGTGTAAGTTCCTGTATGATCATGATTTTACTTTTATTTCGTGTAATCTATGTTTAGTGTTGGACAACATCTAATTTAAAGAAAATATTTATTCATACATTGAAAACACATATTCCATATTGTGTTTGTTAGATTACGGGGAGTAATCACAACGGATACTATAATCATGGTACATGCTAGTAATCAATATTACGCAGCGGAAGATTCGCACATACCTCAGACGTAATCTCCGTAGCCCCAAGATCCTGCAGCAGGGAGTTCACGGTCCTCCGGTCGGCACCCGTAGAGGTTCTTGTTAAGGAATCCATATATGGCTATATCCATATATATTATTGAAAGAAATGAAATATATTCGCGATATATTTTTATCATATATCTTATGTATCCATCATATATATATATATATATATATATATATATATATATATATATATATATATATATATATATATATATGAGAGAAGTAGTGTGAGTGAGGAAATAACTAAAGACTCGACCAATTTTATATATCTTCACAGACAGACACGCATATATCACATATATTCGATCACAGTAAACCTTAGCTAATGAAAAATTATTCAATAGCTCGGTGACAACAGCTGGAAGCCGCCTGATGACCCTTCACCCACTCAGAGACTGACACGTGGTACTTCACAGCTTTTCAGCAAAAATAATGAGGACAAAGTGCCACGTGTCAGTCTCTTAGTGGGTGAAGGGTCACCAGATAGCTTCCAGCTGTTGTCACCGAGCTATTGAATAATTTCTCCTAGCTAATTTGTTGGTCATCATCACTTATAATTCTGGTGGATTTAGAATTCACTCTCCTAAATCTACTAAGCCTTACTGAATGTGGGATTAATCGAAAGAAACAAAGAAACTCAATGAATCAACTGACACTACATGAAAAATGGAGATTTCCTACGAGCCGAATCGGTCGGAATCCAAACGGAGATAGCCTATTCCGGTCGTTTTCCGTCGCATACGGCCTGTCGTTAAAATCATCGGAGGGAATCGGCCGGAAACGTACCTGACGAGAAAAATCGGTTGGGAATTTTTGCATAGGGGAAACGTCCATCGGGAATATGAAGGTACAGTAAGGCGGTCGTTAAATTTCCCGACCAAAGTCCTGCCGATGTTAGCATAGCAACAAAGGCCTAGGAGGCTGCGCTGCCGCCTTGTCGACCCCAATTGACCGGTGCTAATGCTGTCCTAGGGAGCTGCAGCCTGGTCCTACTGAATACGCGTCTTTAGTAGCTGCTTCTTCGTTTCCAATGGAAGCCTTTAGATTACCATTAGCCAAACGTTAATTACGCACATCTAGTCACCCATTGCGTTGATACCCAAACCTTCCATTGCAATTGCTTCATCTCGTTGCAGTATGTCTTCTTCGGTTGTTCCGACTTCGACCCGAAATACTACCACGGGATACATGTACGAGTATTCGTTGTTGACATTTAGCAACCTTGCACCTGATGCCAAATGTATTCTGGCGAGTCAGTGTTAGGTGAATTCAAATAGTGTTGTTCAGCACCACCCTACATGATTCCAATGTTAGGCCTTGGCATTCGTTAGTTCAGATCAAATAGACGGTTTCTAAGTGTAGAAATAAACTGCTATATGTTATCACCGCACGTTTCCATTGCTAATAGCCATTTGTTGACATGTCAAATGTTGTTTCGACACACCACATTTAGAATCGCCTGGTTTCAACTCGAATTGTCCGAAACTGAAAAATTTCGCATACTAACCATCACGGAAAATGTGAAATTTTAAGTCCGAAATGAGAGGTACTTTAAACCATTCCATGGTCATATACGATGAGTAAGAGTGCAAATAAAACTTATTTCATAAAAAATAGAGGTCCGAGAGACGTTATATTGAAAAAATGAAAAAAAAAATTGGCAGAAACTGAAGAATTTCGCATACTAACCATCACGGAAAATGTGAAGTTTTGAGTCCGAAATGAGAAGTACTTTAAACCATTCCATGGTCATATACGATGAGTAAGAGTGCAAATAAAACTGATTTCATAAAAAATAGAGGTCCGAGAGAGGTTATATTGAAAAATGAAAAAATTGGCAGAAACTGAAGAATTTCGCATACTAACCATCACGAAAAATGTGAAGTTTTGAGTCCGAAATTAGAAGTACTTTAAACCATTCCATGGTCATATACGATGAGTAAGAGTGCAAATAAAACTGATTTCATAAAAAATAGAGGTCGGAGAGAGGTTATATTGAAAAATGAAAAAATTGGCCGAAACTGAAAAATTTCGCATACTAACCATCACGGAAAATGTGAAGTTTTGAGTCCGAAATGAGAGGTACTTTAAACCATTCCACGGTCATATATGATGATTAAGAGTGCAAATAAAACTGATTTCATCAAAAACGGAATTCCGAAAAGAGGTTATATTGAAAAAATGAGAAAATTGGCCGAAACTGAAGAATTTCGCATACTAACTATCACGGAAAATGTGAAGTTTTAAGTCCAAAATGAGAAGTACTTTAAACCATTCCAAGGTTATATACGATGAGTAAGAGTGCAAATAAAACTGATTTCATAAAAATAGAGGTCCGAGAGAGGTTATATTGAAAAAATGAAAAAAATTGGCCGAAACTGAAGAATTTCGCATACTAACCATCAAGGAAAATGTGAAATTTTGAGTCTGAAATGAGAAGTACTTTAAACCATTCCACGGTCATATACGATGAGTAAGAGTGCAAATAAAACTGATTTCATCAAAAACAGAGTTCCGAAAAGAGTTATATTGAAAAAATGAGAAAATTGGCCGAAACTGAACAATTTCGCATACTAACCATCACAGAAAATATTGTGAAGCTTTGAGTCCGAAATGAGAAGTATTTTAAACCATTCCATGGTCATATACGATGAGTAAGAGTGCAAATAAAACTGATTTCATAAAAAATAGAGGTCTGAGATAGGTTATATTGAAAAAATGAAAAAATTGGCCGAAACTGAAGAATTTCGCATACTAACCATCATGGAAAATATTGTGAAGCTTTGAGTCCGAAATGAGAAGTACTTTAAACCACTTCATGGTTATATACGATGAGTAAGAGTGCAAATAAAGCTGATTTCATAAAAAACAGAGGTCCGAGTGAGGTTATATTGAAAATATGAAAAAATTGGCCGTAACTGAAGAATTTCGCAAACTAACCATCACGGAAAATATTGTGAAGCTTTGAGTCCGAAATGAGAAGTACTTTAAAACATTTCATGGTTATATACGATGAGTAAGAGTGCAAATAAAGCTGATTTCATAAAAAAAAGAGGTCCGAGTGAGGTTATATTGAAAAAATGAAAAAATTGGCCGAAACTGAAAAATTTTGCATACTAACCATCACGGAAAATGTGAAGTTTTAAGTCCGAAATGAAAAGTACTTTAAACCATTCTATGGTCATATACGATGAGAAAGAGTGCAAATAAAACTGATTTCATAAAAAATAGAGGTCCGAGAGATGTTATATTGAAAATATGAAAAAATTGGCAGAAACTGAAGAATTTCGCATACTAACCATCACGGAAATGAGAAGTTTTGAGTCCGAAATGAGAAGTACTTTAAACCATTCCTTGGTCATATACGATAAGTAAGAGTGCAAATAAAACTGATTTCATAAAAAATAGAGGTCCGAGAGAGGTTATATTGAAAAAATGAAAAAATTGGCAGAAACTGAAGAATTTCGCATACTAACCATCATGGAAAATGTGAAGTTTTGAGTCTGAAATGAGAAGTACTTTAAACCATTCCACGGTCATATACGATGAGTAAGAGTGCAAATAAGACTGATTTCATCAAAAACATAGGTCCGAAAAGAGGTTATATTGATAAAATGAGAAAATTGGCCGAAACTGAAGAATTTCGCATACTAACCATCACGAAAAATATTGTGAAGCTTTGAGTCCGTAATTAGAAGTACTTTAAACCATTCCATGGTTATATATGATGAGTAAGAGTGCAAATAAAGCTGATTTCATAAAAAACAGAGGTCCGAGTAAGGTTATATTGAAAAAATGAAAAAATTTGCCGAAACTGGAGAATTTCGCATACTAACCATCACGGAAAATGTGAAGTTTTGAGTCCGAAATGAGCAGTAATTTAAACCATTACACGGTCATATACGATGAGTAAGAGTGCAAATAAGACTGATTTCATCAAAAACATAGGTCCGAAAAGAGGTTATATTGATAAAATGAGAAAATTGGCCGAAACTGAAGAATTTCGCATACTAACCATCACGGAAAATGTGAAGTTTTGAGTCCGAAATGAGAAGTACTTTAAACCATTCCACGGTCATATACGATGAGTAAGAGTGCAAATAAAACTGATTTCATCAAAAACAGAGTTCCGAAAAGAAGTTATATTGAAAAAATGAGAAAATTGGCCGAAACTGTAGAATTTCGCATACTAACCATCACGGAAAATGAAAAGTTTTGAGTCCGAAATGAGAAGTACTTTAAACCATTCCATGGTCATATACGATGAGTAAGAGTTCAAATAAAACTGATTTCATAAAAAATAGAGGTCCGAGAGAGGTTATATTGAAAAAATGAAAAAATTGGCAGAAACTGAAGAATTTCGCATACACCATCACGGAAAATGTGAAGTTTTAAGTCCGAAATTAGAAGTACTTTAAACCATTCCAGGGTATACGATGAGTAAGAGTGCAAATAAAACTTATTTCATAAAAAATAGAGGTCCGAGAGAGGTTATATTGAAAAATGAAAATATTGGCCGAAACAGAAGAATTTCGCATACTAACCATCACAGGAAAATGTGAAGTTTTGAGTCCGAAATGAGAAGTACTTTAAACCATTCCACGGTCATATATGATGATTAAGAGTGCAAATAAAACTGATTTCATAAAAAACGGAGGTCCGAAAAGAGGTTATATTGAAAAAAATGAGAAAATTGGCCGAAACTGAAGAATTTCGCATACTAACCATCACAGAAAATATTGTGAAGCTTTGAGTCCGAAATGAGAAGTACATTAAACCATTCCATGGTTATATACGATGAGTAAGAGTGCAAATAAAGCCGATTTTATAAAAAACAGAGGTCCGAGTGAGGTTATATTGAAAAAATGAAAATATTGGCCGAAACTGAAAAATTTCGCATATTAACCATCACGGAAAATGTGAAGTTTTAATTCCGAAGTGAGAAGTACTTTAAATCATTCCATGGTCATATACGATGAGTAAGAGTGCAAATAAAACTGATTTCATAAAAAATAGAGGTCCGAGAGAGGTTATATTGAAAAAATGAAAAAATTGGCAGAAACTGAAGAATTTCGCATACTAACCATCACGGAAAATGTGAAGTTTTGAGTCCGATATGAGAAGTACTTTAAACCATTCCATGGTCATATACGATGAGTAAGAGTGCAAATAAAACTAATTTCATAAAAAATAGAGGTCCGAGAGAGGTTATATTGAAAAAATGAGAAAATTGGCCGAAACTGAAGAATTTCGCATACTAACCATCACGAAAAATATTGTGAACCTTTGAGTCCGAAATTAGAAGTACTTTAAACCATTCCATGGTTATATATGATGAGTAAGAGTGCAAATAAAGCTGATTTCATAAAAAACAGAGGTCCGAGTGAGGTTATATTTAAAAAATGAAAAAAATGAAAAATTGGCCGAAACTGAAGAATTTCGCATACTAACCATCACGGAAAATGTGAAGTTTTGAGTCCGAAATGAGAAGTAATTTAAACCATTCCACGGTCATATACGATGAGTAACAGTGCAAATAAGACTGATTTCATCAAAAACATAGGTCCGAAAAGAGGTTATATTGATAAAATGAGAAAATTGGCCGAAACTGAAGAGTTTCGCATACTAACCATCACGGAAAATGTGAAGTTTTGAGTCCGAAATGAGAAGTACTTTAAACCATTCCACGGTTATATACGATGAGTAAGAGTGCAAATAAAACTGATTTCATCAAAAACAGAGTTCCGAAAAGAGGTTATATTGAAAAAAAGAGAAAATTGGCCGAAACTGAAGAATTTCGCATACTAACCATCACGGAAAAAGTGAAGTTTTGAGTCCGAAATGAGAAGTACTTTAAACCATTCCACGGTCATATACGATGAGTAAGAGTGCAAATAAAACTGATTTCATCAAAAACAGAGTTCTGAAAAGAGGTTATAGTGAAAAAATGAGAAAATTGGCCGAAACTGAAGAATTTCGCATACTAACCATCACGGAAAATGTGAAGTTTTGAGTCCGAAATGAGAAGTACTTTAAACCATTCCATGGTCATATACGATGAGTAAGAGTGCAAATAAAACTGATTTCATAAAAAATAGAGGTCCGAGAGAGGTTATATTGAAAAATGAAAAAATTGGCCGAAACTGAAGAATTTCGCATACTAACCATCATAGGAAAATGTGAAGTTTTGATTCCGAAATGAGAAGTACTTTAAACCATTCCACGGTCATATATGATGATTAAGAGTGCAAATAAAACTGATTTCATCAAAAACGGAGGTCCGAAAAAAGAGGTTATATTGAAAAAATGAGAAAATTGGCCGAAACTGAAGAATTTCGCATACTAACCATCACAGAAAATATTGTGAAGCTTTGAGTCCGAAATGAGTAGTACATTAAACCATTCCATGGTTATATACGATGAGTAAGAGTGCAAATAAAGCTGATTTCATAAAAAACAGAGCTCCGAGTGAGGTTATATTGAAAAAATGAAAAAATTGGCCGAAATTGAAAAATTTCGCATATTAACCATCACGGAAAATGTGAAGTTTTAATTCCGAAGTGAGAAGTACTTTAAACCATTCCATGGTCATATACGATGAGTAAGAGTGCAAATAAAACTGATTTCATAAAAAATAGAGGTCCGAGAGAGGTTATATTGAAAAAATGAAAAAATACTCATCAGAAACTGAAGAATTTCGCATACTAACCATCACAGGAAAATGTGAAGTTTTGATTCCGAAATGAGAAGTACTTTAAACCATTCCAAGGTCATATATGATGATTAAGAGTGCAAATAAAACTGATTTCATCAAAAACGGAGGTCCGAAAAGAGGTTATATTAAAAAAATGAGAAAATTGGCCGAAACTGAAGAATTTCGCATACTAACCATCACGGAAAATGTGAAGTTTTGAGTCCGAAATGAGAAGTACTTTAAACCATTCCACGGTCATATACGATGAGTAAGAGTGCAAATAAAACAGATTTCATCAAAAAACAGAGTTCCGAAAAGAGGTTATATTGAAAAAATGAGAAAATTGGCCGAAACTGAAGAATTTCGCATACTAACCATCACGGAAAATGTGAAGTTTTTAGTCCGAAATGAGAAGTACTTTAAACCATTCCATGGTCATATACGATGAGTAAGAGTGCAAATAAAACTGATTTCATAAAAAATAGAGGTCCGAGAGAGGTTATATTGAAAAAAATGAAAAAATTGGCAGAAACTGAAGAATTTCGCATACTAACCATCACGGAAAATGTGAAGTTTTGAGTCCGAACCATTCCATGGTCATATACGATGAGTAAGAGTGCAAATAAAACTGATTTCATAAAAAATAGAGGTCCGAGAGAGATTATATTGAAAAATGAAAAAATTGTTGAAACTGAAGAATTTCGCATACTAACCATCACAGGAAAATGTGAAGTTTTGATTCCGAAATGAGAAGTACTTTAAACCATTCCAAGGTCATATATGATGATTAAGAGTGCAAATAAAACTGATTTCATCAAAAACGGAGGTCCGAAAAGAGGTTATATTGAAAAAATGAGAAAATTGGCCGAAACTGAAGAATTTCGCATACTAACCATCACAGAAAATATTGTGAAGCTTTGAGTTCGAAATGAGAAGTACATTAAACCATTCCATGGTTATATACGATGAGTAAGAGTGCAAATAAAGCTGATTTCATAAAAAACAGAGGTCCGAGTGAGGTTATATTGAAAAAATGAAAAAATTGGCCGAAACTGAAAAATTTCGCATATTAACCATCACGGAAAATGTGAAGTTTTGAGTCCGAACCATTCCATGGTCATATACGATGAGTAAGAGTGCAAATAAAACTGATTTCATAAAAAATAGAGGTCCGAGAGAGGTTATATTGAAAAATGAAAAAATTGGCAGAAACTGAAGAATTTCGCATACTAACCATCACGGAAAATATGAAGTTTTGAGTCCGAAATGAGAAGTACTTTAAACCATTCCATGGTCATATACGATGAGTAAGAGTGCAAATAAAACTGATTTCATAAAAAATAGAGGTCCGAGAGAGGTTATATTGAAAAATGAAAAAATTGGCCGAAACTGAAGAATTTCGCATACTAACCATCATAGGAAAATGTGAAATTTTGATTCCGAAATGAGAAGTACTTTAAACCATTCCACGGTCATATATGATGATTAAGAGTGCAAATAAAACTGATTTCATCAAAAACGGAGGTCCGAAAAAAGAGGATATATTGAAAAAATGAGAAAATTGGCCGAAACTGAAGAATTTCGCATACTAACCATCACAGAAAATATTGTGAAGCTTTGAGTCCGAAATGAGTAGTACATTAAACCATTCCATGGTTATATACGATGAGTAAGAGTGCAAATAAAGCTGATTTCATAAAAAACAGAGGTCCGAGTGAGGTTATATTGAAAAATTGAAAAAATTGGCCGAAATTGAAAAATTTCGCATATTAACCATCACGGAAAATGTGAAGTTTTAATTCCGAAGTGAGAAGTACTTTAAACCATTCCATGGTCATATACGATGAGTAAGAGTGCAAATAAAACTGATTTCATAAAAAATAGAGGTCCGAGAGAGGTTATATTGAAAAAATGAAAAAATACTCATCAGAAACTGAAGAATTTCGCATACTAACCATCACAGGAAAATGTGAAGTTTTGATTCCGAAATGAGAAGTACTTTAAACCATTCCAAGGTCATATATGATGATTAAGAGTGCAAATAAAACTGATTTCATCAAAAACGGAGGTCCGAAAAGAGGTTATATTAAAAAAATGAGAAAATTGGCCGAAACTGAAGAATTTCGCATACTAACCATCACGGAAAATGTGAAGTTTTGAGTCCGAAATGAGAAGTACTTTAAACCATTCCACGGTCATATACGATGAGTAAGAGTGCAAATAAAACAGATTTCATCAAAAAACAGAGTTCCGAAAAGAGGTTATATTGAAAAAATGAGAAAATTGGCCGAAACTGAAGAATTTCGCATACTAACCATCACGGAAAATGTGAAGTTTTTAGTCCGAAATGAGAAGTACTTTAAACCATTCCATGGTCATATACGATGAGTAAGAGTGCAAATAAAACTGATTTCATAAAAAATAGAGGTCCGAGAGAGGTTATATTGAAAAAAATGAAAAAATTGGCAGAAACTGAAGAATTTCGCATACTAACCATCACGGAAAATGTGAAGTTTTGAGTCCGAACCATTCCATGGTCATATACGATGAGTAAGAGTGCAAATAAAACTGATTTCATAAAAAATAGAGGTCCGAGAGAGATTATATTGAAAAATGAAAAAATTGTTGAAACTGAAGAATTTCGCATACTAACCATCACAGGAAAATGTGAAGTTTTGATTCCGAAATGAGAAGTACTTTAAACCATTCCAAGGTCATATATGATGATTAAGAGTGCAAATAAAACTGATTTCATCAAAAACGGAGGTCCGAAAAGAGGTTATCTTTATACCAATATAAAATGTGAGGGTTGTCCTCACCCCAATAGGTACATTTTCAACATTTTTAATTTTATTATTATGATTATTATTATTATTATTATTATTATTATTATTATATATATATAATATTTAGTTCCCATAACTTTATAAAATTGACGATTTAGTCTTTATTATCTTTGAGACCCATCTATTTATCTTTACTATTACTTAAAAATCATTTTGTTAAATTTTGTTATTTTTATTTTTTAAGTTCGCTTAATTGACATGTCGATGTAGTTATTATTAAATTCTCAATCCAAAAAAACTTATCAATTAAGGATGTATATCTTCTGCCCCACTCTTCTTGTTCCAAATCGTGTCTCATCGTTAAGATTTTGATACGTGTGTGTAATTAATTTTGTGGTTTTTTTTCTCTAAAACCCTACTTAGATTTGTGAAACCAAGAAGGAAAATTAAATTTAAGGACACGTGTCAAAATCTAAATTGTGAGGCACAATTTGGGGCATGAAGAGTGGGCAGGAGATCTGAATCCATCAATTAGAGTCATCCTTAACATATGATATGCATTCAATATGTGCAAATGCCGAGTGCATGCATTGTTTCATTTACCATATCACAGATTTGGGGATGTTCCGCCCTTTAACATTTTTGTATCGCATAAATCAGTCACTTGCCAACTCATATAACCTATCAAAATATGGATCAACCGTAGTTCCTGAAGTTTCACTAAAATTTTCATTAGTTAAACTGCATTAATTTTTTTGCTAAGTCACTTAACTTACATGTTACATTAGTTATCATTAACTACTTAATGCAATATACCTATAAATTCGATTCACCCCCAAATTATAATATGTATTCAACTCGTGTACACTTAGAGTACATGTTGAGATTTTTTTGTATATGTGTCAACAAAGGTTCTTGAATTTTGACCTTTTATGTATAACATGTTACTCATCGTCCATCATTTAGGGTCTCGAACTATTAATTTAATTCTTCCTTTTGTCAATTTAATCAAATTGTGTACAACCTAATTAGTATTTAAATAAATAATTGATGTAAAGTCAAGTATAAACTTTTGATTTTAATGAATTGAATTTTCCTTTGGCGTTAAATCAATTTTTGTTGGTATTATGGTATAAAATCGCATGGAACGTGTATAGTTACGTTTGTATAGGTCAAACTGTTCCACTAATGACTCTAAGTGGTTAAGTACGGGTTTACATTCTTCACTCCTCAAGTTGATGAGTTAGATACAACTCTGTCGTTAATAACCCACGCCATACGCGATGTAACTCATTATTAGTTCTAACCGTAAATATATATACATGTAAAGCTAATTTAGTACCGTAATGGAAAAAAATAGTTAATTTTGTACATAATTATCATCTTTCTATTTTTTTCGTTATGAATTACATTGTGTTGTTCTTTTTTTCTCCCAGCCCCTCAAGTTGCCCATGTATTAATTAAATATCATCATATTAGAAAGCTTAAGATAAATTATATATCTTGAAATTTAGACGACCGATACGCGTGCAACGCACGCGTTAATAACTAGTATTGAAAAAATGAGAAAATTGGCCGAAACTGAAGAATTTCGCATACTAACCATCACAGAAAATATTGTGAAGCTTTGAGTCCGAAATGAGAAGTACATTAAACCATTCCATGGTTATATACGATGAGTAAGAGTGCAAATAAAGCTGATTTCATAAAAAACAGAGGTCCGAGTGAGGTTATATTGAAAAAATGAAAAAATTGGCCGAAACTGAAAAATTTCGCATATTAACCATCACGGAAAATGTGAAGTTTTGAGTCCGAACCATTCCATGGTCATATACGATGAGTAAGAGTGCAAATAAAACTGATTTCATAAAAAATAGAGGTCCGAGAGAGGTTATATTGAAAAATGAAAAAATTGGCAGAAACTGAAGAATTTCGCATACTAACCATCACGGAAAATATGAAGTTTTGAGTCCGAAATGAGAAGTACTTTAAACCATTCCATGGTCATATACGATGAGTAAGAGTGCAAATAAAACTGATTTCATAAAAAATAGAGGTCCGAGAGAGGTTATATTGAAAAAATGAGAAAATTGGCCGAAACTGAAGAATTTCGCATACTAACCATCACGAAAAATATTGTGAACCTTTGAGTCCGAAATGAGAAGTACTTTAAACCATTCCATGGTTATTTATGATGAGTAAGAGTGAAAATAAAGCTGATTTCATAAAAAACAGAGGTCCGAGAGAGGTTATATTGAAAAAATGAAAAAATTGGCAGAAACTGAAGAATTTCGCATACTAACCATCACGGAAAATGTGAAGTTTTGAGTCCGAAATGAGAAGTACTTTAAACCATTACATGGTCATATACGATGAGTAAGAGTGCAAATAAAACTGATTTCATAAAAAATAGAGGTCCGAGAGAGGTTATATTGAAAAATGAAAAAATTGGCCGAAACTGAAGAATTTCGCATACTAACCATCACAGGAAAATGTGAAGTTTTGATTCCGAATTGAGAAGTACTTTAAACCATTCCACAGTCATATATGATGATTAAGAGTGCAAATAAAACTGATTTCATCAAAAACGGAGGTCCGAAAAGAGGTTATATTGAAAAAATGAGAAAATTGGCCGAAACTGAAGAATTTCGCATACTAACCATCACAGAAAATATTGTGAAGCTTTGAGTCCGAAATGAGAAATACATTAAACCATTCCATGGTTATATACAATGAGTAAGAGTGCAAATAAAGCTGATTTCATAAAAAACAGAGGTCCGAGTGAGGTTATATTGAAAAAATGAAAAAATTGGCCGAAACTGAAAAATTTCGCATATTAACCATCACGGAAAATGTGAAGTTTTGAGTCCGAACCATTCCACGGTCATATACGATGAGTAAGAGTGCAAATAAAACTGATTTCATAAAAAATAGAGGTCCGAGAGAGGTTATATTGAAAAATGAAAAAATTGGCCGAAACTGAAGAATTTCGAATACTAACCATCACGGAAAATGTGAAGTTTTGAGTCCGAAATGAGAAGTACTTTAAACCAATCCACGGTCATATACGATGAGTAAGAGTGCAAATAAAACTGATTTCATCAAAAACAGAGTTCCGAAAAGAGGTTATATTGAAAAAATGAGAAAATTGGCCGAAACTGAAGAATTTCGCATACTAACCATCACGGAAAATGTGAAGTTTTGAGTCCGAAATGAGAAGTACTTTAAACCATTCCATGGTCATATACGATGAGTAAGAGTGCAAATAAAACTGATTTCATAAAAAATAGAGGTCCGAGAGAGGTTATATTGAAAAAATGAAAAAATTGGCAGAAACTGAAGAATTTCGCATACTAACCATCACGGAAAATGTGAAGTTTTGAGTCCGAACCATTCCATGGTCATATACGATGAGTAAGAGTGCAAATAAAACTGATTTCATAAAAAATAGAGGTCCGAGAGAGGTTATATTGAAAAATGAAAAAATTGGCCGAAACTGAAGAATTTCGCATACTAACCATCACGGAAAATGTGAAGTTTGAGTCCGAAATGAGAAGTATATTAAACCATTCCATGGTTATATACGATGAGTAAGAGTGCAAATAAAGCTGATTTCATAAAAAACAGAGGTCCGAGTGAGGTTATATTGAAAAAATGAAAAAATTGGCCGAAACTGAAAAATTTCGCATATTAACCATCACGGAAAATGTGAAGTTTTAATTCCGAAGTGAGAAGTACTTTAAACCATTCCATGGTCATATACGATGAGTAAGAGTGCAAATAAAACTGATTTCATAAAAAATAGAGGTCCGAGAGAGGTTATATTGAAAAAATGAAAAAATTGGCAGAAACTGAAGAATTTCGCATACTAACCATCACGGAAAATGTGAAGTTTTGAGTCCGAAATGAGAAGTAATTTAAATCATTCCACGGTCATATACGATAAGTAAGAGTGCAAATAAAAGTGATTTCATCAAAAACATAGGTCTGAAAAGAGGTTATATTGATAAAATGAGAAAATTGGCCGAAACTGAAGAATTTCGCATACTAACCATCACGGAAAATGTGAAGTTTTGAGTCCGAAATGAGAAGTACTTTAAACCATTCCACGGTCATATACGATGAGTAAGAGTGCAAATAAAACTAATTTCATCAAAAAACAGAGTTCCGAAAAAGGGTTATATTGAAAAAATGAGAAAATTGGCCGAAACTGAAGAATTTCGCATACTAACCATCACGGAAAATGTGAAGTTTTGAGTCCGAATGAGAAGTACTTTAAACCATTCCATGGTCATATACGATGAGTATGAGTGCAAATAAAGCTGATTTCATAAAAAATAGAGGTCCGAGAGAGGTTATATTGAAAAAAATGAAAAAATTGGCAGAAACTGAAGAATTTCGCATACTAACCATCACGGAAAATGTGAAGTTTTGAGTCCGAACCATTCCATGGTCATATACGATGAGTAAGAGTGCAAATAAAACTGATTTCATAAAAAATAGAGGTCCGAGAGAGGTTATATTGAAAAATGAAAAAATTGGCCGAAACTGAAGAATTTCGCATTCTAACCATCACAGGAAAATGTGAAGTTTTGATTCCGAAATGAGAAGTATTTAAACCATTCCACGGTCATATATGATGATTAAGAGTGCAAATAAAACTGATTTCATCAAAAACGGAGGTCCGAAAAGAGGTTATATTGAAAAAATGAGAAAATTGGCCGAAACTGAAGAATTTCGCATACTAACCATCACAGAAAATATTGTGAAGCTTTGAGTCCGAAATGAGAAGTACATTAAACCATTTCATGGTTATATACGATGAGTAAGAGTGCAAATAAAGCTGATTTCATAAAAAACAGAGGTCCGAGTGAGGTTATATTGAAAAAATGAAAAAATTGGCCGAAACTGAAAAATTTCGCATATTAACCATCACGGAAAATGTGAAGTATTGAGTCCGAACCATTCCATGGTCATATACGATGAGTAAGAGTGCAAATAAAACTGATTTCATAAAAAATAGAGGTCCGAGAGAGGTTATATTGAAAAATGAAAAAATTGGCAGAAACTGAAGAATTTCGCATACTAACCATCACGGAAAATGTGAAGTTTTGAGTCCGAAATGAGAAGTACTTTAAACCATTCCATGGTCATATACGATGAGTAAGAGTGCAAATAAAACTGATTTCATAAAAAATAGAGGTCCGAGAGAGGTTATATTGAAAAAATGAAAAAATTGGCAGAAACTGAAGAATTTCGCATACTAACCATCACGGAAAATGTGAAGTTTTGAGTCCGAACCATTCCATGGTCATATACGATGAGTAAGAGTGCAAATAAAACTGATTACATAAAAAATAGAGGTCCGAGAGAGGTTATATTGAAAAATGAAAAAATTGGCCGAAACTGAAGAATTTCGCATACTAACCATCACGGAAAATGTGAAGTTATGAGTCCGAAATGAGAAGTATATTAAACCATTCCATGGTTATATACGATGAGTAAGAGTGCAAATAAAGCTGATTTCATAAAAAACAGAGGTCCGAGTGAGGTTATATTGAAAAAATGAAAAAATTGGCCGAAACTGAAAAATTTCGCATATTAACCATCACGGAAAATGTGAAGTTTTAATTCCGAAGTGAGAAGTACTTTAAACCATTCCATGGTCATATACGATGAGTATGAGTGCAAATAAAGCTGATTTCATAAAAAATAGAGGTCCGAGAGAGGTTATATTGAAAAAAATGAAAAAATTGGCAGAAACTGAAGAATTTCGCATACTAACCATCACGGAAAATGTGAAGTTTTGAGTCCGAACCATTCCATGGTCATATACGATGAGTAAGAGTGCAAATAAAACTGATTTCATAAAAAATAGAGGTCCGAGAGAGGTTATATTGAAAAATGAAAAAATTGGCCGAAACTGAAGAATTTCGCATACTAACCATCACAGGAAAATGTGAAGTTTTGATTCCGAAATGAGAAGTATTTAAACCATTCCACGGTCATATATGATGATTAAGAGTGCAAATAAAACTGATTTCATCAAAAACGGAGGTCCGAAAAGAGGTTATATTGAAAAAATGAGAAAATTGGCCGAAACTGAAGAATTTCGCATACTAACCATCACAGAAAATATTGTGAAGCTTTGAGTCCGAAATGAGAAGTACATTAAACCATTTCATGGTTATATACGATGAGTAAGAGTGCAAATAAAGCTGATTTCATAAAAAACAGAGGTCCGAGTGAGGTTATATTGAAAAAATGAAAAAATTGGCCGAAACTGAAAAATTTCGCATATTAACCATCACGGAAAATGTGAAGTATTGAGTCCGAACCATTCCATGGTCATATACGATGAGTAAGAGTGCAAATAAAACTGATTTCATAAAAAATAGAGGTCCGAGAGAGGTTATATTGAAAAAATGAAAAAATTGGCCGAAACTGAAGAATTTCGCATACTAACCATCACGGAAAATGTGAAGTTTTGAGTCCGAAATGAGAAGTACTTTAAACCATTCCATGGTCATATACGATGAGTAAGAGTGCAAATAAAACTGATTTCATAAAAAATAGAGGTCCGAGAGAGGTTATATTGAAAAAATGAAAAAATTGGCAGAAACTGAAGAATTTCGCATACTAACCATCACGGAAAATGTGAAGTTTTGAGTCCGAACCATTCCATGGTCATATACGATGAGTAAGAGTGCAAATAAAACTGATTTCATAAAAAATAGAGGTCCGAGAGAGGTTATATTGAAAAATGAAAAAATTGGCCGAAACTGAAGAATTTCGCATACTAACCATCACGGAAAATGTGAAGTTATGAGTCCGAAATGAGAAGTATATTAAACCATTCCATGGTTATATACGATGAGTAAGAGTGCAAATAAAGCTGATTTCATAAAAAACAGAGGTCCGAGTGAGGTTATATTGAAAAAATGAAAAAATTGGCCGAAACTGAAAAATTTCGCATATTAACCATCACGGAAAATGTGAAGTTTTAATTCCGAAGTGAGAAGTACTTTAAACCATTCCATGGTCATATACGATGAGTAAGAGTGCAAATAAAACTGATTTCATAAAAAATAGAGGTCCGAGAGAGGTTATATTGAAAAAATGAAAAAATTGGCAGAAACTGAAGAATTTCGCATACTAACCATCACGGAAAATGTGAAGTTTTGAGTCCGAAATGAGAAGTAATTTAAACCATTCCACGGTCATATACGATGAGTAAGAGTGCAAATAAGACTGATTTCATCAAAAACATAGGTCTGAAAAGAGGTTATATTGATAAAATGAGAAAATTGGCCGAAACTGAAGAATTTCGCATACTAACCATCACGGAAAATGTGAAGTTTTGAGTCCGAAATGAGAAGTACTTTAAACCATTCCACGGTCATATACGATGAGTAAGAGTGCAAATAAAACTATTTCATCAAAAAACAGAGTTCCGAAAAGAGGTTATATTGAAAAAATGAGAAAATTGGCCGAAACTGAAGAATTTCGCATACTAACCATCACGGAAAATGTGAAGTTTTGAGTCCGAATGAGAAGTACTTTAAACCATTCCATGGTCATATACGATGAGTAAGAGTGCAAATAAAGCTGATTTCATAAAAAATAGAGGTCCGAGAGAGGTTATATTGAAAAAAATGAAAAAATTGGCCGAAACTGAAGAATTTCGCATACTAACCATCACGGAAAATGTGAAGTTTTGAGTCCGAACCATTCCATGGTCATATACGATGAGTAAGAGTGCAAATAAAACTGATTTCATAAAAAATAGAGGTCCGAGAGAGGTTATATTGAAAAATGAAAAAATTGGCCGAAACTGAAGAATTTCGCATACTAACCATCACAGGAAAATGTGAAGTTTTGATTCCGAAATGAGAAGTACTTTAAACCATTCCACGGTCATATATGATGATTAAGAGTGCAAATAAAACTGATTTCATCAAAAACGGAGGTCCGAAAAGAGGTTATATTGAAAAAATGAGAAAATTGGCCGAAACTGAAGAATTTCGCATACTAACCATCACAGAAAATATTGTGAAGCTTTGAGTCCGAAATGAGAAGTACATTAAACCATTCCATGGTTATATACGATGAGTAAGAGTGCAAATAAAGCTGATTTCATAAAAAACAGAGGTCCGAGTGAGGTTATATTGAAAAAATGAAAAAATTGGCCGAAACTGAAAAATTTCGCATATTAACCATCACGGAAAATGTGAAGTATTGAGTCCGAACCATTCCATGGTCATATACGATGAGTAAGAGTGCAAATAAAACTGATTTCATAAAAAATAGAGGTCCGAGAGAGGTTATATTGAAAATTGAAAAAATTGGCAGAAACTGAAGAATTTCGCATACTAACCATCACGGAAAATGTGAAGTTTTGAGTCCGAAATGAGAAGTACTTTAAACCATTCCATGGTCATATACGATGAGTAAGAGTGCAAATAAAACTGATTTCATTAAAAATAAAGGTCCGAGAGAGGTTATATTGAAAAAATGAGAAAATTGGCCGAAACTGAAGAATTTCGCATACTAACCATCACGAAAAATATTGTGAACCTTTGAGTCCGAAATGAGAAGTACTTTAAACCATTCCATGGTTATATATGATGAGTAAGAGTGCAAATAAAGCTGATTTCATAAAAAACAGAGGTCCGAGAGAGGTTATATTGAAAAAATGAAAAAATTGGCCGAAACTGAAGAATTTCGCATACTAACCATCACGGAAAATGTGAAGTTTTGAGTCCGAAATGAGAAATACTTTAAACCATTCCATGGTCATATACGATGAGTAAGAGTGCAAATAAAACTGATTTCATAAAAAATAGAGGTCCGAGAGAGGTTATATTGAAAAATGAAAAAATTTGCCGAAACTGAAGAATTTCGCATACTAACCATCACAGGAAAATGTGAAGTTTTGATTCCGAAATGAGAAGTACTTTAAACCATTCCACAGTCATATATGATGATTAAGAGTGCAAATAAAACTGATTTCATCAAAAACGGAGGTACGAAAAGAGGTTATATTGAAAAAATGAGAAAATTGGCCGAAACTGAAGAATTTCGCATACTAACCATCACAGAAAATATTGTGAAGCTTTGAGTCCGAAATGAGAAGTACATTAAACCATTCCATGGTTATATACGATGAGTAAGAGTGCAAATAAAACTGATTTCATAAAAAACAGAGGTCCGAGTGAGGTTATATTGAAAAAATGAAAAAATTGGCCGAAACTGAAAAATTTCGCATATTAACCATCACGGAAAATGTGAAGTTTTAATTCTGAAGTGAGAAGTACTTTAAACCATTCCATGGTCATATACGATGAGTAAGAGTGCAAATAAAACTGATTTCATAAAAAATAGAGGTCCGAGAGAGGTTATATTGAAAAAATGAAAAAAAATGGCAGAAACTGAAGAATTTCGCATACTAACCATCACGGAAAATGTGAAGTTTTGAGTCCGAATTGAGAAGTACTTTAAACCATTCCATGGTCATATACGATGAGTAAGAGTGCAAATAAAACTGATTTCATAAAAAATAGAGGTCCGAGAGAGGTTATATTGAAAAAATGAAAAAATTGGCCGAAACTGAAGAATTTCGCATACTAACCATCACGGAAAATGTGAAGTTTTGAGTCCGAAATGAGAAGTACTTTAAACCATTCCATGGTCATATACGATGAGTAAGAGTGCAAATAAAACTGATTTCATAAAAAATAGAGGTCCGAGAGAGGTTATATTGAAAAATGAAAAAATTGGCCGAAACTGAAGAATTTCGCATACTAACCATCAGGGAAAACGTGAAGTTTTGAGTCCGAAATGAGAAGTACTTTAAACCATTCCACGGTCATATACGATGAGTAAGAGTGCAAATAAACTGATTTCATCAAAAACAGAGTTCCGAAAAGAGGTTATATTGAAAAAATGAGAAAATTGGCCGAAACTGAAGAATTTCGCATACTAACCATCACGGAAAATGTGAAGTTTTGAGTCTGAAATGAGAAGTACTTTAAACCATTCCATGGTCATATACGATGAGTAAGAGTGCAAATAAAACTGATTTCATAAAAAATAGAGGTCCGAGAGAGGTTATATTGAAAAATGAAAAAATTGGCCGAAACTGAAGAATTTCGCATACTAACCATCACGGAAAATGTGAAGTTTTGAGTCCGAAATGAGAAGTACTTTAAACCATTCCACGGTCATATATGATGATTAAGAGTGCAAATAAAACTGATTTCATCAAAAAAGGAGGTCCGAAAAGAGGTTATATTGAAAAATGAAAAAATTGGCCGAAACTGAAGAATTTCGCATACTAACCATCACGGAAAATGTGAAGTTATGAGTCCGAAATGAGAAGTATATTAAACCATTCCATGGTTATATACGATGAGTAAGAGTGCAAATAAAGCTGATTTCATAAAAAACAGAGGTCCGAGTGAGGTTATATTGAAAAAATGAAAAAATTGGCCGAAACTGAAAAATTTCGTATATTAACCATCACGGAAAATGTGAAGTTTTAATTCCGAAATGAGAAGTACTTTAAACCATTCCATGGTCATATACGATGAGTAAGAGTGCAAATAAAACTGATTTCATAAAAAATAGAGGTCCGAGAGAGGTTATATTGAAAAAATGAAAAAATTGGCAGAAACTGAAGAATTTCGCATACTAACCATCACGGAAAATGTGAAGTTTTGAGTCCGAAATGAGAAGTAATTTAAATCATTCCACGGTCATATACGATAAGTAAGAGTGCAAATAAGAGTGATTTCATCAAAAACATAGGTCTGAAAAAGAGGTTATATTGAAAAAATGAGAAAATTGGCCGAAACTGAAGAATTTCGCATACTAACCATCACGGAAAATGTGAAGTTTTGAGTCCGAAATGAGAAGTACTTTAAACCATTCCACGGTCATATACGATGAGTAAGAGTGCAAATAAAACTAATTTCATCAAAAAACAGAGTTCCGAAAAGAGGTTATATTGAAAAAATGAGAAAATTGGCCGAAACTTAAGAATTTCGCATACTAACCATCACGGAAAATGTGAAGTTTTGAGTCCGAATGAGAAGTACTTTAAACCATTCCATGGTCATATACGATGAGTAAGAGTGCAAATAAAGCTGATTTCATAAAAAATAGAGGTCCGAGAGAGGTTATATTGAAAAAAATGAAAAAATTGGTAGAAACTGAAGAATTTCGCATACTAACCATCACGGAAAATGTGAAGTTTTGAGTCCGAACCATTCCATGGTCATATACGATGAGTAAGAGTGCAAATAAAACTGATTTCATAAAAAATAGAGGTCCGAGAGAGGTTATATTGAAAAATGAAAAAATTGGCCGAAACTGAAGAATTTCGCATACTAACCATCACAGGAAAATGTGAAGTTTTGATTCCGAAATGAGAAGTACTTTAAACCATTCCACGGTCATATATGATGATTAAGAGTGCAAATAAAACTGATTTCATCAAAAACAGAGGTCCGAAAAGAGGTTATATTGAAAAAATGAGAAAATTGGCCGAAACTGAAGAATTTCGCATACTAACCATCACAGAAAATATTGTGAAGCTTTGAGTCCGAAATGAGAAGTACATTAAACCATTCCATGGTTATATACGATGAGTAAGAGTGCAAATAAAGCTGATTTCATAAAAAACAGAGGTCCGAGTGAGGTTATATTGAAAAAATGAAAAAATTGGCCGAAACTGAAAAATTTCGCATATTAACCATCACGGAAAATGTGAAGTATTGAGTCCGAACCATTCCATGGTCATATACGATGAGTAAGAGTGCAAATAAAACTGATTTCATAAAAAATAGAGGTCCGAGAGAGGTTATATTGAAAAATGAAAAAATTGGCAGAAACTGAAGAATTTCGCATACTAACCATCACGGAAAATGTGAAGTTTTGAGTCCGAAATGAGAAGTACTTTAAACCATTCCATGGTCATATACGATGAGTAAGAGTGAAAATAAAACTGATTTCATAAAAAATAAAGGTCCGAGAGAGGTTATATTGAAAAAATGAGAAAATTGGCCGAAACTGAAGAATTTCGCATACTAACCATCACGAAAAATATTGTGAACCTTTGAGTCCGAAATGAGAAGTACTTTAAACCATTCCATGGTTATATATGATGAGTAAGAGTGCAAATAAAGCTGATTTCATAAAAAACAGAGGTCCGAGAGAGGTTATATTGAAAAAATGAAAAAATTGGCAGAAACTGAAGAATTTCGCATACTAACCATCACGGAAAATGTGAAGTTTTGAGTCCGAAATGAGAAATACTTTAAACCATTCCATGGTCATATACGATGAGTAAGAGTGCAAATAAAACTGATTTCATAAAAAATAGAGGTCCGAGAGAGGTTATATTGAAAAATGAAAAAATTGCCGAAACTGAAGAATTTCGCATACTAACCATCACAGGAAAATGTGAAGTTTTGATTCCGAAATGAGAAGTACTTTAAACCATTCCACAGTCATATATGATGATTAAGAGTGCAAATAAAACTGATTTCATCAAAAACGGAGGTCCGAAAAGAGGTTATATTGAAAAAATGAGAAAATTGGCCGAAACTGAAGAATTTCGCATACTAACCATCACAGAAAATATTGTGAAGCTTTGAGTCCGAAATGAGAAGTACATTAAACCATTCCATGGTTATATACGATGAGTAAGAGTGCAAATAAAGCTGATTTCATAAAAAACAGAGGTCCGAGTGAGGTTATATTGAAAAAATGAAAAAATTGGCCGAAACTGAAAAATTTCGCATATTAACCATCACGGAAAATGTGAAGTTTTAATTCTGAAGTGAGAAGTACTTTAAACCATTCAATGGTCATATACGATGAGTAAGAGTGCAAATAAAACTGATTTCATAAAAAATAGAGGTCCGAGAGATGTTATATTGAAAAAATGAAAAAAATTGGCAGAAACTGAAGAATTTCGCATACTAACCATCACGGAAAATGTGAAGTTTTGAGTCCGAATTGAGAAGTACTTTAAACCATTCCATGGTCATATACGATGAGTAAGAGTGCAAATAAAACTGATTTCATAAAAAATAGAGGTCCGAGAGAGGTTATATTGATAAAATGAAAAAATTGGCAGAAACTGAAGAATTTCGCATACTAACCATCACGGAAAATGTGAAGTTTTGAGTCTGAAATGAGAAGTACTTTAAACCATTCCATGGTCATATACGATGAGTAAGAGTGCAAATAAAACTGATTTCATAAAAAATAGAGGCCCGAGAGAGGTTATATTGAAAAATGAAAAAATTGGCCGAAACTGAAGAATTTCGCATACTAACCATCAGGGAAAACGTGAAGTTTTGAGTCCGAAATGAGAAGTACTTTAAACCATTCTACGGTCATATACGATGAGTAAGAGTGCAAATAAACTGATTTCATCAAAAACAGAGTTCCGAAAAGAGGTTATATTGAAAAAATGAGAAAATTGGCCGAAACTGAAGAATTTCGCATACACCATCACGGAAAATGTGAAGTTTTGAGTCTGAAATGAGAAGTACTTTAAACCATTCCATGGTCATATACGATGAGTAAGAGTGCAAATAAAACTGATTTCATAAAAAATAGAGGTCCGAGAGAGGTTATATTGAAAAATGAAAAAATTGGCCGAAACTGAAGAATTTCGCATACTAACCATCACGGAAAATGTGAAGTTTTGAGTCCGAAATGAGAAGTACTTTAAACCATTCCACGGTCATATATGATGATTAAGAGTGCAAATAAAACTGATTTCATCAAAAAAGGAGGTCCGAAAAGAGGTTATATTGAAAAATGAAAAAATTGGCCGAAACTGAAGAATTTCGCATACTAACCATCACGGAAAATGTGAAGTTTTGAGTCCGAAATGAGAAGTACTTTAAACAATTCCACGGTCATATATGATGATTAAGAGTGCAAATAAAACTGATTTCATCAAAACTGGAGGTCCGAAAAGAGGTTATATTGAAAAAATGAGAAAATTGGCCGAAACTGAAGAATTTCGCATACTAACCATCACGGAAAATGTGAAGTTTTAAGTCCGAAATGAGAAGTACTTTAAACCATTCCATGGTCATATACGATGAGTAAGAGTGCAAATAAAACTGATTTCATAAAAAATAGAGGTCCGAGAGAGGTTATTGAAAAAATGAAAAAATTGGCAGAAACTGAAGAATTTCGCATACTTACCATCACGGAAATGAGAAGTTTTGAGTCCGAAATGAGAAATACTTTAAACTATTCCATGGTCATATACGATGAGTAAGAGTGCAAATAAAACTGATTTCATAAAAAATAGAGGTCCGAGGGAGGTTATATTGAAAAAATGAAAAAATTTGCAGAAACTGAAGAATTTCGCATACTAACCATCACGAAAAATGTGAAGTTTTGAGTCCGAAATGAAAAGTACTTTAAACCATTCCATGGTCATATACGATGAGTAAGAGTGCAAATAAAACTGATTTCATAAAAAATAGAGGTCTGAGAGAGGTTATATTGAAAAATGAAAAAATTGGCCGAAACTAAAGAATTTCGCATACTAACAATCACGGAAAATGTGAAGTTTTGAGTCCGAAATGAGAAGTATTTTAAAGCATTCCACGGTCATATATGATGAGTAAGAGTGCAAATAAAACTGATTTCATCCAAAACGGAGGTCGGAAAAGAGGTTATATTGAAAAAATGAGAAAATTGCCGAAACTGAAGAATTTCGCATACTAACCATCACGGAAAATGTGAAGTTTTAAGTCCGAAATGAGAAGTACTTTAAACCATTCCACGGTCATATACGATGAGTAAGATTGCAAATAAGACTGATTTCATCAAAAACATAGGTCCGAAAAGAGGTTATATTGATAAAATGAGAAAAATGGCCGAAACTGAAGAATTTCGCATACTAACCATCACGGAAAATGTGAAGTTTTGAGTCCGAAATGAGAAGTACTTTAAACCATTCCACGGTCATATACGATGAGTAAGAGTGCAAATAAAACTGATTTCATCAAAAACTGAGTTCCGGAAAGAGGTTATATTGAAAAAATGAGAAAATTGGCCGAAACTGAAGAATTTCGCATACTAACCATCACGGAAAATGTGCAGTTTTGAGTCCGAAATGAGAAGTACTTTAAACCATTCCATGGTCATATACGATGAGTAAGAGTGCAAATAAAACTGATTTCACGGAAAATGTGAAGTTTTGAGTCCGAAATTAGAAGTACTTTAAACCATTCCATGGTCATTTACGATGAGTAAGAGTGCAAATAAAACTGATTTCATAAAAAATAGAGGTCCGAGAGAGGTTATATTGAAAAATGAAAAAATTGGCCGAAACCGAAGAATTTCGCATACTAACCATCACGGAAAATGTGAAGTTTTGAGTCCTAAATGAGAAGTACTTTAAACCATTCCACGGTCATATATGATGATTAAGAGTGCAAATAAAAATGATTTCATCAAAAACGGAGGTCCGAAAAGAGGTTATATTGAAAAAATGAGAAAATTGGCCGAAACTGAAGAATTTCGCATACTAATCATCACATAAAATATTATGAAGCTTTGAGTCCGAAATGAGAAGTACTTTAAACCATTCCATGGTTATATACGATGAGTAAGAGTGCAAATAAAGCTGATTTCATAAAAAACAGAGGTCCGAGTGAGGTTATATTGAAAAAATGAAAAAATTGGCAGAAACTGAAGAATTTCGCATACTAACCATCACGGAAAATGAGAAGTTTTGAGTCCGAAATGAGAAGTACTTTAAACCATTCCATGGTCATATACGATGAGTAAGAGTGCAAATAAAACTGATTTCATTAAAAATAGAGGTCCGAGAGAGGTTATATTGAAAAAATTGGCCGAAACTGAAGAATTTGGCATACTAACCATCACAGAAAATGTGAAGTTTTGAGTCCTAAATGAGAAGTACTTTAAACCATTCCACGGTCATATATGATGAGTAAGAGTGCAAATAAAGCTGATTTCATAAAAAATAGAGGTTCGAGTGAGGTTATATTGAAAAAATGAAAAAATTGGACGAAACTGAAAAATTTCGCATATACTAACCATCTCGGAAAATGTGAAGTTTTAAGTCCGAAATGAGAAGTACTTTAATCAATTCCATGGTCATATACGATGAGTAAGAGTGCAAATAAAACTGATTTCATAAAATATAGAGGTCTGAGATAGGTTATATTGAAAATATGAAAAAATTGGCCGTAACTGAAGAATTTCGCATACTAACCATCACGGGAAATATTGTGAAGCTTTGAGTCCGAAATGAGAAGTACTTTAAACCATTCCATGGTTATATACGATGAGTAAGAGTGCAAATAAAGCTGATTTCATAAAATAAAGAGGTCCGAGTGAGGTTATATTGAAAAAATGAAAAAATTGGCCGAAACTGAAAAATTTTGCATACTAACCATCACGGAAAATGTGAAGTTTTGAGTCCGAAATGAGAAGTACTTTAAACCATTTCACGGTCATATATGATGATTAAGAGTGCAAATAAAACTGATTTCATCAAGAACGGAGGTTCGAAAAGAGTTTATATTGAAAAAAAAAAAAAAAAAAAAAAAAAAAAAAAAAAAGAGAGAAAATTAGCCGAAACTGTTATAGCTCTACCGTTACAACTTGCAACTTATGCAATAGCTCGGTGACAACAGCTGGAAGCCACCTGGTGACCCTTCACCCACTCAGAGACTGACACGTGGTACTTCACAGCTTTTCAGCAAAAATAATGAGGACAAAGTGCCACGTGTCAGTCTCTGAGTGGGTGAAGGGTCACCAGATGGCTTCCAGCTGTTGTCACCGAGCTATTGAATAATTTCTCCTAGCTAATTTGTTGGTCATCATCACTTATAATTCTGGCGGATTTAGAATTCACTCTCCTAAATCTCATAAGCCTTACTGAATGTGGGATTAATCGAAAGAAACAAAGAAACTCAGTGAATCAACTGACACTACATGAAAAATGGAGATTTCCTACGAGCCGAATCGGTCGGAATCCAAACGGAGATAGCCTATTCCGGTCGTTTTCCGTCGCATACGGCCTGTCGTTAAAATCATCGGAGGGAATCGGCCGGAAACCTACCTGACGAGAAAAATCGGTTGGGAATTTTTGCATAGGGGAAACGTCCATCGGGAATATGAAGGTACAGTAAGGCGGTCGTTAAATTTCCCGACCAAAGTCCTACCGATGTTAGCATAGCAACAGAGGCCTGGGAGGCTGCGCTGCCGCCCTGTCGACCCCAATTGACCGGTGCTAATGCTGTCCTAGGGAGCTGCAGCCTGGTCCTACTGAATACGCGTCTTTAGTAGCTGCTTCTTCGTTTCCAATGGAAGCCTTTAGATTACCATTAGCCAAACGTTAATTACGCACATTTAGTCACCCATTGCGTTGATACCCAAACCTTCCATTGCAGTTGCTTAATCTCGTTGCAGTATGTCTTCTTCGGTTGTTCCGACTTCGACCCGAAATACTACCACGAGATACATGTACGAGTATTCGTTGTTGACATTTAGCAACCTTGCACCTGATGCCAAATGTATTCTGGCGAGTCAGTGTTAGGTGAATTCAAATAGTGTTGTTCAGCACCACCGTACGTGATTCCAATGTTAGGCTTTGGCATTCGTTAGTTCAGATCAAATAGACGGTTTCTAAGTGTAGAAATGAACTGCTCTATGTTGTCTTCACCGTATTGTGGGTCAATCCTGAAAGTTAATTTTATCACCGCACGTTTCCATTGCTAATAGCCATTTGTTGACATGTCAAATGCTGTTTCGACACACCACATTTAGAATCGCCTGGTTTCAACTCAAATTGATGGAATCAGGTGATGTGTGTAAGTTCCTGTATGATCATGATTTTACTTTTATTTCGTGTAATCTATGTTAGTGTTGGACAACATCTGATTTAAAGAAAATATTTATCCATACATTGATAACGCATATTCCATATTGTGTTTGTTAGATTACGGGGAGTAATCACTACGGATACTATAAACATGGTACATGCTAGTAATCAATATTACGCAGCGGAAGATTTGCACATACCTCAGACGTAATCTCCATAGCCTCAAGATCCTGCAGCAGGGAGTTCACGGTCCTCCGTTCGCCACCCGTAGAGGTTCTTGTTAAGGAATCCCTACGCGGTATATTCTCCACATCAAAGCCTATGATCGATTCTTGGCAGGGACGGATCTCCGAAGTGTTTGCTCGAAGGCAAATTGGTACACCCTTGGTGGTGGATGTGGTTCGGCCGAACTATGTGCATTATGGGGAGAGGGTTTTCTCTTAAATCACCACAAGAGAGATATTTACCCTAATAAAACCCCTAACACCCCATATATATAGGAGGAGCAACGTGGACAAAAGTCCACTTTGCCCCCCTACATAATTCGGCGGGCCGCTATTGTATAAGGGAGGCCCAATTTTGGGCCTGTCGTGTCAATTAGGATTTGGGTCTGGCCCAATTTTCTAATGTGACAGTTACCCAATTGGCTTAGGTAACATTAGGCTTGGGGGGAAAAAAAACGGGTCCGGCCGGACTGGATTGGAACTGGTCTGGCCGGCTTCTCTGTCGCCCGCATCCCCGCCGCCCGCTCTCTCTCCTCGACTGTCTACAGTTCCTCTGCTCTGTCACTCATGGGTCCACGAAAGAAGGTTAGAAATTTCAAATTAGGGTTTTGTTAATCCGGTGAAATATGGTTTCAAAATTGAGATTTTGTTGTTCAATTAAGCTTATTAGGGATGAATTAGAGTTCTAATTAGTAATTAGAGTTCAAAATTAGGGCTTTTAAGTCGAATTAGGGTTTACAGATTTAGGGCTTTTTTTAAATTAAGCTTAGTAGTAGACTTGGAATGCTTAGAAAGTCTCAAAATTGAGATTTTGTTGTTCAATTAAGCTTATTAGGGATGAATTAGAGTTCTAATTAGTAATTAGAGTTCAAAATTAGGGCTTTTAAGTCGAATTAGGGTTTACAGATTTAGGGCTTTTTTTAAATTAAGCTTAGTAGTAGACTTGGAATGCTTAGAAAGTCTCAAAATTGAGATTTTGTTGTTCAATTAAGCTTATTAGGGATGAATTAGAGTTCTAATTAGTAATTAGAGTTCAAAATTAGGGCTTTTAAGTCGAATTAGAGTTCACAGATTTGGGGTTTTTTAAATTAAACTTAGTAGTAGACTTGGAATGCTTAGGAAGCCTCAAAATTGAGATTTTGTTGTTCAATTAAGCTTATTAGGGATGAATTAGAGTTCTTAATTAATGTTCTTGATCGATGTTGAATTATCTAATTTGGTTTATGTTCGTTTTGGATTTTTGGCAGCCTTCGGGATCGGGACCTTCCAGTTCTGAGAAAAAATCTGTTACGGGGAAAAGGATGAGGATAGTTGAAGTAGGTAATCCAGAAAATACTTCTGCACTGCCAACGGCAACGAATATACCCACAGAGGACCTGGAATTTTCATCTGATTCCGAAAATTCTTTTACTAGAAGAAGCAAATATATTATAGGTGAGTCTTATAAACCTCCTAATCTGAAGAAGATTAAGTCAAGGGTAAATAAATCATGGTGTTGGCAACATATGACAGTAAATAAAGAGATAATAAGTACGAAGCAGTCTGCAAAGGCTAATTGCAACTATTGTAATAGGCTACTGACTTTTACAACAACACCATCTACCCTATGTAACCATTTGCGTAGATGTCATTCATCTCCTTTTAATACGAAGAATGCTGAACGGCCACAATCATCCAGGGAAGAAGGGTTAGAGACTAGCTAGTCAGTGGGTCTGTTAAATAGCTTAATTATTAGCGGCATTTTCTGTTAAGTACCGTTGTGAATTACTTCTATTTAAGCATTGTAATTTCGACATTTTTATTATCAAGCAATACAAGTTCTTCTTTACTTATCTGTGTGTTCTTGTTCAAATTGTTGAGTAATTCCATTTATAATCAATTCCATTTACGTTGTGAGGTTTAGATTTAGGTGAGTGAACATCCTAAATCCCTACATCTTCATCATCACATTTTCTTAATGGCAGAAGGAGGAAAACATTGTTCAGTTTCGGGAACATGTGTCATTCCCAACTTCTCCTATCTGCACTAAGCACACTGAATATATCACTGTGCAGGGAAACTACTGCATTATCTCTACTAAGATTGAATCGTTTTGAGGCATTTCAAATTGTCAGACAGTGGTGACCTTGCACAAATTCTTGGTCTTGGAGAATTAGAATCCTTGATATGTTTGAAAATCATAGGATGCAATTCCTTAGAAAGATTAGATGACATCTCAAAGCTGAGACAATTTATTATTCTACATAATCATGATTGCAAAAAGCTGAGTCATTTCTGTTGTACCGTGTGTTCGATCCTTGAAGAAACTAGAGATAAGTGACTGTGAGTCGTTGAAAAGTTTATTTGGTCCATTTGAAGAAGGGGCTGGCTAAAATACAACCGAGTTTATTTAAATTTGATTTCTCAGCCGTTAGATCATGAGAGAGAATCAACCATAATTGAGGAGAAATAAAAAGTGTTTCTTACACATGCATAATCTGATGGCTGAGAAATTAAACTCGAGTTTATTTTAGCTGGACCCTTTGAAGAATCATTTATTACATTAAATATCTAATCTTGAGCAAGGAAAACGCCTAATCTAATAAACCTAGCTAGTTCGAATCAATCCAAGGAAAAAACACTTTACTTCAACACTCACTCCATAGTCGGATCAAGGACCTGACCAGCGAACAATACCAACCCGCTGTAATCCTCTTGAATCACAAACATAAACGGGTGATCCGCTATAAAATCAACGTAAACCGGCGGTTCGGACCAACGAGCACATGTTGTTGGCAACAACATGCGATTCACAGCAGCAGCTTCAGTTCCCTTTTCATTAACCTCCACAAATGTCTTCTGCAATATACTCGACAGGATAACACCCGGTTTATCATTCACTTCCTCAACCATATTTGTCAAAACTCCCATCTTCAACCCTAATTGCTCCAAAACATCCATTGCCTCGAACTCGACTTCTATCTTGAACTTGGGAATTCTCAACTTCCCGACTGTGACTCTTTTCGTCGATATATGACTGTATAAGACACTTTTGCCCTTTTCGTCGGTGCTGAATAATCTCTGGATTAGACTAGGCAAGCCGTTTATATCGTTGGGGAGGAAGATTGACATCGAGAACGAGCGTTTTCCCGTCTCGTCCTCGCCTGTTCGGTAGTGAAGATTCAGGACTTTGAACGTGTCGTAAATACCGATACTGGCCTTTCCTCCTTTTGATCTGCACATGAAGGGGATGCGAATGGAAGAGGTTCCGTCGATTAGGTGGAAGGTGTGGGGTTTCGTTTGTTTTCGACTAAAGGTGTCGTGCCAAGACCAACATCCTTTGAAATACAATGCGTTTGCTAGAACCAGTACGGTTTTGTTATCGAAGGAGCTGGAGTCGACAATGCCCTTGATGCGTCCGTTGGTTTCCTTTTCAGCCCATTCATTCACCTCGCGAACTGATTCATCAACCTGCATGCATCAATGCACCACATTCAACTTGGTTCAACTTTAGGTATGTATATACAAACAAGGTTGAATGGAAGTTATGCATAAAGATTATGGGTGATTAAGAAAATAGATACTAGTTTGTTCAAATTCCTAAACATCAGCTAGTAAATTGTTTGAATGCATAAACATCAACTAGCAATTTGTTCAAATGTATAAACATTAGCTAGTAAATTGTTCAAGTGTCATCAGTTATCAATTTGTTCGAATGCCTTAACATCAGCTAGCAATTTCTAGCAGACAAATAAAATAGTTAACAATTTGTTCGAATGGTCAACCATCAACTAACAATTTGTTAACATCAAGTAGCAATAGTTAAATAAAAACAAATTGAAAGCTCAAACATCAGGCAACAACCAACAATTTGTTAACATCACGAAGCAAGCAATTTGTTCGACTGCCCAAATTTTAGCTAGCAATTTGTTAGATTGTCCAAACAACATCAACTAACAATTTGTAAGACGGCCAAAACCTCATCTAACAATTTTTCATAATGCCCAAACAACATCAACTATCAATTTGTCAGACCGCCTAAACAACATCATCTAACAAATTTGTCAGACTGCGTAAACAACAGCACCTAACAATTTGTTCAATTACCTAAACAACATCAATAATAATTTGTTCAATTGACCAACCAAACTCAGTAAAAAAAAATTGTTAGACGGCCTAAATACCATCATCTAACAATTTGTTAGACTGCCAAAACATCATCAACTAACAATTTGTTCGACTGCCTAAACAACATAGCTAACAATTTGTTCGCCTAAACAACATAGCTAACAATTTGTTCGACTGCCCAAAAGCATATCTAACAATTTGTCCGACTGCCCAACAACATTAGCTAGCAATTTGCGCAACTACCTAAACATCAGCTAGAAAGTTCGCACATTTAGCAATTTGCTTCACTTACACAAACAACATTTAGCAATTTTATTAAAGTAAATTAGTTACCTTGGTGAAATCCAAAAGCCTTGTTACCGCCGTGTAATCGGTCTCCATGGCTTGCTCGAACGAAGACTTGAACTTGCGCGAGTCCCTGAGCCAAACCGCGTTTGCAGCAGACAACCTAGGGCCGCCGGAGGCACTGCCATCGGAAAAAACAACATGCATAATTTTCTTAGCAAAGCTGTGGAGCTGTTCCTCGGAATTCGCCCCGAGGAAAGAGACGATCTGGTCCTTAACAATTCCAGAAGCTCCGGCAGCCACCATACTGAGCGCGATGTGAATCGACAGGGGAGAAATTACTGCGTTCTTGTTAGCGAATTTAGGGTTTTGGAAAACTTGGTTTGCAAGGCGGAGGCCGGAGGTAGTTTTCTCACGGATCTGGAGAATGTCATCGTCTTTCTCCAAGTTCACCGTCATCGTCATCGTCTTTGGCTTCTTCGCCGGCGGCTGATCGGAAAGAAACTCTGACTCCGACGAAGAGTGCTCTGACTCCGACGAAGTGTGCTCTCTCTCCGACGAAGCGTGCTCTGACTCCGACGAACATGACGACATGGCTGGATCCTTGAATCAGAATGGAAATGGTATTCAGTGTTTTGCGTCTAAACTCTAAAGTAATATAATAATATATATAGGATTTTAGTTTGCTTCGTCCGCAAGTCTAGTGTAATTAATAAGAGAGGGAATAATTAAGAAATATTAATATTTGACCACTATAATATATAATATATATACACTAAACATAGGAAATAGGATATATAATATGTGCATATAAAAAACGGCAAAATCTCATATACATGTGTATATACGGCGAATCGTTTCCATAGCAATGACTATATTTGGTAATTATTAATTCACTCAATAATATGAGTTTCTAAACTCTGGACCACGTTTTACTCACAAATTCAATTTTATGGGATAGTCGGTTAAGACGCAAGTCTTATTATTGACATCTTCTACCCGATCCTCAACTTTATCGTGCTTTTGTGGATGTTTTTTTACTTAACTTTACTTAACTATTAGAAGACCAAATATTTCTTTCTCAATCGGACTCTCGTTAGACGGTTTATGAATCTCCAAGCCTTATCTAGAGACAGGAAAGAAGATTATATAAAATAAAATATGCTAACACTATAATTCAAGGCTGGAACTAATTTTTTGGTTTGTGGATTTTCAGAGTCAGATTTCGGAGATCTTAATGATAGAAGATCTACATCCGGATATTTTTTTTCTCTTTGGAGATGAGCATTTTATGGTATAGCAAGAAGCAAGATATTATTTATTTATCGACAACCGAAACAGAATACAAAGCCTCTGCTTTTGCAACAAAAGAATGTGTCTTCTATCAAAGGCTATTTGAGGATTTTTACATGCTTATCAATAAACATTCACGCTTCAAAGAGATTACCATATCTCCATCAAAAGGATTTTTTATATGCTTATTAATAAGCCACTTGATGGAGATTACCATAACTCCATCAAGCTTGCAAATAATCTGGTATCTCACGCAAGGACAAAACTTATTGATTTTCGACATCATTTCATTCTTGAGTAGCTGCTGACTGAACAATTAACGTCGTAGAAGTTCGAAGCAGTGAAAATACTGCATATATTTTCACAAAGTTACTCTCGAATGGTCAATTTGAGTTCTTGCATTCTAAGTTAGGATTAGTTAGTAAAAAATATTTTAAGGGGAATGTTAAATTATAAGTAACTTTCTAGTCATAGAATTTTCTAAGATTAAGGAATAAGGGTCTAGGTGAAGAAACATCTAAAGAGAAAGGACTTTTAGTCTTCACTTGAAAAGTCTAGAACCAAAGACTACCTAAATATGATAAAGGGTTAAAGGGTCTTTTGGTGTCATATATATATATTTGGCCAATATAGGCTTTTGATACCATATTTTGATCGTTAAATACTCTTATTTTATTCAATTTAATCCTCAAATTTTTATATCTAACTTTTGATTATTAGAATTTAATTCCTATCATTTTTTACAGTCACGGCCCTAGTCCGCCGGCTACTACCCAAGGCCGGCGACTACCACAAATCGGGCGGGCCACCACCAAATCGGCCAGCCCCAATCGGGCCTGCAACCACCAATTTAGGTCAGCCACCACCCCAATTTTTGGTGGCCGGCCCCAATTGGTGGTGGCCACCACATAAATCTGGGCCATCATCTCCAATTGGGGCTGCTTACCCCGATTTGGGCCGCGGAGGGCTCCGACCGAGCCCTTTGTGGCTCAATCGGAGCCAGGGTGTGTCTGATCTCGAGCCCTCTGACGGATGCAACAAAAGTCTACAAAAATGCAAACATATGACACCAAAAGTTAATATTGGCCAAATATATAGCATCAAAAGACCCTTTAACCCTATAATTGATATCCACTCCTCCGCAATATGTGAGCGAAAAGTATTAATATAATATATTCCCCTAATAATTAATCTGGCTAGTTTGACTTAATCCAACACAAGTAAAACTCAAAAGGTAAAGGATGATAAAAAAAAAATGACTTCAAAAATCTAGCTACTTAGTCGGATCAAGGACCTGACTGACGAACAACACTAACCCGCTATTATCCTCTTGAATCACAAACATAAACGGGTGATCTGCTATAAACTCCAAGTACAACGTCTTAGCGGGTCCACAACAGGTTGTTGGCATATTTTTGTAAGTCATAGCAGCAGCTTCAGTTCCTTCTTCATTAACCTCCACAAATGTCTTCTGCACTATACTCGAAACAATAACACCCGGTTCATCCTGCACTTCCTCAACCATCTCTCTCAAATTTCCTATCTTCAAACCCAATTCCTCCAAAACATTCATCGCATCGATCTCGACTTCTATCTTGAACTTGTGAATTCTCAGCTTCTCGGCTTTGATTTCGGTTTTCGGTATATAACGCTCTACGAAACTATTGCCATTATCGTCTTCGCTGCATATTCTTTGGAGTAGACTAGTCAAGCCGTCTCTATCGTTCAGGAGGAAGATAGACATCGAGAATGTGGGTCCCACCACATCATCTTTGTCGTATTCTTCTTCATCATCTAAGTGGTATGCAAGATTCAGGACTTTGAATGTGTCGTAAATACCGATATAGGCCTTTTCTTTTGATTTACACATGAAAGGACGTGAACAGAGGAGATTCCATCGATAAGGTGGAAGGTTTCGTGTTTTGTATGTTTCGGATCGAAGTTGTCGTCCCAAGATCCCTTGAAATACAATGTGTTTGCTAGAACTAATACGGTTTCGGTATCGAAGGAGTCGGAGTTGACAATGCCCTTGATCAGTCCATTGGTCTCCTTTTCAGCCCATTTATTCACCTGGTGGACTGATTCATCTACCTGCATGCATCAATGCAGTCCATATCAATATACAAGTTTGGGTATATACAAATAAGGTTGAATGATCAAATTGCTAGCTGAAGTTATCTCATATGTAGAGTTTGTTCAAATGCCCAAACATTAGCTAACAATTTCTAGCTGATGAAAAAAATAGTGTCTGAATGTCAAACATAATGCGTAGATGAAATAGTGTTTGAATGCTCAAACGCAATGACCTGATGAAAAAATAGTGTTTGAATGCAAAAATATATAATGTCCACATATCACCTGGCAATTTCTAGCTGGTGAAGAAAATAGTTTACAATTTGTGTGATTGCTAAAACATCACTCAGGAATGTGTGCAATTGACAAAACTTCAGCTAGAAATTTGTGTGACCTCTAAAAAAACATATGCTAGCAATTTGTGCAACTACAAAACATCACCTAGAGATTTGTGTGACTAGCGAAACATCACCTAGCAATTTGATATCAGCTAGCAATTTAACAATTTGTGCGACTGAGAAAACATCAGCAAACAATGTATGCGACCGACAAAACGTACACATCGGCAAACAATTTCCCACTTTTTTTATTCAGGATTAAGAACCTATAAACTGTCTGAGATTGCCTTATGTGTGAAATTTTGGTGCCTATAAATATTAAAATTATAAAATATTTTTTAGTGACATGAACGCTGATGTAGCACAATTCTTAATGTGTTGCCCAAAGAGGAGCGGTCTCCAAAACCTACGTTTGATGAAGTGGTCGAGATTGATGATTGTGTTATGGCCTCTCATGAAGTTTTAAACTAAGTGCTTCATTTGTGTTTGTTTTAATGTATTTATTTTCGTGTAATTGATATTGTAATCTTTGGTGCATGAATATTTTTACCGAGAAAAAAGACTAATAATTATTGGAAGAGAACAATATAAATATTTTTATTATTTTGTCAAACAAACAAACAAACTATTTGCGTTATTTTCCTATATATATAGGAGATGTGTTTATTGGGTGAATGAATTTTCACTATATAACCATTATACATATAAATAAATAACTATTTGTGTTTTATTATATAAATAGACTTGCTTGTCGATCAAGCATTGCTGGTGAAGTTGAAGTTGGCGCAAGTAGTGCTCCGGCCAAGAAGAGTCGAACTGAACCCGACCTTCGAAGCGGCGAGATCGAATTGCAGAAGATTATCTTCGATCTGCTTCCCTCCGATCACCACCGACGTTCTAGGGTTCGCTCCACCGTCAACAAACCCTAAACACAGTACATTGTCATTCACATACACCATCGAGTTCGAACCCGTGATGGTCCATACAGTGTCCTTATTTTGCAGCCCTAGAGAAATGTACGGAACAGCGGGCCCCACGCGTGTGCTCCCTACGTTAGCGGAGCTGAAGCAGAACTCAAACGGCGCCACGGCCGAAACCCTAGGCACGTTCATTGCCGCCATTTGGGAAACGAAGGTGTTGGTGAGAGCGGTGTAGATGGAGGTCTCGAGGACGGTGTAGGGGTTGACGGTGCTGATCTTAGTTCCGCCGATACCTGCGGTGGCGTCGGATACATGATTTTATAAATTAGGGCTCACTAATAAAAGAACATTTACAAAAAATATAAAGTGTTAATGTTTGACTAATGTTGTTTTCTAGTGCAACATGTTGTCACCTAATCATATAACGGTTAAAATTAACATTTAACTAATAGATGCACCGAATGAAAAGTTTCAAACATTATGCTCTAAAAGTATGAAAAAAAGAACATGTTGCATCAAAAGAAACATTAATACCAAAAGACCTATATAATAACCCAAATATAAATTAAGGTTCAATAATAAAACAACATTTACAAAAATATATATGTATATTAGGGGTTAATAGGTATTTTTGTATAACAAGTTTGACTAATGTTGCGTTCTGGTGCAGCATGTTAGCATGAAACTATTTAATGATCAAGATTAACAGTATGCGTCGACGGATAACAAGTTTTAAACATTATGTATGGAAAAACAACACATATTGCTCCAAAAGAAAATTTTGATAAATATATTGTACTAAAATACATATTAATCCAAATATGAAAAAATGGTGCATTCAAAATTTCAAATTCTATATTTAGATGTATTTTTTTATAAACACATAAGTAATTCTTATAATTGTTAAAAAATATGGGGATCTTGGTAACTAAAAAAGGACTTTTTATTCCTTAAAATGTATATTACCTGAGCTGTCAATGGATAGCAGGGTGGAGTTCAGCGTTAGTGTTTTATCTCCGACGGAGATAGACTTAACTCCGATGAAGTACTCTGACGATTTCTCACCGACGTTGTAAGCCGTGGCGGTGCTAACCGGATTAATAAGTAGAGGCGTATACACCAAAGAATCCGCCGCCTTCACATTGGGAAGAAAATTATACGGTCCGTCACCGAAAAAGATAACACCTTTCCCCGACGCAGACAAACACACCGCGAATTTCCGATCGAAGCTAAAAGCAGCAGAGAACTGCGGCGGTAGAGAAACCTTGGTACGGCCAAAACCCGCCATGCCCTTAACTCCGGCCGCTAAACCCTTGAGCAAGAACGTAAGCCCACAGGAGAATATTACATTCGGTACAGAAACAGTCCGGCCGGGGTTGGACCCGTCGGTGGAGCTGACGGAGAAGACGTCGGAGGCTTGCTCGCCGTCGGAGGCGACTCTAGTGACGGAGTTTTCGGGAGTGAGGCGGCAGGTGTTGACGTGGCATCCGATGCTGGGCGTGGGGGCGTTGCAGGTGCCGCAGCTGTCGGATTCGGAGAGAGAGCATGCGGCGGAGTTGCACTGTGGGGCCCGGTTGGTGGAGGAGATGTATGTGGGGTCGTCGCAGTCGATCCAGGATTGACGGCCGCCGAGATCGATTACGAGTGAGATGGGGACGAGGGGAGTTCGTTGTCGGATCACGGTGACGTATTGCAGAGTGGCGGCGTCTTTGGTCACCGGAATGACGAGGGCGGAGGGGCGGAATGACGGCTGGGCTAGTATGGTGGTGGAGATCAGAGAGATGAAGAGAATGGAAGAGAAGAGGCAATTATATGAAGAAGCCATTATAATTATGATTGTTGTGAGTTTGTAGTAAGTAATGGAGATGTATGCTTAGTTTATATACTAGCTAGTTTTCTGGTATTTGTCGCAGAGGAGAGTTTTCAGTCATGGCGGCTCACGTCCAACTTTCCGGCTTCTCAGTTCTCTGCCGACAAGTTCTCATTAGTTGCTTTTATTTTTCCTTTTTTTTTTTTTAAAAAAAAAAAAAAACACATTAAAGGGTTAATTATCAAATTTCTAGCCAACGTTTTGGTCCACGGACAAATTGCTAGCTCACGTTTCGTTCCGGGCAAATAGCTAGTTCAAGTTTTCTTAAGTGAATAAATAGCTAGTTTCGTTCATTTTTTTACTATTTTTTGACGAAATCGGCACGTGGGCGACATGTGATGACCAAAATGCCATCAACCCACCATTTTCTAATATTTTTCACTACAAGAAAATTTGCAATTTGTGACGACACTTTTTTAAGGGAATTAATTTCTTCACAAATTATAAGAATTTTCTAGGAATTTATTATGTTTTGAGAGATTTTAAAGGGACTTTCAAAGAGGCCAAGCTCTTTGTTAAGAGTCATTCTCTTACAAAAAATTTGAATGTTGTACATCTAAGGGATTTTCATAATTTTCTTACAAATAAAGTTATACGTCCCTAACAAACAAATCACTCACAAACGACTAAAATTTCTTGTAGTGTTTACACAACATATATATATGTTTTAGGTTAAAATAAAGTACCCACGTTCAAAATCAATTGATCACATTAAATAATGAATAAGTCTTAAGCATATTGGTCTGTATAATATTAGAAGATGATGTGTTGAGACATTTTAGTCATTTTACATAATTACAAGTCATTTACGTGCCGGTTCCGATAAAAAATAATAGAAAAATGAACGTGAGCTAGCCATTTGTTTACTTAGGAAAACTTGAGCTAGCTATTTGTCCGAAAAGAAACATGAGTTAGCCATCGTTTCGAGGTTAAAATTGTATTTTAATATTATTTCGGATTTGATTGTTTTTTGTAATTTTCAATTTATTTGGACTTTATCGTTATTTTCAGTTATTTCTTAGGGATTAGGATTTTCATTTTCAGTATTTAAGACAATAATAGTCGTCGTTTACATTCAATTTATAATATAATCGAATTTTTTCAATAATCATGCGTCTGATTTCGTTATTTTTTCAATTTCTACACATTTATCCATATTACGTTGCATCACATATAAGTTCTATAATTACACACTTTAGGAATTTAGGATAAATGTTGAGGTGTCTTTTTGAATTGGTCTCATTTTTAAAAGGAGCCCACTGCCAAAGTCCTGATTTTCTCATTTTATAATTAAGAAAAATGGCATTTTTCCTTCTTTACCTACAAAAGATGATGCTACGGTATGTTTTTTTCTTCAATTTGGTCAAACTCTTGAATAGATGCAAGTTTATCTGGCCCCTTGTTACTTTGATGATTATTTAAAAATTAAAAAAAAAAAACAAACAAATTATATAACCTACCACAATTATTATTTTTGTCTTTTAAAATAGACCTTCGAGAATATTTATATTTGGTTTTTTGACTTTGACCAAAACTATTGATTGTGTAATCAATGTGTATGTTGATCACCTACTTGCAACTCATCCACAGATCCTGTCTTGATGAATAATTGTGAAGTACAAGTTTGACTTTGACTTATCCGTATCCTTGCATTTTATTTGTAATAATAATAATAATCCGTACCCGATATCATCGAGCTATATATCTTAATTGTTCACTAAGTTTAGTTTTAAAAATAATATATATATAATAGAATTTGAACATTACAAAATGAGAGATGGGTATAAAGAATCGTTACTACTGGTTCATTTTTATTATTGAAAAAATGTAAGAAATTAAAATAACAAATATCAACACACCTATTCTAATTATTACAACACGCATCATCATCTCTATACAATATTGGTATTTATATAGTGTTTGGTTAGAAACTATATATAAATTATATATAAACTATATAAGAAATTAAATAGATTATTACTCTTGCTTATCAAATCTAAATCCTCTAGATGTGCACATGATGCATTCAAGTGATTTGGTCAAAGTGGCCTTATCTTATTAAGACAATCGGTGAACATGATAATGGATAGCTGGTTTTAAATATTATAATAACCCTAATTAATATATATGTGCTGAGCTGAACTGATTGTTGAATTTATGGCACGACTATTTCAACACGATCAAAAAAGTGCGGAGATATATATTTGGCAATCGTGTAAGCTACTTTTTTTAGTATTTAAGATGGGTAAAAAATTTATAATTTAGATTTATATTTACTAGAAATATAGCATTTTCTACTCTCTTTTCACTACAAGAAAATTTGTAATTTGTGACGGCGTTTTTTTAAGGAACCAATCTCTCACAAATTATACGATTTTTTTAGGGATTTATCATGTTTTGAGAGAAATTCCTTAAAAATCCGACATTTTGTAAAGGGATTTTAAGAAAATTCCTAGCTAATATTTTTGTTAGGAGTAATTCCTTTAAAAAAAATTGAATGTTGTATATGTAAGATATTTTCACAATTTCTTTACTGATAAATATATATGTCCTCAAAAATGACTAGAATTTTTGGAAGTGTTTTTTACAAATATATATATATATATATATATATATATATATATATATATATATATATATATATATATATATATATATATATATTATACTTTAGAAAGCTATGAACTATTCTACTAAATTATTATTTTGTATTCGAAATGTAATAATTTTCAGTTTTAATGATATATATATATATATATAGTTACACAATAAATTTCAATTTTTGGATAATTTTTATTGGAGTCTCCTTCATTTTTTACCAATACATTTGTTCCTTTACTTTCTCTTTCTTACTTTCTATTGAAATTTCACAAGAAATTTCACATTTTAAAGATTTACTCTTAGATTTTATATTGTTTTCCAGATTAAAAGACCATATCCTCAGTTGGATATGCTTTGTCGGATTTTGAAGGTTTCAGTCGGTTTAGTTGACCACGGCATGAAGTCATATGTTAACTGTTAAGTGGTTTGATCTCGGTTACAATCATAAATAATTTGAATAATCTATTTTCGGGTCAAAATAAAAATAATTATTCTCATAAAAAAAATGATTTATTTTCCTATATACAGTATAGGATCATTAGGATGTTTATTGGGTGAATGAATTTTCACTAAATATTATTATAAGCATACACACATATATATATAACGCAACTCTTCGTGTATATTGACTTGTAATTTGTTGATGAAAATTAAGCATTGCTGGTGAAGTTGAAGTTGGCGCAATTAGTGCTCCGGCCAAGAAGACTCGAACTGAACCCGACCTTCGAAGCCGCAAGATCGAATTGCAGAAGATTATCTTCGATCTGCTTCCCTCCGATCACCACCGACGTCGTAGGGTTAGCTCCGCCGTTAACAAACCCTAAACACAATACATTGTCGTTCACATACACCATCGAGTTCGACCCCGTGATGGTCCACACGGTGTCCTTATTCTGCAACCCTAGAAAGATGTACGGTACAGCGGGCCCCACGCGCGTGCTCCCCACGTTATCGTTGCTGAAGCAGAACTCAAACGGCGCCACGGCCGAAACCCTAGAAATGTTTCTTGCCGCCATTTGGGAAACGAAGGTGTTTGTGAGAGCGGTGTAGATTGAAGTCTCGAGGACGGTGTAAGGGTTGACGGTGCTGATCTTGGTTCCGCCGGTACCTGAGCTGTCGATGGAGAGGAGGGTCGAGTTTAGGGTTAGGGTTTTGTCTCCGACGGTGATGGACTTGACTCCGATGAAGTACTCTGCGGATTTCTCGCCGGAGGGGTAGGCGGAGGAGGTGCTCACCGGGTTGATAAGGAGAGGTGTGTATACTAGAGAGTCGACGGTTTTTACGTTCAGGAGGAAGTTGTACGGTCCGTCACCGAAGATGATGACACCTGTTAAAATATATAAAGATTAAACCACGTCTTCGTCTTTCATATAAGTGTTTTAGAACAATTGGTTAGTGGGTTGAGGTTTAGATTTTCGAACTACCAAGTTAAATTCTAATTAATTTTTTAAATAATTATCGTAATGCGTTTAATGCGTGAATGGAATATTAAAATATAAATATTAACTCTTGCATTCATAGAGTTTATAGGACAATTAGTTAAATCGTTACTATCATGAGAAAAAATAACAGGATATTAGTGACAATTGATTGTGCAAATAAAAATTTATCACAAAATAAATTTTTATTAATGATAAATCTTAAAAACTTTATCACTCTAATTTTAATATTAGTGATGATATTTCTTTATCATTATTGATATGATTTCAGTCACAATCTCTTATTTTGCATTAATGTAACTTCATATTTGTCATTAAAAAATACTATTCTAACAAATATTAATTTATCACTGTTATGTGAAACTTTTTTTGTTTTTTGTAAATTGGACAATATTTAAAAAAAAAAAAAATTTATACAGAATATAATTGTTCATTAACTGAATATCTTCTACCTAAATAATATTTTGTAATTATAATCTCTTAGTAAAAATATTTAGAAATATTATATATATATAGATTTTTTTGGGACAAATTTTACAATACCTTTGCCTGAAGTCAAACAGACAGCAAACTTCCGGTCGAAGCTGAAGGCGGCAGAGAACTGCGGTGGGAGCGAGACCTTGGTGCGGCCAAACGCCGCCATGCCCTTAACACCGGCGGCCAGACCCTCAAGCAGGAAGGTGGCACCGCAGACGAAGAGGACGTTAGGTGCTGAAACAGTCCGGCCAGGGTTCGACCCGTCGGTGGAGCTAACCGACACGACGTCAGATGCCAGTTCGCCGCCGGTGGCGGTTCTCGTGACAGTGTTGTCGGGAGTCAAGCCGCAGGTGTTGTTGTTGCATCCGGGACGGACGGCGGAGTTGCAGGTGCCGCATCCGTCGGCTTTGGCGAGGGAGCACGCGGCGGAGCCGCACCGCGCAGGGCGGTAGGTGGAGGAGACATAGGCGGGGTCATCGCAGTCGATCCATGAGTAGCGGCCGCCGAGGTCGACGACGAGGCTGACGGGGACAAGGGGAGTTCTCTGGCGGATCTCGGTGACGTACTGGAGAGTGGCGGCGTCTTTGGTCACCGGAATGACGAGGGCGGAGGGGCGGAAGGATGGTTGGGCTAGAAGGGAAGTGGAGAGGGAGAGGAAGAGAAGGGAAGAGAAGAGGGAGAACGAAGAAGAAGAAGCCATTGTTGAGAAGCTGTGATGTGGTGAGTTGGAGAAGTAATGGAGATCTATGATTACTTTATATACGAGTTTCTGGAATTTGTCGGCGGCGGTGACTTCAGACGTGGCGGCTGACGTCGTCCAACTTGGCAACTTCCGACAAGTTCCAACTACTGATTTTAATGATTAAAAAAAAAAAAAAAAACCGACTTATTTTAACAACAAAAAAGTAGAACTCATAATTTTCTAACTTTATTATATATAATAATAACAGAAATTGCATTTTTCATTTTCTTTGGGCGAATTCTAATTTTATATATATATATATAATAATTGTGTATATTTACCTTTTTTTTTTCTAACCAATCAAACTCTCTAATATGATTTATCGAGCGAGTTTAACATCGCACCTTGTACTTTTGTTTAATATAATAATGATTATGTTTTAAAATAGCTTAGTAACCTAGTTACCACAATTGATATTTGGGTTAGATGCACCACTATGTTTGACCATGTTGTCATATGCACACAATATTGTTTTTTCCAGTTGTCAAATACATCATTATGTTTTGAAATCTTATTAGATGCACAATTATATTAGTTCACTGTTAAATTAAACAACGACGATTGTATGCTATTAACTTTAAATATATTTATTTTCTTGTAATTTTTTTATATTATCAAAATAAATTTTATTTCAATATTTTTAGAATTTTCTTAACTTTTTTGTAATTTTTGTTATTTATTTTCTCTTTTTTAGTTTTAATTTATAATATACTTTTTAATGTTTTAACTGTTATGTGACATTATGATAATGTTGTTTTCAATTTCAAATTAGCAACATGCGCGTCAACATTTTTACATTAAAATTTAACATGAGACTAATAGAATAGTGCATCTAGCAGCAACATTTCAACCTAGGATGGTACATTAGACAAAATATGTGGTGCATTGGGTAATATTTGTGGTGCTTTTGACAAATAACAAAACATAGTTATTTTTTACTAATTAACCTATGTTATTTTTGTTCTTTAAAAATTAAAATCCACCTATTTCCCTTTTCGAGAAGATTTGTTCTTTGACCAAAGTTATTAATTGATTAATCAATGCAGGATTATATATATAATCGCCTATTAATTAACTTTATCCACAAATCTTGAATAACTATTAAAGTACAAGTTTGACAAGCTATCCGTATCCGTACATAAATTAATATGCTAATTTTTGGTTAGCTGCACCAAGTCAAACAATTTATAACAACTGTCTGATGATGCATTAAATTAACGATTTGCAAAGATGCCATATAAAATGGCTATTATCCACTAATTCAAATGTTAGTTTTCAACATTATCGGCCAAATTAGAAAAAGTAATTTTTCAACATTTGCTTCAATTTTTTTTTTAGAATTTTAATCAAATTTTAAATACAGGACTTCTGAATAATAAATAAAACGTTAAATGCTGAACAATCTTACATGCTTGTGATAACCGATAGCTGGTCTAACATATTGTCTATCTTCATTAAATATATGTGCTGAGCTGAATTTATTGATTCGGTGGCAGGACGATTTCAACGCGATCAATGACGTGCATATCATTATATTATATTATATTATATTATATTATATTATATTATATTATATTATATTATATTATATTATATAGAAGAGTCATGTACTAAGCGTAGATATTTAAATAAGCATAGATATTATATATAATAATATTAACTAAAATAAAACTAATATCTAATTAACGAAAGTGGTTGCTAAATTTTACTTATAAATTAGACAATATGCTTTCAAGTTTTTTTTTTTCCACAGCTTTCAAGTGTTAATTTAATTTCTGTTCTTTTATACATTTAAAATCTTCGTTATAAATTTGAAAATAATTGTAAAACTTCCTACAATGTAACTATATAAATAAATACTAAGTCAAAATGATCTTTCTATTGCCCACTTAATTTTGAGTTAGTTTTCAACATTTGATTTTATTTGCTGTCATTATTTTCGTATGTTCTACTTTTATTGTTTATTATTGTGAAGTAAAGAATAAAAATATATTTATACGAAATTTTAGTATTCATTTTAGTGAAGAAAAATATGTAATTGGGTCCGAAAGGCACCCAAGACTTGTTGATATTAGTTTGGGGGAATGCGTAATAAATTGAACACGAACAACAAATTAGTAGATAGAATAATAAGGATAAAAAAAAAACACAAATAATTTATGTCGATCTTCGCAGGGTACTGACAAGATTAAGCAATTCTCGAACTTGGTGAGTAATGGATCTAGCTTTTGGGACTCGATTTTCGTTAGTCGATTGTGTTCCTTCCGTTAGTTATGTCCGTCCGCCTCGTAACTTCCGTTTTCCTCGTATGTCAGCTTCATAACATCCGTTTTTATTCTTCAAGTAGGGTGAACTTAGTCATAGTTCGGTAAACCCACTCTGACACTCAAGTTAGTCTTCTATTATAGAGAGATAAAGTAACAGTGTAAGTGTAGAGAGAGATGTCAGCCTCATATGGTGGAGATGTTGAGATATTTATAAAAATGTGTTTAGCCGGACTCCACCTTGAAGTGGAGTCCGGCCGAGGTACGGCTTAGGCTTGTCCGGACCGAGCACCGTCCTAAGATGTTGTTCAGTCATGTTTCAGCCATACATAACGCCGCACACGCCCGGGTCCGAGTTTGGAGGTCGACCTTATTCAGGGACACCCTAATCCTCGCGATGGGGAATGACTCACCTAATTATTATGTACCTCACTTCATATACATGTGACCTCATCTACTTGGTTACTTAGGACGCTCCTAAGTGTCATCTCCTCCAGATCACTGTCGGCCTACTATCCCCGAATGGTAAGTTTACGACCCGGGATTAAGATAACTCTATCCCGGGTTAGCACTTATACGAGATTAAAGGGCACGCATCCCTATCAATATCTCCACTTTTTCACCATATGAGGTTGATCTCTCTCTACACTTACACTGCTACTATATCTCTCTATAATAGAGAACTAATTTGAGCGTCGGAGTGGTTTTACCGTGCTACGGCTCGGTTCACCCCTACTAGCGAGTAAAACTTAGTTTAACGGGTTAACCTCTTAATTATATTAGGCTGTTGGTGGGGCCATATTGATGAACCAGTACATTCACTAGTTGTTTACTACGTCTTGTCGGAATATACTCAAGACCGTGAGAAGGAAACCTCATATATTAAGTAGTAGGATAGACCTATAGCCTCTTTCTAATTTTATTAACAAGAAAAAATAATAATTTTTCACATACACACATAAATTTCATTCTACAATTCAGTTTTGATACATATACCAATTTTTTTACTTTAAAACTTTTATCAGATCACCGAGGCCAACTCCAATTTGTTCTATCGAACGTTACAACATTCGAAATCAATTGCACTTGGGCTGATTTCAATTTTTATTTGTTAACGATTTAAGACCCAACGTGAATTGATCAGGTTGATTAGGATTGGTACTAGCTAGCCCAAACCGAGCCCCAAAAGCCTAAAACCACAAATCTAAGGTCTATCTAATTGGGGTATAATTTATAGATTTTGGTAATTAATAATTTAGAAAGAAAGCTCCGTCATGCACAATAACATTATATACTATCACTAATAATTAATTCTAGGCATTATGTGAAACGAGATTTTATGTTATATTATTTATTAACTTTTTATAGTAATCTTTTTTATATAAATATATTAATAAAATAAAAGAATTTATACTTTATTAGTGATTAATTTGTTGTATTAATGTTCTTAAGTTAAGCGTTATATGATATTACATTTAATTAAGAATTTTTTTGTATTTATTTCACAAAACTAATCAAACCATAAATTATGCAGTATGCACCTTTAATAATAATATATAATTTGGTAAAAAAAATACATAGACATAAAAATATGATAGTAATTAAAATATACTTATGATAATCATATAAATCTATCCCATACTAACGTGGAATTTTTCGTTTTGTTTTAAAACTTATCAGTATACCAAGTTCGAAAAACTAGAAAGAACTTCAAAATTAGTTTTAAATTTCTAAATAGTTATCTCTTATCTGTTTTCAGATTAGATCTTCTTTGGTAGGCGCGAGCAGCACCATGTTTAAGCGTTTTAAAATGAGAAAACCAGGTGTTGGATCTTGTTCGCAGCGAAGCAGCCAAATTAGACGACAGCCGCCACGACGGAAAGTCACCGCCGCCCTCAAATTCCAGAAATTTGTATATAACTAAGCACAGATCTCCATTACTTCTCCAACTCACCACCTCAAAGCTTCTCATCAATGGCTTCTTCTATCAACTTTTGCCTCTTCTCTTCCATTCTCTTCATCTCTCTAATCTCCACTGCCATACTAGCCCAGCCGTCGTTCCGCCCCTCAGCCCTCGTCATTCCGGTGACCAAAGACGCCGCCACTCTCCAGTACATCACCGAGATCCGTCAGAGGACTCCCTTTGTCCCCGTCAGCCTCGTCGTCGATCTCGGCGGCCGTTACTCATGGATCGACTGCGATGACCCCAGCTACGTCTCCTCCACCTACCGCCCCGGACGGTGCGGCTCCGCCGCGTGCTCCCTCGCCGGCGAAACCGGCGGCGGATGCGGCACCTGCAACTCCCCCGCCCGTCCCGGATGCAACAACAACACCTGCGGCTTCACTCCCGACAACACCGTCACCGGATACGCCACGTACGGAGAATTAGCCTCTGACGTCGTCTCCGTCAGCTCCACCGACGGGTCGAATCCCGGCCGGAAAGTTTCTGCACCGAATGTACTCTTCGTCTGTGGCGCTACCTTTTTGCTTGACGGTCTGGTCGCCGGAGTCAAGGGCATGGCGGCTTTTGGCCGTACCAAGGCCTCGCTGCCGCCGCAGTTCTCTGCTGCCTTCAGCTTTGACCGGAAATTCGCCGTCTGTTTATCGTCCTCCTCGAAAGGTGTCATCTTTTTTGGTGACGGACCGTACAACTTTCTACCCAATGTGAAGGCCGCCGATTCTCTGGTATATACTCCTCTCCTTATCAACCCGGTCAGCACCTCCTCAGCCTACCCCTCCGGTGAGAAATCTGCCGAATATTTCATCGGAGTCAAGTCCATTACAGTCGGAGACAAAACCTTAAAACTGAACTCCACCCTCCTCTCTATCGACAGCTTAGGTAATCAATCAATTAACTAATAAGTATTTGAACTATTTTTTTTTATCAATATTTGAACGTTTTTTTATATATATCAGAGTAAATCTTTAAAATGTAAGAAATTTCAATAGAAAGTAGGAAAGAGAATGTAAATGAACAAATGTATTGGTGCTTGGTGGGACCCTATATCACTTTCTATAGAAATTTCACAAAAAATTTCACAGGTTGTAGCAACACCCTATATATAACCCTAAACCCTATATATATATATATAATATTACTATTTATTTAGTTTTCATCAATTTCTTTAAGGTTTACTAATCAAATTACTACCTAAACTTGATACTTGGATTTTAATTTTTTAAAATTGGCAACCTAATAAGCATATTTCGAAAACGTAAAGCCTTTTGATGGGTACTCGAGATGAGTTCACTAAGAAAATTAAAAAGACTGTAATGAAATAATTTCAGTTGTAAGTTCAATTAAAATAAATAGTTGGAATTGGGGGAAGTCAAATTAAACCTTCAATTGAAGGTTTTTCAATGCAGTTCCTTTAGTTTACTCTCTAATTCATATTAGGTACACAACAAAAGACCACATGTGACCAAAAATTGTTCGTTTTCTATCCAATTTTACGTAAATTGTAGCAGATGTAACAATTTGTTTAGAAATTGAATACTAAGGTAGCTAATATTAAAAAAGTAAAGTTTAAATAACAATTTATAATTAAATTTCGGGTACCGATTTGATTATTAACCCTAATTTTTATTAATCAACATATCGTACCATGCATTTTTTATCCTGAAATATAAATATGATATAATATTGGAGGCAAAATGTCATTATTTATCCATTATAAGTATTATTATTTGAATTTTTTTCAATAATCTAATATTACTTTTGTTTTAATTTTTATGAAGGTAACGGCGGAACCAAGATCAGCACCGTCAACCCCTACACCGTCCTCGAGACCTCCATCTACACCGCTCTCACCAACACCTTCGTTTCCCAAATGGCGGCAAGAAACATTTCTAGGGTTTCGGCGGTGTCGCCATTTGAGTTCTGCTTCAGCTCCGACAACGTCGGAAGCACGCGCGTGGGGCCCGCTGTACCCTACATCTCTCTAGGGCTGCAAAATAAGAACACAGTATGGACCATCACGGGATCGAACTCAATGGTGTATGTAAATGATGAGAAAGTAGTGTGTCTAGGGTTTGTTAACGGCGGTGCTAACCCTACGACGTCGGTGGTGATCGGAGGGAAGCAGATCGAAGATAATCTTCTGCAGTTCGATCTCGCAGCTTCGAAGGTCGGCTTCAGTTCGACTCTTCTTGGCCGGAGCACTACTTGCGCCAACTTCAACTTCACCAGCAATGCTTAATCGACAAGCAAGTCTACTTATTATATAATAAAACACGAATAGTTATTTATTTATATGTATATGCTTATATTCTGAATATTCATTCAAGTATTTAATAAACATCCTATACTGTGTAACTGTATAGGAAAATAAATAAAATTTATTGTTTTTGTTTAACAATATTGAAAATTTTAAAATGTTAATCTATAGTTAATATAGGTTATAGATAGAGATTTTGTGGTGATTTTATTTTATAATTATTACAAATTACATTTCTTTAATAACCTAAATATAATTAGATAGTTGATTTATGGTAATTAATTTTTTTAGAATTAAAAACTTAAAAAAGCTTGCCGAAATTCTCGATGGATAACTAATAATGATTAAGCAAATGGCTAACTGAACTTTTACTAAAAGTGTTGATAGCTAGTTAGATTATTTTTAAGCAAATGGCTAACTAATTTTTACACAAGTAACATTAAATTATTTTGTTAAAAACTAATCGGAATTCTCATAGAAGAACCATGTAATGATGCATAACTAACAAAATTCCACACTTCGTACACCATCATTATCTATGACCGCATTGAACTACTTGTTCAAACATTTTAGAAGACGAATCCACATCTGGCGGAGCAAATCGACTCGCAAAAATTATGCTCGAAGTGTTTCAGTAGAAAAATGGACATTCAATATAAGAGATTGCAAGTATATTCTGATCACGGAATATGTTATCACCAATTTCAGTCGCTTACGTTTACGTGAGTAATTCATTTAGTTTTTAACAAAAAAAAAAATTATTAGAGTTACTTAATTGCTACATTTAGAAAAGTTTAGCTATCTATTTGCTCTATAAAAGTTTGACTAACTATATACACTTTTAAAAAAAAGTTAAGCAAGCTATTTGATATTTAACCCTAAAACTTAATTAGAAATAAAAATACTCCGTGTTTGAGTTTTGAAAATTCATTCTTCAAAAGTGACGGGTCATGTTTGGAAGTGATAAAAGTCTAGGGTGCCCCGTTGGAAAAAAATATACAATGGTAGTTTTGTAATTTTATTGAATTTCAATGGCAATTAAATAAAAGATACAGTCGGCAGATTTTTCGCCCATTCTCGGGCTGGATACCTTGTGATAATAATAAACCACAGCGCCTCTTCTTCTACACTCGACGAAGGAAAATCGACAGAGAAAAGAAATGGCACTGGATAAGAGGCAAGTGAACCTGATGAAGCAGGTGGCGACGGTCTTCGGAGCCGTAACCTTCGGGTGGCTAACCGTCGAGCTGGCTTTCAGGCCTATTCTCGAGAAGTTCCGCGCCGCAATGGACAAAGCCGATCCTTCTATCGACCCCGACGACGTCCCCGATGTCTCCGCCGCTGATGCCGCAGCCTTTGCCGCCGTTGTAGCCGCAGATCTCTCCTACTCTGATGAAGACCGCGAGAAGTCCGATGACCTAACCAAACCTGATGAAGGTGACGCCATCGCCGCCGCCGTCGCAGCCAACGATCAGTGAACTGGAGTCCGATGCAGTACGTTCTCGATATAATAATCAGTTAGTGTGGAGAGGATTATGTATCGATGTAGAAACGAATTACGGTATGTTGAATCTTGAATTGGAGTTCCGATGTCTGAATTTGCAGTTTCCGTTGGATTGAGATATGAAATGGCATAGGAGTTGCAGCATTTCTCGAATCGAATCTTCAATTGCACAGTTATTCTTATTGAATTTGAATTAGGGTTTCTCAGTTTGAATTCCCAGATCATAGTCGATTGGGATATCAAATAGCTGAGAAATTGCAGCATTTCTTTGCCCAGCTCTCTTATTGAACTTGAATTAGGGTTGCTAATTTTGAATTTCCAGCATACATTTTGATTGGGATATTAAATAGAAGAGAAATCGCAGTATATCAGTGAGTCTTTCCTCAAATTGAATCCCACGAATGAAAATTGCCCAAATTTCTAAAGTTTGATTTTTCAGCTTCCATTCATTTGAGATACGAAATCGCAAAGTAATTGCAACACCGATACCAACTTTAATGACATTGTACACATTTTTCTGCTACATTATTACATTAGTATTTGATTAAAACATTCAAATGACATGAGCTTCGTTCTTGAGCTTATCGATCAATTCATCAACCGATTGCAAAATGACTCCTGCTTTCCTCTTCGGTGGTTCGGTCACTTGAACCACTTCAAGATCGGATCGGACCTCAACATTCAAGTCTTGGGGAGTGTACTTCTTGATAACCTTGGACTTTGCCTTCATGATGTTGGGTAGTGTTGCGTATCTCGGTTGGTTGAGTCGAAGATCGGTTCTGCACCAAACAAAAGCGACATTTACTATCGACAAACACTTACTACCGGGTCAAAAGGCGGTAAAGATGAATTTACGTTATCACAGCGGGTAAATCCAAACACAGAGTCTCGAGACCGCCATCTACTTCTCTATCGACCGTCACAACTTGCTTTTCTTTATCTAACACGACCTGTGTATGAAGAAAAATGCAAGAACCACGAAGATTAATTGTAGAAAACATTCGATTTATAAGAGGTGTTGACACTTGAATGATTTTGGATCGAGTTCATCTTAATTTCTAACCTTGGATGCAAATGTGCCTTGTGGCCATTTCAGCAGCCCTGCTACCATTTGCCCTGTTTGATTGCAGTCATCATCAATGGCCTGCAAATTCACAACATTTTACATTCCAAATCCTTAGTTTGTTTGAACATATCCTAGCAATGTCAATAAGTTTGATAGCTACCAAACAGAAAGCAAATTGTGCAAAATGTGAAACTCAAGAGTGAAATTCAGTTTAAAAAAGTTGTTTTTCAGCGAGGAAATAATCAACAGTTCCAAGAAATGAAAAGGTTCCATTTTATCAAAATTTTATACTTCTACAACAACATATATTTCAATAAAGAGGTATGATTAGTGTGAAACCAATCAATTTCTAAAACTCCATAAACCTAAGACAACCATATACCAATAACAAAAAAAGAACATATACCAAACTTGATCAATGACATGTGAATTCAACAACTCCTAAGTTGAGACAGTAACAAGTAGATCAATCTGATGTTCTTAATCCGGTTTATAATCAATCAGAACAATAACGATTAATCTCAATCAATCTAACTGACCTGTTTTCCAAGAATGAGGAGATCGGGTTTCTCAACCTCCACAAGGGCTCTCAGAATCTTAGCCACAGACATTGGATACAGAGTATTCGGATACTCCACATGAATCCCTCGATCAGCACCCATGGCGAGCCCTGTTCTAAGTGTATCAACACATTTTGACGTACCCATACTCACTGCTATCACTTCCTTGGCTAATCCCGACTCCTTAATCTTCAATGCCTCCTCCAAAGCTATTTCACAAAATGGGTTCATCGACATCTTCACATTGTTCGTCTCCACCCCACTCTGTGTTTTACCGAAATTCAAAGTTTAACCCCAACTATGCAATTAGTCACCTAATGATATATATATGAGGGCTAAACACCAAACTGATAACTGTTGTAGCCGATCCACTGGTTTTTTTTTCCTGACATTTAGCTATGTAAACTGATATATTAATTTGCTATCTCTATACATCTTTCTATTAAGTCACAGATGCAAAATCCTGACTATACAGTTTATGCCCAAGGTTAACAAAAAAAAGGACAGAGCTAGCAAATTTCATTCAGTATTAGTTCAGCTAGTGAATAGTTGAAAAAAGTTCAACCAGTAATCATCAGCTCATCAACCACAAGTTCAGCTAGGAATTGGTATTTAACTATACAGATTAAAATGGACAGAGCCAGCAAATTGCATTCAGTATTAATTCAACTAGTGAATAGTTGAAAAAAGAAGTCAACCAGTAATCATCAGCTCATCAACCACAAGTTCAGCTAGCAATTGGTATTTAACCCTTTTATAAATCCACCCAATTCATAATCTACACTACAGTATACCAAATGATAGCAGATACCAACAGAATAGTGAGATTACCTTATCCGCCTTTACTCGTATCTTTACTGCATAATCAACAACACGCTTGATTGCTACCATTATCTTCATGCTTGAATGCAGTGGCTATATCAAAGCACCTTGTTATGAACACAGGTCAGAAATCAGGATACCATTTCAATTCTATGCTCCACGACTAATCCAATGAAATTTGATCATCACAGCAAAAATAAGCGATTATCAACCAGAAACGGCTGATTTCATGGTTCTGGCTGACAAAATCAATTCCAGTTAACGAACCATGACCTCAGCTGCTGCTGCTGCTTCGATGTCAGGATCATTAACTAATAATCTGACAAAGTAGATGGTAATTTTGCCACATTATCAAGAAATGAAGAATCTGATGTACAATGAATAGAAGAATCAATCGGAAGGCCAAAAAAGTCGAATTAAATCAGCAAACCCAGATTTTGACAGAAATCGACACCACAGACGGAAGAAACGATGCTACCTTGGAGAGGATCGATGATGATGGAGATACGATCTTTGGCAGCGGAAGGATGAAGGGGAGGATTTGATTGCGATTTCTGGGTTTAGGAGAAACAACTGATGAGAGTGAATCGAGCGTGGTTGTGGCGGATCCGTCAAATTTATCCAGTTCCGTTTACAACTAACACTCTAATTTGTTTAATTTAATTAGGTTGGCCCTCGTCAGTGTTCTTATCATGACGTGGCTCCTTAATCGAATTTTATTCTTATATGATGATGATCTAGAAAAATTACTATATATCTATTACGTTAAGCGGTTCTTAATTATGTCTTACGTGCAATTTTTATTGTTTCATTTCATCATTTTCAAATGAGTTTCCCTAAAATGAATCAATGGTAATTTAAGACAATTTTGTGGTAGTTAGATTATAAGATTAAATGCATTAAATTTTAAATAAAAAAATAAAAACAATTAAAGTTTGTTATGCATCTACAATGGTTTTACATATTTTTATTAATTAAAATTGCTACATAAGACATTTATGTATACTTTATATAATACTTAAGAACATTCACAATTATTTTACATAAACAGTATTATTTAAAGTTGTCACGTATATAATTGTGCACATTTTAAAATAATAAGTAAAATTAAGATACACTTTAACAATACTTGATTTACAATAGCTTTACTTACCTTCATTCCTTAAATATATATATATTTTTTTAACAACCACCAATAAAATATTATCATTAATTATAAAATGAATTAATTTATAATTAAAAATTGGTTATGTAATACATATTGTATTCCTTAAATTTAAGTAATAGGTTATGTAAAAATATGTAGGTTCCACTTTTAAAGAATGCTATATAAAACTATTGTAGCACGTTTTTATACATTTTACGTAAAATATATGTTGGACCCACATTTAAGTAATATTATGTAATATCCTTGTGGATGATCTAAATTAAGATATACATAAATAATATTTGTTTTCTAATATTTTTACTTAACTATAGTCATTAAATATATTTTTTTTTGGCCAACCATTAAATATATTTTATTATTAAACTTTTCAACAGACACCAATAAGTTAGTATCATTAATTATGAAATGAATTAATTGGAATAAAAAAAAATTTATATATATAATGATGCGACAACATATTGCATTTCTTAAATTTAAAGATTATCCTATGTAAAAACATGTGATACCACTTTTAATGAACGTTATGTAAAACTGTTGTAACATGTTTTTTCTGCAATTTACATTAAAAAAAAAAACATATTGGACGCACACAATTTAAAGTTGATTTCATTTTAATCCTACTCTATTCAAATTCGCATATTTTCAAAGTTAATTCGATTCATCTATCTATTGTAAAAAATCTATATATTCTTATGAATGATTATATAAATTTCGCACATCATTTCTTATACTCATACAAAACGCAGCCCAACATTGCTTATTCTCAATTAGTGTCCATTTCAATTCCCAACTCGGGGCAACCTAATATCTTTTTTTTATAAGCCAACAAGATGGACTACCGACTACCACAATCACTCAAACAGATACTAATTTACAACAATCTAAATATATTTTAAGATTGGTTGAACCAACAGTTAAAATAAATTGCATTTTCAAAAGCATATTAAATTTGAATCTCATTGGAAACGTCGTACTAATTAACAATCTTAATGAAACAATCTTGTATACACACTAAAAATAATAATGTTCTAAAAATTGTATGACCACATACATCCGACAAAATCAAACGCAACAAGTTCGTAGGAGCTTAATAATGGTACATAACATAACTTTGTTTGAGCCGACTCTTTTAGCTAATAATTTATTTGGTCACTCTATTGTCTTCTTTGTAGAAATATCTCAATTTATAGCGCATAAATAATAGCAACATATTCATATGCAATCATTAATGAATGATATATATATATCTTTCTTTGCATCCAAGTCCGGACCTTTCTATCATGCTCCAAGAGTATCATGCTTTTGGTTAAAAAAATTATATTTTTCTATTGCTCTAAAGGTAAATCCTAAAGGAAAATTGATATTATTAATAGTATGATGCAAATATAAGGTGTGGTTAAAAAATTTCATATTTTTTCATACTTTTAAAGTTTTACATATTTTACAATTAAGTCCACCGTAGTAATAAAAAAACAGAAAACATGGTGCTCTTAGAGCATGGTAGAAAAATCTCAAGTCCATATATATATATATATATAGAGAAAAGTTGTACAGAATATAAAATTTATTCAATAATAAATGGAAATAATGTTTATTCTGAAGAAAAAGGGACGAACATAGAAATAAAATTAAAATGAGCTAGCATCATATATATTATTCTTATTATTAATTTTGTCTATACATTAAATAGAACTAAGCTAGCAATTTATTAGTCTCTCTTCGTACATACGAAGAAGACGAAGATACCGATCGAAGAATTATATTAATTATTATCTGTCATATGTATATATATGATCCAATCATGAATTAATAAGTCCACTCTTTGGGAAGAAATATGTCCGGAGAAGAAGATCTTGTCGGAGAAACAACCCGACCGCATTCTGTCGTCGTCTTCGTCTCTTTCTTGCCGCCATTGTTTCTAATATTCTTCCCCATCTTGCAGTCGCCCAAACTTCTCGCTCTATCTTTCGTATCTGATCACAGTCACCACTCACAAAATTAATGGTATCATACATGTTAAACCAATTATTTAATACAAGAGAAAAGATAACCGTTCCGACATTTAAATTCCGATTTGTTCCGATTCAGGGTAGATACGAAATTGACCTAAAAGTTCACTGTGTCTAATTCGTAACTTCTCGGATTCTTGATGTCGGCACATGTATCAAAGCTCTTAATACAAATACATATTTATAATTGTATATATATATATTATAAGGGTTAATAACCTATGAAATGTCTGAATTTTGACCCATGTTAATTGGAGATGTCTGAATTTTTAAAAGTTAATTTAGAAGGTCTGAATTTTCAACTTTGTTGAACTTTGGTTTTCCGTCCATTTTTAGGGTTAAATTTAACAGAATTGTGTGAAATAACACTTTTACCCCTTTTTTCTGGAGTTTTGGGCGGGCTTGGCAGTCACCGGCGGTGTTTTCCGACGAAGAAGAATGTTTTTTTTGCTTTAAGGGGTATTTTCGTCTTTTCAGGTCAAGCATGTGAGGGGCACACTTTGGTCGGAGGGCATTTTCGGTATTTAAGTTTATTTCCGGTCACATGCCAAGCATGTGACCAAATTTCGTCAATTTTAACGGCAAAAATTGACGGAGACCTCTTATATCAACAAAGTTGAAAATTCTGACATTCCAAATTAACTTTTGAAAATTCAGACATCTCTGGTTAACATGTGTCAAAATTCAGACATTTCATAGGTTATTAACCCTATATATTAATACAAAAAATGTAAATATATATATGTTCATAGCTTATATTGACTCATATATATATGTTCAAGTTAATTACGTGGATGATCAATTGCAGGTTTCATAAAACAAACGTGATACAATAAAAAAAAAAAAAAAAAGTATAGTACACGAACCTTGTTTCGGCGAAATTTGCACACCGAGCGAATGAACATTGAGTTTTAGGGCTTGAACGACCCGAGAAGGGAGGAGAACCGGTGCGCAAGCTGTAAAATGTGGGTAATTTGTCAGATAATAACTAAATCATTACCTGGGTTTTTGCCTGTTAATTTCATCATATTGTATCAGTGAGATTACTATGATTCAATTTCGATATATCTAAATGTATCCATGTAAAGTGATGATATTAATATAAAACCCTAAATACAATGAGGATTTGGAAATAGATAGTGATCTGAGACAAAAAAAAAAAAAAAATATAGGGTGGGGGAAAAAGAATAAAGAAAATGGAAATGTGATTTATTAATTAGTTATAGCTCGACTCATCTAGTTAGGAGCTCACTTGGTCCGAGTCTATGCAAAAAATGTTCACTTGGTCTAAGTGATCATGTCTGGAACGAGTGCAAGCCTAGGCGAGTTCTATAGCTCATTCTAACCGATCAAAATTAGTTAGGAGCTCACTTTGATCTGAATCCATGGCAAACATGTTCACTTGGTCTATGAGATCATGTCTGGGACGAGTCCGGGCCTAGGTGAGCCCTAGAGCTAGCTCACTCTAACCGATCAAAACTAAATCGATCATTGCTCTTTTGATTGAGTTAGGAGGCATGCCCTGATCTAGATTCATACTAGACATAGGGTTGTCAACGGGGTAGGTCGGGGCGGGTATCGCTTGCTCCGTACCCGCCCCGCGGGTCGAGATGGTCGACCCGTACCCGCCCCCACACAGTTCGCAGGGCGGGGCGAGTCTACCCGCGGGTCACCTATTTGTGGTACATAAAATATTATTAGCAATTTAAACCCTAAATTCTATATTTACCATAAACAAATTCAATTTAAAATTTAAATCACAAATAATAAATTTAACTTCAAATACATGTCACAAATCCTAAATTTAACTATGCATTATATTACCTATATAGTTTTATATAAATACATGTAATATATATATAAAGTATCCACATACGGGGCGGGGCGACCCCAAAATCGTACCCGCCCCACGGATCGCGGGTCAGAGTCGGGGAGGGGCCCTGCGGGTCACGGATTATCTGTGACCCGTTGCCACCCCTAACCAGACACGGTCTCCGAGACTAGATGAATATGTTTACCTCGGATCGGGCTAATGCAAGACATTTTCGAGCCACTATGTTAGGAAATAAGACGTACGCCTTAACCAATCAGTCCATAAGCTCGAACTTGTGAGTGAAGGCTTTCGATATACACTTAATCTCTTTTTAGGTATTCTTTTTATACCCAACACACTAACTAGGTGAATCGAGCTATAACTAGCTGATGATAAACCAGTTTTAAACAGTTGAGGCTCTACATAATTTTTTTAAAAAAATAAAAAAAAATAGTTGAGACTCCTAAAACTTGTTTATACCCTAATAATTATATTATATTAGGAGTAAAAAGAAGGAAGAAGATGGGAAAATAACCTGGTTTGATGTTGTTAGTCTTGGATGATAAGTTGGTCTGAGGGAGAAAAACACCAGTTCCACCTGAACTTCTCTTCCCTGAATCCAGAAAGAAAGCTTGCATTCCACCTCTTTCTCTAATTCCTCGTTGTAATTTTCCTGATGATCTTCCTTCTGTATTATAATTGGACGACACTATTTTTGCCCTAATCGTCTGCTGATGATGATGATGATGAGATCTCGATGAACTCATTTGTTTGTTATTTGTCGTTTGCTGTCGAATTAAAAATTGGATAAAAAAAAATTAATTACAAATAATATTTAGCAATATTTTGAAAGGCAAGAAACCAAATCATTAGTCATATTTGAAAAAAAATAATTAAAAGGTCAAATGATGCAATCAATGACTCACCAAAATAGGTTATTATTATTATTATTATTATTTGAAATTTCTGTGAAGATGAAAGAAAAAAAGATATAACATCTGTAAAATCATCTCTTTACACGCTAATTGTACCGAATATTATGTTAATGTTAATAAATAAATAAAAAAAAAATAGGGCTTTCCATGAATTCTTTTATACAATGTTTTTTTTTTTTTTATAATTATGGACCGGAAATATTAAGGTTAAAAACATTCCAAAAATGCATTTTCTTCTCCTTCAAGTAGTGGTTAGATATATACATGGCAAAATAAGTTAGGCAACCTAGCCTATATATGAAGTCAAAAAAAATTGTTACCATAACCACACCTTTTTTTTGGCCCAATAGCACACCTAAATAAGTATGTCTTATTATATGGTTAAAGTTTAATTTCTAAAATGAGTCATGCCGCCTACTATTTTAAGACTAATTCATGTATTACCTTAAACTTATTCATGCTATTTGCATAATGTATTAACTTAAAACTTATTCATACTATTTACCAATGAAGTATTTTTTCTGTCTTCCTTTGGTAATACTTTTTATTAACTTATGGAAACAACTTGTATCAATTATTAATTACAGAAATTATAAAAACTCGAACTAAAAGTTAAGAAATATTTGAGTGAGTGAGATTTTTATTTTATCAACGGAACGAAATGAGCTGGTAGCGGTTATCATAAACCTATCTCACTACATAATGTTGAGACTTTTATATTTATATATTTATATGTTTTGTAATTTTTTTCCGATCAGACTTAATTAACAATATATAAATGCACTGCCTCGTTAATTAACGTAGCCAACTAGTAACCTAATATTAGTAAAGATGTCGGCTCATTAAGTTAAGTTCTCTTATGAAAAGAAGATTTTTAGCCGAAAAAGAAGCAATGATTATCCATAAATTATGATTTCGGCCAAAAAAATTATCCATAATTATGCCTAATTTAAATGACTGTTTCTTTTACGTGCATGCTAATTATTAGAGAATTTCAAATTAATCTCGAGGAAAAAGGACAATTTATAAGCTAAAGTAATTAATTACGGTGTTGTAATCAATATAATTACGACAGTGATAAAACATCTAATTAAATTGCCTTCGATAAATATGGAAGTTAGAGGACAGTACCGGCGGTGTGATCTGCGGCGGTTCTGTGCGGTGGCGGACGTGGTGGCGGCGGCGGTGCTGATCACCGGTTGTAGTATTCAACTCCTGAATGAAATACAAAATTAACGAAGTTCAATCAACGGAGAGAGAGAGAGAGAGAGAGAGGAAACCTTGTTCATAGCGACTGCCGCCGTCTTGAAGACTCTTTCTTGAAGAAGGTTCATGTCTTCAGCCATGGCGGATGCAGAGAGAGAGAGAAGGGAGGGAAGATTTTAGAGAGAGAGAGACTTTGAAGATCCCAACTTATAACCTGCAACTTAACTAAATGACGACGATACGTGGTTGGCTTCAATTTATATACTTCACAACATTATTATGCCTACATACATGATACACATATATAGTAATTATTATTATGTATAATTTATATGCATGTATTTTTTACCCCTTTTTTAGCCGAATGCATGTATTATACATATAGTAAAATTAAATCTCTCCTGTGTTCTATTTTCATTAACCCAAATAAATACGTATAAAGTATAAATTATTTAAGTAGATTTACTTAGTACTAATTAATAACGATAATGTATGTGAATTGTCATCATTTATCGCGTGTAAGATGTTTAAAGGATATAATCAAACCGATTTTAAAAATAATATAAGACTTGTCCGACTCTGAGAATAATATATAATATAAATAAAGTAAATTTAAGTAAATTATGTAACTAGAAGCCCTTTAATGAGTGTTCTTGCTAGGATTCAAATTTCATCTTCCACCTTTCGTGTCCGTACACCACCGTTAAGATTTTGATACATGTTTTTTGATTTAATATTTTCCTTATAGGTTCACTAATCTCAATAAAGTTTTAGAAGAAAAAAACCACAATGTTAATTATACTCAGAACACGTATCAAAATATTAACGGTGAGACACGGACAGCGTGGGCAGGAAATCTGTATGCTTCTCGCTCACAATCACTCTAGTATTTTATTTTAAAATTGTAATAACTTTTTTAATAACATTAGTACTCTATTCTTGTGTTATTCTTAAAATTGAATGAATCATGTTATTGTATTATTTTTTTAATCAGTCTGATTATATTTTTGCAATATTTTTAAAGTCGATACGATACTTTTGTAACATTTTACGCACGACCGCAATAACGCGAACACATATAGTTACTATCATGTACTTTAAAGGTCGTGTGATTCGACTCTCATTAACCCAAATAAATAAATAAATAAATAAATACGTACATATATATATATAATAATGTCAAGAATTTCAATATACCAATCATTCATGTATATCACAAATAAATACAAACTTTTTTTGCTAAATGAGTTATTACTATTAGTTAACCATTAAACAATTTCTGAATCAAATGATCTTCAATCATTATTATTCCATTGTGCTCCGTAATTAATACGAGAAGATTAGATTGTGCTTCTTCTCCGTACATGACTGGTAATTATTGGCTTAATTTCTATAACTTATACATACATTAATATACAAGAAATTAATAATGTTGTACCATATATATATCGGTCCATATTCACACAATTAGGAGGCAACCAAGAAAATACAGCTAATTACAACATGGTATATATATTAACCGCGTGAACACATACATAATTAACCATTTAAGTCACATAGTAAATAGTAATCGTGTATATATATAGAGATAGGATGATCACCGATCATTAGGGGTGGCAACGGGTCACGGGTAATCCGTGACCCGCGAGGCCCCGCCCCGATTGTGATCTGTTGACCCACGATACGTGATCTGTGGGACGGGTACGGTTCTGGGGTCGCCCCATCCCGTTGACCCGACCCGCCCGTATGTGGATAATTTATATATCTATATTACACTTATTTATATAAAACTATATAGGTAATATAATACAAAGTTAAAATAATTAAGATTTGTGACTTGTATTTGGATTTTAAGTTAAATTTATTATTTGTGATTTAAATTTTAAATTAAATTTGTATATGGTAAATATAGAATTTAGGGTTTAAATTGCTAATAATATATTATGTACCACTAATAGGTGACCCGCCCCGCCCCGCGAACTGTGTAGGGCGTGTACGGGTCAACCATCTCGTCCCGCGGAGCGGATACGGGACCCGCCCCGTTGACAACCCTACCGATCATCTATATGGTTTTACTAATTTTATATTTATGGGGGGCATTGAAGTCATTTCACCAGCCTAGCCAACGCACAGTGGGTCGGGTTCGGTGAACCCCCTTTCCACCTATCTGCATGGTGTCATGATCTCCGGTGTTCACTCTTTTTTCACCTAAATGTACATTATTGCCAGTAATTTAACACGAGCTAATATCATTTGGCTTTATCACTTTAATTTATTTGTAATTTATTAAAATGATATATAAATGAATCTTATTATTTATTAATTTGTTATATATATGTACATAAGTTTAGAAATATATTATTCATGTCTATCATTCAAGGTTTTCACGTCTATTTTCACATATAAAAAAACGGTACACAAATTATAGCACATTGAAATTGTTGTGATTTTTAAATTACGATATTCAAGAACAAAATATATTTTAGTTAATTAAAGGAAAAACAAATATATATGTAGATGTTAAAATTAAAATAAATAAAAATAAAAATCTAAAATTTTCTATTACGTTTTAAAGTTTATAATTGTCGGTTATTCCACACTCCACAATACTATGTATATGGAGTTAGAAGTTATAAAATTGATTTTAAACTTTAGAATTATCAGTTTTTAGAATCTATAGATACAATCGTCTTAAAATAATAAGACATGACAAAACTAGCTATATGGCACAATTAGCAATTATGGACATTAAAATCCACACCCATTAGAAGAATTTACGGCAGCAAATAATATTATAGGTAGGGTCTTTTTATGTGCCACATATTTAACTAAATTTGTTTTGGTGCCATATGTTTTATTTTGTAAACTTTAGTGACATAATTTTGCATTTTTTAGACTTTTGGTGCATTTGTTAGTCAACTGTCAAGTTTGACTGTTAAGTGCACATGTTCAAGTCAAGTGACTTTCCCCTGAGTTTCATTTTTGTTCAATTTAGTCATCCAATTTATATATCTAACTTTTTATATTTGCAATTTAGTCCATAAATAAACAAATTGGACCAAAAGATCAAATTGACCTATCAGGGACCTAGCTATGGTTCGACCCAGCCATGAGTCGCACCATGATTAAGTCAATTGGACCCTAGGGTCCAATTTGATTTTTATAGGGACTAAATCGTAAAAAAAATTAAAGTTAGGTATATAAATTGGACTAAGTTGAATAAAAAAATAAAACTAGGAGGAAGTCACGTGACTTGTGCATGAGCACTTAACGGTCAAACTTAACAGCTGAATAACAGATACACCAAAAGTCTACAAAATGCAAACATATGACACCAAAAATCTACAAAATGAAATATATTGCACCAAAAGCCAACTTTGGTCACATATGTAGAACAAAAGATCATATAACCCTAATATTATATTATTTAAAATATAGATATATTTTTTATTTTATTTTGTATGATGAATTTACGTAATTTATAACTTTTTATAGATATACTGATTTATCAACTATTTTGCTGTAAAAATAAATATAATAATTTTTTTTTCGAAAGTTATGAATATTTCATAATTTTAAGGGTTAACAGATCTTTTGGTCCATGATGTTTGACGACTTTTGAGTTTTGGTCCATGATGTTTTTTTTGCTTAGTTTTGGTCTCATATGTATGCATATTTTTCTAGTCCATATTTTTCCGTTAAGTAATACGTGCAAGTCACGTGATCCACCCTAAAATTTTAATTTTGTTCGGTTTTTAGTCCTTCTAATACTTCCCTAACTCTTTTTTTGTTCAATTTAGTCTCAATTTTTTAAAATTGACGTCAAATTGGACAACTAGGTCCAATTGACCTAGCCTTGAGCTAGCCCAGGGCTGTGTCCGACCACGGTCGGGGTCGCCCGACCCAGGCGACCCTAACTGGGACCGACCCAGCCCTGGGCTAGCCCAGGACTGGTCCAATTGGGGGCAAGTTGACACCAAAACTAAAAAAATATGCAAACTTATGAGACCAAAACTAGGAAAAAAAACATCATGGACCAAAACTCAAAAGTCGTCAAACATCATGGACCAAAAGATCTATTAACCCTAATTTTAATTTACGAACATTATTATAACAAGTTAATTAAGAATAAAACATACACAAATAATTAAGTATATTATTATTAATATAAATAATTTTTACCTAAAAATTAAACTTCTTACTATAACAAAAGATTTTAAAAGTGGAATTTTGTGTGCAATGTAACTTTTAAATTACTTTTTGTTAGGGGAAGGAATAGTGACAAGGAGAAATTAGTTGAATAATAGGTAGTTTGGTGATCAGACAAAACAGAAGAGAAAAAACATCATAGGAAGATGAGATAACAAAGACATGTTATCTAATATTTCTAATCCTCCATAAATTTGTATGGTGTATGAAATTGCAAATGGACAAGACAATTAGTGATTAGTGTCTTTCTTCTTAACCAACCTCACCAGCCCCAACATACTCACATCTTATTCACTACCTGCCACGTAGGATTGGATTGGATTAAGTAACCATAATTCCCCCAAAATGGAAGTAGCAGTTCACCCAAACAACCCATCAACTGATACCAAATCCACATTCTTCGCAACTAAAACATGTCTCTAAATATCTAATTAACCTTATTATTTGCTCCGGTTTATAAGTTACAAACTTAAGTGGTTAGAATTGTGGTTCACTAGCAATCCAAACAATAGCGTAGAGCAGCACAGACAAGAAATTATTGGATACCACCGTTCTAACACAAGCAAAATGTGACAAGTGGCATAAAAAGACTATAACACGTATACACATGTTACCTATTTATTAGGAGAAATTATTATCTACCTCGGTGCTTACACGTGGCACCGAGGTGTTGCCCCCTCAGCCAACCAGAATGTGACATGTGGTAGTAAGGTGCTGAGTCATGTATACATGTCTAATTCTAGTTGGTTGTGGGTAGGGATGGCAACGGGGCGGGTCGAGGCGGGTTTTTGCAGCCCCGGACCCGCCCCGCGGGTCGGCCTGGCTGACCCGGCCCCAGCCAAATGGGCCTTTCGGGTCGGGTCGGGTCAACAATCCCGCGGGTCGACCCGCGGGGCCCCGACCCGCCCCGTCATATGAACAATTTTTTTTACTTTTCAATATTAAATACAATTTTTTTTTGTCAAAATATTACATTATATATAAATTCAAAACATAAATCTAACATCAATCAAATATAAACAACAAACACATCAAATTCATTACAAATTCAAATCCAAACACCAAATTAACAAATCCTAATAATCTAAATATAAATCTATTTGTAATTTGGTCCATGTTATTTATATAGGTACTATATTAACCATATTTTTTTTTATTAAATGTTAGATCATATTAACATAAAAAAAAATTTAAAAAAAAATATATTATATATATATGGATTTCGGGGCGGGTCTACGGGGCCCCGGGTCTCTAGACCCGGACCCGCCCCGACCCGATCCGGACCCGACCCGTGACCCGCGGGTCGGCGGGTCAACACCGGGTCGGGGCCCCGCGGGTCAGCGGAGCCCCGAGACCCGTTGCCATCCCTAGTTGTGGGGGCAACACATCGGTGCCACGTGTAAGCACTGAGGTAACTAAGAATTTCTCATTTATTAGCTGTAGGGGCACAAACATTGAGCTAAGTGTTGGCACGGTTGCCCTGCCCTCTATTAAAAATATTGATTGGATTTTTTTTTTTTTCGCCTTTTTAGGTTTTAATTTAAAGAATTTAGGTAATTTTATGATTCCCTAAAACCTCTAAAACCTTATTAGGTTAGGGGTACAATTTGTCTTACTACCCTAATCGTAAAACTTTTAAACAATTTTATTTTTTATAAGGGTTAAGAACACAATAGGCCCGAATGTTTGCTCATGTTGCCAAAAGGGGTCTGAATTGAAAAAACGTATTATTAAGGGCCTGAATTTTGAGTTTTGTGTATAAGTGAGGTCTCCGTCTATTTTTTCTGTTAAAATTGACGGAAAGTGGTCACATGTTTGGCATGTGACCGAAAATAATTTGAAAATCCGAAAATGCCCATTGACCAAAGTGTATCCCTCACATGTTTGACCTAAAAAGACGAAAATACCCATTAAGCCACCACAGCTCCGGCGACCACCACCACCCGGCTCCGGCGACCACCACCCCAGCTCCGGCGGCTACCACCCATCCGGCGACCCAAAAAAGCTCTGATTCGGGGCCACAGAGCTGCAGATCGGAGTTTTTTTAGGTTGCCGGAGGGGGGTTTTGGTCGCCGGAGCTGAGGTGGTGGTTGCCGGAGCTGGGGTGGTGGTCGCCGGAGCTGGAGTGGTTGTCGCCGGAGCTGGGGTCGGTGGCCGTGGTGGCCTTAGGGCATAATTAGTGTGTATGGGTATTTTAGACATTTCACGTTTCATTAATTAAAATGATAAATTGTTTAATAATTGCAAAAGGGTAATTCTGTCATTTCACGTGTTTTCGTTACATTTAACGGCAAATTTGGACGAAAACTCGATTATCAACAAAACTCAAAATTCATGCCCTTAATAATACGTTTTTTCAATTCAGACCACTTTTGGCAACATGAGCAAATATTCAGGCCCCTATTGTGTTCTTAACCCTTTTTATAATTAATCCAACCTTCAACCTAAAAAACATAATGAATTATTCTACAAAATAAATCTTTCTAAAGAGTTTATACAGTTTCATCATCTAGGACACCACCAAACTGTACACCTAACCAATAGGATTTTATAAAAGAATCACAAATCTACATAAACTATTTAAACTAAAAACTAAAAAAACCTAACATTAAAAATAAAAGAAAAAGACGCCAGAAAAGAGGACGGCCCCGCTGTTCAAGATAGCAACGTCTGCTATTTTGATAAAAATCACAAATTTTCTTTACATTTTGGTATTTGGACCTTTTTAAGTTGCTAAAAAATCATACAAACTTGAGCATCAACTCAGCCACAAAACCTCTGCACACATAATTTTTGTGAAGTAAACTTTTGACCCAAAACTTGTAATTGTTCTTACATTTAGCTCATTTAATTATATGATTATTCATCCATAATTTTAACCCTCTTCTTTCTGCCTGACTCAACTCAAAGCTCAAATTTGTATTAACACATTTTCAGACACATACCATTCACAACTCAAAGCTCCAACATTCTTGGGATCCTCACTCAATTCCTAGGAATGCAAATCCTGATAATAACATACAAATATCCATATCAAAGTCACCATGATGAATATTTGTAGTTGCAGTAAAGCTAGCTCACAAACAAAAAACTCTAGTATTGTATTTTTGGCCAAACGGAATCAAACTGTAGTATTGTTCAATAATAAGACATTACCAAAAGTTAGACGAAATCAAATATTTTTAGGAGATCTAAGAAGCAAATTGTCATTGGAATATACCTTACTGCATATTACAAAAACTCGAACTAATCGACATTAATTTGGATTCTTCATCAGCTTTCTGTTTCTCTGCTCTGGAAATGCTAAGATAAGGTAGAGCTTTCTAAAAGGTTGAGTGTTTTATCCATTGGATTTGAAAAAAGTAATGATCTTTTGGTTTCATAAAAATATTTATGGTTACTCAACCTTATACAAGCTCAACCTTATTTTATATCACCTAATTTTATAAATACATAGAAAGATCTAACCTTTTTAAGTCTTGCTCAGGGATATCTGCATGAATCTTCACTAACACACATAGTGCTAGTTTTATCAATCAGCTCATGAGTCTCTTCATTCAAGGGAATCCCATCCTTCTCCATCCTTTCCGCAATAACGAGCGGCATTTTACCTGCCTTAGCATAAGTTCTCAGGAGTGAATTATAAACTTCAGTGCCCAAATGCCCAGCAGCACGAATAAGAACCAGTAATTGCTCAGCCACTTCAATGTTGCCATCTTCTTCCAACTTCTCCAAAAACTTTGCAACCATGATTTTGTCAAATTTCCATACTTTAACACTGCGAATGGCTTTATTTAAACAGTCGAGGGCTTTCTCCATCTTACACTCGTTGATATTACCCAATGTGAGAAGCTCCCAGGTGGTGTAGCATGGTTTGGCACCTTTTTGCAGAGCCCGTTCGAAGAATTCCTCTGCCTTTTCCACCTGATTATTTCTGACATAACCAGCAATCAGCAAATTTCCAACTCGGGAATCTCCTGTATTAGACACAGATTCCCACTCAGTGTAGAGCTTCTCAGCTTCTTCAATCTGTTCAAGTTTCACGTGTGAAGATATCATGCACATGTACTCCTTGTCATTTGATTTAGGAAAGCATGATTTCATCTTCTTCCAAATTCTCCTGGCCCCATCTTTGTCACCCATGCTTGTATACAAGCTGATCAGTGAAGAATACCCTGGTCTAATCTTGCGGGTGATTCTCTTCTCCATCTCCTTTATTGTAGTTGCAGCCTTCTCCGTGAATCCGTTTTTTATGTAGAGGTTAGTCAAAATGCTGTATGTTACCCAATCGGGAACAACTCTTGCTTTTTTCAGCTCAAGAAAGACCTTTTCTGCAGTATCAACATCATTTTGCATGTTGCACGAAGTTAACCACAGATTATAGCTGACAGCATCAGGTGATGTCTTCTTCTTCAGTTCTTCAAGCAATTCAGGGATCTTTTCCAGCTGCTCAGTAGAGATATACAGAGAAATCATGTGGTTGTAGGGAAGACTATCCTTTATGAGATCACATTCAGACATTCTCTTCATTAGAGCTTCAGCCTTTTCAATCTCCTTGTAATAGGCATAAGAGTGGAGAAGAGCAGAACACGTATAGTGGTCTCTCATCTCATCAGGCAGATCTTCAAAGAACTTCTCTGCGCTGCTCAGACCTCGAACCTTTGCAATTAAATCCAAATGGACAGCATAATCACCAGCTAGCAGTTTCATGTCATCTTGCTGAATCATCCATTCACATATCTGAAAAGGAACATAGAACTTCAAGTTTTGAACATATGGTTTCATTTTTAACTGTAAAATACAAAATACGATATCACAACCTTCCCCAAATAAACTCAACCCATGTTCATATTGATCCAAGATAACTCAATGATACCATATCGACTGAGCACATTTTGATTGAATTCAAAAGCTGGGGCCCAATAATGAACTCCAGCTTAAAGTGTGAAATCAACCTCTTACAGTCGGCAAAATGCAAAAAATATACAGATAATTTAGCTCAGCAAAGCTCAGGATTCAACAAACGTGCAATTGTGAAGCCAAATTGTAAGGATACAAATGTAGCAGCTGGAAAAAGGAACCCCTAATTCATCTAATGTCATCAACAAAGCAGATAGGAGTCCAAAAATGGAATTTTATAGTGACAAGGGAGTAGGGACGAACCTCAAGGGCATGCTTGAAGCGTTTAAGTTTACGAAGCTCTCTAACGATTCTGTTGAGCTCGTACTTGCGTACTTCGTTCCCTTGCTCCTTCCATTTGCGGATTGTGATCACGGCGCTACGCTTTGCGTAGACTAGGCTAAGCAACTGCTTCCCGAGCGTCTGATCTCTGTCGCGCTTCGAGACGGACGATCTGGCGGCAGTAGCTTCACACACGGCGTTCGCTGCAGGTCCCTCATCAACCTTCACCGGCACGGCGATGGAGAAGTGGCGGGAAAAGGCGGAGAGGCATGATCGGGGATGGAATCGCTGCATTTCTCCAACTTGGAACTCTTGAAAGGGTTTAGGGTTTAGAGCTTTCAAAATTCAACGAGGAAGAGAAGAAGACTATAGGCTCTCTTAAACAGAATAGAAGAGATGGGCCTGGCCCGGTATCGTCCAAGTGTGATTAAAAAGAAAAAGTGGTAATTGATACTTTATTTAAATCATTAATTCGAAATTGTTATTGGTTATACTTTATATTTACAAATTATTCTAATAATTTTCTAAACATAAAATTCAAGATTTCATAACTTAAATTAATGATCAGTGAATAGTGTCCAGAATCGATTGAAACTCAATTGATTATCAATCTATTAAGGTCTAATTTGTCTCAATTTTAGTAAACGTCAGAGTTTAGTTGTGACACTATGAAAAATACTCGGTTAATGTTTTACATTTGAAATCTAGTTAGCGACAATTTTTTTACGAATGGTTGAATGAAGTACTAATTACCATCGCTTTAAAACATGTAATATACTTTAAAACATATTGGTGTTAGAAACTTTTTTTAAAATATATATATATATATATATATGTATGTTTTTGCATAGTTTTCCCAAAAAGTTTGCTTGAGTATATAAATAAAGAAATATAATTATATTTGATTATATATATATATATTTGGAAAGCATAAGCAACTAATCAGATCCTTTGGAAAAGTGAAAACATGTTTTTGTTGCTTAAAACACTAATTTTAACGCCAAAATTATTCAGAAAAAAAGTGAGATATTGAATATCTATATTTTAAATATGAGACAGCAATTAATAACGTACTATCATAGAGTCACCCACACATCAGTTAACTGCTATCTTCTGCACAAATCAGAATAGCCAACACAAGAAAGAAACCAATAAGGCTCAGTTTATCAGATTCACCTTACATCAAGACTAGGATGTTCCAAAATCTCTATTAGGTTTGGAACATCTGTGAAGAGTCATTGGTTTGTCAATGTAAAAGCTGGATTTTTTAGCTGATTAATCACCTCACAATGCAGAGTTATTGGTTAGACTCAGCTTGCAAGCCATGGAATTCCCTGGTGTACTACAAATATGCATTGCCAACAAAAATAGGAATCAATAAGCCTCTAAATTTATCAGATTCACCAAACATCAGTACTACTATGATGTTCAAAAATCTCTATTCGGTTTGGAACATCGGTATATTCATCAGCTTGTCAATGTAAAAGCCGGATTTTTTAGCTGATTAATCACCTCATCATGCAGAGTTATTGGTTAGTCTCAGCTGGCAAGCCATAAAATTCCCTTGTGTACAAATCTGCATTGCCAACAAAAAAAAGCAATCAATAAGCATCTAAAGTGATCAGATTCACCAAACATCAGTACTACTACTATGATGTTCAAAAATCTCTATTTGGTTTACATCTGTATCTTCATCAGCTTGTCAATGTAAAAGTCGGTTTTTTTAGCTGATCAATCAGCTCATCATGCAGAGTGAGATAATTAAGCACTTACAGCTTCAATCAAATGAGATTTGTGTCTTGAGTTTCACTAGGTTTGGGAGCATAAGCCACATAAATGCTACCAGATTGGCCATTGTATTGTCCTTGTAGCAGTTTCGAAGAACTGCAACCTACAGTTAGCATAAAACATTGCAGATGCCTACAAACAGATTAAACATTATCAATGGATTAGACATTATTGCACATTACAAAAAGTCGAACAAATCGACATAAATCGAATTCTTCACCAATATCATCCATCGATCTACCGTGCTCCACAAGTAAACTACAAGCCATAAATGGAGGATCTATGAAACTTTATAAGCTTTCTGTTTCTGTGCAAATATCCCAGTTCTGGAAATGCTAAGATAAGGTAGAACTTAGTAAGACCTGTAAATAATCTTTTAATTTCATATGTATTCAATGTTACTCAACCTCATATCAGCTGAACCTTACTTTGTAAATACAGCAAAAGATCTAACCTTATATGTCTTGTTCTAGGAATATCTGAACGAATCTTCACTAAAACACAAAATGCTAGTTTTATCAATAAGCTCATGAGTCTCTCCATTCAAGGGAACACCATCCTTCTCCATCCTTTCCGCAATAATGAGCGGCATTTTACCTGCCTTAGCATAAGTTCTCAGCAGAGAATTATAAACTTCTGTGCTCAAATGCCCAGCAGCGCGAATAAGAACCAGTAACTGCTCAGCCACTTCAATGTTCCCATCTTCCTCCAACTTCTCCAACATTTTTGCAACCAAAACTTTATCAAATTTCCACTGTTTAACACTGCAAATAGCTCGATTTAAACAGTCCAGAGCTTTCTTCATCTTACCCTCGGTAATATTACCAGATGTGAGAATCGCCCAGGTGGTGTAGGATGGTTTGCCGCCATTTTGCATCACCCGTTTGAAGAATGCCTCTGCCTTTTCCACCTGGTTACTTCTTACATAACCAGAAATTAGCAAATTTCGAACTCGGGAATCTCCTGTATTAGACACAGATTCCCACTCAGTGTAAAGCTTCTCAGCTTCTTCAAACTGTTCAAGTTTCACGTATGAAGATATCATGCACATGTACTCCTTGTCATTTGAATTTGGAAAGCATAATTTCATCTTCTTCCAAATTCTTTTGGCCCCATCTTTATCACACATGTTTGTATACAAGCTGATCAGTGAAGAATACCCAGGTCTAATCTTACGGGTAACTCTCTTCTCCATCTCCTTTATTGTAATTGCAGCCCTCTCCATCAAGCCGTTTTGTATGTAGAGGTTAGTCAAAATGCTGTATGTTACCCAATCGGGAACCACTCTTGCTTTCCTCATCTCTAGGAAGACCTTCTCTGCAGTATCAACATCATTCTGCATGCTGCACGTAGTTAACCACATATTAAAGGTGACAGCATCAGGTGATGTGTGCTTCTTCAGTTCTTCGAGCAATTCAGGGATCTTTTCCAGCTTCCCAGTAGAGATATAAAGAAATATCATGTGGTTGTAGGGAAGACAATCTTTTATGAAACCACCTGCAGACATTTTTTTCATTAGAGCTTCAGCTTTTTCACTCTCCTGGAAGTAGGCATAAGAGTGGAGAAGTGCAGAGCAAGTATTGTGGTCTCTCATCTCATCAGGTATATTTTCAAAGAATTTCTCTGCGCTGTTCAGACCTCGAACCTTTGCAATCAAATCCAAATGGATAGCGTAATCACCACCTAGCAGTTTCATGTCATCTTGCCGAGTCATCCATTCACATATCTGCACACAGAACTTTATGTGTGAACATATGGTTTCATTTTGAACTTTAAATACAAATACGATATCACGGACTTCCCATTATAAACCCAGCCCAGGTTCGAATCGAACCAATATGATTCAATGATACCATATCGATTGAGAACATTTTAAATTCAAAGCTGGGGCCTCATGTTGAGCTCGATCTTAACTATGTGAAATTAACCTATTTGACATTAAAAAAAACGTATGTGAATTTAACTCAGCTGCATTTTCAGAGCTCTATACATAAACCTCAATTACAGCTCAGGAATCAACAAACGGAAAATCGTGAAGCCAAATCATAATCATAAGGATGCAAGTGTATAGAAGCTGGAACACGGAACCCGAATTCATCTATGAATCACCAAAGCATATAGGAGTTCAAAAGTGGAATTACTATAGTGAGAAGAGACGAACCTCAAGGGCATGCTTTAAGCGTTGAAGCTTACGAAGCTCTTTAACGATTCCTTTAAGCTCGTATTTGCATACTTCGTTTCCTTGCTCCTTCCATTTGCGGATGGTGCTCACGGCGCTGCGCTTCGCGTAGACTAGGCTAAGGAGCTGCTTCCCGAGCGTCTGATTGCCATTGCGCTTCGAGGCGGACGAGCTGGCGGCAGTAGTTTCAGGCACGGCGGTCGCTGCAGGTCCCTCATCAACCGCCACCGCCGCGGTGGCGGAGAAGTGGCGGGAAAAGGCGGAGACGGATGATCGAGCGCGGAATCGCTGCATTTCTTCAGGGTTTTAAGCTTTTTTTTTTCGGAGGGTTTATTAAAGCTTTAGAAATCTCAACAGGAGTGAAATAATAAATATCGATTAAACTATCTTAAACAAGATTGAAGACACGGGCCTGGCCCATTATCGTCATCCCATTATAATTTAATTTAATAACCCATAAATACGGGAATATTTATTTTTTTGGGTTAATAACCAATCATATCATGGCAAAAAAAAAAAAAAAAATCATATCATGGTCATCATTTTATTCCATAATATGTATTGATTTGGACTAAGTGAAAGAACAACATTGTTAACTACTTATAATGACAAATCATTTCTAATTATGTTTTTGCAAAATTTGAATTGAAACACTAATCATATGTGTATGAAATATATAAATCATACATATATATATATATATATATATATATATATATATATATATCTAAATAATATAATATAATATATTAGGAATATATAAATATATATAATTTGAAAAAATTACACAACTATGCATAATAATATTATGATGGTGAATGTGGTATCTCACCGTTCGAATTACTTGAGGGACCTTTTTTTTAGCTAAATACGTGAGGAACCTTTGCTTGCTATGAGACGTATATCTAAATATTTGGCAATTTCATAATACTCGTGCAAATTCAATTTAAGTCTACTATGAGCGATTAATTATGTACTTTTATTAATTAATTGATACAATAGTTTTTTTTATTAATATTATTAACTATTTAAATTGTGTATAATTTTTATGTATAATATAAATAAATATATATTTTTAGTTTATTTTTATTGTATAAAAATTATGTCCAAAATGACTGGCTATTGTGTTTAAAACAGTATTGTTTATTATGAGTGTTTTGCCTTTTTCTCTCTATACCATAACACATTACTGATGTGACAACAAATAAGAGCCAAATGTATTTACATGTTGTTGTGAGTGTTCTTATCCCTATTTTTATCCTGGAAATTACTGAAATGCACCAGATTTTTTTATAATCACACCAAACACATTTGCATATTTTGTTTAATTTTTTCGTTAGATAGTCGCATGACATAGCAGTTCAAAATGGAAATAATAGCACTATGGAAACATAATGCAACAGATATAATAATTACTATGCAAATATGCAACAGATAGTAATAATGCTATGCAAACATGTAGGTAACTTTCTGAATGCTATGCAACAGATAGTAATAATCTATTAACCCACTTTTGTTACTACATGTAAAAAATACAACAATAAAAAAGCCGAAAACTAGATTGCAACTTGCCCTAAAAGTCTTGAAAAACTTCAGGTACTATTTATCAAAACGTAAAAGCTAGGACTTGAAAAAATTAAAGAATATTAACAGCAGAGCCATAACTAAACTGACACTCATAGTATTTAGACAAAAATAAACCTGACACTTATAGTAGAGTGACTATATCCATCACATTACACATCTATTTACAAGTACACTTTCAAATAGTCAACCGAACACTATCAAAGCCTCACCCTCACACATAGAGTTGGCTTTTATGTTTCACTTTCAGCAAACAAATCCATTTGTAATCTTTACTCTACTCTTCCTGTGGCAACTATATCTAACCTTATCCATCGATCACACGAAGCTCGGTTTCTTAACAGATTGAATTTCTCTTCAACAGGGAAGGATATGATTAAAATATGCAAACCATTTCATTGCATTTCAATAGGAGGTCTCTCCAAAGATGTCCAACCAAACTTACCCTTTCTGAAGTCTGCCAATATGCGGAATGCCGCTTGGTGTGCATCGCCATTGAACAAGTTAACTGCCACTTTGTGCACAAATCTGCATTGCCAACACAAATAAGCAACCAATAAGCCTCTAAATTCATCATAAACCATACATCAATACTAGGATGTTACAAAATAGGGAAAATAACCTATTTAGTGTCTCATCATGTGTCAATTTGGTGTCTCAGGATTAAATTGATAATGTTTAATATCTCAGGTTTCAATTATGTTGCTATTTGGTGTCTCCGTCAAATTTTGAGGTTAACCTTGACAAATTGAGATGAAAAGACAATTTTGGCCCTTATATTTATTTATTTTTGCAAAGTCACCCGTCTAATTCCGGTTGGGGCTAATTTGGGCATTTTAATAAAATTTAAGGGGTAAAATTGTCTTTTCATCTCAATATGTCAAAGTTAACCCTAAAATTTGACGGAGACACCAAATAGCAACATAATTTGAAATCTCGGACATCCAATATTAACAATTTAATCATGAGACACCAAATTGACACATGGGGTAAACCTGATACACTAAATAGGTTCTTTTCCCTTTTTTATCTGACTAAGCAGATTTGGCACTTACAGCTAATCATATCTTTAGAATCAAATGAGATTTGTGTCCTAAGATTCAATAGGTTTGTGAGCACAACTCTAAGGCTACCCAATAACCACACTGAGAAGGCTGCACGGGTGTTTCTTGGGTAGACTGGGTGTTTACATCAAACCAATAGATTGTGCCATGTGTCAATACATTTTTTTTAGAACTCTATACGACCCTGAACCTAAATGGGACACGTGGCGCAATTCTATATGTGTCTGAATACTCAGCCTAGCCATGAAATTTCCCGGGTTTCATTAACTGCCAACTATAAACTAGACACATACATGCTACCAGTAAGGCCATCTGCATCGACCTTGTAGCGGTTTTGAAGAACTCCAGCACCTACAAATAGCATAAAACATTGGAGATGCAGTGAATATAAAGAAATAGAGTTGCTTTACTTGTTACTCAATAATGAAACAAACTTTAGGCAATGAATGTATATAAGAAAATATATGAAATTGCAGTTGTATTATTTATACCTATTGAAGGAAGCCTAGTCAGCATTTGCACAAGAATCGCTGCCACATCAGTAACATCATAGGATCTTTCTCCAATGTCATCGCATATTGCTAGCTTTATAGCAGCTGACTGATCACTGATCCGCATAGGGAGTATTCCAGGGGAGTCTAGAAACTCAACATCTTTCCCGAATCGCACCCATCTTAAGACATAATATCAAAGAAGATAATTATTTTAAGTTAGATCATTCTCTCCATCAATTAATCACCACAACAATATTGAACTGTATCCAAATAGAATGATAAGAAAAATACTTCAGTTCTCTGGTAACTCCGGGTCTTGGGGCAGCTGGACACATTCTCCTCTTCAGCAAGCGATTAATCAAAGAAGATTTTCCAACATTTGGATACCCAACTATTCCAGCTCGGACCTGATATTGATGACAAAAAAGCACCTTTATTAGTATGGAAGAATTTGATACATTTTCCAAGCAAGTTATTACATCTAGTGTATGTATATACTATCTTGTTCCAAGCAAGTAAAAGTTGAGATTCGAGTATAAGGGTAAAGCAACAAAAAAAATAGAGAAGTTCTGTAACACTGACCGCGCGAGGAAGTAGACCTCTTGCTCTTCGTTTGACATTTACATCTTCAGCCATCGTCTTTGCCATCCTTCCTAGCTTCATAGTTCCCTGGAAAGTAGAGATTCACATCATCATCGTCATTAAGAATATATTAAAATTTTACATCCATTCTTGAAGTCAGTTGAGTTGCTTTGTTCACATACCATTCCATGTTGCCCATTGGAAAATATGACTTTTATGCCCTGCATAGAAAAATAATTCGCCCAAGCATTCCGGTCGGCTGTGGATATCATATCCTCTCTATTTAACACTAGAATCCTTTTCCGATTACCAAGCCACATATCCATCTGCTCATAACAATACAGCACAAAACAATTTGGATTAATCTCATCTATGATAAGTTCGGTAAGTTCAAAAACAACTGTAGAAGATTAATGTGTAATAACACAGTCAAGCATTTCTCTATAAAAGCTAAAGCAATACCTTTGATTATCTAAGCAATCCTCAAAGTAACATGAAGGTAATAAATGACTGTGGTATCTATTTCACAGATTATAAGTTATACTGCAGCAACTACAACTTAGCAAATTAAAGATGCATAATTCTAACCAATAAAAAAGAACAAGTAAATTAATTAAACCTGAGGATGCGTTGTGGATAAAGGAATTCTTGCATCCCGAACTTCAATCACTACATCCATCAACTTGAGCTGTTCTTTGAGCTCTTTTTCAGTTTTCGCAATATGACCTGGATACCACTGCAGAATTTCATCAAGTACTTAGGAAACCTGAAGTGATTTTAGCAAAGAAAATGTGACGTAATGCAATCCTATCTCTCCACCGCTTGCATATACCTGAATCGGACGCAGACTCTTTGTCCAGTGGACAAGATCAGCATCTAACTCAACCCAATCCATTTCCTCACGGACGCCGCCACCAAAATCCGAGTTACCATTTCCTGGCCAAATCAGGTTTCCGTTTCTTCCACCAACAATCTGCATCATGAAATTTCTCGTTACTCACCATTCTAGAGCCAAAAACTCCATCTCATAAGCTCGATTGTTGGAAAATAACGGCTAATTGATACTTCTGGAAGAAGCATCTGAAAGCAATAGCAAGATAGAGGAAGAGAAGAGTTGCCTGAATAGAGGGAGATGACAACGACGCCATTGAAGCAGAAGCTGTGGCTGAAAACCTCCTTGGGCGCGGCAATTGAGAATACTGGGTTGAAGGAGAGGAGTGAAGCCACAGGCTTGAGAGTTGAAGAACAGCCATCTCAGTGAATGTCTCTGCTTGGAGGGAGAGGGAAAGATAAATATATCTCTTCTGGAAAAGAAAACCGGTTCAACTGAACTGGATGATCCAGTCTGGATCTTTGTCATAACCGGATTGTAGACCGGACCGGTTCGTTAGTTAAGGATATTTTATTATGGAAAATTCAAAATGCACCCTAATAGAAATGTGAGTTCAAATTTTGCACAAACTAATTTCTTAAAATAAAATCTGAACCCAGAACTTTCACATTTGGTTAGTTTTACCATTAAACTTATTTGGCTGCAAATGTTTTTCACTTTTCTATTCATACATATTAGAACAAGTCACTCTCGAATTAATTGTATTTAATTTTGTTACTGATATTATCTAAATAATAATGATAAAAGATTCCGACATTAACGTTCTGAAACATTCTGACCCACTCACAATGGCAAGTGTGGAAATCTTGCCAACTTTTGTGGCATTGTTGTATTTTCTTTGTGACAGAACAGTAGAATCGGAATGTATACCAAATATTATGTTTACATATCCATTTAAATGGTGATGATTCCGAACTCGTTTAAGCAAAACAGATTTTTTTAAACTGAAACTGTTTTAAACAGTTTCAGACTGTTTTAAACAGTTTCAACCCGATTCGGTCCAAACCGCCCCGGTGACCAATCATATATTCACTTATCATTGGTCATCTTCATCTTCTTCCTAATATTGGCAACAAAAAAAAAATCTTCCTAATACATTTTTTTAAGATAGATTTTTAAATTTATAGGTTCAATTCAATCCGAGACCTCTTGATTTGGATTTGAACTCAGTATGCATTTATGGGTTCAAATCTAAACTGATGAATGAATTTCTTCGTCGTTCTTATTCGAACGTAAAACATGTTTCTAGATTCAAATTTTTATCTTGTTTTAAGGGGAAAAAAAAATAGATAAGAATAATTTGATGATCCACAGATGATGATAATACACTAAAGATGGTGTGGAATGCTAGAAATTATGGGAATGGAGAATAATTTGATTTGTTGGTAAGGAAATAAGAATATGGAGTGCAAATTAAACACAATGAATCATATTTGCATAATAATTTTCATTTTATTTACTAATTTAGGGCAATATTTAAAATAAAATAAAATTTAAAGCTTGGAGCTAAATTAAATATTTTTCACTTCCTAACCTTGATTAACAAAATGGTCAGTAACCTGGGAGAGGTCTGAAGATTGGACCTTGTGAATTTGAAAGGTCTGAAAATTAAAATGGTGATAACTGAGGTCTGAAGTTTGGACTTTGTGATTTTTAGGTTTTCCGTCCAAATTTAACAGAAACACGTGAAATGTCATATTTACCCCTGACAATATATTAAACAAATTAAAGTTTAATTAATTGAACATGAAATGACAAAAATACCCCTTTCACTAATTAAAACATAACCCAACTCCGGCCACCACCACGGCTCCCGCCGGCCACCACCCAACTCCGGCGACCACCACTCACAGTCCGGCGACCCCACCAAACTCCGATGACCGCCACAATGGCCATAATTGGGCCCAAATCGAAGTCATCGGCCCAAATCGAAGCCATCGGCCCAAATCGAAGCCATCGGCCCCGATCGGAGCCATGGAGCTCCGAATCAGAGCTTTGTGGGCCCAATCGGGGCCGATGGCTTCCATTTGGGCCCAATCAGGGCCGAGGGCCGCGGTTGTGCTCGCCGGAGTTGGGTGGTGGTCGTCGGAGCGTGTGGTGGTTGCCGGAGCTGAGTGGTGGTCGCCGGAGCTGAGTGGTGGTCGCCGGAGCTGAGTGGTGGTCGCCGGAGTTGGGTGGTGGTCGCCGGAGTTGGGTGGTGGTCGCCGGAGTTGGGTGGTGGTCGCCGGAGTTGGTGGTGGCATTAAGGGCATTTTCGTCTTTTCATTTAAGCATGTGAGGTGGAAGAATGACATTTTTGGAATTTAATTTTATTTCTGGTCACATGTCAAGCACATGACCAGTTTCCGTTAATTTTAACGGAAAAAACTAACGAAGACCTCTATTAACTACATATCAAAACTTCAAACCTCTATTATCACCAATTTAAACTTCAGACCTCTCAAATTCACATGGCCCAACTTCAGACCTCTCCCAGGTTATTGACCCTTAACAAAAATAAGAGAAACTAAATTTTTTTTCATTAAACTTATTTGCAAACATAAGAGAAAAATAGTTACCCAAACATAACAGAGGAAAGTCACAATTTTGCCTTCTAAGACAGATGCCTTACAACAGAAACAGAATAACAGCCTTCACAAAACATAACTCTCTTCACATACATCTTCAACTATAAAAATGTTTCCTTATCTTCACCAAAGCCCTGCAAAACAATAACCCTAACACATGAATATCTGGTCTCTCATGTCAATCACTACACAAAGTTCTTCAAAAACTCATTTTTTCTTAAACTGAATTCTTACCTAATCTTGAAGTAGAGACACCAAACCCGATTTCACGTCTTCCTTAGCTTTCTTATCGAACGGATCTTCACCAATATATAGGTCTAGAATCGATTTGCAGAGTAGTTTGCTCTCGATGCTCCCAACTTCCTTTCCATCAACTAGACATTGTGCCATGGTTAGCAATTACCTCTGCAAATAAAAGAAATCGACTATATCCAATATGTAAATCAGATGTTGTGGGAGAATCTTACTTGTTGTTCGAAGAACAAAACCTCGATCTCTTGAGAGATCTATCACCGATCCACGTGGTATTTTGTACTCATCTTTGAACTGAGAAGTGAACCTGCAAATCAGTTTCCAACATATCATCATCATTGACAAAAAGCAAAAATGACTGAATTTTCTAGGGTTAGTTACACAAAATGAATTTTGTACTCATCTTTGAACTGAGAAGTGAACCTGCAAATCAGTCTCCAATATATCATCATCGGACGAATTCCTAGATGAACTTACACAAAATGCAATTTGCTAACTCCTTCTGTATAATTTGATGTTGTACGTGTCCATCGTGAGTTATCAGAATTCGGCTAGTAAATTGTAAATTTTCTGCAGGTTCAACTAGCAAATTGTAGATTTCCGCAAAATTCAGCTACCAACTTGAAAATTTCTCAAATTACAGCTAGCAATTTGGGCAAAGAACAATGCACGACAACAAAGATGCAAGTTTTACCATTTAATAGCAAACTTGACGGAGCTAGCATATTGCAATTTAATATAAGTTCAGCTAGCAATTTGTTTAGGAAAAAAAAGTTCACCAGTGAAATTGTCTAAACCTTTAAAGTTACCTACTTTACTACTTAACCCAATTTACTATATGGGGGGTTTTGCAGTTACTACCTTTGGAGCAATTCTTTGTTGTCTCCTTCTCCAAACTTCTGCAATCTGCTTCCTACAGAATCTTCAAATGCACTTCGAACAGATCCGATGCTCAATCTGCCGTAAACTATTTGAAGCCTGATAGTGATCGAGATGTCGTTTTCCAGAATATCTTTGCTGAATTCATTGCTTTCCTTGAGCTCTGAAGGGGAGAGCTTTCCATATTTTTCTTTGAGCAATACCTTGAGATCACTACCACTGGCATACACACCTTACGAGAAGTAGATTTATCAGCAATAAGTATAAATTACTCGTACAATACAATGTAGATCTAATGATCATACTAACTTTCTTCACAAATTCATCCTATTATTTTCCAACAATTGCTCAATTTAGGAAATAGATGATCTTTCAAGGTAGGAATTGAAGGAATCTGCATCTGATTTCAAAATTCAGCAAGCATTAATCATAGGGATTGAATTTGAGTCACTGCAGAATGAAACTAAGCATGCAGTTTCAGTACTAATATTTTCCAACATTTGCTCAATTAATGAAGTAGATGATCACTCAAGGTATGGAATTGAAGGAATCTGCAACTGATTTCATAATTCAGCAAGCATTAATCATAGGGATTGAATTTGAGCCACTAAAGAAAGAAACTAAGCATGCAATTTCAGTACTAATATTTTCCAACATTTGCTCAATTAATGAAATAAATGTTCCCTCAAGTATGGAATTGAAGGAATCTGCATCTGATTTCAAAATTCAGCAAGTATTAATCATAGGGATTGAAATTGAGCCACAGCAGAATGAAACTAAGGATGCAGTTTCAGTACTAATATTTTCCAACATTTGCTCAATTTAGGAAATAGGTGATCTTTCAAGGTATGGAATTGAAGGAATCTGCATCTGATTTCAAAATTCAGCAAGCATTAATCATAGGGATTGAATTTGAGTCACTGCAGAATGAAACTAAGCATGCAATTTCAGTACTAATATTTTCCAACATTTTCTCAATTAATGAAATAGATGATCACTCAAGGTATGGAGCTGAAGATATCTGCATCTGATTTCACAATTCAGTAAGCATTAAACATAACGATTGAATTTGAGTAACTGCAGAATGAAACTAAGCATGCAATTTCAGTTCTATAAACTCCAGAATCAGAATGCAGTACCGAAAGCGTAGACATCGATGTTCTTCAACCCAAAAACGCTCTTCTTCCTCAACCCTAACCCCAGGAGTTGCCGACAACCATCAATGGCGGAAGGAAACGACGCGCCGGTCTTCGATTCAACGACCGGGACTGAACTGTCGGCCAATGAGAACGAAGCCCATGCAGGGGAAGACGAACAGTGAGCTGAAAAGAAGAAATTTAGCGCGTTCTGAAAGAAAGGGTGATGTGGGTCTCTAGAGACGGAGTAAGCGGTGGCACCGGCAGCAACAGCAGCGGCTGCGCCGGCGAATGCGATGGTCGCGCCGGCGGGAAAGTTCCGAGAAGAGGCGGGGGGACGGGAGACGGAGGGCTTGGCTGGCTGAGAAAACGAGAAGGGGAAGCGGAGTGATACCATTTCTGTTGCTTTGCTGTAGAGTTGTGGCTCTGTCACTCGTTAACGAATTCGTGTAGCTATATAATAGAGATCTGGAGTAGACATGGCCGTCTTTTTCAATGTAACCGGACATAGTTTCAGTTGCTTAAAGTGATATTTTACAGTTAATAATTTTAGAACATAAAGGTTTTATTATGTGATTATTATACATAAAATTTGAGTTTATTTTAGAGTTAATAATCAGATTGCTATACGAACTTTGGCTTGATTATAAATTGTTATTTATTTATTTTTTTTTATTGGTTATCCGAACTTTTAATTTCAGAACAAATTACTACCTCTTTTGATATTCGTCAAGTTGGATAAAAAATGATCATGTTCCGGCCGCGTAAAGTCTTTTCATGTGTATCTAAGATGAATTCAGACATAAATTACAAGAATTGCAGCAACATACATTCAATTATATACTCAATTAAAATGCACTATTGGTACTATGTGAAGGTCCAGTTGAGCATTTTATCTTTGCCATAAGTCCAGTTGAGCTTTTTTTTTTTGTTTCCCGCAGGGTGGTCTTAGGGGGCCATCATCAGGAGGGCAGCACCCGTAGCATGCTTGCTCCACACCTAGACTAATCACCACTCGCAATGTGTCAGCCCGTATGGGGTAAAGTGCTGGCCATGAACAATTTTTCATTCCCATAAGTATCTAATTGAATAAATTTCGTTGTAATATTTTCAATTTATATTCGATTCCATCTTGGGTACACACAAGAACAAGAAGACCCACATGGTTGGAACATGGTCATTTGTTGTCCAATTTGATGGAAATCGAATCAGATGTAGCAATTTACTTAGAAATTAATAGTTCGAATAGCCAATTTAAAAAAAATCAAGTAGCAATTTGTAATTTTTCAAATTTGATCAAAATTTCAAGTAACAAATTGATTATTAAGCCCTTATTTTATCGGCACATAATTTTTTATTTTTCAAATTTTATAATTTTTTTTATTAACATTAAAATTGATTGGAACTAGCAAATTACTCTAATTTAATAGTTCGAGTAGAAAAAAAAAATGTAGCTAGCAATTTGCACGTTTGGTCTGTAAACCTAACCTTAGATAATAATAGGTAGTATATATATAACTCAAAAGCTGTGTTCTACAACGATTTGGCTCTTTACATCTCTTTCTAGATCACATTCAAACTCCATAACAGATAAATACTACTAGCATCCCTTTCCCTTCATTATGACTCCTGAAACCAAACCCTAACTGTTCTATCATTATCGAGCCCGGCCGAAGCAATCTTGTTCTCAGACGGATGGCACGACACAGAAACAACGGTATCTTTGTGTCCTTCAAGCCTGTCAATCATGTTCTTCCCTTGAAGATCCCATATGCAGACGCAGTTATCCTCCGATCCACTCACAATGTACTTACCGTTTGTCACTGCGAACGTAGCTGTTAGGCAGTACTTTTTGTTCTGGTGCCCTGAGTAAATTTTCAAGAACTTCCCTGTTGAGTAGTTCCATAGTTTCTGCAAATTAAAGACATCATCGACTTAGGACTCATCATCATTCATTCATTTAAAAAAACATCACTTTTTGTAATATAATAACATGATATTGTAACCCATGTAACAAACAAATACTAGTAGTTAACATTGATGTACATTCAGCATCTTCAATATATAGAAAATAAGAACCAAAGTCAAGATGCCTAGCTTGATCAGATTGGTGCAAGCTCGTCAAGATCTAAACATAGCAACATCACCATATATACAGAATCCATATATAAAGCCCCCTAAGGAAAGATTTGGGGTTGGAATTCAGGATATAATGAGCAGAATACCTGCTAACTAATAAAAGCAGCTCAACAAAAACCTAGGTTTCCCAGAATCAGTTCAAAACAGAGCTTTAAATCACAATTGCTGTAAAAACTGCATTTGGTATGTTTGGTTACATCAGAATCTTAGATGCAGAAAGATTCAAAATTTCTTCTCAGAAACCTAGAACAGCTGACATATTTTAGTGTCTCCAAAACATTTTTATGGTAATCCGTTAAATTTCACAAAGCAGCATCAGTGGATAAACCAATCTCCATAAGCATCCAGAAGACGCCATGGTTTGGTTCGTCGCCTAGTCTTGATCTAGTTGGCACTTTGTGATGACCGAGATAGGGAAACTTCTTATTTGTTGACAGACATGAAAAAATTTCACCAGGCAATGTCCAATGAGACCACTTTTTCAATAAGAACTAACTGCATAACTGGACTATTGAAGAAATATCAAATATGCAACCATTCCCAGAAAGACTACGAGAAGATTTCTCTGTACAATATTATGCAAGTCTTCAAAACAATACTGAATATAAAATGGTTGTAATCTAATCTGTGATCTGTTTCTATTTATAAATTAACATTTCAATTCATCAAACTGATGGCAGGAAGGCAATTTGTGAACTTGAGCATGTGATGAGAAGTAAAGAGATGAATGTGAATAATAAAGTAATGAATGAGCTTACAAGAGTATCATTGAGTGTGGCAACGAGGATGAACTTCCCATTGGGGGAGAATTTGGCAAAGGAGACGGCCGGTACTTGCTCCTCAATCAGCGTCTTCAGCAAAGCACCATTCTTCGTGTCCCAAATCTTGCAGGACCCATCATGGCTGCCGGAGACAATGAGCGACCCATCCCGATTGAAGTGAACAGACGTGATCGGCATGGAATGAGCCTTGATCACATTCAAGCACTTCCCAGTCTTAACCTCCCAAATTCGAATCGTCTCATCGAATGACCCAGACGCGATCAGACTGGACTGGGGATTGAAATTGACGCAGAAGACGAAATCAGAGTGGCCTTTTAGGGTTTTGACGCAGTCGAAGGGGGCGCGAGCGGACCAGATCCGGAGGGAGCGATCATCGGAGGCGGAGCAAATGTAGTGGGAATCGGACGACCAGGCTAGGTCAGAGACGCCCTCCGAGTGGCCGACGAGGCGGTGGAGGGGAGAGAGAGTGGCGACGGACCAGATAATGAGGGTTTTGTCGAGGGAGGCGGAGGCGAGGAGAGTGCCGTCGTTAGAGAACTTCACGCAGGATACGGCTCGGTTGTGGCCGGTAAGGGTCTTGAGGAGGCGGTAGGGTTTGTAGCCCGCCGGTGCTTGGGCGGCGGCGGCGCCACTGTTGGCCATCTTTGATTCCGGTCAGGTGTTCGAGTGATTTCCAGAAGAGAAGAAGAACAACAACCTTATAAAGTTTTTACAACTCCAGCAGGAAAAAGAAAAAGGAACTGACTTAATATTTTCAAAGTATGAGGACTAAATTGTAACTGCGTATTTACCAAATTACCCTTCTCTTTCTCTCTCTCTCTCTCTTTTTTTTTTTTGCCAAACCCTTCTGGCCTTCTCTTTTCAATTCAGTAGAAACCCAAATCGAATCAAGTCATCGAAACCCTAAATCGAATCAAGCCAATCGAAACCCTAAGGATGGATCTTCTCAGGGAGGAGCTCCTCAAGAAGCGAAAATCCCTAGCTGAGGACACCGGAGGCAAGCGCTTCTTCAAGCGTTCCGAGATCGAGCAGAAGCAAATCCAGAAGCTTCGCGAACAGGAGAAGCGCGAGCTCGAAGCCAAATCCCGTTCCAAAGCCCCCTCCTCCGCCGCTTCCAATGCCAATACTTCTGCGTCTGGCTCCGCACCGAATGTTCCGTCCGTTACTGCCTCCGCCGCCAGCACATCGAAATCCCTCACCGACGAGCAGAACATCGACAATCTCGTCCTTCCCAAGCAGGAAGTGATCCGCCGTCTCCGTTTCCTCAAGGAGCCGATTACGCTGTTTGGTGAGGATGATACGGCTAGGCTTGACCGCCTCAAGTATATCCTCAAGTCGGGGCTTTTTGAGGTCGACAGTGACATGACTGAAGGCCAGACAAATGACTTCCTCCGCGATATTGCTGAACTGAGGAAGCGGCAGAAGGCTGGAATGCTTGGTGATAGGAAGCGGAAGGACAGGGAGGATGGTGAAGATGGAGAGGGAGGCGGAGAGAGAGGAGATGATGAGCTTAGTGGTGATGGAGGATCAAGTGGGGTTGATGCTGATAAGGATTCGAAGAAAATGAAGGCAAATTTCGAGGAGCTGTGCGATGAGGACAAGATCTTGGTCTTCTTCAAGAAGCGGTTGCAAGAGTGGAAGCAGGAGCTGAATGATATGACTGAGACCGATAAGCGCACTGCTAAAGGGAAGGGGAAAGTCGCTACTTTTAAGCAATGTGCTAGGTACTTGACTCCTTTGTTCAAGTTTTGCAGGAAAAAGGTGAGTATCACAATCCTCAACTGCTTAATTGTTTTAATCCATTGTCTGTCTTCGTTAAAAATGAACTCTAGTCTGCTGAAACCTATTACAAATTATGGTAATCTAGTTGCATATTTAAGCATGCTCTCAATAAGATTCTGCAACATGTTCAATTTTATCAGAGCCATATTTCTCTCATAATCAAGATTGTTAGAATCAAATATTGTTGCTGATTCACATACAGTGTCTGCATTTGTTCAGTCATATTTAAGTATCCTTTTCACTCACAAAGTAGTAGCAGTTGATCACTTTATGATCCTTGCTTAGTGCAATGGTGATTGACTGCTATTATGCTAGATAACCCACATGCGAACCTTAGGAAATTAAGTTGGAGAATCTTCCTTGTGTATCAAAACAGTAAATATCACGATTGTTCTTGCAGTAATGATTTTGATCATATGGATACATTACTTACTTAGGATTAGGTTCCCAGCATCTAAAGCTTGGTTAGCACAAGAACTTGCTATTACTAATTTACTATAATGAGGCATCCATCCAACTGCTACTCTGAGGAATATCTCTTGAGGTGATCAGTGATCTGTTGAAGATCGTGATATTTTACTATGGAAGAGGGTTTTTGCCTCAATCGAATCTTAGTGTATACAATTGTAATGATGACCTGAGCCCCTGATATTAACCTCTATATGATAATCTTCTGCAGGTTCTTGCTGATGATATCCGGCGAGCACTTATGGTAATCGTCAACTGCTGCATCAAAAGAGATTACCTAGCTGCAATGGACCAGTACATTAAACTTGCTATAGGAAACGCCCCATGGCCCATTGGTGTCACTATGGTTGGTATCCACGAGCGTTCAGCTCGGGAGAAGATCTACACCAACAGTGTGGCCCACATCATGAACGACGAGACAACCCGTAAGTACTTGCAATCTGTGAAGAGGCTGATGACGTTTTGTCAGAGGCGGTACCCTGCAATGCCATCCAAGGCAGTGGAGTTCAATAGCTTGGCGAATGGGAGTGATTTGCAGTCTTTGCTGTATGAAGAAGAGAGGTTGAACTCAGGTGAGCAAGTCCAGGAGGAAAGGATGCTTCGGATAATGCCCGCTACAAAGGAGACGTAGGTACTTTCTTTCTTTGTATGTATCTGCACTGGATGATGGAATTGGTACTTAACACTATTTTCTGATGCATTTAAAGATCCTATAGAATCATCAGTAAAGTTATGTGCTGCTATCTGATACTGTGGTATGAACATTGTTGTCAAGACTTAATAGCTATGTCTTATCTTGTTAACTCTATCCCTGCCCTACTTTTTTTTTTCGTGAGGCACTGGGTCAGTCCGTAAGAGTAAAGTGAGTAAAGTGCTAGTCAATAATATTTTGGGTCAATAACCAGGGAGAGGTCTGAAGATTGGCCTTTGTGAATTTGAGATGTCTGAATATTGAAATGGTGATAACTGAGGTCTGAAGTTTGGACTTTGTGATTTTTAGGTTTTCCGTCCAAATTTTCTGTCAAATTTAACAGAACCGCATGAAATGTTAAAAATACCCTTTTGTAATATTTGAATTAATAAAAGTTTAATTAATATAAAGATGAAATGACAAAAATACCCTGTCCATAATTTAAACATAACAAACTCCGGCCACCACCACGGCTTCGGCCGGCCACCACCCAACTCCGGCGGCCACCACTCACAACTCCGACGACCGCCACCCAACTCCGACGACCGCCACCACGGCCCCAATTGGGCCCAAATCGGAGTCACCGGCCCCGATTGGGCCCAAATCGGAGCCACAAAGCTCCGATCGGAGCTCTTGGCCCCAGATCGGAGCCACGGAGCTCTAAATCGGAGCTCTGTGGCCTCAAATCGGAGCTCTGTGGCTTCAAATCGGAGCCACATAGCTCCAAATCGGAGTTCTGTGGCCACAGATCTCTGATTTGGGCCCAATCGTAGGGCCCAATTGGGACCGCGGTTGTGGTCGCCGGAGTTGGGTGATGGTCGTCGGGTTGTGGTCGCTTGAGTTGGGTGGCGGTCGTCGGAGCTGTGAGTGGTGGTCGCCGGAGTTAGGTGGTGGCCTTAAGGGCATTTTCGTATTTTCATTCAAGCATGTGAGGTGCAAGAAGGGTATTTTTGAAATTTAATTTTATTTCTGATGTCACATGCCATGCACATGACACACTTCCGTCAATTTTAACGGAAAAAACTAACAGAGACCTCTATTATCTACAAGTCGAAACTTCAGACCTCTGTTATCACCATTTCAATCATCAGACCTCACAAATTCACAAGAGCCAATCTTCAGACCTCTCTCAGGTTATTGACCCTAATATTTTTCCATTTTAACTCTCAGTGGAGTTTGAATTTCTAACCTTTGGTTATAGGATGAAGTGTTGAACCGCCGCATTACATGGTTCATTTGGATACTAATCCGGATAAGACCATGTATGGTTTGTGAGGTTCATCGTTTCATTCCTTAACTAAATATCTCGTGTTCAAATTCCACTCGAGTCCTGCAAATGAAAAATATTTATGACTAATAGTTAACTCATTACGGATTGAACTAGTGCGAGCGGCAATGGAATGCACGTACAAAACTTGAAAGCTTAAATAGTAAGCCTTAAAAATGCTCGAACATTAGAGAGCAATTTGGGGTTTTACTGTCACAATGGAGTGAGTTTGAGAATATGGTGCTAAGTAATTATAGAGTTAAGAACCTAATCAAAGTCCAGGTTTGCACCATGTTCCTTTAAATGTCTCATGTTTACATTATCTATTATATTATATTAATTCGGCACCGGAAGCCATCTGGCTGACACGTGGACAGTTTGCCCTGTCACCGTTTCCTAATTTAATCGGCATTTAATAGGGGTTCTCTAAATTTAGATACATAATATTAATTGGTTGAAAATTAAGAAGTATTTTATCTCCTAATTTTGTCTCTACGCAATTTAAAGAAACAAATTAATTAAAAGTTTCCTTTTAAATTCATTATTTATACAGTTTGGTACCGGAAGACCGTAGGCCGCCACGTAAGCAATAGAATAAAACATTTATTTAGAAAATAATAATAATTATATATAAAAATATAACATAATTAAAGAACAATATTATATATAATAATATATAAGTTTTATACGTTTGGTATATATAATATATATGTGCTATAATAGATAATAATATATATATGTTTTAACTTTTATGCGTGTGTTATACTATATATGTGTGCAATACTTTAAATAGCCTAAACCCTAGACAAAGTAGACACACGTATATATATTTGTTGATCGGTGGGTTGTAATGTGTTCCTTCATGTGAATATATATTTGAAAAACAATATCATGTTGGTGGGAGGGAGGGATTCTCCGGGGAAGGATTGACGAAGTTGAAGAACACTTTAAAGCCAATTAGGTTATTTTCCCTATTTCTATTTCTAATTCTGATTCATGCTTTAATCTAGCATTTAAAACAAATAACTAAATGCTTTCTCAGTTTCATATGTTGTTATGCTTAAATGTTCCGAACACTTTATGGTACATAATTCATGACTAAATCATGTTACAATTGCACAAGCAGTGCTAAATCCTAAGATAAACATGTCGTGCCATCACTTTTCTAGCTAGCCTTTATTTTAAGATGGGAAGATCACTCCGGTCTAGATTGGGCAAACCAAGTGATCAAGTGCATGATCACTAACTCTCTTGGTATGTATTCTCATAAATACATTGTGTCTTACTCTTAGTTTATCTAGCCATAAGTATTACATCATGATATGATATCCAAGTGGTCGGGTAATAGTTTTAATGTCCATGTTGTCTATCTGTATCATTGCCAATTATGAATGCTTTTAATTTCTATATGTTCCATTGACGACTTTGCATGTCGTTTTTGTAGAGTGGATCCCGATGTGTTGCCAAACATAAAAAACACCTCAACCCAATAAGTACCATGAACATCGCGCTTATCTTTGATCATCACTGTGAAATTAGTCACGACCCCGGGAAATCACAAGTATGACAGATTATCGTGTTTACTCACGATATATTATATATTTTGGAATATATATATGGTTTTTTTACACTCACAATAACCTAGCTATTTTCTTTGAGTTTTCAGTATTAGGGTTGCATGTTGAGAAGAAGATTTAAGTAGACAGACATGGTGGAGGAGTCGATTCATCCGATAAGGTTAGTGAGTTTTGTCTCCGAGAAACGTGATATGCTTTGTTGCTAACATAGAGTTTGTGCTTGATCTTGAATAAACATGTGTAAATCCATGTTTACTAGAAAATTTGTCGGTTATATGGTTCTACAAGTTGGGTATTTATGTGGTCGTCTCATCCATGAGTTCTTGGTGGTCACTTCTTCAGCCATCTCCGCTCTATTGTATCTACTCCAATTATCGGCATCTTTTATGGTTCGTCCCTTAATCTTTAGAATATTTGATAATTACAGTTTCACCGATTATAGTTCAGATTTTTATGTGATTATTATCATATATTGAATTCAATATTTATTCAATTGGATCTTTGATCTATTGTTATCAAGCAAATCTCGGTTGAAGCAATTGTTGCTATAATAATCTTAAGGTGATGAATTGTTTATTCATTAGTTTAAATAATTAATAATTATTGAATTATTTTTTATAAATTTGGCGGAGTTCAATTTAAAAAAACTCGATCATAAAGGAAATGCATGCTCTACTATCACAGGTACTAAATCCTACCAAGTTAGTGCAGTGACTGTCCTAATCTTTGGACATCGAATTCCTACATAATTATATTACCTATGTAGTTTTAGGGCTCCATCTATTAGATACGTATATAATTATGTATGTTGTGTATATTATATGGTCATTTGTGGGGCGGATTAGATAACATTGAATGCTCACATGAGTCAGTTATGTATCTTGCAAGGTTTTTGAGGTATAGAGTGGTGGTGATATAGAATGAGGCTAATTTGAGATAGGTGGAAGGAGAAGTCGGAGATTTTTGTGTACTCTTACATATCAAGAAATTGTAAGGTGTGTTAGAACTAGAAAATAATACCAATACAAACAATTGGTTATATTTTCTTATTTATCATTATCAATAATATAGTATATATTATAACACTACAATTTATTAGTTATTTAATTCTTTTATTGTATTTAAACTCGATGATTAACATTTTTTTGTATATATTTTTATAAATATAAAATAGGAAGACAAACGCAATATTCGGGAGTTGTCAATTTAAAGAAACAAATTAATTAAAAGTTTCCTTTTAAATAGTAAATCTATACAGTTTGGTTCCGGAAGACCGTAGGCCGCCACGTAAGCAGTATATATATATAGAAGATTACGTATATAAAGCAATATAATAATAGATAATAAAAAATTACATTATATATATTATATAAGTAATCTCCTATAAAATAATAATATTATATTCAATAGCTAAGTAATCTCCTATATCACGTTATACATAGTAGATAGGCTAAAATGAACCATAACATTTTATAATATATTGTATATATACCAAAACAAAATAATAGCTCATATTATGTATGTTGCGATTTTGAAACCCATCAATGGTTTTTCACAATTAAAATAACTAGAGATTTTAGTAAAATCAATACGTGTTTCTTAATTTAATTAGGTTTTTACAAATTTAAATATAATATATTACTTAACTGTAAATTCAGAAAATAATTTTGTCTCCTATTTTAGACCATAAGTAAAATAAAGAAACTCACTATCACTAACACAAACTCAAAATAAAATATTATATATACATTTACTAAAGAAACGTAGATTAATTAATTATAGCAATATTTAGTTTATTTATTTAATCATGACACCAAACTTTATATTATATATATATATATATATAATATAATATATAGTTTAAGTTTTATGCGTAGTGTATACGTCTTATTTTCTATACATGTATATATTATTCATTATTATTATTATTATTAGGTATAAATATGTATATTAATATATATATATATATATATATATATATATTATATTTGTACAAAATTTTCTAATTAGTAATTTATGCAAAAACCCTACCTAGCTTCTCTTTACCCCAAGTTATATATAGGCGCCGTGAGTAAGTCCACCACAACCCTAGCCTCTCTATTTGTTACTCTCTACCCCAACATAACTCCTCTTCTATCAATATCGCAATTCGAACAAAAAAAACGATCGTTAAGGTAAGTGCTTTTATGATCATGATAACAGATGATGTTGAACGAGTATTGTTGTTCTATTTACTGCTCAATTTCGTTAATTTTGTGGAATATTTGTATTGTAGGTCAATGTCACTGGTGCAATATCACTCCCTTACTTAACTCTACAATCTTTACAATGACTTTTCATTGTGTTTTGGATACTTACTTAAATATTTTTGCTTTTGATTTTAATAATGTGAAAACGTACTCAACGACCTTATTAATATATATATATATATAAAAGTTCAATAGGATTTGGATTGTTTTATCTCCATATATCAACGATAAAAATAAACATATCGTTTTTAAAGTTAATTATGAAAAATTGAATCCAATTGTAGCTAGCGTGAGTCGTCGGACGACAAGCTCCACTTAGAAGCCACATATTTGCTCGCCTTCTGCATCGTCGTCATTCATCAATAATATTAAACATGTCCTTTTTGGTATTCATTACAACATTATCGTCGTCAGTAATAAAAATGTCGGATACAACTGTGTATTTTTAGAGAGCAACAAACTTGGTAAGTCCTAAGAATTTAAGCTTTCCATATTAGTCACCAATGAAGTTGGTCAATAAGCTTATTAATTGAAGATCTTCATGTCATATACCAAAAAAAATTACATTATTATAAATAGCGTTATATTCATGGCAAAATAAAACATTATATTTTTATATAACAAAGCTAAAATAGTTTTGCTTTAAAATAGAATTTTTAAACTATCAAATATATTATTATATAAAAAAATAAACATAATAATATAGTATCGACCATGAAAAAATTATATTAATAGGTGCATCTATTTTTACCAAGAAAAATCTATATATATATATAAGCAAGATGTCAATTAGTTTTATTATAAGATCTGCTACAACAATAAGTACTATAATTTGTTGGCCCAATTAAAAAGTAATTAATATACTTTCCAACTTAACCAGTTAGATTTAAACATTTATTATCAACTTATCCATCATAATCGCCACAATGCTTCATTAATGAAAATAATTGTAGGTGTGAATTTAAAAACACCAAAAAACTTATAATTATTAAAATATGTATATTTACTTATTTAAATAAGAAAAAACTTAAAATTACTCAACAAATATTTACCAAAAAAATGCGTACATTTTAAAATTGCAAAGTTTATATTATATTAGTTATACATCCTATAAAAAATGATATATAATGTTTCTTATTTCACCACTATGAAATATTTTAAATAATATTTAGTATTAAATCCTTTAACTAAATTAATGCATTCTTATTAATCAATTTTCTATCCAAGAATGTATTTAAATTTTTTTACATAATTATTGATATAGTTGCGCATTTAATAAATTAAGATAACTTTATTTTTTTTCAATTTAATTTTTATCCCGCGCGGTGCGCGGGATCAGTGGCTAGTTATTATTAATAGGTGTCTTAAGGTTCGTTTCCGTTGTTTTTTTTTTTGTTCGTTTTTTATGTTAAATTTAACGTATTTGGGTATTGGTTTTCTTTTATTTATATATATTCATGCCAATTAAATTAAGTTGACTTTTAATTTTGCATAAATTCTTTAATTTCATATATATACACCATACTAACTTACATAAGTTAAATAGAGGCATAAGAGTTTTTTTTTTTAATGATCTTATTACTTTTGGAAAAAAAAAAAAAAAACTCTTATTACTGAATTTTATGGAGCTATTTGATCAAATTTAATAGAAAAAATAAACGGAAAATTAGAAATTAAAGAAAATAAAATTTAACCTAGTAACAATTTAAACTTTTTAACAACATAGTGCAAACTGCAAACTTGGGAATGTAAATAGGTTTACGGTTAACATTATATGACTTTTTGTATTTTTAAACGCTTTAGAGTGTTATTATTATGATAATAATGATCTTAATTAAGTTCACAGCTAACAAAGCGACAAGTGATAGTATTGTAAAGGATCACATGTCTATCTCTGTCAGTGCATCGCAAGTTGAAGTAATCAATCTCTCATGCACTGTGCTGCATTAATTTGATGTACCTTTCTATGAAACTGCCGCATTTCGAACGGTCTTTTTCTAGCCAATCACGAGCCTTTATTTAAGGGCAAACTTGTCAATACTTGAAAATGTCACTTTTCACGGTTTAGTGGTCCTTATCACATCGTGTCACATCACTTACATCGGTTCGACCACCGTTAGACGGATTACTCCAGACCGGACATCCAAAACTAACAGACGTTGCAACTTGAACTTTACTATACGTTCCGTTTTAGGTCTGTAGTCAGTTCAATTCAACGAAGTTCTACCCATCTTTTTAACCTTCACCCTCCTTCCCTTCCCTCCATTGCTGACTAATTTCGCCACGCCTCAATCCCTCGATCGGTTGTCCATGAATTCTCGTCATACGTTCGACGTCCTCGAACGAGGCAACTGACTCAGGGTTTAATGTATGTCCTGACATTAAAACCTTGCTTAATTTGTTCATAATTTTATTGTGGTTGCTTCGCCTTCTACTAAAGAAGGGTTGTGAAGATATGTTTGCTAGTATAGGATATATATTTTTTAATCCAATTGCTCCATGCCACTTTCTGGGTTAATTGGCAACTGGACCAGAGTACCCGCTAATGCAGTTTAGTTTCGGAGATCGTTGATTTGATTACATAGTCAGTAAATGTTTATATTGTTCTCATTAAGACAAGACTGAATAAATTTTCATAGGCAGACAATAGACAACTCCGTAAGCATCTGGCATTATTGAGTTTCAATTATCTGTTCATTATGATGTTTCGTGCTGTTGATTTCATATGGATACGTAGGTAGTAATATTCCATTATCTGTAATTGATTTGTGTGAATTTGTTATAACTGGATAACACGTTGATAACCCACCTGTGCAGTGAAAGAAAATAGTATGTCCAAAAGATGTTAATGAAGATGCATATGCGAGGTGCGTGCGTGTTTAATGTGGGTCAATAGTGTGGATGGTTAAGACAGTTAACATGGCCCAATTTCATTAAGCTCGGTGTTAAGTCGATTAGGGCGTCGGTAATTATGGACCCCATGTTGAATGTTCTAGTTTCGCTGAGCAATTGTATTGCTAACGAACCAGGGCAATTGAAGTATGGATATATATAATTATTAATGAAGCGAGATACGAGTAGGTTGTTGTGGGAAACCAGTGAAGCGAGGCATGGCAGAAGTCAAGTTGTTTATTGGGGAAGTTTTGATAATTATTTTTGTACTAAGTCTGGTGTAAGACACCTTCTAGAGCTTGGAAAAGGTAAACAAAAACTATGGAAGTCCCGAATGTACACCTACACCAACGGAGATTGAAAAAGGTAAAGACGAATAAAGGAAGTCCTGATTTTATCTGAAGGTTTTTATGGTTCGCCATCTACTATGATGTTGAGTTACGGTACATCCAAATGAATTTAACGGGAAATTTGAACGCTGTTAAACGATGTTAAACCGGAATGAATCGAACCAGATCAGACCGAAACTCATTAAACCACCTATTAATGAATATAATATATTATTAATACGCTGTTCCGAAATGCTGCAGTTTCATAGACAAGTCCTTGATGGATATACGCCCAATTTGAACCCGTTGACTTCTGAACCGTTGTATTTTTATCGTCCCATTTATGATTGCAAATCGAAACTTCAACCCGGACACTTCGCGAGAACATCAACGGCTCGGACGGGGCCGAAACGCCCGTCCGACAGGGGCGAACTCACCTAGGTGAGGTTGGGTGGCCACACCCGACCTCCCCTAGGGGAGATCGGGTCAGCCGACCCGACCTCCCCTAGGGGAGATCGGGTCAGCCGACCCGATCTCCCCTAGGAGAGATCGGGTTGGCCAACCCGATCTCTCCTAGGAGAGATCGGGTCAGCCAACCCGATCTCTCCTAGGAGAGATCGGGCTGGCCAACCCGATCTCTCCTAGGAGAGATCGGGTCGGCCAACCCGATCCCTCCTAGGATGGATGGGGTTGGCCAACCCCACCCTCCCTAGGAGGGGTTGGGTGTCCTCACCCAACCACTACCCTTGGGGGTCGGATTTCTCCCCCCCCCAAGGGCCCCGGCACTACTTTCAGACTCCCACGCTCGGTCCACTCCGCCTACCTCCTCCGAATCCTAAGGTCTTAATTATATGTTTAAAGGTTAATTAATTGTGTTTAGAGGATAACGATGTCATTAAGCCACCTTAATGACATCGTTGCCTATAAATACCCCACCTTCACAACTCATTTGGGGATCTTGGCTAATTGGACATTTTAGCTCTGACATCTCTCTAGCTTTATCTCTCTAGAAGTATAATTCTGACTTAGGCATCGGAGAGGGTTCACCAGGCACCACCCCCCCCCCCCCCCTCCGTGTCTGGTACTGCCCCTTTTGCAGGGCAAAGGGAGAGAAGAAGAGAAGGAACCAAGGGAAGAAGAAAAGGAAAAAGGACATAGGCAAAGACAAGGCGACTCGAGAAGATCGGATCATACACATCCCCTGTAAGGAGTGAGATCAGAGCCGACATCCCATTGACCTAGATCTCATAACTTAACACTTGGCGCCGTCTGCGGGCTTCGGACAGAAAGCCTAACTATCACTAGCAAGATGGCAAGCGTATATGTCATCCATGGAGGTTATGGAGCTGGAGGAGAGTCAGCGAATGCCAGAGAAGCATATGTGGCAGAGTTAAGGACTCCTAGGCCAAAAGAAGAACAACCAGAAGAAAAGAGAGAAGACATAATAGGATTCTCAAGAAGAGACATGGAGCATGTGTTACCAGACAACAAGGATGCCCTGGTTATAACAATGAAGATCATCGATATGGACATAGGAAGAATCCTAATAGACAGTGGAAGCTCACCCAACATCATTAGCAAGAAGGTTCTCAACATACTAGGAGTAAGGCCAAGTAACATAAAACAGGTTTACTCCCCCTTGGTAGGATTTTCAGGAGAGCCAACATACCCACTGGGGGCAGTCACACTACCTGTGACACTGGGCACAGGACAGAGGCAGCTAAAGATTGATGTCCCATTCTTCATCACAGAAGAAATGGAGGAGTACAATGGGGTCCTAGGTACCACTACAATCAACAAGTGGGGTATGGTACCATCAACACTACACCAGAAAATGAAATTCCCCACAGGCCAAGGAATAGAGGAAGTAAAAGGCAACCAGAAGGTAGCAAGGAAATGTGCAAGGATTGCACTAGGCAAAAGAAAGAAAACAAGAGAAGTCCTACTAGTAGATGAGGACCCAAGAGAAGATCATGGAAGACCAGCCCCCATGGAGGAATTAAAAGAGATACTCATAGAAGAACCCGATAGGAAGGCTAAAATTGGGACTGCCTTGTCTCAGGAAGAGGAGAACCACTTAGTAGCTTTACTAAGGGAATATAAGGATCTGTTCGCCTGGTCACCAAGCGATATGCCAGGGATATCAGAAGAGGTAATCTCACACAAGCTCAATATAAACGCGGCAACGCGACCAACAACACAGAAGGTGAGACCAATGGGAGGAAACAAAAGGATAGCTATCCAAGAAGAAGTAGAAAAGCTACTAAAGGCAAAGTTCATCAAGGAAATCAGATTCCAGACATGGGTGGCAAACCCAGTACTGGTAAAGAAGCCGGGAGGAAGTTGGAGAATGTGTATTGACTATCGGGACCTAAACAAGGCATGCCCAAAGGACTCATATCCGCTACCAAGACTAGATCAGTTGGTGGATGCAACATCAGGTCACCAACTAATGAGCTTCATGGATGCATACTCAGGATACAACCAGATAAAAATGGCCCCCGAGGACGCCCCTCACACAGCATTCTATGCTAATAGTGAGATATACCATTACACAGTGATGCCTTTCGGACTCATAAATGCTGGAGCAACATACCAAAGAATGGTCAACAAAATCTTTGGGGACATGATAGGGAAGACAATGGAGGCGTATGTGGACGACATGATAGTGAAATCCAAAGAGAAGAAGGACCACGTGGAGAACCTTCGCTCAACGTTTGAAAGGATGAGGCAATACCAAGTCCGTCTAAACCCGAAAAAATGTGCATTTGGGGTGCAATCAGGAAAGTTTCTAGGCTTTATGGTAAGCCAACGAGGCATAGAGGTAAACCCCGAAAAACTTCAAGCAATTGAAGAAATGCAGTCACCTACGAAGCACAAAGAGGTTCAACGACTGAACGGGAGGTTGGCAGCCCTTAACAGATTCCTATCCAAAATAGGAGACAAGGCATTACCCTTCTTTGAGGTACTAAGGGCAAACAAGAAATTTGAATGGACACCGAGATGTGAGGAAGCCTTCCAGCAACTCAAACAACATCTAAAGACACTACCACCCCTAGCAAAGCCTACACCAGGGGAGCCCCTTTACCTCTACATCTCTGTGAGCAACGTGGCGGTAAGCTCAGTGCTAATTAAGGAGGAAAATGCTGCACAATTGCCAGTATACTTCGTAAGCAAAACATTGGCAAAGTATGAGATCAACTACTTGCCAATAGAAAAATACCTCTATGCACTGATCATATCAACAAGAAAGTTGAGACCGTATTTTCATGGGCATGAAGTAACAGTCCTCACAGACCAACCATTGAAACACCTCCTCCAAAGACCAGACACATCAGGAAGACTGACCAAATGGGCAATTGAGCTAAGTGAGTTTCGCATTCATTTCGCCCCAAGAACAGCCATAAAGGGTCAGGCTCTAGCAGATTTTATCGCTGAATTCACTGGAATTAATCCAGACGAAGACTTGGGAGAAGTCAAAACTACATGCGAGTCAAGTAGTAGTCAGGAGATACAATCAGAAGAATTATGGGAGATGCACACCGATGGGTCATCCAACGGAGGAGGTTCAGGCGCAGGCCTCTTACTATACCCACCAAACAGCGATACACCTATGCGCTATGCCATGGCACTAACCTTCAAGGCAACAAACAATGAGGCTGAGTACGAAGCACTAATAACTGGCCTGAGAATAGCCAAAGGAGTAGGGGCAAAGCATCTAAGGGTCAAGTGTGATTCTCAACTAGTTGTCAATCAAGTGAAAGGAATCTACACTGCAAAGTCCGAAAACATGCAGAGATACTTACAGCAAGCCAAGGACTTGATAAAGAGCTTCCAAAGCTTCGACATTGAGTCAGTCCCAAGAGAACAAAACCAAGAGGCAGACGCCTTAAGTAAACTAGCCTTAGGGGCAGAAGCGGGCAAAGAGGTTCACTTCATAGAGCAAAGAATGCAATCAGTGATAGAACAAATGGAGGTTCTAGCAATAGATGAGGCAGAAGTCTGGATGACACCAATGCGACAATACATCATGGAAGGAAAGCTCCCAAAAGATAAGGTGGAAGCAATCAAGATTGAAAGGATGGCTAGGAGTTACGCAGTGATGGACAATGAACTCTACAAGAAAGGATATTCCACGCCTTTCCTCAAATGCATAGCATACCCAGAAACAGAGAGAGTGCTTGCAGAACTCCACGAAGGAGATGCGGGGTGCCATGAAGGAGCGCGGTCAATAAGCCGAAAGGTCTACAACCTAGGATACTACTGGCCATCAATGAGCAAAGAAGTAGCAGACTTGGTACAAAAATGTGATCACTGCCAAAGGTACTCAAGAAATATAACAGCCCCACCAGCAAAGCTAAGCTCCATCTCAGGAGCCTGGCCTTTCGCGCAATGGGGGATTGATTTGATAGGCCCCCTACCGAAGACAAAAGGTCAGAAGACTTGCATAATTGTTGCAATAGACTACTTCTCCAAGTGGATAGAAGCAAAGGCAATGGGGAAGACAACAGATGACCAAGTCGTCAATTTCATCCAATCTCACATTGTCTCAAGGTACGGGGTGCCAAGAGCAATAATAAGTGACAACGGCCCACAATTCAAGAGCAAGAAGTTGCAGTGGTATTGCGAAAGACTGAATATAGATCACCGTTTCGCATCAGTAAAGCACCCCCAGACAAACGGACAAGTAGAATCGGCAAACAAGATAGTGCTAGATGGCCTAAAGAAACGACTCCACGCCACCAAGGGAAGTTGGGTAGATGAGCTGGAAAATGTCCTATGGGCAGTGCGGACAACACCAAAGATATCCACAGGAGAAACGCCATTTGGCCTAGTGTACGGAACTGAAGCGGTGGCACCAGCAGAAATAGCTGTACAATCACTGAGGACCAAGTACTTTGAGGAGCATGAGAACAACAAAGCAAGGCTTTTAGATTTAGACATGGTGGAGGATAAAAGGTGGAATTCAGAAGAGGCACAAACACGAATGCGCCTTGTCTCAGCAAGATACTACAACCGCCAAGTCAAGGAGAGACAATTCCACGTAGGAGAACTGGTACTAAGAAGAAACGAGTTCTCACACTTAGACCAAGTCAGAAAATTATCTCCAAAGTGGGAAGGACCATACAAGATAGCATCAGTTCCTTACGTAAACGCTTATCGCCTCGAAGATGGGGAGGGGTATATCTCCACAAACACCTTCAGTGGAGAACACCTAAAGAAGTACTACGTATAAGAAGGAAGCACAAGCAAAAGACCATATCCTTAGTTTATCTCACATTTTGCTTGTTTTAGCTTTACAAGCTTTTCAAAAAAACAACTCTTGAGAAGGAGAACTCACGAAGTTACTCCAACTCTACAACTATCTTTGATTTCCTACAAAGGATGTCTTGGTGCACCAAGGCATCCCGAGTGTACAAAAACATGAATGCTCCTAAGAGAGTAGTAGTTATTCAAAAGTATTTACCAGTGAATGTGATGTTACAATCACCAAGTTATCCTTACACAGATATGACTTCAAGTCAGCAAACCTTCGACGCCCCCAAGAGCGTATCTTGAGAGTAGTTATTATACTACGACCTTCGACGCACCAAGAGCGTATCTTGAGAGTGGTTTCCAAAAACTACGAACCTCGACGCCCCCAAGAGCGTATCTTGAGAGTAGTGTTCATACTACAACCTTCGACGCCCCCAAGAGCGTATCTTGAGAGTAGTTATTACACTACGACTTCGACGCACCAAGAGCGTATCTTGAGAGTGGTTTCCAAAAACTACGAATTCGACGCCCCCAGGAGCGTATCTTGAGGTAGATTTGCAACCTACCAGATTCGACGCCCCCAAGAGCGTATCTTGAGGTAGAAAAAACACTACCAGTTCGACGCCCCCAAGAGCGTATCTTGAGGTAGATTTCAAACTACCAGTTCGACGCCCACCAGGAGCGTATCTTTGGTCTAACCTGAGCCCTCCGGGAGCCTATCCTGTGAAACGTTAAGTGCCGTCCGAGAGCCTGTCTCGTGAACAGTTTGACACCCGTCAAGAAGGTATCGGTGGACTAACCTGTGCCCTCCGGGAGCCTATCCTGTGAAACGTTAAGTGCCGTCCGAGAGCCTGTCTCGTGAACAGTTTGACACCCGTCAAGAAGGTATCGGTGGACTAACCTGTGCCCTCCGGGAGCCTATCCTGTGAAACGTTAAGTGCCGTCCGAGAGCCTGTCTCGTGAACAGATTTCGACGCCCACCAAGAGCGTATCTTTGGTCTAACAGTACAACGTATACCGTGTAAGGGGTATCAGAAGAGATCATCATACCATGCTTAGAAGGATACCATGAGAAAGAAATTCCTAAGTAAAGTAGTGTGAAGAACAAGTAATGTTTTTTCTTTATGACAGGTCTGACATGAAGGAAACCACGAAAGAAGAATAAGTAAAGGAAATATACCAAGGGAAGGTTCCATACCCAAAGAGCCATACACAAGGCATAAGGAGGCATCATAAGAAGAGATATAAGCACACGACCATGTATACAATGAGTAGAGACAAGTGTATCAGACAAAGAAGGCAACACTAAGAAAGATGGAGTTTTAAACTCTAAAGACAACCACAACTCACAAACACACGAGACTACCACAAGAAATAAGGGTACTATTCCCTTATCTTCGCAATATGCTTAATAGCAAAGTCTGACAGATCACCAAGTCGTGAGAAAGGAAAGTCAGGAGCAATCATGTGAATACGCTCAAGAATCTTCTTCAAGGAAATACGTTTCGCCACAGAGCAGCGAACATCCATAGCAGCCTGATAAGCGGAAGAGGCCTTATACTCAGCAATGGCACACTCCTTCGCCTCCATACAAAACATTTCCTCCAGAGAGGCTAACTCAGCAGCCCGTAGTGCCTCATCACGATAAGACCTTTCTTTCAACGCCTCAACCTCTTCATTGAGAAGAGCAATGCGACCCTCCAAGTCTCGGCACCGCAAATCAGTGATACGACTATGCTCCAAACAGCTAATAAGACTGGAGTTAAGAGAGACACAAATGTCCTCATATACCTTTCTCTCCTCAGCAAGATCAATAGCAAGGGTGGATAAATTAACAAGGTCGGCCATACCCTGCAACAAAAATAAAAGATGAGACGGATAACACATAAAGAAGAAGTATGCCAAAGGATAAAACGGTTAATAACATTACAGGAGCATAACGAGCCAACACATCGCGAGCCAACTCATAAGTTGCCTCCAACCCTTTGGAGAGGGACACACGATCAGCAGGAGGAACAGCAGACTGCAAAACACGAACTCCAACCTCAGGAGTTTGCAAAGAAGATTGATTGTCAAAACGAGCCCCACGCCCATAATAAGGCGCCCACTCAGACCCAACAATTCCATCAACAGGTGGACGAGACAACTCCTTCCGACTCAGACGCGGAAGACGAAGTCTACCTATAACAAAGCACAGAATAAACACCAATATACACTAAGGAAACTCAGTTGCTCAAGAACTCACCAAATAGGGAGGAAGGAAAATACGGCTCCCGGACCTTCGATTGGGGGGCATCAATATAGAAAGAAGATGGCACCCTAACATCACCACCCTTACCTCCAGTTAGAGAACACCTCCCCGCACCATAGAAAACCGATCTTTTTGCAATCGAAGATCCGGTCCCGGAAGTAACCACTCCCACACGCACTGGCCTCTTACTCCTCATCAATCACCAGAAAGTTCTGCTGACCGGAAAAAACACAGGCTCAGTCCAAGGAAAACAGAAAGCAAACAATGGACAAGAGATACGAACTCATTCCCCTAAAATGATGGATACAAAGTCAAAAGACAAGAATAGAAAGACGACAAGAAAAACCCCACCAGCTAATAGGCAGAGGCAGGGGGCAGGGGGAGATGGTCATAACCCCCAGCATAAGGAGACCCCATCAGCCAACAGGCAGAGGCAGGGGGCAGGGGGAGATAGTCTTAACTCCCAGTATAAGGAGACCCCATCAGCCAACAGGCAGAGACAGGGGGCAGGGAGAGATAGTCCTAACTCCCAGTATAAGGAGACCTCATCAGCCAATAGGCAGAGGCGGAGAGGCAGAGGAAGATAGTTACAAACCCCAGCACAGAAAGACCCACGGGCCAACAAGCAAAGACAAAGGGCAAAAGGAGATAATTATAATCCCAATATGGAGAGCTTCACCCACCAGTAAGCGGAAACATGAAGGTAAAAAGATAGAAAAATGCCGAATCAAATAGGACTACATTACCATGAAGATATACAAATCAAGAACGAGACAAGTAAGGAAACGATTGAAGGAGAAGCAGAATTAAATCTCTTAAAGGCAATGCTTACACAAAAAGAGAAGACACATACCTCAATGCGACGCGCGCCCCGAGAAACAAGACTGACCAGAAATCCCACCGCCAAAAGGAAAAGAAGAGAAAAGGACAAGGAGAATGAGGTAATCACTTCTCCTTTTATAATACAAAGGGTTAGGGTTTTTCAAAGTCGCCAAATCAACACCGTTGATTTTTAGAAAGGAAAATTTTAAGGGACAAGATTCAAAAACTAGTTCCCGTTAACCACGGTTAAACTCATGCTCACCATAGTTAACATCCCATAAGGTTTATTTCCTAGCATTTCATACTTAGGAAAATTTTTGGCCAAAATTAATTTTTCCTCACTTAGATGAAATCCCGGCAGGAATTTGAAGCGTAAGTTATTTAGTTGCATTCGGATCACACCCCTGTGCAAGTTTGTATTTTTTAGTATACACCTGTAGCAGAGATAAGTTTATTACTCCCGCCTCAGACGGACGCGTGCCTAGGCACACGTCCGTGCTACTCTGACGTTTACAATTCCTCTATCTCATTAGACAGGGGGCAGAGTCAGAGGCACGCATCCATGGGTAAGCAGGCATTCAGACAAAGAAGGTAAAATCCCGGTTTCAAATTGCGCGTGTCATACCATCCTAAAATAGAGTCAATCAAGGGTTAAGCCATTGGTTGACTCGGGGGCATGTGATGGATATACGCCTAATTTGAACCCGTTGACTTCTGAACCGTTGTATTTTTATCGTCCCATTTATGATTGCAAATCGAAACTTCAACCCGGACACTTCGCGAGAACATCAACGGCTCGGACGGGGCCGAAACGCCCGTCCGACAGGGGCGAACTCACCTAGGTGAGGTTGGGTGGCCACACCCGACCTCCCCTAGGGGAGATCGGGTCAGCCGACCCGATCTCCCCTAGGGGAGATCGGGTTGGCCAACCCGATCTCTCCTAGGAGAGATCGGGTCAGCCAACCCGATCTCTCCTAGGAGAGATCGGGCTGGCCAACCCGATCTCTCCTAGGAGAGATCGGGTCGGCCAACCCGATCCCTCCTAGGAGGGATGGGGTTGGCCAACCCCACCCTCCCTAGGAGGGGTTGGGTGTCCTCACCCAACCCCTACCCTTGGGGGTCGGATTTCTCCCCCCCCCAAGGGCCCCGGCACTACTTTCAGACTCCCACGCTCGGTCCACTCCGCCTACCTCCTCCGAATCCTAAGGTCTTAATTATATGTTTAAAGGTTAATTAATTGTGTTTAGAGGATAACGATGTCATTAAGCCACCTTAATGACATCGTTGCCTATAAATACCCCACCTTCACAACTCATTTGGGGATCTTGGCTAATTGGACATTTTAGCTCTGACATCTCTCTAGCTTTATCTCTCTAGAAGTATAATTCTGACTTAGGCATCAGAGAGGGTTCACCAGGCACCACCCCCCCCCCCCCCCTCCGTGTCTGGTACTGCCCCTTTTGCAGGGCAAAGGGAGAGAAGAAGAGAAGGAACCAAGGGAAGAAGAAAAGGAAGAAGGACATAGGCAAAGACAAGGCGACTCGAGAAGATCGGATCATACACATCCCCTGTAAGGAGTGAGATCAGAGCCGACATCCCATTGACCTAGATCTCATAACTTAACAGTCCTAATTTGATTGGTGCAGAAACAAGCTCCACTCTTGTGGAGTGAATTCCCAAAACATGTCTGAGTTTCAAACTTATTCCCAAACTAGGCTTCTTCGGAAACTAATTCCCAAACTAGGTTTTTCTATTTTTTAAATCATTTTTAGTTTTTTATTTTATATCCTAAAGTTTATACTTTGTTACAATTGACCCTATACCGATATATAATACAAGAAAAAAAAAAGTGAAATAAATAAAGTAATTATATGTAAAATCTATAAACTAAAAATTAATAAATTAGCAATTGTAAAAAATTCTAAAAATAAATTATGCTAAATATATAAATTATATTAAAAAAAACAGTGATATAACATGTAAATAAACTAAATACTCGTGATTTTTTTAAGTATGAAAGTATAAAAATAAAAACGTACATAAACCCTAAATAAAACATGTTAAATTTATAAAAGTATATAAAAATAGTGACTGAAAAAATAGATAAACTAATTTAAATTTGAAAAATCAATATAATAAATTTAAGAATAGATTTTAGTTTGTATATTTTTTTTTCATACTCTTGATGAATAATTTTATCATTATATAGTTGTTTTTTTTTCAAGATAAAGTTGTTTCAAAACTTATTTATTTTTTATTTTAAATTTATCCCTTAATTTTACACATTTGTTAAGAATTAAAATTAAAATCTAAAAAAATTGTCCGTTTGATTATTTTTAATGTGTATTTTCATCATTTAATTAGTTTATAATTTTTTATTTCCATTTTTTATTTTTTTTTCATACATTTAATTTTCTTAATTTTTAAAAAAAATTTCTTGTATTATATTTCGATTAAGGATTCATAACATAATGTAAACTTTAGGATGTAAAGTAAATAATATATATTATTAAAAAGATGAAGATACCTATTTTGGGAATTAGTTTCTGAACAAGCCTAGTTTGGGAATTAGTTTCGAAAACTGACCTACTTTGGTCCTTCACTCACTCTTGTGTAGGGCTGGCAATTTGGGCCGACACGAACACGACACGAAAATTACGGGTTTGGGTTTGATATTGATGACACGACACGATAGCACGATATAGCACGATAATTTTAAAATTTAGTTTAAAAAATTTTATATTTGAATTTTTATTCAATTTATTCTAGATTTTTCATACTGATTTTTCATGTTGGGGTGGGTTTGGACAGAGCCCCAGAATACTACACGAAGTTAGCACGACACGAACACGCACGACCCACCAGACGAATTGGCAGCTCTTACTCTTTTATCTTGTATTAGTGAATATTGTTTATGTTTGCTTTATCATAACCATTTCACACACTCCTTAATTAGTTTATTAATTAATGCCTTAATACTAATAATAGTACTACAAAAATATGAAGATTCCCTAGTCTAGCCTAGTTCTTGTTTCTGGTCCCCCTGGCAGTATACATTTACATGTGTATATGCGATTTCAATACGTATTATTTATTTTGTCCTAATATGAAATTTCTTTTACCAACTCTTGTTCTGGAATCAGTAGGGGCTGTTTGGCACTATCTAATGTTGTACACTACGCAATGGAGCTTAATCTTACAATAGGTTAATATTGCAATGTTTGGTAAATCAAACGATAATATGTAACTTTATGTAATGTGAATTTAAATGTAATCTAAGATTACAGCGTGAAAAAAAAAATAGTTAAAATCCACATGCATTATAATGTAAGATCACATAAAAAGTGTAATGTGATGTTATAATTAAAATTACGGAGTATTTATTATTTTATTTTTATTTTTTAAATATGTAAATATTTTGTTTGGTTTTTTTGGGTATTATTATTTTATATACTTCTATCACTCGTAAGAATAGGTAATTCCTAATTTTTGCTACATATACGTCAAATAAGCAATGTATCATAAAAGGTGGCAAAAAAAAAAAAAGCAATGTATCATAAAAATTTAGAAAAAAAAAAGAACTCACTCTTACAATAGTTGTCATCAATTCCACTTCCTATTTGGTCTTTACATAATTCACTTTTTTCAATTAAATAAATATATGATTCATTTTCAAATAAATTAATGTATAACTACTAATTTACTAAATATTATATTCTATATATGGAGATTTATATCAAATTACAATGCAAAAAACATTATAATTTCTTAAAGTATATATTAATCATTTAGTTTAATTGAGTTTAGTATACAAATTAAGCATTTATAAATTCAATAAAAGAAAGTCAGTTGATATGATAACAATGTTGTTTGATGTAAATAAGTAAAATATTATTATTTGACATTGTTAAGAAAAAGTTACTTGATATAATTAAGTAAAAATAATAATGAAGGTTTATGTAAAAATAATAAGGGTTAATTAGCAAATTGCTAGCCAAACTTTACATGAATGTGCAAATTGCTATCTAGACTTATTTTCGTAGCAAATTGATAGCTGAACTTTCTATATTGTGCAAAAAGCTAGATCGGTCAATTTTTCCGTTAGTTTTGGATGAAAAATACTTTTAAATATTGCTAAAAACGCCCTAAAGTTTTAGTATGATAATATAAAGACATTAAGTTTTATATAAAATCAAAATAATAAATGTTAAAAAATATATTAAAGAAAAAAGGCGCATTAAAAATGCAAAAATATATTTATCAAACTATTTTTAAAAATTCTATAAAAACATACAATTTTAGAAATATTTAATTTTAATTTTTTGAACTTTGGGATTATATATTTATCTTATATAATATATATAATTATAAATTTTATTCGAGATTCTTTTATATAAATTTTAGGTTATTTTATAATAATAGTAGAACTTTCGGATATTTTTAGTAATTTTAGAAAGTATATTCCGTCTATAATTAACGAAAAAATTGACGGAGCTAGCAAATTGCACATTAGTAAAAATTCAGCTAGCGATTTGCTACAAAAATAAGTTCGGCTAGCAAATTGCACTTTCACATAAAGTTCAGTTATCAATTTGAAGGTAAATAAGCATGTCAATATTGATTGAATTTTTTTCCACCAAAATATTGATTAATTACCAAATTGCTAGCTCAACTTTACGTGAAAGTGCATTTTGCTAGCTGGACTTATTTTTGTAGCAAATTGATAGACAGACTTTTGCTAATGTGCAATTTGATAGCTCTGTCAATTTTTACGTTAGTTATGAACGAAATCTATTTTCTAAAATCACTAAAAGTATCCTAAAGTTCCACTAAGATTCTAAAATAATATCAACATTTATATAAAAGCAAATATAAATCTCGAATAACATTTTAGAATGATACATATTATACAAAAAAAATATAAGTTAAATATATAACCCTAAATTTCAAAATTTAAAATTAAATATATTTTTTAAAATTTAATATATGTCTTATGTAAAAAAAATTACAAATATTGAATTTTTTTTTTTTTTTTTGTATTTTTAAGGGACATTTTTTCTTTTATATATTTTTAATATGTATTATTTGAAAATTTGATTTATATAAAATATCATGACATTATATTATTAATTTATTACAGTAAAAATTTATGGTGTTTTTAGCAATTTTTTTCAAAGTATTTCCCGTTCAAGACTAACGGAAAAATGCATGGAGCTACCTTTTCGCACAATATAAAAAGTTCAGCTAGCAATTTGCTACAAAATAAAGTCTGGCTAGCAATTTGCACATTCATGTAAAGTTTAGCTAGCAATTTAGTAATTAACCCTAATTAATATATAAGAAAAAAAATATGACTTCTCCTTCTTTTGTATTACAAGATTTAATGTTAAAGTCCTCCTAATGTGACTTCTTGAGCGTGATTTAAATTTGGTTCGGTATTAGAAATGCAACTCGTTTTACAAGTTGATCCAACCAACATACTAGTAAAAACTTTCCATTTCAAATAGAATTTTCCCTAAATTAAGGACTCTCACAATTATGAGTTCCTAGTTTGTATGCAATAAGAACTAATGACTATGGGTTATATGGGTCATGCTCAAAACACTATAAATGAAAGGTGGAAAGAAAGAAAGCAAAGAAACATACCAAATGTAGGCAATTCAATGAATATATAAAATGAAGAGACAAGAGGCAGAACATGTACAAGCAAGGACCACACTCTACATATAGCTAGGTAGCTGCAACTGCAAGTAAGGATTTGTCCATATCAATCTAGAACAATGGATTGGGTTGATCCTCTTTGCCTTTCTCTCTCAACAATCAAACACTTGGATGGATAGAACTGCAATACTATTTAAAAAAAATAATAATTAAGAACCTATAAACTGTCTGAAATTTGCTTTAGGTGAGATCTTGGTGTCTGAAGTTTAAATTGTTGATATTGACTGTCTAAAGTTTCAACTTTGTTGAAATTTGCTGTCTCCGTCCAAATTTGCTGTTAAAATTGACAGAATTTGGTCATGTTCTTGTCACATGACCCAATAAAAAAAAAAAATCTCGAAATTGCCTCTAGGGTGGTGGCCGGAGTTGGGTGGTGGCCGGCCGAAGTTGGGTGGTGGTCGGAGTAAACATAAAGGTATTAAGGGTAATTTCGACTTTTCACACAATTATGTTAAATTTGACAGCAAAAATGGACGGAAAACCAAATTTCAACAAAGTTGAAATTTTAGACAGTCAATATCAACAATTTAAACTTCAGACACCAAAATCTCACATATGGCAAACTTCAGACAGTTTATAGGTTCTTAACCCTTAAAAAAAACGGTGTACTAGGTGTCATTCTCTAAAATAATTCTGTTCACATCAGACCAGTCCTTATAAATATATATTTTTCATTCACAAAGCTCGAGCGGTGACAAACAATGAAATGTTGAACCACTACATCATATGGCTAACACTTTAACCATTACATGTTTACTTTATTGCACGTGATAATTATTCTAAATATGGAACAAACATGCTATTAGTGTTGTTATGTTATAAATAAAATACATAAAATAGACTTCACTTATAGTAATGTTCATAGTGTAATTGGTTTTTTTAGAGTTAGAGCATCTCTGATGCATATAAACAACAACACACAGTACTGCCGACCAGCTAGCTCAACACACATAAAACCAAATTTGACAGGGCTTCATCTTACTGTATCTTCCGACATATTATTATTATTATTATTATTATTATTATTATTATTATTTTAAAAAAATAAACCAACTAATAACAAAACCAGACTAGCTTAGCTAACTAGGAGGAAGTAGGTCTGAAACATCCATGGTTGCTTGATCCAATGTTTTGTTTGTTATGTATACTTTTCAAGAAAAGTGTCCCCTTTTACAGATATATATATATATACGTTGCATTCCAATGTAAAAAAAAAATTAATATATACGTTATTTGGTAAACCGAATAACTAATATGTATTGTAATGTGAAGTACATTGTAATATGAGATTACCTCAGACATCATTCACTGTAATCATATAATCTGAGATTACATCCTAAAACGGGTGTAATATGAGATTACGTCCAATATTACCGAATATTATTATTTTATTATTAACTATTAAATGAATAAAATACATAGTATTATCTTAATATTTTATTATGCTATTATTATAAGTTTTTTTTTTTATACTACGTGACTCATTATTATACTAAAAAATATTACACATGATGTTCGTATAAAATTAGTAATATGTAATTTACATTAGTGGTTACTCACATTTTAAAGGGTTAATAACTAAAAAACTGTCCAAGGTTTACCCTATGTTAAAATTAGGTGTCTGAAGTTTGAAATGTTAAAATGGACTGTCCCAAGTTTCATTTTTGTTAAAATTTGGTGTCTCGGTGTGATTACTTTAGAGAGGTCAATTCCGACGAAACCGTCTATCAAATTCGAGCTCTCATACACACTCCCTTCTCGTCATCTTGCCGGGACCGTCACCTAAAAAGTTGGTCACACCCGGGCAAGTAAATCTCGCTCTATTGTCCTTGGAAAATGGCTCTACACCACTCTTCTAGAAACTTTTTTTTTAATGTTCAATTTTTAGGTGAAATTTGACGATTTTGTGAAAAGTAAAGAGTGATGGATTATGAGTGGGTTGGTGGGTTGATGAAAATGATGGAATGAAGATGAAAAGACGCACAAAGACACCAAATTTCAACAAAAATGAAACTTGGGACAGTCCATTTTAATATTTCAAACTTCAGACACCTAATTTTAACATAGGGTAAACCTTGGACAGTTTTTTAGTTATTAACCCCATTTTAAATAATCCCACTTTACAACCATCCAAACGCCCCCATAGGAGATCTAATACAAAGATAAACGTTTCTTTACAAAGTTTTTCTCTTCCTTTTTTTACACTTTATTATTATTGTTTGTCACTAATTTGAATATTAATATAATTTTACTTCACAAAATTGGAGATTATAATGTTTTAAATCAAGTCTAAATTTTGCTGGATACAAAATCCTGATAGTCCAGCACGTAACAAAATTAATTATGTTGAACTTTAAAAAGCACTATAAAAATCTACATTATTAAATATTGTTATATTATTTTTTTCCTTTTAATTTATCATGTATAATATTATTACCTATCAATATATCTGAGTATCGTAATTGAATAAACATAACTTTTTATATGGTAGTAAACGGTTTTTTTTCATATAAAAATAGATGTGAATAATTTTTGAATTATATAAGATATTATTTATTTTTTAATTTTGTGTACATTACTATGATAAATTAATTAAAAAAGTAAGACACTCATAATTGGATTATAATTATTGTAATACAATTTTTCTTGCAGGCTTGATGACTAATTAACTATAGATCAGATAAATAAAAGGTGGAAAAGGTATATAAAGTACAAAGTAGAGACAATAGAGCATTGAAGAAGACAACTCTGCTAAAACATGCAATTGCTTATTTATAAAGCTTATACTTTATGTTTATAGACCTCCTTGTTTACAGGTCCTCCCCCTTCCTACCTCCTAGCTACTCTCTCTGCTAAAAGCCAAAAACATGCACTTTCCACTCTTTTTATTTTCAATTAATTTTTTAAAAAGGCAAAAAAAATACCCCCAAAAAAAATCTTGATTTAATAATGATAGTTTTGGAATGTTTGGATGTAAAATGTGATATAATCTACATTATGTTGCACATTACAGCAATGTTGCGCCGTTGATAAACCAAACATTGTAAAATGCATTGTAATGTGAAATTCGTTGTAATTTGAGGTTACGTCCAAAATTCATTCACTGCAATCTCATATTACATTAAACAAAAAGATGTAATATGAGATTTCATGCAAGACAGCAGAGTGTTTATTATTATTTTATTAAATAACTACAATACTTTTATAATCTTCATAATTTATTTTGCTATTATTATATTATTATTTTTTTCTATATACATCATGACTCATTATTATAATAATGAATAATGCACATGATGTTCATACAATATGAGTAAAGTCTTTTGCGTGACATTTTTTAAATATAAAAAGTATCTTATAAAACAATACAAAATGAATAAATTAATAGAATTTTAATAAATGTCCGAATTTAGTTTTAATATTAAAATTTAGTTTTTAAAGCATGCTACGTGTGATTTCATTGCAATTAACACAAATTATAGGGTTTAAAAATTAAATTATTTATTTTCAAAATAAATATTCATTTAAATCTCATCATATTAATATATAATATACTCTCATCTCATATAGATTAATATAATAGTTGAAAATCAATTTGAGTTACTGTTGATTTCGTTTAGAGATACTCTATCAAATTATAGCACATGCACAATTCTTTTAAAAAAATATTGAAAATAAACGTTCACATTGACATCAACTTTTGCTTTTGTAAACAAGTCATTATATTTGAAAAATAAAAATAATAATTAGAAAACCGTAATAAAGGATTCCCATAAAGGATCAAGATCTTCTGTCCCACTTTTCATACTTCAGATCGTGTTTCACATTTAAGATTTTGATACGTGTTCTGAGTGTAATTAATTTTGTAATTTTTTTTTTTCTAAAATCCTATTGAGATTTGTGAACCATAGAGGAAAATATTAAATCTAAGGATACATGTCAAGATCTTAACAGTGAGACGCGGTCTAAGGCATAAAAAGTGAGACATGTGATCTGAATCATTCCATAAAATGACTGTTTTGCAGGATTTTTTTTACTCTTCTCACTTTTTGTTCTTTTTACCAATACCCTTTTTTCCATTGAGAATGTTTGTAAGAATAAGTCAATATTTTTTAAGTATTCCAACTAAACCCCTAAAAACTTATTTGGTTACTTTTGATATTTATAAAACAATCCCTCAGATTTGAATTGAGAAGAAAAAAAAAGCAAATCATACTTTTGGGTTCATATCAAACTTCATGTTGCTTATGGGTTCTGAATACAGAAGCCATGCTTTTGGTTTAGCAACCCAGATGCATGGCTAATGGATTTCAAAGTTCCATTCTTAAAAGAATAGTTAAAATCGTTAAGCGCATTCACAATAGGAAAACCATTTTGGCTCCTATTTTGATGAATGTGCCATAAAAATATTAAATTTACTTTAATGTCTTTAACATATTAAAGATATTTTAAAATGTTCACATAATATAAATACCCAATAAACAATAAAGAGATAATAAATAATCCAATAAAATTTTAAAAGTTAGTAAAATGTTGAAAATGTTCAAGGATAACTTATAATTGAGAGAACATGTATGGATGTAGATTAGTGACATAGAAAAATAAATGTTTCACATTCTCTCATCACTTACAAATATCCATCAAAATTTGGCCATCATGAGTGCTTTAAATTCAAGGACAATACCAAATGGTCACTTTTCCACAATGCACATAAATAAATATTCATATTTTGAAATACAAATAACTAAATGTCCTAAAAAAAACTAATATTAACAAATATATCTAACTAAATAGATAAAATAAATCGGGTTAATAACTAAATTGCTAACTGAACTTTGAGCGAATTATAAATTGTTACCCAAATTTTAAACTTTTAAAATTGTCTAATTCCAACAATGCTTTTTAATCAAAGTCCAATTAAAGATATTTCCTTAAAATTCTTTTAATTTATGTCTAAATTCATCTTGGGTACACATTAGAATGTGTAATGTGGTCGTAACATGCTCATTTTCACTCCAAATTGACTGAATTTGTAATGAATGTAGCAAATTCATCTGAAATTGAAAATTCAGCTAACAAATTTTAAAATTTTAAAATTCGGGGCAATCTGATTTAATAACCCAAATAATTATCCCAAAGTAGTATTCCTATAAAATGACAAACATACATGTACCAATTAACTAGAGGCTAATAATGTTATGACAGAATCTCTATCTACTGAACCCTCCAGTTTGTGAAGTGGACTAAACCAACTTGAGAAACATGTTCCGCATTACGACATGTCTTTGTCGGAGATAGGTGAACTGTTCAGGCAACAGACCAAAATCACCATTTGGACTGTATATATATATTATTAGATAGCAACAGATAACTATACTATATTTTATTACCATTCATTATTATACAAAATACAAGTTAGAAAATTGGACCGACCCATCAATTCATATCTCTTCATCATATTTCATTTTCCCGACCCTACACAGAAACAAGATCTTGATTCCATTACTGACACTTGAAAGTTGCCTGTCAGAGAAAAGGATTGATCTTTAAGCCAACGGAACTACTTTTACTCATCGTGGCAGTGGTTTCTTGATCTGTTGCGGTGGTCGGAGTTGGTGGTTGTTGTTTCCGCCGCCGTCGGGCATGAGGCTGACGAGGAGGTCGGCGAAGGCTCCGACGATGAACTTGTGTGTGTGCTTGGGGTTGAGTGCGAGGTAGCAGAGGAGCAGTTCGTGGAGGTATTCCCAGTTGGACTTTACGTCGAGCAGCTGGCGTGCGTCCACCATCTCCTGCATGGACCGCCGGAAATCGGCGTACGGATCCGGCGAGTACGTCGGAACCGCCACGCTGTCGCCGACGATGGGGTTGGAGTCGCGATCCGGGGCGGAGACGGAGGCAGAGTCGGTGATGGAGTTGGAGCGGCCGGGGGAGGAGAAGAAGAAGCGGTGGGAAGCGTAGGCGGAGGTTAGATCCGGCAATGTATCGTCGCCGTCGGGATCCGTCGAGGAGTGGGAGGAGGAGGTGGAGGGGCTCAGCGACTTGGAGGTGGAGTCGAAGAGGGAGTTGAAGTTCTTGAAAAGAGAAGTGGTGGTCGGCGCTATGGCTGCTGCTGCTGCGGCGGATGGCGGCGGCGACGGTGGGTATTCGGCGCAGCTGGGAAACTTCAACTTTGTGAAGAAGAGAGCGAGGTTGCTTTTTCCGAGCGGCTCCGCCATTGATGGTCCTCTGTCTTGGGATTTCGTCTGCAGAGAGAGAGAGAGTTGCAGGAGAGAGTGTACTGTAGAGTGTTTACAGTGGCAGGTCAGGGCAGCTGTGTGGAAGAGACGATGACCATATATGGTGAAGCAAGTTATATATAGGAGAGGTGTGGGGCCCGCTGCTCTGTTTGAGGAAGAGAAAAGTTCGGTTTTATGAATTGACTGGTGAACCTACTCGAGTCGTCTTCATTTGGCCTAGTTTTAGAAGTAATTATTATCTTTTTTTGGCCACATTATTATTAATTAATTACTTAAAAAATAAATAAAACGGGAGATATAGAAAAATATTTAAACTTTTATTATAGAATTTTTGTCTGGGAAATGCTTCAGGAGCAGAAACTCCGGCCGAAAAACAATACGGTAGTTACGGTTCCGTTCATTTACTTTGCCGTTTTCAGTTCTCATGTTTGTATGCATAAACCTATTCATTCCTACGGTTTTTTTTGTCAGTTCCACATTTATTTTTGTCTATACCGTTCTTCTATTAGTCTTTTATTTATGATTTATTTTTTTTATTTCAAATATCCATTTATTTAGAATATATATATATATATATAATATGGTATATTAGTTTAACACGTTACCGTTAATAAGTGTTCAAATCTCATTAGGAGCCTAGTTAGCAATAGAAAAAATATTCATAACCATCATTATACTCCTTACAGGGTGACCCATTATGACCAACATTATACCCCTTACAGGGTGACCTTGTGTGAGTGTGGATTAATCTAGGCGAATGAGCATAAGACTCGTTGATCGAAACACTCAGTGTTGACCACACTGAGAGACACAGTGCGAGTCTGAATTAGTTTTGGTTGTGGAGCAGACATCCTACAAACACTACCCTCTTTAACGGGTCATTAAAGGACCACCCCACGGAGAAAAAATACATCTATTTATTCACTTAAATAATACAAAATAACTTTTACAAACATATTATTCTAATGACTCACGTTTTGTACAAAATTATACTCATATAAAAAGTTCAGTTATAAATTCATTAACACTTTTGGCAAAAAAAAATCATTAACAATTGAAAACTCATTTAAGTTAATATAATAATTTACAGACATGTTGCTGCATTTTATTCAAATAAAAAACCAAATTATAATAGAATTAATTCTTTTGTTTGGACAAAGTATCAATTCATTTAAACTCGTTTTTTAAATTAAAATAATAATATATTATTATATTAATTAAAAAAATCACAAATTAATTGCTATATTAGCTTAATTTCTTTTATATAAATATAATTCCGCTCTAAATGTAGATCACACTATCTAGTAAGACAAATAAAAATTAATATACATTAAAATTTATATTATCATTAAATATATATTTAAATAAAATTTAAAATAAACATAAAAGATAAATAATATAATAATAATAGACTAAAAATGGTAAGGGACTAATAAATGTGAGAACTGACAAAAAAAAAAGGATGGAAAGAGAGTTTATATCTACAAATATAACGTAAATAAATAGATACATGCAAAAATAAAACTGAAAAGTGAAAACGGCAAAATACATGGACGGAGCCGTAACTACCGTTGTGTATTTCGGCCGGTGTTTCTGCTCGTTTAGCATTTCCCTTTTTGTCTAATATAACCAATAATAAAACCAAAATGCATAAATAACATGAGTGCAATTATTATTTTTAATTTTTGATTTTTTTAATCAAATTAGCCCACTATAGAGCCTAAGATCTGTGCGGATAGATCTCACCATTTCCGATTAGTAATCGTGTTTTACTTATCAGCTTGTTTATAATTTATCATATTAATTATTTCCTACGTACAGTCACATTATGTTTCTTACTGGAAAGAGTTTCTCTAGCAGGTCGTCATCAATCTAGTCGTCATTTGTTAATGGAATGTGGTGTTGTCTTTATTCAGGTATGTTTTGAAGGTTGTTTATTTTTTGTTTGTACATCAAACATTATATCGGTCTGGAAATCAAGAGTCCGGAGCTGTTTGTTTGTGATTATCATGAACCTAACATGAAGTTTCCTGGTTTTTTTTCTTTTAAAAGTCTATTGGGTTGGACGAAACGGTTGGCCGAATTAACATTGGATGATAAAATTATATAAACTCATTACTATCTATAGCTGAACCATTCGCCAAACATAACAAGTTTTTAGAAACAAATCGTAAAATTACATAAATTCTAAACCCTAAATCCATTTTGCATCTAAGGTTAACCTGGTCAAACTATCCGTCCAATCCAATACGCGTTTAGAAAAAAATCACAAGATTAAATAAATAAAACGCTAACAATCGAATAGATATAAACAGTTGCGCTGTTGTTTATAACAACGACCTGCATTAGTTTGGTAAAAAGTTTATGGGTCATGCTATTTTTGTATTTGAGTTTATTATGTTGTTATACTAGTAAAAAGTAAAAAAAATTGAACAATTTTATATGGAAATTGAACACGTGATAAATATATGTGTTCATTGTTGATATATTACATTGTAACAATATAACAAAGTACAGACATCAAACTCTAATAATATGACAAAGTACATATACCAAATTGCAACATGAAAGAATTACACTGTAGCCAGTATACACCGTCAAAATTAACTAAAAAAATGCACACTCAATATGAGAGACAGTCAAATATCTCATTATAAACTTTTCACATTGGTACATATCAAAACACTGTATATATTGTGTTGTTTTCACCCCTACAAATGATGGGAAAATGAATTTAAGTTTAATATATAACAACATTTACCATAATTAAGGTTAGACAGAAAGTTAAATCATTAAAAATATGCACATTAGGTACCAATTAAGAGGAAACAAAAAAAAAAATGCACCGATTTAAGTAATTTTCTGCTCGATCTAACACTGTCAGCTACATAATGACACTAATTCAAGACTTTGATTATGTATAAGGTTTAATCACCAAATTGCTAGCTACGTCTGCGATCTCAATTGGATCCAAGAGTTCAATTGGACCTTTAGGTCTAACTGCGTTTTCTTTGAGGACTAAATTGCAAAAATTAAAAGTTAGAAGAATAACTTTAATGACTAAATTGAACAACATAAAAGTAGTGGTCAAACTTAACAGTTGATTAGCAAATGCACCAAAAGCCTACAAAATGCAAACATATGATACAAAAAGCCTACAAAATAAAACATATCATACCAAAAGCTAATATTGGTTAAACGTATGGCACCAAAAGACCCTTTAAAGCTTTGTACATTTTGCTAACTAGTTCATATTTTGTTTTATTGATAAATCGCTATCTGAAGTTTTTTTGGACAGTTTGCTAATTCAAGTTTTACTTTATGAATAATTTCTTAGATTGAGTTACTGTGAACAAATTTTCCACAAAAGGAAACTCGTGCTAGTAAATTGTCCTAAAAACGAAACATTGACTTGCAACTTGTTCAAAACAAAAGTCCATCTAACAATTTCTCCGAATGCTCAATCTTAAACTCGCAACTTGTCTAATAAAACTTCATCTAGCAATTTATATATCCGACTGTTCAAATGTAAGTTAGCAATTTAGTAATTAAAATCGCATAGAACAAAGAATACGATAAGTACTAGACTCCATAATCACTCTATTGTCGATGATAAATAGATTTTTCTACCATGCTCTAAGAGAAACATCATAAATAATACAGTATACATAAATGTTGTGAAGCATAGCATGAAAGAGGAGCCTGCCACACCATATCCATATATAGAAACATGAAACAGACATGAATCCAACATTGTAAATTTCTGCAAATTATCATCAAACTTGCATGCTTCGATCCATTGCGCATGATGGTGCTTTGTTGTCGTGACCCGATTGGGTGAAATAATCTTCTGTGGACTTGGGGACTTGATGATCAGAGCAGCAATGATTCAATGTTACAGATAGAAAAGACCTGATATATATATATATAGAATCTATGTCTTTTTCTTTGTAATGTATATATAATATATATATATAGGAAAAATAACATATTTAGTTTGCTGATGTGTTAATTTGATATCTCAAGATTAAATTATTAGTTTCAATTTTGTTGCTATTTAGTGTCTCCGTTATACTTAGGGGTTAAATTTAATAGAAACTGGTTATATGCTGGTCACATGACCGAATAAATTTGAAAATTCCTAAATTACCCTCAAAATGCTTGGAATTGCCGGAATCCATTCAACCTGGAATCGGAGGTGGGTGGCCGGAATCAGATGGGTGGATTTGAAAAAAGAAAGTATAACGGGGCAAAATTGTCTTTTCATCTCAATCTATCAAAGTTAACCATAAAATTGTACGGAAAACCAAATCGCAACAAAATTGAAATCTGAGATATTAAGCTAACACATGACATAAATCTGAGACACTAAATATGTTATTTTCCTTAATATAAATACACGCATTTAATATCAAGTTACGCGAATATAGAGATTCGACGCTTTATCTATTAATGAAGTACTTTAGATACAAATTCATTGGAATCGCTTAAAAATAATAATGACCAACAACTTACTATTTACATGTTAATTCTATGAAAATGAGAATTATTATAGATATGAATTAAGTATATTACACATATACAACCATTCTAACGGGCCCGTAGAATACCCAGCTGAAAAGTAACATCAGGTTATTCATCATTTCGTGAATGCTATGTTTGTATTTTCTGTGAAAAATGTAGCAAAATATCTTTTTTAATTTTAAAGGAGAAATCATTGCATAGACTTAACTATTTTTACGTCAATCAAATTATCTAAATATACATATGAATGAGTTCGGTTTGATCTCTACTGGAAAAGGGTACATATATATTATATATAACTACATTTTCTGAGTTTAATATTGAATGGTTGGATTGTATTTTTGGGTCCAATATTGGAAAGCTTGAAAACTTGCTCAGGGTTTGATTTCAAACTCAAACCCTAAAAAAAACTTGAACTAGTTCATGAGTTGGATTTTAAACTCCGAACCGGTTCAAATATGGGTTCGATTTCTATTAGATAATAATATTAAAAGAAAAAATAAAGATAATCATGTCGAAGAAAATAAAAATGATTGTTAACACACGTTATATCTATTATAACGTTATCTATAAGTTTAAGTTAGCTAATTAGACTGAGTTTGCCAAAAAAAAAAATCTAATTAGAGTGTATTATTCTTATGATATGATACTATATTAGCTAGTAGTAACACATCATATATGTTCAAATCTTAGTAATATTGTTTAAATGTGAAATCTTAATTACATAAAAAAAAATATACAAACTTAAGTAGTGTGCAATGTAAACCGTCATTCGCAATATATCCGCCACATCATCTTATCTATGAGTGCATTTATTAAAAAACACATAATAATAATAATAATAATAATAATAATAATAATAATGTTAAAATGTAGTATTTAATGATTATGTTAAATACCATGTTGAGCTTGGACACCTAAGACCAAACTCTGATACGAATCAAGTTAATATAAATGCATTGCGTACTAATTCATTCTCATTAGAAATTAGCTTGTAATGTGAGGATTGGTAATGCGCTATATAATGGATATATTAGTCTATCATATTCGTATCAATTTTCATTAAAAAAAATTGGGTAGATGTAATATATTTTCTTAAAAACATTATGTAAAACATACATGAAAAGATTCTTTTTGGCACTAACTATTTTAAAACATAAAGTTTATAAACGATGATATTTGGTACTTCATTCAATTATCAATTCAAAATTGTCGTTAAATACATTTCAAATGTACAAAATTAACTAAGTAGTTTTTAAAGTATCATAAATAAGTCATAATTGTTTATATAAATGTTACAATTGAGTCAAATCATACCAGTATCAATTGTTGATCAGTTAAGTATCAATCGAGTTAAAACACTATTATTACAGTAGTATAACTTATTAAGTCTTGATTTAGATATTTAGACAAGTATTCAGTTAATTTGTAAATTTATAATGTATTTGACCACAATTTTGGACGGGAGATTGGAAAAAAATATCAATTACCATTGTTTTGAAACATGTGTACATTTAAAACATATTGGTACAAAAATCATTTTTTTTCAAATATTTTGTATAATTTACATAATTTTCCACTTTGGGCTTTATGTAGGACATTAGATTAAAGTATCTACAATTTATAATCTAGCAAAAGCGATGTGAATAATAAAATTTATTATCGTACTAACTATTATTCATGTACTAAGTTCAAAACTTAAAATTAATGAGCTTTTTCTGAATGGATTGATTAATAGTGTAATAATATAATAATTATGGTTTTACAAAATAACAATGGAGGTTTAGTGATTTTCTCAAAATAATAGGAATTTTACACTAAAATAATAGGAATATGTGGTATAATATATATAAATAAACTTAGAGTCCCGCTAAAAATATTCGATAATGAAGTGAAGTTTGTGATCTCATTTTTACACGTATGTCCGTCCGCCTCTTATTGGAAGGAGTATTTCTATTTACAAAGGAAGGTCATAAATGGTATGTAAATAGGGAATGCAAAACGACATGAATGCTACCAATTGCAATAAATCCATTGACAGGACTATCCATCTAATTCTAATATTCCAACAAAATATCAAATATATATATATATATATAGAGCACAGTGGTGGTTGCTTCATTCTAAAACCAACTCCAACCCCCCATGTCTAGTTCCACTCTGTCTGTTACTTATGTAATTATGTTGGTTGATACACCACTATCACTCATGCAATTGTTCATTTTTTATTTATTTTGCTGATGAGATATAATATTATATACTTCCAATTGATGTTTACATATTTTTTATTTTGTTTACTTTCACAATGACAAAGATTTAAATCAATCTTATACAATTATGTATTACCCGATCAATTATTTATATATAATTTTACAAAAGTTACGCCATTAATAGTGGATTCTAACCTATTTCTCACTCATGACTACTTATAAATTATTCAAAGATACGGATATAAAAATTTATAAACTGTTTGAAGTTTGCCTCATGTGAGATTTTGGTGTCTGAAATTTAAAATGTTGATATGGAATGTCCGAAGTTTAACTTTTGTTAAAATTTGGTTTTCCATTCAAATTGACATACTGATGTGAAATGTCAAAATTGCTTTTATACTATTATGTTTACTCCGGCCGGCCACCACCCTACTCCAACCGACCACCACCCAACTAGGGGCAATTTTGAGATTTATTTTTTTATCGGGTCATGGGACAAGTACATAACCAGGTTCTGTCAATTTTAATTATAAATTTGGACGGATACATCAAATTTCAACAAAAGTGAAACTTCAGACATTCCATATCAACATTATAAATTTCAGACACTAGAGTCTCACATGTGGCAAACTTCAGATAATTTATAAGTTCTTAAACCATCTAATATGACATAGTGGTTCATAGATTCATTCATTAACCAGATATCTCTGTTTCAAACTTGGTCAGTGCTTTACTTATTATGGGATGATCCGTTACGAGTCTAAATTAAGCTAAGAGTATAGCAAACATACTACAGTCTACACATATTGTCATCTTAAGACACCCTACATAAAAAACAGGGTTTATAGGTCTTTTGGTACCCTATGTTTGCCCACTTTTGGTTTTTGGTACTACATGTTTGGTTTTGCCTATTTTTGGTACCATATGTTTGCCAATTGTATACTTTTGGTCCGACCGTTAGTTGACCGTTAGAGTTGACCGTTAAGTAGTCACGTGACTTGCACATGCCTAGCCCCAAATTTTGATTTTGTTCAATTTAGTCCTCAAATTTTTTGTCCTAACTTTTTATTCTTGCAATTTAGCCCTTAAACATTTTCAACCGCACCCTAGGACTAAATTGACCTAGCCATGGTCCGACCCATAGCTAGTAGAACCATGGCTAGGGTCGCCGGACCCGGGCAACCCTAACCATGGTCCGACCTAGCCATGGGTCGGACCATGGCTAGGTCAATTTAGCAATTGGGTTTAATTGACCCAATTGAACCTTATGTTAAATTGACATAGCCATGGTCCGACCCATGACTAGGTCGGACCATGGTTAGGGTCACCCGGGTCCGGTGACCCTAGCCATGGTCCGATCTAGGCATGGGTTAGACCATGGCTATGTCAATTTAGTCCTAGGGTGCGGTTGAAAATGTTTAAGGGTCAAATTACAAAAATAAAAAGTTAGGACAAAAAATTTGAGGACTAAACTGAACAAAATCAAAATTTGGGGCTAGGCATGTGCAAGTCACGTGACTACTTAACGGTCAACTCTAACGGTCAACTAACGGTCGGACCAAAAGTATACAATTGGCAAACATATGGTACCAAAAATAGGCAAAACCAAACGTGTAGTACCAAAAGCCAAAAGTGAGCAAACATAGGGTACCAAAAGACCTATAAACCCTAAAAAATATTAACTTAATTTAACTTTAAATGTATTTTTACAATGTAGACCATTTTATAGTTACTTTAAATATTCTTATAGATTAGTTATATATTTTGTTTGCTTATTATGCCCCAATTATGTTTTGTTATCTTATTTTTTTAGGGTTAAAGAGTCTTTTGGTACAACATGTATGACCAAATTTATGTTTTGGTGCAATAATTTTTAGAGTTAAATACATTTGCAATTTGTATATTTTTGGTTTATTCATTTAGTTTGGGTTTGATCGTTAAATAGCATGTGCATTGCATGTGACTTGTCATCTAATTTTCATTTAGTTCAGTTTAGTCCCACATTTATATCCCTATTTTTTTTTTTACAATTTAGTCCCTAACCAATTTCAATCGAACCCTAGGTCCAAATTGACCTAGGCAGGGTCTGACCAAGCCAGGGGTCGAACCCCAACTAGGTCAATTTGGACTTATGGTCCGATTGAAATTGGTTATAGATTAAATTGTAAAAAAAAAAGTTATTGATATAAATTTGGAGACTAAACTGAATAAAATATTAGAGATTAAGTCATTGTAAGACACATCCTAATTAACAGTCAAAATAACGGATGTATAAAAAATATACAAATTGTAAACGTGTTGCACAAAAAATCTAAAATTATGTTACAGCAAAACCCCAATTTTGATCAAATATATATCGTACTAAAAGACTCTTTTAAAATTTTTTTTAATTTTTTATTTTTTTATGATGAATTAGTGATCATTGAAATTTCAAAATAATTAATCACTTCGTTTTAACTCTTCATTAATGGTGAACTTTTCATTTAATGTTGACATAGCCATACTACACGAGAATAACAAAATACGAGGACAAAATTTTAATATTTTATTATTTAATATTTATTACATTCTTCATTATGTTCATTTTCTTAAAACAATTCGAACCCATGAGTTAGTTCAAGATTGGTTCAGACACCGAAAAGCTTATGGTTTTTTTGTACCGCCTTGTATCTTCGTTCGCCGGTTCTGCGTTAAACGTCTGTTAAAAATCATTGAAATATTAATTTTGATTAATTACATACATTGAATCTTGAACGGTCCGAAATTTTAATTGCAAATAATTATATACATTAAATCTTGAACGGTTCAAAATCAGCGAAATTTTAATTGCGATTAATTGTAACTTAAAAACCCTCAGCTCCCTAATCCAATCAATGTTATGGAGTTAATGACTACAAAACCCTTAGATCAATTGTTATAAATATATCGATTAATATAAAAAAACAAAATCATAAGGTTCACGTTCAATCTATTATTATATTTCATTCCGAATTTATAATATATATGAATTCAATTATGGGTTCAACTTCAATCCAGGAAATGCACTACTAAACAAAGAGAGCATGGGTCCAAGAGAGAATGCATGTATCCAATTCAAGCATTGACTCATATAATATCACTTCATGCCAACATCTTAAAAGAATATTTTTTGTTTATATTAGTAACTTAATGTGTCTACCCGGCTCATGGTGCACCTAGACACTATACTTTAGACTTAGTCTCTTTAGTCCTCGTATTAAATTTTATGCTTAAACTCTATTTTGTTCAATCACAAATCTCGAATGCACCAAATTTTAGCAATTTCATATCCTGTTAAGCAATTCACCTTAATATCTCGCTAGAACCCCCTGCAATTCTTTCACAATTTGTGTCAATTTTCTTAGATTTTTAATAGTGATTAAAAGATTTTCTCGAACTTAGTCTTTCATTTATTATTTATCCATTTTTATAGAGGTTTTGATGTGATTTTCATCTATCATTCATCACTCTTCTAGTTTTATTCGAAGGTGTTAATGTGGTAATTTTAATTTATTTTCACATTTTTATTCAAGGTCATAACGTTACAGTTTTCATTTATCAATTTAGAGTATAAGTGAGCATAAAAGTAAAAAATAAAAATAAAAAGTCAATATATAGCGAATCTAAAAGTCTAATCTAATGGATTGTTATTATTTCCTTATATACTACACAAACTCAAGCTTTCTAGTTAATCTATTATTATATTCTAACATTAAGACCTTTTCTTTTTGTTTAGGTTTTGAGTACTAATACCATTTTTAAGGGATAATAACTAATAAACCGTTTGAGATTTAGCCCATGTTGAAATCTGGTGTCCGTCGTTGAAATTGACTGTCCCAAATTTAGTGTTTGTTGAAATTTGGTGTCTCCGTCTATTTTTGAGGTTAAGTCTAGCGGAAGTGTATCACGTGACCGTCACATGACCTCGATAAAATTGATATCTCAGAAATGCCCCTCCATGAAAAATATGACCCTATGTTACCTAGTGAATTGACGAAATTACCCCTCCTAGCTAAATCAACAACTATAGGGTTTTTTAGTGGTGGTCGGCCGGAGTAGGGTGGTGGCCGGAGGAGTTGGGTGGTGGTTGTTTTAATTTGACTCTAGGGGTAATTTCGTCACTTCATATTTGGTAGAAGTGCAATTTTGACTTTTCACAATATTATGTCAAAATTAACAGCAATTTTGGTCAGAAAACCAAATTTCAACAAAGTCTAAACCTTAAATAGTCAATTTCAACACTTTAAAAAGTGGATTTTTCTACCATGCTTTGGGAGCACCATGCTTTTGGTTTTTTTAATATTATGGTGGACTTAATTGTAACATAAGTAAAATTTTAAAAGTATGAAAAAATATGAATTTTTATAACTACACCTAAGATGTGTATCATACTATTAATAATATCAATTTCCCTATGGGGTTCACCTTTAGGGCAATAGAAAAATAAAAAAATTAGTGGCAAAAGCATGGTGCTCCCAAAGCATGGTAGAAAGGTCCCTTTAAAGTTCAGACACCAGATTTCAACTTGGGCCAAACCTTAGACAGTTTATTAGTTGTTAACCATTTTTAAATATAGAAGAGTGGCTGATAAATTTTGATAGACTGAAACAAAACATAAAGAGAAAGTGAGAGTTTATGTATATATATTAAATTTTATTTCATCTATCGCCCTCAATTTTAATGTTGTTCAATTTTAAACCTAAAAAATGTTTCGATTTAATCTTTCTAATTCTTATATTAGGCCCCTTAAGTCTTTTTAATTTAATTAATTGCCCCCACTAAGATAAATTCTTGATTTTTTCCCCTGATTTGACGTGTCTTATCAGTTGTGGTGCAGTATCATATTATACTTGGTGACACATAATAATCACTGATACAATTGGCTAGAGTTTGTAATTTCGATGTAGAAATGGGACAATATTTAAGTTTGAGTTGAGGACTAGAATCACGTAGATTATAAGTTGGGCCATGGGTGCAGCATGCACCGGGTGTTTGTTGTTCCATAGTGACTATGACTGTGATATTATCAAGGTAGTTTACAACACACTTCAGAGTAAGTAGTTTTCAGATCCGCAGATTCTGGCCATCTCCTCCTCGTAGCTGAACGGAACCCTAAGGCCAACTGCAGATCGCACTGTTTTTTTGAAGTGGAATCCGTCGATATCTGGTAATTACCATAATTTCTGTTGTGCAGTATCAGTTGCTTGATGTGATGACGAAATCGAGCACTAATCGCTTCTTCTCTGCTTTCTGTTCACTCTTCATCAGTTTTTACTATTGGCGATGTAATTTCTGCGTTTCTATTATGTGTTTCGTTATGATTTCATTGGAGATTTTAGGTGTTTTTGCATTTATCGTCACTGTTGGTTGTTCTAAACTAGGATTTAGCAGTTAAGATTGTGTATTCTGAGGTTCAAGTGTGAAAAGTTGTGATTTTGCGTTTGTGTAACTGGTGATTAACAGGATTGATTCGTGTAACTGGTGATTAACAGGATTGGTTCGTGTAACTGGTGACTAACAGGTTTGAATCTGGTGTATCGGAGTTGAAGCTGTGATTTTTCATGTAATGGAGACTCTAGTTGTTATTGTTGCTCAGCAGAAGAAGCAGTGCTATTCCATAACTAGATCGCAGGGTCTGGCAAGACTTAACTCAGCACCATCGAAGAACTTGAGGGATGTCAATTGCAGGTATTCTGAAGGTATTCTTCATAGGTACTCTGAAGATATTCTTCATAGAGCAACAAGTATTCAACAACCTTCTACTCCGAAAAGTCCTTCATCAAAATTGGCTAGTCCTAAATCTAGTATACTGTCTCCTGACTCGACGTCTACTCCTAAAAGCAGCCCAATCTCCATTGCAGTTAAACCTGTTTGTGATGGAAAATCTCTAATGAACAATTACTTTCCCGATGATAGTCTCTCATTCTCTGAGCGATGGGCAGGTCCGACATATTCAAACTCGCCTCCCCCGAGTTCCTTGCCAATGCCCAAGTTCTTGCAACAACAGCCAATGAGGACTTTATCTCTTGATTTGCCATACACTGTTCCTAATACTGTAACTCTGCATCCCACTTCAAAATCTGCTCCTGCTTCTCCTACTGGTAGGGAACTTAGTCCTCATGGTAAGAGGGATTTGTTTCACAGTGCTGACTCAGCGACCAAGGCGCTGCGTCAGATCCTGAACCTTGACCTAGATGACGAATGAGTAGCTTGGAGTCGTGGCACTTACTGTATATAATGTCTTACTGCAGTAGTATATACTATATAGTGTGTAGAACTGTACATAGCTATGGTATGAGTGAGTTCATCTCCACTTAGGTCTGGAAGAGCGAGAAATATAGATCATCATGGCTTCTATGGGTCTGTGGCCTCTGATATAAGATGCGGAAATGGAGGCTCTGCCATGGAAGTAAATTGTCTCTATGGTGATGGGAAAATCACATCTTGGGGTTTTGCAGCAGATGTAAGATATTGCAGAAGGCTGAGAAAGAACCAAGTTTCTCCCAGAAAAGGGTAAACATTCCATCTATGGAGTATCCTGCCTTACTGATCCTGGGACAACAATTGACAGTTTGGTATGTTGTTGTGCATTAAGAAACCACCCCTTCTAAGCAGAAAGGCGTTGACGAAGTTTCTGGCCATTTCCATACGTTCTGTTATTTCCCCCCTCCTATCTGTCTAGTATTCTCAGGCATTTCGTTTCCTCAGCCTCCTTTCACTGATCTAAATTTGTTGCATAGAACAGTCTTCCTTTTCTGGCAGCTCTGCTAAGTTTCATTTCTCTTATGTCAAATATTGTGGAAGCAGTTTCACAAAGCCAAATTCCCAATCTTTAAGCCTCTGAGAATGCTGCATTTCAGTTCCAAACAGTTGACCTCCCCTTTTCATTCTTGTCAAGTGGTTTCTTCCCCCACTGGCCATCTTTTCTGGGTTTTTAAGAATTGAAAGTATGGCAAGTGGAAGAGAGACTTCTTAATGTCCAAGTAGTGTCCTCCTTCCAAAACTTGTAAGATATGATCAGCTCTTTTGATGATTACATACTGTGGTGGATATTTTAAAGAAGTTTTACCCTACCTAAGGTAATCCCCTTTTCCACATATGACATAACATTCATTCTTCTCTGCAATTATCTTCTCTAAATTGACCTCTTATCTTCATTGTAAATAGTGCAGGGAGCTGCAAAGAGAATACAGAGATAGCTGCTCTTTGAGAATGAACCCTGCAAGTAAATCTGCTATGGAAGTAAGTACTTAGTCGATTAGCTTCGATAAACCGAACCTTAACAACTTACTATCTAGTTGTGTGATTCATTTTATGTTATGCTTTCTAGTTGGCTATGTGACACTTATATGTGAAATTTATGCTTCTATATTAAATATGTTATAAAAAGAAGAGTTATATAGATGGGTGGTGGTGTCAATGTCTGAAATAAAAGTATCACACTTTGCATGGGGGCCAATCTATCTCTTTATCTGTTTGACATAATTGATTGATTCTTGGTATGCTTCTTGTCATCATCATTGAGATGCTTTTTCTTTTAGATACAGATATTAAAGTTTTTGGCTTTTACTTTGGTAAGCTACCACTTTGCACTAAAACTAAAAGTTAGAGTTGGCTTATAATGGTAATACTTCTGGATGGGTTACCTTCTGCTGCTATAAAGTCTAAATATTTTTGTGTTTATGGCATCATCTAATCATTAGATTGTTAATTACTAGAAAAACTACTTGGACAGTACCTATTGAGCATATAAGTGTATTACTTCTAATTTATTACTAATTGATCTCGGATAAGATATCACATGGTGGAACATGCTTATTTTTTGTTAAATTTTTCGGAACTTATAACAGATGCAACAGTTTGTTTGGAAATTAGGATTTCAATTAGCCAATTTTTTTTTTTTAAAATGTAACAATTTGGTTATCAACTCTTTAATAAAGTATACAAAGTTAAGGGAATCTTTTTGTAACTAACTAAAGTGGGGGATTTTGAAGTGTCGGATTATGGCGTGCAGATACTGTTTTTCATGCGGAAACGGCGATCTGAGCAATACCTATAGTTTACTATAGGTTTCGACGTTTTACTGGCCAAAACCCTTCGTTTAGAGGGTTAAAATCCAATTTATGTTTATTTAGGTCGTTTTTGTCAATTTTCAGTTTTTGTTTGTTAGTTCAGAATTAGTTAGGATTAGAGTTTTGCTTTCTCTATATAAACTCTGTTTAGCAGTCTTAGTATTCAGTTTTGAAATTATTAATGAAAAATCGATGTTTTTCTCAATCATGCGTCAATTCTTCGGCATTCTTTTGAATCAAAGAATTCTTGCGTTCTCTATCCATCAAATTTTCAGTATTTTTTTTAGAATTAACTAATGAAAAATCGATGTTTTTCTCAATCATGCGTCAATTCTTCGGCATTCTTTTGAATCAAAGAATTCTTGCGTTCTCTATCCATCAAATTTTCAGTATTTTTTTTAGAATTAACGAGTTTTTGTCTCATCTATTCTCATCATTGACCTTAATTTAAGTTCATACTGAAGCCCACTTGTATTGGGCTGGATATAATATATCTCTCAAGAAACAAATTGGATTTAGGGTTTGAAAACTGAGCTCAAAGCTCCCCAAGTCATCATCAATCTGTATCAATCAAATTTATAGAAACAAACAACCCATAGATAGTTCCACTGAAACTCCTCTTTCTTCTTCAATACTGAGACGTTACCTTACATATGATGAAAACGATGTTTTAAATATCTTAAATCCATTTCTCAATTTCTGAGTCATTGCCTTGTCATCAGTTGGATCAATCATTATTTCCTAAATTAGATATTTCTGAACTTGGCCAAAAAATCCAATTTCGTACATGGGTGTAGCAAGATTTTGTATATAGGACGTCGGATTTAGTACACTAATTATATTTAAAAAAAAATTGATCATTAAGAATTTTTTCAGATGTATTTATTTTTCAAAAATTTATATTTCTCTTGATAAATCTATCCAAAATTGTATTTCTCTTGATAAATGTACTACCACCCAACAACCCCTGACTTGTACCATACCATACATTAGATCAAGAGCAAACAATGCCTGAAAGTGACAATAACTTTGGATTATACCTTCCAATACAGAAACAAAGTCAATTATTTTAACACCCACCATTCATTAAAGAAACAGTGTCCCACATGCTCACACAATCATCAAAGAAAAAAACATGGACAAAGAGCCCAACTACTGGATAAGGATGTTACTTACCAAGAGAATCTCTCCCACAATAAATAAACACATTTCACCATTTTATTTATTCACCCTGTATGTAGTATTATTATAAAATAATACCTATAAATTGATTATTTTTCAATGTCTCCAATATATATATGTATATATAATTTAGAGTTTATATTTCATAACAGCAGCAAATTAATTCCCTACAAAAAATATCCTGCCCCTCATATCTTTTCTCTCTATGTATCTGCAGCAGCAGAGGGGTACAAGGATATGGGGAAGACCTCACAATCCAACTTGCTTGCTTGTAGCTGTGGTTACATCATCATATATATATTTAGACATATATAATTAATTATATATTATTATGGAGTAAAATGTGGCTCAGCAGCTGTTCATAGTTTGGGCAATATGATGAATCAAGATCAATTATAGCCTTGGATTGAATCAACAGCTTGATCTGCACCATCCAATACTATCTCTTGGTGCCTGCATTCTTGGCTACAAAAAGCTTTCTCACCCCTGCAATGCATAAAAGAAATGTTAATTTGCAATTTTGCATTTAAATACACATTTCATTAGAGAATTTGGGAGTTGGGTTTTTTAAAAATGGATACTTTTTTAATGTTTGGCAGGTATGTATAGAGATCCAAACTTTAAAGATGGAAGAATCAATAAAGAATTCATGGCTCACCAGATTCAAAGTCATCTTTAAATATGCATAACACTAGTACAAGCAATGTATCCAAAAGTATAGCAGCTCATATCACCAAACATTTAGAAAGAAAATTGGCCTTCTGAAACCGGTTACGAAAATTGTTGATATTCATGTTGCATAATATGCAAGGATCCAGCAGTTAGCAAGATGAACCAACCCAGAAAGCTAATTAGCAAGAAGCTTAAATTAAAATGATGCCAAGGAAACTAAGCTGCTTTCCATAATACATTAATCAATAACTCTACCACTGTTAGCAACTGAAACTGAGACTGCAATAATGGTGAAAGTCGAAAACCCGTAAATCAATAATGTCCCTAGATCATTCTTGTTGATGCAGAAACTAGATAAATTAATGTTCCAACTTAAACTAGATAAATTAAGGAAATGTTATCAATCTGCCAATCAGTAAAGAAATTACCTGTAAATGAAAATGTCTTTAGTCTGCTCAAGGCTCTTCTTGCAAGTATAGCACGAGCTCAGGAAGTTAACCGACTTAGGTTTCGGCTTGGGCAGCACTGATCGATAGCTCTCCACAACGCAGTTATCGAATATGTGAGTGGTTCTAGGGTTAGGTCCATGGTATATCACCCGTGTATAGTCCTCAGAAAGCTCCATTTCCCTCACAGACAAGCATTCCGTTAGAAGCCGAGGGGAATTGGGGTTTTGGGTTGGATAACCTGAATTGTGAGTTTTGAATGTCGCTGAGAGCTGCGAATTACGAGTGTTGGTTCCAAAATCAGTAGGGGATTTAGGGGTTTCATTAGTAGGGATCAAAGTATGTGGTGGCAAAGGAGGGATCTGAACCTTAAGGGAGGGTCCAAACAAAATCAGATTGCTCTTTGGTTTATGATGATTTAGTTCAGGCATTTTGTCAAACAGCTTGTCTACCATCGCAAGGCCAATACCCCGGGACTCAAAATCTTCCCATGAATGCTTCTTCCCTGGGAATTTCGTGGGGCTATGAGCTCTAATTGAAGAAAATGGTTTGAGGTCTAGGACTAAGGTCGGGCTAATCATGGCTTTGTGGTCGGAGCAAAAATTCGATAGAAAACCTCTGAAACCTGAACCGAAAAAGGGAATATTGAACCTGCTATTCGGGGCCGGAGAAGGTTGAGGACGATGGTGATCGGCCACTAAAGCCTGCTTCCCTAAAACTGCTCGAGATCTGTTCCTGAGCATTCCCGATGCCTCAAACGGCGCAAATATCCACAAAATTTCACTGCCAAATCAAACAAGAAAAATCAAACTTTCGAAATTGGAAATATGCAGAGAAGAAGAAGAAGAAGAAGAAGAACCCTAATTGAGATCGTATCGAAGTAACTCACCGTGAAAAAAACTAGCAGACGTACGACCAATCCTTCATCAATTCCGGAAACGCCGAAATCGAATCAGATCAAAAACAAAAAATCAATCAAAACAAACAAACTCCAAAAGAAAACTCGAAACCAACAGAATCCAGGGAAAAGAGACGGTTTTCCTATATCTCAGTAGCCTCCATGAAATAATTCACACGATAACGATACTCTAATTGCTCCTCCCCCTCCAGATTTTCCTTCTCTCGCACCTCAAAATCCGAATAAAGGAAAGCAGACGATTGAATGTTATAAAACAAAAGGCACGGTATTAGAGAGAGAATCAGAACAAAGCTCCACCGCCATAACCAGGATTCAAGAAACGCAACGGATTGAATCGCAGCTCCCAATGAAAGGAAAAACCATCGTCGTCATCACCACGGAGAAGTAAATGAGAGGTTTTGAAGCGTCGAACCTCTTCACAGAGTGTTGTGGTGTCTTTCAGTGTCGTATTCTCTTTAGAATGGGGGTTCTGCAGATTTTGTGAAAGAATCTGCAGCTTTTGGGAGAGAGGGATTTGTGTTGAAGAGGAAGCTCTGAGCCTCAAGAATGGAGGGGAAGATCAAGAGAAAGGACGTGGCATATATGGAGAGGAGAGAGAGAGGCGTGTTCATGGAAGTCAGTGAGTTTTTGACAATCCATAAACAAATTACATCCGTTTCTTTAGATTTTGTATTTATTTGCATTCATTTTTAATTTACTTCCTATTGTATATTTTCATATAGGGTTGGGTATTTTATTTTTGGTATCATAATATAGTATTTGACTAAAGTTTGATTTTTTTTTTTATCATATTTATCTCTTTCTTTCTAGATTTTTGTATCATATATTTGTATTTCGTGGACTTTTTATACATCTGTTAGTTAATTATAGTAAAAAAATTGACAAATTAATCCATATATTGTTCAGAAAATCTAACCATGGTCGGACCTAACTCTAGACTCGACCTGAATTGGGTCAATTGAGGCCTAATTTCAACTACTGCAACAGTTAGAACTTTTCAAATACTTAAGTCATAAAAATTATTTCGTGTACCTACAGGGGCGGATGTATTCATTAGAATGGGAGGCCATATGTCCCCCATTCCTAGCTAAGTTTAGTTAGGTAACTTAAGTTTTTGTAAAATATATATATATGTAAGCTTAATATAATATGTAATGAAATAAGGAACCTCTATTTCTCACATTTTTAGTTGTAAATATTATATATTTTCTAAATTTGTAATTTTACATAATATGTATAGGAAGTGAACCTCATTGTACCTATTTATCAACACGTGTTATCTCATGTATTTGTTTGATTTTGAAACATAATATTATTGATTGAAAATTCGTTGTTATTATATAATAATATATTAAAAAAACGTATTCATCTTATTGTTTGGTAATTTGTTACAAATGTACATGTAAAATATGAATATAATATGTATATGTCATTTATAAAGTTTTTATTCATATTTTCACTTGAAAAATATATTTGTAAATATAAAAGAATGATAAACCAATTTCTTTTGGCTTTATTGACAAACAAAAAAATCTCAATTATTTCATTTGCCCTTACAAATGAACCAATTTCTTTTGGCCTTATAGATATTGGTCAACCATGCCAATTAATAATTATTTTGCTATGCATATAACAATATTTGGTATTTAATTATAGTTTATCTATGCACAAAACAAAATTATTGCTTTTCAGCCTTTAATATTAATAATAATATAATCATAAGAGGAGTTTGTGTAAAAGGGGAAAAAAAGTATGGTGCCTTTATCTCAGTACAAGATTGACAAAAAAAAAAAAAAAAAGTAAATCTAAGTAAAAGATAAAGCAACACTAATTTTTGCTAAAGAAAAACTCATAATAATTGGTAAATGGTTCCATTCATCATTTTTACCTTAAAACCAAAGTCAATTAATTATATAGCTTAATTACCTTTTGTTGGGCTATCTCTAATTAATTAGGGTATTACTTTTTAGCATTTCAACTATTAGCCATTAAATTTTAGTAATTCAACATTTTTTTTTTTACTTTTAAGCGCTCCTACTTTAAAAATGTGATTATTCACTTAATTATAGGTGGCTCGCTAGGTCCGTGCTCATACTAAATATGAATACATAGTCTGGAAGACCATGTATAGTGCAATGTCAGGTTAAGACGAGTCATCTAGCTAGGCCAAACTGAGCCATAATTAATTAATAGTTTTGATCAATCAACGTGAGCTAGAGGTCGGGCTCGACTTGGGCAAGACTCGTGCTACGCACAGTCTCACATATTAGATGATCAGGTCTAATATAAGCACGAGCTAATATAAACCCATTAAATATATAAATTGTATCATATGTTATTAAATAATCCCACTTAGTTATTAAGTCACCTAAACCAATAACCAATAGTTGAGATACTAAAACATAACTAGTAACTTAACTAACCATTAACCAAATTTCAATCAAGAATTATTAAGATTAAAAAAAATTAAATAAAGAATGGAGCAAAAGATTTGGAGGGGTTTGTTTGGATAAGGATGGAAAGTTGCTTTGAATGCATGGCAGGTTCTTTGATAATTTCTCTCCCAAGCAGTATTTATGGTTCTGCCAGCTCATTAGCCTTTCAATTCTATTGTTTCACACTCAACTAATGATGTATCTTCTATTTTCTATCTGTATTTTTTCCTCACTTACTATTCTTTCTGGTTGGAAATATGATAGTAGAACTTGGTTATTTAAATTATAATATTGGTTGGTTTTGGTTTCTTTATTTTTTTTTTTTAATTTTAATTATTATTATTTTATTTTCTTTCAGAAACTTGGTTATTAAACCATTGGCTCACCTATCTTGTAATATTGTACTTTGATTTGTGTTATATATTGAAATTTATTTCTTATGAACAAGCTAGTACAATAATGATTTATATATAAAAAATGACAATAGTAAAAATGTACATTTTTATTGCAACCCTTAATTTATTTTTGTAATGTATATTTATAAAAAAATATTAGTAAAATGTAAAATATAGTTAAAACTTCAAACTCTTTCAAATGAGGAGTCTACAAGATAGTTCTAACTTAGTTGACCTCTAAAAATTGCAATTCACTTTTACTAATTGGTCCATTAAACTTTAAATATATTGCTTATAATTTATTTTAACTTGTAAGATATCTTTAAATTGTTTTACTTTTGAAACTTCCCTGATCATTTATTTTTGTCATATTTAAATTGGGTAATCAAACATATATATATAATAAAATTATTGACGGATTCCATAATAGAAAGAAAGTGATGTTTCAACCAAATTTATAAGTTCAAGTAATTGCTTGAAAATATTCGATATCTTTGTTAATATATATATATTTTAGCATTCTCGATTTAACTAATGTTTATGAATTATAGCTTACTCAATTTTCCGCTAATAATGTACCGTATCGTATGTTTAATCTGACCAACTTCATCCCTTTTAATGCGATGTTTCAACTTTCAACTTGGATAAATACACCTACGCGTTAATACACTGAAAAAAACCTATTTCCAGTCTGAATTTTGATCAGAGTGTCAGTTTGGTGTCTGAATTTTAAACTGTTGCTATTTGCTATCTGAAATTTCAGTTTTGTGCCTATTTGGTTTTCCGTTAGTTTTAGGGCTTAATTTTAACATATTAAGTTGAAAAGACTATTTTGCCTTTTTTTAAAAGCACCCCAGCTCCGGCCACCCACCTCCAATCGGTCGGAATAGGTCGGAATTGGCCGAGAATCGGCCAAAATCAGCCGGAATTGGCCGAAACCCTAAATCCTAAATCAGAGCTCCTTAACCCTAAATCGGCCGGAATAGGTCGGAATAAGCCGTAATCGGCTGGATTCGGGACGGGTTTGGCCGTAATCGGCCGGAATCGGGGTGGGTTTGGCCGTAATCGGTCGGATTCGGGGTGGGTTGGCCGTAATCGACCGGAATCGGGCTGGGTTTGGCCGGATTCGGCTGGGTTTGGCCACAATGGGCCGAAATCGGCCGGAATAAGGTTGAGTTTGACCGTAATAGGCCGGAATCGGGCTGGGTTTGACCGGAACCCTAATTATGGTCAGGGGTATTTTTGGAATTTTGAAATTTGTTCACCCACATGACCACCACGTGACCACATTTCGTCCAATTTAACCCCCAAAATAAACGGAGACACCAAATAGCAACATATGTGAAAATTCGGATAGTCATTATAAACACTCAAACACCAAACTGACACATGGGTCAAAATTCAAACCGTAAATAGGTTCTTTTCCCTAATATTTACTATAACTTAGAATTTAGTAAAGCTATTTAGCCTATTTAAACAGTTTTTAAGTTTTAGACCGTGGGAGATGGATAGACAAAAAATTAAGTATTTAATTAATTTTAATGCTAGTTGAATAAGGATAACTTATATTAATAAACCAAATGCTACTTAAAGAAAAGGGGATATGTAAGTTATGTAATATTGTTATTTTATAAAGATTAGATTCTATATGTGCAAGTGTGTCTATTTTATATTGATTGATTCCTCAATGATCTGCAGGTGATGCCATGTTTACAATCTATCAATATTCTATTGTGATTCATCATTGTTTTTTTTTAAAATGCTGTAGGATTTTTCAAAGAATAATAACAAATTAACTATAATAATATTTATCAGACAATTTTTTTAACAACTTATATAAGTATCAATTTCTTCTTCTATTTTTGTTGTGTGCCAGTTATCAATTTCTTCATTCAGTTATGGAAAATGAACAGTTAAAAAAACTTAAATTTCGTTGCAAGTATCTGACACTGATAATTTAAGGGTTAAAAACCAATTTCTTACTAAATTTTGATGCAAATTACGAATTATTAATCGGATTTTAATATTTTAAAATGACTATATAGACTTTCAATTAGTCAGAAATTGATATCTCCATCGTGTAATTTTACGAGAGGTCTTTTAATGTGTATCTATGATGAATTTGTTAATAAATTGAAATAATTACAATAAATTATGTTTAAATGAATGCTCAGTTGGACATTTGTCGATTCTAACAAATTTTCGAGTTGAGTGTCAAATTTAATGTATTTGGTTTCAAAATTTTCAATTTATTAACGAAATCATTTGACAATATTTTACAGAGGGAAAGAACCTATTTAGTGTCTCAAGTTTACCTCATGTTTCAGTTTTGTGTCTGACGCGTACTTATACTGTCCCAAGTTTGAATAGTGTTGCTATTTGGTGTCTCCGTCAGATTTTGAGGTTAAATTTAACAGAATTCGGTCATGTGACCAGCACATGACCAAATAAAATTGAAAATGCCCAAATTACCCCTAAACCCTAAATCAGGTCAGCTGCTCCACCGCCAGAACCCTAAATCGGCCGGAACCCTAAGTCAGCCGGAATCGGGCCAGAATAGGCCGTAATCGGTCGACCCTAAATCGGCCGGAATCGGCTGGAATCGGGCCGGAATAGACTGGAATCATCTCGTTTGGAGGTGGGGGGCCGGAATTGGAGGTGTGTGGGTCGGAATTGGAGGTGGGTGGCCGTAATCGCAGGTGGGTGGCTGAAATCGGGTTTAGGGGCAGTAAGGTCTTTTCATCTAAGTATGTTAAACTTAACACCTAAATTTAACAGAAAATCAAATTACAACACTATTCAAACTTAGGACACTCAATATCAACACTTTAATCCTAAGACACCAAACTGAAACATGAGGTAAAACAAGAAGATGTTCGTGTACAATTTATAGCTGTGTAAAATTCAAACTGTAATTGACTTACTAACCCTATATTTAATTAAGTATAACTAGGCTTAGTAGGTGCCGTGCGGGTTAAGTGAAGGTGAAATCTTAAGAAATCGGATGACATACAACCCAGGCCACCATCCACATGGCAACACGGATTGCATGTTGTTCACTTCTTGTACGTTTCTTTCATTAAATTATTATTATTATTATTATTATTATTATTATTATTATTATTATTGATTGATCACTTATGTTTATGACTAATCATTACATATTGTTTATAATTGATTTCCTAATCTTTTGTTTGCAAGCCACAGTTCCTATGGATGAATTGAGAACTTTCACTAGTTCTTCCTATTATATATATATATATATATGAGGGTTAATAATTAAATAGATTCGTGACATTTGGCTCACTTACAAATAGAGCTATCCATTTTTATTTTTATTTTAAAATTCGGTTAAATAAAATTCAATTTTCTGAGAAAAATTGATATCATTATTACAATTTATATAAATTGGATAAAAAATGAGTATGCTTTGGCCACATAAAGTCTTTTAATGTGTATGTAAGATGAATTAGAGAATAAATTGAAGGAATTGAAGCGGAATACTTTTAATTGGACGTTTAATTTGATTTCCCTCAATTCCAATAATATATTAGAATTGAACGTCCAATGAATGTATTTTATTGTAGTATTTTCATTTCCATACCTATCAAAATACATTCATGGCCGAATGCTAGTATTTTTTTTTTAATTTTTAAATTTGACGTAAATTGTAATATAAATAGTATTTTGTTTTAAAATTAAAATTCAAGTACCAATTTTGTAAATAAAAATCCGAGTAAAGATATGTTCAAGTACTGATTTGATTATTAATCCTATATCATACGAAATACAAGGGAATTAAAAATATTTTTTCTATTAAAACGTCTAAAAGGAACAAAGCTTATATATTTAATAAACACTTAATATATTTGAATAAAATTCCCGGAAAAATATGAATTAATAACACTATAGTAAAATTTCAGTAAGGCATAAAATAAGAACACGGTAGACAGATTCCAAAAAAAAAAAAACTATATATGGCCAAAAAAAAAAAAAAAAAACTACATAATCTTACGCGTCAATAGAAAATAAATTATACCATGCTATTGCTAACTGCTAAAGTACATACTTGAGCGGGGCCCACCTATTTCATGATAAGCTTGTGGGCCCCCACCCTGCTTTAGCTTTCTTCATTTGTAGGCCCAATGAAAGCAATGGTAGTAATCTTCTTCATTGAGGCCCACTATCACATTATGTACATCTATATATTATATATAAGCTATACAATTATGTCATCTAAAATAATTGGGGAAAAAGTGCACATAAATTATACACACATATAAAGATGTAAGAACAATAAACCGATCCAAAAAAGTTAAAATTCGAGTAGTACTAGAACATAGTACATGGTCGAAAACGTGCTACATGCAGTGTCATATCAACTAATACAAATAGGGGTGTAAACCACTCGACTCGACTCACTTTACTCGAGCTCGAGCTCGAACTCGACCGAGCTCAAATTTTTCAAGCTCGAACTCGACTCGAATTCATACTCGACGAGTTCGAGCTCGACTCGGCTCGATAAGTTTAAAATTCAATTAAATTATAAATTGTGCGCCTTAACTCGAGCTCGAACTCGACTCGATTAGTGTTTTGACTCGAGCTCGAACTCGAGTCGACTTGAATATACATATATATAATATTATGTAAAGCTCAAATAAACTCGAGATCGAGCTCGAACTCGACTCGAATAGGCAAAACAAAAAAGCTCGATTAGGCTCGCGAGCCTCTCGAGTCGAGTACCACTGAACTCGTACTCGACTCGACTTCATAAAAAGCTTGACTCGAAATTTACCGAGTCGAATTCGAATATCGACCGAGCGGATCTCAAGTAGCTCACGAGTAGTTTGACTCGTTTACACCCCTAAATACAAACATAACCATTATGAATAGTTTTTTTTTTTTTTTTTTTTTTTTTTTTTTTTTTTTTTTCCAAACCATGATAAATAGTTAGCAATAGAATATGAAAGGGTAAAGATTGATGGGAACTCAATCATGGAGATGAATTGATGAGGATGGTCCATGCACTGCTTTGTTGTGGGCCCATAGCTATTAGTGGGCCTCAGAAAGGCTTTGTCGTTTTCTTTCAATGTATAGAGGACCGGCCCATAATTAGGGGTGGGACCTATCTCTAAATTATAGGTGGGCCCATGTTGTCTAGGCTCCGTCTGTTATTGCGCTAGACTACTAAGGATTCAGATCACTTACCTCACTTTTACTTTCTAAATCGTGTCTCACCGTTAAAAATCTTGACACGTGACGTTAAATTTAATATTTTTCTTCTAAGTTTCAATATTCCTCATAGTTTTTATTAAAAAGAGAAATCACAAAATTAATTACACACTGTATCAAGATCTTACAGTGAGACACGATCTGAAGCAGAAAGAGTGGGTCATGTGATCTGGATCTTTAGCTAGAACCCTTTTTAATGTAATGATATGGCAACATAGTGCATTTCTTAAATTTAGAGAATAAGTTATATGAAAACAGATAAATTCCACTTTTAAGGAATACTAAATTCATTGTACCACATTTTTATACATTTTACATAAACAAATATGATGAGTCCGAATTTGAATAATATTATGTAATACCATTTATGAATGACTTTATGTTTAGTGCTACTAGATTAGGTTTAATCATAATGTACCCGTTATGAAATTGAGAAACAATGTAACTACTGAAGTTTGATTATGAAATCTGCATAAATTCAAACACCAATTAAAACCTAACATAATTTTTTTTTAATTAATAGTAAAGTAGCTAAAGACGAGTCTTTCTATCATGTTCCACAATGACTATACTTTTGGTACATTTTTTTTTGTATTTTTCTATTGTCCTAAAGGTGAATCCTAGAGAAAAATTGATATTATTAATAGTATAATGTAAATATCCAGTGTCGTTAAAAAAAATTCATACTTTGTCATACTTTTAAAATTTATATGTGTTACAATTAAGTCCACCCTAATAATAAGAAAAAAAAGCAGAAACACGGTGTTCCACAAGTATGTAGAAAAACCCAAGACATATATATTGGTCTTGAATTTTTTTTTACCCACCTAATTGCACTTGTTGAAAAGTATTTGTGAAAGACCAATTTGATAGTTTCATAAAGTTTGAGGATAATTTACGTTTGATTGTTAATGCAGTTCATCCGTCTCTTTGCCATGTCCGAAGTTGCATAGAATTCGTAAAATCTGTCTCTTCGAAGATCGGCCATTAGCATGTTAGCTTTGAATACAAGGAAGAAGCCAATCTCCATACGAAGTTTACAATCAATCTCTTCTCTTCTTCTGCCGAAGTTATTGTCTTCACAATCTACTACCCTAATCCATCATAAACAGTCCTCTGTGTTCTTCGATTACGCCTCCCTCCTCAAGTCTTGTATCTCCAGCAAATCAGTCGGCCCTGGTAAGCAGATTCATGCGCGGCTATGCGTGTCAGGCTATGGATTCGATTTTCTCGCTTGCAAGAAATTGATCAATCTCTACTGCGTGTGTGGGTCGTTAATCGATGCCCACTACCTGTTCGACAGATTTCCAAAAAGAGATACTTTTCTCTGCAATGTCTTGATAAGGGCTTACGCATGGAACGGACCTTACGATGTTGCAATAACACTTTACTACCAGATGATTGAGCACGGACTTTCTGCAGATAGGTTCACATTCCCGTTTGTTCTTAAGGCATGCTCAGCTCTTGCAGCGATCAAACCCGGTAGGGAAATTCACGAACATATAGTCCGTAGTGGGTTGGAAAGTAATGTTTTTGTGGGTGCGGCTTTGATCGACATGTATGCAAAATGTGGGCTTGTGGACAGTGCCCGCGAGGTGTTCGACAAAATTCAAGAAAGAGATGTAGTGTTGTGGAACTCCATGATCACTGCATATTTATATAACGGCCGCCCCGAAGAATCACTCTCTTTATGCAGAGAAATGTGTTCATTTAGTATCAGACCGAGCGAAGGAACAGTGGTTACCGCAATATCAGCTTCTGCAGACATAGCCGCTCTTCCTCATGGACGAGAGCTTCATTCTGTAAGTTGGCGAATTGGGTTTTGCTCAGATAAAGTTAACACTGCTCTGCTCGATATGTATGCTAAGTGCGGTTCGGTTAAGGCTGCTAGGCACATCTTTCGAATAATTAAGGTTAGAACAATCATTGCTTGGAACACCATGATTAACGGGTATGCAATGCTTGGTTTTGCTGATGAGGCATTGGATTTATTTGACGAAATGAGTAAAGATCGGATTTTTCCAGACCATATCACATTTGTGGGTGTTCTATCTGCTTGTAGCCGTGGCGGTTTGTTAGATTTGGGCTGGAAGTTCTTTGATTCAATGACCACAGACCATGGGATCGAACCCACGGTCCAGCATTACACTTGTATGGTCGACCTCCTTGCCCGATGCGGCAAATTAGACGAAGCCCACGACTTCATTCTGAAAATGAAAGTGTCTCCCGATTCGGGTGTCTGGGGAGCTCTTCTAAACGCTTGCAAAATCCGGGGAAATGCAGATTTAGCTGAGGTGGCAATGGAGAAGTTAATCGCGCTCGAACCCCTCGACGCATCGAATTACGTCATCTTATCGAACTTATACGCGCAAGCCGGGAAATGGGACAAAGTCGCTAATCTCCGAAGATTGATGATTAACGGAGGGATTAAGAAAACCGTGGCTTACAGCTCGATCGAAGTGAAGAACAACGTCCATGCTTTTATCTCAGGTGATACTTCGCATCTCGATAGTGATAAGATTTACGAAGAGCTTAAACGGGTCGAAAAGTTGATTCGGGAATTGGGTTATGTTCCTAATACCGAATCGGTTTTTCACGACGTCGAGGATGATGAGAAGGATCGTATGGTGGGTAGTCATAGTGAGAGATTAGCGATTTGTTACGGGCTTATTTGTACGGCTCCCGGGACGAGGATTGTGATCACGAAGAATCTTAGGGTTTGTGAGGATTGCCATGTCGCGATCAAGCTTATTTCGAAGGTTACGGAGAGGGAGATTACGGTTCGGGATGTTAATCGGTACCATCATTTTAGAGATGGGTGTTGTTCTTGTGGTGATTATTGGTAGATCATTTTTTCTGAGTTACAAAGTTTTGTTGATCTTGATAATAATTAATTAAGAAGATATGATAGTTTGTAACTATTGTATTGTATGTTGCTATAACTACTTTCTGTTTTTGGTTGCCTACCTTACCAAATAAGTGTTAATGATTAAGTATAATGTTGGGATATGGTTCAATAAATTGCATGATTAGGTTAATCATAGAATGTATCAATCTGTCCATTTAGCTGGACCAAAATCCTGCTAACCAGCTATCAAAATGGCAAACATAAGGAACTTTGAACATTTTGTAAAAAATAAACTATGTTTAAAAAAAATAAACTTAAAAATTGTATAATAAAATACAAATTATGTTGATTTTTTTTTTTTTTTTTTTTTTTTTTAACAATCAAAGCTCGATCTAGCTCACATAATTTAACACTATGATGTTTGGTTAGCCATTTAGGTACCACATCTAATCATGACGATACTATGCTTTAGTTTCAGATCTCAATAATTTAAGGGTTAAAAGAACTTAAAAACAATTCCAAGTATATTACACGCTGTTAATTGCTAATGTTGATATTCGGTGTTTCAACTATTAAATTAGTTGATTTTCATTTTTTTTTTTCAATTAAAATTGTCTGAATAAAAAACATATTTTCAGCATCAAATTAGTTTAAACTATAAACAACAAATTTGATACTTCGAAAGTGGAAAACATCATATTTTCATTGCTTAAAACACCAATTTTAACGTGAAAATCAGTAGGAAAAAGCGAAAAAGCAACAAATATAATAGTTAGCATACCGAATATCAACAATCTGAGACATCGATTAACACATAGCCTATAGTTAATACTATTTTTATGTTCTTCAATCAAATTTATGAAATATTTGCCAGCACTACAAAATAGAGCACATTTAATATTGGTAGGAAGAATTGGCCAACCATAGACACCTTCTACATTGTCTCTTCTTAGTACTCCCCATTATAAATAGTCTTACTGATTGACTCCCTAAATACACACCAAGTTGAAAGCATTACTACACACAAAGCACTAGCAAACTAACTTACTACATGGCTATCAAGGGGGCTGAGCTTGGGTTGGGTCTTGCCCTTTTGCTAGTGCTCTTCCACAATGCGGCGGCTCAATCGACTTGCATAACCGCACTCACGGGCCTAACCCCGTGCCTGAGCTACGTCAATGGTAGTTCCTCCACCCCGTCGTCCACCTGCTGCTCTCAACTGTCTAGTGTCGTCAATACCCAGCCGCAGTGTCTCTGTTTATTGCTCAACAACACCGCCTCATCGTACGGATACAACATTAACCAGACGCAAGCCCTGGCACTGCCCGGAGCCTGTAACGTTCAAACCCCGTCCATCAGTCAATGCAACGGTAATCCTGTCATTATTGTGAAATGTAGGAAAAGTATATTAACGACATTAGAATTTTTCTGATAGGGTGAATGAGAAATAATATTTTCCAACATGAAATTTAGATCAAGACACTAATTCAACTGTCCTAAAAGTTGCCATCTTGACCAAGTATCAACTTTTCAACGTCATTACCAGAATTTGAACTTGAACTTCCTTACTCTGATGCCATTGTTGGAATAAAATATCGTCTTATCCAATTTTCATATAATTAGTTCGAACTTCTGAGTGAAGACTTTGACCATACTCTTATACATATTTCAAGATTTATGGTAGCTGTGAAACCAACTGTTTTAAAATTTTAAGTTGTCATCCGATGATCCATTTGGTGATTTTATAGTTTCAAATATGAGACTATAGGCCTATTAAAATTTTAGGATTAGACACACTTATTCCACTGCCTAAAAGCTGCCATCTCGACCCGACATCAACTTTTCAACGTCGTTATCAGGATTTGAACTTGAACTTCCCTGCTCTGTTGCCATTGTTGGAATTAATAAGATACGTCTTAGCTAAGGGTGAGCAAAAAGTCCATAAAGTCCAAGTCCGATCCGGGACCGGTCCAGGACCGAACCGTAAAGTCCAGGACCGTTTGAGTCCAGGACCAATGGACTTCATATTTCGGTCCTTAATGGTCCTGGACTTATTTTGGTCCGGGACCGTTTGGTCCGTGGAGTCCGAATGAGGACCGTTTGGACCGTTTGTTCTTCCGTAGCTAGACCGTTTGTTCTTCCGTAGCTAGATCGATGTGCTGGTACTCGTACTGCTACTTATATATGATGATGATTTACAAAAAAAATAAAATAAACACGTGTTCTAACTTCAAGTCATCTATGTTGGTACTGCTGATATATATATATATCAAACCGTTTGTATACTATCAAGTTGATAGCAAATTGGATTTTATGTATTTTTTTTTCAAAATCGGGAATGAAAAGATCGGAATTGCTTAAACGGTCTTAACAATTTTGTATCGATCTTGAAGAATATATATCCCCGTTATGCTCAGGTTTTTCTTAAAAAAAATTCAGATTTAATATATTAATATTTAAAAAATATCATATATTAAAAAATTCAAATTTAAAATATTAACATTTAAATATATCATATATTAAGAAATTCAGAATTAATATAATAATATTTACAAAATATTATATATTCAAAAAAAAATCAGACTTAATATGTTAATATTTAATTTAAAAAATAAATTCATATTAAAAAAAAAATCAAATTAATTTTAAAAAAAATGGTCACGGATTGGACCTAACGGTCCTAACGGACCTGGACCGAAACCAGGACCGTTAGGACCGAGACCGTTTCAAACGGTCCTAACGGTCCTGGACCGGTCTAGGACCGAAATGGACAAGGTCCATTTCAAATGGACCTTAACGGTCCTGGACCGGTCTTAGTCCAGGACCGGTCCATGCTCACCCCTAGTCTTAGCTAACTTTCATATAAGTTCGAACTTATGTATGAAGACTTTCTGCTCTTAAAAGTGCAGCATATAGCAACATCGACCAACCTTTCCTATTTACATCTCGAACACTAATTTTTTTCATTTTTATGCAGCGGCATCTCCGTCGAGCTCCCCAACTAGCTCCCCAACCGACTCTTCAGATAACACACCGGCTGATAACACTCCGGCAACAACATCCACCCCAGATGTCCCGTCAGGTAATTCGGTTACCCAACAAGACTCTAGTTAGATGTAAATTTGTTAGTTAGTATTTTGATTTTGAGCTATAATACAGTTGGTGAGGATGATATTGCATATTTTTGTCCATGAAACATACATACAGGGTCCAAGACAGTTCCGACCACCACAGACGGAGGTACATCGGATGGAAGCAGCAGCATTGGGGCTGTTTCTCTCTGTTCAGTTGCCATTGCTGTGCTGTCTGCCGCATCATACTTCTAGAGCATTTGGAGTTTTTAAGGTTCTTGATTAAGGATTTCTGTTGTGTCATGTGTGATTGGTTTGGTTTGGTTTGAAGGGATGATATACAAGAGAAGAGTACGTAGTTTTAGTGTTCTATTATTGTCATCTTTTTACTCGCGATTGGATTGCCATCATATATTTTTTTTATAGTACGAAGTTATTTGATTTAATAAAAAACTTATTTTTGTTATAAATAGTTTATGTAATGTTAGGACAACAATATTATATACTCAAGACCAGTTGCACCAACTGTTCAAGAATGTATTCTTCGAAAAAACAATCGGTTGTCTCGACTTAATCCAGTTCGATGTATATATGTGGACGGATTAAGGCCATGTCCATTGGCGAAATATGTATAATTATTGTAATAAGACTTGGGTTTATATGTTGAAACTCTACTTGTAATAATTATAGCTGTTCACTACTAAAACTAAAGTTTTATTGTGGGTCGTGGCCTACATAAAAATGTATTCTAACCTAGAGTATTGACCCACAAGAATAATATCTTTCCTGTAGGCCGTGACCTATAAGAAAGATACATTCTTATGGGTCGAAACCCACAAGAATAAGGGAAAAGAATCTATTTACTGTCTCAAGTTTGCCTTATGTTTCAGTTTGGTGTCTGACATTTAAATTGAGTGTCCCAGGTTTCATTTTGGTTGAAATTTGGTGTCTCAGTGTGATTACTTTAGAGAAGCCAATCCCGACGAAACCGACTGTTATATCCGAGCTCCCAAGCATGCTACCTTCTCGTCACTTTGTCGGGATCATCACCTAAGAAGTTGGCCACATTTTCCCAAGTAAATCATGCTTTGTTGTCGCTCGAAATCGCTCTGCTGGAAACTTTTTTTTTTTTTTTATATATGTTCAACTTTTGGGTGAAATTTGACGATTTTGTGAAAAGTAAAAAGTGATGGATTATAAGTGGGTGAGTGTGTTGATGAAAATGATAGAAAGAAGAGGAAAAGACAGGCAGAGACACCAAATTTTAACAAAAATGAAACCTGGGATAGTCTATATCAACACTTTAATTTTGAGACACCAAACTGAAACATGAAGTAAACCTGAGACACTAAATAGGTTCTTTTCCCCAAGAATAATATATTTCCTGTAGGTCGTGGCTTACATGAGACATGTTCTTGAGGGTCAATACTCACAAGAGTAGTATTTTTCTTGTAGATTTTCAACCTACATAATATTTTTTTATTTGATTTTTTTAGACTAAAAAACAACATAAAGCATTTAGCATACATTGGAACAAGTTAATTAAAATTCAACTAACAATATAAAAAGTTGTAAACTGTAGATTGCTCAATAAAACATCCAACTGCAGTTAGATATGTTTCATATATGTCATACATACAACATCCAAATAAAACAACCAAGTACACTACCATATTACTTAATTCCATTTAGCCTACTCCTTTGAAACATGTCTCCTACCATTGTGCTTAGAACATCATGTGTTCTTGACAAAATAAAGTATGATGCTCCTCCCATTCCTCATCAATAAGTAGTTTTACACAAAACATGGCCATCTTACTTAGCTCAATCCAAAACCTGTCAATATCCCATTTAGATATATTAAAACATGTCAAAACCTGTCAATCCTACCCTTAGCATACCATGTAATTCCAACAACTTCAAATGCATATAAGTACTTAATTTTAAAAACTTCAAGTATGATGTAAATAATTGTTGTTATAATACTTACTTGGTATTACATTGGATTTGAGATGGGTTCTTGTCCCAACTGACGCATTATGTTGAAGACTACCCGTTTCTAGTCGTTGGTTTTGTACTTCAACTCTTTCTAGTCTTGCATCCTTGTCTTTTATCAACTTTTATTGCTCCCACTTGTTTTGTTCCATTGACTTCCTCAACTCTTCAACCATATAAACCAACCATCTTTTTCTACATTCTTAAAATTCATTCATTTACTATATAAAGCAAGAGGAACCAACCATCTTCTTTATCAAAAAAACCATCTTCTAATGCCATTCAATAATCATCCAACAACCATACATAATCCTAACTAAATAAAATGTATCCATTGTCATGGCTTGACTCAACCTGATACATCTGTACGAAGAAATCAAAATTCATTTTCTGAATCTAAGACTAGATAATCTTTCAGGTGATTACTACCCATAATTGTATAACTACACAGATTCATTGATTCCTTAATTAATATTAATACTCTTTTAAATTACATGTAGAGGAGGTAATGAAACATACCAATATAGCTAGAAGCACTTTCTGCATTGTCATGAGATGATTGCTGATATTCTTGAAGTGGTTCTTGAAGTGATTTTCTGGAATTAGCCAATGGAACTGGTGCTGAATGAGATGATGCACGTATCGATCGTCGAGTCATGACTTATAGCAAGTGACCTACAATAGAGCACGAATGGTTTATTTAATGACCATTTATTTTTTCCTCACGAAATCTTTATCTAGTTAGTAATAAGTTAGTTTAATCACAAATTCTTAATCTAATTTCCTCACGAAATTTTTATCTAGTTAGTGATGAGTTAGTTTAATCACAAATTCTTCATCTAATTTCTTCACAATATCGTTATCTAGTTAGTGATGATTTAAGTTTAATCACAAATTCTTTCACAAAATGTTCATATGTTTAGTGATAATTTATTTTTGTCACAAATTCGTGACTTATTTAGTGACTATTTTATCATTTGGTCACTGTTTCATTTAGCCACCAAAGCTATTGTGACCACATTGTGACCATTTTTATTTTGGTCACTGATTCATTTAGTGACTATTTTATAGACTTTTGTGACTAACTTGATAGTCACAAAAGTCATGTTCTGGTGTAGTGCGAGATGCCTTCTGGTCGCCCCACACCTCTCCCATTCCATGATGAGTGGGAAACCTCATGACTTGATGGGCTGTGGAAGGGACAATGTAATTGGAATTGACATTCCCAATATGGCGTTGTAGGCGTTGATCTGGTCGACAACCACAAAGCGCACCTTTAAATGCAAGGCTTTCCATCCTTTTCCCAAGATCATAGGGAGTTGTATTGCCCCCAGAGGGTAAGTTGTTCTCCCTGCAAATCCTACCAATGGGGAAGTCATCTTTTGAAGATCTTCTTCTTGTATCCCATCGCGGTGATGGTCTCAAAGGTGATTACGTCAGTACAGCTTCCTCAATCGACCAGTATTCTTTTAACTTCGAAATTACCTATTTGAGCTGTAATTACGAGGGCGTCTTCCTGGAATAATGTCGCTCTCGACAAGTCCTGCGTAGAGAAAGTAACTATCATGGGTTCGAGTTCCCTTGATATCTTGCGTGTATCTTTCGAGGAGATGTCTCGAGCCGCATAGGTGTCTCGGGCTGTGCTCGACTCTCCTCCAGCGGCGAATCCTCCCGACAAAACATTGATGTTGTTGTCTGGAGGGGATCTCCATCTTCGACCCTTGTGGGCTCGACGACGGTGATGTCGTTGAATTTCTCTTTGCATGAATTCTAATTCTCTCCTTGCCAGGAGGCAATCTTTCGTGTTGTGCCCCTCTTCTTGGCGACTTTCACAGTAAGAGAGGGGACGACGAGTTCCTTCCGTTGCTAAAAGTGCTTCCATCCTTTGTTGAGTTTGCCAGAATTCTCTTGAGGAAACTCCTCGAATGGATGAACTCTCCTCTTGATCTCGTGGGGTTTGGTGTAGAGTTGGGCGATTCACCCGGGCTTGTTCCGCTTCTATATGGATAGTCGCTCGTTGAATCAACTCTTCCAAACTTTCCACTGGTTCAATGTATGGCTAATGATTGGGACTGGGGTCCCAAACCTCTAAAGAACACTTGGATGGCTTCTCTTTCTGAGAGTTCACCTCCGCTATATCCTCCCTGAAATCTCCTAAAGTAATTCTCCAAGGAATTTGACCCCTGGAATATACTCTCAGCACTACGCGTCTGGTTTTGCCTCACTCGACTCCTTGGTGGTGACTTTTTGATCACCGTTCCGGCCCACAGATGGCGCCAAATGTTGGGATCAAAATGACGTGGCCTTGAACTTCTAGTAGTGGACTTCGAGATCTTGCCGGGAGCTAACTCTTTTAGGTATCTTTCTCGACCTCTCGGGTACTTAGCTTCCTTTAGGAGCTTTGTGCTAGGCGAGGACCTGAAAAGGGGTGGGGATGTCCCCTGATTCCACTCCGAAGCTTAAGTCAGTAATGGATTTAGAAAGAGTATTGTAAAGTATCATAATCAAAATTAATAAATGTTTATAACGTTCCCCTATTTATAGGGGGAGATTACCGACTTCAAGTGACGGCCATTATGTCTTGATTGGCTGTTGAATGACGGTGGTTGCCTTTTCTGATTGGTTGAGAAAGACGGTGGGAAGTCAGCTGGTGACTAGCAGGTCGCCACCTCCCGTTTCTTACTAAGGAGGGTTTCCCTAACTGGGTGACAAGCAGGTCACCACCTCCCGTTTCTTACTAAGGAGGGTTTCCTTAACTGGGTGACAGCAGGTTGCCACCTAAGTTTTACCTTTAGAGGAAGGTTTCTTCAATTCTAAAGGTGGCGAGTAGGTCTCCACATGTCCTTTCCTTAAGAGGAAATGTTTCTTTGTTGTATTTAGTACTCAACTCGACTCTTACCTTAAGAGTGAGAGTTCTGAGTGACCTTATCGCCTTGCCTATCTTCGATAGTCGTTTTGGGAGTCGACTTTCCCTTGTATAGTCGTCGACCATTTATCATTATCTCTTCGAGTTGAAGGTGAATGGTCGTCAGCTTCTTTTCTTAGAATCTCGACTTTTATATCCTCGAACCATGTAAGGTCGCCACGAATCATATCCAACAATGTATACTTTGGAATAAGCCTCTGCCAACATGGTCACTTAGTGGGGGTAGATCATGTCAAGCACGAGCTTAAATCAAGTCTTCGCCAATCGATAAAATTAGGATTTATTGGTCATGACTTAATTGGCCGAGCCAATGAGCTTGTCTGCCACAAGCTCGAACTTGATATATATGGCCTCATATACCAAGCGACCAAGCCTGCGTATGCTCAAGCAAAGACGACCCTCTAACTAGTTGAACCAAGTCATGAAGCTTATTATTAAAATTTCAAATAAGTGGGTACCAAATATTAAAAAAAAAGGGTTAACAGGTCTTTTGGTCCATGATGTTTGACCGCTTTTGGATCTTGGTTTATTATGTTTTTTTTTTGCCTAATTTTGGTACTATATGTTTGCATATTTTTCTAATTTTGGTCCGACCGTTACATTCCGTCCATTTTTTCCGTTAAGTGACATGTGCTAGTCACGTGATCCACCCTGAACTTTCAATTTGTTCAAACTTGGAGGAATTGACCCATTGAACTAGGTTTATGGTGTCAATTCCCCCAAATTTGACCCATTAAACCTAGTTCAACTCGCCCAAATTGAACTAGGTTTAGGGTGTCAATTCCCCCAAATTTGAACAAAATTGAAAGTTTAGGGTGGATCACGTGACTAGCACATGTCACTTAACGGAAAAAATGGACGGAATGTAACGGTCGGACCAAAACTAGAAAAATCTGCAAACATATGGTACCAAAACTAGACAAAAAAAATATTATGGATCAAAACCCAAAAGTGGTCAAACATGATGGACAAAAAAACCTGTTAACCCAGAACAAAATTGAAGTACCGAAGAACGACATGACAAATAGTTGATATTCCTACGGAAAACAATTGGGTTTTGGGTTGACATACTCTGTTAGTTCGATTCTGCTTTGCTCGTTATTCTACGCGGTGCTACTTATTTTAGTTTTTAATGTTCCTATATAACGCACGATAAATTATTTATCTATATATCTAATAAGGAAACATGTGAGAGAGTGAATGTTTCTAAGCGCGCCACGTCAGCGATTAAGAGGGCTTCAGAGCATGACACATCAGCGAGTTATTGTCTTCATGAGTCAAATATGCATTGGGCCGACTGATTCGTTATTTTATATAGGCCCGATTCAGCAAGTTTGCTTCAACAGAGCTTGCCACCTCACAATCGAATTGGTCCTGTAAATCACTCGGCCCGTTAACCCGTTCAGCCCGGTCTCCAATTAAAACCCATACAAGTACCAGCGCCACTCCTCTCTTTTCATCTTCCTTTGCTATGTCACTTAATTACAATACTGAAACAGACAAATTAAATTGCAATATTGAAACTGAACAATTAAACTGCAATACTGAAGTGAAGCAATTAAACTATTATAACTGAAAATAAGCAATTATTAAATTGGAATATTGAAACTGAACAATTAAACTGCAATACTAAAGTGAAGCAATTAAACTATTATAACTGAAAAATAAGCAATTAAATTGCAGCTTAAGCAAGCAATAGGGGAAATCTAATCGTCATACTCATAATGGAATACAACTATAAACCTTCCGCATCAGATATGTTGAACCAGACAATTTAAAGAGAACTCTTCTACTCTCAAGATGACAACTCTCTCGGCACTTTTTGATTCTCATCCTTACAAACGCACGGGCAATGCACAAATCTCCATCGATCAACCCTTGCAAGATTAAAACCACATGCAGTGTACATGATGTACTGGATCCTCAAGAGGACAAAAACATAAAAATTAAAACCCATAGAAGAGACATGAGAAGGAAGTGGAAGAAAGTTTGTATCCAAATCAAACCAACCGAGTTCACAAAATTACCTCGAATTTTATCAAATCTTGCGGCATGAACAGATCTGGAAAATGTCGAGGTTCGTGGTTATGCATGGTTGGGTGTTCGATCTGGTTGATCTGATTGATTTCGGTTTGGCCGGGTTTGGCTCACTCCCTATCTCCGATGGCCGACTGGATGAGGGCGGAACGAGCCGCAGACGGTCAGATGCTCAATCAATATATTTTCCCACGGCGTATGAAAGAGGAGTGCCTGACGGGCGAAGATGGGTCGACCGTTGGTCCGAATCTAGGCTCGAGGTGGACTTCCAGGAAAAGACGGCGTTGGTAGCGAGATTGATTCAGCGACGGTTATCGAATCGACGGTGAGATTGTGTTGACCGGTGGTGGAAGCGCGGGTTCTGATGGATGCTATGGTCGACATCAGGAGTGTGATTGTTCGGCATCGATGGTTATATCTCAGAATTGATAAGTTCAGAGAAAGAGTTTGATGTTGCGGCGTGAAGAAATTCTACAGTAGGGCAAGGGTAGAGATGAAGTACGTGGGGTGGGTTAAGGGTTAAAATTCAGTTTGGGCTATTGGTTTAAAAATAATTGGGTTGGTCTTTAGACCTAAAACTTAATTTAAGTAACTTTCGATAGTGTATCAATTAGAGAATTATATGTATGTACATTATAGTTTTTGATTAGTTATGAATTAATAAAAAAAGATAAATATATAAAAAAATTATGAGTCTTTGAGAAGTTTGGTATATACGAATTGTACTACCAATTTTTTTATGGTGGCAAAAAAATTTATATGTACCGGTCTGATTATTTAAGTTGTTAAAAGGTATGTAATTATATGAAATGCCGGTAATTTTACCAAAGAGTATGTACACTTCAAAAGTGTGATATAAAAAAAGGTTAAAGATCCTTTTGGTACCACATGTTTGCAAAAATTACACTGTTCATACTACTAGTATTTTTTCGTACCGAATTGGTACCATATGTTTCCAAACCTTACTGTTTTGGTACCTCCGTTAGGGTTCCGTCAAAAACGGCCGTTAAATGGCATGTGCCATGCACGTGACCAGCCCAAAACTTTCAATTTTGTTACAATTTAGTCCATCTAATACATCCCTAACTTTTATTTTGTTCAATTTAGTCCTAAAACTTAAAAATCAAACCATTTCCCCAAATTGACCTAGCCAATTGGGGCTAGGTCCAATTGACCTAGCCGGACCTAGCTTAGGGCTAGGTCCGACCCTAGGTCGGGGTCGCCTGGGTCCGGCGACCATGACCCAGGGTCGGACCTAGCCCTAGGCTAAGTCCGGCTAGGTCAATTTGGAAAAATGGTTTGTTTTTGAAGTTTTATGACTAAATTGAACAAAATAAAAGTTAGGGATGTATTCGATTGACTAAATTGTAACAAAATTGAAAGTTTTGGGCTGGTCACGTGCATGGCACATGCCATTTAACGGCCGTTTTTGACGGAACCCTAACGGAGGTACCAAAACAGTAAGGTTTGGAAACATATGGTACCAATTCGGTACGAAAAAATACTAGTGGTATGAACAGTGTATAATTTTTGCAAACTTGTGGTACCAAAAGGACCTTTAACCCAAAATAATATTATTAAGGGCCTGAATTTTGAGTTATGTTTATATGAGAGGTCTCCGTCTATTTTTTCTGTTAAAAGTGACGGAAAGTGGTCACATGCCAAGCATGTGACCGAAAATAAACTGAAAACCCGAAAATGCCCTCCGACCAAAGTGTGCCCCTCACCTCACATGCTTGACCTAAGAAGACGAAAATTCCCTTTAAGCCACCACGGCTCCGGTGACCACCACCACCACCCCGACTCCGGCAACCACCACCCAACTCCGGCAACCACCACCCAGCTCCGACGACCACCGCCCCGACTCCGGCGACCGCCAAAAAAGCTCCGATCAGAGCTTTTTTGGCGGTAGCCGGAGCGGTGGTCGCCGGAGCCGGGTGGTGGTCGCCGGAGCCGGGTGGTGGTTGCTGGAGTCGGGGTGGTGGTGGTGGTCGCCGGGGCGGTGGCCGGAGCCGTGGTGGCCTTAAGGGCATAATTAGTGTGCAAGGGTATTTTAGACATTTCACATTTCATTTAATTAAACTGATAAATTGTATAATAATTGCAAAAGGGTAATTCTGTCATTTCACGTGGTTCCGTTACATTTAACAGAAAATTTGGACGGAAACCCGAAAAAACACAAACATGAAAATTCAGGCCCTTAATAATACCATTTTTCAATTCAGACCCATTTTGACAACATTGGCAAACATTGAGGCCCCTATTGTGTTCTTAACCTTAAATAAAACTATTAGTACCGCATTTATTAAAAAAGTTAACTATAAAGTATCTTATGACTTGATTCATTAAGTAAGCTTCTTAACTCACTCTATCCGATTAAAACTCTAGATTGATCATAACTCAATTACTCAAATTAGGGAGCTTGCACGATATGGTCTCCCCAGGCCATGCGATTAGGCTCGTGCGCACTTAGGGTGACCCTAATATCTAGGTGAATCGAGATAAATTGAATCTTATAGTACTCTCATAACTTGGGGAATTTTCCCTTTTTTTCCAAAATATATTTCCCTATGAGTCAATGTGAAAGTCGTCGACCAATTCTAGCTATAAAACTGGCATTTCGTCATTGTAAAGGTATATAAATGATTCAGTTATCGTGGGCTGCAGCAATTGGATTAACTTAAACAAGTATTTGGGGGCTACTTATCAAACGTGCAAGCAAGCTAGAGTACAGAGAACAGCTAAACTATACAGAGGATTTATCAAAATCCCAGACATCATTTTTTTTTTTTAAGAACACGATAGGAGCCTGAATGTTTGCCCATGTTGCCAAAATGGGTCTGAATTGAAAAAACGTATTATTAAGGGCCTGAATTTTGAGTTTTGTCTTTTTTCAAGTCTCCGTCCAAATTTTCTGTTAAATCTAACAGAACCACGTGAAAAGACAAAAATACCCTTTTGTAATTATTATACAATTTATCAATTTAATTAATAAAATGTGAAATGTCTAAAATACCCCTATACACTAATTATGCCCTTAAGGCCACCACGCTCTGACCACCACCACCCGGCTCCGGCAACCACCACCGGCGACCGCCACCGGCCTCCGATCGGAGCCAAAAAAGCTCCGATTGGAGCTCCGAAGCTCCGATCGGAGCTTTTCGGTCGTCGCCGGAGGTCGGTGGTGGTCGCCGGAGGCCGGTGGTGGTCGCCGGAGTCGGGGTGGTGGTGGTCGCCGGAGCTGTGGTGGCTTAAATCAAACATATGAGAGACACAATTTGGTCAAAGGGCATTTTCGGGTTTTCAAATTATTTTTGGTCACATGCCAAGCATGTGACCACTTTCCGTCACTTTTAACAGAAAAAATAGACGGAGACCTCACTTATACACAAAATTCAGGCCCTAAATAAAACGTTTTTTCAATTCAGACCCCTTTTGGCAACATGGACAAACATTCAGGCCCTTATTGTGTTCTTAATTATTATTATTATTTTTTTTTTTCAACCATTGCAATATTTGACTAGAGAAAAGACAAAAGGGATATATTTATAAACTTTGAAGTGCTATACAATATATAATTAGTAAAGTCATGGGTCAACCCACCTAAACCTCTATATATGTACATGATGGGGGCAACATGGGTATCTTTTATGGGAAGAAATTAAAGGAAATTAGCGATGGATAAGCCGAGACTTAACGTTTCATCATCGGCACTTGTGCTCCTAATCATCGCCTTCCTTTTCGAGGTTCTTCTAGTTCAAGCTCAAGATCAATCAGGTTCTACTCTACTATAAAGTATAAATGCACATTATATTCTCCATCATGCAATAAAAACATACATACATATATATATATGCAGATTTATGTCATTTGGAAGGTATTCACATGTACTTCTACATGAAAAAACCGTTTTAAAATTAGAGTATAGACATTGGTAGTATTGTGGCTAAAAGCGCTTACTCCCAGGTGTTTTTGCTCCGAAATACGATGTTCGAAACCCCACGGGAAGTCACCTCGCGGTGACCCGATTACAATATCAGTTGCCTCATGACACACATACCATTAGACATAAGACGATATGAATAAAATTATTAGTCTTAAGGGGCCGACATCCTAACTATACTAGGTTGCTGGTGATGTTCCGTTGACGAGGCCAACGTATACGCTGGTTGTCCTCTAAGTCTAGTCGGAAAAAAAAACTAGACCATGAGAAGGTGATTCCAAATATTACGTAGCAAAGATGAGTATAAGGTCGCAACTACTAGCTATTATTCCTTTTGTAGCAAAAAATAATCAGAGTAGAAAACGTTATGAATTTTTTATTACGATATTTAAGAGTAAATAATATCATATTAAATTTAGGTAAACAAATATGCTTATAAACGTTACATTTTTGTGTAGTATTGCACAAAAAATTGCATATTATTATTTAATGAGGCTGATTTTTCTGATATGTGTTAAAAGTTTAGGGTTAGTCTTAGTACTTGGGCATTCAGTATATGTACATCAAATTAATTGCAGTCGTTAATAGTGTGTCTTGGCCGTCACCGAGAGACCCATGTTAGTAATTGGACTTCTTATAGTTTTTTTTTTTTTTTACTTAATTATCAGAAGTAGCGACAGGTTTTCCACAGCTGTCGATAGAAGGCACAAAATAATAGCGACAGTATAAATATCCTTTCTCCAAAATTTTTTTAGCGACAGAAATTCATTACTGTCGCTAATAATCTGTCATTGATACCTCTTTTTCTAATAGCGCTATCACATGGATTCCATTTTTGCAACACCTCGGTTTACTCTTATATTACGGATAATATAGATATTAACATAGTAAATAGATTATTATAAATTACGTATTTTGAAATAAGATGTCGATACATGTGCAGCTAATCTATGTGCTAATAACTTGTAAATATAATTAAACACACTTGTAGATAGATGAGTGTATGCCTGGCTTGTTTCCAATTGAAAATTGTTGGACAATTGGGCTTGACAGTGTGACCCAATAGTCTTAGTGAATGATATTTGGGTCATACATAAGTTATGAATAGTAATTGAAGTACCACACGCAGGTCCGGGGAAATTAATTGTTGTCTAATTTTGCAAACCGAAGTTATCTATTCTAATTGTGTCCAGATCAGTGTTATCAGAACCGGACCGGACATCGAACCGGTGAGGTGCCCGGTTCCCGGTTCGAGCGGTTCGAACCGGTTCGAACCGGTTCGAACCCGGTCCGACCGCCTGTCTAGAAATTTCTTGTTTTACACCTGATGCACTATCCTCCACTGCATTTATCCTGCGAGAGCATTAAATGTTGTCTCTTCCCCCAATGCTCCAACCTTCTTCCTCTACATCTCTCCACATGCCCTCCACTTTTGAAGCTCTGCCCTTTCATCTACTTCCAAATTCTTCTGAAATGATGATTCAGTTTCCTTCTCTTTCAAAGCTTCCTTCCTTTCCTTTATACCCGAGTGATTAGATTTAGGGATTGAACATTGAAGAGTGGAGTTTCGCGGCAGTGCTTGATTTAAGGATTTAGGTTTTTCTAGCGGGGGTGGCTCTTCGGTCGTGGTTGGAGCCAAGTAGTTAGGGCGAAAAGTTTGATTTCATGGTGTGCATCAGTGCGTATATTGGAGTTGTCTTTGGCAGTGTCTAGATTGACTTGGTTAAATGCTGGAATCGGATAAACGACAGAGCTGGAGCCAAGCAGAACTGGACCGTTTGGGTTGTGGATCGGTTATGATAACACTGCTATTTAGGATTTGAATGTGGGATTATTCGATTTTTAGTGTTCTGTATTTGAATTTGGGGATTTAGGGTTTTTACCGATTCGGATTTGGTGTTCAGACAGCGAACCGGCGGTCCGTCCGGTTCGCCAAAAATCGCCCGGTTCATTAAAAACCGGTCGATTGAACCGAGTTCGTTGGCGCGCTGGTCTTTTTATTGAATCAGATCGTTTGGGTGTCCGGTTCCCGGTCTGATCCGGTCGGACCGCCGGTCCGGTCCGATTCTGATAACATTGGTCCAGATACATTGCACTTTGTGATTTGTGCAAGAGTATATTTTATATATGCATAATATATTTTGTGCATTTATGGACATATAATCCTACCATTTAATGGTTGTTATATTTTATTTAGGGTTAAAGGTACTTTTCATACCACATGTTTAACCGAATGTGGCTTTTAGTACTGGATGTTTAGTTTTGTATACTTTTGGTACCAAACGTTTGAAAATGTGGCTTTTGGTACATCCGTTAGTTGGCCGTTAGTTTTGGCCGTTAAATGACATGTGCAAGTCACGTGATCGACTCTAAACTTTTAATTTTGTTCAATTTAGTCCCTCAAATATATTCATAACTTTAATTTTGTTTAATTTAGTCCTAAAGTTTCAAAATCGAACCCAATTGGGATCTATGCCCAATTGGGTAAATTTAACCCAAATGGGGCTATGTCAATTGAATTCATTTGGTTTAATTGGGTTCGATTTTGAAGTGTTATGACTAAGTTAAACAAAATAAAAGTTAGGAATATATTTGAGGGACTAAATTGAACAAAATTAAAAGTTTAGAGTCGATCACGTGATTTGCACATGTCATTTAACGGCCAAAACTAACGGCCAACTAACGGATGTACCAAAAGCCACATTTTTTCAAGCGTTTAGTACAAAAAATATACAAAACTAAACATCCAGTATTAAAAGCACATTCGGTCAAACATGTGGTAGTACCTTAAACCCTTTTATTTATAATATATTTTTTAACCCTTGAAATTTGGAAAATCTTCTCGTATAAGTTATATATATATTGCCACCGATTTTCAATGGCCACAATGGCCATGGTGAGTAGGGCTGGGCATGGTTCGGTTCTTAGCCGAACCGGCTCAGAACCGAACCAGAACCAGATTTTAGGTTCAGTTGGTTTTCTGTACCAGGTAAGAACCGAACCAGATTTTAGGTCCTAGAACCGAACCATAGTAGAACCGGTTCGAACCGGTTTTGAACCTTTTTTCATTTTTTTTTACTAAAATTCAAAATATACACCATTTTTTTTTTACTAAAATTCAAAATATACGGCCAATATAGAACTATTTCTAAGTTAAGTTTCGAGTTCAAAACTAAACTCAATTGACTGTAGAACTGATATGAGCTAACATAATATATAATAATAATAACTATATATAAGTAAACAAACCTGCTACGACCACCTATATATCCAATACGAACCAAACCCAAATAGTGAAGGATCTACCCTATGGGTGTAAACGATTCAGCTACTCGTGAGCTTCTCGAGATCGGTTTGGTCGATATTCAAATTCGACTCGCTAAATTTCGAGTCGAGTTGAACTTTTTTTGATACCGAGTCGAGTTCGAGTTCACTTGTACTCGACTCGAGAGGCCCCGCGAGCCTAATCGAGCTTTTTGTTTTGCAAATTCGAGTCGAGTTCGAGTTTGAGTTTTTCGAGTTTTACGTAATAATATTATATATGTATATATTGAGTCGAGGAAGAGTTCGACCTCGAGCTAAGATGCACCATTTATTATTTAATCGAATTTTTAACCTTATCGAGCTGAACTCGAACATGTCAAGTATGGCACCGAGTCGAGCTCGAGCTTGAAAAATTAAGGTTCGGTCGAGTTCGAGCTCGAGTAAACTGAGTCGAGTCGAGCTTGCCGGATACTCGGCTTGTTTATAGCCCTTTAATCTACCAAAAAAAAAATGCAAGAGTGTGTTACTATTTAAAAATTTAGGCTTTATGTAATAAAAGTGGTTCTGAAAAACTGGTTCAAAACCGGTTCAGAACCTGTTTTGAACCAGTTGAAAACCGCTCCATATGTTCCTTATCAAAACCGATCCATTTAAGAACCGGTTTAGTCAGAACCGGTTTGTATTGGTTCGGTTCCGGTTTGGTTCCGATTCGGTTCGCCCGAACTGGTTTTTATGCCCAGCACTAATGGTGAGTTAGGATATTACTCATTCTCTGCAACAATTCTCTAAATCTCCTTCTAGATCTCTTTTTCTCTCTCTCGATGGATCAAAGAAGTGTAGCTTATGGATAGAAGGGTTACAAGCGAAGATACCCGATGAAGGAACTGGTGTAGCGCATGACCGTGAACATCGTCATCTTCAACTATCACGCATCCATCAAACGTGCAGCTATCGAAGACTGACGAATCGAGTTTGCTACGGTTTTTCCGATTTACGGTTTCATTCAAATTTCGTAGTAGCGTTTTATTCGATTGATTTTTTATCTCACATTCTTGTTTGAGTTCAGGTATTGTTCGGTTTGGTTGAACGAATTGTATGCACGATTCGTGTCAACGACACTGTTGTATCCTGAGAGGTGATTAGGTGATCGTCCCTGTTTAAACCTCGTTGCATAGCTGAGGGCGAGGTGAGGCGAAATTGCCATAAGGAAAGCGTGATCAGCACGTGCCTCAGTTAAAACTTCGTCTTTCTCATTCGATCTACGGATTGCAATTTCTGTTTTTCACACATATACAGATTACTCGTTAATTGTATCTTGAATACCGAATAATAATTAATTGGACTTTAGTCCTACATGTTTCAAAATTACTGTTTTACCCTGATTTCAACCAACAAAAATATTATCGCGTATAGATACAAAGTAACAAGCTCCTCTACCTCAAGATGAATCATTTCTAATAATTTTGCATGCACCCTAATGACTTTCCTTTCAGGGTTTATAAGCATTGATTGTGGATTGCCCGCGAACTCGAGCTACACCGATCCAGTAACTAACATCACTTATGTATCAGATGAAGCATTCATTGATACCGGGGTCTCCAATGAAATACATAACAAGGATGGTTATAATGTGGGAAGTCAGCAATATTTGTGGCATCTCAGAAGCTTTCAAAACGGAAAAAGGAACTGCTACACACTTAATGTTACTCGCGACCAGAAATATATAATCCGTGCTCATTTCTACTACGGAAACTACGATAACAAGAATGCGGATCCAGAATTTGATCTATATCTGGGTGCTAGCTTTTGGGTTACCATCTCTGCAGAAACCTACGGGGACCCTTTCTATAGGGAAATGATACATGTGGTTTCAACAAACCGCGTACGAATATGCCTCGTGGACAAAGGAAAGGGTGCACCATACATTTCAGTAATTGAGCTCAGACCATTGCCCAGTGCCATGTATGATGATTTTACTTCGGTTCCATCACTGTCGACTCTTCAAAGAAGGGACCTGGGTAATCAGGGTGATCAGGTCGTCAGGTAAGAACTCATCAAACATACCGGCTTATTTGATGCTGAAATTGGTGATGCTAGAGCATGTGAAAGAAACGGTGAAAAATCTATAGAACGTATTTCTAGTCCACATGGCAATGCATAACAACATTCTCTTTCCATTTTATGAACAATAATTACTTGACATGTTTCACTTGACAACTTTCTATGGATTTTTCGCTAAAAATTTCACACTTTAAAGATTTACCCAATATCATAAGACATGGTATATTGCAGGTACAACAGGGGTGATATCTACGATCGCATATGGGAGCCTTATTATAATGATGAAATGGAACCCCTTATGACTACAATGCCATTTAACAAAACTGAATTATCTACTGAATATTCTGTTCCATCAACTGTGATAATGACTGCTGTTACACCGCTAGATCCAGACCAACCCCTGCAGTACGTTTATCCTGATTCCTACAAAAACAAGTCTGCTTTAGTGACGTTTTACGTCTACCTTTACTTTGCTGAACTCCAGAAGCTCACACTCAATCAGTCTAGAGTTTTTGACATCACATCGCATTCGGTTATCTTGGCTACTGAAACTCCGGTTTACATGACCACAACCAAGAGAATGATTCCTGATCTACAAGGACCAGAAATGTATAGTCTTTATCTTGTTAGAGAAAAAAGTTCAACATTTCCACCATTAATCAATGCCATCGAGTTTTTTGAGGAAATCACCATTTTTGATACTCAGACGCAAGAACAAGAGGGTACGTGCGTATGTCATTTTTATTAATTGCACCAATATATGCATGAATTTCCCGGTTATGATCTATACACAACTTATTTTTGTTTGATTTTATTGGATCAATTAAGTCGATGCAATGATGGACATAAAATCAGTATATAACGTGACGACAAGGAATTGGCAAGGTGATCCCTGCACCCCAGAAGCTTTCATTTGGGATGGCGTTAAGTGCGTCCATGATGCGACCAATACCACCAGCATCACATACCTGTCAGTTCACGTTCTTAACTTTCAACTTTGTTGCTATGCCATATACATGTAATATCTATTATAAGTTTAAATTCATTTACATGTCCGTCTTGAAAACAACCTGAATGTAACGGTTGTTCCAGGAACTTATCGTCATCTGAATTGACTGGCAACGTATCTTCTTACATATCAATTCTCACGTCACTTCAAGTACTGTAAGTAAAAGTTTTGTCCTCCTATTGGTACTTAATTTCTAAGTGATTGAAATCTTTCTGAAAAAACACAGTTCGACAAGTTGGTACCCTGTTACCCTGTGTTTTTTATACACTTCTAACATTTACTTGCTGCTACAACATCTTTAACATTCTTGTATTAAGTATGTCATTTATGTTTAATGTTGCAAATAAAGTAACTAGCTTTTGTACTAAGGGCAAAAAAGTGTAACAACAAAATCAAGTTATTTACTAAATTGCAACCATAATAAAAAATGGGATACATAATACAAACCTCTATTGGAAGTTTGTACATCTTCCTTCTCAATCACATGTTATAGAAATCAAATTAAATGACAAAAAACAAATTGATCTTTGTATTTCAGGGACTTATCTTACAACTACTTGATTGGATCAGTGCCGGATTTTCTAGCGGATATGAAATTCCTGAAAGTCATGTAATTCCTCCATGAAACTAATAAAATGTTTTACTACTGAGAGAATGAATATGCAATCTGATCAAGATTCAACTATATTTCAGAAACTTAAGTGGGAACAATCTAACAGGTTCAATTCCGACAAAACTACTTCAAAAATCAAAGCACAGATCATTAACTTTGAGGTATATATGATCTTCATTCAAAGCTAACAGTACACGTTTCTCCTTTTTTTGGGTTAAATTTATCATTGTACCTATAAGTATCTTCCCACTATATGACTTTTGTGTTTGAAATGATTACTTGCAGTTTGGATGGAAATCCTTATCTTTGTCAGCAAGAAGTGTGCAACGGTGCTGTCATAAAAACTAAAAAGAACCACTTATTAGCTATCAAAGTAGGAATTGCAACTGGTTCCCTGTTAATCATTTTCTTGGCAACAATGGCTATCTTTTGGCATCTCAGATTCCGAAGAAACCGTAGATTAGGTATATAATTAACGTAAATACTGCTTTAATTTCTTTTGCCGTATATGTCACTTAATTAATCTATCTTCAGGAGATAATTATGATCATAATAGTTTATAGGGAAAATATAATGCATTTTGACAGAGGGACGGAAAGTCACCCATTTGTGGCCGGAGGAGTTAAGGAACTAAATCATCATAAATCAAGTATAGATATCAAATGAATCTTTTTTTAGTACCAATGATGTGATTAAATCAGGATCGATCATGTTTTGATCGCAGGTTAGGAAGACATTTTGTAATTTATTTTCACACGCAAAGTCAATTTTGCAGGTCCATTAGGTGGCGCCAATAGCCTTCGGATAAGGTACTCAGAAATATCTAATGTCACTAACAACTTCAAGACAATTATTGGTGAGGGAGGATTTGGAAAAGTGTACCTTGGTCAGCTAGGAGACAAGCAAGTTGCTGTGAAAATGTTATCACCCTCTTCATTTCAAGGACACAAAGAATTCCAAGCTGAGGTATACTTATTTACGTTGAAGCAACATCTAATGTAATTACTCATGAGATCTGTCGTGCTTTATCATGGTTAGTCATTTTTAGTGGCCAGTTTCATATGAAATTGTCATTGATATCCTCTGTTGGCATTAATTAACACTTAACAGGCAGAGCTACTGATGAGAGTTCATCATAAGAACCTTATTTCTCTGATTGGGTATTGTGACGAAGACAACCACTTAGGACTCGTCTATGAGTACATGGCACTAGGAAATTTAAGAATGCATCTTTCAGGTATTCATTTGATGAGAATTGGATGATAAGTTTCCTATTTGAGTCAAACTTTTATATATTTTATAATCTACGTACAGAGAGAAATGAGAATACCTTGAGTTGGGAACAAAGACTTCAAATTGCAACTGATGCAGCACAAGGTAAAATGATTTTGAAAGATGTTTCCCCATTTTGTATTTTGAGAATAGAGTGCCAAAAATATCTTTAGTCTTTTCTATCTTAATCAATTGTATTCACACATATATTGACTTATATTGTAGGACTGGATTATCTACATAGAGGATGTAAGCCTCCAATGATACATAGAGATGTGAAATCTAGTAACATTCTCATAACTGAGTACTTCAATGGAAAAGTGGCTGATTTTGGTCTATCCAGGGTCTCTCCTTTGGTAGGAGGCCATGCAACCACTGAAGTTGCTGGAACTCCTGGCTATCTCGATCCAGAGTAACTAAATCTCTTACATGGAAATACTATATGCACCCTTGATCATTTCCGATAACTAGCTAGCTAAAGAAACTAAACTTTATTGCTTTGATCAGGTATTTTGCAACAAATAAGCTGAATGAGAAAAGTGATGTATATAGTTTCGGGATTGTTCTAATGGAGATTGTGACAAGTCGATCCGTTATTAGAACTTCCTCAGAAGACCACATAATTCAATATGTTAACAAGATTATCTCCACTGGTGATATCTCCAGAATCATTGATACGAGGTTGAAAGGGGATGCTGATGTAAATTCCATATGGAGAGTATTAGAATTAGCAACGACTTGTGTTGCTCAAGAATCCACTCAGAGGCCAAACATGAACCAGGTGGCAATTGAGTTAGAAGAATGTCTTGCATCAATTAGGAATCTTGGAGGTGAGATTGGTTCAAGTGTGATAGCGGCTTCTTCGAAATTGAGTATGGAGTCTGGACCAGAAGCAAGATGACTGCATGGATAGATAGATAGATATCCATCCTAATAATAATGTACTGTTCGGTTTGAATTTGATTGATTTGTAATGGGGTGTTTGTTTTTTGATTTGGTTATGCTGTCTTGGTAGACAATGTACATATGCATTTTTTTTGGCCAAGAATGTGCATATGCATTCTTTTTTATATTTCCTTGCAGAAACTTATACCCAATAAACATATACGGTGTTGTTTCGACTCTGCTGTCAATTTTATTGTGTCTTAATAATGATGGAGTTGGTGAACAAATTCTGAAATTACGTTATGTAATATAAGAGACATGAAAATGTTATGTCGTGCGTGTATCAAATTACACTATTATGGTATTTCTCATATTCAGTATATCTTCGTTTTCACATGATTGTAGTTGTTGTTGATGTTATAGAAGAATGAGAATTGTATTATTGATCTTGTTTATAGTTGAGTACATGTACCTATATAAATAGAGATACAAGACTATGTCTATAACAATAGACTAAATCTATAATAATATAATAAGGAAAACATCATCCGATAATATACTAAGAATATATTTATTCCTAATATAAACTTATCTAGATATAATAAAATATATCTACTGATATATTTTATTCCCTAATACGCCCCCGCAATACGGACGTTCTGATAAGAATGCCGATCTTGATACGAATGAATGCTGATGAATAGTCCAGTTGTCATCAACGGATGACCGAGGAGGTCTAGTCGGCAATGACGGAAGCCTGGAGATGTCCAGTCGGCAACGACGAAAGCCCAGAGATGTCCAGTCGGCACCGCGGTAGCCCGGATATGTCCAGTCGGCACGGCGGTAGCCCGGAGGTCCAATCGGCAATGGTGGAAGGCCGGTGAGGTCCAGTCGGCAACGGCGGAAGCCCGAGAGATCCAGTAGACATTGGCGGAGAAGAATTGAGGCGGACATGACGATAATTGGGACCATCGATGTGGTGATTTCGTCAGTTAGCGCTAAATCAGAGGACCGGCGCAGAATTCGTCGACACGGAAGCAGATATTTATTGTCTTATTAGATATGCGAAAAAGACTGAAATCAAAATTGGGCAGGGGGCGGCCGGCATGACAACTGCATAGTTGATGGTGATGCCGACCGCCCCTGGACAGCGGCGATGGTGGGCGGCGGCTTGTAAGTTAAACTCGTTGGAGAAAGAAAGACTCTGATACCATATAGAAGAATGAGAATTGTATTATTAATCTTGTTTATAGTTGAGTACATGTACCTATATATATAAATACAAGACTATATCTATAACAATAGACTAAATCTATAATAATATAATAAGAAAAACATAATCCGATAATATAATAAGAAATCATGTGTCTTATGCTCTTTGACATTTCTTGCTTTTGTCAAGATGTCTCTGTGTTGATAAAATACTGGTTTGATAGGATTCAGAATGCCTGCCGTTATATCGCCTTTTGATGTTGCACATATCCACATACAATTGCAACACACAATATTTGAAAATATGCACGTTGCACGTGCGGAAACAACTAGCAGATCTATTAAGATTGATGGCAAACACTTTTTTTTATTGGTACTCATTAATTCTGTCTGCTTTCTTTCTGTAACAACCAATTTAGCAATGCTAGGATCTTGTTCTTGTTACGGTTAATACTCAACCAGGGCAATATCCTTCAAGGATTAAATTGCATGATTGATTAATCACTGGAATAGTGTTCTTCTGTCCATTGTAGTAATTTGTTGCATTGATAGAGTAGTTAATCTTATATGGGTTTTGGTATAATGTGCTTGGAGTTGTTGGTATTGCGTCCTCAAGCAAATGTTTAAAAAATATGAGGGTCGCAACCCCAGGCTATTGTTTCTAAAGGTTAGGGGTCAGAGTCCTAAGCAAAGTATATTTCAATATCAATGGCTCGGAAGAATGCTAAACAAACGACATACAAACCTTAAAGCTGAGGGAAACTTAACATTCTTCACCATCTTTGAAGTCGATACCATAATTAATCTAGGCTCCTTGTCTATGGCGATGGGGCTGTAAACTGGATTGATCGAACAACTTCACGCAGACTATTGGTTACTACTGTAACTCTTGCAGCAAACATCTGAAGCTCGAATGCAAACAACCTAAGCTTGTATGCAGACAACTGAACTTGTATGCAGATAACTGAGACTTAAGTGCAAATACCTCAGGCTTGTAAAAATAGGAAAGTGAATAACAAAGAGACGTAAATGTAAACTGACTAAATTGATTACTAAAACTGAAGGATTACAACCGATTTAAAGAGATTGCACAACACACTATCCCTAGAATTAAGAACACTACTCTAACTAATCTAGAAATCAGCTAACCAACTGAAAAATGAGAAACATGTGCTGCAAATTCGAAATTTAACAGAAAGATTGAACCGGTCGGTCTGAACCCACATCCGAGCCGGTCTAAACTAACTAACTAAACTTACTAAAACTGGAAACTCCTAACATTCACTCCCTAAGCTTGACAATCTTGCAAGATTCAAGCTTATTCGATGAATTCAACTCCAAGTTTCCTTCTCAGATATTCAAATAAACTTGTCTTCAATGGTTTGTTGAGGATATCAACCACTTGCTCCTCAGCAGAAACTCAACTCAATTTCCTTGTCCCTGCATAAATCTCGAAGAAAATAATACTTGACATCTATGTATTTGCTTCTGCCATGGAGAACTGGATTCCTCGAAAGTTGGGAAAAGAACCTATTTACTGTCTCAAGTTTGACTCATGTTTCAGTTTGGTGTCTGGCGTTTAAATTGAGTGTCCCAGGTTTCATTTTGGTTGAAATTTGGTGTCTCGGTGTGATTAATTTAGAGAAGCCAATCCCGATGAAACCGGCTGTCATATCCGAGCTCCCAAGCATGCTCCCTTCTCGTCACTTTGTCGGGACCATCACCTAAGAAGTTGACCACATTTGCCCAAGTAAATCATGTTTTATTGTCGCTCGAAATCGCTATGCTGGAAACTTTTTTTTTTATTGTTCAACTTTTGGGTGAAATTTGTCGATTTTGTGAAAAGTAAAAGGTGATGGATTATAAGTGGGTGAGTCGTTTGATGGAAATGGTTGAAAGAAGAGGAAAAGACGGGCGTAGACACCAAATTTTAACAAAAATGAAACCTCGGACAGTCCATATCAACACTTTAATCCTGAGACACCAAACTGAAATATGAGGTAAACCTGAGACACTAAATATGTTATTTTCCCTCGAAAGTTTGATGGTGGAGTTGTTATCATACCTTACTTTAGTGGCTGCACCTTGCTCTTCCTTCAGACTTTCTAACATTCTTCTAACCCACAAAACTTGACATGCACAGGAAGTAGCTGCTATATATAAACCCAACTTCAGTACTTGAGAGTGTCACTATTGGTTGCTTCTTGGATGACCATGACACTGCTCCTTGGCTCAGCATCAATGCAAAGCCATAAGTGCTTCTCCTGTCATCTTTATCACCTGCATAGTCACTGTAAGTATAAGCAATCAAAGAGTTTTTCACACTCTTCCTATACCTCAGACCATGATCCTTAGTTCCTTGCAAGTACCTAAGGATCATCTTGACTGCACTAAGATGCATTTCAGTGGGCTTCTCTATATATCTAGACACAAGACTGACTGCAAACTGAATGTCAGGTCTAGTTGCTATCAAGTACATGAGACTCCCTATCAGTTGCTTATTGAAAGTCCTATCTACTTCTTCACCTGAGCCTTCCTTTGTGAGTTTAAGACCTATTTCTATTGGAGTTTTGATAGGATTGCAATCCTGTAGGTTAAACCCGATTAAGATGTCCCTAGCATACTTCTTTTGGCAAACACTAATTTCACTAGAACCTTGCTTTACTTCTAATCCTAAGAAATAATGCAATTTACCCAGATCAGACATCTCAAAATCCCTCATCATTAGCTGCTTAAACTCTTCATATAGCTTAGTGTTGTTCCATGTGTATATCATGTCATCTACATAGACAGGAAATTGCTATTCCTTGTTGACTTCATAAACAAGGTGTGTTCATAAGGGCACTTCTTGAACCCTTCCTGCATCAGAAGTGACTATAACCTACTGTACCAAGCTCTGGGAGTTTGCTTTAGGCTATACAGAGCATTCTTAAGTCTATACACCATGTTTTCCCTATCCTTTACTATGAAACCAGGTGGCTGATCAACAAATACTACCTCTTCTAGCTTTCCATGAAGAAGATCTGACTTCACATCTAGTTGGTAGATGGGGCACTCATTCTGAGCTGCTAAGGCTATTACTAATCTAATTGTATCTAGCCTTGCTACTGGTGCAAACACCTCAGTATAATCTATTTCATATGATGTTTATACCCCTTAGCTACTAATCTAGCTTTGTATTTGTCTATTTCACCATTCTCCTTAAGCTTTGATTTAAACACCCACTTTACTCCTATGGTTTCATAGCCTTTAGGTAGTCTAACCAATTCTCATGTCTGATTCTTCTCTATTGAGTCTATTTCTGCATGCATAGCTTCTCTCCATTTACTAAATTGCAAGCAGACTCATAGCTAACAGGATCACAATCAGCATATAGACAGTAATCAACAATGAAATTAGGATCATTTCTATGAATTTCTACATTACTAGCCTCATAATCATCAAGATATATTGGCTTCTTGACTAGTCTGGTGTTCCTATTCCACTCTTCTTAAGCTTCAACTGCAGTTGATGGCTCCCCATAGTCGAGTGCTTCTTCATCTTCTCCTTGATCCTGAGCTCTTACTTCAGTGGGTGAATGAACAACAGGAGCATCAGTTTCCTGAGCCTCTTCCCTTTCTTCTGGTGTGTTGACATCACCACCATCTTCTTCTTCAACAGGTAGCACTTGATTTTCTTCAAGTTCCTCACCTTCTACTATGAGCACATCTCTCTTTGGCTTCTCACTGCCCCACTCCGATCCTCCTTCCTCAGCAAACTTCACATCCCTGCTTATCACTATCTTCCTTGTGACAGGGTTAAGCAGTTTATATGCTTTGGTAACATCACTTAAGCCTAAAAATATACACTTTTCAGACTTATCATCTAGTTTCTTCATGTTTACAGATGGTACTTTTGCAAAAGCAACACATCCAAAAACTCTAAGATGACTTACAGAGGGTTTAGAACCTATCCACGACTCTTGAGGAGTGATATCCTTCACTGCAAAGGTTGGGCATCTGTTCAGAACATGAAAGGTCCAAGCTACTGCTCCAGGCTAGAATTCTTTGGAACTCCTCTTGTGTTCAAGATGCTTCTCACCATATTCATCACAGCCTTATTCTTCCTCTCTGCTACACCATTCTGCTGAGGTGTGTGAGGAGCAGTCTTTTGCCTCTCAATTCCATGTGCTTGCAGGTATCTCTTCAACTCGTCTGAGCAGAATTCTCCTCCTCTATCTGTTCTGAGACACCTTATCTTGTATCCATTTCCCTTCTCTACTATGAAAGCTTCTGACTTCTCACTTAACATAGAAACCCAAGCCTTTCTAGTAAAACCATCTATAAATGAGATTAAGTACCTTTTACCTCCATTATATGCTGGTGTGATGGGTCCACACATATCTGAGTGAACCAACTGTAGTAGTTTGGTGGCTCTCCAAGCTTTATCCTTGGAAAATTTCTCCCTCTCATGCTTTCCAAGCACACATCCTTCACACAGCTGCTGCTGTACCTTGATTGCAGGGAGTCCTTCCACCATCTTCTTCTTTGATAAGGTATTCAGACCATTGAAATTCAAATGGCCATACCTCAGATGCCAAAGCCAAGACTCCTTGCTACTCTTCTCCTGAACTGCAAGACTTTTCTCCAATGTCTCTAACTTCAGAGGGAACAATCTGTTTGGATTCATTTGAATTACCAAAGTTGAACTCCTCTTGTCTTCATATATTTCACACTTCTCCTTCTCGAAGTGCACTGAGTAACCTTTCTGGAGAAGCTGTCATACACCGAGCAGATTAGTTTTAAGGTCAGACACAAACAATACATTATAAATGGTTTCAGTAAAACCATTCAATGATTTTAGCTTGATTTCTCATCTTCCATTCACTTGTACTGAGGATTTGTCTCCAAAAGCTACTCTTGACTTGTAGCTCTCATCCAGACTTGCAAACACATCCTTGGATCCGCTCATGTGGTTGCTGCAACCTGTATCTATGAACCAAACATCTGCTGATGATGATTCAAGATGTCTTTGAGTGGTCATGTATAGCACCTCCCTTTCTCCAACTTCAATGAAGTTAGATCTCTCCTCCCTTCCTGGTAGCTTGACATTGCATTCAAACTTGTAGTGTCCAAGTTTATGGCACATGTAGCACTCAATGTCATCCTTGTTCTTCTTTTTTCCTTTTCTCTGAGAGCTGTTGCTCCCTTTCTCTTGATGTTCTTCTTTTTCATTGTCTTTATCCCTGATCTGACCTCCACCTCCATAGTTGCCTTTCCTTCCTCCTTTCCTTCCATGAAATTGTCCTTTACCTCTGTAGCTTGAGTTACTGAAATCACTCACAGATTTTAGAGCTTGCTCTTCCTCAGTTGAATTGCGATTCAACTTTTGTTCATGGAAAATTAGGGAGCTCTGCAACTCATCTAACGTCAGTGTACTAATGTCCTTAGACTCTTCAATGGCACATACAACACAGTCAAATTTAGCACTTAGAGTTCTTAGTACCTTTTCTACAATAGCAAGATCTTTAACTACCTCACCATTGAATCTCATCTTGGTACATACCTCTAATACTCTATTGCAGTAGGCCAATGCTTTCTCACATTCTTTCATTTGGAGTAGCTCGAATTCTGTTCTCAGGGCTTGTAGATGGGCTCTCCTCACACGTTCAGACCCAATTCCTTTAGCATTCATCGAGTCCCATATGTCCTTAGCAGTATCTTTGCAAAGAATACCGTCAAGGGTTCCCCAATCAATAGATTGAAAGAGGATGTTTTTTGCCTTCATGTCAGTCAAATTCCTCTCCTTGTATGTTGTTGCATCTCCAGTGTCTGTCCCAACTCCATTCTCAATCACATCCCAGTACTCTCTTGCCCTCATCAGATTTTCCATCACCAAACTCCATCTGTCAAAGTTACCTTCGTATTTGGGTATTGCCAACCCTGTGAAGATACTCTCAGCCATGGATTTGAACGAATCTGGATCCTGAACCGTGGGCTCTGATACCACTTGTAAACTGGACTGATCGAACAACTTCACGCAGACTCTTGGTTACTAACTCTTGCAGCAAACACCTGAAGCTCGAATGCAAACAACCTAAGCTTGTATGCAGACAACTGAACTTGTATGCAGACAACTGAGACTTGAGTGCAAACACCTCAGGCTTGTAAAAACAGGAAAGTGAATAACAAAGAGACGTAAATGTAAATTGACTGAATTAATTACTGAAACTGAAGGATTACAACAGATTTAAAGAGATTGCACAACAGATTTCAATTTTTTCTAGTCTTTCATTCGATTTTAAAAACTGTCATGTGTGAAACGTATGTTTTGTGTTTTAGGTTTATTTGTTCAAGTTGGAGTGTTTGTGGACCAAGTTGTTATTCTGGATTGTTGCTTTTGTATCTTTTATTTTCTTTGTGGGTAAAAATTCATTCATGTAGAACTTGAGGGTTGAACTTTGAATTTATTTTCGGAGCTCCCCTATTTAGTGTTATTAGGGTGATAGATGGCCAATTAAAGGAACCCATCTAAGTAATCCCGCATCTTCTCTGTGTTGCTCTCTTTCACTCGTTCGTCTTAGGGTTAGGATTCCAGCGATACTTTCCAGAAATCATTGGTATGCGTGCGCCGACCACTAGTTTATTAAAAATACTTACCTGTAAGTAATATAATAAATTTTCGACAGTTTTCAACGGTTAATGGACAAAGCACGCCGGCCGTTTGTAACAATTGGAGTTGTTGGGAGCTTATTTTCTTCAAATCTGATTTTTATTGATCTTCTTCTGTTCTGATCATGATTTATAACTACCTAATATCTCTCTCCAATCTGTCTTGAATATTTTGACAGAGCATTTGAATAACAGTTGGACTCCTTTTTTATACATACTAGAGAGGTAGGCATGTGCGTATGCGACTAACTTAGTATGGTATTTGTACAATGTAATACTTAAGAAATGGTAAGAGATGACTAAATAAATCTACCAAGTAAAAATTTGTTAGAACTACCTAAATATAGTGTTGTGTTGGTCTATCTTGTACATCTAAATAGTGAGTAGCACAGCAAAAATAATAATAATAATAATAATAATAACAATGCGATGTTAATAAGAGAAAGTAAATGGAGCAGCAGTCTACTATCAACACCGGAGGATTACAAGACGATACCACATAGAGCACTCACTCTCACAATACATGTAGAGACCTATTACACAATGCTATAATTAAACACTCGCCTAAACCTTGCACTAACCTGTATGTTGATTAATAACCCATAAAGACTCTCGCAGTCCTAGAAGACTAACTTTCGCTAGAAGACAATACACTCACAGCACTCTAACCTCACACGGCAGCTCTCTCACACACTGATTAACCTAATCAACTGCTATATATATATACAACTAATAACCGCCATAGTATATATATATATATATATTATAATCCCACCGCCTGACTAAACTATTTATATATATTATATATAATCGACCAATATAATCCTGCCGATATATATATATATACATATATAACCTAGTCAACTTGTTATTTAAAATAGCTAACGGACTAAATTGCTTAGTGGACTTAACTAACTAATTCTAGACAAACCCAACAATCTCCACCTTTGTCTTGAATTCTCCAAAGCTCCACCTTAACTTGTATTCTTCATAGCTCCACCTTGCTAGCATGCTCCATGGTCCGCTACCTCCTTTGTCAAGGCCCCCGACGGGCCTAACCTGATCTCCGCGAGATCCTAACCGAGCTCAAACGTTGCCCGGTCTCAGCTTTCGCTACACTGAGGCAACATGCCTCCAAGTCTTCAAACTTGACCAGTTTCCTGTCCCTGTCCCGGACTAACCGATCTGAAGTAGAAACAACATGCTCTTTCTGATCAGAAGAGCAACCAACCCCCAACTCCACCTTCTTCAAGACACTTTGTCTTCTCATATCATCATCCGTCAACAAAAGGTAGTTTAACGAAGGTGAATACCTGTCAGTTGGCCTGGTAGTCCTGGATGATCTCCTCAACACCTGCCCAGATGTTACTGGATCTACCTCTGACTTGATCTCTGGCTTACTTGGGGTCTTCACGAAACTGACTCGTTTCTTCTTCTCTGTAATACAGCTTTCACAGAGTCCCTTGTCAACACACTTCGGGCCATCTAAAGATTTTTTCTTCATCAGCATCTTCATTCCTTTAACACTCATATGTCTGGATGCACTCTTCTGAATAGCAGCCGCGTTTACACACCCTTCAGTGGTGTACAAGGTTCCAGATTTAAGGCCCCGTGCTACAACCATAACACCCTTCTTGATCTTCCACGAACCATTCACAAAATCTACTGCATAACCTGTGCGATCCAACTGACCAACCGAGATCAGATTCTTTTTGAGACCAGGAATGTACCTCACATCTTCCAATGTCCACTGATTTCCTGCTGGACTGTAAATGCAGACATTCCCCCTTCCTTCGATCTCCAACACCTTGTTGTCAGCAAGATACACTTTTCCAAACTTTACTGACTTGAAATTTCGGAACAACTTCTTGCTCGGAGACGAATGAAACGACGCTCCAGAATCCACAATCCAGGATTCAAGTGAGCTGTCCACACTGAGGGTTAACACGTCCCCAATGTCTTCTGCTGAGTTCACAGAATCACTATCATTGCCAGGATCGTGATTATTCTTATTTGACTTCGGACAATCAGCTCGATAGTGGCCTTCTTCACCACAATTCCAACATGTTCCTTGTGATATTCCTCTGTTTCTTGATTTTGAGCGTCCATGCTGATTAGAACCCTTTGATTTACTTCTCCCCCTTCTGTCAATACTGAAAGCACTTCCTGATGACTCACCAATTTCTCTTTTACAAATGCTTTCGCTAAGAACAACGTCTCGGATTTCATCAAACTTCAGCTTCTTAGATCCACGGGAACTACTAACTGCGGAAACAATAGTATCCCACGACTCGGGCAGAGAACCACAATCATATTAAAGGCATTAATATGTTCAGCAACAGAACCACCTTCAACCATCTGTAAATTGAACAATCTACGCATCAGATATACCTTGTTCATCGCCGATGGTTTCTCGTACATGTTTGCCAACGCCTTTAGCACGCCTGCCGTCGATGTTTCCTTGACGATGTTGAACGCAACGTTCCTGGACAGACACAACCGGATCAGTCCCAGGGTTTGTCGATCCTTGAGTTTCCACTGTTGCTCCGTCATGGATTCCGGTTTCTCCCCAGACAAGGGTTCGTACAAATTCTTCTGGTACAAATAATCTTCAATCTGCATCTTCCAGAAACCAAAATCGTTTCCATCGAACTTCTCTATTCCAGCCTTCGACAACTCCATCTTCAGTGATCGTGTTGAATCTCCTTAGCTCTGATACCAGTTGTTAGGATCGATTCTCTCAACACTCACAAACGGATTAAAAGAAAACGTGGTCCGGTCAACGCGACCTACGTCCACGGGCAAAGGAGGAGCACCACTTCACTAGCACAATCAACACCGGAGGATTACAAGACGATACCACATAGAGTACTCACTCTCACAATACATGTAGAGACCTATTACACAATGCTCTAATTAAACACTCGCCTAAACCTTGCACTAACCTGTATGTTGATTAATAACCCATAAAGACTCTCGCAGTCCTAGAAGACTAACTTTCGCTAGAAGACAATACACTCACAGCACTCTAACCTCACACGGTAGCTCTCTCACACACTGATTAACCTAATCAACTGCTATATATATATACAACTAATAACCGCCATAGTATATATATATATATATATATTATAATCCCACCGCCTGACTAAACTATCTATATGTATTTTATATAATCAACCAATATAATCCTGCCGATATATATATATATATATATACATATATAACCTAGTCAACTTGCTATTTAAAATAGCTAACGGGCTAAATTGCTTAGTGGACTTAACTAACTAATTCTAAACAAACCCAACAATACCCAATGTTCGCTCCCCAGTATGAACTATATAGAGGTAAAAAATCCAAGGTACGGTAGTTGCTTTGTTATGTCCCTGCAAATTAGGTGTTATTGTAATACATGCAAAAGACTCTAAGACTACAAAACACGCAATTATCATATGTTATAAGTGTATCATTTCAACAAATACAACTTAACTCTCTACATTGAAATAAGGTCAAAATTATGATGAACTTGTGGAAATTAATATTTTTTTTTTTGTTTTGAAAAAGACATAGAAGCGACATTGAGTAAGGTAAACAGTACATTTAAATATTAAGAGAATATATAACTCATAACTGGATACATAAACAGTACCTAAAAGCTAGCAAGCTCTGGGGCCTAGGTGAGATCTTCTGTTCAACATTCATATCCATTAAATACCCTTTGCCTATATACCGACCTTCTTTCAATTATCCATGTTGTATGTGTTATTATGCAAATTGACAAAACGCAGTAAGTTTTTCTACTGAATTGATATTTGAGTATTTAACATGTTAATTTGAGAAAGATGCATGCAAATTGCAATGACGTAAAAGAAAACAAATATAACTCATTCATATGTAATAAGATTGTACAATTAAGAGGTGGTCGGTTGCAATGTGCGTGTGTGGAGTGGGAACAGTGGAAGGCGAGGGGGCGGGAAGAGCAGTTAGGGATAAATGAAGGGACACGTGCTGGGGTTTGGAGGAGATTTGAAGGATAAAATGGGAAATTTAATTTGGTGAGACTTTCTTCACTTTTGGATTAAGGAAGATTAGAATCACATGTAAGTCTGAGTTAGGTATAGTTTTCATTTTTAACCAAATGATATTGTCTCAAATCTTAATTACATGTTATCTGAATAAGGTCGAAGCATTGTTATTTGTTTTTTTTTCCTCTCCATGAAAAATAAGAAAAAATAAATTGGCAAATTAAGTTAATTAAGTACCAAAAGGGCGTTATTAAAATTGATAATTTTAATTTGTAATAGAACCTCCGAACTCAAATTTCTGATCCTAGATCGATTTTATATCTAGGTGTTTAATTCGTTAATCGTTTAGACAATTTAGGATTCTAGTTAGCCTAATAATTAACTAGTGGCGACTCTATATTTCTGATTGTAGATCGATTTTATATCTAGGCGTTTAATTCGTTAATCGTTTAGATAATTTAGGATTCTAGTTAGTTTAATAATTAACTAGTGTCTTGACAGTGATCCCTGCGCTACAGAAGCTTTCATTTGGGATGACGTTAAGTTCACATACATCCAACACCTCCAGCATCATATCTCTGTTAGTTGCCATATAATCAAGTTTTCTTCAAACTGAAAACTCATACAAATTATAGAATCATGTTTTGTCTATTTGAAACATAACAAGTGTAATGTACTTCCAGGAACTTGTCTTCAGCAGAATTGAATGGTATCATATCTCCTGAACTATCAAATCTCAAGTTACTTCAAGTACTGTAAGTATTATTTTCGCCTTTGATAGGTTTAAGGGTTAAGAACCTATGAAAGGTCTGAACTATCACCCATGTTAACGGGAGAGGTCTGAAATTTAAAAAGTTAATAACAGAGGTCTGAAATTACAATTTTGTTGATTTGAGGTTTTCCGTCCATTTTTAGGGTTAAATTTAACAGAATTGTGTGAAATGACATTTTTGCCCCTTTAATATTTTGTTTTATTTAATATCTTATTTAAGGAAATGTGAAATGACAATTTTACCCCTAACTCCGGCCACCACCACCCGACTCCGGCCACCACCACCCGACTCCAGCCACCACCACCCGACTCCGGCGACCGCCACCTCGACTCCGACCACCACCACCTCGGCTCCGGCGACCCGACTCCGGCCACCACGGGGCCAAAAAAGCTCCGATCGGGGCTAAAAAGCTCCGATCGGGCCAAAAAAGCTCCGATCGGAGCCAAAAAAGCTCCGATCGGAGCTTTGTGGCTCTGGTCGGAGCCACAGAGCTCCGGTCGGAGCTCTGTGGCTCCGACCAGAGCCACAGAGCTCCAGATCGGAGCTCTGTGGCTCCGGCCGGGGCCACAGAGCTCCGATCTGGAGCTCTTTGCCCCCGACCGGAGCCACAGAGCTCCAGATCGGAGCTCTGTGGCCCCGGCCGGAGCCACAGAGCTCCGATCTGGAGCTCTGTGGCTCTGGTCGGAGCCACAGAGCTCCGACCGGAGCTCTGTGGCTCCGACCAGAGCCACAAAGCTCCGATCGGAGCTTTTTGGCTCCGATCGGAGCTTTTTTGGCCCCGATCGGAGTCCAATCGGGGCCGGTGGCTCCGATCGGAGCCCAATCGGGGCCGGTGGCTCCGATCGGAGCCCAATCGGGGCCGGTGGCTCCGATCGGAGCCCAATCGGGGCCGGTGGCTCCGATTTTGGCCCAATCGGAGCCTTGGTGGTGGTCGCCGGAGTACGGCGGTGGTCGCCGGAGTACGGCGGTGGTCGCCGGAGTACGGCGGTGGTCGCCGGAGTACGGCGGTGGTCGCCGGAGTACGATTGGTGGTCGCCGGAGTACCGTGGTGGCTTCAAGGGCATTTTGGTCTTTTCACTCCATGCATGTGAGGGGCACACTTGATAGAAGGGCATTTTTGGAATTTTATTTAATTTCCGGTCACATGCCAAGCATGTGACCAACTTCCGTTAGTTTTAACGGAAAAAACTAACGGAGACCGCTGTTATCAACAAAATTGTAATTTCAGACCTCTGTTATTAACTTTTTAAATTTCAGACCTCTCCCGTTAACATGGGTGATAGTTCAGACCTTTCATAGGTTCTTAACCCTAGGTTTAAAGTTAAAAATATACCAATTCAAAAACTCGTTTGGTAATGCATTTGAAATTTCACATCTTTTCCTTGGTCCTCTTTCTAATAATCATCAGAAAATTAAACAGAACAAGCAATTTGAATTCTCAGGGACTTATCTTACAATACCTTAGTCGGACCGGTTATTGACTTTCTGATGCAGCGTGATGGGGATAGATGGGACAAAGACTCGTTGATTCGAAAGGGAATGCCGAGAATTTGTTGGATAGAGGCGCAAGAACTAGTTGATTCAAAGAATGTCGAGAATTTGACGAATGGTAGAGGAAAATCTCAGTTTTTTTCATTAATAAATAATCTGAATGTAAATGACGGCTAACAAAGTTTAAATAGAGAAATCTAAAACCCTAACCTTAATACAAAATCCGAAATTAACAATAAAGTACCAAACAAAACCGACAAATTATAAAAAAAACCGAAAGAAATATAAGACTGCGAATTTGACCCTCTAAACGAAGGAATTTGGCCTAAAACCGTCAAACCCCATAGTGTACCATTGGTCTTTCTCAGATCACCGTTTCCACTCGAAAATCTATATTCATAGGGCAAAATCCGACACTTCAACCACATCATTCTCTCCGAGGAAGAGAAGATTCGTCTTCGAATCTGTATGCCACGAAAGAGAAACCCACGATAGCGTATCGTGATCTTGTTAATAGCTCGTTTTTCAGCATATATACGCCAAGTTCCATCAACCCAAACATGTTTTTTTTCTGTCCTCTAGCCGATCTTCCATTCTTGAAAGTCGTGTAAGTTCTTGTTCATTTAATATGATTGTTTTTCCTTTGAATTTCCGTCGTTTAGATGTGGAGTGACTCTAATGCCATGAATATGCGGACTTATCTTATTATGCAGCAACTTAAGTGAAAATAATCTTACAGGAGCTATTCCGGCAAAACTACAAAAATCAAAGAGAAGCTCATTGCTGGATCACGGCGGGAACTCCGGTTACGGTGACGGATTCCTTAGCTCCTCGCAATCCTGCAGAAGGGGAATAGAGGGCAGTGGCCCAGAATCCCTCTCCGATGCTTAACGTAAGTATGGCAGTCAACAGAGCAAGCAAGCAGTATTTGTGTATGTGTCAAAACGTAACCCTAATCTGGAATAACTTCCCTCCTTTTATAGAGGAAAGGCTACCCCAGTTACCTGATTAGGCGGTTGGATCGTGATCCACTATCCCACGTATCTCGCCATATATCTTGCCCTGTATCTCGTATAGTTATTCGTATCCCACATATCTCGCCCATTATATCACTACTGTGATCGTGGCGAGATTTCCGGGATTGTATTCTTACTGGCGAGTCTCGATCATTATCGAAGGCTCCCAGGTGGCATCGTTGAGGATTCGGAATCGGGGAGTGGCGTCAACTCCCATATCGGGACCGACTTCGTCCAGGTCCGATATCTTTGGGGTCCTCATCTATCGGAGCCATACTTACTCGGGGCCCTTCGATATCGGGGCCTCCTGATTTCGGAGCCCCTAGCCTTCTAGCAGCCCAGCTCCTAGCCCAACGGGCCTAGTCGCCGTCTGCCAATCGTTAAGGGGCCTAACGGCCTCCGTCGGGGCCCATCATTTGCCCCCAAGACGTGAGGGACTTATAGTGCGTCGCGTCTTCCAACGTCGGACTCTTCTGCATCCCCGTCGGAGGCCTTTGTGTGGAATGTCGGAGGCCATTGCCTTGGATCTTTTCAAGATCCTTTGGGATCCTGCTTGGATTCGAAGGGATTTCTTGATCAGACCAGCATTAAATGCTGATAGGAGATGAAGGAACGTTTCGGGCTCTGCACGCCTGCCTGCTGAAAAAGCACTTTTTCAACCGTTCCAATACGTCATTACTCTTGTCTTATCTGTCCCATGCGTTCTGACGGTTCAGATTAAAACCGTTCCTATTCTCCGAATTGGCACGTTTCCCCTTGGACGATTATGATTGAATCGTTTTGAATTCTGTGGCTCAGATTGTCCACCTCTTCAGTTCCCCTTTTCTTCTCTTATAAAACCCTAACCCTAGGCACTGTTTCACCTTTCTTTTACCTCTTCTTCTTTGCGATCCCAAGAGCTTTGATTCTCCAGATTTCGAGTTTTCACCGGCGATTCGAGCAATTCAAGCTTTTCCGATCACGACCACTTCAACCACCATGTCTGGTAAGGTTCTTCACCTTATTGCTCTTTTCCTTTTCATCTTTGGTTTTCTTAGGTTTCAATTTTTCCCTCCTTCCTTCCCTCGACGATTTTCAGCCGAGGGATCTGCTACTGTTGGCCAACCCTTCGTCTTCAAGTATCTCAAGAACACGCTTGCGCCCATTAGCTACGATAGGGCTTGTATAGAGTGTGGCATTTTTGAATCCTCCTTCGGAGCCCGTTATCCTTATGAACAATTCAATTCTCGTGAGGCTCGAACTACGCTCCCCAAAGGAGATGAGGTGTTCATCTCCCCAGGGCAGATTCGTGCAGGAATTCGACTGCCCTTCTGTCCTAGTTGGGTGGAGCTGTGCAACCATTATAAGACGTACCCTACGACCTTCTCTCCACACGCAATCCGTACATGGATTGCTTTCCAAGTGTGGTGTGATATCAATGGGGAGGACTGGAGTTATTCCCTGGAGCTCTGGCGGGTTCTCTATAAGATGACCTGCAACAAGGACGGAATCTGCTCCTTTACCCCCCGCCAACCCGAGGGGACCGATGAGCAATATAAAGAGATGGGCTGGGACAGGAAGGTGTCCTGGAAGATTTGCAAGGAACGGGCCATCATCTCCGACAAAGGGAACGACAATGCTAATTGGAAGGAGCAATACTTCTTCATCCAGCCTGGTCCCATCGAGTGGCCGAGGACCATCGTGGAGGCTGATCCCCCCGTGCCTTTCCGTTCGTGGTCGGAGCAGACCAAGAGGGCCTTGATGCTTATCCAGGCTCGTCGCTGGGAGAAGGGTTACCAGCCCTTCGAGGCCACTTCTGTCACTGACCAACAGCGGGTCAAGATTGGGATTATGCTGATCGATCCCAAGGCCGGGGGAAAAGTTCGTGATGGTGTTTCCAATGTAATTCTCTGGGTAATCTTCTAATTATTTCTTTTTTCCACTGCTTACAGCCCCTCGATCATCGCTGACCGCCCGTCTGTTTCAGGAGGATACCGATGCCTCCCACTCACTGAAGCGCAAGAAGAAGCCCTCCCACCGAAAGACTTCTGCCCTGTCGGGGCCGTCCAAGAAGAAGGCAAAGGCCTCCGAGGCCCCAAGGTCTGCCCCCACCTCCGAGGGGCGGACTAATGTGGATGTGGTCTAGACCGCCTTCAACGTCCGCTCCGAAAAGGAAGGTAAGGAAGTTTTTCGTGCTATTAAAAGATATAGGGAGTTAGTACCTCAGGACCTTCAAGCCTCCGATATGGAAGGACGGATTAGGGATGTCAGGAATATCCTTCGAGGGGAAACTCCACATGTTCTCGAAGCGGGATATTACGACTTTTTTGGCCAAGAAAGATATATGGAGCGTTGTTTAATTTGGCACACCGATATCAAATTGATTCCTCGACTTATTCGCCCCGCTGCAGGTCCTGCGGACGTCGCCCCTGCTGTGCCTGCCTCGGACTCCGCGCCTGCAGCGGAGCCGATGGTGGAAGATGCCCCGACGGAGGCCCGGGGCGAATTCGATCGGGTGACCAGCTTGGAGGACTCCGATAACGATGATCGAGTTGAGGGGGAAGGCCTAATCCCCCGAGGAAAATCGAGGTCGACTCCTGCGAAGTCACCTGGTGGGAAGACATCTCCACTTCCCACCACGCCGCCATCGTCATCCGCTCCGCCATCCTCGCCAGTTAGGGGTGCGACCCCCGAAGCCCGAGTAAGTGAAGAAGCTGGAGGGCCCCGCCTGGTAGTACCTCCATTCCCTTTGGATGGGGACTACTATCAGGCCTTCTCTTCGGACCAGGGCTCCGAGCCTTGGAGACCGGTGGAGTCCCTTCAGGGGATTCCTCTACATCGGGGGTGCCAGGAGAAGAACCTGGCCTTGCACTTGGTGTCGGGCTCGGTCCCGCCCTCGCTGAGGCGTCCCCTCTCTCTGGAAGGGGAAGACATCGAGGCGGACATCCGGCAAATGGCCGTCCGTCGGATAGAGGTAGGTGCACTTTTTCTTTTATTCATCTGGGGGTGTTCCGACTTTTGAGTACTAAGCTATATTTTGCCCTCAGGAAATGGCGGACCAGGATCGTTGCTTTGGCTACATCCTGTCTTTGCGGGAGGCTTTGGAGCGAGAACGGGCCAACTCCAACCTCGAGAGCTTGACCAAGCTCCAGGAGGACTTAGCTGCCTCCGAGGCGTCAAGGCTCCGAGCGGAGGAGGATAAAAGGCGGGCCGAGGAAGATAGGCAACGGGTCGAGGAGGCCAGGCAGCAGGCTGAGGAGGCTAGGGCCAAGCTTGCTCAAGAGGCTCAATCCCAACACAGGCAGATTCTAAGTCGTGAGAGCTCGCTTAGGCGGGAGCAACAGGCGGCCTTGGCGGATCGGGACCAGGCTGCCTTTGATAAGGCAGCGTTGCAAGAAACTGCTGAGCGGCTGAAGCTCGAGAAGCAGAGGGCCATCGCGGAGCTAGAGGAGGCGAGGGCGGATCATTCCGCCCAACTAACAAACGCGAAGGTCCAGGGCCGCGAAGAGTACCGGAGCTCGGAGGACTTCAAGGAGGATGCGGCGAAACATTGTCAAGAGGATCTGCAGAATGCCATCCTCGATATTGTCGAAGAGCTTAATGAGACCTATGGGGACTCCATCGACTTGAGGAAGTCCAAAACTCTCGGCCCAGCCGCAGAAACGTACCTCAACCTCCCTTCAGAGAGCTCCTCTGAAGACGCCGACGAGCCTCCTATCGATCCCTCCGAGTCTGCCCCTCCAAAGCCCTCCGAAGATTCAGCGCCCGAAGACCGAGTTTAATTTGTTAAATCTTAAGTCTTTGTACTTCTTCCTCATTACCTCTTTTGTACCGAACCTCTTAGGCCTTCGAGCCTTTTATGAATGTTTTCTTTTCGGTCATGTTCTTCGTAACTCTTTTATCGGACCCTAAGAACTTTAAGGCTTTCCGTCGTCCTATGACGCTTTTAAATCGAACCTTAAAAACTTAAGGATTTTTCGGACGTCCAATGACGCTTTTAAATCGAACCTTAATAACTTAAGGATTTTTCGGACGTCCAATGACGCTTTTTAATCGAACCTTAATAACTTAAGGATTTTTCGGACGTCCAATGACGCTTTTTAATCGAACCTTAATAACTTAAGGATTTTTCGGACGTCCAATGACGCTTTTTAATCGAACCTTAATAACTTAAGGACAACTTAGGAACACTTTGATCAGAAGTAACCTCTTTATTGATTGATGTCTTTAACATAGCATGCACCACTCAGGGCGACTTGATTACATCTTTGCGCCTCTACGGACGACTTATTTGTCAAACATGACATTTCTTCAGATGCTCACCACTAAAGGTGTTTCGTAACACTTTGCCGTCGAGGTCTTCTAGCTTGTAAGCATTTGAGGCCGGCATGCCTACGATCTTGTAAGGCCCTTCCCATTTCGGAGACATCTTGTTGATCCGATCCTGTAGGGCGAACTCATTCCGACGTAGGACCAGCTCTCCCGCGTAGAACTGTCGCGACTTGACCTTCCGGTTATAGTATCTGGCCGTTGCCAAGCGCATCCGAGCTTGCACTATGTCGGCCTCCAGCCGCTTTTCCTCTAACAAGGATAACTCCAGGCGCCTTGTTTCGTCGTTCGTCAAAGGTCCTATCCTGGATCTCTCGGGACTTGTCGAAGGCTCATAGCTTCGGGTCCGGTGGGATGCCACAGCGATTTCCACGGGAGCAACCGCCTCTGTCCCGTAGACAAGTGCAAACGGGGTTTCGCCTGTTGACCGCTTGGGCGTCGTTCGGACCGCCCACAATACGTTCTCCAGCTCGTCCAGCCATTTTCCGTCCAAGGCATAAACCCTTTTCTTCAAGCCTTCCATCACGATTTTGTTGGCAGCCTCTACCTGCCCATTGGCCTGAGCGTGATGGACGGATGCCGTCCGATGCTCGATATTGAACTCGTCTAGGAACCTTTCCAACTGGGCCCCATTAAACGGAGGACCGTTGTCACTGATGATCACCTTCGGCACCCCATATCTTGACAAAATTCGGGTCTGGAGGAACTTAATGATATGTCCCGCTGTTGTCTTGGCTAAGGGCTTAGCCTCGATCCACTTCGAGAAGTAATCAATCGCAACCAGCAGATGTGTGCACTGGCTCTTTGCTTTCGGAAGGGGTCCCACCAGGTCAATGCCCCACTGTGCGAAGGGCCAAGCACTCCCAATGGGCATCAAATCAGCAGCGGGGGCTGTGATATTCGAAGCGTATCTCTGACACGCGTCACAGGATCGGACAAGCGCCGTTGCCTCCTTATTCATCGTAGGCCAATAATATCCCAAGTTCAATGCCTTTCTCAGGATGGATCGAGCGCCCTCGTGACAGGCTGCGACTCCTTCATGCAGTTCTCTCAGAATTCGGGTCGTATCGGGTTCTGCTACGCATTTCAAGAAAGGTGTCGAAAGCAGACCCTTCTTGTACAACTGGTTATCCACCATCGCGTAGTTCATTGACATTCGTCGCAGTCGTTCCGCTGCCACTTTATCTTCAGGCAGTGCCCCCGTAGTTAGGTACACAATTATCGGGGTCATCCAAGTGGGCTCCTCCTCTGACCCTGTTTCTATAGTGCACACCTCCGATGGATCGGTCGTTGACAGAATCACCTTCTCCAAGAAGTGTACCCTCCGAGTCTCCTCCAAAGGTGCCCCCAAGGCAAATTTGCTCAAGGCATCGGCCTCCACATTCTTTTCTCTTGGGATTGCCTCTATATCAAAGCTTTTGAAGCTCTCCTTTAATGTCTGAGCCTCCTGAAGATACTTCTTCATGATTGGATTCTTTGCTCCATACTGCCCCCGGACCTGATTTACAATCAGGCTTGCATCACACTTCACCCTCAAATGTTCGATTCCAGTGCCCTTAGCGATTTTCAACCCTGTTATAAGAGCTTCATACTCCGCCTCGTTATTGGTGGCTTTAAATGTTAGGGCCAACGCATATCGAAGTGGCTCAGCCCCGCCTGGCGGAATTAATACGAACCCCGCACCCGATCCATCCGAGCTTGACGAGCCATCCGTGTACAACTCCCAGGTGTTCTCCCTATCTGATTGTTCCGACTGCCCCGCCGTCGGGACCTCGTCAGTTTTCCCGGTGGTTGCCCCCTCTACTGTTTCCGTTGCTTCAGGATCGGGAATAGTAGATTCAACTATAAAGTCGGCCAATGCCTGCCCTTTGATAGCTGTTCTTGGAGCGAAATGAATTCGAAACTCGCTAAGTTCCACGGCCCACTTTACTAGTCTCCCCGATGCGTCGGGTCGGTTCAAGAAGTGTTTCAATGGCTGATCAGTCAACACCGTAATTTCATGCGCATGGAAGTAGGGCCGTAACTTTCGAGCAGTAATAATCAACGCAAAGAGATACTTCTCAATCGGAGGATAATTCATTTCACTCTTGGCAAACGCCTTGCTTACATAATAGACAGGAATCTGATTGCCCTCGACAGCTTTAACTAGAACAGAGCTTATTGCAAATGCAGAAATGGCCAAATAAAGATAGAGCGGCTCGCCTGGAGCTGGCTTCGCAAGTGGCGGGAGGTCGCGGAGATGTTGTTTGAGCGCTTGGAACGCCTCCTCACATTCAGCAGTCCATTCGAACTGTCGGTTCGCCCTTAACACATTGAAAAATGGCATCGACCGGTCACTGGCCTTGGATAAGAAGCGATTCATCGAAGCCAGCCGACCGTTCAACACCTGCACCTCCCTATGGTTGGTCGGGGACTGCATCTCTTCTATCGCCCTTAGTTTCTCGGGATTCACCTCGATCCCCCTCTGGCTCACCATGAAGCCTAAGAACTTCCCGGAATGGACTCCGAAAGCACATTTAGCTGGATTCAGGCGGACCTGGTGGAGCTTCATCCTCTCGAAGGCCATTGCCAAGTTGCCCACGTGGTCTGATGCTTGTCGGGACTTCACCAGCATGTCATCTACATAGGCTTCCATGGTACTCCCAATCATGTCCCCGAACAACTTGTTTACCATTCTCTGATAGGTCGCCCCCGCATTTACCAGGCCGAAAGGCATGACATCGTACTGGAAGACTTCGCTGTCAGCGTAGAAGGCGGTGTGTTGGGCATCCTTCTTCGCCATTTTTATCTGGTTATAACCAGAATAAGCATCCATAAAGCTCAGCAGCTCATGCCCCGATGTAGCATCCACTAGCTGATCGATCCGCGGGAGCGGATAACAGTCCTTCGGACAGGCCTTGTTCAGGTCGCGGAAGTCGACACACATCCGCCACTTCCCGTTGCTCTTCCTTACCAGCACTGGGTTGGCTACCCACGTCTGGAATCGGATCTCCCTAATGAACCCAGCATCGAGCAACCTGCCAACCTCCTGCTGGATTGCAATCCTCTTGTCTGCCCCCATCGGACGTCTCTTCTGCGCGATCGGCTTGATCATAGGGTCGATATTCAGTTCGTGCTCGATCACGTCCCGGCTGATTCCTGGCATATCACTCGGGGACCAGGCAAACAGCTCCTTGAATTCTTGCAAGAGCGCAATCAACTCCTGGGCCCTTTCGTCGGATAAGGCGGATCCGATTTTTACCCTCCTCTCGGGCCCATCTATCTCGACTTCTTTTAGGTCCTCCATGGGGGCGGGACGCCCAAACTCCTCTCGAGGGTCAGTGTCTGTCTGGAGAACTGACATAGCCTCCTTCCTCGATCTCCTTGTGGCGTTGACATAGCATCGTCTCGACGCCACCTGGTCGCCTTTCACTTCGCCAACCCCATTCTCAGTCGGGAACTTCAGTTTTTGGTGGACAGTCGAGGCTATCGCCATCAGAGGGTTGATTGTGGTTCTTCCAATGATTGCATTGTACGTTCCTGTGGATTCGACCACCACGAACTCCACATCTCGCTTCTCCATTTTCCAGCCACTGCCGAACCACACGGGCAGTGTGATAACCCCTAACGGATAAGAGGTTGTGCCACAAAATCCTACCATCGGGAAGTTAACCTCCCGTAGGTCTTTCTTCTTCTTCCCCATCTGCTCCAAGGCGTCAGAGAAAAGGATGTCGGAGGAGCTTCCTCCGTCAATGAGGATCCTCTTCATTTCGAATCCTCCCACATCCAGTGTCACGACCAGGGCATCCTCGTGGGGTGTCTCTACCCCTTCCAAATCCTTCGCCGAGAAGGTGATCTCCATCTCTTCCTTCGGGGTCCATGACCGGGACCTTTTTCCCAAGACTACTGCTACAGGCACCTGGTTGGCGTACCGCTCACGAGAAGACGATGTGTCTCCTCCTGCCGCGAACCCTCCATGTATCACATTAATAACTCTCTTCTGTCGGGACTCTGATGGGCCTTCCGAAGGCTCTGTGGTGGACCTTCTCTTCCTTGGGGACCTCGATCGAGACTTGGATCGCGACCGAGATCGTGAGTAGGGCTTGCAGCGCGAATCTCCCACGAACTCCTTCAGCTTACCCCTCTGGATAAGCTTCTCTATTTCCTTCTTCAGCTCCCGACACTGGTCGGTGTCATGACCAGGGGCCCGATGGAATCGGCAGTAACGGTCGGTGCGGGAGCCCAACTTTTCTCCTTCCTTCCTCTTGGGGAAACGAGCGAGGCCTTGTTTCTCCATTACCGCCAAGACCTCTTTCAAAGGTCTGTTGAGGGGGGTAAACTCCTCCCTCTGATTGTCCCTTTTGGTCGGACGCTTATTCTCCCTCCGATCGGAACGTCCGCGGCTCCGACTACCCTCGGAGCTATCCTTCTTGTTTCGGCTGTCCAATGGTTTGAACAACTGCTTTCCCTCGTGCCCCCTGGGAGGAGCCAGTTCTCCAGCTGCAATCTTCGACTCCTGGACGTCGATTTGTTGTTTCACCCTCGCCTGGAGCGCCTCCATGTTCCAGACATTTTTGGCCGCGATGCTGTGTAGTAAGTCGGAACCATAGGGGGGTTTAAGGTTTTTCAGGAAGGTACGGATGGCCTCGCCCTCCGATATTTCCTCATCCAGCTCAGTCATGCCAGCCGTGTAACGCTGGTAGTATTGGGCCAGCGATTCGTCGGGCCTCTGGACCACCTCATGCAGGGTCCGAACGCTCTTTAGAAGCCGTCGACGCCCTTGATACTGGGCGATGAATCGCTGATGCATATCCTTCCAACAGGTGATACATCCAGTGAGCAGACTGTAGAACCACGTCATCGCCTTCTCCCCGAGGGTGCTTGGGAACAGGGCGCAGATAACATCCTCATCTGGGGTCCTGCCCATGCATGCTGTCAGGTGCTTCTGTACGTGGCGAACCGGGTCCGCGTCCCCGTCGTACTCGTCTATCTTCGGGATACCCAAACCTGGAGGAGCCAGGGTATGGATCAGCCTGGGCACGAAGGGATGGGTTTCCTGACTCCCCAGCTCCGACATCATGGGCTTCTGGTCTCCCATACAGATACCCACAATTCTCACCACCTGATCGGCAGTGAGGGGACCATTCAGGGGAATGGTCCTTTGCTGCACTGGCCCTGGTCCATCGACCACAAAATTCTCCGCCGGCGCTGGGTTAGGGGGAATGGGCTGTTCCCTTAATGGAGGAGGTGGAGGCAAGTTGTCGTCCCCTTGCCTTCTGGGAATATCTCGCCGCGGAGGGAGTGGCGGTAGATCGGCCTGCCTTCTAGCAGCTTCTCTTCGGTCTAGGAAGGCCTCCATGGCCTCCATGAATAGGGGCATGGCCTCTGCCACTACCCTGGCCAGCTCCGGATTCGGGGAAGGTGCTTCGTTCTGGCGAGTGCTGTCACCCTCATCTCTCAGATCCTGATGCTGGGTAGCATCCTCGGGGGGATTGCTGGCGGCCGGCACCTGCTTGCCTGAGCGCTGCGGTCTGTTACCAGCCATGATATGGAATCAGAGGGAAGCAAACTTACTTTTGGCTTTTTGTTGCGCTTCCCACAGACGGCGCCAATGTTGGATCACGGCGGGAACTCCGGTTACGGTGACGGATTCCTTAGCTCCTCGCAATCCTGCAGAAGGGGAATAGAGGGCAGTGGCCCAGAATCCCTCTCCGATGCTTAACGTAAGTATGGCAGTCAACAGAGCAAGCAAGCAGTATTTGTGTATGTGTCAAAACGTAACCCTAATCTGGAATAACTTCCCTCCTTTTATAGAAGAAAGGCTACCCCAGTTACCTGATTAGGCGGTTGGATCGTGATCCACTATCCCACGTATCTCGCCATATATCTTTCCCTGTATCTCGTATAGTTATTCGTATCCCACATATCTCGCCCATTATATCACTACTGTGATCGTGGCGAGATTTCCGGGATTGTATTCTTACTGGCGAGTCTCGATCATTATCGAAGGCTCCCAGGTGGCATCGTTGAGGATTCGGAATCGGGGAGTGGCGTCAACTCCCATATCGGGACCGACTTCGTCCAGGTCCGATATCTTTGGGGTCCTCATCTATCGGAGCCATACTTACTCGGGGCCCTTCGATATCGGGGCCTCCTGATTTCGGAGCCCCTAGCCTTCTAGCAGCCCAGCTCCTAGCCCAACGGGCCTAGTCGCCGTCTGCCAATCGTTAAGGGGCCTAACGGCCTCCGTCGGGGCCCATCACTCATTATCTTTAAGGTGTAGTTTAAACAGACTATATTAATTGGCTATGAACACAAGATAGGAATTATATAGCACGTGAAATAACTAATCATGTGTTTGGAATGATTACTTGTAGTTACGATGGAAATCCTTACCTTTATCAGAAAGAACCATGCAAATATACGTCCCCAACAAGGAAGGCCGGGAGCTGCCCGTTGTGGGAATTGCAACTGTTTCATTGTTGACCAGTCTCTTGGTTGTGATGGTTATATTTTGTCATCTCCGATTCGACAGAAACAGAAGACTAGGTATAGGGACTAGTGAGACCATATTGGCTTTGTAACATAACCCACATGTTGTGGGCGTACATAGGATAGGGTGGGTAGAAGAAATCTAGGTTTTTATTTATAATTTTGTACTTTAAATATGACTAGACCAATACATTCGAGGAAGATAAGATATTCTAGCATATTACTAATATATCCCTAATAATAGATATTATCCTATATCAAATATATTTGTTAGTATCATTACTCCCGCGATGTGGTCCTAGGAGACAAACCCATCAGGAGGGCAGCACCCGTAGCATGCTTGCTCCACAACTAAACTAATATCCACTCGCACCAGGTCAGCCCTTAAGTGGTAAAGTGATGGCCATGAATATCTTCTCATTCTCATGGTCACTAGCGGAGATTGAACCACTGACCTCAAGTTAAGGGATGAATCGCTGAACCGATACACCATACTACATGGTTGCATCATATCATTATTGGGGAAAGTTTTGGAAAAAACCTTAGTGACTGAATATCAATATACTTTCTGGGATTTAATTTGGTTAAATTGTAAAATAAAGGGGGAAAAGTTGTTTTGCACATATGAAAGATAGAGTTGGGATGGGTATGAGACTGAGGAGGTGAAGGTTGAGGAGAAGAGGAGCTGCGGTTAGTTGTGTGGTGGCGTAGCTGTGGAGGCGCGATCCTGAGGTGGGGTTCTCCAGGCTGGGGCCGGCGAGATAGTGGAGCTAGTCGGGGCATGTGCGCTTTCAAAAATTAGAGGCAGAACTAGATGGGTTGTCTTGGTGAGGTCGGCTGTGTTGGATCACGGTGGAACTCCGGTACGGTCTTTGACGGCGATCCTAGCTCCTTTGCTCCACGTGGTCCTGCAAAGAGGGGATAGACCGGGCGGTGACCCAGAATCCCTCTCCGATGCTTAAATGAGTATCTCGTATGGACTGGCAAGCAATAATCTCAAAGTGTATAACACAACCTAACTGATATGAGGTAGCCTCTGCCCTTTTATAGGTGGAGAGGTACCTCAGTTACCTGGTGAACCGTTGGGGGGTGGTTAGCCCGTATTCTGCGTATCTCGGGTGCGATCCCGCCTATCTAGGCCATGATCTCGCTTATCTCGGCCACGCCCCGCGTATCTCGGCCACGCTCCGTGTATCTCAACCACGTTCCGCGTATCTCAGCCACGCCCCGCGTATCTTGGCCTTAACCTCTGATAACAAGTCCCGACTAACATCGGGGACTCCAGAGTTATCTCGTTATGTCACCGCTCGGGGCCCCTCGTCATCGTGACAGGGCCAATCGTTCTCGGGGATTCGTCATCGGGGCCTATTTAAAGGCTTCTCATCGGGAGCTTCCAGCTCACCTGTCGGGACCGACTCTGTCGGGACCTTTCATCATCGGGACTCCCTACATCGGGACCCTTCACCTGGTCATCTTGACCTTCATTTGGGGCCCAGTGGGCCTGTTCGCCGTTTCCTCGTTGTTATGGGGCCTAACGGTCATAACGGAACCCATCATTTGCCCCCAAGACATGAGGGACTTATAGTTCGTCGTGTCTTTCAACTCCCGATCTCCCGACATCGAAGTCGGGGATCTTTCTCTTGTCATAGTCACCCAGTGTGAGTTTTCTCGTTTACGTTTCCTCAATACCCTGTGGATAACTGCCAAATCCGAGAGGACTCCTCGGTTCCCCAGCCATTTAATGCAGCAGATAATGAAGCGACGTCTTCAGTATTCGTGCCTGATTTTTCGCGCCTGCTTTTTCTGAAAATTGCTTTTCAGGCTGTTTCATCATTGCGTCTGTTGCCATTCTGCACGTTTCATCTCAACGGTTCAGATCAGAACGCTTCAACTTCGACGATTCAGATCGAAGAGTCCCTTCGACTATCCTCTTCGTCTATAAAACCCTAACCGTGGGCACAGTTTCACTTTTACCGTCTCCGAATTTTCAAAAGCTTTCTGCGATCTTTCTGCAAATTCAAGCTCTGCGATTCTGAAGATCTGGGTGTTCCTCTGATCATCTTTCCGGCAACGCCAAGTTCACTCCTTCAACCTTCCATCATCATGTCTGGTAAGGGTTTCTTCTTTGTTGTTCGCTTATCTTCTCTCTTAATTTCTGCTTGATTTGTTCGCAATTTCTAGGAAAACCCAATGTCCCTTTCCATGGCTGCTTTCAGACAGTGAATCCGGTTCTGAGGGAAGGAAGCCCTTTAACTTCGACTATGCTCTGAACGAAATCTCCTGCACCGCCTACGATGCAGCTCTCCGGGAGGGATGCATCACCTCTACCTGGGAACCTCGTTTCCCCTATCCCTGGCCTCGTCCCTCGGATAGCCTTGAGGTTACTCGTCCCCGGAAAGGGGAGGTATTTGTCTCTACGGGACAAGTATCCGCGGGGATCAGATTTCCCTTCTGTGGTAATCTGGTCGAAATGTGCCAGCACTACAAAACCCATCCGACCACTTTCTCTCCGCATGTCATACGCCTGTGGAACGCCTTCCAGGTCCTGTCGGGACCGACTCTGTCGGGACCTTTCATCATCGGGACTCCCTACATCGGGACCCATCACCTGGGTCATCTTGACCTTCATTTGGGGCCCAGTGGGCCTGTTCGCCGTTTCCTCGCCGTTAAGGGGCCTAACGGTCATAACGGAACCCATTAGGCTGGGCTGGCGGGCAGAGGTTGCGGGGGCGGCTGCTATCGGCTGGATGACTGGGGGTAGAGACTACAGCAGGAAGGGTCTGTCTGAGATCTGTGACGAAGGAGGCGGAGAGCAACGGTGGCAGCGGTTGAGGCGGAAGGGGTGGCGGATGAAAAAGGCCCAGATATACTTAGGTTGCGGAGGTGGCAGCGGCGACTGCAATGGTGAGGGCGAGGTGACGTCGGCGGTGGTGGAAGGTGGAGGCGGCTGCAACAACAACAACATCCGGTCACAAAGCTTCGACATCTCCATTGAATGACGTGGGAGATCTTGAAGTGTCGGATTTCGGCGTGCTAGTACATTATTTCATGCGTAAACGGAGATCTAAGAAAGACCCATAGTAAATTATGGGGTTTGACGTTTTTCGGCCAAATTCCTTCGTTTAGGGGGTCAAATTTGCTGTTTTATGTTTCTTTTGGTCTTTTTTGTAATTTGTCATTTTGTTTGGGATTTTTTGTTAATTTTATATTTTTTTTATAGGGTTAGAGTTTTTCTTTTCAGTATTTAAGTCATTGTTAGCCGAATTTTACATTTAGTTGAATTTTATATGAAAAAAAATTGAGGTTTTCCTCCGTCCTGCGTCAATTATTTGGTATTCTTTTGAATCAACGAATTCTTGAGCCTCTATCCAACAAATTCTCGGCATTCCCCTACAATCAACGATTTTTTTTTTTGTATCATCTATCCCCATCACGCTGCATCAGATTGGTATCAGAGCCGAAGATTATGCGCGATGCCGTTCCTTGATTGGCTGGCACCAGATCATACCAGAACTGCTGTTGTTCTTGATAATCCAATTATGATGAGTACGCTGACGATTATGATGTCACAACGATGATCGCTCATCATTCCACATTCCATGATCATGGATTCATCCTTTCCGCGACCGCCAGGAGCGACTTCGAAGGCCTATTGACCTCTGATTTCGGGTACAAGCCACAAGAAAAATCGACCCCAATGTCGGCAACCAGACCAACGCGTGAAAAAAATTATGATGCTGTGGCTAAGTGTGTTTTTCTTCCCGCTTCCTATTATTGACTTTAGTTGCGCAAGATTCGAGGGCGAATCTTCTCTTCCCCGGAGAGAATGATGTGGGAGATCTTGAAGTGTCGGATTTCGGCGTGCTAGTACATTATTTCATGTGGAAACGAAGATCTAAGAAAGACTCATAGTAAACTATGGGGTTTGACGTTTTTCGGCCAAATTCCTTCGTTTAGGGGGTCAAATTTGGTGTTTGATGGTTCTTTCAGTCTTTTTTGTAATTTGTCGTTTTGTTTGGGATTTTTTGTTAATTTCGTATTTTATCTAGGGTTAGGGTTTCTCTTTTCAGTATTTAAGTCATTGTTAGCCGAATTTTACATTCAGTTGAATTTTATATGAAAAAAAAAAATCGAGGTTTTCCTCAATCCTGCGTCATTTCATCGGTATTCTTTTAAATCAACGAACTCTTGCGCCTCTATTCAAAAAATTCTCGGCATTCCCCTAGAATCAACGAGTTTTTGTATCATCTATCCCATCACGCTGCATCAGAACTGATGGTCTGACATCTCCATGTATTGTAGGAATTTGATGGACATCCAATTAAGCACGTTGTTGCATCAATATCCAATTAATCTCATTAATTAACCTCAAAAAAAGACCTTACGGGGACTGTACACCATGCTCTCATTTTAATTCTATTAGATGGAAATTTTAATGGAAGTATCAATTTGTCCCGCAATTAAAATTTCAATTTGCGAATATGACACTTGATAGATTTATTATACATGGTCTCAAATCTAGCGTGATGTCTGTTATACGACTATGTTAAATGTAGCTCTCTCGGGATTCGAACCCTCGGCTCTGCTACTAGTGTTAGGAATAAGACGTACACCTTAATCAGTTTGCACATAAACTCGAACTTATGAGGAAAGGTATTCGGTATACACTTATACTCTCTTAGGTATACTTTACCACACTTACGGAATGATAGTTCAATTTGGGCGAGAAGGTTATTGGTTGGTCTCTTTGGAAGACATTTCAATGGAAATTTTGAAACGCGATGGTTCATTCAGTTGGATGAAAGCTGATGAGTGAAGAGGCCCCAAAAGAAGTTATTAGACATATGAAATGGAGAAGTTGAAAGACTGTGTAAGAACTCATAACTTATAATATAAGTTTACAGCGTTTTAAACATGAAAGGAGACGGTGCTCTTAGGGGTATATTAGGCTTTTCACTTGTTGGAATCAAACTCTAACGTATTCAATGGAAATAAGATAGAGGGATTAAAATGAACACCATGTTTATTTGTTTAGTAAGCTTCTGCAAGGAAAGATCAAACTGAATGCATGTGCGCATTATAGAACAGAACTAAATCATAAGATGAGTACCCAAAACATGATAGATCCGGCATTCATCTCGCTTCAGGTCCGGTCTCCACACTCAACTTTGAAGAAGTCACTTTAACACTTGAACCAATCTCACCTCTAGGATTCCTAATTGATGCAAGACACTCCTCTAACTCCATTGCCACTTTGTACATGTTTGGCCTCTGAGTGGATTCTTGGGCAACACAAGTCATTGCCAACTCCAGCAATTTCCGTACAGAGTTTTCATCAGCTTCCCCTGTCAACCTCGGGTCAATGATTCTGGATATATCTCCGGCGGAGATCATTTTCTTAACATACTGGATTATGTGGTCTTCTGAGGAAGTTCCAATAATGGGTCGACTTGTCACAATCTCCATTAGAACAATTCCGAAACTATATACATCACTTTTCTCATTCAGCTTATTTGTTGCAAAATACCTGATCAAAGCAATAAAGTTTAGTTTCTCTCTAGATGTACTAGTTCTATTATAGGAAATGTCAATTATGCATATAATTATGTAAAAGAATTAATTACTCTGGATCGAGATAGCCAGGAGTGCCGGCGACTACAGTAGTTTCATGGCCTCTTGCCAAAGGAGATACCCTGGTTAGCCCAAAATCAGCCACTTTTCCATTGAAATTCTCATTTATGAGGATGTTACTAGCTAGACTTCACATCTCTATGTATCATTAGAGGCTTACATCCTCTATGCAAAATGAAAGAAAGAAAACTGCAGTTTTTTTGCATAATCCCTTCTCAAAATGCAAACTGGGGGACAACTTTCAAATTCATTTTACCTTGTCCTGCGTCAGTTACAATCTGAAGTCTTTGTTCCCAAGTCAGGGGATTCTCTTTTTTCTCTGTACACATTATAAAAAAATAATGTTGGACTCACATGAAAATTATAATTAAGCCATTTACATTATAGATAAATGTAAGACTATACAATGTTAAATGAATAACCTGAAAGATGCATTCTTAAATTTCCCAGAGGCATGTACTCATACACCAATCCTTAGTTGTTATCTTCATCGCAGTACCCAATCAAGGAGATAAGGTTTCTATGGTGAACTCTCATGAGCAGTTCTGCCTGTTAATGCCAGCATGAGATATTATAGTTTCATCTGACTTTTTATCCGGCAGGTCGAAAACTGGCCAAAAAAAATGAATATGATAGAGCACGACAAGTCTCATGTAATATCTGTTAAATTTCACATAGCCGAACCAAGCCCAATCGAACAACAAGAGCAACCATTAATTATACAAGTGAAATTTTACTCTAAAACCAATTAGTTATAGGGGAGTTGGCCACATTACTTTCACGCTCTCAAGCTCGAGCGACAGTCTCCACTGGCCCAACCCAGCCTAACAGAGCCCGTGTTGGGCCATAAAAATGAGGAATTCATGTTGAACTTGAGTAGTAACTACTCTCTTACTTATTAAGATTCCAAATTTCTTATAATTAAGACACCATCTTATTAAATTAGTACAAGTTGAAACTAATTTCAACCGACCCGATTCAAGACTAACAATTAGAACCGAGCTCTTAAACCACGTTACATTTCGCATTGGTTCCGCAGTAGTCTAGTCGGGATATTTGGCTCTCACCCGATAGGCCTGGGTTCATGTCTCGACAACAAAACCAATGCGGAATTTAACAATATACACTAGATGTTGCTTCAGTCAGCTAATTATATATACCTCGGCTTGGAATTCTTTGTGTCCTTGAAATGAAGAGGCTGATAACATTTTCACCGCAACCTCAGTGCGAATTTCTGTTCCTCTGTATCCATTAAATTTCCCGAGAAACTGTTGTGATCACAATCTTCTGAAGACCGATTAAGCGGCATATATGCCCCCCAAAAAAATATAAATCAGCAGTGTTCGTGTTATACCTAGTCTACGGTATCTGCGTAATCTGAGTTGCCAAAAGATAGTCATTGTTGCCAAGATAATGATCAATAGGGAACCAGCTACAATTCCCACAACGATAGGTAGTGATAGATTCTTCTTTTTAGTACTGTTGTTGCACACTTCTTCCTTACAAAGATAAGGATTTCCATCCAAGCTGCAAGTAATCATTTCAAACTCATATAAGTACAATGATAAATTAACTAAAAAGCAAGTATATACTGTTAGCTTTGAATGAAGATCATATCCACCTCAAAGTTAATGATCTGTGCTTTGATTTTTTAAGTAGTTTTGTCGGAATTGAACCTGTGAGATTGTTCCCGGTTAAGTTTCTGCAGAATAGTATATCATCAGATTGCGTATTATTTATCTCAGTAGTAAAAAAATTTATTATTAATTACTTAATGCAGGACTTACATGACTTTCAGGAATTTCATATCCGCTAGAAAATCTGGCACTGGTCCAGTCAAGTAGTTGTAAGACAAGTCCCTGAATTAATTAGAAAGTTTACTTTTTGTCTAATTTGATTGCCATAACATGTGATTGAGAAGGAAGCTAGATGTACAAACTTCCATGTATCACAAACTATTCTATGTGGTACTTGTTCATCAGAAAGTATCAGGAAATTTTAGATGTACTTACAGTAATTGAAGTGATGTAAGATTTGATATGTAAGAAGGTATGTTACCAGTCAATTCTTCGGACGATAAGTTCCTGGAACAACATCACATTCTGGTCGTTTTCAAGACATGTAATTTATATATGGATCCGAGTTGTAAATGAATTTATACGAATAAATTTCATCAAATTTCTGGAAGATATTATAGCAACAAAATTGAAATTAAGAATGGGAACTGACAGTGATATGATGCTGGAGGTATTGGACGCATCTTGGGCGCACTTAAGGCCATCCCAAATGAAAGCTATTGGGGCGCAGGGATCACCTTGCCAATTCCTAGTCGTTACTTTATATATCGACTTTATGTTCATCATTGCATCGACTTGGTCCAATAAAATCAAACGAAAAAATGTTTCTGATCATTATATATATTATTTCCGGGAAATTCATGCATTGGAGAAAATCAATAAGAATGCCATACCCTCTTCTTCTTGCGTCTGTGAATCCAAAATGTTAATACTTTGATAAACCTCGATTGCGTTGATTAATGGTGGAAGTGTTGAATTTTTGTGTCTAACAAAATATAGACTATGCCATTGTGGTTCTCCTACTGCTGGATAAGTCTCATAAAGAATTGCCATGCTCGTGGATAAGTATATTGGAGTATACTCCACATCTATTGAATAAGCTGATTTGATGGTGAAAACTCTTGATTGATTGGGTGTGAGCTTCTGGACTTCAGCAAAGTAAAAGTAGAAGTAAAACGCAACTGAATCAGTCGAGTAGTTTGTGGAGGAATTCGGATAAATGTACTGCATGCTGAATTTGTTTGGATCTAGTGGCGTGGCAGCAGTCATCATCACAGTTGATGGAGGAGGATAATGAGTTGATAATTCACTTTTGTTAATGGGTATTGTAGTCTCGACGGTCTTATAATCATCATTATGATAAGGCGCCCAGATGCGATCGTAGATATCACCCTTGTTGTACCTGCAAATATATATATAATAGCATCTTGTGTTAGAGACTAGAATTCTTTGTTGGAAGTACAGGGTAACAACAATTGGTCGAGTTTTCGGAGTTTAACAAGTATTTGCGTAAGTTAACATGTTAATATGCACAATGCTGATACTGGTTCAAAATCGACTGAAAAATGAAAGCGTTTTTTTTTATACTGAGGCCTGTGGGAATCTCCTTAAGGCAATTTTGCCCCACCTCACTCTCAGGCTATGCAACGAGGTTTAACACGTGGCGATCACCTTCCAAGATTCAACAGTGTCATTGATTCAAATTCAGTACGGAATTCATTCAACCGAACTGAACCAGTACCCAAACTCAAATAGGAATATATAGGAAAGTCAATGACAACGTCTAGAGATCATAAAAACAATGATCATAAACCAATGAGAAATGTCAAACAAGACAAAATGTCAAAACAACAAAGGAGAACTCTGCAATTCGTCTTTACGAATAACAGAGGCGGTAAAAAATAGAAATTGGATTCCAAAATGTATAGAATCCGAATTAGACACTCAACCAAGAATAATATAATAGCATATTGTATTAGAGACTAGAATTCTTCACCTAAAGGCAATACTATATAATTAGTATAGGGTATGATGTGATACAAAGCCTAGTTGGAGCTATATGGAGCATGAAACTTTAGGAGTGTACTGCGGTCATATTATGTATTTGAGTAAGGTTTCTTAACCAGATTCAGAGGTATTTGCTGATACGTGTGTTATCTGTTAGCAACATACATATACGTACATGTATTGAGTTCTTACCTGACGATGTCCCCACCGCCCTGATTACCCATATCCACTCTTTCAAGAGTTACCAGTGATTGATCACCATATAAGTCACTATACATGTCATTGGGCAATGGTCTGAGCTCAATTGCTGAAATGAATGGTGCACCTTTTCCTTTGTCAGCCAGGCATACTCGTAAGCTGTTTGTGGAAACGACGTGTATGATTTCCTCATAGACGGACGTATTAGCGATGCTAGCCCATAAGGTAACGCCTAGATATAGATCAAATTCCGGAACCTTATTCTTGTTATCGTAGTTTCCGTACTCGAAATGAGCACGGACTAGATACTTCTGCCCTTTTTTAACATTAAAAAGTGTGTAACAGTTCCTTATTCCTTTTGGAAAGCTTCTGAGATGCCACATTTGCTGATCATAACCATCCTTGTCAGGTATTTCTTTGGAGACCCCGGTATCAATGAATGCTTCATCTGGTATATAATTGATTCCAGTTATTTGGTCTGTGTAGCTCGAGTTCCCTGGCAATCCGCAATCAATGTTTATAAACCCTGAAAGATATGTAATTAGTGTTTCATCTAGAGGTATACAGGAGAGCTTGCTACTTTGTATCTACACGAAGAAGTCGATTAAAATCTTTTAGGTACATGATAAAAAAAAATATGATTCGATAAATTGATATCTGAGATTTTTTTTTTTTTGTAACTTTCCGGTTAGGATTCCAAATGTATAACCTTCAACTTTCCTATCCTTTTTTAGGGAAAGTGATTATGTCGTTGGCTCAATTATGTTTAGTTTATGGATAAAAAAAGTGGTTAATACATAGTTTAGTTACTTAGGTTTGCCAATATAACGCGGACTTTATAGCTAGTTACTTACGTTTTCAAATGTGACGGTGTAGTTACATTTTTATGAAATGTCCAAAATATCCTTTTTATATTCATTCTTCTTCATGGGCTACATCAAATTCATCAGATTTTTCATAATTAATTTTCGCTTTTTTAAATTTTTCTGCCAATAAAATACAGTTTTCACTTTTTATTCGAGATCAATTTTTATCTACTGGTGTGTGGCTTATTCTGGCACGTTTTAAAGTTTAGAATCACTAGTTTCACTGCATTGTCGTTATCTTTCTTAAATGGATAAATTAGATAGGAATTATATAATTCTTTAGATTAGAAATATAAAGGGATATGAGTATCCATGGCATAGACAAGAAAGAAAACCCCAATATATTGTGTATGAGCGGGGATTCTATACCAAATATATGCATATCAACAGCTATAACATCTGAATATGTGTGTCTATATCCTGTATGTGCATAGATTTATTGCATGACGATGGAGAAAGTGCATAGCAGAGCAAAACTGATTGATCTTGAGCTTGAGCTTGAACTAGAACGCCGAAAACGAAGACGAATAGGGGCAGAACTGCCGCTGAAACGAAAAGCGTCGGCGCCTTCTCCATAACAAATTTCCTTGAATTTCTTCTCAGCATAAGAGCTAGATAATTAATTAAACGATATGAGAAGACAGGAAAGAGGTGATCGAAAGGTTGAGTTTGACATTTCAAACATTAGAGGTGGTCAATTCTCTCTATTTTAGCCTTGCTTGCACATTTTGATAAGTAGCTACTAACTAGCCTCATACTTCTTTAAGTTAATCCGATTTTTTTTTCTTGCAGTGTATCTATCTTAAAGTGATCATCCAGATGACAGTGTCCGTAACGTACTTATTCCACACCTAAAATAATCCTACATGCACTGCGTCAACCTATAATGGATTTTATGGAAACGAAAAGTACGATTGGATTGCCGAATAGCCTACATTACAGGCGATTATGACAGAAGTACTAAGCTTTTTAAAATTTATTGAGTTAAGAACACAATAGGGGCCTGAATGTTTGCCCATGCTGCCAAAATGGGTCTGAATTGAAAAAACGTATTATTAAGGGCCTGAATTTTGAGTTTTGTGTATAAGTGAGGTCTCCGTCTATTTTCTCTGTTAAAAGTGACGGAAAGTGGTCACATGCTTGGAATGTGACCGAAAATAATTTGAAAACCCGAAAATGCCATTTGACCAAAGTGTCCCTCACATGTTTGACCTAAAAAGACGAAAATACCCTTTAAGCCACCACAGCTCCAGCGACCACCACCACCCGGCTCCGGCGACCACCACCCATCTCCGGCGACCACCACCCCAGCTCCGACGACCCTAACCCCCCTCCGGCGATCCAAAAAATCTCCGATCGGAGCCAAAAAGCTCCGATCGGAGCTCCAATCGGAGACACGGAGCTCCAGATCGGAGCTCCAGATCGGAGCTCTGTGGCTACGATTCGGGGCCATAGAGCTCCAGATCGGAGCTCCGTGGCCCATCTGGAGCTCTGTGGCTCCGATTCGGGGCCACGGAGCACCGATCGGAGCTTTTTTGGGTCGCCGGATGGGGGTTTTGGTCGCCGGAGGGGGATTTTGGTCGCCGGAGGAAGGGGGTTTTGGTCGCCGGAGCTGGGTGGTGGTCGCCGGAGCTGGGGTGGTGGTCGCCGGAGCTGGGGTGGTGGTCGTCGGAGCTGGAGTGGTGGTCGCCGGAGCTGCGGTGGTGGTCGGTGGCGGTGGCCGTGGTGGCCTTAAGGGCATAATTAGTGTGCAAGGGTATTTTAGAAATTTCACATTTCATTAATTAAACTGATAAATTGTATAATAATTGCAAAAGAGTAATTCTGTCATTTCACGTGGTTCCGTTACATTTAACAGCAAATTTGGACGGAAACTCGATTATCAACAAAACTCAAAATTCAGGCCCTTAATAATACGTTTTTTCAATTCAGACCCCTTTTGGCAACTTAGGCAAACATTCAGGCCAATACATGGAGAAATTACCAAAGTTTCAAGGGTCCAACCGCTTCGTTACCAGAGATGCATTTCTCAACCATATACACATTCAACAAATCAGCCCCTGTCATGGTAATTCCATCATTCATTCATTCTGTCGCCATAAACATCGTCATCATAAAAATTGAAAAGTAAATCACTTCTAGAAATCTGATGATTAGGGGTTTTATTGCTTAAAGCATCTCAAGAAGATCAGTGCGGAAATCGTGCTCATTTATCCCAATCACAACAAAATATGACGTAACAAACCACATAAAAAAAAACAGAATGGGGGTATAAACGTGTTGTGTTTCTGCTGGCATGACTTGATCTAGCCAAATCACTCATTCATTAAAAAAAAATCACTCTTTCAGTTAAATAAACACTTTATGCATTGTCAAATATAATTGCAAAATGTAGAAATATAATTGTAGTCCATTAATTGGGATTATTTGGGATCAGAGAACACATTAAACTCGATATTGAACATGAAATAATTAGCCAAAGCAGCATATCAGTTCAAAAAGTTGCATTTGTGTTTTCATTAGTAAGAGCGGAATTCACTATTCAGGGCGTGGGAGTGTACCTAATTTAGTCGATTCCAAAATCATCGAAGTTTGAACTCAGACGAAGCAATCTCCACATTCCAGCAATAGTTTATTGGTGGCTTCAAAGCGTGGGGTGCTGAATGAGTCGTAGTCATTGATTGAACCGTATCAACTTATGCCGCTTGGAGAGACAAGAAACATGACGCTTTTGTAGATAATAACAAAATCAGCGTTTGTGCAAGACATGAAATACAATTCGACTTTACAAGTGGAAGTAATTGATGGGCCCCGGCGGAGGCCGTTAGGCCCCTTCAACGATTGGCAAACGGCCACTAGGCCTAGTGGGCTAGGAGCTGGGCTGCTGGAAGGCTAAGGGCTCCGACGGAAGGAGGCCCCGATATTGAATGGCCCCGAGCAATTATAGCTCCGATAGGGAAAAGCCCCAATGTATATCGGACCTGGACGTAGTCGGTCCCGACATGGGAGTTGACACCACTCCCCGACACCGAATCCTCAACGATGTAACTTGGGAGCCTCCGATAATGATCGAGACTCACCAGTAAGAGCCCAATCCCGGAAATCTCGCCACCATCATAGTAGTGATATAATGGGCGAGATATGTGGGATACGAATAACTGTACGAGGTACAGGGCAAGATATATGGCGAGATACGTGGGATGGTGGATCACGATTCAACCGCCTAATCAGGTAACTGGGATGGCCTTTCCTCTATAAAAGGAGGGAAGTTATCCCAGATTAGGGTTACGTTTTACACATACACAAATACTGCTTGCTTGCTCTGTTGACTGCCGTACTTACGTTAAGCATCGGAGAGGGATTCTGGGCCACTGCCCTCTATTCCCCTTCTGCAGGATTGCGAGGAGCTAAGGAATCCGTCACCGTAACCGGAGTTCCCGCCGTGATCCAACATTGGCGCCGTCTGTGGGAAGCGCAACAAAAAAGCCAAAAGTAAGTTTGCTTCCCTCTGATTCCATATCATGGCTGGCAACAGACCGCAGCGTTCAGGCAAGCAGGTGCCGGCCGCCAGCAATCCCCCCGAAGATGCTGCCCAGCATCAGGATCTGAGAGATGAGGGTGACAGCACTCGCCGGAACGAAGCACCATCCCCGAATCCGGAACTGGCCAGGGTAGTGGCAGAGGCCATGCCCCTATTCATGGAGGCCATGGAGGCCCTCCTAGACCGAAGAGAAGCTGCTAGAAGGCAGGCCGATCTACCGCCACTCCCTCCGCGACGAGATATTCCCAGAAGGCAGGGGGACGACAACTTGCCTCCACCTCCTCCATTAAGGGAACAGCCCATTCCTCCTAATCCAGCACCGGCGGAGAATTTTGTGGTCGATGGACCAGGGCCAGTGCAGCAAAGGACCATTCCCCTGAATGGTCCCCTCACTGCCGATCAGGTGGTGAGAATTGTAGGTATCTGTATGGGAGACCAGAAGCCCATGATGTCGGAGCTGGGGAGTCAGGAAACCCATCCCTTCGTGCCCAGGCTGATTCATACCCTGGCCCCTCCAGGTTTGGGTATCCCGAAGATAGACGAGTACGACGGGGACGCGGACCCGGTTCGCCACGTACAGAAGCACCTGACAGCATGCATGGGCAGGACCCCAGATGAGGATGTTATCTGCGCCCTGTTCCCAAGCACCCTCGGAGAGAAGGCGATGACGTGGTTTTATAGCCTGCCCACTGGATGTATCACCTGTTGGAAGGACATGCATCAGCGATTCATCGCCCAGTATCAGGGGCGTCGACGGCTTCTGAAGAGCGTTCGGACCCTGCATGAGGTGGTCCAGGGGCCCGACGAATCGCTGGCCCAATACTACCAGCGTTACACGGCTGGCATGACTGAGCTGGATGAAGAAATATCGGAGGGCGAGGCCATCCGTACCTTCCTGAAGAACCTTAAACCCCCCTACGGTTCCGACTTACTGCACAGCATCGCAGCCAAAAATGTCTGGACCATGGAGGCACTCCAGGCGAGGGTAAAACAGCAGATCGACGTCCAGGAGTCGAAGATTGCCGCTGGAGAACTGGCTCCTCCCAAGGGGCACGAAGGAAAGCAGTTGTTCAAACCATTGGACAACCGACACAGGAAGGATAGCTTCGAGGGTAGTCGGAGTCGCGGACGGTCCGATCGGAGGGAGGATAAGCGTTCAACCAAAAGGGACAATCAGAAGGAGGAGTTTACCCCCCTCAACAGACCTTTGAAAGAGGTCTTGGCGGTAATGGAGAAGCAAGGCCTCGCTCGTTTCCCCAAGAGGAAGGAAGGAGAAAAGTTGGGCTCCCGCACCGACCGTTACTGCCGATTCCATCGGGCCTCTGGTCACGACACTGACCAGTGTCGAGAGCTGAAGAAGGAAATAGAGAAGCTTATCCAGAGGGGTAAGCTGAAGGAGTTCGTGGGAGACTCGCGCTGCAAGCCCCGTTCACGATCTCGGTCAAGGTCCAAATCTCGATCGAGGTCCCCCAGGAAAAGGAAGTCCGACGCAGAGCCTTCGGAGGGCCCATCCGGGTCCCGACAGAAGAGGATTATTAATGTGATCCATGGAGGGTTCGCTGCGGGTAGAGACACATCGTCCTCTCGGGAGCGTTATGCCAACCAAGTGCCAGTCGCAGTAGTTTTGGGAAAAAGATCACGGTCATGGACCCCGAAGGAGGAGATGGAGATCACCTTCTCGGCGAAGGATCTGGAAGGAGTAGAGACACCCCACGAGGATGCCCTGATCGTGACATTGGATGTGGGAGGATTCGAAATGAAGAGGATCCTCATTGACGGAGGAAGCTCCTCCGACATCCTTTTTTCTGACGCCTTGGAGCAGATGGGTAAGAAGAAGAAAGACCTACGGGAGGTTAACTTCCCAATGGTAGGATTTTGTGGCACAACCTCTTACCCATTGGGGGTTATCACGTTGCCCGTGTGGTTCGGCAGTGGCTGGAAGATGGAGAAGAGGAATGTGGAGTTCGTGGTGGTCGAATCCACAGGGACGTACAATGCGATCATTGGAAGAACCACTATCAATCCACTGATGGCAGTAGCCTCGACTGTTCATCAGAAACTGAAGTTCCCGACTGAGAATGGGGTCGGCGAAGTGAAAGGCGACCAAGTGGCGTCAAGACGATGCTATGTCAACGCCACCAGGAGATCAAGGAAGGAGGCTATGTCGGTGCTCCAGACAGACACTGACCCTCGAGAGGAGTTTGGGCGTCCCGCCCCCATGGAGGACTTAAAAGAAGTCGAGATAGATGGGCCCGAGAGGAGGGTAAAAATCGGATCCGCCTTATCCGACGAAAGGGCCCAGGAGTTGATTGCGCTCTTGCAAGAATTCAAGGAGCTGTTTGCCTGGTCCCCGAGTGATATGCCAGGAATCAGCCTGGACGTGATCGAGCACGAACTGAATATCGACCCTATGATCAAGCCGATCGCACAGAAGAGACGTCCGATGGGGGCAGACAAGAGGATTGCAATCCAGCAGGAGGTTGGCAGGTTGCTCGATGCTGGGTTCATTAGGGAGATCAGATTCCAGACGTGGGTAGCCAACCCAGTGCTGGTAAGGAAGAGCAACGGGAAGTGGCGAATGTGTGTCGACTTCCGCGACCTGAACAAGGCCTGCCCGAAGGACTGTTATCCGCTCCCGCGGATCGATCAGCTAGTGAATGCTACATCGGGGCATGAGCTGCTGAGCTTTATGGATGCTTATTCTGGTTATAACCAGATAAAGATGGCGAAGAAGGATGCCAAACACACCGCCTTCTACGCTGACAGCGAAGTCTTCCAGTACGATGTCATGCCTTTCGGCCTGGTAAATGCGGGGGCGACCTATCAGAGAATGGTGAACAAGCTGTTCGGGGATATGATCGGAGGTACCATGGAAGCTTATGTAGATGACATGCTGGTGAAGTCCCGACGAGCATCGGACCACGTCGGTAATTTGGCTATGGCCTTCGAGAGGATGAAGCTCCACCAGGTCCGCCTGAATCCAGCCAAGTGCGCTTTTGGAGTCCATTCTGGGAAGTTCTTAGGCTTCATGGTGAGCCAAAGGGGGATCGAGGTGAATCCCGAAAAACTAAGGGCGGTAGAAGAAATGCAGTCCCCGACAAACCATAGGGAGGTGCAAGTGCTGAACGGTCGGCTGGCTTCGATGAATCGCTTTTTATCCAAGGCTAGCGACCGGGCGATGCCATTTTTCAATGTACTAAGAGCCAACCGACAGTTCGAGTGGACTACCGAATGCGAGAAGGCGTTCCAGGCGCTCAAACAACATCTTCGCGACCTCCCACCACTTGCGAAGCCAGCTCCAGGCGAGCCGCTCTATCTTTATTTGGCTATTTCTCCGTTCGCAATAAGCTCTGTTTTAGTTAAAGCTGTCGAGGGCAATCAGATCCCCGTCTATTATGTAAGCAAGGCGTTTGCCAAGAGTGAAATGAATTACCCTCCGATTGAGAAGTACCTCTTTGCGTTGATTATTACTGCTAGAAAGTTACGGCCCTACTTCCATGCGCATGAAATTACGGTGTTGACTGATCAGCCATTGAAACACTTCTTGAACCGGCCTGATGCGTCGGGGAGACTAGTAAAGTGGGCCGTTGAACTTAGCGAGTTTCGAATTCATTTCGCTCCGAGAACAGCTATCAAAGGGCAGGCATTGGCCGACTTTATAGTTGAATCTACTATTCCCGATCCTGAAGCAACGGAAACAGTAGAGGGGGCAACCGGGAATGCTGAAAAGAGCCCGACGACAGGACAGTCGGAACAACCAGATAGGGAGAACACCTGGGAGTTGTACACGGATGGCTCGTCAAGCTCGGATGGATCGGGTGCGGGGTTCGTATTAATTCCGCCAGGCGGGGCTGAGCCACTTCGATATGCGTTGGCCCTAACATTTAAAGCCACCAATAACAAGGCGGAGTATGAAGCTCTTATAACAGGGTTGAAAATCGCTAAGGGCACTGGAATCGAACATTTGAGGGTGAAGTGTGATGCAAGCCTGATTGTAAATCAAGTCCGGGGGCAGTATGGAGCAAAGAATCCAATCATGAAGAAGTATCTTCAGGAGGCTCAGACATTAAAGGAGAGTTTCAAGAGCTTTGATATAGAGGCAATCCCAAGAGAAAAGAATGTGGAGGCCGATGCCTTGAGCAAATTTGCCTTGGGGGCACCTTTGGAGGAGACTCGGAGGGTACACTTCTTGGAGAAGGTGATTCTGTCAACGACCGATCCATCGGAGGTGTGCACTATAGAAACAGGGTCAAAGGAGGAGCCCACTTGGATGACCCCGATAATTGTATACCTAACTACGGGGGCACTGCCTGAAGATAAAGTGGCAGCGGAACGACTGCGACGAATGTCAATTAACTACGCGATGGTGGATAACCAGTTGTACAAGAAGGGTTTGCTTTCGACACCTTTCTTGAAATGCGTAGCAGAACCCGATACGACCCGAATTCTGAGAGAACTGCATGAAGGAGTCGCAGCCTGTCACGAGGGCGCTCGATCCATCCTGAGAAAGGCGTTGAACTTGGGATATTATTGGCCTACGATGAATAAGGAGGCAACGGCGCTTGTCCGATCCTGTGACGCGTGTCAGAGATACGCTTCGAATATCACAGCCCCCGCTGCTGATTTGATGCCCATTGGGAGTGCTTGGCCCTTTGCACAGTGGGGCATTGACCTGGTGGGACCCCTTCCGAAAGCAAAGAGCCAGTGCACACATCTGCTGGTTGCGATTGATTACTTCTCGAAGTGGATCGAGGCTAAGCCCTTAGCCAAGACAACAGCGGGACATATCATTAAGTTCCTCCAGACCCGAATTTTGTCAAGATATGGGGTGCCGAAGGTGATCATCAGTGACAACGGTCCTCCGTTTAATGGGGCCCAGTTGGAGAGGTTCCTAGACGAGTTCAATATCGAGCATCGGACAGCATCCGTTCGTCACGCTCAGACCAATGGGCAGGTAGAGGCTGCCAACAAAATCGTGATGGAAGGCTTGAAGAAAAGAGTTTATGCCTTGGACGGAAAATGGCTGGACGAGCTGGAGAACGTACTGTGGGCGGTCCGAACGACGCCCAAGCGGTCAACAGGCGAAACCCCGTTTGCACTGGTTTACGGAACAGAGGCGGTTGCTCCCGTGGAAATCGCTGTGGCGTCCCACCGGACCCGAAGCTACGAGCCTTCGACAAGTCCCGTGAGATCCATAATAGGACCTTTGACGAACGACGAAACAAGGCGCCTGGAGTTATCCTTGTTAGAGGAAAAGCGGCTGGAGGCCGACATAGTGCAAGCTCGGATGCGCTTGGCAACGGCCAGATACTATAACCGGAAGGTCAAGTCGCGACAGTTCTACGCGGGAGAGCTGGTCCTACGTCGGAATGAGTTCGCCCTACAGGATCGGATCAACAAGATGTCTCCGAAATGGGAAGGGCCTTACAAGATCGTAGGCATGCCGGCCTCAAATGCTTACAAGCTAGAAGGCCTCGACGGCAAAGTGTTACGAAACACCTTTAGTGGTGAGCATCTGAAGAAATGTCATGTTTGACAAATAAGTCGTCCGTTGAGGCGCAAAGATGTAATCAAGTCGCCCTGAGTGGTGCATGATATGTTAAAGACATCAATAAATAAAGAGGTTACTTCTGATCTAAGTGTTCCTAAGTTATCCTTAAGTTATTAAGGTTCGATTAAAAAGCGTCATTGAACGTCCGAAAATCCTTAAGTTATTAAGGTTCGATTAAAAAGCGTCATTGGACGTCCGAAAATCCTTAAGTTATTAAGGTTCGATTAAAAAGCGTCATTGGACGTCCGAAAATCCTTAAGTTATTAAGGTTCGATTAAAAAGCGTCATTGGACGTCCGAGAAATCCTTAAGTTTTTAAGGCTCGATTTAAAAGCGTCATAGGACGACGGAAAGCCTTAAAGTTCTTAGGGTCCAATAAAAGAATTACGAAGAACGTGACCGAAAAGAAAACATCCATAAAAGGCTCGAAGGCCTAAGAGGTTCGGTACAAAAGGGGCAATGAGGAAGAAGTACAAAGACTTAAGATTTAACAAATTAAACTCGGTCTTCGGGCGCTGAATCTTCGGAGGGCTTTGGAGGGGCAGACTCGGAGGGATCGGCAGGAGGCTCGTCGGCGTCTTCAGAGGAGCTCTCTGAAGGGAGGTTGAGGTACGTTTCCGCGGCTGGGCCAAGAGTCTTGGATTTCCTCAAGTCGATGGAGTCCCCATAGGTCTCATTAAGTTCTTCGACAATATCAAGGATGGCATTCTGCAGATCCTCTTGACAATGTTTCGCCGCATCCTCTTTGAAGTCCTCCGAGCTCCGGTACTCTTCGCGGCCCTGGACCTTCGCGTTTGTTAGTTGGGCGGAGTGATCCGCCCTCGCCTCCTCTAGCTCCGCGATGGCCCTCTGCTTCTCAAGCTTCAGCCGCTCAGCCATTTCTTGCAGCGCTGCCTTGTCAAAGGCAGCCTGGCTCCGATCCGCCAAGGCCGCCTGCTGCTCCCGCCTAAGCGAGCTCTCGAGACTTAGAATCTGCCTATGTTGGGATTGAGCCTCTTGAGCAAGCTTGGCCCTGACTTCCTCGGCCCGCTGCCTCTCCTCCTCAGCTTGTTGCTTAACCTCCTCGGCCCGCTCTTCGGCTCGCTTCTTACCCTCCTCCGCTCGGAGCCTTGACGCCTCGGAGGCAGCTAAGTCCTCCTGGAGCTTGGTCAAGCTCTCGAGGTTGGAGTTGGCCCGTTCTCGCTCCAGAGCCTCCCGCAAAGACAGGATGTAGCCGAAGCAACGATCCTGGTCCGCCATTTCCTGAGGGCAAAAATATAAGCTTAGTATCCAAAAGTCGGAGTACCCCCAGATGAATAAAAGAAAAGTATACTTACCTCTATTCGACGGACAGCCATCTGCCGAATGTCCGCCTCGATATCCTCCCCTTCCAGAGAGAGGGGACGCCTCAGCGAGGGCGGGATCGAGCCCGACACCAGGTGCAAGGCCAGGTTCTTCTCCTGGCACCCCCGATGTAGAGGAATCCCCTGAAGGGACTCCACCGGTCTCCAAGGCTCGGAGCCTTGGTCAGAAGAGAAGGCCTGGTAGTAGTCTCCATCCAAGGGGAATGGAGGTACTACCAGACGAGCCCCTCCATCTTCTTCACCTACTCGGGTTTCAGGGGTCGCACCCCTAACTGGCGAGGTTGGCGGAGCAGATGACGATGGCGGCGTGGTGGGAAGTGGAGATGCCTTCCCACCAGATGACTTCGCAGGAGTCAACCTCGACTTCCCTCGGAGGATTAGGCCTTCCTCCTCAGCTCGATCATCGGAAGGGGAGTCCTCCAAGCTGGTCACCCGACCAAATTCGCCCCGGGCTTCCGTCGGGGCATCTTCCATCACCGGCTCCGCTGCAGGCACGGAGTCCGAGGCAGGTGCAGCAGGGGCGACGTCCGCAGGACCTGCAGCGGGGCGAATAAGTCGAGGAATTAATTTGATATCGGTGTGCCAGATTAAACAACGCTCCATAAATCTTTCTTTGCCGAAAAAGTCATAATATCCCGCCTCGAGAACATGTGGAGTTTCCCCTCGAAGGATATTCCTGACATCTCTAATCCGTCCTTCCATATCGGAGGCCTGAAGGTCTTGAGGTACCAACTCCCTATATCTTTTAATAGCACGAAAAACTTCATTACCTTCCTTTTCGGAGCGGACGTTGAAGGCGGTTCGGACCACATCCACATTAGTACGCCCCTCGGAGGAGGGGGCAGACCTTGGGCCCTCGGAGGTCCTCGCCTTCTTCTTGGACGGCCCCGACGGGGCAGAAATCTTTCGGTGGGAGGGCTTTTTCTTGCGCTTCAGTGAGTGGGAGGCATCGGTGTCCTCCTGAAACAGACGGGCGGTCAGCGATGATCGAGGGGCTGTAAGCAGTGGAAAAAGAAACAATTAGAAGATTACCCAGAGAATTACATTGGAAACACCGTCACGAACTTTTCCCCCGGACTGGGGATCGATCAGCATAATCCCAATCTTGACCCGCTGTTGGTCAGTGACAGAAGTGGCCTCGAAGGGCCGGTAACCCTTCTCCCAGCGACGAGCCTGGATGAGCATCAAGGCCCTCTTGGTCTGTTCCGACCACGAACGGAAAGGAACGGGGGGATCAGCCTCCACGATGGTCTTCGGCCACTCGATGGGACTAGGCTGAATGAAGAAGTATTGCTCCTTCCAATTAGCATTGTCGTTCCCTTTGTCGGAGATGATGGCCCGTTCCTTGCAAATCTTCCAGGACACCTTCCTGTCCCAGCCCATCTCTCTATATTGCTCATCGGTCCCCTCGGGTTGGCGGGGGGTAAAGGAGCAGATTCCGTCCTTGTTGCAGGTCATCTTGTAGAGAACCCGCCAGAGCTCCAGGGAATAGCTCCAGTCCTCCCCATTGATATCACACCACACTTGGAAAGCAATCCATGTACGGATTGCGTGTGGAGAGAAGGTCGTAGGGTACGTCTTATAATGGTTGCACAGCTCCACCCAACTCGGACAGAAGGGCAGTCGAATTCCTGCACGAATCTGCCCTGGGGAGATGAACACCTCATCTCCTTTGGGGAGCGTAGTTCGAGCCTCACGAGGATTGAATTTGTCATAAGGATAGCGGGCCCCGAAGGAGGATTCAAAAATACCACACTCTCTACGAGCCCTATCGTAGCTAATGGGCGCGAGCGTGTTCTTGAGATACTTGAAGACGAAGGGTTGGCCAACAGTAGCAGATCCCTCGGCTGAAAATCGTCGAGGGAAGGAAGGAGGGAAAAATTGAAACCTAAGGAAACCAAAGATGAAAAGGAAAAGAGCAATAAGGTGAAGAACCTTACCAGACATAGTGGTTGAAGTGGTCGTGATCGGAAAAGCTTGAATTGCTCGAATCGCCGGTGAAAACTCGAAATCTGGAGAATCAAAGCTCTTGGGATCGCAAAGAAGAAGAGGTAAAAGAAAGGTGAAACAGTGCCTAGGGTTAGGGTTTTATAAGAGATGAAAAGGGGAACTGAAGAGGTGGACAATCTGAGCCACGGAATTCGAAACGATTCAATCATGATCGTCCAAGGGGAAACGTGCCAATTCGAAGAATAGGAACGGTTTTAATCTGAACCGTCAGAACGCATGGGACAGATAAGACAAGGGTAATGACGTATTGGAACGGTTGAAAAAGTACTTTTTCAGCAGGCAGGCGTGCAGAGCCCGAAACGTTCCTTCATCTCCTATCAGCATTTAATGCTGGTCTGATCAAGAAATCCCTTCAAATCCAAACAGGATCCCAAAGGATCTTGAAAAGATCCAAGGCAATGGCCTCCGACGTTCCACACAAAGACCTCCGACGAGGATGCGAAAGAGTCCGACGTTGGAAGACGCGACGCACTATAAGTCCCTCACGTCTTGGGGGCAAATGATGGGCCCCGGCGGAGGCCGTTAGGCCCCTTCAACGATTGGCAAACGGCGACTAGGCCTAGTGGGCTAGGAGCTGGGCTGCTGGAAGGCTAAGGGCTCCGACGGAAGGAGGCCCCGATATTGAATGGCCCCGAGCAAGTATAGCTCCGATAGGGAAAAGCCCCAATGTATATCGGACCTGGACGTAGTCGGTCCCGACATGGGAGTTGACACCACTCCCCGACACCGAATCCTCAACGATGTAACTTGGGAGCCTCCGATAATGATCGAGACTCACCAGTAAGAGCCCAATCCCGGAAATCTCGCCACCATCATAGTAGTGATATAATGGGCGAGATATGTGGGATACGAATAACTGTACGAGGTACAGGGTAAGATATATGGCGAGATACGTGGGATGGTGGATCACGATTCAACCGCCTAATCAGGTAACTGGGATGGCCTTTCCTCTATAAAAGGAGGGAAGTTATCCCAGATTAGGGTTACGTTTTACACATACACAAATACTGCTTGCTTGCTCTGTTGACTGCCGTACTTACGTTAAGCATCGGAGAGGGATTCTGGGCCACTGCCCTCTATTCCCCTTCTGCAGGATTGCGAGGAGCTAAGGAATCCGTCACCGTAACCGGAGTTCCCGCCGTGATCCAACAGTAATGGTGTTGGATCACGGCGGAACTCCGGTTACGGTGACGGATTCCTTAGCTCCTCGCAATCCTGCAGAAGGGGATAGAGGGCAGTGGCCCAGAATCCCTCTCCGATGCTTAACGTAAGTATGGCAGCCAACAGAGAGAGCAAGCAATATGTGTGTGTAAAAACGTAACCCTAATCTGGGATAACTTCCCTCCTTTTATAGAGGAAAGGTTACCCCAGTTACCTGGTTAGGCGGTTGGATCGTGATCCGTTATCCCACATATTTCGCCGTGTATCTGGCCATGTATCTCGTGCGGTTATTCGCATCCCCCAAATCTCGCCCATTATGCCACTACTGTAATCGTGGCGAGATCTTCGGGATTGTGCTCTTACGGGCAAGTCTCGATCCATGTCGGAGACCTCCAAGCTGCATCGTTGAGGATTCAGAATCGGGGAGTGGATTCCACTCCTATATCGGGACCGACTATGTCCAGGTCCGATATCTTCTAGGCCCTCGTCTATCGGAGTCAAGCTGACTTGGGGCCATTCAATGTCGGGGCCTCCTTCCGTCGGAGCCCTTAGCCCTCCAACAGTCCAGCTCCTAACCCAACGGGCTTAAACGCCGTTTGTCAATCGTTAAGGGGCCTAACGGCCTTCGCCGGGGCCCATCATTTGCCCCCAAGACGTGAGGGACTTTTAGTGCGTCGCGTCTTCCAACGTCGGACTCTTTCGTATCTTTATCGGAGGCCTTGGTGTGGAATGTCGGAGGCCATTGCCTTGATCTTTTCGAGATCTTCTGGGATCTTGTTTGTATTCGGAAGGATTTCTTGATCAGACCAGCATTTAATGCTGATGGGAGATGAAGGAACGTTTCGGGTTCTGCACGCTTATCTGTTGAAAAAGCACTTTTTCAACCGTTCCAATACGTCATTATTTCTTGTCTCATTCGTCCCATGCGTCCTGACGGTTCAGATAAAAACCGTTCCTATTTTCTGAATTCGCACGTTTTTCCTTGGACGATCATGATTGAATCGTTTTGAATCCCGTAGCCTTGATTGCCCGCCTCTTCAGTTCCTCTTTGTTTCTTATAAAACCCTAACCCTAGGCACTGTTTCACCTTTCTTTTACCTCTCCTTCTTTGCGATCCTAGAGCTCTGATTCTCCAAATTTCAAGTTTTCACCGGCGATTCAGGTTTTTACCAGGGTTTCAGGCACTTCAAGCTTCTTCGATCAGGACTCAGTCACTATGTCTGGTAAGATTCTTCCTCTTATTGTTCCTTTCCTTTTCGTCTTTGGTTTCCTTTAGGTTTCAATTTTGTCCTTCTTTCCTTCCTTCGACGATTTTCAGCCGAGGGATCTGCTACTGTTGGCCAACCCTTCATCTTCAAGTACCTCAAGAACACCCTCGCACCCATTAGCTTTGATAGGGCTCTTAGAGAGTGTGGCATTTTTGAATCCTCCTTCGGGGCCCGCTACCCCTATGACAAATTCGATTCTCGTGAGCCTGAGATTACCCTCCCCAAAGGAGATGAGGTCTTCATCTCCCCAGGGCAGATCAGTGCAGGAATTCGACTGCCCTTCTGCCCGAGTTGGGTTGAGTTGTGCAATCATTACAAGACGTACCCTACGACCTTCTCCCCACACGCAATCCGTACATGGATTGCTTTCCAAGTGTGGTGCGATATCAATGGGGAAGACTGGAGCTATTCCCTGGAGCTTTGGCGGGTTCTCTACAAGATGACCTGCAACAAGGACGGGATTTGCTCCTTCACCCCCGCCAGCCCGAGGGGACCGACGAGCAATATAGGGAGCTGGGCTGGGACAGGAAGGTGTCCTGGAAGATCTGCAAGGAACGGGCCATCATCTCCGACAAGGGGAATGATAATGCTAACTGGAAGGGGCAGTATTTCTTCATCCAGCCTGGTCCCATCGAGTGGCCGAAGACTGTCGTGGGGGCTGATCCTCCCGTTCCTTTTCGTTCGTGGTCGGAACAGACCAAGAGGGCCTTGATGCTCATCCAGGCTCGTCGCTGGGAGAAGGGTTACCGACCCTTCGAGGCCACCTCTGTCACTGACCAGCAGAGGCTCAAGATTGGGATTATGCTGATCGATCCCACTTCTGGGGGAAAAGTTCGTGACGGTGTTTCCAATGTAATTCTCTGGGTAATTTTCTGATTGTTTCTTTTTCACTGCTTACAGCCCCTCGAACATCGCTGACCGCCCGTCTATTTCAGGAGGACACCGATGCCTCCCACTCATTGAAGCGCAAGAAGAAATCTTCCCACCGAAAGATTTCTGCCCCGTCGGGGCCATCCAAGAAGAGGGCGAGGACCTCCGAGGCTCCCAGGTCTGCCCCCACCTCCGAGGGGCGGACTAATGCAGACGTGGTCAGGACCGCCTTCGGCGTTCGCTCCGAAAAAGAAGGTAAGGCAGTCTTTCGTGCTATAAAGAGATATAGGGAGTTAGTACCTCAGGATCTTCAGGCCTCCGATATGGAAGGACGAGTTAGGGATGTCAAGAATATCCTTCGGGGGGAGACTCCGCATGTCCTCGAGGCGGGCTATTATGATTTTTTCGGCAAGGAGAGATATATGGAGCGTCGTCTAATCTGGCACACCGATATCACACTAATCCCTCGATTTATTCGCCCCGCTGCAGGTCCTGCGGACGTCGCCCCTGCTGCGCCTGCCTCAGACTCCGCGCCTGCAGTGGAGCCGGTGGTAGAAGATGCCCCGACGGAAGCTCGGGGTGAGTTCGGTCGGGTGACCAGTCTGGAGGACTCCCCTTCCGATGACCGAGCTGAGGAGGAAGGTCTCACCCCCCGAGGGAAGTCGAGGCTGACTCCCGTGAAGTCATCTGGTGGGAAGGCTTCTCCACTTCCTACCACTCCAGCGTCATCCTCCGCCCCGCCATCTTCGCCACCACCGTCCTCGCCAGCTAGGGGTGCAACTCCCGAAGCTCGAGTGAGTGAGGAGGCTGAAGAGCCCCGCCTGGTAGTACCTCCGTTCCCTTTGGACGGGGACTACTATCGGGCCTTCTCTTCGGACCAGGGCTCCGAGCCTTGGAGACCGGTGGAGTCCCTCCAGGGGGTCCCTCTGCATCGGGGGTGCCAGGAGAAGAACCTGGCCTTGCACTTGGTGTCGGGCTCGGTCCCGCCCTCTTTGAGGCGTCCCCTTTCTCTAGAAGGGGAAGACATCGATGCTGACATTCGGGCGATGGCTGTCCGTCGGGTAGAGGTAAGTGAATCTTTCTTTTGTTCATCTGTGGGCGTTCCGATTTTTTGAGTACTAAGCTAATTTTTCTTTTCAGGAAATCGCGGACCAGGATCGTTGCTTCGGCTACATCCTGTCTTTGCGAGAGGCTTTGGAGCGAGAGCGGGCCAACTCTAACCTCGAGAGCCTGACCAAGCTCCAGGAGGACCTAGCTGCCTCCGAGGCGTCAAGGCTCCGAAGGGAGGAGGGCGAGAAGCGAGCTGAGGCGCGGGCCGAAGAATTTAGGCAGCAGGTCGAGGAGCTCCGAGCCAAGCTTACCCAAGAGGCCCAGTCCTATCAGCGGCAAATCTTAAGTCTTGAGAGCTCGCTCAAGAGGGAGCAGCAGGCGGCCATGGCGGATCGGGGCCAGTTTGCTTTCGAGAAGGCAGCATTGCAGGAAACTGCGGAGCGGCTGAAGCTCGAGAAGCAGAGGGCCATCGCGGAGCTAGAAGAGGCAAGGGCGGATCACTCCGCCCAATTAACAAACGCGAAGGTCCAAGGCCGCGAAGAGTACCGAAGCTCGGAGGACTTCAAGGAGGATGCGGCGAAACATTGCCAAGAGGACTTGCAGAACGCCATCCTCGATATTGTTGAAGAGCTTCATGAGACTTACGGGGACTCCATCGACTTGAGGAAGTCCAAGACTCTCGGCCCAGCCGCAGAAACGTATCTCAACCTCCCCTCCGAAAGCTCCTCCGACGATGCTGATGAGTCTGCCCCTCCAAAGCCTTCCGAAGATTCAGCCCCTGGAGTTTAAGATCTTTAGTCCTTGCACTTCTTCTTTATTATCTCTTTTGTATCGAACCTTTTGGGCCTTCGAGCCTTTTACGAATGTTTTCCTTTTCGGTCATGCTTCTCGTAACTCTTCTATCGGACCCTAAAGTTTTCCGTCGTCCTATGACGCTTTAAAATCGAGCCTTAAGAACTTAAGGACTTTTCGGACGTCCGATGACGCTTTTTAATCGAACCTTAAAAACTTAAGGATTTTCAGACGTCCAATGACGCTTTTTAATCGAACCTTAAAACTTAAGGATTTTCGGACGTCCAATGACGCTTTTTAATCGAACCTTAAAAACTTAAGGATTTTCGGACGTCCAATGACGCTTTTTAATCGAGCCTTAAAAACTTAAGGATTTTCAGACGTCCAATGACGCTTTTTAATCGAACCTTAAAAACTTAAGGATTTTCGGACGTCCAATGACGCTTTTTAATCGAACCTTAAAACTTAAGGATTTTCGGAATACTTTGATCAGAAGTAACCTCTTTATTGATTGATGTCTTTAACATGGCATGCACCACTCAGGGCGACTTGATTACATCGTTGCGCCTCTACGGACGACTTATTTGTCAAACATGACATTTCTTTAGATGTTCACCGCTAAAGGTGTTTCGTAATACTCTGCCGTCGAGGTCTTCTAGCTTGTAAGCATTTGAGGCTGGCATGCCTACGATCTTGTAAGGCCCTTCCCATTTCGGAGACAGCTTGTTGATCCGATCTTGGAGAGTGAACTCGTTCCGTCGTAGGACCAGCTCCCCCGAATAGAACTGTCGCGACCTGACCTTCCGGTTATAGTACCTGGCCGTCGCCAGACGCATTCGAGCTTGCGTTATGTCGGCCTCTAGCCGTTTTTCCTCTAACAAGGATAACTCCAGGCGCCTGGTTTCGTCATTCGTCAAAGGCCCTATGTTGGCTTTTCCTGGACTCGTCGAGGACTCGTAGCTTCTGGTTCGATGGGACGCCACGGCGATTTCCACAGGAGCGACTGCCTCCGTCCCATAAACAAGTGCAAACGGGGTTTCACCTGTCGATCGTTTGGGTGTCGTTCGGACCGCCCACAACACGTTCTCCAGCTCGTCTAGCCACTTTCCGTCCAAAGCGTAGACCCTCTTCTTCAAGCCCTCCATCACGATTTTGTTGGCAGCCTCTACCTGCCCATTGGTCTGGGCGTGACGAACGGATGCTGTCCGATGCTCGATATTGAACTCGTCTAGGAACCTCTCCAACTGGGCCCCATTAAACGGAGGACCGTTGTCGCTAATGATCACCTTCGGCACCCCATATCTTGACAGAATTCGGGTCTGGAGGAACTTAATGATATGCCCCGCTGTTGTCTTGGCTAAGGGCTTAGCCTCGATCCATTTTGAGAAGTAATCAATCGCAACCAGCAGATGTGTGCACTGGCTCTTTGCTTTCGGAAGGGGTCCTACTAGGTCAATGCCCCACTGTGCGAAGGGCCAAGCACTCCCAATGGGCGTCAAATCAGCAGCGGGGGCTGTGATATTCGAGGCGTATCTCTGACATGCGTCACAGGATCGAACAAGCGCCGTTGCCTCTTTATTCATCGTAGGCCAATAGTATCCCAAGTTCAACGCCTTTCTCAGGATGGATCGGGCGCCTTCGTGGCAGGCTGCGACTCCTTCATGCAGTTCTCTCAGAATTCGGGTCGTGTCAGGTTCCGCTACGCATTTCAGGAAAGGTGTCGACAGAAAACCCTTCTTGTACAACTGGTCATCCACCATTGCGTAGTTAATTGACATTCGTCGCAGTCGTTCTGCTGCCACTTTGTCTTCAGGCAGTGCCCCCGTAGTTAGGTACCCAATTATCGGGGTCATCCACGTGGGCTCCTCCTCTGACCCTGTCCCGATAGTGCATACCTCCGATGGATCGGTCGGCGACAGAATTACCTTCTCCAAGAAGTGTACCCTCCGAGTCTCCTCCAAAGGTGCCCCCAAGGCAAATTTGCTCAAGGCGTCGGCCTCCACATTCTTTTCTCTTGGGATTGCCTCTATATCGAAACTTTTGAAGCTCTCCTTTAGTGTTTGAGCCTCCTGCAGATATTTCTTCATGATTGGATTCTTTGCTCCATACTGTCCCCGAATCTGGTTTACAATCAGGCTTGCATCACACTTCACTCTCAGATGCTCGATTCCGGTACCCCTGGCGATTTTCAGTCCTGTTATAAGAGCTTCATACTCTGCCTCGTTATTGGTGGCCTTAAATGTCAGGGCCAATGCATATCGAAGTGGCTCCGCCCCACCTGGTGGAATTAATACGAACCCTGCACCCGATCCGTCTGAGCTTGAGGAGCCATCTGTGTACAATTCCCAGGTGTTCTTCTTATTTGGCTGTTCTAACTGTCTTTCTATCGGGACCTCGTCAGTCTTCCCAGTGGTTGCCCCCTCTACTGTTTCCGTTGCTTCAGGATCGGGAATAGTAGATTCAACTATAAAGTCGGCCAATGCCTGCCCTTTGATAGCTGTTCTCGGAGCGAAATGAATGCGAAACTCGCTAAGTTCCACGGCCCATTTTACTAGTCTCCCCGACGCGTCGGGTCGGTTCAAGAAGTGTTTCAATGGCTGATCAGTCAACACCGTAATTTCATGCGCATGGAAGTAGGGCCGTAACTTTCGAGCAGTAATAATCAACGCAAAGAGATACTTCTCAATCGGAGGATAATTCATTTCACTCTTGGCAAACGCCTTGCTTACATAATAGACAGGAATCTGATTGCCTTTGACAGCTTTAACTAGAACAGAGCTTATTGCAAATGCAGAAATGGCCAAATAAAGATAGAGCGGCTCGCCTGGAGCTGGCTTCGCCAGTGGCGGGAGGTCACGGAGATGTTGTTTGAGCGTCTGGAACGCCTTCTCACATTCAGTAGTCCATTCGAACTGTCGGTTGGCCCTTAACACCTTGAAAAATGGCATCGACCGGTCACTGGCCTTGGATAAGAAGCGATTTATGGAAGCCAGTCGACCGTTCAACACTTGCACCTCCCTATGGTTGGTCGGGGACTGCATCTCTTCTATCGCTCTCAGCTTCTCGGGATTCACCTCGATCCCCCTCTGGCTCACCATGAAGCCTAAGAACTTCCCGGAATGGACTCCGAAAGCGCATTTAGCTGGATTCAGTCGGACCTGGTGGAGCTTCATCCTCTCGAAGGCCATAGCCAGATTACTGACATGATCCGATGCTTGTCGGGATTTCACCAACATGTCGTCTACATAGGCCTCCATGGTATCTCCGATCATATCTCCGAACAACTTGTTCACCATTCTCTGATAGGTCGCCCCCGCGTTTATCAGGCCAAAAGGCATGACATCGTACTGGAAGACTTCGCTGTCAGCGTAGAAGGCGGTGTGTTGGGCATCCTTCTTCGCCATTTTTATCTGGTTATAACCAGAGTAAGCATCCATAAAGCTCAGCAACTCATGCCCCGATGTAGCATCCACTAGTTGATCGATCCGCGGGAGCGGATAACAGTCCTTCGGACAGGCCTTGTTTAGGTCGCGGAAGTCGACACACATCCTCCATTTCCCGTTGCTTTTCCTTACCAGCACTGGGTTGGCTACCCATGTCTGGAATCGGATCTCCCTGATGAATCCAGCGTCGAGCAACCTGCCAACCTCCTGCTGGATTGCAATCCTCTTATCTGCCCCCATCGGACGTCTCTTCTGCGCTATCGGCTTGATCACAGGGTCAATATTTAGTTCGTGCTCGATCACCTCCCGGCTGATTCCTGGCATATCACTTGGGGAGCAGGCAAACAGCTCTTTAAATTCTTGCAAGAGTGCAATCAACTCTTGGGCCCTTTCGTCGGATAAGGCGGATCCGATTTTCACCTTCCTCTCGGGCCCATCTATCTCGACTTCCTTTAGGTCCTCCATGGGGGCGGGACGCCCAAACTCCTCTCGAGGGTCGGTATCTGTCTGAAGTACTGACATAGCCTCCTTCCTTGATCTCCGGGTGGCATTGACATAGCACCGTCTCGACGCCACCTGGTCGCCTTTCACCTCGCCTACCCCATTTTCGGTCGGGAACTTCAGTTTTTGGTGGACGGTCGAGGCTATCGCCATCAGAGGGTTGATGGTGGTTCTTCCAATGATTGCATTGTACGTTCCCGTGGATTCGACCACCACGAACTCCACGTCTCGCTTCTCCATTTTCCAGCCACTGCCGAACCACACGGGCAGTGTGATAACTCCTAATGGGTAAGAGGTTGTGCCACAAAATCCTACCATCGGGAAGTTAACCTCCCGCAAATCTTTCTTCTTCTTTCCCATCTGCTCCAGGGCGTCGGAGAAGAGGATGTCGGAGGAGCTCCCTCCGTCAATGAGGATCCTTTTCACTTCGAATCCTCCTACGTCCAGCGTCACTACTAGGGCATCCTCGTGGGGGGTCTCTACTCCCTCCAGATCCTTTGCCGAGAAGGTGATCTCCATTTCTTCCTTCGGGGTCCACGACCGCGATCTTTTCCCCAAAACCACTGCGACTGGCACTTGGTTGGCATAACGTTCCCGAGAGGATGATGTGTCTCCTCCTGCAGCGAACCCTCCATGGATCACGTTAATAGTCCTCTTCTGTCGGGACCCTGATGGGCCCTCCGAAGGCTCTGCGTCGGACCTCCTCTTCCTGGGGGATCTCGATCGAGATTTGGACCTTGACCGAGATCGTGAACGGGGCTTGCAGCGTGAGTCCCCCACGAACTCCTTCAACTTACCCCTTTGGATAAGCTTCTCTATTTCCTTCTTCAGTTCTCGACATTGGTCAGTGTCGTGACCGGAGGCCCGATGAAATCGGCAGTAACGGTCGGTGCGGGAGCCCAATTTTTCTCCTTCCTTTTTCTTGGGGAAACGAGCGAGGCCTTGCTTCTCCATCACCGCTAAGACCTCTTTCAAAGGCCTGTTGAGAGGGGTAAACTCTTCCTTCTGACTGTCCCTCCTGTTCGGACGCTTATCCTCCCTCCGATCAGAACGTCCTCGACTCCGACTACCCTCGGAGTTATCCTTTCTGTGTCGGTTGTCCAATGGTTTGAACAAGTGTTTTCCTTCGTGCCCCTTGGGAGGAGCCAGTTCTCCGGCGGCAATCTTCGACTCCTGGACGTCGATTTGTTGTTTTACCCTTGCCTGGAGCGCCTCCATGTTCCAGACATTTTTGGCCGCGATGCTGTGCAGTAAGTCGGAACCGTAAGGGGGTTTAAGGTTCTTCAGGAAGGTACGGATGGCCTCGCCCTCCGATATTTCCTCATCCAGCTCAGTCATGCCAGCCGTATAACGCTGGTAGTATTGGGCCAACGACTCGTCAGGCCTCTGGACCACCTCGTGCAGGGTCCGAACACTTTTTAGGAGCCGTCGACGTCCTTGATATTGGGCGATAAATCGCTGATGCATATCCTTCCAGCAGGTGATACATCCAGTTGGCAGACTGTAGAACCAAGTCATCGCCTTCTCCCCGAGGGTGCTTGGGAATAGGGCACAGATAACATCCTCATCTGGGGTCCTGCCCATGCATGCTGTCAGGTGCTTCTGTACGTGGCGGACCGGGTCTGCGTCCCCATCATACTCGTCTATCTTCGGGATACCCAAGCCTGGAGGGGCCAAGGTATGAATCAGCCTGGGCACGAAGGGATGGGTTTCCTGACTCCCTAGCTCCGACATCATGGGTTTCTGGTCTCCCATGCAGATACCCACAATTCTCACCACTTGGTCGGCGGTGAGGGGGCCATTCAGGGGAATGGTCCTCTGCTGTACTGGCCCTGGTCCATCGACCACGAAATTCTCCGCCGGTGCTGGATTGGGGGGAACGGGCTGCTCCCTTAATGGAGGAGGTGGAGGCAAGTTGTCATCCCCCTGTCTTCTTGGAACGTCTCGCCGCGGAGGGAGCGGTGGTAGGTCAGCCTGCCTCCTAGCAGCTTCTCTTCGGTCTAGGAGGGCTTCCATGGCCTCCATAAATAGGGGCATGGCCTCTGCCACTACCCTGGCCAGCTCCGGGTTCGGGGGAGGTGCTTCGTTCCGGCGAGTGCTGTCACCCTCATCTCTCAGCTCCTGATTGGGGGCATCTTCGGGGGGATTGCTAGCGGCCGGCCCCTGCTTGCTTGAACGTTGTGGTCTGTTGCCAGCCATGATATGAAACAGGAGGAAGGCAAACTTACTTTTGGCTTTTTGTTGCGCTTCCCACAGACGGCGCCAATGTTGGATCACGGCGGAACTCCGGTTACGGTGACGGATTCCTTAGCTCCTCGCAATCCTGCAGAAGGGGATAGAGGGCAGTGGCCCAGAATCCCTCTCCGATGCTTAACGTAAGTATGGCAGCCAACAGAGAGAGCAAGCAATATGTGTGTGTAAAAACGTAACCCTAATCTGGGATAACTTCCCTCCTTTTATAGAGGAAAGGTTACCCCAGTTACCTGGTTAGGCGGTTGGATCGTGATCCGTTATCCCACATATTTCGCCGTGTATCTGGCCATGTATCTCGTGCGGTTATTCGCATCCCCCAAATCTCGCCCATTATGCCACTACTGTAATCGTGGCGAGATCTTCGGGATTGTGCTCTTACGGGCAAGTCTCGATCCATGTCGGAGACCTCCAAGCTGCATCGTTGAGGATTCAGAATCGGGGAGTGGCTTCCACTCCTATATCGGGACCGACTATGTCCAGGTCCGATATCTTCTAGGCCCTCGTCTATCGGAGTCAAGCTGACTTGGGGCCATTCAATGTCGGGGCCTCCTTCCGTCGGAGCCCTTAGCCCTCCAACAGTCCAGCTCCTAACCCAACGGGCTTAAACGCCGTTTGTCAATCGTTAAGGGGCCTAACGGCCTTCGCCGGGGCCCATCAAATGGGAGTGTATAGAGAATAGCAAAAATTTCAAAGATCAGGATCGATAAGCCGGCGTGAGTCTTTGAAATTCTGAATTGTACTCATTTTGAAGCAACACGAGTGGAGAAAGCATAAATCCTATGTAGTCCAAATAATTTCTTAAAGCAGAGCATCCATTAGATTGGTCGAAGCAAAGAAACATACTATAGATGAGATTCTAGATTGTGTTGAAGCTGATTGGTCCCAAATAGTAGAGCTGGCTATTGGACGAGGCGAAGAGTGCATTAATTAAATCAAAACCACCGAAGAGTTATAAACATGCGACATGCTGTTGAAGCATTATAGCGATCGGGTCCAAAATCCAAATGGTCGGAACCAGTGTAATAGATTGCGGTCGATTTTTACGTAAGAAGAGAGCGAAGCGTTACAACCATTGGTGGTGAGGTGAGGCCATTAAGAATTTTAATAATTGTAATGTAATAGATGTAAATATTGTAATAGATAAAATAACAGATTAATTTTATAAGAAACTCACAATATAAGCGTGAAAGGAGACGGTTACTTACTGACTACATTCAATTATTCGACTTAATTAAATAATATAAGCAAAATCATAGTCAACCCACCTATAAATATATGTACAATGGTGGGGGCCAATATTTGGTGGCCGTTTTTCTGAAAGAAGAAGTTTAATGAAATTTGTGATGAAGAAGGTGGCCATGGCTAAGCATTTCATCATCATGCCGGCCCTAGTGCTCCTAATTGCCTTCCTTTCAAGGGCTGTAGTTCAAGCTCAGGATCAATCAGGTCTTTCTTTTCTACACTGTACAATCTTCATATACATTCGAGATTATATTATGTATATAGATAGATATATAAATCTAACGACATTAGTAACGGATCGAGCGTCCGTTAGAAAATCCAACTGATTTTAAGTCCGTTATTGATACTCTGTTTTCTTGTAGTGCAAATAAATGAAGCTCTGCTACCTCTTTATTACATAAACCTTTTTTGGGTTGTGACCAAATCGCTACTTAAACTTAGACTGATTTATAAGTAGTTATCCGTTAAGAGGGGATTACAGCAAGCAAAGACTCATAGATATTAATGTTGACCGGCTTCCTATCTTTCTTTTAAAAAAAATTCTAATTTACTGAATTAATACTATTGATTGTGGATTACCAGCAAACAAGACCTATGCTGATTCACATGAGGTCATCAACATGCCTGATTCCCAGACAAAGCATGAAGAAGGTACATCTTAATTATCTTCTCTTTAAAACATGAATTTTTCTATGAATTAGTCTATGATCCCCGCCAAAGACCAACCGATAGAGCGAGTTGCATTTCTATGGGCGAACTGAGTTCGAATCCTGCTAGACATGCCTCATTGGGTTTAATCTTAACGCTCTTGGCCTAGAGCGCCGGAGTTGCGTATTTAGTCTTGTATACAAAAAAAAAATATTCGTTGATCTCAGAAGGGTTTGGTTAAGCCTAATGTGGAATTTAACATGGTATCATATTCTGGTTCCGATTAGCAGTGTTGAGTATTTGTCACTGTTGTTGAAATTAACCAGTTTTATTTGTTTGCAATTGGATATAGTTAAAGCAATGATGAATATAAAGTTGGCATATGGAGTGACTACAAGAAATTGGCAAGGTGATCCCTGCGCTTCAGAAGCTTTCATTTGGGATGGCGTTAAGTGCACCTTTGAAACATCCAACTCCTCCAGCATCATATCTCTGTTAGTTTCCATATAATCCTGCTTTGTTCAAATTGAAAATCTCATAGAAACTATAGAATCATGTTTTGTAGATCTGAAACATAAAATTCATGTTTTGTCCAGGAACTTGTCTTCAGCAAAATTGAGTGGTATCATATCTCCTGACCTATCAAATCTCAAGTTACTGCAAGTACTGTAAGTATTATTTTCGCCTTTGATACGTTTAAAGTTAAAAATATACCAATTCAAAAACTCTTGATCTTTTAATTCAATCAGCCATTCATTGGTTATTCATTTGAAATTGTACATGTTTTCCTTTGTCAGGGACTTATCTTACAATACCTTAGTCGGACCAGTACCTGATTTTCTAGCCGATCTTCCATTCTTGAAAGTAATGTAAGTTCTCCTTCTTTTAATACAATCATTTTTCCGTCGAATTTCTGTCGTTCAAATATAGTGATTCTAATGCATGAATATGTTGTCTTATCTTATTTTGCAGCAACTTAAGTGAAAATAATCTTACAGGTGCTATTCCGGCAAAACTACTTAAAAAATCAAAAAGTGGCTCATTATCTTTAAGGTATAGTTTAAACAGACTATATTGATTGGCTATGAACACAACTGTTTGAAGTTTGCCCTATGTGAGATTTTGGTGTCTGAAATTTAAATTGTTGATATCAGATGTCTGAAGTTTCAACTTTGGTGAAATTTGGTGTCTCCGTCCAAATTCGCTGTTAAAATTGAAAGAACTTGGTCATGTGCTTGTCACATGACCCAATACAAAAGTAAATCCCAAAATTGCCCCTAATTGGGTGGTGGCCGGCCGGAGTTGGGTGGTGGCCGGCCGGAGTTGTGAAATTTTGGTGTCTGAAGTTTAAATTGTTGATATTGACTGTCTGAAGTATCAACTTTGTTGAAATTTGGTGTCTCCGTCCAAATTCGCTGTTAAAATTGAAAGAACTTGGTCATGTGCTTGTCACATGACCCAATACAAAAGTAAATCCCAAAATTGCCCATAATTGGGTGGTGGCCGGCCGGAGTTGGGTGGTGGCCGGCCGGAGTTGGGTGGTGGCCGGCCAGAGTTGGGTGGTGGCCGGTCGGATTTGGGTGGTGGCCGGACGGAGTAGGGTGGTGGCCGGCCGGAGTAAACATAAAAGTATCAATGTAAATTTCGACTTTTCACACCATTATGTCAAATTTGACAGAAAAAATGGACGGAAAACCAAATTTCAACAAAGTTGAAACTTCAGAAATCTGATATCAACAATTTAAACTTCAGACACCAAAATCTCACATGTGGCGTACCTCATACATTTTATAGATTCTTACTTGAAATAACTAATCACGTGTTTGTAATGATTACCTGTAGTTTGGATGGAAATCCTTGTCTTTGTCGGAAAGAACCATGCAACTACCCCAACAAGGCTGGTCGGGAGGGGACTAAGGACAAGGATGTAAAAGCTATCGTTGTGGGAACTATAATCGGTTCATTGTTGATCATTCTCTTTGGTGCGATTGTTATATTTTGTCATCTCCGATTACACAATAACAGAGGACTAGGTACAGAGAATAGTGAAACCATATTGGCTTTGTTACATAACCCACATGTTATGGGCGTTCATAGGAAAGGATGGATAGAAATCTAAATTTATAACTTTCTCTTTATCGTTATATTCATTTTTTTTTTTTTGGTTTCCCGCGGGGTGGTCCTAGGGGCCCTCATCAGGAGGGCAGCACCCGTAGCATGCTTGCTCCACTCCTAGACTAATCCCCACTCGCACCGGGTCAGCCCGTAAGGGGTAAAGTGCTGGCCATGAACAATTTTCCATTCTCATGGTCACTAGCGGGGATTGAACCCCTGACCTCTGGTTAAGGAATGAGGCGCTGAACCACCACACCATTGTTATATTCATAATTATGCGTTTTAAATATTACTAGATCAATATATTCGAAAGACATAAGATATTCTAGTAGATAATACTAGAAAATAAAATATCTAACTATATCATTAATTATATATATAATATATCTAACACTATTACTAATATCATCCTCGATAATAAAAGATATTATCCTATATAGTAATATTACTACCGCCTTGGAGAACGAGTTTGCCCTCAAGCTCGAAAATTCATCTTCTGTTGCGAATTGTTGAATGATGCCGCTTGTTCAGGTATTCGTGCATCATATAATATTGCGGAAAATATTCTTGAAAAAGAGGAGGGGTTGCATATCAATATACTTTATATGGGATTTGGTTTGATTAAATTGGAATTTGAAAGGGAAAAGAAGTTATTTTGGACATATGAAAGATAGGGTTGTGAATTGTGATGGGTACGTGAATGAGGAGGTGAATGTTGCGTCGTAGAGAGGAGATGAGGTAACTCTATGGTTGCGTAGCCGTGGAGGCGCAATTATGAGCTAGCGGGCTGAGGCTGCGGGGGCAGCGACTGTTGGCTAGAATGGCTGAGGGGGTATAGGTTGTGGTTGTCTGAGATTTGTGACAGAGGAGGCAGCGAGCGACGAAGCAGCGGTTGAGGCGGAGGCGATGGCCGATAACGAAGCCCCAAACATACCTATGCTCAAGTCGAGTTGGTGGTGCCCAAGTCGGTAACCAACAGACACTTCTTGTCCCACTCCACTTGAAGAAATTGGGTCATCACGTCGCGATGTAGGAAATGACAGTCGCCTTTTCAGAGTCATGACGTCAAAAGCGCGGAATAGGTTGAGCAAACTCCAACTTCTAGGCGCACTTGAAGATCTGGTCTTATCAGGCGCTGGGAGAAGGTCAAAGTTCCCAGAAGATCGTCGGAAATCAAGTGAGATAAAAGCATGATCTAGAGAGATGATAAAGTAAAGAATAGTCAGAAGTGAAAATGGTGAGAAGGCCCTATTTATTGTTAGGACTTATACCACTCGTTGAGGTTGGCTAATAGGGTTAGTATCCGCAGGTTATGACTTTGACCAAAATAATGTCAGGGTGAAATTGCATATTGATCCATCAACTTTTGTGTTTTATAGTTTTGCCCCTGATTTTGCTAACATTTACTCCTAGCTATTTTCTCCCACTAGTGAGACCCTTTTCCTGCGAGCCCGATCACGATACCAAATCAGCTCTAATACCTTTTTGTCATGCCCTAAAACCCAAGTGACTTTCCTCACTAACTTAACTACGAGCTAGCAATTTAATAATTAATTAACCCTTCTTAGTTTGAATATTTTTAAACTATTTAAGTGTAAATTAGATGTAAGAAAATAGGGATAACTATGAAAAAAGTGTAGAATGTTTGTCTAAAATATTTTAAAATGTAACATATTTTTGGATGTGTCTTTTATATGCAACATATTTGAAAATGTTGATTATTTAGATGAAAACGTTAATTTTCTGTCACCACAATTTCGTTAACTTTGTTTAATGTACAAACTTTGACGACATAATAGGCACATATGGTCAAAGGGAAAAGTCTATAAAGCATGCAACATGTTTGAAAAAGATAGTTTTATAGACCAATATGTTTTAAAATGTACAACATGTTTGAAAAAGATATTTTTATAGACCAATATGTTTTAAAATGTACAACATGTTTGAAAAAGATAGTTTTATAGATCAACATGTTTTAAAATGTAAAACATATTTGCAAAAGATGGTAAAATGACATTTTGTCGACTTGCTGTCATTTGTCATGTTAAACTAACACGTGCAATCGGGTTTGTAGAAAATAATAATAATTAAAACAATAAATTAATTGGTCTTCTCTGTTATCAATATCATATATCTTCTTCTCCGATAGAAATACAAAGAGGGGTAGAACAATATTGAGAAGAATATATGATGTTGATAACAGAGAAGACCAATTTATTTCTTGTTTTAATTATTATTATTTTCTAAACACGTGACATGCACGTGTCAATTTAACTGGACAATTGACAGCAAGTCGACATAATGTCATTTTATCAATTTTTGCAAACGTTTTACATTTTAAAATATATTATTCCATAAAACCATCTTTTTTGAACATGTTGCATGTTTTACAGACTTGGTCAAAACCTTAAAGAAGAGTAATATTTTGAGAAATTCTATACAAATTTCTTTCTATAGACCATTTTTGTTATAAAAAAAAAACACTAAGATGTATTATATAAAATTTACATATTTACCCTCATTATTAAATTTAAAACTTAAGAACTACTCTCTGCACACTACCACCCGCATCTGCCGCGACTGCTGCTCCTGGCCCTCCGCCCGCACGCTATCACTGCATCTCTTTTACAGGTGAAGTCGACATCTGCTATTTTAATCAGTATAATTAATATTTCTATTAGGATTGAGCAAATAATTTTATCAATTTCAACATGTAATCAATAAATTTAGTGGTATACTCTTCGATTTGATGTCTAAAACACGGCTAACCCTATATTGGGGATCAACTAGCAACCATAGCGGAGTCGACATGCCTTTACTGATTTTATGTATACAAATCGGCAAGTCCGATTCCGCCATATTCGCTGCTAATTACTCCCTGGTTTAAGGTTTAATGTGTAACCGTGTTTCAAATATCATATTGAAAAGTATACCACTAAATTTAGATTAATTTTATGTTGAAATTGATGAACTTGTATGTCAGTTTATTAGAAATATATTAGTCCATAAATTGATGAACTTGATAAATTGTGTCTGGAAAAAAAAAACGTTAATTATTGGATAGTGTGTAGTCTTAGACTTAAAAATATACTGATGGGGCAGGTTCGTTGGGGGTTCCGAACTAGGCGGCCTTGCGTCGAGTCAAGTCCTAATCCTCTTGATGTCACTTGTCGTCTTGATGTTTCCGTCGGTCTTCTTCCAAGCCTTCCGATTACATGCAAGAGGGATTGCGCCAGAGAGGGGGTGTCCCTGGCGAACCCTCTCAGATGCTTAAGTCAGAGCCGGATTCTAGAGAGATAAAGTAGAGAGAAGGCAGAGCTCGAAAGATTTCAAGTCGTTTTAATGGAGAATGCCTCCTCCTATTTATACAATTTGAGAAATGTACGGGTGGGCCCCGTGTAAAAATGGCAGTTTAGTAAATAGTCGGAGACCCGGTGTCAGTCACCCGGGGTCCTGGGCCGAACGCGGGAGGCGTCGGCCTCGAAACGCCAAACCGGTCCGGTGTCAGTAACAACGGACTAGTCCGGCGCGGGAGGTACCGGACTAGTCCGGTCCGGGCTAGTTCGGTGTTTTCGACACCGGACTAGTCCGGACGGGAGGACTAGCGTGCGAAAAATATAAGCTTACCGTGTTCGGGGTCGGTAGCGTGATCATGTCGAGCCTTACTGAGGTCCAATCGGGTGTATATCCATCATATACTTTTCTTAAAAAAAAAATTGCGTCTAACTATTGAATTTGCTCAAATCTGATTTTTTTTTTTTTTTTTTTGGTTTTGTGTGGAAAATTTGCACCATTATTTGACATGACCTCATGAGTCATGATGGTTGTGGGGCCTCCAATTCGTAGAGAACGGTTTGGGGAAGTTGCTCTGAAGTTATACGTCGACGACCTACCTTAAGCAGTATAAAGTCCGAAGCAGTGTTGTTCATATATCTCCCATCCCATCCCGTTCAAGCTAGCATTCCTTTATCTGATGAATATGGCTACTGCTGCTACGATGATACTGCATACTGTAACGGTTTGTGTTGTAGTAACAGCCGTGTTCTTCCACGTTGGGTCTTGTTCAAAGTCGATGAAAGACATCAATACCGACATGTCTGCTCTCCTCGCCTTAAAATCTCAACTCATCATCCCAAATAACCTCAACTGGTCTACTGATTCTTCACCGGTCTGTTCCTGGATCGGTGTTAGTTGCGGCGCTCGCCACCGAAGGGTTATGGCTCTAGATCTCTCCTCCATGGGACTTGCAGGTAGTGTGACAATTCGTGCTATCGAGTGTGTCAGCAGTTGTGTCATGTTAAACCTACTGAACACGAACACGCACGGTAAGCGTGCCACAATTTACAAACACGAACACGGCAATGTATATTTCGTGTGTGTTCGTGTCGTGTTATCGTGTTGTGTTAAGTTATTCAATTCTACATGTTTATACGAGATATTTCCGTAAAAATCAAAATAATTATCTTTATCTAGCAAAAAAAAACCATGAATTAATATTTCAGTATTACTAAGTTTGTAATATATGTGATAAAATTTAAAAGTTAAACCAGTTATTGGGGTTTTACAAACTATTAAATAATACTTTATAAAAAAATTACTCAAGAGTTAAACTTTGTAGCATAACTTTATCGTGATATATTATGCGTGTCGTGTCCTGATACATAAACATGAACACAGCACGAAAATTATATCATGCTAATCGTGTTCGTGTTATTGTGTTATCGTTGTTAGAATATGAATAAAGAGTATACCGAAGGCCTTTACATACAAGTTCGATTTTATGAGTTGATTGGTGAAGGCGTACGTCTTATTCCTAACATTTGGTATCGTAGCCGAAAGTTCGAGACCCGGCAGTGACATTTTAAGAAAAGAAATGTTGAAAAATCTCCATTGGAAGGCCTGTTCGGCCGTACATCTTATTCCTAACAATCGTTCTGTCATATCCTTACACAAACGCGATTTTTTTTGTGCTTGTTCGTGTTGTGTCATCATGTCGTGTCACAAATTAACACCCCTACTTGCAGGTGTCCTTCTACCGCACCTAGGAAATCTCTCTTTCCTCAAGTCCATAGACCTTGGCAATAACAGCTTTCACGGCTCCATACCTTCAGAGATGTTTCTTCTGCACAGATTGGAGTACGTTAATCTGAGGGGCAACCAATTCACTGGTCCCATACCATCCACCTTATTCTCCGCGCCTTGTCTGCGCTGGGTCGCACTTGGAAACAATTTTCTCTCTGGTTCCATACCAACCAGTCACGACATATCCAACACCTCATCTCTGATAACGATAGGGCTAGGATATAATAACCTAACAGGAGAGCTGCCAGCAGAGATCTTCCACTATCTCCCTCATCTATCTTTTTTCAGTGTGACTAGTAATAATATGATGACCGGCCGGATTCCTTCAAGTTTATGTCGGTGCCGACTCCTTCACGGATTATCACTGTCCTACAATGAGTTTACAGGAAGCATTCCTTCGGAAATCGGGAAGCTCGATGCACTTGAGGAGTTATATCTTAACGATAACAAGCTTACAGGTACGTTTTTACAGTTTTTTACATGCAAAACTGTATTCGTAATTTCAGCCCTAAAGCGTTTTAAAACCCTCCCAAATCTTGTTTTACCAGATTTTTCAACCAAAACCTTGCTATATGCGTTGTACTGTTGACTATATGAGGGACGGAAGCATGCACAACAAGCGGGGACATTTTGTCCCCATTTATTTCAATTTTTTAAAATTACATATATATATATATATAATTAAGCTATAGACTATTTTAACCAAATGTAGATCTTATAAATAGCTAACTCATGTTTGGACGGTCAAACAAATTGCCCGTTTAAGTTTCTTTTGTTCAAATGATATAGTTGTAGTTTTTTTGGATAATTTGTTAGCTCGGGTTTCACTATGCGGTGAATTTGTTAACTCAATTTTTTGTTTATTGACAATTTGGTAGGTGGCAAATAGTTCACAAAACAAAACTCGAGCTAGCAAATTGTCCACTAAAAAAAACTCTAGCTAGTAAACTGTCTACAAAACAAAATCTAAGCTAGCAAAAAAATTAAAAAAAAAATAGCTAGCAATTTGTCTACAAAAGTGAACCTTATACGCTAGCAATTTTTTTTAAAAAAATTGCACTACAGATTGTCAAAAAATAAACTTTAGGTAGTAATTTGTCGTAGCGCTAAAATATGATGTAACAGTTTAGTAATCTTTTCTTTATTATTAAAACCGTATAATGCATTACAATTTAATATATAATATAATGTAACTTTATAAAAAATTCAATAATTCTTTTTTTGTGTATTAACCCTGGGAACAGAGCTCGTTTTACAGGCTAGTCTCAAATTGATGTGCATGCATGCAGGTGCTATTCCTAGTGAAATTTCTGGTCTCATCAACTTAGAGTATTTAAACCTGGCGAATAATGGTCTCACAGCTGAAATCCCCTCCTCCATTACCAATTTGACCAAGCTCATACAGTTAAGCTTCGATAGTAATAATTTAACAGGTAACAATCGTTATCAATTTCTTAGAACATTCATTCATTTATTTGGTGCTCGTCCATATGTCAATAACTTAATAAGCTGATGATTCTTTAATTACTACATGATCAACCATTACAGGTCCAATACCTCAACATCTTTGGGATCATTTACAGAGTTTACAGTTTCTTAATTTCGGCGATAACCACTTATACGGCCCCCTTCCTCCGAATGTCTTCAATATATCGTCGTTGGTAGGCATAGACTTTGCATTGAATCAATTCTCCGGCTTTATACCACCAACCGCAGGCCTCAACCTACCAAATCTAAAAGCGTTTGGCGTTGCAGCGAACCTCCTCAGCGGAACGATTCCAGCTTCTTTATTTAATTTATCGAAGCTAATAGGTCTTGAGATGTCTGAGAATCAATTCTCGGGACCGGTTCCCGATGATCTGGGTAGCTTGAGAATGTTGCAAATTGCTGGTTTCACTTCAAATAACTTGACCATGATATCATCTCCCAACTTTTTTACATCTTTGGCGAATTGTAGATCCCTCACAAGTTTGCGGTTGGATTTCAATCCTTTGAACACCATCCTTGCTAGTAGCATTGGGAACTTATCAACCACACTCCAAGAATTATCTCTCTTCAGCTGTCAACTTCAGGGCACCATTCCTCTACAAGTCAAAAATCTAGAAAATTTGATTACCCTATCTCTTGGTGCAAACAGACTTTCAGGAATAATTCCAGCCATAGTGAGTGTATTGCAAAACATTCAATTTTTTTCTTTAGTGGATAACAGGCTAGAAGGTCCAATCCCACAAGACATTTGCAAACTAAGCCGCATTTCGTATATAGATCTTGGTGGAAATTCGCTTAATGGATCGATACCAGACTGTTTAGGGAATCTCTTACTACTCAGAAAATTGAGTTTGTCCAGGAACAGAATAACTCGCAAAATTCCGTCTTCCTAGTGGAACTTAGTGGATATTCAGGAGCTAGACTTATCCGGAAATTCACTGAGCGGTTGTTTTCCACCTGAGATTGGAAACTTAAAGGTTGCAACAATGATCAATTTTGCTGATAATCAATTCACTGGAAACATTCCTCCCACCATTGGTGTCCTTATTAATATTCAGAATCTCTCCTTAGCTAACAATAAGCTCAGTGGTTCTATACCTGAATCTCTTGGAGACCTTATAAGCTTGCAATATCTAGACCTCTCGAGAAACAATCTCTCTGGAGTGATCCCAAAGAGCTTAGAGAAGCTATCAGTTCTCGAATACTTGAATGCATCCGTCAATAAATTAGAAGGACCGATACCTGATGGAGGACCCTTTTCAAAATTTTCAGCCAAATCGTTCATTTTGAATGGTGATTTGTGCGGTTCAGCACGTTTTGCAGTGCCAAGTTGCAAAAAAGTTGCACCATTGAAGAAAAAGAAAACATTTGTGGCCTTAAACGGGAAATATGTCATTCCAGTGATTAGTGCAGTGTCGATAGTAGTTTTCGGAGTATTGGTTCTGGTACTTATATTGGTACGACGTCGTAAGATGAATATTGCGGCCTGCAACGTTACTGAGATGGTACCTATAGCAACATGGAGAAGGGTATCGTATTATGAACTAGTCCAAGCAACAAATCAGTTCCATGAAAGCAACTTGATTGGCGCGGGGGCTTTTGGTTCGGTGTTTAAAGGGACACTTTTTGACGGAATGGATGTTGCCATTAAAGTTTTCAATCAGAGCATGGGAGATGCATTTCAGAGTTTCCACAATGAATGTGAAGTGATGAGGAATATTCGCCATATGAATCTTGTGAAGGTCATTACAAGTTGCAGCAACCCAGATTTGAAGTGCTTAATCATGGAGTACATGCCAAATGGGAGTCTTGAGAAGTGGTTGTATGACACTGGTAATCTGAACATACTCCAAAGGTTGAGTATCTTGGTTGATGTTGCAAAAGCTCTAGAGTATCTCCACCATGGACACTCCGTACCGGTTATCCACTGTGATCTAAAGCCTAGCAATGTATTGCTTGATAGAGATATGGTTGCACATGTTACAGATTTTGGCATTTCAAAACTTTTAACTGGTGGGGATTCCATCACTCAAACTTTAACTCTTGCAACATTTGGTTATACTGCACCAGGTGAAGTTATATTACTTTTTTTATTTTGGGTTAATAACTAAAAAACTGTCCAAGGTTTACCCTATGTTAAAATTAGGTGTCTGAAGTTTGAAATGTTAAAATGTACTGTCTCAAGTTTCATTTTTGTTGAAATTTGGTGTTTCGGTGTGATTACTTTAGAGAAGTCAATTCCGACGAAACCGTCTGTCAAATTCAAGCTCTCATACACACTCCATTCTCGTCATCTTGCCGGGACCGTCACCTTAAAAGTTGGTCACATCCGGGCAAGTAAATCTCGCTCTATTGTCATTGGAAAATGGCTCTACACCACTCTTCTATAAACTTTTTTTTAATGTTCAGTTTTTAGGTGAAATTTGACGATTTTGTGAAAAGTAAAGAGTGATTGATTATGAGTGGGTTGGTGGGTTGATGAAAATGATTGAATGGAGATAAAAAGACGCGCAGAAACATCAAATTTTAACAAAAATGAAATTTGGGACAGTTCATTTTAACATTTCAAACTTCAGACACCTAATTTTAACATAGGTTAAACCTTGGACAGTTTTTTAGTTATTAACCCTTTTATTTTATTTTATTTTTTGAGGTCATAATCATATTTCATCTTGAATCACATAAGCATTAATTTTTAAATTTATTGCACAGAGTATGGATTAGAAGGAATTGTATCTACTCAGGGAGATGTGTATAGTTACGGAATAATGTTGATGGAAACATATGTAGGGAAGCGACCGACTGATGAAATGTTTGCTGCGGGGATGAGCTTACGACAGTGGGTTAAGAAGTCATTACCTCATAATGTACACGAGGTTGCAGATTTTGGTCTACTGAACATTGATGACCAACATTTTGAGAAGAAAAGAGGTTGCATCTCTGAGATTATGGAGTTGGCAATGGAGTGTTGTTCAGAGAAACGTGAAGGTAGACCGAACATAACTGATGTTTCCGCAAAACTCAAAAAGATACATGACAAGATGTTATATGATCCAAGGTTCATTCCGTAATCGCGCATGTTGGCTTTTGAATTTTGAGCATGCAAGTTGTCACTACTTTTTGTTTAATAGAATTCTGATGGTTGCTGTATTTTCATCATTTTCTGTAATAAGAATGTTTATGTGATGGAAAATACAAAAAAAGATAATAAGTTCAGTAACTATATATACTGAATATGCATCAAATGAATAATAAGTAAAATGGACTTCATTGGCCCAAAAAAAAAAAAGTAAAATGGACTTCAGTAATTTATTTATTTTTGGATAATAACAAATACATAAACGTATTTGTCAGTTGTTACTGATATTGAAATTTCAAAGATTTCATTAGTTAGAGAGTCACATTAACATGTGTTTAGTCATGAGAAAATTGCCTGAAGTGCTATTAGTATCAATCTGCATAATGTCTAGCAATATATTGTTGGATCATAAATACACATAAATGGTATTTATTTGTCAACTGTTAGTAATATTGAAATTTCAAAGTTTTCATTATTGAGCGCATCTTTGGCAATATAGGTTTAAATTGGACTGAGATCATATGTTCCGCTCTTTCTATCCCAGACCGTGTCTCATTATTAAGATTTTGACATGTGTCCTTAAATTTAAAATTTTCCTTTTCGGGTTCACCAATCCCAATAGGTTTTTAGAATGAAAGAAAAACTACAAAATTAATTACACCAAGTACACGTGTCAAAATTGCAACGGCGAGGCACGATTTGGGGTAGAAAGAGCGAGTCATGTGATTGGATCCGTTTAAATTATGGTGCGGTTATAAGTAATCATATCTTATTAGGTGAATGACCTACACGTTGCACGGTACGTAATTTGTTTAGATAATTATTATGGTATTACGAAAAAATGAAATTTGATAGTGATAAGTAATTTGATTGGTTTTTTTATTTGAAGTAATTTATTCAATGCGAATGAAAACACTATTAAGGTTTATATATAAATTAGTATAATTCTATCTTGACGTGTGTGAACATAATTTTTATTTTTTTCCATTAAACTTCATAGTTTATTGATCAAACTCAAAACGTCAAAACAAACTAGGCGGGATAAATTCCCTATCTTTTACAATCAAAGCGAAAAGAACTCAATTTCCTAAACACGACATCTTCCAAGCCTGAACCGCAACTAGTTACCACAGCCATTTTCTTGTCTAAACACATGAGACCCAATTTCCTAAACACGACATCTTTCGCTCGTCTTCGAATGTTGGCCACATGCTAGCTATTCTCCAGTCCAAACAATTACAAAGACCCGAGATTCCATCGATTGCTTCCTTCGAGTCATATTCAATTATGACACGTGACCAGCCATTCGATAAAGCAAGATTAAGTCCTTCGCCTACAGCAGCGACTTCGAGTTCCGGCGTGTCGTGGGTAGCAATATTCCTACCAAAACCCCTGATTACATCACCTGACGTCGTTTGAGCAATACCGCCCACACCACCTTGTCATTCCACTTTATCCGATGATGCATCGCAATTAATCTTGACAAAAGTGCTAGGGGGAGGTTTCCATCTGGCCTGTACTGTTCCCCTGCTCGGTTCGAGTGCATCTCGTATTGGTGTGTGACTTCGCTGCGTCCAGTTCAGTGGCTCCCGGGCAGCCCAATATTCGTTGTTATCCTTAAAGGCCGCCTCCACTATTATTCTCGAGTTGGGATCATCGTTGTTGTGTAGCGCTCGACATCTCTCCTTCCACACATTCCAGCTTTTCGGCCCCACAAGAGACCACCGTCGAGCTTTCTCCGACTTCAATAATCCTAGGACAGTACATAGTTTCTTCGCCCATTCAGCAACAAATGTGGCAGCAATCTCGTCAGGACGGGAAGACAATATCGAAAACCATACTGGCTTTGTCCACTCGCACCCAAATAGCATATGAGTAACGGATTCATCCGCTTCGCAGAAAGTGCAGCACGGGCTGACATATATGCCTCTCTGATTCAGATTAACCTTCACCGCTAAAGCATTTGCACTTAACTTCCACATAAACATACATACCTCGGGGATAGCGTTCATTAACTATATCTCCTTCCATTTTAACACCGCATCCCGGATGCCTTGCTGGTGCGGGACTATCTCGGCATTGCAGTTCGGTTCTGAAATCTGGTGGTAGACCGACTTGACTGATAGTTCCCCTGACTTTGAGTGTGGCCAAATGAAAACATAACCAGTAGGTTCCATCGGGAGTGGAATACGTTCTATCATCTCCGCTTGAGCATCATTTATTACCTCGTGAATCGGCTCCAAATCCCAACTCAACGTTGATTTATCGATAAGGTCAGCAACTCGGGCGTTGGCATGTTGTTGCGTTAGAGGTCTATGCACAGATAACAGAATTTTGGTAGGCCCGGTACCCAGGGGTCGTAAAAAAAGTTTTAATCGTTTGGCCATCACCAATTTTTCAGATACCATTCTCCATCAAAACATCCCGCCCAGCTAACAAACTCGTCCATCCCCATGATGCCCTCGAACCTTTCTTCTCTACCTTGACCGCACAGTCCGGGAAATATAGCCCTCTCAAGATTCTCGCCCAAAAAGCGTCCGGAAAGTGAAGGAAACGCCAAGCCATATTTGTTAGCAATGTTAAGTTGAACGACTGAAGCTCCTAAAAGCCTAGCCCCACCGCAACTTTTCGGCTCTGTTAGCGATTTTCGGCTTTTCCAATGAAGTTTACGTTCTCCTCCCCGTTGACCCCACCAAAATCGAGCAATCAAGGAATTGATCTCGGCACACCACGTCTTTGGGATGAGAAAAATACGCATGGTGTATGTTGGGATGACCATAACAACATATTTGATTAGTACCTCCCTTCCCGCATTATTGAGTAAGTGCGACTTCCATCATTGCACCTTTGCCACTATTCGTTCTTTTAGAAAACCGAAGGCCTCCCGTTTGGACGTCCCCTAAATTATTGGCTGGCAGCCCTAGATATTTCCCCGATGCACGAACTCCCAGCACACGCCGGACCTCCACCTTCGTATTTTCCCGAACGTTTGATAAAAAATATACAATTGACTTGTCCATGTTAACCCCCTGACCGGATGCCTCGCAGTAGGTTGCCATTATATTCCGGAGCGCTTCGGCATTACCTGCTGTCGCCTTGATAAAGAAGAGCGAGTCATCAGCGAAAAACAAATGACGCTACAACGGGCAGTCCCTCTTCATTCGAATCCCCTCGAGGCTACCCCATTCCACTTCTCTCGTCACCATACGTGATAAGACTTCCGCCACAATTATAATTTTTTATTTGTTAGTTAATAGTTTACGCATATGGTATTACAATTTTTTGGGTATACTCATAACAAACCATCAAAATATTAAAATAAATACTTAGTAAATATTATTTATTAATCTTATATTCGTTAGAGGGTAATATCTGATAGATTTTTTTACATATCGTATACATATCTTTACTAGAAATTTAACGTTGAATTTATAATTAAAATTTTAATTAGTAGTTTAGGTACTTATTTTTGGTTAATATATAATTTTTTATTTAAATGGAAATATAAGATAAGATAACACAATGGTTAAAAAATGTTTTTTAAATTCATGAAACTAAATATAGTTATATATTGATTTTATTCACTAAAATATATATAAATTAATTATTTTTATTAATTTAAGTATATTTTAAATAATATTTCATATGAATTGTTAATATTTGTATCTAATCTTATTATTTTTAACATGTTTTCTGATATATTTTTTTCCCCAATATTTTATGATGAAATTGCAACTTTCTAATGATAGGATTCAAAGTGACTAATAATTAAATGAAACAAAAATCAAAATCGAATAAGAGTTTTGGCAAATATAAAATAAAGTATATAAGAGATCGATAAAAAAAATATATATATATTTAAAGAAACATGTAAATTCCGATTATATCATATTTTTGTTATATTCAATATATATATTCATATGTAAATATTATTTTAATATTAAGATATAGTAAACAAATGAAGCAAAAGTGAGTTCTATTATATTTTAGTTTTTTAGCGTAAATATATTATTGTACAAACTTTTGCAAACGTGGCATCACATATATAGTTGGATCGCTGTATTAAAGGAAGTGATAGTTCTGACCTAGACTTCAGACTTGATATTTTTCTTTATCTTCTTAATTGTACTGAAAACGTTTGGGCACCACACCTTTAGATATGAAAAATGTTAGTGCACCACATCTTCTTAGTCTAAAAGGTGCGGTGCACAAACAATTTCAGTGCATATCTAAAGGTGTTGCAAACAAACATTTTCATCATAGCTAAGAAGAAAAGTTCTTGGCCCAAAAAGAAATATAGGACAACAATTATATTATATTTGTTTCAGATTTATATTATAATACCTAGTAGCACCGACTCCGTTAGAAGTTGGAAAAATATTGATAACAGTATTTACCTCTCTTAGGGACTAACTGTCTGAAGTTTGCCATGTATTGAAGGTTTGTGTTTGAAGTTTGAAATATTAAAGGGTTAAAGGTCCTTTTGGTACCACATGTTTGCAAAAATTACACTGTTCATACCACTAGTATTTTTTCGTACCGAATTGGTACTATATGTTTCCAAACCTTACTGTTTTGGTACCTCCGTTAGGGTTCTGTCAAAAACAGCCGTTAAATGGCATGTGCCATGCACGTGACCAGCCCAAAACTTTCAATTTTGTTACAATTTAGTCCATCTAATACATCCCTAACTTTTATTTTGTTCAATTTAGTCCTAAAACTTCAAAACCAAACCATTTTCCCAAATTGACCTAGCCGGACTTAGCCTAGGGCTAGGTCCGACCCTGGGTCATGGTCGCCGGACCCAGGCGACCCCGACCCAGGGTCGGACCTAGCCCTAGGCTAGGTCCGGCTAGGTCAATTGGGACCTAGCTCCAATTGAGTTAAATTGGGGCTAGGTCCAATTGACCTAGCCGGACCTAGCTTAGGGCTAGGTCCGACCCTGGGTCCGGTGAACCCGACCTAGGGTCGGACCTAGCCCATGGCTAGGTCCGGCTAGGTCAATTTGGGGAAATGGTTTGATTTTGAAGTTTTAGGACTAAATTGAACAAAATAAAAGTTAGGGATGTATTAGATGGACTAAATTGTAACAAAATTGAAAGTTTTGGGCCGGTCACGTGCATGGCACATGCCATTTAACGGCCGTTTTTGACGGAACCCTAACGGAGGTACCAAAACAGTAAGGTTTGGAAACATATGGTACCAATTCGGTACGAAAAAATACTAGTGGTATGAACAGTGTAATTTTTGCAAACATGTGGTACCAAAAGGACCTTTAACCCAATATTAAAATAGACAGTCATAGGTTTCATTTTTGTTGAAAGTTGGTGTCCCCGCACGTCTTTTCATTTTCTTTCAATATTTGCATCAATCCACTCACTCGCTCATAATCTATCACTCTTTACTTTTCATAAAATCGTCAAATTTCACCCCAAAAGTTGAACATCCAAAAGAAAATGTTTCCAGGAGAGTGGTGAGGAGCGATTTCCAGTGACAACGGAGCGAGATTTACTTGCGCGGATGAAGTCAGGTTCTTAGGTGACAGCCCCGGCAAGGTGACTAGAAGGGAGCATGTATGGGAGCTCGAATTTAACAGTCGGTTTCGTCAGGATTGACTTCTCTAAAGTAATTACGCCGAGACACCAAATTTCAGACAAAATAAAAGCTGAAACACTCAATTTAAACGTCGCCAAATTTCAACATAGACAAACTTCATACAGTTATTAGTTATTAACCCTCATTTCCACCATTATTTGACATGTCAGAATAGTGATGCCGTATTTCATGAGAAATTATTGAATACATCGGATCCAACACGTAGATCCGATGTGGTGCACCTCCAGCCAATAAAAAACTGACATTTATCATAAAATGGCTGACACATGTAAACGTGTCCAATTTTTATTGGCAGACGGTGTACCACATCGAATCACGTATTGGATCCGATGTATTTAATAATTTTTCGTAGTTCATACTTTCAATCATGCAATTGGTTGGGCCCTACCTCCTCATTCGTGATCAGCAGACCAAGACCAGTACTAAAGCGCCGTAGAGGACGGATTTTGGAAGTTTTGCTGAAGCTGCCCTCCAAGTCCCTACTTCTAGTGAAAAATCAGGGGACAAATTAATTACTCATACGCACTCTTAGCAATAGATATAGATACTACTTTGAAAAATGAACCCATCGCTACGTAATGTTCGAGCTCTCCTGCTCACGGTCTGTGTTTTTTTTTGCCAGACTTTACGAACAACCAGCGTATACTCTGGCCTCATCAACGTAGCCCCACCAGAAACCTAGTATAGTTAAGAAGCTGGTCCTTGCCCAGTTCTACTCGCCTCCTGATATTTTTTAAACAAGTCACCGTAAGGTGACGCCCCTGAGGGGTTTCGAACCTGAAACCTCGGAGTCAAACAACATGGGAGTAAGCATACTTGACCTCTAGACCACCACTGCTGGTGGTAGTAATATTTACTTAGTAACGTTTAGATCTTGTTGAACTATAAAGTCTAAATCATAAATTCACTTATAACATTAATGTTTTAGGATAGTTAATTAAGTGGTTAGTCTAAATTTTTCATGATATATGAGAGCACGTATGTTCGAAACTTCGCAACGCCGAATTAAACATTTTATTATTAAAAAAATTCACACGATAGGACTTCGATTAAAACAGGTAGTTGAAACATTAATTTGATCACAAAATATGTAGGCTCTAACACAATGAATTAAGAGAGTAAGAGAGTTCCTTGGTCCACACCCTCTAACACCATCTAATACACCTTAACAGTACAATGGAGTTGTTGAGCATCGTCACTGACACATCGTCAAGACCGAACTTACTCTTTTCCATCATGCTCGAGCTCGAGCACCACTACCATTGTGTCCCACGATTTTCAAAGTGCAGTTTATCTTATCAGTCGCTTACTGACTCCTTAATTGATCAACACTCTCTGTATGATCAGCAGTTATTCAATGAATGGCCAAATTACAACAAGCCTCGTGTTTTCGGTTGTTTGTGCTAACTATGGCTCAAGTCATAGAATAGCCATAAAACCGACCTTAAGTCGCGCCCATGTGTGCTCATCGGATACCCTCTTCAACAAAGTGTGCATCGTTGTCTCAATCCATTAACGAAGAAAATATTCATAACACAACATGTATTTTTTTTTTAATAAGATGTATTCCCTTTCAGCTTGCCACAAAATGAGGAAAATGCTATCTTAGTACCTCATCTCCTAAAGTCATGGAGTCCGGCACAGGATCAACCCTATGGTCACATACCCTTTGTGAACACACTAACCATGGCCGCAGAGCATCAGCCACCGACAATAACTGCACCTCAGTCAGCCAACTCCAGCTCAGTATCCACTAGTCCAGCCGCCGCAGTAAAATATTCCTCGAAAGAAGCAAGCTCGGACAACCCATCATCCCCGTGCATCCTCAAAGCCAAGCGGCACTTCAGGTAATGCTTCGTGAACTCACTCTATTGTTACTCCGTTTCAAATAATATTTTTAAACTGAAGCATATGTTTCTGGCCACTAAGTACCCACTCCCCAACTATATTGACCATCATCGACATCTCAAGAATCACAAGTGGAAGGCCGCGTTGATGGAATAATACAACGCTCTCGTAAGGAACGGTACGTGGTGTTGGCAATTGAAACAATTGGGTCAACCTTCAAGGTAGCCCATTAACCTATTCAATTGAGATATATGTTAATTAGAAGCAACTAACCCTAAATAATTAGGCTTGAGCCGAATTTATGTGGGGTTAAGGACTTATTGGTTTACTCATTAACTAGAAGAATTAAGATCCATCAATTAGACCTTAATGTAGTATATTTCGGCCATCCCATTGGAGGTAACTTGGTGGTTACATTTTAACCACCTTGTTTTAAGGAAGTGAAAATATATTGTATCACTAAAGATATATATGGTAATTATATCTATAATATATAATTATCTAAAGATAATTATATATATTATTTTAAAAATATATTATATTTTGTTGTAGGATATATATATATATATATATGTATTAGCGGTGAGCAAAACTCGATTGGAACCAAAACCGGAACCAGACTATTGGGCTATTGGGTAGGCTCCGGGAAGACATTTTTGAAAATAGGGTAGGTTCCGGGTAATTAATTTTAATACCATGTAAGACAGGTTCCAGTTCCGGGATGAGTTGTGAGAACCGAAACCAGAACCGGAACCGATTATATTAGTAATATATGTATATAAATTATTTGTCACGCCCATGCAAATAATTATGTTTGAATACTTTGATTTGAGTTAGTATGCATGGAGTTTGTATCCATGGAAGCGTTGTGTGCTTGGAGGCGTTTGTATGCATAGAGTTTCTATCGGCTACTAATTGATGTATGCATGAAGTTTTACTCTTTTATGTAAATGTTCTTTTTGGAATTTTTGAATATTTGGATGATAATATAATGGTTCCTAATGGGTACCCGGAACCGATTGTTTTCAACTTGGTGCGGTTCTGGTTCCAGTTCCACATGTTACATGGTAGGTTCTGGGTAGTAAAATTTAGGAACTGATGTACACGGGGTAGGTTCTAGGAACACTCAAAATCACAGGGTACCCGGAACCGCTCAACCCTAATATATATATAAAGACATTAATATTTTGGACTATATATCTTAGTAGATCTATATTTGGAAACAAACCATTCCATCCCATGTATATATCGTAGTTCGGGTGAATTATACATTTACCACTCTCATAATTCGAATTATGAGAGTGGTAAATGTATAATTCACCCGAACCTATATACATGGGATGGAATGATTTGTTTCCAAATATAGATCTGTTTCTAGGGTTAAGACTGTTCTAATCTCATTGTTGGTGGTGTGAAGATTCTTCACACCACCAACAATGAGATTAGAACAGACTTAATCCTAGAAACCCTTAGTCTACTTTCTTGCTATAGGATCATTTCGTGGAGACTAGAGCCCTATTTTCTACTCTAACAAAATAAGATTGAGGGACCCTAGTCAGCGAGTTGCAATACAACTTTGTTGAAGACTCTATAGGGGACGGATTCGAAGATCTAAGTGTAGAATTAACTACAAAGGGGGACACTTCTTCGAGCTAAAGACTTGTGAGGGATAGTCTCGCCACTACCGATTAGTAATTTTGTTTTACTTGTTGGATTTTGGCTATTTTTTTAATAAAGTTGGTTTTGGGCTGGTTTTTGGACTAATGATTTAAGCCCAATTTTTAAATTAAGCCTAACTATTTTTAGCCCAAATTTGAGTGAATGAAATTGTGAAAAACATTTTGTACCACATCGAATAGATGAGCTCTTCTCCTCCCTTCTCTTCTCCTATATAAATGAGTCTTCCTCTTCACTTTTTTGGTAGAAGAAAATGAGATCTCTTCCTTTTGGTTGTGTATCCAATATTTTCGGAATCCATATTTTTGGAATCCAAGTTATTTTTCTCCTCCTATGTTCTTTGTGTTGACGAATTGCAGAGTTCTTCTTAGGTTGATTTCGACTTATGTCGTGTTCAACCTTTCTAGTTGTTTTTAGCCGTTGTCGTCGGCATTTCTGTTCTTTGTTTGAGTTCAGGTATTGGGTTCGGTTCGGTCGAGCGTGTTGAATGCATAACACGATTCGATGACACTGTTGAATCCTGGGAGGTGATCGCCCCTTGTATAAACCCCTTTGCATAACCCGAGGGTGGGGAGGGGCGAAATTGCCTTAAAGAGACTGTGATTAGCATGGCCCTCAGTATATAAAATACGTATTCGTTTTGTGTCGATTTTACGTATAATTTCGGTGTTGCCTATATTTTGCATGTTAACTGGTATAGTTACATGTAAGTAACCGAAATTTGACTAATTGCTTTTTAGTCATTGAATTTTAGAATATTGCATTTTGGTCCTCGGACTTTGTAAATTTGCATATTTACCCTCAATATTTCCAACAATCTTAAGGCAATTTATTGTTGGTTTTATAAGAGGATGCTTAATTGAATTTTGAGATTCAATTTTTTGGAGAAAATTATTTATTCTCTAAAGTTCACAAATATTGTCGAGCAACGAAGTTGAGAATGTGAACATGCTCGAGAAGAGAGCACATGCGACTGATAAAATCGCTAAGGCCATTTAGGCCATCAAGACTGATAAAATCGTCAAAAGCTGTTGAGGCTATTAGGACCGTTGAGGTCGCTAAGTCGTTGAGACTACTATGACTAATCAAGATGGTCAAGGTTGTTAAACCTATTAAGGTATCTGATATTGATATGTTTACTAATGAGGCTTTGGTCACTTGACCCACTTTAGCCGTTGAGGCTTATGGGGTCGTTGAATCCATTGTTGAAAATTGGATTAGGAAGTCGGTTAAAGCCGATTTAGAGTGTATGACAATTGTTATGGAAATTTATTTCCTTGTCTAAAACACTGATTATTACATTTGATATAAATGTACGTGTGAATCATCGAATCGATTGCACACACCTGAACCTTGGCACATATGTATGCCGTGATATGTGTACATGAGTGTTTACTCAGAAGGTTAGCTCCATGTGGGTTTGGTTTTTTTTTAAATCGAAATTAACCGTGTCCAGGTTTATTTTCTGTCCAACAGAAAAAAAAAAATTAATTTGATTTTTGTAATTGAAGTGATTAAACTTAATTACTGAAATCATATGACAGCAGAGTCAAACAACACCATGTTTATGGTAAGCTTCTACAAGGAAAGATCAAAATGAATGCACACACAAACGTACACACAAACATGATAGAATTCAAACCGAACAACATTTACGATGAATGTGTATCCGGTCACCTCGCTTCTGGTCCGGAATCCGTGCTAAAATTCGAAGAAGTCATCTCGACACTCGAATCAATCTCATAAGATTGATCACCTCCAGAATTCCTAATTGATGTAAGACATTCCTCTAACTCCATTGCCACATGAATCATATTTGGCCTCCGAGTGGATTCATGGGCAACACAAGTCGTTGCCAATTCTAGCACTCTCCATACAGAATTCACATCAGCATCCCCTTTCAACCTCGGATCAATGATTCCGGTGATATCTCTAGTGGAGATCATCTTGTTAACGTATTGGATTATATGGCCTTCTTTGGAAATAATGCGTCGACACGTAACAATCTCCATTAGAACAATTCCGAAACTGTATACATCGCTTTTCTCACTCAGCTTGTTTGTTATAAAATACCTGATCAAAGCAGTTAAGATTAGATTATGTACCCAGTTACATGAAAAGATCAAGGGCTAAGGGTCCTTTTGGTACCACATGTTTGCAAAAAATACACTGTTCATACCATTAGTATTTTTTTGTACCAAATTGGTACCACATGTTTCTATTTTGTACCGTTTGCATACCACCGTTAGTGTTCCGTAAAAAATGGCCGTTAAATGGCATGTGTCATGCACGTGAGCAGCCCAAAACTTTCAATTTTGTTACAATTTAGTCCCTCTAATACATCCCTAACTTTTATTTTGTTCAATTTAATCCAAAAAATTTCAAAACCTAACTATTTTTTCAAATTGACCTAGCCGAACCTAGCCATGGGCTAGGTCCGACCCTGGGTCGGGGTCACCGGACCCAGGCGACCATGACTCATGGTCGTACCTAGCCCTAGGCAAGGTTCGACTAGGTCAATTGGGATCTAGCTCCAATTTAACTCAACTGGGGCTAGGTCCCAATTAACCTAGCCCTAGGCTAGGTCCGGCTAGGTCAATTTGGAAAAATGGTTTAGTTTTGAAATTTTAGGACTAAATTGAACAAAATAAAAGTTAGGGATGTATTAGAGGGACTAAATTGTAACAAAATTGAAAGTTTTGGGCTGCTCACGTGCATGGCACATGCCATTTAACGGCCATTTTTGACGGAACACTAATGGTGGTATGCAAACGGTACAAAATGGAAACATAACAGTGTATTTTTTGCAAACATATGGTACCAAAAAGACCCTTAAGCCAAAGATCAAGGATGGATATAATATTGTATGTATGAGATATAATTACTCTGGATCAAGATAGCCAGGAGTGCCAGCAACTACAGTGGTTTCATGGCCTCCTGCCAAAGGAGAGGCCCTGGATAGACCAAAATCAGCCACTTTTCCATTGAACTTCGCAGTTACGAGGATGTTACTAGATTTCACATCTCTATGTATCATTGGTGGCTTACATCCTCTATGCAAATAATCCAGTCCTACAATATAAGTTAATGTGAACAATGTTAAAGTAAAATAACAGTTGCTTAAAGAGTGCCTATGTTTCTTGAAATGGTATAAGAACCCACATGTTCAAATCCTGATGATGTCACTTAAAGATGTGAAACCTCCCTATTTTAACTTCTCAAACGATTGCATCAATCATCGTCACTCATATGTTCGAGCTTATGGGACAATATTTTAAGGCGTGCGTCTGTTCTTGACTTTAAAAAATTGAGGAGTTAATAACTAAAAAACTGTCCAAGTTTTACCCCTATGTTAAAATTAGGTGTCTGAAGTTTGAAATGTTAAAATGGACTGTCCCAAGTTTCATTTTTGTTGAAATTTGGTGTCTCGGTGTGATTACTTTAGAGAAGTCAATTCCGACGAAACTATCTGTCAAATTCTAGCTCTCATACACACTCCATGCTCGTCATCTTGCCGGGACCGTCACCTAAAAAGTTGGTCACATCTGGGCAAGTAAATCTCACTCTGTTGTCCTTGGAAAATGGCTCCACACCACTCTTCTAGAAACTTTTTTTTAATGTTCAATTTTAGGTGAAATTTGACGATTTTGTAAAAAGTAAAGAGTTATGGATTATGAGTGGGTTGATGGAAATGATTGAATGGAGATGAAAAGACGCACAAAGACACCAAAATTCAACAAAAATGAAACTTGGGACAGTCCATTTTAACATTTCAAACTTCAGACACCCAATTTTAACATAGGGTAAACCTTGGACAGTTTTTTAGTTATTAACCGAGATGGAAAAGTCTACTGTTTTTTTAATAAAACATTATCAAAATGAAAACTGGGAACCTCTTTCAAATCCCGTTTACCTTGTGCTGCATCAGTTGCGATCTGAAGTCTTTGTTCCCAAGTCAAGGTATTCTCTTTTTCATCTGTAAACATTAAAATAAAATAAAAAATTAAATGTTAGACCCAAATAGGAAACTTATAAGCCATGTACAATTTATTTATTTATATAACTAGGTTCATGCTACATCCAATCTCAAATGAATACCTGAAAGATGCATTCCTAAGTTTCCCAGAGCCATGTACTCATACACAAGGCATAAGTGATTGTCTTCATCACAGTACCCAATCAGGGAAATAAGGTTTGTATGGTGTACTCTCATGAGTAGCTCTGCCTGTTAATGCCAAACAGAAGAAATGATAATTTCATATATATGAAAGTTTAGACAGCTCAGTTTTAGGACAGTTGGTCAAGTGGTTTGTTTGAAAATTAACATATTATCGGTGCGCACATGTTCGAATTTCCGCAGTGCCAAGTTAAACGTGAGACGAGACGTGGTTGACTATAACATTATATGTTAGTTCATTCAGCTAATTATATAGGGTCAATAACCTGGGAGAGGTCTAAAGATTGGCCCTTATGAATTTGAGAGGTCTGAAAATTGAAATGGTGATAACTGAAGTCTGAAGTTTGGACTTTGTGATTTTTAGGTTTTCCGTCCAAAATTTCTGTTAAATTTAACAGAACCGCATGAAATGTCAAAAATACCCTTTTGAAATATTTGAATTAATAAAAAGTTTAATTAATATAAAGATGAAATGACAAAAATACCCCTGTCCATAATTTAAACCTAACCCAACTCCGGCCACCACCACGGCTCCGGCCGGCCACCACCCAACTCCGGCGACCACCACTCACTACTCCAACGACCGCCATCCAACTCCGACGACCGCCACCACGACCCCAATTGGGCCCAAATCGGAGCCACAAAGCTCCAGATCGGAGCTCTGTGGCTCCGATCTGGGGCCACCGAGCTCCGATCGGAGCTTTGTGGCTCCAATTTGGGCCCAATCGGAGCCACCGGCCCCGATTGGGCCCAATCGAGACCGCGGTTGTGGTTGCCGGAGTCGGGTGATGGTCGTCGGAGTCGGATTGTGGTCGTCGGAGTTGGGTGGCGGTCGCCGGAGCTGTGAGTGGTGGTCGCCGGAGTTGGGTGGTGGCCTTAAGGGCATTTCGTCTTTACATTCAAGCATGTGAGATGCAAGAATGGTATTTTTGGAATTTTATTTTATTTCTGGTCACATGCCTTGCACATGACCAACTTCCGTCAGTTTTAACGGAAAAAACTTACGGAGACCTCTATTATCTACAAGTCGAAACTTCGAACCTCTATTATCACAATTTCAATCTTCAGACCTCTTAAATTCACAATGGTCAATCTTCAGACCTCTCCCAGATTATTCACCCAATTATATATACCTCGGCTTCGAATTCTTTTTGTCCTTGAAATGAAGAGGCTGATAACATTTTCACCGCAACTTCGTTGCCTCCTAGTTGGCCGAGGTAGACTTTTCCAAATCCTCCCTCACCGATAATTGTCTTGAAGTTGTCTGTGACGATAGCAATATCCGAGTACCTAATGCGAAGGCTAGTGGCCTCTAATGGACCTGGAAAATTGACTATACAAGAATAATAAATTATATAATGTCCTAACTTGGGATCAAGTCATGATCATAATACTTCTGTAAGGCCTAATTGAGGTTAAGTATTCATGTAAATGTCTTTATTTATATTTTGAATAGGGTTAATAACCTAGGAGAGGTCTGAAGTTTGCCCATGTTAACGAGAGAGATCTGAAGTTTCAAATGTTGATTTGAGAGGTCTGAAGTTTCAACTTTATTGATAACAACGGTCTCCGTCTGTTTTTACCGTTAATTGTGACGGAAATTGGTCACGATATTGGCACGTGACCAGAAATAAAATTAAATTCCAAAAATGCCCTTCTATCAAAGTGTGCCCCTCACATGCTTGAAAGAAAAGACGAAAATGCCCTTAAAGCCACCACGGCTCCGGCCACCGCCACCCGACTCCGGCCACCACCACCTCGGCTTCGACGACCACCACTGAACTCCGGCAACCACCACCGAACTCCGGCGACCACCAACACGGCTCCGATCGGAGCTTTCCGACTCCGATCGGAGCCGTGTTGGTGATCAGTGGTGGTCGCCGAAGTTCGGTGGTGGTCGCCGGAGTTCGGTGGTGGTCGCCGGAGCTGAGGTGGTGGTGGCCGGAGTAATTTGACTTTAGGGGTAATTTTGTCATTTCACATTTATTCAAATAAGATATTAAATAAAACAAAATATTAAAAGGGCAAGAATGTCATTTCACACACTTCTGTTAAATTTAACCTAAAAATGGACGGAAAACCTCAAATCAACAAAGTTGAAACTTCACACCTTTCAAATCAAAATTTGAAACTTCAGACCTCTCCCGTTAACATGGGGCAAACTTCAGACATCTCCTGGATTATTAACCCTTTTGAATAAAATTCATAAAGCTACCTAGTAAAAAAATACATCTATGCCTCATTTGTGATGATTTAGTCCCTTCAAATTTTCCCTATAAACTATTATGAACATTATCAACAATGTTAGAGTACGAATAAGGGTGTTATACCTAGCTTACGGTATCTGCGGAATCTGAGATGCCAACAGATAGCCAATGTTGCCAAGAAAATGATCAAAAGGGAACCAACTGCAATTCCCCCAACAACAGGTGATAGATTCTTCTTTTTAGTACTGGTTTTGCACATTTCAATTTGACAAAGATGAGGATTTCCATCCAAACTGCAAGTAATCATTTCAAAGTCATATTGTGTGAACAAAGACACTTATAAGTGCATTTACAGAATTTTATTATAAAAAACCAACTATATACTGTGAACTTATAAATTATATGAATTGCAGATCATATATATATACCTTAATGATAATGATCCACTCTTTGATTTTTGAAGTAATTTTGTCGGAACTGAACCTGTTAGATTGTTCCTGTTTAAGTTTCTGCATGCAGAATAATATCATCAGATTTCATATTCATTCTCTTAGCTAGTAGTAAATCATTTTATTACTTCACGGAGGACTTACATGACTTTCAGGAATCCCATATCTGCTAGAAAATCTGGGACTGGTCCAACCAAGTTGTTGTCAGATAAATCCCTGGAATACATATATACTTTACTTTTTACCAGTTAATAACTTGATTGCCATAACATATGATTGAGAAGGAAGATGTACAAACTTCCATGCATCACAAAACTACAAGGGACACCGGTAGAGAGTGCTCTAACTATTCGATGTGGTACTTGTTAATTAGAAAGTGTTAAAGTATAAGAGTGTGATGAATATTTTCAGTCATAATTAGTTCGGACTTATGGGATAGATGATTAGGGCTCACGCTTTATTATTAACATGGTATCAGAGCGCACGAAATCTAAACCTGGTGATGTCATTTTAAAGAAAAAATTAACATTCTATTAAAAAATGGTTAAGAACACAATAGGGGCCTGAATGTTTGCCCATGTTGCCAAAAGGGGTCTGAATTGAAAAAACGTAGTATTAAGGGCCTGAATTTTGAGTTTTGTGTATAAGTGAGGTCTCCGTCTATTTTTTCTGTTAAAAGTGACGGAAAGTGGTCACATGCTTGGCATGTGACCGAAAATAATTTGAAAAACCGAAAATGCTCTTTGACCAGAGTGTGTCCCTCACATGTTTGACCTAAAAAGACAAAAATACCCTTTAAGCCACCACAGCTCCGGCGACCACCACCACCCGGCTCCGGCGACCACCACCCATCTCCGGCGACCACCACCCCAGCTCCGACGACCACAACCCCCTCCGGCGACCCAAAAAAGCTCTGATCGGAGCTTTTTGGCTCCGATCGGAGCTTTTTGGGTCGCCGAAGCTGGGGTGGTGGTCGCCGGAGCTGGGGTGGTGGTCGCCGGAGCTGGAGTGGTGGTCGCCGGAGCTAGGGTGGTGGTCGGTGGCGGTGGCCGTGGTGGCCTTAGGGCATAATTAGTGTGCAGGGGTATTTTAGACATTTCACATTTCATTAATTAAACTGATAAATTGTATAATAATTGTAAAAGGGTAATTATGTCATTTCACGTATTTCCGTTACATTTAACAGCAAATTTGGACGGAAACTCGATTATCAACAAAACTCAAAATTCAGGCTCTTAATAATACGTTTTTTCAATTCAGACCCCTTTTGGCAACATGGGCAAACATTCAGGCCCCTATTGTATTCTTAACCCATTAAAAAATGGTTGACCATCGGGCTGATACTCATAGTTTGACCCTAATTTGGTCAAGGCATTTACTGAATGCTTTCACCCATGAAGCTCGGACTTATGAGACAGTTGGTTAACACGGTTACACGCACATCTTATTATTAACAGAAAGTAGAGTGAAAATTATACTTACAGTACTTGAAGTGACCCGAGCTTTGCTATGTAAGAAGATATTGTACCCGTCAATTTCAATGACGATAAGTTCCTGGAACATCATCACATATTAAACAAATAATTTTCATTACATGTCCATTACTATATCTATGATAGCAACAAAATTGAAATTATGCATGAAAGGGGAAACTGACAGGGATATGATGCTGGAGGTATTGGATGATGTATCGAGGGTGCAGTTAACACCATCCCAAATGAAAGCTTTTGGGGCGCAAGGATCACCTTGCCAATTCTCTGTCGTCACTTTATATGCCGATTTTATGTTCATCATTGCATCCACTTGATCCAAAAAATCAAACAAGAAATCATTATATTTGGGATCATTAGATCTTTTTACTCTTTAAGCGATCAACCAATAAGGGCGAATGAGTTAATGATACAAACCAAATGAAAAAGCACTGCCTAATACACTAGTCTATTAGGTGGATGGCCCATTTGGCTTATACACAATGACAGTTAAACTTTGGGTTAACAGGTCTTTTGGTCCATGATGTTTGACAACTTTTGGGTTTTGGTCAATGATGTTTTTTTTACCTAGTTTTAGGTACCATATGTTAGCATATTTTTTCTAGTTTTGGTCCGACATGTACAAGTCACGTGATCCACACTAAACTTTCAATTTTGTTCAATTTAGTCCCTCTAATACTTTCCTAACCTTTTTTTTTCAATTTAGTCCCGGAGTTTCAAAAATTCAATTGGACCTATTGTCCAATTGGGGTCAATTTTGAAACTTCGGGACTAAATTGAACAAAAAAAAAGTTAAGAAAGTATTAGAGGGACTAAATTTAAAGTTTAGAGTAGATCACGTGACTTGAACATGTCAAAAAATGGACGGAAAGAAACGGTTAGACCAAAACTAGAAAAAATCTGCAAACATACGGTACCAAAATTAGGTAAAAAAAAACATCATTGACCAAAACCCAAAAGTTGTCAAACATCATGGACAAAAAGACCCGTTAACCCTTAAACTTTTTGGTATACTCTTAATCATACACTAATACCCGCCCTTAAGCTGATGTTTACAGACACATCAGTTTACACCGGAAAACTTATTTAGTCCGTACACATGTGCTTTCTGCCAGACCACATTGACATTTTTCATACGAGGTTTTTTTTTTCAACATTTTTTTTAAAACACCGTTCCCGGGATCCGAACCCTCTGGTCTAATACCACTTGTTGGGAATAAGATATAATATTAAGCAATCAGAAACTGAGATTAATGTTTTCAGTATACTCGTATTTATACTCTTAACAGAAATCCATTCATGCATTGGAGAAAAATAAGAATGTCATAAATACCTTCTTCTTCCTGCGTCTGTCCATACTCCAAAATTTCGATACCCTCAAAAACTTCGATTGCGTTGATTAATGGTGGAAGCGTTGAACTCTTGTCTCTAACTAAATAAACTCCATTGTCGTCTTGGCTTTCATTTTCTGGAGGTGGCTCATAATAAAAACTATCTTTGGTTGTGTTCAAGTAAGTTGGTGTCACCGGTGACTCGGATCCATCGATATAGAAAACTCTCGATTGATTAAGTGTGAGGTTTTGGACTTCAGCAAAGTAAAGGTTGACGTAAAATCCCGCCAAATGAATCGAGCGGTTTGTGTAAGCTTTTGGATAAAGATACTTGAGAGGTTGGTCTGGATCTACCGGCGTAGCAGCGGTCATCATCACAGTTGATGGCGGAGGATAAGCCGTTACTGAACTGTTGTTAAAGGGTATTGTAGTCTTCACAGGGTTATAATCATCATTATAATTAGACTCCCAGATGCGATCGTAGATATCACCCTTGTTGTATCTGAAATATATAATAGAAAGATATCACAGTATGAAATATATAACCATATGGATAGACACATTTTATATTCTCTTACATAGCTTCAATCATGTTTATATGGGTTAGGGTTAATAATAAAAAAAAAAAATGTTCAAGGTTTACCCTATTTTAAATTAGGTGTCTGAAGTTTGAAATGTTAAAATAGACTGTCTCAAGTTTCATTTTTGTTTAAATTTGGTGTCTCTGTGCGTTTTTTTATCTCCACCCACTCATAATCCATCACTTTTTACTTTTCACAAAGTTGTCAAATTTCAACCTAAAATTGAACATTAAAAAAAAGTTTCTAAAATAGTGGTGTGGAGTCATTTTCCAAGGACAAGAGATTGAGATTTAATTGCACGGATGTGGTCAACTTTTTGGTGATGGTCCCGGCAAGTTGACGAGAAGGGAGTGTGTATGGGAGCTCGAATTTGATAGACGGTTTCGTCGGAATTGACTTCTCTAAAGTAATCACACCGAGATACCACATTTTAACAAAATTGAAACCTTGGACACTACAGTTTAACATTTGAAACTTCAGACGCCTAATTTTAACATAAGGTAATCCTTGGACAGTTTTTTAGTTATTAACCCTATGGGTTAATAACCAAATTTTTAGTTGAACTTTAACTAATTTACAAATCGTTGCCCGAACTTAATTTATTTTTTTTTAAATTGACTATCCAAAGTTTCAATATTCGAGCAAATTATTACATCTGCTTCAATTTCCTTTAAATCGAAATGAGACGGAGCATGTTTCCGGAAAGCGAGGTCTTTTCATGTGTACACAAGATGGGTTCAGACATAAATTGAAAGAATTACAACAAAATATATTCGAATTTATGTCTGAACCCATCTTGTGTACACATGAAAAGACCCCACTTTCCGGAAACATGCTCAATCTCATTTCGATTTGGACACTCAGTTTAAAGACACCGTTCAAATTTGGCAGAAGTCCAGTTAAGTATCTAATTAAAGGTATTTTGGTTGCAACACTATCAATTTATGTTTAAATGTGGTACAAATGAAAAGACCACAAGTGGCGGAAACATACTTATATTATTGCCAATTTGATGGAAGTTGAAACGTATGTAGCAATTTATTAGGAATTTGAAACTTCGGATAGTTAACTTTAACAAATTAAAATTCAGGTAACGATTTGTAAATTAGTCAAAATTCGGATAACACTACGTTATTAACCCTTTTTTTATACATGTATGAGTTCTTACCTGATGACGTCTTCATCATCCCTGCTGATTATGTCCTGACGATTCCCCATGTCCACTCTTTCCAGCGTCATCAGTGAATACAAATAATAAAAATCAGCATACATGTTGTTGGGCAATGGTCTGAGCTCGATAGCTGAAATAAATGGTGTACCCTTTCCTATATCCACGACACATAACCGTAAGCGGTTTGTTGAAGCCACATGTATGATCTCCCTGTAACTGGAACTGGGCAACTGGGTATAACTGAAGCTTACCCAGAAGGTAACACCCAGATATAGATCAAATTCTGGGATTGTGTTCTTGTTATCGTAGTTTCCGTAATAGAAATGAGCGCGGATTATATATTTCTGGGCGCTAGTAACATTAACTGTGTAGCAGTTCCTTTTTCCACTTGGAAAGCTTCTGAGATGCTGCATTTGCTGATTGTAGAGAAAAAAAGTACTCTTGTCACGTATTTCTTTGGAGATTCCGGTGTCGATGAATGCTGCATCCGACACGTAATTTATGCCGGTTATCGGGTCAGCATAGGTTGAGTTTGCTGGTAATCCACAATCAATGCTTATAAACCCTGAAAGAAAACGTACCTAATTAGTGTGTTTGCCAAAATATGATACATCCTGAAAGAAACGTACCTAATTAGTGTGCATGCCAAAATATGATCCATCTCAAGGTAAGAGGACGTCTGTCACTCTCCTAAGCCCAAACGACTATCACTACTAGACTAACCCAACCTAACAGAACTCGTTATCCTCACTTGGGCCCTGAAAAGGAAAACTCAGCCCGAGCGGCTGTTTAACTGGCCCAACCCAACCTAACAGGTCCCGTAGAGCTCGTTATCCTCACTTGGGCTCTAAAAATGAGAAATTCATGTTGTACTTGAGTAGTACCATCTATCTTATTAAGACTACACAAGCATATGGGTTTCTAAGAACACAGGAAGGGCCTGAATTTTGGCTCATGTAGACGAGAGAGGTCTGAATGTTCAAATGTTAATATTAAGGGTCTGAATTTTCAACTTTGTTAATATAAGAGGTCTCCGTCAATTTTTGCCGTTAACACTAACGGAATTTGGTCACATGCTTGGCATGTGACCGAAAATAAATTGAAATCCCGAAAATGCCCTCCGACCAAAGTGTGCCCCTCACATGTTTAACCTGAAAAGACGAAAATACCCTTAAAGCCACCACGGCTCCTGCAACCGCCACCCGGCTCCGGCGACCACCACCCAACTCCAGCGACCTCCACCACACCTCCGGTTGGGCCCAAGTCGGAGCTACCGACCCTGATTGGCTCCGATCGGGCCAATCGGGGCCGGTAGCTCCGATTTGGGCCCAAGCGAAGCCGTGGTGGCGGTCGCCGGAGTTGGGTGGTGGTCGCCGAAGCCGGGGTGGCCGGAGCCGTGGTGGCTTTAAGTGCATAATTAGTGGGCAGGGGTATTTTAGACATTTCATATTTCATTAATTAAACTGCTAAATTGTTACAATAACTGCAAATGGGTAATTCTGACATTTCACGTGGTTCTGTTAAATTTAACAGAAATTTGGACGGAAAGCCGAAAAACAACAAACATGATAATTCAGACCCTTAATATCAACATTTGAACATCCAGACCTCTCCCGGTAACATGGGCCATTATTCAGGCCCTTCTTGTGTTCTTAACCCTATTTCTAACCAATGTGGTACACTGCATATGTGTATTACAATTTACATCCTCAACGGGCGCGACGAGAGATCATAATCGTTTGCCCCCGTTAGGTGATGGGAACTCTAGGGGTCAATAACTCTTGCTCTGCAAACCCGGTCACAATCCTGGGTCAGCTCTGATACTATCATGTCACACCCTCAATACAGATTAACTACCCTCACTAATCCAACTCAGCCTATAACAGAGTCTATTGTTCTCACTTATTGTTCTCACTTAGGTTCTGAAAAGGAACAATTTATATTGATCTTGAGAAATACTGTTCTTTCATTTTAAGGCTACAAATTTCTTATTTTCAGCAAATATGATACACACAAGCATATGGATATTACAGTATTTACGTATATATCAACAGCTATAACGTCTGTGCATACACCATTTCAGTATAATCTATATATACGTGTGTTTATTGCGTGATGGAGAATAATCTGCATATATATATAGTAAGTAGAATAGAACCTGATTGATCTTGAGCTTGAACTAAAATCTCGAAAAGGAAGGGTATTAAGAGCACAAGTGCTGTTGAAACGAAATGCCTCGGCCCCTGCTTCTCCATCACAATTTTCTTTGATTTCTTCCACCATATAATCTACCTCATCATATATACATTTAGGTGTGGGGTTGACCCATGACTTTACTAATTATAGTGTATGGCACTTCTAATTAATTAAGTTGTCCACATGCATTTATCAAAAATGACTATTATTAATATTCTTGGTTTGTAGTTGTGAGAACTAATTTATATATATTAGTTATTGATCTGCGCGTCGCGCAAAATTCTACAATAATGAAATCTTATTTGATACAATACTAATTATTGGCCGCACATTGCACAAAATTCTGCTCATATCAAAACTTAGGTTATAATATTATTTACTTGTAAACTCGGTTTTTAATTACTACATTAAAAGAACATATGCATTCTATTGTTGATTAATTTGTTACAGTTGTGTACGTAATTTAGAAATATATGATATCATATGTTATTCATAAGGTTTTAATATCTACTTTCTTATAAAAAAATATGTTCGTAAATCAGAGAAACATGGAAAAAGTTATAACACATTAATTACAATATTCAAAAGTAAATAATATTATAATAAATTAAATTTATTTATTTTTTTATAAAAATTACCTCAATTATAAAATACGTGGAAGCTGACGTCACACCATCGTTAATTCTGATACATTTTAAAGTTTAAAATCACCGGTTTCGTCTCATGTCATTATTTAACTTAATATATGGAAATAAAACAGAATTATTATAGTTCTTTAGATATATGGAAACATTGAGACACTTAATTAAGGAAATTATGGATGTAAACATCGGCTTTTACTTGCTTGGCTTTAATTTCTCTTGTCTAATAATGCAATGACTATGAAACGAATTGATGATATCTGGGTTTGACAATTTCTATATTCTGGCTTGCTTGCACGTTTGATTAGCCCTCGATATAATATACTTGTTTAAGTTAATTCGATTACTGCACCCCACGTTAACTTAATTATTTCCATTATTCCTTCAATTAGAAAATATCACATTATGTTGCTTTTATGTTGGATTAGTTGATTCTAAATTTGGTGAACGACAAAATATACCAGATTTAGCTTTGGTCGACGACTTTCACATTGACTTACGAAAAAATATTTGGGAAACGACGAAATATACCAGATTTAGCTTGCATTGAATAAAGGTTATATAATTAAACAATAACAAACCAAACACAAGTCCTGCAAATAAACCAGCTAATCTGATCCCTAAAGAAAATAAAGGCCGGACTGGACTTCAGGCAGAGTAAACGGCACTTGAAAGGTTTGGACTTCAGCAACTCCAGCTGGGCTTCACTCTGTAATTACAACTGAAGCAACTTTAGTTCTCAAAGTTTACAAGAGAAAATAACAGAAACAGAAAACAAACTAGCCCATGAGAAAACAAGAGAAAACAAGATAAGTGCAGCTTGCTGTAGAGTGGCCCTTAGCCCACCAATCTTCAGACTCTTTGACCCTAATCCCTTTTTTTAAAATAAAAAATAAAAAAGGTTAGTAGTGGCGACTTTGATCCATCCCGCTATATGCAATGTTCGGACTCTCGTGCTTATGGTCTGAGATATTTTCCTACCAGACTTAGCAAACAACCAACGTATGCACTGACCCCATTAATGTGGCCCCACCGGCAGCCTAGTATGGTTAAGAGGTCGAGTTGTTAAGTTTTGATCTACTCGCCCTCTCATATTTCTGACGCGGTATGTGGGTTAGGCGGGACCCAGCATCATATATGTCTGATGTATAGTCAAGAGGTCAGCCTAGCCCAGTATACTCGCCCTCTCATATATGTCTAATGTATGTAGGTCAGGCGGGACCTGATATTTAAACAGGTCACTGCGAGGTGATGCCTCTGAGAGATTTCGAACCTGATATTTCGGAGCCACATCACATGAAACAGGGCCGGCCCAAGAGAGATTGGGGCCTAAAGCAAAAATTTATTTCGGGGCCTTATAGTTTGCCCAATAAATGATGGGATAATTAATTAAATTGATGATTATTATTAAGTTAACTTTATTGCTAGAACGAAAATAATAGAAAGTGGTTTCATTTTTTTTTTTCTGAACTTACATTTTTTCATTATGTGCTGAAATGGATTTACTGTTATAATAATATATATGAGACCTCTTTTTTTGAGGGGCTAAAGCCCTAGCTTTAGTGGCTTTACCCTTGAGCCGGCCCTGCATGAAAGTAAACGCTCTTAAACACTAGACAACCACTTACCCTAATCCCGTTTACAACAAAAAAATTAATGCAAAATTTTCCCTTTGAAAACTAGTGAATGAGAGAAAATTCCTCTCTTCGTTTATTTACCCAATCACGCTATTAACTCGGTCTTTCTATCATTCTTTTCTACCTATTTTTACACTGAATTCAAGTGTATAAATAGCTGCATCCTCCATCTCATTCAACCATCACAATTACTCACTCCAGAAGCACTCATCAATCAATAAAACAAAAAGCAATAAAGGTTGGAAGCTACATTTCGAGTCGAATATATATATAAACTGTGTATAATATTCGAAAGGAAATGGCATTCAACAAGGTGGTTGCAGTGCTTCTGGTGTGCCTTGTTTTCGCCACGGCATTCCACAATTGCGAAGCCGAGACCAAAGCCGAAGCCAAGCATTACAAGAAGTGCTTCAATGAGTGCATTCTTAAGTGCAAGGCTAGCGGCCGCGGCTCAACTTTCTGCGAAATGGGATGCGATGACGACTGCACCACTAAAGAAATCTGGGGTACGTAACTAAGTTACGCACATAGTTCTATTAATTAGTTAGCTATAACCGTAAAATCGATTATGTTTTTAATGATTATTTTGGTTCAATTTTATTGCAGATGAGGTGAATATATTGCTCCACAGACATTAATTCAAAGCTACGGAGTCTGTTGTTGATATTGTTCATTTCTGATGTGCATTGTTTGAACTTATAATTATTTGTAACGTGGCAATATGATGTGATCGATCTATTAATAAAATGTTAATGTTTTACTCAATTGACCTCTTGAGCATACACGTTGAATAATATGTGATCTCATACTAAAACTTTATAATTTAATTGTTTTTTTGTCAAATCATCATTTCATGTGATGGATTGGAGTTGATGGGGAGTTGAACTACCCTTAACCAATTAAGTAATCATTGGGGAAAAAAACTATTAAGTTAGATTCTTATTTGACTAATGCCACCAATTATCTAATCTCCGGGATGCCACGTATGAGACTATTCAAATGTTATCTAACAATACGATAGTACAATAATGTAATTACATTCATTATCCACAATTAAAATTCATAAAACTGACGGATTCAGATTATCTGTCATGTTCTTCATAGCTCAGACCGTATTTTACTGTTAAGATTTTGACACGTGTATTAGATTTAATATTTTCTTATAGAGTTCATTAATCTCAATATATTTTTAGAAGAAAAATCCAAAAAATTAATTACACCAAGTATACATGTCAAAATTATAACAACGAAACACGGTCTGTGGCAGAAAGAGTTAGACAAGTGATCTGTATCCAAAATGACATGTCAAATGCGCATATGGACACGCCAAATGGATTTGCCAATATTACACTCTCTTAATATAAGTCGTATGACTTACATATGCTCAACAATGCTCCTAATTTGTAGCAATCTACTAATAGTAATAATAATCATAACAATAAATATATACATGAGAGCTACATCAAGCTTTAGAATATGTTTCCAAGTTGAATCAAGGGATGTACTTAGGTGGACTAAACAACAAATTTAGTTATCAACTAACAAAGTTCTGGTAACCCAATGCAACCAAAGTATTTTGTCTCTTTTCTTTCCTTTCCTTGCTATAAATAGACTCCAGCTTACTCCCTTTTCTTCCACTCCAAGTCAACAAACCGATCAACCCCCAAAGCTAAAGATCAATCTCTTATATCATCCAATAGAATCAACACCAACATGGCTTCAACCGCGGTCCGTGTTTTGCTAGTCGTGGGCCTTATGGTCATGTCGTGGAATGAAGTGTCGGCTCAGTCAGGTTGCACCACCGCGATCACTAGCCTGGCTCCTTGCCTGAGCTATGTGACTGGAAATTCATCGAAACCCTCTTCTTCATGTTGTTCTCAGCTAGCTTCGGTGGTCCAGACGACGCCAATATGCCTATGCTCCCTCCTCAATGGAACCGGCCCCTCTTTCGCCTTGGGCATCACGATTAACCAAACTCAAGCTCTCCAACTCCCCGGAGCTTGCAATGTAAAGACTCCATCCGTCAACCAATGCAATGGTAAGCTATTGTTAGAGTCATACATCCATTACTTACCTAATCGTGCTACGAATATTAGGGATGGGCATCATATCGGTTCGGACTGGCTCATGTCCAACAATGGATAGTTATCAAATTAGCTCTGGTTCATTGGTTTGGTTGGAACCTGTTCGGAACTTTTTTGCAAAAAAAGCTACTCTAAATCGGGTCTGGATCGGTCAAACCAAAATCGGTTCTGACCGAGTATTCTATTAGTTCTGATACTACTTTACCTCTTGAAAAACTGGACTGTTTGAAATTGGTCATGCCTAAACCGGTTCTTACTATTCCGGTTCTATACTAGTTCTAATTCAATCTGTTCGGGTCGGTTTAAATGCATAAACATACGTTTAATAGATTAGACAATTCTCGCGTGATAAGTTAGCTTTTGAAGTTGGGTTCATAAGGCTGGTTAAGTAACAATACTATTTTAACTATGAGGACAATAGGTTCAGTAGCTCTAGTCTGGAGTGTTACAGTGAATTACATATCTGACACGACTTAATAACGTAATGTCGTAACTTAGTAACATTAATTGATGTTGTTTTGTAGCTGCAAGTGGACCAACTACTTCAGCAGTTACACCTGTCACTACTCCGGTAGCTACACCAATCATTGCTCCGGCAACTGCCCCGGCCGAGGGGTCATCAAATGAAACTCCGGATGAGGCAATTACCCCTTCTGCATCTACAACTCCTTCACAAGGAGGCTCCAAAGCAGTTCCATCACCACCAAGTCCAGCCCCATCAGGAGTAGGCAGCATCAAAGTGTCACTAATGCCATTCATAATGTCACTACTTCTTGTAGGATCATATGTGTTCACAGCTTAAACAATCCAACAGGCAATATCTTGTGCTTTTGCAAAATTTCTATTTGAACATGGTGAATCCAATATTCTTTCCAATAGTGTGTGTTGTATTGCAATTGCTTGGTCCACATATAGAGATTCATTTACTCTTGGTGAGAATTATGCCTCAATAATAATATTAATACACAAGATCCCTATGAAGAAGATGTTTTGCTCCAAATTTATTTGGAATGGAATTCTGAATTTCTCATTTCTCATCATGTAGAAGATGTTTTGCTCCAAAATTTCTACTACTACTATTAATATTATTATACATATTTTCTATTATTTATTTCATATTCATTATACCTTATTCAATTAACTAAAACATACCGCTAATGTAATTTCATTCATTCAACAAATCTGAAATCATCATTTCATGTGTTGTATCTATTGTATGTACATTGGTTTTGAGCCAGGCCTAATCCAGGAGCCCATTATGCCAAGCTTTCAGTCTTGGGTGTTTTTCTGTTATTAGGCTTGCTTTAGGCCTTTTTCGATTTGTTCTTTATTTGTTTTGGACAGTATTGTTTTGTTTGTGGGCTTTAGGGTGTTCCTTCTGAACCTTGGGGACTCTTTTGTATTTGTTGCTTCTTGAGACCCTTTATATAGCTTAGGATTGGTGTGGAGAGGGGGCCAGATGAAGGAACCCCCCTCTGTGAAACCCGAATCGCTGCCCATTTTCTGTTAGGGTTTTCATCCCTTCATCTTCTCTGTTCCACACCACCATATCCAGAGTTTATCATGGTATCAGAGCCCTAATCCGGCAATCTCCATGCCGTGCTCTTGATCTTGGTTACTTCGTTTCCGTTGGATTCTTGCCTCTTCGCTGTTTGCGATTCGTGATTCGCGAACCGCGACTGTTGGATTCTTGCGACTCTTCGCCTCCGACGCTCCGTCTTCCTCACATCTTGCACGATCTCCCTTACCATGGCTGGAGAAAACTCAGGATTGTTAAGTATATAAAAGGTGAGCCAGGTAAGGGTATTCTATTGTCATCTGCTTCTGCTCCTGTGCTCTCTGCTTACTGTGATTCAGACTGGGGGAGTGATGTTTTGGATAGAAAATCTGTGTCTGGGTACATTGTGTTTATTGGTAACTCTCCTGTTTCTTGGAAGGTCAAGAAGCAGTCAACTGTTTCTCGATCTTCTGCTGAAGCTGAATATATTTGTATGGGTAAGACTGTCACTGAACTCATTTGGTTAAACAGGCTTTTGGGAGAATTAGGTATTAAAACAGACAGTCCTATACCACTCTTTTGTGACAATAAGGCTGCTATTCAGATCACTTCTAATCCTGTTTTTCATGAGCGTACAAAGCATATTGACATTGAATGTCATTTTATTCGTGATATGTTTATCAAAGGATTGATTGTGCCAAAATATGTTAAATCAGAAGAACAGTTAGCTGACTTGTTTACTAAGTCTTTGTTAGGACACCAGCACCATTATTTGTCTTCCAGGATTGGAATGAAGAATATATTCTCAGGGGACCTTGGGGATTCGAATATCCCTTCAAGAGATGTCCAAGATGCTCAAGCTTGTGGGGGAGTTTCAAGACTTCAAGCTTGTGGGGGAGTTTTGAGCCAGGCCTAATCCAGGAGCCCATTATGCCAAGCTTTCAGTCTTGGGTGTTTTTCTGTTATTAGGCTTGCTTTAGGCCTTTTTCGATTTGTTCTTTATTTGTTTTGGACAGTATTGTTTTGTTTGTGGGCTTTAGGGTGTTCCTTCTGAACCTTGGGGACTCTTTTGTATTTGTTGCTTCTTGAGACCCTTTATATAGCTTAGGATTGGTGTGGAGAGGGGGCCAGATGAAGGAACCCCCCTCTGTGAAACCCGAATCGCTGCCCATTTTCTGTTAGGGTTTTCATCCCTTCATCTTCTCTGTTCCACACCACCATATCCAGAGTTTATCAATTGGCAGCGTGCCACATGCAACGTAATTAATATCAGGGACTTAAATATTCCAGATACTTGAGAACACGTAGTTTGATAAATTGGTGTCTGAACAATAATCTGTATGTTTTAAGTATCTGAGAAAAACACAGTTTAAAAATTTTGTATTTGAGAACTTTTTTTATAACTTTTAGGTATTCCATGTTTTTTTATAGTTGCAATATTTTAGTAACAAACTTATATTTTGTTATTGCAATCAAGTAGCTAGTTTTTGGCTTTTTGCTATAAGCGCCAAAAAGTATTACAACAAAAACAAAAGGGTTACTAGATTGCAAGCATAACAATAAAGAGATACTTAAAAGTTACAAAAAAAATTATCATATATATACCAATTTATCAAACAGCGTTTTCTTAGATACTGGAAACTCAAAAAATGTTTCTCAAGTACCAATGTGTCACATTCTGTTTTCTTAGGTACTTGAAAGATTTCAAACTGATGTCATATATAATATCATTGTATTAAAATAAGAAGAAAAAAAAGACTATGAAACGAATGTAGTAACCAACTGTCACATAAATTCAACTTGATTTTATGGGTGAAATTATTCGACGCCCACCTATTCATACTCTAATGACCATTTTCGCCATAACTACTTACGATTCGGCATTTGCAATCTGGGTTCGACCTAAATTAGATGAGCTGATCACAGCCGTATGAGTTAAGGTTAGTTGAGCTGATGGTGCATAGGTGAGCTCAATAATACAAGGTGGCTCGTGTTAGACAGCAGAGACACGTGGTGTTCGGTGACTTGGTAATTGATTGAAGTCGATAGGGAGTTGAACTACCCGTTAACTAATTTAACGAATTATTATATATTTTTCCTCCATTAACTTATAATAATGTATACCTCGCAAAAAAATAATTATAATAATGTATAGGTGAATAAACGTATCCATAAGAAACCAAATTATTTTGTCTATTTTCTTCCCTTTCTTTGCTATATATAGACTCCAACTTTCTTCCATTCCAAATCAACAAATCATCAATCTAACCACAAACTAAAGATCAATCTCTTATATATCTATATATATATATATATCCTACAATAGCATCAAACATCAACATGGCTTCAATATCCGGTATCACGGTCGGCTTAGTCGTGAGCCTAATGGTTTTGTCGTGGAGCGGAGTCTCAGCTCAGTCAAGTTGCACCACCGCGATCACTAACCTAGCCCCTTGTCTAAACTATGTGACCGGGAATGCGTCGACCCCCTCTTCTTCGTGTTGTTCTCAGTTAGCTTCGGTGGTCCAGACTTCACCAATATGCCTCTGCTCCCTCCTCAATGGAACCGGACCCTCTTTCGGGATCACGGTTAACCAAACTCAGGCTCTACAACTCCCTGGTGCTTGCAATGTACAGACTCCACCCATCAGCCAATGCAATGGTAAGCTATATATATTAGAGTCATATATACATCCATTTGTTACATAATTATCGATCTTGATACGTATAATACACTACTAGAAAAAGGGCTTTAGCGACAAGCATTTCATGTCGCTAAAAGCGCAAAATAACGGGTTTAGTAGCTCCAGTATGGAGTTTTACAATGCATTGATAACTGTTAAGAATAAGACGTGCGTCTTAGCCAACTGTCTAAAAAACTCGAACTTATGGGTGAAGACACCTGACACACTCTTATATTATACTTCAACAATAGCAATAATGTCGTAATTTAGTAAACATTAATGACTTGATGTTGTTTTACAGCTGCAAGTGGACCGGCTACTTCGGCAGTTACACCAGCCACTGCTCCGGCAGCTGCTCCGGTCGAGGGATCATCAAATGAAACTCCGGATGAGTCGATTACACCTTCTACCTCTACCACACCTTCACAAGGAGGTTCTAAAGAAGTCCCATCACCACCAAGTCCAGCCTCATCAGGAGTAGGCAGCATCAAAGTGTCACTAATGTCATTCATAATGTCACTCATTCTTATAGGATCATATGCATTCACAGCCTAAACAAACCAAGTCAAGATTATTAAATCTGGTGCTCCTTATAATTGAGTTTATTTGAATTTTTTTTTTTTTTAATTCATGATGAGATATGATTATTTTGATTTGTGTGTATTGTATTGGTCGATTCATGTATTGATTTTGGGTTTTGGTTGAAGTTGTATTGAATTGATTGTCATAATGGGCTTTTCATTTGGGAAAATGGCCTTTATATTCGGTCTAGTTTTGTTGGTTTTATTTCACATGGCCTTAATTTTTTTTCATTGGGCTTGGCAAACTAAGTTGAATGAGAAAAAAGCTTGAAGGGCCCAGTTTTATGGCCGAGTTGAAGGGCCCAATAAGCTTGAAAAAATTTGTAAAAACCGGGTTCGGCAAAAATTGAGTTCTAATAAAAGACTTTAAAAATATTTAAAATTGGGGATGAAATTATTTGCAAAATTTCGGATAGTTTTTCAAAAATTTAATATTTGGACGAGATTTTCGTTAAAGCTTACTACACACTGTTCAGACTGTTACCTTTGATAATTTTATTCACAATTTAAATTGCTATGTAGGATTATTGTACTACCATTTTTTCTTCAAATATAGAGTTAATAAACTATGAAATATCTAAATTTTGACTCATGTTAGCCGGAGAGGTCTGAATTTTCAAAAATTAATTTAGTAGGTCTGAATTTTCAAATTTGTTGAACTTTGATTTTCCGTCCATTTTTAGGTTTAAATTTAACAGAATTGTGTGAAATGACACTTTTACCTATTTTTATATTTTTTTTTATTTAATATATTATTTTAGAAAATGTGAAATGACAAAATTACCCATGAAGTCAAATTAAGACCACCATGACTCCAGCCACTGCCACCCGGCTCCGGCCACCACCACCTCCATCCAAACACATCGGCGATCACCAATCGGGGCTGGACGGCTCCGATTAGAGCCGTCCGGTCCGGCCCCGATTGGGCCTAGATCGGAGCCACAGAGCTTCGAATAACAACAAAGCATGTGACCGAATTCCGTCAGTTTTAATGGCAAAATTGACGAAGACCTCTTATATCAAGAAAGTTGAAAATTCAGACCTTCCAAATTGACTTTTGAAAATTCAGATATCTCCGGTTAATATGGGTCAAAATTCAGACATTTTTATAAGTTATGAACCCTCAAATATATTGCCTAGGTTTCAGATTCAACATTATATATTTTAGAGCATTCACAATGGTGCAAGCCATTTTGGTTCCCATTTTGAGCCATCTCACCTCCACATCATCAATTGTAATAATAATATTAATTTAGTTTGAAATGGCTTAACCTCCTACAATGGCAAAAGCAATTTTTGTCTCAAATTTGATTATTATATAATATAAACATTAGATACAACATGGAGAGATAATAAAAACTATAGCAAAATATGAAAGTGTACAAAATGTCTCATGGACAACTTGGAGGAAAGAGAATAAGAAATTAGATGGACAATTAGTGGTATGGACAAATTTTATCTTAACCTCTCACATCTACATAAGCAACTGTCTTGAAAAATTTGCCTATTGAAAGTGCTCTTCAAAATCATGACTAATTAATATTATTATTATTATATAAGAAAAGAAAAACAAGGAATACCAACAGGTCTGTAATTTATTAGGTAGCTAGCTAGGAAGTGAAGGCTAATCTGTATGAATGATAAACTATAATTAAAGTTATGGATCTGAAAATTTATAAAAATGGTAAAAACAAGGATTACTCTATTTGGCAAAAAAAAACAAGGATTTGACTGATAAGAATTACATTAGCTGAGCTCATCACCCTCATGGCATCAGAAGGAATAAGAATCACATGGAAAGAGAACACTGGCAAGAACATTAAGTTAAAATCGTTTAAAAAAAAAAAAAATTAATATAATTTTGGCTGGAGTTTAAATTAAAGGGTTAATAACTAAAAAACTGTCCAAAATTTACCCTATGTTAAAATTAGTTGTTTGAAGTTTGAAATGTTAAAATGGACTGTCTCAAGTTTCATTTTTGTTGAAATTTAGTGTCACTGCGCGTCTTTTCATCTCCATTCAATCATTTTCATCAACCCACCCACTCATAATCCATCACTCTTTACTTTTCACAAAATGTCAAATTTCACCCAAAAATCGAACATTAAAAAAAAAGTTTCTAAAAGAGTGGTGTGGAGTCATTTTCAAAGGACAACAAAGTGAGATTTACTTGTGTGGATGTGGCCAACTTCTGTCCCGGCAAGATGACGAGAAGGGAGTGTGTATGAGAGCTCGAATTTGATAGACGGTTTCGTCGGAATTGACTTCTCTAAAGTAATCACACCGAGACACCACATTTTAACAAATTTGAAACCTTGGACACTATAATTTAACATTTGGAACTTCAGACACCTAATTTTAACATAGGGTAAACCTTGGACAGGTTTTTAGTTATTATCCCTAAATTAAAAGCTCACAGAAAGGGATGTATCCAATAAGTTTAAATTTGATTCGCTTAGAAAGAATATAAATCAAATCGAACTAATATTAAATTTAGAGTGATGTCATAATGAATATGCAGTATATATCGAAACTCGCTGTATTTCTTAGCCATGGATCATTAGTATGGAAGCATTTTTACATTCTTACTTCACGCTTAAAATAATTTATATTCTTTTGGGTCAACACGTAAATAATTATACAGTAAAGTATTGTCTACGAATATTTTTTAATTTATAATACTATAATAAGGTTTGTACTCAAAATTTCTGGTTGATGAATGAAATGTGGAACATATATACCATGAAAAGAACAAAACAATTTTATTTTCGTGTAAGTAGTTTTAGAGAGCATATTAGAAGAGCAGCATTCGTAGCATGTTATTCTTCTTCCCTCTTTTTTATAAATAGCATAGCTAAACTAATTTTCACACGCACTAGCTCAGCCCGTAAAATGAAAAATATTAGTCATGAATATTTTTCAATTTTCTAAATAGGTTTAACAGGTCTTTTGGTCCATGATGTTTAACCACATTTGGATTTTAGTCCATAATGTTTTTTTGGTTTAATTTTGGTACCATATGTTTGTAGATTTTTCTAGTTTTTGGTCCGACCGTTACATTCCGTCCATTTTTTTTCGTTAAATGACATGTCGAAGTCACGTGATCCACTCTAAACATTCAATTTTGTTCAAATTTGGGGAAATTGACCCATTGAACTAGGTTTAGAGTGTCAATTCCCCCAAATTCGACCCATTAAACCTAGTTCAATCCGCCCAAATTGAACTAGGTTTAGGGTGTCAATTCTCCAAATTTGAACAAAATTGAAAGTTTATGGTGGATCACGTGACTTGCACATGTCACTTAACGAAAAAAATGGACGGAATGTAACGGTCGAACCAAAACTAGAAAAATCTGCAAAACATATGGTACCGAAACTAGGCAAAAAAAAAACATAATGAACAAAATCCAAATGTGGTCAAACATCATAGACCAAAGTACCCGTTAACGCTTCTGAATATCACTGATCACTAACTTTTTAAACACATCTAACATTTCAGTTAAGTGATAGACGTTCTGAATCACCATTTAAAAACACAGTTAACAAATCTTCATCTACAATCTCCAAATTAGAAAAAGACAGAAAAAAGAAGGTTTATCACTTTCTCTTCTTCGTCTTCTGTCTGTAACAGTTACAGTGTGAGGTCATCATCATCATCCATGACAGAACAGACACACCCACACGGACAGTGTTAGTGTTTGTTGAAAGAAGAAAACGACGGACAACATTGAGACTGTGAAAGTGAAACTGGTCTCTTTCCTTTAACTCGATTCAAAACCCTCGTGTGTCTCACTCTCTCTAGCTAGCTGTTGTAGTCTATATATATGATATTGCCTTGTTTAATACGTCAAACCATCATTAAACACACACCCAGTCTGAGCTATGTTTTTGCCCTAGTTATACACACTATGACGTCATCCCTTTCCCAACGCAGAACCCTAAATTGCCATATTTACTCCACCCCACGTCCATTAATATTCCCCCCATATGCGAGAGAAATGATTCATGACATTGTGTGAAACTTCAGAAAAAATTGAATAGGACGAAAGAGAATAAATTCGACGTTATAATTTGTACTTTCTTAAAATTGCACCATATGCTTTTGGATTTTCTATCATTACTTGATCTATATGATGTTTATATATTATGAGGATTGATACACGTGCCGAGATGTACGTTCCGACAGTGTTCCGACCAGAGACAATGGCAAGACAAGTAATATTGGACAACTTCTGTGGCATTTCCATAATCGGAACTTTTCGGAGGTTCAATGTCGGAATGTAAATCATTTTCCATATATTATTATCAGTAATGATACACAGTCCGACGATTCATTCCGCCATGTTCCGACTTATTAGTGTGTGGTATGGATGTAATTTTTTTTTGGCAAATTCATCTCCTGACTGGGTCGGAACTTCTCGGACCGTTACTTTCGGAACATATATCATTATTCATTATTGAGCACTATTGAATATTGATCATATACAATTAGACAATTATATGTTCCGACAATTTCCGACTTAGTCACATTAATTATTATGCATGTAATGAAATTTTTGTCAATTTTGGATATATTTATTGAGGTCTTTCGGTCCTAATTAACTTTTTCAGAATGTAACTATTCGAATTTAGGGTCAAGAATCTAATTTTTTTTCCAAACTATATATGTCATATTGCTAATCGTTGTTTCGAATTTAAAATGTCAATATTCGTTGATTAATCTGGATTATTTCTGCTGGGTTGGTTGATCGATTATTCTTTATTTTGAGGATAGAGTATCTTTGAGTAACTAACCCAGGATCATGCCCATATATATAGGTAAGATCAGTTAGTAACCCTATATTAATACTCGATAAGCTGCAAATCAGTTTACATTTTTCTCTCTTCAGGTTCTAAGATTTCTGCAAAACTAGGATTAGGCTTTCTACATTTTAAACATCGAAGAAGTCTAAACTATGAGTATAAAAAATCTGATACTTCATAAAATTTGTGGAAATCAAACATTTTTTTTCTTGAAACTTCAATTTTAACGCCAAAATCAACCGAAAAAATAGAAAGTAACAAATCTGATAGTTGGGACTTCAAATATCAACGTTTTAATTATAGGATAAGGATTAACAACACGACTTATAGTTGGGACTGTTTTTAGTAGTGTTATCAGATCCAGACCGGGGCCTGAACCAGCAGGGCCACCGGTTCCCGGTTCGGCCGGTCGGACCCGGTCCGAACCGGGTCCGACCGGTTTTAGTATGCAGATTTGCAGAGCCTCTCTGTAGGTTAACCCTTCTGTAGGTTTTAGTCCGGACCGGGGCCTGCCTCTCTGTAAGTTAACCCTAATTTTTTATTTTTTATTTTTAATGAAAGGAGTCCAAACCGACGAACCGCCCGGTTCGCCCAAAACCGGCCGGTTCGGTGAAAACCGGACTTCAAAACCGGGTTCGCTTACATCCTCCGGAAATAAGCAAACCGAACCGCGGAAGGGTCCGGTTCCGGTCCGGTTCTGATAACACTGGTTTTTAGGTTCTTAGTTATATCATTTCTCATTTTTTTTTCCACACAAAAATGATGGAATACTCAAATGCATATCATTATATTGCTTTTCTTTGTATATTTTGCTGATCAGCTTTATTTATGATGATAGCAATATATGCATGCTTGAAAGGAGGGGGTGTGAGAGCTTCAATGGTGGGTGGAGCAGTCTGTATGAAACACACAGCAACATTTGAGATGGCCAGAGCATATAGTACGTGTAATCAAAACTCTAAAAGCTATGAAAGGTGATGAATTGAGGGACCAAACCAGATATCCAACACACATCCAAAATTATCTGCAGATGAAACATGATTCTTTAATTTCATGGAAAGGGACAAGAGCTTCTTCTCATCATTTATTATTTATGATGCAACCTAACTTATCTTCATATATTTTTCTTTTCAAATGTATACATTTAGAAGGCGTTAGCATGGACACGTAATGTGATATTACTTAAAATGTGAAATTGCAAGGAATGTGAGCTAAGCAATGTAATGTTAATTTACAGTGATTAGCTGTGTTGTAATGTGAAATGTAGTGTTAGATTATATTGTTTGGTAATTGAGCGTGCAAACTGTAAAAAAAAACTCGGACTATCCAAATGGTGAAACAATAAAATATATTAGCAAATATATTTTATTCCCTAAGAGCATCCATATTGGTAGTACATAAAGATTACGTAAACGTGAGTCCTACATGTTTATTTAAGTAAAGAAAAAAAAATTTACAGTAGTTTTACATAGAATTCATTAAAGATGAGACCCACGCGTAAATTTATGTTTTTACGTAAATATTTCTTAAATATAAGGAATGCACTATGTATTACGTAAATAATTTTTAATTATAAATTAATTCATTTTATAATTAAAGTTAATATCTTATTGGTGGTTGTTGAAAAATTTAATAATAAACTACATTTAAGGAATATGTTTAAGTAATACGATTGCAGAGCAAATACTTTTTACGTGTGTCTTAACTTTACGTATTACTTAAAATGTACATAAATGTATACGTGACAACTTTAAAGAATACGATTTATGTAAAACCATTGTGGATGCTCTAATAACAGCAAATTGGTAATTAAGCCAACTTTTAAATTAAATAGATGTTTTATAAACATTACAACAAAACTCGAACCTAGAAATAAGACCTATATATCACCTAAATATTGTAATATCCAACCAACTTGTGAGTGATTATGTAGTTTCTCTAAACTTTCTAACATTTTTCTCTTAAACCATCACATAATTTCTTGCAGTTAGTGCCTTTAGCTATCACATACTTTTCCTTTGCTGTCAATTTTGCTCGCGTCTTCTGAAGTAGCAGATGAATTTCCACTTTTGGTCCCTCGACTTTACTTCTTGGTGTTTGAGTGGTCCTCAAATTGCAACTTTTTGTGTCTTCAAATCGCTAGCAAATAAACACATATTCGGCACATTGAAACGTACATCAACTAGCAAATTGCACACTAAAAACGTACATCAGCTAGCAAATTATACACTGAAATATACATCGGTTAACAAATTGTTTAAATTGTATTCACATATGCCGAACACATGTTCATTTCCTTCCAAAGATGATATAAAATGTAACTGAGATAGAAATTTATTCACTTATGAAATTTGAGCTATTAAGTTAATTATCCACAAAAAAAAAACTTACGCTATTTGAATAGTGAAACCTAAAATGACAAATTGGTAATTATTTTTTATTTTATTTTATAAATAGTGGTTTTTTTGCCACTGTAATTAAATAGATTTTTAATAACTACATAATATTATACAACAAACACGCGATCTAATACTATGTCAAATAATACCTATAACAGTATAACCTAAACAATATAATATACATTGAGCTTGTGAGTAATTATGAAGTTTCACTCTAATTTCAACATTTTTCTCTTTTAAACTATCAAATAATTTCTTGCAGTTGGCTTTAGCTATACCGTTTGCAGAATTCTAGTACTTTTTCTTTGCTGTCAATTGCTCGTGGCTTCTGTAGTAGCAGATGAATTTCCACTTTTGGTCCCTCGACTTTAGTTATTGGTGCTTGAGTGGTCCTCAAATTACAACTTTTTGTGTCTTCAAAACCAAGTCTGCAATTCGACTCTAAATTAAAGAAAGTATCCAAAATGGAACTCTCGTGGGTTTAGGGTTTAAGATTTTATATTATATTATATATATATATAATAATTAATAATTATATATAAAAGAAAATCTTGATAGGCAAAAGATGGGACCAAATTAAGTATTTTTTATAGTTTTTGGTCTCACAAAGGTTTGATTTGCTTGGTGGTGTCTGATCAAGTGGTAGGCAAGGTTGTCTCTTTGCATACATCCACAGATCTAGATATATCCAATCCACATGGGGAAAGAATATTGAATATTTTTATTCATACTAAGATAACATTCTTACTATATATCAAATATTATATCACTATTACTAAGATATCACTATTCTTATTATCAATTTGATTCATTATTATTAGGGTTAAAGGTACTTTTGGTGCCACATGTTTGACCTGTGTAGGTTTTTGGTGCCATATGTTTCATTTTGTAGGTTTTTGGTGCCATATGTTTGAGAGGTTGTATGTTTTTGGTATTTCCGTTAGTCAACAGTTAGTTTGACCGTTAAATACTTTTATTTTGTTCAATTAAGTCCTCAAATTTATATTTCTAAAATTTAATATTTACAGTTTAGTCCTTATTGTTTGCTCAAGTCACCGTCCAAGGCCGCCGACCACCACCCACCACCTCCAAGGCCGCCGACCGCCACGAAACGGGCCGGCCACTCCCACGGCACCGGCCACCACCGCTTGGGGCCGAAAACCACCCCAATTGGTGGTGGCCGGCCCCAATTGGTGGTGGCCACCTCAATTGAGGCCGGCCACCACCAATTGGTGGTGGTTACAGCCCCAATCGGGGCCGGCCACCACCAGTGGTGGTGGCCGGCTCCAATTGGTGGTGGCCACCTCAATTGGGGCCGGCCACCACCAATTGGGGTGGTTTTCAGCCCCAAGCGGTGGTGGCCGGTGCCGTGGGGTGGTGGCCGGCCCGTTTCGTGGCGGTCGGCGGCCTTGGAGGTGGTGGGTGGTGGCCGGCGGCCTTGGACGGTGACTTGAGCAAACAATAGGGACTAAATTGTAAATATTAAATTTTAGAAATATAAATTTGAGGACTTAATTGAACAAAATAAAAGTATTTAACGGTCAAACTAACTGTTGACTAACGGAAATACCAAAAACATACAACCTCTCAAACATATGGCACAAAAAACCTACAAAATGAAACATATGGCACCAAAAACCTACACAGGTCAAACATGTGGCACCAAAAGTACCTTTAACCCTTATTATTATATCATCACTATTTATCAATACATATCAAATCATTCCGCGCGCCGCGCGGAAAGAACACGTAGTATTCAATAATTTTAGTACTTATACTAAAAAGTCTAACCGAATTTGCATATTGAACAAATTAGATCAGCGTGATGGTCTGAGTAGGGGTTGTCAACCATTTGTTAGAATTATTATGAATAAGAGATCAAAATTGACGACTTTGGAAGCTAAAATCAACATAAACAAAAGACAAAAGCAACATCGGTAAAAAGAGTACACAAATGCGGATGTAAAGACGGTGCTAGAAGAAAACTCTTCTTTCTTAGGAAGATGAGGTGGCGACCAGCTTACTATCGACCTAAAAGAGAACACTTACTAAAAAGGAACATGAGGTGGCGACCAGCTTACTTCCGACCTAAGAGAGAACACTTCCCTTCTAAGGAAAATGAAGTGGCGATCAGCTTACTACCGACCTACGAGAGAACTTCTAAGAAAAATGAAGTGGCGACCAGCTTACTACCGACCTACGAGAAAACCCTTCCTTCTAAGGAACATGAGGTGACGACCAGCTTGTCACCTACATAAACCGCCACAAAGGAAACCCTCCACAGCAGGGCAAAAACCGTCATAGGGTCGGTTTATAACCATATAAATAGTAAGACATTTACGTTCATTAAGATTCTCATTATTACTACCACTATACAAATTTAAGTTTCAGAGTGGAATCGTGGGGTACAATCCCACATCCCGGCTCGAGACATAACCAAGTTCAAGCGATCTTAAACACACGAGTGCCGACCTAGGCGGGATCAGAAGAGCCGAGCAAGTGAGACTTTATGATTCAACACGTATATTATTATACATGTCAATAAGTGTATATTTATTGTGAATATGAATACGTTTGATAAGTTAGTTTATAATGTTAGATTGTGATTTTCATTAATTGACGATACTAATTAAGTTTGGTCTCATAAATTTCCCTTCATCTGCTCTGACACTATCGTGTCTCTTAATTACCATATGCATGGTGGCTTGCTTTTGCTTGCATGCTCTCTCACTTTCATCCACAGTTCCACTTCCACACCACAACTTCAGTCTCCATCATAAATAAATACGTGCCATGCAAGTTAAGCTTCAAAGCTTTCCGTCTTAATTATATAATACCAACAATTTCAAAACCTTAAAATATATTAGATGAGAATGTAATATTATTTAGGGGTAAGAACCTATAAACTGTCGGAAGCTTGCCAATTGTTGAAAGTTGGTATCTGAAGTTTGAAATGTTAAAATAGATGGTTTCATGTTTTATTTTTGTTGAAATTTGGTGTCTCTGCGCCTTTTCATCTCCATTCGATCATTTTCATCAACCCACTCACCCACTCATAATTATCACTATTTACCGTTCACAAAATTGTCAAATTTCCCCCAAAACTTGAACATCCAAATGAAAAGATTTCCAACAGGGTGAGCAATTTTCGGCGACAGTTGAGCAGGATAACACCACTGTTGTTCTTTATGAATTGAAGAGCAAGAAATGAAGAAAACAGAGAAAATAGTGCAGAACTAAACTGATACTTTATTAATATGAATCAAAGGGATTTATACAAGATATTCTGCAAGCAACTAGTCTACTTTGTAGCTAATAAATATTTGCAGCACTTTTGCACTACACTAACTAGCCTGAAAACATGCTAACTCAAAAGTAGACTAACTTCTAGTCTAAGAATCAGCAAACTGAATTTACCAATAAAAAATCATTTTTATATAGAGTAAATATGTGGGTGCAATTACCCATGTTATTTACCTTTCAATATGTTAACATATTTATTGTATCTTGTTCATATATGATTAATTGAATAGAACATAAAAGATCTTAAATGGGTTTGATCCCTATATTAAAAAGATCTGCTGAAATTGATTCTAGTACTAACTAAAGCTAATGTTAACCATATAATATAGCGTAATGGTTCAACGTTTTATCAATTACTCAAGTTCAATCCCGGATTGTAAGAATGAAAAAATATTCACAGTTGGACTTAAACTTTACACTTTACCAACAACAAAAAGCTAACCACATGGTTGGTCATGTAGCATATATGTTGTTCATTTATCAGCATAATTCAACAGAATAACAATCTTAAACTTTAAAACAATTATGGGGTATTGGTAAACAGCTTACTTGCCTCTGACAATGTAATGTATTGAATACAGAGAAATACAAGGATAGTGGATGGAGAGAGAGCAATAACCAAATAATGGAATGCTCAGAACTCAGAACTACTCTTTTCCAGACACTGTCTGATAAGTACACCATTTTTTTAAAATAAATAAATCATATTCAGATCATGTACACCACTACCTTCACACTTTTTATTATTCACAGTTACACTCCAATATACTCATCTCTCTAAAGCTACAAAAATGGAAGAAAATGATTTCTCCATTGAATATATCATCAAGCCACAGTGACAACATCTGTAATTTTCTGCAACTTTTTGATCTCTTCAATTTCAGACCTTCCATATAGGTATCTTCTTTGTTATCCATCCATCTGCATTGATACCTTCAAGCTATGGCCTGTTTGTTATGAAGAGGTATAATTAGTACTAATAGTCAAAATAAATCACTGCAAGGAAGTTACCAGTTTGTGAATGATATTTTTCAAAAGAAACAATAGTTGATTTTCAATATTTTCCTTAGAAATATCTCTATTACCCTTATAAATAGGTCCCTCATAAGCAGTTAGATTTCTTGTGATGAATGGACCGAGAGCACGAACCGAACTGACCTACATTCGGTGACATATGACCGGAATGTCGGGATTGAACAGCTTTTTATGTCAACAAAGCATTGTATCTTTGATCCCACCTGCAAAAAAGGAGGGGACCAAACATTATCAGCAGCAGCAAAGGAGACATAACAAGGCCTTGCTTATACTAAGAACAACATTCAAAGAATGTCCAATAATTCTAACTGGGTAGGGCATGAATTTGCCTCACCCACAAGTTCAGTTTTTCAAAATGGGGGTCACCTGTATTATCCAACTCCATTGCCGGTCGGTTTTTACTGGCTATATCCAGTCTTCGAGATTCCGATCCTTAGAAGAAGTTGAAATCTCCATATCCATATGAATGTGGTGGAAGTAGTTCTTCAACCTCGATCCTTGAAGAAGAGCTCATGTTTTTCTTGATTCGGTTTCGGTTAATGGACTCCACCTCTGCTGAAAACAAGCTGTAAACGGGTCGATGGTCCGAGAACCTCGATTCGCCGCGAACATAGGATAATTGGCTCAACCCACTTCCATACCATAATATTCTGTCACACCTTCAATATAAACACAGTTGATTTTATCATTTTGGTGCAAAAAGGAGATTCTTTTCTTGAAAAGGTTGTTTTTTATGAAAAGTTTTGGATAAATTACCATGCGGGTGTTCTTCGTTTTTCCTTTGGATTTCGGTTTTCACCTGCGTACCGGTCGGAGTTGTTTGAATATTTGTAAGTTGGTGGGAAATATATGCGACCTTCGTTCCACCCGATGAAAACACGGCCTCCTTTCTGTTCTATACTTAGCTGTTGTAAAGAAAAATCAAAACTTTTTAAAATTTTATGAATCAAAATTACGAATTTCTCAATGATGAACGGGATTTTAAAGGGATCGAAAGAAGAACCCTACCTGGTCATTCTCTAGTAAAGCTCTCCAGTTTCGCATCTCAACAAGAGCTTTTGCACATTTGTAGGATAATGCAATTCGATAGTTCAAATCCCCGAGCCATATGATTCGGCTGCAAATCATCAAAGAATCCAAAAAATTAAATCTTGACCAAAAAGAAGGTAGTTTGAGTGAGGTTAAGAAGTTAGAACATACTCATGATCAAGAATCGTCTGAGGTGAGTTTTCATCACCCGAGCCATGAACTCGAGGAAACCTCGTCTTCCTAAGAATCTCCATGACATCAGAGTTCCTTCTAAGTTCATCCCCTTCTTTCTCTCCAGATGTCAAATGGCTACAGATGAAGCAGAAGCTTGTTTGATGCAGTGACATGCTAATCGATATCGATCCCTGACACACAAAGAACAAAAATTTAAAAGTGCTACCTTGTTTCCCAAGTAACCTTCATTATAGGAAAATGAATAGATACCTTGTTTCCCAAGTAACCCATTAATCCTCTCCCAACACAAGACACCTTCATGTTCCGAACACTGTCTCTGAGATCGCTCCGGACCCACACAGTCAAGAAAATCCCAACCATTTGCTTACTAGCAACCAAACAGTACTTAGACTGCCCTTTCTCCTCCATTGATGGAGGAGAGAACCGACCTTGACCGGACCACTCTTCTTCTCCTCCATTCTCATCATCCTCATCAGAACCACCCCATCTATAGCTAGGATCATAGTCACTTGTCCGATTCCCATACATAACTCGGTCACAGACACTAAAACGGCGGTCGAGGCGAGGCGGGGGCAAAACGGTCAATTCATTATCCACCCTCATGCTTCGGCTCAAGGCGAAGGACCGTCTCTGGAAGAACGAAGAAGGGTTCTGGCTAGTGGCGGACCCCTCGAAATCGACATCTAACTCTGCAATGGGGTCGGGGATCGGAGAATACGATTGATTGTAGTAGCCACTGGTGGTGGTGGTACTAGCTCCAGGGATGCTGTTAAGTGTCCTCCTTATCAGAGCCAACCATTTCTTTGCTGGTGCATTATCTTCTGTTCCCAACACATTTCCAGCATTTAGAGGGACAATTTCTTGAAACCTGACATGGAAAAATTAGATTTTTAAATTGAGAACATTGAAGAAGTTGGAAAAGGAAGAAACTTTTCATTGATGGAACCTACCCAAGAACATAAATGTCAGCTGGAGGTGAAGTGTGGAGCCAATCCTCAAGATTCAGTTGGCTTGGAGGCGACTTTCCAGCCACATTCCATGTTGCCACAAACATTCTGTCCCAATAACAACCATACACATTCAAGAACAGAAAAAGGAACAGTTTTTACAAGAACCCAGAAAAAAAAAAATACACAAATTTATATATTTCAAAGAACTTTTTTCTTTGCCTAATTAATTAACATATGTGTTTGAAATTTAGACAATGAACAGCAAAACAAAGAAAAAGACCTGTAATTATGCACATCAGTGACATGTGTAGACTCCAGATCGATCTTACTTCGCCGGACTCGGTCCGAGCTCCTCTTGAGTCTCTCTATATAGGAATTGATCAAACAGTGATTCAATCAAACTTTTTTAAAAGAATATAGAAAAAATTGATTAGGGGTTAAGTAACATAAGACTAAAGGAAGAAACTTTGGTTTCGGTTCTGCAAAGTAGCGAGAGGGGAATATCTAGAACAGCGCGCACCTGTTTTGCTTTTCTTGATTTTGCATGGCTCCCTCTCTGAATAAGTGTTCCCCCATTCCTCATCACCACCTGAAAAAGAAAACCATAAAGCTATTAAAGCTCCTATGTTACTGTTAACTGTTCTTCAAGCTTGCATTTTTTTGTTTAATAATTAATAATAAATACCCAAGAAGAGAATCAACACAAGAACAAAAGAAAACAAGAACAGATCTTGAAGAAATTACCACCGCAGACGATGTCGTCGGCTAGAAAATCATCGGCTTTGGTCTTGATGTTGAGCCATTTCTTGACCAATGTCTTGGGCCATGAAAGCTTCATCAATTCAGCAGAAGAGTCAGACAAATTCCGCAATGTAAGTGAAGATCAGGAACCTGTTTGGCATTTCTCAAACCTTGCTTTTCTTGGAGCTGCCATCTCTCATTGTTTCTTCCAAGCTTCATTCATATATCTCCCTGATCTGTCTCTGAAACTCGAATTCACAGCTTCAAGACAGGTTTTTGCTTTCTGGGTCTTGCAGAGAATTGGAAAATCGAAATACCCAGTTGGCTATCTTGGAGATTGAGGGCGTGGAGCAGAGAAAGGACAAGGGGAGAAGCACAGTGATGTGCAGAACTTAGAACAAGACAATATTGTCAATTGCTGAAAACAAAACACACACCACTGTCAAACTTGAAGAGAATATAAAGTGGAGGTGAAAATCATAAACAGACACAGTGAAGTGTCCTTTGCCCACGGTTAGTAGAGTTAGGTTTGCTCTTCTAAATGACCAAACCAATTATATTTGGTGTTTGGTTTGGAGAAGGAGAGAATATATAGTTGAAATATCAAAGGATGAAGATGGAACAGAGTTTGGTTGCTTCTTATGGGGGGTGGGAAAAAGGAAAGGCTTCTGCTTCACTTCCAAACTCTGCATAGAAATTAGAGAACATGCCCCTGTTATAATATTCAAGTAATTAGTTTATTGGGTTGTTCTTATATGGTATATTATCATCATCATTTCATACAAATATATCTATATTAATTTATGACCCAAATTCCGACTATTTAACTTTCTTGTAAAAATTATATTTTATGGTAACTAATAACTATATACAACTTATATTTATTCAAAATTTAGCCACATATTACAAATTCATATCTCATACCCTGTTCTTCTGTTTTGGATTGTATCCCGTTAAGATTTTGACATGTATTCTTAGATTTAATATTTTTTCTTCTATGGTTTACCAATCTCAATAGTGTTTAAAAAAACACACAAAATTTATAACACTTAGTACATGTGTCAAAATCTTAATGGTGAAACAAAATCTGGGACAATAAGAGTAAGACAGAACAGACAGGAGATCTGTATCCACGTATTATTATTTATTAGTAAAATATGACAAATATACCAAAATGTGTGTTACAACCTTACCTTCTTTAAGCTCTTAAATTTAAATAAGACCAATATTTTAACTTCTTTTTACATAAACTTAAATTTATATAACAAAATGTTTAATTTAATATCACATCTTTAATACATTTAATGTTAATACTATTTTCTTATTGTAATTCTGCGTATGTTTGTATACCATATTGGTTGGAAATAAGAGATTTGAATCTATAAGTATGAGATGTAGTATTCAAGTTCAACAAAAAAATCCTCATTTTCTTGGCCCAAGTAAGAATAACAAACTCAGTCGGGCTGGATTATAGACTAGTGAGGACAATCCCTTTGATTTAGGGACGTGACGGAATGGTATCAGAGCCGAATCGAGACCGTTATAAAATTTACAGAGTGAGGGCCCTTAAGGGTTATCGACCCAGGAATTTCGATCACATTTAGGGATATATTGTCGAGATTAAATTTGATGTTTTTTAATTGCATATATTATATAATCCAACTATATAAACATAATTATTTAATTGTCTAAAATTGTTTCAATTTTTTTTATTATCTATTTACCAATATAAAAAGTGAGATGGGTCCTCACCCCCAAAAGACACCACCCCACCAAAGGACACCAGTCCTCCCACTTTGATAACTGTCGGTGTCGGATCAAAATAACCTTCCACCAAGCCTGACCCGGTATGTACAGAAAGAAACAGACTCCAGTAGGGCCAAATGTTGCAGCGCCAATTCCAAATCGGGTCAAATTAATTTCCGCCAGAAACGCAAAAACACAATGTCCGCTTCCAGTGGTCTTAGATTCCTTCCCAAATCCCCAACCTGTTCCGGACCAATCATCGTGCTCGCCGATCAGAAACATCACCTACTCAAGAACAATCCCCTTACGATCGCTCACCAACACCGCCCGTCAGCTCACCACCATATACCCTCGTCCACTGCTCTGTATGTTCTAATTGAGGGTTGGAGTGATAACGGGTACATATTGCTCATTTAGATCTTGCTAACAAGAGTTCTGAATATTAGGAAGAAGGGAAAGACTTGTTGATGGAAGAAGATTGACCGACAACTTGCATCCTTGGATGTTTACACAAAAATTGTCGACGCTCAGTCCGCTCGTCAATGGTGAGTACGCAAATCTCCAATTAACTTCAAGTTGCTGGGAAATTTTAATCCCATCTAAGAATTCTTTTGCTATTATCTAAGCCTGATTGAAAACTGACGCTACGTGTTTGTGAAGATGCTTGTGAGAAAATCTCTATTGCAACTACATGTTGATCTTTATAGTTTTTGAATTCTAATGTCATTGCTGGTGTTTGATCTTTCAACGAGTATAACATATATATGATATATCCAGTAGCCCATACTCTGCTCTCCATTTCCAAATGAGCAATTATGCTAAAGTATTCACACCCTTACCAAAAGTCCGTACTCTTTTTAAATAAGAGTGGTGATTGGGATTCCGACTATCGGAATCCCAAACCTCCGAAAACAGTAAGAGTGTCATGTGAGTAATTTACTAGAATTTCTTGGACATATATGGAGTCACTCCCATTCGGAGGTTGGTATGATCCCACTTTCGGAATCCTCAACATTTCCCTTTAAACAATGAACTACTATACAAAAATAGTACGAGCTTATTTTAAAATTTAAACAAATATAAACTGACCTCTATCATGGTCAAGTATACTCCAACATTTACAATTCTGCTTGATAGGTTGTTTTTTAATAAAGATTAGGAAATGCAAGTTTGTCAATATATAACATTTAGGATCGAGCGCGTATTTGAGCCTTAGTTACATCTTCTACTAACATATGTCATTACTTATAGCTCAATGAAATAAACTAATATATGAATGTAGTCCATAAAAAATAAATAATTTCGTAACAGCATCTATGTTCACCATAAAGGTAAGTCAATTGGAGATTTCAGGCTCGATATAGGTTTATCTTATCTTACATACTTGCATAAAAACTGATGTTTTTGAATATTTAAAGAACTAACGTGTAAGTCAAGGTTCAACCAAAGTAGTTAAAGTAGATCAAGATGCATCTAATATCATTAATACATAGCTTCATGGTTAAATATTATTGTGTTTGTTGAATTTTTTTGGTGATAATATTTGTTGAAGTTGATGATGGATACATGTTGATGTGGATGCTGAAGAACGAATATAAATGCTAGGTTATTGGTTAAGCTCGATATTCTTTGAATATTTTGATATGATCTTTCTCCAAATACATAACGTGAACCATTAGTCAAGTTTCAATATGTTGTTTGGACCATAGCATTTTTACTTTTTTCACTTTTCTGGAAGACAAAATGAACTTTCTTTAGCATCAACTGAAGGGGAGAAGTTTGATACTCATTTTGCTGAAATTTATGTGCTATAGAGTTCCATATCCGTTGAAGGTTGGTTTAACAAAGATAAGAGGAACCATCTATATGCAGATTTTGGTTCTTTGAATTTAACTGAATTGTTATTCTTATGTGCATTTACATGCTAAAGCCTTTTTTTTCAAAGCTTACTATGATGAAGGTGGAAAGGAAAATTCTACAAAAGTGTCAAACTAATAGATTAAGAGTGAAATTGAAAAACTTTACTTTTTCAGGAACGAAGTGATTGAGTGGGATAGTGAACAATTTTTGAAATGAAAACTATTAAGTGCGATGATGTACTGCAACTTGCTGCCTGCTGTTTATTCTATGCGATAGTAAAAAAAAATACGACAAGTTACAAGAGAGCCTTTTCTAGAGTACGACTAAATTGTTCTTCTGTCAACTGAAGGTGCAATAAACAAGTGTCATTAAAGAAAGTAGATTGCTTATGAACAACTATTTGTATTGGTAGGTATAAATGCAATCAACAACTTGAACAATGTAGATTATCTTCCTACATCTCTTTGTATTGGTAGGTGCAACAAACAACATGAACCACTGAAGGATAACAAACAGATGCCATTGAAGAAACTAGATTGCTTATAAAAAAAAATCTACCAAGTAAAACAGGCCATCTTCATGCCTTTTGGTATGGTTACTCTTCATCTAATTAGCAACATTATATCATTCTCATTCATCCATATTACCTTCTATTTGTAATTCTTAATATAATTTCCGATAAAATTCACACCGCCTATATGATCAAGAGAGACGACCTGCCTTAATGCCAACTGAAAAAAGAAAAGCAAATTCCTTACAGTTAGAACGGCGTAAACGACATCGTGAAAATGGTCTGTTTGTTGACGTGCCAACCATACCTTCTTCTTCCTTAGAAGCAGCCTCTACTACAGGTTTTCCTCTAATTCCTTATATGTTAATGATCACTTCAATATTTAGCCAAAAATATAAATGCTTCATAAAATGACATTGAATTTTCATATATTTTTGCAAAATTAACAAAATCTTTAAGTACCAATGGAGAATGCACTTACCTGATTTTGAAAGTCTTTCATGTGCAGTTAAGTTAAAAATTAATATCCTCTTTAACTCCTCTAAGCTTGATTGAACATCGGTCATATGCTTATTGGGTAAAGCAACAAAATAAAAATTGGATCGACAAAATACGATATAAACATTTAGGTTCGAGTTGTAATTTTTTTTCCTACCTACGGCATGAGCTATGTTTCATAAGATTGGAGAAATTAAGAATGTCTCTGATGTTCAAATCTAAGTAATACCTTCAACCACTAACGCCTAATGTTACTACAAAAAAAATCTCTTATAAACATATTTTGCACAAGTATTTGTATATAAATATATAAACTCATCTTCAATTGTTATTATAAGTTCATTATACATTTGCATATGTCCCTTTAATGGTTGAGGTTACGACTGATTTCCTGCCGCTGCACAGCTGATTTCGAACAACCGTCGCTGCTTAACTGATTTCGGACAACCGCTACTGCTTGGCTGATTTCGGACAGCCGCTGCTTGGCTGATTTCGGACGACCACCGCTGCATGGCTGATTTCGGACGATCGGCGAGGGTCCACTGATGTGGCCCCACCTGCCACTAATCTGGCTCCACCTGTTCGATCTGGATGGTGAGATTCTGCGCCTAACATTTTTTTATATGCAACCTCTATTCTTTTTTTCTATTGACTGTGGATTAACCTAATTTCTCTGATAATTTGTTTATTTTGACCAAATTTCTCTGATAAATTTAATTTTCTTTTCTAAGATTCCTTTATTAACTGATTTAGATCCACACCACAAGATTTAGTGTTAAATAATTCAGTCTGAGAATCTGCGTATTATAAAATTGATTGGCCCAATGTTTTTTAAGATATTCTGGTACATTTGGTCAAGAGAACATTCCTCGTGTTGTGAATGAATGAAGATTCTGCTAGCTATTCAAGTATGTTTATGTTATTTGATTTTTCTACAATAGAATGGAATGTAATAATGCATGAGTAGTGAATCTTAGTGTGAAAAAGAGGTTGTCAATCTGTATGTTCTAATCATCAAATGTTTATGAAGGCAGCCTACTGAAGAAATTCTCAAGCTGCTGAAGTATTTCTAATGTTTAATTTCCTGTGTATGCAAAGTGAATTTGCAAATAGCCCATCGTACGATACTTTGCAGACTGCCCCAGTAGCTAAGTATGCTTCCACCTCCGGTATTTATTTTGTCTTCTTAGAGCGCATTTGAATATCTTATCTTTTGCAAATTCGGTATATCTCACTATTCAGATCCTATCGGCAAATGAAACGCATAAAACCAACCCATCTTGAAGTTGGGTGGATCTTAAAGTCTCAACTCTAGGTGCTCCACCTTCCACAATGGTTTTGTGGAAATTCAGCTTTTAAACAGCTATAGTATGAAATTCAGATGGGCTACATTTTTTTGCTTTTTTTTTTTTTTTTTTTTTTCTTGTCCTGACGTTTTACCATGAAAATTTCTCTAAAAGAACCTCCTTTTTCGACTATTGAAGTCTGCCATGCCTATCTTCTTGAGGAAGAGCTGATACTGTCTTTTTATAGCTACATTATTGAACCTGAGCAAATAAGTAGAAGTATGGTTGGAAGCAATAAATTTTTTTGAAACTGGTAGAATATTGTCTTATTTTCGTCCTGTTTGTTGGATATTTTTTTAGATTTTGTTTAAATGTTTGAATTTACTGGAAGATGCTATTTCAATTATGCAGCAATATGTCTGTAAGGTCAACACCTGATAGAAAAAGAACTGCTATATACACCGATCTTAAATTGCGCTGGAGTTGAGAGTTTGTGTTAGATTCTTGAGATAGAATGCATAATTACTTTATGATGTGGAATGAAGTTCATAATTTTTGTCTGAAATTGTCATCTTAGCCTGTATTCCATCCATGTAAAGACTATTAAATAGATGTTTTGCTTGAGGCCATGTGTATCACAATATTTAATTTAACATTACTTCCTTATGTTATTCTGTGTTTGGACTTGTAACTTCCCAATTGAACTTTTTATACTGTGTCATTGATTTTAAGATTGTCATATTTCATTTCTGATGATTTAGATATTATCATAGCAACTTAATGCTATCATCGGGAGCTTACTCAAAGTATGATATCTGTTCATGTAGAATCCGATGAACCAAGGAGGCATTTGGGCAAGGATCTCATAGTAGATACTAGCTTTCTTCCTGATAGGTGTTATTCTTTCTCTCACTTTCTCTCTCATATTCCACTGCATTCACGTGTTTAGGATGTGAATTATTCTACATTTGAGCTTTAGGGTTCTAAGGTTGATCTGCTTATGTTATAGCCCATTTCGTTTTAGTCCAATTGACCATGCATACTTGGACACTGATAATTTCACCAACGTATTTCTCTGATACAATTTAAGCTCTGCTCTTGGTTATAAGATAGGATTGCTTATGTTATAGCCCATTGTCCACGGGTGGCATGGTGACATGGTTTGGTGATATGATGCGATTTGTTCATTCAATCTGTGTACTTCATCAGATTAGTATGAATTCAACCAACCTCAGGGAGAAGCATCCTCAACTTGTCTTTTCCTTGTTTGTTGTATTTTATTGATGAGTTAACAGATGTATATAGTGGGGTGATAGATTGTCTATTTTTTGTACAGGTTTCTGTATCAATTTGAGATTGATGGAGAAAGGAAAGTAAGAGGTAGAACTTAGAATAGATTATGTACATAGTAGAGTCACTGAGAATATACCAAAAGTTGGCATTGAAATGGATGGGGAAGTCATCAAGTTCAGCACAAGCATGTGCCCCACTTTCTTCGATATTACCTGAGTTATTAACCTGCACCATTATAGTCATATTCATGGCACTATTAGATAATGAACATTCCCATTTTCTTCAACTTAACCTAATGAAGTGCCATGCTTAATTAATTGGAGTGTGAAGCAGAAATATGTGGTGTTGTGCTTGCTCTGAGTTTAAATTCTCTCTCTTGCAATGTCAAGATTCCTACTGCATATATCTAACTAACAATGGCAGATTTAATGTTATGTCGTCTTAAGTCGATTTTTTTTTTTTTTTTATATTTCCTAATCAATGCAACTGACATCCAGTTGATTATTTCTACACACAAATACATTTAAAGGTATTAAATTGTTCATATTTCTACCAGCTATAACACAGATCTACCCGTCGTTAGAGCACTGGATTTTCAAAGGTATTCCTCGACAATAAGTTAGAAATCTTTTTTATTTATAACTAAATGCTGCCTTCTGCCATTTTACTACTGTAGTAGCATTTCCCACTGAAAGGGGGAGACAAAAACTAAATTAAAAAATGAATGATTGGGTGCAGGTATATGTATATCTCGGATTCTTCGTCGAATTAGCTGCAAGGTCGTTAATGATCATGAATTACACACTATGTATAATATATTGGATTAATTGTATTTGCAATGACCATCATCATCACAAGGTGTTTCTCATTTTAGGTATTTTCTATTTGTATGGATATTATGACTTATGACAAGGAAGCTATCAAATACAAAGTAGTAACCAACTTTGAAATAAGTACTTATAAGGGAGAGATGGGTTCTGGAACCTTCATTCAAGGTCCATCTAATATTTTTCAATTATTATTCAATGAGACAGTCTATTTAGTTACATACTTTCTTACAAATATAACTTAACTATATAGATAGCGGCCACAACCTAGACCTTAATTTGGGGATGTCAACTACAACACATGACAAAAAGAAAATTGAGGGCTGTTACCACCATCATTATTGCATTTTGAGCCTTATTGTACATTGTATAGAAGTTCAAAGGTAACACTCATCTCGACCTCATTCTTTGATTTTTAACGTTATTATTTTTCTTATATGATTAAATTCATTTATATTGTCTTAACATGATTTGAATTCATAATGCATTATGAGAGGCATCAAAATATTAAAAAGTTTTCACGATCATTTACACAATTTAGGTACAAAGGTCAACCGCTCCCGTACATAAAGAGTTTACTATATGCAAAAATAAACATAATAACGTGCACGTGCAACGCACGTGCTGCAACAACTAGTATATATAAATATATTACATTAGTGTGTATAATATATGGAGGGAAAATAAGACTCTCCATTCGGATATAATAACCTAGATTTAGTTAATAAGAAAAACTTTCTATCTTTAATTTTTTTCAATTTAAATAAATATGTCAATTTAAGAAATTATATTAGTTAATCTTTTGATTTGATTACTTTTTTCCTAAAAAAAAATCGAGAAAAGGAATTTTTTCCGTCATTGACTCAAATTCATTCTCGAATTCCTATTGTGATTTTGACACGTGTACTTGATGTGATAAATTTTAAGGTTTTTTCTAAAATCTATTAGGATTGGTGAACCATAAAAGGAAAATATTATGTGTCAAAATCTTAACGGTAACTCACGGTCTGAGGTAGAAAGAGTAGTTCATGTAATCTAAATCCGAGTTATTAACGTGAGATGGATCCAGAAAAAAAAGGATTCAAGTTATAATCCAGAAACTATTCTTGTATATATTTTACAGAAACGTGAAATCAAAATAAGAGATAGAGTAACCAAAACATGAAAATAAAAATATCATTTCTATAATTTTACCTAGATGAGACATACTTTATTTGCAAGATGGAAGACCTGTTAATTAATATGGTTTTCAATCCACTATGAGTCCCCTCCCAAATGAATGTATAATGTTCGCTCGAACGGAGGATTCGCAAGAGAAGTATTATCAAATACAATATTTTGACTTATAATTACAGGTTATGTTACGTGGTATAATAATATGCATTTGAGCATATACAATTAATTTTAAGCAATAAAGTTTGTCAGTTTCCCCATATGTCATTATCTAAAATAATCTGGCATAATTAATTATTTCTTTATATTAGTATACACATAGAGTCTTTCATGAATATTGTGTACCTTTTTTTTCAAAAAACAGTAATACACACTATATTATAATTATTATTATACTTGAAAAACATGTGAAGTTTCTAAGGGGGGTGTTTATGGGGAAGTTTGTCATGTCTAAAAGACTATAAAACACTGCCAAGAGAATGTTTCCTGAACTAATACATATATACATCCACATACACACAATGCATATGGATATCTGGGATGTAAGAGACATATTATGTCTAAATGTTTGAAGATTGGAGGGACATTTAAGCATTATGTTTGGGATATGTCCAAGTGGAAATTAGTGTTTCAAGAACTCCCCACCATTTTCAAAGTCTCTAAATTCTCCTATTTATACAGATTTTGGAGCCTTTGCCCCAATCAAGACACCTGTCCAACAGAATCAAGACAATTTAACACATTTTAAGGTTTTTGGAACAAGGACATTAACTAGTGCATGCTCTCAAACTGAAGCCCATAGATAATATATAGTTTTTATTTAGGAGTTAAAAGTCTTTTAGGTGTCTTAGAGAGCTATCACATAGAAACCTTATAAGAAAGTACATATATCATATTGCAAACCATTAACAGTGTTAATCATGTAATATGATCTAACGGCTCAACGTTTCTTTCCTTAACCTGAATTTCGATCCAAATTTGGCAAGTTATTAGCCATATCAATACTTTGCAATTTTAAGTACCTAAAAGTAAATAAAAAATGAAATACATATTTATCAAAACGTAATTATATATCTATATATATTGCTTCACGGTTGTCTTAGGTGTTAGAGCCTATTATAAGTCCCCGCTCGCATTGGCTCAGCTTGTAATGAGAAATATTTTGTCTAGAATTTGAACCCCTAAACCTTAGGGATGAACCGTTGATCTGTTACACCATGTTACATGGTTTATTTTCTATATCATTTTATTTAGGGGATGTTTGGATGGATGTAATCACACATTACGTCCCACATTTCATACACATTACGTTATTTAGTTTGTCAAATGACGTAATGTGCATTGTAATATAATGTACATTGTAATCTGAGATTACGTCCAAACTTCATTCAACGTAATGTGAGATTACATAAAAAAAACGGGCGTAATGCAAGAATACGTCCAACATTATGGAGTGTTATTATTTTACTATTATTTATTAAATAGATAAAATTTTGTATCATCTTTATAGTTCATTATGATAACAATATTGTTTATTATTATTAGCTTTTTATTTTTTTATAAACTCCATAACTCATTATTATAATGAATAATAATGCACATGATGTTTGTATAAAATGAGCAAGTCTTTTTCGTTGCATTTATTAATGAAAATTCTTTTATAAAACTATATATAATTTTTTAATTAATAGAATTTTAGTAGTTGTGCATATTGAGTTTAAATATTTAGTCTTTAGAATTCATAAACGACTATAATAGTAACCACACACATAATATTTAAGAAGTTAGTTGTTGTCAAAATACACATTCTTTTTTAATCTTATCTTATTTAGAGATTATATAATATACATTCGTATAGATTAATATAATAATAATAATAAAGTCACATCAATGCACATTACAACACATACTAAACAGTGTAATCTTACATTACATTTCACACTACAGCACAACCAAACACTGCAATCTAACATTACATTGCATAGCTCACATTACTTATAATCTCACATTTCGAATAATCGTACACTACATCCATCTAAACACCCCTTAATTAGGGTTTCTTTAATTTGTTCTTTGGGGAGGTAGAGGAGGTTCCTAGCTACCCTAGCTAGCTAAGCCCTAGCTAGTTTTGAAGTACTCATGAAATCTTCTTGGGTTTGGGTTTAGGTTAATATTAAGTATAGTTTATTGGAGAATTAGGGGCAAATAAGGTTTCTTGGTCCCCCTAGCTAATTGACTAATCTAAATACACATGCTACATGTGGGAGACCGTGTACTTTGGTCGATTATATTCATGTTTCAAGGATGTAACAATCAGTTTAGGGTTTTGTTTAATAAGATCAAGAAAAGAGTTCCCAAGTTGACGGTGATATATTATTTTCCAATCCAATGACCGTTGTTGTTTCTAATGCGAGAGAATCCAAGCACACTGTACTATACTAAGTGTTGTTTTTCATGTAATTAATAATTAATTCACTATTGAAGTAATAAAATTCTCTTCAAACTTATTATTAATAGAATAATATGTATAGTTCTCTTGAAAAATGTGTCAACTTCTCAAGTCAAATTTTTAAAAGTAATTTTGCTAGAAAATTAAATTAAAAAATAAAATATACATAAATAAGTGAATTTATAATTTTTAAAAAGTTTTAAAGCTTATAGGTCAAAACTATTGTAATCTCGTTCATGTGACAGAGTTGATGATTTTGATATTTCAAATGCACATTAAAGTTCATATTATAAATAATATCATATAATTTAAATTAGTGACTTAATTTTTTTTAAAAAAATCCTTTAATTTTTACAATAGTATTAGTTGTTTTTAATATCGTAATTAAATAATTATCATTCTTTTATACGGTATATTAATTTAAGAATATATTTTGTGTGTAAAAGTAGAGTTGAAGACCTTTCAAATAACATGGTACGACCTAGCCATGGACCATGGCTAGGTCGGATCATGGTTAGGGTCGTACAGGTCCGACCTAGCCATGAGTCGGACCATGACTAGGTCAATTTAGTGTTAGTGTGTGATCGACAATCTTTAAGGGCTAAATTGCAAACATTGAAAGTTATGAACAAAAAAAAAAAATTGGGGCTACTCATATGCAAGTTACGTGACTGTTTAACGGTGAAGCTGAAGGCTTGCTTTGCCTTTGCGCTTGTTACATTTTCCGTACATAGACCTACATATGTATAAAAAAAACAACGGATAGACCAACAGTCAAAAGTTGTTAAACATAAATATCAAAATACGTATTAACCCTAATTTTAATACGTGAGATCGGGTCTCAAACCACTTGAGATCGAGTTTCGGAGGCCGAGACTGAGTCCGAAATACTAAGAATATCAATTTACCCAACGAATCAACACGCAGTAACGGGTTGAGTTAAATATGCCTAAACTCATACTCAATCCACCACTACTAACATATCGATTTTCAACACTCAAACCTAACCAATTATAAGGTGGGTCAACCTGTTTCACTTAATATTACGATCAGGTCAACTCACTTGACTAGTATCCTCGCAAGTCGATACTACTTTCAGAAATTAATGGGAATAGAGCCTAAAAATTGTCTCAATTTTGACCTATGTGTCAGTTTGGTGTCTGAGGTTTACAAAGACTGTCCAACATATTTGTTGCTATTTGGTGTCTCCGTCTATTTTTGGGGTTAAATTAGACAGAATGTGGTCACGTGACCAGCATGTGAGTGAATAATTTTAAAAACTCCTCCTCCTCCTCTTAGAGGCTTAAAATCGGAGTGGCCGGAATCGAGGTGGGTGGCCGGAATCAGAGATTTAAAAAAAGAACAAAATAGTCTTTTCAACTCAATCTGTTAGAATTAATCCCAAAAATTAACAGAAAACCAAATAGTAACAATACTGAAAATTGAGACACTAAATATCAACATTTTAAATTTGAGACACCAAATTAACACTCAGGTCAAAATTGAGACAAATTTTAGGTTCTGTTCCCTAAATTAATCGTTCATATATCAATCAATCATTATTCTATTCTATATCTAATTCAATCATTTGGCTTATGTATAAATTTACAATCCAATTAAATTAGTCATATAAGCGAATATTCAATTTTTTTATACAATATATAAATATAAATTTGTATACTGGTTAAATATATATAATTCTATATATTAATATGAATAAATATACGAAATTAAGACTAAAATTCACAGGCGGGTTGATTCATAGGTCCAAACTTAAGACTAAAATTCAACCCATTCAAATTGAAAGGATGACTTTGACTGACATGTAGTATGTAGGGTCAAAATGATCACCGGATTGAAAAATTCCTATCTCAAACCCGATCCATAGCGGAGCGGGTCGTCAACGAATCACCTGTGGGTTGGTCCAATATTGACAGGCCTAGTCCGACCCCATATTAGTGGAAAATTTATGAAACTGCCCCCCTGCGAAGTTCGAATTTGAAAAATGCCCCTCGGAATGGGGCATTTATGAAAATGCCCCGTCCCGCTGATATTATCAGCGGGACGGTCAGCGGGACATGACCTGTCCCGCTGACTGCCACGCGGGATGATCTGTCATCCCGCGTGGCTACTGTCCCGCTGATAATACCAGCGGGACGGGAACCCGACAAAACGGGTTCCCCGTCCCGCTGGTAATACCAGCGGGACAGGACGGCTGGTTTCACAAGAAGAAACCAGCCGCCCCTCCCCCCACTATACCCCTAACCCTAATTCCAGCCGCCCCTCCCCCCACTATACCCCTAACCCTAATTTTTTTCCACTTTCCCATCTTCTTCCCTTCTCCTCCTATTTTCTATAAGAACCCCAATTCTATGCCTTAGTAAAAATATAATTCTCTCATCATTTTACTTATAAAAGGAGTTATATTTTCAATCTTAAATTTTCAAGGGGAATGGCTTACCATGGTGAAGGCAGTTCTTCCGGTTCAAGAAGAAGGATGAGTTTTGGCAATGAACTAGGAGATAATACCGTGCTCTACATGAATAACGTACACAGGGCTAGTTTTGTCCACACGGACACGGTAAATTTTCTATTTTCTCTATAAATATAAATGTTTATATTGATACATAGATTAAATTAGATTGCGTAAATAGAGTACAATGCCAAATAAATATGTTATTGATACGAAAGTAGATGTTTTTTTTTGTTCGAAATAAAAGTATTTTTATAATTTTGAAAAAAAAAATTGAAAATCGAAATTTAAAAAGAAGAAATTACTGAGTTTTGTTTTTAAATTTTGAAATTTGACAATTTCTTTATAAATGTCCAATTTAAAATTAGAAATCATAAATTAAAATTAATGTGCTTTAAAATGTAGAAAATTATTTTTGAAATTTTAGACTATTAATTAAAATTTTAATTAGAAATTTAAATAACAAATCAGCGATTTTAGATAGTTTGAAATTATTGTCGAAATTATGTAAAAACAATTTCCAAATTGAAAAAAAAAATGTTCATTATTGTCTTACGGTTCCAATTAGTGTGTTATTAAATGTTAACCGTAATTACGAAATTTAATAGTTTTTTTAATTTCTTATTTAAATACAAAATAAAAATATTTGGTTTTCCAATTTCGAAATTATATTAGAAGTTAAAAAAAATTCAAATTAAAAAAAGCAAACTGAAAAATATAGATTAGATTTTTTTTTTAATCTCTATATTAAAAAATAAAATAAAAATAGAAATTATGGTGCTATTAAATTTTGAAATTAATTACGAATTTTCATGGTTTCTTATTAAATACGAGAAAATATTTAAAATTATTGGGTTTTCAAATGTTCAAATTATTCTAGAAATAGTAAAAAAAATTCAAATTAAAAATAACATTATTGAAAAATAGAGATTAAACGGTTATTTTTTTAAATTTCTACTTAAAAATAGATATTACTGTGCTATTAAGTGTTGACATAATTTACGAAAATTTCGAAAGTTTTTTATTTAAAATGTCGAATTTATAGCGTTTTCAAATAGGGTTTCTACGAGTTCTGTAGAAAAAAAAAACAAAAAAAAATCAAAACTCTCAAATAAAATTAAAAACAGGATTTAAAAATAGAGATTAGATTAGACTTTTTTTTTTTTTTTTACATTTTGAATATAAAAACATAAATTAGAGTGTTATAATATATTAAAAGTATTTATGAAATTTGATAGTATTTTTAAATGTTGATTTTAAATAGAGAAATTAGAATTATGAAAAATAGATATTGGACATTATTGAAGAAATATTTTTACATTGAAAAAACTTCGAAAATAAAATTGACGAATTAATTATTTTTAACTAATAACGAATAGTTTCATGTTGATAGATCGAGACTCCGTGGCCCGAGTCACACTTTAGATGTGCAAAATTGTGGGAGATAGACGAACGAACTGCGGGGTTCGTCAACCGGGCGGGCTTTCTTGATGCAGGATTGACATCCCGTATTGAGGTAGATGTTGGAATGATGCATGCTTTAGCGGAGAGGTGGCGACCAGAAACCCACAGTTTTCATCTTCCTACAGGTGAAATGACGATTACTCTGAAGGATGTGGCGATGATCTTGGGGTTAAGGATAGATGGTCCGCCGATATCAGACCATTACAGAGATGGAATTGTATTAGATCCCGAAGTTTCAGTTGCGGGATTTATGAAAAATCACACTCTATCTGTTTTCCAGCGTTTGTTTGGTGAACAACCGCCTGCCAACGAATTAATCAAAGGGACGTGTGATCTCAAGTGCAGCTGGTTGAAGAACACTTTCTTGAAAGAAAAAAACCATCCTCAGTTCTTAACAGACGATGATGAAGAAGCAGAAAAGAGAGCAAGAGCGTATATATTGTGTCTCTTAGGGACAGTTTTATTCGCAGACTCCAACGGATCGTTGGTGCCACTGCAATATTTATATTTTATCGAAGATCTGGACGTGTGCAGTCTATACAGTTGGGGTTCTGCTGTATTGAGCCACTTGTACAGGGGATTGTGCAAGTGGACTTGTAAAAAGTCAGCGACCAACATCGGCGGTTGTGGTGTGCTAGTACAGGTATTGAAAATGCATTATTAATATTATTAATTACTTATATTATGTAATGACATTTATCTCATATATAGGTGTGGTGTTGGACGTATCTCGCGCTTGGTAGACCCACGTGCTTTGGTCATGTTGAGGCTGGAAAAGAAGACTCTCCATTCGGAAATAATAACCTAGATTTAGTTGATGAGAAAAACTTTCTATCTTTAAATTTTTTTCAATTTCAAATAAAGATGTCAATTTAAGAAATCATATTATTGTTAATCTTTTTATTTGATTATTTTTTTTCCTAAAAAAATTGAGAAAATGAATTTTTTTCTATCATTGACTCAAATTCATTCTCGAAATCCTGTTGCGATTGTGAAACGTGTACTTGATGTGATAAATTTTAAGGTTTTTTCTAAAATCTATTGGGATTGGTGAACCATAGAAGGAAACTATTAAATATAAGGACACGTGTCAAAATCTTAACGTTAACTCACGGTCTGGGGTAGAAAGAGTAGTTTATGTAATCTAAATCCAAGTTATTAACATGAGATGGATCCAGAAAAAAAAAAAAAAAAAAAGGATTCAAGTTATAACCCAGAAACTATTCTTTTATATATTTTAATCAAAATAAGAGATAAATAACCAAAACATGAAAATAAAAATATCACTTCTATAATTTTACCTACATGAGACATACTTTATTTGCAAGATGGAAGACCTATTAATTAGTATGGTTTTCAATCCATTAAGAGTACCCTCCCAAATGAATGTATAATGTTCGCTCGGACGGAAGATTTGCAAGAGAGATATTATCGAATACAATTGTTTGACTTATAATTACAGATTATGTCACATGGTATAATAATATGCATTTGAGCATATACAATTGATTTTAAGCAATAAAATTGCCAGTTTCACCATATGTCATTATCTAAAATAATCCAGCAGAATTAATTATATTTCTTTAGATTAGTATACACATACTTTCATGAATATTGTGTATTTTTTTTTTCAAAATTCAGTAATACACTACATTATAATTATAATACTTGAAAAACATGTGAAGTTTCTAAGGGGGATGTTTATTGGCAAGTTTGTCATGTCTAAAAGACTAAAACACTGCCAAGAGAATGTTTCCTGAACTACATATATACATCCACATACACACAATGCATATGGATATATGGGATGTAAGAGACATATTATGTCTAAATGTTTGAAGATTGGAGGGACATTTAAGCATTATGTTTGGGATATGTCCAAGTGGAAATTAGTGTTTCAAGAACTCCCCACCATTTTCAAAGTCTCTAAATTCTCCTATTTATACAGATTTTGGAGCCTTTGCCCCAATCAAGACACCTGTCCAACAGAATCAAGACAATTTAACACATTTTAAGGTTTTTGGAACAAGGACATTAACTAGTGCATGCTCTCAAACTGAAGCACATAGATAATATAGTTTTTATTTAGGAGTTAAAAGTCTTTTAGGTGTCTTAGAGAGCTATCATAGAAACTTTATAAGAAAGTACATATATCATATTGCAAACATTAACGGCGTTAATCATGTAATATGATCTAACGGTTCAACGTTTCATTCCTTAACTAAATTTTCGATCCAAATTTGACTGGTTATTAGCCATATCAATACATTGCAATTTTAAGTACCAAAAAGTAAATAAAAAATGAAATACATATTTATCAAAACGTAATTAACACTGGTTATCTTAGGTGTCAGAGTCTATTATAAGTCCCCTCTCGTCTAGAATTTAAACCCCTAAACCTCTAATTTAGGGATGAACCGTTGAACTGATACACCATGTTACATGTTTATTTTCTATATCATTTTATTTAGGGGGTGTTTGGATGGATGTAATATCACATTACGTTTCACATTTCATCCACGTTACGTTGTTTTGTTTGCCAAACGACGTAATGTGCGTTGTAATATAATGTACATTGTAATGTGAGATTACGTCCAAACTCCATTCGCGTAATGTGAGATTACATAAAAAAACGGGTGTAATGTGAGAATACCTCCAACATTAGGAAATATTATTATTTTATTATTATTTATTAAATATATAAAATATTTTGTATCATCTTTATAGTTCACTATGATAACAATTTTTTTTTTATTATTAGCTTTTTATTTTTTATATACTTCATAACTCATTATTATAATGAATAATAATGCACATGAAGTTCGTATAAAATGAGCAAGTCTTTTTCGTTGCATTTATTAATGAAAATTATCTTATAAAACTATATATAATTTTTAATTAATAGAATTTTAGTAGTTGTATTGAGTTTAAATATTTAGTCTTTAGAATTCATAAATGACTATAGTATTAATCACACACATAATCTTTAAAAAGTTAGTTGTTGTCAAAATACATATTCTTTTAAATCTTAACTTGTTAATATATACTCTCATATAGTTTAATTTAATAATAATAATGTCACATCAATGCACATTACAACACATACTAAACAGTGTAATCTAACATTACATTCCACACTACAACAGTACAACCAAACACTGCAATCTAATAGTACATTACGTAGCTCACATTACTTGTAATCTCACATTTCGAATAATCGTACACTACGTCCATCTAAACACCCCTTAATTAGAGTTTCTTTAATTTGTTCTTTGGGGAGGTAGAGGAGGTTCCTAGCTATCCTAGCTAGCTAGCCCTAGCTAGTTTGAAGTACTCATGAAATCTTCTTGGGTTTGGGTTTAGGTTAATATTAAGTATAGTTTATTGGAGAATTAGGGGCAAATAAGGTTTCTTGGTCCCCCTAGCTAATTGACTAATCTAAATACACATGCTACATGTGGGAGACCGTGTACTTTGGTCGATTATATTCATGTTTCAAGCATGTAACAATCAGTTTAGGGTTTTGTTTAATAAGATCAAGAAAAGAGTTCCCAAGTTGACGGTGATATATTATTTTCCAATCCAATGACCGTTGTTGTTTCTAATGCGAGAGAGAATCCAAGCACACTGTACTATACTAAGTGTTGTTTTTCATGTAATTAATAATTAATTCACTAATGAAGTAATAAAATTCTCTTCAAACTTATTAATAATAGAATAATATGTGTAGTTCTCTTGAAAAATGTGTCAACTTCTTAAGTCAAATTTTTAAAAGTAATATCCAAAAGATTATAATTATACTTTATATATTTTGCTAGAAAATTAAATTAAAAAATAAAATATACATAAATGAGTGAATTTATAATTTTAAAAAAGTTTTAAAGCTTATAGGTCAAAACTATTGTAATCTCGTTCATGTGACACGGTTGATGATTTTGATATTTTAAATGCACATTAAAGTTCATATTATTAATAATATCATATAATTTAAATTAGTGACTTAATTTAAATAAAAAAATCCTTTAATTTTTACAATAGTATTAGTTGTTTTTTAATATCGTAATTAAATAATTATCATTCTTTTATACGGTATATTAATTTAAGAATATATTTTTGTGTGTAAAAGTAGAGTTGAAGACCTTTCAAATAACATGGTACGACCTAGCCATGGACCATGGCTAGGTCGGATCATGGTTAGGGTCGTACAGGTCCGACCTAGCCATGAGTCGGACCATGACTAGGTCAATTTAGTGTTAGTGTGTGATCGACAATCTTTAAGGGCTAAATTGCAAACATTGAAAGTTATGAACAAAAAAAAAATTTGGGGCTACTCATATGCAAGTTACGTGACTGTTTAACGGTGAAGCTGAAGACTTGCTTTGCCTTTGCGCTTGTTACATTTTCCGTACATAGACCTACATATGTATAAAAAAAAACAACGGATAGACCAACAGTCAAAAGTTGTTAAACATAGATATCAAAATACGTATTAACCCTAATTTTAATACGTGAGATCGGGTCTCAAACCACTTGAGATCGAGTTTCGGAGGCCGAGACTGAGTCCGAAATACTAAGAATATCAATTTACCCAACGAATCAACACGCAGTAACGGGTTGAGTTAAGTATGCCTAAACTCATACTCAATTCACCACTACTAACATATCGATTTTCAACACTCAAACCTAACCAATTATAAGGTGGGTCAACCTGTTTCACTTAATATTACGATCAGGTCAACTCACTTGACTAGTATCCTCGCAAGTCGATACTACTTTCAGAAATTAATGGGAATAGAGCCTAAAAATTGTCTCAATTTTGACCTATGTGTCAGTTTGGTGTCTGAGGTTTACAAAGACTGTCCAACATATTTGTTGCTATTTGGTGTCTCCGTCTATTTTTGGGGTTAAATTAGACAGAATGTGGTCACGTGACCAGCATGTGAGTGAATAATTTTAAAAACTCCTCCTCCTCCTCTTAGAGGCTTAAAATCGGAGTGGCCGGAATCGAGGTGGGTGGCCGGAATCAGAGATTTAAAAAAAGAACAAAATAGTCTTTTCAACTCAATCTGTTAGAATTAATCCCAAAAATTAACAGAAAACCAAATAGTAACAATACTGAAAATTGAGACACTAAATATCAACATTTTAAATTTGAGACACCAAATTAACACTCAGGTCAAAATTGAGACAAATTTTAGGTTCTGTTCCCTAAATTAATCGTTCATATATCAATCAATCATTATTCTATTCTATATCTAATTCAATCATTTGGCTTATGTATAAATTTACAATCCAATTAAATTAGTCATATAAGCGAATATTCAATTTTTTTATACAATATATAAATATAAATTTGTATACTGGTTAAATATATATAATTCTATATATTAATATGAATAAATATACGAAATTAAGACTAAAATTCACAGGCGGGTTGATTCATAGGTCCAAACTTAAGACTAAAATTCAACCCATTCAAATTGAAAGGATGACTTTGACTGACATGTAGTATGTAGGGTCAAAATGATCACCGGATTGAAAAATTCCTATCTCAAACCCGATCCATAGCGGAGCGGGTCGTCAACGAATCACCTGTGGGTTGGTCCAATATTGACAGGCCTAGTCCGACCCCATATTAGTGGAAAATTTATGAAACTGCCCCCCTGCGAAGTTCGAATTTGAAAAATGCCCCTCGGAATGGGGCATTTATGAAAATGCCCCGTCCCGCTGATATTATCAGCGGGACGGTCAGCGGGACATGACCTGTCCCGCTGACTGCCACGCGGGATGATCTGTCATCCCGCGTGGCTACTGTCCCGCTGATAATACCAGCGGGACGGGAACCCGACAAAACGGGTTCCCCGTCCCGCTGGTAATACCAGCGGGACAGGACGGCTGGTTTCACAAGAAGAAACCAGCCGCCCCTCCCCCCACTATACCCCTAACCCTAATTCCAGCCGCCCCTCCCCCCACTATACCCCTAACCCTAATTTTTTTCCACTTTCCCATCTTCTTCCCTTCTCCTCCTATTTTCTATAAGAACCCCAATTCTATGCCTTAGTAAAAATATAATTCTCTCATCATTTTACTTATAAAAGGAGTTATATTTTCAATCTTAAATTTTCAAGGGGAATGGCTTACCATGGTGAAGGCAGTTCTTCCGGTTCAAGAAGAAGGATGAGTTTTGGCAATGAACTAGGAGATAATACCGTGCTCTACATGAATAACGTACACAGGGCTAGTTTTGTCCACACGGACACGGTAAATTTTCTATTTTCTCTATAAATATAAATGTTTATATTGATACATAGATTAAATTAGATTGCGTAAATAGAGTACAATGCCAAATAAATATGTTATTGATACGAAAGTAGATGTTTTTTTTTGTTCGAAATAAAAGTATTTTTATAATTTTGAAAAAAAAAATTGAAAATCGAAATTTAAAAAGAAGAAATTACTGAGTTTTGTTTTTAAATTTTGAAATTTGACAATTTCTTTATAAATGTCCAATTTAAAATTAGAAATCATAAATTAAAATTAATGTGCTTTAAAATGTAGAAAATTATTTTTGAAATTTTAGACTATTAATTAAAATTTTAATTAGAAATTTAAATAACAAATCAGCGATTTTAGATAGTTTGAAATTATTGTCGAAATTATGTAAAAACAATTTCCAAATTGAAAAAAAAAATGTTCATTATTGTCTTACGGTTCCAATTAGTGTGTTATTAAATGTTAACCGTAATTACGAAATTTAATAGTTTTTTTAATTTCTTATTTAAATACAAAATAAAAATATTTGGTTTTCCAATTTCGAAATTATATTAGAAGTTAAAAAAAATTCAAATTAAAAAAAGCAAACTGAAAAATATAGATTAGATTTTTTTTTTAATCTCTATATTAAAAAATAAAATAAAAATAGAAATTATGGTGCTATTAAATTTTGAAATTAATTACGAATTTTCATGGTTTCTTATTAAATACGAGAAAATATTTAAAATTATTGGGTTTTCAAATGTTCAAATTATTCTAGAAATAGTAAAAAAAATTCAAATTAAAAATAACATTATTGAAAAATAGAGATTAAACGGTTATTTTTTTAAATTTCTACTTAAAAATAGATATTACTGTGCTATTAAGTGTTGACATAATTTACGAAAATTTCGAAAGTTTTTTATTTAAAATGTCGAATTTATAGCGTTTTCAAATAGGGTTTCTACGAGTTCTGTAGAAAAAAAAAACAAAAAAAATCAAAACTCTCAAATAAAATTAAAAACAGGATTTAAAAATAGAGATTAGATTAGACTTTTTTTTTTTTTTTTACATTTTGAATATAAAAACATAAATTAGAGTGTTATAATATATTAAAAGTATTTATGAAATTTGATAGTATTTTTAAATGTTGATTTTAAATAGAGAAATTAGAATTATGAAAAATAGATATTGGACATTATTGAAGAAATATTTTTACATTGAAAAAACTTCGAAAATAAAATTGACGAATTAATTATTTTTAACTAATAACGAATAGTTTCATGTTGATAGATCGAGACTCCGTGGCCCGAGTCACACTTTAGATGTGCAAAATTGTGGGAGATAGACGAACGAACTGCGGGGTTCGTCAACCGGGCGGGCTTTCTTGATGCAGGATTGACATCCCGTATTGAGGTAGATGTTGGAATGATGCATGCTTTAGCGGAGAGGTGGCGACCAGAAACCCACAGTTTTCATCTTCCTACAGGTGAAATGACGATTACTCTGAAGGATGTGGCGATGATCTTGGGGTTAAGGATAGATGGTCCGCCGATATCAGACCATTACAGAGATGGAATTGTATTAGATCCCGAAGTTTCAGTTGCGGGATTTATGAAAAATCACACTCTATCTGTTTTCCAGCGTTTGTTTGGTGAACAACCGCCTGCCAACGAATTAATCAAAGGGACGTGTGATCTCAAGTGCAGCTGGTTGAAGAACACTTTCTTGAAAGAAAAAAACCATCCTCAGTTCTTAACAGACGATGATGAAGAAGCAGAAAAGAGAGCAAGAGCGTATATATTGTGTCTCTTAGGGACAGTTTTATTCGCAGACTCCAACGGATCGTTGGTGCCACTGCAATATTTATATTTTATCGAAGATCTGGACGTGTGCAGTCTATACAGTTGGGGTTCTGCTGTATTGAGCCACTTGTACAGGGGATTGTGCAAGTGGACTTGTAAAAAGTCAGCGACCAACATCGGCGGTTGTGGTGTGCTAGTACAGGTATTGAAAATGCATTATTAATATTATTAATTACTTATATTATGTAATGACATTTATCTCATATATAGGTGTGGTGTTGGACGTATCTCGCGCTTGGTAGACCCACGTGCTTTGGTCATGTTGAGGCTGGTCGTGCTGTCGGTTGTTGGTGGAGAGAGAAAAAGAGTTCAAAGAAAACTGTCCAATCTCGTACTAGGTGGTTTTACCGAGATGAACTTAAGATATTGAAGAACTCTGCGGTATTAAACTTAAATAATCGATCATTAGAATGGCATATTATATTTATAGTTAATATGTTGACTCTAATATTGTTATAACACAGGTTACTTGGAACCCATGGACCGCGGAAGTTGCATCAATAATGCCACAAATTGCCAGAGAAGGTTGGGAATTGGCATACTTACAACTACCTCTGATCCACTTTAACTCTGTTGAATATCAACTGCCACAACGAGTGTATAAGCAGTTAGGCTTTGGATTTTATATCCCCGAGGTATTCCCTGATCGACAATTATGGGATAACCTCCACTCGTGTGCCCAATGGCAGAAGTCACCGGCAACACCGTGGCATGTTACCCATGAGGAGTACATATTGTTGTGGAACAACCGCAATGATCGTGATATGTATCCTATCCCTGAGCCCGAATGTGTGAGGTCGAAAGAATATTTCAAGTGGTATCGTCGTATTACAACTTATTTAGCTAAAGATCAACAAGAAGTTGAAGTTGAAGCTGAAGAAGTTGAAGAACAACGACCATTGCATGTTCGCCCTTCGCAGGGGTATCTCGGTCAACACGGTGACATGATAAGCTACATGGTAAGACAAGTGAAATATATCTTTATAAGTCTACAATTAAGTCATTCGAATAACCACTATTACGTGAATTGTTGAACAGGCGCGTGGCTACAGTCTCATGTATAAACAGATAAGAAAATTGATGCATGACAATGGCCCTCCTAAGGAACGTTACAAAAAAATGATGGACATCACAACTCATTGCTTGACTGTTTCTGGGCAACATGACATTCTCAATATACTTGAAGATGGAGAGATGTCTGACTGTAGCATCGAGGAGGAACGTGAAGACGCAAAAGAAATGGATATACCTGATTCCCAACCTCCAATGGCTACTCAGTTTTCACAACCAGGATTTGTACAAGATAGGGTCGCCATGTCACAGTCTGCAAGGCCCGGCCCATTTCCTGGGCCTTATCCACCACCAGCTGGGCCTTATCCAACACCAGTCGGTCCTTATCCACCACTGCGTGGGTCTAGTTCTTCACAGCCTGGGCCTCTCCAAGCACCGTCTGGGCAGTTCCCACCTTCTTATTACGGCTATTACAACCCGTATATTGGGTATCAACCACCTCCCGGTGGGGGGGAACTAAACGTTATTGTAATGTTATTTTGATATATCTTTTTGGATGATTGAAACACAAGAATGCTTTTTTTTTTTTTTTTGCGATAGACGTTTTGTGATAATATTATATTTTCCACTGACCAAATATTAATGTAGTTACTAGTTAGTTCATGGTTAGATTAGATAAGTAATGAACTAAGATTTATCACTTATTATCTATAATATGTGACCATACAAAATTTGTCATAAAAATATATTAGCATAAATATATAACATAGGAAAAACAATTTTTCTGACCGTATGAAATATTATAAGATTTTATTAAAGTAATAGTCAAACACATTGCAAAAATAACACAAATTAGCAACATATAAAATTCAGAATTTTAAAACAAGTTCATTACAATACCAAGATTTAAAGTTACATTTAAAATAGAGAAATACAAATGATAACATTACAACAATAGCTTCATACATCATCATCAGGCGGTGGTTCGACTACCCGCAGTGGACAATTTCTCCTATTGTGTCCTTCAGTTTTACAGATACAGCACTTTTCTCTTCTTGCCGGGTTCGCGCTCATCCATCTCGTTTGTCAACCTTTTATTTTTACGTCCCTTCCGAGAGACCATCATGGCTGGATCAACAACAACGGTGGGCCCCGTCCAGGGCGGCCATTCATCTATGTCAGGGAGTGGGTGAAATGGATAAGAATACGTGAGCTTATAGTTTGCTATCCTGAAATGACCATTAACACCGTCGTAGTAACTTGTATTCGCCGCTCGGTAAGCGCACACGGCGTGTCTGCACGGTCGGCGATACAACTTCCACTCTCCGCAGGTACATTGTTTTGTCGTTATGTTTACAACCTTAGCTTCACAACCTTGAGCAGAAACTTGGTACTCTACGCCTTGGTGATATGTCTTAGCAGTGAAATTCCTGGACGCCTCCTCAGCTTTTTCTAGAAAAAGTCTAACATTCTCAAGATAGAAATGTCCTTGAGAAATTTGCGTGTTCACTTTCTTCGTCCGGTCCACCCAATAGGTATTCATTCGTTCGAATGACATTATAAGGATCGCAGTGATAGGTAAGGACCTTGCATTCTTCAACACATTGTTGAAGCACTCAGACTGATTCGTTGTCATGTTCCCGTACCTCCAACCCTCGTCATGCGATAGAGACCACGTACTAAATTCATCACAACTTTCCAGGAACGATCTGTACTTTCCGTTATCGGCTTCATACCATTGGGCATACAATTTTTCAAACAACTTCTTCGAGGGAGTCCAAACCATATCGCCGAATTTTCGCTTCAGCTTCGCGTCCTTAAACTTGGTATTAAAGTTGCTCAACAAATGACGCGCACAGTATCGGTGGACACCTTTGTCTTCTTGCACGTACACTTGCTTGACCGCCTTTAATATACTGATGTGACGATCAGATATGATGCATACCTTACGTCGATCACACGTCACATGTGCGCGTAGTTGCTCTAAAAACCATATCCACGTCTCGTCACGCTCTTTGTCACACAAACAGAAGGCCAACGGTACGATTTGGTTATTAGCATCGTATGCCACAGCCACAAGAAGTTTGCCTGTGTACTTGCCGTATAAATGTGTGCCATCAATGCTAATTAACGGTCTGCAGTGTTTGAAAGCCGATATTGAAGGCCCGAAAGCCCAAAACCATTTGTCGAATGTCGTTTCTCCATCAGCTTGATTTCTCACCGTCTTGAATTCAAACCGGTAAACCGTACCGGGATTGTAATACGCTATTGCGACCATATGAGGTGGAAATATCTGGAAAGCCTCTTCGTGAGTTCCGTATATTCTCTCAATGACATGACATTTGGCGTACCAAACTTTCTGGTAAGTTGGCCAAACTTTGTATTCTTGTTTTACAATTCCGCGTAAATCAACAATCGTTATGGCGTTGTTATTTTTAACAAACGGATAAAACAAATCTTCCATTAAGCGACTGTCAAGTAGCCTGTTCTGGGTGACTGTAGTACGGTTTACACATGAATGTGGTGGGCCCACACTCGTGATCTCCCAACATCCCAACTTTTGTTTGGAACAACGAAGTGACCAAGAACATGTATCATGTGTGCAACAGTACACTATTCGCGTAGTGTCTGATTTCTTCGTTTTTGCTTCACGCCCATGCCTGATGTGCCACCTTTTCACCGCCCTTTGGAATTCAGCTTTGTCGACATACGTATTTTGAACAACAAAATCATCCACATCTTCGGTCGATTGCCCGCCATGCCTACTCCAATCACTTGAGTCCAATCCATACAGCCAGTCACCGGAAGTCCAGTCCTCTTGACATTCAACTTGTTTCCATCGTTCACGAGATTCTACTAGAGCAGGAGACTCATCTTCAATGTAAATTTCTTCTTCTTGCATGTCCTCCTCTCCGCGCACATCGTCTTCTTCTTGATTTTCGACAACCTCGCCTACATCTGCATCTTGTTCTACACCATCAACGTTGCTGCATTCTCCTTCTTGCACGTCGTTGCTGCAGTCTCCATCAGGTCTGGCGCTCCTGTAAAGTCTTTCAATTAAGGTGTTCGTGCAATCTGGATTAGGTATTGAGGTGCTGCATTCTCCATCAGTGGGAGCTCCGCCCATTAATCCTAGTTGTAACATATGACGGGACAGATCATACCCACCATACTCTTCTACATCGTCATCAACTCCAGCCCTAGGAACGACAATGATCTCCACCGGGGACTGGTAGCTGGACATAATACTTCCCCACATTTCGAATGTGGTGATTGCATTCCACCCATCCCGTAAAACGATCCCAAGAAGAGGCCTTGATATACCGCAGAGTCGCATTGCATGGATTTTTGCATCGCGAAATGTAATACCGCGATGACATTGTAGCTCAACATATGTACCGCCGTGTATATGAATATGCCAGCTACTAATGACCTCGACGTCATAGCGAAACAAAATGTAAAACATTTTCCTATATGTAGAATATAAACCGAATTAGAAGCGTCGTATAAATTCTACGGCACTCTAAATTCAGATCCGTTTGCAGAATTGGACTTCCCTAATAATTAATAATTTGTACTAATTTTTTCAAATTTTTCTAAAAATTCGACATTTGGCCCGAACACTACGTTTTAAGGGGGTCGAACACCCTTCGGTGCGGAAAACCCTAAATTTTGAAATTCTAAAAAAAATTGAAAAATTTACATACTGTTAATTGAATAATAAATTCAATAATTCTCGAGTTTCATTGCATTTGTAGTTGTAAATAAGCGGTAGTCCTAAATCAAATTTCAGACGTTAATTTGTGTTTTTTTTTAAACTTTGACAAGCTCGTATAAATTCTACGGCACTCTAAATTCAGATCCGTTTGCAGAATTGGACTTCCCTAATAATTAATAATTTGTACTAATTTTTTCAAATTTTTCTAAAAATTCGACATTTGGCCCGAACACTGCGTTTTAAGGGGGTCGAACACCCTTCGGTGCGGAAAACCCTAAATTTTGAAATTCTCAAAAAAAATTGAAAAATTTACTGTTAATTGAATAATAGATTCAATAATTCTCGAGTTTCATTGCATTTGTAGTTGTAAATAAGCGGTAGTCCTAAATCAAATTTCAGACGTTAATTTGTGTTTTTTTTTTAAACTTTGACAAGCTCGTATAAATTCTACGGCACTCTAAATTCAGATCCGTTTGCAGAATTGGACTTCCCTAATAACTAATAATTTGTACTAATTTTTTCAAATTTTTCTAAAAATTCGACATTTGGCCCGAACACTGCGTTTAAAGGGGGTCGAACACCCTTCGGTGCGGAAAACACTAAATTTTGAAATTCTAAAAAAAAATTGAAAAATTTACATACTGTTAATTGAATAATAAATTCAATAATTCTCGAGTTTCATTGCATTTGTAGTTGTAAATAAGCGGTAGTCCTAAATCAAATTTCGGACGTTAATTTGTGTTTTTTTTTTAAATTTTGACAAGCTCGTATAAATTCTACGGCACTCTAAATTCAGATCCGTTTGCAGAATTGGACTTCCCTAATAACTAATAATTTGTACTAATTTTTTCAAATTTTTCTAAAAATTCGACATTTGGCCCGAACACTGCGTTTTAAGGGGGTCGAACACCCTTCGGTGCGGAAAACCCTAAATTTTGAAATTCTAAAAAAAAATTGAAAAATTTACATACTGTTAATTGAATAATAAATTCAATAATTCTCGAGTTTCATTGCATTTGTAGTTGTAAATAAGCGGTAGTCCTAAATCAAATTTCAGACGTTAATTTGTGTTTTTTTTTTTAAAACTTTGACAAGCTCGTATAAATTCTACGGCACTCTAAATTCAGATCCGTTTGCAGAATTGGACTTCCCTAATAACTAATAATTTGTACTAATTTTTTCAAATTTTTCTAAAAATTCGACATTTGGCCCGAACACTGCGTTTTAAGGGGGTCGAACACCCTTCGGTGCGGAAAACCCTAAATTTTGAAATTCTCAAAAAAAATTGAAAAATTTACATACTGTTAATTGAATAATAAATTCAATAATTCTCGAGTTTCATTGCATTTGGAGTTGTAAATAAGCGGTAGTCCTAAATCAAATTTCAGACGTTAATTTGTGTTTTTTTTTAAACTTTGACAAGCTCGTATAAATTCTACGGCACTCTAAATTCAGATCCGTTTGCAGAATTGGACTTCCCTAATAACTAATAATTTGTACTAATTTTTTCAAATTTTTCTAAAAATTCGACATTTGGCCCGAACACTGCGTTTTAAGGGGGTCGAACACCCTTCGGTGCGGAAAACCCTAAATTTTGAAATTCTCAAAAAAAATTGAAAAATTTACATACTGTTAATTGAATAATAAATTCAATAATTCTCGAGTTTCATTGCATTTGGAGTTGTAAATAAGCGGTAGTCCTAAATCAAATTTCAGACGTTAATTTGTGTTTTTTTTTAAACTTTGACAAGCTCGTATAAATTCTACGGCACTCTAAATTCAGATCCGTTTGCAGAATTGGACTTCCCTAATAACTAATAATTTGTACTAATTTTTTCAAATTTTTCTAAAAATTCGACATTTGGCCCGAACACTGCGTTTTAAGGGGGTCGAACACCCTTCGGTGCGGAAAACCTTAAATTTTGAAATTCTCAAAAAAATTGAAAAATTTACATACTGTTAATTGAATAATAAATTCAATAATTCTCGAGTTTCATTGCATTTGGAGTTGTAAATAAACGGTAGTCCTAAATCCAATTTCAGACGTTAATTTGTGTTTTTTTTTAAACTTTGACAAGCTCGTATAAATTCTACGGCACTCTAAATTCAGATCCGTTTGCAGAATTGGACTTCCCTAATAGCTAATAATTTGTACTAATTTTTTCAAATTTTTCTAAAAATTCGACATTTGGCCCGAACACTGCGTTTTAAGGGGGTCGAACACCCTTCGGTGCGGAAAACCCTAAATTTTGAAATTCTCAAAAAAAATTGAAAAATTTACATACTGTTAATTGAATAATAAATTCAATAATTCTCGAGTTTCATTGCATTTGGAGTTGTAAATAAGCGGTAGTCCTAAATCAAATTTCAGACGTTAATTTGTGTTTTTTTTTAAACTTTGACAAGCTCGTATAAATTCTACGGCACTCTAAATTCAGATCCGTTTGCAGAATTGGACTTCCCTAATAACTAATAATTTGTACTAATTTTTTCAAATTTTTCTAAAAATTCGACATTTGGCCCGAACACTGCGTTTTAAGGGGGTCGAACACCCTTCGGTGCGGAAAACCCTAAATTTTGAAATTCTCAAAAAAAATTGAAAAATTTACATACTGTTAATTGAATAATAAATCCAATAATTCTCGAGTTTCATTGCATTTGGAGTTGTAAATAAGCGGTAGTCCTAAATCAAATTTCAGACGTTAATTTGTGTTTTTTTTTAAACTTTGACAAGCTCGTATAAATTCTACGGCACTCTAAATTCAGATCCGTTTGCAGAATTGGACTTCCCTAATAACTAATAATTTGTACTAATTTTTTCAAATTTTTCTAAAAATTCGACATTTGGCCCGAACACTGCGTTTTAAGGGGGTTGAACACCCTTCGGTGCGGAAAACCCTAAATTTTGAAATTCTCAAAAAAAATTGAAAAATTTACATACTGTTAATTGAATAATAAATTCAATAATTCTCGAGTTTCATTGCATTTGGAGTTGTAAATAAACGGTAGTCCTAAATCAAATTTCAGACGTTAATTTGTGTTTTTTTTTAAACTTTGACAAGCTCGTATAAATTCTACGGCACTCTAAATTCAGATCCGTTTGCAGAATTGGACTTCCCTAATAGCTAATAATTTGTACTAATTTTTTCAAATTTTTCTAAAAATTCGACATTTGGCTCGAACAATGCATTTTAGGGGGGATGAACACCGTTCGGTGCTGAAAACCTAAATTTTGAAATTCTTAAAAAAAATTTGAAAAATTTACATACTGTTAATTGTATAAAAAATTCAATAATTATCGAGTTTCATTGCATTTGTAGTTGTAAATAAACGGTAGTCCTAAATCAAATTTCAGACGTTAATTTGTGTTTTTTTTTTAAACTTTGACAAGCTCGTATAAATTCGACGGCACTCTAAATTCAGAGCCGTTTGCAGAATTGGACTTCCCTAATAACTAACAATTTGTACAAAGTTTTTTCAAATTTTTCTAAAAATTCGACATTTGGCCCGAACACCATTCGGTGCTTAAAACCCTAAATTTTGAAATTCTTTAAAAAAATTGAAAATTTTACATACTGTTAATTGTATAATAAATTCAACAATTCTCGAGTTGCATTGCATTTGTAGGTGTAAATAAACGGTAGTCCTAAATCAAAGTTCAAATGTTAATTGTTGTTGTTTTTTTATTTTTTAAACTTTGACAAACTTGTATAAATTCTACCGCACTCCAAATCCGTATCCGTTTGCGGAATTGGACTACCCTTATAACTAATAATTCGTACTAATTTTACTAAATGTTTCTAAAAAATTGAGATTTGGCCCGAACACTGCGTTTTAGGGGGGTTGAACACTGTTCGATGCTGAAAACCCTAAGTTTCGAATTTTTAAAATAAATTTGAAAATTTAACGTACCGTTAATTATATAAAAATTCAATAAATCTCGAGTTTCATTGCATTTGTAGTTGTAAATAAACTGTTGTCCTAGATCAAAGTTCAAACGTTAATTTTTATTTTTTTTTTTTAAACTTTGACAAGCTCGTATAAATTCTACCGCACTTCAAATTCAGATCCATTTGCGAAATTGGACTTCCTTAAATAACTAATAATTCGTACTAATCTACTAAAAAAGTATTAATTTTTTTTTTTACAGATTTTTAATATAATTTAATTTACAAAATTTGTTTTTGTTAAATAAATTAAAAATTCTACTTTATTTCAGTACAAACAAAAATTATCATATTTTTTTTAACATAATAGTTGTACTATATATATCATTTTTTATTCACATACTATATACGTGAAAATTCTAATTTTCAGAATACAAAACAAATAAACAAAAATTAATTTTTGTTACTTACATTATAATTTCTACATTATTTCATCGCAATAAAAATGTCATCATATCCTATTATTTTTTTTATTTCACATAATAGCTGTAATATATACATAATTATAATCTATATATGTGAAAATCCTTATTTTCGAAATTTAAACAAAAATCATACAAAAATACGTTTTCTTAATTACATTATAATTTCTACACTAGTTCAGCACAAAAATAATTATCATAATCTCTTATTTTTATATCTTACATAATAGTTGTACTATACGTATCATTATAATCAGAATACTTAGTAAAAAAATAACAGTATGTTACCTTTCTTTTGATATACAACTTCTGCTATGTCACAACGTACTCAAATGAGTTGGCATTCCTGAAAATTTTCCAAAAAGCATAAATTGTAGCATTATAACAACATATATTAACTATAAAAAATCAAAATTTTATAAGCTTAAATTACTTTACCTTAGTTTGAAACAAGAAGAAACAATACAAAGGAAAAATAAATTGTATATGGGAGTACAAATATATAGGGTGAGGGTTCAAAAAATCGGACCAGCTGCTGGTCCGGTTTTGACCAGCTGCTGGTCCGGTTTTGACCGGCAGCTGGTCCGGTTTTGACCGGCAGCCGGTCAAAATGACCAGCGGCTGGTCAAAGTGACCAGCCTGTCCCGCTGGTAATACCAGCGGGACGGGGAACCCGACAAAACAGGTTCCCCTAGGCGCAGGCGCGCATGCCTGCACCTAGGGGAACCCGTTTTGTCGGGTTCCCGTCCCGCTGGTATTATCAGCGGGACAGCAACGCGGGATGACAGATCATCCCGCGTGGCCGTCAGCGGGACAGGTCATGTCCCGCTGACCGTAATATCAGCGGGACGGGGCATTTTCATAAATGCCCCATTCCGAGGGGCATTTTTCAAATTCGAACTTCGCAGGGGGGCAGTTTCATAAATTTTCCCATATTAGTAGTAGTAGATAATACCGTACTGTTTTCGGTTCGGTTCTTCGAGCTCTTTTTCTCGCACACTAATTTTAGGCCCATTTTCATTTTTTCGGCCGAAATTACTTTTTAATTGGCGGTGTTTTGTTTCTCTTCTCTCTTTTCCTCAATCCTTTCATTTTCATCAGAGAGTCGGTTCGATTGTTGCTCCGCCATGGCTGCATCGATCTTAGCTCGCAAATCTCTACAAGCTCTTCGCACGCGGCAGCTCGTATGTACCTCTTCGACCTTCTCTTCTATGTTATCTACCCGTATCTTGTTTCTTTTGCTCTGATCTGTTTGGTTGCCTAAAATTGGCCGATCGTTGTACTGAGATTGCTGTCGGCAAGCCCTAGCTTGTCTATATTTGTGGCTACATAGAAGAATTTGATTAAATTCTTGATTCCATTTCCGCAAGTATAGGCTTTGATCTGTAGAAGTAGCTCCCGAGTTTATCAGAATACTCAATTTCTAGGGTTTCAAGTTAAGGAACCAGGCTATCTTTACTACCCCAATTTTTTCTTCCAATTTACGGTTCATTGAACAGAGAAGTTGGAACTTTTATCTTTCCTATGCAAGGTATCCGGTCTAGGTGACAAAATAGTGTGAAATGATCAAATTTTTCGTTTTCGATACCATTGGATTATTGCCCATTTTCGAAACAATAGGATTATTATGCCCATTTTTCTTGTTGAGTTGTTTCTAGCCTATGTTTGAAACTACTCTGCTCTAGGAGATAAGTAAAAGGCTTAAACTTTCATATATTTCCATATCCTTCAAAAGAAAGTTCAATATCGAATATAGGTTCTTATGTGTTTTTATTTTCTAATCAGGCTTTATCAGGGCAAGCATTGCAGAGCGGACATCTTTACCGAATGCGTGCTAGTACTAACTCATTTTCGACCATTAAAGGTATCTTTTTCCATCCCCTCGTAACATATCTTACTTAGATAGTTGTGTATATTCGTTTCAAGTGAAAATACACATACACACCATGGATCATGATCCATCTATTGCTATTGCTTGGGAAAATAAAATGAACACTTTACTTCTAAATATTAAAATGATAAGATTAGGTCAGTTCTGTTTTCTAATGCTTGTTGGTTCTCACTATAGAGGATGAAGAAAGAGAGCAACTTGCAAAGGAGATTTCTAAAGACTGGAGTTCTGGTAATTATTTGGGTATTTTCCTTTTCTTTCAGTATCTATTATAAATTCAATCAAATAACCGATTCCTTACTACAGTTTTTGAGCGGGGCATAAATACCTTGTTCCTCACTGAAATGGTTCGAGGCTTGATGTTGACACTGAAGTACTTCTTTGAGCCAAAAGTGACTGTAAGCATCCTCTCTCAGTATCTTGTGTTTCAGACCATTAAGTACCTTATGGTACATCCATCCACCTTCAGTTTTGATTACCTTAATTATGATATGATGTCTATTCTTGCAGATCAATTATCCATTCGAGAAGGGCCCTTTGAGTCCTAGATTTCGTGGTGAACATGCCCTCCGAAGATATCCAACTGGGGAGGAGCGTTGCATTGCTTGCAAACTTTGTGAAGCTGTAAGTTCCGTATATTTCTTGATGAACCAAACTGAGCTGGAAAAGGATTGAGTAGAATCATTATTATCCTGCATATTTTCATTCACAATAAAATTTGATGCTTACTAACTAACTAGTAACTACTATGCCATAATTCTCAGAGCAATGCATAAAAGTGCGAAATTTAGAGTGGAACTTAACAAGAAAGTAGGATATCTTACCATATTAAGAAGCTGATGAATGTTGATTACCTTAGGCAAACCCTTGTTTCCTGAAATTTAAAATAAAATTGTCAGTCTTACTAATTTTATCATATGGTAGATTTTTGGGTTAATAACCTAAAAACAGTCCAAACTATTGTTTATGTTGCTAGTTCATGTCCCATATTTAAAATGTTGATATTCGATGTCCCAACTATCAGATTGGTTGATTTCCATTTTTTCCGATTGATTTCGCATTAAAATTGGCATTTAAGCAACAAAAACATGTTGTTTTCCGCTTTTTTGAAGTAGCAGATTTGTTGCTCATGATTTAAGCTTATTTGATGCTTAAAAACATGTTTTTGTTCCGCCCATTTTAAGTGAAAAATTGGAAAACAACCAAGCTGATAGTTAGGACACCAAATATTAACATTTTAAATCTGGGACTACGATTAGCAACATTGTCTAGAGTTGGTTCTGTTTTTAGATTCGTAACCTTTTTTCTTGTTTCTTAATCTAGAAGTTGCACTTTACTATTCATTAAGCTTGTATTGTGATGAATTATGAATTTGGTTGTAGATTTGCCCTGCACAAGCCATCACCATAGAAGCTGAGGAACGAGAAGATGGAAGCCGTCGTACAACTAGGCAACAGCTCTTTCTCTCTATCTATCTTAGACATATTTTTCGAATTGCAATTAAAATACTCGGAAAATGCTGTCAGATACGACATTGACATGACGAAATGCATCTACTGTGGATTCTGCCAAGAAGCATGTCCAGTTGATGCCATTGTTGAAGGACCCAACTTTGAGTTCACTACAGAGACACACGAGGTTTGACCTTATAGAAGCATATATTTGCTATTATACAGCAATAATGTTTGGTTGTCTTTAATTTTATTTCCTTTGTTTGTGCCACAGGAACTCCTCTATGACAAGGAGAAGCTGCTCGAGAATGGTGACCGTTGGGAAACCGAAATCGCTGAGAACCTGAGATCTGAGAGCCTCTACCGTTGATTCCTTCTTCCACAAGCAAACTTTGGATGGTTTTTCTTTATGGAAAATAAGATGATCCCTGAATGACTGACTTGGAGCGAACTTCATAATTGCTTGGTGATGATGATAACTATTTTTGTGTTTGTAAAGTGGTGGGAACAAGATTCTTCTGTTATCTGCATGGGATGTTTGTAATAAGAGATCATCATATTTGAGGTAATTGACTATCATGAACCCAAGAGTATTCTTTTTTGAAAGTTTAAGTGGATTTCTATTGGGAAAAAGATGGATTTGTAAGAATCTAAAAACGACAGACCATATTTCTTCCTATGTAACAAAATTTTTGTATTTTAAGTATTAAATAAGTCTTGAACAATAAACAACAAATTTAATCCTTTAAAAAGTGAAAATTAATGTTTTTATTGCTTAAAATACCAATTTTAATAGCAACATCAGTTAAAAAAGTGGAAATCAACAAATCTGACAGTCGGATATCGAATATTAACATTCTAAATCTAAGACAACGATTAGCAACATGATCTATGCTAAGTACTATTTTTAGTTCTTTACCTTTTCTTCAAGTTCTAAAAGTGGAGTTTTCCGAATCAAGTTGTGCACACCAGGTTCAGCCTATAAAGATTGAAGATATTAACAATAAATATTTTTTTATTTTAAAAATGTCGATGGCTGTAATTATTATTATTATTAAGGAATGAATCGTTGAAGCACTATTACAGTATTGCTTATTTTTCTTCAATTATTATTCATTTATGGATTCTTAATATTAGAGAGGTTCTTTGACTAAGGAAAGGATTAAGACTAGAAGGACAAAAGAAATGAGAATATGTCCCAATTGTTAAAGCTTGTAGGACCCCTTTATATTGATTGCCTTATCCAGTGCCCTATCCGTACACACACCTAGCTAGCTAGATAGCAAGTTGCCCCCAGGCCCCCCCTCAAATGATAGCAGCAGAGACAGTGAAACAGTAAAAAAAAAAAAAAAAATTAAAGGTCCTTTTGGTACCACATGTTTGTAAAAATTACATTGTTCATATCACTAGTATTTTTTCGTACCGAATTGGTACCATATGTTTCCAAACCTTACTGTTTTGGTACCTCCGTTAGGGTTCCGTCAAAAACAGCCGTTAAATGGCATGTGCCATGCACGTGACCAGCCCAAAACTTTCAATTTTGTTACAATTTAGTCCATCTAATACATCTCTAACTTTTATTTTTTTCAATTTGGTCCTAAAACTTCAAAACCAAACAACTTTCCCAAATTGACCTAATCGGACTTAGCCTAGGGCTAGGTCCGACCCTGGGTCATGGTCGCCGGACCCAGGCGACCCCGACCCAGGGTCGGACCTAGCGCTAGGCTAGGTCCGGCTAGGTCAATTGGGACTTAGCCAAAAAAAAAAAAAAAAGACAACCAAAAGTGCATGTATTGTAGCTAACAATCTACAACATAGATAGTCAATAAAATAACTAAAAAACTATCAAAGGTTTACCCATGTTAAAATTAGGTGACTAAAGTTTCAAATGTTAAACTATAATGTCTAATGTTTCAAATTTGTTAAAATGTGGTGTCTCGGTATGATTAATTTAGAGAAGTCAATTCTGACGAAACTGTACGTCAAATCCGAGCTCCCATACACACTCCTTTCTCGTCATCTTATCTGGACCGTCACCTAAGAAGTTGGCCACATCTGCGCAAGTAAATCTCGCTATATTGTCCTTAGAAAATGGCTCCACACCACTCTTTTAGAAACTTTTATTAATGTTCAATTTTTGGGTGAAATTTAACGATTTTGTAAAAAAATAAAGGGTGATGGATTACGAGTGGATGGGTGAGTTGATGAAAATGATTGAATGAAGATGAAAAGACGCATAGGGTAAACTTTGGATAGTTTTTTAGTTATTAACCCTAGTCAATAACATTAACTGTCTATGACATTAAAACAAACAATACACAGCAACATACAATACAAAACAATACACAGCAACCATGAATCTGTTACAACATTTGCAGGGTAGAATCTGCATTTGACACTACGAATCGCACTAATTATGGCAGTTATCCAATCATGGTGCGCTTTCGACCCCTTTGCCTCACTGCCATCAAAATTTCAAAAAATTAAAAACAGTAACAAAAACACAAAGGATAAGAACACCTTATGAGAGTCTCAAATTTGCATTATGTCTCTTATATGTGTTTCAGGTTTCAATTGTTGCTAATAAGTGTTCTAGTTTCGCTTTCGTTGCTTTTTTGTTTTATTTTTCCGTCCGTTTTTTCTATTAAATTTGACAGATTTTCCTAGGACACTTATTAGTAACAATTTAGACCTACGACATCTAAGAGCAATGTGGTGCAAACTTGAAACTGTGATTAGATTCTTAATCCAAAAGACAATTACTCGAGTATTGATTGAACTCGATTCAAAATGTAGAAATTTTCCGTTCGCTTTTTCTGTTAAATTTGATGGATTTTCTTAGAACGTATATTGGTAACAATTTAAATCTGAGACACCTAAAAGCAATATGGTGCAAATTTGGGACTGTGATTAGATTCTTAACCCAAAAGACAATTACTACAAGTGTAGATTGAAGTATTGAACTCAATTCAGAATGAACTAGAAAATAGGGAAAACCAAGATCAGATCTCACCTTGAGCTAGCTTGTTTAATGTAGCTGACCACTGCTTTGAAGACTTCCTATATGCAGCAAGTATTCGGTCCATCTAAATGAAGAACAATATCTCATATCAATCAATTTACCCTCAAAACACACATTATTCTGAAGGAAAATTCTGCAATATGGGAATCAAAAACTTTTTCAATTTCTGGAAACAGTTGATTATTTTACGCAATCGGTTAAGTACCTAAAAAAAGTCTCAACTATAAAAACATGCTGCTAATCGCTGTCTGAGTTTTAAAATGTTGATATTCTGTGTACCAACTATCAAATTGGTTGATTTCCACATTATTCTTTAAAACTGACATAACAAAAATATGTTTTTTAAGCATCAAATAATTTTAAACCGTGAGCAACAAATATGAGTTTTCGGAAAAGTGGAAAATGACATGTTTTTGTTGCTTGAAACACTAAATTTAACACCAAAATTAGTTCAAAAAATAAAAAATCAATCAATCTGATAGTTGAGACACTGAATATCAACATTTTAAAATCCGAGGTAGTGATTAGCAACATGACCTATAGTTGGAACTGTTTTTAGGTTCTTAACCAAATTTTTTCTTTTTAAAGAAAGACATTTTTTTTCCTTTCACTCCATATTTCAACTTTAAAAGGCATATACATATTATTAAACAACCATTCGGTGAAACACTATGAACTACTTGACATTTTCTTTAAAAAAAATTGGAAGTTTTTCAGCTGAAATTTTTCAAATTTAATTAGTCATTAAAATACGGGTTAAAGGTCCTTTTGGTACCACATGTTTGCAAAAATTACACTGTTCATACCACTAGTATTTTTTCGTACCGAATTGGTACCATATGTTTCCAAACCTTACTGTGTTGGTACCTCCGTTAGGGTTCCGTAAAAAACAGCCGTTAAATGGCATGTGCCATGCACGTGACCAGCCCAAAACTTTCAATTTTGTTACAATTTAGTCCATCTAATACATCCCTAACTTTTATTTTGTTCAATTTAGTCCTAAAACTTCAAAATCAAACCATTTCCCCAAATTGACCTAGCCATGGGCTAGGTCCGACCCTGGGTCATGGTCGCCGGACCCAGGCGACCCCGACCCAGGGTCGGACCTAGCCCTAGGCTAGGTCCGGCTAGGTCAATTGGGACCTAGCCCCAATTGAGTTAAATTGGGGCTAGGTCCCAATTGACCTAGCCGGACCTAGCCTAGGGCTAGGTCCGGCTAGATCAATTTGGGAAAATGGTTTGGTTTTGAAGTTTTAGGACTAAATTGAACAAAATAAAAGTTAGGGATGTATTAGATGGACTAAATTGTAACAAAATTAAAAGTTTTGGGCTGGTCACGTGCATATCACATGCCATTTAACGGCTGTTTTTGACAGAACCCTAACGGAGGTACCAAAACAGTAAGGTTTGGAAACATATGGTACCAATTCGGTACGAAAAAATACTAGTGGTATGAACAGTGTAATTTTTGCAAACATGTGGTACCAAAAGGACCTTTAACCCTTAAAATACTCACCACATCTCCACAGGTTGAATGCATCGACAACAGGGCCCTTTCGAGTACATAGAGATCAACAGCTTTATCTTCAGGAAGGGTTGATGTGAAGCTCAGACCAAAGTCAATAAGAACCTAAAATTACAAAACATAGTTAACTTTTCATTATTTCTCAGAATTGCTTCTATGTATCATTGTATCCAGAATGAATTGAAGAAAATTTACCAGTTGATTGGTGGCACTGCTTATTAACATGTTAGATGTGGTGAGATCACCATGAATGAGACCACCATCATGAAGCTTTCCAATGGCATCACCAATCTGCATGGCAATATCATTCAAGCTTTCTTCCACAATGCCACGCGATCCAAACTCGAGGAATACATCTTTGACAGAAGGACCATCCACATACTCAAAAGTGAGGCTGTGGATAACAGGGTCAACAGCATACAATGCAGGAGTCAAAACACCTAGTTTCCTTGCTTTGGTCATGCACCTAGCTTCCTGATCAAAGTTTACCACATAATACTTAGACAATTGATAAACTCGAGCTAAAAAAAAGACTTTTTTTTTTTTAATGAAACCAACCGCGTTCAAACGCCTCAGAGTGAGTTTTGAATCCAAGATTGGGTGGCGGTACTTCTTAGAGAAGCGTTCCTTGATGATACACTTCCTTCCTACAAAATCCGAGCCGAACACTCGCTAGCAAAAAACAGCAATAGTTAGTTTTCAATCCAAGATTCGGAGTTATGATGAATAAATATGACTGTGAGATAACCCTATAGGTAGAATCATAGTAAAAAAAACGTTCTTTTTAAAGGGGGCATTCAAAAAATCAAATTTTTGCACCGAAATATGAAAGAGTGGCTTTAACTTACAGCTTCAGCTCCTTGCTTCAGAAGAACAAGCGAGCCATCGGCACCACTAGCTTCAATTTCCATGGCCATCAAAAGAACACAGTGGGACCAGATTCTACTATATCTGCATAATTATAGGGAATAGGTATCAACATAGCTTTAAGATAACTTAGGTGTTCGGTTCAGTACCAATTTTACACAAAACCTAAAGCAGCACTGTTCTTTCAGCTTCAAATGCACATACATTTCAACTTACCAGCATATCAAAGCATCAAACAAAAGCTAAGTAGGCACTAAATTTACACAAAAAATCATAACTTTGGCAATTCTTCAAACAAATACTTAATCTGCTAATCAAAAGAGGCAGAAGATACCCAGATACAATCTCCTTTCACAATTCACCTTATTTGACCCACTAGATAAACGTTCCAATAAAGTGGGAACTTGGTTAATCAGAAAAACAGAAAGAATTGGAAAATTTCTTGAAGAGAAGCCATAGTCAGCATCAGTTAATCTTTTAAAACTGAAACTAAATTTCAACCAAGTTCAGAACCAAAGAACCACAAACGAGAGCAAATAGCCCTTTTTCGTTTTCCAGCTAAAAAAGAAAAAGAATTTTTTTTGGTTCTTAAGAACAGGAAAAATCTCTTGATTGGAACGAAACAGACGAAGGCGCGAAAAGGGTACCTCGTGAATTTGATTCTGAAGCTCCAAGTAGAGGCAGTTGCGGCCTTGAACTGAAACCCTGAAACTGAAACCGCGCCTTTTGCAAGTTGGAGCAGCCAGCCGAAAGAGAAGTTAAATTAAAACCCTGAAGCTACTCTCAAAGTAGTCCCTCAAAATTCTATGTTTTCATTTTGGTCCCTAATTTTTCTTGGCATCTTCTTTCTATCTTCACACTCAAACGGGGAAGGATAGAAAACGACGTTTCAGCTAAATTTAGAAGCTTTTCGTTTTCCTCCGCTTCGCAAACCCTAGCCAGCAGATTCTCAACTTTCCGGTCTAAGAGACGCACTTCTGTTGTTCTTCATCGGTAAGCACTAAAGCTCCATTTTAATTACCGCATCTTTAGCTTCAATTAGTAGGTTTAGGAGTGAATTTCCAAAATAGGTTTGATTGTCAAACTTATTCCCAAATTAGACTTCTTCAGAAACTAATTCCCAAACTAGGTTTTTCTATTTTTTTTAATCATTTTTATTTTTCATTTTACATCCCAAAGTTTATATTTTGTTACAATTGACCCTAAATCGATATATAATACAAGAAATATTAAAAAAAAATTGTGAAAAAATAAAGTAATTATATGTAAAAGCTATAAACTGAAAATTAATAAATTAGTAATTGTAAAAAATTCTAAAAATAAATTATGCTAATGATATAAATTATATTAAAAAAACAGTGATATAACATGTAAATAAACTAAATACTCGTATTTTTTGTAAGTATAAAAATATAAAAATGAAAGCGTACATAAACCCTTAATAAAACGTGTTAAATTTATAAAAATACATAACAATTAGTGACTTAAAAAATAGATAAACTAATTTAAATTTGAAAAACCAATAGAATAAATTTAAGAATGGATTTTAGTTTGTATATTTTTTTTCATACTCTTGATGAATGATTTTATCATTATATAGTTTCTTATTTTGCCAAGATAAAGTTGTTTCAAAACTTATTTATTTTTAATTTTTAAATTTATCCTTTAATTTTGCACATTTTATAAGATTTATAATAAAAATAAAAAAATTTGTTTATTTGATTACTTTTAATCTGTATTTTTTTCATTTAATTAGTTTATAATTTTTTTTATACATTTAATTTTTTTAATTTTCAATTTCTTTTTTCTTCTTGTATTATATTTCTATTAAGGATTAATTTGTAACATAATGTAAACTTTAGGGTGTAAATTAAATAATATATATTATTAAAAAAATGAAGAGACCTATTTTGGGAATTAGTTTCTGAACAAGCCTAGTTTGGGAATTAGTTTCGAAAACTAACCTACTTTGGTCATTCACTCTAGGTTTAGCTGTTCTTTGAATACCGTGGCAATAGAGAACTTCATTTCTTGATCCGCGATACAGTGACTCGCAACTAATTATGCCGAATTATGAGTCCTGAATCGAAAATTTGTTTTTTTTTTCTAAATTGATGAAGTGTTGAACTTGAAGAACACAAATCATCTCGATGAAGCTATGGAAATTTTCCAGCTTGGTGGTCTGATTTGCGAAATTAATTGCCAGTCCTCTGCTAATGAAGTCTCATAAAAATGCTTAATTTGGATGAAGATCAACTGCATTATGTTGAATTGCAATTGCTAAGCAGGGTTATACGTTTTGAATTTGGTTGAGTTTGAAGATGTAAACTGAAAGATAATGGAGTATATTAATGAATTGTTTCTGCTTGGTCCAGAGTTGTTGGTCCAAACTTCAAAACATAAAAAGAGCAATCCATCTCGCCCGTTCATCAACCATCTCGCCCGTTCATCAACACATACATCGAATTCACGATCACAAACATCAAGTTTACAAACAAATTTATTAAGTTCGAACACGTAGTTTAAGTATAATTAGATTATTTAAGTTGAATTAGGGTAAATAACTAAGAACATTCGGGTACTTTTTGAAAAAAAAATCCCTAGCCCTAGACCTAGTCTTAGTTGGAAGTAAAAGTCCCTCCCATATGGGCTCGGGCCCAATTTTGGAACGGGCTAGGGCGAGTTTTTCAGGAATTCGAATTTGTCGAATTTTTTACTCCGCCCTAATTCATCGGCTCCAGTGAGGTTTAAACCCAATACCTCTTGTTAAGGAATGAATTCTTGAACCCCTAATGATGTAATATTAAATTGCAATGCTTAGTTGTACTATAATATGAAGTATAATGTTAAATAACAGTATTTAGTAAGTTATGATATTTGATATATGCAATAATAATCTTATGAGACGTTACTCTGTAATCCAAAATCACATCTATTATTTTTAACATGTATATATTTGATTACATGGCTCAACATTCCATTGTTTTTTGCAAAAAAAAAAACATTGCATTGTTTAATTTGTCAAAGGTTATTACCAAATGCCCTAAAGAATAAGAAACCTCTTGAGCTAGTCAAGAGAAATCATATAATGTTCAGTAGAACAATCATCAAAATTTTGATCCTTTAAATTAATCCATCATCATCTACAACTAGAACTAGAACAAAACCTTGTATAGCTTATACAAACTATCACAAATAATAGGTTCAACTTCAGAGGCCAAAATTATATTTGCAGAAACTTATTCATCATCATCATCTCCTGGTAGCTGCAGCCTTACCTTTACTAAGATCAGCCAATTCCTCAACAAGCTTCTTCTCATCACTACTCAACCTCTTCGGGATCTCGACCTGAACCCTAACCAACTGATCACCCCTCATGTTCTTCTTGCTCAAATACGGCACCCCTTTCTTCGCCATCACTAAAGTCGTGTTTGGCTGCGTCCCAGCAGGTATCTTCAAATCCACCATCCCGTCCACTGTCGGGACCTTGACCGTGGTTCCCAGTATCGCGTCTATGTACGATACCTTACATGTGTACAAGATGTTTGTGTCGTCTCGCTTTAGGACTTTGTCTGGGATAACCTCGATCATCACAAAGAGGTCCCCTGGTGGGCCACCGCGCCTCCCGGCATTGCCCTCAGAACGGACCCTCAGGCGGCTACCTGAGTCCACGCCGGGCGGGACCTTCAGGCTTATCCGCTTCGACTTTCGTACGCGTCCATCTCCGGAACATGTACTGCACGGGGTGGAGATTTCTCCGGTCCCACCACAGGCGGAACAAGTCGTCACCTGTTTGGTCGAAGCAAGTTAGCTCGGTCGGTAGCAGAAACTTCAGCTGAGGAAATTCTTGGCCATGTGTACTAAGTCTACCAAATTGCATATCAAAGTTGAGCTAATTTTGCAAATACCAGACTCCTATCACTTTTGGGGGGATCATATGTTATGAACAATTTTGTTCAAACAACAAAAATACACTTATTGAAATAAAAAGAGAACTATAATAAATCATTTTCAATTCATCATCTTAATAATAGTGTCTCACCATTGTGATCTTGACACGCGTACTTAGTGTAATTAATTTGGGTTAAGAACCTATGAAAGGTCTGAACTATCACCCATGTTAACGGGAGAGGTCTGAAATTTAAAAAGTTAATAACAGAGGTCTGAAATTTCTGTTTTGTTGATAACAGCGGTCTCCGTTAGTTTTTTCCGTTAAAACTAACGGAAGTTGGTCACATGCTTGGCATGTGACCAACTTTCCCTTGAAGCCACCACGGTACTCCGGCGACCACCAATCGTACTCCGGCGACCACCACCGTACTCCGGCAACCACCACCAAGGCTCCGATTGGGCCAAAATCGGAGCCACCGGCCCCGATTGGGCTCCGATCGGAGCCACCGGCCCCGATTGGACTCCGATCGGAGCCAAAAAAGCTCCGATCGGAGCTTTGTGGCTCTGGTCGGAGCCACAGAGCTCCGGTCGGAGCTCTGTGGCTCCGGCCGGGGCCACAGAGCCCCGATCTGGAGCTCTGTGGCCCCGACCAGAGCCACAGAGCTCCAGATCGGAGCTCTGTGGCTCTGGTCGGAGCCACAGAGCTCCGATCTGGAGCCCTGTGGCTCTGGTCGGGGCCACAGAGCTCCAGATTCGGAGCTCTGTGGCCCCGGCCGGAGCCACAGAGCTCTAGATCGGAGCTTTTTTGGCTCCGATCGGAGCTTTTTGGCCCCGATCGGAGCTTTTTTGCTGAGGTGGTGGCCGGAGTCGGGTCGCCGGAGCCGAGGTGGTAGTCGTCGGAGTCGAGGTGGTGGTCGCCGGAGTCGGGTGGTGGTGGCCGAAGTTGGGTGGCTTTAGTTTGACTTTAGGGGTAAAATTGTCATTTCACATTTCCTTAAATAAGATATTAAATAAAACAAAATATTAAAGGGGCAAAAATGTCATTTTACACAATTCTGTTAAATTTAACCCTAAAAATGGACGGAAAAACTCAAATCAACAAAATTGAAATTTCAGACATCTGTTATTAACTTTTTAAATTTCAGACCTCTCCCGTTAACATGGGTGATAGTTCAGACCTTTCATAGGTTCTTAACCCAATTAATTTTGTAGATTTTTTTCTAAAAGCCCATTGAAATTGGTGAATACTAGAAGAAAAATATTAAATATAAGGACATGTGTCAAGATCACAACGGTGAGGCACGATCTGGAGTAGGAAGAGTAGGGCAGGTGATTTGCATCTAATTCTTCATATATTTTTAACCTATCTAGTTTATTTTTAAATATTTTTTGTATTTTTAGTTTAGAATAAAAATACTATGGTCTTTCTTCAATAAAAACATGTCAATTTTAACAAAAAAAGAGTGACGGAATATGGTACTCGGAAATTTGCTCAAATTTTAGTTTGCAATTTGTCCATAAAAAATTCTTCAGTGTGTTCATTTCTTGCAAATTGTCAAAAGTTCTAAGTATCGCATCTTTTTTATTAAAAAACAAAGATATTACCTGTTGGAAGACGCCCAGTGGGGTTCGAACGGATGAGACCACCTGACCCTGACCCCCACAGGTGGTGCACTTAGTTGGGGTGGTTCCCGGTTTTGCACCCGAGCCATTGCAGGTCCCACAGTTCTCTAGTCGTGTTATCTCAATCTCTTTCTCAACCCCAAAAACTGCTTCCTTGAAGTTTAGTACGAGGTTGTAATACTCGTCCTGTCCTTCAACAGGTCCGTTCCTTGAACCCCGGCCTCCCATCCCACCCATTCCTCCCATGCCTTCGAAGAGTGACTCAAATATATCGAATGGGTTGCTGAAATCCTGGTTAATTTGAACGAAAAAAAAAAATAAAAAATGGATTTTTTTTAACATAGGAAATTGGGAAATTCGATTATTTTGTCGGAAGAAATATTGACTCACCCCTGAGCCCATTCCAGCACCTTTGAGTCCTGCCTCTCCGTATCTATCGTAAAGAGATCGTTTCTCATCATCAGATAAAACCTGAAAAGCACACCAAGAACTCCAGTTCATGATTTCTTCAAAATATTGAACTGCTATTACTTAACAAATGTTTAAAACAGAATATAAGCTAACTGCTGAAAACTGATCTTTCAACATAGCATGTATAATCACTGAGAACAATTCAAATAGTAGAGCTGCTTCCTACAAAATTTAGTGAAAATCAGGAAAGAAATATTGCGGGTATCTTAAAGTGGAACTGTCTTCAAGTGAAAAAGAATTTTTACCTCATAAGCATTACTAATGTCCTTGAACTTCTGCTCTGCACCAGGCTCTCTGAAGATACAACCATTAGTATGGCACTAATGACAACAATTTATACGCTATCGGCGACTTATAAAAAGTATTTCATAGAAGGAAGAAAATATGAGATCACTCACTTGTTTACATCGGGATGGAAGTTCCTTGCAAGTTTCCGATAAGCTGAAAGGTGAAAGATGAGCAAGCAGTAAATTAGCATTAGACTCAACACAGAGAATGGCAATGACGCTATTATAGTATTAAATCATAAGCCTGCAAATAAGTTTCTAGGTGTTGGAACTCATAATGCATTTAGTTTTAAGAAAAAACTATTTTTCCCATTCCAACCTCCAAAACAAATATTAAATAACTTTTTTAGTAGCTTAGTTGACTTAAGAAGTGCAAATTTACTTCCACCTCTTCACAGTGAATTCCTATAACAGCCTATTTACGTGTTCAAATCTTCTTAATATCTATATATATGTACCTTCAAAAATCAAGGACAACCTTAACACCTCACCTCAATTTCCTATGTTTTCCTCACTCCAATGAAGGCAATTTGATTTAATCCAGTAAGAATACAAGAAAAGTATTGCACATTCGACCTGTTAATCTAACACAAAGGTTCAGTGGGTTTATCTACCTAGTTAGTAAGTGGAATCTACGGGTGAGTCTATGTTCCATGTAGACAGAAGGTTTGTTCATCAACATTAAGTCAAAGCTCTCAGATTCGGAGAACAGTAAATATAAAAATTGTTTATTTAGTTTAACAGTTGCACTGCTTGGCACTCTTTTGCCAATACAAATATGTAAGTATCAAAATTCAGATACATTTATATAGTACTGACTAGATGAGATTGAGCTTGAAAACAACAACCCTATGAATTATGAAAATAAGGTAAGTGTAAGAGCCCAACATACCACTTTTAATTTCAGCTTTGCTGGCACTTTTTGACACCCCAAGAACAGAATAATAATCCTGACAAAAAAAAAAAAAATTGTCACAATTAGTTCTGACCTAGATAATTAATGCATCTACACGCAATCATAATAGTTCCGCTCAATTTTGAAAATGTAAACATATTACTACTCACCGCATTAGCTCTAACAACAAATCTTAATCCCCTGCGTTGAGGTGGGTTACGAGATGAACCCCCATAAAAAGATAACGGAAGTGAATGCTGGCAAAATAAGCTTGAAGTTTGGGCTTCCAAATGCTTTGTTTTATATCTGCAACAAATTAGTATTGGCTTAGAAATATCATCATGTACTAATGAAAGATCATATCCTTAAGTAAGTAATTAAAAATAATATAATACATTTTAAGGAATGCTGGATCCAACATTTAAACATTTTGCAAAGTGTGGTGTTGTACTATGGGACTACTTTATGATAGTTACCTTCTAACAAGTTATGTGAAGAAAAAAATATATATATACAAGACTGGCAATTAACTAAATAACAAAATGAAGACTCATTTGAAGGCACTTCACTATTAACTCATGATGAGCTGTTCTCAACTAAATTATGGCTGAGGTTTAGCCAATCTCACAAGCAGCTGAGTAAACATATATATGTGCTATTCTCACTCATAAAACTAAGTAAGAAGTCTATCGTGTTCACACACTTTACAAAGGATGTCTAGATTCTTAATATAGATAACTGACAATTGATAATATACCAACATGCTGGATAGACGGTGGTATATTTTTATGACAGCCAACTGTTAGTTTCCTTCCTTTCTTAAAAAAGAAATATCCCAAACGTTCTTGAAATTCAGAAAATAATGCGAGAAATTTAATAAATGAAATGATAATCTGCAATAACTCAAAACATTCTTTAATTGAGGTCAGTGTACTACAATTCTACAAATGAAAAAATGTAAAAGTCCGAAATGTGCAATAATTGGTAGCAAATCCCTCTACTCTCATCAAAGTAATATCCAAAATCAGACAAGAACTCTATAAACTATAGACCTCCAATTGTAAGGGAGAATTAGACCATTAATTGAAAGAGTTATAGAACCAGAAAGCAGTTGCTTCAAGTTTCGTATTTACATGCTCAAAAAACACCACACTTGAATGGTAAATGGAATAAATCCTTGCTCAAAACTAGCATATATCCTTAAAGAATGGCTGGGAACATATGCTCACCCAAATTCAACTGCCGATACCCTACTTCCTGAGTAAGACCTGATAGTAAGCTGAGGACGAATTCCCCATTGAGCAACACAGGTACTTCCACAAGGTAAAACGGCCATCCAATCTGTTTACTGGATTAAAAGCACCTCGAGAGCTTTTTGTGTTTTATCCTGACAAAGTGAAGGCTATTAAGAAAGTCAGTAATCACTTTTCGACCTATAAAAAACAACTATTCAGTGAAAACGAGATATATTTAACATCTAGTTCAATTACACAGAACAAGCAGAAGAATACAAAAGAGCTTCCCATGGAAATCAGAATCATTCGTGAAACTATTACTTCAATAATGCCACATAATACACAAACCCTAATCCAGAAAACATCAGCTTTTTGTTCATAATGTTTCAAATTCCAAAGCCCGTGTGACTCATACAAGCTCTGCCTACCAGCAACACATCTTCCAAATGGACATCGTTGAATTCGTTAATTCTGATTAAAATTCAACACAAAATACTGTTATAGCTCTTGGAAGCTTTGAACCAATCGAAAAAGCAGGTCGGGGGCGAAAGAGAACAGAGCCACCAATCTCGAACTTCGGACAATTAGCCTAATTCTAAGCAGCAATGACTGTGAAAAGCTACAGCGCAGATAGAATTAAAGGAGCTCACCTAAAGCGGCGGCCGCCGGCGCCGGGGACTGGTTGACGGCGAGAGGGTCGGAGAAAGGGTCTTGGTTTCTCTGAACTGGCGTTGTTTGTTGTTTGGTGGTTCACTTCGTGGTAACGAAGACGACGACAATGTCTTACGACTTACTGAACAAACCTCATCTAGAAATTTCGGAAATGGAGTCTCTCTATTTTCTCTTATTTGAATAAAGCCCATCATACTTTCCTTCAGTGAGTGATATAATCCTAAATGATACTATGCATTTGAATCATGTTTGTATTAGCCGGTAATTTGTGTCACGACACGATAATACAACACGAAACATAAAAAAAAAAAAAAAAAAAAAACGTGTTCATGTAGAAATATGACAGAACGATAACACGATACTACGAACACGATTAGCACGATATAATTTTTATATCATGTTCGTGTTTATTTATCATAACACGACACGCACGATAAAGTTGTCTACTAGATTTAACTCTTGAGTAATTTGTTGAAAAAAAAAATCTTATTTTATAGCTTTTAAAACTCCATTAAGTGGTTTAACTTTTAGATTGATCACATATATTACAAACTTAGGAATACTGACATATAGTTTTTTGGTATATGAAGTTAATTATTTTAAATTTTGCTTACAAATCTCATATAGATATGTACAATCGAACAGCATAATACAACATTGATATGAACACGCACGAAAAAGTTCGTGTCGTGTTCGTGTTTGTAAAACATAACAATATAATATTAACGTGTGTTCGTATTCAGTAGGTTTAACACGACATGATTACTGACACGCACAAATTGCCACACATATGTTTGATGATGTGACAGTTTGTACTCTTTTTTACTATATTAGGTCGACTTAATTTTAATTTAGGTAAAACTTTAAAAGTATGATTTTTTTATAATTACACCTAAAATTTGCATCTTATCATGAATAATATCAATTCCATATGGGTTCACTCTTAAAAGTCAATAAAAAAAATACAAACAAAAAATATCATTAGCACCTGCTTATGAAGCATTGTAGAAAAGTCTCAAGAGTGTTTATATTATGCTTCACAAGCACCACACTTATAGCTTTTTTTGCATTTTTATATTATTCTAAAGGTAAACCATATATAAAAATTGATATTAATAATGAGGGATAAGAACCTAAAAAATTATCAAGTTTGACCCTTGTATTAATTTGGTGTATCGAATTTAAACTGTTGATATTTGCTGTCCCAAATTTCAGTATTATTGCTATTTGGTTTTCCGTTAGTTTTTTCGGTTAAAAATAGACTGAGTTGAAAAGATTATTTTGCCTTTTTTTCAAAACATCTGATTCCGACCACCCACCTCCTATTCTGGCCATCCACCTCCGATTTCGGGCCATCCACCTCCGATTTCGGGCCACCCACCTCCGATTTCGAGCCACTCACCTCCGATTTCCGGCCACCCACCTCCGATTTCGAGCCATCCACCTCCGATTCCGACCAGCAGCAGCTCCACCACCAGCAGCAGCAGCTCCAGCTCCAGCTCCAGCATCAACTCCAGCAGCAGTAGCAGCAAAAGCTCCCGCAACAGGGTGATCAGAGAGAGAGATCCCCTGTGGTGGCCGGAGCAAAACGATCGGAGATGACAGTGATTCCAGCCAAATGGGGGCAATTTGGGCATTTTAATTTTTATTCGGTCACATAACCATCACGTGACCTGATTCTGTCCAACTTAAACCCAAAATTTGACGGAGACACCAAATAGCAACACATATGAAATTTGTGACGGTCAATTTCGTTCTCAGACACCAAACTGAAACATAAGACAAACTTAGACAGTTTTTAAGTTCTTATCCCTAATAACGATGTGATGCAAATTTTAGGTATAGTTTAAAAAAAAAAAAACAATTGATTGTGACTTGTGAGACAGATAAGTTAAATAATAAGTGATTAAACTCATCTTTATTCACAGGTTAGCATAGCATCCATCGTATTCCGGTAGAACAATTTACATTCTTTTCACTTACCATACTGATCCAGTAAAAAATCAGTTGCCCTAATTGCAGAACTCTCAACAACCATCTAAAAGAAGCAAGGAGACAAGAAGCCATCATTATAATTACAACTGAAGTTAATACCAAAAACAACTCTCATCTGTTGTTTGTTCCTACAGCTATGCAGCTGTGTCCTTGAAACTCTTTGTCAACCAAATGGCTGTCTCTCTAGGTGACACCTTCTCGGGTCCGAACGGCTTCAGCAGCACCCCGAGCTCACCGAACCTCTGCTGCTCCAGCAACCGAGCACTGAATTCTAACAACCCTTCAAGAGCCTCGGCTCTCTGCTGATACGACGAGGTGTCGAATTGCTTCTGCTTCGATTCATAGGTGAATGAATTGTCACTCCAAGCGAATGGTGTTCTTTCGTGGTGGATTGTGCACTTATCTTTCGTGATTGAGAGTTCGTGGTAGGGAGGTGGGGGTGACGAGAATTTAGCGGATGCTAAGGATGCTTGATCGTCTGAGGATGATGTTAGGTTGAATTCCGCGATCTTGTCTATGCGTGGTTTGTTTACCGATACATCTGGGGATTTGATGATGTCGAGTAGACCGAGCTTGGCTGTTGTCGTGTAAGGAACACCGGGAAGAGACGCTCTACGCGATGATTGTGATGGTTTTCTTGTAGGAACATGTGATATTGGAAGCTGCAAGATCATAACATCAAATATCAAGAACAAAGAATTCACCTTTAGAATCATACCGATTCTATTTTGCATAAAAATTCAACCTTTATGTGTAAAGATCAAGTTTTTACTTAAAATTCGAGCTCATCAAGAACAAAAAATCTACCTTTAGAATCATACCAATTCCATTTAGCTAAAGATCAAGTTTTTACTTAAAAATCGAGCTCTTTTGAGAACAAGAACTAGATTCCTTGGAATATACATAAGATTGTCAAAACTTTTTTCCTCTCTAGTTCTATATTTGTTATCCATCATAAAATAAGTGCATCAAAAACTTTACTTGACAGCATAAAAAATCACCTTTGTTGGGACCAAACTTCACTCATTTGCATAAAACCCGACTTTTACCACACATAAAGATCAATTTTTTGATCTAAAAAATTGACCTTCATGCAGAAATCAAGCTCTTTGTTTAGTCCCAGTTTATGGTTTTTACATGAATATGCATAAATATAATGTTTTTACATGAAAATCAAGCTCTTTGTTTAGTCCCAGTTTATGGTTTTTTTTTCTTGATACCATTTGTTCAGTTCGGCTCTGATATCATGTCATGAAATCATTCCACCCTACGTGAATATCCAGTTAATAGTGTTATTTTCTAAATGCACAAACATAATGTCATAATCTTGTCTTTGACGCCTTCGGTATTAGATGAAGGAACAATGATCCACCTAATCGATTCATTGTCAATAAAAACCCAACCTTTATGCACAACGATCAAGTTTTTTTACCTAAAATTCAAGCCAATTTTTAATCCCAAATAACGGCTTTCTTTTCAAATACTGTATCTAAAACACTTACAGGATCGCGTCTTGCAGTGGCATGATATACATTACTAGGTGCACTTGCTCGCCTCCTGGGAGTAACTGCAGCACAAGAGGGCGCCAGTCTCGGGGTTTTAGTGACGCTTGAGAGTATTCTTGCCTTACTCTTATCACTGCTGCACTCTCGAGAAGTATCATCAACTGATAAATCTTCAAGATCTTCACTAATACTCCCAAAATCTTGTGCTCTCTGCGAAGAACACAGAGAACCCGACCCCATTCTATTTAACATCCGGTCGTTACTGAATGACCATCTCTTTTCTCTGCTATTGGAGATCGAAACACCTTCAGATCCCATGCATTTGATCTTCCTCATGTAGTTCGGTGGGGACCACTGCATGGGATAAGTGTGGCGCCGAGGGCTGTTCAGCTTGACATGAATCTTTTGGATGAAAGGTTGGAGATAAGGGTGGTTTAGAAGCTCAGCAGCCTGCATAATATGATTGTATGCATCATTAAAATTTGTTATTCAGCAAAAAAAAAAAATCCCGAATAAAAACCGTTACTTTGGTATGATTTTGAACTTGAATTGATATGTGAACTGACATAAAATTAGAATGTAGTAAAAGATAATCACTAAAGACATACACTTGGTCTGAGCTCTGGATTCTTTCGCAGCATGCTTTTGATGAGACCACGACTGCAGCAAGAACAAAACAGAATTAAGTCGATCAGTAGCAGTTTAAAATCATCGTTAAATTCTGAACAATATAGACGAAATTACAGTTTATTGCCCAAAAGTGAAAATAATGATAACACTTACAGTGCTGCAGAATACATGGCTGGAATTGGAGCCACAATGGACTTGTTTATTTTGTTGATGAGAGCCTGCATGTCCTGCTTACACGAAACGGGTTTGCATTTAAAAACCATAATGGCATTAAAAACCAAAAAAAAAAACTTCAACAAAAAATATAGAATGTGTAATTTGTGCAAAATACGGTTAAGCACTAACAAAAGCTTTGAACGCGGGTCTGTGTGCAGTCATTTCATACATGCAGCATCCTGAAAGAAAGTTTGTTTATCAAAACGAAATTTTAAAAATATAATTTGGTGGATAATTTTTCTATGCATAAAAATATGAGTATGGACTTACCTAAGGACCATATATCTGATTTGGAGCCATAAGGAATATCTGCTAGAAGCTCGGGACACATATAGCTCGGTGTTCCAACAACCTGCATTATTAATGGTTTAAATGTTATAATAAGAATGACAAATTCTGCATGGAAAAAAAAAATTAAAAAAAAAAAATTGCATATCCGATCGCATACTTACAGAAGAAGCAAGGTCATCAGAAGTCAGCATCTTAGCAAGACCAAAATCACCTGCAGTAAAAACCATATAATTACTAACTTGCAGTGCACAAAATTCTTTTAGGTATCTAAGCATTCAAGTTTTGATGTACCTACCATTTACTTTTAGGTACCTAGCATTTGCTTAGGGTTTAGAATACCAAAAGTCACAAAAATTCAGGTACTAATCTGTCAAAACTTGAAAACTTAGATCTGAACAAAACAGAGATTTCGATTTCAGTTACCTAGTCGAATGTCTTGATCCTTGGTCAAAAATATGTTTGAGCACTGCATAAAGTAACATCAATCATTAGTATTGTGTTTTTAATTTTATTTTTAAAAAACCGAAATGATAGCACAACCACATATTGATGATAGGTGACTAACCTTGACATCACGATGAAGAATATGATTAGAGTGCAAGTAATCAAGAGCCATCAGGAGTTGCACTAACCATTTGCAGATTTTCTGTCATTAATTACTCATATATTAATTTACTGGGCCAAAAATTACTCGTATGTTGATGGAAAATGCATATACCGGAAAGTCGAAACAAAAAGAATGAATTACATCAGAGATTGACAAACCTCTTCAGGGAAATGGACACCATTAGTCCTTTTTATAGCATCTGCCCTGAATTCGGAAAAAAAAAAAAAAAAAAAAAAAAAAAAAAATTAAGAACGAACATTTTATAAAAAGACTTGATAAAATAGAGTAAAATGGAAGTAACAACGTAAATGATTGATTATGAATAGGCATATCTTTTGTAAATGAAACAGAATAACTTACATATCTCCACCCTCACAGAATCCTATTATAATGCAGACATAGCAACCCTGAAAGAAAATTAAAAAAAAAAGGGTGAATTAATGAAGAACATAATGAACAGCAGAAACTGTATCATTTTGAACAACAAAAGTTGCTTACCCTCTCAACCCAAGAGTCCTTGTAGTCCACAATAAACGGGTTTTGCACTTTCGATATAAGCTCCATCTACATGAATTCAGAAATGATGATGCATAAGCAACTGATGTTTGATCTTCGTATCGGGTATAGAATATCGAAATAATGAATTTCTCCTGACAGGTACAAGAAATGTGTATGGAGTGATAAAGAAAGAAAGTTTACTTCTTGATATGCTGATCTACGAGCCCGATCAGATTGGCGTGCAAGACGGATTTTTTTGAGTACATACCTGGAAAACCAAAAACAAAAAATAGCTTCAAATCAATGAAGCACAGACCAAAATACAGAATTTTTTCGTCTAAAAATGTACATTTTGAAAGAATTGCTTACTTCTTTCTTTCATGTTTATGCCTCACTAGAAGAGCAGAACCAAAGGAACCTTTTCCAATCTGCTCAAGAACCTCATATTGGTCCATCTCTGTTTGAATTCCTTTCCCACACTTCCCTCAAAAACACCTGTATCACAAAATTGAAATTTACATAAGCAACATATCAATTTCCAATAACAAAAAACTAAAACTAAAAAGAGCAGCTTCACAAGAACACAAAATTTCCCATTTCTAGAGGGAACCTTCCTTATTGGAACTTACAAAGAGGTACTGCAGCACAAATGATGAAAACGCAGGCAAAAACTCAGCACCAAATTATAAATTTTTATCAACTTTTTGTCAACGTGATTGAATAGCGTTGCTGGAATACACCTGCTACCCAAGGTCATTAATTACGATCACCAAAGACAAGTAGATGCACTAAAATTGGAGCTACTTTTGGTTATTGTTGGTAAAGCGTTCATGAATTTCATATTTGTAGAACCCTAAATTAAGGGGTCCCTACAGAAATCCATGCATGCGATCTCTACGGTTATTGGGTTCATAAAAATTCAAAACTTTTTTAAGGAAATGAGACTCTGCAGTCAAATGACTATTACACAAGCTCCACTTGTGTTGCAAGAACACCTAAACTAACAAATTAAACAAAAGGGCATTCATTGTCTGCAATTCTCTGCGTGATGAACCAAAGCACCCAACCCAATAAATAAAAGGGAATTCAATAGCAATAAATTCATTCGCCAGAAGAATTTAAAAGAAGAAAAAAAAAAACCCATAAATTCGTCCTACAAAAACTGCTGCTTTGAGATAGGAACAAAATTTCAGCTTCCAAGTGTAAAAACATCAAATTTTGAAAAATAAAATAAATTCACGACTTTTTAGGCTTACAAAAATCAAGAGCATCAATGGCAGCTCTCACCTGGGTAGAATGGAGACGATTTAACTTAAGCGGAAAATGAAGGAGATAAGGCCGAAGCAAACTGTTCTAGGACAAATGCTGCTCAGCTTTCTACAGCCATGCGTTGCAATGTCCAAATGCAGAGAAAGCGGCAAAACATTTGTAAAAGACAGCGAAACTGTAACTCCTCTCCGCAGGATGAAATTCAAAAGTTCAAATTCTACTACTGAAGGACGAAAGGAGAGAGAAGGAGAAGGGTCAAACGTCACTATCAATACTTGCTTTTTCCAAAAAAAAAAAAAAATAATAATAATGCGATATATTAACAAATTCTTAACAAATTTCATTATATAATAGATAATATTAACGTATTTTAGTAATAAATACTTATTTTAACGTTCTCGTTTGTGCTCATACTTTCTTTATAGATTCCTGAAAGCGACCGCCGGAAAATGACTGTCGGTGTCCAATCCAAAGGCAAAAACTGTAAATTGATGCTGCAAATGGGGCATTACCTGAAGGATTAAGCTTCCATGATTACATTACAGTTCGAGATCGATCCGGTTTCTCCGCGATTGCCGATTGTTCATGGCAATAACCAAAAAAGCGGTGATCTTCGATGAACGCATTTCACCTGTTGATGATTTTGGGGGCTCCCCAACCCCGACCATGCACCACCATCTCTCCCGAGATGTCGACCAGCTTAAAAATGGCGTCTTTAGATTGATGGAATAATTGGACGGCTCATGGATAACGGAAACAATGGTGTATTAATGGACTAGAAGTAACTGCCAGATAATTAGAAAAATAATTGATAAGGTTTTTTTTTTCACTTAGTTATATTTAGTAATAAAAGATAAAAATTTGCAAAAATAGTTTTATAATAAAAAATAGAAATATTTACTTAGTAAATTATTTGAATGGGAGTATTTTATGTTCAATTCTCGGTTATAACGCAATTAATTTAATTAGGAAAAATCATAATATTTTTTCTTGGTATTCTTGTCCTTTTTTTTCTTTTTATTTTTCCTTCTATATTTTAGGTATTTTTACAGTTTAGACTTTAGATAGTTTTAATATTTTGTTTCTATAAAAAAAGAAAAAAAAAACTATTGACTTAGGTGAGCGGTTTGATCGATTGAATCCTTAATTGCAGGGATAAGCATAGGACCGACCGGGCGAAACAGTTTAAATCAGCTGCAAACCAATAGTGAACCAGTCACCTGGCTCAGGTTAGTGGACCAGTAAACAGAAGTAGATTTTTGAGTTAACATGTCTTTTGGCTCATAATGTTTGATCACTTTTGGGTTTTGATTCATGATGTTTGCATATGTTTCTACTTTTGGATTGACTGTTATATTCCGTCTATTTTTTCTGTTAAGTGACATGTACAAGTCACGTGATCCACCTTAAACTTTCAATTTAGTCCATCTAACAGGGCTAAGTAAATTGGATCTAGTTGTCCAATTTGGGTCAATTTTGAAATTTCGGGACTAAATTGAATAAATAAAAAGTTATGAAAGTATTAGAGGGACTAAATTGAACAAAATTGAAAGTTTAAGGTGAATCACGTGACTTGCACATACCACTTAATGGGAAAAAAAAATGGACGGAATGTAATAGTCGGACCAAAACTAAAAAAATCTACAAACATATGGTGTCAAACTAGGCAAAAAAAACATCATAGATCAAAACTCAAAAGTAATCAATCATCATGGACCAAAAGACATATTAACCCTATATTTTTTTTATTAACTAATTTATAAAGTAAAAATTCTTATTTTGGTGAAAAATTCAGAACGGGAGACAGTATTTACTTAGACCGACAGAATAATGATGTTAAAGATAATGAAAGCTTCATCTAAACTACCCCATTCAATTATTTCCTCATCTAATCTATTATCAACTACTAATAATTAATTAAGTGGCATAAAAAACAACTAATTAATTAATACACTCTTTTTTTCCACTCATTTAATACCCTCTTTTATTCTCTATTATTATAGCTGTTGGTGTCTGAATTTTCGGGTCGAATACGCTTAAGCACATTCCAACCGGTAACAATTCCAAAAAATTCATGAATGGGACTATAAATAATAATGGGTTAATAGGTGGGTTGGTCATGATGTTTGACTACTTTTAGGTTTTGGTTAATAATGTTTTTTTGTTATAGTTTTGGTACCATATATTTGCAAATTTTTCCTAGTTTTGGTCCGACCATTACATTCCGTCCATTTTTTCCGTTAAGTGACATGTGCAAGTTACATGATCCACCCTAAACTTTTAATTTTGTTCAATTTAGTCCTACTTTTCTAATGTTTGCAAATTGAACTAGGTCCAATTGACCAAATTGAACAAAAGAAAAAGTTAGGAAAGTGTTAGAGGGACCAAATTGAACAAAATTGAAAGTTTAGGGTGGATCGAGTTACTTGTCCATGTCACTTAACGGGAAAAATGGACGGAATGTAACGGTCAGACCAAAACTAGGAAAAATTTACAAACATATGGTACCAAAACTAGGACAAAAAAACATTATGGACCAAAACTCAAAAATAGTCAAATATCATGGACCAAAACACCTATTAACCCAATAATAAATTACTAAATGTACGGCTAAATATTGATTTTTTTTACTAGGGAATTTTAAAATTTACTTCCGTCTTTATTTTCAACTATCTCACTTATTTAATTTATTTCCTCGACTCTTCTAGAAATGAAAAATACTATATACATAATTGATTTCCTGTAACTATTACCAATCAAACACATAAAGTTTGTTCAAATCTCTACTATTAGCTTTGTCAATTACATCATTTTATTCTTATTATTATTATATTATTAATATATATATAATATTAGTATTATTATTATACACGTCTAAGCATGGAGCATTATCGTCCTTACGAATGCAAATTGCAAAGCACCCACTTTGGAAATTCAGTGTTTAATAATGATATGGTGTCTAATCTAAATCTTTTTAAATTTGACATGAGAACTAAATTATTACAAGAAGGGTCCACCAAGATTCTCATTATTATTGGATTCGTGTACTTACATATATATATATATATATATATATATATATATATCCGTGCATGCATTAATTTTTTTTTTTTTTTTTTTGCATTAATATATTATTGGATCAGATCTTATAGTAAATCGATGAAAACAATTTTTAATGTTACACTGTAATGGACGTGCGCATGCCATTTCTGTTTTGTCGGTTGTATATATATAATATATGTGCCATTATAGACATATAAAGAAAGGATTAATAACCAAATTGTTTTTCTTACCGATTTACAAATCGTACTTGAATTATTTATTTATTTTTAAATTGATTACCGAATGTTCAATTTTCGAGGAAGTTGTTACATCTGTTTCAATTCCCGTCAAATTTGATAGAGAATGAGCATGTTTCCACCATGTTGAATTTTTTATGTGTATTCAAACATAAATGGAAAGTATTACAACGAAATACCTTCAATTGGATGTTCAATTGGATTCCGCCAAATTCGAACTATGTCTTTCAATTAAATGTATTTTATTACAATTTTTTTAATTTATATATGAATTCATATTGATTACACATAAAAAGACCACACACGACAGAAATATTCTCGGTTTTTATCATAGAAGTAGCAATTTGCTCAAAAATTGAAAATTAAATTTATATAGTAATTTGTTAATTAAGTAGAAATTTGATTATTAACCCATAAATAAATTACTTTTTAAAAGAAAATTTGAGTGGAAGTGGGGGAAACTATTCTACAATATTACTTTTTGCTTACATGGTGTTTTTTTGTGTGGGAGAAGAAAAAAAAAAAACTAAAACTTGGAGGAATCGGTTCGGACATCTCAAATAGTCCGAACCGAAATTATACCTGAGTTTAGATGACGAGTCTTTTCTTCCAAAGTTAGATATGGGCCTTTGGGCAGTGGGCTTTTGCTTTTGAGGGATTATCCCAAATAATCCTAGCCCGACCCGAGTTGAATAACTCTAGTTAATATACTAGTAACTAATAATTGTCATTCGAATGATGTTCAAGGCCGTGTTGCTAATGATTATTGAGACACAACAATCTAGATCCATCGAATATAATTAATTAAACATTTCATATTTTACTAGAACTTTTTAAGATTTAATATATGATCTGCATAAACTATTGAAAAAAATAAGTCTAAGGTAAAACCCTAAATTAGAATATTATATATATTTAAAAAAAACGGAAATAATAAAACCCTATTATATTCTGTCATTACATTTTTTTCAGTTTTTATTTTCGGCATTAAATTATTCTGAAACTTTTATATGATTTTTTAATGAATTTCTGAATTTGTTTTCTTCTATTTTTAAAAATAAACAACAATATTACTTAAGAATAAAATTGAAATAATATTGATAATATAAGTTATGATCACTTGATCAGAAAGAAATTGATATAAATTAATAGTTCCAATATATTTATGAATCACAAAACCATGAAATTTCTTATCACCCAAAAACAAAACCCTCTAAATTTGAGTTAATGTACAAACTCTAAAATCCAAAGAGCATCAAAAACACCCTCTATGATCACCTTCTCATCCAACATAATCCAAACCCAAACAAAACACAAACCTCTTAACATTGTTAGGCCTTTACATGTACATCAAAGTCCTCTATAACAAACTTATTCTCAAACTCTAGACCATACAAAACATAAAACTTCTTATCCCATATCATCCATATCTATATATGTATAATATACACCAAACCGTGACGAAACCGTGTCGAATAGTTTAATCGACCACCTTAGGTGCACATCCACAGAAAGCCGACTTCTTTTTCTTCGGATTCTCACGGCGGTTCTTCCTCGAGCTTCCATATAAGTAATCCTGCAACAAAACCCTAGCACTGTGATCAGTCATCAACCTCGCGCTCTTCTCTTTCCCGAGCTCTTTCCCACCATCATCAAGCTTCAGCAGAAGAAACTGTATCTTCTGCAACTCCAACTGCAGCCTCCCGATCTTCTCGGACCCTCTCCGAGCCTGCTCGGAAACCCTTCTCCGACTAACGTTCACGTTTTCATCACTGTTCTCAATGTTCTTGACTAGCTCTCGGTTCGAGTCAAAAAGCTTCAAGATCGAAGCTTCGGCCTCTTCCAGCTGTCCCTTCAACGAATCATACTCGACAACTTTACCTTTCCCGAACTTCCCAGTGGACCCCACTTTCCGTTTCAAATCTTCTACAGTGATCTGCAGATTCGTCAGCTTCTGCACGTCTGAATCGAGTCTTTCTAGAACCTTCTTCTTCCCAGTGCCACCACCTTGAGCGGTTTCCGAGATTCCGCTCAGAGATTCTGCAGATGGGTTTAGGCTTCTGTGATGTTTCTTTGGCTCGATTTCGATCTCAGCTGACTTTTTCGGGTCCTCCCACAGTTCGAGCATCTGATCATCATTGGCATCCATTGTTGCTCGTCTGCTCAAAGCAACGAAGGAAGATGACTCGGAGACCTGGTCGAGGACAATATCTTTGGTCAACCCGTCAGTTTGACCGTTTTCTGGGTGCAGGGATGGCTTGGACTTCAAGTTGTTGATTTCTTCCATGGCAGACACTAGCTTGGAGCTGAGGTTGTCGTGTTCTTGTGTTTTGACCAGCAATAACTTTTCGATAGCTCTTAATCTCATCGGCAGATCATGCGCTTCTGAGCCTGGAACAACTGGGATTACAACCTCTTCAGTGGCTTCTTCGGGGTGGCTATCAGTCGGTTTGTCAGACACCAATCCAACATCCTAGGATCAAGTGGGGTTCACAAAGTTAATCCATATCTATGATTCACAAAGCTCAAATTTTTATACCCACAAAATATGCAAAATCAAGAGAAGTGAACAAAAAAACTAGATTTGGATTGTTTTCTTGGCGGAAAGTTAGTCCTAATCGATGATTTTTAAGTAAAAGTCCAGATTTTTAGGATGTTATAGCATCTTGTAGGAACCCTCCCTCTAATTATTGAACGTTGCAATTGTAATATTTCAAAAAAGTATTGTGTTATTTTCGAAATTTCTAAAATTCATTCCACATTTGAAGGCAAGAATGTGGAAAATAAGAAAATAGGGGTGGGGTTGAAAGGAAAATAGGGGCATTCCTAAAGAAGCCCAAACATTAAGGGGTAAAGTGATAGTTTACCCATCATCTCATGTAGAAAGTTCAAATTTTTATACCCAGATAGTGTGTAAAATCAAGAGAACTGAACAATAACTAGATTTAGATAATTTCTTGGTGGAGAGTTAGTCCCCACCTATGATTTTTAGGCGAAAGTTCAAACTTTTAGGACATAGTTTGTTTTTGTAGAATATATGATGGCACTAAGGCCTTTCACGGATGAAAAGTTGAGAGCTTGATCAAGTGGCCTACAAACAATTAATCTATATTTATGATTTACGTATAATGTTCAAATTTTTATACCCACACAACATGCAAAATCAAGAGAAGAAGAACTATATTAGTATAACTAGGTAATGTGTGATATATTCAGGAAAAAGTTCAATTTTTTAGAGTTTGTTTGTTTTTGTAGCATTTGTGATTCGTGGCAATAAAGTTGAGGGATTGATCTTATTAAAAGATGCACAGTGCCTGTTAAAAAATCATATGCAGCATGCATGATCTTCAGACAAAGCAGCACAATCAGAATACCCAAAATCAAGAAAAACTATTATCAAGTATATATAAAGAAAAGTACCTTTGTTTCTTGATCATCGGCCTTAGTTTCCTTATCCATATCGAACGAGTTTTCCAGTGAAGTAACGCATTCCTCCAAAGAAACCAAAGCAGACACATAAGCAGCCACCTTATCATTCAGCTCCCCATTTTCCCCTTCTAAAGTTCCAACCTTTTTCTCAAGGGCTTCAATTTCCGCAGCTTTTATTGCACTCGAGCTATGAGAAGCCTCGTTCACTTCTAGAAGCTTCTCTTCAAGCAGAAGCTCTCGCACTTCCGAAACAATCAGCTTTCCTAACAATGCAGCAGCCTCGGCCTCCCATTTCTGCACATCGTTCTCCAAATTCTCTTCTCTAAGCATATGTTCTTCATTTTCTTCGAGCAATTTCAAGAGTTTACCCTCCAAATCCTTCTGAACTGCTTCATTCTCACTCTCCAACCGACTCAGCATCTCCTTTCCATTCGCTATCTCGGAATTTAAGTGCAAATTAACAGATTTGACGGAAGTCAACTCATTCTCTGACTTCTCTAAAGAATACTCCACCATCTTTAGCTTGTCACGCAAGTCGTTTTTGGCAAGATTTAGTTCTTCCTGACACTTGATCATTTCTTTTAATTCCGAAGATCTCTGAAGCGCATTGTGTTTGAGAATCACAGAGAAAGTGGATAAAGATAGTGTCTCATCAAACAAGGCATGGTTTTCCTCTTCAAGCTTCCATTTTTCTTCCTTGAGCTGCAAGAAATCATCCATCAAGCACCTTTTCTCTTCACAAACTGCAGAATGTTCGCCTTTAAGAGATACCAGATATTCATACAGAATCTGAAGTTCCGATCTCAGTACATCTTCTCTGCAAAGTCCCTCAAGAACCTCAAGTGCTAGTTTTTCAGTGATATCCTCAAACTCTCTCTGCAAAATAACTAACTGCTTGGATTTATCCTTGTGATGGTGATCAAGGGTGTTTCTTTCGGTGCAAAGATCTGCTGCTTCTAGCTCCATTTCCCTGATTAGAGTTTCAGCAACCGATTTTTCAATAGCAGCCTGCAGATTTTCATCCTGAGCTTTGGAAAGAGAATTCTGCAGATCTTTCATCTTCCAAATAATGTGCTCGATGGGGTTTTGGTCTTTCTCGAAGAACCGTCCAAACCCATTTTTCCCGTTGACATCAAGAACCTTCAACATCTGGTAGAGCCCAGATGTCAAAGACTTGAGTTCTACTTGGTGCTCGAGATTTTGATTCTCCAGAGCAGATATTCGGAGTTTCCGAACTTTCCGATCCAATTCAAGGGACGAAATTCTATCCTTCAGATCCTGCATGCATTTCTGCAAGACGAAAATCTCGACTTGGAAGATCGAGTTCTTGTCCAGCTCATCACCATAGTCATTGTTCATACATACAAGTTGTTGCTGAAGGAGAAGGATTTGAGATTCCAAGTCGAGATTTTTGTGCCTCTCTTCGTCCAACTCATCTCTAAGCCTTTTCATCTCCAACAAGACCGAATCTTTCTCTTTCTCAACAAAAACCCGAATCTCTTCCAATTCTGTGTACCGTTTCTCCAAATCTGCAAGATTCTGCTGAGCCAGACCCAATTGTGACGTGACGCTTCCCAGTTCGGCTTCAAGACTCGTTTTTTCATTTCCGAGCAACTCACAAGATTCTTCTAGAGTTTTCGATTGAACCCTCAATTCTTCAACCTGTAAATTCGAATCGGAGAGAGAATTCTCCAGGAATCCGTTCTTCTCTGCAAGTTTCTCAACTTTCTCAGACATCATCTGCAGCTGAGAAACCAAAGAATCCTTCTCTTTCTCGACAAAAACACGAACTTCTTCCAATTCTTTAAACCTTCTCTCCAAATCTTCCAAATTCTGCTGAGTCGTACCCAATTGAGACATTAAGCTTCCCTTTTCAGTTTCTAGACCTGTTTTTGATTCTTCAAGGCTTTTCGATTTGACCCTTAATTCTTCAACCTCTGCATTTGCATTGGAGAGAAAATTCTCCAAATATCCGTTCTTCTCTGCGAGTTTCTCAACTTTGTCAGTTAAACTCTGCAATTCTGAAACCAAAGCATCCTTCTCTGCAGCCTTCTCCATGGCAAGAGATTCATACGACTCTTCCAGCATCTTCACTCGATCCCTCACACCTTCCAACTCAACATTCAAATCCGACAGAGAATTCTCCAGAAGAACATTCTTCTGAATGAGTTCTTCCATTATAACTAATTTCCCAAGAAGAACAGCTTTCTCAGTTGTTCCCTGCTCGCACATCTCCTTCAACTTCGAGTTTTCATCCTGCAAATCCTTCACAGACTGCCACAAGGAATCTGGATCGAGCCCAACAGAATCGACTTGATCGAGCAAACCCCGATTTCTTTTGTTCAGGTCGTTGAGTTCCTCTTTCAGGCAGTAAATCTCTTGCTGAAGAGCGTTACGTTGGTCCACACGAAGCTCAATTTCATGCTCGAGATTCTGTATCGTCACCCTCAAGCTAGAGATCTCCACCTGCAGTCAAGATCTGTTTATGATCTACGATCTCAAACAGCTCGAACTATTCAAACTTTGGTAATATCTTAAAGTGAGTAAAATCCCAGATTCAGAACTCAAAATCATTAATATCCCGATACTAGTTTAAAGTGGATATCAACTCACTTAGCAAAGATAAGTTCAAGTTAAATGGTTAGCACTCTAATTATAACTCGAAATGTTTCATTTATTGCACATATCATGTGATATTTTTATAAAAAAATGTTCTTTCACTCAATAAATATACTCTTGAACATCTATCATTATAACAAAATATTCCAATTTTAAAAAACTTGCCTGCAATCCATTTATGGTAAGAGATGAAGATTCATTCAGATTCTTGTTCTGTACTGACACTTGTTCAACCTCATTATGCAAAATCTGGTTCCGATCTTCCATCTCTTTCAACATTTGGTTCGTGTTATCTAGTTGAGCAGCAAGAGACCTCAGTTCTTCCTGAGAATGAGAATGGAGATGTTGCAGGGTCTGGAATGCAGTCTCGGCCTCCACAAACCGTAACCTCTCTTCCTGAATGCAAGTCCAGAGATTTCCCAACTCCTTCTGCTTCTCGACAAGCTCTGTATTCATGGTTTCGTTCGTTGTCTCCAAAAGGAGACACCTTTCTTCAGCAAGTCTCAGTTTCTCGAGCTCATTCGCTAGCTTGCTCTCCAAGTCGCTGATCTTCTCAAGACACTGTTGGCACTGCAATGTAGAAAATGAAATGTTATGTATAATTTAACATACATATCTCATGTCACAATGATTCATTTTTAAGGTTATTTTGAACTGAATAAAGTATTTTTAACCACATTTTGTGTTATAAATATAATTTATAAACATTGGAGCGTTCTAATTACAGTGATAATCTTTTAATTTAAGCTTATATTTGCTAAGTGTGTCAATAGCCACATAAAAGTAAACTCAGCACATTAAGATTTCTAAGATTTGAACCGGGTTTGTCCTCACTTTAAGATATTACTAAGATTTGAAACATAAATCAAATGACATATCATTATCGGGATTTTGATTACCTTGAATGCAACGGCCTCCTTCTCTTCGGTTAACTTCGCAAGAGCTTCCTTCATTCTCTCGACTTCACTTTCAGCTTTCATGGCTCGCTCGACGAGCTTCTTTGCTTCATCCTCAGCAATCCTTAGTTCATTTTCCAACCCTTTGATTTTTTCAAGTGCCGTCTCTTTCTCAGCCTCGATGTTGACAAGATCCTGTTTAAGGGTCTCGATTTCAACTTCGGCTTCCTTAGCATCGATCTCAGCTGTCGAAATCAATTCCTCAAGCTCAGTTACTTTTTCCAAGGTCTCATCTTTTTCACCCTCCAATTTTGAAAGCAATTCCTTCAGGGACTGAACCGTAAATTCAGCTTCTTGCGCTCGTTCGTTGAGTTTTGCCGACTCCTCTTGAGCATGGGACACCTCGGCTTCAAACTCCGACACTTTCTGCATACTCTGTTGGTACTGAAGCAAGGTGGCTTCTTTCTCAGCCTCTAATTTCAAAAGATCGTTCTTAAGTTTCTGAATCTCCGCCTCGAATTTAGAAGATCCTTCTTTATCCTCGGACGAATCTTGAAAATTCAGGCCTCTTCGAATCGATGAACCAAAAACACCACTGTTGACCTGCTTCAATCCCTTTTTGCCCGACCCGGAATCCGAATCGTCAGTAAAGGCTCCATTTTTTTCAGATGTTTGAAAATCAGACTCACCACCGAGAAATTCATCGGACATCATCAGAGGCAGCTGTGCATCGGACAAGGTCTTATGTGCGTGGCGAAGGACTACTGTGGCATGATCGTATCGTTCAGCCAAAGCGCGATATTCCCGGAAAAAATCCTCCAACATCTTCTTGAGCTCAGGCCGCTTCTTATAGTACATCTCAGCTCTCCGAGCAAAGGAGTCTGCATCTTCTTCGATGAGCTTAAGCATCTGGTTCACTTTGACGTTCATATCTATAAAAAAATTAAACAAAAGTCAGGATTTTGAAAGCATGGAGAAGTTAAAGAGGGGGTTTTTCTTAACATAATCAGTAAAAAGGCAGTAAATTTAGGAACTAATCATAGATCACATGAATTTAGAGAGGTCGAAATTTACCAGAGAGATTTTCTTTCAGCCACTTTGAGTTTTTGGGGCTGATGTGGCTGTCCCACCACCAAGAATGCTTGCGTTTAGCATTTGCTGCGGCTGCCATCTTCAACGGATTGAAATAAAATCAACTTGAACACTGGAAACCTAGCAATTAAAAGTTCATCAGATTAATGGAATTCTGCATAACTATCAGTTTCAGATGAAGTAGATAGATCCCAGGTCAGTTACTGAATTGCATTTGATTATAGTACCTGATCAATAAAAACCCAGGTCCAAGAATAACCACGAAATCGATATTTACTTCTCTCTTCCTGAATGACACCAAACAAAATACACTGAATCAAGATCAAGAACTGAACCTAAAAAAACAAAACCAACTAAAGATTTTTTGCCAAAAAAAAAATCCCAACAGTATCCAAATGATCATATGCCATATCAAGACGAAAAGAGATATTGAGATTTACTTTTCTGTGAAGTACTGAACTCTACCTAATTCTGATCACCTAACAAAGTACACAGAATCAGGATCATGAATTTCCAATAATTCGGTTAAAGAGATCGAATTCATGCTGAATCAAGATCAAAACCACAGGTCCACAATTCAAAACCGCTAAACTTGGGAAATCATATCCGACAGTCAAATTGAGCAGTCGAGAGCTTCTTTTTTTTGCGATGCATCAGAAAATAACCCCAATAAAAAGCAATTTTGCTGGGTAGCTGAATCGTGATTAATCCAGAACAAGGAACTGAAAACACCCAGCTCAAACGGAAGATCAAGAACATAGAGAGCTTACCTAACCGAATCGAAAACTTAGTATTGGGTATCTAAACAAATCAAAATCTAAATTTTTTAAGCTCCTCCTCAAAAATCTGAACTTTTTGCTTCTCCTTCCTCAAAATCTCAACCCATATTGGGGGCAGATCTCTGTCCGTCTTGTTTCCTTCTCCAAGGCTGTTGTTGCTTAATGCTTGCTTTTTGTGCTGTGTTTTTTTGGTGCTATCTGCGTCTAAGATGGCTGCAGGTAGTGGAGAGAGGAAAGGAATGCTTCAAGAGGACGAAAGGGAGTTGGCAACGTAATGTTTCTTCGTAACAAGTAAAATGACTCATTATTGCATCTTGAATGGATTCTTCAAAATTTCAATTTTTTATTTTGTAACAGTAGTCTCTTTATATCGTAGGTACTGGTTGTCATCAAGAATTTTCTAATACAATAGACTTAAAATGACGTTGTTGCCCTTCTATGTTCTTTCTTCTTTAGTGTCATTCAAAGTAAAAAAGTTTGGTAAAAAAACACATTAATTGTTTAATGTTTAGCCGGATAAATTTCACTTCGTGCCCTATTGTCTAAGGGTGTTTGAATGTACATAATGCGAAATTATTTAAAATGTGTAACTTGCTACAATTTAAGAGTTGCTTTTGGATATAACTTTTAAACTCAAGTTAGAGGAAAAAGAGATATCAAGTTAGTCACTAAATGACTTTATTGAAAATATCTCTAATGTGTTATATATTCCAAATTTGAAGACTAATCTTCTTAGTGAATAAAAGCTCATAGTATATGCTTTTACAAGAACAAGTGTTAGATTCATGAAGATAAGAGAGGTTCAATTATGAAAATTCATATGAATAAAAGTTAACTTCTTTTCTGGAACTAGAAACCTTAAAGATAAGCCTTGTTGCATAAGAAAATAATGATGAAAAGAGACATGGCTTTTGCATTCATTCGGTTAAATTTCAATGGCCTAAACATTATTTACATAAGAGAAATGGTGGAAGGAATTTCACCCATCAAAGTTCTTCATGATCTATCTGAAATATGTACTATTGGAAAACATGAGAACATCTCATTTCCAAAATATAAGACTTGAAAAGCAGAGACGCCACTGCAGTTGGTCTATTCAGATCTATGTGATCCCATAATACCCGCTTCAAATGAATGTAAAAAAAGTATTTCATTTCTTTCTTAGACGATTTCTCTAGAAAAACATGGGTAGTTATTCTAAGTGAAAAGTTCAAATCTTTCGGAATATTTAAGGTATTTAAAGTTGCAGTTGAGAAAACTTCATGGTGTGAAATTGAGTGCTTCATTCACAGCTCAAGAGCTTTCAAGAGATACATTGAAGATCATGGAATAGAAAGACAAAGCATAAATCCATTCATGTCTAAGAAAAACGGGGTTGCATAGATGAAGAACAAAACAATAACGAGTATGGTTAAGAGCATCTTGAACACACACAAAGTGTGCCCAAGAAGCTTTGGCCAGAAAGTGTTATTTGGAGCTTTCATATCTTAAACAGACGTCCAACATTTGAGTTATAGACAAGACTCAACAAGAAACATGGATTGCAAATAAGCTATATGTAAGTCATTTTAAGATATTTGTTTTTATAGCTTATGCTACAATTTCATATCCAAGCATGAAGAAATTAGAAGATATGTCACAAAAATGTGTATTTTTGGGTTTTAGTGATGTTTCCAAAACATTTAAGTTATATGGTCATGTGTCTAGAAAAGTTGTGACTAGTAGGAATGTTGAAAAGTCTTGGGACTGGGGCATCGAAAAGTCAACTCAAGAGCTGCACATAGTAGAAGATCTGATGTTTGAAGAACATTAAATTCAAATTCATGAAGAAGAGGAGGTAGATGGTGAAGATGATGAGTAAAAAAAAAAAAAAAGAGTTTGAATCAAGATTGGGTTGGTTTTACTAGCATTGATTTTACAGGAGATAGGGATGATTGAAAAGGGAAATGATAGGGATGCCGACAGAAGCATCTGACCAATCTCCGACATGTGTCTGCAGCAAAATCACCCAAAAAGTTGGTAAAAATTACACTATATAGCACTAAGATACAAATCGGAGGTTGTCAGATGCTTGTGTCGGCATCCTAATCATTTCTCGATTGAAAAAGCATATCAGAATTTTCTCATGAAAAGTGAAGTTGTAGTGTCATAGTCGTTAAATAATCAACCTACAGTGACACTTTCAAGTACAGATGTACAGTTTGTGGCAGCAACTGTTGGATTTGTTCTGAATTTGACTTATTTAGCTCGTTCACTATTTTAGGTAGCAAATTGACTATGTGATATATATATTTGTTTATTGGCTAAGGCGGTGGACTTTTTTTTTTTCATTTAAAAATGCGTCAGCAGGGATCGATCCCGCGCGCTTTGATACCATGTTAATAATAAGACGTGCATTTTAACCATATGTCTCATAAGTCCAAACTTATGGGTAAAGACATCAACTACACTCTTATACTATATATCAACATGATCTATGTGGTCTCGTATTGTATCCCTCAAGTGTTAATTGTACTAGTGCAAATAGTGCTCCTCATTTGTCCATAAATGTTAGGTCAAATTGACCAATCCACGTTAAATCATGTATTATCTATTTCATGAGATTGTAATCTCTGCATTATTATTAATGAACTTTAATATTTTACTTTATCTTAAGTTCGAACCTTTATTTTGATTTTCACACAATTTGTGTTCGAGATCTTCAATAGTTTATGATAATTTTATGCGAGTGAATTTTGAGTCAACCCCAAGTCAAAACTTTACAAATAGTTTTCGGATCTTCTTATTTTTGTAGTTGGTTTTTATAAAGGGTTAATATAACCTAGGAGAGGTCTGAAGTTTGCCACATATTAACGGGAGAGTTCTGAAGTTTCAAATGTTGATTTGAGAGGTCTCAAGTTTCAACAACTTTGTTGATTTGAAGTTTTCCGTCCATTTTTAGGGTTAAATTTAACAGAATTGTGTGAAATGAAATTCTTGCCCTTTTAATATTTTGTTTTATTTAATATCTTATTTGAGTAAATGTGAAATGACAAAATTACCCCTAAAGTCAAATTACTCCGGCCACCACCACCTCAGCTCCGGCGACCACCACCGAACTCCGGCGACCACCACCGATCACCAACACAGCTCCGATCGGAGCCATGTTGGTGGTCGGTGGTGGTCGCCGGAGTTCGTTGGTGGTCACCGGAGCTGAGGTGGTGGTCGGTGGCCAGCTGCCGATAATTCCTCTTATAGTTGTTGTTGCTGATATTTATCGTTGTATCTAAATAAGAGCTGATCAAGTAATTGCAATAAGGGTAGTAAATTATTGGAGGGTACACATGTAATTAAGCAAATGAATCCGGGCCGGGACAATAAGTGTGTCACGTTTGTTTACTTTATATGGAAGGACGGTGGCCAAAAAGCTACGGTCGGTTGCATCTTCCCAACTTTCAATCGTCACCTGACCTTTATTTTTAATGCAAGTTGCTCACGCATGCACGTAAGGAAAAAAAAACATTATAGGAGATCGGTCCTGTTTTTAAGATTTTTTTTTTTTTACTATTACTTATCTAAATATAACTTATAAAATCGTGACTTGCGCATTAATCAAGTGTCACATATGTCTGAACTAATGGGTAAAGATAGAATTTATGAGTAAAGGCATTGCGACACACTCTTATACTTCAACATCCTTCCAGCCACCTAGGCCTTGACCAACTCTGGGTTGAACAATGAATGCCCGGTCACCATCTCTGGGTCAAATAAAATGGGATTCACCATTTTTAATATAAGGTTTAATTTTTCTTTATAAAATGGTGCCGCGGAGACTCGAACCTGCGCGCTGTAGAAAATATAACGTGTGCCTTAAATCGACTGTCTCATAAGTTCGGACTTATGAGTGAAAATATTTAACACACTTTTATACTTTAACCGTCATGACCCGCAAATTTGTTCCTGACATGATAACCTAATATGGGAAGTCATATTTAGTAAGAGTCTATTCAGTGTGAATTTCCTGACTCAGCCAATTGAGTCATGTTTGATTTAGCGATTTGATAGCTAAGATAAGTCATGAGACTCACACAGTCTAGGCTCTTCCCATACATGTAACCGTACACCATGTGAACATGTCTACTACAAGCTTTAGCCAGATTAAGCTCTCTAATTATATAAATCGAACTATGTTTGGTTGATAAATTACATGGTCAATAACCTGGGAGAGGTCTGAAGTTTGGACCATGTGAATTTGAGGTGAAAGAAGGCATTTTTGAAATTTAATTTTATTTATGGTCACATGTCAAGCAGATGACCAATTTCCGTTAATTTTAACGGAAAAAACTAACGGAGACCTCTATTATTTTTCAAGTCGAAACTTCAGACCTCTATTATCGCCAATTCAAACTTCAGACCTCTCAAATTCACATGAACCAAACTTCAGACAGCTCCCAGGTTATTGACCCTAAATTACATTTATGATAAATGAGATTCCAGATAAAATCAAAATCAAAACTCGTAAAATTTAGGATCATATAGTTGACTATTCTAAAGTGTAATTTTCTCGGCACCTTAATGTGATGATGAAATTGGACCATTTTTGAGATATAATTAATGAGTAATGATAATGTCCTCCTGTCCGTTTGGCGATCCGTTAATCGGTTCCTACGGTAAATATTTAAAATTATAATTTGCACTGCACTATGTAGATGAATAAAGGTCCCATTCTCTTCATAATTTCTTCTTCCATTTCATTTTCTTCACAATTGCATTCTTACCCCTTAATTAACCTCATTTTAGTTTGATTATTATTGGTGAATCACGATATACATTATTATCTTTTCTAAAACTATAATTTTGTTGATTAAATCATATGGTCTTAAGTGTTGTTACCATTTATCAACAATTATGGAATTCCTTGAACTTAAATTCATAATATTTTCTCTTCACAACACACCATGGATCAGAAATTTATAGTAATATTTGTATTTACAATGCTATTCTCTAAACTTTTAATATCATACTAACAAATTAGTAATATAGGGAAAACAACCTATTTACAGTCTCAATTTTGACTCGTGTCAGTTTAGTGTCTCAAATTTAAACTGTTGATATTTAGTGTCCGAATTCTAAGTATTGTTGCTATTTTGGTTTCCGTTAGATTTTTGGGTTAATTTTAACATATTGAGTTGAAAATACTATTTTACCCCCATTCACGACACACCATGGATCAGAAATTTATATAGTAATATTTGTATTTACAATGCTATTCTCTAAACTTTTAATAGCATACTAACAAATTAGCAACAATATATGTTTTCTACAGTTATATAATATAGGGAAAACAACCTATTTACAGTCTCAACTTTGACCAATGTGTCAGTTTGGTGTCTCAAATTTAAACTGTTGATATTTAGTGTTTCAATTTTCAGTATTGTTGCTATTTTGGTTTCCGTTAGATTTTGGGGTTAATTTTAACATATTGAGTTGAAAAGACTATTTTGCCCCCCCTTTTTTAAAGCCTCCGATTCCGGCCACCCACCTCCAATTCCGGCCACCCACCTTCGATTCCTTGCCACGACGATGCAGCTGCAGCTGTTTTGAGAATTTTTCACTCACGTGACCATCACATGACCAAATTCCGTTCAACTTAACCCCAAAATTTAACGGAGACACCAATAGCAACACATATGAAAATTCAGACATTCAATTTCGTCATCAGACACCAACCAAACTGACACATGGGTCAAAATTGGGACAGTAAATAGGTTATTTTCCCTACAATATATATATATAACAAAAATTTTGAGAGAAAAATGCAAATTTATATCCAATAAATATTACTAATTTATTACATGTTGGAGCAAGGTAAAACTTCGTTATGAATATCAAGTGACTGAGACATATTGGGGACCCTAAGCAAAGTTGGTGATGAAAAGGAAACTTCCATAGAAATCATGAAAACTTGCTAAATTATCGTAGCATCATTATAAACGTTTTCATCATTGATGATGCATGTGCCTCTCCATTATATCATCTTTTCATACCTACTTTCATTAGGGATAGCCTTTCCCATTAGAACGCAGCTTATATATTTTATTTTATTTGTCACTAAAAGGAATTAATGAGTAGTTGCAAATCTGAATTCATTATATTAAATAATAATGTTCAGTCTGTTCTGTTAACGGTTTAACATTTTTCGATCAAGTTTAGTAAATATTAGCGTATGCATTGTTCTCGTTAATGTAGCATCATTAATAGTTTAGTATAGTCAAGAGGCTGGCCATTTAGTTTAGTTATATTCAACTAGCATAATGCGGTGTGCGAACCAGATGAGACCTGATATTTTAGTCAGATCGCCATGAAGTGACTCCGAAAGTGTTTCAAACATAAAATTTTAAAGACAACCCACGTAAGAATAAATGTTCTTAATCAATAAATCACTAATACCTACGCTAACTGTTCTTATATATTCATGATGATGATTTTGTTGAAGACTTTTCCACACTGCCCCTATATTAGAGATCAATAACACTATAGAACACATCAAACTTGTGCCTTAGTTATGTTTGCACCATTGTACCTTGAACCAGAATTGAAGCCCCTTTGATTGTTAGAAGAGTTCCTCATTGTTCACCAAGACTAATGGTAAGGAAAATGTTATCCTACTCATCTATGTAGATGACTTGCTTATCACTGGTTCAAGTGAAAGCATGATTAGCCAATTGAAGTCCACTCTTCAGTCTCATTTTAAACTCAAAGATTTGGGCAATTTGAGATATTTTTTGGGATTGGAGATTGCTAGATCACATGAGGGGTTAGTCATCAATCAGAGGAAGTATGCTCTTGAACTTGTTGAGGAGGCTGGTTTGGGGGCAGCAAGACCAACTGAAACTCCTATGGAGTTCAATATCAAGCTGACCACTTGTGAGTATGATAAGGCAACCAAGTCCAATCCTGATGATCACCTACTTAAGGATGCTACTTCTTATAGGAGGTTGATTGGTAAGCTTCTCTACTTAACCATGACAAGGCCAGATATTAGCTTCTCCGTGCAAAGATTGAGTCAATTTGTTGACAAACCCAAGAAGTCACATCTTGATGCTGCCATGAGAGTGATTAGGTACATCAAAGGTTGTCCTGGTCAAGGCTTGATCTATCCATCTACAAGCAATTTCAAACTTAGTTTGTATTGTGATTGAGACTGGGCTGTGTTTCGACCGAGTTATGGCGGGCTTTCCGCCGGATAACTTGTCGAGGTCTTCTAGTTGGATGTGGGCTAAATCCGCCTTCTAGTGTCGCGCGCGGGCTTTAGCTTTGTCTTCCGAATGAGGGCAAGTCTCTCTGGGTCTCTAGCGGGACGTCCGTCGGCACCTGCAAAGGAGCGTTACCAAGCAGTCCCTGTGGAGAGGGGGGGGGTGCTTGGCGTGCTCACTCCGACGTTCAACATCAGTAGTTTTTCTAGAGAGAGAAAGAGAGGGTTTTTAGAGAGAAGTCAGAGCTTTTTCCCGAGCTTGCCCAAAGTGATTTTGGAATGAATTCCATTTGTTCACCCCCAAGGTGGCTATTTATAGGCAACCTTGGACCGTAAACCGGTTTTGACCCGGTTCGATGGGGAAATGTGAACCGGGATGCAGGGGTAAGCTCTGGGAAAAGGGGGTCTGACGTACGTCTCAGGCGGCTGTCATGAACGGGACGCGCGCGCCTCTGAAACAAAGGTCTCGGACACATAGGAGTTAGTGTAAAAATCGGGTCTCCGTATACGTCCGAGGTAAAATGGGGGGTGTGCGCGACACCCCCCGGGTGTGGAACTTACCCGGAATTCCGGGTAAGCCTAGGCTTACCCGGAATTCCGGGTAAGCTAGACTTACCCGGAATTTCCGGGTAAGCCCCCCGGGGATGCCGGGCAAGCTCAAAACTTGTCCGGTTTTCCCCGGTTAGCTTGAATTTGGACTTTTGCGGTGAGTCCCGTACGTGCATGAGGTCCGAATAATTAAAACCGAGCCCGGATCACGCGTATGTCCATCACTTGCCCCCGAGTTAAACAATGGCTTGACCTTTGTTTAACTCTATTATAAGATAGGGCGTATGCGTGATTCGGGCCGTCTGCTCACCTTGAGTTTTAACCTACTGCGGGTGGACGCGCGTGGCTCCGACGAATTCCTTGCCGTAGTTTTAGAGATGGTCTTGCTTAGTGACTGCATGAAGGGTTAGTAGCATAACAGGCTACGAATAATATGAAAAGTATGATTGTTTGGAGAATTAAGGTGCGAGCGAGCACGCATGAAATTTTTCGAGCTCATACGACGAGCCAGTAAATACGGAACGTTCATGATATGATTAAATGCATCAAAATAAATCATGCAAGTCTTGAAAAAATGTTTTTCATGTAGTGTGATAGTTTTTGGGAGCTCGTCGTCCGAGACGGTCGTCTTGACGGCGAGACGACGGTTTTGAGTGAATGAAATAGGGCCGAGTTTTGGAAAATCACATGCAACGGCCCTAATATGAAAAAATCATAAACTCAACGTTTTTAAAAAGTTGAGGGTGTTTGAAATGACTTAGTTAAAATTTATTCAAGTCATTTGATAGTTAAAAACCCAAACCATCAACAACTTCAAAAAATGAATGGTAGGTAGGGATATACCTCCTTGATGTATGGTACTTACCATGTTGTGTAGTCCCTTCTCCTCCATGATAGTTTATAAAACTATCAACTTTTGAATTGGCTATGGTGATAGTTTTGGAGGAGCTAAGGTAGGGATTTTAGGAACTCACTCTAGGGTGCAAGGGAGACCACATTCCGGCCAGCCACCACCAGGAGCACCACCGGCGACACCAGGGCGGCGCAGCGGCGGCGAGGCGGCGGCGGCAGCGGCGGGTCCGGCGGCTGCAGCGGGCGGCGGCTGCTCCTCTTCTCGGTTCGATTTTTGACTCGATTCGATCCGATTTCGAGTCCTTTTTGTCGAGCATCGATTGGTAACGTCCTCTACTCGCTTTTCTTGAGGTTGATTAGACCTATAGGGCTGCATATTTGAACCTCAATAAGGTGCCTTGTAGGTGTTTGATAAAATGCATGAGTGAAGTTTTTGCTTGATTTTCAATATTTGCTTTTGGCTAAGCTTTAGGTGTAAATAGATAGAGTTAGGGATAGGAAACTCCCTTTGTGAAGTGGCTCTTAGGTTTCGATCAACCGAGGGGAAATCGCGGGGGTTCGAAATCGGAGTTTTTCGAGCGATAAGCTTGACCCCTTGTTTCTTGATATGGATAACTTGAAATGATGTTTCCTATTGTGATAGAGCCCCTTGATTGTTTGTGAGTGGATTGCCATGCCCCCGGAGCTTAGGTGAATGCTTGGTAGTTTGCCTTCGTTAGTGGCTTAGTTGACCCGAGTGTTTTTCGGGTTGTTCGGGGAGGGGTAAATCCCTTTGTGGTATGTAAGGGGCTTGCTCGAGTGCGTTTGAGTTGCTCGTATGTGCCCCCGGAGCCTTGAGCCATTCTAAGGATGAAATTCGACCAAAAGGTGGTTGGGTGGCATTTTGGTAATTATACCAAACTTTGTATGTCTTTGACTTCTTTAGCTTTTGAACTTGTCGCTTTGTAGAGAGCTTGAATACCTGTGACACATTGCACAAATGTATGAAAATTTGATTAGTAGGTGGCCTAGGCCTTTGATGAGCGTAAGGATTTCTGACTCCCGAGCGGGAGGGTCCCTAGCTGTTTGCATGCGGACAGTCGATCCGTTGGGTTGAATGTCCTTTCAAAGGATTTTGATGAGTGTGGTTGATGTGTTGCTTTGGTTTTTGATTAAGTTGGTGTATGGTTTTTGCAGAGCTTGGTAGACGAGCTTGCAGGCGTCCGACTCTGATACTTAGAGTATTCTTGATAGGAAACGGTTTTCCCTTCTTCGCATAATGAGTAAGTCTCATCCTTTTGTTTCGGATAACTTTGAGGGTGAGGTTGGCGAAAGCACCATGGATTCCGATTCTGGGTCTCAAAGCGGTGTACTCTTGGGGCCGTCGGGCGACCGCGTGATATTGGAGAAGACTCAGACATTTTTTCCAAACAAGCTTCCACGTTCCAAGTTTGACCTCTATGTTTCGACCCGGGGCTGGTGTCCCGGCCTGGAGGTCTCGTATCCTTGGGATGTTATGAAGGGAGTTGAATTTGGTCGGCCCACCGTTCCTCCAGCTGAGTATGAGGCGGTCTACCTTTCACAGTTTCGAGAAGGACTGCGGTTTCCCTACTGTCAGGATCTGGTCCGTCTCTGTCGATATTATAGGATTTCCCCTGTCTCTATTACCCCTCCAGGGTTTAGGGCTTGGACGTGTTTTCGGGTGCAATGTCATCTGAATTCCTGGGATTACTCAATAGTGTTGTTTCGAGCCTTCTACCGCCTGGGTAAGGCAGATGAGTCTGGGATGTGCACCTTCAGCCTACGTTGGCCTCATATGACCGAAAAGGGATTCTCTTCCCTTGGTTTGCGTCGGGCGGGGTGGAATACTGAAGCGCGATTTTGCGAACGGTCGGACACTTCCCAGAATAAATGGAAGTGTCAGTACTTTTTTGTGAAGGATGCAGGCACGACTTGGGCGACTTCTCACATATTGGATGCCGATCCCGTTCCACGATTTCAGGAGTTCTCAGATAGAGATAAGGTCGCTTTGAAGAAGATCCATGCGGCGAATAGGGCGGGGGAGTATAGCCCCCTTTATCGTGCTTCTGACGCCGAGCTGCTCGCGGCGGGCATTCACGTACGTCCTTCAGGGGAGGAGTTGGTATGTTTTGAAGTTTTGTAACATCTGCTCTTGTTTTCTTGTAGGTTGGTTTCTTAACAGACGCCCCTGTTTACAGGGTGGAGTTGCAGGCGGGTCTTCTCAGATTGTTCCCGGTCTAGACGATACGCTTCCTGTTGGCCCGGGTATGGGACTTGTGCCTTTTAAATGTTTCGTTGTGGCTCTTCGCGTGTTGACATGCTAAAGGTTTCTTTGTGGTTGTCTCTGTAGGTTTGGACTTTCCGCCGGCGGGGGGAGTCGTTCTTGTCGGGGAGCATGATGCTGACGTCCGCTCCGCGAGCGATCCTAGGAGGTTGATATCTGACGGCATGCTTTTTGCTCCTTCCCATGACAAAGGGAAAGGGCCTATGTATGCCGATTCGACCATGCATGTCCCCCGGTCGGGGAGCGGGCGTTCAGAGGAGGTGCCTCCCTTGGCAGGTAATCGTGGTTGACTTGTTGTTGTATTAGTATGGTTTACATTCTCCTAATGTGTTTGCTATTGGTGTGTAGTTGTCCCTACTCCTCCGGCTCTTCGCAAGTCTGATTTGATTTGCCGGCCTGATCGGGATGTGTCTGGCAGTGAGTGGGTTCCGTATTGTCAGTCTGCTGTCCGTTTTCCCAAGGATGTTTCCTTGAGTACGCCTGCTGTTGGTGTGCGTGTGGTTCAGCGGTCTGTTCCACCGGCTGACCGGAAGACGTGTCCCCGAGATCCTGAGGCTGCGTTGAAATGCGTTGAGGAGTCACTTGCGCGCTTTGCTCCTGTACGTTGTTTTCCTTCTATGTTGTATCTATCACGTTTGTCTGACTTCTCTGTGTATGATGTGTTTGTGTTGCTGTTATAGGTGAATGCCGTGATGACCAACCTCTCCTCTTTCGTTGTTGAGCTTGTTGAGGAAACGAGGGGTTTGCAGGATCGTCATGAGCACTTGTCTCAGGACGTTGTTGTGTTGAGGGAGAAGGCGCGCGCGCATTCAGATGCTTCTTCCGAGGCTTCCGCTGATCTCAAGAGGAGTCAGGATTATGCGTCTCAGCTGGAGGCGGAGCTGTTTGCCCTACTACGTCAGGAGAAGGCTGATGAGGAGGCGCATGCTGTGGTGCTGAGGGAGACTAGGGAGTCTCACGTTGTCCTTGGTGATCAGCTAGGAATGATCGAGTTTCCTACTACCGCGGATTATCCCAAGCTTCTTGAGAAGGCGCGTGATGATCGCATGGAGTCCTTCTCTGTGGATTACTTTAGGAGGGTACACTCCCTTGCCCCCGATTTTCCTTTCCAGAGTGCTGGTCCATATGCTGGCTATGCCCTTGGGGCTATTGCAGGGGTCCAAGCGAGTGGTGGAACGAGTGGTTTGACGGGACAGGCGTCCGTCCCTGTTGGTGATGATCGCCGGGGTGCTTTCAAAGGCCCAGCGCAAGATGTTTTTATGACTGATGTCTTTGGTTCTGGTGCTCCTGACGTTGGGTCAGGTTGATCTTTCTTTGTTTTTCCATCTGTACATATGGCTGATCCCCTTGCATGGGTGAGATTTTGACGGGTTGCATCTTGGGCTCGACTTTTAAGCTGGCCGGATGTCTTTACTTTTGAGTCCTGCTATATTATATATATATGTCTGACATGAGATGTTAGAAAGATATAATACTAAGTATTATTTTGCATCTTCTTTTATTGTTGTCCCAGTGACTTGTTCTCTTTTTTGTAAGAGTGTTGCTCTATTGACTGGTTGGTTTTCTTGATCCGATGGTTTTCCTTAGGAAACTGCATCTCTGTTGGTGACGGTTGTGGGTGAGTTTGTATTACCGTTGTCTGTGGCTTTGTAGGGAGGATGATCCCCGTTGAAGTGCTTGTCTTTCTTTATGAGGATGTGAACAAACTAGTTTGTTCACATATTTGGTGCTGTGGCTAAGTGTGGATGGGTTAGTACGTTCAACCCTTATTTATGTTTGCGAGGGAAGATTCCCAATGATCCGCTTATCCCCCGACTTTTTGCAAGGATGTGAATAGATTAGTACGTTCACATCCTTGTAGTATGGCGAAGTGTGGATGGATTAGTACGTCCGACACTTGCGTTTGTTTGCGAGGAAGGATTCCCAATGATCCGTTTATCCCCCGACTTTTGCAAGGGTGTGAATAGATTAGTACGTTCACATCCTTGGAGTATGGCGAAGTGTGGATAGATTAGTACGTCCGACACTTGCATTTGTTTGCGAGACAGGATTCTCAATGATCCGTTTATCCCCCGACTTTTTGCAAGGATGTGAATAGATTAGTACGTTCACATCCTTGTAGTATGGCGAAGTGTGGATAGATTAGTACGTCCGACACTTGCGTTTGTTTGCGAGGCAGGATTCCCAATGATCCGTTTATCCCCCGACTTTTGCAAGGATGTGAATAGATTAGTACGTTCACATCCTTGTAGTATGGCGAAGTGTGGATAGATTAGTACGTCCGACACTTGCGTTTGTTTGCGAGGCAGGATTCCCAATGATCCGTTTATCCCCCGACTTTTGCAAGGGTGTGAATAGATTAGTACGTTCACATCCTTGTTATGAGGATACTTTAACTCCTTGTATGCGTCTAACGTCCTTTGTTTTGGTTTGTCGTGAGGAGCTTCGCTTAGGATTGCTTTGATATCTTTCTGACGGCTTTTCTTGTTGGTTGCCCTTTCTGCGCATAGGGTTAGGGTCTTTGTTGGTGATGTATGTGGCTTGTTCCTGGTATTGGACCGGGGAAGCTTGCCATTACATAGTGATTTTTCCTACGCAAGGAGTGAACTTCATTAGTTTTCTTGTTTATTTACAAAGGTCGTGCATGGATGGAGTCAACTGATCTCCTATCCTAAATGTTCTACTTAGCATTTAAAAAGTAAAGATAGAGTATGTGCATGTCATAAGGGAAGGGTTATTCCCTTAGTGACGGGTTGATAAAGCTGGCTTCCTGCATGCGATGTGGGAGCGAAGAGCTCCTTGTTTGATCAGGTCCTCGATTTTGTTGCGAAGGGAGGGGCAGCCATTTGTGCTGTGACCCCATTTGTTGTGATAGTGGCACCACAATTCCGGATTCTTCCCGAGGAAGGCAATTCGGATCTCGCTGGGAGGAGGTAAAACATCCTTCAGGATGGTCTTGAACAATTCTTCCACCTCTATGTTTAGAGGTGTGTATTCTCCATCTTGGTTGTTGTTCAAGTCTTGTCTTGCATGCTCTTGTTCGCACGCCTCCTCGTGTTCTGCAGGTGGGCTGAACCACCCCAGCTCATTTGCGATTTCGATTGCCGTTTCCATCTTTTCCTTTAGGTCAGCCATAGACTTGGTTGTCCTCCACCCATGTGTTTGTCCGAACAGGAGAAATGTGGGTGAGTTCATGTTCAGGAAAAATCCATTGATCACGGCTGACTTGTCTGCAAAACTTGAAGTTGCGTTAATAGCAAATCGCTTGAAGTAGTTTTGGATGGATTCTGACTCTCCTTGTTTAATGTCCCATATGCTTGGGAGCATTGGGGCTTGAAGTGTTGGGAGCCTTTGTCCTTTGCTCATCATCTCGTCAAATCGCTTTTCGACTTCAGATTTGGAACACTGTCCCCTTTCGATGACTGCAACGTCCAGGCGGTTCTTGCATCTTAGTGCGTTGACATAGCATTTTCGTGCTGTTGTCTGATCGCCCAAGACTTCACCGATTCCTCCCTTTAAGCGGTATTTCAGCTTTTGATGTGCCGTTGAGGGCACCATCTCGTAGGGGTTTATCGTTGTTCTCCCAAGAATTCCGTTGTAAGCGCCGAGGCTTTCGACGATCACAAAAGTGATGTCGACTTTCATTGCGTTCCACCCTTCTCCTATCACAGTGGGAAGGGTGATTATTCCCAGTGGGTACGTAGCAGCTCCAGCAAAGCTTACTAACGGGAAATTTCCCGGCTTCAGGTCCTCTCTTTTCATTCCCAGCTGTTCGAGGACGTTAATATGAAGGATGTCTGACGAACTTCCCCCGTCGACTAGAATTCTTTTGACATCGAACCCGTTGATTTCCATCGTTATTACTAACGCGTCATCATGTGGGTAGACGATGTGTGCCATGTCTTTTCTTGAGAATCCTATCACGAGGTCCTCCTCTTCTGGTTTCTTTCTTTTTCCATACTTGGGGAGTGTGCTTGCCTGCGCAGCGTAGACATCTCTTGTGTTGGAGACTTGTCCTCCTGCAGCTGGACCACCATGAATGACGTTAATGACTCCCCTCTTTTTAGGAGGAGGGTTGTCAGTGGTCTTCTCCTTTCCTTTTTCCTTTGATGTGAATTTTCTCTTCACCTTTTCGATCTTTCCCCCCTGATCGACGTAGTGCTTAAGTCCGCCTTCTTGGATGATTCGATTGATTTGGAACTTAAGGCTTCTACAGTCGTCTGTTTCATGGCCGTTGACTTCGTGGCTTTCACACCACTTGTCTTGCTCCTTCCCCAGCTGACCCTTTCTGAACCCGAATGGCTCTTTCCAGAGGTTTTGCTCTTTCATTTCTTTCAGTATGACGCTCAGGGGAGCATTCAAAGGGATCAGCTCGATGGTATTGACATCTGCATTCTTGTCTTCTTCGATGTTGAATGTTCTTTTATGGGGCGGAGTCCATTGTTTTTGCTGGGGGGTTTGATTCTGCTTCGGGGGGCCTGGCTTGCTTTCATCCTTCTTGTTGCCTGGCTTGCCCCATTTGTCCCGTGCTGTCATCTTGTAATGCTCAGCGTCGATGTACTCTTTAACTCTTGCCACGAGTTCTTCCATTGTTTCCGCAGGTCTTGTGGAAAGCTTTTGGCCTAAGTCGTACCCGTGCCTACCCAGATTTCTGACAAAGGCATGAATGACTTCTGTCTCTGCGATGTTTGTTTGGATTTCGGAGATGTTTTGATTGAAACGGATGTAATAGCTTGCGAGGGACTCATTCCACTCTTGCTTGACGTCATCCAAGGCATTTGATCCTTTGATAATCGATCGTTCTCCCATGTAACGTTGGATGAACTTTTCTTTGAGGGACTGCCACGAGTCTATGCTTTTCTTTGGCAGGGAGAAGAGCCAGTGTGCGGCTGGTCCGCCTAACGTTTGGGGGAACGTCATGGCTATGTGGTGAGGGTTGTCAGTCCTTCCCAAGAGCATTAGTTCATGCTGCTGTACATGCTCTATTGGGTCTCCCTTGCCTCGGTATTTTTCTGGCCTTAGATTGTACAGTGCGTCTGGGACGCGACTGTATACCAGCTCGTCGGTGAAAGGGTGGGATGTTGTGTCTACCAATGTGTTCATCCCTCTCATTTTCCTTTCTTTTATCTTCTTCTCGATCAGCTTTTCGAGCATCTCCTCCGTCAACCCGGTTATTGGGTTATCATGATTATGGGGGTATGCTTCTTGGCCCATGCTTGCGCCTTGTTGGGGAAATTGCGCCTGCGTCGGGTTGTGTTGAGAATATCCACCTTGATATCCCTGGTATGTCTGAGACGGCTGCCTCCAAGCTTCTTCATTATATGGCCCTGTATGGTAGGGTGTTTGGGAGTGCGAAAGCTCCTGTCTTGTCCACTGCTGGGGGAACTGCCTGCTCTGCTGTGCATTCCCGTGGAAAGTCGGGGTTTTTGAGATTGTAGGGCCTCTTTGTTGAGGTGCATTCATTGGAGGCGCTTGCCTTGGAGGCGGGGGCATATTTGCTTGTTGCGCGGGAGGGGGCGGTGGCGCCCCGTATCCTTGGTTGCGCAGGGCTTCTCTTAGATGAAGCAGCTGCTCGAGTGCTGCCATCATTTCCGGGGTGACTGTGGGTGCAGTCTGTGCCCCTGGTGCTTGGTTGTATGCTCCCGCGTTTGGCATTCCGTACGGTTGTTCCTGCGTATTGAAGGTTTGGTGGGCGAAACCTGGAGGAGCGTTGGTTTGCTGTGTGCCCCCTTGCGCGTTACTCCGAGAGTGTACGCTTCTAGTTGGCATAGATGAGGCGACTGAGGCCCCGCCTTGGCTTTGCGGGGGAGCTCTCTGCGGAGGAGGTCTCATGCTTGACTCCGGAGCTGGAGTTTTCCTTGGACGTCCTGGTCCTCTTCTCTTCGTCTTAGTCGGCGGTGGCTGCTCGTTGCTTGCCATGCTGTTGGTTCTGTGGGTGATCCGCAGACGGCGCCAGTGTTTCGACCGAGTTATGGCGGGCTTTCCGCCGGATAACTTGTCGAGGTCTTCTAGTTGGATGTGGGCTAAATCCGCCTTCTAGTGTCGCGCGCGGGCTTTAGCTTTGTCTTCCGAATGAGGGCAAGTCTCTCTGGGTCTCTAGCGGGACGTCCGTCGGCACCTGCAAAGGAGCGTTACCAAGCAGTCCCTGTGGAGAGGGGGGGGGTGCTTGGCGTGCTCACTCCGACGTTCAACATCAGTAGTTTTTCTAGAGAGAGAAAGAGAGGGTTTTTAGAGAGAAGTCAGAGCTTTTTCCCGAGCTTGCCCAAAGTGATTTTGGAATGAATTCCATTTGTTCACCCCCAAGGTGGCTATTTATAGGCAACCTTGGACCGTAAACCGGTTTTGACCCGGTTCGATGGGGAAATGTGAACCGGGATGCAGGGGTAAGCTCTGGGAAAAGGGGGTCTGACGTACGTCTCAGGCGGCTGTCATGAACGGGACGCGCGCGCCTCTGAAACAAAGGTCTCGGACACATAGGAGTTAGTGTAAAAATCGGGTCTCCGTATACGTCCGAGGTAAAATGGGGGGTGTGCGCGACACCCCCCGGGTGTGGAACTTACCCGGAATTCCGGGTAAGCTGGGGCTTACCCGGAATTTCCGGGTAAGCCCCCCGGGGATGCCGGGCAAGCTCAAAACTTGTCCGGTTTTCCCCGGTTAGCTTGAATTTGGACTTTTGCGGTGAGTCCCGTACGTGCATGAGGTCCGAATAATTAAAACCGAGCCCGGATCACGCGTATGTCCATCAGGCTGCCTGTCCTTTGAATAGAAAATCAGTGAGTGCCTATTATGTTAAGCTAGGTGAGGCAATGGTAGGTTGGAAAGTGAAGAAGCAGGAGACCATTTCTCTTTCAAGTGCTGAAGCTGAGTATAGATGTCTTAGAGTGGCAATTCAGGAAGCTCTTTGGGTTAGTAGACTCCTAAGGGAGTTGGGTTTGCCTTTGTGTTTGCCCATTCCAATCTATACGGATAGTGAGGCTGCTTTGAGAATAGCTAGAAATCCTGTGTTTCATGAGCGCACAAAACACATAGAGCTGGATTGTCATTTCACAAGACATCACATTGGTTCTGGGATAATTAATGCCATTCATGTTGCTTCTAAGGATCAACTTGCTGATTTGCTTACGAAGGCCTTGGTCAAGAAACAACACATTGCCTTATTGAGGCTTTTTGGCATAAAAGATGTGTTTCACGAAAAGAAGAAAGAAGAAGAAAAAGGTGGGGGAATATAGAACACATCAAGCTTGTGCCTTAGTTATGTTTGCACAATGCTTGTGTGTGCCTGCACAATGCTTGTGGTTGTTCTCCTCCTTTCCTATGTACGTAGCTAACTTAGTATATATAGTTAGTTAGATCATATTGTACAAACTGATTTGGAGTTTATGTGAATAATAAGATCATTGCATTCTCTAAATCCTCTCAAAGTTTATAAACACAAATACCTTCAAGCGATTTTTTAATACAAAAATAGCTCTGAACCCTACAAGGAGTCGAATTTACACGAAACTCAAGAATAAAAAGTTGTGTTGTGATAGCATTTTGAACGCAATGGTGTTTTGATTTGACATTTATTTAGGCCTGTCGGAACGGGTCGACCCGTGACCCGAAACTCGTGACACGTGGGTCAATATGCAATCAACCCGAACCCGATCCGAACGTTATATCATCGGGTCAACCCGTAACCCGTCCTTAAATTCATATGTTTCTCTTCGGTCGCTGACCGCTGCTTGCTGCTCCTCTCATTCCATCTTCGTTGCCAAACTTTTCTCTTCTCCGAACTCGTTATTTGCTACTCCAACCTATCAAAACTCCATCTACATATCTCTGTCAATAATTCTATCCCCGCCATATAGAATCCAATCGTCAATTTCGAGTTATCAGTTCAGGCGTCGGGAATTCTTTCTAAGTGACTAAGAGTAGCACGCGACTTAGATTTTTGCTTTTTTGTCTCCGCTTATTGTGAGTCGTGCCCGTGTGTGAGGTCTGTGATTCTATTAGTTGAGTTGTGACTATGTCTAAGTGCTGACTGAGCCTTTGAAATTGATGAGAAGAAGATTAGTTGATAGAAAACAGAAATTGATGACGCTATGGTTCCCAAATTTTTGTTTGTTTGATTTTAATTTTACTTTTGCTTTTAATATTTTATATATTAATTAATATCCATAGTTTAATTATATACGGGTCAGACGAGTCGGGTTAGGGTCCAATATCAGAACCCGAACCCGACCAGTTTTTTCTCGGGTCAAATTCGGGTCAACCCGAAACTGACCTGACCACTTAAAGTTAGGATCCGAACCCAATCCGAGCTCGGGTCAATTTCGGGTTCATTTCGGGTTAGGTCCAAAATTGACAGGCGTACAATTATTCATGGGTTTCATACAAATCTGACTCCCAGTAAGATTCAATAGTATTTTTGTTAAAAAAAATTGCTTATAGGATGTTTGTGTTATTAGTTTCTATATGAAAAAAAAAAAAAACTCATTTTGCCTCTCTCAAATTATTTATAGAATAAATACCCTCTTTCAAATGAGTGGACACCTAAAAAAGTGTAGTTTTCCAATCATTTTAACTAACTAACTAATTGCACCAAGTTCCAACTTTATCATAGGTGTAGTATCTTATTTGATTTCATTAGTTGAGTATTTGTTGTTGTTGGTTTTGTATCTATCAAATATATTTTTTTATACCTTTTTACCACATAATCTATCCTATTTTATTCGGTTAGTTATAGATAATTATGATTACATAATATCTAACATTTTTCATTAAGCTCACTGATGGTATAAAATTTGATTATGCGGAAGTATCTTTATACCAATATAAAATGTGAATGTTGTACTCACCCTTAATAGGTACCTTTTCAACATTTTTAATTTTATTATTATTATTATTATATATATTATATTTAGTTCCCATAATAAAATTGATGATTTAGTCTTTATTATCTTTGAGACCCATCTATTTATCTTTACTATTATTTAAAAATCATTTCGTTAAATTTTGTAATTTTTATTTTTTAAGTTCGCTTAATTGACATGTCGCTGTAGTTATTATTAAATTCTCAATCCAATAAATTTATCAATTAGGGATGCATATCTCATGCCCCACTCTTCTTGTTCCAGATCGTGTCTCATCGTTAAGATTTTGACACGTGTGTGTAATTAATTTTGTGGTTTTTTTTCTCTAAAACCCTACTGAGATTTGTGAAACCTAGAAGGAAAATTAAATTTAAGGACACATGTCAAAATCTAAATGGTGAGGCACAATCTGGGGCATGAAGAGTGGGCAGGAGATCTGAATCCATCAATTAGAGTCATCATTAACATATGATATGCATTCAATATGTGCAAATGTCGGGTGCATGCATTGTTTCATTTACCATATCACAGATTTGGGGATGTTCCGCCCTTTGACATTTTTGTATCGCATAAATCAGTCACTTGCCAACTCATATAACCTATCAAAATATGGATCAACCGTAGTTCCTGAAGTTTGACTAAAATTTTCATTAGTTAAATTGCATTAATTTTTTTGCTAATTCACTTAACTTACATGTTACATTAATTATCATTAACTTCTTAATGCAATATACCTATAAATTCGAGTCACCCCCAAATTATGATATGTATTCAACTCGTGTACACTTAGAGTACATGTTGAAATTTTTTTGTATATGTGTCAACAAAGGTTCTTGAATTTTGACCTTTTACGGATAACATGTTACTCATCGTCCATCATTTAGGATCTCGAACTATTAATTTAGTTCTTCCATTTGTCAATTTAATCAAATTGTGTACAACCTAATTAGTATTTAAATAAATAATTGATGTAAAGTCAAGTATAAACTTTTGATTTTAATGAATTGAATTTTCCTTTGGCGTTAAATCAATTTTTGTTGGTATTATGGTATAAAATTGCATGGAACGTGTATAGTTACGTTTGTATAGGTCAAACTGTTCCACTAATGACTCTAAGTGGTTAAGTACAAGTTTACATTCTTCACTCATCAAGTTGATGAGTTGAATACAACTTTGTCGTTAGTAACCCACGCCATACGCGATGTAACTCATTATTAGTTCTAATTGTAAATATATATACATGTAAAGCTAATTTAGTACCGTAATGGAAAACAATAGTTAATTTTGTACATAATTATCATCTTTCTATTTTTTTCGTTGTGAATTACATTGTGTCGTTCTTTTTTTCTCCCAGCCCTTCAAGTTGCCCATGTATTAATTAAATATCATCATATTAGAAAGCTTAAGATAAATTATATATCTTGAAATTTAGATGACCGATACGCGTGCAACGCACGCGTTAATAACTAGTATAATTAAACATGTAAGTATTTTTTAGTTAAAACATGTTTATTACACTTTAAATTAAATTTAAGGGTTATTTACCAAAATGCTAGCTTATATTTGAACTCTTAGAAAAATTGTTACTTGATTTTATTTTATTTTTACAAATTTATAGTTCTTGTTTGAGCACTCGGATAAACTGTTATCCGGAGTTTTATTTTTTACAATTTACTAGCATATATTTCGTTTTGTATACAATTTACTAGGTAACCGTTTGTCCACAAATAAAATACGAACTACTAAATTTGTCCATAAAGCTAAACATGTGCTATAAAATTGTAAAAGAAAACTCTGAAACGAAATTTAAATTAGCAAATTATAAAAAATAAACTCCAATTAACAATTTGTCTGACTATTTAAACATAAACTAACAATTCAATAATTAACTCTATATTTAAAACATAAACTTAACAATAATAGATAGATAAGAGAAAAAGCAAGCGTGGCCTAAGGAAATAAAAATTACATGACTTGGTATTATTGTCGTTCTCATTAGTCTAATTGTGTCGGCGGCATTGCTTTTCTGGAAGATGACATTTTAAAAGCCACACTTAATATATTTAGAGTAAGGATACATGATGATTTATGATTAATTAATTTGATTTTTGGCAGCGATTACTTATTCTATTTAGTAATTAGGCAATTAGCTAGTGTGCGTGTGGGGCACTCTCATAATTAATTAATTATGTCAATCATAATCAGCTGAGAATATATAATAATAAATAAAATGGATTAAAGTTTAGGTTTTCTAAATATACATTTATTTTGTTTTGATGGGTGCAAGGTTTGGCTTTTATTCTGTTTCGTTTTAATGTGTTTGTTTGGATTTGGACTTTGGAGTGAATAATTATACTTGATTATTAGTTATAAGAGTTAATAATTAGATAATAATTGAAACTCGCTATCCGAATTTTAATTTTTAAATTATTTTACTTAAAATTCCAATTTTCAAGCAAATTTGATACATATGATACAATTTTTTTAATTATCAAATTGGACATAAATTGAGAATATTTCGGCCACATTAGGTCTTTTAATGTATACCCAAGATAAAGTTGATTATATCACAGCAAAATGCATTTAATTAAACATTTAATTGAAAGACACTATTGAAATTGAGTGGAGGTCCAATTGAGTGTTTAATTGAATGTATTTTTTTTATAATCATTTCAATTTATTACAGAATACATCTTTTTTACACATAAAAAAAACTTGTGGCCAAAACGTGCTTATTTTCTATCCAATTTGACGAAATTTGTAAACGATATAGTAATAAACTCTGAAATTAGAAATATATGTAACCAATTTTAAAAAATTAAAATTTGTGTATCGAATTGTAATTAAATTAAAGTTCACGTAGCGATTATGCTACTAACCCTAGTTTTAAATTTTCTCCTTTTTAGTTTATTATTATTTGTTTTGAATTTTTATAAGTGCAATGTTTGCTTTTAATTTATGCTTAAGTATTTAAAAAATGTAAAGTATTTGTCTAAACTCTAAACCATTTTTTAGGGAAAATTAAACACAAAATATATAGCCTAAAACGATGATAAAATTACATAAGTCAACCACACCTATTTTGTTCAAGCTGAAATTTTTTATTCCGGATTTTTTTTAATAAAAAACTATAAAATATTATTTTGTTCAAACCTTATGTACCATTACTATTTACCATATTGGTTCATGTAAATGGTAGTAAGAAGGATATACATTTATACACTACTCTTCCTACACCATATCATGTGGTTATCTTGACATGTGTCATTTATATTAAATATTTTTCTTATATATATAGTTCACCAATTTCAGTAGATTTTTTTTTTATTAAATATCATAAAATTAGTTACACTAAAATTCAAGTGAGATTATTAGAAAAATAATATATAGGAAATGTAAGGTATTGATACTGATCTCAATTATGTTGGGCTTGGTCCAAAATATATATAATCTATAAATGCAGCATTTTTATGAAGATGGGCTTAACAGCCCACTAGTCGAGCCCAAAGAATTTCACCCATATCGAAATCAAACTCTAGCATATTTGTCGTCGTTTGTTTTACTTTTATGAAGCTGGGATTGAGAGTAAAATTAGAGTTAATTATCCAATTGTTCGTTCACTTGTAAATAATAATATAATAAATTGCTATCTGATTTTATTTTTTTATAATTTGTTAACTCATATTCCGTATTGTGGACAATTTTATATATGAGGTTTTATTTAAGACAATTTAATAGTTTATTTATTTTCGTGAATAATTTGTTTGTTTAGGTTTTACTTATGGAAAAATTATTAGTTATCAAAGTGTCCACCAAAAAAGAATTCCGAGCTAGCAAATTGTACACAAAGAAAAACCCGAACTACCAAATAATCAAGAATAAAATTCCAGCTAGCAATAGGGATGGGCAAAAAAACCGGTCCGGAACTGGACCAGACCGTTTGAACCGGTCCGGTCATGACCGGTTCCAAACAGACCAGGTTTTGCAAGTGGAAACCGAGCTAAGAACCGTTTGTATACTTCTGATGGAACCGGTTTTAAACTGGACCGGGCTGGTTTGGACCGGCTTTTTTTTACCCGGACTGATTTTGGACTTGTTTTTTGTTTTGTTTTTATTTTTTTATTTTTATTTTTAGTGTAAATCTATAAATAAAAACGGGTCGGACCGGTTCCGAACCGGTTCTGGACCAGACTGGTCTGCTTTTTATAAAACAGTCCAGAACCGGTCCAGATTTTGTTGGTCAACTCTTAATCAACATCTAATTCGGTCCGGATCGGACTACTTAAACCAGTTCTGATCTGGTCCAGACCGGACCAGTCCAATGCCCATCCCTAGCTAGCAATATGGCTAAGTACTCAAACATAAGCTATCAATTGTCCAAAAATAACTGCAGCTAACATTTTATTCGAATGTCCAAACGTTAGCTATCAATTCGATAAATTTGGTAATTATGCCATAAAAACACCTAACATTCTTCAAACTCTTCTTAACTGCAAATTAATTGAAAACTTCTCTCAACATCTATATATCTCCACTTTCCATTCCCTCTTAACCTTGGCTATAAAATCTTCAATCCTTACTTCCAATTCATCATCACAATTTTCATCCTCCTCACACTCACATTCTAATTCATCATCCACTATCACTACATTGGTATAACTGTGACTGCTTATTGCTTCTTCTACATTGGTATCCTCATGATGCTCCATTATTGTTTCTATTGCTTCCTCATCCACCAATATTGGAGTAGAAGCTTCATTCGAACCCGAGTCATTAGGGTTTGAGGCGACGAGGATGACAATGATGAGGTTGCACAAGCAGAAAACGAAGAGGGTACTCGACGCTGCTTCAGGGATCAGAACCCGTGCCGCGTCAAATATCTCTGCCATTAATTATTGTTTGCCGGGTTTTTCGTGTCAAATTGGTATGATTGTGAATAGAAATATCAAAATGGTTGATTTGTAGAAGATGAGGAATGAAGATGAAGATTGTTGAACAAAAATGGTAGATACTTATATGTATGTCCTATGAAGCTAAAGAGTGCAGGGGAAGACTTATTGCAGCAGAAGCTGTTGAGTTAGTTGACTATGAGGTGTGGTGTGGAAGCTAATTGCAGTTGGTGTAGAGTGGAGATAGGTGCACTTTAAAATAATAATGGGTACATATTTTAATAATCATTTACATCCCAATTTATTGTCATTATTATATTTTTCTACTTTTTTCGATGTATGTATGTGGTGCTTAAAAATACCATCATACTTTGAAGATGTACCGATTTTGTTTCTAACTTTATTTAGGAAATTTTATTTTAACTTAATTTCTCAGTTATTAAAACATTATAAATAATTAATGAAATAAAAGAGAAAATATATATTTTTTAACGTATATCTAGTTACAAAATTTTGATCCGCTCCAATATACAACTTTAACTTTAGAAGTTAAAAGAGAGACAATCATATAATAATTAATTGTGTTTCAGTTACACTTCTCAAAATTATGACTCTAGTTATCATGTGTTTATATCTACTTTAGAGGTTTAGAGGTGTGTGTAACTCATTAAATTGTTGATTTAAGTCATTATCTCTCCTGATTTAATAACAGAGAAAATAAATTTACATAAACCCAATTCTCAAGATTAAATAAAGTTGGTTTTGGACCAACTTATTTTTAAGATGCATTAGGCAAATATTCAATTAAATATTAATTTTGATCACGTTTTATTTTAAAATAGAAAAACAAACATAAATTTTATTTTATTTTATTATTATACGGTTGAAAGTTTAGTATATTTTTATAAAAAAGAATAGATTTAGTTGTTCTTTTTAATGGTTAATAAAATTTGGTTCTCTTTTTGTAATTAACCCTTTTTCATATTTGAATTATTTTAGGTTAATTCTTCCGTCAAAAAAGGTTAAACTTAAACAATCCCGCTCTATTAGAGTATTAACCGTAATTTTCCGTGTCTTTGACCTGGAGATCAGAAGTAGAACCCCAGCCCGCCGAACAAGAGGACGGAGGCAACTCTTCTGCTCCGGCGGTCAGTTCATCTGGCGTATATCGGCTGTCCATCTGTTGTGTCGAATGCATTCGCCGATTGATTGGATACTAAAAGTTGGTTGTTCGAGTTGATGTTAGGGCTGTGAAGATCGTTCGGTTCTTCGATTACGTCAAGGTAGATGCTTTAACTTTAGTGTGTCCATTTCGAAAGCGTGGTACTTGTTTAAAGTTCTAAAATTGATTTTTTTGGCCGAATTGCAGTTCTAGAGCACAGACAGTGCTGCTTCGTTAGGTTTTGTGGTTCAGATTCTTCGTTCTTCCTCTCATTATAAAAGGTTTGTTTCCTTTTTACTTTTCTAAGTGTTTTGAACTTTGCTTTCATTTGGGTTCTCTTCAATTGCTGTGATCTAGATGAAACTTGGGTCTTATAGACTAACTTATGTTTCAGCTCTTCAGTTAGGGCTCATTACTGTGTGTTCTCTTGAGTGGTGGTTAATAGTTGATGTTACTCTTTCTTTTGTGACTTCCTATGATAATGCAGAGTGCTCCCAATAATGAGGACTAGGAGGACCATTTTGGGTGAGCAGCCTGAGATTGCAGCATTCCATGGCCAAAGCCCTACCGAGCCTGCGACTCCCTTTGCTGCTGCTCACCAGTTACAATCTCATTATAGCAACTATTATGGTGATCTCATAGATGTGCCTAGTAATCAGAATCAGTCACATATTAGTTATTCTGAACCTACTGATACCACCTCTGGTATATATAGATTGATTTGTTTCTTACTCGCTTCACGACTATGAATTACAATTTATTCTTAGTATTTGTGTCGGGTCGTAATAGGTGGTCGTACTAAGAGGAAAAGGCGAGGAGGGAGAGGGCCCACAGTTATGCGTGATCTTTGGGAGCAGCCTCAACCGGAGCGTACTAAGGTTTCATTCAATAGTTCAGGCCAGCCTAATGACAAGAACACAACTAGTATTCTAGCTAATTTTCTGGGTACTGTTGCACGCAATGGTAATCATGCACCTCTTCAGTTCACGAAGTGGGCGAAGATGCCTGAGAGTTATAAAGAGGACATGCTGAAACTCGTAAAGGTTAGTTAGTAAACCCAATAAATACGTCTTTGTCCAATGTGAAAGGTTAAATTTTGGCGGTGATACTTATGTTTCGGTTGATGAAACTATACTTATCTGGGTGTGCAGTTGAAATTTGAGATTCCCGAGGGTGTCGATGATTTTATCATCAAATCTCTTTCTGACAAGTGGAGGAACTGGAAAAGTGCAATAAGAAAAGCGCATTTTGATCCCACAAAGTCAGTTGAGGAGCATCTAAGTATGGTTCCTCCTAGAGTAGAACAAGACCAGTGGAAGGAGCTTGTCATGTATTGGTTTTCTCAAGAAGGAATGGTATTATTGGTTTATTGCTGCATAACTTACCCACTGCATATACTCTGTTATTTCTTCACTTTCTGATCACAATTTTTAATTGTCTATTCAAAGGATGCTAGTGTTAGAAATAAACTTAACCGGAGAAAAAGACAAAATTCGTGCCATCATCGCACGGGAACTAGAAGTTTTGCTGTGGCTAAGGAGATTGAGGTAGATATAACTCTACACTTTATCACATTACATAATTTCTCCATATATGTTAATTTGGGCTCTTTGTTGAAATACTCATGCAGCGAGAGAAATTAGGCCGTGAGCCAACACGTGATGATTTGTTAACAACTTACTATGCAAAGTCGAATACTAATCCTACAAATGAGGTTACGGGAGAAGCAACTGTGAGTTAGATAGACAAAGATCATATAGTTACCAAATTTTTTCATGATTTATTTTCTTATTTTCGACCTATATGTATGTGTTTAGGAAAAATCAAAAGAACTGCTCTCAGAAGATAAACAAGGCTCAAGTAGTGGTATGAACCTAAATAATCTTTTCTCACAAGCTGTGGAGAAGGATGGACTAGGTCTGTCGGAATCTCGTGGTGCATCTTATTCATTAGCAATGGAGTATAAAGCTGCTTTTGAGAACATGCAAAAACACTGTGGGGAGCTGAATAAGAAGCTGCAAGAAGCTCAAAGTGTAGGGAATAATGATAGCCCCGTTGTTCAAACCACGTCTTTAAACCATCAGAATAATTCGTTTGCATCAACTTCCGTATTTAGGCCTATTCAGGTACTAGAATTTTTTTTTTTGGTTCTTGCATATGAAACTATACCATAAATGATTCTCAACTACTTGTCTATAGGCAAACCATGTTTATTTTTTTGTATTTTTTTTTGTTTCGCTCGATAGGTGGAAAGTTCCGAGAAAGATAAGCAGTATTGGACAAAGGAGCGCACAGAAATCTTTTGCAGGTTGTGCATAGAGCAATCAGAGCAAATTCATCGTCCTGGGACGCATTTCGATGACGAATCTTGGGGAAATATCGCTGAACTGTTTATGGAGCTCACTGGTAAGAATTATGGCTCGGATCAACTAAAGAGCAAATGGAATAATCTCAAGGAAGAATGGAAAAAATGGAAGCAGCTTATAGATGGTGAAACCAACTTGAGATGGGATCCTCAGAAGTACACTATTGATGCAAGTGAAGAATGGTGGAAGCAAAAAATTGAGGTCAGTAATTCTTTTCTATTCGACCACCTTTCCTTTATAATGATGTTAATTTGGGGATATTCTACAAAGTGTGGAATTTCAAAATGGAAGTGGACAAAAAGGTTATCTTTCAATGAAAGTCTGGACTTAGAAAACTGATTCCTGGAAATAGTAATTAATTGATATTTTTTTTACAGAAATGGAAAAAAATTTCATTTTTATCTCAAGTATCACTTTTAGTTTCTTGCTTTGTAGCATTGCTCATTAGTTCGTTAGTCTACATTGAAAGTGATAGAAAATACTACCTTTTTAGGGAAAATGGAAAGATCACATTTTTACCTGCTTTGTAACATTGCTAATTAATTTGTGTAGCTTAAGAGGAGTTATTGTTCATTTTTTTCTCAGATGAACCCTGAGTTTAGGAGTTTCAGAACAAAAGGAATCCCACCTAGTCTCGAGACATTGCTGGATTCAATGTTCATGAATACCGAGACACGATCTCAGGATTCTCCTTCCAATTTCAATGATGATTTTGCTGGTGGTAGCGGTGATGATGATGATATGCATTCAACTGATGTAAATATCAATGAAATTATTGCTGATTTGAGTTCTAAGAGCAAGGCAGTGGCACCCAAACCAATTGCCTGCAGCAACATGCTGACGAACAAAGAAATTGGTCAAAACAATGCAGAATTGAGGCTAAAGAAGAGCAAGAACACGATGATGACGATGAACACAGTCAATAAAATCAAAGCAAAGAAGAGCAAATCGAACGAAGCTGCCAATTTGAAGAAGCAGCTCGACAAAATTTACTCGGCTGTGGCCAAGAGTCAGATCGTAGTAAACACATCTCGTGATCCTCCATCAGTGGAGACCACTTATGCTGATTTTGTTGAAATGTTGGATGAGATTCCTGAGGTTGAGCAGAATGATAAGCTTCATTTCTTTGCTTTGGATCACTTGAAGGAGAAGATGAATCAAGTTATATTCAAGAGCTTCAAGAGTGATGAGAAGAGAGTGAATTGGCTGAAACATGAGTTGAAGAAGCAGATACTGCGGTAAATTCGACATATTTTGACTTGGGGCCTAAGAAAGGGATAGTTTGACTTGGGGGCCAAGAAATGCATCTGGGTGTGGATAATCTAGTTTGTAATTGTGGGTGTGATCATGTCTGGTTAGTGTTTATGAAGAATCTAGTATTGAGCTTTTCTTGGGACCTGAAATTGATTGTAGTAGAAGATGAGGGTCTGAATGAAATTCTCAGCTAATGTTTATCCAAGAGTACCTTTTTGAAAATTCCAATCTACAAGGGAAGAGTGATATGAATAGGGCTGGCGATGGTGAGGGTATGGTGCGAATAGCACTAATACCATAACCATACCATATTTTTTTCACTCATACTATAACCATAACCATAACCACTGCGGTTATGATTCTTCATACCATAACCATAACCATAACCATGGTTTTTAACCACGATTAAACCATTTAACCACAATCATTCAAACTAATACAACATCATTGTCTCATACAAGAAAAATAAACATACATTCATTGTTTCATACACAAAATCCAAATTAAACATAACTTTCACTTAATTAAAAAAACACATCTTCAATCTCCTATCACTTGCGATCCTCGATCCTCATTCGCCATCACTTCTAATCGTGGTTACCTAATAATAAGAAATATAGAAACAAAAATAATGGGTGAGAAAGGGAACAAAATAATAATTATAATATTTGAGTAATAATTAAAGTATAATAATAATGTATATATATATATATGTAACAATATAAGTATTAGTAATATATATATATATATATATTAATATTATATATATAGAGGTGATGGTTATAACCGTGGTTATGGACTGAATACCATAACCATAACTATAACCATTGCGGTTATAAGATTCATCACCATAACCGCCCCTCACCATAATGGTGCGGTTAACCATTGCGGTAAATGGTGCGAATAACCATGGTTATTTGATTTTCACCGCACCATTGCCGGCCCTAGATATGAATATGATAACATGAGGGGTACCTTGCATCAAAAAATTCTTCATGTAATCAGTCAAATGTTTCTGTGAAATGACAAATCACTACTTCAAGTTCGATTAAATAACCACTTCAAAGTAATTTTCCGTTTTTTTTTTTAAATTCCGTTTTTAATAGACGGACTCATATTTTTTTATTTGATATATTAAAAAATAATTCTCACGTATTGAATATTAATAAATAAATAAAGAGAGTAAAAACAAAAAAAAATGCAATTCTTTTTTGAATTATCCAAAAATGCGATAAACTACAAAAATTAGAATTTTAGAATCATCCAAGATTCAGTATGTTCCTATATAAAAATAGAAGACTTGTTGTATTTAAGGCCATTAAGAATTGTTGTAGAATAAAAAAAATATACTAATTAATTAAAGGTTTAGATTAGAAATTAATATATTTAATAGTAATGGATTAAAATGAAAAATAACTAGGATTAAAATTAGGGTATGGCTAAAATGCAATCGAGTTTATTTCAATTCGATTTCTCAGCCGTTAGATCACGAGAGAATCAATCAGAATTCAAGAGAGATAAAATATATTTTTTACACATGCATACCCTAATGGCTGAGAAATTGAGTTGAAATAAACTCGAATTTATCTTAGCCGAACCCTTAAAAATAATTACCAGGGCCTTAACTATTAAAATACAACTAATAACTATGGTTAATTTGGCAAAACTCACTAACAATAATTAATGTAAATTAGAGGATCCACAATGGTATTACATACTATACTTAAATTGGATCCAACATATATATATATACTAGAAAATAGACACGTGCGATGCACGTGTTTATCGAATTCCAAATTTGCGTACTTAAAAATAAAAATTAAGCAAGCTAAAGCAGTCATTTCGCTGAATAATCTACTAAGCCTTCATCCACAATATATTCCATTAAGGTGTCGATTCTAATATGTGTGGTTATGAGAGGGACAAAAAAAAACAATATCACACTCGATAATGAGAAAATCGCACATATAGAAGTAATGATCTAATTATTAAGAACATGTTGTGCATGTTTACTATTGATATGTATGTACTAATGATACGTATGTAGTATGTACTTAGTAATATAAATGATGGTAGAAACAAATCAATGTGACATTTTTTATAAATAAAATAAAAAGAGTCTATTACATGCATGTAGTACGTAGCATGTAAATGAGCATGAAATTTAACTAATATAATACTAAACGTCTTTGAGATTTAAAATTGGAGAGACTATTTTGATATTTAAAATCACCTTATGAAATATTTTATTTTTTATGGTAAAATTTAAATGTGAAGACACATGACTTTTGGGGTGAGGGTCATTGAGATTTTTATAGAAATAGTAGTTTTAAAATTTAAATGTAAAGAGACATGACTTTTGGGGGTGAGGGCCATTGAGACTTTTATATATGTAGTAGATATATATTTTAATGTAAAGTGTATAAAAACGTGCGACAATGGTTTTACATTGCATTCTTTAAAAATTGATGCTAGAACATGTGAAAATAACAATGAAATTTTAATAGAAAGTACTTTTAAGTCCATATGACAATGCATAACAACATTCTCTTTCCACTTTATGAACAACCATTATTTGACATGTGTCTGACAATTTTCTATGGATTTTTCACTAAACATTTCACACTTTAAAGATTTAATATTCTTTAAAATTGGGACCCAAATATTTTTACATAAACTATTCTTTAAATTTAAGGAACGCTCTATGTTTTATATAGCCAAATTTTAATTATAAATAAATTCATTTTATAATTAATGATAATATCTTATTTATAGTTGTTAAAAAAATTTAATAATAAAATATATTTAAAGAATGTAGTTAAGTAAAACTATTGGAAATTAAATATTATTTATGTGTATCTTCATTTTACGTGTTATTATTTAACTATTATTTTAAAGAATACAATTTATATAAAAACAAACATAAACGGACCTTTACCTATACATATGGACATTTTGTACATATTCATATTTTGTTATAGCTTTTTAATCTCTCCATATAATATCTAATATTTATATTATATAATAATCAAAATTGAGACAAAAATTGTCTTTGCCATTGTAAGAGGTAAAGACAATTCAAATTAAATTATTTTTTTTTTACAATTGATGATGTGGAGATGAGGTGGCTCAAAATGACAACCAAAATGACTTTGCCCATTGGAAGTGCTCTAAGGCAGGCGCTTGGATTGCTTCCCCAAGGCCGTCCTTGATATATGTTTCAGAATAGAGATGTGACTTGAAGTATATGTTTGTTTTGAGTTTCCATCCTTTTTAGATTTTTTTTTATATTTATATTTTTTATTTTAGAGAGCGTAATCTATGCAGTTAAAGACGAGTTTCTACGTAGAGACGGAAAGTTGTAGGTAGAGTTGAGTCGTAGAGTCGGATCGTAGAAACGTAAGTTTCTATTGATGTGCTAAAATAACATTATAAATGAAAAGTATAAATGTAATAAATGTAACTATGTAAAAGATATTCATAAAACTAGTAATATACCGTGTGTGACTTCTAAGGATTTTAGGGTTTAAAAATTGAAATTAGAACTAAGTAGAGAGAGCAGAATTAGAAATTTATTATAGAACAAGAAGATAAAATGTTGTCGTATACTATGCTAGTTCAAGAAGTAGAAGAAGAAAGACCAAGAGTCTTCTAATTTTGGGCAGTTTGGGCCTGTTTGATTTCTTCAAGTTGGGCCACCGAAATTGGAATTGGGCCTAGCATAAATAATTAATTATTTGAGTCAGCTTTTTAGAATACATGAATGGCGTATTTAGAAACGATAAAAACGGATAAAAACGTAGTCTTAACACGTTTCTACGACTTTAAGTCGCGTCTTTATACGTTTTTACTACGGTAGCGACTTATTCACGTTTTAACTCGTTTTATGATGTAAATACGTAGAAACGTACGTTTTTAAGACTTAAAGACGCGTTTTTAACTACAATAAGCGTATATTTCTCCTTGAATTTGATTCCTGACTTTTTTTTAGATTAATAAAATATCATGTTAACGCAATAAAAAAGAAGAAATCTATCTAACAAGATAAAGAAGATTGGATTTTGTAATTAGTAATGCATAGTTGATTTAAGCACTCTAAGCAAATAATAATAATAATTAAGGAAAAGTGTATGGTTGGATTGCATAATTAGAAAGAAAGATTGAATTTGGAAGTGCATTGGAATAGATGAAAGGTTAATCTCTAATTATCAACTTTTAACCTTTTCTTTTGATGAAGAGCATAAAACTGACAAAGCAGCAAAGCAAAAGGCAAAAGCAATTTTGACAATAATAACTAACTTAAAAACAAAGTCTGCAAAGGAAGATAGATAGCATAAGGGAAAAGATGATGATGAACCAAGCCAGAGAGGGGAATGGGTAAAGCAATGGAATCAAGTTTGAAAATATGATTCTAAACATATAAAATTTAAACATGAAATTTTTTATTAACTTGTACACAAAACTTGTTTTTATTTGAACATAAATGATTATTTATGTTTTTTTTAAAAAAAAAAAAATTCCCGAAATGTTTTTTTTTCGTAAACCGAAATGTTTGAGTTCTGTCTAGATATAGAGGATCACTCTTTTCCTTAGTTTTACATAATGTAAAAAGAAAAAAAAAATAAGAAAATCTTTTCATGAAATTTACAAAACAAGCTTTGACTATTACTTTAATAGATCTTTTATTTTTGGTAAACACTTTAATAACGATCTTTTATTATTCTTCCTTAGGCATAACTCACACCACCCACCATATCTGTCACAGATCGTGCCTTACTGTTAAGATATTAATACGTGTATAGAGTGTAATTAATTTTGTGGTTTTTTTTTATTCTAAAAACCTATTGGGATTGTTGAACCCTTAAAGGAAAATTTTAAACCTAAGGACATATGTCAAAATCTTAACGATAAGACACGAAATGGGATGAAAGAGTGGGACATGTGATCCGAATCCGCATAAATTAACATCATTGCCATGAAAAACATGGTGGAAATCCACATATAATTTTTTTTCTATTTCAGTAACTAGTTAAATTGTTCTCTTTATTTTTTTTATTTTTTATTTTCTCAATAAGTTCCGCATTTTATTAAAAAATGATAATTGTAATACAATATATATATATATATATATATATATATATATATATTTTCTCGCAGGGTGTCCATCAAAAGTATATCATCCGTAACATATTTATTCAACACATAGAACAATATCCGCCCGCACTTAAATTAGTTCATAAGAAGTAAAATTTAAACCTAAAATTAAACGTTGAACGTTGAATATGTATATATATATACATATATATATATATTCAACGTTCAACGTTTAATTTCAGGTTTATACTTTACTTATGGACTAATCCTGCAAGTGCGGGCGGATATTATTCTATGTGTTGAATAAATATATTACGGATGCTATACTTCTGATGAACATCCTGCGAGAAAATATATATATTGTATTACAATTATTATTTTTTAATAAAATGCATAATTTATTGAGAAAATAAAAAAAATTAACAAAGAGAACAATTTAACTGTTTACTGAAATAGAATTTTTTTTTTACTCTAAGTTTGATTTTAATTTAATACATCATATTATGTTTTGTAAAGTAGAAAATATGGTGGGGGACATACAATATAATAAGAATTAATAAAAGCAAAGGGAAAGAAAGATGAGTAAAGAAACTAAAGAGAAAGCTGCACCTTCACAAATGAAGGAAAAATCCATATGAGAGTCCCTTAAATTTTATAGCTTTGGTCAGAGAGCATCTTTACTCTAAAATCTAATCACTATACTATACATTACAGACAGACTGTCATCCCTGCAAAAGCAAGAAGAATGTTGACGTCAAAAGGGATGGAGCATGACGTAAGCATTCAGCCATAGGCACGCGCAGAAGAAACCCTAGCTATAGCTAAAGCTCTGTAGTACTGTTATTTTCTGTCGCAGACGACACGTCAGAAGAAGGACCAAGTCAAGTGATGAAGGTTTTGTCATAGCATGGAAGCTATGTCGGGCTCCGATAGTGCCAACACCTTAAATAAACGCAGTAGATTAGATTCTGCAGCAGACATCGCCGGTTGTCTATACTTGCATTAATTTTATTCTCACAGTAGATTCTATTATAAGAGCATTAGCTTGTAGGGGTGGCAATTCGTGCTAACGTGCGTGTCAATAATCGTGTCGTGCTAAACTTACTAAACACGAATACGAACGGTAAGCTTATCGTGCCACGTTTTACAAACACGGTACGAATAATTTCGTGCGTGTTCGTGTCGTGCTATCGTGTTGTGTAAGGATATATAGTTGTACATTCCGAAACGAGATCTTTAAGCAAAAAAACAAAATAATAAACTTTATATATAAAAAAACTATGATTAGTATGTCAATATTCATAAGTTAATAATATAGAGTATAAAACACTAAAAATTAAATCACTAACTGAAGTTTTTAAAAGTAATAAATAATATTTGTTTAAAAAATACTTAAGAATTAGTCTTAGTAGCACAACTTTATCGTGCTATCGTGCGTGTCGTGTTATGATACTCAAACACGAACACGACACGGAAGTTATATCGTGTTAATCGTATTCGTGCTATCGTTCTACTATATGCTAGCACAAACACGATTTTTCCGTGCGTGTTCGTGTCGTGCTATCGTGTCGTGTCACAAATTGCCAGCCCTAAATTTAGCCGTATTAAATTAAGTTTTACTCGCATTATAACATGTTTACTTTATACTTAAATCAATCATCTTTTACACTAGCATGGACTAAATGTTATGGATATAGTTTATTAGCTATCGTATTAAAATATATTATTATTAAGATTTTAATATTAGTGATAATGTTAGATTTATTAGATCTATCATTAGTGATATAATTAGATATTATATTTCATATTTTTATCAGTCAGATTATTCAATCTATTTAGATTGTACTGGTTTAGTCATATATAATTAGATACAAATATCAATTAATAAGATAAGCATATAGATTCTTAGGTAGATTAATTCTTAGGGTTATCAAGACCCATAACACGAAGGTAGAAATTTTGTTTAGAACAAGAATCGAGTTACGAACAAGATAACTAGTATAAAATATTTCACGGGGTAAATGTAAAATTTTAAAGGGCTAAATTGACAATAACTGCAAATTTTAGGGTAAAATTACACATTACAAAAAGTTGAGAGGCAGTTTATCATCCCATTGTAGCTTCGTCCATGTGTATCAAGTCAGTTCTTAAGCGGTAGAGTCTAGTATGAATATTTTTTAATTATCAGGTCTCAACGATTTGGACATGAATATATATAATTTTCTATTCTTAAGGCGTCTCAAACGTTAAATTTCTAATGTTTTAGTTAAGAGATACAATGTTCAACCATAATATGTAACATACTTACATAGTTAAGCAGGAGATAGCTTAATTAGCTAGGGTTTTGCGTTGCATGGCTTTGTTCCCTAGAAAATAATAGTTGAAGCTAGCTTTGGTCTCTCCGACATTATCATGCACCTGAGTTTGTTTTCTTTTACTTGGCCTTATTCAATTCATTCGCATGCTTTTCACACCATTATTTACCATCTATCTATCTATATATAAATATTTTTCATATATGTATATATACTAGGCTTAGCTATATATATCTTGTATAATAATTAAAATAAGACCATGACTTAATTAAGTAAATGTAATTCACCTAGACCTATTTTAATATAATGGGGTTTTTAACAATAAAATTTAATTGACCATGAATAATTTTTCATTCTCATAGTCACTTACATTGAACCCCTGACCTCTGGTTAATGGAAGAGGTCCGAACCACTACACCATTATTTCATATTTGGATGTACAAAAAATAGAAGACATTTATCCAGTGATAAACTAGGAGACATATTATTATTAGGGTTAACAGGTCTTTTGATCCATGATGTTTGACCACTTTTTGGTTTTGGTCCATGATGTTTTTTTTGCCTAGTTTTGGTACAATATGTTTGGAGATTTTTTTAGTTTAGGTCCGACCGTTACATTCAGTCCATTTTTTTACATGTGCAAGTCACGTGATCCACCCTAAACTTTCAATTTTGTTCAATTTAGTCCCTCTAATACTTTTCTAACTTTTTTTTGTTCAATTTAGTCCCGAAGTTTCAATATTTCAATTGGACATAATGTCCAATTGGGGTCAATTTTGAAACTTCGGGACTAAATTGAACAAAAAAAAGGTTAGGAAAGTATTAGAGGGACTAAATTGTAAGTTTAGGGTGGATCACGTGACTTGCACATGTCAAAAAATGGACGGAATGTAACGGTCGGACCAAAACTAGAAAAATCTGCAAACATATGGTACCAAAACTAGGCAAAAAAAAAAAAAAATCGTGGACCAAAACCCAAAAGTGGTCAAACATCATGGACCAAAAGATTTGTTAACCCTTATTATTATTATTATTAAAAAAATCTAGCTAGCCTCAATTATTAGATGCTACTAGGTAGATCATATTTGTTAGTATATGTGTATAGGTATATTATTATTCCGTTAATGTCCTAAGGTAATGATTGATTAACTAAATAAAAACAAAACTATAGGAAAAGAAACATCCAATCCAAGTTACTATGCAATCACATAAAGCAATCATCCATCACTTAAAAGTCGTATTTTTCTTCTAATAATTTATAATAATGATGGATTAGAAAGAAGATTAAGCCACCAAATATCAAATCATTTTCAGGTCCTTTAACATCGATCGATAAATAGACCAACATAAAGTACATTAAAGCACCTTTGCCACATGGATACAGTATCCACATGGATAGCTCTATTGAACGTTTTGACCAATACTTGTAAATTTGACTAGACTCTTTATACTTTGTTATAAGCAAATTAGTATGTACTTTTGAATAATTTTTCAATAACTACTCCACCTAAAAAGTTAAAGTTATTAAACATCAAACATAGATCGCATTTTGATCAAATTCTAAAACTCCTCAACCATCTTTTGTCGGGCCGTCTTATTCAAAATATATATTATATATTAATTAAGAATTTGGTGATGATGATATAAGAAGATTTTGTTTTTTAAGATGTAAGTCAGCAACCAATTATATCACATAGACAGTCACTAACTATGTATTTACTATTTATAGTGAATTCATTATAGGGATCGCAACGGGGTGAGGCATGTATCGCTTGCCCCGTACCCACCCTATGGGTCGAGATAGTCGACCCGTACCCGCCCTATACACATCTCGCGAGGCGGGGCAGGTCGACCCGCGGGTCGCCTACTAGAAGCACATACTTTATTAAAAACAATTCTAAACCCTAAATTATATATTTATATATATTCAAATTTAGCTTAAAATTTGAATTATAAATTTAAATCCAAATTAAAATACAAGTCACCAAACTCATTAGAATTCTTATTATTTTTACAATGTAGTATATTATCTATATAATTTTATATAATATACATATAATATATATACAAATGATAAATGTGCGGGGCGAGGCGACGGGGCGGGGCGACGGGGCGGGGCGACGGGGCGGGTCGACGGGGCGGGTCGACCCCAAAACCGTACCCGCCCCACGGGTCACAGATCGTGGGTCGACGGGGCAAAAACTGGGCGGAACCCCGCGGGTCAGCGGGTACCCGTGACCCGTTGCCACCCCTAATTCAGTATAGTTAAGAGAAAGTGAGCGCGCGGTTTTAAATATCTTGTAATTTTAAGTTTATTGAAACTTCTTTTTATGCTAATTATACCTTTTCATATCCGGAATATAACCGAAACCGGTTGGAACTAATCGGTTCCATTTGGAAAACATGTCAATTTTTTCCCCTTCTCTAACAAAATTAATATATATTTACAATAGAAGTATATAGTATATACATACCAATCTTACATATTGCCGAATAATAATACTACTTAACTAAGGTTTTCATTTAAATAACCCAAGGTTTGGCCAAAAAAAAAAATTAAATACTCCAAGGTTGGTTGGACCACTGGTAAAACGAGTTGTGTTCCCGGGAGCAACTCGAGTTCGAATACTATAATAGCAACCTAAAACCCTAGCAATTGAGGATTGGAAGAGAGAAGGAGAGAAAGCAAACTAACACCAAACTTGCGGCTCATCTGGTTGTATCCTTCAGTTGACAACCCCTCACCTTAATTAACACCAAGGCGACCTGGATCGGATCCAGGTCCTAGCCCACAATCCATACAAATGAAGGAACCACTCCCCTTAACCAACAAACAAAATCTCAAAACAAAACGGGTCAAGAATAAAACAAAAGAAACTAGTCCACTAGAAATAACAAACAACAAAAGGTGACCAACTTGATTCCTAAGACCTCCTCAAGGTGAAAACACAAAATTTCAGCCTTCATCTTCACAACCCGCTTCTTCATTCTCCCCCTCAATCTTGACTCATGGGTATATATTATTCATACAAAATCTTTCCCACCAAGTAATCATGCTACCTGGAAGGAAGAGCCTTCGTAAACACATATGCCACCTGTTCTTGAGTACACCTACATGAATAGCCTGCACAAAACCATCTAGAAAGTGAAACCTAGAAAAGTGGCAGTTAATTTCAATATGTTTAGTTCGTTCATGGAAAATAGGATTAAATGCAATCACGATGCCTGCCTCATTATCACAGTGTAAAACAGTGGGTTCTTCTGATCAAAGCCAAGCTCTGCTAGTAACCCACACAACCAAACTATCTCATAAATAATGTGACCAATACTTCTATATTCAGCTTCCGCCGAAGATTTAGAAACAGTGTCATGTTTCTTAACTTTCTAAGATATTGGGGAATCACCCAACTTAATCAAATAACCAATAAGAGAGCGTCTTGATTCTAGACAGATACCTCAATCTGAGTCACATAAACTAACAAGCCCAACCATACTATAAGAAGATAACAAATAATACACTTACCAACTTCACCTTTTACATATCGGACAATTCTCATAGCAGCATCAAAATGTTTTGCATGCCTCTACTCCATTTTCGATAATTCTCAATATCATTAAACATCAACAAAAGCAAGATGTGTCCAATATTATCTGAACTACGAAAAAAAAGAGGATGAAACGAGTGAACCTCGGTGCCGAAATCGTAGCTCGTGACTTCTTCGGCGACGACACTGGGGCTAGAAGTTTCACTGTCCTCTGGTTGCTTCGGTGAATCAGCCATCGCGGAATAATCATTGATTTAGACAAGACGAAGACGAAACGACGAAGCCGCTCTAAGTCGCAAACCAACGATCAACAGAGAAGGTCAATGAAAGATCTTCAGAACGGAGTTGCATCCAGGAAATCAACCAACAACAAGCACGATATCGCAACGGAGAAGGCTTTATAAACAACGGAAGATAGCGAATCTATAAATGGAAAATATATTCATTGATTACTAGGGTTACAAGATACTAAGCACACTCTATATATAGACAAACTAGGGTGCATGAAACTAATGATACAATAAGACAAGGGCAGGTGCACATGCACCATGTGAGCATGCTTGGCATGCTTGGAATTACTTAGGCACCATGACTTATATCATACTCCTATAGAATCAATCAAAGAAATTGACCCAGCAAAGGGGCGATTTATGGAGGTGAGTGAGGGGTGGCGGAGAGATGAAAAGAAATTACCAGGATCGACTAACAAGGAAGACATCACTGCTCTGATACCATAATAGCTTATTGAAATCCTAGCAATGTGGGATTGGAATAGAGAAATAAAGAAGACAAATAGACACTAGACTTGCGACTCATCGAGGTTGGTTTCTTCAATTGGAAACTCATCGCCTTAATTAACACTAAGGCGGCTCAGATCGGGTCGGATCCAGGTGCTAGCTCACAATCCATGCAAATGAAGGATCTAGTCCACTTAACCAGCAAACTAAAGCCCAAAACAAAACGGCCAAGAATAAAATAACAGAAAACAAAAGAAACTAGTCCAATAAAAATAACAAACAACAAAATGTGACCAACTTGACTCTCGATATCCGGCCGGAGACGCCTCCTTGGAGAGTGCTTTAACATTAATGCTCATGATCCGAAATTGCGAAAACAATCTTGTATATATATATAAAAAAAAAATGTAAAGTAAAACTTAACTCTTTTGGCCAACAAAAAAAGTAAAACTTAACTTATTAATAAAATGTTATGAAAATATTATTATAGGTTGTATTGTAATTAGGGTTAACAAGTCTTTTGTCCATAGTGTTTCACCACTTTTGAGTTTTGGTCTATTATGTTTTTTTTTTCTAGTTTTGGTACTATATGCTTGCAGATTTTTTCTAGTTTTGGTCCGACCGTTACATTCCGTCCATTTTTTTTATATTAAGTGACATGTGCAAGTCACGTGATCCACCTTAAACTTTCAGCTTTGTTCAAATTTGGGGTAATTGACCCATTGAGCTAGGTTTAGGGTGTCAATTCCCCCAAATTTGACCCATTAAACCTAGTTCAATTCGCCCAAATTAAACTAGGTTTAGGGTGTCAATTCCACCAAATTTGAACAAAATTGAAAGTTTAGGGTGGATCACGTGACTTGCACATGTCACTTAACGAAAAAAATGGACGGAATGTAACAGTCAGATCAAAACTAGATAAAACTGCAAACATATGGTACCAAAACTAGGCAAAAAAATAAACATCATTGACCAAAACCCAAAAGTGGTCAAACATCATGGACCAAAAGGCATGTTAACCCTTATAATTAAATTATATTGCTATTTAAAATGTTAATATTCAGTGTCCTAACTATCAAAGTGGTTAATTTCTAATTTTTGTCTACTGATTTTGGTATTAAGAATTATGTTTAAGCAACAAAAATATGTTATTTTTTAAATTTTCGAAGTATTAGGTCTGTTGCTTATACTTTAGGCTTACTTTATGCTTAAAAAACATATTTTTTATGTTAAATTTTATAAGAAAAAAAAATGGGAATCAACCAATCTAATAATTGAAAAATATAATATTAACATTTTATATATGAGACAACAATTAACAAGTAGCATATAGTTACAACTATTTTTAGATTCTTAACCCTAGAATTAACCTTTATGGATGAACCATCATAGTAAAACTCACTTGTAGTTGAACCAGCTGGTAAAGTTGCGTCTTCAAAAGTATATTATTGATCGGAAAACAGTGGACCAGAGAGCACAGCTTTTTTCTTTCCCCTATAAAACAACACCCTCTCCATCTTCTTCTTCTACATAACAAAAGCTTCAAGATCCATACTTGAAAAAAAAAAAACACTCCATTTCTCTTTCTCTCTCTATCTCTATCGCCATGGAAGAGACATTGGTAAACAGAAGAAATCAATTACAACAAGAAGGGATGGGGATGATGGTGTTTCCACCAGAAAGCCCAAAAGAGCCAATGGAGTATCTATCCAGGACATGGAGTGTTTCTGCACTTGAAGTCTGTAAAGCACTCTCCCTCTCTTCATCTTCATCTTCAACCTCGGTTTCGGCTTCTCTGCATCATTTCAACCACCTCCGTAATTCTTCTTCAAAATCTCTGTCTGGTTCTTCGTGCCCTACTCCTCCTCCTATCAGAGAGGAAGAACAGCTCCGTGTAGAAGAAACCCAGAACCACTTCTCTTTCAATTCGTCTGCAACTTCCCAGCTGGTTCTCGAACGGATCATGTCTCAATCGGTGAGTTTACAATGCGCTTAATTATTCAGAATTTTTGAAATGAGTAAGAAATAGTAATAGAGGAAGAATTTGCAGGAGGTGTCGCCGTTGACGTCAGGGAGGCTGTCTCATAGCAGCGGGCCGTTGAATGGCTCCGACAGCCCTCCGGTTTCTCCCCCTGACGACTGTGACGACATTGTTAAGGTTCATCTCTCTCTTTCTATTCACCTCATCAATATTACTTATTGTCATGTAGAATATATTCTATTTTCATTTTTAGTGTTAATTAGCAATTTTGCAATTTAACTTTTGGACAAATTACTGGCCGAACAATTATCTAAAGTAAAGTTGTAAGGGGCGTTTGAATCGACATAATATGAGATTATTTTAAACGTTAGATTACAAGTAATGTGAGCACAGTATAATGTAATGTCAGATTACAGTGTTTGGTTGTGTTATAATGTGAAGTATAATATGTTAGATTACATCATTTGATATGTGTTGTAATGTGCAGTGTAATGTGACTTTATTGTTATTATATTAATAGATGAGAATATATTATACATTAATATGATAAGATTTAAATGAGTATATAATTTGACAATAATTACAATGGACATTGCATTACAATGTACGTTACGTCGTTTGACAAACCAAACAACGTAATGTGGATGTAATGTGGGACGTAATGTGATATTACATCTCACATTACATCCATCCAAACACCATCTAATTTACTGTTAAATGGTGGTGGAAGATTTACATATTTTTGTTTTAACTTTGTATTTTTTTTTAAAGTTAGCTGGATTTTTAAGAAACTTGTGATTTATTAATTAAACTTTAGTAACCAATCATTTTAAAGTATTTTAGAGCATCCACAATGGTATTACGTAAAGATTACGTAAACGTGGGCCCTACATGATTATTTAAGTAAAACAACAAAAACTATCTACAGTGGTTTTATATAGCATTCCTTAAAGATGAGACCCACACGTAAATTTATGTTTTTACATAAAGCATTCCTTAAATTTAAGTAATGCACTATGTATTACGTAACCAATTTTTTATTATAAATTAATTCATTTTATAATTAATGCTAATATCTTATTGGTGGTTGTTGGAAAATCTAATAATAAAATATATTTAAGGAATATGTTTAAGTAATACGATTGTAGAGAAAATATTTTTTACGTGTGTTTTAAATTTACATATTACTTAAAGTGTACATAAATGTCTGCGTGACAACTTTAAAGAATACAATTTATGTAAAACCATTGTGGATACTCTTAGTTACACAAAAAAAGAAATATTTTAGTTCAGCAGGTAATTAACTCATTTTAAAATATTTTAATTACACAAAAAAGAAATAGTTCCTTCAGTAATTACATTTCTGTTGCTAATCAGTCACTAATCTTGTCACTGATTTGTTTCATATAAAAAACTGTGACCATCAGTTCTTCCGGTCGCACAACACCCTGCAACCACTCTTCACCGGAGCTCGCTCCAGCTCCGGCAACGGCGCGACCACCCCCGCCGGATCTAAAACAGTTGGGCGGTGGCTCAAGGAAAGGAAAGAGAAAAAGAAAGAGGAAGCTCGAGCGCACAACGCGCAGCTCCACGCCGCCATCTCCGTCGCTTCTCTCGCCTCCGCCGTGGCAGCCATCGCCGCCGCCACAGCCGCCTCTTCCGGAAAGAACGAGGAGGCCACCAAGACGGACATGGCCGTCGCCTCCGCCGCGACCCTGGTGGCTGCTCAGTGCGTCGAAGCTGCAGAAGCCATGGGAGCCGAGCGCGAGCATCTGGCCTCGGTGGTCAGCTCGGCGGTCAACGTCAGGTCCCACGATGACATCACCACTCTAACCGCCGGAGCAGCCACCGCTCTGAGAGGGGCGGCGACTCTGAAGGCGAGAGCTTTGAAGGAGGTGTGGAATATTGCGGCGGTTCTCCCGGTGGATCGAGGGATCGGAGTTTGTGCGAAAGGAAGCTCCGATCAGGCGAATATCTATAGCGACGAGTTGGTACAAGAGAAGGATTTTCTTGGGGTTTGCATTAAGGAATTTCTAGCCAAAGGAACCGAACTTCTAAAGCGAACTCGCCAGGGTAATTAATTAACTACTTTAATTTATATATCCTGTAATAATAATTATACTAATTTTCGATTACTATATATAATATTGCGATTAAGATATATGCATAATGTTTTTAATTAATTCATAATATGTGTATTTTAATTATTATTATTATTTTTGTGCAGGTGATCTCCATTGGAAGATTGTATCTGTTTACATGAACCAATCTGGCCAGGTAGACCATTTTATAAGTTTGTAGATTTTATAATAATTATTATTAGGTGTGGCTCACATAAATGTGGAATTTGATATTTTAGGGCTTTAGAAACATAAAGGATAGAGAGATGTGTATGAGGTTAAAAATATGAAATTTTTAGTGAAAAATCCATAGAAAGTTGTTATGTGACACATGTCAAGTAATGTAATGGTTGTTTATAAAATGGAAAGATAATGTTGTTATAAATTGACATGTGAATCTAGAAGTACTTTCTATAGATTTTTCACAGTTTTTTTTACATGTTCTAGCATCACTATAATATTAAATGATTAATGAATGTTGAAATTAAAAGATATATAAGATAGACTTTGAGTCAACTGAAATTGTTTGGGCCAAGAATTATAATTCAGGAGAAATTTTTTGTGGCTTTAGTTGATAACTTTGGTGGGTTTGATATAATTTTTTTCATTTGAGAATCTTTTAGCAAATAATAGTAACTAATCTAGAAATGGTAGAAATTTATGTTTCTATTCATTTTTACGACTCTACACACGTTTCTTCTAAAAAAAATCAATTTTGGCTACAATTTAAATAGTTTTTTTAGGAAAACACGTAAAAATGTAAGTTTTTACGACTTAAAAACGAGCTTTTAACTACATAGAGTGTAGTTTTCTATCATATACGACCCAGAACATGTTGTGCTAAATTAATCCATATTAATATGTTTTTTTGGAACAAAGTAGTAACATGAAATCATATTATGATATTACTATCATCATCAAATTTTACTTAACCCCTTTTTTTACCACTTTAAAAACCCATTTTTTAAAACTCTATCTAAGCATGGTTTCTGCAGGTGATGCTAAAGATGAAGAGCCGCCACGTTGGGAACACCATAACAAAGAAGAAAAAGAGTAATTACTCAACCAAACCATGCAAAAACCCTTTGATTAGCGTTTTACATTATTATTTAGACACTAATATATTTTGAATAATGAAGTAACTGATTTATGAACAGATCTGGTTCTGGAAGTTTGCAAGGAACTGCCAGCTTGGCCCGGAAGGCACCTCTTGGAAGGCGGAGAACAGCGTCGATACTTCGGTTTGAGGACCGAGTCGAGGGGTCTGGTGGAGTTCGAGTGCAAGAACAACAAGGAGTACCAAATCTGGACTCAAGGTGTCTCCACTTTGCTGTCTATTGCTGCTGCTCATAAAAGGAAGGAAAGAAATGTAGTGTATTAATTCATTCATATTGTATGCTAATGTAGTGTAGCTTTTGTATGGTAATTAAGGTAGTAGAGATTATATTGTTTGCATATTGTTAGTAGTTCATTAGATTTATGGATTAGTTAGATAGATTTATGGATTAATTAGATAGATTTATGGATTATTATGTTGTTCAAATTGTTGTTAGAGTACTATCTATATCTATATATAATATAATTTGGATTAGTTACATATCATTATGACAAGTAAGAAAACTAACCGATGACATGTACAAACTATCAAATATTATTGGACGATCTTATTTATTCTCTCACATGGTAGACATGGCATTGTTCACATAAGCCACTCTTATGGCTTGGATGAGCTTCAAGCTCTCATATTGATGCTCTACAATGTAAGTTTCTTTTGTTGTCTTAAATATTTTTCCATTTCTTAATCTTTAATATTGTTAAGAAACTCTAAAATCTATGACACTTACACAACCCAAAAAATAAATTACAGAGAAAAGATCCACAAAAGTACGTAGAAGAGATTAATCAACCATATAAGCATCTCCATCATGTCTAATCATGAGATCTTATACGCCAATAACACTCTATAAATCGCTAAGCCCCAAATTGTTTGGTAAAATGTTAAATACAATTTAATTTGTTAATTTTGAGTGTTTAAAAAATAGATTATCAATTTGCAATTCATGTAGTAGCCTTTTTTGTTGCAATTCATATAAAAATTGATTACCAAAAAGATTATGATCCCAATTATAAATGATAAAATGTCTCATTGCCTTATTAAGTGTACAAATTTATAAGAAATTTCGTTCATATTTTCTTTTAAAAAAATAAATCTAATTTTTTGTCGATACTTTTCATTTGTATCTGTTTAAAACAAACATAATTATTTACACTACACTTCAAAACATTTTTGTAACATCTTAATTAAGCTTACTATCGATTGTAATATATCATTGTTTTATGTGTTACAAGTTGCGACTTATAATTATACATATTATAACACAAATGATTAAAATATTACCACAACTAATAAATTAAACGGGTAACTTCCTGCGCAAAGCGCAGGTCAATTATCTAGTTATATATAAGAGATAAGTGCTTACCTAGTTTTTTCTACATATTATCAGAAAATATGAGTTAGCATGATAGAAGAAATATGATCAGAAATATGAGTTAGCATGATCAGAAAATATGATCATTACTCATTAGAAGAAATCTAGTTGTTTATGTACTTTATGTGTGAAATATTGAGAATTTCTTGCAAATATTGTATTTCAAGAATTAAAAAGACCTGTTAGAAATATTTTTAAAAAAATAAAAAGAATTTCTTACAATTTTGAATATATGGCATTTGTGAAGGATTAATCTCTTACGATTAGATTTTATTTATGAGATTTTTTTTATAAAAACTTTGTAATTCTTATAAATTATAAGGGATTGCTTTTTAACACTAAAGAAAACTAAAATGCATGACTAACTATGGTTAAGTCAGTGGCCACCTCTCCTATACCAACTTACCATAATTGAATCTGTTAATAAGAAGATGTGCTTCTTAACTAACTGTCACATAAGTTTGAACTTTTGGGTGAAGGCATCTGATGGATATACGCCCAATTTGAACCCGTTGACTTCCAAACCGTTGTATTTTTATCGTCCCATTAACGTTTGTAAATCGAAACTTCAACCCGAACACTTCGCGAGAACATCAACGGCTCGAACGGGGCCGAAGCGCCCGTCCGGCCAAGGTAAACTCACCTAGGTGAGGTTGGGTGGCCACACCCGACCTCCCCTAGGAGAGATCGGGTCAGCCAACCCGATCTCTCCTAGGGGAGATCGGGTGGACCAACCCGATCTCTCCTAGGGGAGATCGGGTCGGCCAACCCGATCTCTCCTAGGAGGGATGGGGTTGGCCAACCCCATCCCCCCTAGGAGGGGTTGGGTGCCCTCACCCAACCCCTACCCCTGGGGGTCGGATTTCTTCCCCCCCAGGGGCCCCGGCACCATTTTCGGACTCCCACACTCGGTCCACTCCGCCTACCTTCTCCGAGTCCTAAGGTCTTAATTATGTGCTTAAAGGTTAATTAATTGTGTTTAAAGGTTAACGATGTCATTAAGCCACCTTGATGACACCGTTGCCTATAAATACCCCACCTTCACAACTCATTTGAGGATCTTGGCAATTTAGATTATTTTGCTCTGACATCTCTCTAGCTTTATCTCTCTAAAAACGATACTGACTTAGGCATCGGAGAGGGTTCATCAGGCACCACCCCCCCTCTGTGCCTGGTATTGCCCCTTCTGCAGGGCGAAAGGAGGAGAGAAGCTCAGGAAGGAAGGACGAAAGCTAAGACAGTACAACCTAAGAGAACCGGATCATCCACATCTCCAGTGAGGAACGAGATTTGAGCCGACCACCCGTTGACCCAGATCCCGGAACCTAACACTTGGCGCCGTCTGCGAGCTTCGGACAGAAAGCCTAATTATCACCAGCTAGATGGCAGGCGTATATGTCATCCATGGGGGTTATGGAGCTGGAGGAGAGTCAGCGAATGCCAGAGAAGCATATATGGCAGAGTTAGGGGCTCCTAAGCCAAAAGAAGAACAAGCAGAAGGAAAGAGAGAAGACATAATAGAATTTTCAAGAAGAGACATGGAGCATGTGTTACCAGACAACAAGGATGCCCTGGTCATAACAATGAAGATCACTGATATGGACATTGGGAGAATCCTAATAGACAGTGGAAGCTAACCCAACATCATTAGCAAGAAAGTCCTCAACATACTAGGAGTAAGGCCAAGTAGCATAAAACAGGTTCACTCCCCCTTAGTAGGATTTTCAGGAGAGCCAACATACCCACTGGGGGCAGTCACACTACCTGTGACACTGGGCACAGGCCAGAGGCAGCTAAAGATTGATGTCCCATTCTTCATCACAGAAGAAATGGAGGAGTACAATGGGGTCCTAGGTACCACTATAATCAACAAGTGGGGTATGGTACCATCAACACTACATCAGAAAATGAAATTCCCCACAGGCCAAGGAATAGGGGAAGTAAAAGGCAACCAGAAGGTAGCAAGGAAATGTGCAAGGATTGCACTAGGCAAGAGGAAGAAAACAACAGAGGTCCTACTAGTAGATGAGGACCCAAGAGAAGATCATGGAAGACCAGCCCCCATGGAGGAACTAAAAGAGATACTCATAGAAGAACCCGATAGGAAGGCTAAAATCGGGACTGCCTTATCTCAGGAAGAGGAGAACCACTTAGTAGCTTTACTAAGGGAATACAAGGATTTGTTCGCCTGGTCACCAAGCGATATGCCAGGGATATCAGAAGAAGTGATCTCACACAGGCTCAATATAGACGCGGCAACGCGACCAACAACACAGAAGGTGAGACCAATGGGAGGAAGCAAAAAGATAGCTATCCAAGAAGAAGTAGAAAAGCTACTAAAGGCAAAGTTCATCAAGGAATTCAGATTCCAGACATGGGTGGCAAACCCGGTACTGGTGAAGAAGCCGGGGGGAAGTTGGAGAATGTGTATTGACTATCGTGACCTAAACAAGGCTTGCCCTAAGGACTCATATCCCCTACCAAGAATAGATCAGTTAGTAGATGCAACATCGGGTCACCAATTAATGAGCTTCATGGATGCATACTCAGGATATAACCAGATAAAAATGGCCCCTGAGGACGCCCCTCACACAGCATTCTATGCTGATAGCGAGATATACCATTACACGGTGATGCCTTTCGGACTCATAAATGCTGGAGCAACATATCAAAGAATGGTCAACAAAATCTTTGGGGACATGATAGGGAAGACAATGGAGGCATATGTGGACGATATGATAGTCAAATCCAAAGAGAAGAAGAACCATGTGGAGAACCTTCGCTCAACATTCGAGAGGATGAGGCAATACCAGGTCCGTCTAAACCCGAAAAAATGCGCATTTGGGGTGCAATCAGGGAAATTTTTAGGTTTCATGGTAAGCCAGCGAGGCATAGAGGTAAACCCCGAAAAACTTCAAGCAATTGAAGAAATGCAGTCACCTACGAAGCACAAAGAGGTTCAACGACTAAACGGGAGGTTGGCAGCCCTTAACAGATTCCTATCCAAAATAGGAGACAAGGCATTACCCTTCTTTGAGGTACTAAGGGCAAACAAGAAATTTGAATGGACACCGAGATGTGAGGAAGCCTTCCAGCAACTCAAGCAACACCTAAAAACACTACCACCCTTAGCAAAGCCTACACCAGGGGAGCCCCTCTACCTCTACATCTCCGTGAGCAATGTGGCAGTAAGCTCAGTGCTAATTAAAGAAGAAAACGCTGTACAATTGCCGGTATACTTCGTAAGCAAAACATTGGCAAAGTATGAGATCAACTACTTGCCAATAGAAAAGTACCTCTATGCACTGATTATATCAGCAAGAAAGTTGAGACCGTATTTTCATGGGCATGAAGTAACAGTCCTCACAGACCAACCATTGAAACACCTCCTGCAGAGACCAGACACATCGGGAAGACTGACCAAATGGGCAATTGAGCTAAGCGAGTTTCGCATTCATTTCGCCCCAAGAACAGCCATAAAGGGTCAGGCTCTAGCAGATTTTATCGCCGAATTCACTGGAATTAATCCAGACGAAGACTTGGGAGAAGTCAAAACTACATGCGAGGCAAGTAGTAGTCAGGAGACACAATCAGAAGAATTATGGGAGATGCATACTGATGGGTCATCCAACGGAGGAGGTTCAGGGGCAGGCCTCTTACTATACCCACCAAATAGCGATACACCTATGCGCTATGCCATGGCACTTACCTTTAAGGCAACAAACAATGAGGCTGAATACGAAGCACTAATAACTGGCCTGAGAATAGCCAAAGGAGTAGGGGCAAAGCATTTAAGGGTCAAGTGTGATTCTCAACTAGTTGTCAATCAAGTGAAAGGAATCTACACTGCAAAGTCCGAAAACATGCAGAGATACTTGCAGCAAGCCAAGGACCTGATAAAGAGCTTCCAAAGCTTCGACATTGAGTCAGTCCCAAGAGAACAAAACCAAGAGGCAGACGCCTTAAGTAAACTAGCCTTAGGGGCAGAAGCAGGCAAAGAGGTTCACTTCGTGGAGCAAAGAATGCAATCAGTGATAGAACAAATGGAGGTTCTAGCAATAGATGAAGCAGAAGCCTGGATGACTCCAATGCGACAATACATCATGGAAGGAAAACTCCCAAAAGATAAGGTGGAAGCAGTCAAGATTGAAAGAATGGCTAGGAATTACGCAGTGATGGACAATGAACTCTACAAGAAAGGATACTCCACACCTTTCCTCAAATGCATAGCATACCCAGAAACAGAGAGAGTACTGGCAGAACTCCATGAGGGAGATGCAGGGTGCCATGAAGGAGCACGGGCAATAAGCCGAAAAGTCTACAACCTAGGATACTATTGGCCATCAATGAGCAAAGAAGTAGCAGACTTGGTACAAAAATGTGATCACTGCCAAAGATACTCCAGAAATATGACAGCCCCACCAGCAAAGTTAAGCTCCATCTCAGGAGCCTGGCCTTTCGCGCAATGGGGGATTGATTTGATAGGCCCCCTACCAAAAACAAAAGGTCAGAAGACTTGCATAATTGTTGCAATAGACTACTTCTCCAAGTGGATAGAAGCAAAGGCAATGGGGAAAACAACAGACGACCAAGTCGTCAATTTCATCCAGTCTCACATTGTCTCGAGGTACGGGGTGCCAAGAGCAATAATAAGTGACAATGGCCCACAATTCAAGAGCAAGAAATTGCAGTGGTATTGCGAAAGACTGAATATAGACCACCGTTTCGCATCAGTAAAGCACCCTCAGACAAACGGACAGGTAGAATCGGCAAACAAGATAGTGCTAGATGGCCTAAAGAAACGACTCCACGCCACCAAGGGAAGTTGGGTAGATGAGCTGGAAAATGTTCTATGGGCAGTGCGGACAACACCAAAGATATCCACAGGAGAAACGCCATTTGGCCTAGTGTACGGAACTGAAGCGGTGGCACCAGCAGAAATAGCTGTACAATCACTGAGGACCAAGTACTTTGAGGAGCATGAGAACAACAAAGCAAGACTTTTAGATTTAGACATGGTGGAGGATAAAAGGTGGAATTCAGAAGAAGCACAGACACGAATGCGCCTTGTCTCAGCAAGATACTACAACCGCCAAGTCAAGGAGAGACAATTCCACGTAGGAGAACTGGTACTAAGAAGGAATGAGTTCTCACATTTAGACCAAGTCAGAAAATTATCTCCGAAGTGGGAAGGACCATACAAGATAGCGTCAGTTCCCTACGTAAACGCTTATCGCCTCGAAGATGGGGAGGGGTATATCTCCACAAACACCTTCAGTGGAGAGCACCTAAAGAAGTACTACGTATAAGAAGAAAGCACAAGCAAAAGACCATATCCTTAGTTTCATATTTCACATTTTGCGTGTTTCAGCTTCACAAGCTTTTCAAAAAACAACTTTTGAGAAGGAGAACTCACGAAGTTACTCCAACTCTACAACTATCTTTTATTCCTACAAAGGATGTCTTGGTGCACCAAGGCATCCCAAGTGTACAAAAACATGAATGCTCCTAAGGGAGTAGAAGTTACTCAAAAGTATTTTCCAGTGAATGTAGTGGTATAATCACGAAGTTATCCTTACACAGATATGACTTCAAGTCAATGACAGGTTTGACGCCCCCAAGAGCGTATCTTGAGAGTAGTTTTCATACTACGACATTCGACGCCCCCAAGAGCGTATCTTGAGAGTAGTTTCCATACTACGATATTCGACGCCCCCAAGAGCGTATCTTGAGAGTAGTGTTCATACTACGACCTTCGACGCCCCCAAGAGCGTATCTTGAGAGTAGTTATTACACTACGACCTTCGACGCACCAAGAGCGTATCTTGAGAGTGGTTTCCAAAAACTACGAACTTCGACGCCCCCAGGAGCGTATCTTGAGAGTAGTGTTCATACTACGACCTTCGACGCCCCCAAGAGCGTATCTTGAGAGTAGTTATTACACTACGAATTCGACGCACCAAGAGCGTATCTTGAGAGTGGTTTCCAAAAATTACGATTTCGACGCCCCCAGGAGCGTATCTTGAGGTAGATTTGCAACCTACCAGATTCGACGCCCCCAAGAGCGTATCTTGAGGTAGAAAAAACACTACCAGTTCGACGCCCCCAAGAGCGTATCTTGAGGTAGATTTCAAACTACCAGTTCGACGCCTACCAGGAGCGTATCTTTGGTCTAACCTGAGCCCTCCGGGAGCCTATCCTGTGAAACGTTAAGTGCCGTCCGAGAGCCTGTCTCGTGAACAGATTTTGACACCCGTCAAGAACGTATCGGTGGACTAACCTGTGCCCTCCGGGAGCCTATCCTGTGAAACGTTAAGTGCCGTCCGAGAGCCTGTCTCGTGAACAGATTTCGACGCCCACCAAGAGCGTATCTTTGGTCTAACAGTACAACGTATACCGTGTAAGGGGTATCAGAAGAGATCATCACACCATTCTTAGAAGGATACCATGCTTAGAAGGATACCATGAGAAAGAAATTTCTAAGTAAAGTAATGTGAAGAACAAGTAATGTTTTTTCTTTATGAAATGGCAGGTAAGACATGAAGGAAAGCACGAAAGAAGGATAAATAAAGGAAACACACCAAGGGAAGGGTCCATAACCAAAGAGCCATACACAAGGCATAGGGAGACATCATAAGAAGAGATATAAGCACACGGCCATATATACAACAAGTAGAGACAAGTGTATCAGACAAAGATGGCAACACTAAGAAAGGTGGAGTTTTAAACTCTAAAGACAACCACAACTCACAAACACACGAGACTACCACAAGAAATAAGGGTACTATCCCCTCATCTTCGCAATATGCTTAATAGCAAAGTCTGACAAATCACCAAGTCGAGAGAAAGGAAAGTCAGGAGCAATCATATGAATACGCTCAAGAATCTCCTTCAAGGAAATACGTTTCGCCACAGAGCAGCGAACGTCGATAGCAGCCTGATAAGCGGAGGAGGCCATATACTCAGCAATGGCACACTCCTTCGCCTCCATACGACACATTTCCTCCAGAGAGATTAACTCAGCAGCCCGGAGTGTCTCATCACGATAAGACCTTTGTCTCAACGCCTCAACCTCTTCATTAAGAAGAGCAATGCGACCCTCCAAGTCTCGGCACCGCAAATCGGTGATGCGACTATGCTCCAAACAGCTAATAAGACTGGATTTAAGGGAGACACAAATGTCCTCGTACACCTTCCTCTCCTCAGCAAGATCAATAGCAAGGGTGGATAAATTAACAAGGTCAGCCATACCCTACAACAAAAACAAAAGATGAGATGGATAACACATGGAGAAGAAACATGCTAAAGGATAAAACGGTTACATTACAGGAGCATAGCGAGCCAACACATCACGAGCCAACTCATATGTTGCCTCCGACCCTTTGGATAGGGACACACGATCGGCAGGAGGAACAGCAGACTGCAGAACACGAACTCCAACCTCAGGAGTTTGCAAAGAAGATTGGTTGTCAAAACGAGCCCCACGCCCATAATAAGGCGCCCACTCAGACCCAACAATTCCATCAACAGGTGGACGAGACAGCTCCTTCCGACTCAGACGCGGAAGACGAAGTCTACCTATAACAAAGCACAGAGTAAATACCAAGGTACACTAAGGAAACTCAGAGGCTCAAGGACTCACCAAATAAGGAAGAAGGAAAAGATGGCTCCCGGACCTTCGATTGGGGGGCATCAATATACAAAGAAGATGGCACCCTAACGTCACCACCCTTACCTCCAGTTAGAGAACACCTCCCCGCACCATAGAAAACCGATCTTTTTGCAATCGAAGGTCCGATCCCAGAATTAACTACTCCCACACGTACTGGCCTCTTACTCCTCATCAATCACCGAAGAGTTCTGCTGATCAAAAAAAAAAAAAAAAAAAAAAAAAACACAGGCTCAGCCCAAAGAAAACAGAAAGCGAACAGTGGACAAGAGATCCAAACTCATTCCCCTAAAAAGATGGACACAAGGTCAAAAGACAAGAATAGAAAGACGACAAGGAGACCCCACCAGCCAACAGGCAGAGGCAGGGGGGCAGGGGAGATAGTAATAACCCCCAGCATAAGGAGACCCCACCAGCCAACAGGCAGAGGCAGGGGGGCAGGGGGAGATAGTAATAACCCCCAGCATAAGGAGACCCCACCAGCCAGCAGCAGAGGCAGGGGGACAGGGGGAGATAGTAATAACCCCCAGCATAAGGAAACCCCACCAGCCAACAGGCAGAGGCAGGGCAGGGAGATAGTAATAACCCCCAGCATAAGGAGAGAGACACCACTGGCCAACTAGCAGAGACAGGGGACAAAAGGAGATAATCATAATCCCAATAGGGAGGACTTCGCCCGCCAGTAAGCGAAAACATGAAGGTAAAAAGATGAAAAATGACAAACTAAATAGGACTACATTACCCGGAAGACATACAAATCAAGAACGAGACAAGTAAGGAAACGATTGAAGGAGAAGCAGAATTAAGTCCCTCAAGAGCAATGCTTACACAAGAGAAGAAACACGTACCTCAATACAACATCCGCCCCGAGAAGTAAGTCCGACTGGAAATTCCACCGTCAAAAAGAAAGGAAGGGAAAAGAACAACGAGAATGAGGTAATCACTTGCCCTTTTATAGCACAAAGGATTAGGGTTTTTCTGAGGTCGCTAAATCAACACCGTTGAATTTTAGAAAAGAAAATTTCAAGGGACAAGATTCAAAAACTAGTTACCGTTAACCACGGTTAAGCTCATACTCACCACAGTTAACATCCCCTAAGGTTTATTTCCTAGTATTCCATACTTAGGAAAATTTTTAGCCAAAACTAAATTTTTCCTCACCTAGATAGAATCCCGGCACGAACTTGAAGCATAAGTCATCTAGTTGCATTCGTATCACACCCCTGTGCAAGTGTATATTTTTTGAGTATGCATCTATAGCAAGGATGAGTTTATTACTCCCACCTTAGACGGACGCGTGCCTAGGCACACGTCCGCGCTATTCTGACGTTTACAATTCCTCTATCTCATAAGGCAGGGGGCAGAGTCAGAGGCACGCATCTAAGGGTAAGCGAGCATTCAGATAAGAAGGTAAAATCCCGGTTTCAAATTGCGCGTGTCATACCATCCTAAAATAGAGTCAATCAAGGGTTAGGCCATTGGTTGACTCGGGGGCATGTGATGGATATACGCCCAATTTGAACCCGTTGACTTCCAAACCGTTGTATTTTTATCGTCCCATTAACGTTTGTAAATCGAAACTTCAACCCGAACACTTCGCGAGAACATCAACGGCTCGAACGGGGCCGAAGCGCCCGTCCGGCCAAGGTAAACTCACCTAGGTGAGGTTGGGTGGCCACACCCGACCTCCCCTAGGAGAGATCGGGTCAGCCAACTCGATCTCTCCTAGGGGAGATCGGGTGGACCAACCCGATCTCTCCTAGGAGGGATGGGGTTGGCCAACCCCATCCCCCCTAGGAGGGGTTGGGTGCCCTCACCCAACCCCTACCCCTGGGGGTCGGATTTCTTCCCCCCCAGGGGCCCCGGCACCATTTTCGGACTCCCACACTCGGTCCACTCTGCCTACCTTCTCCGAGTCCTAAGGTCTTAATTATGTGCTTAAAGGTTAATTAATTGTGTTTAAAGGTTAACGATGTCATTATGCCACCTTGATGACACCGTTGCCTATAAATACCCCACCTTCACAACTCATTTGAGGATCTTGGCAATTTAGATTATTTTGCTCTGACATCTCTCTAGCTTTATCTCTCTAAAAACGATACTGACTTAGGCATCGGAGAGGGTTCATCAGGCACCACCCCCCCTCTGTGCCTGGTATTGCCCCTTCTGCAGGGCGAAAGGAGGAGAGAAGCTCAGGAAGGAAGGACGAAAGCTAAGACAGTACAACCTAAGAGAACCGGATCATCCACATCTCCAGTGAGGAACGAGATTTGAGCCGACCACCCGTTGACCCAGATCCCGGAACCTAACAGCATCGACACACTCTTATACCACACATATTAACATTCTTCCGCCCACCCCGGCCTTGACCACATTGGGTCGAATTTTCAGCCTGTCCACCTCGGCCGTCGTCAATCATTGGGTCTAACTAAACATTACAGTCCACCTCAGCCAACCTTAATTGGGTCTAAACATAATGACTTCAAACTCTATTTGATAGGAGGTTAACATTTTATTTTTCATTTAAAACGGCACACCAGAATTGAACCTGTGCGCTCTGATACTATGTTAATAAAAGGACGTGCGCCTTAACTAACTATCTCATAAGTCCAAATTAGAGATCGGCATACTCTTATACTACAGATCAATGGTAAGTTGGTGTAGGAGAGGTGGCTATAAAGAACATATGTAATTCTTTCTTCGGTAAAGAACAAATTTTGAACATCTATATAAGAATAAAACAATTGACATAAATTTGAGAAATTAAAAGTTTCCGACATGGAAATCGAAACGTTTCCTAAATTACGAACGCATATTACAAACCATTGCAGTAAAAAAATAAATCTTGAATTGGTTATCTTTTTGCGGCGCTTATCAAGTTCGCCAGATGGATGAAAATGTTTACGATATCGAGATAGAGCGATATCGCTGCCCAGACGTAGTCATCGTACGTGTATCGCTTGATGAGGTTGTCGGTGTCGTATACGATGTAAGCACTGAAAATGAGCGATCCCAACCCTTCGTAGATCATCATGGATACCTTGTTATACGGAAAGAAGATCTGCAACCACAAATAATCGTGAAGTAAAAAGTAAGAAACTAGACAATTTTTTTTTTACCCGACATAGTGAAAAAAACTCTCATATGAAATTATGAACAAAGTAGTGATGCAGTGTGGATAGGAAACGCAGAAGTTCGTTGATTAAAAAAATAACGAAAATATAATACAAGGTAGAAGAAAATCTTAATTTTTTTGTTCATTAATCAATCAACTGAAGTAAAGGACGACTAATAGAGTTTTAATACTAAAAACAAAAATCCTAACTCTAAGAAAAATCCGAAATTAACAACTAAATTCAACAAAAACTGAAAATGGATAAAAAAGATCTAAAGAAACATAAATTACGATTTTAAGTCTCTTGACGGGAGAATTTGGCCGAAAATCGTCAAACCCCATAATATGGGTCATGCCCAAATCGTCGTTTCTGCATAAAAAAGTGCACTCGCACGCCTAAATCTGACACTTCAACCACATCGAGTAGAAACCTAGTACGATGTTGCGGTCGTGTTTTATTACCTGGATGATGCCGAAGACGATAAGACCGATCAGAGCACCGAACAAGAAGGGTCCGAGGAAGTTAAAGTCGTGGCCTCTTCGAGCAGCCCAGAATGTGTATAGAGTGAGGGCGATGACGATGGAAGCAGTTAAAATTGCAGCTTCCAGGATGATTTTTCCTGTAATTTCCAAAAATAAATATTACAGCTTTTGAAGATGGGATACTGAAAGAAGACCAATTGGACTTAGGGCTAAACTGACTTATGTCAGACGTTAATTTAGTTTTAGGGCGCGGTTGAAAAGATTCAGGACTAAATTGTGTAAATAAAAAGTTAAAGAAAATAATTTTGAGGACTAATATGAATAAAATAAAAGTTTGGGGTTAGTCACGTTCATTTCACGAGACTATTTAACGGTCATCGTTGACGGTCGACTAACTGATACGTAAAAGTGTAGCGTATTACACAAAAAATATATCAAAAAAACAAAAGCACCAAAAGGCAAAATTTGATCAAACATGTTGTACCGAAAGACCTATTAAGTATGAGAATGTAGTTACCGCTTGTGAATGCGCATGTTAATCCAACAGAGAATGAGATCGAAGCGGTAAAGATCGCGAGCAGCATGTAATTCACCGGGTGCCGAGCTCGATAAGCGTACAACGGACATAGAACTGCAAAAGCAACACCCCAAAATTATTATATAATAATAATTATCGTTTCTCACGCGTGTCGAGAATAATTTCCGCTCATATTGAGTCACAAACTGAAGTATTGATTATAAATATTTTTCTAAAACACTGAATCGATACATCATATTATATAGTGGATGCATTTTAATTACCGATAAGAGACACAAATGCGATGGTGATATAAACTGCGAATCCGAGTTGGGAACCGACGAGGAAGTCGGTTATCGGGTGCACCAAAACGACAACGGCAGAGACGATAGCAGTGGCGATGAGCTGGATCGCCACGATGGTGTAGACCTTCCTGATGAAGGCCCACCGGAGCTCCGGCGAGTCGAGCATCTTCGGGTGTAGAAGCGCCGACCCTGATTCGAGGTCTTTCGACACCAACGGTTCTTTCGACATGGTTAAGGAAGAGATTTTAGGGTTTAGAGTATATAAGAAGATAGATTTGGATATGTTTTTAATTTCTTGGTGTTATAGAGTAAGGTATGAAATGAAGTACTAAGGATTCATATATGAGTATATATATATATATGTAGAGACTAGAGGATTTTGATATGAATGGATTAGGTAGGTCAAGAAAGACTAGGTAGGTCAAGAAAGACATGGAGGGTTGACCAAGACTGGTATTTGTTTAAGATAATTAAGCAGCCAGCAGCCATGAAAGGGAGATGTATTTAAGAGAATAAGACATTAAGAATTAATGCATTGATTGCAAAAAGGCAAAATTGGACTGCAAATTGCCAATATTTTTTCTTTACTGGCCAATCAAGTAAGTGGTTTCTTATATACATATATAATAATTACATTTCACACTACGCGCCTTCTTTTCGGAATGACTACGTGAGGGATTTTTTTATTGACGAACTATACAAAAACAGATTAGGGCGGCAGCGGGTCAAGGGTAATCTGTGACCCGCGGTGTCCAGCCCCGATTTTGATCCATTGACCCGCGATCCGTGACCCGTGGGACGGGTACGGTTTTGGGGTCGCCCCGCCCCGTTGATCCGCCCCGCCCGTATGTAGATAATTTATATATATATTACATGTATTTATATAAAACTATATAGGTAATATAATACATAGTTAAAATAATTAGGATTTGTGACTTGTATTTGGATTTGAAGTTAAATTTTTTATTTGTGATTTAAATTTTAAATTGAATTTGTATATGGTAAATATAGAACTTAGGGTTTAAATTGCTAATAATATATTATGTACAACTAATAAGTGACCCGCGGGTCGACCCGCCCCGCGAACTGTGTGGGGCGGGTACGGATCGACCATCTCGACCCGCGAGGCGGGTACGGGGCAAGCGATGCCCGCCCCGAACCGCCCCGTTGACAACCCTAACTGACAGCTGTTACTTTTTTGTGAGAACATGTCAAGTTGGAACATATGTAATTTCGTGGAACTTCTGTAATTTAGTAAGATAATAAGAGACTATGAACTCAAATAGTGTTTGACTCTTAAATAGTTTGGAGTTTGACACAATTGACGATTTTACATCGTTTTATTATACAAGTTATTTATATATTTGTTGCATGTTGTACGAAATTCTACTATGATGAGAAATTTATATTAAAATATACTAGTTTGCATTTTGTGTGAAAATACTTTATTTTCAGGTATTTGATATATTAAAACAATAAATACGTATACACGTAGATTAAAATATATAATATTATATGTCGTTTGGAAGGTCTTCACTTCTAATTTCATATGAAATTATTATGTTTGTAAATCATAGTAGTGTAAAAAAAATTACGACTATTTAACTACGGTATTCAAAGTAAGTAATATTAAAGGAAACTAATATATTTATATATAGTAAATATTAAAATTATATAATATTATTTAATGACGTAAATTTTTTTATACTTTTAAATTTTAGAACATTGCACAATATTTTACCCATTCGGGGTCAGACGCCTTATAATTAATCTTAAACATCGGAATTGTTGGCGCATAATATTATCTAATTTAATCAAGAAAAATTATTATTTTTTAGATCTTTTTAGTTTATTACTAAATATATACTATTTTAATACCAGTATAAATATACATATTTGCTACAATATTTTCAATTTTATTTGAATATCTAATTTATATGTCATATTGGCCCAAAAAAAAGGTCATAACTTTTTTCTTTCAATGTTATATTAAGTCTCCAATTAAAATCCGTTTAAAATTATTTTAGCATTAGACGAATATGTCAATTTAAAACATTCCATTTCTTAAAAACATGAATATGAAAAGAGATATAAAATTCTCTCTAAAAAAACCCCTAAAAAAACCACTAAAACCCCAACCCGAAATTTTAGACCAAATATTTACATATATATACACTACTATATTTGTAGATTTATTGTGTATATAAAATGCTTCATTCAACATGTATGGAGTACTAGAATTACAAATGGAAAAAATAAAAAAAAAAAATCAACCAGCATTCAATCAACATACCTTTCCAATTCCAACAAACTTGTCAATACACTCATTATTACTATTTACCAAGCATACAAACATCTTTACTAAATCTAAGAGGCACTTCTCATACCAAGTCAAGTGCTAGCAGTAGCAGGAGAGTACCTCAACTGCTGGAGGCTCTGAAAACAGTGAGCAGAGATAGGAAGAGGTTGATGATATCAAGGTACAGAGCCACAGCAGCCCAGATATATTGATCATATGTGTACCGTTTGATGAGATTGTCCGTGTCATACACGATGTAGCCACAGAACACAAGTGCTGCTAATCCTCCGTATATCATTACCGAAATCTTACCCAGTGGAAAGAACACCTAAACATTCGAATGCAGATGAAACAATCAAATCAATCAGTTTTTAGAGAATATGGATCTGAAATAGTAGTTAGTGTCAATGTATCTATCCTCCCATAGATAGATAGATAGATACCTGTATGAAGGAGAATATAATGAGCACAACAAGTGAACCAAACAAGAAGGGTCCGAGGAAACCGAAGTCTTGGCCTCTCTTAGCAGCCCAGAATGTGTAGAGAGTCAGACTGATGACTACTGCAGCTGTCAAGATTACAGCTTCCAGAATAACTTTGCCTGTTTTCCAAGAAAAAGATCGAATCATGGGCGGTCCATAAGATGCAATTGGGTGTTCAATTGACATTTAGAAAGATAAAACAAACCATCATTGAGACATATATAAATGATATGAATAGTGAACTACTCTTGAGTCTTGATGCCAGGATAAGCTCAACACGAAAAGATTATAGTAAGGAAGCTACTATTACCGGGTTGGATCAAATTTTCAATTGGAACATAATTAACAAAGACACAGGTGAAGAGTGTTTGTGTTACTTTAAAGAATATATGCTTTAAAAGGCAAATGAAATGGTGCACACTTAATTGTAGCAAAATCTTAATGGAAACAATCACAGATTTGGAACAACTATCTAGCAGTTTCAAGAATGAAGGAATTTTTAACAAATATATATATCCAACTTACATACTAACAACAACACGAGGAAAAAAATATTCTTTTTATGTGCAGGACTTAGTTTAGCTGTGAGTGTTGATCTCTACAAACTCGGCCACATCAGCTATAGAAATCCGGATGATTTCATTATAGTCGACTATTCATTTGATGGCTGATGCAGGTGCTTAGATTCACAGTTCAAGTAAATGGCTCCGAAATCGAGTTATGCAGAAAAACCAAAAGATGCTTACCACTTGTGAATGCACATGTCAGGCCAACCCCAAATGCAAGTGAAATCGTGAAGAGTCCCAGCAGAAGATAGTTTACTGGATGCCGCTGGTGATAATAGAACAACGGACATAACGCTGCCATATTCAAAGAACCACCATTAGAGAAAGCCATTTCTATGAATAAGCAGTAAGCAAAGTACACAGAATTAAACACTTGCAGACTATCCAATTTATTTTTCATTTGATCGATTTCTCCGCAATTGCATGCTCAGTTCTATGTTCCATTAGTTGATGTTTAGCAATTTCCTACATATCCTTCACCTAGTGTGTAGCCAAAGGGTACAGCAAAATATCATAACAGAATAAAATGGCTCCGAAGCTCTTGAATTGCAAGGAATCCATAAGGAGTTCATAATTGATAATGCTAGCTTCTGGTTATCATTCCGACATCTAACGAACCAGAAAGCTCCAAGTCTCTTTTTTCAATGAAAACCTCAAATGCCAAATGCTGGATGAAATCGCGATACAATCAAATCCGGAACCCTAGAAATAACGCTTCAGCATAAAATAAGGGACGAGGAAAACGTACTGATGAAAGGAGTGATGATGAGCACGATATACAGGGCAAATCCAGCGTTGGTGCTGACAAAGAAGGTCGCGATAGGGTGTACAGTGACAACGACGGCGCCGACCGCGATGGTGGCGAGCAACTGGAGTGCGACGATGGAGTAGACTTTTCGAATGAAAGCCCACCGGAGCTCCGGCCGCTCTAACATCATGGGGTACAGCGGCGTCGACCCCGATTCCACATCGTTCTTCCCGAAAGCTTGATTCCACATGGCTGAACTCGTCAAGATCTTTGAACAAGAACTGGAATTCGATCTAAGGAGAGAATTGTTCTTAAGGAATTGGAATTGGGGTGCGGTTTTTGAGTCGGTTAGAAATGGTGAAGGGAGAAGCCTCGATGCTTAACGTTTGGAGAGATTTGGTGATGTTAAGATTCGACACGTTTTTCAGTTTTACTTCTTAGAAACTGGAAAATGCACCCCGAACTTTAACTCGCATCTGAATATGCCCCGAATTCATTATATATGCAAGTTGTGTTGTTCCAGGCTTTCAGCACGATCTTTCTATCATGCTCCAAGAGCACCATGCTTTTGTATTTTTCTATTGCCCTATAAGTGAACCCTAAAGGGAAATTGACATTATTGATGAAAATATTAAGCGTGGTTAAAATTTTTCATATTTTTTCGTACATTTATAAAGTTTTACATATATTACAATTAAGTCCACCTAGTAATAAAAAAACAAAAAATATGGTGCTATTGGAGCATGTTAGAAAAATCCAGCACAAAGCGCGAGTAAGTTAATTTTTTTTTTGAAATAATTTTTGATAAATTAATAAAAACTAACTTGTTTACTTTTATTTAAGGGTTTGAAATAGTTTTTTTTTTTTTTTTGGGTATATACAACTCTTGCAATTTCGAGCAGGCTTTAATGTTAAAGTACTCTTCAAGGAGGCGTTCCCTGCGTGATTTGACTCAGGTCACCCTTATGAACATAATTTGCTTGCCGGTTGGTCTAACCAATATTGAGTAGGTTTTGAAATAGTTTATTCTAGTTTTGAACTAACATAATTATCTAGGTTTGCAAATATGACAGCTACCAATATACAAATTACCTTTAACTTTTTTCCAAAAATAAAAATTCCATTTTTTTTTTCAAAATTGGACACAAGTTTCGAATACACACTCAACTAGGGGTTAGATTCGAACCTTGTTCAATTCTTTTTATGAAAAAAAAAACGATTTTTTAATAGTAATTTTAACAACAACAAAAAAAAACCACAATAAAGAACACAATAAAAAAATATTTGAATTAATTGAAAGTATAATAAAATGATTATTTTATAACCATTTAATCATAATATTACTAAAATATTAGTAATCATTTGATTATATTACTAAAATATTAGTAACTAATGTATTAACTCTTAAAAAAAATCATTCATTAAGCTGCAACAATAAAAAAATAATAAAAAAAAATCACCTAATACAATTATCTGATGGTACAAGAAATCAAATATTAAACACCTAAAAATTAGAAAAAAATAATAATTACAAACATTTGAGCTCATTCCTCTTGCACGTATATCTGCATACTCAATATTCACAAGCATTTACAACTACCCTATCCTTTAAACATCAATCCGGCAGCAAATACCCAAATTTAATCATCTTACCGGCGAGCCAAACCCGCGATTCCCGATCACCGTACCGACGAAACCCGTTCATCATGATCTCACACATCTGGTGATCCGGCAATACCCCGTCACACAACATCTGATAGAAAACCCGTTTCGCCTCATACACATAACACCTCTTGCACAACCGATTAATAACCGCACTGTAATCCCGTATCGATAACTCAAACCCCATATCAATCATTTCAGAAAAATACTTCCTTGCTTTACTTACACTTCCCTTCGCGCAATGCGCTTTAATTAAGGTCATATACGCAACTTTTGAGGTACCGGTACCTTGAATTGAGTCGAAGAACTTGTCGGCTAAGTGTAGGTCCCGCTCCATACAGAGACCGTTGATAAGGACATTGTGAGTAGCGGGTGTCGGGTATAGGTCACAGGAGATCATCTCTGAGTATAAGCAGAGTGCTTGTTTAATGTCCTTAACTTTAAGGGCACAATGGATGATGATGTTATAAGTGATTTGATCCGGTTTCAAACCCGTATCATACATCTCCTTCAACCGTTGAATCGATTCTTGCAGCCTTAACTCCTTGCACAATCCTTTGATGATAACTGTATATGTCACGAATGTAAAGGCGACGTTTTTGGCCTTCATCTCCTTGAACAACTCCATTATGGTCTCGGTGTTTCCATATGCGTTCATCAGAATCGTGTATGATATGGAGCTAGGGTTTTCCCCGGTTGAGCTTTCAATAGCATCGAACCATGTTCTTGCTTCGGAGAATCTACTATCTCTGCAGAATCCGTAAATAAGGGAATTTAGGGTAACGACAGTTGGAGCGATACCTCTTGTTAGAATCTGACCATAGAGAATCATAGCTGCTTCAGTGTTTCTAGTTTTTACAAACCGATCGATGATGATATTATACCATACGATCTCCTCGACCGGATTAGTTCTTCTTAGGGTTTCGAAGAATTTTCTGGACTGTGGTAATGGCAAAGATGACAGTAGAGAAGACTGTGCCAGAGTGTCTTTTGGGGTCATATGTTGATAAAGCGCCATAGCTTTCTGGGTTTCTCCATGCCTGCATAGCCAATGGATTAAGACAGGGTAAATCACTGAATATGAACTCAATCCAGCTGACTCCATTTCGTGCAGAAAACTCCACGCGTCAAGAACACGTCCGTTTTTACACAAAAAATCTATGATCAGACAAGATACGAGGTTAGGGTTCAACCCATCGAGCAATATCTTATCAAGCAATCTCCAAGCACCATCTATCGGTCCCAGTAATTGAAACCCTTTGAGAAGAACATTATAAGTAACTAAATCAGGCCATATACCATTCCTCTCCATATCGTATGCTAATCCCAGTGCATCTTCCATCAAGCCTGCTATAAACAACCCGTGTATCAGAATATTGTAACTGTACACATCTGGTGGGAGTCCGTATTTGAGCATAGTGCAGAAGATAGACTGGGCAACATCGAGAAACCCCATTCTGCAGAATCCAGACATGATTGTGTTAAAAGACACGACACTGTGCATCACCTGTTCTTTCTCAAATATGAAGGATACTGCTTCCTGCCACTTGGACTGCTTGCATAAACCGTCAAGAACGATCGAATCTGTGTATTCGCTGGTCGGAGGACCCGTTTGTTTTAATTCGTTATATACTTCCCACATGGTATCAGTGTGCCTCAAATTATGCAACAAAATGTTGTAGGTTGGGACTGAAGGTTGGATATTGAAGGACTTCATTGTGTCAAGAACGAAACGGGCATCGGTGACCATCTCCTTTCGGGAATAAGCAAAAGACAAAGCGTCCCAAACCACGCCGTTCGAGGTCCAATCAAGGAAGTTAAGTGACAAGGTCTCACATAGTCGAGGTGCAGAGCCAGGACCTATCGAGAATTAACCAAAATCAATCAATAAACAAGATGAATGCACCACTCTTAACAGTTTGCATTTTGCAGCATTTACAAAATTTCCACTATACACATGTATTGATACATATGTTCATAAAATTAGCAATTTTGCATTTGACCCTACAAATTTATACAACTTATTCCACTGGCCACATAGTCAAGGTGCAGAGTGGCCAGTACCTATTGAAAATTAACCGAAATCAATCAATCAATAGACAAGATGAATGCACCACTCTAACAGTTTGCCTTTTGCAGCATTGACAGAATTTATACAATTTTTCTACTGAACACGTACATATATGTTCATAAAATAAGCAATTTGGTATTTGACCCTCCAAATTTACAATTTTTCCACTAGCAACATAGTCGAGGTGTAGAGCCAAGATCGACTGAAAATTAACCGCAATCAAATTAATCAATCAATAAAAGAGATGAATGCACCACTCTAACAGTTTGCACTTGGCAGCATTTACAAAAATTATACAATTTTTCCACTTCACACATACATATGTATATAAACTTAGGAGTTTGGTATTTCACCCTACAAGTTTATACATCAATTTTTCCACTATCCTTATACATATGTTCATCAAATCAGCTTCCTTGAAACCATCATGAAGAAATGAAACATTCAAAAGAGATGGTACATACCTTCCTCCTCCAACAAAGCCTGCAGAACCGAACCCAACTGTTGAAATCTCCGATCTCCGGCCAAAACATGCGACACAAGCAGCCAAGAGAACCTGGAATGCCGAAACCTGTACTCATCTCTCAACAAATTGAAAAACCCAAACACCAAATCGGGACCTTCGGACTTCAGACCATACACAATCGAATCGACCTGAAATTGATTGAGTCCCGAAAGAATCGAATACCCCGAACCGACAAATTCCTTCAGACCGAATGTTCTAAGCCTCGCAGTGACTTCGCCAATTGGGTTGGGTGCGGGAGAGTCAGTAATTGGATCGTCGTCGACAGAGAGGTTTGCTGCTGCGGAGATTGACGAGAGTTCAGTGGAGAGTAAGGGGAAAAGGGAATAATTGGAGAGTAATAGAGGAGCTCTGCAACGTCGAATGAAGCTTAGCATGGACCTTGGGGTTTAGGGTTTAAGGTCCCCAGTTCGCTAGTGGAGGTGGTACATTGAAAATTCAATTTGTATGGGTTTAGGGTTTAGTTTTGTATCAGTTGGTTGATTTCAAAATCAATAGGTTCGTTGTATTTCCATTATTCTTTTTTTTTTTTTTTTCCGCTGGGATGTCTAAAATATTTATTAGATAAAATGTATCACACGATACAAAACATAAAACAAAAAAAAAATAGTATTAATGAAATCTGTTTTAACACAAAATCTATATAACATGGTAAATATTACACTTTTTAGTCCAAAATTTTTACACATGTTACAAAAACATCATAAATCAAGCACTATCATATTTTGACAAGTTGAAGAAAAATTAATTAAATATTGTACGAATTCGAACTACATGCACGCTAAAATACACACGTTAGTAAGACATGAGATCGTAACAAAGATACGACACTTACTTCGTTCGGTGTGGCGGCGTGCGGTTGCGGAAGCGTAGATCGTTGATGTCGGCTCGGAATCACGGCGGTGGGGATGCCGGTCGGAGAGGTACGTCACTATGGCGGAGCGTACCTCGGTCTCCACGGTTGATGACCCAAAGACGAGGTATCGGGCGCCGGAGCTCCGACACGAGAGGAGGACGTCGAAGCCTACTTCGGACTAAAACACTATCGCTCTCTTGTATGTAGGTTATCTTTCTATATCCTATATCCATCATATGATGGATATATATAGACATGGGGCGGTTACACACTTCCGAAGTGTGTAACTTTAGTCCCGGACTTACCGAGCCGTGCAAGAGCACCCCATATGGGTGCACTATTTTCTACATCTCCCACTCACACATAATGGGAGTGCTCAGTTGCGTGAATAGTGATATACCTCTCTACATTTCTTCCGTCTTTCATACAGGGCTCAACCGTGCGACCGGCATACTTTGCGAGAGCTAGTTGTTGTATATCTGTTAGGAGTATACAACAGCTCATTGAGGACAACCTGCAATAAGGAAGTATGCTTGTACCCTAGATCGTCGAACCTCATTCAGGTATCTACAAAGATCTCATTAGTTATACCTTGTATCCACAACCACGAAACTAATTCATGATTGGTGCGCACCGTGAATACAATTCTAAAAGAGATTCTGTTGACAATCTTCCTCTTCTCACGATTCTTTCAACACCAACCCGACTCGCTTTTCTAGACATGTCCCGCCAGGCCGAATCTGTATGTGGCCTTATGGAAACACACTAAGCTAGCGAACATCGTGTCAGGTCTCAAGTCTCTGATCGGAGTCGTGAGGGCACACAATTTAGGAACCTCATAAGGATCCTGGGTCTCACACTACAACAAGCTGAGATCATGCTTGTGTAAACCCATGGTCGCATAGCACACACGGTATGAAACGTGTGTCACAGCACTCTTCTCCTTTTCCCTGGAGCGTATGTCATTTGTCTTACTCAAAGACAGTGCTGTGCGGATGTCATTTCAAATGCCACATGCACTCGAACAAGAGTCCACTAACTCCCATCCGGCTCTAAGGTAAACTACGCGGAAACAAATTCCACTTTAATCATCGATGACCGCATGTCAACGAGCGACTTATGAATTCGAGCAGTTAGCTCTCTAATCGTCCACTTGACAATTTTAAGCTCAAAATCCCGTCTCATCTCCCGTTCGTCACAAAGACGTAACGTCCCCTAAGACGCGGAGGCGGTTACTCGTGTGAGAGAGCTAACCTTTTGTTTACCCGACATACATTTCACAATTCGAGTGAATGCACAAGGCAATCATAATAAACATGTGTGTATTCAAATCAAACGTATTGATAAAAATGAACATGTGATGTGATCATTGGGAAAAATAAGCAAGCTACCTCGCTTTTTACACAATGTTCAAGACCACTTGTCTTCATTGTGATCAAATGTCGATGAATTGCACATATGCAAGGGCTTTACGGACATACCGTTTATCCATCATTCATCGACTATCACTTCACATTCACTATCTTGCATGCAACTATGCCATATGCACAGTTATATTGGTCTATTGAATGTTCAAACATCGTTAGGATCCTCTTCGGAAAATATTACAGCACAATTACCAGTCGACTAACACTGGAGCAGTAATATGCATCATCCGAAATATATATAGGAACCTTATAGACCAAATCTAATCATCGGTTGCTTTTGCGAGAGCACTAGCTTCATTCGCATATAGTGAAGTGTGCACTCGTTTCTCATTATCTGATGGCCAGTCAGTAAGAAACATCTTCCTAAGGAAGTCGTTACTCCCACTAGGAACAAATTCACTATATTTTGTCATACACATATGTACGATGCCTCAACAACCATCGTTATCTGATCCTCGAGCATCAATCCAAGTCGAGCCATATGCCCGATTTAATAGTGGGTCTAGTACATGACACAACACGCACAAGACGCCGGACTTAGCTCATCTTGATTAAGACACTTTGCGCACCAAGTCATGACTTTATATGGAGTTAGGTTATCGAGTTAATAATATCATCAATCATCCAAGAACAAATTTTCTCAAATGATCTATCAGAATCTTAATTCCGATATTATATTATTTTACCCTCCGAAAATCAATTAAGTGTCACACTCATTTGATAACTCCGTAAGTTCCAGCACGTACTACGTGTCAAGCACATTTATTTGACATGATCTTGTCGATGTTTTAATAACAGTCTTAGTCCGTAGATACTAAAACATCAGACATGACAAATCACGTCTTCATCTATAATATTGCCTTGAGAGAATAAAGTAGAATGCTAACGGACCACCATAATCCAAAAGGTGCATTCTCGTACCACAATACGGAGAAGTGCTTTCGATTTCTACTTTGATATTTCAAAGGCAATATCTACATCCAAGATCAACGTGAGTGGGTTCATGCGAATACAACACTCGCAATTATTCGAGACGCATCTCAAATTTTTCATGACTTTTAGGACCTCACCGATCCATTTGCGCTTCACGTCATCCATCTTGTCCTCCATTTTCCTTAAAGGGTATTAGAAGCCACATAAGCTCCCACTAGGATTAAGAACCTTTTGTACACGCTCCTACTGGGACGATTACCTTTACTCATTTCGAGTAACAACATGAAAGTTCTTGCTCCCACTTGAACTAAGATCATGACCAAGATAATTTACATTCGTAACTGGTGGTGAAAAAAGTGAACATGACGAGAAACTTATTCAACGTCTGCGAGCATGATGAGAAACTTATGAGAAACTTATTCAACATCTGCAAAAATCCTCCCACTCGAATGAATTTTTCTTGGTACACTTAGCTCATGAACTCAAAAATGGGTCACAACCCACTTTTCCCTTTATAAGGATAAACATGTTCATTTCGACATCTTTTAGTTTAGGCACAAACTTGCTCCCACTTTCGGACTTTTCCGGATCATAACATATATGAAGTGGTAAAGTGTTTCGACCAAGTTATTGCGGGCTGTCCGCTGGATAACTTGTCGGGGTCTTCGGGTTGGATGCGAGCTAAGTCCGCCTTCTAAGGTCGTGCGCAGGCCTTGGCTTCGTCTTCTGAATGAGGGCAAATCCTTCAAGCTCTCTAATAAGTCGTCCGTCGGCACCTGCAAAGGAGCGTTGCCAAGCAGTTCCCGTAAAGGGGGGGGGGGGGGTGCTTGGCGTGCTCACTCCGACGATCAACATCAGTATATTTCTAGAGAGAGAAAGAGAGGATTTTTAGAGAGAGGTCAGAGCTTTTCCCAAGCTTGCCCAAAGTGATTTTGGAATGAATTGAAAATGTTTACCCCCAAGGTGGCTATTTATAGGCAACCTTGGACCGTAAACCGGTTTTGATCCGGTTCAATGTGGAAATGTGAACCGGGATGCAGGGGTAAGCTTCGGGAAAAGGGGCTCTGACGCGCGTCTCAGGCGGCTGTCATGAACGGGACGCGCGCGCCTCTGAAACATGGGTCTCGGACACATAGGAGTTAGTTAAAATCGGGTCTCCGTATACGTCCGAGGCAAAATGGGGGGTGTGCGCGACACCCCCCGGGTGTTGGACTTACCCGGAATTCCGGGTAAGCTAGGCTTACCCGGAAATTCCGGGCAAGCCAGGGCTTACCCGGAAATTCCGGGTAGGCTAGGCTTACCCGGAATTTTCCGGGTAAGCTCCCCGGGGTGCCGGGCAAGTTCGCGACTTGCCCGGTTTTCCCCGGTTAGCTCGAAATTGGGCCCTATAGTGGGTCTTGTGCGTGTATGAGGTCCGAATAATTAAAACCGAGCCCGAATCATGCGTATATCCATCACTTGCCCCCGAGTTAAATAATGGCTTGACCTTTGTTTAACTCTATTCTAAGATAGGGTATACGCGTGATATGGGTCGTCTGCTCACCTTGAGTTTTGACCTACCAAGGGTGGATGTGCGCGGCTCAGACGAGCTTCTTGCCTTAGTTTTCGAGATGATCACGGTTGATAACTGCGTGACGGGTTAGTAGCATAACAGACTACAAGTAGTATGATAAATGTGGTTTTGGAAAAAATGAGGCGTGAGCACACGTGAAATTTTTCGGGTTTGTGCGATGATCCAAGCAATATGGAAAGTTCATGCCACGACTAAATGTATCAAAGTGATAATAAATCATGCAAGTCTTGATAAAATGTTTTTCGTGCAATACGGTAGTTTCCGGGAGCCCGTCGTCCGAGACAGCCGTCTTAACGGCGAGACGACGGTTTTGGGTGAATGAAATGATGCCGGGTTTGGAAAATCACATGCAACGGACATGATATGAAAAGTCATGGATGTAAATCATGGATATGTGCAATGCATGACGATGACGTGTGTATGACGTATGTGTAAAAGATGCATAGTCATGTACTTAAAAGACTTAGAAAAAAGTAGAGATAGGTAAAGGGTTACCTACACACTTATGAGGGAGCGTGTATCCCGGACGCGCGGGTCCTAAGCCTGCGAGGTGTGATGCATCCGCCGCGTTGTTGACGAACGGAGTATGTTCGCAGCGTATGTGTCGAGAGTCGAGACCCTTGTTGATATAGTATTGCCCCCAGAGTGGAGGTGCTTGTAGTGACGTGACAGCGCCAGCCTAATGACTCGTCACCATGGTTGTCGTTGTTTGATCTTTGTCGACTGCCATTGATTGTCGCCATAGGAAAATACTTAGAAAGTATTTCTTGATGGTTGACATTTCGTCATATGTCGACTGCTGACATGGTGGAACACTTAGAAAAATTCACTGACAGTCGGCACCTCGTCACATGTCGACTGCAGACATGGTGGAACACTTAGAAAATATTCCTTGATAGTCGACACCTCATCATATGTCGACTGCTAACATGGTGGAACACTTAGCAAATGTTCCTTGATAGTCGACATCTCGTCACATGTCGAGTGCTGAGATGGTGGAACACTTAGAAAATGTTCCTTGATTGGCTCTTTCTTTCATGACCATGCTACCATCCATATGCGTGCTAGCTGAGTATGCGTGCGCTTGTATGTGTGCGCTTGTTCCAACACTTAGAATTTTTTCCTTGTCTGTTGCCATGCATGTTGTTACTATAGGCTTGATGTCGACGTATAGTAGGTGTCGTCATGGTGGTTGATATGAACAGGGAGTTGCCCCCCTCGTAGGGTGTTCGCTATGTGATAAGTGGAGACTAACGAGTCTCGTAGATATGTAGTTGTCTCCCATGTTGATGGTTACTGGGATCTCCCGAAGTAGGGTGTGCTCCATGACTGCTACTTGGTTTTTCCAAAGTTGGGTGCATTCCACGACTGCTACCTGGTTGTTCCGAAGTTGGGTGCATTCCATGACTGTTACTTGATGTTTCCGAGGTAGGGAGAAGGCCAGAGGTCGGCGAGGCGACGTGTCCTTTCCATGTTGTTGCCGCTACCTGGCGTTTTCAAGGTAGAGTGCGTTCTGCGACCGCTACTTTATTTTCCCCAAGGTAGAGTGTGTCTAGCGACCGCTACTTGGTTTTTTTCAAGGTAGAGTGTGTCTAGCGACCGCCACTTTATTTTCCCCAAGGTAGAGTGTGTCTAGCGACCGCTACCTGGTTTGCGAGGGAGGATTCGTAAGCAACCGCTTGTATGTGCCCCCCGGAGCCTTGAGCCATTTTGAGGATAAAATTTGATCGAAAGGTGGTCGGATGGCATTTTGGTAATTATAACCAATTTTGTATGTCTTTGATTTCTTTAGCTCTTGAACTTGTCGCTTTGTAGAGCGCTTGAATACCTGTGTCACGTTGCACGAATGTATGAAAATTTGATTAGTAGGTGGCCTAGGCCTTTGATGAGCGTAAGGATTTTTTACTCCCGAGCGGGAGGATCCATAGCTGTTTGTATGCGGACAGTTGGTCCGTTGGGTTGGATGTCCTTGCAAAGGACTGTGATGAATGTGGTTGATGTGTGTGGCTCGCGATGCTGTGCGCGCAGTGCTGCACCTAGTGTCCGCTGCTACTATACTTAGTTTCTGAGCGAGAGGTGTTACTCCTCCTCTTAGAGCGTCGATGCACGCGCGTTTGGTAGGAGGTGTACGCGCTTCGCAGATGTGCGTGTTTGGTAGGAGGTGTACGTGCTTCACACGACTCTCCCAAATCTTGTAAACTGATGATCTTAGAATAACAGTGGTACGCCATGACTTGTCGTTGTGTTTCCCGGAAATGACGCCAAGTGTACAGGGCGGAGTCGCAGGCGGATTTCCTCAGACTGTTCCCGGCCTCGGCGACACTCCTCCTGACAGCCCGGGTATGGGACTTGTGCCTTTAAAGGTTGAGACTTTTCCCATGCTAACATGCTAATGGTCTTTTTGTGGTTGTCTTTGCAGGCTTGGTACTCCCTACGGCGGGGGGAGTTGTACTTGTCCGAGAGAATGATGCTGACGTCCGTTCCCCGAGCGATCCTAAGAGGTCGACGTCTGCCGGCATGCCTCTTGCTCCTTCCTGCGACAAAGGAAAGGGGCCAATGTATGCGGATTCGACCATGCCTGCCCCCTGGTCGGGGAACGGCCGTTCAGCGGAGGTGCCTTCCTTGGCAGGTGACTGGGGTTGACTTCTTGTTGTATTGGCATAGTTTTGCCTTCTCCTAATGTGTTTGCTGTGTAGTCGTTTCTATTCCTCCAGCTCTTCGCAAGTCTGATCTGATGTGTCGGCTTGATTGGGATGTGTCCGGGAACGAGTGGACTCCCTACTCTCAGTCTGCTATTTGCTTTTCCAAGGATGTTTCCTTGAGCACACCTGCTGTCGGTGTGCGTGTGGTTCAGCGGTCTGTTCCGCCGGCTGACCGCAAGAAGTGCCTCTGTGACCCTGAGGCTGCTTTGAAGTGTGTTAAGGAGTCGCTCGCGCGGTTTTGCTCCTGTACGTTGTTTTCTTTTTATGTTGGATCTATCATGTTTGTCTGGTTTCTTTGTGTGTGACGCGCTTGTGTTGTTGTTGGAGAAGGCGCGCGCATATTCAGATGCTTCTTCCAAGGCTTCCGCTGATCTCAAGGGAAGTCAGGATTGCGCGTCTCAGCTAGAGGCGGAGCTGTTTGCCTTATTGCGCCAGGAGAAGGTTGACGAGGCGGCACATGCTGTGGTGCTGAAGGAGACTAAGGAGTCTCATGTTGTCCTGGGTGATCAGCTTGGGATGGTTGAGTTTCCTACTACAGCTGATTACTCCAAATTTCTCGAGAAGGCACGTGATGATCACATGGAGTCTTTCTCTGTGGATTGCTTCAGGAGGATATACTCTCTTGCCCCCGATTTTCCTTTTCAGGGTACTGGGCCATATACTGGCTATGCCCTCGGGGCTATTGCGGGGATCCGAGCGGGCGATGTGGGCGGAGCGAGGTGTCCGTGATACACGCTCCCTCATAAGTGGTTTGACGGGACAGGTGTCCGTCCCTGTTGGCGACGATCGCCGTGTTGTTTTCGGCAGCCCTGCGCGTGATACTTTTATGGCTGACGCATTTGGCTCTGGTGCTCCTGACGTTGGGTCAGGTTGATCTTTCTTTGTTTTTTCTTGTGTATATATGGTCGCTCCCCTTGCATGGGTGAGATTTTGGCGGGGTGTGTCCCGAGCTTGACTTTTAAGCTGGTTGGATGTCTTTACTTTTGAGTCCTGCTATATTATATATAGATATGCCTGTCATGAAATGTTAGAAAGATATAATACTAAGTATTATTTTGCATCTTCCTTTATCGCTGTCTCAATGACTTGTTCTCTTTTTGTAAGAGTGTTGCTCTATTGAATGGTTGATTTTCTTGATCCGATGGTTTTCCTTAGGAAACTGCATCTCTGTTGGTGACGGTTGTGGATGAGTTGGTATTACCGTCGTCTGTGGCTTTGTAAGGAGGATGATCCTCGTTGAAGTGCTTGTCTTTCTTTATGAGGATGTGAACAGACTAGTATGTTCATATATTTGATGCTGTGGCTAAGTGTGGATGGATTAGTACGTCCGACACTTGCATTCGTTTGCGAGGGAGGATTCCCAATGATCCGCTTATTCCCCGACTTTTGCAAGGATGTGAATAGATTAGTACGTTCACATCCTTGTATTATGGCGAAGTGTGGATAGATTAGTACGTCCGACACTTGCATTTGTTTGCGAGGGAGGATTCCCAATGATCCGCTTATTCCCCGACTTTTTGCAAGGATGTGAATAGATTAGTACGTTCACATCCTCGTATGATGGCGAAGTGTGGATAGATTAGTACGTCCGACACTTGCATTTGTTTGCGAGGAAGGATTCCCAATGATCCGTTTATTCCCCGACTTTTTGCAAGGATGTGAATAGATTAGTACGTTCACATCTTTGCTATGAGGATACCTCAACTCCTTGTATGCGTCTAACGTCCTTTGTTTTGGTGTGAAGTGATGAGCCTTGTATAAGTTGGCTTGTCGTCACTGTTGTTGTTTTGATGCCTTGGTTGTAAGCTTAGGCGTTGTATGTGAGTTAATAGTGTGCCTACAAGAGATGTGAAATTTGTTAGACATAACTTCCTTTGATGCGTAAGTATGGAGTTACATATCTCCTTCTTTTGAAGTACTGAATACTAAAGAGCTTGATACGACAGCTTTTAGTTTTATGGGTGGAACTTCTTCAGGTGTCCCCCACTGAAAGTGTTGGGCAATTCGTTCCCGTCCACATCTTGGATGCGGTAAGCGTTAATGTATGGAACCGCAACTATTTTGTAAGGGCCTTCCCATTTGGGGGACATCTTGTTGATCTGGTCCAAGTGTGAGAATTCGTTTCTTCTCCAGACCATTTCTCCCACGTGGAATTGTCGCGCCTTGACCTTTCTGTTGTAGTATCTGGATGTGGCTAAGCGCATCTTTGCTTGAACTTGTTCTGATTTCCATCTCTGTTCGTCTGCTAATTGAAGGTCAAGGCGTCTTTCTTCCTCATTGGCTTGGGGGTCGAAATGCGTCGTTCTGTATGAAGAGACGGCGATTTCGACAGGTGCTACTGCCTCGGTTCCGTAGACCAGGCTAAAGGGTGTTTCACCTGTTGACTCTTTGGGAGTTGTGCGCACAGCCCATAAAACACTGCTTAGCTGGTCAACCCAACCTCCTTTTAGAGCATGAACTCTCTTTTTTAGTCCATCCAGAACTATCTTGTTTGCTGATTCAACCTGGCCGTTTGTCTGTGCGTGGTGCACTGATGCAAAACGGTGGTCTATCTTGAGACGTTTGCAGAAATTTTGCATATTTCCACTTCTGAATTGGGCACCATTGTCGCTAATGAGTATCTTCGGGACACCGTAGCGAGCCACTATGTAGTTTCGGTTGAAGTCCATGATTTGTGTGTCTGTGATGCGTGCTAATGGCTTAGCCTCAATCCATTTTGAGAAATAGTCGATTGCGACGACTATGAATTTTGCTTGGCCCTTTGACTTCGGGAGTGGGCCGATCAAGTCAATGCCCCATTGTGCGAATGGCCATGCGCTTGCTATTGGGCTTAATTCTGCTGCTGGAGCTATGATGTTTCTTGAATATAGTTGGCATGCTTCGCATTCTGCCACCATGCTTGTTGCTTGAGCTCTCATTGTTGGCCAATAGTAGCCTAAGTTCAATGCTTTGCGGATCAACGCGCGAGCCCCTTCGTGTGAGGCAGCTATTCCTCCATGGAGTTCTTCTAGTACCGTTGTTCCTTCTGTGCTTGTGGTGCACTTTAGGTAGGGTGTAGAATAACCCTTTCTGTAGAGCTGCCCCTCGATCAAGGCGTAGTTTACGGCTACCCTTTCGATCTTGTTTGCTTGAGTCTTGTGTCGTGGTAGGATCCCTCCAGCGAGGTATGCTTGGATTGGTGTTTTCCAAGTTTCCTCTTCGTCAATGGCCATTACCTCCAATTGGTCTATGACGGATATTATCCTGTTTTCCACAAAGTGTGTCTTTTTGTCTTGTTCATTGTTTTGGGCATACTTGCTTAGAGCATCGGCCTCCTGGTTTTCTTCTCGTGGGACGGAAGTTATGTTGAAAGTTTTGAAACTTTCTACCAACTCCTTTGCTTGTGTCAAGTATTTCTGCATGTTTTCGGACTTTGCAGTGTATTCTCCTTTGACCTGGTTGACGACCAGTTGTGAATCACACTTTACTCGTAAGTGTTCTACTCCAACTCCTTTGGCTATCCTGAGGCCTGTAATCAGAGCCTCATATTCTGCCTCATTGTTTGTCGCTCTGAATGTTAAGTTCAAAGCGTACTTCAAGGGGTCCGAGCCGTCGGGTGGGATTAGTAGTAATCCTGCCCCCGCGCCTCCGGTGTTGGATGATCCGTCCGTGTACATTTCCCAAACTTCTGCGAGTGGGACATCTGTCTGGACTTCATCTTGTAGCTCAGGCTCTATCCCTGTGAATTCTGCTATGAAGTCTGCCAAGGCCTGCCCTTTGATGGCTGTTCGCGGAGCGAAATGAATGCGAAATTCGCTTAGCTCTACAGACCACTTTGTCAATCTTCCTGACATGTTTGGTTTTGCAAGGATGTGCTTCAGAGGCTGGTCTGTCAGGACCGTTATTTCATGTGCGTGGAAGTAAGGCCTTAGCTTGCGCGCGGCTATCACGAGCGCGTACAAGTGCTTCTCGATTGGTATGTAATTGACTTCATACTTGGCCAGTGTTTTGCTTACGTAATAAACTGGGAGTTGGGCTCCTCCTTTTTCCTTTATTAGCACAGAGCTGACCGCCGTGTTACTGGTTGATATGTAGAGAAAGAGAGGTTCCCCTTGAAGTGGCTTTGCTAGTCTTGGGAGCGTCTTCAAGTGTTGTTTGAGTTGTTGGAATGCTTCTTCACAAACATTTGTCCATTCAAACTTCTTGTTTGCGCGTAACACTTCGAAGAAAGGGAGGGCTCTGTCACCAATTTTGGCTAGGAATCTGTTCAGGGCTGCAAGGCGCCCGTTGAGTTGTTGTACTTCTTTATGCTTTGTTGAGGTCATTTCTTCAATTGCCTTCACCTTCTCAGGGTTTGCTTCAATGCCCCTTTCGCTCACCATAAATCCAAGAATTTTGCCTGACCGCACCCCGAAAGCGCATTTTGCGGGGTTTAGTCTTATTTGATACTTTCGCATTCTCTCGAAGATTATGCGTAAGTCCTCTGCGTGATTCTTTCTTTTCTTGGATTTTACGACCATGTCATCCACGTACGCCTTCATTTTGTCGCCAATCAAATCTCCGAAAATGAGATTGACCATCCTTTGGTATGTTGCCCCCGCATTGATTAGCCCGAAAGGCATAACTTTGTAGTTGTAGATTTCGCTGTCAGCGTAGAATGCCGTATGTGGGGCGTCTTGCCAAAACATCGGGATTTGGTTGTATCCTGTGTATGCATCCATAACTGTCATCAGTTCATGGCCCGCAGTTGCATCTACCAATTGATCAATTCGTGGAAGCGGGTATGAATCTTTTGGGCATGCATTGTTGAGGTCTCTGTAGTCGATGCACATTCTTGACTTGCCATTTGGCTTAGGCACGACTACAGGGTTGGCCACCCAAGTTTGATACTTGGATTCTTCAATGAAACCTGCGTCAAGCAGTCTGCTAACTTCCTCGCGAATGGCCAACTTCTTGTCCCCACCTATCGACCTTAACTTTTGTTTCACCACTCGAGCATCTTTGTTGATGTTGAGTTTATGGCAAATGACATCTGGGCTTATTCCTGGCATGTCCTTTGGGGACCATGCGAATAAGTCCTTGTATTCTGCTAGGAGCGCTGTGATTTCAATCACTTCGTCTTCTGATAATGATGCTCCTACGCGCACCATTCTTTCTGGTTCATCGATTTTGAATTCGCGGAGTTCGTCCATCGCAGTAGGCCTCCCGTAGTCATCTCTTGGGTCTTCGTCGATGGTGGGTATTACTGGCATGTTTCCCACTTGGTTTTGTTGTAGCGCGACATTGTGGCATTCTCTTGCTGCTTGTTGGTTTCCTCTAACTTCTCCCACACCTGCAATGGTTGGGAACTTGATCTTCAGGTGGGCCGTTGAAGGTACCATTCTCCATTCGTTCATGGTTGCATATCCGAGAATACCATTGTAGGCGTTTAACTTTTCGACAACTATGAAAAGTATGTCGATATTCAGACGTCTTTCTCCTTCGCCCAAGGTTACTGGAAGGGTAATGGTACCCAGCGGGTAGCTAGCATCTCCCATGAATCCCACTAGAGGTGAGTTCATTGTTTGTATGGCCTTCTTTCTTCCGAGTGCTAAGACAATGTCTTTTGTTAGCACGTTTGGGGCGGAGCCTCCATCTACGAGAATTCGCTTTATTTCCATATCGTCAATAGTCATTTGAATGACTAAGGCATCGTTGTGGGGGAACGTTATGTGTTCTCTGTCTTTGGCTGAGAAGCCAATGACGTCCTCCATGACTGTGTCCTCCCCGTCTAGCTCCTGTGGTTTTTCACTCTTTCCGGCGGCGTACCTCTCCCTCGCGTAAGAGGTTTCGCCCCCTGCACTGAAGCCTCCGTGTAGGGTGTATGTGTTATCCATCTTGCTTGTTCGTTTAAGTAACGCAGGCTTTCTGTTGCGTTTCCCACAGATGGCGCCAAGTGTTTCGACCAAGTTATTGCGGGCTGTCCGCTGGATAACTTGTCGGGGTCTTCGGGTTGGATGCGAGCTAAGTCCGCCTTCTAAGGTCGTGCGCAGGCCTTGGCTTCGTCTTCTGAATGAGGGCAAATCCTTCCAGCTCTCTAATAAGTCGTCCGTCGGCACCTGCAAAGGAGCGTTGCCAAGCAGTTCCCGTAAAGGGGGGGGGGGTGCTTGGCGTGCTCACTCCGACGATCAACATCAGTATATTTCTAGAGAGAGAAAGAGAGGATTTTTAGAGAGAGGTCAGAGCTTTTCCCAAGCTTGCCCAAAGTGATTTTGGAATGAATTGAAAATGTTTACCCCCAAAGTGGCTATTTATAGGCAACCTTGGACCGTAAACCGGTTTTGATCCGGTTCAATGTGGAAATGTGAACCGGGATGCAGGGGTAAGCTTCGGGAAAAGGGGCTCTGACGCGCGTCTCAGGCGGCTGTCATGAACGGGACGCGCGCGCCTCTGAAACATGGGTCTCGGACACATAGGAGTTAGTTAAAATCGGGTCTCCGTATACGTCCGAGGCAAAATGGGGGGTGTGCGCGACACCCCCCGGGTGTTGGACTTACCCGGAATTCCGGGTAAGCTAGGCTTACCCGGAAATTCCGGGCAAGCCGGGGCTTACCCGGAAATTCCGGGCAAGCCGGGGCTTACCCGGAAATTCCGGGCAAGCCGGGGCTTACCCGGAATTTTCCGGGTAAGCCTAGCTTACCCGGAAATTCCGGGTAGGCTAGGCTTACCCGGAATTTTCCGGGTAAGCTCCCCGGGGTGCCGGGCAAGTTCGCGACTTGCCCGGTTTTCCCCGGTTAGCTCGAAATTGGGCCCTATAGTGGGTCTTGTGCGTGTATGAGGTCCGAATAATTAAAACCGAGCCTGAATCATGCGTATATCCATCACTATGCAACTAATATTTAGGCACTTGATCAAGTTGACAAACATTCGTCTCGATATAAACTGGGTCCTCCTTGTGGAGAGACCCGGATATTACCCTAGTTATTGGACCAATGTTGTCACTGATTCAACCATCTTCAGAAGCGTATCACCTACGTCTTCTAGCAACAAAATTGTGTTGCATAGTGCCAATAGTCAACATAATGAACTATCTCTTTATATGACGTATCTTTACATGTCAAGTCGATGAACTAACCACCGTCTTAACATGTGTGAGAACCACAAGTTCTTTATCTATTCAATTCATCTACAAGACTCGCTTAGCCATCTGTAGAATATCAAATAAATATATAAGATACGAAACATAGCCTTCCCACAACAAATATGGGCTAGTAGATGTCTAATTTGAACTTATTCTGGTTGCCTACACAAGGCTTCCGGTCACGTCGCTAGCAAACTTGCGACAAATATTTGGATATATTGAAATCCTTGCTAGATGCAACTGTGATATACAATAAATCTACCGGAACTGACCATATATACACAAACTCAATGTCATGGAAATCTTAGATGAAAAACTAGGTCTAATAGAATCAAAGACCGAAATCACCAATTCAACCAAATAGTAAGGCATTTTGGACTCGGTTGTCTCATAGACATAGCTTGCGGATGCCAACTCATTCGGCTGCAGCTCGAGCTTCCATACCTATCATGCTTCAGTTGAATTTTCCGAAGATTAACTACAAATCTTCTTGCCCATGGCTTAATCCAGAGTCACAACTCATAAAGGATTACATTGATCAAATTGCTCGAACTAGAAACTCAATAGTCTACTAGTTTAAGCATCAAGACATACATGACGCTTCCGAGCAGTGCATTTGTTTGAGTAATAGCACATAGCTACAACTATAGCACTTTATCTTAGCCATTTGGACATAGTGCAGACGTTTCTGCTCGCCAATTTCATCCATCTTTGATATCTAACTGGACCCATCATGCTCATCATTCTTACCACGATATTGTCTCTTTGGTCTCTTTTTGGCTTTGGAGGAAGTCATCACATGCAACTCAGCCAGAGTACTCTTACTCTTATGCATTTCCTCTTCTAGCTTTAGAAGTCGCTCAACTTCTTCTAGAGTGGTAGCCCAAATAGAGTGAGACAACTGCATTGTTACATGCTTCCACGAATCGTGTAAGGAGCTGATTACGACCTGGAGTTTCTGCCTTTCGGTGAATATATTACCAGCGTGCCTGAGTTCAATTATCATCTCAGCCATATGCCAAATATGTAACCTCAGGGAGTGTTCAACTTGAACACACTATCATTATAACACTAAAAAAAAATGATACACCCGGTGAAATTCTGCTCTTATCAGGCTTTATAGACTCTCAGGTCTCGCCTCTGTTGGGACACATTCCATACTTTAGGCTTTTCCATGTCACTGACTATGGTCTCCAGAATTTCTAGCATTTGGACCAAGTACATAACTTCTCATGCCAGATCTAAGAGTTATCACCATTCACCTTTAGCGCATAGCTAAGTTCGGCAACAATCTTTTGGAAGACCGATGTCATCCTTTACACAAAAGAGATAACACCATATCAGGATCATTCAACAAGGCATGCAAGAATCGTTGTGCATCATACTTACACATGTTACACTCAACTTTCTTATTGACCGAATTAATTAAAGCAAGCATGCCCCAGAGTCAAAAGTTCACTATGTTCCCAATCATCGTCCAAAGTACATGCTTAGCCAGAATTAATTTTAGCCAATAATCAAGTCAAGTTCCAATCTCATTAATCAAGTCAACATGCAATCATGATTACAAATACATGAATGTCAATAAAACATGTAACATGCTTGATAGTAAACATTAAGCAACTCAACATGCTTTCAGAGTTGACTTAATACATGGATTCTAAACAAATCATCAACATGCATCATGTTTGGTACACAACTAACATAAAATATACGAGCATGCTTACGTGAATGATTTGAAATGACATGACATCTATCCAATATATCATGCTAGCATGTATATCAAATATTCATATACATGTATACCACATAAATCAACATGTATCATGCTTAGCAAAATAAATATCATGTCATAATAAGCAAGACATACATGCTCAAGATATGGACTATCACATGGATGTTAAACAAAATTAACAAGTATCATGCTTTACACATCTAAAATCTAGCACCCCATACCGGATTTAGCAAGACATGTCTCGCATAGAAATCCATTTTAAAGACTTATGGACCTTCATGTAAATTCTCAAAAGTTACGTTTAGAGGAAAATTCCCAGGTGGACCGAAGGGTTCGCGAGACAGACCCCAACACTCCCGTTTCTAGACAGAACTGTAGTTCCCAGGCCGGGGAGGAGGGGGCGCGGCGTCAAGTTTCCACTTCAAGCTCGGTCTTTCTAGACAGAATTTATTTCCTCAATTTAAACTCAAGAATATTACAATCGCGTCTCATAAGACTTTGCGAAACATATTTCGCTTGTAGTTGAAACACATTCCAACTACGGGGGCCAACATGAAATTTTAAAATAATAGCACCCTAAGCATGATACTAATTAATAAATTTAAAAAGAACCTACGCATGCTTTAGTATTAAACTAATTAATATTATAAAGCATACTTACTTGACATCCATGATGTGTGCGTACGTGACATAATATTGTACTATGTGAAACTAATTCCACATATCAATTAATGTGAACAAATTCACAATAATTGAACACTCGTTAGTGTTTAGGGGTTAAACTGACACTTAGTAAAATCATTTTACTAAATTCGCCGAGATAACCTTACTAAGGGAGCCATTTGCTCTCACTTAACATTTATGATGGCTAACATGAATTAAGAAAACTCATTCTCTTAAATTCACCTCATAAATTTATTTGAGATCTTATGCACCCAATTTAAAACTTATATAGGTGCCACTTGCACCATCTATAAAAGTTTCATGGACCTCTTTACAAACAAATTTGCTTTAAAAAAATTTAGGACCAATTTGTAATTTTAAATAAAATTGGGCCGATATTTATGTTTAAAAGTCATTTGACTTTCAGTCAACACCAAGAAAGCCAAATTCCTAAGTTTATTACGTCACTAGCTAAAAAAACGGGCCCTCTTGTTAAAAATTATCTGGCCTATTCTATTTTAGCTAGTAACGGCAATTAGGACAAATCTATTTTCAGCCCACTTGAATAAATAGACTACCGGTCTGATAAAAGACTGAACCGGCTGGAGATTTTAAATATTGGTCGAACAAACGAACCAAACCAGCTCAGACTTCATCTTCTTCCAATTCTTACTTACGTGAACAGTTCCAAAAAAAACTGTCTGCAACCTCCATGTTCATGCATCCATAACCCACCCGAAAATAATGGCCACTACTCTCACTGTCTAAGCAACTGGTTTCACTTACAACCGTCGCCGGAGACATATCACCGGCAACACTGTGGTAACCGTTCGTCGGAAAGCTCATTTTCGGCAACAAAAACGAAATTTACTTAAAACATCGTGTGAGCTCGGTGGGCGGCCATGGCCGCCACTCTTCGCATGGTGCCGGAAACATTCCTCTTCGACGCTCAGAACGCTCCTATGAGGGCCACGGCACATCACGATATGGAGTGAGAGTTTCACGGCCACGTTTAGCCACGAAAACGGTTGGATTTCGTCGGGGTTCGTTCGGGAACGTAGCCCTTGCGACCACGACCGTTCGGGACTGGGAATGAGCACCAAAATCTCATGGATACAAGGTCGGACTCACGGAAAACGAATCGAGCAACGAACGCTCGAAACAGTGGAGTGTAAGACCGACGAAACGATCGTTATTTTCGTTGGGGTTCGTAGCCCACATGACCACGAACCTACTAGAGCGAAAATGAGCAACTAATGCTCACTAATGGAGGGCCGGACACATCCGTAACGGGCGGAGTTACAAAAGCTCCGGCATAACCATCACGACGACGAGGCCGGTGCCGGAAACCGAACATTTGGCTCTGATACCAATGTAGGAATTCGAACTACATGCACGCTAAAATACACACGTTAGTAAGACATGAGATCGTAACAAAGATACGACACTTACTTCGTTCGGTGTGGCGGCATGCGGTTGCGGAAGCGTAGATCGTTGATGTCGGCTCGGAATCACGGCGGTGGGGATGCCGGTCGGAGAGGTACGTCACTATGGCGGAGCGTACCTCGGTCTCCACGGTTGATGACCCAAAGACGAGGTATCGGGCGCCGGAGCTCCGACACGAGAGGAGGACGTCGAAGCCTACTTCGGACTAAAACACTATCGCTCTCTTGTATGTAGGTTATCTTTCTATATCCTATATCCATCCATATGATGGATATATATAGACATGGGGCGGTTACACACTTCCGAAGTGTGTAACTTTAGTCCCGGACTTACCGAGCCGTGCAAGAGCACCCCATATGGGTGCACTATTTCCTACAAATATATAAAAAAAAACTACATGAATATAAAAAACTACTTAAATAAAAAAAAAATCTAATATTACAAACTAAGAAAGCCGATATCTAAACTCTAAGTGAGCTTGAAGCTAGCATGTAAAATCCAAAATTTATGCTTGATTTTAAAACATAAAATTACTCAAACCTTCGACCACCTAAAATAAGATAGCAACAAAAATTTCATGAAGACAATCACGGAAATGCATGTCATTTAATTTTCTAAATATTTGTCCATAAATAACGTAGAGATGAAAATAAGACTAACCTTCCAACAATCCAACATAAGCAACGTTGGTAACTAATACAAAGACAAACATAAGAGAATTCAAACCCTACAATTAAATAAATAACATAAGTTTAATTAGAAAAATAACGTGTTACCAGCATGATGATCATTATTACTTCATGTAATGGATGATGGATCGTTCTTTTTAACCGCGAGGCATAATTATTATTCTTTCAAGAAGCAGCAATCAACTATTCCTGCTCATGAAAGAAGAAAACATAGATATACTCCACCTAAATCAATTTTTTTTTTTTTAAGGAAATGGGACTAGGCAATAGGCATGATGAGCTAAATTACTAAAGTGTACAACCCATTAAAGTTTCATTATTATTGAATAATTTCAATATTTTTAAATTATCGAGTCTTTATATAATAAATATTAAGTTTCAAATAAACTGTGGCTATGCCTGTTTATGTGTGCACCTACAGCTATGAGCTACACGAACATGCTTACAATTGTGCCTAGTTGTGTCAGAGAGCTGTCAGACACGACGCATATTTTCGTGCATGTCATATACGAAAAAAAAACAGCTCTATTACAATTTGTGTTTTTTTGTCGTGTTAGAAATTGTCACCCCTATCATTAGGGCAGCAGCACACGTAGCATGCTAATTTCACACTTAAACATTAAACTATTTCACGCTTACACAGAGTCAGTCGTAAGGGGTAAAATGCTGGTCATAAATAGTTTTTCATTCTCACGGTTACTAGCGGAATTTAAACTCCTAGCATCTGATTAAGTAATGAAGTACTGAACCGCTACAACATATTAGATGGTTATCTTTCTATTGATTTACCTTGGAAGCTTCTATTTTTTCCACTTTTGTTTATCATTTTATTTATTTAGGAGGCTTATTAATTGATCAACATATCATCTAAAAAAATCTTTCAATTTGTTGTGCGACTTCACTTCTTTTGACTATGAATTGTGCTCAGTATTAACTGTATATTTTATTTGTTTTTGAAAACGGTGCATTACAAATGAAGAGAAAATGTGTAAATTTACAAATGAAGAGAAAATGTGAAGTTTCTAGGTATGCAAGCTACACTGGGATAAGAAATTTCTACAAAAGTAGCAAAAGTTTGAGTGTTATGGTTAATAAATGAGTTACTTCAATTAGCAAACCAAATAGATAGTTTAATTTATGAATAACTAACTGAAATACGGTTGTCTTTAATAGGTTATCATTATCATTAATCAAAATGTGTCCTTAGCTAGTGGCCAAAAAATTATCCTTAGCTGCATTTTATATTTCTTCAAGGTTATCATTAAAAAAAAAACCTTATAGCACATGCATACAACTTATTGTTCCATAAGCAATTGATACTCTAACTTAAGTTCTCATTGAATACTATCTTAGGTTCTAAGATTTTTGGTACATAAATATTGTTGTATATTTTATTAGTGTGTTATTTTGCCATCTATGGACTCTTCTTAGCTCTGATAGCTGTGACTTGTTGACACCTCTAAATTCTATTCATTCATTTGTTATTGTGAAACCATGACAAATCAAGTGATTCTTAAAGATTGACCAAAGCTTTTAATAAATATCATAGCGCGACTATAATTGTATTTTGTTCTAAATTCGTATAGAAATCACCATGCGCATTGTCGGGACATTACATTAGTATATAAGAGGTCTTTTGGTCTATAATGTTTGACCATTTTTTTTTGTTTTGGTCCATGATGTTTTTTTTTTGCCTAGTTTTGGTACCATATGTTTGCAGATGTTTCTAAATTTGGTCCGACCGTTACATTCCGTCCATTTTTTCCGTTAAGTGATATGTGCAAGTCACGTTATCCACCTAAACTTTCAATTTTGTTCAAATTTAGGGGGAATTGACCCATTGAACTAGGTTTAGGGTGTCAATTCCTCCAAATTTGAACAAAATTGAAAGTTTAGGGTAGATCACGTGACTTACACATGTTACTTAATGGAAAAAATTGACAGAATGTAACGGTCAGACCAAAACTAGAAAAATCTGCAAACATATAGTACAAAAACTAGGCAAAAAAAAAAATAAATCCAAAAGTGATCAAACATCATGTACCAAAATACCTATTAACTCATATATTTATTATACTAAAATATTCTAGATATCTTAAAAAAAAATTAGTTTAAAGATTCAAATCAATTGGCTAGTTATGTTTTTGACAATTACATTACATATCTAAAAAATATATAATTTTATTTGATTAAATTAGATAATAATATTTGACGAAATAAGTTATTTAAAGGTTTAAAACAATTATAGAACTTCGGAGTACAACTTCTGTAGGAAATAATGGATCATCCATTAATTAATTATTCTTTTTTATGCACGGTGGACACTTTTGTATTTGGTACGAAATTTATGGGTCTATTTTGGAATTTTGGGAGGGACGTGCCCGAACGTTTTAATGCGAACCGTGTCGTTGTAGTTGTATATAACTCGAAATGAATCTTCACATCTCTACCTAACGAAAATTAGGAAAAATAAATAATTATTAATACAATTATAATAATAAGGGTTAAAGGTACTTTTCATACCACATGTTTGGCCGAATGTGGTTTTTAGTACCGGATGTTTGGTTTTGTATACTTTTGGTACCAAACGTTTGAAAAAATGTGGTTTTTGGTACATCCGTTAGTTTTTTTCCGTTAAATGACATGTGCAAGTCACGTGACCGACCCTAAACTTTCGATTTTATTCAATTTAGTCCCTCAAATATATTCCTAACTTTTAATTTGTTTAATTTAGTACCAAAACTTCAAAATCAATTCCAATTTAACCATTGAACCCAATTGACCTAGCCGGACCTAGCCTAGGGCTAGGTCCGACCTTGGTTCGGGGTCGCTGGACCCAGCCAAACCTGACCCAAGGTCGGACCTAGCCCTTGGCTAGGTCCGGCTAGGTCAATTGGGACCTAGCCCAATTTGGGTCGAATTTGGGATAGGTCCCAATTGACCTAGCCGGACCTAGCCTAGGGCTAGGTCCGACCCTGGGTCAGGGTCGGTTGGGCCCGGCGACCCCAACCCAGGTTCAGACCTAGCCCTAGGCTAGGTCCGGCTAGGTCAATTGGGTTCGATGTTTCAATTGGAATTGATTTTAAAGTTTTGGGACTAAATTAAACAAATTAAAAGTTATGAATATATTTGAAGGACTAAATTGAACAAAATCGAAAGTTTAGGGTCGATCACGTGACTTGCACATGTCACTTAACGGCAAAAACTAACGGCCAACTAACGGATGTACCAAAAGCCACATTTTTTCAAACGTTTGGTACCAAAAGTATACAAAACCAAACATCCGGTACTAAAAGCCACATTCGGCCAAACATGTGGTATGAAAAGTACCTTTAACCCTAATAATAATAAAAAACATATCTGGCAACAGGCAAGGCATGTTGTCTATCTTCTTCCATTTATCATGGCCATTTAAAACCTTCTGTTCACTTGTATTCTTTTTTGTAGTCTACACAAGACAATGACAGTAGTATAATCCCTCTTCTTCCTCATCTGCTACTTCCCCATTCGATCCAATTCAATTCAAACGGATTAAAAAGCTGAAAGCTTTCCCATTTACCCAACTCAGCCACTGAGAAAAAACCCGAAATTTCCCTCCTTTCCCTCCGGCGTATCTGATCTGAAGCCGCCAGCAGAAGCCCATCGCGCCGCCGTCGATTTGCCGCCAGCGAGCTGAAATAGTCAAGTGGGTCAACTACCAAATCTCGATTTTGTGCGGTGTAATGCGAGTCTGGACAGGATCTTGCTGACTGTGACTGCTGGCGGTTCTTCTGATTTGATTTGATTTTCTGCTGCTGCCCAGATTCGATCGATCAATCGGTTGAATTTTGTGGCACGAAACCCTAATTAGTTGCATCCGCGGTAGATCAGTGATTATTCTAGAGCAGCTGTAGATAGAGTGTTAGGTTTCTAGTTGTATTAGTGGCGGAAAGTGGAGATCTGGGAGGTGTTCCATCTCTTATGTCACATGAAGACGTTCTTCCCCAATGACCCCTCCTGTAAAGAATCACAGCTCAGTTCATTAAATCCGCAGTCGTGGCTGCAAGTTGAAAGAGGGAAGCTCTCCAAATCCTCGCCTCAACATCTCTTCTCTTCATCAATGTAAGTCAGTTTCTTGATACTTTAGATTTGAAGTCATAATAATTGATAGGATTTGCTGATAGATGTGGATGATTGTGTAGAGAATCGCTCATCAAGGTTCCCGAGCCACCGATACTGCCATACTTTAAACCAGTTGATTATGTAGAAGTTTTAGCTCAGATTCATGAGGAGCTGGAGACATGTGCTCCTCAAGAGAGATCGAATCTGTACCTATCACAGTTTCAGGTATTTAGGGGACTCGGGGAAGTCAAGCTGATGAGGAGAAGCCTCTGTGCAGCCTTGCAGAAGTCAAGCACAGTGCACGAGAAGCTCGTTTTTGGAGCTTGGTTGAAATATGAGAAACAAGGGGAGGAAGTAATCGTTGATCTTCTCGGGGCTTGTGGTAAATGTGCTCAAGAATACGGCCACATGGATATCGCATCTTTACTTCCAATCGATCTAAGTTCATCACCACAAGAAAATCTCCATGATGATAGCCATGTTACGAGAAACGTCACTTTTAGGATAGGAAATGAGAAAATAATATGTAATCGGCAGAAAGTGGCGGCTCTGTCCGGTCCTTTCCATGCCATGCTCAATGGTTGTTTCACCGAGTCACTTACAGATGACGTTGATTTTTCTGAGAACAACATCTCTGCTTCTGGAATGAGGACAATCAACCATTTCTGCACTAAGGGACAGTTAACTGAGGATGTTTCGCCGAATCTGCTGTTGGAAATCTTGGTTTTTGCCAACAGGTTCTGCTGTGAGCGGCTAAAAGATGCTTGTGATAGAAAACTTGCCTCTCAAGTCTCGTCCATAGATGATGCGGTCGAACTCATGGAGTATGCACTTGAAGAGAACTGCTCTGTTCTTGCTGCATCGTGCCTGCAAATCTTCCTTCACGAGCTTCCGGAAAGTCTGAACGATGAACGGGTAGTGCGGATACTTAGCAATGCAGATACGCAGCAGAGATTTATCATGGCGGGGTGCGCTTCGTTTTCTCTATACTGCCTTTTAAGTGAAGTCTCCATGAACCTCGATCCTCAGTCCGATAGAACAGCGAGTTTCCTTGCGCGGATGGTAGAATCTGCTGAGAGCAATAGACAGAGGCTTCTAGCATTCCACCAATTGGGATGCGTTAAATTGTCGAGAAAAGAACTCGATGAAGCCGAACAGCTCTTTGGGGACGCTTTTGATGCAGGCCATGTGTACTCTTCTGTAGGTCTTGCTAGGGTAGCCCACATGAAGGGTCAAACTCAAAATTCCTACGAGAAGCTTAGCTCGGTTATTACATCATCAGATACTCCACTCGGATGGATGCATCAAGAGAGATCTCTGTACAGCGAAGGGGACACCAAATGGGAGGATCTTGAGAGAGCAACAGAGTTGGATCCAACGCTTCCTTATCCGTACATGTACAGGGCGGCTTCCTTGATGAGGAAGCAAGATGTTCAAGGGGCACTTTCAGAAATTAACCGGATTCTCGGGTTTAAACTTGCATTAGAGTGCTTAGAGCTTCGGTTTTGCTTCTATTTGGTCCTTGAAGATCACCAGGCAGCGATTTGTGATGTCCAGGCAATTCTGACACTGTCTCCAGATTATAGAATGTTTGAAGGACGTGTTGCTGCTGCTCAGCTACGAACACTTGTGAGAGAACATGTTGATAATTGGACAACAGCAGACTGTTGGATGCAGTTGTATGATAGGTGGTCTTCAGTGGATGATATTGGGTCCCTTTCAGTTATTTATCAGATGCTGGCTGAATCCGATGCACCAAAGGGTGTTTTATACTTCAGACAGTCTTTGCTGCTTCTCAGGTATGTGGGTTCACTAAAAATTCTTGCTTTTTGGTACATTGATTGAGGTCCATATCCTAGGATTGGCAAAATCTGTTGTGCCGTTATATTTGTGCATATTTTCATGTCATGGATGTCTAAGGTGTACATCATTCCACTTATATTATTGATCAATTTTCAAAGTGTGAAATTTAAGTGCATAAGTGGAATCTTTTTCCATTCGGGAAGCTGTTGCTGATTCAATCATCAATCTTTTCCCCCCAAAAATGAAACTATTTACACTTTCTCACTAAAAGGCGATCCTTATATTATCGAGCAACTTCAGGGAGTGTGAATTTTTTGGCGTTCCATACAATCACTTTTTTTTTTCCCCATGAATTTAAATTTTCCCACGTTTCACTAAATTATGCTCTAAATTTATACTTAGATTAGAGAAGATGACTCACCTTATAGAGCCGTTACTACTCGACACTTCTAGGGTTGAGCAGAGACTTGTATATATATATAGTGTAGCTATATATATATAGTGTAGCTCCCTATCCTTAATGATAGCAATAATATCTCTATCTCTAACACTCCCCCTCAAGCTGGAGCATACATATCATGTGCACCAAGCTTGCTACAAATATACTGACTCCGAGAGCCACCAAGAGCTTTAGTGAGAATATCAGCTAGTTGATTACTAGAACTAACAGATTCGGTGGCAATAATCTTGGAGACGATCTTCTCGCGGATAAAGTGGCAGTCGACTTCTATATGTTTGGTTCTCTCATGGAAGACTGGATTTGAGGCTATGTGTAGAGCTGCTTGGTTATCACAATAAAGTTTCATTGGTTTATTATCTCCAATCCTCAACTCTTGAAGAAGTTGTTTGACCCAAAGAAGCTCACACGTACCAACTGCCATGGCCCTGTACTCTGCTTCAGCACTAGAACGAGCAACAACGTTCTGTTTCTTACTTTTCCACGATATTAGATTTCCTCCGAGAAAGACACAATAACCAGACGTAGACCTTCTGTCTACTGGACAACCTGCCCAATCAGCATCAGTGTAAGCCACCACTTCAGTGTTTCCTTTATCTTTATATATCAACCCTTGACCTGGAGCCTTCTTGACATACCGAAGTATTCGCAGCACCGCCTGCCAGTGTTCAACACAGGGAGATTGCATGAATTGGCTGACCACCCCTACTGCAAACGAAATGTCTGGTCTAGTGATAGTGAGATAGATCAATTTGCCCACCAATCTTCTACATTTTCATGGAGCAATAATGTGCGAGCAGTATCAATCAGATGCCTATTTTTTCGTTCGGCAATACCATTTTGCTGCGGTGTATGAGGACAAGTGGACTGATGTAGAATTCCATGTTGACTCAGAAATGATGAAAACGTTCCCGAGAAGTATTCTCTTGCATTATCACTGCGAAGAATTTTGACTTTTTTACCAAACTGTGTCTGAATTTCAGCAAAAAAGGACTTGAATATTGGAAATAGCTCGGAACGTTCTTTCATTAAATATATCCAAGTGCAACGGGAGAACTCATCAATGAAAGTGACGAAGTACTTATACCCAGCAGAGGTAGGTACACGACTAGGACCCCAAATATCAGAGTGTATAACAGAAAAAAGAGAATTGACCCTGGTTTCACCATGACTTCTGAAACTAGATCGAATATGTTTCCCGAGTTGACATGATTCACATTGTAGTGTTTTGAGCTTATCCAATTTGGGAACCATTTGCTGAAGTTTGGACAAACTGGGATGACCAAGACGATCGTGAAGAAGGTTTGGAGACTCTGCAGCACAAATAATTGAGGATGACTTAAGGTAGTAAAGTCCTCCTGATTCATATCCCACAGCAATTGTTCGTCCGGTACTAAGTTCACGTATAACAAGTGAGTCTTTACTGAAGGTGATTGAACAATTGAATGAACGTACCAGTTTGCTGACAGAGATGAGGTTGAAGGGACAACCAGGGATGTATAAAACAGACTCCAAGGATAGAGAATGCATTGGTGAGACTGTACCAATTCCCTTGGGAGTAACTCTAGAGCCATTTGCAAGAGTAATTTGATGACTAGAGTTTAATGGAGATATAGCGTCAAAAGAGGAAATGTTACCCGTAATGTGGTCTGAAGCACCTGAATCAATAATCCATAGATTTTGAGTATTACTAGACTGGGAGATGCAAGCGGTAGAACTAGTAGTTGCAGATGCTTGAACTTGTGCTCCCTTAATTTTCTTAAACTCCATAAGCCTACTATATTCTGTTGCAGAAACAGTGATGTATTCTGTTGGAGACATGACGACGAAATCCAACCAGATGACTTGAACTAGAGCAATTGAGCAATTTTTTTTTTTTTTTTTTTTTAAAACCTGCAAAGAATAATCTCCCTGCAATTGACCCTTTATGAAGAAGCAGGTGCAGAATAAAGACTCCTGATTCCTTGTCCGCTGGGAGTACAAGGACAATATTCCCACCAACTACTCTTAAGATATTACCACGGCTTCTACTAGGAATCAGCAAACCCTCGAGCCTGAATCAGATGACTTCTGCGCAGCTGGCACAAGACAGCAGCTGATGAATTGCATAGACAGCTGCAGCGCGCGTGAGGTGAAGGCACAGACAGCAACGGCGCGTGAGGTGGAAACCGGCGAAAGGTACTGGGATGAAGTCGGAAGAGACCGGCGAATCGAACGACGGGACCGCGGCGACCAACGGCGGCCGGGAGGGCGGCGCGTGAGTTACACGCGCCGGCGGATGTTGCACGTGGTGGCCGCGCGTGGAGGCGCGTGCGGCGGTGGACGGCGTCGGTGGAAATCTGAAAACGACGGCCGGAAGCTTCTGAGTTGATTGGCGACGACAATTTTGAAAGATAAACCCTAAATCCAAAAGGGTTTATAACTGTCAATGGAAGACTAGGTTAGGCTCGCTGGACTGAAACCATTGACTTGGCTGAGCAAGGCAGCAGAACGGATCGGCTTTTGATTGACGGCAACCTAGAAGATGACCTAGCTCTGATACCAACTTAGATTAGAGAAGATGACTCACCTTATAGAGCCGTTACTACTCGACACTTCTAGGGTTGAGCAGAGACTTGTATATATATATAGTGTAGCTCCCTATCCTTAATGATAGCAATAATATCTCTATCTCTAACATTTATCATTCAAAATAAGAAATTTCTTTAAATTTCACATTCTATAGACCTATACTATATAGATCTCTCTCATGTTCTGGTTTTGCTGTACGTTTTTCCGTGGCATGACAAAAAATTGCTATCTTTCTACGACATCCATAAATGTTGTTCTTTTCATGGAAAGAACTGGTCTTTTCTAACCCGCAAATCAACCATTGGAGTTGGATGGTTCTCTCTAAATATAGAAGAAAGTGAAGAATTTTGTGTCCTTTTATGACTTGCCTTAATAAAATAAAATTTTTCAAAGTAAAGCTTAGTATTCTCCACTACTCTTTATGTCTGGAATCTGGCTCCATAGGTCGTTAGTAAATCTAAAAACGAACAATTTTGTATTTTGAGTGCTGCCCATGTTTTATTTTTTCATTTTTAAGTAAAAAAATTTGATTTTTTTTTGTTTTATAACCCATCATATTAGTAAATCTAAAAATGAGAATTTGGTATTTTGCGTACTGTCCATGTTTTACTTTTTCATTTTTAATTTAAAAAAAAATATCTGTTTTTTTTTAATAATCCATTATTTTGGTTATTTACTTGGTTAGACTGAACTGCCCTGAGGCAGCAATGAGGAGTTTACAATTAGCGCGACAACATGCATGTGATGAGCACGAGCGGCTTGTCTATGAGGGGTGGATCTTATACGACACTGGACACTGTGAAGAAGGTCTTCAAAAAGCTGAGGAGTCCATTAAAATAAAGAGATCCTTCGAGGCCTTCTTCCTTAAAGCATATGCATTGGCAGATTCAAGTCAAGACCCGTCTTGTTCATCTGTGGTTGTGTCTCTTTTGGAAGATGCCCTTAAGTGTCCTTCCGATAGGCTACGTAAGGGTCAGGTGCGGTTTCTCTACTAATCTGACAACAATTTATTTATGAGGGATAGGTAATTAAGCTTAGAGAGGGAAAAATGCTAAGCAGCCATTGAGTTTTGAGTACACTAGTGCCATTAAGTGTGGTGTGTCATTTACTATAGTTTGAACTTTGCTATGTGCTTGAGTGTTCAAACTTTTTTTTTTCAAGAACTAAAGTTTACTTTTTTAGGAAGTCTTAAAGTTCATTTCTTTTTAAAATATATTTTTTCTAGGCAAAATGTTACCTTTACCAAACCCCCATTTTCCTATAAATTGGATTGAAAATTAGACATGTGCCTTACTAGTGAGTCCTCAAACTTTTATATCTACTTCAATTTTGTTGAAAGTATAAAAGATTGATCCATGCCTTCACATATCACCTTAAGATTATAGGACAGACGGTTAAGTGGTTAGTCTGAACTTTCACAATGAACCGTTCTATTAAGATCTCAGTCCAAACCTGATTTTTCTTTGTTCAAGCTGAAGTAAAGGTAAAATCTTGGGGCTGATTACACTTTTTTAGGACATGGAGTGTAATGTGCAGGGTTTATTTCTAGCTTTCTGTGCAATTTTAATGGAAAATGAGGCGAGGATACACGACGATACTTTGCTAAAACATAGTAGTTTGCAAAATGAACATTAAAGGGGGTATCACCTTATTGGGTGAAACATTAGGGCTCAATATGCCATTTTCCCTTTACATATTAATATTTTAGAATAAGTTAACTATTGCATACTAGAGTAATGCTAGAAAGTGTAGCATTTAGAGAGAAAATTGACTTTCTCACTCGAAAACTCGTTTCCAAACAAATTAAGAGACTTTACTTTCACTCTAAGTTTCACCTTTTGTAGATTACTCGGTTATGCATAATGATTTCAGGTTGATGAATTTTTGCATACCGGACTTTATGTCTTGATTTAGTTTATGTACCGAACAATGCATCCACTAAAGCTAAGCGTGCAAAACCATAGTAGCATAAAAATGCCTAATTTGCAGTTTTTGTAAAATGAAATTTGTGGTTTAGGCTCTGAACAATCTGGGGAGCATCTATGTGGACTGTGGGAAGCTCGAATTGGCAGCAGATTGCTACATCAATGCCCTTAAGATAAGGCATACGAGAGCGCACCAAGGCCTTGCTCGGGTTCACTACCTCAGAAACGACAAGACAGCAGCGTATGATGAAATGACCAAATTGATAGAGAAAGCCCGTAACAACGCCTCGGCGTATGAGAAAAGATCCGAGTACTGTGATCGAGAGCTCGCCAAGGCGGACCTCGAGATGGTCACCAGATTAGACCCGCTTAGGGTTTATCCTTACAGATACAGAGCTGCAGGTAAATAATTGAAACAACTAACTGAACATACTTGCTAGCTGAACTTTAGGAGTATGAACAATTTTTGCTAGATATATTTTTTTCGGGACATATTGCTAGCTGAAATTATGTAAAATTACAACTGCTAGTTTTGTCTAATTTGCTGTTAACTGATGTCTAATTTGATATTAAATGGTGATAGAGACATGCACGTGTTGTCAAAATTCGACTTGTGTAAATTGAAATTTTCACAAAGTTCAGCTAGCAAATAAAGCGGGACGACATACAACATGCAAGTCTCTGTCTTTGTTGAATAGCAAATTATACAGAGTTAGCATATTACAATTTTATACAAGTTTAGCTAGTAGTTTGTGTAGAGAGAAGTTAAATTCGCAAATCGCCATCACCTTAAAGTTCAATTATCTTATGAGTCTAGTTATCTTATGAGTCCACTTATCTTGACACAAATATGGCACTCTTGCACTGACTTGGTGTAAATACCCATCTTACCCGAGAATTATTCGTTTATGGACCCTCGAGTGGGTATTATGGGGATGCAGATCAGGTGCCTCACTATTCCTACTCAAGATGTGATCTTGATACGTGTTCATAAGTTTAATATTTCCCTTTTAGGGTTCAACAATCCCAATAGGTGTTTATAAAGAATCCACAAAATTAATTGCACCAAATACACGTGTTAACATCACAATGGTGAGACACGATCTGTAACAGGAAAAGTGAGACATCTGATTTGGATCCGTATTATGTGGCTTTCTTTCATTCTATGAATTGTGTTGTATTTATTGATGTGGTGGCAGTGTTGATGGATAGCCATAAGGAGAAGGAAGCCATATCAGAACTATCTAGGGCAATTGCATTCAAGGCAGACTTACATCTTCTTCACTTAAGGGCAGCTTTCCATGAACACATTGGAGATGTAGTAGGTGCCCTAAGAGATTGTAGGGCGGCTCTCTGTGTCGACCCTTATCACCAAGAGATGTTGGAGCTTCACAGTCGGGTTAATAGCCATGAGCCCTAAAAAAAAAAGGAAAGGATTAAGAAAACTTCACAAGGCATAGTTTTCTTTTTCCAAACCATTTTTTTTACTCTTTTGTGTCTTTGTTTCATTATATATCATAGTGTATAGTGGTATGTGCATGTACTGTCCTCAGTATTGTTATTATGCATTGAAAAACGTCTATTCAAGGTGTGTCCTTGTAATGTAATTTAGGGTTGTCCTTTTTTATAATTTAATTGAATTCCTCATTCTTTTTAATTGAGAATGAGAGAAATGTTTTGAGTACGAGAGTATGTACTGTTTATATACCAAAGTTTATATACCAACTGCTATGATTTATATATTTTGTGTTTACAATTCACAATGCTCACCCTTGCCATATATATTTTCGCTTCAGTTCCTTAATTTTATCATAACTTTATGTGATTTAGGACATGTTTGATTGCATGTATTTGTACACGTATTAGTTAAACGGCCATTACGATATCTAAGTTAATACTATGTTTGCACGAACCATGTATTAGGATATTCTAATACAATGTTTGGATGCATTTTGTATTAGGATCCTAATACAATGACTAAAAAATATAAATACCTTTATATGTGTTTTTTAATAAAATTATATTTTTACACATGAATAATTTTCTAAAAAAAAATAGAAAAAGTAACTTTAATTTATGTAAAAGTACGACGAACCCGTTATATGCGGCCCGATATGAAACGGTTATGGCCGGCCCGAACATGCCAGCCTGACTTGATCCGAGCCCGATACCGGCCTGAACATGGCCCAACACGACCCGAAAATGTCCAGTCTAGACATAACCCGGGCTGATACTATCATGCCCGAACATGGCCAACTCAATCATGCCCGATGTGGCTCAGGACTGACCCAGCCCGAACATAACTCAATAAGGGCTCGATCATGGCCCAACCCGACCAAAGAATGGCCAAACTCGCCATAACCCGAGCTGACATCATCAGGCCCGAACATACCCAACCAGACTCGATCATAACTGACAAGCCCGACCCAACCCGATTTGACCTGAGCCCGAACATGCCCAACCCGACTCGAACATGACTAACCCGGCACAAATATGACTGACCCGACCCTGCCCGATGTGACCTGAGTCCGGCACAACCCGAACATGACCCGACCCGAAACCGATGTGTCCTAGCCCGAAGTTGGTGTAGTTATTATATATTAAGTAAGATTAGGGTTATTTTGGTCATTAGACACTGTATTAGCTAATGTATTTTTTTTTAGTCTTAACTAATACATGATTTACTATAGAAACGAGTATTAACAAATACTCATATATTAGCTAATACAAATACCAAAGCAAAACAAACAAAATATTAGCTAAGACATGTATTATCCTAATATGTACAATCAAACATGCCATTAGAGTTTTAAACGGTTCAACCATAGTTGTACTACTCGTTTTTCCTTACTCTTTGTGAGCTCAACCCCACCTTTTAATGTTAGTAGAAAAGCAAGGTTTGTGACTAGAATGTGTTTATTCTTCTAATATATATTGGTTATTTTTGTTGTTTTATAAAAAAAATGAGAAAAATGATAAATAAAAAATCTTAACATTTAGCGCATTATAGACATCGAGAAGGATTTTGTATTTACCTTTTGTAGTTTTGTTTGTTGATTCACCCTAATATCTTATTTAATTAAAATATAATTTGTGTGTTTTAAACCTGGAGTTTTCTATTGCGGTGTTTGTGGGAGTTTCTAAAAGGAAAATAATATGTTTAATGTCTCAGTTTTACCTTAAGTGTTAGTTTGGTATCTCATAATTAAATTGTTAATATTTGGTGTCCCAGATTTCAATTTTGTTGCGATTTGGTTTCCGTCCAATTTTGGGTTAACTTTGACGAATTGAGATGAAAAGACAATTTTACCCCTTATATTTTTTTTTCAAAGCCTCTCGTCTGATTCTGAGCCACCCACCTCCGATTCCAGCTACCCACCTCCGATTTCGACCACCCACCTCCGATCTGAGCCACCCACCTCCGATCTGAGCCACCCATCTCCAGATGGAAGCTGATCGAAGCACCCAAACCAAGAAATTTGGGTCGATTTCATGGCAATTGTCGAGTACCCAAACCAAGAAATCTTAGATGCATAAGAAATTAAACAAGAGCATCCAAGAAAACAAATAATAAAGAAGGTGAAATACAATGGAACAAATAAGACAGAGGATCGATAAGGTGTGAATTGGTATTAAATTTACCACGAGAATGTCTATAAAGAGGCCAAACACAGATTAGACACCGAAAAGCCGCCGCCGTAAGTATAACATGAAAGAGAAGTCATGTCGTGAACTAGTGCGGGAATATCTGGACCAGAGCTGGCCGGGAAGATGAGGGCGGCTGGATGGGGGCTGACTTGATTCCGGCCAGCCACCTCCGATTCCGATTATAAGCAATTATGAGTAAATTTGGAATTTTTAAATTTATTCGGTCATATGACCATTTTCTATCAAATTTAATCTAAAATTTGACGGAAACACCGAATTGCAACAAAATAGAAACCTGGGATACCAAATATTAACAATTTCATTATGAAACATCAAACTGACACTACAATTTTACGGGGTTTATAATAATTTTTAAATATAATTTACATTTATATTTAACAGAAAAATAGTTATCCGGTAAGCATAATAATCGTGAGAGGCATGAGCTAATCATTGTAGTCATGAAACATTTCGGGAGACTGGATGATATTTCGGGAGACTAGAAGGGCATCTCCCGTAGTTGGAGGGTATCTGCAAATCATAGTAATTAAGTATATGCATCTAGTAATCATATATATATAGACATATCAAAGCATGAGGCATTTAGTAATTATAGTAACCGGGAGAGACATCTGATAATTATAATATTAGTCACGTAGACATTAGTAAAGCTGACAGAGGGGTGGATAGTCACGTAGCATGAGGCATAAGAGAACTTGAACTTGGTTTGTGGATAGTGTAAGGCGAAAGGTCATGATTATAACCATTATTTCAAGAGGAAGGGCTACCCTTCTAAATGGAAATTTCGTATAACCAGAATTAGAGGAGGCCTCAAGAAAATGTTATTATTGACAAAATTTCGGGGACTGATGCTGGTGCCAATGCCTCCACTCCTCTCGAGATACTAAAAAATCAGACTACTTTGACGTTCTTAGTTGTAAATTAAGTTAACTTTGATGCCTTAAAAGATTTTGGTATGAATTTTGCTCAATCCCACATTTGCTAAATGTCAATTGAACAATGAATACTTAAATGATAATTATGCGCACTTTGCAAATAAAAAATATAAGTTGAGATAATAAATTTATTTATATTTTAAATAAAATTATATATTAACAAACGTATTAAAAAGTTAATATTAGTGTTAATATAATATCTCAAAAATTTACAAACAAAAAAATATCTCGAAAAAAATGTAAACAAAATGTGTTGCATTAATATAATTTAAACATGTACCAAAAAAATTATTGACCTTAATATAATAATCATATTGATTGTTTCAGTTTCATTTTCGTAGAAGGTTGGCTCACCTAATAGTCGAGGTCGAGGCAGGGCCGTGATGGTGGACGATGAAAGTCGATGGCCGTGATGGTGGAAGATGAATGTCAAGGGGTAGAGGTACTCTCTTAGATCACGGTCATGGAACTAACTCAGAGTTGATAATACACATCATGGTTATATGATATACGGATTAAGTACATTTTCATACCACTTCTTTGTACAGAATCCACTTTTGGTACCACATGTATTTTTTTGTATACTTTTGGGACCAAATCTTTCAACTTTGTATCATTTTGGTACCACCGTTAACTTTCCGTCCAAATTGGTCGTTAGGTGTCATATGCCATGCACGTGACCGCCCTAAATTTTTGAATTTGTTTCAATTTAGTACATCTAATGCATCCATAACTTTTAATTTGTTCAATTTAGCCCTAAAATTTCAAAATCAAACCCTTGACCCAAATTGACCTAGCCGTACCTAGCCTAGGGCTAGATCCGACCCTGGGTCGGGGTCGCCGGACCAAGTCGAACCTGACCCAGGGTCGGACCTAGCCCTAGGCTAGGTCCGGCTGGGCCAATTGGGACCTAGCCCCAATTGGGTTCAATTGGGGCTAAGGGTTTGGTTTTGAAATTTTAGGACTAAATTGAACAAATTAAAAGTTAGGGATGTATTAGATGGACTAAATTGGAACAAATTCAAAAGTTTAAGGCGGTCACGTGCATGACACATGACACTTAACGGCCAATTTGGACGGAAAATTAACGGTGGTACTAAAAGGATACAAAGTTGAAAGAATTGATACAAAAAATATATTAAAAAAATAAAAGTGGTATCAGAAGTGGATTCTGTGCAAAGAAGTGGTATGGATATATAATCCGTATGATATATTATCAAATAAACAACCATGTTTCTTTTGCTAATAAATAAAACAGATAACCATGTTTCTTGTGGAATTTGAGTTCCTAACGGTGAACGGTCTACTAATTGTACTGTTCTGATCTTGTTTAATGGTCTTGGTCGAATAAAACGATATGCAGGAAATGAAATTAGAAAATTAAGCATTTCTATTAGGGATAAAAACCTATAAACTGTTTGAAGTTTGCGAGATTTTGTTGTCTGAAGTTTAAATTGTTGATATTGACTGTCTGAAGTCTAAACTTTGTTGACATTGATGTCTCCGTCCAAATTTGCTATTAAAATTGACAGAACCTGGTCATGTGCTTGTCACATGACCCAATAAAAAAATAAATCACAAAATTGCCCCTAGTTGGATGGTGGCCGGCCGGAGTACGGTGTTAGTCGGTCAGAGTAGGGTGGTGACCGATCTGTAAGGTGGTGGTCGGTCGGAGTAAGGTGGTGGCCAACCGGAGGTGGGTGTGGCTGGAGTAAACATAAAAGTATCAGGGCAATTTCTACTGTTCACATCATTCTGTCAAATTTGACAGAAAAAATGGACGAAAAATCAAATTTTAACAAAGTTGAAATTTCAAATAATCAATATCAACAATTTAAACTTCAGAATTCAAGCACTAAACTCTCACTGACAAACCTCAGACAGTTTATAGGTTCGTTATTAGGTTTCTCTCTATAAGAAGGTTTCACATTTCGTGCTCCTCTCAACGAGCTCAACAATACACCAGGACCACCACCCTACGCTAATTTAAATTTAAAAGGTAGAAAATTGAGCAGCCTAGGAGTCAAACCTATGACCTAAGACATGAAAGATAAACGCCTTCTCATTTCCTATCATAAATCACATTCATTCACATATCACTACACACATTGTGAGTCAAGAAGATTGGTCTTTCCAAAAAGAAAACATGAATAGGAGTAACTGCTACATACATGTTACGATACGTTTCCGTGTCAATTCGTAGTCGCCCTGAAAAATTATAGCAATATGTAAGAAATAAGTAAATTTGAGAAGAAAAAAAGTGATAAGGGTTAAAAGTACTTTTGGTGCCACATGTTTGAGCTGTGTAGGTTTTTGGTGCCATATGTTTGAGAGGTTGTATGTTTTTGGTATTTTCGTTAGTCAACAGTTAGTTTGACCGTTAAATACTTTTATTTTGTTCAATTTGGTCCTCAAATTTATATTTCTAAAATTTAATATTTACAATTTAGTCCTATTGTTTGCTTAAGTCACCGTCCAAGGCCGCCGGCCACCACCCACCACCTCCAAGGCCGCCGACCGCCACGAAACGAGCCGGCCACCACCCCACGGCACCGGCCACCACCGCTTGGGGCCGAAAACCACCCCAATTGGTGGTGGCCGGCCCCAATTGAGGTGGCCACCACCAATTGGAGCCAGCCACCACCAATTGGTGGTGGCTACGGCCCCAATCGGGGCCGGCCACCACCAGTGGTGGTGGCTACAGCCCCAATCGGGGCCGGCCACCACCAATTGGTGGTGGGTACAGCCCCAATCGGGGCCGGCCACCACCAATTGGGGCCGCCGGTCCCGATTGGGGCCACAGAGGGCTCCAATCGGGGCCGGCGGCCCCAACTGGTGGTGGCCGGCCCCGATTGGGGCTGTAGCCACCACCAATTGGTGGTGGCCGGCCCCGATTGGGGCTGTAACCACCACCAATTGGTGGTGGCCGGCCCCAATTGAGGTGGCCACCACCAATTGGGGCCGGCCACCACCATTTGGGGTGGTTTTCGGCCCCAAGCGGTGGTGGCCGGTGCCGTGGGGTGGTGGCCGGCCCGTTTCGTGGCGGTCGGCGGCCTTGGAGGTGGTGGGTGGTGATCGGCGGCCTTGGACGGTGACTTGAGCAAACAATAAGGACTAAATTGTAAATATTAAATTTTAGAAATATAAATTTGAGGACTTAATTGAACAAAATAAAAGTATTTAACGGTCAAACTAACTGTTGACTAACGGAAATACCAAAAACATACAACCTCTCAAACATATGGCACCAAAAACCTACAAAATGAAACATATGGCACCAAAAACCTACACAGGTCAAACATGTGGCACCAAAAGTACCTTTAACCCAAGTGATAATGTAGTAAACTAAAAAAATGTGAAGCAAACTCTACCAAGATGAGGGAATTGTGTTGTTTGGTACTTTGGTTGCTGTAGTGGATTAGATTGTTTTATCTTCTTCATCATTGTCATCTTCTGGGAAGAGAATCGAAATAAGGATGCCTCAGAGCTTCATCGACGCTCAACCGATCCTCCTACAACCCAGTCATATTGATTGTTCAGTATCACGTGAACAACAAACGGATGTACCAAAAACCACATTTTTTCAAACGTTTAGTATCAAAAGTATACAAATAAAAACATCTTGTACCAAAAGTCGCATTCGGTCAAACATGTTGTATGAAAAGTACATTTAACCCTTATTAATATGCAAAAAATAGGATGACAGCAGAGCAGTGCAGTGCAATTGTTCCTTTGGCAAGAAGTTTCATGTGTATTTTTATTTTTTTAATAACGGAGACCGAAAGCAGGACAAATAAATTCGATGCAATTAAAGAGTCAGTTATTACATAGCCATAGCAAATAATATGTTTGTTCTTTTCAAATTTGAAAAATAAAAAAGATCCTTTTATATACAATTTAGCAGTTACAGATAGATGGATGAGACTTACTGGATCCCATTGCAGCAGGCGTCTTACTAATCTCAGTGCCCAGATACTCGGAAAGCTGTAAGGGGCGTGAAATAGATGTCATGAAGAAGTGTAAAACATCGTCGGAATAGCTTAGTGTTTATATATCTTATAAGTAACGTACCCGAGTTTAAGAGGATCTCTACTCTTTATTTGCTGTGAAAAGAACTCCTCCGAACATTTCCAAGAAGCCGGTGAAACTTTGCTCTGTTTGTTGCTCAGTAGACACAAATTAAAATAACTTAAGAGAACCGCCCGAGCTTGATATTCAGTGAATATACACATCATATCCTAACATAATCTTCGGCTGTGACCTTTTTCCTAATAATAACAATAATAAAAGATGAATAGTAAACTGAATTATGTGACGAACCTGATATCTTGAAGAACTTCCAGGTATCAATATACACATTTCCATAAATGCTCTGAGTCTGGCAACAATGAATTATCATAGACAACTTTGAGAAACAATCAATACTAAATAATAATAACAACAAAAATTATAGGAGCGTTTTAACAAGCCTAGTACTACAGTTTATATTTTCTTCCCAACATTGTTATATGAGGAACTTGGGAGATCTACCATTAATTACCCTTTCTCTTTTTGTAGCCATTAAAAATTGAATTTCCAATTTTCCATGTAGACGAGGTGTGGTATATAGTGAAGCCTTATTCTGAATCAAATCAGAGTACAGTTGTGAGAGAGAATGACCTGTATGCGAGTTCCTTTAAGCTTTCATCCCAACCCTCGAGATGCTGATCCAAAAGGGCACTTGTTACGGCACTTATCTGGAAAACATTTGGTGATCCTAATATCAACTCTAAGATCACCACACCAACACTCCACATATCATACCTATTGAGGATCACAACGAGTAGCTAGCGATATTAGACTCAATTTGGATAAAATATAGATCCCCAACAAGAATACATAAACAGAAAATGAAGGTTGCTCCGTGGAACATAAGCTGAAATAAACAAGACATACTTGACAGTGATGCTTGCTGGCCCCCGGTACCACGTAGCATTAAGCAAAGCTTCGGGAGGAGCATACTCTGAAGTTTGTTCAGCCCTGGGGAGGAGATTAGCAAGGAAGTAAATGTTCAGTCTTCTGTTTGTTTAACTTAAATGCTTATTGTAGAAAGTGAAAGGCATGGGTTACCTTGAAGGGCCAGATGATCCATACAAATGCTTTAAGGTGAATTCATCTATGGCACTGCCAAAGTCGATAATTCGCCTAAATAAATTCAAACAGCCATCCTGTATCATCGATAATGAATAAACTAATAGCAACAATTTACCAGACAACGCATGTCCCGCAAAATTATGAAACAAAGCATGTAAGCCTAATATGATGTCCCCAAAACACTACTAGAGAAAGGATACTTCCGATCTTAAGGTTGAAATACTTCCAGTTAACGTTGGCTTTAGGACGAGAATGGTTAAACTAAGATTTTCATCAGAACATCACATAAATTTTGATTTATCCGTCTTTTCTGGGAAGATCTGTTAGGGTCCAACTTTTAACACTTTAGTTCCTCTGAAGTCCACTTGAAATATTACAGGTTGCCTTAGGCAAATAAAGCTTGGCCGCAATGCATCTCTAAGCTCATTATCTGGTATATCTACAGTCTACTAATATCAAAATATTACTAAAGGCACAACATTAGAAACTATCAGGAAAATACTAAAGAAAAATCAACTATTTTTTCAGTTTAGATTGCACCATTACATTTTGGCAGTATAGTTCTTCTCTGGACTAGGACTCTCTCTCGAGCATTTACCACTGTCCCTGTCTTCAAAGCATATCACCATGTTTTCTGCAAAAATCAGATGAAGACATGACAATAGGATAACCTAGTGACAATCTCTTTTCACAAAGAGTTGTTATCTGAAAATATAACTTTGCGATATATGTTTTTTCCAATTCTTAATATTATTTTCTAGTAAGATAGAGAGCAATGGGGCATACAATAATTTCTTACCAGGCTTGATATCTCTGTGAGTGATATTACGATCATGACAAGCTTTGACTGCCATCAGCTGAGAAAGGAATAAATCATATCAATAACAAACAAACAAGTTGAACAATGATTCAGGAAAAAGATCTTAAGAAAGAAAATTAAAATGTTTGCAAAGTATAACAATTTACAAGTTCTAATATGGCGCTGCTTAGTACCCTCACCAAACAACAGTGAATCAAACCTGTGCCACACTCTACTCTTTGCAAATAAAAGAAAAGAAGTGAAGAGAAACAAATGAATTACTAAATCAAGCTTCTTTAATCACGAGTTCATGACCAAATATATGGATGTCATACCAGTTGCCATACAAGCATACGCATTTCTTCTTTCCCAGAATCTGTTGTTTTCAGCCAGTGCCACCATTTGGATGGTTGCAAAAATTGAGCATGCTTCCCTCGTTCAAGATTCTCCTCCCCATCTTTTACTTCCACCACAGAATATATGAGTTTTGACAAAGACATTCCTTCATGATAGAATACAAGCCATATCTCATTTGACCGAGATTCGAAGGACTCAACATATCTTGCGATGTGGTTCAAACCTTCTTCGTGTACTGCTCCCTCAGTAAATCCGTTTGAAAACCTACTATCATAGTTCTTCTCATTCTCTATGTCATCAAACACAGTTTCATTAATCTTTAGCAGAGTTCGTAGATCTGCCATCAGCTGTCCGAAAAAGGTGCCATCTGAATCAGTTGAAAGAAGATCACTCAACAACGAGGAGGCATTCAAAAAAATTTCTCCGAAATACTTCTCACGGAGGCCACTTAAGTAGACAGCAACGCCTCTCTCAACCTGGTTTTGTAATAATTAACTCAGTACAAGGGGGAAAGGAAAGGTTCTCAATGAAATATATAAACACATCTCTAATAGGCTGCACTAATGATGAGTTACTTAGCCACGTATCTAGAATACCTTAGGATACACAGATTTCTGCTCTCTCGTGTAGGCTTACTGTTATTCTAATATAGTTGGGCACTGGTTAGTCATGCTTCTATATACCTCATCAATTTATCAGACATACTTCAATTGCTGAATTATCATGCTCATCATGTTCCACACTATTAGAAGCAAATGAACCTTAACGTGTAATAAGTCAACGCCTCTGTAAGTTCACACTTTGTCTACCAGTGGTCAAGTTGGCATTGTTACATAGATATGAGAACCTCAGTATGTTAGTATGAGATAACTACTCCATGACCAACTCCTGATTCACTTTAAGAGGCAAAAATATTCAAAGGGTTGTAACATAAAGCAATGATAACACATGATGCATAAAAAAAACCTCTAAGCATCGGTCTATGCCTTAAGAATCCCTAAAGCAAAGCCAACATAGACCTCAAAACTGGAAAACCGCCCCAAAATTAAAACTAATTAGGAGAACCAGGATAATGATTACCATTAGACGCTTCAAAATGAAAGGATTGTCATTATGACCAGAACAGGAATCATCAGTAAATGAGTTATTCATTGGATATCTGGAGAATGGGTCACTAGTAGATGAGGCATGATTTGATTCCCAACTCCACTTTGAAGAATTACTTCCTTGTGAACAGTTCCAGTGAAAAGCTAGCCACACTTCACCATATGAACCATGACCAAATCTTTTCCTTAATATGTACCTAAAACAAAAGATAATACACTGAAGTCTTGCTCCAGGTGGTAACGGCAAGCCATTTGACAAACATTCTGAAAAAACAATAATAATTAAACTAAAATAAAATTAAGCTACCAGAATCAAGAAATGAAGTTGCATGCATATGTGATATCTACTGCTAAACAGCCGAGGGTAATATTAAGTCTATTGCATCTACAAGCTAAAGAAGTACAGGAGCTGTATGAGAGTCAAAGGATGCAGCCACTTGGAAGCAACCGTACCACATTGGAAATCATTAAAAGAAGTCAAAGATATAAGAATACTGGGTTCCACCAAGTATTAATTTAAACTGATAACTTTTTTTGGAGAGGGGGGGAGCAACAACTGTTGAGTTGGATTTGGTATTTCTTGCATGTAAGCTGTGGGTACTGTGAGCAGGCTCTGAGCCCATTCACATGGTACAAGGCTCAGCTTTATGGACTACAGTTGTCAGAAGGGCACCAAAGCATGCTGCAAAGCATGCTGCAATGCAAACTGCAAAGCAACTATCTGAAGATATCATCAATGCAAAATTTTCTGGGAGATTGTTATTGAGCACAGGAAGCAACATTCTAGCCAAATATTTATTCAATAAAACTTTTGAAATAAGACTATAAGAGGCGGTAAATTGATGCAAGTGAAGGAGCATGACCACACTCTAACCCTAAAAACTGATCTGAACGATGGTTGTTGCATGTTGTTGAAGTATAAAGAGATAATCACGCCTTCACCTATCACCTTAAGGGTTTAGGACAGTTGGTCAAGTGGTCAGACTTATACTTTCATACATGTAATGGGTGAGAAGTGGAACTGTCAACAAGAAATGAATGCCGAGCTAAATGATAAGAAGATGGCACTAGGTGATAGATGCCTCCATTCTCTGACATTCGACCTACTAGTTAAAACATAAAAACGCACATTAACAGGAAAAGAAACACACGAACAGTGCAGCCAGCTTATCTAGGAACAAATTAGATTTTTTCTCTCCTTATTTATATATGACTGTTAGAGATAGAATAATATTCTATATATCTATATATCTCTATCTATTGAGATCCTACCAGCTACACACCTATATATATATCTACAGGGACTGTGAAGGATACTCAAGGAGAACAAATCGTAAGTTGGTATCAGAGCCTAACCCTAGGCCTTTCTCCTGCTCGTTTTTTTTTCCTTCCGGCAAACATAGTCTCAGTCAATTAGACCCCTTCGAAATTAGGGTTTATTCTTCAAAATCATCATCACCAATCACACCAGAATCAGCCGGCGATCCCGTCAAGCCTTCCAGCGCAGCCAGTAGCCGCCGCACGCGCCGCCACGCGCCGCCGACAGCTGAACCTCCGCTCGGCGCGTGTTCACCACGCGCCACCGTCCCGGCCGCCAATCGTCGCCGCGCTTCCGCCGTTCGTCTCGCCGGCGTCCTGCGACCCGTTCCAGTCGGCGGTGTCATCAATCGCCGCCGTCGTCAATCCTGCGACCCAACGCGCCTCCGTCCCTGACTGGTCTGCTGCGGCACTTTACCGGTTTAAGTCGCCAGCGTCTTCCAAACCTCATTACTGTAGGTGTCGTCGACCTTTGAGGTCATTCCCGGTCAGTTATCTCAAGAACCATGTCTAATAATGATACAAAATCTGCTTTACCCTTTCAATCAGCTTTTTCCGGAACACCCACAATCGTCTCAGAAAAGTTTAATGGAAAGAATTATTTAGGGTGGTCAGCCTCCGTAGAGCTTTGGTTCTTAGGTCACGGTTTTTCTGATCACCTTGAGAAAATTGCTGTCAATATTGATGAATCTGAACGTAATCAGTGGGAGAAATTTGATTATCAGCTTTGTGCTTTACTTTGGCAATCAATTGAGCTGTCAATGCTTAATAACTTTAGAGCGTTCAAAACATGTTATTCCCTTTGGAATAATATTAAGAGTGTGTATTCTAATGATATTCAAAGATTGTATGATGCCGGACAAAAACTTGCCTCCCTGAAACAAACCAATCATGATATGGGTACCTATCTGTCCGAGGTCCATGTCGCAGTTGAAGAGTTAAATATGTTCCTCCAAGCCGATACAGTTGCCGGATTCTTCAAGAAACTTGACAATCTGTATATGGTGATTGCACTTCGCGGGTTACATCAGGATTATGCACATGTCCGAGATCAGATTCTGACGAGCCCAGAAGTACCAAACCTGAAGGATTTAGCCACTCGACTTCTTAGGGTTCCTTCCCCGAAGACACCACCTCTACCAGTCGACTCTTCTGCGATGGCTGCTAATTATAATAATCGAAGTGGACGTGGAGGCGGTCGTGGAGGAATCAACAGTGGACGTGGTGGACGCAATGGTGGACGCAATGGTGGGCGCCGCGGTACTCGACCTCAATGCTCTTATTGCGGAAAGATGGGTCACACAGTTGATACATGTTATCAACTCAATGGGTATCCAGAAGATCATACTGCTAATGTTAGTCTCACTGAGCAAACAGAAGCAACTAATCCGATGAAGTCGGCAGATGTTAGAATTTCTGCGCAGGAGTACCATGAGTTCCTGAAGATGAAAGAGGCTCGACAAGTCCAATCAGCTGCAGCTACCAGCTCTACTGCTTGCATCTCTCAATCTGGTAATAATCAAAATCGATGGATTATTGATTCAGGTGCTTCAGATCATATTGCAGGTAATCCTTCAAACTTTACCTCAATTTCTCCCTTAAATTCCACACATCAAATTACTCTTGCAAGTGGTTCGAAAGTCGCAGCCAAAGGAATCGGTAAAGCCACTCCAAGCTCATCCTTATCCTTAGATTCTGTCTTATACATCCCTGGTTGTCCTTTCAATCTGATATCCGTAAGCAAATTGGTTCGTTCACTTAACTGTTCTGTAACCTTTAGTGAGGATTCCTTTATCATACAGGACCGTGGTACGGGACAGACGATCGCTGTGGGATATGAATCAGGAGGACTCTATTATTTACAACCGCAACCGCAATCGATTATTTGTGCTGCAACGTCCCCCAACCTACTTCATCAGCGTCTTGGTCATCCCAGTTTGTCCAAACTTCAGCAGATGGTTCCTTCCTTAATCAAATTGAGAGAGCTGCATTGTGAGTCATGTCAGTTAGGAAAACATGTTAGGTCTACTTTTCATAGTCGTGAAACTAGAGTTGAGTCTCCTTTTTCAATAATACACTCAGATATTTGGGGTCCTAGTCGAGTATCTACTTCTGCTGGATACCGATCTTTTGTTACTTTCATTGATGAATTTTCTCGTTGCACTTGGGTCTATTTAATGAAAGAACGTTCTGAGTTATTTCCCATTTTTCAGTCTTTTCATGCTGAAATTAAGACCCAATTTGGTCAAAACATCAAAATTCTTCGTAGTGATAATGCACGTGAGTACTTCTCAAGTACTTTTTCGTCCTTTTTGACTCGACATGGAATCCTACATCAGTCCACATGCCCTCATACACCTCAGCAAAATGGCATTGCCGAGCGGAAAAATAGGCATCTTATTGATACTACTCGTACATTATTACTTCATGCAAATGTGCCAGTTCGCCATTGGGGAGATGCTGTCTTAACAGCATGTTATTTGATCAACAGGATGCCTTCTTCCTCTCTCAATGATCAAGTTCCGTATTCCATCTTGTTCCCTAAAGAACCATTATTTTCCGTGCCTCCTCGTGTCTTTGGCTGTACCTGTTTTATTCAAGATCTTACTCCTGGACTAGATAAGCTTTCTGCTCGATCTATCAAATGCATCTTTCTCGGATACTCTAGATTGCAGAAAGGATATCGATGTTACTCTCCGGTTAATAACCGATTCTATATGTCCGCTGATGTCTCATTTTTCGAGGATATACCATATTTTCCGCCTTCCTCGGTCGAATCCACCACTGATTCAGAGAAATTGCCCCTTTCCGTCCTTCTTCCGTCATCATTTGAAATACCAAATTCATCTACTCCCTCTGAAATAGAGGTTTCCCCTTCGATTCCATCTCCACCACCTCTTCTTCAGTATCAACGCCGACGAAAACAAACTACGTTAGTCGAGCCCTCCACAGCGCCTGCTCCAATTGAGCCTTCAACAGAACCGCCGCCAGATAAGTCCTCCACAGAGTCTCCTGATTCTTTCCCACTCCAGTCGTCTACACCTACTACAGACCAATCTGAGCTGCCAACTGATTTACCCATTGCCCTTCGGAAGAGCTCTAGATCATCTCGTAACCCTCATCCTATCTATAATTTCTTGAGCTTTCACCGGCTTTCCCCATCACACTTTGCATTTGTTTCGGCATTATCCACCATCACCATTCCCAAAACTGTTCGAGAAGCACTTGCTCACCCTGGATGGAAGCAAGCCATGATTGATGAGATGCAAGCCTTGGAACAGAGTAATACGTGGGATTTGGTTCCTCTCCCACCGGAGAAAAGTACTGTTGGTTGTAGATGGGTGTTTGCTATCAAGGTAGGAGCTGATGGTAAGGTTGATCGCCTTAAAGCCCGTCTTGTTGCCAAGGGCTACACTCAAATTTATGGCCTGGATTATGGTGATACTTTCTCTCCAGTAGCAAAGATTCCTTCTGTACGGTTATTTCTTGCTATGGCAGCTATCAAACATTGGCCGTTGTATCAGTTGGATATTAAGAATGCGTTTCTTCATGGAGAGCTCGAAGAAGAGATTTATATGGAGCAACCACCAGGGTTTGTTGCTCAGGGGGAGTCAGGTTTGGTTTGTAGGCTGCGTCGCTCCTTGTATGGACTCAAGCAGTCACCACGTGCTTGGTTTGGGAAATTCAGTTCTGTTGTTCAGGAGTTTGGGATGTCTCGAAGCGAAGCTGATCACTCTGTCTTCTACTCACATTCTTCTTGTGGTCTCTGCGTTTATTTGATAGTTTATGTTGATGACATAATTATTACAGGGAGTGATCATGAGAAGATTAATCAACTTAAGAGGCACTTATTTAGTCGCTTTCAGACAAAAGACTTGGGGAATCTTAAATATTTCCTTGGAATTGAAGTAGCTCAATCAACTACTGATGTTTGCATCTCACAAAGGAAGTATGCATTAGATATTCTGGAAGAAACTGGCATGTTGAATAGTCGGCCCGTAGATAGCCCTATGGATCCAAAAAGTAAACTTCTTCCAAATCAGGGGGAGTTATATGAAGACCCAGAGAGATATAGAAGGTTGGTGGGTAAGTTGGTCTATCTCACCATCACTAGACCAGACATCTCATTTGCTGTAGGAGTGGTTAGTCAGTTCATGCAATCTCCGTGTATTCAACACTGGCAGGCTGTAACACGGATACTCCGGTACATCAAGAAGTCACCGGGTCAGGGATTGATATACAGAAATAAGGGAAACACTGAAGTGATGGCTTACACTGATGCTGATTGGGCAGGTTGTCCAATAGACAGACGATCCACATCAGGTTATTGTGTATTTGTCGGGGGAAATCTAATCTCATGGAAAAGTAAGAAACAGAATGTGGTTGCTCGATCGAGTGCTGAAGCTGAGTACAGAGCCATGGCACTTGGTACATGTGAGCTCTTATGGGTCAAACAACTTCTTCAAGAGCTAAGGATCGGAGATGATAAACCAATGAAGCTATGTTGTGATAATGAAGCAGCTCTACATATTGCTTCAAATCCAGTTTTTCATGAGCGAACGAAACATATAGAAGTCGACTGTCACTTTGTTCGAGAGAAGATCGCCTCAAAGGCAATTGCAACTAAGTTTGTTAGTTCTGGTGATCAACTCGCCGATATTCTCACGAAAGCCCTTGGAGGTTCTCGCGGACAGTATATTTGTGCCAAGCTGGGTGCACATGATCTATATGCTCCAGCTTGAGGGGGAGTGTTAGAGATAGAATAATATTCTATATATCTATATATCTCTATCTATTGAGATCCTACCAGCTACACACCTATATATATATCTACAGGGACTGTGAAGGATACTCAAGGAGAACAAATCGTAAGTATGACAAATCAGATGAATCTCTTGTGCTTAGTCTCCATAGGGCTATTAATCAATAATCCATTAGGGACTCCATATCCCACTAAGACAAGTCAGTGTTACAGGTTAAATTAACATTCAGCAAAGCAATTGTAAGCCTGCAAAAGGTATAATTCCATCCAACAAGCACATAATCAAACTCGCCATAGGAAAAGAGTCTATGAAGTATGAATGGAGTAAAACATACCTAGAATTAGGCATTGCATTCTCGAATGATTCATAATGAGAATTAGAATCATGTAACGAGATTGATTCCAGTAAACCAAGAACCCTTCTTAAGCCTTCTGGATTTGTACATTGCCCTTGCATACCATCATTGGTCGTTCCCAAGTAAATGCATGAATTTTGTTCCGTATACAGATCCAATGGTCCACCTATACAATTGCAATACGTTATCCCATATGAACAGAAAGAAAGTGAAAATTGCAGAATAACATAGCATCTTGTGCAGTGAAGACACGGAATTTTAAAAATATAATATAACAAGATAGTTTCACCATCAAGCTTTTCATGAAATTTTAGATGCTGCAGTCACCAAGAGAGTGACATTCGATAAGATAATAATGAATAAGAAAGAAAAAAGAGAGCTAATCATTACTTAATACCAACCAAATGTTGTAAAACTTGGAGGCCAAGGCCAGCCATACTTACACAAGTTATGGACAAGACAAGGCAGCGTTATTGGAACCTGGATATGGAATTCTTATAATGCTGTATTAGGAAAACAGCATCAACTTTATCGAATGTATGAAACTCAACAACTATGCCACTGATAGCAGAACCAATAATGAACCTCATTTAATTATTAGGGTTAATAACTAAAAAACTGTCAAATGTTTACCCTATGTTAAAATTAGGTGTCTGAAGTTTGAAATGTTAAAATGGACTGTCCCGGGTTTCATTTTTGTTGAAATTCGGTGTCTCTGCGCGTCTTTTCATCTCCATTCAATCATTTTTATCAACCCAACCACTCATAATCCATCACTCTTTACTTTTCACAAAGTCGTCAAATTTCACTCAAAAATTGAACATTCAAAAAAAAGTTTCTAGAAGAGTGGTGTTGAGCCATTTTCCAAGGACAACAGAGCGAGATTTACTTGCGCGGATATGGCCAACTTCTTAGGTAGCGGTCCCGGCAAGATGACGAGAAGGGAGTGTGTATGGGAGCTCGAATTTGACAAAAGGTTTCGTCGGAATTGATTTCTCTAACGTAATCACACAGAGACACCACATTTTAACAAAATTGAAACCTTTGACTCTACAGTTTAAAATTTGAAACTTCGGACACCTAATTTTAACATTGGGTAAACCTTGGACAGATTTTTAGTTATTAACCCTAATTATTATACATGTTAATCTATCTTCTATTGAATGGCACCAAGCAGGTGCACGTGCACCACAGGTAAAGAGAGAAAATATGTTCGCACTAACGTTAATAAGGTCCATCCAAAACAAGTAACCTGGAATAAAAGAGCTTTCCAACTAAATATGACATCTTTGTGGAAATCAGGATCAACATTTTTAAGTGCACACAAAGTCACATTTCGCAAAAGAAAATCCACAAAAGTTGCACTTACCACACTGGTCATTAAGGGCATCAGGCAGAGCCTGCGGAAGGTCATGTACTTTTTCTTTCCAATCATCTCTCAGAACTATGTCATCCAGACCTTCGCTAAGGGGCTCAGTTAAATAAAAAAGACAAAATCGTCCGTGTTTTGGTTCAACCTAAAAAGTGGAAGCAACATGATCAATTTTTTGATTTACTTGTTTGGTGTGTAACCCAGAATCATTTCACCTAAAACGAGTAAAAGAGGAGAAGATCCAAGCAAGTGATATGCCATAAAGCAACACTATATTGCAACCGTGGTTTCAATAGGAGACAAGTAACCAGTGGAACTGGTAACAAATAACATCAGACAAGAACACACAAAATTATTTGCATTCCACGTACCAGTAACCTGTCAAATTTGGCTTCACTTGGCGGAACATACTCCAACTGTACAGCATCAGGTGAAGTCTCCTTACCTGAATGAGGGAAGGAATGAAAAGGTCAAATAGATAAATATGTAGAGATATCAGAATAAAGAGTAATACTGTAATACAACAGTAAATAACAACTTAAGTCGGTAAGTTGAAAAAGCTATTACTTAGTTTTTAAATTCCAAAGTATGTCACATAAGAAAGATATAATCCGTACCCGCTGCTTCACTTATTGCATCATCCACATCAATCAGAAGTACAGATTGATCATACGGCTGGTTGCCCATATTATACCGAATAAATGAGAATGTGCGCAACATTCAGGAAGTCGTCTAGGGTACTAGTAAATGGAATAATTACCAGCCCTCAAGGATATATATGTAAGATAGTAGCTACTGGCCATGCGTTTACGTGTGCCCTATCTGGTTTCAAGAGGTTCCTCTACAGTGATACTAAATTATTACGAAAGGATTGGGTATATTTGTATAGCTTGTTTTCTTCTCTAATAACAATCAATACACAAACACAACAAACACAGTACAACTCACTTAGGCGAGGATATTGAAAAAAGTTGCATTGGACAATGCCAAATAATTGGATATTTCATGTACATGAAATGCTCAATAAATTTATTAAATACTTAGTGAATATCTGTATTACAACCACCAAAACATACCTATTATGCTTGGAACAACTTTTTATCATTCTTATACATTCCATTTAATAGAGAAAGACAGTTAATATTGTTATCGTCTTCAGGACAGTCCTATACCAGCCGAAAGCATTTCATCGCTAGAGTAGTTTGCCACCAAGCAATGAATGAAAACTCTACTAGTTGATGTAGTAGACAAAAAGTTTCCACAATCCAGAATAACTCATTATTTCCTGTAACAGGACGGGGGTTAGGCACCTTCTAGGTTCGTTAACAATGATAATCTTCAACATTCAAAAACAAAAAAGATCACTGTCATTCGGATAAGTACAGTGGGGGTAAATAATGGGGCCCTTTTCCTCTGATGCCCAGTAAGATTATCAATTTGATTCAAGGCACCCAGAAGCGCCTGCCCAGCGGGAACAGGAAGAATTACAAACGGATTAAGATAGTTGTTGATATACCTAGAGGTGGGTCAATGGGAAGACAAAGGAGGAGAAGGATAGATTAGATAATATTATCTACATTCCGATTTATTCAAATAAATGCTATAACAAAAACGTCATTTTTTGGTACTAAAATTGCAAATCAAATTGCATGACCACCTAACCTAGCATGAAAGCAGAAACTTGTTTATAATTGTCTACAAGTATGAAGGTTCCACCCAGTTATCAGCTAAGCGTTTGGATGGATGAGGACCCAATTTGCTTCTTTTTCGGCCAGAACCTAATTTACTTGTAAAATCACAATAAGATTGCACAAGGTATGTAGGTGAGAAGTTTACAACTCTTTCTAAAGGTTGGTGTTATTAGGCATGTCTCAAGGCTCATGTGTGGACCAAGCCCCAATACAAAAATGCAGTTGACCTCATGCTAATTCTTGAGAAATTGCTAAAGGGTCATGCATATGAATGAAAGAAAAGAAATTGTTTTTTTAACAAGGAGTGCTTGTTGCACGTAAGGTGGGAGTTGGATTCTCACATTAACAAGAACAAAGAAAAATGTTTTCAGTATACTACAACATCTAACCACATCAAGGTTTTTGGTTGGCTAAGAACCGGATTCGCTTGCAACATAAATGTCATAATTATGTTCAAATGTAAAAGTAAAGGAGAACTCAACATCATAGTTTTAACAAAACTACAAAAGGATATTAACTATCTTATAACCTATAAAAACTAAAGGGTGTGCCTAAAAGAAGGAGAGAATCACCTGACTGCTCATACACATATCCTAAACCCAAAGTTTTGCAATCTCTATCTGCCCCTCCAAAGTTGCATTGCTGTTGAAAGTTTCCAGATTCCCCATAATATTGAAGAGGCACAACAACTGTAGCTAAATTGTCCATGCTGCCTTGCCCAAAAGCTGTGTCAACTATACAATCAGCTAATGAGTATGAGCATGACGAAGGCAGCTCCGACCTTGCATTGCCATGGTTTTTTGCTTCCCATAATATATCACAAACATCTTGCGGGCTCAGTTTTTCAAACACACCATCAGATGCAGCTACCAAATAGCTGTCGTTAACATTCAGGGATTGCCAATCCCTGACCTCGGGTGAGGCAATAACACCATAACTGTATTCATTTCATACAAGGATCATAATTATGCTACTGAGCAGTAAGCAAGCTATGCATCATATGAAGTTGCTTCCTTCATTAACATAGAGATTTGAAGATTGGGGTTAAAATGAGAAGAATGAAAGGGGGTAAATGAGAAGACTCAAGGTAATAATTTAACTGAAGGTAAATTTCATCAAGTTTTTATGAGGCGTGATAACTATCATATCTGACCTTTTAAGTTTAACATCTCCAATTGCTCGAGAAATCGCCAGTTCACCATTGACTCGAGCCACACCACCTGAATCAAGAACATACCCGCCAGCAGTTTCTACTCGTGACCTTTCATCTTCTCTATCTGGACTGTGATCTTTCGTCAATTCCTCAACTGAAAAATGTATAAGACCATTCAAAGTAGCTAACTTGAAATCCTCATTGTTTCTCACAGGTAAAATAGAACCACTTCGTCGTTTCTCACGGTATAGCCTCAACAAAGTGGCTGCATTGATAAGTTATTCAATAAATATTAAATTGTAAAAACAAGTTTAAAGTCAGAAAACAAAGGTTCTGCTACGATATTTTAGACTACATTTTACCTCTGGCATCAGAAGGGGATTGGAATCTTTCAGAGCACAAGAGAGCCTTTGAATCTCCAATATTGGCAACTAAAACTTTACCATCTGCTATAAGTATAACTGATGCTGTAGATCCTGAAATGAGATTCCATCTAGATGCTTCCTTCATGAGCGAATAACATTGTGAGAAATCAACAAAATTCATCCAAAACAGTAACGTGTAAGGTATGCACATAACTTGCCTTGGAAAATTTTGTATCAATGTCCTGAATCGCTCTCAACAATGCCTCCTTCAAAATTTTCAAATAAAAAGAATGATCCGAGTCTAATGTAATTGAGTTCTTGAACCTGCAAAACCAACTACAAATTATACCTACAACTAGACAAGGTGGCAGCAAAATCACATGAGATTAAGTCAAAAACATTAACAATGCCCAAATTTTCTGGCTAGCGGTCTAGCACACTCAAACCGATAGCAAGAAAGGACAACTAATGCAACCCAATAGCCGATTCAAGTCTAGAAAGTGTCACAGTTACAACACAGCATACAATGCAACATAACAGTCAGTAGAGACCACTGAACTAGCCATGTCAAATCAAAACATCAGATCTTCACTTCTTCATACATAAATCTTTAACTTAATTCACAGTTCTTGTTCTTCATGTATACCTTTCACCATAATGAGCATGATTTTACAGATTATAACAACTTCAAATTTCTAGAAGAGAAAATTCTAGCCACTCACAGTCTGTCTTATTTAGAATGAAAGGCAGCGGAAATACCAGCATTCAACAGTTCAACCTTTACAGCAAAGTGAGATAAGAGGATATATCAGCTTCGCTTAACAAACCCACCTGGAATGCCTCTCAAGATCCAGCTCATTCCAAGTTAAATCCTCTTCCCGGTTAAGAACTTGAAGCAAAGCATCCATCTCATCTTTCTCTGCTAACCCTCCCAGATATTTCTTCAATGCAGTTGCTATCTTTGAATCCAGAAGGAAGTATGTATGTAGAATGAAATACTCAAATAGCAGCTTAGAAGCCATTTCACTAGCTTCAGCTCCATTATGACCATCAAAAACAGCAACCATTCCAACACTAACCTCCTTAAGTCCATGATTGTCTGCACCAACATTACAGTGTTAATTAGGAGATGGAGAGATTATTCATGTACCTGATGCTCCAAATTCAAATGTATTGTCTCGAATAAGTTTCCTCTCTAATAGAAGAAATATCTTAGGGTATGCCAGAAAATTAAAAATTAGAGAGAGTAATCCTCATGTAGAAGGTACTATTTTAGAGCAACCCAGCGCCTTTTCCTCCAACAAGTGACTTCTCAAATATAACTTATCCACTCAATGAACCAATTCCGATGTATATATCAGGACAGTGCAAGTTTCTAGCAACATTCTGAAAGCTGGAACTACGAATCAATTCAGTGAGCTACCAAGTAACAGAGACTTACCAGGGAAAGGAATGCGAATGTCAAGGGTGCAAAACGCGCGATCCTCCTGGTACTTCCGACGGCCCTGAAGCATGGCGATTTGGCAGCGCGTGGCAGTGGCTGCGTCGCGAGGGCGGGAACCATAGTCGGGTAGATTCCACCGAGGGCACTTAGGGGACTGGAACACCGCCGGAGCGCCGCCTTCCCTGTACACCGTCAGGCACGTGGATGATTCCCCGCAAGAAACCGCAATTGCGTACGCCAGAAGACATTGAAGAAATGCGTAGAATCTAGGAGATAGAACCATCTTCTGGCGCCGGAAGCAGATGCATGAGAATTGAGGAGGTGATCGTGTTACGAAAATTGAAGAAGGAATGAAGTATAAGCAAATCGACGCACGGCACGGTGGATGCCGGACGGCGGACGTTAGTTTTGAACCGGCGATGACTCAGCCTGAGCCCCTGACTCATAAGGTAAAACTTAGTCGTCCAATTTACACCAACATCAATTGACCCCCTGACTCCTAATAAGGTAAAACTTGGTCCTCCAATTTACACCAATATCAATTGTGCAATTTTATTAATCATCTGAATTCCGAACCAAGTTGGGTAAACTCTGTTTCGATTGGGTTTTTCAATCAATCATGTTTTATAAGCATCATGCTTACCGTTAAATTTTTTGTATTATTTTATTGCTCTAAATGTGAATTTTATAGAAAAATTGATCTTAATAATAGTGTGATACAAATTATAAGTATAAGTAAAAAAAGTCATATTTTAAAATTTTGCATGTTACAATTAATTTATTTATAATAATAGTAAAAAGAGCACAAATTACTTCTTTTTTTTTTATAAATTGCTAGCTCGCGTCTGAGCAATCGAAAAAAATTGCTAGCTTAATTTTATTTTGGATAATTTACTAACTCATGTTTTGCTATGTAGTCAATTTAATTAGTAACAATTTGTCCACAAACGAATCTCGAACTAGCAAATTGTTTACAAAGCGAAATATAAGCTATTAAATTGTCCAAAAAAATCGGGTAGCAATTTTTCTATAAAACAAACTCTATAATAGCAAATTTTCAAAAAAATATATATATTAGCAATTTAGCAGTTTAATAATTAACCCTAATTCATATGACAAATTTACATGGGCTTGAGGCAGAAAACAACTATTGAGGCCCCGAAACTAAAAAAATGTGTATATATATATATAGGGCTGTAATCGAGCCGAGTATCTGACAAGCTCGACTCGACTTATTTTACTCGAGCTCGAACTCGACTCGGTGCTATACTCGACGAGTTCGAGCTTGGCTCGACTCGATAAGGTTATATTTTTTCAATTAAATGGTAAACGGCGCAGCTTAGCTCGAACTCGACTCGATTAGGTTTTTGGCTCGAACTTGAACTCAATATATACATATATAATATTATTATTCAAAACTCGAAAAACTCGAACTCGACTCGAATAGGCAAAAGTAAAAAGCTCGATTGGGCTCGCGAGCCTCTCGAGTCGAGTAACAGTGAACTCGAACTCGACTCGACTTCAGAAAAAGCTCGACTCGACTCGAAATTTAGCAAGTCGAATTCGAATATCGACCGAGCCGATCTCGAGTAGCTCACGAGTAGCTTGACTCGTTTACACCCCTATATATATATTTGTTTTTTTATTAATTATCATAGTTTTAAATTTTACATATTACGATTAAGAGTTGTAACTTTTTTATAAAATACTCTAATATACGAACAAACTATTTTATGCGAAATCAGATGCAAAAAAACTTTCTAATCATTAATATATTATATATATATATATACTAATAAAAAAAATATAAAGAATAGAACGTCTAAATTCTTTTAATAAATACGTGAATCATGTAATTTGCATATTTACGTTTTACCTATATTTGTTGCAAAATGCATACATAAAGTGCAAAACTTGTAACGTGTTTGCCTTATGTTGCATGCTCCATACTTGATCCTTACAAAAATTATTTACGTTAAATTATCACATGTCAAGTAGTCAAGGCAGAAATCTAGCAATCCGAGTATCAACATTTGGTAACAAGTTTGGTTTATTGACTTCTTAATTATAAGAGTATCTTTTGGAACAAAAATTATAAGAGCTTGTCCATGTCATTACATTTACGCCACTATTTAATTAATATAATATTTAGTTGTTTCGAGAATAATACGAATGCAATTAGGCTATTACAGATGGTGAAGTCTTTGAAAAAAAAAATGGTGAAGTCTAGTAACTTCCAGAACAGTACAAATATTGTTAATTTTTTCACGGCAAGTTGCAATGCTCTTTTTTGTTTTTCCAATTGTTGAATTTCTCATTGGATAGCCCGTAAATAAATAATTTATATATTATTATTATAATAGTAAAAGGTTAAATAAAGGCGGTCCTTCATTATGCCTCCAATAATGTGCCAATAACTAGAATTGTATAATCAAAGCCTAATTTTATATTAACAAATTGGAGAATCTTATTTATAACAGTATACTAATTTTATAACACCAATCTGTGTAACGCGCGCTTTATAGTCGTAAGGGCATACAATTATATGATCATGCTGATTTTGAGGATGGAGCAAACTCAACATTAACATGAATATGAGGAATACACAAGAATAGATGATAATGAAAATATTTATTTAAATTATGTAACATAATTTTATAGAATTTTAAAAAAAATTAATACTAGAGCGACGGTAAACTTTTATTCCCAATATTTAAGCACTTAGAAAGGGATGATTCCCTTTATTTGCATTTTGTATGTAAAAAATATTTTAAAGTAATAACAAATTAATATATTTTTTAATCAATATATTCTAATAAACTGCGTTAAAAAGAAACAATCCTTTTCTTTTAATACACAACAATAATCTGTGTAAGTTTAAAAGAACATATAATAATAGTTACATATTTTTGCACTGTTTGAAGTAATTTATATTATTATTATCCATGTAACGATTGAATAAAATGTTGATCATATAATATTATTTGAAATAACACGTACACAATAATATTGAGAAGCAATCTCTCTCATTTCCGAATGGAAAATCTGAAATCCTGCATTGCTTCTACAGACTTCCAACATTCTGTGAGTTTCCATTCTGCTACATTTTGTGCAGCTCATTTGCGTTCGAGCTCTACAACTTTTGTTCATCCATTTTTTTTTGCTCTGATCATGTGTTCGACATCACGTTCTTTGTTTTAGTTCATGTACTAGTTCAGTTCGATTAAACATATTATGTGTAAAATTTCGTATAAACGACATTTTTTTTCGTAGAAGGTAATTGTCATGTGAAAAATTACCTCATTGCACAACTCGCAAGTGAGAATGACAGAATTGTCTTAAAAAGACCGTGATTCACACAAACGTCTATGCAAAAAAAATGTATTTGTTGCTTGATCAATTTTGCTGCAATTTCAATTTGTACGCATTTTGCATATATTAATTTTGCAGTCTCATGTTAAGCACAAAAAATTAACTAATTATTGATTTTTCCTTAAATCTTCAAAATGTTACAATTTGATCATTCGACTTAATTTAATTGCAATTCAACCCACTATATTTCTACCAATAATTTCCCTAAAACTCCCAATTCTTCATCTACCTAATATAATTGGTAAAAAGTATCTAACAATTTATATGATGAAATTACCAAATCAAAATGATTATTTGTTTAACTTAAAACCAGTGGCGGATGCTACTTATATAATGTGGTGACGAACGTCACCACATTATCGAGTATTTCTAGTGAGATCCTAAGTTTATTCCTTAATGAAAATATACCCCGATCCTCATTATTAATGTGTAAGATCCTCATTATTTTGTGTGAGACACTAATACCCTATTATTTTGTCTAAAATGCTAAGAGCTCCATTATTATTTTGTAAGACCTCGTTATTATTTTGTGACACTATCATTTAATCCATTCGGAAAAAGGTTCAATAAATTTAAATTTGGGAGCTTTTGACTTAAAGAGTATGTCTATAAGTTTTAAAATTCATCTCATTTGCTAGATTATAAATTGTAGTTATTCTAATCTAATGCACTCCATGAGGAGGTCAAATAAGTATAATATATCTCATACAATATTTGAAAAAGATGATTTCGGGTACCAATATGTTTTAATATGTACAACATGTTTCAAAACAATGATAATCAATACTCCTTTCAATCACCTGTCCAAATTTGTCGTCAAATACATTTTAAACTTCCAAAATTAACCAAATACTTTTCTGAATATTAAAATCAAGATATAATAACGTATACAAGTGTTATAATAGAGTCCTGACTCTTGACTCAACTCAGCTGATCCACAACCGGTTCTAATCCAATTTGACTCAATGATAACATTTGCATAAGCAATTAAAGCTAAGTTGTGATAGTTTAAAAACTACTTAGTAATATTTTTCATTTGAAATGTAGTTAACGATAAATAACTGAAAAAAGTACAAATTATCATCGTTTTAAAACTAGCATTTTTTAAGGAAATTTTCCTAAGAAAATTATTATATTTTTGAAAAAAAAAAATTATGTTACGTATCCCCATTACGAACCTCCTGGATCCGCCACTGCTTAAAACACATTTGTTATTTTCTTGGGAGGTGATCGTCCGGTGGAAAACCTTATTGCACAATCTGCATGTGAGGAGGGCGAAATTACCTTACAGAAACCGTAATTCATACAGACGTCTATAGAAAAAAAAAATCCGTTACATGGACGTATTTATTGCAGATTCGGTTTGTATGCATTTTGCATATAAATTTTTGCAATTGCGTGTTAAACACAAAAATTGACTAATTGCAATTCGTGCTTGAATTTTCATAATATTATAATTTGATCGTTCGAATTGATTTAACTCCAATTCGACCCACCAAATTTCTAACAATAATCCCCCTAAAATTCCAAAATTTTCATATACCTAATATTATGATTGGTAAAAATTATGTAACAATTTATATGATGCAATTACCAAATCATATGATTAGTTGGTTAACTTAATTTGTGAAATTGGAAACTAAATCCAATCCTTTCCAAGGATATTTGAACTAACTGATTGGACAGTTGCAAAAAATAAGGAAGACCACACTATGATCACCGACCATTCCAAACAGCATCAATCGTACTTTTGTCTCGATACTGCACCACCAAAAAATAAAATGGCCCCGACTCACAAAAGGATATTTTCCATAACTCCAGGTGGGCCTTAGTCAACACATGCCATTTCTAATGCCCCCATTGGCTCATTTCCAAATACTTTTTTTAAAAAAATAAAATTAATTAATTGTCATAATTATAAACAATTCGAATTATTATATTGTGTTAATTACTAAATTGCTAGCTGAACTTTCTGTGAAAGTGTAATTTGCTAGACGAATTTATTTTTGTAGCAAATCGGTAGCTGAATTTTTGCTAATTTGCAATTTGCTAGCTCCGTCAATTTTTCCGTTAATTATGGACGGAATATACTTTCTAAAATTACTAAAAATACTCTAAAGTTTTACTATTATTGTAAAATAACCTCGAATTTTATATAAAAGTAAATATAAATCTCGAATAAAATTTATAATTATATATATTATACAAAAAAAAAATATATAAGTTAAATATATAATCTCAACGTTCAAAAAATTAAAATTAAATATTTTTAAAATCGTATGTTTTTATATAATTTTTAAAAATATTTTAATAAATTAATTTTTTTCATTTTTAAGGTGCGTTTTTTCTTTAATATATTTTTCAACATTTATTATTTTAATTTTATATAAAACATCATGTCTTTATATTATCATACTAAAACTTTAAGGTGTTTTTAGCAATATTTGAAAGTATTTTCCATCCAAAACTAACGGAAAAATCGACGGAGCTAGCTTTTTGCACAATATAGAAAATTTAGCTAGCAATTTGCTACGAAAAAAAGTCTAGCTAACAAATGGACATAAAGTTTGACTGGCAATATGCTAATTAACCCTATTATATTCTGTTCTATCCATTTATTTGATTTTTTAAAACCACTATACAACAACCTAATAAACTCCAAATATAAATATAACAGGGCCGTATTTTTTTTTACCAAACTAACAACCACTTATGTTGTCAAAAGCGGTGTCGATGGTTTTTTTTTAGAAAAAAAAATCGTAATATCCGCAACACTATATTTGTTTTTAGCTATTTTTCTTTTATGTAGTTTTAGGTTTTGGTAATTTTAAGTTTTAGAGTTTATATAATTTTATAATTATTTTTAAAAACAATATTGGTTTGGATAAACAGTTTTGTCGAGTTAATCATACAAAATAAATAAGTTCAAATAGTTTTGTCGTATATGGTTAACACGACTAAGCCGTTTACAGTAGATTTTAAAAAAATTATTAATTACATAAAACCCTAAATTCTAACTTCTAAAACCATATTTGATTGATTGGACGGTTTGGTCAGATTAACCATACGTGACAATTAAGTTAAAATAGTTTTATCCTTTAGAATGTTACCCGACCAAACAATCCACCTAATTCAATATATTTTATTAAAAAGAATCATAAAATTACGTAAACACTAAATCTACATATAACCAAGAGAAAAAAAAAAAAGCTAAAATCTGAAGAAAAATTACAAACACATGCGTCAATGTTAACAACAACGAAAGTGAACTAAAAATTAATACGATTTTTATCTCGTGAAAAAACTGGTTAGGTTCGGGTCCTGATATTGGACCCGGACCCAACCTGTCTGACCCTGATATAATTAAATTATGGATATTAATATATATATAAAATATATAATAAAAAAAATATTAAAAGCAAAAGTAAAATTAAACAAATAACAAAGTAGAAACTCTAACGTCATCAGTTTTTTTCTTCTCTCAATTAGTCTTCTTCTCATCAATTTCAAAGTCTCAGCCGCTACTTAGACATAGTTACAACTCAACTCATCGAATCATAAATCTCACGCACTGGCGCGACTCACATTAAGCGGAGAAAGCAAAGTAAAAGTCTCAGCCGTATTCTACTCTTAGTCACTCAAAAAGAATTATCGATTATTATCCCTGAATCGCATATTCTAATTCTCGATGCCTGAACCGATGACTCGAAATTGACGATTGGATTCTCCACGACCGGAATAGAATTATTGACAGAGACATGAAGATGAAGTTCTTTTAGGGTGGAGCAGCAAATAACATGCTATGAGAAAGAGAATGGTTTGACAACAAAGATGGACAATGATAGAATGGGAGCAAGCAGCGACCAAGGAGAAACATATGGATTTATAGACGGGCTACAGGCTGACCTAGTGACCCGCTAGGTCTGGTTCGGGTTCTGATGACTAACCCGTTATGAAGTTCAGGTCGGTCCAGATTGACTATATATTGACCCGCGGGTCACGGATTACTGGTCGACCCGGATTGACATGCCTAGTAATGAAAGAGTTTTAACATTTGTTTCTATATTTAATTCACAATTTTTTTTTTTTACATTAGTATATATGAATGAATAGCTCATATATTAATATTACATTTATTAGTTTAACAAATTAAATAATAATAACACTTTTTGATTCAGTATATCGCTTATAAAAAATACTTCACATGGAAATAAAACATGATATCACGAGTAATGATGATAGAATAACTAAGACGTAGACCAACATAATTTGATAGTTTTCTCAGTTTACTATCTAGCAGATTAGTTTTTAAAACATTTCTCCTGCATAACGTGACTCATTTTCTTAACACTTTTTATTTCTTTCGATATATTTGTTAGGGTGAAAGTGAAAGCCGGTCAATCCGAAAAACCGCTGGTAACCGAATCCGAGCCGAAAATTACTAGTCTTGTTTTCAAGTGGTTTTTCTATTATTGTTCGGTTTTCGTTAGTTTCGGTTTATAAAACTAGAAGTCTGTGAAAATCAAATCGATTGTTGTCTTACGACTCATATAATATAGAAATATATTTTATTAGATAATTTTCATTAATAATTTATAAATTTAGTTAATATAAATTGTAAATATACATTTGCGGTAAAAAATGTACTTTTATTTTATTGCATCATTGAAACTTTTTTTTTTTTGGATACAGACTACGAAAATTAAAAACTTAATAATTAAAGGTACTTTTGGTGCCACATGTTTGACCTGTGTAGGTTTTTGGTGCCATATGTTTCATTTTGTAGGTTTTTGGTGCCATATGTTTGAGAGGTTGTATGTTTTTGGTATTTCCGTTAGTCAACAGTTAGTTTGACCGTTAAATACTATTATTTTATTCAATTTAGTCCTCAAATTTATACTTCTAAAATTTAATATTTACAATTTAGTCCATATTGTTTGCTCAAGTCACCGTTCAAGGCCGCCGACCACCAACCACCACCTCCAAGGCCGCCGACCTCCACCAAACGGGCCGGCCACCACCCACGGCACCGGCCACCGCCGCTTGGGGTCGAAAACCACCCCAATTGGTGGTGGCCGTCCCCAATTGGTGGTGGCCACCTCAATTGGGGCCGGCCACCACCAATTGGTGGTGGCTACAGCCCCAATCGGGGCCGGCCACCACAAGTGGCGGTGGCTACAGCCCCAATCGGGGCCGGCCACCACCAGTGGCGGTGGCTACAGCCCCAATCGGGGCCGGCCACCACCAATTGGTGGTGGGTACAGCCCCAATCGGGGCCGGCCACCACCAATTGGTGGTGAGTACAGCCCCAATCGGGGCTGGCCACCACCAATTGGGGCCGCCGGCCCCGATTGGAGCCCCAATCGGGACCGGCGGCCCCAATTGGTGGTGGCCGGCCCCGATTGGGGATGTACCCACCACCAATTGGTGGTGGCCGGCCTCGATTGGGGCTGTAACCACCACCACTGGTGGTGGCCGGCCCCGATTGGGGCTGTAGCCACCGCCACTTGTGGTGGCCACCACCAATTGGGGCCGGCCACCACCAATTGGGGTGGTTTTCGGCCCCAAGCGGTGGTGGCCGGTGCCTTGGGTGGTGGCCGGCCCGTTTGGTGGCGGTCGGCGGCCTTGGAGGTGGTGGTTGGTGGTCGGCGGCCTTGAACGGTGACTTGAGCAAACAATATGGACTAAATTGTAAATATTAAATTTTAGAAGTATAAATTTGAGGACTAAATTGAATAAAATAAAAGTATTTAACGGTCAAACTAACTGTTGACTAACGGAAATACCAAAAACATACAACCTCTCAAACATATGGCACCAAAAACCTACAAAATGAAACATATGGCACCAAAAACCTACACAGGTCAAACATGTGGCACCAAAAGTACCTTTAACCCTAATTATTTTTGAGTTTTCGTTTTATAAACCGAAAAACAGTGGTACAAACGGGTGGTTTATTTTATCTTATATATATATGGTTTTTTTAAAAATATATTTATTAAAGAAAAACAGACCGAAAATATCAGTACACAATTGGATCAAGCAAAAAAATCGATCTGATAGACCAATTTAACCCTAAATATTTGTCAACACTTAGGGGTGTTTGGACGGACGTAACGTGAGAAGTAATCCCACATTACCTTACACATTACATCGATATTACACTGTTTGGCAAACCAAACGATGTAATGTGAACCCTGTAATGTAATGTGCATTGTAATATAAGATTACGACTGATTGGTCAAAACCGGTTGACTTGCCCTATCAACGTAATGTGAGATTACATCCGTTTTTGAATGTAATGTGAGATTACGTCCAACATTACATCCAACATTACGCAGTGTTTATTATTTTATTATATATTCTCTATCCCATTTATTTATTTCTTTATTTATCAACACTTTTTATCATATTACAATGTACATGACAAATCAAACCAAACACTGTAATCTCACATTACACTCCACATTACAACACAAACCAAACACTGTGATCTGACATTACACTCCACATTACATTGTTGATTACGAACCAACTCGTTGGGTCAGAACATTACAATCAGGGGGCGTTTGGATGGACGTAATGTGATATTAGTTGAAATGTGAAAAATTGCAAGTAATGTGAGTACGTAATGTAATATTAGATTGCAGTGTTTAGTTGTGTTGTAATGTGGAATGTAATGTTAGATTACAGTATTTGATATGTGTTGTAATGTGCATTGTAATGTGACTTTTTTATTATTAAATTAATTTATATGAGAGTATAAACCCTAAAAGAATATATATTTTGACAACAAGTAACTTCTTAAAGATTATGTGTGTGGTTAATACTATAGTCATTTATGAATTCTATAGACTAAATATTTATACTCAATACGCACAACTACTAAAATCCTATTAATTAAAACATTATATATATGTTTATAAGATAATTTTCATTATAAAAAATGCAACCAAAATTACATACTCATTTTATATGAACATCATGTGCATTATTATTTATTATAATAACGAGTTATGAAGTATATAAAAAATACAAAGCTAATAATAATAACAATATTATTATCATAATTAACTATATAAATAATACAAATATTTTATTATTTAATAAATAATAATAGTAAAATAATAATACTTAGACATAATCTTACATTACATCCGTTTTTTGATGTAATATCTCATTAAGTTGAATAGAATTAGAACGTAATCTCATATTACAATGGACATTATATTACACATTATAATTGTTAACGTAATATGGATATAATGTGTGATTATTCCTTAACAACGTCCATTCAAACACCACCTTAACAACGTCGGCCTATAGTTTCGAGAAACTTCTAAGGGATGAGACAGCTTCACTCCTTCCCATACTTTATTTTATCATTTGCCATACAAATAAAGGTCCCCATGTATTTTTTTATTTGTTCCACTATAAGAACAATTGTTTATTAATTCTAATAATATAATATAATAATAATAATGATTAAAATATACAAATTAATGTACAGAAGCTCTAGAAGTTTCCGATGGAAGCTTCATAGAGGAGTGAGTGGAAGCTCTATTTATAGGAGTAATAACGCTTTCAACGCCCTTCATGGGTGTCATCACCTCACCGCCTTCCAAACACAGAAAGTAGTTATCTCCACTCTCAGAAAGTCCAACTCTGCCACTGCAATTTTCCAATCCAATTCTTCATCCATTTCTCAATTTCGATCTATAGAATTCAATCCAATTCTTCATCCATTTTTCAAATCCGATCTCGAATTCTCTCCAATTGATCATGAATCGTCTCTTTCAAGTGAAGCAAGAGTACATCGGGTCGGACCCAGGCGGCGGGAGCGGCGGTAGGGGCGGCGGAAGGGGCGGCGATCGGCTGCCGGAGCCGATGGAAGGGCTCCACGAGATCGGACCGCCGCCTTTCCTCAATAAGACGTATGACATTGTTGACGATCCCGGCACGGACGCGGTGATCTCCTGGAGCGCGTCGGGATTCAGCTTCGTCGTCTGGGATCCGAACGCCTTCTCCGCGCATCTTCTTCCCAAATTCTTCAAGCACAATAACTTCTCCAGCTTCGTTAGGCAGCTCAACACTTACGTAAGCAACCTTCTCTTCTTCTATAACCTCTACTCTCCGATGAATTTAGCTACTGCGTTTCTTATGGAAAATATCTACTAATTTCCAATAATTTATTCAACTAAAGAATGGTTTAATAATTTAGTCCACTATATATGTATATTGAATAATTTGTTCAATAAAAAAATAGTTTAATAATTTAGTCACTATATATGTACATTGAATAATATAATATTTTTTGGATTCCTCTTTAACAAATGGATAGGTACCACGCGTCCAGTTTTTGAGATAAAGTTTTTATACTCCCTTGATGAATATAAAAATGCAGCTTCTCGAAAGTTCCAACTGTTGCTCTACTCTATCTTCCACACAATTGTATTTATAACATAAAATATTCATATATATAACATTGACATCACCTTCATCCAATTTTTCCTATTAAATTATTCATCTTTTATTTTATTGAATTTTGCGTAGTCACCACTTGGCTGGGTTTGTATTCGAGTCTGTCTCTACCCCTCCACTACCAAAATGCTAAATTGCGGCTACTTCTATTTTAAGATAAGATATGTATATTTCTTAAATTTAATATTTTTTTGGTAAACTTAATTTTAATATTAATATCTTGCGTTTTTTAATATGTTTATATTTATATATATATTTCGGCAAATTGCGGTTTTTAGTTGAAAAGTTGAAACTTTGGTGTAATGTACTATTTAATTAATAATTATTATTATAAAGAAACACTTTGTATTTTGGAATAATAAAGTGTTCAGAGGCATGCTTGAGTCACTTTGTATTGGGTTCAAGATAAACTTAGTTAAGTTCATTTGAAGCAGCAAAATATAAAGTTTCAAAAATTTTAATTGTCTACTCCATAGTATAAAAGGTTGCTTTTTACAAGTTATTATATAAAAGTTTATGCAAACTTAGTAACTTGGCTGCAGCCTGCAGGGGTTAACTTGCTACCCAAGTAACCTGCATTTGTTTGAAATTTGATTAAAAACCGGACCGCCATTTTCGGCAATCACAGATTCATCAGAGGTACCTAAAAGATGCCAACGATGAATCTGACTGCAGGGTTTCCGCAAGATCGACCCGGATCGATGGGAGTTTGCTAACGAAGGGTTCCTACGAGGTCAAAAGCACCTTGTGAAGAACATCAAGAGAAGGAAGTCACATTCAGCTTCAAGCTCAAGCAACCCCTTTCCCCCTCAGCCGCACGATCAATCCCTCGGCTTCTCCATCGACGGTCTAGATGGTGAACTGGACCGACTGAAGCACGACAGACAGGTCTTAATAACCGAGCTGGTGAAACTGAGGCAGCAGCAGCAGACCACCAGGGGCCACCTCCAATCCATGGAGGAGAAGCTTCAAGCCACCGAGGCGAAGCAGAAGCAGATGATGGCGTTCTTGGCTCGTGCCATGAAAAACCCTAGGTTCCTGAATCAGCTGATTCAGCAGAAGGAGAAGAGGATGGAGCTCGAGGAAGCCATTACCAAGAAACGAAGGCGGTTCCTCGGAGAATCGAGCCGCGGTGTAAAGGCCGAGCCTGTTGAATTCGGAGACTTCCATGGAGGAGTATCGGAGCTCGAGGAGCTTGCATTGGAGATGCAAGGGTTGGGAAGGGCAAGGCGAGGCGTGGAAGACGAAGAACAAGAAGATGGTGAAGGGTTTGGACTCGCCATTGACAAGGAGCTCGATGATGGGTTCTGGGAGGAACTTCTGAGCGACAGGCTCGATGCAGAAGACGACGATGATGAAGATGATGACGATGTTAATGTGTTGGTGAATCATATGGGTTATTTAGGATCATCATCAAGTCCTAAATAAATAAATAAAAGAATCCTTTTTCCAAAAAAATTCCAAAGGCTAGGAATTATTTCTGCAGATTCATGGGCAGGACAAAAATATTCTAACCTTGTGTTTTTTACTTGATGTTTGTTAAATTCTTCCACTATGTTGTATTCTGTTGATTTCTCTATATGGTCATCTTATAGGTTAGGTTGCCAAGTTGCTGTTCTTCGGATTCTGGAAAAAGCAGCTACAACTGCTACAGAAAATGTGTTACTGAAAGGTTCTTAATTTGCCAATTAGTTCTTGCACTTAATTTTGCAGTATATTTGTGGCGAATATCTATTCTCAAAGTGTATATCCTTCCTTGATCGAATTCAATGTAGATTTTTCGACATCCGGCAGCAAAACACCACGACCACAACATTTGATCCAATCAGATATGTTCTGTCATTTTGCCTCCTGCATTACTCAATGCCTGATGTAACGTAACCTTCTTCGATATATACATATACCTAAATAAGTAAATATATATATACTGGTGTTGTATAGCTGCGAATATTTCGTTTCTGTGGTAACTGTGTTCCAGTTAGTACTTTTCATATAGCCAGTTTGATTGCAGAATGCTGATAAGGCAATTGAAGCAGTGGTTCTGTACTTCTGTTGCTATAGATTGGTTTCATGTTGATACCTTGCATTGCAAGAAACCACTGTTAACATTTAGAGCCATGGTTTCACCTGTAAGCTCGAGAGTTTCACTGCATATATGAACACGGTAAACAAAATCGAATCATAGCACAAACTATGAAATGTCTCAATTGTTTGAGTTGTCATTCTCGGTCACATTCATCGATGTCGAGTTTTTTTTTCTTCTGGGTTGCTATAGATATTTTTTTATCGTGTGGAAGCGGTTTTCCGGTTAGTCCTTTTCGTATTGTGTTAAGAACAACTAGTTCTTATATGAGTTTGGTATTTACACCAAACCAATTAGAGTGTGCAAATCTATAACCATTTTGTGTTTTTTTTTTTTTTAAACCCGGATTAAGAGATTGAGAGCTTAAGAAATTTTAATTGATTTGGTGTTAAAAACTGCCCCTATAGTATGTGCAATGATATGAAATGGTATGATGTTTTGCAGAGTATGTAGCTGAAGATCAGTCAGTTGAAGCAGGTGAATGAGACATGAACATGTGATGTTTTTTTTTGCTCTGCAACTTGCATTACAGTTGTACAATTTGTCTGAATCCAATTGAATGTTGATAAGGCCATTGAATGAAGCAGCCTGCCTTATTCTCCTTATCTTCTTACTCGATTTTAATTACTATGGATTAAATGTTGATGGAAATTACGTTGCTTGCATGGCAAGAAGTTGGTTCATGCGTTCTATTTCGATAAAGACACTTCACTTTTTTTTGTCATCGTATCTCATAGTCAAGATTCTGACACGTATTTTGGTGTAATTAATTTTATTGTTTTTTTTATAATGAATCCTAAAATAAAAACATTAAATCTAGAACGTATATCAAAATTTTAACATTAAGACATAATTAGAATAGAAATAGTGGGACATGAGGTTAGGGGTGAAACTGGACCAGTCGGACCGGTTTTTAGCTTATTTCGGTCGGGTACCTAAATTTCTGATTTTTTTCTTTAAAAAAATCCGACCAACAAACCGTTTGATGAAAAATAAACCGTCCATTAGTAGTACGGTTTTTCGGTTCGGTTTTCAGTTTAAGCCGAAAATCCAATATTAGCAATTACCATTATAAATTCTTTTCATTTTCATGGACTATATTAAATCAAAATGATAAATTAATTCCATTATTATAATTAAATAAATTATAAAATAAAAGTAGAAAAAATAATCTTCATAAGTGCCTCTTTTACAATTTATATTAACCTAATTAATTATTTATATTAATTAATATCAACTAATATAACATATATTATATATATTTAATTAACATAACGGTCGGTTCGGTCCCACGGTCCTCAAAGCTCAAAATCCGAACCGGTCCGAAAATCCAAATTAGAAAAATAAATCCGACCAAAAACCAAACCGAATATTTCGGATTCGGTTTTTTCGGTCCGAACCGGTTCGGTTCACTAATTTTTCGGACCAACCGAATTTTGGTTTCACCCCCTACATGAGGTCTTCACTAGCAAGAGATAGGTAACTGCTTTAAATGACACCACAAGAATAAAAGTAGTTATATATATGTGGAGCATGTATGAAATAAGTGACCACGACAAAGTAATAATTTCTCCGACAAAGTAGAAAAAGTTGAATTAATATTTAACTAAATTTTAGTAACATATTTAATCATTATATTTATTAATTAGTGAGGAATATTTTTTTTTTTTTTTTACAACTTTTAACATATATCTTATGTAAAATAAATAAAAATGTGCTATAACCATGTAACAATGGTGTGGTGGTTCAGCGTCTCATCCTTTAATCAGAGGTCAGGGGTTCAATCCCCGCTAGTGATGTGCTGCCAGCACTTTACCGCTTACGGACTGTCCCGGTGTGAGTGGAGATTAGTCTTGGTGTGGAGCATGCTACGGGTGCTGAAAAAATAATAAAATAAAAACGTGCTACAATAACCAATTTTTAATTATAAATTAATTCATTTTATAATTAACGCTAATATCTTATTGGTGGTTGTTGAAAAATTTAATAATAAAATATATTTAAGCAATATATTTAAGCAATATGATTGTAGAGCAAATATTGTTTACGTGTGTTATATACTTTTATAATTGTAGATAATAGATAAATATGGAGTAAATTTAGCCTGAAATATGCTGGATGTGAATGTGGTGTTGCCTTTTGTAGTGAAAATGTCTCGTACTTTTGTAAAAAAATAGTAGATACATAAAAGTTGTATTATGTGCATTTTATGTGAACCATCATAACCAGTGTTGTCAAAGGCGAGCGCCTCGTCGCCTAAGGCTCTCGCCTCTGACCTATATGGGGCGACTAGTTTCAAGGAGGCGCTCGCCTTAGAGCGCCTTTTCCTGAGTTGAAAGGGCGATAAGGCGAGCACCTCGAAGAATAGAGAGAGGTGGACTAGTTTTTAAAGTTTAACTTACCTGAAATTTGTAGACTAGGGTTTCCATGGAGGAGTAGGGCTTCCATGGAGGAGGAAGAAGGCACTGGTCGGGTTGAAAGTGACGGGGAAAAAGAGAGATGGAGGCTGGCTATTACAACTAAGGTTTTAATTATAATTTTTGAATATTGCATAAAGGTCCTAGATTTATTATAGTGATTGAATAGTCTTCAGAATTGTTAAGTTTTTTAATTATAACTTTTTAAAAATTGCGTAAGATTTATAATAGTAATTAAAATAGTCTTTAAAATTACTCTTTTATCTATAATGGGCCTAGAATATTAAATTTTATAGGGTTAAAAAATTATATTAAAGAATAAACATATAAAAAGATAAGAGTGTCTTATTTTTTTTACCTATTATACATGGTATTTTTATAGATGTTATAGTAATCTTAAGTACGTCGCATTTTTCAATGAGGCGAGCGCCGTGTTAGCTCCTCAAATTTGAGGCTATATTTGGCATCGTCGCCTTTTGCATTTGACAACATTGATCATAACTATTGATGGTGAAACGTTCAAGTATTTTTAATATAGTAGTAGATAGTAGATATATAAAAGAATAATACTTTTAAAAGTATCCGGCGAAGTAGTACGCAGGCTGTGCTCTTTCCTAACGGGATAAAGAGCGCATGAAGTAGTTGTTAGCATATGGTGACGTGGCGCCGTAATTGGTAGGCCGTTAATACTAAGGAAATTACCTAAGTTAATTAGGTAATTGTCACATTAGGGTAATTGGGTCAAACCCTAACCCTAATTGACATGGGAGACCCAAAATTGGGCCTCCCCCTTAATAGCATAGGTTCGGCCGAAATAAGTCCCACATTGGTTGGAGTGAACTTTTGTCAACTCCACCAATCATATATATAGGGCACTCACCTAAGGGGTTTATACATTTACTCAGAATAAGAAGTACCTCCACTGAGGAACTTGAGAGAAACTCTGTCACCCCCTTAGTAGTGATTTTCGGTGCACATCTTAGTCCGAGGTTCTATCCCCGTTGAAGAATCGATCAGAGGCTTTGTTGTGGAGCTTACACCGCGTAGGACTTCTTCTTATGAAGAACTTGTACGTGGTTCCGACCGGAGGATCAGAAGTCCCTCCACGACGTTCTTGGGCAGGAAAGCTAAAAGGTATGTGTACATTATTTCGCTGCATAGTTAAATTACTTGTAAGTACACGTAGTATTCCATAGTATTTCGTCCCCGTAATCCAACAGTAATGTTATAAAAAAAAAAACTTCCAACTCTTAGAATACCCTCATATTCAATTTCATAGTGTATTTCTATTTCATTACATACACATTTTCTTCCACTATGTAGGGCCCAAGATTCCCGAAATATTATCTACGGCCCCTCGAACTTGCTATCTGTTACCATTGGTGGAAAGATCAGGATCATGCCCTACTGTGTACTAATTGGGCCGTGACCCAGGAATACTAAAGGTTCAAAATTTAAAATCTTAGAAGTTTTTATGTACTTTGCAAAGCCGAATTGCATATTGATATGATACTCGGGTATAAAATTTTGACTTTTAGCTATTATATTATTATTATTGTCTTATAGGCCAAAGGTAGTATTCATTATATATTTGTTCTAAATTTAAAACTAGGGCAGGCAATTCGTGCACAACACGAACGCGATATGAAAAATTACGTGTTTCACTACTAAAAAATGGGTTGTTGAGACTTTAGAATTGATTCGGCGACGGTTTAGAGCAGTGTTGTTAAACTCTTATAAGATGCAAAACTTGTTTGCGTCGTTAGTGAATCTAGCCTGCAACGCTTAAGAAGCGTCGACTAATAATATAAACTGCAACGCTTATAAACGTCGTCGTATGATACAAACTACAACGCTCAAAAGCGTCGTCATATGATGCAAACTACAACGGTTAAAAGCGTCGTGACGTGATGTAGACTGCAATGCTTAAAAGCGTCGTATATTTCTAACCGACTAAAAAAAAAGCGTTGCAAACAGGGGCGTAGGCATATAGGATAATTATGGAACATATGTCCCTCGTTATTGACTAGATTTTGATTTAAATATTACCTATATAAAAGTCTTGTAACTAAATGATGTTGTTTAGCGACGTTGTTGACTAATATGTACATCTAATGAGGCCGGTGTTAACGACATGAACACACATGAAAAATTATGTGTCGTGTTCGTAAAACGTGTCACGATAAGTTTACCGTGTGTGTTTGTCTTTACTAAGTTTAACACGACACGATTATAAACATATGATATCATGAACTACCACCCCTAAGTGAACCCTCATTTTTAAATTTTTTGCTCCGCCACTGGTTGCAACGATATTTAATATTAACACAATGAAGCATTATTAAGAGATAAGGAATAATATGTTTTTTTTTTGCATTTATACTAATAAAAAAACAACAATATTAAAATCATTCAATAAAAAAATAAAAATTAATTGGCTCAACTTTTTGAGCATAAAAGTATATCATTACAATCTTTAAACATTGAATAGCACTATATATTAAACACTCTTGTAATTCACATTGTCTAGCACCATAAATGATATATCACCAATCATTTTTCATTTCGTGCTAAAATCGGGTCGTGCTAAAATCGTGTCAAAAAATTATGTGCCGTGTTCATGTTGATATTGGTGGCACATCCCGGCACGATAATAATAATAATAATTCCTACTAAAATAAACTTATATAAATATAGCATGACCTCTTTTGCAATAGAAATTATGAAATTTGGATTAAACTATTATATTGAGTAATCTTTAAAAAAAATAACATATTAATTTTTTATTCAATTTACTAATTTACTATAGGTTTTTCGTGCTGGTTTTTGTGTCGTGGTTTTATCATTCCGTGTTTGTGCCGAACTAAATTGGCACGCATTCGAATCAGGCCATGTTTGAGGTGATCCTCAAAAACACGACACTAACCTAACAAGACACGGATCTGATTTACGAATAAATTTGTTAAATTAAATATTAAAATTTTCTGAATAACATATAAAATTATATATTTCTAATTTAGGTTCACCTGTAACTAACGAATCAACAAAAAGATTAATATATTAATTTAAACGATGATTTACAAGTTAATAATATTATAACATATATTTTCATATAAATAGAATCTTGCCCAACAAGTGACTTGAAAGTTGACATTACACCTCGTTAATTCTAGTGTATTTCAAACTTTAAATTCATTGAATTTACCATATATTATTTAACTTAATCAGAGACAATGTTGGGAAAAAAAAAAAAATCATACTTATGGGCCTACATTGAGCCCAAACGGAAAAAAAATGATAGCTCTTCCTACCTCTTTATTTCATTGAAATTATAATCTATCTATAGAAGGACAAGGCCCAAAAGAGGGATTTGGGTTGATTGGGCCGTGACCAAGGAATACTAACACTAGACTAGAGGGATAATAAAACTTCCAATTCATGAATGTTGATACTCGAAAAACAATATTCTGACTTTTAGTTATCTCATATTTTAAAAATTTGAATAGAAGGAATATATTCGGATTTTTCTACTATTCTCCAAAGATGAGACCTCAATAAATATGTATGTATATCTATTATGGAATAGAAATTTGCAGTTTGTAGACGTTTGATATATTTGTTAGTTTGACTATTAGTTTCACTGTTAATTAGCACATGCCGTGCACGTGATTAGCCTTCTAACTTTCATTTTGTTTAGATAGTTTCTCAAATTTTATTCCTTATTTACAAATTAGTTCCTAAACAACTTCAATCGAACCCTACAGGTCCAATTGACCCAGCCAATGTCCGACCCTGGTTAGGTCGCCCAGGTCCGAGAACCCTAATGAGTGTTATAATACATGTGTATTATATAAAAGTATATGGATAATATATAATACATAGTTAAAACAACAATGGTTCTATTGAGTTTGCTTATTTTATTTGGATTTGAAAGTTGAATTTGAATATAGTGAATATAGAGTTTAGGTTTATAATTTGTGATAATAAATTATATATATCTCGTGGAGCCCTGCTTCATCCTATGAGATGTATAGGACGGGGTACGGTTCGACACATGTTCGACCCGTGAGGCGAGTTCGGAGCTGGCGATACCCGCCCAGCCATTAACACCCTTTACCCTTAGCTTTAGTCAAAACCATATATCATCAAACCATAACTTAAGACCACCATCAGCACCAATTGATTGATTATAATGCAAAGAAAAAAAAATGAAAGCGACATATCGATCATATCTTATCTCACATATATAATATATATTATTCTATTATAAAAATTACATGGCAACTTTTCTGAATTTGTCGTATATATATCTACAAGCTCCTCCAATTCACCAAAGCTATAAAGCAGTGGGCGATGCAATGCAGTAGCTAGGTATCAAACAAACGAAATAGAATAGAATACAATTGTCTTTGTGTGTGTGTTTTTTAACGTTTATCTCTTAGTACGTTGTCTGAATTAGCTAGCTTGTTTTTATAATCGATCTCACTTGGGAAATGAATATGTTTCTTCCTTCCAACATCACCAATTCATCATCTTCTTTGTCGGAAGAACCCACACTCTCTTCTGTCGGCCATGACTTTGTCGTCTTCCCGCTGCACCACCACCTCTCCACCGCCGCTCCTCCTCCTCTTCCGCTGCCGCCGTTGCAGATGCAGAAGCTCAAGAAGAAGAGAAGCCTCCCAGGAAACCCAGGTGATCATACATCAATTTCATATATATATATATATATATATATATATATATATACATTTTTTAAGGTATATATATTATATACATGGAAATGACTAGTTCTTTTAAGGAAAAAAAAACATTTACAAGAGAATCAGCAATTTGTGAATGAATTTTTTTAAGGAAAATAGTGTTTTAGAATTTATAAGAATTTGTGAGGTTTTAACGAAAATCTCTTGAATTTTGAAAAGGTATTAGAAATCTTACAATGAATTTTCCTCACAGTTTTGAATATTTTTATGGCGAGCGTGTTTGTTAAAAGCAAATAGTCACTACAAGAAATCTAGTCGTTCGTAAAAGATTTATTTGTAAGAGACGTATAAACTTATTTATAAAGCAAAATTGAAATTTTCTTGCAAATACAACATTAAATTTTTTTTATGATGGAATTACTACTAACAAAAAGCTTAACTAGAAATTTCCAAGGAAAATCTCTACCAAAATTTTGAGTTCTGTAAGGAATTTCCCTCAAAACTTAATAAATTTTTTGAAAATTCTTATAATTTGTGAGAGATTACTTCAGTTGAAAAAAAAAAAACATCGTAAAAAATTACATTTTTTTTTGGGAATAATAGATCCGGATTCGGAAGTGATCGCGCTATCTCCAAAATCGCTCCTAGCGACGAACCGCTTCATCTGCGAGATCTGCAACAAGGGTTTCCAGAGAGACCAGAACCTGCAACTTCACAGGAGAGGCCACAACCTTCCATGGAAGCTGAAGCAGAGAGACAACAAAGAAGAGGTGAGGAAGAAAGTGTATGTATGTCCCGAACCGACGTGCGTCCACCACCACCCGTCGAGGGCGTTAGGAGACCTCACCGGAATTAAGAAGCATTTCTGCAGAAAACATGGAGAGAAAAAATGGAAGTGTGGAAAATGTGCTAAGGTTTATGCAGTTCAGTCAGATTGGAAAGCTCATTCCAAAACATGTGGGACTAGAGAGTATAAATGTGATTGTGGAACCATATTTTCCAGGTATATATATATATATATATATGTATGCAGTTTAGGGTTTAATAACCATATATTGTTTTCTAGGTTTTTGAAAGTTCAGAACTTGGTGGATTAAGAAATTCTAATGGGGTTCGGATTTTTATTTATTTATTTAATGATAGTATAAGTATATTAAAATTTAAGTCACCACAATATAATAAATAAATACATGGAAATATTTTCGAATATTTATTTTGAATTGTATTGTTCTTGGTATATATAGGAAGGACAGCTTCATAACGCACCGAGCCTTCTGCGATGCATTAGCTGAAGAAAGTGCTAGGATGTTGTTATCCAACCAAGTAAGTCCCTCATTATTATTATTATTATTATTATTATTATTATTATTATATCAAGTTAATTTTTTTAGCTCAATTTCTTGTATTTTCTTAATTTCTCTTAACCATATTTTTAAATTTAATAATCTAATAATGAAATGTTATTATTTTTCTTGGCTTTATAAGGGACAAGGCATTGTGCATGCACCACCCTCAAACCCACAAAACCACCCATTACTATTATCATCATCATCATCACCTCCTCATTTCCCCTTCACTTGCCCAAACCCAAACCCTAACCCTAACCCTAATTCTACCTCTATGGAGGAGACACTCCACCTCTCCTATCAAAACCCTAGTAACTACATCCCCACCTCCATTATCACCAACCCACTCATCCACACCTATAGACAATACTATGGGGAATTAGCTCAAAGCCTCCAAAACCCGACACCTCGGCCATCATCTGCGCACCTCTCAGCAACCGCGCTTCTTCAGAAAGCCGCCACGACTCGGTCCATCGAGCCGCCTCAGAGCCATATGGCTCAGCTAGACATGAAGGAGTATGGAGCATGGTTTGTGCAAAAGAGTGATATCCAAGGGCAAACAAGAGACTTCCTCGGACTAAACGGATCGGTTGATGACGGTGGCAATGGGAATGTAGCTCCGGCTCATGTTAGTGTCACCATGGGGGAGATGCTAAATTACACCAGGGGGTGCCCTGGGTCCAGAAACCCTAGTTTTGGTGAAAGTGATCAAGTTTCAGTGATGAAGCCATTGCCCATTAATGTTGGATATGGGTTAGCTGAGTCAACTGCTATTGCAGCTTCTAAGATATGGGGATGATCATATAAATTTCTTCCTGCCAATTTATGTTCAGCCAAACATTCCTTATTAGCATTTCAGCTTTGTTTTTAAAAAAGTTCTTTCTTATGAGAGAGTTGTTGAAGTTTTCTCCCCTTTTCATCAGGGTAAATTATGTACCAAGAAATTAAACTATAATTAAGTGCATTGCCATCACATTAATTATTTGATAGTTCAGTTGGAGATCTTCTATGTGTTTGGATGAGAAATTTAGAACTTTAACGAAGTAGACCAAACAAGACATCGAGATGCATGGTTTTTGTTTGGTCTAATTCGTTAAAGTTTTAAATTTTACTGTCCCTTAAACTGATATTTGAGAACAGAAGTTAAATAAACTTTCTTACTGAGCCCAAATATCATGAGTTAAGTTGGACCACATTTGACTCTTTTAATGAGAGGTTTAAACTTTAAACAGCGTAACCAGCGTTAGGATGAAAATATGCGCATTCGAACTTATGGGTAAAGAATTTCGACTGACGTGAAATTTTAGATGGCCCACTTAACTAATTGTGTTCTAAAAGCTCGAGTTTTAGATTAACGTGTAGTTTAATTTTTATATTTCAACACTCTCATACTGCAATTTTGAATTTTCTTAAAGCACTTGATTTGTTGATTAGTAAATGATTATAACATGTTATACCTTTTATATAGCTAGGAGTCTTGATTGAATTCCAAATTTAAATTTGTAGGGCAGGCACATTTGGTCGTTATCCCACTTGTGTATCCTTTTCGTACCCGAATTGATGCATGGAAAAATGACGTAAACTTGTCTTATACGTTGAGAATAATAAGCTTCGGGCCCATAATATTTATTGCTTTTAAAATTTGTACTAAATAAAATATTTGTTTAATCAATGGCACCATATATATGTTCATTATCATGTGAATGGATGAATTATTTAAACACTTCACATGCATTGATGCATACATGATACACCACCAATGTCAATTGTCAAGTACGTACTACATATACATCACGGGTGGCATATCATGTGTGTATCAATAAATTTATTATTGTGTTACATTAATCAAATGCGAACACTTCGATCATGTATGCTCCCTTAATTATACGGTACTATGCGAATTTTTAAGTGCATGCATGCTCAATTCTCAATATGTGTTGTGTTATATTAATTAGTTGTACGTCTGCATGGGATATATCTACTACATATATAAAAGTCTCAATGGCCCTCACCCCCAAAAGTCATGTCTCTTTACATTTAAATTTTAAAACTACTATTTCTATAAAAATCTCAATGACCCTCACCCCAAAAGTCATGTGTCTTCACATTTAAATTTTACCATAAAAAATAAAATATTTCATAAGGTGATTTTAAATATCAAAATAGTCTCTCCAATTTTAAATCTCAAAGACGTTTAGTATTATATTAGTTAAATTTCATGCTCATTTACATGCTACGTACTACATGCATGTAATAGACTCTTTTTATTTTATTTATAAAAAATGTCACATTGATTTGTTTCTACCATCATTTATATTACTAAGTACATACTACATACGTATCATTAGTACATACATATCAATAGTAAACATGCACAACATGTTCTTAATAATTAGATCATTACTTCTATATGTGCGATTTTCTCATTATCGAGTGTGATATTGTTTTTTTTTGTCCCTCTCATAACCACACATATTAGAATCGACACCTTAATGGAATATATTGTGGATGAAGGCTTAGTAGATTATTCAGCGAAATGACTGCTTTAGCTTGCTTAATTTTTATTTTTAAGTACGCAAATTTGGAATTCGATAAACACGTGCATCGCACGTGTCTATTTTCTAGTTTAAGAAAATATTGCATCATGAATATATAATAGTAAAAATTATGAATTCATATATTAGAATCGCAAATTCTTAATATAAAATTCGCAAACTCTCTTAAAATTAAGAACTTTAGTGCAGTAATTTGAATTCATATCACACTATCACTTTATGTTAAATTTTTAAATATAGAGTAATATCATTATAAGTGTAAATATTATTTCTTGAATTAGTTACATTTTTTTTTCTTTTTTCAAAATTGACGTCTCTATCAAGTATATTATATATATTAGTATTGGTTAAAGCTAAAATGTTTTATATTCTTTAAGAATAATTTGTGGCTCATCATGCATGGATTCCAATAAATTCTTTCCACACGTCACTTTCAATTTTTAAGATACCATGAGAAAGAAATGAAGGCAATGCATATACTTTGTTCTTATAATGAACCTTTAAATAAAGGAGAGTCAGTGAGAATCATATTAGTGAGGCGTGAGCGTTAAAAAGGCACCCTCGCTCTATGTTCTCTTCTTTTATTTTTTTTTATTTTTTTTAATGAGATTGCAATTTTTACTACTGCTTTGACTTTATAAGAAAATTGTTTAAGGTGTCGGTTTTGGTTTTAACAGTGTTATCTAAGTGTATATTCGGATCATAAGAGTATATTCAAAGTCGAAATCTCTTCTAGAGTTGGCTATGTTAAAACCGTTCTAAATCAATCAGGTATTTATTTAAGATAACACATGTTAACAAATTGATATAATTGATAATTTCTATGACTTTTAGATTCCTAACAATTTAGTCCAAACTGTTGAACCAATCGAAACTAGATCCCAATTGACATAGCTCGGGTCGAGCCCAAAACTAGGTCTGACCATGGTTAGGTTCGTCCGGCCTAAGGTACTCAAACCATGATCTGATCCAGACTTGAGCTCGACCCGGACTAGATCAATAGAAATCTACGTTCAGTTGCGGTCCAATCGGACCTAGGTTCCAATTGACCTAGTCCGAGTTCAGACAAGAGCTAGGTTCGGCTATGGTTAAGTTCACATGACCTAGGCGACCCAAACCATGGCCGGACCTAGCTCTGGTCTCGACCCGAACTAGGTCAATTGGGACCTAGTTTTGATTGGTTTTAAATACTTAAAAATCAAAAAAATTATATCGGATACCAATTGGGACCCAGTTTGGTTTTAAAACCTAATATATATATTGACGCAATTGAGTCCTTTGTAAAACATTGTCTGCAAACATTGATTTTAATGAAGGTGAAACTGGAATCAACCGTTAATTCATTACTAGTTCGAACTTATAAGAAAATCTGTTAGTTATTAATTAGTTAAATAATATGAAAGTTTGTTGAAAATCGAAACTTCTTATTAAAAATGTTGAAACTAACTGGGTTGAAGCTCATAATATATTGACATATAGAAGGTAGTCCACTATAAAATGCTATTCGAAAACACACATAATTTAGATAAGGTTGAATCTAAAATCGGTTAAATAACATTTCAAAATAGTCAGTCGATTTTATTTCAACAGAAATCTTAGTTTTAATAATAAATTCCGAGCTAATCAAATAATTTATTTATGTTTATAATTATACGACTTCATATCTTGTATTGTAAAATTTCTTATACTAAGACTAATCATTTAGCCATCTAAATCAACGCTAGAAGATCGATTGCCTTGCATTTGTGTGTTGGTGGTCCGGGCAGGGTTTATAGTGCTGTGTTTATTCTAAAAAAAAGTAAAGTGAATTAAGAAAAGAGTAGGACAAAACTTAAAAAGGCAAAGAAAGGTCAACGGTAAAGAAAAAGACATATTCTTTCACTTCATTTTTATTTACTTTTCTTCACTAAATTAAAATCACACGAAAAAAAAACGAACTGAAAATATTGATAAGCTAGGGTGTTCTTTCATGTTTCAAGTAACATGTCATGTAAAACCCACCGTCTATTACAATCAATTTATAGTAGACATATAAAATATTATAAGTTATTAATAAATACAACCGGTTCTCTATAATAATTACGAAATCAGAACCAAACCCACAAAACTATTTACATTTATGACATGTGTTAAGATCTTAACAATGAAATACGGTCTGGAACACGAAGAGTGAGACAGGAGATCTGTATCCAATGAATAATACTTATGAAACTTACATATTTATTATTTTAAAAAAAAAGTCTACCCCAAACATATGGGTGTTTACTATTGCATAGAACTATTATTGATCGTCACATTCAATTCAATTATTATTTTTTAACTAATTTGTATAATTTGTACATTATATATATATGCTGCGGGCTCTTTTTGTTTTGTGGTACTTTATAAAATTCTGTGCGCATTCTATTGTCAGAGCGCCTTTTGTTTCGCTGGTTGTGCCTCGGCACTGATATAATGAGAGAGGTGGCACATTCGTGGACACCAATTCATTAATAAAGTTTACTCATTCAACCAAATTTAAATTCAATAGTTGACGACATTTCGATAAAGATATTTGATGACATCCAATGATTGATTGATTGTGCAGGTTTAATCTTACGCTATGAAACGGTACCAAATATTTTCTTATATTTTCAAATTTTAATTATTAATCTTTAAATGTATTTAACTGAATTTTTTTAATTATTTTGAAATTTGTAAAAGAAAATATTTTTATATTTTTTTTAAGGCTTAATAGCCTAAAAGAAGTTGCAATGATATGTCATATTGTTATTCACTGTTCCACGTTTAAAATAGTAATTTGGTTAATTTCCACTTTTTTCTCTTAAAATTAATGAAAAAAAAATATTTATTTTATATATTAAATAAGCCTTAATCATGAGTAATAAATCTATTACTAATAAAATATGGAAAATAAAAAGTTTTTATTACTTAAAACGTCAATCGAATAAGTAACAATCAACCAATCTAATAGTTGGAAAGCAGAAATAACAACATTTTAAATCAGGAACAACGATTAGCAACATAGTCTATAGTTGAAACTATTTTAGGTTATTAACCCTTTTTTTTAATAGTTACCTATTATATATATAAACTTATTTAAATTAAACATTATACTATGTATCTACATCTATTTGACACTATCAAGACATCAATTTTACATATCATGTGTTAGCCATATTAGCACTTAACATAAAAAGCTGGAGGGCTAAAAAACCACCTTCCCAAAACATAAGAGACCATTGTACTACACAAAAATTCTTATGGTACCCCATCTGACCCTTAAATATATCACTAAAAATTAGATAAAATATATTATTACTTATTTATTTAAAAAAAAAAAAAAAAACTAAATATTGATAGTTGGGATTAATGTTTAGGGAAATCCAGTCTCACCATTTGTAGAGGCAATCTAGATTACCCCATCTAAACAAAGTCCACAATCAAAGTCAGATCCACATTTCCCAGGGGATTCATGCATATACCAAACACCCCCTATAGTAAAGGTTTAACATGCTGCATATATAATACACCAGAAATACTATCCCAATTGAGGATTATCTCAATGAGGAAAGGGGCAACTGAGTAGGGGTATATCCCATAGCTTTTCTAGAGACACCCATAAGATGCAGTGAATTTAAGGGTGAGGTCCAGTTTGAGTGCTGTGGGGTACTTACCATTTTGCCTTCCACAAAGAAAAGGCTCTGCCTCTCTTTTTATCCCCTTCTCTTCTCTTCTCTGCTTTAGAACCCGAAGCCGCAGAATCGAGACAGAAAGAAAGCCAAAGAGTGACAGAAAAGCACAAAAAGCTTCACTACCTTCTCAATCACTTATCCCTTGTAAACATGTCATCTTTCCTTTTTGATTTTTCAACTTTTCCTCCCAACTTAATTCCTTCAATCTAATAATCTTGCCTTTCTTTTTTACCCGATCCGGAATATTATCGGGTGCACATAAAAATAAAGATGTAATATAGAGATGATGCAAAAGTAATAGCTAATGTAGGCTAAGCAAGCTCATAACAAATCCATAGTACTACAAACAGATACCCAAATGGTATGATGTTCTTTGTGGAAACTTATCTTTCTAGAGCTGTGTTTTGGCCAGAGTCCAACTTCACCCCTAAATACTTGTCCAAAACATTCTTGAAGGCCTGCAAAGGGAAGCAACAATGGTTGTACAATAGTAAGCATTGATTGGGCTGATATTTGAATAGCAATTTATTGAGACCATAACAGAAAACTCACATAAAAAACAAGTTTCACTAAAGGTAACAAAAAAATGTCACACGAGATGATGGCAATAGTATTGTTTTCTAGATCTGGATAACGAGTTGCCTGCATTAACGATTTATAAAGAAAAACTGACCAACAATCACCATTACAAATACATTAGCCTGAATTGATTGACACTTGCGCGGAAATACACTACTGGTATGGTATGTTCTTCTTCCTGGGCCATGATGCGGTAACTCTATTTCAAGTTCTGCTCAGAATTTAAAATTTCTGATAATGGTCTTCCGAAGAGTGGATTTCTCGACATCACTGTAATTTTGATACTACAGGACCAATGGCTTGATCATATGAACTCGTAGTTCATGAAAGAACCATTCGTAATTTGAGTTGAACGCTTCAGAAACAAAAATACAGTTTATAAGATTGATGCATCACCTGAGAGGCGAAAACCTCTTTTCCGTTCAGGATTGCATCCATGACAGCAAATTGATCATCGAACACACCATAAAATTTCTGGTAGAACTTGTTCCTGAAATAAGAAATACATATTATTATGCAAAAACCAGGATACTTATATCGTATTGTGACCTTTAAGAGTATAGTATAGTGCCTGTCTTCTTCTGATGTTTGCTCATCCAACTCTTCAAACTTCCTCGTAAGCACTTCTGCACCCAGTGGCGAAAGTAAGTGCAGGATCAGTCCCTCCAGAGTCCTCGGAAAGTACTCCTGAATTGAAGAGTGAAACTTAATACATTACAAAATAATTGGCACAAACTCAATAGTATATGCAATTGTAAGGAAACTCCTTCTTATGGAATTTAGAGACAATATAGCTATATATATGATGAATAGTGTGAACCTCCAGAACACTACAAGACCTGAAAGCTCTCAAGAAACTACAAAAATGTTGGAAGATCCTTTACCACCAGAATAATCTAGACTATAATATTCAAAAAAACAAAAAAAAACAAAACAAAAGGAGTAAAGAAAGGAGAGGTCCAGCCACACAGACAAATATTATCCGAATAGATCCAATCCAGCTAAATTGTTTGGCGTGAGATAAGAAACTTATATATCACATTCTGTAGATAAGTTCTGGAAAGCAAGCTAAGCAATAGACTAATATGCGCATGATCAAATTCACATTTGATGTTTAAGATACTCACCACCATGGCAAGAAACATATTCTGAAGACCACTTGGCTTGAGGGAACAAAGTACTTTTGCAACTGGATCATCTTCCAATTTGGCAACTGAATAATTCTTACTATTATCTCCAACGTGGGCAGTGTTTCCTGAGGAAGACGCCTCTGGTTTACTTTGCGTTACATTCACATGTTCATGAACCAATGAAACAAGCTCATGAAGGGCATGGAGCACCACAGGATCCAGATCATTGATGGAGTGACTACTTTGTAAATCCTCTGCCTCAAGGAGATTATCCTGACCACGATCTAACATATTGTTAATCGACAATAAAAACCTGCATTAGCTCGTGCAGCAATTCCCCTATCATTTTAACTAAACAAAGGAGAAAATTATTTACATAAATATCATACCTCCTTCACCATCACAAGCCAGCTCCTGAGTGTGTTCCACTGATCTTCCTAGATCAGTTGACCCAGGCATACGCAACATTTCATTCTGTCCTATTGATTAACGAGAAGAATAATTCATCATTGATTTCCCAACTTCCAAATAGAGGATGTAGCGTACAAATATACAACTGATTTGATTTTTTTCTGGCCGCTAGATACAACTGATTTTGACTGTACAAAAAAAATCATGTTTCTTATGCATCAATCCACTCGATGATATGTCAAAGAGAAAATAGTCAAAATACTCAAATAACTGGGGGGAAATGGCTTGGAGGGCTTCATTTATGATTTTAGAACTTATAAGATAGACCTACTCATTGTTGAATAACTAAACAAGTAGCCTAATGTAGCTATTTAGCTTCTTCATTTCCCGGAAAAAATAAATACTTCGCTTTAGAAAAAATAGGTCGTGATCATTTCACAACTATGAAACGGCTGGCATACGTAACTTAGCTAAACATGGGCCATTTAAGAAAAAACACCACACACACACACCACAAGAACAAACAAGGCATCACTACAAGACGAATGCAAGAAAAGTAACAAATAGTTTTCTTGAAGATCAAGTATAAGAAATGAACTGAAACTAAATATTGTTATCAACAATAGATATGGATAAACACACGTACCATTTCTTTATCCGTCAATCTTCATTGAAATTGAATGTAGATCATTTGACACAGTGGAGAAGGAGATATAAATTAGCTAAACATAATAATGTCTTTGACAACAGCTCAACAATAGATCAGCTGGCGATACCTCCTCAGTATTCTGCGTAAATAATATGAATCCATGTGCTCTGACATATTTGTCATGATGTTCGACTGCCACCAGAAATTTACTGCAATTGTCAGCTCTGCACTATCTACCTGGTGAAACCTGATTCATTTTGGAAACGAAGCATAGAATAAATAATTCCACTGGAAAGGAAAGCAAAATAATGAAGTTCGCAAACCAATAGATGGTAGACATGAGGACTCTATGAGAAATTAAAATTAGAACAGTTAGAAAGGCACAAAAGAGAATATCAGAGATATCAAGAGAATAGGAACTAAAAAGCATGATACTTCATTACTTCCAGCATATAGATAGATATATTAATTTCTACCTACTAACTCACCAAAAAAAGCTCGATCACATATTCACAATCAGGATAAATACGAGCTTTAAAAAAAAAAATCAGTTACTAACTACTAAGCCTTCAACTAGTTCTCTGTAATGCAAAAGCACCTTCGTTACGGACAGTGAAAATTTAAAAATGTTCATAATAAACTAAAATTATCTCTTTAGAGCTTTTGTCATATTTACTCCTAGATCCTTGCGAGGAGTCATCAATAAACCTAAACACAGGCCCAGAAGATGGAATGAACTGGAGAAAAGAAGGAAGCAAGTGAGGCTATGGTTTTATTTTATCAGTTACCAAAAAAGAAATGATCTTACCATCCTTCAGGGATGAAAAGTGCATCGCCTGCTTGAAGAGTCACAGCTTGAGAGTATTCCGATGAGCATTTTGCTCTTGGATATATAGAAAAATTTGGGCTTTCTAGAGGAACAGAGCTGCCCAGATAACACAAGTTACGAGGAAACAACTCAGAAATCACATAGGAAACGTTTGAAATTCTATGTGCAGGGAACAAAGGTGGAAATAAAATGAAATGTTTAGGAAACAAGATGATAAGGGAACAGCCCCAATGTTGATCAGGAGTTTTACATACCTATGATTGGACGCCTCCCCATAGATAGACATTGGGTATAGCAAGGGGCTTGCAGAAGGGGCCCATAAAACAACTGGAAAAACACAAAAGCTTGCATTAAAAATTTACCAAGGGCTTTATACAGCTGAACTATGCGCCTACCTAAACCAAGAGTAGAGAATGGTCAAAAGTGGTTCAAACTAAAGTGAACGTCCAAATTAGAAAATACCAGATCAGATTATAATCTACCATAAAAAACTAGATCGAGTATAATCAAGTCAGAATGATTCTATGCCATCAAAAAACCACAGCCTTGATGGCATGCAATAAATTTCTGCAAGACAAGGCCAACAATAGTTTGTAGTACCCTTCATAATAAGTAGCTTCTAGTCTTCTACTACTAGCAAGTTATGTAGATGCCCGAAAAACAAGTAGCAGATCATATTCACTCTTTTACCTGAAAAAATAAAATGAAACGAATTTTTCTTCGACAAAAGTGAACCAGAAAGCATAAATATTTAGGTTACCGTTACCCTCAATTTAAAGTACACAAATTCATGTTTAGCATCCTCCTGCTAAATCCTGAAAGCTCCTTATTGACAACAGAAATGAATATTTTAAAACAATTTTCAACGAAAACTCATCAGCTCTCTTAGTAGATATAAACTATTTCCTAGAAAAAAAAAAAAAATTGGTATGACAATCCTAAAAGAGCATCAACCGGACAAGGAAAGAGGAACGGTTTGTAAATGAGATAATTTTCATGACTTAAGTGCAGCAGGTGTGTTATATACGTGTGTGAAATATGTTCAGTTCACAAGAAGGGTATTTGAACCTTTTTTGCAGCCACTAACAATACAAAGGAGATTATGATGCGGATCATAGTGTGTGCTAGATCTAGCTTCAGAGCTGTTCATCCATAGATTCATGGAGGCCAATTTCTTCGAGTCCAAGATTGAAGGCTGTTCAAAAACACAAAAACTAGAAGTACATAACTATATGACAAAGAAGTTCCCTCTGTAAAGAGACAATATCATGCAGTCAAAGAGAAACAGAACAGAGCATGAGAAAAAACCGTGCTAATGTCTTCACTCAAAATTTGCAGTCGAGTCGTCCCTTTGTTTTCAATGTTAACAATAGGTACCTGTATCGCGGATAAGTATTTCTAATCAACGAATGTCATTATAAATATAACTGGCAGCACACTTGCCCTCAGTTCAGTTGAATAGAAAGCTATGATTAACTAGTGCATGCACTAGTTTAACTTTTTCAAAGAGAGAAAGGAAATCCAGGGTATTAAAAATATGGAGCCTAAACCAAAAATGTTCAAAAATTTAATCAACGAAAATCTAAAAAGGGAATTTATGATTTAACAGAAGAATTAATTAAATCAAACATCTCAAAGCTTGTAAAAGTAAAACCTGTGCTAGATATGTATGCTGAGGAGGATATTCGAATGTTGAACAAGCTTGTTCAGCATCAGGGACTAACGAATCTCCAATTCCAATTTTAACCCCACAGCCATGACCTTCATTATTGCCCTTCACTTCCATCCTTTGTTTGCAGAATCCAATGAAGGAAGAAAAGGGTATTGGAACCTGCAGATAAAACGAATTAAAACTGAAACAGAAACCAGTCACGAGTGACATATATGATGTCTAACAGATGCTTACTCTTTCATGGTTTCTTATATCCCCGTAGAAAACCGGAGCTGATTGGGTCAGCATAGCCTCCACCGTACACGAACCCACTCTTTCCTAAAGAAAATCAAAAGATAATGTTTCAATGAGCCATTATGACAAAATATCAACGCAGAAAATCTTAAAGAACCTCTTGAACAAACAAATATTCTACGATGATCACCTGAGAACTTGCATTACCAAAATCGCAATATATTTACAGTTTTGTGCACATTTGACAACAAAATCGCTATTGACAAGCTACAAGATAGTGGTTATTATAAAGTTCAGTATTACTAGACTACATTACATGGAGTCAAGACTGCAGAACAAACAACAACAGAGGGCGAAGAAGAACCTGCAAATAGTCGAGGCCGCCATTGGAGGGATTCCACCTGGAGAAGGCTCTCCAGTCCTTGACGCATCCGCTAAAGACCTGTTGATTTCAAAGCAACGAAATAGAGTCGTCTTAATGATGATCAGTAACGGTCTAACAGAGGTAGACCATAGGCAGCTGATGAATTAAGAAGATGAATACAGCCGGGAGGTTCTGTGATTCGATTAGAGACTCGAATTCTGCAGCTAGAGGAAGCTCCTCGAATCGTTGAATTCGCATCGCCTCCATTTGATGTGGAATCGACTGGTTGGAGCCTGGAACTAGGCGAGAATCTGAGATTTGAGAGTGGAGTGACACCTCTAGTGGCGGCAACACGGCGGCGCCACTGAGCTAAACTTTATCGGCTTTGGTCCGTGACGTCTCTATTTTCAATTTGTCATGAAGTCCTAATTTAGTCCCGTTAAATTACAAATTCGTAACTGAAGTTTGGGTATTGCAAACACATTATTGGTTGAAGTTGTATTTATAATTGATTAAAAAAAAAATCTATTTATGGACATTTGCTAAATCATGTTACTTTTTATGGACTGCTACTAATTTTGTAAAATATTTCATTTAATTTGAATGAATATTTTACCATAATTTAAATGGATTGGTCATATAAGTTGTACATAATTAGATAAAAATCGATAAACTAATTTGAAATAACGGAATTATTCTCAAATTTCTTTAGAAATACATATATTTTCTTTTGAAATTTGAAGATTTTACTCATTAGAACATCATGGCAAAAAGAATAATGAGCCACGTATAATAAGAAGTCGAAATTTCGAGTGCAATTTCTTTATTTTATACAAATTTCTCAATTTTCTTCGATAGCATGCAAGTCACAAATGTGAGAATATTTGATGAAGCTAACAATTTCTCCACAAGAAAAATCTGAGCTAGAAAATTTTTCTTTCAAAGAAAACTTCAATCAACAAATATGTCCAAAATACTCAAACTCCATCTAGCAATTTAATAATTAACACTTAGTCCTGCAACTTGTCGGCAAATCTTTTATGGTATCTAGTTCTTTATAAGCGGTTTTGACTGGAATCAGAAATTATTATAAATTTTCGTAGCAGTTCATCATTTTATCCATTAACTAGAGGTTTCATTTCATATATGAAACATATGAACATAATAATCTTCATAGTCATATTTGTCCATTTAGACTGCCAGTTAATTGTGATTTATTATGAGTTGGCAGAAAACATGCATGAAAAAAAAAGTATAAGTCTTTTAGTTTGGTTTGTTTGATAGCTTTTTTTTTTATCTCAAGTGTGCCGATTTGATTGAAATAAAGACTATTACAAACTACCAGAGAGGCCGTAACCGTTCCATGGATATTGGTTAACGTCAAATACCCGAACAAGTAGAACAGAAACGGTCCTAACAATTAAGACGAAGAAAACAAAGCAAGAAACATAAATACAACTAATGAAGAACAGCCTAAAACAGCAGATCGACTTATTAACGGATATGACCCCAGGCAAAAGATAGAAGCTTGGAGATGAGGGACCGTCTGAAACAGCAGAGTACGCAATCCTTCGGAGGGTAAGAGAACCTCCCTTGAGACTGACATAGCCAACAGATGACCTACACACCAAACGATACCAGACCGGACCCATAGTATAGCCAAAACGCATACAGCTTTGTACATAAACGACGTTTACCGCATGACTGGTGTAGAGTATCTCTGTAAGGCGCCCCAGCCATAGGAACATCCGCGAGGGACTAACGCAAGGGGGGTACCAAAGAAATACTCTGATTCTCCGTGAGGAGATGAGGAAAATGAGATACGACCGCAGTCGTATCGTGGATACCCCGAGGGGTATAAGTCATGCAGTGGGACGTTCGATGTACAGAGTGTTGGTTTTGACGAACTATAGGTTCGACTGGAAGGGGTTAGGGGGCGGAAGTGGTGGGCTGTACCGCCAAGATGTAGACACATCTGAGCTTAAAACGGTGAACAACATCCACAACAGCGCGTGGAGGGGCGTAGGCTACCGGCATTGGGGCAGCAGAGGTGGACCGTGGCGGCTGGTGGAAGCGCGTGTCAGAGCGTACGGCGGCGCGTGTCATACACGCGCCGCTGCAGTGGGCGCGTGGGGGATGGTTGGACGGTGCGTGTGAGCCCGTGAGGCGTGTGGCGCGCGTGAAGGCGCGTGTGGCGCGTGGACGCGTGTGGCGGCGTGTGGGACCCCGTGGAGGTGGTTGTGGTGGTGGTGGGGGGTCCTTGTGCGATCTCGAGCGTGGTGGGGGTGGTGGTGGGGGTGGTGGTGAGGGTGTACGGGAGGACATGAGGGGCGAGCGGGTGAGGCGGACTCCGCGATTTGGCGAGGCGGAGGCGAAGCGTGGGATGAACGCGAGGTTGAACAAGGTCATCCGCTGTGGTGGGGCTTCCGGCTTTGGCTTAGGCTTATGCTGGAGGAAGAGTTGCTCCATGCTCATGGCCGGCGAGAGAGTGTGCGAGAGCAGTGACTTCCTTCCGGTTTTTGGATCGAGAGAGTGAGTCATCTACTCCGGCCGATGCAAAGCTATTCAGAAGCTAGAGAGCTTCTGAATAGTGCCTTGAGAGGAGAGAAGGTTATCTGGTTTGATAGCTTCAAGTGTTGAAGTATTAAATCCTCCACCGTGAGTAAAATACCACGTCGGTGGTGTGTGTAATATTTGGCACTATATAAGCAAGTGGACTACCTCCTTCTATCACCAATTAGTTTTAGGATGGAACCCCACAACGACTAAAAAAAAAATAATCTAATAAATATGCTTCATACTCAAAATAATATCGCTCACAACGACTCAACTCACTAAAATTAAACGGGTTGGTTGTGAATAATTTTTCTCTAAATCGATTTGTGTGTTATTGGAGTTGGCATGTCATCATGTTTAGTCAGTCAAATCGGACAGCTATTGGGCCCACTATTTGTACGGCCTCCTACGGCCTATCTAATAAGCGGCAAGGCAATAATGAATTAGTACTATGTAACCAGAACCACACCAACTGTCGTCTCCCGTCAATTAAGCCCAACAAAATGGCACAACTGCCGTAAAAATATACATAATTAATAAATTGTGGCAAAATAATAATAATAAATTAATAAAGTTTTGTAGTATAAATTGAATATTATTATAAATTTTATCAACATACCATTAAAGTAATAATAAATTTTATAGAAAAATAGCATAGCATAGCATTATTATTATTATTATTATTATAAATAAAAAGAGCAACCTATACATTTTGTTTTACTTGACTGACTTGTACATAAAATAAATATTTCAGGAAAAATCATAAATACCCGTTTTCCTTTTTCTATTTGTTGTATGTTAAATATGTATAATTAGTTTACTTATTTTTACTTATAATAAATTTATAAACTTTTTATTTTTATTACTTTTGGAACAAAACAATACAAAACGACTTTGATAGCACTTTTTGGTGGTCTTTATATATATTTTAAAAATATAAATAATTGTGAACAAGGCAACTAATTCTCATGTGACGGCTTCACGTTTGACAATTTAGCAAATGATCATTTTTTGACGGCGTCAACGTGTCCTTGAGTGGACTAGCATTCGTCGAACTATTCAAACACCACAACTTGGCAATAAAATGATGTTATGGCTTGTTTGATTCGAGGAAAAGTATTGAAGAAGTATTAGGTATTGAAAAGATATATTAATGCATTTCTATATTAATTAATGATGAGTATTAAAATCTAGTTAATTAGTTGGATTATATGTTTATGGGCATAATTAAATACCTTAAGTGAGTTAAAATAATATAGCGTCTTCAACTAATAATATTCACACACATATTATGTATGGAGCTTGAAATACAAAGGATATCAAAATTTCCCCGTGAAATTAAAATATTAGGTGTCACATGTGGTACGGTCAATATATATATCGTGTGTTGCAAGTGTAGCTAGAGATGTATGTTCTTAACATTTGAGCTTTATATATACACCTCATGCACTTTCCAACAACTCAACCAACCACCTCACTAATTAAGAAAACATTTATTTAGCCGACACGTTATCAAAATATATGAATTCGTATGTATAAGATCTTTGGAGTAGGAAACAAATTGCGTGCAATAGAAAATATACTATTTGAAGTTTGAATAAGTCCATAAAATAAAATGAAATGAAACCAACTAGTAAAATGATGTATTTATATATACACACAAAAATATTGTATTTATTTATATATTTATATAGACGTTAAATTTATATATAGCTTCCATTATTTGAACAAATTACCCTAAACCCTAGTGGAAGGGGAAATAAACAAATGCAATATTTGAACAAATTACACTATCTTTAAAACCATTCGTTATATTTAAAAACAAGATAAAAAATAAAACTAAGTCATGTGCCATAAATATTCAAAGTTTTATTTGCTAAAATACAATATTCATATAATATCTGATTAAATTATTGTGGATCATGTTGAAAACTGTTCGTAGAGTTACCACAGCTTACGAAAACCAACGCCTTTAAATGTATGGATATGAGTATAATAGTAATAGATATACGATATTATACATATTTAATGAATTAATTATATTGATTAAACAACTGTAATGTATTATATGCATTTTTGTTTTTAAGTGGGTATATACGTACGTAACATATGAAGTACGTAGTTGGCTTTTTGCCACCTTAATTTGGTGATTTGTTTAATTATTTTTTTAACTAGTTTATATTATTCATGTTCTAATGCAAAAACGCATCCCTTTCCATGCTAATTCAAAAGCAACGATGATGATGACGTCTAAGAGAGACAATGCATCATGCATGCTCTTCTTTCGTCTTGTATATATTATTTATCGGCTCTCGTAATGTCTGTAAATATAAATAAATGGAGATTAATAATTTAAATTATATTGAAACCGAACTCTACATAGAAATAGTTTATAACTTTATATATATATACAAATATTAAACTATCCATGTATATTATTGGCCAAACAAAAACTATCCATGTATATATATATATTATAATAATATACTATTATATATATAAATAATATAAAGAATGTTGATATAGAGTAGAAAAGATCATGCGGTGCACTAGTGCATACAATGATACAACATGAGAAATTTTTTAGTGAATAAAACATGAGATTTGTTATATATATGGTCAATGATCGATTCGTTTAGAACATAGTACTTATCGGGACGGCCGACTGAGCCATTATTATTGTTTTTTCTCTATTCGATCAACTCTGGTGAAAACAAAATCGACTATTTCACCATAAATCTCCTTATATATAAATTCGAATTTGTAGATAGAATTACAAAATGCAAATAATAATAATAATAATAATAATAATAATAATAATAGTAATATAAGTTTTATTTTATGCATATTAATAAAAACCGATCCAATTGGACTAGTTTGGTGCCGAACTAGTTTGAACCGGCCTAGAAGAATCCAGTAGAGTCAATTTGTTAACAAGTATTCTGTATAAAAAAAATTCAGGTCCCGTCTGGCCTACATACCACGTCAGACATATGAGGATGTGAGTAGAACTGGACACGGGCCGGCTTCTTAACTATACTAGGCTGCTGGTAGGGCTACTTTGACGAGGCCAGTGCGTGCGCTGATTGCTCGCTAAGTGTGGTCGGAAAAAAAACTCAAACCGTGAGCAGGAGAGCTTGAACATTACGTAGCGGGATGGGCTTAGGGTCACAACTACTAGCCCATCTCCTTTTTTTTTTTTTTAAGTATTCTATATATATATGTATATATAAATATTATAATCTAATATAACTGTAATTAGAAGTATATTTTCGTTGGCCAAAAAAAAAGTATATATACACGGGGATTACTTTGTCATTAAGGAAAATTAAAGTCTGCGTCAATAATTTGACTAGGGATAGGGAAGTGCTGCGGTAATCTGTGAAAATTTTATCTTCAAATTGTCTTTTTTTTTTTTTTTTTTTTCTATTATAATTAAAATATTATTATTATAGTTGTGTAAAAAGAAGCTGGGTGCTGTAAGAAATTCATGAAAGGATAATGATCCAAGTTGCTTCATGTAGAAGTTTAGGGCTACACGTGGCTCTTAAGAAAAACTTCATGGTGCACTAAGCAATTTCCCAAAGGACAAAAAAGGAGATTGGAGAGGACGCCCGAGAATGGCGGCGTTGCGCAATACAAAGACTGAAACACCCAAATGCGAGATAATTTTTCGATACCCCCGGGGTAATACACCTTTCGTGTCAATGGCACATGGGACCCGCATCCATGTGCGAGAGGAAAGTGTACCCCGGGTCTATCTAATAGCTTCTTTTAGGGGATCCCAAAGTGAGGCAATCACGTCTTCGACTCGTCAATCTCAAGACTCCACGTGGCATCATTGTATAAGCGGATCCAGCTGACGTGGACGACGGCATCTTGTGAGAGAAATTCCTATTCTTTTTCTAAAATAAAAACTATGGTTCGAACCACATTTCATGAACAAACCGCTTAAATATTGAGACTTTTAATATAGCTTAATAATAATAATTAGTAGTTTAGTATATGCAAAAAGTCGACCATTTATGTCTAATTTACTCAATGTTCAGAAAATTTATAATAAAAGAACTCAATGTAATTTTTTTTCCCGAATATTCGTCAATTTTCTTAGAAAAATTATATAAAAATATAACATGTTTTAAAATGTACTAAATGTTTCAAAACGATGTCAATTAGTACTTTTTTCAATTATTTATTAAAAATATATCATTAAATACATTTGAACAAAATTAGTTGAGTCGTTTACAAAGGTATCACGACTAAGTATTAACTGATTATACAAATGTTACAATTTAATCAAATCGACCATAACAGATTGTAAATCAGTTGAGTCTCAATCGAGTAACGACACTAATGTAACACTAGCAAAAGTTATTAGGTATCGATTTTTATATTTTTAAAACAGTATTCCGTTAATTTTGTGAATTTAAAATGTATTTGACGAAAATTTTGAACGGGTGGGAAGAAATATAATTACTATTGTTTTAAATCATGTTGTACATTTTAAAATATATTGGTACAAAAAAACCATTTTTTCAAACATTGTACGATTTATATACTTTTCCTTATTGGACAATGTATGACATTAGATTAGATTCAAGACAATTTATGGTATAAGAAAAGAGATGTGAATAATAAAACTTGCAACCGTACTATTCAAGTTAAAATGTCCAGAACTTTAAAATTGATGATTTTTTTTTTCCGAGTCGATTGAATGAGAGTGTGACAAAATAATAATGCGGTCTTACAATATAAAATGATTTCTTAGTATTTTACACAAAATAATGAGGTTTTATACTAAAATAAAATAATAGGGTCCGTGGTATATTTTATGCGAGAATAAACTTATGATTCTATAAAAATATTTGATAATGAGATGACGTTTGTCACCCTATTTTTTTTTAATGTAGGTATGCTACTGATTCTACTCACCTTCTCATAATATGCATGCACGAAGCCTAACTAACAACCTAATATAGTTAAGAAGTCGTTAAGTTTAGTTCCTTTTCATCTCCTCATAACCGATCAGAACCTGATATTTTAATTTTAATTATTTAAACATAAAGTGACTTGTAGATATGAGTTTCAAACTCAGACTTATGATTTTACGATTTTTACTAGTAGAACAACATTACTTGTGCATATAAATTTCAAATAAGTCTTAAGGTTTTTACGCGTTATTAACATTTTTCTGATTATATTAGATGATTAAATTAATGTTGATTTAATAATATAGAGAATAGAAGAAAATAAGAAGAGAGATTAAGAAGGCGCGGAGAGGCCGTCTTCCAAAAACAGGCCTGAGAAAAGAGAGGAGAGAGAAGATCGAGCTCTGAAGAAGAAGAATTTTTCGCTCCAGTTCAAATCCTTCTTCCACCTTCATTCATCATTCCTCAACCCAAGTCGCGTTCGTTAAGCTGTTGTCTGTGTATTTCTTCTTCTTCTTCCCTCCCCCAGCGCCGGCCGATACAGACATTTCGCGGAAAACCAAGTGGCCGTCCATTTTTTCCACGGATATTCAAACTTCTTCTTCTTCGTCGCCGTCTCCATCTTTCCTACCCGAGGAGCGGATCACTGACAGGGACAGGCAATTTTAGCAGGAGGAAACTACTGTGCACGGATCTTCACGCTCTGTATCATCGTCCGAGTTGGATCCGCCATTCGCATTGTGGTTTCTTTTTTTTTTGACTTTTTGTTGGGAGTGTTGTCGATTCAAGGCGGGGGAGTATTTGGATCTTTTGGTTAGGGTTCGGAGATCTTGGTGGATGTGTTTGGCGGATGAATGAGAAAGGAGGACGGGAGGAGTTTTGGTGATTGAGAGATTTCAATCACGATGAAATGGGTTAGATTGCTTAATGACATCAAGGAGAAGGTAGGGCTTACTCAATCTCAAACTGCACCTGCGTCTTCTTCTTCTTCTTCTTCTTCAGCGGTCCCCTCTGCTTTACGGACTGACCTCAACGTACCTCCTATCCGATATGACTATTCTCCCTCTCCAACAAGGTCTGCTCTAACTCTCAGTTGCTTGTATTAGCTGGTCATTTTTTGTTGTTTATCCTTTTGGTTACTTTGCAGTGTGTTTGAGCTTGTTCTTTGCCGTACATGTTGCTGGATTGTTGGTCATGATAAAATTATGCTATTTTGCTCTTCTGAATGCACTTTGACTTTTACAAGGAGACTGGATACCTTTGCTGGGTTAGATGAAGCCTAGAATGATACTTGAACTGTCATTAGACTTGGAGGGTAGCATAAGCTCTCTCTCAGGTTTTGAAAGGGGAGAAAGCTGTTTTGATCACTTATTTGCAAATATAAGCGCATTGTTACTTATTTGCTTCTCTCACTGTCGAAGTGAATAAATTAAGCTATTCCTGTAGTCCGTTATGTAGATGAAAGGTGAAAATCTAGCTGAAGCGAATTAGTAGTTAGAAACAACATGCTGATGAATGTCTTCCAGTTGAACAAGAAGTGGAAAAAGAGCTCAGATTATCTGTCGGAACAAATCTAGGAAGGGGGAGCTAAATGATTTAGTGAAAAACTTGATAAGTGACGATGCTTGATAGTTTGATAGCTTTTTCAGAGATAATTCAGCTATGAAAATCAGTGGGATGCTGGTACTAAGCAATAATTCACTGTGTTAGAGTAGATAATCAGGTTAAGTCGCTTTGGATTCAAAGTTCATGTTCATGGATTTGGCAATCTTCCAACCTACTCTTAAAGGAATTTCTACGTTCCATAATCAGATTTTTTAATGTATTGGTCAGTGGCCACTGACATTTTCAAAACTCCTAGTACATGTGTTACAGACTGGTATTGTTGTTCAGCAAGTATTTGTATCCCTCTGGTATGTTAGCTATGTTATTTAATGTAATTTTTTTTTATTGTGTTCAAAGTATGTGTGGAAATCAAAACGTTTTCTGTACATGTCCTACAAATAGGTTTAGTTTGAGTCTGAGATTCAGTCTCTGAATAGCTTTATTCTAACCAGAGGAGTAATTTTTGTGTACATGTCTATGGTTAGAAATTTGCAGATCTTTTAGAGCATAGATAAATGACATGTTAATTTTATTCTCCAGTTACGAGTGCCACCCTCCTTCCTCTGAATTCGGTTTCCTCTGTTCATATCTTTCCTTACGGTGCCACTAGGAAAAATAGTATAATACTGTACTGTGGCAACTGCTCTATTGATTAGTACTCTACCTGTAACAATCTAAACTTACCCCATTCCTCTGAAAGCAGAGACAAGCATGAACTGGAATTGGACTTTAAGAGGTTTTGGGAGGACTTCCGTTCTTCCAGCTCGGAAAAGGTACTTATTTCCTCATTACTTGGATATAATTGCCACCCTTTTGTTTAGTCCACCCAAGTTAGTTTCAACTGATTTTTTTGTCAATTGGCCTTGCAGGAGAAAGAAGCGTCCTTAAATTTCACCGTGGATGCTTTTTGTAGATTAGTGAAGCAGCAGACCAATGTAGCGCAACTAGTCACAATGTATGACATTTTCTTGCTATTATATTTTTTCATAATTTTCTGCTGGATAAAAATTCTTCCATAAAAGCTCTTTCTGGATCCAGAAATATATTATGATATTTGAAATCCTAATCACTGGTTAGACGATGGACTTAAAACTAGCCAACATATTAATGTTTGACTACAAATAATTTTTCTTCAAAAAATTCTGTTTGACGTGACAAATTTATTTGTATTATCTGCAGGTTAGTTGAAACACACATCTTTTCTTTTGTTGTGGGTAGAGCATTTGTTACAGATATAGAAAAGTTGAAAATCAGTAGCAAAACACGATCACTGGATGTAGCGCAAGTGTTAAAGTTCTTTTCAGAAGCTACACAGGTTGGCTTAATGGATGCTCTCACTTAAGGAATATACTCATGTATTATTGGTCGCAGATGATAAAATCTAATAGTTTGATTTCATTGGTGCTTAACATACTTGCAGGATGGCTTGAGTCCTGGCTCCAATTTGTTAACTGCAGTGGAAGTACTTGTTTCAGGGGTACAGCCCATTCACTCTTGCTTTCTACCAATTGGTTTTTTTGATATCATATTAGTTTCCTCTAGTGTTAAGTTTTTGTGTAAACTATAGTTACATTAGTTTATTTCATTTGAGCATGTTGGTTCTGCTCAGTGTGTGTTGTTTGTTGGCAACAACATCCTGCCTATTGGGTTATCGTGTCTTAAAATTTAGTTTTTCTGCAATATTTTTTTTTTTGCATATATCAACTTCTTGGTTTTACTGATATATACTTTTGAATTAATAATCTGCAGCCAATTGACAAGCAGTCCCTTCTTGATTCTGGAATATTTTGCTGCCTCATCCATATTTTTAATGCCCTTTTGAGTCCATATGAACCTCCCGAGTGGCAGAAGCCGAATAGTGAGTCAGGATTGTCAACCCCTGGAAAAGATTCTGAGAAGGATTTTACAATAGTCCGGAGGCTTGAGGTAAACTTTCTTCTCTAAAATATCTGTTCCTGCCCTCCTGTTTTAATTTCGTGGCGTATGAAGTATAATTTTCCGCAGAAGAGAAAAATAAAATCCTTTCTAGTAATTTATGTGTTGTGGATCTGTTGCTTGTGTGGGAAAAGTGTCCCACTGGGCTTAGGGCTATAAGCTTAGGTTGTACAATTTAAATATAAGTTCACTACTCATCCCTGATTTTCAACTATCATTTTGCTAATGATTCCTTTTGTATTATTTAGTATGTGGATATCAAGCGTGCTTGAAATAATATTAACGAGGCTAAGCATTAAATTGGTAAATGATTTATGATGAACATGAAAATACCATTTTTGCTATGAAATAGAGTATTCAAGTAATGTCTTTGATGAAAAATGTTCTTTTTTTAGTTACAAATACTATATTTTATAATGAAGTGATGTAGTAAAAGGGTTAGTTATGAATGGGAATATGATCCGCTCTCAATACTAGTTTCTTTTCATGTCTTTTTTTAGCATGCAATTGGTGCATGTGGCTGTGATATATTAGCCTTTAAAATAATATATATGTTCTGCAGGTAGAGGGAAGTGTTGTGCACATAATGAAAGCTCTAGCAAGCCATCCTTCAGCTGCTCTGAGTCTGATCGAGGATGATTCTTTACAGTTGTTATTTCAAATGGTTGCAAATGGGTCAAATGCAGTTTTCTACAAGTCCAAAGACGGTGTTGTTCCACTTCATCGGCTACAGTTGCATCGACATGCTATGCAGGTGAATTTGTTGATGCCTCGTCCCTTCTAGTGATCAATTAGGAATTTGGTCTTTTAAAATAAAAACTATTTATCTATATACCATTCAGAAAAAGGCATGCAAAAGAATATCTTCCATTTCTCTGAGAAATGTGAAAAGCATAATTCTGTTTTCCCTTTAAAGTTTGCAATAGAAAGAGTGCTTCTTGATAGGTACCTTTAGGCACTCATTAGGATTATCCTATAGAAAATAATCAGTTGATAAAAAATTAAATATTAAAAATTATAATTCTAATATATGTTTTTCTTTTAATAACTTGTTTACCAGATTTTGGGGCTTCTTCTGGGGAATGATAGTGGAAGCACTGCCAAGTACATACACAAGCATCATCTGGTATGGTTTTTTGCATGTTCTAAGTTGTTTATGATCCATGCAATACGGTTTATTCATTCATTAGCTTACTAAATGTCTAAGGTCGCTATAAACATATCTTTCAATAAGTGTACTACTACAGACGGGGTCTGGTGCTGTTTCAGTTAGAAGGTTTCACTTTTAAATCCAACATGGCAGTGGAGCACTGCACAATTTTGATTTTGTTTCTACTTGCAGCATTTATGTTCTGCTTGCTTTTCATTTTTTATGGCACTTTCGGCTTCTTAACAACAATGATACTTGATTAATAAAATATTATCACTAAAGAGTTAGATAAGTGGTCAGTAGATCTTGAGGTGTCATTAAAGGTCAAGTGACCCTGCGGAAGGAGATAATAAATTTTCCTTTCACAGGTTTATTTGTTACCAAATTATGAGTTCTAAAAAAGTGGGTGTTTGGTATCATGTATAAACGTGCAATCTGTAATTGTTCAACCGTCACAATTAGGGCTTGCAAATAGGCAGAAAAAATGTGCTCCACTTCTGATATGATTATGCCTCGATTTCGTAACTGCTTCTAGTGAGTGATATAAATGTTTTATTGGACGGTAATGATAAATGGTTAGTTGCACGGTCTTAATATTAGTTATGCCTTTATTGATGCAGGTTAAAGTTCTTCTGGCAGCAGTTAAGGACTTTAATCCTGACTGTGGTGATTCTGCCTACACGATGGGTATTGTGGATCTGTTACTAGAATGTGTGGAGCTCTCTTACAGGCCAGGTAGATAGAAGAAATAGTTACTTTCTAGCAGACGTTTCAATTAAATAGATTGCTTGGTGTCACTGAATCGAAGCACTTATATTGTAGATTCTGGTGGAGTGAGCCTTAGAGATGATATCCGCAATGCTCATGGCTATCCCTTCCTTGCACAATTTGCGCTGATTCTATCTTCTTTGCAAAAGAGTAAGGGTATTCCTCTAGCTAATGTGAAGTCTTCAGGGAATCAAGATACATCTCCTGATGGTCCTGGTGAAGGAAGACCAGGTATAAGGCAGACAGAGGATTCTCCTGTTCAACATCTCTCTCCTGCTCTGTCAAGGTTACTCGACGTCCTTGTTAATCTTGCGCAGACTGGACCTGATGAATCACTGACAATGTTTGGTGGCAAAGGAGCCAAATCTTATCATGGCCATAGTAGGAGTCTTACATCATTTGATCGAGTTGTGGATGAAGTTTGGGAGCAAGGAAGTAACAAGGTCAAAGATCTTGAAGCAATTCAAGTGCTGCTTGAAATTTTTTTAAAAGCAGACAATAGGGAGCTGCAAGCAGAAGTTTTGAACAGAATGTTTAAAATATTTTCCAGCCATATAGAAAATTATGAGTTGTGTCAGCAGTTGAGAACTGTACCACTCTTCATCCAAAATATGGCTGGTTTCCCACCATCTTTCCAAGAGATAATACTGAAAATTCTTGAATATGCTGTTACGGTTGTAAACTGTGTCCCTGAGCAAGAATTGCTTTCATTGAGCTGTTTATTACAACAGTCAATCACTTCTGACTTGAAGCAGACAATTCTTTCTTTTTTCGTGAAGCTGTTATCCTTTGATCAACAGTACAAGAAAGTACTAAGGGAGGTTGGTGTTTTGGAAGTTTTGTTAGATGAGCTGAAGCAGCACAGTTTTCTCCTGGGCCCGGAACAGCAACCAAACATAGAGCAGGTGGAAAAAAAAGCCAGCTCTAGCAGCTTTAAGAAACATTTGGACAGTAAGGATGTAATTATTTCATCGCCAAGGCTAATGGAATCTGGTTCAGGGAGGTTTCCAATTTTTGAAGTGGAGGCTACAGTTGATTTAGCTTGGGACTGCTTGTTCTCCTTACTTAAGAAAGCTGAAGCCAATCAAGCAGCATTCCGTTCAGCTGATGGTGTCCCCACTATTCTCCCCTTCCTGGCATCTACCACCCATAGGCAAGGGGCCCTAAGGATTTTATCGTGCCTGATGATTGAAGATGTTGCTCAGGTTTGTTCATCTTCCAATTATTTTGACATTTTTTTACGCTCAATATCAATGTTTTCTACCTTGGATCTATGTGTTTTATAATGAGAGGGGTCAATATTTTTTTTAGTCGTCTATTTAATATCTTTATATTGGAATAATATTCCTCCTACTTTTGTAAATGAGTGGCACCCTCTTAGCGCATTTTACTGATTTGTTTACCCTTCGACACTAAAAAGAATGTGTATATGTAGGGTCTGCTAAATTAAATTCTAGATGTCTGTTTGATTATGCTAGTTGTATATTGCCATTTCTACCAGGCCCATGCTGATGAGCTTAGTGCGATAATTGAAATTCTGAAGAGTGGAATGGTTGCAAGTGTCTCTGGTAGTCCATTTAAACTGAGAAGTGATGCGAAATGTGACACTATGGGAACATTGTGGCGTATTTTGGGGGCTAATAGCGCAGCCCAAAGGCTTTTTGGTGAAGCGACTGGATTTTCACTTCTTCTTACAGTACTGCATGATTTTCAAAGCCAGGAAGGAGATACTGATCAATCGTCTATTGGCACCTCAGTCAAAGTGTTTACATACTTATTGCGCCTTGTGACAGCTGCGGTCTGTGATAATGCAGTGAATAGGACAAAATTGCACACCATTATATCTTCTCTAACATTCTTTGATCTTTTGTCCGAGTCTGGATTGCTTTGTGTTGATTGCGAGAAGCAAGTCATACAGTTACTGCTTGAAGTTGGGCTGGAAATTCTGGTGCCTCCATTTCAAACAGAGAATGCTGGACCGCCTCAAGTGATTCAAAATGAAGAGGCGAATTTTCTCTTTGTCCTGCCTCCTGGTTCATCTGATCTTGCGAAGAAGCGAGTATATAATGCTGGTCCAATTTGCGTTCTTATTCGCTCTCTGTTGCTTTTCACTCCAAAAGTGCAACTAGAAGTGCTTAACTTAATTGAGAAGCTTGCTCGTGCTGGTTCTTTTAATCAGGAAAATCTAACGTCCGTAGGTGCGTCTGTCTTTATTTCTCAGTTCTTTCTCTCACTGAAGTTTTGGTATCCTTATTGAATTTTCTGCAACTTTGTTAGGTTGTGTGGAGCTTTTGTTGGAGACAATCCGCCCCTTCGTTTTGGGTTCTTCTCCTCTACTTTCATATGCTTTGAAGATAGTGGAAGTTCTTGGGGCTTACAGGTAAAGGTCATGCGTGTTAGTGATAGTTACATTTTATGCACTTAAACTCTTGCAGAATAAGTATATTGAACTTATTGTTACAGGTTATCTGCATCAGAACTGCGAATGCTTATTAGGTACATTTTTCAAATGAGGCGGACAAGCTCTGGCAATATCCTTGTTGACATGATGGAAAGATTAATTCTGATGGAAGATATGTCTTCTGAGAATATCTCTTCAGCACCATTTGTGGAGATGGATATGAGTAAATTCGGACATGCTTCAGTTCAGGTATCACTGGGAGAAAGATCATGGCCTCCTGCTGCTGGCTACTCATTTGTGTGCTGGTTTCAGTTTCAAAACTTCCTAAAATCACCATCCAAAGAGTCTGAACTCTCTAAAGCTGGTCCAAATAAGGCGCGATCCCATAATGCTTTGCAACAGAATGAGCAACAAGTTTTTCGCATATTTTCTGTTGGTGCAGCAAACAGTGAAAGCACATTCTATGCAGAACTTTATCTTCAGGAAGATGGTGTTTTAACCTTGTCAACGAGTAATTCTTCTTCTTTATCCTTTTCGGGCCTAGAACTAGAAGAAGGAAGATGGCATCACCTTGCAGTTGTACATAGCAAGCCAAATGCTCTTGCTGGTCTGTTTCAAGCTAGTTTTGCTTGTGTATATCTCAATGGTAAACTGAGACACACAGGAAAATTAGGGTATTCTCCATCTCCTGCTGGGAGGCCTTTGCAGGTTACTATTGGAACACCAGCTAGCCATTCAAAAGTTTGTGATCTCAACTGGAAATTGCGATCCTGCTACCTTTTTGAGGAGGTTCTCACTCCTGGATGTGTCTGTTTCATGTACATCCTTGGACGAGGTTATAGAGGTCTTTTCCAAGACACTGATCTTCTAAGGTTTGTTCCTGACCAGGCCTGTGGTGGTGGTACTATGGCTATCTTAGACTCTTTGGAGACTGAGCTGCCTATAGTTTCTGGCACTCAGAAGATTGAATCTACTGGCAAGCAAGGGGAGTCTAAGGCAGATTGTAGTGGGATTGTTTGGGATTTGGATAGGTTAGGGAACCTTTCTTTGCAGCTCTCTGGAAAGAAACTCATATTTGCATTTGATGGAACCTCTGTTGAAGCGACGCGAACATCTGGATCTTGGTCTATGCTAAATCTTGTCGATCCTATGTCAGCTGGTGCTTCTCCTATTGGCGGTATGGACTTGACAAATCAAACTCTCATGTCAATGAACTCGTCTATAAACTGTATTTTGAAGAAGAAAACCGTGTAATTAGATTTCTCCTTTTTGTTTTCAGGTATACCACGATTTGGACGGCTGCAGGGGGACATTTATATTTGCAGGCAGTGTGTCATTGGTGATACTGTTCGTCCAGTTGGTGGCGTTGCTGTTATTTTGGCCCTTATTGAAGCTTCCGAAACTCGTGACATGCTGCATATGTCCATCAGGTTGTTGGCCAGTGCACTTCATCAGAATCCTCAGAATCTGAGTGACATGCAAACATGTAGGGGATATCATTTGCTAGCTCTTTTTATCCGTCGGAGAATGGCACTTTTTGAGATGGCATCACTCGAGATGTTTTTCCAGATTGCAGCATGTGAAGCTTCGTTTTCTGAGCCGAAGAAGCTGGAACATGCTCGAACTAGTTCGTCACCTGGAGTACTTACTGGGGAAGCTCATTTTGAGAATCTTACTTTGTCTAAATTTAGGGATGAAGTTTCCTCTTTTGGATCTCAAGCAGATATGGATGATTTCTCTGCACAGAAGGATACATTAAGTCATCTATCTGAGTTAGAGAATACTGACATTCAAGCCGAAACTTCAAATTGCATTGTGTTGTCCAATGCCGACATGGTTGAACATGTCTTGCTGGATTGGACCTTATGGGTGACTGCTCCAGTTTCTCACCAGATTGCGTTGCTTGTGTTTCTTGAGCATTTAGTTTCGATGCACTGGTATAGGAATCATAATCTTACCATTCTTCGGCGGATGAATCTTGTCCAGCATTTACTAGTGACTTTGCAGCGAGGTGATGTTGAAGTTCCAGTTTTGGAGAAGTTGGTAGTATTGCTTGGGGTTATTCTGGAAGATGGTTTTCTTTCATCTGAACTCGAGCATGTGGTTACATTTGTTATCATGACGTTTGACCCTCCTGAACTGACACCAAGGCGCCATGTTGTGCGGGAGTCAATGGGAAAACATGTAATCGTCCGTAACATGTTGCTTGAAATGCTCATCGACTTACAAGTCACCATTGCATCAGAGGAGTTGCTTGAGCAATGGCATAAAATCGTCTCTTCCAAGTTGATAACATACTTCCTCGATGAAGCTGTTCATCCCACAAGTATGAGATGGATCATGACCCTTCTTGGTGTTTGTCTTGCTTCTTCTCACACATTTGCACTGAAGTTTCGCACTAGTGGAGGTTATCAGGGTTTGGCGAGGGTGCTTCAAAGTTTCTATGATTCTCCAGACATATATTATATTTTATTCTGTCTGATTTTTGCAAAGCCTGTTTACCCAAGGTTACCAGAAGTTCGTATGCTCGACTTTCATGCTCTAATACCAAGTGATGGAAGTGGTGTGGAATTGAAATTTGTGGAGCTTTTGGACTCAGCTTTAGCAATGGCTAAAGCAGCATTTGATCGCTTGAGCATGCAATCAATGCTCGCCTACCAAACTGGCAATCTTTCACAGATTGGTGGGCTTGTGGCAGAACTTTTTGAGGGACATGCAGATACAGGTGGAGACCTTCAAGGTGAAGCTTTGATGCACAAGACGTATGCTGCACGTCTAATGGGTGGGGAGGCTGGAGCTCCTGTTGCTGCTACTTCAGTCCTGAGATTCATGGTTGATTTAGTAAAGATGTGCCCTCCCTTTTCAGCTGTATGCCGTCGTGCTGAGTTCCTAGAAAGCTGTGTTGAACTCTATTTCTCTTGTGTTAGGTTTGTCTTTATTCGATCTTCATTTTCATTTATCATACTACCTTTCTCAACCACAAGTCAAATACATTCCAGCAAAAAAAAGGGTTAAATACATGGGAGTCATTCCAGCAATTATTTATCTTATGCATTTTACTTTCCTAGACTGGTTTTTTGTTTGTTTTGATATTGTGATGTCTTTTTTTTCTGTTACAGAGCTGCATGTGCAGTGAACCTGACCAGAGAACTCTCTTTCAAGCCGGAGGAGAAGAACTTGAATGATAATGATGATGCCAACAGCTCACCAAATTCCTTCTCCAGCTTACCTCTTGAGCAGGAGGACTCACTGAAAACCTCAATAAGTGTTGGAAGCTATCCTCCTGTGCAAATTAGCTCCAGTTCTGAGGACCCAGTTTCAGCTAATTACATAAATGGAGATAATGATGAGATGAAGCTCTCCAGGCAACAACAGAACTCGAACAGATTCAGGCAAGATGATGACCCAGTTGCTGGAAGTAATGATTTTGAGATTGCTGACCCTGCTACGCCAACCTCTAGTGCAACAGGTTCCAACTTGAATACTATTTATCATATCCAAACCTCAGAAAATCAAAATCCTTTGTCACAAATTGTGCTGGATTCTCCAAGTTTATCCGAGAAATCTAGTTTCAGAATTCAGTTGACTCCTTCTTCATCTCCAGTTATTGCATTGACATCTTGGTTGGGAAGTTCAAGCCAAAATGATCCAGTGGGTCCATCTATTGGAACACCATCTTTAGATTCTGCATTCTCGGCTTTTGAGTTTGATCCATCATTGGATAAGGTCACCCCAAAAGGTTCTACTCCTGCAAGTATTATGCTTTCTGTGAGTTCGAAATTCCTTCTGGAGATTGATGACTCTGGTTATGGTGGAGGTCCATGCTCTGCTGGAGCGGCTGCAATTTTAGATTTTATGGCGGAGGTTCTTGCTGATATTCTGACTGAGCAGGTTAAATCAGCTCATACCGTGGAGAGCATTGTGGAAAACGTTCCTGTATATGTTGATTCTGAATCTGTATTAGTGTTTCAAGGCCTGTTCCTGAGCAGGCTCATGATATATCTTGAGAGGCGTCTCCTGCGCGATGATGAGGAAGATGATAAAAAGCTAGATAAGAGTCGCTGGTCTTCCAACTTGGATGCACTATGTTGGATGATTGTTGATCGTGTGTATATGGGTGCTTTTCCTCAGCCTGCAGGAGTACTGAGAACGCTGGAGTTCTTGCTGTCTATGTTACAGTTAGCAAACAAAGATGGTAGGATTGAAGAAGCAGCTCCTGCTGGAAAAGGTCTCTTATCAATTGGCAGGGGAAATAAGCAACTTGAGGCGTACATATATGCCATCCTCAAGAATGCTAATCGGATGATAATGTATTGTTTCCTGCCATCGTTCTTGGCTTCTTTAGGAGAAGATGATCTTCTTTCTCGATTAGGTTTGCTCATTGAACCTAAGAAGAGGGTATTTTCATCAAGTTCATCTCAAGAAGATTCTGGAATTAACATTTGCACGGTCTTGCAGCTATTGGTTGCTCATAGGCAAATCGTCTTTTGTCCTAGCAACGTTGACACAGATTTGAACAGCTGTCTCTGTGTAAATATTATTTCTCTTCTTCGTGACCAAAGGCGGAATGTGCAAAATATGGCAGTTGATGTTACTAAATATCTGTTGGTGAATCGTAGGGCTGCACTCGAGGACATGCTTGTCTCTAAGCCAAATCAAGGGCAACATGTAGATATCCTACGTGGTGGGTTTGACAAGCTGCTGACAGAGAATTCATCTGCCTTCTTTGATTGGTTTCAGGGTTCAGAACTGTTGGTCAGCAAAGTTTTAGAGCAGTGTGCTGCCATAATGTGGATGCAGTATATCACCGGAGCTACAAAGTTCCCGGGGGTGAGAATAAAAGGAATGGATGGCCGCCGTCGGAAGGAGATGGGTAGAAGATCTCGAGAAGCTGCAAAACTCGACCTAAGACATTGGGAGCAGATAAATGAACGACGGTATGCCCTTGAGTTGGTGAGGGATACAATGTCTACTGAGCTCAGAGTTGTTCGCCAGGATAAATATGGGTGGATTCTTCATGCTGAGAGCGAGTGGCAGACTCACCTTCAACAACTTGTTCATGAGCGCGGAATATTGCCTATGCACAAGCCGTTTGATGCAGCAGATCCAGAATGGCAGCTTTGCCCTATTGAAGGCCCATATAGGATGCGGAAGAAGCTTGAGCGTAGCAAATTGAAAATCGAAAGCATTCAGAATGTTCTTGATAGTCAATCCAATCTGAGAGAAGCAGAGATGTCTAGATCAAAAGGCGATGGTCCTAGTCCGTCTGATTCCGATTCCGAACCCTTCTTTCAACTGCTGGTGGATGCTGAGAAACAGACTGATCTTCAAGGTGACCTTTATGATGAATCTTCTCTTACTAAAGAAGCAGATGACACAAATGAAGTATCCTCCGCCAGGAATCTCTGGAATGTTGATCAAGATAGTAGTGTGAACGAGGGTAGCCTGCATTCTGCACTTGAGTATGGTGTCAAGTCCAGTTCGGAGTCTGTCCCCATTACGGATAGTAATCAAGAAAGATCTGAGGTCGGATCTCCTGTGCAATCATCTTCAAAAGTTGATGAGGTCAGAGTTACTGATGATGCTAAATCAGAGAAAGAACTGCATGATAATGGCGAATACCTAATCCGACCTTATCTGGAACCTCTCGAAAAGATACGGTTCAGATTTAACTGTGAGAGGGTTGTTGGTCTTGATAAGCACGATGGATTATTTCTGATAGGTGAACTCTGTCTTTATGTAATTGAGAATTTTTACATAGATGACACCGGGTGCATCTGTGAGAAGGAATCTGAAGATGAACTCTCAGTGATCGATCAAGCTTTGGGAGTGAAGAAGGATTTGGACTTCCCGACCAAGTCGACCTCATCTTGGAGGAGCACTGGTGTTAAATCTTTGGTTGGTGGAAGAGCATGGGCCTACAATGGTGGTGCATGGGGAAAAGAGAAAGCTTGTAGTAGTGGTAATCTTCCCCATCTATGGCGCATGTGGAAACTCAATAGCGTTCATGAGATTCTGAAGCGCGATTACCAACTGCGTCCGGTTGCTATTGAGATATTCAGCATGGATGGTTGTAATGATCTTCTTGTCTTCCACAAGAAAGAGAGGGAAGAGGTGTTCAAAAATCTTGTCGCCATGAACCTCCCTAGAAATAGCATGTAAGTCACTCTCCTTGTTTTTTAAGCACTTCTATATCTTCAGGCCTTTCAGTAGTTTCTTAGTAAGCTGTTGGATAATACTGCGATCATAATCTTTTCATTTATCAGGCTGGACACAACAATTTCTGGTTCATCAAAACAAGATACGAATGAAGGAGGCCGCCTTTTCAAGTTGACAGCTAAATCCTTCTCAAACCGTTGGCAAAATGGAGAGATAAGCAATTTCCAATACCTGATGCATCTGAACACCTTGGCTGGGCGGGGATACAGTGACCTTACTCAATATCCGGTATTTCCCTGGGTTCTCGCTGACTATGACAGTGAACACCTCGACTTGTCAGACCCGAGAACATTTCGTAAGCTGGATAGACCCATGGGTTGCCAAACACCAGAAGGAGAAGAAGAATTCAGAAAAAGGTTTGCACTGATAGTTTAATGCCTCCTTCACTCTTATGTCTCTGTTCCTTATGATCTATCGTGTTTTCTAGGAGATTCACCATACCACAACTTCGTTTGATGCTTAGTATCATGAGTTGATTAAATGACTTTATGCCCATTTTTCACCATTTCTTTTTGCAAACACCAAAGCCATACAACTATTGTAGTCAATAATTATGAATCTGTATATTGTTGTAGGTATGAGAGTTGGGATGATCCAGAAGTGCCCAAGTTTCATTACGGTTCTCATTATTCAAGTGCTGGAATCGTCCTGTTCTACCTCCTTCGGCTGCCACCTTTCAGTGCAGAAAATCAAAAGCTACAGGGAGGTCAGTTTGATCATGCTGATCGTCTTTTCAATAGCATTAAAGAAACCTGGTCCAGTGCAGCTGGGAAGGGCAACACATCGGATGTCAAGGAACTCATTCCAGAGTTCTTCTACATGCCTGAGTTTCTGGAAAACCGTTTTAACCTTGACTTGGGTGTTAAGCAATCTGGAGAGCAGGTTCGCACCGATTCAGATTTGATACTGAGCTCTTCTTTTAAGGCTTTGGACACTCCATAACTCTCAAAATATATACTTAATATACAGGTTACTGATGTTCTCTTGCCTCCATGGGCCAAGGGAAGCGTCAGGGAGTTCATCAGGAAGCATAGAGAAGCATTGGAATCTGACTATGTTTCTGAAAATCTGCACCACTGGATCGATCTTATCTTTGGATATAAACAGAGAGGGAAGGTTGGTAGCTCCTGCTTTACTTCTCTTTTCTATTATTTGGATGCCGGCATTGCTATATTTCAACTGGAAAATTCTACAAAGTAGTGAAAGTGAAAAAAAAGAACCTTTTAATGGGAAAACATATGAGGTAGATAATTCACAGGGGTTAAGAACGTAAAAACAGTCTCAAATGTAGGTCATGTTGCTAATCGATGTCCCAAATTTAAAATGTTGATATTCAGTGTTTCAACTATTAAATTATTTTTCCTCTTAAAATTGACAAAACAAAAACATGTTTAAGCATCAAACAAGCCTAAACCATGTGTGACAATTGTGAAACTTCGGAAAAGTAGAAAACAACTTGTTTTTGTTACTTAAAACGCCAAAATCACTTGAAAAAAGTAGAAAGCTACGAATCTGATAGTTGAAACACATAATATCAACATGTTAAATATGAGACATCGATTAGCAACATGGCCTATGACCTACAGTTGAGATTGTTTTTAGGTTCTTAACCCAATTCACAGTTTTTTGGGTTCTTAACCCAATTCACAGTTTTGTAAAAATGAAAAAGTTTCCATTTACACTGAGTTTTACACTATGCAGCATTGCTCGAATAGAAAAACACAGTTTTGCTTGTTAATCACTTAATTTTTTTCCGAAATTTTGTATGTGGGTGCTTTTTAATAGCTTATATATATACCATTTCCTCTGTACTAATGTTAGGCTGCTGAGGAGGCTGTGAATGTGTTCTACCATTACACATACGAGGGCAGTGTGGATATCGACTCAGTCACCGATCCAGCAATGAAGGCATCAATCCTAGCACAGATCAACCATTTCGGCCAAACCCCGAAGCAACTCTTCCAGAAGCCCCACGCAAAACGAAGGACCGACAAGAAACTTCCTTCCCACCCTCTAAAGAACTCAGCTCTCCTCCTTCCCCGCGAGGTCCGCAAAACAACCTCCTCAATCACCCAAATCGTCACTCTAAACGACAAAGTCCTCTTAGCCGGAGGAAACATGCTGCTGAAACCCAAAACCTACACAAAATACGTCGCTTGGGGATTCTCCGATCGAAGCTTACGATTCATGAGCTACGATCAGGACCGACTCTTATCCACCCACGAGAATCTCCACGGAGGTAACCAAATCCAGTGCGTCGGTGCTAGCCACGACGGTCAAACCCTAGTGACCGGAGCCGACGACGGGTTACTCTGCATTTGGCGAATCGGGAAAGACGGGCCCCGCCGGAGACTACACATGGCGAAATCACTCTGCGCCCATACCGATAAAGTCACCTGCCTCCATGTAAGTCAACCTTACATGTTAATCGTGAGTGGATCCGACGACTGTACCGTACTCCTGTGGGACCTTAGCACGATGGCATTTGTGAAACAACTCCCGGTTTTCCCTTCCCCGGTGTCAGCAATTTACGTAAATGACCTCACCGGAGAGATAGTAACAGCTGCCGGAGTCTTACTTGCTGTCTGGAGCATTAACGGAGATTGCCTTGCAGCGATCAACACTTCCCAGCTCCCATCAGACTTCATTTTATCGATCACAAGCTGTACTTTCTCGGACTGGAACGAGACCAATTGGTACGTGACAGGTCATCAGAGTGGCGCGGTCAAGATTTGGCAGATGATTCACTGCTCGGATCCGGAGATGGAGCCGAGCAAGTCCACCGGGGCATCGGGGTTCAACCCCGAGAGCGATAAGGCCCCCGAGTATAGACTGCTTCTCAGAAGGATCCTAAAGTTTCATAAAAGTCCGGTTTCAGCCCTCCACCTCAGCAGCGACCGGAAGCATCTGCTGAGTGGTGATTCAGCCGGGAGCTTGGTGTCGTGGACTATACCGGATGAAAATGTTCGAGGTTCGTTTAATTGGGGGTGATTTAGTATAGACTAGAAGTTTTGGACATTTTTAGCTCCGGCGAGGGGTCGTGTTAAACCCTAGAAAAGGAGGTGGAATCGGATTCGACGGGGACTCGGGGGGGTAAAAAGGTAAAGAAGTGTATGATGTGCAGGGATGTTTATTGGGTAAAATGCTAAAGTGAACATCCGCCAAAGAAAGAAGTGAATTTTTCAGTGTAAATAGGTGAGAATACGTTTGTTGTATAGGAAGGAAGGTTTAATATTGTGGTGATGGAAATGGGAGAGGAGAATCAACAAACTGATTGGATTCAGCAAAAGTTAACTCTTTTGGTTGGAAGATTGTAACTTTTTGGTTTTACTGATGATTATGGATGGCTGTTGCTTTGGCTTTTGACATGAAATCATTTATGACGCATCTTTAACATATATCGTTTATACAATTGAATATACACACGATAAGAACCGTGCCAATGCTTGCCGTCGACAAGTTACCATAATACAGCTGAGATAGGCAAGTGTTAATTTTTAGGGTTAAGAAATTATAACGGTCCAAGGTTTGACTCAAATTTTGGTGTCTGGAGTTTCAATTGTTTATAGGGTTAATAGGTCTTTTGGTCCATGATGTTTGATCATTTTTGGGTTTTGGTCCATGATGTTTTTTTTTCCTAGTTTTGTACCATATGTTTGCAGATTTTTTCTAGTTTTGGTCCGACCGTTACTTTTCGTCCATTTTTTGACATGTACAAGTCACGTGATCCACCATAAACTTTCATTTTTGTTCAATTTAGTCCCTCTAATACTTTCCTAACTTTTTTTTTTTCAATTTAGTCCCGAAGTTTCAAAAATTCAATTGGACCTACTGTCCAATTGGGGTCAATTTTGAAACTTCGGGACTAAATTGAACAAAAAAAAGGTTAAGAATGTATTCGAGGGACTAAATTTAAAGTTTAGAGTGGATCACGTGACTTGAACATGTCAAAAAATGGACGGAATGTAACGGTTAGACCAAAACTAGAAAAAATCTGCAAACATATGGTACCAAAACTAGGTAAAAAAAATATCATTGACCAAAACTCAAAAAGTTGTCAAACATCATGGACCAAAAGACATGTTAACCATTGTTTATATGAGGTGTCTGAATTTTTAACTTTGTTGAAATTTGGTTTTTCATCCATTTTTCAGGTTAAATTTAACAGATTTGTATGAAATGACACTTTTGATATTTCTTTTACTATCTTATTTGAGAAAATGTAAAATGACGAAATTAACCCCCGGAGTCAAACAAGGAGGATGAGACTGACTTTTTTTTCTTCTATGAGGGGTATTTTTGACTTTTCATTCGAGCATGTGACTGTTGAACAATGACATTTTTGGGATATTTTTTTTGTTCAGGTCACGTGGTCATCACATGACCAATTTCTATTTGACTTAACAGCAAAAATAGACGGAGACACAAAATTTTAATAAAACTGAAACCTCAGACAGTTTATATCAACATTTGAAACTCCAGACACCAAAATCTCACAATGGCCAAACTTTGGACAATTTATAGGCTCTTAACCCTTACTTTTATATAAGACATTATGATAAGTTTTTTTTTTTGGCCCATGGATTATGAAAAGTGCTAACTACCAAGATAAAAAATAAAATTGAAGTTTCAGCTGCATAGTAAAGTGCAAATTATGTAGACTTTTGAGTTGATCTGATGGGAGTTGAAATACTGTTTCAAAGCAAGAAGATGCAGTGATCACCAAAGGGAAAGGGCAAAGGCCACAGCATGATGTAGCTTTTGAGTTGCTTATTCATACAAATACCTACCTACACCTAGCTAGCTAATGATCCATATATTCACTAATATCTTGTCTAATGTAGGGTGAATAACCTATGAGAGGTTTGAAGTTTGGGCCATATGAATTTGAAATGTCTGAAGTTTAAATTGGTAATAATAGATGTATGAAGTTTTGACTTGTAGATAATAGAGGTCTCCGTTAGTTTTTTCCGTTAAAATTAACGGAAATTGGTCATGTGCTTGACATGTGACCAGAAATAAAATTAAATTCCAAAAATGCCCTTCTTCCACCTCACATGCTTGAATGAAAAGACGAAAATGCCCTTAATGCCACCACCAACTTCGGCGACCACCACCCAACTCCGGCGACCACCACTCAGCTCCGACGACCACCACCCAACTCCGGCGAGCACAACCGCGGCCCTGATTGAGCCCAAATCGGAGTCATCGACCCCGGTTGGGCCCACATCGGAGCCACAAAGCTCCGATCGGAGCTCGGTGGCCCCAGATCGGAGCCACAGAGCTCCAAATCCAATATACAGAGACACCAAACAGCAACATATATGAAAATCCAGACAGTCTTTGTAAACCTCAGACACCAAACTGACACATGGGTCAAAATTGAGATAGTTTTAAGGTTCTATTCCCTTTAAAAAAAATGTCAAACCAATTCACGCAGGTAATTTTAAAGTTCGAAAAAAAAAAATTTGGATTTTAAATTTGACAAACCTATTTTCAGTTGATACGGGTCGGTCCGACCAAAACGGTATTGTTCAGTCAATTTCGGTTTGACCGGTCCGATTCGGTTCGGTTCAATAGGTTATTAAGTTTGGTTCTTCACGCAAATCGGGTAGTGTACCTGGTCAGACCAGACCCGACCCGACCCGAATGGGTCGGACCGATTGAGAAAACCCAGGTCGGTCGACCCGACCCGGTTGGACCAGCGGAACCCGACTCGGTTGGACCGGTTCTGGTTCCATCGGTTATCCGGTTCAGTTGACCCGACCCGAATGTGCAAATTGGATCGGTCAATCCTATAGGGTTCGGCCGAAATACACTTGTGGGCTAAGTAGGATTTTAAAATGCAATAAAAACTTAACTTAACCACCAAGTTGTTGAAAATTATGGGGATAGTTACTACATATTAAAACACGCGTACATGCCAGGTACTTAATTACACGACGAAAAGGGACAGATACCAGTTTCAACATTTTCGTAGACCCAAGATCTTGATGGGAGTTCGCGGTCCGCCGGACGGCTCATGTAAGGATTCTGGTTAAGGAATCACCTACACAGAATTGTCTCCACAACATAACCTCTTTTCAATTCGTCAGGAGGATGGATCTCCAGGATGATTGCTCGAAGCAATTTGGCACCTCCTTGTGGTATAGGTTCGGCCGAAACTATGGTGTCAGGGAGGAGATATTTCTTTTGTCTCAACACTTAGGAGGAAGAATGATTAACCTTAAATAAATCCCTAACACTCTCTATTTATAGAGGAGGTGGGCAAAACCCACCTAGGGTTAATACCCTAGTTTTGGCCGGCCATCAAGTAATTAGGGAGGCCCAATTTTGGTCCTCTCATGTCAATTGATATTTTAGGTCTAGCCTAAAATCCCTAATGTGACATTACCCAATTACTTAGGATGTTGGACTTATATTAAAGGGCTCCTATTACGGCGGCCCATTCACCAAATGCTTTTTGTTCAGTGTACATGCTTTTTATTCAGCGTACATGCGTCATTGGGGAAAATCACTACGGAAACAAAACTAGAAGGTACCTGCTATGTAACAAATTACGCAGCAGATAGAACACACATACCTATAATGCTTTTCGTAGTCCCAGGAACGTGACGGGGAGTTCACGGACGGCCAGACGGGTCCTGTAGGAACTATTGTGAAGGAGAAATCTACGAGCAATGGTCTCGACAGCAAAGCCTCTTTTCAATCGGTCAATGGGATGGATCTCCCCGGGGTAATTGCTTGAAGCAATTTGGCACCTCCTTGCTCAATAGGTGGTTCGACCGAACTATTTGATGTAGAGATGAGGGATTTCTTTGATCTCAACTAAAATGGAGAAATTGATTAACCTTATATAAATCTCTAACACTCTCTATTTATAAGAATGGTGGGTTAAAACACACAAAGAGTAAAACCCTTAGTTCGGCCAACCATGTGCTAAAAGGGGAGGCACAATTTTGGGTCTCTCATGTCAATATGTATTTAGGCTCAACCCAATATCCCTAATGTGACATTATCCAATTACACTTAAATGTTAGGCTTATATTAAATGGCTCCTATTACGGCGACCCATTCACCAAATGCCAACGCTCGTATGGTTATTATGTGGAATCGAGTTATATAAATGAAGTGGTTTACCGATGAAGCTGTTCTTGTAATAAAAGAGTCAAGTTTGGTAGTAGTTGGAGTCTCAATTCATACATGACCTATTTCATATTGAAGTGAGAGATTCAATGTTGAGCTAGATAATTAGCATGGTACGTTGGAATAACTCTGATATCCAAAGCTCCCATTTAGAAATTTATGTAATATATACCTTCTCAAAAATATGTGCGTGCAACGCGGACCGACTACAATACAAGTCATGAGCGGATTCATTGCTGTGCTTACACACTAGGCTACCCTTCTCTGAAAGCTCCACGGGGCGAGAACTAGCCAACACAGGCGTCTACTCCTCGAACTTCCATTTCAATGTGTCTTTCCCAAAATGTCTCTGTGTTAGATCTGCCGGAATCTCCCGCAGGGTTGGTTACCTTCACTTCACCGGGCACGACATCGGAGCAAGAGAAGCTCCCAGAGGAACTTTTACCGCGGGTAGACAAGCTACCCTGGGTAAGGGGATGTTATGCCCCCAGATGCCCCATCTTTCGTTGTTTTTGCTGAATGCCCGTTATTCGGGGCTTTTTCCATTCTACCAAAAAGCCCAAGGACTCAATCGTATGGATATGTAAAATACAGGCAGGCCTAATTCCGCGATAAAAGAGCTCTATTTCCAAACGCACGCGATGTAATAATTAGTATATGTATATATATATATTAATTTTTATTTAAATTGACAACTTTAATATATTATTTTTAATATATTAATTGTAATGTAATTTTTAAATTATTGCAAACATTTTTTTTAAACTACTTTCTCATTTATATAATATATAAGTAAATTTTTGTATAGTTTTTTAAATGCTTTTTTTTGGTAAAGTATAATTTTGTAAGTACCAAAAAAATCGTAATTTTTTTAAAAAAGTTATAGTACGTAAATAATTGAACAATTAACCTAACGACGTCGAGTTTTGAATTTTGGGATCACAACACACGTCGGTCGAATTTGGATTGCAAATATTTAATCTAAAATTGACCAACTTTGACTAATTCGTAAAAATGTAAATTTTCGTTAAAAAAACCAATTAAGTTTTTATGATTTTGTATATTTTTTTTCTTCTAAATATGAATATTTTATATATAACGCTTTTAAAAAATGAAAAACATATTGTGGGTATAGAATTATGTGGGTCCCAATATAGAAGTGGAACTTTGACATCCACCATCATAGTGAGTTCTAATTTTACTGTAGAAGTCAGTAGCAGTTCCGCTTCGATGAGTTGGCAGTGATATGACAACTAAACATTTTTTCTCTTTTTCATGAAGTCTATTTCATCCTCTTAATTTATTTTTTACCCAAAATTCTCTTCTATAATCTAACGATTCATTTTAGCCCACCTTAAACTATCTTTTCTTTAGGGCTAATAACCAAATTGCTACCTGAATTTTGATCAATTTTCAAATTGTTGCCTGAGCTTTAATTTTTTAGAATTAGCTACCTGAACTTTCAATTTCATAGCAAATTTCTACCTATGTTTCAATTCCCGTCAAATTAGACAGAAAATGAGCATGTTTTCACTACGTGTGTACTTTTCATATGTACCCAAGATGTATACATATTTTTTTTTCGACTCCCGCGAGGTGGTCTTAGAAGAGGCGGTCCCCCCATCTGGAGGCAGCACATGTAGCATGCTTACTCTACATCTATATTAATCCCCACTCGCAACGGGTTAACCCTTAAAGGGTAAAGTGCTGACCATGAATAATTTTCCATTCTCATGGTCACTAACGTGGATTTAACCCCTTTAGTAAAACATACGTCACTTTAGTAAGTTAAGAAATTAATTGAATTATTTGTAACAAAGTGATTATCTTATAAATTTCTAGTTCATATTTATATACTCAGATAAATTGCTAGCTGGATTTTTTTGTGTTGAATTTGCTAGCTCAAGTATCGCTTTGTGGATAATTTATTAGTTGACGTTATTTTGGACAATTCACTAGCTCGTGTTTCATGTTGTAGAGAATTTATTAGCTCAGGTTTCGCTTTATGGACAATTTGGTAACATGAGCCAGTAAATTGTTCACAAAGCGAAATCTGAGCTAGCAAATTATTAAAAAAAAAAAAAAAAATTAAACTGAAAATTAGTCCACATAGTGAATCTATGCTACCATATAGTCGAGAAAAAAACTTGAGGCAACAAGTTTTTAGTGATCAAATTTGAGGTTATTAATTTGGTAATTAACCATTTTTTTATTGTCAAACTGTGCAATGCATTACTTAACTAATATAAGGTTAAATGTACTTATCATATAACAGATTTGACCGAATGTGGCTTTTTATAAAATATGTTTTTTTTTTGTATACTTTTGGTACCAAACGTTTGAACTTTGTTGACTTTTGATCTATTCGTTAGTTGGCTGTTAGTTTTGATCGTTAAATGGCACGTGCAAGTCACGTGACTCACCCTAAACTTTTATTTTGTTCAATTTAGTCACTCTAATATGTCCCTAACTTTTTATTTTGTTTAATTTAGCCCTAAAATTTCAAAATCAAACCTCAAATGAACCTAATTGACCTAGCCCCAATTGGCTAGGTCTCAGTTGACCTAGTCGGAACTAGCTCAGGGCTAGGTCCGACCCTATGTCGAGGTCGGCTGGGTCCGGTGAACCCGACCCCAGGGTTGGACCTAGCCCGTGGCTAGGTCCGTCTATGCCAATTGAGTTTGATTGCGTTCAATTGGGTTCGATTTTGAAATTTTAGGACTTAAAAAAAAAGTTAGGGATGTATTTAAGGGACTAAATTGAACAAAATCAAAGTTTAGGGTGGGCCACGCGACTTGCCAAAACTAATGGCTAACTAACAGATGGACCAAAAGCCAACAAAGTTCAAACGTTTAGTACCAAAAGTATACCAAAAAAAAACATCTTGTACCAAAAGCTACATTCAGTCAAACATGTTGTATGAAAAGTACCTCTAACCCTTTAATATATGATATAATTTTATAAATTTTCAATAATCAATAATCATTTTACACGGAAAATTCTTAGGTAAGCTTGGTGTTTACACAAAATCAATATTATAATGACAAGTGTCTTTGCTCCCATCATTCTAGGGTTAATTCTTAGGGTTTTATAAAAATAACCAATAAAAGTGAGACACTTGTCATTATATTAATTATTAGCTTGGTGTAAACACCAAGCATACATAAGAAACACAAGAATTTTACACATTTTTTTTCTCAAAATATGTCACCTATTATCTGATATCTAAACCCGCCACTAATAGGAAAAAACAGCCACTAGTGTTGAAGTATAGTTAAGAACACGCGAACGCATTTATTCAGATGTTCAAATTTTTTTAAATTCTGAACAGCCACCGATGGATAGCTAGGTTACGGAGACGACAAGTACATAATGGCTAAGAAAACCCTAGCTTAGCTAGGCACTCCTCTAGGTTGGGTGTTGTCAGAATGAAATGATAAATCTGTTATACGATTGAGACACTACGACATCAAATGACTTTTGTCTTAACGTTTGTGTTTGTTTCATGCTCCGCTCTTTTTAGTTCTTGCAGATCATGATAATTAATAATCTTTAAGCTTACGAAGTAATCTGGTTTCTATATATGTGATAGGTAATCAACAACTCTATGTGTTCGGTCTTTCTATTAAATTTATATAAAATTAAGGGTTAATAACATATAAAATGTCTGAAGTTTGCTCCATGTGAAATTTTGGTGTCTGAAGTTTAAAATGTTGAAATGGGCAGTCTCATGTTTCATTTTTGTTGAAATTTGGTGTCTCGGTGTGATTACTTTAGGAGCTTTCATGTACGCTCCCTTCTCGTTACCTATCCGGGAACGTCACCTAAGAATGTGGCCACATCCGCACAAGTAAATATCGTTGTATATTGTCGCTGAAAATCACTCAATACCACTCTGTTGGAAACCTTTTCATTCAGATGTTCAAGTTTTGAGAGAAATTTGACGATTCTATAAAAAGTAAAGACTGATGGATTATGAATGGGTGAAAATGTCGATGAAAATGTTTGAAGGGAGAGGAAAATACGCGCGAAGACACCAAATTTCCACAAAAATGAAACCTGGGACTGTCAATTTTAACATTTTAAACTTCAGACACCAAAATCTCACATGGAACCTCAAACAGTTTCTAGGTTCTTAACCCTAAAATTAATCCTATTTATATAAATATATTTATTCATAAATCCAACTAACTAATGCATTCATTCATATGAGTTGAGGTTCTACTTCTCTATATTAGACCCCATTTTATTCCGCAACACATATAAAGAAATTATTCGAATATAGTTATTATTATTCGAATATGTATATATATTACCAAGTATAACATAATGTCAAAGTGAATATAACACGTTTATTCAGATTGAATTGCATTAGTGAAAACAGTCATTTATTGTAGTCTAGGTTTCAGTTTTCAATTAAACTGAATGAATGTGTTATATTAATCATTGACATCGTTATAATAGTCAAGCTAGGGTTTGTGGTAAGGGTGATGCTAGAGCATGTGAAAAAAACTGTGAAAAATCTATAGAAAGCATTTCTAGTCCATATGGCAATGCATAACAACATTCTCTTTCCATTTTATGAACAATAATTACTTGACATGTGTCACTTGACAACTTTCTATAGATTTTTCACTAAAAATTTCACACTTTAAGGATTTACCGTTGTGGTAAATGTTTTTGTCTGCATGATGTTGTCGTGGGGTTTGAATAATAATGTATTCAGCTTGTCTTTTTGGCCTCTTTATCTATCTAGCCAGCCACTGTCGAATCAAATGGACCACACTGTTATCTCGTCTTCGTTAAAAAGATTATCAGAACAATAAATATTCAACCTTTTCGATGTCTCATCACACCACCACAACCACCCCATCATTACATCATAATATACTACAACAAATAATTATTTGTCAAACCCCATATGTACCAAAATATATATAAATAAATAGTTAAAAAAACCGTAACATATTTAAAATGTTAACATTAAATATCTCAATCATCAAATTTGTTGAAAGGCAGTACGTGCTCATAATAATACTATATTCGAAACTGTTATTTTGCACAACTATTCTAGATGAATCTTAGCAGGCTCCGTTATTTCGACTTTCGGAATTGACCCACTTTTGGCATAAGTATTAGTTTATAGGATAGGATTTACTGTTAGCAGGTCTACCCACAGGAATCTCGAATCCTATTTCCGGGCTCGACTGTATTGACAAATCAGATCGAATAATCATTTACAGTTTGCAACCCTTCTTTGTTTGGAGTCATTCATGATATTAGAACATTGATTAGCTTATTATTTTTTTATGTAATTGTTGTTCCTAGAAACTCTGTTCATTTAGCGTACAATGTTGTTAACCGCGTTGCGGCAACCAATGTAACTGGATGCTAGTACGCCCCTGATTTCCCACATATATTAATTGCTGGAATCATAGGGGTCCGTTGTTTCGATTTTATTATTATAATATCTATGTTTAAGATTTAAATAAAAAAAAAAAACTATCATAGTTGTTGATGTACACGTGTTTTGTCTGATTTTAACGTAAAATATGCATTTTAAGCAATAAAAATGTTATTTACCACTTTTCCGAAAATATTAAAAAAAAATCTCATGGTTTAGTAGGCTTATTTGATGCTTGAAAAATATGTTGTTGTTTCGTCCATTTTAAGCCAAAAAAGTGAAAATCAACCAGTCTAATAGTTGATACACCGAATAACAGCATTTTAAATCAGGTACAACGATCAACAACATATAACCCATAGCTTGGACTGTTTTTAGGTTCTTAACCCAAAATAAAACAAAGCAAAACATATTTTTCAAACAAAGCTACTTTTTTTTTTCTATGTGCTCTCAATCACCACCACCATCTATAAAATGAACCCATTATTACTACACTTTCCCTTGCAAGCAACAACCATTCATATTTCATATCATATAGAAGAAGTATCATGAAACCATCCATAGTTGAAGCTGCCAGCATGATCCAAAGCCTTCCTTTCTCTCTTTCAACTTAAAAGGGTTTTTGGATCATGTGGCAGTTTCACCTCTGGATTTGGTATCATATATGAAGACAAGTTGTGTATGTATATGCACAAGTTGTGTATGTATATGCACTTACTTCCATCATATATTTGAGGTATGATGCTTTTCTGTGTTGTAGAGTGCATGCTATATATGTATATGATAGCTTTCATGTATATCTTGATATGATATAAAATAGGGTTAATAACCTAAAACAATCCCAATTAGCTCGACTCGACTCGAAATTTAACTAATCGAATTCGAACATCGACCGAGCCGATCTCGAGTAGCTTACGAGTAGTTTGACTCGTTTACACCCCTAGGCGGATGCATTTCAAAACTGACTAATTATATTATATTATATTGGCAAACTATTGGTTACTGTGATTTCGGTCTGATTAAATCAGTTTAACAGTGTTAGCAGTTAACATTTTCTGGATGTACCGAACTTCAAAGGGAGGAGAGTCTAAACAGAAGAGAAAAACATTGTAAATTATGCCGCCACGTAATTTTTTATCTTTTTATTTTTATTTTTTATCTTCAATATTTTGAAATCTTTTTCCAGATACCTCAATGTCACGAAGACAAATTAACACCATCCATCATTTTCATTATTTTAATATTTTGTTGTTAAATTTCCACTTCCAACTTCAAGCGTCCATAAATTTTGACCACGATCTCCGATTGATTCACATTCAGTTACGTTGCATTTACAATTTTATGAGCTTCAATTCAATATTGCAGTGGTTCAGATAAAAATAATTTGCACGCTTTATTTTTTGGCCAAAATTTGCACGCTACAAATCTCATGACTTTTCATGCAATACATACATACTTAAATTATATAGTGGTACGTCATGTTTGGTTCATATAATATGGAATATGAAATATGAATAGAGAATATGAAATAGTTAATACTAAAATGATGTTATTTGGTTCACATGAAGAATATGAAATGAGGATTCCAAATCCAATGTTTAGTTGATTGAATGTTATAGATTAATGAATGGATTAAGTCTAAATTGACGGATATACCTTTTTACTATCTATATTAACAAAATTAACAATATTAAACATAAAAAAGTCGGAACTAGCGGCGGCGGAGGGCAACGGCGGTGGAGGGGGGCGGGCAGGCGACGGTGGGCGAGCTTTGTAATTTCAATTAGAATTTAAGTTTAAAATTGTGTTTTTATTTTTATTATTAAATCCAGCAAACTAGGAATAGTTAATTCTAGGATTAGGTATTCCCTCAAACTTAGGAATTTGAAATACTTATTCCACACAATTAAATAACCAAACAACTCCATAGTGATTACGCATTCCCTATTCCTATTCTAATTCCATGAAACAAACATGTCATTACGATTTAGGGTATAGTGATTTCATGTTTAGGCTATATTTTAAGGTTTATGATATAGTTTTTAAAGTATTTTTCGTTTTATCCAAAAATAATCTCTTAGATTTACATTAATGTAAATTTATAGTGTTAATTTGTATAGTGGTTTAGGGGATATGAAATAGTGTTTTAAAGTTTGATGTATAGTGGTTTAATGTTTATGATTTAGTTTTTAAAGTATTATAAATTTTTTTAGGGTATAATGGTTTTTGTTTATGGTATCATATAGACCATAAACTATTGTACAAACCATAAACTAATATTTTATAAATCGTAAATCATTGTACTCTAAACCTTAAAACATTATTCCATATACATTAAATCAATATGTCATATATCGTAAACCATTATACCTTAAGCTATTATACCATATACCTTAAACCTATACCATATACATTAAACAACTATAACATATACCTTAAAAATTATACCGTATATCTTAAACCATTATAGACTATACCTTAATTCATTATACACTATATTTTAAACCAGTATACATTATACATTAAACCATTATACATTAAACCATTATACATTAAACCATTATAACTTATACCTTAAATCACTATACCTTATATATTAAACCCATATATATTATACATTGAACCACTGTACTATATAGCTTAAGCCATTATACCTTAAAATTATACATTAAACCACCATACACTAGGCTTAAACCACTACCACACAAAATGTTTATAGATATGAAATGTAAATAACACATCATTCTTAAACAAAAAAAAATCATGAACTCAATAATATGAAATGTAAATAACACATTAATATTACTTATAATTGTAAACTAATGTCTTAAAAAAAATACATTAGAAGATTTATTATTATATACCATACTTTTATCAAATGCAAAATATTTGTAATTATAGCTAGTAAAATGTATAATTAACATAATATCTTAAACCACTGTAACATATATCTTAAATCATTAAACCACAATACGTTAAAGTACTTTACTCTATACCTTAAACTATTATACCATATACCTAAGACCACACTATACATTAAACCTTAAACCAATACATCATATACCTTAAATAACTATATCAATATACCTTAAACCACTATACATTTGGTGGAGATATTCTTGATACCACTAATGTCGCCCCTACAAAACTTGAAACAATTATGAGATGGTTGCCCCGGCAGTGCACTTGTCATGCATTGGCAGTGCATGAACGATGTTTGATAGTTGCACAACCACTGCTTAGCAAGTGCTCGCCACAGCGGGTAGCGGATTACTAAAAGTTGTGTTTTACTCGATTCCTTCGTTTTGCTTCGACTAGTTTATCAGAACTGCTTGACAAGTGCTCGCCAGTCCGGTCAGGTTCTGATAACACCGCAGAAATGCAACAGGAAAAGGCGCCCTCGAAGCTGACGCGTCAGTCCTCTCTTATTGCCTTCTTTGAACCGGCGTAAGGAGGTTCAGTCAATTAGCACAAAATAGGCGGTGGACGAAGCGGAAGCGAGAATGTCGGCTTGAGTAACGCAAACATTGGTCCAAGGCTTATGCCACAGAAGAAGACGCAACTCCCCCTGTTATATAGTACGAGATTTGAAGTGTTAAGGGAGGCACCAAAAGTCAACATTGGTCAAACATATGACACCCGATTTATAAAAAAAAAACCAAATCGGCCGAACCAAGTTTGTGATGCCTTCTAATCGGGTCGAACTGATGAACAGTGAACCGGATACCTCTCCGGTCCGGTTCTGATAACACTGGCCACGTGTTTGTTTTTGTAGTCTTTTGGTAACATATGTTTACCTTTTGTAGACTTTTGGTGGATCCGTTAGTCGACTGTCAAGTTTGACTTTTAAATAATTTTATTTCATTCAATTTAGTCCTCTAATTTATACACCTATCTTCTAATTTTTGCAATTTAGTCCCTGAAAAAATTCAATTGGACCCTGGGGTCCAATTGACCTAACTATGGTGCGACTTATGGTTGGGTTGGACCACAGCTAGGGTTGCCCGGGTCCGACAAATTTTGGAGAGGCATCATTAAATTAGTATTAAACCGAACTGAATCAGTTAAAACCAGTTCGATCGAAGCGGTTTATGATTAAGATAGAATAAACAGGTTTAGCAATTGACCGAATTATGTTAGTTTTGTTGATTTAATATTATTTATTGTAAATTTTAATACAAATTCCTTAAATACGTACTATGTATATACTATATCGGTTCTTTTGGAACAAAATAAACCTATGATTGGTAACTAAGATTGTAAATTTTGTATCATAATCACTATATAAACCAGTTAAACCAAGCTAATTAGACAAATAAAAGACGTTCTTCTCTAAGGATCTATTAAACTACACGTATCCATGATACTCTTCTAATAAAGTATTTTAATGATGGTTTATATTAATTTTTTATTCTTATTTATAATATTTGTTTGACAGAAAAAAAAAACAATAAATTGTTTGGCCCAATTCGAACCAGTTTATAACTAGTTTATAACCAAATAAGATAATATAATTTTATACAAGACAGTTTAGAACTAAATCTAAATTCAAACCAAATTAGTGTTAACAGTTTAGTTCGGGTCGAAACCGGTTCAACTATAAACCGAATTGTGCCCGACCATAAATAGTTGAGACCTATGGGTGCAAACGTTTAAACAAAATATATATAAGGACCAAATTGCACATCAAAAGGAAAAGGTAGAACTTTGGGGAACTTTGGCCCAAATAGCGGCTCGGCAGATTGTTGCTCGCTAGGTATAGCTCTTAACCTTCCTCGGAGGAAGCACAGTGACGCACCAGTAGTTGTTAGCACTATCAGTTCCGCTCGTCATCTCTGGAAGTCCATTGCTTTTCTTTCGGTACTTAGCAGATACTGAAGAGTATCATCCTCAACTCTTCTTCTTCTTTTCAACTTCTCATCGTTATTGATTTTGTGTCTGGATATTTAAGCTGCACTTACTGTGGTTTCTTGCGATTATCTTGATTTTAGGCGTTACTTGTATTCGCAGTTGTTCACTTTTTTTATCTCTATTTTAATGGATTGGATGGTAAAAATATATTCTAATCGATTGTAATTAAGGTTTAAGGTGCATAAATTCTTCTACCTGGTTCAGATTTTTACTTAGTTAGTGAGGATTTCATGGCCTGGGCTTACTTAGTCAATATCCCTCGTTTTAAAGAAAGTTCAGATGTTTAGGGTTTAATGATGTGAAATTCTTGCATTTTTGGATTTCTGAAATTTGAAGCTTTTGTAGAAGCAGTTTGACTTTCTATTTCCAATAAATGAAGCTTGTATTAGTAGTATGCTTTCATCATTTCCTGATTTCCGTCAGAACTCTCCTGAATAAGTTGATTGATTATTGAGTTAGAGAAGTATTAGCATGACTTATATCCTTGATACTCAGAATAATGCACTACATTTATAGCTTCTTCATTAGACCTACTGACTACATTATGTTTTTTCTCTCTTTTGTGATTCTTATCCAGCAGTTTTTGAACTAAGGAGATATGTCGAAGAAACACAACCCTCTCGTGTTTCTAGATATATCTATTGATGGAGATCCTGTCGAGAGAATTGTCATTGAGGTAACTATACAGAATATATCCCCCAATTTTAGTCATGCGATCAGTATCTGTTTATAGTTTTCTATGCATAATCTGCTAGATAATCTTCTCCATTTTCCCTCTTTTGCATACTCATATATTGTTCTCTTGAATTGTAGCTTTTTGCTGATATTGTTCCTAAGACAGCGGAGAATTTTCGAGCTCTCTGCACAGGTATTTCTCACATATGAATGTGTGTGTATTTATCTTGAAATTTTTCATGATTAAATTGGTAATAGTCTTATAGTCATTCATTTCAAGGTTAGCATTCCTTAATTTATATCATGTATTATGACTGCTAAATACTCTTAAAGATGTTCCTTTAATATCTATTTGCTTTGTTACAATTTCATTCACATTGATATATTACAGATCTTTCTGGCTTTATAGCTCCTTTTCCTTCATTTGAAAATCATAATATAAATAACTCAATTATTTGTTTAATTATTATGTATATAATGTTTTTAAGGGTGAATTTGTAACTCTAGCTTAAGCTTCTAGTATCACGTTTGTTTGATTCGCTACTGGACTTGTTCTGTTACCCTTGCAGGTGAGAAGGGCATTGGAAGTACTACTGGAAAGCCTCTCCACTACAAAGGAACACAGTTTCATCGAATTATTAAGGGTTTTATGGCTCAGGTGGCTCTTTCTTCTCCTTTTATCTACTGCTTTCTATCGGCATGAAAAACTAATGTTAATATCTGTACACTAAAAATAGGATTAGCACTTTTCAAAACACTAATTTTTAGAGACTCGGGCATGTATCTACAAGCTCATATATATATGTATTCAGTGGAAGACTTCTAAATTTCTAATCCCAATAGAATTAATCTAGTAGACAGAGATATAGTGGAATTATCGCGTATCTAAATTGAACATGACTATCTGCCATATAGAAAATCTGAATCTTTTATCTGCTCCTAAGCAAAATAGAGATCTACCATAGTCACAAAATCCCAACATGGGGTTTGTTCCTTTTTTTGTTTTTGTTTTTATCTTCTTACTTAGTACTTACCATTTTAATAAATGTGAGTGATTAACTTCTGCTTATATCCTTATCTTTCCAGGGTGGTGATTTCTCGAAAGGAAATGGTATGCTGCTTCACTCCTGCAAACCTTCCGATTTATGATTGTGGATCTGGATCCTGCATTTGGCTACGTAATCATGGACAGAATTGTAAGGAACGTCATTTTTTTTTGGTCTGCAGGCACTGGTGGAGAAAGTATATATGGTGGAAAATTTGCTGGTAATTTTTTCGGTTTTTCCCCTTCTCTGGTCTGGACATATTGTTATGCATCACAGTTTCTTAAGTTCATTTTTGCTTTCATTCTTGTACTTTGTAGATGAAAATTTCAAATCGGTACACAACGAACCTGGTCTCCTCTCTATGGCAAATGGTGGAGCAAATACAAATGGTTCTCAGTTCTTTATTACCTTCAAGCAAACACCGCACCTTAACGGGTAGTACATCTTTATATTAATTTTTCTTCTACTTTTTTTTTTAATAATTTAGAAGTTGATACTACATATTAGATGATTTCACATGATGTAACTTCAGAATCGTGTATGGTCTTCTGGCAGGAAACACGTTGTGTTTGGGAAAGTCATTAAGGGAATGGAAGTTGTTAAAAAACTTGAGCAGGTCGGAACTGCTAAGGGTGAACCCACAAAACCGGTTAAAATTATTGACTGTGGTGAAACTTCTGAGACCAAGAGTCCGGCTGCTGCTAAAAAAGAGAAAGGTATTTTCAAGAAGAATTATTTGCATTCAACGACTCTTTTTGGCTCATATTTATTCATTTTGTCCATGATTAGGAAATAAGAAACGATCTGCAAAAGCTGCATCCTCTGGGGAAAGTTCTGATTCAGAAGAAATTGCTAAAAAGAAGAGAACCTCAAAGTCTAGGCCTAAGAGAAAGAGAAGATATTCGTCATCGGATTCGTATTCCTCTGATTCTTCAGAATCCGATTCAGAGTCGAACTCAGATTCATCTTTATCTGATTCAAGCTCCTCAGATGATGAAAGGTCTAGGAAAAGGAGGTCAAGTAAAAGAAACAAGAACAAGAAACTAAGAAGGAAAGATAAAAAGGGGAAGCGGCGTGGTACACGGTCAAGTCGCAAGTCTAGAAGGTTGATCCTACCTTTCTTTTTAAGAAATTATTTTATTTTTATCTTATTTTATAAATCTCTTTGATGTCCTCATGAATTGATACTCCCTTTATCTTTGCAGGAGTTCAGATGATTCTGATAGTGAGAAAAGTGGCAGCAGCGGTTCTGATGAGTCGAAAGATATCAAAAGGAAAGACTCAAAGAAGGGTATGTGTGCAAGTTATCTAAAACAAATGGTTCTCTCCATGATATTTACATGCCATGTTTAGTAATAAAGAGAAGATTTTTTTTTTTTGGAAATATGAAACTTAATGAGAAAGTGCTAAAAATGTTGGCTTTTCAAGAACCAAAAAATGTGATTGAAGGAAGCAGCCAACATTTCCTGAAATGAAGTGATTCAGTTTTTACACTAAATTTTCGAAATTTTGGACTTTGTTGAGTAAATAAAGAATTTATGGAAAAATGGAAGTTTTGCAAAGTATGAAACTTAGTGAGGAAGTGCTAAAAAAGTTTGTCTTTTCAAAACAGATCCCATTTATACACCAACTTTCCCCCTCTATGTTACATTTTTTGCAGCATTGATGTTCGGAAATTCTTTGGGATCTGATGTTATTGGTATGCAGATGCACTAAAGGAGAAGATTACAACTTCCGTTGCTGACGAGGCTGAAGTGGCACCTCCAAAGAATAATGAGCTCAAAGAAGTAGCAAGGAACTCACCCAATGAGGAAGGTGAATTTGCTGACAAGGAGGATGAACTGCTACATACTAATGGACATGGCTCAAAAGCTAAATCCGACAATATCTCGAAGAAATCCAGGTTCCTCCTCTCTATACATCTTTATTTCGATTTTTTCACTTCCCTTATTTCTGTTTCTTCTATTTGAGGTGGCTAATTCTTTTTTTACCCAGAAGTCGTAGTCCAAGCCCGAGAAGAAGAGTTAAGAACAACTCAAGGAGTCCAAGTCCTAGGAGAGATTCAAACACCCAAAAGATTCCAGAACCATCTGCTTCTAATCCTACCAATGATAACCCAGATGGTCGAGTTAGAAAGGGTCGTGGATTTACAGACCGGTACTCTTTTGTTCGTAAATACCGTACCCCATCTCCAGAACGTCCACCTCAGAGACCCTCCAGTTATGGTGGAAGATACAATAATGATAGGAACCGTGAAAGGTATAAAACATCTTCATTTCAGCATATTGTCTGATAGAGAAGAGCGGTTCTTGTTGTTTTTTTTTTTTACAAATCTGATATGTGATTCTTTTTGCTAAATCAAGAAAGATGATAGCATGGCTCTTTACCGACTCTTTTTTGGTCGTCCTGTAGGTATTCTACTTACAGAAGATACCCCGAGCAGTCACCGAGGAGGCGCTACAGAAGCCCGCCTAGGGACCGAACCCCTCCAAGGTTTCGTTTTTCATCTATGCATACAATTTCTTTCTTTTTTGGTTAAGAACCTAAAAAGAGTCCCAACTATGGGCTACTTTGCTAATTATTGCTGTCTCATATTTAAAATGTTGATATTCAGTGTGTCAACTATTAGATTTGTTGATTTTTACTTTTTTCTCTTAAAATTGACGAAACAAAGACTTGATTTTAAGTATCAAATAAGCTTAAACCATGAGCAACAAATGTGATACTTCAGAAAAGTTAAAAATATGTTTTTGTTGCTTAAAACGCCAATTTTAACGCCAAAATCACTTAAAAAAAGTGAAAAGCAACAAATTTAATAGTTATGACACTGAATATCAACATTTTAAATCAGGAACAATGATAACAACATGACCTATAGTTGTGATTGTTATTAGGTTTTTAGCCTTTTCTTTCAATGGTTGAATTTGTTTTTTTTTGTGGTGGATTTTAGATTTGGAAGGAGAAGAAGTCGAAGTAGGAGCATTTCCTGCAGCCCAGTTCGCTCCAGAAACCGTTTCAGGGACCGGAGCCACAGCAGAAGCCGCAGTCCAAGGCGTGTTTCGCGGAGCCCAGCTCTACCGCCACCTCCACCTCTAGACGATAAGCGGGCCCCAATAAGCGAGACGTTGAAATCCCGTCTTGGTCCCAAAGCCAATGACAAGTCGCCACCTGTCAAAAGGCGAGGTAGGTCAAGATCCGCGACTGGTAGTGGCAGTAGCAGCAGGTCCAAGAGTAGATCAAGGTCTCCTCCAGGGAACCCTAGAGGGCTCGTCTCCTATGGAGATCTCTCTCCCGATAGGTAAATGTGGGGATGTGTATGAATTCTAAGGCATGACTAAATACAACATCTATTTGGCCTAAAGTTTGCTTCATTATGTTTAATTAGCTCTGTTGTGCTTTCTTTTCCTGTATGAGCTTTGGTAGGCATGAACCCTAAATCATGTCACATGCAGTGTTTGTTTGAAGTTTATGGTAAAAATGACATCTTGATGCTCTTTTGGATCAGTTTTTGCTGCACTTATTTATTGCTCTTGGGGGAATTTTTACCATACACAGTACATTGTGGGTGCCAGAGTTCTACTTGAAATCTGTATCAGCAGCTATAAGAGGAGTTTTTCTATCATATGCTCCAAAAATATCATGCTTTTGGTATATTTTTTTGTATCTTCTATTGCCCTAAAGGTGAACTATGGAGGGATATTGATATTATTAATGGTATCATGCAAATATTAGACGTAGTTAAAAAAATTCATACTTTTAAAGTTTTACATTTGTTACAAATAAATCATGATAGTAATAAAAAAACAAAAGCATGATGCTCCAAGAGCATGGCAGAAAACCCCATTTAGATTATGTTTGTGCGTGGTGACCAATTTAATCCAAGGATTACGAAGAAAAAAAACTAGCGGTCTACTCTTCGGCACACTGGTTCTGCAATTATTGCGCTTTTTTCGGCCCAGATACTGGTAAAGTAAATTGGGCCTTGGCCATATAGGCCCAATATACGTATAGCAGATTTGAACTTTAGGTTAAGAATTGCAGTAACACGGCGACGAAACAATTCTTTCTCCGCGCCGCCGAACAAAAAGAGATATTAGTCTGTCAGACAGATGTGCAACCACCCCGGCCGCCGGAACAGCCGAGAACGATCATCTACGGCGGCGAACAGCCCCGAGAGGCTGACGGAACTGTTAATCACGCTCTGGCCGCACATCCACGATTCATCAACCAGAGTTAGGTTCCTGTCTCTTGAGAAGTCAAGGAGACGAAGGTACGAGCCTATAGAACAGATCCTGTTCAAGTAAGGTCGTGATTATTTAAGCCTTCCCTCTTATTATATACTCTTCTACTTGCTTTAACATCACCGGTGTGGTATTTAAGTAGAAAGATGGGTTCATTTCATAGACTGATTGATAATAAATGAAGTGGTGGGTTTAATTTGATAATATTGGGCCATTGGGACCAGGCCTTTTAAGCTCTTGTTTCGTACTCTATACGAAATTGAATTCACGCAAATTTATTTTTAATTTAATATATGAACTAAACATATGTATTTTATTATACTTAAATGTTTAAAAGTGTATGTTATAAATATATCTAATATTATATGTCATCATTTTTCATGTGACTATAATATGTTTGATCCACTATATTCCACACCCACGCGGTGGCCGGCATCCTCACCGGATTCTTCGCCAAGCCCAAACTCAGCCGCCTCTTCTACCTCGTCGACAACTGGGAGCCTACACCGGCCTCGCGTACGGTTTAAGGGATAACCGCATCAACGACGGGTTTAAACAGATGGGTCTCCGGCTTCTCGGGATAGTGTTTGTTGTCGGAGTTAATGTCGTGATGACGAGCTTGATCTGTGTTGTGATAAGGTTGATCGTGCCGCTGAGATTGGCGGAGGATGAGTTGCAGGCCGGAGATGATGCTATTCATGGAGAGGAGGCGTATGCTTTGTGGGGAGATGGGGAGAAGTTTGAGAGGTCAAAGCATAGCTCGACATACAGAATTGAAATGGCATGATATTCAACTGCTATACTTTTCATGTTCCATATCGTGTCTCGCTATTAAGATTTTGATATGTATTCTTAAATTTAATATTTTCTTTTTAAGGTTCACAAATCTTAGTAGACTTCTAGAAGAAAAAAAATTACGAAATTAATTACACCAAATATACGTGTTAAAATCATAATAGCGAGATACGATTTAAGGTAGGAAAAGTGTAGCAGGTGATCTGAATTCAAGTCACACATGCAATGCAAGAGGTTAATTATTTGGTTAACTCGGTATATTTACTATTATTACACCAATAAATAATGACTTCCCAAATGTTAACATTTAGGTGAAGGTGAGTTAGTGTTTATACTAATAAGAAAGAAATTATAAGTGTAATAAGTCTTAGTAGCAATGGCGGGGATTCAGAGAATTTGTAACGTGGTTGAAAATGAACTATAGTATAATGGTTTAGTAGGGTTTAAAAAAATTAGGGTTCGGCTAAAATTAACTCAAGTTTATTTCAACTTGATTTCTCAGCCATCAGATTATGTACGTGTAATAAACACTTTTTATCTCTCCTCAATTATGATTGATTCTCTCTCATGATTTAACGAGAAATCAAGTTTAAATAAACTCGACTTCATTTTAGCCAGCCCCAAATAGATAATTAGTGGTGATTGAGAATATATTTTTCTCTAGAAATAAATTTAAGATCTTAATGCAAATACTATGAATGAGTGAAGAAAGTCTTTTGTTACCACACTTGGTTCCCCACAACTTGTTTTTAGTTTTGTGGTTGTTTTTTTAAAATCATATATATTGAGCTAGTTGAAATGTGTTATTAGACCCGGACCGAGCATCAAACCGGTATGGAGTTTGGTTCTTGTTCGATTGATCCGAACCATTTTGAATCCAGTCCGACTGTTCCCTATATTCCCTCCCCTCTCCTTTATTATATGTAACAAGTCACTTCATGATAATATATATATATATATATAAACTATTATTATAGATAGTAAAAGTAGAACACTTCTCGCTATATAATTTAAAAAAATATATATTTATAAAATAAAAAGCTATTATATTAAAAACTAAATATCACAAACTGAAATAAAAAAAATTATACAAAAATCAAATATATTATATTATATATAAAACTATGATAACAAAATTAAATATATAAAAACTGTACAAATATAATATAATACAAAACCACCCACTTAAAATATATATTACTCTAGGTATTAAAAAGACACTTCATGTAAAAAGCTGTATATACAAAAAAAAAAAAAACTATTATTATAAGTAATAAAATACTTCATGATATATATAATTTAAATACTGTTAAAGTAAATTGGGCCTTGGCCCAACCCATATGTATAGCAGATTTCAAGTTTAGGTCAGGGAATTGTAGAAACACGGTGACGAGACAATTCTTTCTCCGTGCCGCCGAACAAAAAGGGATTTTAGTCTGTCAGACAGATGTGCAACCACCCCGGCCGCCGGAACGGCCGAGAACGATCATCTACGGCGGCGAACAGCCCCGAGAGGCTGCCGTAGCTGTTAATCACGCTCTGGCCGCACACCCATGGTTCATCAACCAGACTTAGGTTCCTGTCTCTTGAGAACTCAAGAAGACGAAGGTACGAGCCTATAGAACAGATCCTGTTCAAGTAAGGTCGTAACTTATTATGCTTTCTCTCGTAATATCTACTATTCTCTTTGCTTCAACATTGCCGATGTGGTATTTTGATAGAAAGATTGGTTCATTTGATAATATTGGGCCAGGCCTTGTAAAAGCTCTAAGACTCTTTCGTATTCGTAATCTATGCGAAATTGAATTCACGCAAATTTATTTTTAATTTAATATGAACTAAACATATGTTTTTATTTTTACTTAATAAATGTTTAAAAGTGTAAGAAATATATATAATATTATATGTCATCATTTTTCTTGGGATTATAATATTTAATAGTATACTAAAATAAAGAAAATAAATATATTTTTATATATTGAAATTATATAATATTACTAATAACACTGATTTTTACGGTATTTTTCAAGTTCTGATTTCTGAATCACCGATTCGTTAAGCTGACATCATCACCTTTTGTAATGAAGTAGAGTTGGCAATTTGGGCTCGGCACGATGGGCCGACAAACACGACACGAAAATTACGGGTTTGGGTTTGATAGTAGTAACACGGCGCGACACGATAACACGATATAACGCGATTTTTTATACTAAAACGGTTAAATATTAATTTTTTTTCAATTTATAGATTCTTTGTGTTAGTTTTTTATGTTGGGCCGGGTTTGACTGTGTTTGAACTGACCCCCTGAATATGATACGAACCTGGCACGACACGAATCCGCACGGCCCGCACGAATTCCAGCCCTATAATGAAGTCATGACACATTTAACTGGAGCAGATTTTAACATATAATTTATTAACTTGCATTTTTGTATAATAATTTGTTTTAAAATTAATAAATCTTAAAATATTATATGTTTTATTTTTTATTAATTTTCTGTATCACTCTCTATATGTATATTAAAAAAGTATGATATTATATATCATTATAAAGCTCTCAACATCTATTTTCACATAACATATAAATATTAAAGATTCCGAAATGTGGAGGCTATAGAAAACCCGAAATTGTCCGGTTGCAAAATGGACTCAAAAGTGGTAATAATTACCACTGATGTCATTGTCTCTTTATTCGGAACATGTCATAATATATGTTCGGAACATGTATCACTTCTCTTTCATAAAAAACAATCACTTCGTAAATCAAAACACCTTAGAAAAAGTTAAGATCTTTAATTAAAATACTTAAAAGTAAATTATAAATATGATAATAAATAGGGTCGGCCAAGCCAAGTAACTCAATTAAAGTTTCAATTACCAATTAAACTTATATTTACTATCAAATATACGTATATATATTATAATACCTATTACCACATACATGCGTGAAATGTGATGTATATATACTAAAAGAATATGAACATTTTATTTATTTGTTATCATAAATAAATAAAATGAATCGATACGACGTCATTCATTGACATTTCTTTGGATGTGTTGAATAATGAATACGATGGATCAGTTTCATCATGATTTTTTTTTTCTGCATCTAAGTGAAAATAATAGACTCAATTAGCTATGTTGGGGTAGTGGGATAGTAGCTCGAGTTTTAAACGTGACAGAATGGTATCAAATCTGATCCGACACCGTGATCGGATTTGCAAAAAAAAACAAAAACCAACCAACCAGAGATAACAACTTGAATTAATTGATTCTTGGAGTTCCAGGTAAAAATCATGAACTAAGACCTGAGGAAAATGTTGGTCATAGCTGGGACAGTCAGTCGCGTTCATGGAAGGGGCTTACAATGGCAGCACCGTAGGGCGGACCCCTGTCTTTGATGAGGTCAGGGAGATGCCGGTTGGTCGGCGGGAGTGGAATTTTTAGATTCGTTCGGGTTACGTCCACGTCAGCACCTATCAAATAGACACGGGTGATGGAAAATTGTGTCATGTTGGATCTTGTTTGAGTAGCTTATTCTCTGTTAGTCGATTTCATTCATTCCGTCTCGCCGCGTCCTTCGAATATAACCTGCAGAAGAGGAAGTCAGGGCTAGCCCGGCGAACCCGCTCCGACGCTCAAGTCAGTACGACAAAACCCCGAGTGATAGAATTAGAGAAGTAGCAATAGAGCACAATGAGAGTGATTAATCTTCATATGATGAAGACAATAGCATATTTATTGGGATTCGTGCAACTAAACTTGGATAAGTCTTAATCCGGGATAATGTTATCATACTCCAGAATTGTAAACTTACGATTCAGAGAAACGCGTACGGCGATTTGATAAAGGTAACATGAAGAGTAAGCCCCAAAGTGAGGGAGGCATACGAGGACTAGGCGAGACGCTAAAAACTTGGCCTAAATGACATTCTAGGATGGTGTCCAGCACGGCTAGACGAGACAACATTCTTGGATGTTGTCCGATCCAGCCTAGGCCTGACGCATCTTATAAATAGAGAAATGATAAAAACTTCAACTTTTGTGATCCGAGAAGTTCCGATTGTACCTGGTCTGAAAATAGACTTAAAGTTCAAATTATTTACGATGGCAGCCATTATGTCTCGATTCAAAATATCTCGACCTCCTGTTTGGAATGTATATCACTTTTCTTATAAATAAGAACACCCAAAAAGAAACTCGTCTTTTTCTTCAAGCTTTCACACACGAGGGAGTTCTCCCACAAATACAAAATTACATGTTTCTCCCTGCAGAATTATACTTATTTATTTATAGTTAATAATTTAGATTTTTTTTTCCGATAAGGAAAAAGCCTAGCGGGCAGAATTATACTTATTTATAGTTAATAATTTAGATTATGTTTTTTTCTGATAAGGAAAAAGCCTAGCGGGCAGAATTATACTTATTTATAGTTAATAATTTAGATTATGTATTTTCTGATAAGGAAAATGCCTAGCGGGTCTACTCTTTAGGCCCACTCTGAGAAATTATTGAGCTCTTTCAGCCCATTACTGGTAAAGTCATTATTGGGCCGTGGCCCAAGATACAGCATTTTAACTTTAGGTCAATAATTGCAGAAACACGGTGACTGACGAAACAACAGTTTCTCCGCGCCGCCGAACAAAAAGAGATTTTAGTCTGTCAGACAGATGTGCAACCACCCCGGCCGCCGGAACAGCCGAGAACGATCATCTACGGCGGCGAGCAGCCCGAGGTGCTGCCGGAGCTGTTAATCACGCTCTGGCCGCACGCCCATGGTTCATCAACCAGACTTAAGTTCCTGCCTCTTGAGAAGTCAAGGAGACGAAGGTACGAGCCTATAGAACAGATCCTGTTCAAGTAAGGTCGTGACATTTTATGCTTTCTCTGGTAATATGTACTATTCTCCTTGCTTCAATATTTCCGATGTGGTAGAAAGATGGATTCATAGACTGATGATATTGATATTGATAACTGAAGTGGTGGGTTTCCTTTTCATTTGATAATATTGGGCCATTGGGGCCAGGCCTTGTAACTCTTTCGTAATCTATGCGTGAAATTGAATTCACGCAAATTTATTTTAACTTAATATATTATGAACTAAACATATGTTTTTATTTTTACTTAATAAATGTTTAAAAGTGTAATTTATTAACTTGCATTTATGTATAATAATTTTTTTAAAAAAAAATTAATATATCTTAAAATTTTATATGTTTTATTTTGTATTAATTTTCTATATCACTCTATATATATATATATATTAAAAAGTATGATATTATATATTATTATGAAGCTCTCAAAGATCTATTTTCATATAAAACAATCATTTCGTAAATCAAAACACTTAGAAGAAATTAAGATCTTTAATTAAAATACTTAAAAATAGGGCCGGCTAAGGCCAAGCCAAGTAACTTAATTAAAGTTTTAATTACTAATTAAATTTATATTTACAATCAAAGATGCGTATATATTATAATACTTATTAGTTTATACACGCATGAAATGTTATATATATATATATATATGCATTTTATTTATTTGTTATTATAAATAAAAAAAATGAATCGATACGAGGTTATTCATTGTCACTACTTTGAATGTGTTGAACGATGAATAGATTAACCGGTTTCATCGATTCTGAAAGTCGCTCAATCCCTCTATATTCTGTTGGGAAATCAACAAAACAAAGATTGAAGTGGTGCATGTAGAAGTTGCAGCAGCAGCATGAAGTCATTATGGTGTAAAGCTTTGTCAGCTTTTTCGTGCAAGCACAAGGAGTAAAGTGTTCACATGGCGTGCAAGCACAAGAAGTAGAGTGTTTACATGGTGCAAGCATGGTATTTTAGGTGATGTTTACATAGTGCAACATGGTGTCAACATTCAAGCATTAGTGCAAATACAAGGGCATAGTGCAAAGTGTTTGTGTATACTGCTGTTTTAGATGTTTATGTATATTTGTAACATGTTGGATAAGTATGTCATGCTTATCTTGTTGCTGACTGTTTTCCTTAAGTTTAGGGGTAGCTAGCCGTGGTTTTAGGCTATTTGAATTTCAGTTTGGCAGTTAACTTGTACATTTTAGTACGTTACTTGTATTCGAAGCCTGTGTGTTGGATGAATGAGTTTTTCGGTTCTCTTCTTACCCAAAATTATTTCTTATCTTCTTCTGATCGATTATTATTGGTTTGTGAGTAAATTTTGAATTGGAAAATCAGATTATACTCTACATATTCCGTAGTAATATAATAATTTTATTTGGTCAAATATGTATATGTATTAATAATAATATATACTTGAATAGATAACAGCTTCGTTACAAAAAAAAAGAAGCAAAAAAAAAAAATAATAATAATAATATACTTAATGAAAAATTGACAAGACGCTGATTTGTGGAAAAAAAAAATAATAATAATAGATATTTGAAAAGACAACAACTTTTTCATAAAAATAAAGATACACAAAATATATTAAGAGATAGTATTTGAAAAGACACAATAATAGGCAAATAATAACACTCAAAACTTTATACATTATATTATATTATATAATTATATATATAGGTAAATGAATAGAAGTAAAGTAGATATAGATATAATAGTAGAAATATATAATACTAGAAAGAGCACCATTCAAAAAATATGTTAATAGGTGTTGCCCAAGCTTCGACCTCGAACCAATCCGCAGTCCTATATCGTGTCAGTGATGGATGAGCCCATGCTTGTCAAACCGGACAAGAAGTCGAAGCTCATTGGTCGGGCACAGGGAATGGTCGCTGCTGCATCGCAGGAGAAGTTTTCTCTGGCAACGGCCGTAAATTTCGCATTCATGAATGGGGCTTACAATGGCAGCACCGTAACGATGTTAGGGCGGAACCCTGTCTTTGATGAGGTCAGGGAGATGCCGGTGGTCGGCGTGAGTGGTCAACACCTATCTGATAGACACGGGTGATAGTGCCATTCTAGAGTATAATATGTATGCGTTACATTGTTGATTGTTATGTATTGTTTATATAAATTGTATCGATTCCTAGAATTCCGAGTCATCTACCTGACCAAAGATCATAATTTGGGCCAATTTGATAGTGATTGATGGATCTAGTTTTTTAAGGCTCGATCTTCGTTAGTCGATTGTTTCTCTTTCGTCTTGCTCTATTTGGTCGAGAAACCTGCAAGAAGGGTGGTTGAGACCCGATAAACCCACTTTGATACCTAAGTTAGCTCCTAGTTTTAGAGTGAGAAAGTAATTGTGTAAAAGTATAGAGAGTGATTAACATCTCAATGATGATAGTATTAGAGTATTTATAGAGATTTGTGCCATTAATCTCGGATAAGCGTTAATCCAGGATAGATTTATCTTATCTCGGGATTATAGCTATATCATTTGTAGATGAGCTATGGTAAGCTTGCTTGTTGGTCGAAGGGATTTACATGTCGTCGTAGTCGCTTCGTATCGATCCCTGGTAGATGTCGAGCTACATAGATCGTCTTCTGGAATCCCCGAGAGGTTTGGGTCTTTGGGGTGTAAAAAATACCTAAGTAAAATATACATGCATCGTGAGGGTTGTGCGGACCAAATTTGTTCCACACCGGTAGAACCTCGTGGATCAAATTTGACCCGCAAGGTCGGTCTAGACCATGCGGATCAACTAGATCCGCACGATTCTGAAAGTGCAGACCATATTGGCTTGCACGTTCCGGGTCCGAGTTGGGTAATTACACTCAGACCGTATTCTCAAATATAAATTTACATCGGGAACTATTGAATTCCTTGATTCATTTTCCATATAGTCGAGTAGTTCCGTTACCAAATCGTTTTGTTATATCATAAGTGGGTGTATATCCATCCTCTGCCCCAAGTCCAAGGCACGACAGAGTCCTCCGACAAATACAAAATCACATGTTTCTTCATTTATTTAATATATAATCCTGCAAAATTATAGTTATTTATAGTTAATAATTTAGAAGATTATGTTTTTCCTGATATATATATATATAAGGATTACCAAAAAGCCTAGTGGTCTATACTCTTGGGGCCAACACTGGTAAAGTTATTGCGCTATTTTCGGCCCAAAGACTGGTAAAGTAAATATTGGGCCTTGGCCCAACATATAGGATTTTAACTTTAGGTCAGCAGAAACACGGTGTTCTGCTTCCACGCCGCCGAACAAAAAGAGATATATAGTCTGTCAGACAGATGTGCAACAACCCCAGCCGCCGGAACGGCTAAGAACGATCATCTACGGCGGCGAGCAGCCCCGAGAGGCTGCCGGAGCTGTTAATCACGCTCTGGCCGCACACCCATGGATCATCAACCAGACGTAGGTTCCTGTCTCTTGAGAAGTCAAGGAGACGAAGGTACGAGCCTATAGAACAGATCCTGTTCAAGTAAGGTCGTGACATATAATGCTTCCCTCGTTAATATTAACTCTTCTTCTTGCTTCAACATTGCCGGTGTGGTATTTACAGAGAAAGTATAAAGATGGGTTCATAGGCTGATTTGATAATAACCGAAGTGGTGGGTTTCGTTTGATAATATTGGGCTATTGGGTCCAGGCCTTATAAGCTCTAAGATGATCCATGAAATATAACTATTTCTTTTATTTTTATTTTTGATAAAGGATGGATTCACTTATTAAAAATATCATTGTGCGAAACTGGATCAAGAAGCTCTAACATTATTATTTTTTAAATGTGAAAATTGCAAATTTCAGTACATATAATAATTTGATTTAATTTAGGGGAATTATCTCTTTACCACTTTGGCCAAAGGAAAATATATATCCTTAGCACAATATGTTACTTAGGTAAAGAAAAAGTATTATAATAGTTATTAACTCATGTAGGACTTAGGAGGAGTGAAATATATATATATATATATATTGTCTACATTAAAACAACACTTTATTTTTGAGTGAATGAATGAAGTAGAAAAAAGCTAAATAAATATTTTGAAGCATGATTCACAATCTGATCTTATACTTCTGAAATAATAAAAAGGCATTTTGTCAATCCATAAACCAAAAGTAGACCAACCAATGTTACTTCCAACCATCAAGTCACTAAACTAGACAAAACAAACACAGATAATATTTAGAACAGAAGCACAAGCCGGTTAGGATAATAGATAGTGCTGTTGCTGACTGTATCTAAATAGTTTCTAAACAACACCACCAAACACAAACCCTAAACCAGACACAAACCCTAATAACTACAGAGTTAACAGTCATCTACTACCACAAGTCCACAACTGTATACTATCCTTTCATTCTTTAGCAGTCTTGTTAATGAGTGACTTGTGGATGTGAGGAATCACACCACCTCCAGCAATGGTGCCTTTGATGAGAGTATCGAGCTCCTCATCACCTCTAATGGCGAGCTGGAGATGCCTCGGAGTGATCCTCTTCACTTTCAGATCCTTACTTGCATTGCCTGCAAGCTCCAGCACCTCTGCTGTCAGGTACTCCAATATCGAGGCCAAGTAGACAGCAGCAGTGGCACCAACTCGACCATGAGCAGCGATTCTTGATTTCAGGTGGCGGTGGATTCTCCCCACGGGGAACTACATGTAAAAATGAGGATCAAATCAATGAAGTTGCTTTTAAAGATTTACTCTCATCACATTCAAAATCAGGCTCAGCTAGACAAAATCATATCTGGCAGAAATTTACTCCAGCAAGTCAATTTAGCAAGAAGAAGTGACTACAAGTACTCAAAACGGTGAAAATTCAAGGGATTCGTGGTTATGTTATTGTTTGTATTGAGATCCAATTCTATATAGTCCTCCTAATATCTGAATCAACCATAAAAATCAAGACTATACCTTCTTTCAAAATCCAGCAAGTAAATCTAGCAGGAACAAGTGACTACAGGTCAATATTCACTAGAAAGGGTGAAAATTTAAGGGATTCCATGACATGCTTATGCTTTTCTTTGTACAGATATCTGATTTTATGTTATTAGTCTTTCATAATCAACCAAAAAAATCAAGAATGTACCTTGTTTAAACCCTAGAGTAAAGGAAACAATTCTACTCTGCAAATTTTTGGACTGAAAGTCTTGCAACCTGCTGTCGTTGATACATCAGAGCCCTAACTCTAGATTTTAATCAATCAACTACACAAAATCTGTAACTTGAATGTTCTTTAACCCCTAGAGAAATCAATTCAAGTCTTCAACTTTTTGGGGAAAATTACTTCATTTCACACCAAAGATCTAGAATCCCAATGTTGTTGATAATACAGCAAAATCTAAACCCTGGATCTTAATCAACCAGCTAATAAAAAATCTAGCTCGAGTATTCTTTAAACACTAGCGCAAACAATTCTATTCTTCAAAATTTGGGGAAAGCTACTCAGTTCCACCAAAAGTTAAGCAATCAACTGATAATACGTCAAATCTGAAATCAGATCCAAGAGCAATTGTATCCACACATGCATTGCTTATATCGAGCTGGAAATCGATAAGAGAATCGGTATCGGAAGAGCAGATTGAAGATCAGCAACCGCGTGAAAAGATTTTACCTGAATACCAGCACGAGACGAGCGAGAAATCGGGCGCTTCTTGTCTTTATCTTTGTCCTTGTTCCCTGCCGTGGTCTTCCCAGCCACTAGTCCCTTCCCACCTTTTCCAGCCATCACTTCCTCGTTAGCTAGCTCCACAAAAAGATTGAAGATCTTGAGGAAGAAGAAGAAGAAGAAGAGAGCGGAGGCTGCGAACGGATTTATGAGTGCTGTTTTGCAATGGAACTGAAATCAATGGCGGTTCTGTTTGGGTGGGAATTTACCAATTTTTAGTGGCAATTAGAATTTAACTTGATTGGACTATAATGCCCCTCCCCCCAATGAAGATTCCGATTGGTCAACTATATGGGCTTTCTGGAACGGGCTTCTTCTTTATTATTATGGGCTTCTACATTTTCATTGTCACTTCCCCCCTCCAAGTTTGCACATTTAACCAAATTGGTACCTGAACTTTGACTAGTTTATAAATCGATACCTGAACTTTATTTTTTTTAAATTGACTACGTGAACTTTGATCAGTTTAAAAAACTCATATAGATATGCGTGCGATGTGTAAAAACACCATATATATGTGCTCAAAAAGGTCCAAACGGGGTGTGAAAACACCATTAAATATACATGTACGGTGTGGGTCGCACAGGTGCATCTAACCCGAGACGTACGAGGTCGGGCATATCAAAATTGGCCCGCCGGAAGTGATTGGACCACACGAGATCATCGTGTGGTTTCTTGTGTGGACCAGGTGAAGCGATCGTGCGGTTCGCTGTATGAATCATGCGATGGCTCGGTGTGAGGGGGGGGTAAATTAGTGTGCTTCGAAAATCGAACTTACCTCAAGTGCTCGGTCCCATTTTTTATACTTTTCTAGTCTGTATCTTTGTTACTATGTTACTCGTCGTCGGTCCGTCAGTGACAATTGTGTGTATATCCATCATTATCAAAATCAAATAATACATCTTGAGGCTAATGATTTACTCTGATTTATTCCGTACTGGCAAACATCTGGATAATGTTGAACGTAGTGCTTTATTAAAAAATATGGAAATAAATTTTATGTGATGATCTGGTAAGATAGTGCATTCCTTATATTTACATAATGTTTTACGTAAAATTGTGGGTCCTAATTTTAATTGTCAATTTCCTTATAGGGTCCATCTTTAAATCAATAGAAAATGGGAAAAAAATCACAATCATGATGCTTCTGAACATGATAGAAATGTCTAAAAAGAATGGGGCTAGAACTTCGAGATCGGTAAAATCAAGTGATATTTTGAAAATATATCTAAATTAGGGAGTAAAATGTCTAATTATATTATTAATTTATTCCTAAAATGCTGGTTTTTTTTGTTCCGTTTGGATCGGTTTATTCCGATTTAACAGCGCTATAATGTCCGTTAAACTTGTTTGGATGTACCGTACCTCAACATCATAGAATATGGATCATTGACAACCTTCATATAAATTCATCCCAACCTTTGTTTGTCTTTAACTTTTTCAAGCTCCATTGGTCTTGCAGCTGCGTCTAATCCAATCCAATCGAGTTTCGTCTGGTTCTTTTATTCCAACTCCGCTATTACGTTCAGATATGTATCTAGTGTAGTGATTTGTGTTAGGGTTCAATTTGTTTAAGTGGTGGATTGGTTTCCTTCGTACTTTAGTTATTGCTGCAGTAGTCATGTAATTGATTAGTCGTTTGTCAGTTGCTATTGGATTTCTATGATGTGTGGGTATCTCTCGTCAGCTGCATTGATGTTGTATTATTTTTGAGCGGTTGCACCCAACATGTTCGATGAAATTCCTCAATGAGACATGCATGCAATTGTGCTTTGCAATAATTATGTAATTAATATTTAGTAAGTTGCATTAGTTCATAGTTATGTATTTCAATATTATTTACAGGAATATGAATGCGCATTTGAAAGCAAGAACATATGGAAGTTTAAGCCAGAAGGTTTGTGTTGTTATAATGTGTAACTACTCTATTTAGTATGACTGTATAATTTCAATTTAATAGCTTGATGTTTTCTAATTTTCGTAGGATTGATTTGAAAAGTGATGTAAAGAAGATGTCCTGGTAAATGCATGGTTCAATATTACAACTGATATTAGAGGGTGTAATTTTCATCAAGTAACGAGTGTATCAAATAGTGAATAGGACACTAAGGGGCAGAAACCGTTGGGATGTATATGTTGAATTGTCGAGGCCCTGGTATTAACAAACATGCACGAGTGATTCTAAATTATGTTTTTGCAAAATCCCCAAGTGCCGTAAAGAATGAAGAATTTATAGGTGAGAATTTGTGGAGTCAAAGTTTAATTGGAAAAGTCAAAGGTGAATTTGACAGGTGATTTGTGCTTGAGAGTGAAGATCTCGTTCTGACTGAGATAACATCGATTAAGCGTGGTATAATGTTGTCAACCATAAATTGAATGAAACATAACAAAAATCATAAAGTTTCTTCGTATACAAGCACGGAATTATAAATCCATTCAACTACCTCTACACACTCCCAAAGTTTCTTCTTATACATCTAACATAACTTCAACTGCAAGTACTATGCTGCTAACCATTACTTTCAATTGTTCATACAACTAAGGACTCTCTAATTCATCATAATCAACTAAAGTTGTCTTAAACCAGACGTACAACTTAAATAAATATCGACTCAACTAACAACTTCACCACTAAACAATTCGACTTCAGCCCTAACTCAGTTCACGTCCTTCACTGTTTTGTGTCAGAAAGCTTGCTCCTGCAGGTAATCGCAATAACATTTTTGTATCTCCTTTCATTAACTTGAACATATATATCCATACTTCAATTGCTAGTTCAAAAACAGAACAATTGCTAAGCTAAACTAGAACATTCAACATGGGCACCATAATTAACGATGTCCTAATCGACTTCACTCAGAGCTTAATGAAATTGGGCCACCTAAATCTCTTCAGCATCCACACTATTAACCAACATTAAACACTCACCTCACATATGCATCTCAATTAATATATTTTAGATATACTCTTTTCATACATTGCAAATTTGCGTTATCAATGTGTTATCCAAACATAACAAATTCACAGTAAAGAATGACAGATAAATAAATAATAATACATAAACTATACGATAATACCTACGTATCCATATGCAATCAACAACATAACACATTAATGTGAACAAATAAAAGCTTAATAATGCAAGACGCAAGGAGGCTTCCATACAGTTTCTCAATTGTCTTGCATATGAAAATTAACGTGTCTTAATGAGAACAATATAAACAGTTACAAATATACTCAAGTCGACGATTTCTATAACTAAGAGTGCAGTAGCAGACACTCCTCTCCAATTATCTATTCACAAAAAAATATGGAGCAATGAGAATGAAATTTATATCCTATATTATCAAACGTATCTTTACAACTTTTCATCAGTAGGAAAGCAACCACAAGTCAGTACAAATTACTAACAAATTAATGTCAACACAAACCTATACCCTGGTTCGGTGCCCCGTTTTAGGACGAGGAAGCTATCACATGAATTTATGGAGCAGCGACTAGGGAGAGCAGAGCGGCAAAATTAGTCAGCAATGGAGGGAAGAAGAATGACGAAGAAGGATCAACAATGAAGGAAATGAGAATGAAGGAGAAGACCAAAGAAGAATACTAGATTTTCTTCGAAGTAAACTGATTACAGACCCAAAACTGAATGTATAGTAAACATCGAGCTTGAAATATTTGTTAGTTCTACGTATCCGATCCGGTCAATCTCATATTTCGGTTCGAAAATATGGGATATGGACTGGCTAACTGAGTTTAAGTAATATGCGTAAGGGAAAACATCATTAAAGGTCCTTGAACTTTCTAGTTTTTTTCATCTCGGTTCTTGAACTTATTTTTTTTCTATTAATATCCTTGAACTTGCTTAAACTTTCATACTTTGGTTCTCCCGTTAACTTAAATGTTATGTTTGCTTATTAAGCAAACGGAAAGCCACGTAGAAGTTGGAAGTCAATTAATATTGTTTGTATCATGTATATATGAAAGTTATAAGAGAAATTATATATTAAAAAAATCTAAAGAAAATCTACCTAATATAGCTGCAAAACTTTTTTTATAAGCCATAAGAAAAAACCTAGAAGACTATACAAGAAAAGTGAGAAGGAGGAGACATAACACTAAGAAGAATTAAGTGCTTATTCAATACATGTGTAAAGCTATTGCCCACCAAGCTATCTATTTCCCAGCGATTTAGAGTGAGATCTCCGGGGCTGAGTATTATAGCCGGCGAGAGGATGATGGGCTGAGACCGAGACGAGAGTTTGACGAAGAAGAAGATGAACCCGTAGAGATCGAATGGCTTCTTCTCCGACCAGAATCTTCGAGATTCGCACCAAAGCATGCCAACGCTTTGGATTTAATCATCGGGGAGTAGAACTCTTCTGTCTCCTCGTCGGCGGAGGAAGGCGAGTCGTGATTCCGGCGATGTGTCTCTCGAACTAGCACCAACGATGTCTCTGTTCTTTACATTCTCTGCATTTTATAACTTGGAAGTTTGATTAAAAAAAAACCTCGGAAGTCAAAATTTAGGTAATCGTGAGGCGGTCACATGAATTCAACCTTATCTTCTAATCTGTGTGGATTGTTTCCTTGTGTGTCTGCCTATAAGGTTTATTAATGGTCAAACTAGGTAAAAAAAACGGTTCGAACCGGACGAACCAGGAAGCGGGCAACTGACGGGTCCGATGCTTGGTCCAGTTCAGATAATATTGCTTCCATGTCATCCTCTACGTGTCTCTTCCGTTTCCTTAATAAGCAAATTTAACAGTTAAGTTAACAAAATGACCGAAGTAGAACAGTTTAAGCTAGTTCAAAGATATTAATAGAAAAAAAACAAGTTAAAGGACCGAGATGAAAAAAACCAGAAAGTTTAGGGACCTTTTATGATGTTTTCCCTATGCGTAAATATTTAAAATGTGAAATTTCAATAGAAAGTAAAAAAGAAAAAGTAAATGAAAAAATGAGATTTTTCTACCATACTCTTGGAGCACCATGCTTTTGCTTTTTTTAATACTATGGTGGACTTAATTGTAACATAAGTAAAACTTTAAAAGTATGAAAAATTATGAATTGTTTTAACTACACCTAAGATGTGTATCATATTATTAATAATATCAATTTCCCTATGGGGTTCACCTTTAGGGCAGTAGAAAAATTAAAAAAATAGAGGTCCAAGAGCATAGTAGAAAGGTCCGAAAAAATGTATTGGATTTTGATGGACCCTATATGACTTTCTAGAACTTTTTACAAGAAATTTCACAAGTTATAGCATAATTCAACTAATATTTTTGGAATAGATGAGTTTAGCCTAATTTGAGGTTTCTGATTGGTTAGGCAGTCTAGTAATGAAGCAGTCTCATACACAATCCGGCTTAGGGTCGATTTCTGGCCCGTCACCGTCAATTAACAAAGACTCCGGTGAGTGGCGAAGGTCTCAGTCTCGCTGATTCCGTCCGAACATGGATACCCACTCCTCTCACCTTGCCGCGCAGAACCGCTCCCGCAGCTCTCAAACCCCATCCCCTTCACACTCCGCCGCTTCCGCCTCCGCCACCTCCTCCATCCACCTTAAGCGCAAGCTCTCCGCCGTCAACGCCGCCGCAGCTGCCTCCGACGACCATGCCCCGCCCTTCCCTCCCTCATCCATCTCCGCGGACACTGGCGCCCTTACCTCCAACGACGACCTCGAGAGCATCTCTGCCCGCGGCGGTGGCGGAGACTCTGACTCTGATTCCGACGAGGACGCCGCCATGGATGAGGACGAGGAGGAATTCGATAACGACAATAATGGTGGGTCCTCTATGCGTACTTTCACGGCTGCTCGCCTGGAGAACTCGTCGGGTCGTAACCCTAAAATCAAGTCGGAGAATCCGACAGTGAAGATTGAGAAGGATGAGGTAGCTAAAGATGGAGGATCCATCGGAACGGCTTCTGTAGGAGCTGCTGCTGCTGGTGGAGGAAGCTCAGGACCTGGCATCATGGCGAAAGAGGATGCAGTGAAGATCTTCACTGAAAATTTGCAGACAAGTGGTGCTTATAGTGCAAGGGAAGAAAATTTAAAGAGAGAGGTAGTTGCAAAATCCAAACTTTGATTTCTTTTTTCGCTCGGGACCTGGGCGTTATGATATGATAATGATCAAGCAATATATATGTGTTCTTCCCAACTAATATAGCCGAACTAATAATGAAGAATCTGGGGATTGTGCTTTGAGCTTTAAAGTAGGTCAGAATGATGATACTTGATATGTGAAGAAGAGATTTTTAACAAAAAAATTGTGATTCTTTAGAATTGAGTATGAAGTTTAGAAACTATTACAAACTATAATTGCTTGATCTCTTTGAGCTCACTGCAGAAGGTTCGATTAGCTTATATTGTGTTGGATTGTATCATGCCACTGTGCTGCAAGCTTTATCGATTTGCAGAAGTTCATAATGCAAAAATTCATAAACAACCTGCAGGGATCAACTGTTCTTACCTTAATAACATGAAATAGTAATGCATTTCCTTTGTTTTTGCAGGAGGAAGCGGGAAGGCTCAAATTCGCTTGCTGTTCAAATGATGGTGTCGATGATCACATGATTTGGTATTTTATTTTATCTAGAAATTATTTTTCGTACGTGTCTTGCTGTCAAGATTTATGCAATATCCTACCTCAACTCCAAAGTCTGAATTTGCTTTGAGTTTTATTATTTTTCGGACTTAACCAGATCTTCAAGTGGTAGTTATAGTATAGTTCCTCAGTTGTTCCACTTTGTATTTATTACGGTTTTCAGGTTAATCGGGTTGAAGAATATCTTTGCAAGACAGCTTCCAAACATGCCTAAGGAATATATTGTTCGTCTAGTAATGGACAGGTAAGTCGAATAACTGGAAGCAGCACCTGGAGGAACCTTGTTTACTTTTAAATGAGCATAAACTATCCAAATATTCATGTTGTTGTGTGTAAATCTCCATTTTAAGCATCTCTACTTGTATTTGACAGGAATCATAAGTCCGTAATGGTTATAAGACGGAATATCGTTGTTGGAGGCATCACATATCGTCCCTATGCCAGGTTAAACTCATGCTTGTAATCATGTTATTTGTCGTTACAAATGTAATCGGACATCATATATGTAGGTTAAATGCCAAATTGCTTGCTGAACTTGTGACAGATGAGCTGGTTGGTAGCTGAACTTATTTCTTGCAACTTTTCACTAGCTGAAGTAATACAGGAGTGCAACTTGAGTCCATTTTCATGTTTTTTTTTTTGCATTTTTTCTATATATATATACATGTGCATATTCTTGTGTTTCCTAAAGTTCTGCTCTGTTCTTGCAAGTTGCAGCCAAAGGTTCGGTGAGATTGCATTTTGTGCAATCACAGCTGATGAACAAGTCAAAGGTTACGGGACAAGGCTGATGAATCATTTAAAGCAACACGCCCGTGATGTAGATGGTCTAACTCATTTCTTGACATATGCGGACAATAATGCTGTTGGTTATTTCGTCAAACAGGTTAGATTTTGTTGTTATATTTTACTTCCATTTAAGTCACTTTACATATCTTGCTTGAACTTCTCTCCATAATCTTTCAGGGCTTCACAAAGGAGATTCACCTGGAAAAAGACCGATGGCAAGGGTAATACTCGGTCTATATTATTGTAAACTGATAAATTAGTGTAATTTGCTAGTTCCGTCCATTTTTCTGCTATAGATATCTCAGAAGGAGAATAAAGAAGAGCTAGCAAGTTGCAGTTGAATAGTAGTTCAGCTAGCAACAAGCTCATTAGCCATAAGTTGAGCTAGCAATAATATTGTAACAGGTTAATTAGTCTGATTCTTGGTAAATTTGCAGATATATCAAAGAATATGATGGTGGTATTCTCATGGAGTGCAAGATCGATCCCAAACTTCCTTTTACCGATCTATCAACAATGGTTCGAAGTCAAAGACAAGTAAGAATGATACTTTTTTGGGTTAAGAACCTAAAAATAGTCCTAACTATAGGCCATGTTGCTAATCAATGTCCTAGATTTAAAAGTTGATATTTGGTGTTCCAACTATTAGATTGTTTGATTTACAAAATTTTCTTTTAAAATTGACGGAATAAAAACATGTTTTTAAGCATCAATTAAGCCTAAACCATGAGCAACAAATCTAATAGTTCGGAAAAGTGGATAACATGTTTTTGTAGTTTAAAACGTCAATTTTAATGCCAAAATCAGTCAAAAATAACAAATATGATTGTTAGTACACCGAATATCAACATTTTAAATCTGGGACAGTGATTAGCAACGTAGTCTATAGTTGTCTGTTTTTTGGTTCTTAACCCTACTTTTTTAATATAAAAAAGGTTCATCAAAGCTTGGTGGGTGGTCTACTTGGTGTAAAAAAAGTGATTCATTTGATTTTCTTGGTATTGAAAGGCGATTGATGAAAAGATACGGGAACTATCAAACTGCCACATTGTCTACCCCGGGATTGATTTCCAGAAGGTGTAGTAAAAGATTCTTTATCATCATCATAATCTATTGAAAGGCCATTGCAGTTATTTTCTATGTGAAATCTTAAACTTAGTAAATCCTCTTGTTGTTCAGAGAGAAGCCGGTGTCCCTCTGAAACCCCTGAAAGTCGAGGATTTTCCGGGATTGAGTAAGTTTACAATCTTTCCAAAATATTGTCATCATTTTTTGTGGTTGTTGTCTAGTGTAGCATGGTAATTGTCTAGCTTGATGAAGAATTGGATTGTAATTTATTATATAGGGGAGGCTGGGTGGACGCCGGATCAATGGGGTCACTCGAGGTTTCGAGCTCTGAATTCATCGGCAGAGGGACCTGTGAACCAGAAGAGGTTAACAGCGTTCATGCGTGCACTTCTCAAGGCAAGCAAGCTAACTAATTAAGCTAAGCTCTATCTATTATCTATCCATGGTTATTCATTAAAATGCATGCTGAACATGGTTAAATATTCATTTGACAAAAAAAATCCATACCGATGACAAGAAAGGAAATTAGAAAAAAAAGAAGGTTAAAAGGTCTTTTGTGCCATATATTTTTATCAAAGTTATCTTTTGGTGTCATATTTTTTTTTAGACTTTTGGTGATATACGTTTGCATTTTGTATAATTTTGGTGCATATGTTAATTGAGCGTTAAGTATGCATGTGCGAATCACGTGACTTGCCCTAAGTTTCATTTTGTACAATTTAGTTCCTATTATTTTCTCCGGTCAGCCATTTTTCTTCTGACCACCATCCAAGTCCGCCGGGCGCTGACCACATCAATCAGGACTGGCCACCGCCAATTTTAGTCTTCTGGCCCCGATCTAGGCCACATGGGGGCTCAAGCTGGAGCCCTCTGTGGGCTAGATCGGGCCGGACGGCTCCAATCGGTGGTGGCCGGCCCCGATTGGTGATGGTAGGCAGACTTTTGTAGTGACCGGCAGACTTGGGTGGTGGCAGGAAAAAAAAGTGGCCGCCCGAAGAAACTAATAGAGATTAAATTGTCTAAAAACTTAGGTGAAGTCACGTAATTTGCTTATGGATACTTAACGGACAAAACTAACAGATGCACCAAAAGTTTACAAAATGTAAACGTACACCGAAAAAAAGAAAAAGATATGACACTATAAGTCAACTTTGGTCAAATATACGACACCCTTAACCCAAAAAAAAATATAAAACTATGAATCGCTTCTGACATATTTTATTTTTTGTTGAATTGAACAGTCGATGCATGATCATGTTGATGCATGGCCATTCAAGGAACCCGTTGATGCTCGTGACGTCCCCGATTACTACGATATCATCAAAGATCCAATGGGTAAGATTAGATTGAATCAACTCTCTATTGCCAAAAAAAATTAAACCAAATTTTGTTTCTTGATTAAAAACAAACTGAATTTTTCAAACAAGGTGCAAAAAACTACATTTTTTTGTTTTCATTCAAAGTTGGGTTTGTTTAATAGCTCAAAGTTAAGTTGGGTGCAGATCTGAAAACAATGTTGAAGAGAGTGGAGTCAGAGCAGTACTACGTAACGCTGGAGATGTTCATAGCAGATGCCAAGAGAATGTTTGCAAATGCCAGAACATATAACTCTCCAGAAACTATCTATTATAAATGCTCCACTAGGTCAGTATTTACTTCCCATGGCCATATATAATAGGGCTATTAACCTAATTGCTACCCGAACTTTCAAATTAATATCTATTATAAATCGCTATTTGAACTTTCAATTTTCTAGCAAATTGCTATCTATTTCAGTTTCCGTCGAATTGGACATGAGATGAGCATGTTCCGGCTATGTATGGTCTTTTCATGTGCAAAGAAGATGAATTCATACGTTAATTCAAAGAATTGCAGCGCAATATCTTCAATTGGACACTTAATTGAAAGACACTGTTATAATTGATTGAATGACCAATTGATTACTCAATTAAATGTATTTCGCAGAATTTTTTTTTCAACTGATACTTGAATTCATTTTGGGTACACCTGAAAAGACCCCACGTGGCTGGAACAGACTCATTTTCATGTCAAATTTGATGAGAATTGAAACAGGGTACCAATTTGCTTAAAAATTGAAATATGGGGTAGCAACTTGCAAATTTAAAAAATCAAAGTTCGAGTAGTGATTTGTAATTGAACCCAAATTCGGGTAGTAATTTGATTATTAACCCTATATAATAATAACTATCTTCTACTACTACTAGTTTACTACTACTATACTTGTTAATTGAAAATTTTCTACTATGCAGGCTCGAAGCTCATTTCCAAAGCAAAGTTCAGACGGGGCTTCAGTCCACTACCTCCAAGGTTCAGCAATGATCAGTTAGTTGGCTCCGATTAGGGTTTGTGAAAAGTGTATCGATTTCCACTAGGGTTTATGGAAATGTATTCTGAGAATTGTTACAGTGATTCCAATGTAAATTGGCAAGACATGTTAAATTTATTTATTTATGTAAAAGAGGACCCGACTATGATACTATGCGAGTATCAGACTTTATAAAAATAATTATTATTAATACATTTTTAACTTTTCAATTAGTTTGGTTTAGTGTTTGATATATCCTCAATTTGTAGTTAATCTAATTTAGCCGCTCAAATCTGAATTTTCTTAAAAAAAAAAAAATAGACCAATGGTCGGGTTGTCCTACGAACACAATTTGCTTTACGGTTAGTTCAACCGTTTGGATGGATGTAATGTGAGATTACTTGTAATGTTCTGACCCAACGAGTTGGTTCCTAATCATCAATGTAACGATAGATTAACAGTGTTTGGAATATGCTATTTTTATGTTAAATTTGACGAAAATTGTACTTGAGATAGCAATTTGCTGGAAAACTAGAAGTTCAATTAACCAATTTTAAAATTAAAGTTCAGACATCGATTTGTAATCAGTTATTAACCCTAAATAATATTATTATCACATCTAACCTGCTAATACTGAAAAAATATTTAGGAAATGGTTAATACATAATTTGATTACTCATATTTTGCTATGTGATCATTTGATTCAAATATGTGCTTTACGCAAATGTGAATGTTTAGTTACACTAAAATGAAATATAAAAAAAATTAATTATTCAATCATATGAGGCAAACATAAGTAATCAGATTAGATTGTGTATTAACATTTAGAAAATTATTATCAAACAAAATAATCCTACTTACCCCACTTACTGTCGTCATTATTCATACCCCTCCCACGCAGTGCTTCCGTTACCGCCAAACTTTCTCGGCGCGCCCAATCGATAACGGCTACTGCTATCATCACTGCCGCCAACACCGCATCCGTCACTGCTCTATGACCATCTCGACGGCCATCTATTTGGGTTGAGAGACGGCCCATCAGGAAGAAGACGTGGCCATGTCTACTGACTACTTCATCAAGCTCTGCAGCGACGCCCGTACTCCGATCCAAGCCAGAAGGCTCCATTGCCGCATTATCAGGAGCCTCAGAACCCCCGAGACTATACTCCTAAACAATCTGGTCAGCACCTATGCCAGACTCGACGATTTGGTCTATGCACGCAACCTGTTCGACCAAATTCCCCAACCAAACCTCTTCTCCTGGAACACCATCCTTTCTGCTTACTCCAAATCCGGACTCCTCCCCAAGATGCAAGAGATTTTTAAAATCATGCCCGATCGAGATGGAATATCCTGGAACTGCGTCATTTCCGGGTATGCTAATCGGGGACTGGCCGTGGAGTCAGTAAAGGCGTACAGTTCCATGTTAAGGGAAGGAATGAGGCATCTAAATCGGATTACTTTCTCGACGATGCTTATATTGTCGTCAAAGCTGGGTCGGGTTACTCTGGGCAAGCAGATCCATGGGCATATACTGAAGTTCGGGTTTTTGAAGTATGTTTTTGTGGGGAGTCCATTGATCGATATGTACTCAAAAGCCGGGCTTGTTCACGATGCACATACACTGTTTGTCGAATTGCCTGAGAGAAATGTCGTCATGTACAATACGATGATCACCGGACTTTTCAGATCCGGGTTGGTCGATGACTGCAAAGAGTTGTTCCGAGCAATGGAGGAAAGGGATTCGATAACGTGGACCACAATGATCTCCGGACTCTGTCAGAACAACCTCGACATAGAAGCGATCGAGTTTTTCCGAGGTATGCGATCGGAAGGGTTATTAGAAATGGATCAGTTTACGTACGGAAGTGTGTTGACCGCTTGTGGACGTCTTAAAGCTTCTTCAGAAGGCATGCAAATACACGCGCACGCCGCGAAGACCGGTTATCACGATCACGTAGTTGTCGGTAGCGCGCTTCTTGACATGTACTGCAAAAACAAAACCATCATTTACGCCAAACGAGTCTTCGAGTCAATGAAGTGCAAAAACGACATTTCATGGACGGCAATGCTTGTGGGTTACGGTCTAAACGGCTTTAGCGAAGAAGCCATAAATACATTTCGAGATATGCTAAGAGATCGGATCGAGCCTGACGAATATACCCTCGGCAGCGTGATTAGCTCTTGTGCAAACCTCGCTAGCTTAGAAGAAGGTGCCCAATTTCATTGCCGTGCGTTTGTTTCGGGATTTATCTCCTTCGTCACGGTCTCAAACGCGCTCGTTACCTTATACGGTAAATGCGGAAGCATCGAATCGTCTCATCGGGTCTTCGACGAGATGACTTTCCGTGACGAAGTTTCTTGGACCGCGCTACTTTCGGCATACTCTCAATTCGGTAATGCCAAACAAGCCCTTGAATTCTTCGACCAAATGCTCGCGCTAGGGTTAAAACCCGACGGAGTTACGTTTATCGGAGTTCTGACAGCCTGTAGTCGAGCCGGACTAGTTTCCGAAGGCCACCGATACTTCGAATCAATGCTCAAGGACCATAAAATCACCCCGATTCAAGATCATTACACATGCATGATCGACTTACTGAGTCGGTCCGGAAGATTAGACGAGGCTCGAAGCTTCATAAACAAAATGCCGTACCCTCCCGACCCGATCGGATGGGCGACACTGCTAAGCTCGTGCCGACTCAAATCGAACATCGAGATCGGTAAATGGGCTGCCGATTCTCTCGTAAAACTCGAACCGAATATCCCGGCAAGCTACGTACTCCTCTCGAGCATTTACGCGTCTAACAAGAAATGGGACGAGGTGGCTCGACTGAAGAAAAAGATGAGAGACCGAGGAGCGAAGAAAGAACCTGGGTTCAGCTGGATCCGATATAAGAACAAAGTACATGTTTTTTCGGCAGATGATTTGCCACGCCATCATTCCGACAAGATATACGATGAGCTTGAGAGACTAACCGATCGAATTATCGATGCGGGTTATGTGCCAGATACGGGTTCGGTTCTTCACGATGTGGATGAATCGGAGAAGTTGAAGATGTTGTATCATCATAGCGAGAGGCTGGCGATCGCGTTCGGGTTGATGGTTATACCGTCGGGGGTGCCGATACGGGTTAATAAGAATTTGAGGGTTTGTGGAGATTGCCATAATGCGACGAAATATATGTCGAAAGTCACCGGAAGGGAGATACTGGTGCGGGATTCTGTCAGGTTTCATCTGTTTAAAGATGGGAGTTGTTCTTGTGGAGATTTTTGGTAGTTTATTATTTGATTATTTAGAGAAAATTATGAAAATGTACCAACGTGTTTGTTTGAAAAGTTTATTCTTTAAAGGTTTTTGGTACAATATGTTTGTTAGGGGGGAGTGGTTTCAGATATACTGTAATTTTAGAGTATCCTATCAATACTAAACGGTTCATGTCATTCAATATTCAGAACTGTTTGGAATCGGAATCGTTTCAGAACTGTTTGGAATCAGAACTGTTTCAGAACTGTTTGGAATCGGAACCGCACCAGAACCGTTTGGGACTGATTGGTTCCGAGTAACCATTTATGAACCAATTATCAAGCAAGGTTGGTTAGACCAACTGATAAAGCGAGTTGCGTTTACAGAGGCGGTCCGGAGTCGATCCCACTGTAGACGCCACCTACTCCCGGCCCGATATTGCGGAAGCGATTATATATAACAAAAAAAAAAATGTTGCACTATAAATTAATTTTGGTCAAATATGTTAAATCAAAAGACCCTTAAACTTATTTTTTTTGGTGTGTTAACTATACTAATATGTCTCGAAAACGTGATCATTGCACCATTTGTATTGTTGTTAAATAATTTTTAAATAAAAAAATTGACCGAATACTTTTTAAACATTATAATTAAGCTCTAATAACTTTTGTAAAACCTACAATTGAACCTCAAACTTTACTAGACCAATGACCAATTCAAGCTTCAAGTGATGGAGGCTTTTAGATTGATCGAGTAGGTTCGGGTGATTGGGTCCAAATCGAACTATGAACAAGTCAGGCTAAATTGTATTATTATGACTTAATTGTGACATTTATAAAAGTATTCGGTTATTTTGTAGTTTTTAAAAAATATAATGACAACTTTTTTAAAAGAATACACAATTTAAATTTAGCGGTGCAATTAAAACATATTGAGTAAATTTATCACTTTATTTAAAAACTAGGTGCCGTCCCCGCGCTACGCGCGGGTTGACTTATTATATACGTGTAATTAACACAATAATGTAATTTTTTTTTCTTCTGCAGATCACTATCCATAAATTAATGTTTTTTTACTAAAAATATATTTAACCATATTATTATTAACATAATAAAAATCGTAAAAAAGATCAATCGTTACTAACTTTTAATTAATTAGATAATAAATAAATTATTAAAAAGTTAAATTGAATTTGAATACCCATTTTTAGACCCTCAAAGTTTTGTTCCCCAATTTTTTTGTTTATTTATTTTTATTGTTAATTGGGGGAATAAAACAATGTAAAAATTTCGAGTCTAAAAACTGGAAGTGAAATTTACTTTTTATTTTTAATAATATTCTAATTTAATTGGAACTCTATAAATTTAGATACAAAATATTGAAACAATTAATTAAAGTTTCTATTTAAATCTATTTCGCTATGTAAGCAATATATATATAAACAAAGAAATAAATAAATTTATTACAAATGTAGTAAGGATAGTTTCATAATTAAAATATGAAAGTTTTAGAAACGTTCTCTTAGGTTAAATTAATTAATTATACTCTTAATTAATTAATATATTTAAAACACTAAATAAATATAATATATATATATATATATATAATTAATTAACTAAAAATACTAAACGTTTGTTAACCGTTTTCATATATAAAATATAGGTGTTGAACCCGTGCGGAGCTCTGTCGTGTGAAAAATAAAATTATACAGCTTAATTATAAAAAAAAATTGAAAAATAAAAAATTATACAAATTTTGAAAAAGAAAAAAAATTATACTTCATGTACATTTGATTGAAACTTAACTAAATCACTATATGTATCCACCGAGTATATTTAAATTCCATATATATACTCATTATAATCTGTAGCCTGTATGTCGTATTATTATAATGTAAAACTGAGCTAAACCACTCATAGCATTGGAAAGCATTATTATTATAACATGTAAAACGCTTTGACGATACTTATATATTTAAATAAAACTGGTATTGGAAATTTGGATTGTTCTACGTTATATACAATATCGAGAGATTTTAGATTTGAAATATTATGACCAACACATTATTGTTTATACTCTCAATTTCTTATATAATTGAATAGGCTTGTGTAGGGCTGACAATTCGTGCTGCCATGCGGGTTCGTGTCGTGCCAGGTTTGTGTCATGTTTTGGGGGTCGGTCTAAATACAGTATAACATGAAAAGCCGACACAAATACTTATTGTAAATTGAATAAAAAAATTAATATTTAATCATTTTAATTAAAATATCGTGTTATATCGTGTTATCGTGTCATGCCGTTACAGTAATACCAAACATAAATCCGTAATTTTCATTGTCGTATTCGTATTGGCCCATCGTGTCGAGCACAAATTGCCAACCTAGGCTTGTGTAGTAATAATATTTAGCCCTATTCACATTTAGCCCAACCCAATTATAGCATGTTTATTTTTTTGGCCAATAACATCTGTTAACTAAACTATAAAGAGACATAGATAGGATGATGATGTGGCAATCTAGAAGAGCTCTTTCAAGCTGATGTGTCAATTCCATATACTCTCTTTATCTCTCCTATTGCCTTATATAATATACTAGGTATTTGCCCCGCGCATTGCGCGGGGTTCGATATTTTCTATGGTAATTGTGAAACACATTACATACATTTAAAATACACAACGCGTGTGCATATAATTTTATTCCACAACCACAACATGTTAATAGCACAGTCTTCTCTTACCCAAACGAAAAAAAATATGTAACAAATCTTATCAACATAGAAAGTTGCAAAAAAAAAATCAGCCGGGCTTCCTTTTCTTCCACTTTCCATCAATAAATAGAAACTTGTTACTTGAAAGGGTCATTCAGCAGCAAGATATAGCTATTGATAAAAAAAAAAAAAAAAAAAAAAAAAACCAGCAAACATATCACACAACCTCTATGATTTATAAGATTAAAAATAAAACAATGTCTAAGTGGTGATAAAGAACATTGAGAAAAATATTAACCAAATTGAAATGTTCAATACCAACAATTATTTAAACACTCTTCTAATTTGCATATTTGATTAGAAAAGAAGCAAGTAGAGGTGTAATAGATGAAGCAAAGTAAATCCAATTATTCAAATAACATTAAACTACCAATGCACATAGTACCTTATGTAATGATCCAAGTTTCTTTCTAACTTAGCCCTTTCACATCTATCACGATTCTCAGAAGTTAAGTGTTGATACATAGGCTACGATATAAACATCCTTGACCGAGTGATTGAGGCACCCCAATATTTTCTTTCTCGATATTACAATGAATTAGATAGAGACTACAATCATTGGCTAATCATGATTATTCCTCTTTGCTTTCTCCTTCACTCATACATGGAAATGCATACATTTCATCACAACTGCACTGAATTAGAAACAACATTAATTGGTTAATAATGATTATTCATTTTATTTTCTACTTCACTCTTACATATAAATCCATAAGCTTCTCGAATGACTAATTTCCTCAAATGATTGGTCTTCTTTGCTTTCCTCAAATGAAGGAAGACATATAATGGAAGAGAATTGAAAAACTTACTCATTGAAAATCATGCGTCAATCAACTGATTGGATTTCATGAATCCCTAACCTTCTATTAGCTCAGTAAGTTACACAATCAAGCTCAGATCTGAAAATCCAATCTGATACAGAAACAGTATGGCTCGCCCAGTTTTTTTAAAGAGAAATTCATAGGAAATCTCAATGAATCACCATAAACCATACTCTGACCAGATTCAGGGATGTGTATGCAGAAGCTAGTTAAGATAAAAACACAATCGGGATGAGATTGATCAGTTAGTGTTACCTCAATTATTTGGATGGTGAGAAGGAAGAAATGCTCATTTACCCTAAGAACCCGCACACTAAAGAATGGCTCAATTATCCCAATGGCTTCCAAAGTTATGCCTACAAATAAAACGAATGAAATTAACTATCCATCATCTTTGAGGGAAAAGCAACCAAAAATATAGAACAAATACTGACAATTTTGGCCAAACAAACAGAAACAGCTAAAACGACTGAAATTTTTGAATAACCAGAGCTCTATTGGAGTAGGAACTGAGCTGCGCAACTTACATCAGTTAATTACAGAGGACTGCCAACAGATATGCACCCAATTTAATTTTTCTAGCATCAATAGCTGGAGATAGAGTCGCTCGTCCTTTGATTAATAAGCCCTAAAATCACAACCGCCGTAGAGCTCGAGGTGCACCAAATCGATTTTTTATACCATCAGAGAGTCGCTCGTCCTTTGATTAATAAGCCCTAAAATCACAACCGCCGTAGAGCTCGAGGTGCACCAAATCGATTTTTTATACCATCAGAGAGTTTAAAATAAAATCGCTCGACCCTTGTAATAAGCCTTAAAATCACCACAGTCGTAGAGCTCGATCGACTACCGGCCCCTAATTAACATGCGCACTGAAGAAGGGCTCATTTATTAATCTGAAACGACGAAACGGAACAACGATTAATGATCCGAAACGGATGATATATGGACCCTAATGATGATACACCGTGAATAGAGAGTGAATTGAAACGACGAAGAACAGCTGGAAAGAAGAGTCCAGAGCGCAGAAGAAAAAAAAAGTGAGCACGCGCGTGAGGAGCGTATATATCACCATCCAATAAAATCATTCCTGGCTGACATGGCAGAAAATTAGAAGCCTAATTAAAAACCTTAACCAAATTATATATTATATAGATAGATAGGAATTCAAACTTTTCAATTCCTCTCGAATCGATGTTAAAACTAAAAGTAACTTTATTATTTAATTTATTTATTTTCAGAGTTTATCCTGGTAGTTTGTCTAATATGATCATTGATTGTTACTTTACAATATATATTATATTAGTTATAGTTAATTTTAGGGTTAACAGGTCTTTTGGTCCATGATGTTTGACAACTTTTGGGTTTTGGTCAATGATGTTTTTTTTAACCTAGTTTTGGTACCATATGTTTGCAGATTTTTTCTAGTTTTGGTCTAACCGTTACATTTCGTCCATTTTTTGACATGTTCAAGTCACGTGATCCACTCTAAACTTTAAATTTAGTCCATCTAATACTTTCTTAACCTTTTTTTGGTTCAATTTAGTCCCGAAGTTTTAAAATTGACCCAAATTGGACAATAGGTCCAATTGAATTTTTGAAACTTCGGGACTAAATTGAACCAAAAAAAGGTTAGGAAAGTATTAGAGGGACTAAATTGAACAAAATTGAAAGTTTAGGGTGGATCACGTGACTTGTACATGTCAAAAAATGGACAGAATGTAACGGTTAGACCAAAACTAGAAAAAATCTGCAAACATATGGTACCAAAACTAGGTTAAAAAAAACATCATTGACCAAAACCCAAAAGTTGTCAAACATCATGGACCAAAACACCTATTAACCCTTAATTTTACAACGTGGCAAAATAAAAAAAATAGTTTTACAATATTAAAAAAATGTGTTTTTTTTTTGTAAAAAAATGATTTTCGGCAGAAAAAATATATATCAATTTTCGTTTAATAATATATGATTTGACTTTCATGTTTGATATTATTTATTTAATTAATAAAATAGTAAAAAATGTAAATTTCTCAATTATGTTTATTCCATTCCTTTACACTAAACTTTACATATAACTTTCTATCAATCGAACATTGAATTTGGAATCTTCATTCTTCTATTCCTTATGTTAACCAAACAACATCATATTAATACTACTTATTTTTTATTCCTTATTCTCAATTTCACGAACCAAACGTGCCGATAAATTTGTTACATAAATAATGATAGACAACATCTTGTCTATTTTTTTTGTTGGTAAAGAATAGACAACAGCTTGTCAATACTGATTGGCTGAATTTAAATGCATAGCTGTCGTATCCTAAACCAATAAGCTAGCTGATGAAACTACAGGACTTCATAATGATACGTCGTTCATAAACCATGTGATATGTCTCAATTGTATATATGAATTCTGGAATGTATATAACCTTATATAATAATGGTAAACAACTAAACAGACAGTCAAATGTTACTAAAAAATGAAAATAATTGTTCTGATTGCATGTTTCCTTTCTTTAGTGGGGTTTGGAATCGTTGTCATTGCTCGCTTCGTTTTTCATGGGCGGTTTTTATACCTCCTGTTTGTGTTCGTTATGTTGCGCGTTGTTTGCGCGTTGGTTGTTGTACCTTGTCCCACTGGGGTGTTGCTATGTCTAGCGTTGGATGCACTGTAAAGAGGTATGCACTTTGTATGTGCGCACGTTTGTTAGCTGATCGTTTGATGCAGCTTATTAAGGTAATGCGACTAAAGTTGTGTCTTCCCCCTTTGTGTTTGCTTTTATTCCTATTTTTCCTTGTCATAAGATAGAAATTTGTAATGTATAGAAATAGTTATAACATTCAGTGTATAGTAAGGGGTTACTCCATGTGTCAGTCGTGAGAACCTCTCGGTTTGAGGTCTCGTCAACCTTGTGTTGAATATATACTTGCTTTGTGTTGATCGTCCATAGGTACAACCTGCAATTATGTTATTGTATATATATATAGTTGTTACTATAAAGGATACGCTTGCGATAGGTATGCTAGCGGGCGTCTGGGGGATTCGCATTGGTGCCCCCACCATAAGGTTTGGACTATGTCGTATTGTCAATGGCTTCAGTCGACGACGATTTCCAGCGGTAGCGATCCCTTCGTCAAGCCGAAGTGATCACGACACGTGAAAACTGTTGGTCGAACGTCGATGGTTGGTGGTAATAGGTGCTGCAACTGTGGCAGTGTTATGGTGATAGCAGTGATTGTTGCTGCCTTCGTGCACACTGTTGTAGGGGTGGCGGTAGACACGGCGCTATAGTGGTGGTTATGACGTCAGAGTAGCGCAACGTAGTGCGACGTGGGTCGGCGTAGCGCTCCAGTGTTGGTCTTTGCATGTCTTTGTGCTATACTATGCATCTTCTGTTGGGAATCATCTATGAATGTCAACGTTTGGATTGGTCATCATCATGTTGGTGTTTTTCAGCATGTTGCATCTTCTAAGACGCATATGCTTCCCTTGCATTACACCACCATGTACGACGTATATTTTTTCCATATAGCTGCTGCTGGTTAGCGAGTGCTTGTTTGTTCGAATCTCGCGGACGACGCCAAAATGTTGGATCCCGACTCTTCGTGGGTCGTTGACTCGAAAGTCGTCGGGTCCTTGACGTGTTCTGTAGTTATGCTAACGGGTTGTTTGAGCTCGCGGGTGTCTGACAGTCGGGATGTCGGACTGTCAGAGCATCGGACTATCGGACTGTCGGAGCGTCGGTCTGTCGGAGAGTCGGAGTGTCGGAGGGTCGGGGACTTGCAAGCCCTTAAAGTGACTAAGTGTTTGAATATCTTGCAGTGTCTGCGCATGCGTGCACCTTACGGAGTATGCGCATATACGCGCCTTGCGGAGTATGGGCGCCTTGCGGAGTATGCGCGCCTTGCGGTTTATGCATGTATGGTGGAGTATGCGCGTGTTCCTACTGAGACCTGCACAAAGGGTAATATCGCACACCACGCAGAGGGGGGGTGGAGTGCGATGAACCCTCTCTGATGCTTAAATCAGAGATCTAGAGAGAGAAAGCTAGAGAGAAGTCAGAGCTTCCTTGCCAACTTAAGTCGTGAAATGGTAGGGAAGGTTCCCTTAAATAGGGGCACCTTGAACCCCGAAACCGGTTTTGAATGGTCTGACGTCGGTTTAATGTAAAATATGAGCTGGGCGTGGACGTGAGTGAAGTTGACATCGGGAAGGCTCGCACGTGGTGTAAACACGTAAGGGTACGCGTGTCGAAGAGCGAAAATTCGGACCTCCGGATTGTGTTAACACAATCTGGACGAGTCCGGTCCGAACATGTGCGTGTTGCCCGTTCGAACCGTTCTAACTCGCGGGTTAGCGTTTCTAGACCGCTTTAATGGATTTGACGTGTTGGCGAGGTCCGAACGTAAAACGAACACGAATCGGACGTATACCCATCATATATGATACCCTAAACCGGTGTGATATATAATTCTCATTCTGAGATATTATAAGCTTTAATATTCTCCCCAATTTGTCCTCCAACAAGGTACACCGGGTTAGAAGTTACAAGGGTAAACTGCAATATTCTAAAATATGTAAGACGCATCCAAATAATATTTTGTTCAATAATCAACACACGAGTATACAAAATAAGTGAATAACATGTATGAACATAAAAATCGAATTAAAAACACAAAGACTGAAACGATATAAGTTTTGTAACTGAGACCATTGTGGATCATGGTCTCCTTAAGACAATTTCGCTCCAACCTTAACCTTAGGCTATCCAACAAAGTTTATATCAGATGATCACCAATTCCAGGATACAAATTCGTCATTGACACGAATTATGCATGTAATTCTTTCAACCGAACCGAACCAATACCACTATACTAGAGCTTAAACAAGAATATGAGATCGTAAAAATTATCGAATAAGTAAAAACCACGAAAACCTAACAGAACCCGCTAGCAGCACGTAGACACGAACATTAGTTGAAGAACATAGAATATCAGTATTTGAGAATTTTCATATTGATTTTGGATTTTTTTCAGAGAGTGGGGCAACAATTATATATTTACTACAAGATTGCTAGCTTCTGCACGTACAAAGAATATACACTTGCAAAAGCCGAGTGTAGCAATGTATCTGGACAACACGTAATTTTGGTTATGCATATATATAGAATATGCTTTTTCAAAATTTCGTTGTAGCAATATTTTGACAAATTTAATTTCCTGGTTTAGCAAAACCGAAACTGCGTGAGGCAGCCTTTTCAAATCGACATTCAAGTATGCACGTCGCAGTCCCGCACACAAGGCAAGCTTAACGGGTAGACACTCAATCCACTCGATTGCACCCCTGCGTAGGCACGTGTAGAGAGAACGTCTTAACTAGTATATTGTTACACTCTTATGAACTTAGGTAACTGACGTGGGACAATTCAAGTGAAGGCAAGTTCCATTCACACTTGACAAATGGACCAAACCCAAATATTTATCCACTAATTCCCCTACATGAATGGTATTTAGAAACTTATTGATTGTTCTAGACACGAAGTTTAATTTCAATAGTTAATACCTGCATAGGATAGGTAGGTGTTATTCTTTGAACATTCCCTTATGAACTTACATCAACTTTACTAGCTGGCCAGTAGACGCGGTGTCCTTGAACTGTCTGTCGTTGGTGTAAAAGATGGCATAACTCACACATATATCTTCCAAGATGAGTTCGATGTACGCCTTAATATATATTATAGCCACGGACATATCATAGTAATGCAACCGTTTTTAAGAATTACACCATCAACAATTCCTTTCGAATCATCTCATCTTCTCACTCGCATATGTGATTCTTTTATCTCAACAGATTCATCACGATTCTGAATTAACTCACGATTTTCACAGTGTCTTTGATATTTCTCATGAATAATTAAAAAATTACAGTTAACTTCAACTCACACTATCATTGTGTTGCATCATAAGAATGAGTTTGGGGTTTATGCCTCCACAGTGATTTCACTCACTCACGTGATTAGGTTTTCCCATTGAACCTAGATCTTGGAATATCTAATCAATTAGGTTGGTTTTCCTTCTCAGGAGTGTTACTATACATGTTTAATTAATCACATTTCTCTTGATATTTGACAAAAAAAATGGATGTTTAACATTTAGTGTAGCGGATCCGCAATATTTATCAATCGACCTAACTTCATCGAGCGTGATAATTACAGTTGAGAGCACTTATATGATGGATTTATCTTGTCTAGACTTTTTATTATACATGGTATCACATATCATACCAAACGCATATTAATTATCGCAACGTTGCGTCAAAGTCCTCAGACGGTCATAGTCTAGTCCTCGTACTATCATTTTATACATGATTAATTTTGTCAATCAACCAATTATAATCGGATAAATAAAACAATGAAAATCGAACGTAAATTGAGAGCAACGTGCACACACAATATGAGATGAGAATTGAATATCAGTATGAGGAAATCTTCAAATTGATTTTATTAGATTTTTTTTTTTCAGAGAATGGGACTACAACTATATATATATAACAGGATTGCTGGCTTCTATATGTACACATACTATACACTGCATATACGCATAATATACACTTGCAAAAACCGAGTTTAGCAATGTATCAGGACAACGGGACAACATTAGAAGATATAATTTAAGTTTGCATATTTGCATAACATTTTTTTTTTTCAAAATTCATTTTAGCAAAAAATTGGAAAAATAAATAAATAAATTTCATATTGTAACAAATTCGGACACGCGCAAGATAAGACTTTTCGAACCGGCATTTGTATTTGTGTATAAATGTGTGGCCTTGCATACAAGCCAAACTAGAAAATATACTAACTAATGCATTCAAATTTAACAAATAGCCAAGTCCAAACATTTGTCAAATTAAATCAAAGTGTATAACCAACATCAATCAATAAAGAAAACTCAAGCTTTATGAACAATTGAATTAAAGAAATGCAAACACACAGACAATTCCTAATGTGTGTATGTGATACATGAACATTTGTTACTTGCACATTAAGTTTCCCCAAACTTTGCAGACTCTAGTTTGTTATATGTGTATGTGATACATGAACATGAGTTGCTTGCACATTAAGTTTCCCGAAAGTGCACCCCATTGCACCAGGATAATGAACACCAAGCATATATATATGAACAACGTAATTACTACGGGTTTTTCGACTCTACACTCTGATCTCTCTATATCGAAGCCAATCTCTTGTGCCACCCACGGACTCGTAATACACACTCCAGATCGGTACCGAATTATTCTTAATTGCAAGTCAGTCCCCGAGCTTCCGCTCCTTTCATGATCCTCATCCTCTTGCAGGAAGAGATAAACATACTGCATTAACAAACAAAATATGGTTAATTCATCAGAACACACAATTAGAGTTTGAAAAAATAAGAGGTGCGTTTTAACCAACCGTCTCATAAGCTCGAAAGAATTATGAATCAGTCTGAAAATGAAAATTAAATAATTTTAAACATGAGATGTATCATATGCTTACTTCCAAGGCACGTCTCCGACGAGCATCCAATCTCCGTCCTTGTCTTCATAAGTCGGGGCGTATTCCGATCCTTTCTTCTCCGAGTAATCACCGATTTTGAACTTGAACATCTCCTCTAGGGCTTTGATAAGCTCTTGGTAGCTCTTGTAGAGCTTGAGGTCGATTTTACGCAGATACGGAGCTCCGTCCATGCTCACCTTCACATAGGTGGCCGGAGATTCAGGCTCGGATTTCTTCTGCACGTTGTTTTTCCGGTAAGACCTCACCGGCGGCCACCCTACAATCTGTGCCCTGCCATAACACAAATCATAATCAACGTCAGTTATGTCACTACAAGAAAATTGGTAATTTGTAACGATGTTTTTATCAAGGGAAGCGATTCCTTACAAAACACAAAACTTTATAAGGGATTTTCTATACAAGTTTCTAGCCGATTTTTTTGTTACAAGTCATTTACTTAAAAAAAATTGAATGTTGTATTTGTAAAGGATTTTCGTCATTTCCTTACAAATAAACTTATATCTCCTTTACAATAAATATCTCACAAATTGCTATATTTCTTGTAGTGAGAGCGAAACTGCGAAATTTTACATACCACTTTACGAGTCGTTAAAAAGACTTTAAAGTTATAAATGAAAGCGTGATTTAGTCTTTATATATAATTCAACAGAAACCCTAGCTAGTTATTTATAACTCGACTTGTGAGATGCTTACTTAGGAGGGGGAGGAGCAGTGTCTAGACGATCTTCGACTTCATCGCTACACGAGGAGGCGGTGAAGTCTCTCTTATTCGGCCTCGAGGGTTTCGGGTGCTCCTCGGAGGTGCCGGGAAGCCCTAGGCGGAGCTCGGTACATGCATTGAGGTTCATGTCGGATTCGAAGTTTGTGCTTGGATAGTGATGAAGAAGAAGATGATGTTGATTTGGTTTATGAAGGATGGAGAAGATGAAGATTGCAAGTTGTTGATAAGAAAGTTGTGGAGAGTTTTATAGACTTTAGTGCCATGGCTGGATTGCTTCTGGAATTGATTGGCATGCCCCACGCGCTTCTTTTATTTCACGCGCCATTGATTCATGTTCATGTTGTAAAATGAAGGGTAAATGGGTCATTCACAATTTCCCTTATATACCAAACTGGTAGCTGTAAGGTTTAGCTAACAATTTAGTCTTCACCTATCATTGTCTTTTTGAAGATTGTATCTTATAACTCTGCCTCATTTATGCAAATAAACTCTGATCAGCGAATTCATTAACCCTATAAACAAGGTACGATCGATGTAATTAAGTTGAGTCCTCTGTATCGTTGGCTAAAAGTATAATAAATTATATAACTAATGTGAGTTTTATTTTTTGCCAACTAATGTGAATTTTCAATATTGTTTTCTTTGAAAATCGTATCACTTTAGTCTTTACTTACCATCTAAAATGTCGGTATATTTTTTTTTTATAGTTTTTCCTATTAGAATATTATTATTCATTTATTTCGCATTTCATTTCAAGTGTTGAAATTATTGTTGCCATTAATAATTTATTCTTAGGGCTGACAATTATAGACAAAATATGATAATGCGGAAATGCTACACGAAAATGCATGAAAAATATATATTTGTGCATCTATATGATATAACATGATGAAATAAGGCAATGTGTTCTTGTATATATCACCACACGACAAGACACTAACACGCGATAAAGTTGTGTTATTACATTTGAATCTTGAATACTTTTAAAAAAATTCTTGCTTAATAGCTTTTATAATTTCAACTAGACATTTATTTAATTTGAGTGTTTGTTAACTCTGAATTAATGGTTTTGTGATATATGAAGTATATGAATTCTTTGTTCTTACTATACTATTTTTAGTATCTAGTATTTCCTTAAAGATCTTGTACATCTATATGTACAAACCAACTAGTTAATGCAACTTGATAACAAAGAAATGAACATGTATAGAAAATAATGTGCGGTGTCCGTAATTGTTAGCAAGTGTAAAATGCTAATTAACGGTCACCCCTATTAATTATATTTAGGATTGACTTTCAAGTTATTTTAGGTCATTACAGTTATTAAACTATTTCAAGTGCTTTGGATTGGTCACCATGACTAACTATATTTATTAAATTAGTGAACACTTTGTTTTTTACATATTGACTCGATTAAAATAAAACATATTATTTTAATGTGGCCATAAAACAACCCGTAAAAAATTAATAAAATTATACCCAATGTCTCATAAGTCATAACAACTACTTAAGCATTTATCATCATTCATAGTTTGTTTGCCTTGGTCAAAGTTGGAATATTAGGCCGGTCAATAATTACACTAGCCGGAAACAAGCACGCTCCAGAGAAGCGCGTAGAGAGAATCTAATGAGGGATGGAATTGACAGATATGAGTGTTGGTCATACGAGGAGCACCGAAAGCTACGCTGCTCTGTAAAGAGGGAACATAGTTGCGACAACAACAGCCACCGGTATTCAAGCCTGTGGGACCTACCTAGCCTGATCCAGCGGCTCACAACACTCTCGAGGTGGAGCAGATCCGACGGCCCTCTGATCAGGAAGCAGCGCATGTGCGGGGAGTGGCCCCCACGCGCTTAGGGCAGTACCATGTGGGTTGCGAATCGGGTAGGGAACCCCCTCTTCTTATAATTAATTAACTCGATTCAAATCAACTTTGGAGTTTGGTCATGGATACATACAAATACATATATAATAAATATATATATACACGTGAAAGCTTTATATATTTTTCTGCAAATTATTATAATTGTTTAAATGGATTATTATCGAATATTTTTCAGTTGTAGCAAAATGATTAAGTTAGTAAAGCATCGTGTGTTAATATTAGTTTTTCCCACCAACTATTGACATAGAAATAGATAGAGCGAAATTAATATATAGTTATGTTACAAAAATGATTTTTTATTTTTTTTAATTCAAAACGGAGTTGTTTCATGCAAATTGCATTTTTATACAACGTCTTCTATTGTTTTGTGAATCCTTCTTGATCGTAACCTAGACTTGATTTTTTTTTAATAAGATTGATTTGATTGAGAAAAAAAAAAATCAAACCCTAATTATACATTCTTCGATCGTTCGGTGAAGGCGAATCGGATATTATCATGTTTTAGAAGTTTAAATGACTTTTTTCTAATACAAATCTTGATCATATTCACATAACTTAACGTGTCATTTTCGTAATTTCAGAATGCGATAAAGTTTAAATCCTTACAAAGTCGGCTTCTCCAACATAATTAAAACTTCGCCCTTGATCGTGGTCCGGTTTCTAATACCCTTTATTGGCCATTTTTATTAAGAATCTTGATCACATATGTTTATTGTTGAGTAATAAAACAAAGTGTACCTTTTTTTTTTTTTTTGCATCCAATGCATTTGACTACACGGCTGTTTCGTATGGTTCACCGTGATTCCATGCATGGTGATGGAAGTTAATGCTTAATTAAAGATAAATGAAAGGATATAACACGCATAGGTAGGACCGTATTCAATAGTATACGTGTGGTTATTATTTTAGAATGAGACATGCACTGAGCTATAACTTATAAGGATGGGCAATGGCCGAACCGGACCGAACTAGTTTATAATCGAACCGTTTGAATTCGGTTCAATTCGAAACGATCCAAACTGACTAGCTTTTTAAGCGAAGAATCGGATTAATAGTTGTTAATATACTTTTTTGGAACCAATTTTAAACTAGATCGGACCGATTTTAGATCGGTCTTGAATTGGACCAGAATGATTTTTGTTTGGTTTTTATTTTTAAAAAAAGTTAGTGTATATTTGTAGATGACATTGCGTACGTGTGGTGTGTGGTCTGCAAGTAAAGATTACGACCTCACCTTGCTTCTACAGTTATTATAGAAGCAGCCATTGTTGACCAAAATTCTAGTGGTCATACGAACCCTAAGCCTAACTTTCTCTAGGGGCTAGATCCACTAATATAAAAGCGACACATGTTTTTAACAGTTATTATACTTTGCACCAAATATTATGTTTAAATTAATATATTAAAAGCACTTATATACATTTTATTTTATTATGATCATTTTGTTGTAATAATGTAAGAAATTTAGAAATATAACATTATATGCTCTTCACTTCTATTTTTAGATGGAAATAAAAAAATGTTATATAAATTAGAGCACCATAAAAAGTTATGACATTATGATTCGATAATATTGTTATATTATAAATCAAAATAAACAAATGTATCTATAATAGGCATTGAAGTAATAATGTAATATTATTTAGTAATATAGACTTATCAGTGTGTCTTAAAGCTCATAAACTCAAGTTGTGCCACATGACAAAATTCACACATGACAAAATATTAAGCATGCAATAATATCTAAAGTTGATTTTAGTCCTCAAAATCATCAGTTATTATCAAGATAATCAAGTAAAATTATATCTTTTTTAGACTAGATTTGGATATATATATATATACCACAACGATTGAGTATGTATATGGGGCAATATACATTGATTTGAATAATCATCATCTTATAAGCTATTATATATTTAGAATTAAGCAAGGGTCAAGTCTTATTGTTTAGCACATGTAATCTTTATAAAAGATCTCTTGATTTCATTATTTTTCCAATGAGTGTCTTATGTGTCAGAGCTTAATATAATTCATGATCGCGCCAAATCGGTCCGTAAAGGGTAAAGTCGTAACAATGAATATTTTGTTATTCTCAAAACTCAGATATAATTTGACCTTAATACCAAATATTAAGGAATAAAAGAATATCATATTACATAGTTTGGAGGTCTCTTGGTTGATAACATGTCGTAGCAATATAAGGTAGTTCCGTGACATGTTATTCCACTATATATACGTATCTATCTACATTATAAGCACGACCCAATAAATATGGTAGAAAGAAATGTGATGTGTTTGGCCACGGTCTGTGGCGATTACTAGGGCAGGGCACAAAAGTCTTTAGTGTGCCATACCTCATTTGTCCCACCCCTCTTCGATTAATTTCAACCACTAACATCTAACGAAATTTAAATTAAATAAAAATTAATCATTTCCTACGGTCAATGTATATATACATATATATAGATTACTCATTATTTGAGAGATGAACAATAATGTGACCGTAGTATTTAGGCCCGACAATAGTGCAGTTATGCCGACTTATATCATAATTGCACCATAATTTTTATAATATTTTTCTATATATTATTACCGTAACTATTGTCTATTATTGTGTGATATCGCGCGCGATCATATTCATAATCAGTAACCACGTGTCTTAAATCTTAATAGTTGAACTAGTAAATTTTGAGCCAGGCCTAATCCAGGAGCCCATTATGCCAAGCTTTCAGTCTTGGGTGTTTTTCTGTTATTAGGCTTGCTTTAGGCCTTTTTCGATTTGTTCTTTATTTGTTTTGGACAGTATTGTTTTGTTTGTGGGCTTTAGGGTGTTCCTTCTGAACCTTGGGGACTCTTTTGTATTTGTTGCTTCTTGAGACCCTTTATATAGCTTAGGATTGGTGTGGAGAGGGGGCCAGATGAAGGAACCCCCCTCTGTGAAACCCGAATCGCTGCCCATTTTCTGTTAGGGTTTTCATCCCTTCATCTTCTCTGTTCCACACCACCATATCCAGAGTTTATCATGGTATCAGAGCCCTAATCCGGCAATCTCCATGCCGTGCTCTTGATCTTGGTTACTTCGTTTCCGTTGGATTCTTGCCTCTTCGCTGTTTGCGATTCGTGATTCGCGAACCGCGACTGTTGGATTCTTGCGACTCTTCGCCTCCGACGCTCCGTCTTCCTCACATCTTGCACGATCTCCCTTACCATGGCTGGAGAAAACTCAGGTTCTGATCCTCTGAAGGATGCCCTCTCAGATCCTTCCAATTCTGCAACCGGTAAGGGAGTTATAGGCCTCTCTGCCTATCCTGAGGTACATGCACACCATCCTCTTTACTTGCATCCCTCTGATAATGCTAGCCTTAGCTTCGTCGCGACCAAACTGACCAACTCTGATGATTACCCTATGTGGAGCCGTGCTATGTTTATTGCTCTGCATGGAAAGAATAAATTGGGCTTTGTTGATGGTAGTTTGACTCGTGATAGCTTTGATGATTCTCTGCGTGATTTGTGGATTAGATGTGATATGGTTGTTTTTGGCTGGATCTTGAGTTCTGTCTCTCGTGATGTTGCGAATAGTATTATGTACCAAACTAGTGCTCATCTAGCCTGGACTGATTTGAAAACCAGATTTGATAAGAAAAATGGATCAAGAACTTTTCAACTGCACAGAGACATTGTTCTTTGCCGGCAAGGTCTCGATGATGTGACCACCTTTTTCACCAAACTCAAGTTTCTCTGGTCTGAATATGACTCTATTTGCGCCTTACCTTTTATCTCTGGGGAAGCTTTTCAAAAACACCTTGACCACAAAGACAATCAACGTCTTTTCAATTTTCTAATGGGGTTGAATGATACTTTTTCTGCCATAAGGAGCCAACTGCTTTTACTTGATCCTCTTCCCTCTGTAAACCAAGTTTATAGTATGCTGATTCAGGAAGAGAGTCATCGAGTGGTTTCTTCTGATGTGTCTTTGAACACCAACCCCATCTCTGCCAATGTCAATGTCAATGGTGAAAAACCCAAACGTTTTCAAAATCCCAACCTTGAATGTGACTTTTGCCACAAGAAAGGTCACTTAGCTGAGAGATGCTATGCCAAAGGCTGTGAATATTGTAAAAAGAAGGGGCATGTTATGGACAACTGTTTTAAGTACAGAGATTTTGTAAAGGGAAAGAGTTCTGGTCCAAAAGGGAATGTTGCCTCCTCTGGAATTGGTAGCATCTCTACTGAGCCTCAGAACTCTAACCTCAATCCTCCTTTACCATCTGATCCTATAATCTCCTTTACTCAAAGCCAATTTGAAAAGTTTTTGCAAACAATGGGGCGTGGCAGCTCCTCTGTCTCTACTGATTCCACCTCTCATGGTATTCAAGCTAACACTGCTGGTATATCTCTTTCTAGTATTTCAAATCTTATTTCAAATCATTGGATTTTGGACTCTGGGGCCACCAACCATATGACAAATCGTGCTGACTGGCTTGAAAATTTTAAAACTATTGATGGACCTAAAGTTCAATTACCCAATGGTTTGAATTGTAAAGTTTCTGGAATTGGCACTCATTCCTTATTTGAAAACCTGAATATTCAGAATGTCCTTTATATCCCTGATTTCAAATATAATCTTATTTCTGTTCAAAAACTTACAAAGGATCTGAAATGTTCTATTATTTTCTTTTCCAATGTTGCCATTTTACAGGACCTCTCAAGTGGGAGGGTCTTGGGGAATGGGAGAGCTGATTCTGGACTCTACTTTTTTGATTCTTTTTGTAATAAATCCAAGATTGTTAGCTTGAATACTTCTATTTCTAATGATCCTGGTCTTTGGCATATGAGACTAGGCCATGCTTCTATGAAAACTATTCATTACATTGATTCTCTTAATACTTTGAAAATTAAAGATGCAGATATTCATGACTGCACCATATGTCCTCAGGCCAAGATCACTAGACCTAGTTTTCCTTTATCTGATTCTAATGCCAAAAATATTTTTGACCTTGTTCATGCTGATGTATGGGGACCCTACCATTCTGTAACCCATATCAATAAAAGGTTCTTTCTTACCCTTGTTGATGATTTTTCTAGAACCACTTGGGTTTACCTTATGCAATTCAAGTCTGATGTATATCTTATTCTAAAGAACTTCCTTGCTATGATTGAAACTCAATTCAAAACTCGAATTAAAATATTTAGATCCGATAATGGTGGTGAATTTTTCAATGATCAAGTTCGTTCTTTATTTTCAAACTTGGGTATTATACATCAGTCTAGTTGCTCTTATACACCACAACAAAATGGTAGGGTTGAACGTAAGCATAGACATCTTTTGGAAGTTGCAAGAGCCCTGAAAATTCAAGCCAATGTTCCCAACAAGTTTTGGGGTGATTGCATTCTTACTGCATGTTATTTGATCAATCTTATGCCTACACCTATTCTGAATGGGAAATCTCCTTTACAAGTTTTTAAAGGGTCTTCTATTTGTGTTAAACATTTGAGGGTTTTTGGATGCTTAGCTTATGCAAAGAATCTGTTGGTTTCAGACAAATTCAGTTCTAGGGCCATCCCCAGTATCTTTCTTGGGTATTCTGAAACTCAAAAAGGATACAAGTTGTTTGATCTATCAAATGAAAAATATTTTGTTAGCAGGGATGTAATCTTTAAGGAAAATATATTCCCTTTTTCTAATTACAAACCTGATTTGTCTCCCATTTTCTTTGAGCAACCACCCTCAGATGTTGTCTATGATTTTAATTTGCCTTATGATTCTGAGACTACACACAAGTTTGACCCTTCTGTCCAAACTTTTTCCCATAATGATGATAGTGTTTTTCCTCTACAAAATGATGAAACTGTCAAAGTTTCTGATGCTTCGGCTGATGCTTCAAATGATGAGGTCACCCAGACTTCTGATGACAATTTCTCAACAAATCATCCTATTGTTAAAACTACTAAGTCTGGCAGGGTTATTAAACCTCCTATTTGGCAACAATCTTATCACATGAGTTCTAATATGATTAGATATCCTATTAAAAATCACATCTCTTATCATATGTTGTCTAGTCCCTACTGCTCTTTTCTATCATCCGTTTCCAGGATATCTGAACCTAAGAGCTTTGAGGAAGCATCACAGGATCCTCTATGGATAGAAGCTATGCAAAAGGAGATTACTGCTTTGGAAGATAATGGAACTTGGAAATTAGTTCCACTTCCCCCAGGTAAATTTGCTATTGGTTCAAAGTGGGTTTTTAAAATTAAGTACAAATCTGATGGCAGTATTGAAAGATATAAGGCTCGGTTAGTTGCCAAAGGTTTTAAGCAGAAATTTGGAATTGATTACAATGAAACTTTCTCTCCTGTTGCTAAGATGAATACTGTCAGAACTGTTCTTGCTTTAGCCTCTATCAATAATTGGCCCATATTTCAAATGGATGTCTACAATGCGTTTTTGCAAGGTGATCTTTTTGAAGAAGTTTACATGTCTGTTCCACCTGGTTTTGAAAAACATCATAATCTTGTCTGTCATTTACAAAAATCTTTATATGGTCTCAAACAAGCTTCTAGGCAATGGAACATAAAATTAACTGAGGCCTTGGTTTCATCTGGATATTCTCAATCTAAAGCAGACTATTCTATGTTCATCAAAACTAATGGAACAGACATTGTGATTTTACTTGTCTATGTGGATGATTTGCTTATTTCTGGCAACAGTATGAAACTGGTTACTGAACTAAAGTCTGTTCTTGAGCATAATTTCAAAATGAAAGATCTTGGAGATTTAAAATATTTCCTTGGAATTGAGGTTGCTAGATCTGATAAAGGAATTGTTTTAAATCAACGCAAATATGCTCTTGAACTTATTTCTGATGTTGGGTTATCTGGGTGTAAGCCCATGAAAACTCCTATGGAAAACAATTTGAAATTGACTACTGCTGCCTATGATGATCATTTTAAGATTAATTCCTCTGATGTTCTGTTGAATGATGTTAGTTCATACAGAAGATTGATTGGTAAGTTGTTGTATCTGACAGTGACGAGGCCAGATATTGCATATTCTGTCCAGCATCTGAGTCAATTTCTTAACAATCCTAAAGAGTCTCATTATCAAGCTGCTCTCAGGATTGTTAAGTATATAAAAGGTGAGCCAGGTAAGGGTATTCTATTGTCATCTGCTTCTGCTCCTGTGCTCTCTGCTTACTGTGATTCAGACTGGGGGAGTGATGTTTTGGATAGAAAATCTGTGTCTGGGTACATTGTGTTTATTGGTAACTCTCCTGTTTCTTGGAAGGTCAAGAAGCAGTCAACTGTTTCTCGATCTTCTGCTGAAGCTGAATATATTTGTATGGGTAAGACTGTCACTGAACTCATTTGGTTAAACAGGCTTTTGGGAGAATTAGGTATTAAAACAGACAGTCCTATACCACTCTTTTGTGACAATAAGGCTGCTATTCAGATCACTTCTAATCCTGTTTTTCATGAGCGTACAAAGCATATTGACATTGAATGTCATTTTATTCGTGATATGTTTATCAAAGGATTGATTGTGCCAAAATATGTTAAATCAGAAGAACAGTTAGCTGACTTGTTTACTAAGTCTTTGTTAGGACACCAGCACCATTATTTGTCTTCCAGGATTGGAATGAAGAATATATTCTCAGGGGACCTTGGGGATTCGAATATCCCTTCAAGAGATGTCCAAGATGCTCAAGCTTGTGGGGGAGTTTCAAGACTTCAAGCTTGTGGGGGAGTTTTGAGCCAGGCCTAATCCAGGAGCCCATTATGCCAAGCTTTCAGTCTTGGGTGTTTTTCTGTTATTAGGCTTGCTTTAGGCCTTTTTCGATTTGTTCTTTATTTGTTTTGGACAGTATTGTTTTGTTTGTGGGCTTTAGGGTGTTCCTTCTGAACCTTGGGGACTCTTTTGTATTTGTTGCTTCTTGAGACCCTTTATATAGCTTAGGATTGGTGTGGAGAGGGGGCCAGATGAAGGAACCCCCCTCTGTGAAACCCGAATCGCTGCCCATTTTCTGTTAGGGTTTTCATCCCTTCATCTTCTCTGTTCCACACCACCATATCCAGAGTTTATCAGTAAATTCGTATTAGAGGTGTCCTTTTTTTCTTTTATACTTGCACTGAAAATCAGATTACGGATTTTATTTGTTTCAAAATATTATTATTAATTCAACTATTAAATTAAATTAATCATTGACATCCGCATTAAAACCCTAACTGAATTATTATGTAGACATATTAATAATACATGATCACGGTTAATGTGAGGTGTCACCAAACCTACATACATTTTACAAAGAAACAAAGGACACGTGTGAGGTGTCACCAAACAAGTTAATAAATGAAACTCTTATTATATTTTAATTTAATTTGGCCCTATGCTTAATTAGAAAGTCGAAATGCCTTATTTTGCCAAAATTCCTACACGCGCACACACACAGCTCATGCTTATCTACAAAGTACACTATATAGGACCACAGACAATATCGGGTCCATTCCACCATGCATCGTCGTCGTTTTGCCCCAATCTTTTTCGAACGAAAAATATGGACTAATAATTATACCAAAAAAAAGAACAAAATTAATTAAAGTGTATTTATTATTCAAAAATCACACTTATCCACCCAATTCTATCGCATTATCAACATAATTAATTTTCATATGCTAATTACGTTATTTATCATATCGACAATTCCCATTAACAAAAAGGATTCTATATAGTAGTCCTACAAGGGAACGTGTCCAATAATGGAAGAAGAAAATCATATGATTTAATGAAGTGAAGACATGATTATTGAGTCAATTAATACATTCATTTCCCCTCTTAAACATATTAGGAATTGTCCACATACATCAAGCGGAGTGATTTAATATGTGTTGATAAGTAATTATAATAATATTTGATACAATAATAAATATTAATCAAATTTATTGAATTTCTATGTATTATTTTATATCCAAAATAATTTTTAATAAATTAAAACGTTTCATTATAGAGTATTTTGTTATTAAGCATCAATTACAATAATATTTAACTAAATCTCTGGACTTGTGAGTTAGAAAAAGATGAACAAATTAGTATGGTCTAATATGAAATTTAATAATAATAAGCTGCAAAAAAATATTAAGTATGTAATATAATGTTTCGCAAAATTATGTAATATAATATAATATAACAGTTCCATTTTTTATCATGAAACTAGGTCAGCTTTTAAAAGAAAATTTATTTAGAGTCAGAATTTTATTCATTAAGAGTTGTGATCTGCAAAAATCTCCTGATAATATTCATAAATAATCTCGGTGCGAATTAGAATTGGTTTAAATGTAAAATACTTATATTATAAGTAGCGTCCTCATAATAAATTCTCCTAAGTCCGCACCGCTAAAAAAACAAAACAACAAAAAAATTAATGTTTGGCAAAATAGTAATGATGCTGTCTGTCTGTGGAATGGTTACCACACGTGTGACGTGTTAAATGATGATGCTGACACGTGGGCCATTAGACGCACGGTGAGGAGTAGGTTGGACTTTGGAAGGAAGAAGGAAGGAAGCAAGAAGTGATGGCTTTCCATTCCATTGTGCAGTGTCTAATAATATGTCCATTAGTAGTTATCCTATTACCATCTACCATTTGTCCACGTCAATTATTGGTTTGGTGACATGTCGGATCTAAATTTACATTTCTGTAATAGACTTCATGTTAAAATGAAGGGTTAAAAATGTCTTGTTTTTTCAAAATTAGACTATGACTAGATCAATTGGATCTAGGTTTCAACTGGACCCAATGTTCTATTGAATTTGTTTCTAGATTAATTTATATTAGGAATAAAAAATAGGTAAATTAATTGAATAAAATGAATATTGGAATGTATGTCACGTGCAAGGCACATGACACTTAAAACTCAACTAACAAATGAATAAAAAGTCTATAAACTGCCAAACGTATTACACTAAAAATCAATTAAAAAAATATTGTATTGAAAGTCAATTTTGTTCACACGTATTGTACCAGAACACCATTTAACCATAAAATGAATGGTTAAGTTTATGAATAATATGTAAATAAACATAGTGTTGGATTACACCATTATGTGAATCATACGAATCACGTAAATTTGGATGATGTGGTGGATGTGATGTAGTAGTTTATATATTTTTTTTAAAGGAAATTAAAAAAATAAAAATAAAAAACTTAATTCGGCCTAAGATACTAACTTATTGTACTTCTTCTATAGGAGTTAGGTCCGAATCAATTAGTATCTTAGGCCGAATTAGTTAGTATCTTAGGCCGAATTAAGTCAATGTCATTACGTGATGACATTAACTTGCTCTTTTCTAGTTCTACTCAAGTTAATTAATGTCAATGTCGGCCCATATATTCCATAATTAGTCTACAGAGCACATCAATATTATTGGGCCTAAAACAAGTCCTTAATAGTGATTATTAAACTAATTGATTGGGCTAATATTCTGAACCTGCCTCCCTCGTGGCCAATGCAGGCCCATTTAGCTGAAGTTCACTTCTCATTGATCTTGTTTGTCCTGAATGGCCCAGCTCAATCAATGAGGTAATGGTGGGTGAAAATCTAATAATTATTTTTTTATATTATTTGTCGCTATGATTAACCGTATAATTATAATATTGTATTTTGTATTCATAATAATTATGATATTGAATTATACTAATAATTATAATCGCCAAAATATATATATATAAAAGTCGTTATTTCTATATTATTTTTAGTAATCTTATCAATCATTCATCGATATTGATAACATCACTTATTCACTCTCACTCCCACAATCTCACTCTCGATAGTATTGTATTAGTTTTGATTTCTTGTATGTTTAGTTTGAATTGCTTTTATATACGGTTGAGTTTGAAATTCGATTGTTGTAATTTTTTATAGATTCATACTTACTGATATAATTATCGATTATGTATAGATACAGTTAAAAAGAAATATCGGTAAATGGGTAAATCTTGGTAAAAAGAAAAAATCAATGTTATAGTTATGGTACTAAAAAAATTGTACATTTTAATAGTTGGCCAAAACAAATAGTTTTAATTATGGTTCTGATATAATTAAAAAAAATATAATATAATTATTATTAGTGGTAGTCTTATCAAAACTTCCCCGTTGCTCGCCCTAACCGCTAAATCATTACATGGTTAATTTTATTAATAACTAGGAAAAACTCCGCCGTTGACCAAAATTCAGATAGGGACATGAAGTTAATAAGTGTCTCAAAGTATAAGAACACGCATAATTATTGACATTAATCATGATACATGGTCATCATTAATTTCTTAATCCAATTGTTATCTTAATAATTTCATCACCGTCCCCATAATTCCCCTAACTAACATGCATGCTTCTCTCTCTAGAAATAAAGAATTTCAACAACAAATCAATTATCGATCCCAATAAATAAATAAAATATATTATTCACTTGGTCCAAGTTAAGCCAAGCAGCTTCCCTGATTCTCTCTCTTTATAAATATAAAATATAATTATAATTATGTATATATAGATACTCACTAAATGTAATAACTTCTTTTTTTTTGGCCAAACTAAATGTAACAACTTCAACTGTGAACAAAGAAATAAATTGATTGTCATCATTTTTTTAGCAATATTTATCTAATATTTTAGCTGAAAAATAAAATGTTGAACAATTTTACCATATTACATAATTATATATTTGTAAATAATATAGTTATATATATGTGTATTAAACAAATGTCACAAGTGGAAAATAATGCTTTATCTATATAATTATTAATTATTATACATATATGGGTATGTAATGTATGACCAGCAGCAAATGCGGATCTTCCATTGGAGGAAGGATCTGACATCAAAGTAAGAGAATCTGCAGACTTCAGTCAAACATGGCAAGTAGTTATACACTTAATTATAACTTTATAATTGCCATATATTATATACTTAATATTATATATATATCCATACCCGATAAAAAGTTATTTTCTGTACCTATTCTCATCACTTTCTATATTTTATTGAAACTATATATACACATACCCGAAAAATATCTATCTTTTTTTTTTTTTTTAGTTTTATTTAAATGCTGATTATACCATTTTGCATAATAATACGCATTTAAAGTCAGAAACTCTGGAATGAATTTTAATTTTCAAAATTACTGATTGGGTCACGGGTAATACATGAAGTCCCTTTACTAATAGTTTTTTTTTCCCAACATAAATAGGAGCTATAGTTACATGTTTAATAAGATATCCATTGATATAGTTGTTATATAGGGTTAGTTTTTAATATAAATAAATGAAGGACCAAATGGAAAGAAAAAGGTGCGGATTAGTTTATAGAAAAAGGGAAAAGTTGAGGGCCCAAAATGTGAAGAAAGTAAAGTTTGGAGGGGAAAATGTTGGGATTTAAAAAGATGAGTGGGATGCTAAGCAGCGGCGCACATGGGATATGGTTGGAGGGAAGGTAGACACGGCCTCCTTTGTGGGACCCACACTTCCCCCCTCCCCATGTACTTCACCACATGCTATCACTTCCTCCAGTCCCTCCACTCTGAGTCTGAGGGGAGATATTTATACGGTGCATCCGATTTATAGTGTATCCTCTGACCCGTACTTGTGTTGTGACTTGTGTGTTTCTACTTCTAGTATGAAAGTTTTGATACTACAAATAAACCCATTACTTTGGTTTACTTTGTAAAAGTACCTCAAAAAAATTAGACTTATTCCGGAAAAAAAAAAAAGAATATGGTTTAAATTCATGAGTTCTAATAAATCAAGTTAGTACCGACATCGGTGATATAATGGTTAAAAATGTTTAACCCCCTTGTAATTTGGCTTTGAAGTCTCAAGATCGGAACTCATCGGGAAATCACATCGTGGTGACCTGATTAAAATATCAGGTCTCGCCTAACTCACATATCGCGACAAGCATAAGAGGATGTGAGTAGATTTGAGTTTAAGACGTCGACCTCTTAACTATATTAGACTGCTTGTGGTGCGACGTTGACATTATGCGCTGATTGTTCGCGGAGTCTGGTAAAAAAAACTCATATTATGAGTAGAAGAGACATAAGTTAAATAAAACAAAATAGTTAAACGACACGTGGATATAATAATAAGGATATATATATATCGATAATGCGTGACAAAGTGTTTATTTTTTTTTTTTTACAATTTATGAGCATTATATGCACTTCTATAAAGCTACCATGATAATTAAAAAAAAAACATGAAAGAGAATATTGACATTGCTACTTTAGATCATATATGATCAAAATGCAGTTCTACATCTATATATATGGTTGTATTTCGAGTAATTTTGTCTATAACCTATTGCTTTATTCTAATGCTAGAACACGACATATAGTTGTTAATAACAGAGTAATTTATTTACATTAAAAAAATAAAATTAGCCACGGCCGACAATATATTTGCCACATGTACATGGCAATACGTTGAGACTTTTACACATAGTTAGATAATTAATTAAGTAATTAATTAATCGCGGTCCTGCAGGCATGAATGTGGGTGATAGAGAATATATATGTGACGAATTTATATTAATATAATTAATGTTACCATCAAAATGGACCCGAAATCCTTAAATACGTACCGAGTGGTATAATAAGAAGATAGTATAGCAAGCTGGAATGAATGTAATGAAAGATATCAAATAGACAAGTGAGGACATTGAAGCCACTTATGTATCGTAATATCACATCCCCTATTTAATTCGGGACGGGTCGTACCTGGCAACTACGATCGATCGATAAGAAACGTTTGGTCCAACCCGAAATACGTATTTATTGCCCCGACACCTAAGCGTATTCTATATATCTAATTTCATTTTCTGATACATAATATATAGGACAAGAATATTTGTCCCTATACATAACCAAACCATGCATAATTAATATTTCTAGGGGGTTTTGTACAAAATGTTAATAGAGACCGTTGTGTTTGATTAGGACAAGTGACAATATGTAACATGAGATGATACACCTATATGCATATGACACATTAACATGTCTACATTGCATAAACAAGTTTCACCAAGATTAATGATATCTGATCTGTTTAGACATGATTAATATAATTTAAACTCGTCATAAACTTGATATATATGTACATAATATATATATATAGTTGTGGAGGTTCTTTGGATATAGCATCGTCGCAGCGTGTTGTCAGACACAGTAACTAACAGTCAACAAATTGACCGTCAAACTATCGCGCAGTTGCCAACTGCGCAGTAGATTAAAATCATAATTACTACATATGAAACTAAACTCTTGATTAAATTGCCACCGCGCACTTGCCAAGTGCGCAGTTAAGTATTTTGGTTTCTAGAAAACTCAAAAACAAATATATGTGTATTTGAGTTACCAAAATTGGATAATTAAGTAAAAAAATTCATTTATTTGTTAGTTCTGTTTTGTGTGTCTGTTTTCTCACTCGTTGCAATATATAGTTTTATATTTGACTGGTTCTTTCATTTGTAAAACTTGGGGATTAAACCTTTTAGCTTAGGTTGGATTTTCTCTTTTTAGTGTTTATTATTATAGGTGAAAGGGGGGCTAGATGAAGAAAACTTATCTGCAAATACTTTTTTTTTTCCTCTCCACACAATTAGAGTTTGTCATTACAATTTCAATATGGTATTAGAGCACAGAGAAGCGTTATTACCTCGTGTTTTCGATCATTATTCACGCTCAGGTTATCATCTTCACTGTCTTCGAAGTTTTTTCTTCTTGGCTAGGTCGCTTTTGCTGCATCTCTGTTTCTGACGGTTCCTATTCTTACGAATCGTGCTTGGAGCGACGTCGTGGTGGTTTTCCTATCACGAGTCCCCCGATATTCTGTTGTTTGGTCCGCGATTTCTGAATCACGCCTTTCGAGCATCTTCATGAGGAATTAAGTGACGATCACTTTCTAATCTTTAGCCTCTTCATCTTCTTGAAAGTCGTTTATATAATTACCTCAAAGATTTAGTAATCAAAGGGAGATGGTTCTAGAAATGTTGTTTGCCTATTACGTAAATTCTTTTATAGGTTTAAAATAGGCTTTTAGATAATGAAATTTAAAATTGACATGTGGCTTATTAGAGGCTAGTTTTGTGCAATCTTTTTTTTATTATTCACTATTTACTAAACGTGATAGCGATTAGTTGGTTATTATATTGGTTTATGTTGATAATGTGCTAATTACTAGAAATGATAAAATGATTACGTCTGAACTTAAACATGAAGAATTTTGGAGATTTACAATATTTCTTAAGCATTGATAGTAAATTCTAAAAAAGGCATTATACTTTGTCTAAAAAAAATATATACTTGAGTTAATATCTTGAGACTAGTTTGGCTGATGGCAAGCATGTTAAGACTCGAATATTAATCTCAAATGACGTGCAAAGATATTATGATTTTCTAGAAATTAATCAAGATGACTCACCCCTACATGATCGAAACTTTATATCGAAGGTTTAGAAGAAAGTTCTTATAACTGACAATTATAGATTTAATATTTCTTAGATTGTGCAACATTTGAGTCCGTTTTTGCATAATCTAAAGAAATCTCATTTGAGGCAGTCGTGAGGTATCTTACTTTTTCTGCATAAGCTAAAGAAATCAGTTATATTAAGTCAGCACCTTTTAAGGGTATCCTACTTTCTTCTGCTAGTGCCCACATTTAGAAGGCTGATGTGATTCAGATTAGGGTAATTGTTTCGAAATCAGAAGATCTTTTATTGGTTAGGTTTTTAAGTTAGGCGAGTCTCTTATTTTTTTTAGAAGGTTAAGAAATGATACAGATTATAAATCTTCTATTGATGCCGAGTATATGACATGCTGTTGTTGAGGTTCTCTGGCTTCGAGGGTTGTTAGCTGAATTGGGTTTTCCACAACATATTGCTTCAATATTACATTGTGATAATAAAACAAAAAATTAAAATAGCTAACAATCTCATTTTTCACAAGAGGAGCGAACATACCCAAATAGATAATGCTTTTCTAAGCAAATTATGTTTAATTGTTCTGTTAATTCGAGTTTTCTATGTTAGGACACATGATCAGGCAGTAGATTTATTCACCAAGGCATTGCCAACTCCACAACATCATTACTTGGTCAACAAACTTGGTATAAAGAACATTTTTTCTATTACTTTTACTAAGGGACTTCCATCTACAATTTTTACTTAAATGTAGCTCGCCTCTTTTTAGGTGCAAAGCAATGCCAAACTAAAATAGCCAACAAGTATTAGCTCTTCCTGAAAAGGAGGTGATCCAACCACACTATTTAGTACTTGAGGGTGAGTATCGAGATTCTTTAGGTATCAATTGGATTACATCTTATTTTGTGCCTTCTTTATTTGTTAGTTCTTTTGTGGGCTTGTGTGTTGTTTTTCTTGCCAAGTTGTTTAGTTTGTAATGTTTAAATTTTATTTTTATGATACGATTGATTCCTTTCTTTGTAAAATTTGGAGGTTGAACCTTTGAAACTAGGCTTGGTTCCCTTTATTAATGTTTATAAGGTGAAATAAGGTTAGATGAAAAAAATATGTTAATGTTCCGCAATTGCTCTTTTCCTCTCCACATAATTAGGGTTAGGGCTTACTACTGAGAAATAGTGTAAACTTCGACATCTCAGTGACAAGTTCTGATTGTCTCTATAGTAAAAAGCAGACATAAAGTTGACTTTAATTACATACTCTATCATTATCTTTTGATTCGGAATATGGCGAATGCTGTTTCAGATCTTCTATCAATGCTCCTTACTATTTCATTAATATATTTTATGCTCTAAATTAAACTTGTCATGTTGTATCAAGTTATCCCGTAACTTTACGACATGTTTGGTTTGTGGAATTGGAATATAAATAAGGAATGGGTAATCACTCTGATGTTGTTTGGTTATTTAATTGTGTGGAATAAGTATTTTCAATTCCTAATTTTAAAGGAATACATAATCCTAGCCTAACCACCAAGATTAACTAATCCAAGTATGTTGAAATTAAGAATAAAAATAAAAAGACAATTTTAAACTTACATTTTAATTGAAATTACAAAGCTCACCCACCGTCGCTCGCTCGCCAGCTGCCGTCCCCCCGCCCTTCGTCGCTGCTGCCGTCGCTCTCCCTCCGCTGCTAGTTTCATTTTTTTAGTATTGTTAAATTTGTTAATATATATGGCTAAATGGTATATCCGTTAATTTGGGCTTATTTCATTTCTTTATTAGCCAAATATTGAATTTGGAATCTCTCATTCCATATTTATCATGTGAACCAAACAATATCGTGTTAGTATTAATTATTTCATATTCATGTTCCATATTTTTTATTCATTATTCCCTATTTCACGAGCCAAATATGCCGTTAAAGTCATTATCATAATTGTATCACATAATTTTATTATTTGTTAATAATCACGTTGTGTTCGTATAGGATACGTTATGCACGATTATTGCAAAGTGAAAGCTACTTAAGAGCGATTATACATACGACGTGATTACTGACGCAATACGATTCAACTACATACATATGACACGATTAGCCCTAGTACCGAAATTTGTTTTGCTAGAATCAAATTAAAGTGAGTACTTTATACATTGAATAAGTTAACGGTCTTAATTATACATATGAATTGTTCAAAAATCACTTGCATATATCACATTGTATCTACACCCACGTGTCAAAACCCCATAGGTTTGAAGTCGAAAAGAGCAATACACCCTATGGTATGTCAAAATCCCACTAAGCCCCCCTAACCCATCTATCTTTATTCATTTGACCTTAAACTATGATTATCCTCAAAATAAAACTCATACCGCAATAATGCAAATTCCATCTAATCATATATACCATCTTTACTTTAGTATATATATATAGCGGTATTTAGAATTATTAGTTATACGTACAAAACTGCGATACATATTAAACGTATATACATCGTGTCGGCATAGTCATTCCTATGTCGACAAAGGCCAAAGGGAATGGTGAAAGATATTTCAGACGAATTATGGTAAATTTATGTATCTAGACATGAAAGACAAGGTTCAATTATTAAGTGAATGTTAAATTTTATTTTGTTTTTATTATATTTAATTTACGAAAAGCGCAGGGATCAAAGGATAAAAAAAAATAGTGATTTAGTGGTTAACAACGTTTGTACTCATATAGTTTGATTCTATAGTCTCAAATTTGACATCGGATAGTCACGTCGCGATGACATGATTTAAGAATATCAGCTCTCGTCTGAATCATATACCTCGTCAAGTATAAGAGAAGACGATTAGAATTGTACTTAACATTTTTTTTTGTTTGCTCGAAAGAATTGTACTTAACATACCAACTTCTTAACTATACTATAGGCTGCTGGTACGGCTACGTTGACGGGGTCAATACATGTGTCAGTTGTTCACTAAGTCTGGTCGGATAGTCTCGGACATAAGATGATGCAAGTAAAACTAGAATTAAGTGGTCGACATCTTGACTATACTAGGTGTTAGGATCAATTATCACAACACTCACAAACGTTAAGAAAGAAAACAATAGAGAAAACACGATTTTACGTGGTTTGGTCAATTTAACCTACATCCTAGGGCAATGGCGACTGGCGATTTTATTGATTGTCTCTACATCACACTTTTACAGAGAATAAAAACCCTATATATAGTTGTGGAGAATAATACACGCGATAATCAGGATCCATAACTTAACATTAGGCTGCTAATGGGATTACGTTGCTGGAGCTAATGCATGCGATTGTTGTTTACTAAGACTGGTCGAAGAAAATCCATACCGTGAGCAGGAGAGCTCGAAAATTACGCTGTAACTATGGTCTAGTCGAAAAAAACCCTCATAAAGTGAACAAGAAAGCCTGAACACATTACGTAACGGGATGTGTCTATGGTCACCACCACTATTTTTTTTTTCATAAACAAAAACAAAAAAAACAGAAGGGAGCCACAATTATGTCAAATCAATTTTTAGTTTCAAAATATTTTTAATTACTATGAATTAATTTAAATTTTGAATGATGTGGTGAAACCTTATTCACTAGTTTTCTCCATTTGATCAAATTATAGCCACCAAATCAATATATAATCCATTTTAACCTAAATAAATAGTATCCAAATTCCTTGTGAAAAAATATCTCTAAAAAATTGTCATTTTCGTATGAAAAAATATATTTCTTAATAATACACTAAAGAAGTATCTCACAATTATTAAATAAGAAAAAAATACCACCTTAACAAATTCTACAAAATATATTGAAGAAAACAAAAATTAGCTGCATGCATCTAATATTTGTACTCTGCTAGTGCTAAACACAAAATAAACACTATATCCAGAAAGCGAAAGGAACAGTATTACTGAGGGCTACTGACTCCTACTACTACTATATTACTGTACTATACTTCTAGTACATTTTTTTTTTTTTCCAAATACTTCTGATACATATTTCTTTTTATTTTTTTTCGCCGCGGGGAGTTTCAGGGTGGGACTGACAATTTTTCACACTACACGATAGCAACACGAACATATATGGAAAAAACCGTGCACGATATAATTTTCATGTTATGTTGTGTTTAGGTATCACAACAAGACACACTGAATAATGTTGTGCTACTAAGTGTAATTTTTTATAATATTTTTGAACAAATTTTATTTAATAGCTTTTAAAACTCCAGTTAATTATTTAATTTTTAGAGTTTATCAACCCTATATTACGAACTTATGAATACCGAGATATTAATTCATTTTTTTTGTTATATGAAGATCATTATTTTGATTTTTACTTAAAAAAATATTGTATAAAAATGTATCGCTGAATAACTTAACACAACACGATAACACAACACCAACACCAACACACACGATAAGCCTACCGTGTCGTGTTCGTGTTTGTAAAACGTGGCACGATAAGCTTATCGTGCATGTTCGTGTTCAATAATTTTAACACAACATGATTATTGGTATGCACGATAACACAAATTGTCATCCCTATTTTAGGCCCTATTTTAGGGTGACTTATCAGAAGGACAATGTCTGTAATATATTTGTTTTATACTTTGAATAATCTATACCCACATCAGATCAGGCCGTAAATAGTAAAACACTTATCAAAAATATTTTTTCATTTCTAAAATTTGATAAACTAGTACCGAAAACCTCTAATTAAAAGAAAAAAAAAATACTGAATGCTTATACCATATTAATTTATATATATATATATATATATATATATATATATATATATATATATATATATATATATATATATATATATATATTGTTTTCGCAATTTCAGATTGGGAGCGTCAACATTAAACACTATAATAAGGAGGCGTCTCCAGCGAGATTTGACCTCAAGTCGCCCCCAGGACAGAACGCGTTTTACCATTTGATCCAACCAACTTTCATCTATACCAGATTACATGATATAGTATACCACTTGTTTTTTTCACTTTATCTTCTTCTCCATATCTATCCCTGGCTGCATCCATTATAAGCACACACCCACCCACATACATAACCCTTTCCCCTATTTCATTCCCCTCTCTCTCCCAATAATAAAAAATATAAAAAGAGAAGCCATCATTGCTTATATATAAACACCACATCTAGAGAGAGAAAGCTAAGCAAAAGAGAAACAATGGAAGTTGGTCTGAAAATGATGCAGAGAGAAGAAGCCATGAAGATCAAGAAGGAGATGATAGATTATGAGGATACAGAGCTGAGTCTTGGCCTTGGCTTGGCCTTGCCTGGAAACAACAACACCAACACTAGTGGAGAAGGTGGAGCTTCTACTATGGTGAGGAAGAGAGGATTCTCTGAGACAGAGACCACCGTGGACCTCAAGCTCAACCTATCAAACACCTCCAAGCTGGATCATCATGAAACTCAACGTATGGATTCTCCCAAGAAGGAAACTAAAGCTCTCCTCCGTGATGATGATTCTGCATCTCACGCTGCCAAGCCTCCTTCCAAGTTTGTTTTGTTTTCTTTTCTTTTTTAAATAATTTTTTTATTGTGTGTGTTCTTGGTAATAATTTGGAGTTGGTAAAGTATAATATATTATTGAGCAATAAATGTTCAAATCTTTTTAACTAAAAATAATTGCAATAATATGTTTCTCAAGAATAAAATAACTTTTTTTTGGTGTTTTTTACGTTTTATTAAATGGAGTCGCTCAGATTTGAATATGTCCGTTCTAAATTACGTTTTAAACGTATATCTTAATTGATTGTGTTATGAGTTCAAACTTGTGAGTGATGATTTAGGACACTCTTATATATCTTTTAACATTGATTATTAGTTACTCCAACAAGGTTATAGTAATTATCATAATAATAGTACTAATAATAGAAATAATATGTCCAAATAATAATAATAATGTCATATAGAGGCCATAGCTAGGGTCTAGTTATATAGATGGCCTATGAGAGGGACTAGATCCAAGATTGGTAGGATCGAAACTTGAGAGTTTTGAGAAGAATTCTGTGATTTATATATATATATATATATTGGGAAAAATATCCTACTTCATTGAGCAATAATGAACACTAGCTTATATATATATATATACTAATTTATATTTTTAGGATTGCAGATATATATATCCACACATTTATATTAAACTTTGAAAAGAATAAACATAGAACAAGAGTAATTCAAGTAAAAACAACCTGATAAAACCTATAAATAAATAAAATGGAGAGTATATATGGTTGAACAAACTTTAATATATATTAGGATTTAATTTCACATATGCCCCGAAAAGAAGGAGATAATAAAATTATTTTATTTAATACAAATTAATATGTACATGAAATTAATATATTATTATGTATGTATGTATGTATGTATATAGGGCGCAGGTAGTGGGGTGGCCACCAGTGCGGTCATTCAGGAAGAACATGATGGCCGTCCAAAAGAGCAGCAAAGATGAGGAGTCGGCCACCGGCGCCGCCACAGGTGGCGGCGGCGCGTTTGTGAAGGTGAGCATGGATGGTGCGCCGTACCTCCGGAAAGTGGACTTGAAGATGTACAGCAGCTACCAGCAGCTGTCAGAGGCTTTAGCTTCCATGTTCAGCTCCTTCACTATTGGTATTTTTTTTAATTATTAATTAATTATACTTCTTGCTTTTTAATAAATAATTATTATTATAAATAAATTATAATATCCATGGAAAAAAATAATACGATAGTATGTGTTGCCCATGTTACGTAATAATTGACCTCCCCAGCCTTTTGTCTTTTTTTAACCCTAAAAATTATTGTTTTTTTGCCATCAACAACCCTAAAAATATATAGATTATTCTCAGCTCAAATTAAATTATAATAAAACTTCTAGAGAATTATATCAATTGTGTGGCAGTCTTGACCATGGTACGACTATGTTTGAATGATATGATTTGTAATTTTTAAAAATTTACAAAGTAATTAAGTATATAAACAGTCAGACTGCCACTACAATAAATTTAGTCATTTGTGAGAGATATTTAAACTTTTTGTAAGGAAATGTTGAAAAATATCTCTTATAAATACAATATTTAAAAAGATTAAAAGAGAATTAATCCTAATAAAAAGTTTGGTTAGAAACTTATGATGAAAAACTCTTATAAAATTTTGAGTTTTGAAAGAAATTTCCCTTTAAACTTAAAAAATCTCTTAAAAATTCTTATAATTTGTGAAGAATTACTTCTCTTGAAAAAAAAATATCGTCACAATTTACCAATTTTCTTATAATGCATTACGATTAGATCATTATTTTCTTCAAATTAAAATTCTATTTTAATTTGTTTGTCAATAATCAATTAATTGATGTTTGTTATAGTTTCGGAATCTCAGGACATGTGTTTACTTTTTATAAATAAAAATATGTAAAATTATTATGAATTTGCATGTGAATAGATGTAATAAATAATTGAGAGGTTGTGGATTATGATTGAATAATAATATTAAAAAAAAAATAGGAAGCTGCGGATCCCAAGGAATAATGAATGAGAGGAAGCTGATGGACTTGTTGAATGGGTCTGACTACGTACCCACTTATGAAGACAAGGACGGTGATTGGATGCTCGTTGGCGATGTCCCCTGGGAGTGAGTTCTAATTATTATTTCTCTTTTTATTTTATTTATTTATTATAATTATGTCTATAATATAATATAATAAATATATTTTTACTAATCATAAACTGTGATTATTAATTATCTACTCTAATAATTACATAATTTTCAGGATGTTTGTTGAGTCGTGCAAGCGTCTTCGCATTATGAAAGGGACAGAGGCAATTGGTCTCGGTTAGTAAAATCTTCCTATACTTTCATACCTAATATATGTAGCATGGGATTCACTATTAATACACATATTTAAAATAAAAATCTTTTAAAATCCGAGCTTTCACACTTCAAAAATTTTTATTTTATTTTTACTTTTGGGTACCTGAAATCATTTTATAGATGTTTGTAACGTATTGGACGGGTTCAGGTCACTTGCCCCACTCTTAATGCTCCAGATGGTATTGTGATTTTGACATGTGTACTTGGTGTAATTAATTTTATGTTTTTTTTTTATAAAAAATCTATTGGTTAACCCTAGAAGAAAAATATTAAATTTATGAACACGTGTTAAGATCTTAACAGTGAGACACGATCTGAGGTAGAAAGAGTGGAGCAGGTGATCTGAATTCGTGTTAGACATCTTTATTTTATTTTATTTATATTTGTATTTGATATCTCATTCATTTATTTATTTATTGCTGCAATTGAGTAACTGAAGTTTTGAATATCCATGAATGGCAGCACCAAGAGCCATGGAGAAGTGCAAGAACAGAACCTGATGAGTGAAGAAGGAAAGGGAACCCACATTGCTCCATATATCCATCCATATCCAATATCTGCATGGGAGTTTTCAGAAACCCTAATTAAAACATCCATGAAGAAGAAGAAGATGGAAGGTTATATTGAGCAGGGTGTGTTCACTCTCCTTTATATATATATATCAACCAGACTCTTAATTTCTTTCTGTACTGTTATTATTATTTTGATTATTATCATGCAATGTAATGCATTGATATGTTGTTGTTTGTTTGTAAGAAAAAAAGACAGTCGTTTTCATATGGTTTTGTATTGTTTTTATTTTATGGGCAGAAAACCTAGTAACTCATCTTCATGTTGTCGTGTCTCTTAATTGTCTTTCTCTGTTATGCTATATCTAGTGTTGTTTTTAATCAACTCATCATCGTGTGCTTTGATTTGGTTGCTTAGTAATAATAACATGTATTGTATTGTACTTACTATATGTCATGTCTCGGATTCTTCTACGTACATTATATTCAATTCAATGTAATGTAATAAATTTTTTTTTTTGGCCAATGTAATGTAATAATTATAATATGATGCTGCGATTCAACATATTAATTTTTAATCAAATGTATGAAATTCAAACCTCGCTCAAGTTTTGAAAAATAAAAAATATTCATAATTAAAATTCTATCAATTTACGGGCTGACTTAATAAAAATAGATTATATTATGATTTGACATATATGACACTGAGTGAAAAAAGTAGTGTCCTTTTTTTACTACTTACGTAGATGCATGCATGTCTAATGTCTTGTCAGAAAATGTTACCTCGATCGCTCCACGCCCGGACAAATATATCTGAGAGTTGAGTTGTGACCACCACTTTCCTCTTTCCATCGAGTGAATGACCAAACTAGGTTCTTTTTCGAAACTAATTCCCAAACTAGGCTTGTTCAGAAACTAATTCCCAAAATAGGTCTTTTCGTATTTTTAATAATATATATTATTTACTTTGCATCCTAAAGTTTACATTATGTTACAAATGAACCCTCAATCAGAATATAATACAAGAAAAAAAATTGAAAATTAAGAAGATTAAATATATGAAAAAAATAAAAATAAAATAAAAAATAATTAATGAACTGATAAAAATATACATTAAAAAATAATCAAACAAATATTTTTTTGTAGCTTTTAATTCTTAAAAAATATGTGAAATTAAAGGATAAAATATACATACAAAAATTAGTAAGTTTTAAACAAATTTGTATTGGCAAAAAAACAACATGTAATGATATAAAAGTTATTCATGAGAGTATGGAAAAAAATATACAAACTGAAATTCATCTTAAATTCATTCTATTGATTTTTAAAATTTAAATTAGTTTATTTGTTTTTTTTTTCGATTTCTAATTTTATAAATTTAACACGTTTTGTTTAGGGTTTATGTACCCTTTCATTTTTTATATTTTCGTACTTAAAAAATCATGAGTATTTAGTTTCTTTACATTTTATATCACAACTTTTTTTTTTTATAATTTATATATTTAGTATAATTTATTTTTACAATTTTTTTCACAATTAATAATTTATTATTTTTTAGTTTTAACTTTTACATATATTTACCATATTTTTTTTTTCAATTTTTCTAATATATTTCTCGTATCATTTCGGTTTAGGGTCAATTGTAACAAAATATAAACTTTGGGATGTAAAATAAAAAATATATCTAATTACAAAAAATAGAAAAACCTAGTTTGGGAATTAGTTTCTGAAGAAGCCTGTTTTGGGAATAAGTTTGCCAAACGAACCTATTTTGGGAATTCACTCCTTTCCATCTATCTTTTATATATCCAATACTAACTTAATCATAATATTACTACTAAAATAGTTACTATTATTTTAAGGGTTAAATAGTCTTTTGATGTCAAATATTTGACCAAAATTGATTTTTCATGGAATATATATATTTTTCTTTATAGAATTTTGGTGTCATACATTTGCATTTTATAGATTTTTGTGCATCTGTTAGTTGACCGTCAAATTTGAGCGTTAAGTATGCATGTGCAAGTCACGTGACTTCATTCGATGTAATCATCCAATCTTTTGATTTTCAATATTTAGTCACTAAAAAACCAAATCTACATGAAAGTTAGATCTCTTAATTATTATTATTATAACACGATTTTTGTTTTTGACATTTTTTTTTACTGACTTAATTACAATCACCCTACAATTCAAGTGGAAGGTAAGATTGGCACGCGTTGGACAAATTGAAGGGGGAAAAAACAATAATCACGACATGGTGTTTGGACGTGTTTTTTGACGATGTGGTTGGAAGGGAACACAAACATGTGCACATTGAATCGTACCCCATTTGCCTCTTTCAATATTCCGCGTGCAACTTGCAAGATTCTTTCCATCTTTGCATCAAATCAAAATTGCAATTTAATTGGTCGTAGACTATTTATAATTTTTGTAATTCGCTTACATCTCTTTAACCATATTGTTATTTACATCCTCTTTGATATTTCATTATTTGCAATAACTTTAACGGCCATTAACAATTTCCGTTAGTAGACGCGTGATGGGTTAAAAATATATTTTTTTTCTCTGCAACAGAAAAAAGACAAAGATGAAGATGAATGTAAATATGTAGTGAATTTGAAGTCTGATTAAAATATTAGATCTCGCCTAACACACATATCGTAAGATCTCGCCTAACACACATATCGTATCAGTTATAAGAGAGGCAAGCAAAACTAGACTTAACAGAACGGTCTCTTCCGTTATTCCTAGATTCAAAACCTCTTAGTGAGTTACATCGTGGTGATCTGATTAAAATATCAAATGCTAGACGCCCACATACCGCGTTAAACATAAGAAGAAGCGAGTAGAACTAAATTTAACGGGATGACCTCTTACCTTAGTCCCAGGTTCAAAACCCCTTAGAGAGTCACATCATGGTGACCTAATTAAAATGTCTCACCTGACCCACATACCGCGTCAACCATAGGCAAGTAAAACTAGACTTAACAAATCAACATCTTGACTATACAAGGTTGTTGATGGGTTATGTTGACGGAACTAGTATATGCGCTGGTTGTTTACTAAGTCTGGTCGGAAAAAATCACGGATCGAGAGCAAGAACCCGAACATTATGTAGTGAGAGAGAATAGTTTACCCTATTAAAAAAAATAAAAAAAATTGACACCACTCAACTGCATATAAGGATTAATTAAGTAATGAGCTTGAAAATTGGCAAAGTGGCGGTATCATCGACCCGAAATTGGACTGACTATATCCATGGTCCCTGGATCACATTAAATGGGAGGAGAGGAAGAATTATGAGATAGTAGCTGGCAACAATCAATTAAACAGATCAATTCCCATTTGTTTATCATCCACATGATATGATCACACTTTGCATTATTTCCCTCCATAATAACCCACCTCACAAATCTTAGGCACCCACCCCCACACACATTACAATTCACACTTCCAACTAAATCAGGATTAGCTGCCAAAATCAAATCATAATCCCTTTTCCAGATCCTAAATGTTCATATTTATTGACATCATTAAAAGAAAAATGAAAGAAGTTGGCTTCTAAGTTTACATCCTCATTTATTATTATCCACAAATTTATTCAACTATAGATGTAAAAATAATTTCACTACACGAAATTTTCATGCATTATAGTCGACTGACCTGATTATCAAATCCGCGTTTCTCTTTGATTCCATAATGAGCTCGGCGTTTGGACGATCATTGTATTCGATCTGCATTACAAAATTTACCAGACTGGTAAAAATATATTTTTTATAAATTTACCGAGTTAAGGTTATCGAATCTTACCCGCCATTGAGCAACATCAGGGGTTTTTCCTATATGAAATGAACATATGTAATTAAACCTCAGTTTAAACAGCTTTCTATCGAGTTTGATCAGACAATTTACAAGGAGTCGAGCTGTACCGGTGGAAATATGCCTCTTCAGAACACGGTGCATCGATTTGTCAATGTCAACTTCAATGAACCTATAAGATAATTCAAATCAAGAACTGATGTTTCAAGAAAGTACAAGAATAATTAATTTACTGCCAAAGATCAATATGACCAATCCCGAGCTTTAACTACGAGTTTTTCCTTGTTTCATCAGTGTTATTAACTGCAGCTTGTAGTTTTGAAGGTAGGCAAAGGAAAGGCCTTACCACTTCTCATCAAATATAGATGATACTTCCTTCCAAATTCCGTCCTCTAGCAGTATATAATTCCCTTCCACTATAACCACTTTATGTCTGCAACACCGAATATATTACTGCACGTCGAAAAGTGAAGTAGAAAAAGATGGGAATACAAGCGTGAGGCTTCAACGGTAATCCAAATAATCACTACTTGAGTCGGACAAACCACATTTTTAATGCCCATAATCCAAATAGAGACGAGTTCTTTCAACTATGGATATGTCACAGCAATAACAAAATTAGAAACTTAGTGAGCCAAAATACAGTGTTTTACTATGGAAAATGTTCCAAGACAATATGCAGATTCAGAAGTTCGAAGATCGTATACATGATCAGAACATCTAGCGACTTTTTATGAGAGTATATGAATTTTTCACCCAAATAACCGATCTGGAATACTTAAAGTCTTGAATACATAAATAATGATAGCCAAGTTTAATTAACCAATTTACCCAGGTACGCGAATGTCCCTACGCTACCATTTTTTCATCGATATTAAGGATTATAATCAGCAAAATTAAATTTTGTATTTATGTATACTAGATTGGGTATTTGGGTGCAAAAATTCTGAGTATATATGAAAATATATACTTACTGAAGGCTCACGAAGATATCGTCTTCCACAGGATCTCCCACACCATGGTCAAATGACGGTGCATACACTGATCCCTGAATTGGAAAGTAGAATAAATGTTGCTGTGGATGATTAGATAACTGTAAGATTATCTTGGAAAATGAGAAGTTACCTGTTCTTTCAGATTCTTCAGACACTGAAGTAGCAATTGAGGGTTGAATGTCCACGGAGCTGATAGGCAAGGCGAAGAGTTAATGAGTTGATTATGTGACCAGTACAATTGGATTATCAAGAAAGAATCTAACCTCCCCTTCTTGCATGAGCTTCCTCGGGATTCTAAATTAAAAAAATAACATATCAGAAATGTAACTCTTCAGAGAGTTCTTTAAGGCTACCAAAACATGAGTGAGAAACAGATGTGGTCACCTCCATCGCGTCTAACTGTGAGCGATATAAATGGAACCCATCCATTGGAAGAACGGTTGCTACATCCAAAGGCTCCACTTGACAATCAAATGCAGCAGCCTTTTGAGGCCATAATTTGTTTATCCTCTGAGTCACTTCTGATGCTAGGGTGCTCTTTCCAGCACCAGGAGGACCAGCCAAACCCACAATATGCCTGCACTACAGTTCAGTTAGGTAAATCACACAGCATGAGAAGGAATATGAATAATTAGCAAAGAACAAAATAAAATAGTGTTTATGAGATAATTAGAGACAGTATCCCCTTTATACCTAAGCTAGTTCATCACACTGTAATTCGGGGATGAAATTCCTAGCACCTAGGGTTGAACCTCAGTAAGCAAGCACAATTTTGTTAAGAAATGACGCTAAATCTAACTCAACCTCAATTAGCTCATAAAGGTAAGGATTCTCCAAGCCGTTATAAGCAACCTATATGATGGGTCAATCACTCTAGGTTTCTCATGTCGTCAGCCATGTATGTGCTCTAGGGGCCTATACGAGTACCGCATTGATTATTTCAATATGAGCTCTGCTCCTTAATGCCTTGGAGTATCCTCACCTTACAAACTAACTTTTGAAGGCCAGTGATCCCCTATCATCATAGTGTTGTCCACTATCATCAGCGAATAAGAGGAGAATCCAGTGTTTGTCATGTTGATAGATTTGGGTGTTCTCTTGGAAGCGGGTCCAGATTCCAATCTAGGTAGATAAAAAAAAGCCAGAGCTACATCCAGTTTGAAAGTTTAGCCATATTCACTCGTGTCAATTTTTATAACAGCTTCGTATGACAATTGTAGAAACTGTATGATCTTTGTCATGCATGCAGATTTGTGTTGCTCAACTGACGTATTTGCATGTCAAGGAGTAATGCCCTTCTTAGTACTGTTATTTGGTTAATTGCATATCGTCTAGCATCTACAATCATCACATGCGCTCTCCATCTTGATGATTCCAATGGACTTGGTTAATGTCTTCACATCATCGTTATCACCTAGTGACTAGTGTATCTAACCTAACTCCAACTTGTCATTCCTTAGGTACCCCTCAGGAGTGAACAAAGAGTATGTGCTATATTGTTTGAAACACGACTTTTATCTTGTCCATTCCAGTGTTATAAGTTTTAGTCCGTCCCGTACTTCCCTAGTTCCACTAGACATACCACATAGACATATTGAGTCATGGCCTGTTCTAATGCTATCTATACCTTGGTGCCTTCCCACTTTCTTCTGAAGGACCCTCTACTTTTAGGTGTAAGACGAAGAACAATGATTACCTGTATTACTGGAACTCCAATAGATATTCATCTCAAGACTTCCACTGACTTGTCAATTGAATCACTTTTTTTCCCTCTCGGAGAAGATGAGTCTTGCTTTGAAAAAGTGGAAAGAAATTTACCACAAACAACAACCAACAACCTATTTACAGCTACAAACACGCAACAAAAGCACATGCCTCCATTTTCATTTGATCCACCTTTTTGCCCAGGCATATCTCTCCTCCTACATTCGCCACCAGTTCCATTCCTCCCGCTCTTGTTTAATCTCACCCTACTCACAAATATATGTGTGTGTCTATAGAAAGACTCTTGCATAGGTTGGGTGTTTACACCAAACTTAAATACGACGAAATCTTATAGACTTGCTACAAAAGCCAGCCTACACAAGACTTTTCCGTGTATACAGGTGTTTATCTTTTAGAGCCATAGCTTCCAGCCGATGGACATCCAAATGTTCATTCTTGTTGTTAACTAGAATTTGGACTTCCACAATTCCCTCATCAAGTCTACTTTTAATGCACAATTAAGTCCATAAAAGGGTGCATTGACTAGAAAGCAAATAGGAGGAGACTATAAGTCAGACTTGTGTTTTTGTGCCTAGAATGTGGTTTATAAAAACAGAGAAGTAACCGTTTTAAAAACAAAATTTACTCTTTACGACTAGAAGAACAATTTGGCTCTCAAGATCCAAATCAACTACTAAAACTCACTTTGTATTGGGATCAGATGCAGACGCTGCTGTAGGAACAAGACACGCAGCCAAAGCATCATAGATGTCATCCATACACCTGTTTGAACGAAGCAGAATGAAACAACTGGTCATTGGACAAAGCCTCATTCCATTGGTCTTTCCACACTATTGCTCAAATTCTAATGGTAGTAAACAATGCAGAATGGTAAGTACCTAGCCTCCAATACTGGAATTTCATTCCTCTGACTGCATAAAACCTAAGAATGATGGACATTAATTTCCATTGCCCAAGCTGAAACAATAGTACAGGTAATTAAATTGTCGAACCTTTGCAGAATCGCGCTTCCCAATTGATATAGATGAACTGCGTAAAGGCCGAACAGCTTTTAAAGATGGAGAAAGAACCAAACTATAAAGCCTACCGGATGATTTCTTTATTCCCAGGAAAGAATCTGCAGATGAACATGCAACACATGCAGAGAACCCACAAATAAGTTCAAAATATAATAATATCAACTAAAAATTGATGGTGTACGAACGCAGCTTACTCTCAGCAAATTCAAACTTTAGAAGTAACAGAAATTGAATTAAATTCCCAACATATTCTGAGCAGAAGCATTAATTCACAATAAAAAGCAACAACAATTCAATTGCGCAACAGCATTGACAAGTGCAAGAATCGGTTGAAAGCTCGCGAGCCTCAGAGACGCCATTGTGTTGATAATTCATCGTTTTCAAAAGAGAAAGATTGAAAAACCTTTTGAAGATGAAGTTACATAGGCCTTGGAGGTGGTGCATATGGATGAGACCTCCATGGTTCAGATTTCAAAGAGCGATCAAAAGGGAGAACAGAAGAAGAGCTCAGCAAGGAAGAAGATGGCTGGAAGTGGAAGACCAATGTCGAGCCTCGAGGAACGAAATGGTGTAATGTAAAGAAAACAATAAAATAAAATCTTTTAAATTCTACAATTTCACCCCGAAACTATTCTTTATTTGGATAATACCTGAAATTATCCAATTTGAGCATGAAATATAATCATATTTAATTTTAAATAACGTTATAACGTAGTTGTAATGATATTGTTAATTTCTAATTTATAAAAATATGACTCACATTTTCTTAATATTAATTATTATTATTATACATATATATCAATTCATTTTTTCCCCAAAATATAAATATAATTTAAAAATTAATTTTTGCACAAAGGGTGAATCACTAATAGAAGTTTCTTTATTTTAGTAAAATACTGTATAACACGTTCTAAATTCTAATAATTAATTTTTTGAAATTATCCAACTAAAGAAGCGGAAATTCTTAGATAAACTTGTGTTTACACTAAACCAATATTATAATGACAAGTGTCTTGGCTCCCACTATTTTAGGGTTCATTCTTAAAGTTTTAGAAAAACAATTAATAAAAATAAGACATTTGTCATTATAATATTGTTTACACCAAGCCAATATTATAATGACAAATGTCTTATTTTTATTAATTGTTTTTCTACACCAAGTCTACACAAAAATTGTCTATAAACAAGGGGTCCATTCACATTATTTAATTTAAAAAAAACTAAATTAAGAAATTCCTAAATGCAAATAATGGACCTCGTTGGACGAAAACGGGCCTCATCCCTCTATGTGGGCCAAGTTGGTCGGCCTACTCATTTGCCCTGCTTAGCGGGCTCAAAAAATAAGTGGTCCGTTAAGTTATTGTTCACTCAAATGTTTTTTTTTTTTTTTGGCCAAATTGTTCACTCAATTTGTTTTTTTTTCCCCAGTTGATTCAGCTTTTTTAGTAATCCTATCCCGGTGGAAAATAGTTAAAACTTTAATACACTATGAATTAATCGTGTCAGGAAAATATTAGTACAATTTTGTTATCCTTATTTTTATTACATAAATAAGTATCTCTTTTTAATATACTTATAAATTTTCAAAATATTAATTATTATTAAAAAAAAAATGTTCATTATATATATATTACAGTAAATAAAGTTATTTCTAATAAACTTGAATTAGTAAATATATTAATTTAAAAAGTGACTGAAAAAGCACATCATTGACTTTTTTTTTTGTTAGGCAGATCTGATGAATTAAAAAGCAACATATGTTATTTCCCCGTAATTTGTTTTTGATTTTAAATAAATATATCTATACTCTAGAGAGAATCGGTAGCATGTCATAATCAATCCAACTTGTTAATAACTGACTAGGTTTTGAGAGCTAGCTAGTAGCAGTAAACGAGTCATTTTTTGGCCAGGTCAATGAGTCATTCACTTTGATCTAAAATCAACACACTCAAAGAAATTATTTATTCAACAAACCAGTACCTTTTTTTAATGAAAAAAAAGCCAGTACGTTTTGACTAAGTTCTTAAACTATTTTATTGTTTAAAAAAAATAAAAACTTTAGTACTTAATTCATTAACAACTATTACCAAAAAATAATTTCATTAACAATTAACACTTGTCAATTTTATTTTGTAACAAAACTGGCAGTGATACCCCAAAAAAAAAATACTCCTATAAGATACTTTTAGTATAAAAAAAAAGGTTACTTACCAATTTACTAGTTCGGGTTTTAAGTTTTGAATAATTTATTTGCTCAATTTTTTTCCGGACAATTTGATATCCTAAGTTCAGTAAGTGGATAAATTGTTAGTTCGGATAATTTCCTTTATATTTGGATGGAAATGATACACGTAATAGGCATATCCAAATAAAAACGAGCAATTTGTTAGTTGATTTATATTTTAGTATGCAATTTGCTAAATAATGTACGTTGTGTTGAGCACGTGTCGATTTCCGTCCAAAGAAGAAAAAATTAACCGGGCTAGCATTTGTCAATTTATGGATCCTAAACTAAACTAGCAAATTGTAAAAAAAAAAAAAAAAAAAAATTAGCAAGTTATTTAAGCAATGAAAGTTGAGCTAATAAGACAAGAAGAAACATAAATTAAGACGAACAATATTCGTCGCATAGACACAAACGTTATACGTAAAGGGCAAAGCGACATAATAATAGGAAAGGAAATACAAATGTTTAGTTGTGCAAGATCTAAAGAACTCTTTATAATAGGAAAGGGATGCAAATGTATCCTAACAACGATGTCTACTAATAACTAATATAAGAAGCAGGGTATTGTCATCAATGACGTTCATACACATTCTAGAACTGTCCATAGTAATTTGTTGTTTGGAAGATATATTACCTTCTTTTTTTTTTTGGAATAGTTTACACTATAAACATATATGACTAAAGTTGATGGAACCTAACATTTTCTACTCTTTGGCCATTAAAAAACCTTTTCTACTCGAACTTTTATCAGTTTTAGTTTGTTAAGATATTTATCTTGTTGATATAGTAGTATAAGGCTGTGTCAAACTGTCAATGCCTCGCCCGCAAATTCGGACTTATGAGACAGTTGGTTAAGGCGTACGTTTTATTATTAACATGGTATCATAGCGCACGGGATCAATCCCCGCTGACGCAGTTTTAAATGAAAAAAAATGTTACCTCATTTAAATAGAGTTAAAGCCGTTTGGACCCAACTTTGGTCGGCCGAGGAGGCCTATTATGTTTAAGACCCGAATGTGGTCAATGCCGAAGTGTTCGGACTTATGAGACAGTTGGTTAAGTCGCGCGTTTTGTTATTAACATATCTAAGTAGTTGTTGAGTTAAATTGACTTTAACACAAACAAAAAAAAAACTAATCTAAAATAAATATAAACATGTTGGATTAAATTAGATAATGAAAAGATGTAAAATAGACAAATTTGTGATTTAAAATAAAATTTAGATCTTATGGCTTCTAATTAATGAATATTATTTTGCCACGTGGTGCAAACAATGATTATGAGCATTAAAATAGACAATTTTGTGATTTAAAATAAAATTTTGGATCTTATGGCTTCAAAGTAATGAATATTATTTTGCTACGTGGTGCAAACAATGATTCTGAGCATTAAAATAGCAATAAATTTTTCTATTGCACTTTAATTTACGAACGATTTATTCATATGAAAATAGATGTGAAAACTTTTCGAATGATATATGAATTTATGACTTACATACAGTAGTATGATAAATTAATATATATATATAAACATATTAATTTTGAAAATGAATATCTAAACAAATAGCAACGGAATATTATATGATTTTTTATTGAAATAGAAACCCGCATAACATAATGAAAGAGAAAATTACACTATTAAATAGATCTGTATCTTTTTAGTTTTTAGTGATTTAACTAAGTAATAATATTATTTTACAAAAATTATAAAACTAATTTTAAAAATCACAACTAATAGTCACGGCACGTAATTATTTGATTTAATAATATAATTATATTTCTTTAGAATAGATTAAGGTAAAGTGAATACATCTATGATTACGATAGGTTGACCAAAATTAGAAGTATGAATGTATGATGGTGCTACATAGGGATGTCAATGGGGCGGGTCGGGGCGGGTATCGCTAGACCCGGACCCGCCCCGCGGGTCGATATGGTCGACCCGGACCCGTCCCACGCACTTTCGGGTCGGGTCGGGTCGACCCGCGGGTCGACCCGTGTGAGGTATAATTTATCGTTTTAAATCTTAAATTCTAAATTCTATGTTACCGTATCCAAATTCAACTCCAAATTTAAATCATAAATTATTAAATTAACTCATAATCCAAATATAAATCACCTCATTCATTAGAATAATTGTTACTTTGACTATGTGTTATATTACCCGTATAGTTTTATATAATATACATATATTAAATATATATGTAAAATGAAAACTCGGGTCGGGTCGGGTCGGCGGGTCGCCGTGAACCCAAACCCGAACCCGCCCCGCGGGTCGCGGGTCGGCGGGTTATCGGGTCAAAATCGGGTCGGGTACCCGCGGATCGGCGGGTACCCGTGACCCGTTGCCATCCCTAGTGCTACACGACAAGCCCGTATGGAGCACAACACTGGCTAGTCTTTTTATATAAAATAAAAATATTTTTAAATCTAAAAAGTATAGCCCGTTTTAAGTTAGGATGACTAATTTATCAATTTTGGGGAAAAGTTTTGTGAATATTTACTTTAATTTTACTTTTGTACGTTGAAAATGAGACTCACTATTTTTATTGTAATTTTTTAAGCTAATTTCTTTCACTCATTTATAACTATCTTATTTAGTACATCAATATTAATAATGAATAATGAGAATATGTATTCATTTTTTTAAACTGTAAATAACAAGAAATAAATTCAAAAAGCAGGGCCGGCCCAAGGGTAAGGCCACTAAAGTTAGGGTTTTAGGCCCTAAAAAAATAAAGTCTCATATTCTTAAGCATGTGTCAAAAAATGTTCGGTAAAAAAGACTTTCTATTATTGTTTATGCTTAATCGGGATCTTTCTTTTTAAATTCTAATCGATGGGCTCTTTTACTTATCGGACACAATACGTTAGTGTATTTCAGCAAATATTTTCCTTTCTAACCACACTATTACAAGTACACATATAGTAATTCCCAATGCAAAACTCAAAATAGGCACAAGCATCATTATAATTCCATATACCTCTTTCAATTTATCACACATCATTATCTATTTTAATTCATTTCAAGAGAATTATATTTCTTTAGATTAGATTAGATGTTGTAAAAACGATAAATGTATGATGAAATTAAAAGCCCTCATAGGTTGACTTAAACTAAAAGTATGATGCTATAGGACAAGCCCTCATGCTACATGCTATTTAGTATTTTTCTGTATTATATATATTATATATTATATTATATATCACAAAGAACCAACCCCATGAGTGTTCATACGTAACTAACATCTATCTATACTATAGCCACTTATCATCGCGTTCGTTTTCGCGTTGAACTTAGAAGATCCAGCGGTGCAACATATTTAATTTAATTTTATTTATTAATTTATTCAGTCATCTTCATCTCCTCTTTAATATACTTCATCTCCCCATTACTTCTTCAATACAATCATCTTCTCCAATCTCCATGGCAGCATCTGCCATTTCTCTATCCTCCATATCCGCCGGAGCTCGTACCCGACCCGACAACTGCATCATTCGACCCGGCAAGGGTTTCGCTGCTTTCCCGATCTCCACCAACAAAAGATCCTCCTCGCCGTCGCCGGAGCTTCTGCACCTCTCCAGGGTTCTGTCGCGGCCAACGGAGTCCACGCCGGCCATCTTCTCCGACCACGAGGAAGAACTGCTTTTGCAATGGAACGACCGCAAAGACGACAGCAACGACCCGCCAGGTCAGCAAGAACCCGCAGAGCTGAGCGACACGTGGCGCAAGATCCACGGCGAAGACGACTGGTCGGGGATGCTCGACCCGATGGATCCTCGCCTGAGGTCGGAGCTCCTCCGGTACGGTGACATGGCTCAAGCCTGCTATGATGCCTTTGACTTCGACCCTTTCTCAAAGTACTGCGGCAGCTGCCGCTTCCCACGGCAGAGCTTCTTCCACAGCCTGGAGATGGCCGGCTGCGGATACAACATTACGAGGTAGCTTAAAATATAAATATTAAACCACACATTCAACTGAAAATTTAAAGTTTGTGTTAATAACTAAATTACTACTCGAATTTTGACAAATCTGCAAATGCCTATCTACTTTAGTATCAATTCTCGTTAAATTGAACAGAAAACGAGTGTGTTTACACCACATGGAGTCTTTCCGCGTATACTAAAGATGAATTCAAATACAAACTGAAAATATTGCAACAAAATACCTTCAATTAGATGATTAATTGAAGTTCCGCTCAATTCGAACTGTGCATTTCAATTGAAAGTATTTTGTTGCAATACTTTCAGTTTATATTTGAATTCATATTGGGTACGCATGAAAAGACTTCACGTGGCGGAAAAATGCTCATTTTATATCCAGTTTGACGGGAACAGAAACAGATGTAGCAATTTGTTTAGAAATTGCATGTAAGAGTAGCTAATTTTTTTAAAAAAATAATTAAAGTTCAGATAACAATTTACAAATTGCTCAAAGTTAATGTAGCAATTTAGTTATTAACTCTTAAATTAAAGTTTTTAGTATAATTGATCAAGCGATCTTCTTAAATTTTACAGATACCTCTACGCTACATCGAGCATTAACCTGCCGAACTTTTTCAAGAAGTCAAGATGGCCGAAAGTGTGGAGCAAGAATGCTAACTGGATCGGATACGTGGCGGTTTCGGATGATGAGACGTCACGGCGGCTCGGTCGGCGGGATATAGCGATAGCGTGGCGGGGGACGGTGACAAGGTTCGAGTGGATTGCCGATATGATGGATTTTCTCAAACCAGTTTCATCAAATAAGATACCGTGCCCGGATCCGGCTGTTAAGGCCGAGTCCGGGTTCCTTGATCTTTACACTGATAAGGATCCGAACTGCAAGTAAGGCTGGCAATTTCTTAATTTATACTATAATTTAACTTAAAAAAAAATAAAATTTAAAAATATCTGGGAATTTTTTTTTTTCTTTTAAAAAATAAGAATGATGAACTCTATAAGGTGTGCAAAACCTTATGGCTTATTCCATAACATTAATATAATATATTTTTTTTTTAAATAAATAAAGGATGATATTATAGTTTTCACAAATTGAGAGCCACCTACAAAATGGTGCCCAACATTGACGTATGGCATGCTAATTAACTACTAACCATAAATGCTTGATATTGTGTCTCAGATCTTATGGTAATCAATTTGCATGTTCTTCAACCAAAGAACCTGTTAGTCAACCACTGAACTAAACACCTTTTGTGTAAATTTAACGAAATTGGCTTTTTAACTCTACTAGATTGTTAGTGTGTTTATATTGACGGTATTAATGCATAAATGGATTCACTACGTTTGAAAGGAAAAAAACCACATATCGTGAACATGAAAATTCGAATATATATAATTTAACAAAATTGTACTAGGGCCGTCACTATTAACTCATTCATTTTATTGCGGGAAAAAATATAGTGACACTGAAGTAAACATCGGCAATTCTAACATTTTCTGGAGTTTATAAGCATAAATTTATAATATTTTGACATGTTATACAATCGGAAATTCTAAACTTTAAAATGTCTATATAAATCCACATTATTCTACAAATTATATTATAATTATTAATATAAATGTATTTATTTACTTTTACTTACTATTATATATATATATACTATCTAACTTTAATATAACAATTAAATACAATGATAATAAAAATATTACAATTAACTAATCATAACTTTTTTTCATGTATATTATTTTTTATATAAAAATAGACATGAAGAAATATCATACATTTTAAATTTATGTATATTAGTGTTGCAAATATGGAACTAAACACACAACTTATTATATTATAGTAACACCTCCGACTCAGTTATGCAGTGGAGTTTAAAAACCTGACCTATATATAATAAATGAAACGCTAAACAGATACACTATATTACATAATTTCCTTAAAAATTGTATTTACTATTCATTTACCCCTTTAAAATCTTATATTTCCCCTCTACATACACAGATACTGCAAATACTCGGCCAGGGAGCAGATCCTAGCCGAGGTAAAGCGAATCATCGAAGCATACCCTAACGAGGAGCTAAGCATCACGATGACCGGCCACAGCCTCGGTGCCGCGCTAGCCATACTGAGTGCCTACGATCTCGTCGAGACAGGGCTCAACGTGACTGCAGATGGACGAACCGTCCCAATGTGCGTGTTCTCATATTCAGGCCCCAGAGTCGGGAACCTAAGATTCAAGGTATTAGAAAAGATTAATATACAAATCTTAGAAGAAAATAATATTTTTTTTTTGCTTTATTTTATTTTATTTATTATTTATAATACAAGGAGCGGCTCGAGGATGTGCTTGGTGTAAAGGTACTAAGGGTGCTAAATGTTCAAGACGTGGTGCCCAAGGCACCGGGTTTGTTCCTTAATGAGTGCGCACCTAAGGCTTTAATGAAGGCCGTTGAATGGTTGCCGTGGAGCTACTCGCACGTGGGAGTTGAGCTCGCGCTTGACCAGAGAAACTCACCGTTTTTGAAGGATACTAGTGATCCGGTTAATTGTCATAATTTGGAGGCTCTACTTCATTTGATTGACGGGTTAGTTCCTAGTTATTTTTTTTTACTAATTTACCTTTTTTCATGGAAAAAAAAAATATTTTTTTAACGATAAGTAAGGTTATCTTACTATTCACTCAAATTAACACATAAACATTACAATCTGCAATTGTTACTTAGAGAAATGACTTAATTTACCTCCTCATTACCTATATAATAATAATAATATAAAGAAATATATTATGTTTGATTAATTGAATAATGATAGGTTATAAAAAGGGACAAATTTAGAGATTACAACTCTTAATATAATATATACCTTTCATTTTTGTCTTGTGCGGGGCACATCTAAAGATTCTAAACTTTAAAATGACTTAAACATATTGTATTATGTTAATGCCTATATATATATAATTGATTTTATTATATTATATAATATTATCTAATTTTGAATGTTGTTATCAAATTGGTTAAAATATTATAATTAGAGAGTTTTTTTTAATTTAAATAATGCATGTTGTGATTAATCATTTTTTAATGCAAAAATAGACGTGAAATGATTTTAAATGACATGTGATTGTTATATATTTTAAGTTAAGTATAACAATGTAATAAATTAATTAAAAAATATAACAATATATATATAGTATTTTGACTGACGGCTCAGTTTGAAGTTTTGTTTTTAGTAGAAATTGTAATATTATTAATACAAAACGCAAATTTGATATATTGTCTTCTCCTTACCAAATAATAATAAATATTTAACGTTACTTAATGGACCATCTAAATAGACATTAGAACTAACTGAATTTGGCGGCAACTTATTTTTTTATTTATAAATAAAAACACAAAATCAAGTACGATTTTATTATCTATAGAATATAGATAGATAGATATAGTGTTAATACTTATTATATCTATATTATATTAATGCATAATAAAAGAGAATAGCTTATTCATCAACTATAAAGCCGTCACGTTATTATTAATAAACAATCAAACCAGATCACCATTATTTTTAAACCACTTAAATTTTGATATATCACAATCGTCTGTGTATTATATATTATTATATTAATAAATAACATATTCGTATAGATGCGCGAAAACAACATACGTGCTAGTTCATGTTGATCCTCACTAGTGAGTAGTGACTTTGAGGTAGGACTGTCTTTTTTTAATTTAAAAAAAAAAAATACGAGTTGGATTCAGATCAGAGATACTTACATATTTTATTTTATTTTAATTATAATTATTATATCCTTCCATAACACAATCTCAACAATATATTTAGCTGTCGGGCCAGCACCGAATTGACTTTAAATAAATAAATAAATATTAATTAGGGAGATGTTCCTGTGTTGCAGGTACCACGGGAAAGGACATAGATTTGTGCTAGCGAGCGGGCGGGACCCAGCATTGGTGAATAAGGCCGCTGATTTCCTGAAAGATCACTACTTGGTCCCACCATTTTGGAAGCAAGACCATAACAAGGGTCTCATTAGGAATCACGATGGCCGTTGGATGCAACCTGAACGGTGCAAACTTGATGATCACCACTATGATGACCTACACCATCACCTCACTGGATTGGGCTTTATACATGACACTTGAGCTTTAAATAATCCCCGTCTTTTTTTTTTTTTTATAAAATAAAATTATTATTATATATAATTAATTTAATGAATTTTTTATAATAAATAAATGAAATTGTCAAGTTATGGTCGTAAAAATAGACACGGTCTTATGTTATGTGAATACTTGAATTTATTTAGGATCACTAAATAAACAAAACTATTATCATATTATATCAATAAATTATTTTATTTTATTGTTCACCAAAAATGCATTATTTCTTTTGAAAGACTCATACATGCCTTATATTTGCTCAAAATTGGTAAAAAGGTTATATATTTTGAATTAGTGCACTAATAATATGTTTTTAGTTTGTTGGTAAATGGATATATGATGTAATAATAATAAACAAAGCATTTCACAACATAGGGACATGTTTAAAAATACCTAAAGAATATCTTTCACAATTCTTTATCACATTGTGATCTTGATATAATAAGTACTTTATATTATTAATTATTATGTAATTTTTTTCTAAAATCTACTGAGATTGATGAACCCCTAAAAGAAAAGAGTGGTGATAGAGAATTCGAATTTTGAAATCCGACATCATCCGACTCTGTCTTAATGGCACTAGGAGTAATTAAGTCAATTTTTGGGTCATATATATTTCTCCTAACAATCGGAATCTATCGGACTCCATCATTCGGAATCCATATCATTCCTGAAAATAAAAATATTAAATTTAAGAACACTTATCAAAATAACACCGGTGAAGCACGATCTGAAGTAGAAAGTGGGGCAAGTGGCCTGGCTCCAAAAAAAAAAAAAAGTCCAGAAAAATAGGAAAAACACCAATACTATGTTCTTTATTTGTTAAGGTACAAAAAAATCCAAGTAATATAATCAGCAGCATCACCAAGGACTAGAGAAACCAAAGACCTAGTTTTGCCTCTCATCTCAAACTAAATCCATTCCTCCAAGTAAGAATCAATCCAATTTGCAGCTGCACCAACACAAATCCCCGAATCGAGTCGCTTAGCTTGGTCGCCAAGTTATGTGGTTGACTCCCACGCAAATTCCACACCTCGGAAGAACACCAAAGTAATGTATGTGTTCAACCCGACCCGTGTTAGACCCCGGATGCAGCTTTAGCCTCAGATTCCTTCTTCCCCTAAGAAAACCAATGAACATCATCAGCCACTATATCAAATTCACCCCCAAATGCATATCTTTTATATGATTAAATACCAAAACTGCTTGTTTAACTTGTAACCAATGACCAAACTTTTCACTTACAGAAAATGTACATTTGGCACCCTAATTGGACGTCATGGACGCAATGCTTGTGTAATTTGCATATGGGACTTATCCAAAAGAAAAATGGACGGAGCTAGCAAATTGCATGATTGTAAATACCAAACTGGTCGCTGAATTTGTAACAAATGACCAAACTTTTCACTAGCAAACTAATTCCCAAGTGCAGCTTCTTAACTCAAGTCTATTTTTCTAGGGTTAAGAACCTGAAAACAGTCAAAAACTATATGTCATGTTGATAATAAGTGTAGCAGATTTAAACTGTTGATATTTGGTCTCTCAAGTATCAGACTGGTTGATTCCCACTTTTTTCGACTGATTTTAGAGTTAAAGTTAACGTTTTAAGCAACAAAACCATCTTATTTTCCACTTTTTCGAATTATCAGATTTGTTGCTTATTTGAAATTTGATGCTTAAAAAACACAATTTCATTCCGTCAATTTTAAGAGAAAAAAGTGGAAATCAATAAACCTGATACTTGGAACACAAAATATCAACATTTTACATATGATACAATGATTAGCAACATATCATATAGTTGAGACTATTTTTAGGTTCTTAACCCATTTTTCTATTAACCTTGAAAAATAAATGCATACATGGCGGCCTAACTGGACATCATGGGCACACCACTTTGTGGATTTTAAATATGGGACTTCACAACAAAAAAGTGTACGGCTAGCAAATTGCACTAAAATTCAAGTATAGTCAGGCAAATGTCTCTAACAAAGTTTAGCTAGCAACAACACATCAACCACAAGTTCATTGAGCAATTTTGGTATTTAACCTTATTTTTTCAGTGTATAATAGTACCTCAGGTGGGGATTTATTCCTTATCTTCCTCGTTGGAGTCCTCATCGTGACAAACTCCTCAGCTGCTGTAGGATGAACACCAATTGTAGCATCAAAGTCGGCTTTGGTCAAACCCGCTTTGACCGCAACAGCAAATCCCTACAAGATAACCACCATACATTATTGCTTCAATTCCAAGTAATGACTAAACTGCAATAATATGCAAACATTATCCACCTGTACGATTTCTGCAGAATCTTCTCCACACATATGCAACCCGAGAACCTTGCTTGTATTGGCACAGACGATAAGTTTCATAAACACACGGTCTGGCAGTCCCGAAAGAGTTCCCTTTAATGGTCGGAAGTTTGATGTGAAGACATCAATATCACCGTACTCTTGAATGGCCTAAAAATTACCCACATTCCACCAAATTATATTATGCATTTCTTCGTTATAAAATGTAATTTTTTTGAGTAATTTGTATCACCTGTTCTTCTGTGAGACCAACTTGACTAATTGGTGGTTGCGAAAACACAGCAGACGGAACATATCTGTTTCATAAAACAAATCTAGAGGGTAATTTAAGGCCAATATTAAATTTTTGTTTGTAAAAATCATCGTTATTTAACAAATAAGGAAATTATGGGGTTAACATTTGGCTACATTGTTAGTTAGCATTCAATTTTCTTTTACCTGTAGTCGGGCTTAGTTGGCTCGTTAAGAAAAATTGTTTTAGCAAGTGCACCTCCCTCCATCAAAGCAACTGGAGTCAAGTTTATTCTATCAGTGACATCTCCGACTGCCCAAATCGAAGGAACTGATGTTTGAGAAAATTCATCAACCTATCAACAATGAAAAGAAGTTATGCATGAAAATACATGGAAAATAAAGAGGGAAAAGAGAGAAAGAATGTTATAAAACCTCGATAGCTCCAGTTTTGGTCATCTTCACCCCTACTGTTTCCAGTCCTAGATTCTGCATTAAAAGTGACTTCATTGTTAAATCTAGTAAACTCAGCATTTTAACTAAAACCAATGAGGGCAGTAAAGTCAGGATTGTAAAATCAAAATATTTCATAAAAATATATTTATATCTAACAGATCTAATGCTAAATAGATAATGAAGTGGGCTACAAATAGAAAAACCATCACACAACAAAGAAAATGAAATTTTATGTGTCAAATACATGTGCAGCATATTATAAGGATGATCTTTTTAAGATTTGAACAGAGATTTCAAACCTTAGTATTGGGACGGCGTCCAGTAGCAAACATAACGTGTGAGAAACCATCGATAGTTCCTTTACTAGTCTTGAGAGACAAAGAACCATCCGGCAACTTTTGGATCGCTTGAGGCGACTCCTCTGTATGAAATTCAATTCCTCGAAGTGACATTTGTTCTGCAATAAAATCTCTGATCTGCAATAAGTAAGATTATGAAAATAAGAATTTTAAGAAATACCAATAACTAAAAAGGAAACCTAAGATAAGTTTTTCATCACCTCTTCATCGAAACCCCTCAATACTTTCTCTTGCCTTATGAAAACATGAACATCACTTTTCAAACCATTGAAGATTCCAGCAAATTCTAAGGCAATGTAGCCACCGCCTATTATTGCAATCTTTTCAGGCTTTGAGGGCAAATCAAGCGCTGCATCCGAATCAATCACGTATTCACTTCCAGGAATTTCTGGAATAAAGGGTCGTCCCCCAACAGAAATCAGTATGTGCTTTGCTGAATACCGTTTTCCATCCACATCAACTGTGTGAGGGTCCAATATCTGTGTAATTCTCATTTAAATGAATAAAACCAACATGGAAATTATGCTACCAAAAGTTAAAAACTGCCAAATAGAGAAAAAATTATGATTTCACCTTGCCACGGCCTTCAATCAAAGTTACACCTGAGTTATTCAGTATGTTCTTGTAGATACCAGTGAGACGTTGCAGCTCGGCGTTCTTGTTAGCCATTAATGTACTCCAATCATGCTTCGGCTCGGTTTCGTATGTCCATCCAAATCCAAGGCTATCTTCAAATTCATGAGAGTATTTGGAGGCGTAGACTAGTAGTTTCTTCGGTACACAACCTCGTAGAACACATCTAAACCAAAATGAATACACTCTCAGTAGGAACAAGATTGTGAGAAAATGTTCATTATAAAAAATTTAGGTGGGTTTCACTGCAATATCAATTTCCCAGATAGAATAAATCATATGGTACTAAAAATTCAATCTTCTGCCGAAAATCAATTTTCTACTACAATTATAAGCAAATTAAGCACTAAACCACTGAAAACATCTTTCTCATAATCTTTGATGCTCACACATATATCAAGAACACAATTACACGACACTTAAGGCTCCAACACCGAAACACGACGCAGGTTAGCCTACATTTACAATGAAGAAGATGGAGGAATCAAACGTACATAAGAAAATGCAAGCATGATACAGAAATTGAGCAAAAAGACGCGTAGCTGACAATCAAATGCCTAGGACTACGTAATCGAATCTACAATTATAGCAAGTCCCTGAATTTCTTGAACCATTAGAATCGGATGCGAAAATGATAAACGGAGGGATTGTGGAAAAGAGGAGCAACTTACGTTCCACCAACGCCGCCCTTGGTCTCCGATGAGATGGTGGAGAAAGGCAGCTCGCAGACGGCGACGGAAGCTCCGAAATTGGCAGCGAAGCGAGAAGCACGGACGCCGCCGCTGCCGGCGCCGATTGTAAAGAGGTCGAAGTCGTAGTGGCGAGCAGGCTCAGCGCCATTATCGGAATCGGCGCGGGTGGAGAAGCGGCGGAGGCGGTGGCCCTGGAGGGAGAGTGAAGAGCGGCCGGAAACGAGGGTTCGGGAAATAGAGGGGAGGAGGGAGAGTGGGCGGTGGGTCCGGTAGAAGGCGAAGGAGGAAGTTGTGAGCTTCAGCTTTGGGGTGGTGATGAAGCCAATGGAAGTAGCCATAGTCGTTTGCTTCTGTGGTGTGTGGAGGAATGGAATTTAAGCGTTTTTATTGCGTATATATATACTTTTTTCTACCATGAAAAAATAAATAAATAATAAAAATAAAAACAAAAACGTAATTCTATACCTTTTCTTCGTTCATTTTATTCGGAAATAATAATTATATCAATTTCAGACTCAATTACAATAACCTCGTTAATGTTATGCCAAATGCAACATCAATTGTCATCTAGTCGTTCAGAACGCTCATTTGTATATATTTTCATTCTATAATAAGTAATTGAAAATTCGAATATTAGGTAACGAGACGAGATTATTGTTGCTACTACTAATTCATTTTTTTAAAATATGTTTTATTGATATTTGGAAGAAAAATATGATAGAAGATATTCTAAGAGGAAAAACCAAAATGCACTTGCACTACTTTGCACTACTTTAGGAAAATGACAATCTTCCCTTATATGTAATATATTATATTTATAATATTACTGTAATATATATATGTATATATATATGAGTTATTAACAGATTTGTTATTGTTTCAATTTCAAGTGAGATAATTTATTAGAGGCTGCGGTTAAATTGTCAAAATCGGATGATGGTCATGACGCACGATTAGTTTGAGACGAATGAATAAAAGGCGCCTATAAGATTTGTAAGATTGGTTGGATTTCAAGTTGACAAAGGAGTATTGGTACATGTACTGAAGTCATGTTCTCTCTCGCATTGCTTACCCGCTTACCCTCCCAACAAGGTTTTCCGCCACTCGTCGGAAATCTTCGTACCCATTGCCTCCGACAACCTTTGTTTGCCCTTTATTAGCTGAGCTATTTACTTTATCTAATGGCCTTTTCTCGATTCGACGTTTCCCCTTACATGTTCTATGGCCTGCACCTTTTATGTTGGCCCGATCCAAAAGTTATACCCTAGCCCATGATTTTTTCTCTTGCTGGGTTACTTCAGTCGACATGTGGCATTTCCGTGATCCGCCCGCTCATCTCCCACGCCCGTGCCTTCTCTCTCAAGGGGTTTCTAGAGTCTTGGAAGCTGGAAGTAATGATGAGATATGGGGAAAACTTTTTCTCGTTGATTGGGGTGGCTCTCCGTCTTCCGATGCAGGATGTTCTGTCTTCCCACCTCCACTACCCCGATATGACTTCTCTTCCATCTCAACTGCGTCACCATCCTTCAAACAAACCTCTTCCCAATATCTCTCTACTCTCTTGTTTCTCCCTCTGAAGGACTTAATCTGGAATCGAATGCTTGGTGGAAGGATTTTGTGCTATGATCGTGAGGACCTTGTCCGGCGGTATGTAGAACATCAATGGCAGTTACCGGCGCTTCCACACATTTTTCGCCGGCGAGATGGGATTTAAGTGTTTACTTTCCACCACCGGGACCATCTACTGGAGACGTTGGTGAACAGTTCATTCAACATCGTCGGTGCTACCTTGGTGCTCATGGAATGCTTCAACGACAGCATTCCAGCTTCGATTCAATTCGATGGAGTTTCTATGTGGGTGGAGATTTGGGAAATACCCAATCATCACATGAACCTCGCTAAAATTCAGCGCATAGCGGTCTGCGTTGGAGAGGTGCTCCAGGTAGACTTCGATTCGGCCCGGCCTTGGGAATTTGCCTTTCCTAGGGTTAGGGTGGTGGTTAACCTAGAGCGACCGGTAGTTCCAGGTATGTTCTTACTGGTGGAGGGGAGACCCAAGATTATAATCAAGTATCGGCTGGCTCTTCCTTGTGGTCGCTGCGGTCGATTTGGTCATGCTCAACGCCACTGCAACACACCCATCGTCGTCCGCCATCAACAGATCAGAGAAATGCATGATTGGATTGACCGCCATGAGGGTGTCGGGGCCATTCGCCCAAATGACCAAGTTATATACTCCAGCAATAATAGGGGTGGGGGTAACCTTCTTGACTGGATCATATGGAACCCTAACCCTAGGTTTTGCGTTCCCGGAAATGCTGATCAAGTTTATGGGGAGTATGGAGCTCCTCCTATGGTCCCGGCAGCTGTCGCACCTTCTCAGGTAGTCACCGCCGCCTCAGTGGAGCAGGAAGCTCCCATCTCGAGGCCAACGCAGAGACCGCCTCAGATGGTAACTGGGGTGCCTATGCACTCTTCGCCGATGGGTGGGGCCCCAAACCCTAATATGGGCCACATAGCTTTTCTATTTGCGATGCACGCACAGGCTTTCCCCCAGAATTTGTCGACGTCGTCAACTTTATCCCAGACTTTCCTGAATCATAGATGGTGTCCCTACACTGCTACAACGAGAATTAATTCTATCCTACCATCCTTGGATGGTATTATCGTCCATAATTCTGCCTTAAATGCTCCTGTCTTCCCCCCTCAGCAACCGGAATCCATGTTTTTCGGTGACAGATCATTTAATGGACCAGCAGCCCAATACCCGCCATTTATGGTTCCGTACCACTTGCAGCCCTTTGCTTATACTGCCAGCGCATTTACAATGTTCCCTCAAGGTGCAGCTTCGTGGTTTTGGCCCCCGACCAAGAATTTCTTCTTACAGTGGCAACCAGAAGCTGGGCCTTCTCAACCGGTGGCCCACGCAGGGCCCTATTCAAATCTTGTTGGGCCTTCTCAACAGGTGGCCCACGCAGGGCCCTCTTCGAATCTCGATGGTCCCTCTTTCAGTTTGGGCCCACCGGGTTTTTGGTCGACATCTCTTCAACAAGCCCACTCCACGTTCACAAACCACTCCCCGTCAGTCCGCTCGGAGTTTCTCAATTTCCGGAATTTTGGCGATCAAACTTCTGTTAATCCGGTTGTGGTTCTCCCTTCACCGCTCATTTCACCGCCTAGATCTCCTCTCTCTGCTTTAGACCATCATTTACGTGAACAAGGTGACCTCTCCTCGGTTGTGGTTTCCCATATTGGTTTTGCTGACAGCGTCGATTATTTTGCTGCTATCCAGTCTCTCGGTATTGCCCTCCAGGACGTAACCACCAACTATGACACCCCCCGGTGTTTGGATCAGAGGAGAGTCAAGATAGTACTTCACCATTTGTGCACCGCCCGGGCAAGGAGCCCATGGTTGAGGACGACGCAGTTTTTTTCTTTATCAGGGAGGAAGATGCCATTGTTTGAGGAGCACACAACCAACCTACCACACTGATCATCAGGGATGAACCCAGACGTTATATTCATGTCCGTCACCGGGGGTTTCTGCCATGCATACCGATGAGGTACTGATTTTGTTAATGCATAATCTATATTTCACTCCACTAGTGATTATTATGATTTGCCCTACTGCTCAGCGACGCGACCTTGGGGAGCCGCATTGCGCTCGTTATGAATTATATAGTCTGGAATTGTCAAGGAGTCGGGAACTCCTTGACAATTCAGCATCTTCGGCTCTTGATCAGTCTCCACAAGCCCGTTTTAGTCTTCATTTTTGAAGTTAAGAGCCGTATGAACCGTTTAGTGAGTACTCTAGCCAGGTTAGAGTTTGATTCTACAATTAGGTTGAACCAGACGAGACCCGGGGTGGTCTCCTGTTAGCTTGGAATTCCCAATTAGTTATTACTGCTTTTAGGTCTTCCTTCCATGCTATTCACGTGGAGATCCTTACTATACCGTTAGGGAGCCCTTGGGACGCGTCTTTCATTTACGCCCCCTCTGAGTATGGCTCCAGTCCTGCTTTTTGGGCTGACATTGCAGACTTCCATCACTCTCGTTTGGAACATCTGGAAGATTGAAGGCGGTTTCCATCATTTCCCTCCCCGGTGGCTCATTTTGCTGAAGGTGTTGCTTGCAAAGTAGGAATACTACTTGCAAAGTCTTCTGTTTCGCAGCCTACTGTTGTCTACACAGATTCTTCTACTTTGCATCAGTTTATCACGTGTTCCTCCTTTACCTGTAACCATGTTTTATTTCATGTTTTGTCAGACATTAGGTTTATTTTGGGATCTTGTAATGATGTTTCATTTCGGTTTGTTCGTCGTCAGTTTGTTTCGGTTGCCCACAATGTTGTCCGTGAGGCAGCTAAGTTGAATGTTAAGGGTAGTTGGTCAGGTTTGGAGATCCCCTCGTGGGCTCTAAATGCAGCTAGGTTGTAATCTTTGCTTCTTATAGTATCTTTGTTTACAAAAAAAAAATAAAAAAATTTGTAAGATTATTTTTTTTCTTCCAAAATTTGTAATATTAATTAAAGTATTATTAATTATCATATCGTTGTTAGCATATGGTGACTGGACGCCGTAATTGGTAGCCCATTAATATGTATAGGTAACCTAAGAAATTTGGTTAATGTCACATTAGGGAAATTAGGCTTGACCCAGAATCCCAATTGACATGAGATGCCCAATTGGGTCTCCCTAACACATATAGGCCGGCCGAATATTGCATGGGGCAAAGTGGACTTTTGTCCACTTTGCTCATCCTATAAATATAGGGTGTTAGGGTTTTATTTGGGGTAATTCATAATTCTTCCTAAGTGGTGATTTGAGAGAAAAACCCTTCCCCCATTGAGAGCAAGTTTCGGCCGAACCACAACCACAACCATTCGCTCACTACCTATGCATCTGCATGCCCCTACTCTGTCAATAATTATATCGGCGCCTAACCTTTCAATCCGAGGAAATGAACCGACTTATCGTTTCTCTCCTGCCAAATTAATCACCTTCTTCTTGTAAATTGTTGTGTATTAATGTTAGCTAATTATATTTTTGAGTTGACGAATGATGGGTTTAATTGTGAAAAACCGGCACCGTTTGATCTCTTTAGTTTAGTCTTCAGAAGTTAAAGGTTGATGTTGCAATTTCTCATTGACATACTATACTGACGTGACAATTCCTGTTATTATCGTTCATTCAGAATTTATATAATATATATATATATACAAATTATTTTTGATATCTCTAAATATATTATATCATTGCACCAAGTTCTAGCAGTAGCATTAGTGGGTTGTACGTAGATTTTGCACTTTAAACCTTCATTTTGGAGTCACACGTAATGGTACTTTAATTGGACAAAATAAGGTGACTCAATTAAAATGATATAATTTTTAAATAGCTAATATTTTATTTTAATAATTGACATGTTAGTTATTACAAATGTTATTTTTGAGTTTTTTTCATTCATCTAATCTGGCTATTAAGTATGAATGGAAAATCAGCATAATTAAGTCGGTTATACTGAGTAAGTTACAGGTATTCATATAATCCATTCTAGGTAAGATACATATTAGAAAGGCAACATCTATATACGATAGATACATTAATAAAAGAATTCATATTAACTGTCTACTCTTCATGTCCCAAATCGTGCTTTACTGTTAAGATTTTGCCCGTATCATTAGATTTAATATTTTTCTTATAGGGTTCACCAATCCCAATAGCGTTAAAAAACTATAAAATTAATTACACTCAGACACGTGTTAAGATCTTAATGGTGAGACACAATATGAGACATGTAAAGTGGAGCGGGAGATCTTCATCCTTAATAAAAGAATAGACTTAAGTTTTTTTTTTTTTTAATAAATATTTTTACCTAAAAGTGATTTTGTAAATATATATTATTCCTAAATAAAATTAAATAAAAATAATTGAGCCAGAGTAAATGAGTTAAAAAAAAGTGGTGATATTAGGGCTGGGAATTCATGCGGGTCGTGCGTGTTCGTGTCATGCCAGGTTCGTGTCGTGTTTTGGGGGTTAGCACAAACACGGCCCGACCCGGCCCAACACGAAAAACCGACACAAAAAACTTATAGTAAATTGAATAAAAAAATTATCATTTAACCATTCTAGTTTAAAACATCATGTTATATCGTGTTTTCGTGCCGTGTCACTTATATAAAACTCAAACACGTAATTTTCGTGTCGTGTTCGTGTCGGCCCATCGTGCCAGCACTATGTGAAATTTGTCGATATAAGAAAACTTATGACTTCACAAACTAATTTTAACTCTTTTATCTCAAGGGTGTAAAGATCATTTTTCAACTATGAAAATGTCAAAAAAAATTATTATTCAAAATACTAACAAGATGAAGCATAGGGGTACAATAAACTACTTTCCAACTTTTCCAACGCCTTCCTTCAAACTTTTTTCTCTGGACCCGATTACAGTACTAATCTAGGATCATACTTTAATATATTAGTCATTAATAACAGAGTTTCTATTTTTGTTTTAAAGGGAATGAGAATTGAAAGCTAATAATGAATATATTTAAAGAGAAATACATATTATTAATTTAAAAAAAACGAGGTATTGTAGCTATATATTTAAAATCACAATAGAAAATGTCTATAAAAGAAAATATTAATATATAAATGCATGAAGATTAAACTTTAAAATGTAGAGAAATAATTAATTTAGTTTCATGTCAAATTTATTTAACTTAATCAAAAAAAAAAATTATTTAAATTTTATAAAGTATGATACTACAATAGTATTGTAGTCCGGTCCCCTCCCCACTTTGCAATAATTTGCTTTATAATAATTGGTACTGTGAAAACAAAGCAATAGCCTTTGCTATGGACGAGTCATCTTCTTTTCACCGTCACTCTCATTCATTCATTCATTCATTCATTCAATTCATCACCTTCATCCACTACCTGCCAGTACGCCATGCAGAGTCCCTTCCCTTTCCACAGCTCTTCACTCTGCCCCACCACCATTCTTCTCTGCTCCTCATCTCCACCACGTCTCTCTCCCCCTCCCACATCTCAAAATCCTTCCTTTATCGACCAGCCAGCAGTTGCATCCCACTCCAGCTTTCATTTCTTCTGCAATGAAGAAACTCACCACCGTCGCCACGAGCTGGATTTTGCTGAACCACGACGGCCAAGGCACGCTGCTGGATGTCGACAAGTACGCTATCATGCGCCGAGTCCAAATCCACGCTCGAGATCTTCGGATTCTCGATCCCATGCTGTCGTATCCTTCCACCATACTCGGCAGAGAAAAGGTTATCGTCCTCAATCTAGAGGTATACTATAAATTTTTCGCGCTTCGTTAGCAATTTCTTCATCGAATTGGAGAGTTCTCACTGGTTTACGGTTTTTTGGCTTGTGCTCAGCATATCAAGGCGATAATTACGGCAGAGGAGGTAACTTCTTGTTCAAACACGTATTTGATTGCTCCAATCATCTAGCTTCTTGATGAAAATTCCGTGAAGGTGTTGCTGAGGGATCCGATGGACGAGAATGTGATTCCGATCGTTGAGGAGCTTCAGAGAAGACTGCCTCTATCAAATGGTAGTGGAAACGAAGGGCAGAACGATGCAGAAGACGGTGAATCGACCAACGGTACGTTTACTTTCCTTGTTTCAGAATTCGCTCAGTTTGCCTGTGAAGTGTTTGATGAAATGACTCAATGAATTATGAATGTAGAGTTCCCGTTTGAATTCCGAGCTCTGGAAGTAGCACTAGAGGCCATTTGCAGCTTTCTAGATGCAAGGACGAGAGAGCTGGAAACTGCTGCTTATCCTGCATTAGATGAACTTACTTCAAAGGTAGCATTTTTCACTTAAAGGCGATCCAGATAACGATTGTAGTGCAGTACCTACAAGTTATTCTCTGTAAAAGTGTGATTTTTCTGTAGATAAGTAGTCGAAACTTGGATCGGGTGCGGAAATTGAAGAGTGCGATGACAAGATTGACTAATCGTGTTCAAAAGGTTTGTCATTGACAAGTTCTATGCACATATATGCATACATATGTATGAAGGTTTGATGTTTCGAAGAATATGTATGGATTCTGTCTTGTTTCGCTAAGGTAAGGGATGAACTAGAACAACTTCTAGATGATGATGATGACATGGAAGACCTCTATTTGACAAGAAAACTAACTGGGGATCAACCTTCTTCTGCAACTGGTTCAGACCCTTCGAATTGGTCTCTTAGCTCTCCAAATCTTGCCTCCAAGTTTTCTCGAACGACAGCTCATGAAGAAAACGATGTTGAGGAGCTGGAGATGCTGCTCGAGGTTAGACTTCTTCTGTTTATGATCTTAATCTGCAAGTTTATGACAAATCTGAAATCAGTATTGATGTATCGATATCTGCAGGCTTATTTTATGCAGATTGATGGTACATTGAACAAATTGGCGACGGTAAGTACTGTATTCGAATCATAATGTTGGTGTAAAATTGAATTTTGGAAATCATCATCATAATTGAAACGTGTAAGCTCTTTGTGTTTCAGCTGCGTGAATACATTGATGACACTGAAGATTACATCAATATCCAGGTACCCATTATGTTATGCATGATTGAAAAAAAATGAACAAAGCTTGAAAATGGTGTTACATGATGGCAAATATATTCAGCTAAATTTGTAAATTCGAAAAACATTAAATGACAATTTTATTTTTTTACTGAGAATTGATGGAAGTACCAATTACCATCGTTTTGTTTTGTAACAAATATCATTTTTTTTTTCAAGCATATTTTCAGACTATTCCCAAAGAAAAACAACTACTTGGTGTGAGTTTTTCAACACTAAGATTATTTACATCAATGTTGCTTGTTTTTTCAGCTTGACAACCACAGAAACCAACTCATTCAGGTATATTTCGATAAGTTCTTGACCATAATCTCGTCGAATTTGTTCTTGGGCAAATTTTTCTTAATTTTACATGTTGTTCGTTCTGAATCAGCTGGAGCTTTTCCTAAGCTCGGGAACGATGTGCTTATCTGTCTACTCCCTCGTAGCAGCGATCTTCGGGATGAACATTCCGTATACATGGAAGGAAGGTCATGGCTACGTTTTCAAATGGGTACGTTTAATATCAACCGTGGGTTAAAACTGCATACCCAACTTTGGATTGATTGAAACAAGAACCGAACTTAAAAAAGCATTTTTTTCTCCTGAGTTTGAATTTTTAAAATATTGTTTTCGGTTAATAACCAAATAATTTGCTGTTTGAACTTTGATCCAGTTACAAATCGCTACATATATATTAGTTTTTAAAATTTACTACCTGAATTGCACATAAAAAAAAAACATGTCTTGGTGTCTTTACCTCAGATGAATTTAATAATAATCGAAATGATTGCTGCGAAATAACTTCAATTGGACATCCAACCAATTTCAAATGTGTCATTCAATTAAGTTTCTAATTAAAGGTATTTTGCTACGATCATTTCAATTTCTTGGCGAATCTATCTTAGGTACACACCGATAGATTGCACGTGGCCATCACTTGTTGCGTCACTATCTAATTTAACAGAAATTGTAAACAGATGCAAAAAATTGATCTAAATGTAACTTCAGGTTTGAATCAATTTGTAATTGAGTAAAAATAATCTAATAATTTGGTTATTAACCCTATTGTTTTTCTAAAGTTTTCTTATTGTTTAAATTAATTTAATGGAAAAAGTAGCGGGAAGTGTGGTAGTATTCGTTGCAATTTTGTACCAATTTAGTATGTTTTTTGCAATCAGTCTAAAGTTAGGTATTCAATTAATTAGGTAACTGTGCCTAATTTAAACTGTTTAAGCTTCTGACGCAACTTAACTGCCCTTCTAATTACGTTCTCTCCAATCAAATTAGGTGGTAATCCTCACTGGAATGGTATGTGCATCCATATTTTTATCCATAATGTCTTACGCCCGACAAAAACGCCTCGTCGGTTCTTGATGGTCGGATACTTCTACTAAGTATGAAACTTAAAGTAAAAATGGTAATTTTATTAAGAAAAAATAAATGATTGGAGTAAAGTAGTCTGTATGAAATTCCCTGTAAGGTTTACATATCGTGGAACAATGTGTAAGTCTGTACATCTTTTGTAATGAGCTTAACCGACCCGATGCAACCCAGAATCGCGACAATAGAGTACCATGTCGCGATAGTGACATTGACGAGTTGCAGAAAGAGTCGTGATCTCGAGTTTTTAGGCATTTTACCGGCTTTTAGATATGCTATGGCGGGGAAGACAAAGTCGAGAGGCGTAAATCCGATTGCGCCACAGATGGATACGAAGTCTCCGAAGAATGGCAATGCAGCTGCAATTAGAGTGATGATCGCGATGTATATGGACGTGAAGACGAGTCGGAGGAGGCGAGTCTTGAAGTTTCCGGTTGTCGAAGTTTGGGATATTTGTTCTTCGAAGTATGCGTAAGTCGGTCTGCAGTATATCTGAGCTACGTATATTTTGCGTTAGTAAACGAACTCTACATGTTCGAATAAACAGCTAGCTGAATTTTATTATTAGGGTTAAATGTATTTTAGTGCCGTACGTTTGCGTTTTGTAGACTTTTGATGCATCAATTTGTTCACTGTTAAGTACCCACATGCAAATCACGTAACTTTCCCATATGTTCAATTTAGTCCTTAATATTTTCTCCGGCCAACTGATCATCTTCCTGCCACTGACCAAAGTCTTCCGTCCACCGCACAAGCCCGCCAGCAATCATCCAAGCCCACCGGTGACCACCAATCGAGGCCGGACGGCTCCAATCGTAGCCGTCCGGCCTTGATTGTCTTCGGTGGGCTTGGATGGTGGTCGACGACCCCTTGTGGTGGCCAGATGACTTTGGACGGTAACCGGAAGAAAAATGGCCGGCCAGTGAAAATATTAACGACTAAATTGAACAAAAATGAAACTTACGAGAAAGTTACATAATTTGCACATGAATACTTAACGGTGAACTAACGGATGCATCAAAAGCCTACAAAATGCAAACGTAAAAAGCCATTTTAACTCTTATTTTTAAGAGAAAACTAGGTCTAATTTATATAACACTGCAATTACCTCTAGTACTAACGAGAAAAAGAAAAAAAAATCAACCAATAGATGGAAAATGTGTTGATCGGGAGCTGACCTGGTAGCAACCGGATATCTGAACGACGGCGAAGAGATTAGCCATGACGATGGTCCAGCCAGGGTTGGTGAGAGAGGCCAATATGTAAGGCTGCACTTGTGACCCAAATGCCCAGTACCCACACAAAGCCAATGGCCAGTAAGTTGACACAATGATGGTGTAAGCTGTTGAGACACCTCTGTACATGTTCTGCCTTGCTGGTTCTTTCACTGTATTCTGATAATAAATAAAAAAATAAAAAATTAAGAACACAATAGGGGTCTGAATGTTTGCTCATGTTGCCAATTGGGGTCTGAATTGAAAAATGATATTATTAAGGACCTGAATTTTGAGTTGTGTTTATATGAGAGGTCTCCGTCTATTTTTTCTGTTAAAAGTGACGGAAAGTGGTCACATGTTTGGCATGTGACCGAAAATAAACTGAAAATTCGAAAATGTCATTTGACCAAAGTGTGTCCCTCACATGTTTGACCTAAAAAGATGAAAATTCCCTTTAAACCACCACGGCTCCGGCAACCACCACCCGACTCCGGCGACCACCACCCCAGCCCCGGCAACCCTAACCCCCCTCCGGCGACCCAAAATAGCTATGATCGGAGCTCTGTGGCTCCGATTCGGGGCCACAGAGCTCCAGATCAGAGCTTTTTTGGGTCGCCGGAGGGGGGGAGGGGGGGGGGGGGGGGGGGTTTGGGTCGCCGGAGCTGGGGTGGTGGTCGCCGGAGCTGGGTGGTGGTCGGTGGCGGTGGCCGGAGCCGTGGTTGCCTTAAGGGCATAATTAATGTGCATGGGTATTTTAGGCATTTCACATTTCATTAATTAAACTGATAAATTATATAATAGTTGCAAAATGGTAATTCTGTCTTTTCACGTGGTTCCGTTACATTTAACAGAAAATTTGGACGGAATCCCGAAAAAACACAAAACTCAAAATTCAGGCCTTAATAATATCATTTTTCAATTCAGACTTCAATTGACAACATGGGCAAACATTCAGGGACGAACGGGTTCTGTCTCGAATCCCTGTCCCTAACCTCTGTCCCATCTCTATATAGGTGACACGTGGTTTAGGCATTTAATAATTTATTTCTCTTCATTTTATTTTATGATTTATTAAACAATTTACACGCACCTGTGCTCACATTCACGCCGACTTTTTTTTTTTTTTTTTTTTTTGTTGAAAACATTCACGCCGACTTCACCTATAAACAAGAGCAACACTAACACATCTTCTTTTAATTATATATATATATATATATATATATATATATATATATATATATATATATTCTCTTTAGGGTTATAATAATATAAATGATTATTTGTAGATAAAACAATATTTTATTTTTTATTATAATATATATGATAGCAAACATATATTAGTATATATCTTTACGTAGATATATTATAAATACATATACTTCCATATTTTTTTAAACTAAGTTATATCTTATGTATGTATATTAAACTTCTATGTGTATTAAATAAGTTATTTTTTTTACCAAAAAAAAAAGTTATTTTTGTTTATTATTACATAATTGTATGTAATATCTTTTAGCAATATATAAATTAGACTATAATAATCATTTTAAACAATCTTTAATATATATACTAGGGTGATGTCAACTAAAATTTGAGCATGTTCCAACCTCTATTTTCAAATGTCACAAACAAGTAATTTAAGGATTACTTGCACGATCAATATAATACATATATATACATTGACAAAAATTATTATTTTATACTTCGAAAACATATTTTTATACTTATTTTCATTTAGTTGAAATAATTCCATTTTTTATTTGGCATTCAACTTTTTTATATGCGAAGAGGAGCAATATACTGATAAATGTTGTGAATAAAATGACTAATAGGATTATAATAAACACATTAAGCTAAGATTAGTGGTAAATATACATTATTTTATTTATTAGACATATTTAATTTCATTTTTATTAAGATTTATTAAATTTTTAATATTTATTTTTCTTTCTTTGTGTTATTATTATTATGTAGATTTGTCAGTTAAATTCACATAAAGAAAGGTGCAGCCATTTTTATTTTTTATTTTTTTTGGTATATAAGGTGCTTCCACTTATTTTTGTTAAAAAAGTGTTCTCGCTTTTATTTGGTGGTAAAAATAATAATATATATATATATTATAATAAAGAAGATGCTGTTAATTTGTTCGGTGGTGTACAGAAGGAGTCAGTGTATGTACAATGTGCACATGCGCGTGTAGAGATGAATAAACAGGAAAGATGAATAAATAATAAAATATGTAATGCCTAAACCACGTGTCAGCTATATAAAGATGGGACTGAGGTTAGGGACAGGGATCGGGGACAGAACCCGCTCGTCCAACATTCAGGCCCCTATTGTGTTCTTAACCTTAAAAAAAACAACATATTTAAAATCCAACAATAGTGCCATAATTGTTGTTTGGTGCGCTGTAATATGAGATTATGAGCTTGCGTGGAAATTGTGAAATTACAAAGAATATTTTGACCCAACAAGTTATATTGGGTTAAGAATTTAATTACAGTCTTAAGTTTTCATAATGTTACGTTTAGACATCCATGTTTAAATTGTTAATTATAGACGTTTTAGGTTTTATTTTCGTTGCCAATAGATGTTCCATGTTTTGTTTTCGTCGCTTTTTGCTAGGTTTACGACACACGTTACGGCGCGCCAATTACTTTTTATTCCGGTAAGGGTATGGGACAATTTGGTTTATAATATAGATACATAACTGCTATATGTTTCTTTAATTTACTACCTGTATTTCAGGAAGCATAGCATCCCCGAAAGAGAAGGCGATTGCTCCAAGTGCATTGAATGCTCCGAATGCCTTCGATGACGAGCTTCCTTGTAAGTTATATCGTATTGTTTCTCGATCAATTTCTTTTCCTGCGTATTGTAGTCGTGAAAACGTTATTAGAATATAATGAGACCAAGAATAATACAATACTAGATCGGCTTGATTTCAAGAATGATTAGTCTGATTACATTTTAAAAAATAAATTATATTTAGTATAATGTTTTTATTTTTTATTTTTTTAAAAAAAAAAATTAAAGTTAAATACTCGAGTATTACCGTTATAGATTGTTACGGCAATGACAGTTGCAGCAAACCCTATTGTGCATATCGTGCAAACTGCATTGACCCATCTCAAGGAGTGAATATTGGGAAGTTGCGATAGGAAAAGCTCCAACAACCCGAACAAGATAATGAAATGTTGTAGCGTCAAACTACCGTCGCTCTCAAAATACTTGTACACTGCCTGCAATATAACTTCTATATATCATCATATGGGGTAAAATTGAATATGACCATAAGTTTAAGAATATTCTTGAATATTTCAAAAAGTATAGGGGCAGGTGGCGATGGTGCCCTTATTTCAAATACCATTATCCAACCATATTTTATATCCATGTACTATAATCGTTGCTTCAGTTAGGATGAGCATAGAATCGGTCCGGCCTGGATCGGAACTGGTTAAACAGTTCAGATCCGGCCCGAATTTGATATTGGCTAAGATTGAAGCCAGTAAATCTGGACTGGCTTTGGACCGGTTCCAGGCCGGTTTTAGACTGTTTTTCGTGTGTGTAAAAACAGTCCGTTTGTTTCAGAATCGGTTCGGAAGCGGCCTGATCCGTTTTTCTACTCAAATTTACACTAAATTAAAACAAAAAATAAAAAACCAGTATAAAACTAGTCTAGTCCATGCCAAAACCGGTTCAAAACAGTTCGGTACAATTCAGAACGGTTCTGGTCCGGTTCTCCTCTTGAAAGTCTAGTCTGTTTGGAACCGGATCAGTTTTTTTTTTTTTTTTTTTTTTTTTCCAAACCCCATCAGAGTGCTGATTATTAGCATTTTTCTATTATCAGAGTTTGACGAGTTTTAAATCCGAAATATCTGACTAAGGTATGAAGCGATTTAATCGCTACACCATGTTACATTATTATAATTTATATGTAGAACCTAACTCATATATATATAATACCTTGAGGCTACTGCCAGCAGCAATTTGAATGGCAATGTTATTGCCCAAGGATGCCACCTGCTGGAAGAATGCAATGCACCAATAACCCCAGAATCCTTCAACAACATGAATGAGAGACCAACAGAGATTATAAAGTGAAGATCTAAACCGATTTTAAGTTATCGATCAATGCAATTAACGAACGGTAAAATATAATATGTCGAGTGATCGATCGAATCGAACAAACCGAAAATGCTGCCTGCAAGATCGCGGTAGGTTATGTGCTTCTTCCCGTTCCATCTCCATAGTGATGCAATCAGTATGGAAGAATACCATGTTGTTAGAGTTCCACTAACTAAACTCCCCACACCTGCAAATATTAATAGAGAGCGACCATATTTATATAATTGAGGTTTATTCTATATAATCATTGATACTAATAGGAGAAATTAGGTCAAACTTGCTTATATAGTCAGAGATCGGAACAATATATTTGTCTTTCGATTGGAATTTTTATTTCTCGAATACTACAAAAAAAATCAGCCATTTGTAAAGAAATTGTTTCAAGGAAATAAGAACTTTGTACCACGCTCTTGTAGAGCCCAAATACTAAAAAGTTAAAAAAAAAAAATTAATCTAACCACCAAGACTCTTTGAAACAACGACGATATGAAACTATCATTGTCTCAAAGAGCGGCACACTTATTGCCATTATTCTTAACAACAATACAAATGCGGCTCTGCGCGGCGAGACATAGCAGGGAACAAGGAACCAGATTGTTCCCTACTCTGATTCCCTGCTAGGTTTGATTCCAGCACAGTAGTACAGAGACAAACTACTGTTCATCATCGAGATGAGATGTACTTGTCGTTACAATAATAGCACTAAATGAAACCGCTCTTTTATCGTCGCTATTTCAAAGAGTCCAAGTGGCAAATTATTTTTTTTTCTTTAACATTTTAGCATTTGGCTCTGTAAGATGGTCATTTGGGTGGGTAAAAAAGTTCAAGAAACAATTTTTAGAAATTTCAAGGTAATTATTCAGTTTTAAGGAAAATTTCTTATAAATAAATTTTATATTTTCTTTTTATAATTTTAAATATTTCTAGCGAGTCTTTATTATAAAAAATTATAAATTTGAAAAATTATTGAAATGAAGAAATTTTCAATTTTTTTCAAACTAATGCAAAGAAATCCTTGCATTTGAAATAGTCCATCTTTTAAATAGAGGTGAGATTCTATGAAAATAATAGGGTATCTCTATTTCAGCAACAAAATATAGGTGAGCTTAATTAAAGTTGTGGCGATTGGAGGAGATTGACTGACCTAAAGGCCAACCAAGAGAGGCTAGAGCAAAGGGAAGAGGGGCGTATGCGGCCGGAGTAGCTATCGTGGTGGCCACATGAAAAGCTGCATGCTTCCATGTCCCTCTTCCTTCTCCTTCTTCTTCTTGTTGGAGAGAAGATAATTTCTCTGTTTCCACTGCAGATATTGATGGATCCATTAATTGAAATGGAGAAGACGACTTTTTTTTTAAACAAAGAAGACCTCTCCTCCTCCATTCCACTAACAACAAAGAAATTTTTTTCATATAAAAACATTACTTTGAAAGTTTGACTATTATTATTATTTATATATTGAAGTATATATATTTTCTGGTTTCACATCTTAAAATAACTTTTTTTTTTATTATTATATATTTACATTGCTTTCGGAAGTTCGGACCGGGAGCGTTAAAGTCAAAGTCATCCCCAAGGCAGAGTCTTCGGTGGGTTTCGACCTCGGAGAACACAACTCGCTTTACTAGTTGGTCCAACCAACCTTGGGTATTTTAAAATAACTTATAGTCGTACTAGGTCACTATCTAAAGATATCTAATTTTTTCTATTTTTAGAAACTCGACAGGAAACCTTTAATTAATATACGAAGTGATAAGCCACTACATCATCTTACGAATAGATATACTAATTATTTAAGCGTATTTTGTGAAATCTTATTATAATAATTATTATTCGCATTTTGCAAGTTAATTTATATTTTAATTAAGGTTAAGTGATATTTTTGGAGTATTAACTATCAGTCAATGACTTTTAGGAGCTTCATTTTTCATTTAATTGAAAAAATGGAGCTCAGTTATACGAAGTGTGACTTATCAGTTATTCATAACTTGATACATCTAGTTAGGATTACGTTGGCCGATTTCATGCCAAACATGTTCACCTGCTCTATGAGACCATGCCTGTGATGAGCCTTAGTTTGGGCGAGCCTCATATCTCACCCTATTCGTTCAAACATTAAATTGGTCATTGCGCATTTTTCCGGGTTAGAGGGCTCGTCCTGATGGAAACTAATAATATACATGTCTACCAGACTATATGAACGTGTTTAGCATAGGCTTGAGCCAAGGAGAACTCCCCTAACTAGATTAATCGAGTCACGACTGAATGAAAAAGTCATATTTTATATAGTTGAGACTCCAAATAATAATAATAATAATAAAGCTGAGACTTCTAAAGCTCCTACGTAGTTAAAACTCCTATTATGTTGTTTTGTACTTTTTAAAATAATATATACTAGAAAAAAACATATGCATATGATCTTGATTAATTTGGTATAGCGTATGTAAGTTAGAAATTTATGATATCATGTTATTAAAAAGTTATTCACCTATACTTTTACATTAAAATAAAAAAAAACTAGTAAATTAGAGTACCCTAAAAAGTTTATGACTATTTAATAACTTTATTCAAAATTTATCAATCTATATATTATATCATGGGTTAAAGGGTCTTTTGGTGGCACATGTTTGACCAAAGTTGGCTTTTAGTGCCATATCTTTTTTCTGTAGACTTTCGGTTCCATACATATGCATTTTGTAGACTTTTGGTGCATTTGTTAGTTGACCGTTAAGTTTGACCGTTAAATACTTTTATTTTTTCAGTTTAGACTTCCAATTTTTATTACTAAGTTTTGATTTTTACAATTTAGTCCATGATGTTTTCTCCGATCACCGCTCAAGTCCGCCGGCCACCACCCAAGAACGCTGACTACCACCCAGAGTCGCCAGCCACCATGAATCAGAGCTGGCAACCACGAAACGGGGCCGGCCACCACGAATCGGGGCCGACCACCACGAATCGGGCCGAACACCACCAATTGGGGCCGGCCATCAACCCAATTGGTTGTGGCTGGCCTCGATTCGTGGTTCCCTGCTCTAATTCGTAATGGTTGGCGGCCTTGGGTAGCGGCCAACGAACTTGAGTGGTGACCGGAGAAAACGATAGGGATTAAATTGTAAAAATCAAAACTTAGGAATATAAATTGGAGGACTAAACTGAAAATAAAAGTATTTAACTGTTAAACTTAACGGTCAACTAACAAATGCACCAAAAGTCTACAAAATGGAAACGTATGACACCAAAAGTCTACCAAAAAAAAAAGATATGACACCAAAAGCCAACTTTGATCAAACATATGACTCAAAAGTCAATTTAACCCAAAACCCTTATATCCTAATTTGATACACTTAGGTTATTAATGTTCAAATAATGGATAATCACAAACAAAACGACAAGTAAACTAACCGTTCTTGGAGAGATTATCACACGGGTCCTGACTTGAAGATCAGGCTCTCGTACGTAGTCGACCATGCATTCTTGACGTTGATGTCCTTTGATCACAAGCGTCTTCAACTAGGTTGTTTCGTGGTTCTCCGACCGGATTCCTTCAATCTTGCTCAACACGAAAAGGAAGACACAAGTGACCCTAATTATGAGCATGTGTGCCGAAATAATTAGAGTTCAGAGCCATTTTGCTCCTTAACTATAAGAATTAAGGTCCATTAAGAGGACCATTATAGCAAGTTTCGGCCTATCATTTTATGGTTACTTGTTGGTTAAGTTTTAACCACATTAATTTAAGGGAAGTGAATATATATATTGTATCACTAAAGATATATATGATAATTATATATATATATATATATATATATATATATATATATATATATAAGAAATTAATATATATAAAGAATATATATATATATATATATATAATCATTTGTGATAATATATTTATATTTATTAAGGAAATAATATATTGTGACAATGTATCTTTAGTAGATACATTTCTTGGAAATAAATCACCAATCACCCTATATAAAAGGGTTCGGCCGAACTAGTTGCTAATTTATATTGTGCAATTAATCATTTACACCACCAACAGTGATTGAGTGCTGCCTAATTAGCCATAGTAATCCTCTAGTCTATTTTCTTCTACTCGTGAGGTCTAGTTCGTGGATACTTTTTCTCTCCTTTGTGCTTGTGAGCAAGATTGAGGGACCCGTCCGGCGAGCTGCGAAGCAACCTCGTTGAAGTATCTTGGGAGCAAGGATTCGAAGATCTAAGTCTAGAGTTAACTACACAGGTAGGCATTCTTCTTCGAGTTTAGTACATGTGTTGAATTTATCTCGCCACAACCGGTTAGTATTCGTGATTTACTTATCGGTATGAAGCGATTTTATCCATGTTATTTCCTACATGTTAGAATTTGGACTATGGGCCGCCATAATTAGGAGCCCATTAATAAAGTCCATGTACCTAAGAAATTAGGTTCATGTCTTATTAGGGATTTTGGATTAAGCCTAAAATCAATTGACATGGGAGGCCCAAATTATGGGCCTCCCTATAGCATGGCCGACTGAAATATCATATGGGGGTAAAGTTGACTTTTGTCCACTTTAGCCCCCTTATAAATAGAGACCTTAGGAGGGGTTTTCATAACACAATTGTTATTCTCTCTTTCTAAGTGGTGAGATTAAAAAGAAAACCTGCCTCCCTAAAACCTTCTAGTTCGGCCGAACCTACTACATACCAAGGAGGTTCCAAATTGTGTCGAGCAATTAACTCCGAGTAGAACCATCCCGGGAAGAATCGATAGAGGCTTTGCTGTGAGGCATAATCCGCGTATGGCTTCTCTAACAGGAACCTCTACGAGGAACCGTTCGACGGATCGAGAACTCCCCTCAAAGGTCCTTGGCTACATGAAACAATATAGGTATGTGCACCTTCTTCCGATGTGTATTAGTTACCATGCGTGTATCTAGGGTTTTGTTTCCGTAGCATTAATCCCCTAAATCCTACACTACACTGGTATCATGCCTAGTATATGTTGTTCTTTCGGTTTGTAGATTGTATATTCGATTCTGAATTGAGGTAAAACACTAGTCTTGATAGAGGTGACCGAGATAAACTGGGCCACCATGAAAAACAAGTGCTGAACCGAATGGACCAAGAAGATCTGATCGTGGGTCTGATCAAACCCGATCCTCGCGGTGGCTAGCCGCCGTCGCGACGTCGCCACACGGGGCGGGCTGGTGACCTTGGGTCACTCCTTCCTGACATGTAAGCACCTCTATACTTTTTAGAAGGCTAAATAATGCTATATTTTGTATTTTCCGACTTTTAATAGGCCAAATAATGCTATATTTTTTTAATTTTTAACTTTTTAGAAGGCTAAATAATGCTACATTTTTTAAGAACTGATTGCTATATTTAACATAAAAAAGTTTGTAATAATTTTCCAACTATGGCAAATAAAAAATTAATTGTTCCAACCTTTTAGAATGTTACTACAACATTTACGCAAACAAAAAAAATACATTTTTTTAGTTAGAAATCCATGACCAAAAATTAATTTCAAATTAGTAAAAAACCATCTTCTTTCTCGTATAAAATATTTATTTTATCCGAGCACTAATTAATGGATTCTACTAAGTTGACAACTCAATGTAGTTGCTTTTTTCTTCTTCATTAATTGTACAGGTTGATTAGTACAATGTATAGTTATTCTAAAAATATAATTAATGATCTGCTTTAAAAAATTCAACCAGAATTGGTATCGACCTGACTCGTTTTTAATATTTCAAAAGACAGTAACAAGAGCCCACTTAGCTGAGTTTTTGAATCCGCCACTAAAGGAGTGTAATAAACAATTGACAAAACAACAATGAGTACACAATTACAAGAAAAGCCCTTTGAATTAGAGACATAAAACAATATCATCTAATTACAAAGAAACTATATTATTCTAATTAATTAATATAATTTTTTTGCCAAAATTTAATTAACATATAATTAGTAAAAATCTTTTGCGTCACCTCATCTGTCTATCTTTATCACCAATATTGTTCATGAGTGTCCATGTAACTGGCGATGATGGCTCTCAACTTTGTGAATGGCATGCTTAAGTTCTTCTTGAATCTTTTTTCTCGACGGCGACAACACGATGTCCTTCCAAACCGAACCGGGTCGGAGCATCGGACTCGGTTTCTGGCGGCCGTAGAGTTCTTTAATCGAGTTCGCATCTTCGTTCAATTCGCTAGCTATCTTTAGTACACCAATTTCTCCTGGATCAACCAAAAGGGTATTGTCTCTGTCTTTCCATCCTATCAACTTTTACCATGCACGAATGCACGAAGCCAGAAATTTTTATCAGATTGACAAAATATAGATTGAATAACCGAATTACAACCTGAATTTTAACGTTTTCCAAGTGAAAAATGATATAGAATTCGAAACTGTATAAGAGAATAAGATATATTAGATATAAATATATCTTATTATATTTAGATAAATTTAGATTATGAATAGATATATTATTAGTATATTATTAGATTATGTTTTACTTAATGTATTGTTATAGATTTAGTCTTGTATCTATATATATAGGTACATGTACTCATTCCTAAACAAGATCAATAATACAATTTTCATTCTTCTATATTATGACTGAGAGGAGTAATAATATGCCCAAAAAGTGACCACAATTACCACACTTGCTATAGCGTAGTATTCGGAATCCTTTAGAATAATTTCGTGGAATTCGAATCACGATTCTTTTTAAATTGCTTTCCGAACATTAATTTTTTTTTTTTCTACTTAATCTTTCGATTTTAGATATATATAAAAAACTACATCTGTCTTTTTGGACCCAATTGAACCATATGTCAAAATTAACTCAGCTAAAATCCGAACCATGGCTTAGTCGGACCCTGGTTGGGGTCGCCGGAACTAGCTGACCCCGACTAGGATCCGACCCAGCCATGGGTCAGAACCTATCTGGGTCAATTTTGGGTTAGGGTGCAGTTGGGTTTATTTAGGGATTAAATTGTAAATACTAAAAATTAGATATATAAACCGGGGAATAAATTGAACAAAAATAAAACTTAACGGTCAAACTTGATTATTACCTTAGGAGGGCCTTCTAAAGCATTGGAACTATAAAGCCTAGCATTGTCAACTAGTTGACAGTAGGTTGGGAAGGCGTTAGCAAATCTCTTGTGGGATTTAAGTTGCGACTGCACCCTCACTGCTCTTTTGCACATTATTGCTCTCCTACATCCAAACATAACACCATACTATATCAACTTACTATATTCATAGTTGCTTAGGCTACAAGTTAACGTACCTAATGCCTCGAATAACCGCTAGATACGGATCGCAAACAACTCCTACAAGTTCTATTCTGTAGGGTTTCTTTCGTTTCCCTCCGTCCGCTTCCACTTCCACTTCCCTAACCCGTTCCCAATATTTCTCCGTCACAACCCCGTCGTCCGATACCTTATACCCGATCCCCATCCGGTAACGGTGCCGGTGAACGCTTCTCGCCATTGTGATAGATTGCACAACAAACGGGACCCACGAAAGGGTCCCGTCCATGATGACGTCTCGCCCCTCGTTGAGAGCCGTCACAAGGAGTGACGATGCGGCGTCTGTAGATGACTGGTGCACCTATTTGGAGAAACCGTCACAATAGAATTATACGTAGTGAGATCGAGTTTAGCAGCAACAAATAAATATAGGGTTAATAACCTATGAAAGGTCTGAATTTTGACCCATGTTAACCGGAGATGTCTGAATTTTTAACTTTGTTGAACTTTGGTTTTCCGTCCATTTTTAGGGTTAAATTTAACAGAATTGTGTGAAATGTCACTTTTACCCCTTTTTTCCGGAGCTTTGGGCGGCCTTGGCAGTCACCGGCAGTGTTTTCCGGCGAAGAAGAATGTTTTTTTTGCTTTAAGGGGCATTTTCGTCTTTTCAGGTCAAGCATGTGAGGGGCACACTTTAGTCGAAGGGCATTTTCGGGATTTAAGTTTATTTCCGGTAACATGCCAAGCATGTGACCAAATCTCGTCAGTTTTAACGGCAAAAATTGACGGAGACCTCTTATATCAACAAAGTTGAAATTTCAGACCTTCCAAATTAACTTTTGAAAATTCAAATTTCCCCGGTTAACATGGGTCAAAATTCAGACCTTTCATAGATTATTAACCCATAATTATATTAAGAAAATATATCTATATATATAATAATTCTCATGGAAGTTACATAATCTTGACAAGTATGTTTTTCATCCTATTTTCTATCTCCTACATGTTAAAATAGCTTTATTTTATTTGTCCATGTCAATTTCTAAGGAGTTGCATGTATTTCATAATTCTCTATCTTCCACATGGAGCTATAGAATTAGAGAAATGCACCATATTCACTCTCAATATCCGTTACGATATATATCACTTTTTTAAACAATTTTTTTGATTTGTTTATCATTTTTTTCTCATAATATTAATATTAATTAATTATTTTTATACAAGTACTTACAATTGAACCACTTTTTTAAAAATATATATTTGTAGTACATATCACTAATAATATTAATTATTAGTATTATTATTTTGAAAAAAAGTATTATTATTTTGAAAAAGTATAATACACTTTTTTACCAAATTATTATATTTATTGACTTGAAATAATACACAACCAATGATTATAAGTATGTATAAATAAATAAATTATTAATATTAAAAACTATAGATGATTCTCATGAACTACTAATTCTCAAATTTAATTTCAATATATAATTAAAAATTATTAGATTTTGCGATTTAGTAGTTCATGAGAATCATCTATAGTTTTAAGATATCTATCTATATATAGATACAATATCTAATATATTGTGATATATTGATATATTATGTGAGTTCATATAATTAATATTTTTAAAATGATAAAGCTACCGAAACATAAAATTTGATGTATCTATCAAATTATTTTTAGACTATTATAATAATCAATCATATCTTATATATTTTTTTATTAACATCTATTTTGTGGAAAAATATATATATATATATATATATATATACATATATATATATATATATATATATTGTATTTTTTACAGTTAAAATGATACAAAAATAATCATTATAAATATGTATCAATATTTCTTAATATTAAAGTATATAAAGGATTCCCATGAATAACTGGTTTTCAAATTTAAAGCATGTATATAATTAAAAATTAATAAATTTATTTAAATATATAAATATATATATATATATATATATATATATATCTAATATATAGATATATATTGATGTATTATTTGTGTTAATGTAATAAATTATTTTTGAACTCTAAAATGTCTAATATTATTATTTTCGTAACAACTATTTTTCAATTAACATCTATTTTTCAACTATTTATCCATATTGTTTCCTCCTTTTATAATTAGTAACAATTTAAGTCAATTATTTTATAATTGTTACATTAATTATACTACTTTTACTGATATAATTATTTTTGTATTGATTTATTAGATTTCGTTAAATAATTTTATAAAAAAAGTTAAAATTTATTGAAGCATAAAAATTATATATAAGAGATCCGTTTTAGATTACTACATTAATACATCATCTTATATATTTTATTTTTATATTAATATCTATTTTGTGGAAAAAAAAATTATTTAATCTATATGCTATTTCAAAATTTTGTAATATAAATAACTTCAATTCTTTTAATTACAACAATTTAAATAAATATTTTATTTACCGCGCAACGCGCGGCACAATTATCTAGTTTTATTATATTCGGATAAAGTTACATTAGGAATAGCTATAAACTTTTTCAATATATTATGTTTTCATTATTATATTTAGTCTTGTATCTATAGATGACATACCAGCTCAGCTGTTTTGAGCATGTCGGCATGGCCCCTCGAGTTAAGGGCTCTATAAATGACATCCGACTCTTTGAAGGCATCGGCTTCGATGATCACTACATTCGAAGAAGCGTCCAACCAAAACGGCCTATCGATCACAATGAAAACACAGTTTACTACATATCGACCGATCGTTAAGGAACATTTACGTAATCAAAGATAACTTGGAGAACAAGTTAAGCAATCAAAGATAACTTGGAAAGCAAGTTACTTACTCTTGAAGGATGTCCTTGAGGACAGTGCTCTTTCCGGCACCCATTCCACCACCCATGAAGAGAAGCACGGGGCTCCGGTCGCTATGAGCCACCGGAGCCATCACATCGGTGCACTCATCGACTGGAATTGCAGTTCTTATCGCCTTCATCTCTTCCACGAGGGTCGTGAAAACCCGAGCCACCTTTAGATTCTTTATCACTATTTCGAATCTCTGCTCCCTGCATCGAATCATGGAAGAATCGCAATAATTATGACATGATTATAGTTCTTGATCATCCATCATTTAGAAACACAAACCTGGTTGCTGCCATGACAATGTCCTTCAACTTCCTCTTACTAGCTTCAGCATCAGCAGTCAGAACCTGAGATCATAATTTAAGGTTGCTTGTAATGCAAGGAAACTAATTTAAGGTTTTGATAAAATCCCAAATGTAGTAGTATAAGAATGAAGGGAACTATTCCGATTCCATCAAAATGGAAGAATCAAAGAATTTTTCCTAGAGATTAAGAGAATTCAAGAATTTTTGATTGACTAAGGAAAAAGAATCGAATAATCATTTGATTATGAGATGTTTGGGGAAATCTATATAAAACCACTTTTTTGAAAAGTAGATATATGTATAGGAAAAAAATGAAATAATTCGCCAATTGAAATAATATCAAACAAACTGAATAACCAGCGCAAATACTGTACACGTCAGCATATAAATATATTTACCTGAGTGATCATGATCTCTGCATTAATCCAATGGAACCCAAAATAGCTCAAGATACATCTCTCGAACTCTTCGACGAGTTTCACGAACAACGAATCCGCATCGGGTTCGTTCGAAAAGTATGTGTAGATATCGTCCTCGCAACCTTCCGATCTCGTTATGTATTCCGAAGCCAATTTACATAGCCTAGGGCAATCTTTCATATCAAACCCCATTTGCCTCGCTGAAATCGCAACCCGTTAATTAAAATCGTCAAAACTAACACGAAAAAACCGAACGTCGATACGATAATACGGAAGAAATTAGGGTTTCGATCATATGGATTACCTACATAGTGAGAGAATTTCTCGACCTTCACGTTTCGATTGGATTCCGAGATCCAACGCTGAGGAATGATCTTACCAAACTTGCGTATCTTGATACCGTAGTGAACCGCCGCAGCGATGATCAACCCGATCGAAGATGCTACCACGATCTGCGAAAGTGTGGCCTTGTATAGATAATCTAGAAAAACAAAAAAACATGTTTATTGTCAAACAACATATTATGAAACATGATCATAATCGATTAATCATCGTAGGATGTTTTATTTCGGTACCTTTCTGCATGATTCGCGAATACCCGGATCGGGGATTCGGAATTACGTTGTTCTTGAATTGGAAATTTGAAAGATGAAGATGGAAGGTAGGTTTTCTGTGTTTTTGGGACAAAGATAGTATTGATCTGCCACTGCCATATTTTCAGCTACAAGTTGGTTATTGTTTAATATATATGTTTGACCCTACAAAGAAGGACTGGGATGCAAGTGACTTATTTGATCTATTTCTCATGATGTAATTGGTTCTTTAATTATTACAATTAATTAAGTCCTAACTAACCACATGATTTGTTTAACTCTAGTGTGTGGAAAGAAAACGTTTTATTGCAGACGTTAAATATATTTAATAAAAAATAATTGTTCACACTTTATAGCGGAATTCATATAATTAATTGTTATGCATGCAACTTAAGAGTATCCACAATGATATTTCTTAAATATGTGTTTTACATATTTTTTACGTAAAATATATAAAAACGTGCTATAATGGTTTTACATAACATTCCTTAAAAGTAGGATCCACCTACTTTTACGTAACATATTACTTAAATTTAAGGAATGCATTATGTATTACGTAACCAATATTTAATTATAAATTATTTCATTTTATAATTAATGCTAATATCTTATTAGCGGTTGTTGGAAAATTTAATAATAAAATATATTTAAGTAATACGATTGCAGAACAAATCTTGTTTACGTGTGTCTTAACTTTACTTATTGTTTAAAGTCTACATAAATATCTACGTTGCAGTTTTAAAAAATACAATTTATATAAAATCATTGTGGATGCCGTAAGTAATCATAATTATATATAGCCCAAAAGATTATAGAATGATATTATTTATGGTCAGATTGCTAGACTAATATCTGCTCTACTTTGGACCATATACTCTCAGTATTTATTTAAGTAGAAAAATCGGACGTGCAGTGCCAATGTTGTGTTCTTCTGTTAAACATTACGTGCCAACACGATTCCAAATGTGAGAATTAAGTCCAATTGTTTTCTATGAACTATTCGCTTTTTTTAGTAACTCTTCATGCATGCATGATAGAAGTTTCATTTCCCTTATAAGTATACTAGGGGCTGACACCGCGCTACGCGCCGGGCGACCCGTTAAACAGTACATGTTTCATTGTATGTAAAATTTTGAAATTATGCTTTGAGTTTGTTGCATTTAATAATATATTTTTTCCATAAAAAATATATTATATATAATAAAAGAAATTATATTTTTTATTAATATCTTGAAGAACAAAAAAATCGGGTAAAATGAGTATATAAATATAATGAAAGTCATAATGAGAAAATTTAAAAGATTTTGTCTTCTAAATTATGGCATCTTGATCAGGGCCGTCCTAACAATATTTGAGGCCTAAAGCAAATTTTTATTTTAGGCCTTTTTTTATTAAATTGATTCAAAATTTATTTAAATATACTTATTTTAAGTTTTTTTTATTAAGTATCACTAATTATTATATGAACATGGTACTATAAATTTATAAAATGAATAAAAGACCTAAAAATTATAACCGAACATTTAGAAAAAAAATTGACGAAATAAAACATCTATTGAAATCATAACAAATGTTATATTCAAAGATTAACCATGAAATTTATTCAAATAAGCTTATTATGTAGAATATTGAAATTGTGAATTTAGTCAGTTCATTATGTAGAAATGGATGAATTAAATGAAAAACAAAAGACTATAATATAGTATAATTAATATAATATTAAAAACAACTCAATATAATAATGACACTATCACTAAAATTAGCAAATGAAAGGTCTATATATGTCATTTGAGGCCTTCCCTAGCGGAGGCCTAAAGCAACATCTTTGGTTGCTTGGGGGTTTAGCCGACCCTGATCTTGATGAAGTTAGTCATGTGGTTGATCAACCACTTACAATCGTCTTTCTATTATTTTATTTTTGGCCAAGAATCGTCTTTTTATTAAATATAATAGTTTAATGTGTTTTTAATAACAAAATTAGTGATAATTAATGCGGATTAAGTAAAGTGTGTTATTTTTAAGAAATTATAATTTTAGTATAATTTAAGTGCTGACGTGGCAATTTTATAGCCATCCATATTTGCTGATGTGGCACATCCAAGTTTGTTTTCATAGATGATGTGGCACTATCATATTGCTACACTCTCTCACCTCCTAACTTATATATATATATATATAGATATCTTTAAAAGGGTGAGAATATAATGAAATCGACAAGTAATTTAAACTGATTTCTTACCCGTTAGATTTATAAGCACATTAAGATTTAAAAGAAATATTAATTGTTGGATTTCGACTAACCTCGATCGTCCGCTCGTCGGTTCTTTGGTTGAACACTCGACCGTCCGTTAGACGAGTCATCTGTTAGTCCGATTTTGATGTCTTGAAATGAGTTTGAACTCCACCATCGTCACCCGATACCTGCACAAAGGGATAGACCAGGCTTTTGCCCGGTGATCCTCCTCCGATGCTTAAGTCAGTCCTCAGAAATTATAATCTAAGAACTGCTGTATATCGTAATATGAATGTAAAAATTGAGAAGAGACATGAACTTATATTTATAGGGAATGACCTATATGGAAATTGACCCATGCACTTATGACACTTGACCAATTGTCCTAAAACCTTAAGGTAATAGGTGAATGCGTGGTTTAGTCTTTATACTTCAACACCCTTCTCGTATGAGAGAGATCACCTTCTTCTCATATGAGAGGAGATGATCCCCTCACATGTATATGAGAGAGGTCGTTCCCCTCTCATGTGAGTGGGGACGATCCCCTTTCTTATGAGAGAGGTCGTTCCCCTCTCATGTGAGAGGGGACGACCTCCTTTCTAAGAGAGGGGTCATTCCCCTCTCATGTGAGAGGGGACGATTCCCTCTCTTATGAGAGGGGTCGTCCCCTTCTCTAAGAAAGGGGTCGTCCCCCTCTCTTATGATATGGGACGGCCCCCTCTCTTATAGAGAGGGGTTGTTTCCCTCCCCTAAGAGAAGGGACGATTCCCTCCCCTAAGTGAAAGGACTCTTCTTCTTCGTCCGGAGATGGTTTTTTTTATTTTATTTTACCTTCTGGTTGTCCGACTTAGACCAAATGAATGTGATTAATATCCGGTTCTTAGACTGATATCCATCATTAATTATTTTTATTTTTCTCTTCTAACATCTGATATATTTAGTTTCATTATTTAATATCGACTTGAATTACATGCGATTTTATTTTTAACTATTTTCTTCCAAAATATCATAATTATACACTTTTATTTATTTATTTTGTTTAAAGTGGACGATATTAATATTTAAATCTTAAATTTCAGAATTGTGCTTGAAATTTTTTTGTTTAAAATAATTGACTGTAATTTAAGTTGATTCCTTAACCATTAACTTGTCTTAAACACATTAAAATTTGTAAAAGAAATATTAAAAAAAATTATTTCTCTCCTAAAATGTGATCAGGAACATAAATAAAAGAAGGTCCCACCGAGAATTGAACTCGGGTTACCAGATTCAGAGTCTGATGTCCTAACCGCTAGACCATGGGACCATTTGTGTTCAATTAATTATTAAAACACTAGAATATCCATATTATCCTTTTTTTTTTTGGACAAACATTAATTGTGCCTTATTTTGGGCCAAATTTCAGGCCCATTGAAAACACAACTTTCCCGCTAATAAATATAAATGCTCACCTCACTCTTACTCCATTTTGCAACAAGACAACCACTGCAATTCTGAAGTAACAACTAATTCATTCATGAACAATACAGATATTCTTTACAAACTCACGACGCCATCAACTCAAGCAAAATCGATCTAATGCATCCGTTCTTGAAAAACGGAGCACGAATCACGACAATAGTAAGACTAATCTGGGTATAATTTAATCCTACAAAAAAAGGAGCTTCAATCAAGTGGCAACTGCATCCTTCACCATTGAAGAAACCTCGAGCTTGGGAACTAGTTCAGAAACCACCTTGTCCAATGCTATGCAATCTACTCTACTTCGGCTCCCATTCGCAGCAAACATAGAAACCGAAGTGATTTCATTGAAATCGAGTTTGCTATCTTCGAGCATATCCACCCAGAACTTATCATCTTCGTGGAGTTGTGCGGCTTTCATGAGTGTAATTGCACTGTCTAGTTTCGCCACATTTCTCCCCGCACCACAACCCATGGCAGTTGCAGCACCTACCGCATTAGCTATTGTTAACGTGTTGACAAGTGGCAGATTGTGGATGAAACCAAAGGCAATTGCGGCTACAAAGCTATCTCCACATCCAACAGTGTCAACAACATCGACCTGACATCATTCAAAATGTCATTTTAAGCATTTAGTCATCGCCAAATAGGGTCAAGAACATAAAAACAGTCTCAGCTATAGGTCGTGTTGTGTAGCTAATCGAAGTCATATATTTAAAAATGTTGATATTCGGTGTCCCAACTATCAAATTTGTTGCTTTCCACTTTCTTCGACTGATTTTGGCATTTAAAATGGTGTTTTAAGCAACAAAAACACGTTTCCATTTTTCCTAAGTATTAGATTTATTGCGCATGGTTTAGGCTTATTTGATGCTTACAAAACATGTTTTTGTTCCGTCAAATTTAATAGAAAAAAAAAGTGTAAATCAACCAATTGGATAGTTGGACAGCGAATATCTAGCAGCATGTCCAATAGTTGGGACTGTTTTTAGGTTATTAACCCTTTTAAATAATCTTAGATGAAAAATGTCAGAGGAATGCTTTTAGCAAAAAACAAAAGAAGGGTCATCCTCACAGACAAACATATTGGGGCAATGTGAATGTTCTATCTATGAAAATGCATGGTCTTTTAAACGGTAAATGCGTCTTTTGGTTTACCAAAAAGTTCTGAAAAGCCAGGATTTGGGCAATTTTCTATCGAGTAGGAGAAGTTTCGAATGCATACCTTAAATGCAGGTGCATAAGATATGCTTGACCGGGTGATGATAATGGAGCCCTTAGCACCCATTTTAACAACTACCCATATCGTCTTTGCCCCGTGCCTCAGCAATTCATGTCCCGCTAGAACTGGGTTACGAATACCAGTCAGAGATTCAGCCTGAAACATTAACAATTGTACGGCAGATTAAAATACTAGTACAACAGATTATTAGATTAAAATTTGAATTCTTTTGCGCTGTTGGGATCCAAGCTTTGTTCATGATTCTATCTACACTTCAACTAATGTCTTATTGCTACCTCTACCTCGACTTCTAAGTTCTATGCCTCATACGGTACGGAATAAATCTTCGGTTTAGTCTTCAATCACTTTTATTTATTATAAATCCAACCCACAACTTATTAACAAAAGGCCTAGATTGAAGATTGTTTATTATATAATTTTTTTTTTAAAGATGGCATGTAGCAACATAAAGGACACATAATAGGTAGCAATGATATATTACGTGAAATTTATGTACAACCACCCTACAAAGATTTCATGTTCCAATACTATAATTTGCCCCAACAATATATTTAAGGACTGAAACTATATGCCACAGAATCCTAAAACGTCTAGTTAATAAGTAAACAAAAGCTATGAGATAACCAAAGAGTTCCAATACTTCTGTCCAATTGGAAAAAGACTACACATTGTGAAGAAGGGTCGTGGCAAAGCACATAACAATCAAAAGAGAAGGTACCTAAGAAGTAAAAACCTCTAAAAGATTAGGAGTGGAACCTCATCTGAAGTAAGAAGAAGAACATCACTCATCTTCAAGAACTTGTCAAGTGCCATTTGTTCTTCAGGTGATCCTTTGGAGAGGCTCTTTCCTCGAGGTCCCGGATCAAAGAATATTGATGTTTTAACTTCAACAGCATAATCAATAGCAGCCATTATTAAATCAGGGGACAGATCATCAAAGCCATAACCATTGCAGAACATGATTTTTGATCGTTCAATAGCCACCTTTACATCCCCTGAGAGTTTCCTCATCCAACTGAATGCAGGTTCTTCAGTGAAATCCGCTCGGCTGAAATATGGAAGTACGTGTTCATGTCCTTGTTAGAGAAACAACTGATACGATCATGATGCTAATGAAATAAAATTGCATAACCTAAAACAAAAAATGGTGAATGCCACTATGGAAGTAATTGTAAAGTGATTATTTGGTTCTAAATTAGACGCTCAAAGCCGAAAACTACGAATACAACTATGTTATGGAGATTTAGATTTACCTGCAGAAGCCATGCCTTTGCAGTGGATCCACAAGGACCCAGCAAAGAAGGGTTTCATATGAAACACCAGGACGGTTAAGATCAGTATCTTCACTCATAGCAACCATCCCAATACCCTCATTGTGAAGCACATCTAATAGAAAATTCCCGTAAAGTTCTTCACCCACATGGCCAATCGAGGTACAATGGAGACCTAGCCTTGCAGCTGCTATTGCAGTATTACAATTGCCGCCAGCTTCCCAAAATCGCTGCAATACGAAAGAACAGCTACTTTAAACGGCCAGAGATAGACCATCACTAAACAGTTCACTATTACATAAACCAAGAAATCAATGCCAAGTCACAGAGCAAGGAATAAAGGTACACTAAAATGGAATAATTCAGTCCTTTCACATTATTCCTTTCCTTATCTTTCAATCTGGACAAGATGTACAGTTGTTTATGTCATGAATTATGAATTCGCTTGTGAGATTAAGTATGAAAATTGACTCCCTTATCTAAGCACCACCTCTCATTTCTTCAATTAGCACTCAAGAACAACACTTTCCTCATCTGAATAGTATCATCTAAAATTGCTCATCTGAAAATGCTTCAATATCAATGAATAGGTGGCGATTGATCCCAAAAACCAAAACATACAACTTCCTAGTCCAACCATGGCAAGGCAACCCTAAAACTAAAATCCATAATTAGGAGATTAACAAACCTTATCCGGTGGGGAAGCTGATAGCTGCTCCATATACGCCTTCCTCTCTCCCGGGTCACGCGGAGGCAGCTCGGGCACATTGAGAACAATATCGACGCAGAGATTACCTAGCGTGGATACATCGACATCCTTAACAGCCGCGGCAGCAGCAGCTCCGAACCTACCGTCCTTGTCCTCGTACCCAGCATTATTGGAGAAGCAGAGGGAGGATGAGGAAGAAGCCGACGGGTGGATATCGACGCCGCAGCCAGGGCTAAACACGGCGGAGTAGTGGCATCTATGTGTCGGAAGCGAGAGCGGAAAAGGGGAACTTTGGCGTGGGTTCTGAGAGAGGAGAGATTGGAGGGGGAGAATTGGGCATCTTAAGGTTGCAGTCTGAAGATTCATCAACATATGTGGGGGGTGAAATGAAATCAAGATCAAACTTCAATGAGAGAGGATGAGGAAGAAGGAGAGAAGAACCCCACTCTTCTCCAGTCGTCTACAAGAAAATGTGGGGTTCTTTTCTACTCTTGTTTTAATATATATATATTATAAAAAAAAATTGTACAAAAACCTATATTTTATCAAATAAAATATTATTATTACTATCTATTTTATAAATAATAATAAAAGGTTCTAAAAAAATGTAATTATTATTATGAAACATACCAACAAGACAAGAGAAAGATGATATGAAGAGAGTAAATTGAGATGTCTTATTCTCATGTACAAGAGCCCTTTATATAGGGTTACACATTCTTGAAGAACAAGAATAATTAATACAAGGAAAGTGTAAATAAGGAAGTTGATATATACATAAATATTGAACATCCATTTAATTCTCTAAAACATATATTCATAACACTCCCCCTTGGATGTTCATAAGGGAATTGTGCCTCGTTAAAACCTTACTAGAAAAAACCTTGTGGGAAAAAATCTAATAAGGAAAAAGAGTACACAATTAATGATCCCTTTTGTAAGCTGCCTCGTTAAAAACCTTACCAGGAAAACCCAATGGGACAAAACCTTGGCTAAGGGAAAAAGAGTGCAGCGCTTGTAGATTCTCCCCATGATCACATAATCTCTTTTAGTCGACGCAATCCAATTTTGTTCACCAGTCTCTCGAATGTCGCAGTTGGTAAAGCCTTCGTGAATAAATCTGCTAGATTATCACTGGAACGGACTTGTTGGATGTTGATGTCGCCTTTCTTCTCAAGATCATGGGTGAAGAATAGTTTAGGGGAAATGTGCTTCGTCCTGTCTCCTTTGATGTAGCCTTCCTTCATCTGAGCAATACATGCTGCATTATCCTCATACAATATAGTAGGTACATTTTCATCTAAAGGTAAGTTGCACATCTTCTGAATATGGTGCGTCATCGATCTTAACCAGACACACTCCCGGCTTGCCTCATGCAATGCGATTATCTCTGCGTGGTTTGAGGATGCAGCTGCTAATGATTGCTTCATTGACCGCCATGATATAGCTGTACCGCCACATGTGAATAAATAACCTGTTTGAGATCGGCCCTTGTGTGGATCAGATAAATACCCTGCATCTGCAAAACCAATTAATCCAGATATTGAATTATTTTGATAAAATAAGCCCATGTCATTCGTTCCTCGAAGATATCGGAATATCTGTTTAACTCCATTCCAGTGTCTTTGTGTTGGGGAAGAGCTGAATCTTGCTAATAAGCTTATAGCAAATGAGATATCGGGCCTCGTGTAATTTGCAAGATACAATAGTGCTCCCACAGCACTAAGATAAGGTACTTCAGGACCAAGGGGTTCTTCATTAATCTCACGAGGGCGGAAAATATCTTTATCAACATTTAGCGACCTTACAACCATCGGGGTACTCAATGGATGTGCTTTATCCATGTAGAATCGCTTTAACACCTTATCTATGTAAGATGATTGATGGACGAAAATTCCATCTTTCAAGTGCTCAATTTGTAAGCCAAGACAAAACTTTGTTTTTCCAAGGTCTTTCATTTCAAATTCTTTTGTCAAGCAATTTACTGTGTCTTGAAGCTCTTCAGGAGTTCCAATAATATTTAAATCATCAACATACACAACAATAATTACGAACTTTGGACCAGATCGCTTTATGAAGACACATGGACATATTTGATCATTCTTATACCCCTCTTTTAGCAAATATTCACTAAGACGATTATACCACATACGTCCAGATTGCTTTAGCCCATACAACGATTTATTTAATTTGATTGAGCAGCTTTCCCGGGAATTTTTGCATGCTTCAGGCATCTTAAATCCTTCGGGGATTTTCATGTAGATTTCACTATCTAATGAGCCATATAAATAGGCTGTAACAACATCCATTAGACGCAAATCAAGCTTTTCAGTTACTGCCAAACTTATAAGATATCTGAAGGTAATTGCATCCACCACTGGAGAGTAAGTCTCCATATAATCAACGCCAGGCCTCTGCGAAAATCCTTGTGCAACCAATCTTGCTTTATATCTGACGATTTCATTATTCTCGTTTCTTTTTCGCACAAAAACCCATTTGTACCCGACTGGCTTAATTTCTTCAGGCGTCTGGACTATAGGTCCAAATACTTCACGCTTGTTTAGTGAAGTTAATTCAGCTTGAATTGCATCTTTCCATTTTGGCCAATCATCTCTCTGTTTGCATTCTGCAACAGATTTTGGTTCCAGATCCTCGTCTTGTCTTAGAATTTCACAAGCAACATTATATGCAAAGACGTTGTCGACAACTGTATATTTTCGGTTCCATCTTTTTCCAGAATGGACATAACTTACTGAGATCTCATCATTATCAACATTATCTTCAGGTACCTGAACCTTCTCAAAGGTTTTTTCGTTTGTTATGTCATTTTCTTCTTCTGAGGCAGTTACCTCCATAATACTGCCATTTTCAGTTGTTGCTCCTTTTCTTTTTCTAGGATTTTTATCCTTGGAACCGATTGGTCTCCCTCGCTTTTGGCGGGGATTGCTTTCTTTTGCACTTAAAGATTGCCCTACTGGGACATCAATTCTAATCGGAGCATTTTCAGCTGGTATATGAGATTTAGTAACTCGTTTGGGGTCAGTAAATGCATCTGGCAGTTGATTGGCAATGTTTTGTAAATGAATTATCTTTTGCACTTCATATTCACATTGATTTGTGCGAGGATCTAAATAAGATAATGCCAATGTATTCCAATCAATCTCTTTTACCAGCTCCTTATTTTCTCCCCCTAATGCTGGAAAATCTGACTCATTGAAGTGACAATCAGCAAATCTTGCTGTGAATAAGTCTCCAGTCATTGGTTCAAGATATTTTATTATTGAAGGGGACTCATATCCAACATATATTCCCACCCTTCGTTGTGGTCCCATCTTCGTGCGTTGTGGTGGAGCAATTGGAACATATACCGCACATCCGAAAATTCTTAGATGGGAAATATTTGGCTCCTGACCAAAAGCCAATTGTAACGGGGAGAATTTATGATAACCAGTTGGCCTGATGCGCAAAAGTGCTGCTGCGTGCATAATAGCATGCCCCCATGCTGATACGGGGAGTTTTGTTCTCATCAATAAAGGTCTAGCTATTAATTGAAGGCGCTTTATTAGTGATTCTGCTAGACCATTTTGTGTATGAACATGCGCTACTGGTTGTTCAACAATTATTCCAGTTGCCATACAATAATCATTAAAGGCATGTGATGTAAATTCACCAGCATTATCCAGACGAATCTTCTTTACTGTAAAGTCTGGGAATTGTGCTCTCAATTTAATTATCAGAGCAAGCAATCTTGCAAATGCTAAATTTCTGGTAGACAATAAGCACACATGGGACCATCTTGTTGATGCATCTATCAAAACCATAAAATATCTGAATGGTCCACATGAAGGGTGAATAGGCCCACATATATCTCCTTGTATCCTTTCCAAAAACATAGGGGACTCAAACCCAATTTTAGCATGTGAAGGCCTTGTAATTAATTTGCCTTGAGAACAAGCAGCACAAGAGAACTCTTTAAATTGAAGAATCTTTTGGTTCTTCAAGGGGTGTCCATGAGAATTTTCTATTATCTTTCGCATCATATATGAACCGGGATGGCCTAACCGGTCATGCCAAATTATAAACTCATTTGTATTGGTAAACTTCCGGTTTACTGTGTTATGTGTTTCAATTACACTTATAGTAGTGTAGTATAAACCAGATGAAAGAGCGGGCAATTTCTCCAAGATACATTTATTACCCGACTTAATTGTAGTAATATATAGATATTCATTCTTTCCATCATTCATAGTCTCAATATGATAGCCATTTTGGCGGATATCTTTAAAACTCAGTAAATTTCTTTGAGACTTTCTGCAATAAAGTGCATCATTTATTTCCAAATTTGTTCCTCCGGCCATTAACAAATTGGCTTTTCCACAACCTTCAATCAAATTTGTACTACCTGATATAGTAGTAATATCACCATTTCTCATCTTCAGGTGAGAAAAATATTTGGCATCTCTTAATATAGTATGCGTACTGGCGCAATCCGCAAGACATATATCCTCATGAACGGTCTTGGATTCAATTGATGATTGCGAAATATCCATATTCTTCATAAAGAAAATAAATGAAGTAAATAAATACTGAAATAAAGTGCTGAATAGTAAATAACTGAAATAAAATGCGGTGTAATAAATAACTGAAATAAACTTAAATAAAATGCAGTATAATAAATAACTAAAATAAAGTGCGGTAAAATAAATAAATAAATAACTGTAATAAAAATGCGATATAATAAATAATAAGTAAACGCATAAATAAAATTCTCGATCTTCTGGATCGCTTTATTCATAGTATAGGTCTTTATAATGATGTGCAGTACATGAGGAAAATAATTAGGATCTTTATGACCCTTTATTCATTCATTGGATCAGAATTTATTATGATATTTCTTGACCCTTTATTCTATTACACAGAGATAGCATTCTCATATATTTTATTTTTCCTCAATAAAATCTGCAACATCTAAATTGGTAATAGTATCAAGACCATTGTAAATATCAGCATCATTGTTGTAGACGAGATTTGCTTCAGCACTTGCACATTTATTGACTTCACCATTGGGAATGGTTAAATTTGCTTCAGCGTTGATTCCTTTCTTGGAATTTTGATAGAGAGTAACAAAGTGCTTAGGTGTACGGCAGATACGTGCCCAGTGATTTTTCAAACCGCATCGGTGACATGCATTGCCATTGCCTCTAGAAGGATTGCTTCTGGAATCCTCCTTGTATTCCTGCATATTGTTGTTGCGGTAATTATTTCCTCCCCTGCCACGCCCACGCCCACGTCCACGTCCACGACCTCTACCACGATTTGGACCAAGATAATTTTTGAAACTTTGGCCTCCGGACGAATTATTATTACGAGCTATTGCTGCATTCGCTTCTGGGAGTGCAGCGGATCCACTTGGGCGGGCCACGTGATTTTTCATCAAAAGCTCGTTATTTTGCTCAGCCACAAGGAGGCATGAAATCAATTCAGAATATTTCTTAAACCTTTTTCTCGATATTGTTGTTGTAACAACACATTAGAGGCATGAAAAGTTGAAAAGGTTTTTTCCAGTAAGTCCTCATCAGTTATCTTTTCTCCGCATAATTTTAATTGAGAACCTATTTTGAAAATTGCGGAATTGTATTCACTTACGGTTTTAAAATCTTGGAACCGTAAGTGCATCCAATCATAACGAGCTTTAGGGAGAATCACTGTTTTTTGGTGCTTGTACCTTTCTTTTATATGATTCCATAATTCAAGAGGGTCTTTGACGGTGAGGTATTCCGCCTTTAATCCTTCATGCAAGTGGTGACGGAGAAATATCATTGCTTTCGCTTTGTCTTGACTCGATGCTTGTCCGTCTTTTTTAATAGCATTGCCTAGACCCCTCGCGTCTAGGTGTATCTCAGCATCAAGCACCCATCCCAAATAATTTTTTCCAGTAATGTCGAGGGCAGCAAATTCGAGCTTAACTAAATTCGACATGATTCTTAAAAAAAAAATTATAATCAGTATACATTACTATATATAATTAATAACTATTTAATTGTGATGAATAAGTATGAGAACATGAAATCTAATCTATATGGAAACATGGATTACGAATTAATTTTCGACGGGACCGGTTACCTGGATTACGAATCAATTTGTATGGTACGTATATATAGAATGAATGAATATAAAATCATTCCCATAAAACTAATCATGAATAATAAGGAACATGGTATAATAAAGAAATAGTAACCGTGAAAGACAAGAAGTGTAAGAAGACATGGTTAAAGTAACATGCTTAGGGAACTTAAAGAAGACAATTTATATTCATTTATGAGTCTTAGGAACATGCTTCTTCTTTAATTAAAGTAAGACAAGAAGCGTAAAGAAAAAAAAGTCTACGGGAAGTAAAAAAAAAAATAGTGCAATTTCGTGCTGATAACGTATTATGAAACATACCAACAAGACAAGAGAAAGATGATATGAAGAGAGTAAATTGAGATGTCTTATTCTCATGTACAAGAGCCCTTTATATAGGGTTACACATTCTTGAAGAACAAGAATAATTAATACAAGGAAAGTGTAAATAAGGAAGTTGATATATACATAAATATTGAACATCCATTTAATTCTCTAAAACATATATTCATAACAATTATACTATATTATACTATTATTATCATTATTATTATTATATATATAATATATATATACTAATAAATGTGTCAATAAAAGTCTTCTAAGTATATTTTTATTTAAATAATTCTATAAGAAGTTTAATCATAAATGGTTTTAACTTTTAGGGAAAATGTAAGACTTTCTAGAAATATATGTTGCAAATCTGTATCATCAATTGTTATATAAGAAGTTTATTAACTAACTAGTTGCTGATTCCGCGCCGATTTGTTAAACTATAAATGGTAACCGTGTTTATAAAATATAGAAACCCCTTAAATCATATAAGAAAACCCTAAAATCTAAATGGTCACAAAATTCTTTAAAGAGTATGATCCTTAACCTAAGAGCTGCATTATAATATCTTCGTGAACGAAAGCGTTAACGACGATCTGACAAATAGCTACCCATAAAGTAATGTGTCAAAACATCATAATAACATCTATTTTTGCCTGAAGTTCTTCCAAATTCAATTTACAGTTGAATTAGCGAAAAAAACTAAAGAAGTCAATGTTATATAATTTGTAATTTAATCAATGAATTGTTATATGATTCTTATTATTTTTCCATTCATGTCGTTTTTATTTCTTCTGACAAATAAGAAAACATACATACAGTTGACATTTCGATTTGTTTTTTTGGGTAACATACATTTAATTTGCGTATGAATATAAAATAATATTAAGCTTAAATACTGCTTAAACTAAGTCCAGCCTAATCCAAACAAAATGCTAAAACTCTAGCTTTTGAATTTGTATCTTCCATTTCTCTAATCCACAGATTGAACGCCTCCATCTTCTCAATCACACCTGTCGCCTCCATCTACATTTCTAGCCGCCTCCATCAGCGCTACGACCACCATCGCTCCGGCCGCCTTGGGTTCATCGAACGGTGTAGATAATTCATAGAGCTTGCTGCTTGATCTGGCTCTACTATATATATAGTAAGGGAGATGATACAACCTCCGACCATCGGAATCTAAAACATCCAATTTTAGTCAGTGTGGCATCTGAGTAATTAGTGTGAACTTTAAGGCCATTTATTGCTATCCTCTTGACTCTAAAACAGTTGCATGTCGTGGTTCTTCGTATTCACTGCCGTGGCACGATTAGAATGAAAGTGTTATTCCTCTATTAGGATGAAAGTGTTATTCTCTAATATATGGATACACTTTTTTTTTAATGCGAGCGGAACCCGAGTAATTCCGCAATTTCGAGAATTCTGCAATTTCTAGTCCGGACTTTCAACAGTCGGATTTTGACGTGTGAATAGTGTTTTTTGTGTGGAAACAACGTTCTGATCAAAAGTCATCGCTATGCTGTACACTGCGCTTCTTTTCGGCCAAATTCAAACATTTCGTGGCTCGAAATCGCATTTTAATATTATTTTGGGTTTTTTTCTTATTTTTTTTAATTTCCGGTATATTTGAACTTTGTCGTTATTTTCGGTTATTAATGCACTGTGACCTTGAACTCTAGTTCACAAATAGAAGATTCGATTTTTTCAATCGTTATTTGAGTATGGAAAATACATTTGGAGCACCAGATTTTGGACACAACTTTCTAACATGCAATTATCTATTCCATCAAGCTATACTTCATATGCAAACCTGAAAATGATCTCTGTTACCTTAGTTACCAATGGTACACAAATTCTAGTGAGAAACCAAAATAAGTAATATACTTTTTTTCTTACGCCCAGAAGTGTCGCACAAGACAGTGTATGCTGGTAGGTGGACAACCGCCATCCGAAGGCTAGCATCTGTTTTCGAATGCAGATATGGATGTCTTTATATATTTAGAGATGCACCATAGTCAATGAATACGCTTCATTCCTAGAACCTTCGGGAATCAACGCATGAAATGAATTCTTACCTTACCGAGATGAATGCATGAATGCAGGAGATGCATGCATCTATACATATGAATTTTTTCCTCATAAATTTAATTATTACATTACCGAGATGAATGCATGAATGCAAGAGATGCATGCATCTATACATATAAACCTTTTCTCAGCCATTGCTTGAAAATTGTAGCGACTTAATTGCGCATCGGTCTCGTTCATCGGTTTGACAACAAACCTTTAGCTCAATGTATCGATTAAAACACTGAAAACCCTCAACTCTACATTTACTTTGTTATTATATTTCCTTCCTAATTTATATAATATATAGATTTGGATATGATTCATTTATTAATTAAATATTTATAATAGTTATATAATTTTATTATGTATGGTTTAGCACATATATTTTAAAAGGAGCGATACGGATTCCGATCTCATGGTCCGACATATTCCGATGTGTGAGGTTGTGGCATATTATGTAATTTTCAACAACTTTTAAGTCAATTAGTAGCAACTCACAGTCGGCATGAAGTCAAATATTTAAAGTCGGAATTGGAATCATTTTCCGATATTTTAATAAAACATTTCAAATTCTAGCTCCATTCAAATATTTAAAATGAAAAAATATTTATAGCCGGTTTATTTTTTTTGGGTTAACAGGTCTTTTGGTCCATGATGTTTGACAACTTTTGGGTTTTGGTCAATGATGTTTTTTTTACCTAGTTTTGGTACCATATGTTTGCAGATTTTTTCTAGTTTTGGTCTAACCGTTACATTCCGTCCATTTTTTTTTATATGTTTAAGTCACGTGATCCACTATAAACTTTAAATTTAGTCCCTCTAATACTTTTTTAACATTTTTTTTGTTCAATTTAGTCCCGAAGTTTCAAAATTGACCCCAATTGGACAATAAGTCCAATTGAATTTTTGAAACTTCGGGATTAAATTGAACAAAAAAAGGTTAGGAAAGTATTAGAGGGACTAAATTGAAAAAAATTGAAAGTTTAGGGTGGATCACGTGACTTGTACATGTCAAAAAATGGACGGAATTTAACGGTCGGACCAAAACTAGAAAAAATCTGCAAACATATGGTACCATAACTAGAAAAAAAAAAACATCATGGACCAAAACAAAAAATAGTCAAACATCATGGACTAAAAGATCTGTTAACCGTTTTTTTTTTTATTTTTCCTTCAATTTCCTCAATCAATATGTTCACCAATTAATTCTTACACGCATTACGCGTGCATATGTGATCGTGAGTCGTGACCGTTCATTCCTAATGTTAAAAGTTGTAGGTGCACCGGAGCAATTATCTATTTTCTTCTTATTCAATATTATTCATTTGCGTTCGCTCCAACTCCAACCCAGAATTCCAATCCCCCCCCCCCCCCCCCCCAATTACCAAATTAGGGTTTCTTTTTCTGATACTGATACTGATACTGATTTGATCTTGATCTGTTGCAGAGACAAGCCTCTTCCTCTCCACTGCTGTCCTCAAGTTCAGTTTTCGCTTCTGCTCTTTGTCGGAGCTCCCCTCCCACCTTCAGCTACGAAGCTAAAGTAAGTATCTTCTGATCGCATCTAAATCCTCAGCTTTTTCGATGTCGTTTCTTTAGTATGCTCTCTTAGATGCTTTGATTGTTCTGCTTTGCTGTAAAATTGTGAATCTTTGATTGTTTGTGAGGTAGTGGATAATGTAAATATCTGATAGTGCTAATGTTTATTTGTGAATGTAGTCATTTTCGGTTTCAACAAGCCACATAATCCATTATAAAGCGAAGATGATTGCTCGAAAAGCATTTTTTTTATTGGCAAGCAACCAATTCTTGTATTAATGCTTGACTAGGAAATAGTAGATCCAGCAGATTAGAGCTTGTGAAAGTCAAGAACTAACTTAGGATCTGTGATATGACGGCACGGTAGCAAAATCGAATTAGAGATAAATAAGAGAACTAAAAAATGACAGACATGATATTTCCGTTTCAGATACGGCTAGAGCTAAGATTTAAGAATGACAATCTAATTGCAGTGTTACTATATATTCAATCCAGTTCTTTCAGAGACTGCCTTGTCAGTTTTGTGCTGCATTGATGAATTCATTGAACCATAGTTTTGACCTATGGTCATCTATTTGTTGGCGAGAGTTGAATCATTTTGTTTATTTTTTACCAGTTCCAGTTGTCTTCTTGATAACAGAAGCTTGGAAGCTTTCTGTTCTCTTATTATGCTCCCTTTTGTCATTTTTGTGTGTTACTTTTAGTGATTTTATATTAAAAAGGAAAAGTTAGTGATGGATGATTTGTTCATCTAGCTTTTTAAGGTTTGAAGGTTTGAATTTGTTGTTTGATATGGTGCTAAGAACTTTCAGTTTGCTGAATGCTATTCAGAAATTTTATATCGTTCCTTAAATCTATCTGGGAGCAATGTAAGGACCTTTAGATCTTGAGGTCACGACTCTGAGGAATCTTAATTTATATCTATCTCAAGCATAGCCTTATTGTACTAGTATTTTTTATTTATGAAATCATGCATGTTTGAGGTCGATTATTTCAACCAAATAGCACTTGACTTACTTTAAGTTAGCTTTTTAGTAAGAAAAACTAGTTTGTTCAGAGTCTTCTTAAATGATCATTGCCAGTTAAGCTGGCTTCTTAATCTATTTTGGCTGTTACTGTAATAGACGAACATTAAATATTTGAACCATCAACATTATACTATATCTGATCTTGCAGTTCTTGGTGGTTTCTGCAGGGTCTCCAAATGCTTGTTAAGGAGAGACATTGAATATGTCGTTGGTATATTCAATAGAGTGATCTGGGCCCATCAATATATCCAACCCAAAAGCCTAAGCTGATTGGTAATTGCAATCTTTGTACATATATCCAACATTTTTTTGTTCTTATAATCAATGTAAAACACTACTTCATCATATTCATTCAATAAATTCATGTTTTAGGGTTTGAATCAGAGAAATGTGGAAGCAAATAACAGGAAGGCTGTGGAAAGACGACGATGAAAAGGCCATGATGGAATCCGTTTTAGGTACCGAAGCATGTAATGTCCTCACCTCAATGGCTGCCACCATCAGCTCCGACATAATCAAGCCACCGCCAGGTGGCAGTCCAGGTCTGAAGCAAGTACTAACCCAACTCGTCGAGGGGTCCGATTGGAACTACGCAATTTTATGGCGTATGGCTGGGTTAAATTCAGGTGGGTCTGCCTTAACGTGGGGCGACGGGCACCTGGGTAGAGCCCAAGATGGAAGTTCTAGCAGTTGCAAATCCGAAAATACCCAGAAAAAGGAGGAGATTTACAAGATTGTGCTCAGAAAGCTCCACGCATTTTTCGGTTCATGTGTGGATGAGAATTTTGGAAATATTTCTGACATGGAGATGTTTTATGCCACATCAACGTTCTTCTCATTCGGCTCCGAATCAGTGTCCGGACCAATGGTTGCCCATAAGTCCGGAAGATCAATCTGGTCGTCGGATCTTGACCTATTTAAGTCAAGGTCGGTTCTTGCCAGGTCAGCAAACATCAAAACAGCTATTTTTGTAGCCGTGAAGGGTGGGGTCCTCGAATTGGGCTCGACCCAGTTGATTCCTGAGAAACACGACTTGGTGGAAATGATTCAGGTGAGGTTCGGTGGGACCGTTAAGTCGGCCCCGAAGATCTTCGGCCACGAAATCGGGTCTAAATCCCAGACAGTCAACATCAGCTTCTGCCCCAAGGTTGAAGAAGAGTCGGGTTTCCCCGAATCAGACATGAAGATCTTCCCTCATCTGAACCAAATCGGAAACTTCCAATCGAGAACCTCAAATTCCGACCAAACAAAGGAAGATTCGTCGCAAATCGACGATAAGAAGCCACGGAAGCGAGGGAGGAAACCCGCTAATGGTAGAGAAGAGCCGTTGAATCACGTCGAGGCAGAGAGGCAGAGAAGGGAGAAGCTGAATCAACGCTTCTACGCCTTACGAGCTGTGGTCCCAAACATATCGAAAATGGACAAGGCATCCCTGCTCGGGGACGCAATTACCTACATCAACGACCTTTCGACGAAGGTTAGGGTTTTGGAGACGGAGAAGCAGATGGGGTTTGGTAGAGGTGGGTTGCCAGATTTCGAGTTCCAGGTATTAGTGAATAAATATATATTAGAAAAATATAATATGATAATATATTGAAAATACATCTATTCCTAATATAACTTGATCAAAGTATAATAAAATATATTTATTCGCTAATACCAGGCAAGGGAAGAAGACGCGGTTGTGACGTTCGGGTGCCCTCTTGAAGGGCACCCGACTAAGGAGGTGATTAGGGTTTTGAGGGAGCAGCAGGCGGCGCCTCAGTGTGACGTGTCGTTGTCGGAGAAGAGCGAGGTGGTTCATACTTTTACGGTGAGGACTCAGCCCGGGGCGGCGGAGCAGTTGAAGGAGAAGCTTTGTGCTGCACTCTACAGTAAGTAAATGGTTGATTTTGATTATACCTAAGTGTCCTTGGTAATTGATTTTGTTGTTGTAATAGTGGTGCTTATATTTGAGTTTAGAACTTAATTATGTGTTTAAGGATGCATTTGTAATGGAAAACAAGAACTATCTTACTAGTATTTAATTATAGCATTTTTGTTGCTATTATTATACTATAATAGTATGGTAACTATTGTTGGCTTACATTATTGTTTAGTTAATGTCTTTTTTTTTGGTAAAGAAAAGAAAGAACAAAAGAACTAATTACTAGTCTTGGATGAATTTCCTATAATAAAAAATCGTTCGCAACCCAAGGTTGGTTGGACCAACTGGTAAAGCGAGTTGTGTTCCCCGTGGGCGACCCGAGGTCGAAACTCGTCGGAGACGCCGCCTTGGGGAGGACTTTAACCTTAACGCTCCCGGTCCGAACTTGCGAAAGCAATGTAAATCTATCAAAAAAAAATCGTTCGCATCCTCTCTAGTGGATTGATTTTTTATTTATTTATTTATTTATTTATTTATTTATTTTTTAATTTTTAGCTAAATTAATCAATCCTTAAGAGCCCACACAATTCACAATAATACTATTTGTAGACCAAATTTTCTCTGAAATCCTGCTACCCAATATACATGATAGCCACCACCTTAGGGTTTTTTTTTAAGAATAAAAATTTGGCAAGTTATACCACGATGGAAGTTATATACGTGCCATTTAATGGTCGAAACTAATGATCAATTATCGGATGGATCAAAAGCCAACAAAACATAAACGTTTGGTATCAAAAGTATACAAAAAAATACAACTAGTACCAAAAGCCATATTTGATCAAACATATTGTATGAAAAGTACCATTAACTCTAAAAAATTACTAACTTGGTAAGGATTGTGCGAAAGCAAACCCCATCTACCACAAATTATGACGTAGACTTTAGAATTTGGATAAATCATAAATGGGCGCCCTTCCAAAAGTGCAATGGAAATCGCAAACTTAGGCCATGAAAATTCTTGTTCGGTCATTGACCCCTTTCAGGTATGTATGTTGCACTATCACCTCCCTTTCTTTTTTGTAACTAATATCTGCCATCTCCACCTTTTAGTCAAGCCGGTGTAGGACACAAAAGAAAATTGCATTTTGAAGAATACTAAAAAAATGTCATTTTAGTATATACTAGAAGAGGGCGCGTGCGTTGCACCCGTAATGCATTTTAATGTGTTGTGTATAGAAATGATTATAATGTTTCCTTCATTTCTGAATTTTTTATATTATACTAGAATGTTGAACGTGAGTGCAAGTGTCCAATCTTAAGGGCGTGTGCAAAAAGTGAAACAAACAAAACTAACTAATTGTATCTGTTATTTTAGTACATAATTTAGGTGAGTAAAAATTATGATTACAAGAAATAAATGATTCTTGATACTGATATATATATATATATATATATGTGGTTAAAAGAGATATTCAACTTAAACCATCATTCTTCAAAAATGATGAAGAGAGATCGTGCAAGTGTAATGCAAAATTACCCTAGGATTCTTACTGAAGGTGCTTGAGTAGCTGTTGTTTGAATTGACTGTAGTTGTACTCGTTCTAACAATGTTATATTCATGTATTTGTGTTACATCCGTTACTAAGAAAACTAATATCTTACGATTTCTTTAATTTCTCTGATCAAGTATTTGGAAGTGACAGACTAAAGTGCAGTACACTGTAGCATTATAAAGTGTTGTCATACATACATAATTAACAAAAGGGTTAACATGTATTTTGGTCCATGATGTTTGACGACTTTTGAGTGTTTTTTCTTAGTTTTGGTCTTTTTGTTACATTCCGTCCATATTTTCCGTTAAGTAACATGTGCAAGTCACGTGATCCACCCTAAACTTTTAATTTTGTTCAATTTTTAGTCCCTCTAATACTTCCCTAACTCTTTTTTTTTTCAATTTAGCCCACATTTTTAAAATTTATCTCAAATTGGACAACTAGGTCCAATTGACCTAGCCCAGGGTTGTGTCCGACCACGGTAGGGGTCGCCGGACCCAGGCGACCCCAACTGGGATCCCAGCCCTGGGCTAGCCCAGGACTGGTCCAATTGGACCTAGTCCAATTGGGGGCGAGTTGACACCAAAACTAGAAAAATATGCAAACATATGAGACCAAAACTAGGGAAAAAAAAAATCATAGACTAAAACCCAAAAGTCATCAAACATCATGGACCAAAAAATATGTTAACCCAAGAATGAATCTTATTCATCAAGAAGTTTTAACATCTCATTTAGCAGTGTAATACCAAATAAATGCAACAGATGCATTTAAAGGTTGACAACCCTATATGAAGTGTGAAGTAACATATGCATGAATATACTTTTTTGGGTTAACAGGTCTTTTGGTCCATGATGTTTGACCATTTTTGGGTTTTGGTCCATGATGTTTTTTTTTCTAGTTTTGGTACCATTTGTTTGCAGATTTTTTCTAGTTTTGGTCCGACCGTTACATTCCGTCCATTTTTTGACATGTACAAGTCACGTGATCCACCCTAAAGTTTCAATTTCGTTCAATTTAGTCCCTCTAATACTTTCCTAACCTTTTTTTTGTTCAACTTAGTCCCGAAGTTTCAAAAATTCAATTGGACCTATTGTCCAATTGTGGTCAATTTTGAAACTTCGGGACTAAATTGAACAAAAAAAAAGGTTAAGAAAGTATTAGAGGGACTAAATTTAAAGTTTAGAATGGATCACGTGACTTGAACATGTCAAAAAATGGACGGAATGTAACGGTTAGACCAAAACTAGAAAAAATCTGCAAACATATGGGTACCAAAACTAGGTAAAAAAATACATCATTGACCAAAACCCAAAAGTTGTCAAACATCATGGACCAAAAGACCTGTTAACCCTACTTTTTTTTAGGAGTCTCTTTCTCTTAAAACCCTAGCCGCACAAATTATTTCCCTCTTCCTTAGGAGAGGGTCTACTCGTTGGATTGGCCGGCCTTAAGTTGCATTTCGGGCCAATTTTGACAACCGGCGGTGGGTCTTACAAGTTTGTTGTGGCTTCAACACCGAGTATGAAGAAGACGGACACAATAGCATAGAAAACGACACATGCAACAATTGGCAAGAGTTCTAATTTTGTTCTTACAATGATTTTGTTCGTTATTATATTCCAAATGTTATAACATTCTAAAAGAAAACGGCTTTCTTATGTATCCCAAGTTCATGGAGGGATGTATCATCAAATTGCTTTCTCATGGAAGCTCGAACAACCTTGAAATGTTTTACCTTCCCAACCCCAATAGAGGTTTTGGTGGGATTACTCACACCAACTTCAAAATCGTGTTTGAATTGCTTTGTCTTTTTAACTGAGTTGTGTTTATATTTGTTTAGTTTTACTATGGGTCAACAGAACCGAATCCTAAAGGCACAACAAAGGTACACATTGTTGGTGGTTGAATTAGGGGCTGACCAAGTGTTGTGTTGGTTAGTAGTGAGGCCACCAAGTACTTTTATATTATATTATATTATATTATATTATATATATAATTTGGTTTAAAAAAATAGCTAAATAATCTCTATTTTTATAAATAAGCAAAAAAAGATATTAAATATTTTTATTCAATTAATTATTTTGTAAAGAATTATTTATTACTAAAATTTATAAATAAATAAAAACTCAAGGAAAGGAAGGACTAAGCTACATCGGAAGTGAAAAAAAGAGACCGATTAAGACGAAAAAAGCTAATTTTTAAATAGAGTGAACTAATACCACCGACAAAAAAAAAAAAAAACCAAATATGTAATTATATATATATATATACTAATATATTATTTGTGTTGGGTCCTCACCCCCAATAGACATCTTTGACACCTTTTCATTTTATTAACAAAAAAAATATTATATTTAATTCCTATATTTTATAAAATGAATAATTTAGTCATTACTATATTTGAGAAACATTTATTTATCTTTAATATTATTACTAAATCATTATTTAAAGTTTGTTATTTTTTAAGGCCGCTTAGTCGGCATGTCATAGTAATTATAATTAACTTATAATCCAATATTAGCCCTATGATACTCATTCCGTTCAAATTTCGGATACATGTAAATTTTTTTTATTCAACGAATAGATCGAGTGATATATATTCCGCCCGTTGAGATTTTTCTATCACATAGATCAGCCACTTACCAAATTATATATATAACAAGTCAAAATAAGGGTGAAATGTGGTTCTTGAAGTTTCACCTCGTACAAATAACATTTTACTCATCGTCCAATATTTATGGACTCAAACTATTAATTTAGTTCTTCTATTTGTTAATCCAATCACATTGTGTACAACCTAATTAATATTGACTAAATATTTTTGTAAATTCAGGTCTAAACTTTATATTTTTGTGATTTAATTTTATCTTTATTGTTAAATCAGATTTTGTCGGTATTGTGATATTGTATATAATTACGTTTGTATAGGTCAAATTTGTCCATTGATGACTCTAAGTTGTTAAGAACAAATTTACATTCTTGACACCTCAAGTTGATGAGTTACATACAATTGAGCCGATAATGACCAACGTAATGCTCGACCCAACTCATTTATATATCTAACTATAAGGCTAACTTAGTACTCTTAGCATATGGTGACGTGGCGCCATAATAGGAGCCCGTTAACTAAGGGAATTACCTAAGTTAATTAGGTAATTGTCAATCTGGGCTAATTGGGCCAAATCCAATTAGTAATTGACAAGTGAGGCCCAAAATGGGCCTCTCCCCCTTTATACATGGTTCGGCCGAAACCCTAGTACCAAATAGGGTGGAGTTGCCTTTTGGCAACTCCACCCAATATTATATATAGGGGTGACTCCTAAGGGTTTAAACACACAATTAAGAACAATGATCTCCATTGAGAAAACTTGTCACCCTAGTCTAATGTTTCGGCACCATCACATCAAGTCCGAGGTTCCATCTCCGTTGAAGAATCGATCAGAGGTCTTGTCGTGGAGCTACATCGCGTGGGACTTCTTCTGACGAAGAACTTGCACTTGGTTCCGACCGGAGGATCAGAAATCCCTCCACATCGTTCTCGAGCAGTAAAGCTAAAAAGTATGTGTACTAATTCCGCTGCGTAGATTAGATATCTTGTTAGTACATGTTTAGCATTCCGTAGTATTACGTCCCCGTAATCCAACAGTGGTATCAGAGCCAGGTTTAGGAGTTCTTAAATTTTTTATAAATTGATGTTCTTGATGTTATGAAAATCCGAAATTTTCAAGTATATGAAGACCATGAAGAAATCCGAAATTTTTAGCTATTTCTATGTGTTTGATCTTTAAAAACTTTAAATTTTCAAATTTTACATGTTTTTATGGATCATATACGAAAATTTGGGTTTAAATATAAGTTTGATGTTCATGATCTTCAAGAACACCATGAGTTTTTATCAAGAACACCTTTTGGATTCATTATCAAGTTAGAGTTTGATCTTAAAATTTGACAACTTTTCCAACTTTGCATGTTTGTGCCGAAAACCCTAGGGGTATTTTAGGTAAATTTTTTAATTTTCTTGGTCCCCAAGACTTTACAAATCGGCACTAATATAAAATATATATGTTTCCATTTTTAAATTTTATTAATAGGTAACTATATATCTATAAGTTGGAAAATATGGATAGGTTTATAATATAATATTTTAAAAGATATTAACTATCAATATATATAACTAAAAGATAGGGATAAATATATATTGATAGGATTTAGTTACTTAAAAAGATTAAGAAGATATATTTTCTATATATTTTATCCCTAAATATATTTTTGACAATATTTTGTATATATATATATATATATATATAACCGGCCGAAATATATATTATATATATATATATATATATATATATATATATATATATATATATATATATATTTATATTGTTGATTGATTTACATCTTAACGATAGAATCTTGACAATATTTATATATATATATGTGTGTGTGTGTGTCGAATTATATATGTATATTAGCAATATTGGAAATTATTTTAAATAATTAATATTTCTTGGTGGCTAAGTTAAGTTTTTAGTGGACTTTAAAACCCTACTTAGCCCACAAGACATATTTCGGCCGAACCCTAGGGTATAAGGGCCGGTCCAATTGCTAAACCGGAACGAATAAAACCAGTCCGGGTTTTCTTAATCGGATCGACCCACTCGGGTCGGGTCGGACCGTAGTAACACCTAACCTAACCGGTTTTGAGTGATAAACCGAACCACTATCTTATTTTATTGAACCGTTTCGGACCAAACCAGAATTTTTAAAATCAGACCGAATTAAACCGGATTTTACAAATTTGGACCGAACCATTTTGAAATTTTCCAAAAGTTTAAATTGTTCAATAAAATAGGATGTCAAATTTTGAATCCTATATGTTTTCGAACTTTAAAATTAACCTAAACAGTGCTCTTAGGGTTTGTGTTTTAATACACGGTTTCAATCAAAACCCTAATGCCTGGTTTCGATTATGGGGATGGATCTCGGACTTGCATGTTTTTGGGACTGGACTAAATTAGTGGGCTGATTTGCAATTGTTTACTTTCTGCATCATATATTTTAATATAATTAGAATTGTCGTCTTGACTTAGTCAAGCTAGCTGGATATTATATTGCGAGCATTGAGCTCTGGGATTTAAATATATGGTTTGCACAATAGGATAGACATGCTATGCTGATTGAAAGTGCCTAGAATCCATGTCTAGAAATTCGCATGATTGATTGTAAGCATGAATTGCAAAACAACCCCTAATATTTTCAAAACGTTTTATAAAACCGAAAATTCCAGTCGCCAATTATGCATGATATGTGCGGAAATTGCATGTTTTGACGCGTATGCTAGGATGCTCACGATAGAACGCATGTGATAATTTACTTTACGTAGAATTATATATGCTAGGAACATTAGACGCATGATGCGTAAGCATGTTGTGTTCGATATTTATGGCATGGTATGATGATTTGCTAGATGTAGTATAATTATAAATATGCATGTGTAAATTATCGGATAATTTTACAAAATCATAAGGGCCTTGGGAAAGCCAAGATCGGGTATGCTTATTTGAAAATTCCCGTTCCGATAATTTGCAATAAAATAACCGTTTTCAAAAGACTAATCTATTAGATTGAAAACGAAAATAGTGTGAATTCTTTCATGACACCCCCTTCCTCGGTTTACTCAAGGTTGGTTTGGTTTAGTGACTGAAGGATCACTATTCGTCGTATTCCATCATAGATAATCTGATGTATGAAATTATGTCAAAATGTTGTTGTCTTCCTAACTTACATAAAACATATGTGTTTGTTTTGATGGCTGGGTCGGTACACTTTTATAAACCATGCAATTTGGATGGTATGGATTACGAGGCATGGAGTGAGATGGTGAGAGAACGTCTTATACCATGTGACACACATATGTGTATCATGCCAATAAGAAACGAGATGTTGGTACATGTGGACAACAACCTAATTCCTAGAATTGGGAATATAGGTTTGGGAGATAAGAAAGCATGCGAGGTGATATTGGCAGCCTTGGATAAAGAGGTTGCAGAGGACTTCACACTCAATTATTCAGCTGCTCAGCTTCGGGCTGCCCTTAAACTCCGTTTCGGAAGTGGAAAGGCAGCCGAAGCAAGACAGGTAATAATGGAATACGATGACTTACTTTCAAACGACACCAGCGCAAAACCTGGGTCTAACCAAAGGATTGAAAGGTCCAATTGGAGAAAGATAATCAATATCGCACATGGATATCCCATGTATTGGTTTGCTGATGACTTTGGACTAGAATACTTAATAACAACAATTAAGTATTCTATGTACTTGTTCACGGAAAGCAACCCAAAGGACACTGACATGTTCCCCGGTAAACAATCGCAAGAGGACAAAGGAAATATCGGAGGAAACATGATCGACTTGGTCCTCAAACGGGAATCGTAGTATGACAAATACTACCGATTCCGTACTGTAAAAGGTACACCTCGTTTGCCACTTATATGAAACAGCTAAACGTTTTGTATCACTAAGTATATTGATATAATTCACTTGTGAATTTCTTTCAGGCGTACTCGGTGAAGATGGCTGGAGTTTTCCTTTCAAGTTTTGTTTTCCTTTAACTCTAAGAGCTTTGTTCTGTATCTCATTAACGTACCAATATCTATAAATTCTCTTACTATCAATAAATGTTTGATATTAGTTAATTATGATTCGGAATTATTGAATAAAGTAGTAACCATTCGCTCCATGAAATGGTATACTTATCAAAATTAATCGGGCCAGTTAAACAAGCCCGATCCGAAGCGAACAACTAATCTGAGATTCTTCCGATAAAACGGTTGAACCAGAAAACATTCACTCACCTAATCAATCATCTATCGATTGCGTAGTTCCAAAAAGAGACGACCAGGAAATTACATCCTTATTTACTAAGTACTCCATTAAAATGATAAAACTCCCGAAATAATATGCATGTTAAAACCGATTTGCTTTTAAATTTGGAGACTAAAACGATTCTCAAAACCACGGTTTTTAACCGGGTATGCGCAAGGCGCATGTCACCTCGAAAGACGGGACATATCGTTTTAGAAAACGAATTTAAGTATTTTTATGAATGCTGAATTTTTTCGTTTGTAATCCTTTGGATATAACTCATTGATAACTATTTAGATTAAAAGTGTGCTTCAAGGCTACTGTAATCTAATAAGAACATCAACTATGGCATTAAAGCGAGTGCTTAAATGCATAGTCCATAAGATGGATAAGTCTATGAATGAGTTAAATAAACGAAAAGAAGTAGTCGGTAAAATGACTCTCCCACCATTAGCCTTGAACGAAGAGTTTGGCTAAAAGCATTCATTAAACACTTCAAGAAACATAGTTTAGAATTACATAATGTTAGAGTTGTACATTAATTGTTCCAACTGGATGAGATTAATTTAACTCACATTAATGTAAAGCACTATGTTCTGACCAAATCGGTTAACACGTTACCATAAAATCTAATGAATGATTCGGGTAAAACCTTATCACAAAGACACATTAATTTGCGCATTAAAACAAGTATTCATTAAGAGTACGCACTACTCACGAAGAATAAGAGTTTTAAAATTAGCCTGGAACAATGGTATCGTGGATAAACATGACACATTATAAAGGTTTGAGGATGGATTTCCAACGCTTTGCAGAACGAACGAACTAGTACTGATTGAGCTAACATATGGTTGATGGAGATTCTCAGATCCCACTTACTTCGAGTGGGAGAATTGATACAACATAAGTGATTGATTTGGTAAATGATGATGGAAACGTCCTCATAATAAATCCAGTGAGAGGGCTCACTCCCCCTCACACATAATCATCACTAAATTTTAAAATGCGAATCAAGTCGGACCTGATAATCATGATAATGAACTATTTCAACTACCCATTTTTCCTAGTGGGAGTAGAACAACCAACTCGATTCCAGATCCTAGTGATCGAAGAATACATCTCGGAGGTAGAATCCCGAGACCGAGAGGTTATTCCAAATAAGTTCAACCACCGCCATTGTTTCCAGTGGGAGTAATGCCCCGATAAGAAGCATTATTCCGAGTGGGAGTAACGATCAGACTAAAACATGGGATTAACGTGCCTAGACATAGTCAAAGGCAACGAACTTCTCTAGAGAAGTGTCCCATCAAATGAGATGTGTCTCACATCTTGATAGTCGTTCTTGAACCAGTGACAGTTCAGCAAGCAATGGAAGGACCTCAAACCGAGGGATTGGAGGAAAACAATGAAGGATGAAATTGCCTAAATAAGAACTAATTCGGTTTTAGTCTTTAGTTGATTTATCTGTTAACCACAGAGCTAGAAAGTGAAATCTTAGAATTCACTTCGCGTGGAAATTTCGAGTGGTGCAAAACTCGAATAATTGCGAAAGGATATACCCAAATCCACGGAGTTGACTTTGATGAAACATACTCACCAACTGTGCGTTACACCACATTAAGGGCCATCCTTGCCCTAGTTGCTACTCTTGATCTAGAGCTACATCAAATGGATGTTAAGACCGCATTCCTCCATGGAAACCTGGAGGAAGAGATCTATATGGAGCAGCCGGAGGGTTTCATTACTCCTGGCAAAGAACATAAAATTTACAAACTCCAAAGATCTATATACGGCCTTAAACAATCGTCTCGGCAATGGTATCGCAGATTCCACGAGGAAATCGTCAGATACGGATTCGTGAATCTTCACGAGGATCCCTGCGTATACACTTAGACCTCCAGGTCTAAGTATGTCATCATAACACTATACGTGGATGATATACTCATTGCTGCGAACGATATGAGTTTCATGAATAAATCAAAGTCCTGGTTAGCATCAGCATTCGAGATGAAAGACATGGGAGAGGCCACGTACATCTTAGGCATCAAAATTGCCCGAGATCGTGCCACCCGAAAATTATGTCTATCTCAGGAATCATATATCAACAAAATGTTGAAAAGATTCAGAATGCTGGATGCTAAACCCATGGATACGCCGGTTGTGTTCGGGTGCGCGCTATCAAAGCGTGATGGCCCGGAAAAAAACCAGCAGGAGCGCGAACAGATGAAGAATGCAGAGTATCTGAGCATGGCAGGGAGTCTAATGTACGCCATGCTCTGTACTCGGCCAGGCATCTGTTACGTTGTGGGCCTAGTAGCAAGATTCCAAGCAGATCCTAGTTATCAACATCTAAAGGCCGTAAAAACGAATTATCAGATATCTGAAAGGTACTGCTGACTACGTTCTGTGCTATGAGGGCAATCAGCTCGAATTGATCGGTTATAGTGACGCCGACCACGGTGGCGATCCAGATGATCGTAAGTCCACCACAGGAGGAGTTTTCCTCCTTGCTAATGCTGCCATATCATGGGTAAGCAAGAAGCAATCTTGTGTCGCGCTTTCCACTATGGAATCAGAATTCGTTGCCCTCTCAAAAAACGCACAAGAAGCGGTCTGGCTGAAAATGATTCTTACTGCATTAATTGGCACCGACAAAAAGAGTAAACCTGTGAAGGTGCACTCCGACAGTCGGGCGGCCATTGCGGCAGTTAAGAATCCAAAGTACCATAGTAGGACTAAACACATTGATGTGAAATACAATTATGCTAGGTCAGTTCTGGAAGACAACATAATCGCTTTAGAATACTTGCCTACAGACAATATGGTCGCAGACCCTTTAACTAAGCCGTTATGTAGGGAGATTTTTGAAAAGCACGTAAAAATGCTTGGATTGCGTAGGGCTTAACCCGTGTGGCTTGTAAAAGTGATAACATTTTGACATTTGAAATTATGTTTCAATTAAAATAAAAGAATTGCAATTTGAGTTTATGATTTATCGACGTCATAATGATTAACAACATCAGATTTTACGGTCTATAAACTAAGTCGTAGGAAGAAGTAAAATTCTTCCACCAAAATTAAGTCGAATGTGAACCTTGCCTAGTCACACAGGCACGATCATCTTGTAAAGAGGGAGGGATCTCTACCATAACAAGATTGGCTAAGAATCAGGGGAGTAAACCTGATTAAGCAAAACAATAACATTGTCACGCTTAACAGCATGACTTAATCTTCGTTTTGTAAATCGCCGAGTTGGACTTTGTCCATCACTGTATATCACATTCAAGGCCAGATGAGAGATTCTGCGATAGCATTATTGACATATCCCATCCATGGCTTTACCAAGTGTGCTATCGACGCGTGCTTCATACTGCGCGTGCCATATACGACTTCGGGGTCATGCTCGGTTGTGCTATCTAGAATCCTTGTGATTCAATGGGCGCATACTTCTTCACCTTGAGCGTGTGATTGATCCCGGATGTCTTATGAAGATGCATCCAAAGTATCCTCACGGACTCAGAACTTATACCTAAGGTCTGGCTCAATGCTCGATTCCCGGCGTACGAGCGTAGTGCCAAAGAAAACAGCCAAGTGACCACGTCTTGGAAACCGGTTGAGTCAGACTAAGGGTATAAGCGATGGGGATGGTCAAGTTCACCTTTAATTCACCGACTCTCGTGTTCACTAGGTGGCCGCCAACCGGATATTAGTTGAAGGTTGTGAACACTTGTACGGATGCCCTGGAGAAGTATTCCTTTGTGGAAAACTGGGCAATTGGAGATTTAACAGTTGACCAAGGATACAGTGCGGTACATAGTTTTATTTCAAACAGGTTTGGTTCATGAAAGGGAATCAACGTTCTGCAGGTGCTACAATACTCCTAACAGATGAGTAGCACGATGCCCGTCGTATCCGCCGGTCGCACGACAAGCCTCGTATGAACTACTCGGAGACGGAGACGAAGACTGAGATGTTGATACCATTGCGTAATCGTATAGATTAACGAGCACCCTCCCATTCCGGCGAGTGGGAGTTGTTAGCATATGGTGACGTGGCGCCGTAATAGGAGCCTGTTAATTAAGGGAATTACCTAAGTTAATTAGGTAATTGTCAATCTGGGCTAATTGGGCCAAATCCAATTAGTAATTGACAAGGGAGGCCCAAAATGGGCCTCCCCCCTTTATACATGGTTCGGCCGAAACCCTAGTACCTCATAAGGTGGAGTTGCCTTTTGGCAACTCCACCCAATACTATATATAGGGTTGACTCCTAAGGGTTTAAACACACAATTAAGAACAAGGATCTCCATTGAGAAAACTTGTCACCCTAGTCTAATATTTCGGCACCATCACATCAAGTCCGAGGTTCCATCTCCGTTGAAGAATCGATCAGAGGTCTTGTTGTGGAGCTACATCGCGTGGGAATTCTTCTGACGAAGAACTTGCACGTGGTTCCGACCGGAGGATCAGAACTCCCTCCACATCGTTTTCGGGCAGGAAAGCTAAAAGGTATTTGTACTAATTCCGCTGCGTAGATTAGATATCTTGTTAGTACACGTTTAGCATTCCGTAGTATTATGTCCCCGTAATCCAACAAGTACCGTAACTGAAGACATTAGTTAATTTTTTACTTAATTAAACTCTTATCTTTCTCATGTTTTGAATTACGTTATGTCGCTCTTCTCTATCACATAGATTCGTTTCTCACAACGAATCAACTTTCTCATATTTTACTTTGATTAATTATAAATATTAGTAAAGTTAAGATAGATTATATATCTGGAAATTTAAACGATCGATGCGCGTGCAACGCACGCGTTAATAACGAGTATATATATATTTAGGACAATGATTTGTTACTATAATTTGAATATTGAATCGCCATAACCAATATTAGAGAACTACCTACTATAGATGACACTTATGATTTCCTTATATCTATTTACTATCTTTAGACTAGTATTTACTACACAATATTGTGTTAGATACCATTTACCTTACCTATACTGTATCTTAGGGATGGCAACGGGTCACGGGTACCCGCCGACCCGCGGGTACCCGACCCGATTTTGGCCCGATGACCTGCGAGGTGGGTTCGGGTTTGGGTTCACGGCGACCCGCCGACCCGACCCGAGCTTTCATTTTACATATATATTTAATATATGTATATTATATAAAACTATACGGGTAATATAACACATAGTCAAAATAATAATTATTCTAATGAACGGGGTGATTTATATTTGGATTATGAATAATTTAATAATTTATGATTTAAATTTGGAGTTGAATTTGGATACGGTAACATAGAATTTAAGATTTAAAATGATAAATTATACCTCACACGGGTCGACCCGACCCGACCCGAAAGTACATGGGACGGGTCCGGGTCGACCATATTGACCCGCGGGGCGGGTCCGGGTGTGGCGATACCCGCCCCGACCCGCCCCATTGACATCCCGTATCTTTATGTATATATTCCTGTAATTCATCTTCAACAGAATATAATAAAAATACATTCTCCAAGTTTCTCTTTATGGTATCAGAGCCAAGCAAATAATTTTTTTTCTCATCTGCGTTGCTTAAACTTCATGGCTGCCACTACCAACCTTCTCAATAACCTCGTGACTATTCACGCCACGCAGCTGCCATACAAACTTCACAAGGATAACTACTCGACATGGATGGCACACTTCAACACTCTATTGGTTGGCTATGATCTATGTGGCTTCATCGATGGGAGTAAAGTCTATCCTGCAGAAAAGATTACAACTGCAGGAAGTAAACATGATTACAAGTCGACGACAACATATTTGGTCTATCTAGGCTCTAATGTTGTCTCACGGGGTTCAAGGAAACAACGTTCTGTCTCCAAATCTACGACATAAGCGGAATATAAGGCAGTTGGTACTGCTGCCTCTGAAATCGCTTGGGTGGTTTCTCTTCTACGAGAGCTTGGAATTCCATTGTCTCAACCACCAACAATCATTTGTGATAACATTGGAGCTACTTATGTTTGTGCCAATCCTTTTTTTCATTCGAGAATGAAACATAAACCCTATGAGTATCACTTTGTTCGTGGCTTGGTTAGTAAGAAGCTTCTACGAGTCTCTCATGTCTCCACGAATGATCAATTGGCTGACTATCTAACCAAGCCATTGGCACGCCAACACTTCCAACCAGTGTTATCAGAACCGGACCGGGTATCGAACCGATAAGGGGTCCGGTTTCTGGTTCGACCGGTCCGACCCGGTTCGACCGCTAGTCACCTTTATTCAATATATAATTTTAATTAGTAAGTCAGCTAGGCCCAAACAATAGTTAAATCAGCCCAAATAAAATCTCAACCCAGCTAGGCCCAAACAATAGTTAAATCAGCCCAAATAAAATCCCAACCTAGCTCATATTCCAAACCCTACTGTCGCACCTAATTCTTCCTTCTTCACAGTTTATGCCTCCAATCAGGAAAAATCACTAAACTACCCACATTTTAGAACTCAAACACAAAAACAAGGGAAAACGAGTTCCCGGAACGATAATCACTATTAGCGCACCTCCGAAATGCGCCACATTTAATACATGACGCATTTCCCAGATGCGCCACAATTAATTGGCATTAATTATCCATTTTTCAAATTAATTCACCATCCATCTTCATCCCTCTCCTCACAGTCACACCTCCATCCCATTGTTTTTCACATTATTAAACTCACTACTGATAATCTCTTCAGTCCCAGCTAGGGAAAAATGATTTATCTGTGCCTCTAGTTGCAAATAGTGGGAGCGAGTCTGGCTGGGGCGAGTTTGGTTGTGGCGAGTCTCACTCTGGCGTCGGCGATTCTAGACGATTCTTCCTGGGTACGGAGCTTCACGAAGCTCTTCCGATCGGCTGTCCCACTGAGGCGCTCTCGGTTCTTCCTAAACGTATTGATTTTTTTTTTTACGGTGAACCGGAGAACCGTCCGGTTCGCTCAAAACCGGCCGGTTCTCCGAAAAACCGGTTATCGAACCGGGTTCGCTTACATCCTCCGGAAATCATTGAACCGGACCGCTAGAGGCACCGGTTCCGGTTCGAACCTGGTCGAACCGCCGGTCTGGTCCGGCTCTGATAACACTGCTTCCAACGTCTTCGTTCCAAGATGCCCGTTACCAACGGCTCCGTCATCTTGCGGGGGCGTATTAGAGAACTACCTACTATAGATGGCACTTAGGATTTCCTTATATCTATTTACTATCTTTAGACTAGTAATTGCTACACAATATTGTGTTAGATACCATTTACCTTACCCGTACTGTATCTTCATGTATATATTCCTGTAATTCATCTTCAACAGAATATAATAAAAATACATTCCAAGTTTCTCTTTAACCAAGAACCAAAAGAAGAAAAGACAAGTTAGTTGTGACATTTACCATGTAAGTTTTCTATGATCAGTATCTACAAAATTCATTGCACTGTAATATTACTCGACGTCACACCTCTAACACATACATGAAGTTTAATTAGTATGATTATATATAATTTGACAAGGAAATGAGGTGCAACTCTTCATTTAATCCTAACCCAAATGTTCGATCTTCTATGATCCATGACATTTTTTTAATCTATTTATGATCCTTAGTTACTCACTGTGTTGATTTATTTTCACCGTGTTATTTTCACCCATGTTGTCAGAAGAACAACTATTGAAACTTAATAAAGATGCACGGTAGTGCATCAAAATGTGTACCTTGATATGTGACGTGCTTACCATTGGGTTGAATTATATGTTGGATTACTCAAAATTCAACAAATCACATGCTAGTCAGTTGGTGTAAGGGTGTTTGGGGCAACCTAATCGTTCGATCATATGGAAATAGACAATAATTGACTTGATAAACAACATCACAGATATAGAGATAACCTTTGGGAGAGAGATCACCGGTCGAGAAATCTATATCTCTCTATCTATATCTATATCTATTATCTATTATATATAATATAATTTGGTTATGATGCATAAGATGTTGACAAGTAAGAAAAATAATTTTTTTTAACAAAATTCTATTGGTCCAACTAGATTGTTAGTTATATTTACTAATGTGACATCATATTTTTGCACACATGGACACTTTCGAATTTCTCCAACTCTCCTAATTGCATCTTGAAAACTGTTGCGTCCAAATCCAACCGGGTAGTCAGACTCTTCGGCACTTCGGGTATGTGGACACGTCGGGTGTCAGAAGCGAATTGTTTGATGACGGCAAGGGGCCGTTGACCGTTGCGCGGTTGACGGTTGTCGGCTGTGCACGGTTGACGGCTGCTGGTTGACGGTTGACGGGTGGGCAAGCTTGTCGGTAATGTAAGCTTATCTCTTTCGTGCGATGTCACCTGCACACAGGACAATAACCAGCACGGAGAGCGGGGGGTGGTGTTGGTTGAGCCCTCTCCGATGCCTAAATGAGAGTCTAGAGAGAGAAAATTCTAGAGAGAGGTCAGAGCTTCTAGGCCAAATCTCTTGAGAATATATGAGAGAATGTGTCAAAATGGGTGGCCAAGGTCTTCTATTTATAGGAAACCTTAGGACCGAACCCGGTTTTTGTGCAGTTTGACGCCGGTTTAATGGAAAGTAAGAACCGTCGTCTGGTTTGTTTAAGTTTGGCCTAGGAGAACTCTTTTACTCAGTGTTCGGACGATAAAAAAGGATGCGCGCGGTACCCGTTAACGGTCCGGACCACGTCGAATCCGACATCCGGCGTGGTCCGAACCGCTGGATTGCCAAGGCAGTTCGGACCGCCGGATTGCCAAGGCAGTCTGGACTGCCGTATTGCCAAGGCAGTCTGGACCTCCGGTTTTCCTTAAGGCAATCCGGAGGTTCCGGTCCGGACGCATACGTGCGTCCAGACCGTTTTGTTCCTCGGGTGTTTTTTTTTTCCGGACCCGTTTGTGGTTTTCGACGTGTTTGCGAAGTCCTGAATGTAAATACGAACCCGAATTGGCAGATATCCAACACTTGCCCCCGAGTCAAGTAACGGTTCAGACCATACTTGACTCTATTTTAAGCTAGGATATAAGCCCAATTTTGGTTCGGAGCTGACCTCAAGGGTGGCTTGTTTGACAATTGAGCGCGTCGGCTTCGATTTCGCTCCACTTTAATTTTTGTCGGGAGGTATGTTAACTGTCGACATGATTAGCGCAACCAGCAATATACATATAACAGTGAACAATAAACAATGTGCACATGTTTATGAACTTATGCGATAATCCTCATGGAAACATGCAAACATGACATATGATGTCAACATGAACGTGATGTTAGCATGATTGTGAAAGATGTGAATAGACGATTGATAATTAAAGGGTCAATAACCTGAGAGAGGTCTGAAGTTTGGGCCATGTGAATTTGAGAGGTCTGAAGTTTAAATTGGTGATAATAGAGGTCTGAAGTTTTGATTTGTAGATAATAGAGGTCTCCGTTAGTTTTTTCCGTTAAAATTAAAGGAAACTGGTCATGTGCTTGACATGTGACCTGAAATAAAATAAAATTCCAAAAATGCCCTTCTTCCACCTCACATGCTTAAATGAAAAGATGAAAATGCCCTTAATGCCACCACCAACTCCGGCGACCACCACCCAACTCCGGCGACCACCACCCAACTCCGGCGACCACCACCCAACTCCGGCGACCACCACCCAACTCCGACGACCACCACCCAACTCCGGCGAGCACAACTGCGGCCCCGATTGGGCCCAAATCGGAGCCATCGGCCCCGATTGGGCCCATAAAGCTCCGATCGGAGCTCGGTGGCCCCGAATCGGGGCCGATGGCTTCGATTTGGGCCCCATCGTGGCGGTCGTTGGAGTTTGGTGGGGTCGCCGGACTGTGAGTGGTGGTCGCCAGAGTTGGGTGGTGGCCGCCGGGAGCCGTGGTGGTGGCCGGAGTTGGGTTATGTTTTAATTAGTGAAAGGGGTATTTTTGTCATTTCATGTTCAATTAATTAAACTTTAATTTGTTTAAAATATTGTCAGGGGTAAATATGACATTTCACGTGTTTCTGTTAAATTTGACAGAAAATTTGGACGGAAAACCTAAAAATCACAAAGTCCAAACTTCAGACCTCAGTTATCACCATTTCAATCTTCAGACCTCTCAAATTCACAAGGTCCAATCTTCAGACCTCTCCCAGGTTATTGACCCATAATTAAATCATGCAAGTAATCATGTGATAATAATAAAAGATATGAATCATGCACTTAAAATGATATAACGCGTGTTTGAGTCATGTGCGCGTTATGTCTTGTGCGTACTAAATCATGTGTGTACTAAATCATGTGTGCATAACATATAGTCATAGCATACTTAGAAAATTCCAAGTGTTGAAATAAGGAGATGACAACATGTAAACATGCTATTTGAGGACTTAGTAATAAATAATTAAAGTTTTAGGATGTACCCATAGATAATGATGGATAGATATAGGAGAGAGAATATCCATTAGTTAATCCTCCACCATTAGTAGCTTTTAGTGTTCTCTCCTTTCTTGAAGAAGAAGAAAACTTGGGAGTGACAAATTTGGGGTTAAGCACATTTGGAGACTAAGCAATTTTGGGACAACCATACCAAGGTCATCACCGGGGGAATTCCAACGAAGAGGGGCGGACGCGGTGCAGCACACGGCGGTGCGTGGGCGGACTGCGGAGGCGCGTGGGCTCCGGCGACGGCGGTGGTTGGCTTCCGGGGCGGTGGTCGTCTTTTCGAGTTCGTCTCGTGGGGGTGAGTCTAATTCCGGGCATGGCTAAAACATTCGCAACCTTATTTAGGCTCATTTGGATCTTGATTGTCTCTTGAAATTGATTACTCTAGTATGCCCACAAGGTGTTTGATAAAATTCCTACAAGAGGTTAGTTCCACAAATCGGCCAAAATTTTGGCTAAGTGCTGGAATTTTTGGAAAAATAGAGATAAGTCGTTAAACTTTCCTTATGCATTTTGATTGTTGTCAACACGTTGCACTATGGCTTGAGTGATGTTTTGGCATGCTCAATGTTGATTGTTAGCCGGTGTCCGGACATAGTAGTCTGTTGTTATATTGATTCTTGTACATTGAGCTCATATGCTGTCTGCAATCATGATAAAACACTTAGAAAATATTTTTGAGATATTTAATGCTTGTTACCACGATTGTCGCTATTTGATCCTTGTTGACTGCCGACATAGGAGAATACTTAGAATATATTTCTTGATAGTTGACATCTTATTGAACCCAATTGGGGCTAGGTCCCAATTGGCCTAGCCGAACCTAGCCTAGGGCTAGGTCTGACCCTGGGCCGGGGTCGCCTGACCCAGCGAACCCGACCCAGGGTCGGACCGAGCCCTAGGCTAGGTCCGGCTAGGTCAATTTGGGTCAAGGGTTCGATTTGGAAATTTTAGGGTTAAATTGAACAAATTAAAAGTTAGGGATGCATTAGATGGACTAAATTGAAACAAATTCAAAAGTTTAGGGCGGTCACGTGCATGGCACATGCCACTTAACGGCCAATTTGGACGGAAAGTTAACGATGGTACCAAAATGATACAAAGTTGAAAACATTGGTACCAAAAGTTTACAAAAAAATAGAAGTGGTACCAAAAATGGATTCTGTGCAAAGAAGTGGTATGAAAAGGTACTTAATCCCTTATAGATAGAGAGTGTTTATATACTCTTTTTTGATATTGACAGTTGATTTGTCGTCGTATGATATAAGTTGATCGTTGTACATAGCGCGATGACTTGTATTGTTGATGTGAGTAATATGCTTGTAGTTGTTACTTGGCGTAATTCCAAGGTAGTATGCATTATATAGTATTGTACCTACGAAGGTAGATTAATTTCATTAGATACTTGGATTATGTACAGAGAGTTGCGGGAAGGCGTCAACTGATCATACCTTCCAAAACGTAGTAAGTCTAGTAATCATAAAGACTAAACTTAAAGTACAAAATGCATTAATACTAAGAAAATAGTAAAAACGCTTAAAGTAGATAGGGGGATTGGTGGGATGTTCGCCGCCTTTATGATTGGTCTGACGACGAACTTGTTCCGGCGCGAGCCACGTAGCTGCTCAATGCGCCCAGCACAATGAGTTCTTGGATTTCCACCCTTAGGGACAGACAGCTGTTGGTGCTGTACCCCCAAGTCTTGTGATACTTGCACCAATCTTTGATGTCTTTGCCAAGGAAAGCGGTTGGTGGCTCAAGTGGAAAAGAAAGCTTGTTTTCCTGGAGTTTCACATATATCTCTTCAACCTCCGTGTTCAGGGAAGTGAAGAACTTGTCGTAGTTGGGGCTCGTTACTCCTGATGTCCTTGCAGCTTGAGCTTCCAGAGTTGAACTAGGAGGTGTGCCCCATCCTAGCTCACGTTCACAAGAGAACGCCGTCTCAAGTTTATCCTTCAGGTCTGTCATCGTGACAGTTGTTCGCCAGCCGTATGTCTGGCCAAATAAGAGGAAGGATTTGATGTTCATGTTCACAAAGAACGCATTTATGACTTCTCTTTTCGTTGTCCTCAGCATGGCGGCGTTTTTGGCGAATCTCCTGAAGTAAGCCTTTATAGGCTCTACTTGGTCTTGTCTCACATCCCAAACACTCTGTCGTGTTGGGAAAAGTATTGCATCGAGCAAAGCAGTTGGTGTTGACTTATGCTTTCTTCCTCCATCATCATCACTTAGATTAGACATCTTTCTCTTTTTGCCAAACTCGACCATGGCAATAGAGACTTGCTGCATTTTTCTTAGGGCGTTCACATAGCACTTGCGTGCGGCTGATTGGTCTCCGAGCACTTCACCAATGCCGTGCGGCGTTGGGAACTTCATCTTTTGGTGGACGGTGGATGGAAAAATTTCGTATGGGTTGATCGTAGTCCTACCCAGTATGCCATTGTATGCCCCCAAGGCGTTTACGACAACGAACGTGACATCGATGTAAAGCGCCTTCCATCCTTCTCCTAGGATCACCGGGAGTGTGATCATCCCGAGTGGGTAAGTTGCCGCGCCCGCGAAGCTTACCAATGGGAATGTGCTTGGGGATAGATCAACCATCGTCTTTCCCATATTTTCCAACACTTTGATGTGTAGAATGTCTGCAGCACTTCCCCCGTCCGCCAGGAGTCGTTGCACATCATACCCGTTGATTTCCATTGTGATGACCAAGGCGTCGTCATGGGGGTAGACGATGTGCTTTTTGTCGGCGTTTGAAAACTGGATGACGACATCATCCTTCTCTGGTTGGCGTCTCTTGCCGTACTTGGGAAGTGTCTGCAGTTGAGATGCGTAGACATCCCTAGCATTGGATATGCTTCCTCCTGCTGCTGGCCCTCCGTGTATAAAATTGATTACACCGCGCTTTGCAGGAGGTGGGTTGTCATTCGCCTTCTCTTTTCCTTTGTTCCCTTTTCCTGATGGTTCCGCATGGGACTTCTTTGGACGCTTATCGCCTTGGTCTACGTACTGTTTTAACTTGCCCTTCAGGATGATATTGTTCACGCGAAACCTTAGGCTTATTCGGAGACGGAGACGAAGAATGAAGACTGAGATGTTGATACCATTGCATAATCGTATAGATTAACGAGCACCATCCCATTCCAGCGAGTGGGAGCTGTTAACATATGGTGACGTGGCGCTGTAATAGGAGCCCGTTAATTAAGGGAATTACCTAATTTAATTAAGTAATTATCAATATGGGCTAATTGGGCCAAATCCAATTAGTAATTGACAAGGCAGGCCCAAAATGGGCCTCCCCCCTTTTTACATGGTTCGGCCGAAACCCTAGTACCACATAGGGTGAGTTTCCATTTGGCAACTCCACCCAATAATGGGTGACTCCTAAGGGTTTAAACACACAATTAAGAACAAGGATCTCCATTGAGAAAACTTGTCACCCTAATCTAAATTTCGGCACCATCAACATCAAGTCCGTGGTTCCATCTCCGTTGAAGAATCGATCAGAGGTCTTGTTGTGGAGCTACTTCGCGTGGGACTTCTTCTGACGTAGAACTTGCACGTGGTTCCGACCGGAGGATCAGAACTCCCTCCACATCGTTCTCGGGCAGGAAAGCTAAGAGGTATGTGTACTAATTCCGATGCGTAGATTAGATATCTTGCTAGTACACGTTTAGCATTCCGTAGTATTACGTCCCCGTAATCCAACAGGGCAATCCGGACGCATACGTGCGTTCGGACCGTTTTGTTCCTCTGGTGTTTATTTTTCGGATCCGTTTGTGGTTTTCGACGTGTTTGCAAAGTCCTGAATGTAAATACGAACCCGAATTGGGCAGATATCCAACAGGTAAACTATACAAATTATGGGCCAATTACGGCGTTCATCACCATATGCTTACACATTCTTGTTCGACCATTGACCCTGTCCAGGTAAGTATGTTGCAGTATCACCTCCCCTTCTTTATTATAACCATTATCTCCCCTCTTCACCCTTTAGTTCAAACGGTGTGGGACATAAGATAAATTGCAATTTTAGGAATGCTAAAACAATTTCCTTTTAATACATATATAACACTAAAAATCTCTAATATTTGAAAAAAAATTCAGATACACTTACATAATATCATATGTATAAATTTCTTTAACTTTTTGCGCATATTTATTCTCAATGTTAATATTTCTCGACCGACGACTTTCGGAACTTATATTATTTTCGATATATATAGCTTAAATTTTTTTAGAACAAAATACATATATAGATTGGCTAAACGCTAAAAAACTTCAAAAATTACTTGAATTTTTTTCTGAATGATAATTTAAAAAAAATATATTTCCATATAATATTTTATTAACTTTTTAATAAAGTAATTTTATATAAATATCTGACTTATGTTAAAATAACCACTTACTCCATTAATAATAGAAAATGATAATGTTCATCATAATAAATTTTTCTAACTTGTAGGGGTTGCGCGAATGCAAACCCCCTCTACCACAAATTATGACGTAGACTCTACCACTTGGATAGATAGATCTTAGGAGGGCGCCCTTCCAAAGTGCAACGGAAATCGCTAACCTAGGCAATGAACATTCTTGTTCGACCATTGACCCTGACTAGGTAAGTATGTTGCAGTATCACCTCCCCTTCTTTTTTATAACCATTATCTCCCGTCTCCACCTTTTAGTTCATACGGTGTGGGACAAAAGAGAAATTGCAATTTTAGGAATGCTAAAACAATTTCCTTTTAGTACATATAACATTGAAAATCTCTAATATTTGAAAAAAAAATCTCAGATAGACTTACATAATATCATATGTATAAATTTCTTTAACTTTTTGTGAATATTTATTCTCAATGTTAAGATTTCTCGATGAACGTCGGTCGAAACATATATTATTTTAGATACATATAGCTTAATTTTTTTATAGCAAATATACATATATAGATTGGCTAAACACTAAAAAACATCAAAATTACTTGAATTTTTCTTCCAAATGGTAATTTAAAAATAAAAATAATTCCATATAATATTTTATTAACTTTTTAATAAAGTAATTTTATCTAAATATCTGACTTATATTAATATAACAACTTCCTCCATTAATAGTAGAATCCAATAATGTTCATCATAATAAATTTGTTTTTCCTAACTTGTAGGGGTTGCGCGAACGCAAACCCCCTCTACCACAAATTATGACGTAGACTTTACCACATAGATAGATCTTAGGTGGACGCCCTACCAAAGTGCAATGGAAATCGCCAACCTAGGCCATGGACATCCTTGTTCGACCATTGACCCCGTCCAGGTAAGTATGTTGCAGTATCACATCCCCTTCTTTTTTATAACCATTATCTCCCCTCTCGAACTTTTAGTTCAAACGGTGTGGGACAAAATAGAAATTGAAATTATTGGAATGCTAAAACAATTTCCTTTTAGTACATATATAACACTAAAAAATCTCTATTATTTGGAAAAAAAAAACTCAAATAGACTTACATAATATCATATGTATAATTTTCTTTAACTTTTTGCGTATATTTATTCTCAATGTTAAGATTTCTCGACGGAAGTTGGTTGGAACATATATTATTTTGATATATATAGCTTAAATTTATTTAGAACAAATATACATATATTGATTGGCTAAACACTAAAAAGTTTCAAAAATTACTTGAATTTTTCTTCCAAATGGTAATTTAAAAATAAAAATAATTCCATATAATATTTTATTAACCTTTTAATAAAGTAATTTTATCTAAATATCTGACTTATGTTAATATAATCACTTCCTCCATTAACAGCAATAATGTTCATCATAATAAATTTGTTACTAACTTGTAGGGGTTGCGCGAACGCAAACCCCCTCTACCACAAACTATGACGTAGACTCTACCACTTGGATAGATCTTAGGTGGGCGCCCTTCCAAAGTGCAATGGAAATCGCCAACCTAGGCCATGGACATTCATGTTCGACCATTGACCCCGTCCAGGTAAGTATGTTGCATTATCACATCCCCTTCTTTTTTATAATATTATATGTATAAATTTCTTTAAATTTTTGTGTATATTTATTCTCAATGTTAAGATTTCTCGACGGACGTCGGTCGGAACATATATTATTTTAGATGTATATAGCTTAATTTTTTTTTTTATAACAAATATACTTATATAGATTGGTTAAACACTAAAAAAACTTAAAAAATTACTTGAATTTTTCTTCTGAATGGTTTAAAAAATAAAAATAATTCCATATAATATTTTATTAAATTTTAATAAAGTAACTTTATCAAAATATCTGACTTATGTTAAAATAACCACTTCCTCCATTAATAGTAGAAACCGATGATATTCATCATAATAAATTTTTACTAACTTGTAGGGGTTGCGCGAACGCAAACCCCCTCTACCACAAATTATGACGTAGACTCTACCACTTGGATAGATCTTAGGTGGGCGCCCTTCCAAAGTGCAATGGAAATCGCCAACCTAGGCCATGGACATTCTTGTTCGACCATTGACCCCGTCCAGGTAAGTATGTTGCAGTATCACCTCCCCTTCTATTTTATAACCATTATTATCTCCCCTCTCCACCTTTTAGTTCAAACGGTGTGGGACAAAAGATAAATTGCAATTTTAGGAATACTAAAAAAATTTCCTTTTACTAAATATATAACACTGAAAAATCTCTAATATTTGAAAGAAAAAAAAAACTCAGATACACTTACATAATATTATATGTATAAATTTCTTTAACTTTTTGCGTATATTTATTCTCGATGTTAAGATTTCTCGACGGAACATATATTATTTTAGATGTATATAGCTTAATTTTTTTTTTTTTATAACAAATATACTTATATAGATTGGTTAAACACTAAAAAAACTTAAAAAATTACTTGAATTTTTCTTTTAAATGGTTTTAAAAATAAAAATAATTCCATATAATATTTTATTAAATTTTTAATAAATTAATTTTATCTAAATATCTGACTTATGTTAAAATAACCACTACCTCCATTAATAGTAGAAACTGATGATATTCATCGTAATAAATTTTTACTAACTTGTAGGGGTTGCGCGAACGCAAACCCCCTCTACCACAAATTATGACGTAGACTCTATCACTTGGATAGATCTTAGGTGGGCGCCCTTCCAAAGTGCAATGGAAATCGCCAACCTATGCCATGGACATTCTTTTTCGACCATTGACTCCTCCAGGTAAGTATGTAGCAGTATCACCTCCCCTTCTTTTTAATAACCATTATTATCTCCCCTCTCCACCTTTTAGTAAACGGTGTGGGACAAAAGATAAACTGCTATTTTAGGAATGCTAAAACAATTTTCTTTTACTAAATATATAACACTGAAAAATCTATAATATTTGAAAGAAAAAAAAATTCAGATAGACATACATAATATCATTTGTATAAATTTCTTTAACTTTTTGTGTATATTTATTATCGATGTTAAGATTTCTCAACGGACGTCGGTCGGAACATATATTATTTTCGATATATATAGCTTAAATTTTTTTAGAACAAATATACTTATATAGGTTGGCTAAACACTAAAAAACTTCAAAAATTACTTGAATTTTTCTTCTGAATGGTTTTGAAAATAAAAATAATTCCATATAATATTTTATTAACTTTTTAATAAAGTAATTTTATCTAAATATCTGACTTATGTTAATATAACCAATTCCTCTGTTAATAGTAGAAACCGATAATGTTCATCATAATAAATTTGTTACTAACTTGTAGGGGTTGCGCGAACGCAAACCCCCTCTACCACAAATTATGACGTAGACTCTACCACTTGGATAGATCTTAGGTGGTTGCCCTTCCAAAGTGCAATGGAAATTGCCAACCTAGGCCATGGACATTCTTGTTCGACCATTGACACCGTCCAGGTAAGTATGTTGCAGTATCACCTCCCCTTCTTTTTTATAACCATTATTATCTCCCCTCTCCACCTTTTAGTAAACGGTGTGGGACAAAAGATAAATTGCAATTTTTGGAATGCTAAAACAATTTTCTTTTAGTAAATATATAACACTAAAAAATCTCTAATATTTGAAAGAAAAAAAAACTCAGATACACTTACATAATATTATATGTATAAATTTCTTTAACTTTTTGCGTATATTTATTCTCAATGTTAAGATTTCTCGACGGACGTCGGTCGAAACATATATTATTTTAGATGTATATAGCTTAATTTTTTTTATAACAAATATACTTATATAGATTGGTTAAACACTAAAAAAACTTAAAAAATTACTTGAATTTTTCTTCTGAATGGTTTTAAAAATAAAAATAATTCCATATAAAATTTTACTAAATTTTTAATAAATTAAATTTATCTAAATATATGACTTATGTTAAAATAACCACTTCCTCCATTAATAGTAGAAACCGATGATATTCATCATAATAAATTTTTACTAACTTGTAGGGGTTGCGCGAACGCAAACCCCCTCTACCACAAATTATGACGTAGACTCTACCACTTGGATAGATCTTAGGTGGGCGCCCTTCCAAAGTGCAATGGAAATCGCCAACCTAGGCCATGGACATTCTTGTTCGACCATTGACCCCGTCCAGGTAAGTATATTGCAGTATCACCTCCCTTTTTTTTTATAACCATTATTATCTCCCCTCTCCACCTTTTAGTTCAAACGGTGTGGGACAAAAGATAAATTGCAATTTTAACAATTTCCTTTTAGTAAATATATAACATTGAAAAATCTCTAATATTTGAAAGAAAAAAAAAAAACTCAGATACACTTACATAATATTATATGTATAAATTTCTTTAACCTTTTGCGTATATTAATTCTCAATGTTAAGATTTCTCGACGGACGTCGGTCGGAACATATATTATTTTAGATGTATATAGCTTAATTTTTTTTATAACAAATATACTTATATAGATTGGTTAAACACTAAAAAAACTTAAAAAATTACTTGAATTTTTCTTATGAATGGTTTTAAAAATAAAAATAATTCCATATAATATTTTATTAAATTTTTAATAATGTAATTTTATCTAAATATTTGACTTATGCTAAAATAACCACTTCCTGGATTAATAGTAGAAACCGATGATATTCATCATAATAAATTTTTACTAACTTGTAGGGGTTGCGCGAACGCAAACCCCCTCTACCACAAATTATGACGTAGACTCTACCACTTGGATAGATCTTAGGTACCCTTCCAAAGTGCAATGGAAATCGCCAACCTAGGCCATGGACATTCTTGTTCGACCATTAACCCCGTCCAGGTAAGTATGTTGCAGTATCACCTCCTCTTCTTTTTTATAACCATTATTATCTCCCCTCTCCACCTTTTAGTAAACGGTGTGGGATAAAAGATAAATTGCTATTTTAGGAATGCTAAAAAATTTTTCTTTTACTAAATATATAACACTGAAAAATCTCTAATATTTGAAAGAAAAAAAAATCAGATAGACATACATAATATCATATGTATAGATTTCTTTAAATTTGCGTATATTTATTCTCAATGTTAAGATTTCTCGACGGACGTCGGTCGGAACATATATTATTTTTGATGTATATAGCTTGAATATATTTTAGAACAAATATACTTATATAGATTGGCTAAACTCTAAAAAACTTCAAAAATTACTTGAATTTGTCTTCTGAATGGTTTTAAAAATAAAAATAATTCCATATAACATTTTATTAAATTTTTAATAAATTAAATTTATCTAAATATCTGACTTATGTTAAAATAACCACTTCCTCCATTAATAGTAGAAACCGATGATATTCATCATAATAAATTTTTACTAACTTGTAGGGGTTGCGCGAACGCAAACCCCCTCTACCACAAATTATGACGTAGACTCTACCACTTGGATAGATCTTAGGTAGTTACCCTTCCAAAGTGCAATGGAAATCGCCAACCTAGGCCATGGACATTCTTGTTCGACCATTGACATCGTCCAGGTAAGTATGTTGCAGTATCACCTCCCCTTCTTTTTTATAACCATTATTTTCTCCCCTTTCCACCTTTTAGTAAACGGTGTGGGACAAAAGATAAATTGCTATTATAGGAATGCTAAAACAATTTTCTTTTACTAAATATAGAACACTGAAAAATCTCTAATAATTGAAAGAAAAAAAAAACTCAGATAAACATACATAATATCATATGTATAAATTTCTTTAACTTTTTGCGTATATTTATTCTCAATGTTAAGATTTCTCGACGGACGTCGGTCGGAACATATATTACTTTTGATGTATATGGCTTAAATTTTTTTTAGAACAAATATACTTATATTGATTGGCTAAACACTAAAAAACTTCAAAAATTACTTGAATTTTTCTTCTGAATGGTTTTAAAAATAAAAATAATTCCACATAATATTTTATTAAATTTTTAATAAAGTAATTTTATCTAAATATCTGACTTATGTTAATATAACCACTTCCTTTGTTAATAGTAGAAACCGATAATGTTCATCATAATAAATTTGTTACTAACTTGTAGGGGTTGCGCGAACGCAAACCCCCTCTACCACAAATTATGACGTAGACTCTACCACTTGGATAGATCTTAGGTGGGCGCCCTTCCAAAGTGCAATGGAAATTGCCAACCTAGGCCATGGACATTCTTGTTCGACCATTGACCCCGTCCAGGTAAGTATGTTGCAGTATCACCTCCCCTTCTTTTTTATAACCATTATTATCTCCCCTATCCACCTTTTAGTAAACGGTGTGGGACAAAAGAAAACTGCTAATTTAGGAATGCAAAACAATTTTCTTTTACTAAATATATAACAACGAAAAATCTCTAATATTTGAAAGAAAAAAAAAACTCAGATAGACATACATAATAACATATGTATAAATTTCTTTAACTTTTTGCGTATATTTATTCTCAATGTTAAGATTTCTCGACGGACATCGGTCGGAACATATATTATTTTAGATGTATATAGCTTAATTTTTTTATATTAAATATAATTATATAGATTGGTTAAACACTAAAAAAACTTAAAAAATTACTTGAATTGTTCTTCTGAATGGTTTTAAAAATATAAGTATTTCCATATAATATTTTATTAACTTTTTAATAAAGTAATTTTATCTAAATATCTGACTTATGTTAAAATAACCACTTCCTCCATTAATAGTAGAAACCGATTGATGGATATGTGCCCAATTCGAGTTCGTATTTATATTTCGGGCATCGTAAACACGTCAAAATTACATCTCGACTTGAAAAACGTCTCCCAAAGGGTCAAAAAGGTCCGGAAGCGCGTTACGCGCGTCCGGACCGGACCTCCGGATTGCAGCAATCCGGACCTCGCCGAATTGCCCAAATTCGACGAGGTCCGGATTGCATTACGGGTATTGTGCGATTACCGTTTTCGCGATTACCGTTACGTGTAGAGAAGTCGAGTTCGCGCATTGCCAATATTGATGACGGTTACCACTTGCTTTTGAACCATCATCAAACCGCTTTAAAACCGGGTCCGGTCCCAAGGGTTCACTCTATATGGCGAATGTCCTCTTGTTAGATGACAATCCCATACTATGAATTCCTGTTTAAAGGGTTCACTCTTTACGGCAAAAGTCCTCTTGTTAGATGACAATTCCGTACTACAGATTTTCAAACCGTGTTGCATGGTTCCTGGACGCAGAAAGCATACATCACAATTCATATTTTCAAAAAGTGTTACGTGGTCCCGTGACGCAGGAATCATGTATCACAAATATTTTTTCAAATATTTTACCAAATATTTTATCAAATATTTTATGTATCAAATATTTTTTTTTCAAATATTTTATCAACACGGTTTTTGCGTGTATCACGAGCTTTTTTAAGGTTCACAAACATCTTTTCAAAAACCAAAATGTTTTTACGTATGCTTCCCCAACGCGGGTTGATACACGCTGGCAGGTGCGCACCCTGTTTAAAACTCATAAAATTTACAAGTCGAGTCTTGTACAACGTCGCCTTAGAGTGGAATAGCCAAGATAACACCTTTCAAATACACTACTTGTTAAGAAATATTGCTATACGCAAAATACTTGGCAGGTTGCAACATATATAGCGGCAAGCTATTCAGGAAAGAAGGGCAATATGCGTAATGCATCATGCAAGCAATCAGGAGAGCATCTCAAATCATCAATCAAGAAGTGGCTAATGGTCACGGCTGCGGAGACTACATCTATGATTACTAGTCATCCACATCAAACAAAAACCTACAATGCGCAAGTCGCAACATCCTATGCTCTATCCATCTTGCCATGCCTTGGAATCTAACCAAGAGGGGCGATCATAACACTCAACAATGAGCGACATACAGTCGCAACTACGGACATCATGTTCATCATCTAAGGATATCTATCCTATCTTCCAAGTCCAAAGCATATGGACGGCATATATAACTCAAGGTATGGAATATTACTAAAAAGTTATCACATGATTATTATTGAAAACAGGTCCAGGTGACGAAATATCATGCAAACAAAGGCATGAACAAAGAATTATCAACACAACATCAAAGGGTTCAACATGCTGGAAGCAGACAGCCCGACACCAACCAAGAGTTAACATCATCTCTAAAGACCTATGGCAAAGAATTCATAATGTCAACATCAAATGCAATGTCGTCATCCACACAAAGGACACGAAAAGAATGATTGTTTCAACATTCAACACAACATAGCTCTTCAACATAAGGGCAACAATCAGCAATACGGGCATCAAAATCAGCAATCAACAAATACTTACCTCAATAGGAGTAACGATCCTCCTTGGGCCGGTCCCTCGACCGGGGGGCAGAAGACACCACTGCACAACCCTCAATTCTATTTCCTTTATCACAAGAAGGAATTAGCACGGTCATGCTCGGCATAAAGAACTAAGAATCGCTCGAGGAACGCGCCCCTGCGTCGGATCTTTCGAGAATTATGCTAAAAACAGAAGCTACAGCCAGCAATAACTTGGAAAATTAACAAGTTCAAAGAAGATACAATGAGACGTCTTACTTACAAGCCTTTTACCGCGACCGTGACCGAAGACTCCAGAGTAGCGGGGGCACTTGTATGGACATTCCTCCCAACAAATGGATTTCTGTACACATCAGCTATCTGCAAAGACAAGCTTTTTCCCATCAAGATGGAGATAGTGGACTTACTCATGGTAACAGCCGTGGGAAGACTAATTCTGACAAGAGGACAGCAAGATCTGATATCCTGGAAAATGCTACCAACAATCCAGTCAGTTCGTAAATACGCACCAACACTTATGCAAGCATTTATGCAACAGACGCTCCATGTGAAACAATCATGTACGTACAAGACTCGTTAGTCTTCGTGCAACAAGTAACAAGCATCACGCAAGGGGGGCAACCTCTTCAACACATTAACCTTGCATGACAACACCGAGTTCATACTCGCAGCATACAAGATTACAATGGTGGAATATTAAGTACTTTGCTCAGGATGACAGTCAGCATATTGCAAGCTGTCAGCATACAACCACGTGTCAGCATATTATCAGGAGTTGGCATATAACCTGTGTTCGCATCAAGCATACGGATACAGCATACATAGCCAGGGATGGTGAAAAGATTCTAAGTGCGGGGGCAAATACGCACACATAGTGTACGTACATACATATCGACAAGAATGCATGTCGACAAGGAGAAAATATTTTCTAAGTGTTTCCATGTACGTACATACATGTCGACAAGGATGCATGTCGACAAGGAGAAAATATTTTCGAAGTGTTTCCATGTACGTACATACATGTCGACAAGGATGCATGTCGACAAGAAGAAAATATTTTCTAAGTGTTTCCATGTACGTACATACATGTCGACAAGGATGCATGTCGACAAGGAGAAAATATTTTCTAAGTGTTTCCATGTACGTACATACATGTCGACAAGGATGCATGTCGACAAGAAGAAAATATTTTCTAAGTGTTTCCATGTACGTATATACATGTCGACAAGGATGCATGTCGACAAGGAGAAAATATTTTCTAAGTGTTTCCATGTACGTACATACATGTCGACAAGGATGCATGTCGACAAGGGGAGAATATTTTCTAAGTGTTTCCATGTACGTACATACATGTCGACAAGGATGCATGTCAACAAGGAAGAAATATTTTCTAAGTGTTTCCATGTACGTACATACATGTCGACAAAGATGGATTGCATACAACAAGTAGCTATGCCTCCTAAGCACACCTACGACGCTCATCGACAAAGCTCATACGACGACATCTATGGTAACAAGCATTAGATATCGTTTAAATATTTTCTAAGTGTTTTGACATGTTTGCAGGCAACGACCGACGGTCTATACATGATGCTCAACAATACATCGCCTAAGCTATCATTACCAACATACAACCATTAAAGTCAACGCGCATAGCAAAGTCAACGCGCATAGCAAAGTCAACGCGCAAAGCAAAGTTAACGCGCATAGCAAAGTCAACGCGCATAGCAAAGTCAACGCGCATAGCAAAGTTGATACGTGCAACGAAATTGGCCAATGTCCCAAGAAGCCATCATGCAAACGGTGCGACTAACGTGACGAACTGCGAAGAGCAAACACGACAACACTTAGGAAAAATATTTTTCTAAGGCATCAAGACAACAAACGACTATCCCCAAAGACGTTTGACAACTTCCGACAACCAACAAACCCATTAAGGAAAAAACTACACGTACCGACCAAAAGGCTTTTACGCGAAGGCATGGGGGCAATATGTCCGATGGGGAATTTTACCACGACCATGCACGGAGGTAAAAAATCGTCTAAGGCATGGGATAACGACGATAGCAACAACGACCAACCAGCAATTATTCGATATACGAACACCAATGAGCAGCTCTATGCAACAACAACGATAATAGTTCAAAGGAACAACAATACGGCAACATCCAAAAATCAAGACGAAGCTGTCCTGTAAAATCGAGTTTTCAGAGTACCTCAAAATGTGACAAAAAGTATCACAATGGACTCCACTCGTCGAGACGATTTCAGAAAGGTAAAGACCGCCGCGAACGGAGCACGGGAAGGCGGCGCGTGGGTTATACGCGCCGGCAGGGCAGCACGCACGTGACGGCGCGTGAGGGCGCGTGCGGCATCGTATGGCGATTCTGAAGGCGGCGCCGAAATCCTTGCGATGTCCTGAGTTGATTGGTGGTGTCAATTTCTGAAAACAAGTCAAGGATCAAACACGAAACTGCCGGGATGCACCTTAGGTTTACGACGGTGAAGAAACTATGAACACACAAATGGTTTCTAGAAATAGTGAAGCAATTACCTGCAAAGAAGAAGGAAGAATGAATTCCCAAAGAGCTGGAAGAATGATTGGGGATTAGTGAAATCACATATCCCAAAAGATTCCTTGGTGATAAGGATTAAAGGAGTAATTCATCTACACCCACGCCTAAGTGCTTACGGTATCCTCCACCCTCTTCTAAGTATTTACTTCCACATACATGATTGTTTTGGTATTACGCGTATCAAACTCATCATTCTACATGCATGTTTTCATATCGCGTGATTCATGATTTAATAATCGCTAAGTCGTTTTAGAAGTATACGGATTATATTTCTAACATCACGTAATTACGTTCTCGCCATGACCGTTACTTGTGCATGCACGTTGATAAAAGCATGTCCGCATGACGTATTACTAATTGCTTATATCCCTAACGGTATTCTTGTCTGCACGCTATATATACGCATTCTCTATTGCACTAACCGTGATGACAGGAAATAATGTCAATCGGTCGGAAAATCAAAGGACGGACGAAATCAAGACTTCTACGTCCAACCAACAATCAAAACCGGAAGGTTAACGTCAAACTCAAATTGGACGCGTATCCTAACTTAAAATAGAGTCAAGAAAGGTTTTAAACTGTTACTTGACTCGGGGGCAAGTGATGGATATGTGCCCAATTCGAGTTCGTATTTATATTTCGGGCCTCGTAAACACGTCAAAATTACATCTCGTCTTGAAAAACGTCTCCCAAAGGGTCAAAACGGTCCGGAAGCGCGTTACGCGCGTCCGGATTGCAGCAATCCGGACCTCGCCGAATTGCCCAAATTCGACGAGGTCCGGATTGCATTACGGGTATTGTGCGATTACCGTTTTCGCGATTACCGTTACGTGTAGAGAAGTCGAGTTCGCGCGTTGCCAATATTGATGACGGTTACCGCTTGCTTTTGAACCGTCATCAAACCGCTTTAAAACCGGGCCCGGTCCCAAGGAAGCCTATAAATAGGAGGCCTTGGCCACCCATTTTCACACATCCTCTCATTTGCCCAACTTTAGTATTTTGAGCTCTGACTTCTCACTAGAAATACTTTCTCTCTCTAGAATTACCTTTTTAGCCCTATTGTGACTTAGGCATCGGAGAGGGCTCCACTAGCACCACGCCCCCCCTCTCCGTGCTAGTACTGGCCCTTCGTGCAGGAACTAGGGCCCCAGACGTTCAGACATGTGCACAAACTGCCGTCCACTTTCCTGAGACACATCCGCCTTTTGAGACACAGACGCCTCTTGAGACGCAACCGCCTTTCGAGACACAGACCTTTCCGAGACTCAGCGTTAAACCGAACACTCGTCAGTGGCACAAGGCGAAAACCTCTTTCAGACGAAGGGTTACAGCCCGAAAACCCGCTCAACCATTCAGACAGACGCGTCCCCACGACTCAGTTCATCCAGGACGCAACACCGATGATATTCATCATAATAAATTTTCACTAACTTGTAGGGGTTGCGCGAACGCAAACCCCCTCTACCACAAATTATGACGTAGACTCTACCACTTGGATAGATCTTAGGTGGGCGCCCTTCCAAAGTGCAATGGAAATCGCCAACCTAGGCCATGGACATTCTTGTTCGACCATAGACCCCGTCCAGGTAAGTATGTTGCAGTATCACCTCCCCTTCTTTTTTATAACCATTATTATCTCCCCTCTCCACCTTCTAGTAAACGGTGTGGGACAAAAGAGCTATTTTAGGAATGCTAAAACAATTTTCTTTTACTAAATATATAACACTCAAAAATCTCTAATATTTGAAAGAAAAAAAAACTCAGATAGACATACATAATATCATATGTATAAATTTCTTTAACTTTTTGCGTATATTTATTCTCAATGTTAACATTTCTCGACGGAAGTCGGTCGGAACATATATTATTTTCGATATATATAGCTTAAACTTTTTTAGAACAAATATACTTATATAGATTGGCTAAACACTAAAAAACTTCAAAAATTACTTGAATTTTTCTTCAGAATGGTTTTAAAAATAAAAATAATTCCATATAATATTTTATTAAATTTTTAATAAATTAATTTTATCTAAATATCTGACGTATGTTAATATAACCACTTCCTCTGTTAATAGTAGAAAACGATAATGTTCATCATAATAAATTTTTTACTAACTTGTAGGGGTTGCGCGAACGCAAACCCCCTCTACCACAAATTATGACGTAGACTCTACCACTTGGATAGATCTTAGGTGGGCGCCCTTCCAAAGTGCAATGGAAATCGCCAACCTAGGCCATGGAAATTCTTGTTCGACCATTGACCCCGTCCAGGTAAGTATGTTGCAGTATCACCTCCCCTTCTTTTTTATAACCATTATTATCTCCCCTATCCACATTTTAGTAAACAGTGTGGGACAAAAGATAAACTGCTAATTTAGGAATGCTAAAACAATTTTCTTTTACTAAATATATAACACCGAAAAATCTCTAATATTTGAAAGAAAAAAAAAAACTCAGATAGACATACATAATATCATATGTATAACTTTCTTTAACTTTTTGCGTATATTTATTCTCAATGTTAAGATTTCTCGACGGACGTCGGTCGAAACATATATTATTTTTGATGTATATAGCTTAAATATATTTTAGAACAAATATACTTATATAGATTGACTAAACACTAAAAAACTTCAAAAATTACTTGAATTTTTCTTCTGAATGGTTTTAAAAATAATAATAATTCCATATAATATTTTATTAACTTTTTAATAAAGTAATTTTATCTAAATATCTGACTTATGTTAATATAACCACTTCCTTTGTTAATAGTAGAAACCGGTAATGTTCATCATAATAAATTTGTTACTAACTTGTAGGGGTTGCGCGAACGCAAACCCCCTCTACCACAAATTATGTCGTAGACTCTACCACTTGGATAGATCTTAGGTGGGCGCCCTTCCAAAGTGCAATGGAAATCGCCAACCTAGCCAATGGACATTCTTGTTCGACCATTGACCCCGTCCAGGTAAGTATGTTGCAGTATCACCTCCCCTTCTTTTTTATAACCATTATTATCTCCCTATCCACCTTTTAGTGAACGGTGTGGGACAAAAGATAAACTGCTAATTTAGGAATGCTAAAACAATTTTCTTTTACTAAATATATAACACCGAAAAATCTCTAATATTTGAAAGAAAAAAAAAACTCAGATAGACATACATAATATCATATATATAAATTTCTTTAACTTTTTCCGTATATTTATTCTCAATGTTAACATTTCTCGACGGAAGTCGGTCGGAACATATATTATTTTCGATATATATAGCTTAAACTTTTTTAGAACAAATATACTTATATAGATTGGCTAAACACTAAAAAACTTCAAAAATTACTTGAATTTTTCTTCTGAATGGTTTTAAAAATAAAAATAATTCCATATAATATTTTATTAACTTTTTAATAAAGTAATTTTATCTAAATATCTGACTTATGTTAATATAACCACTTCCTTTGTTAATAGTAGAAACCGATAATGTTCATCGTAATAAATTTGTTACTAACTTGTAGGGGTTGCGCGAACGCAAACCCCCTCTACCACAAATTATGACGTAGACTCTACCACATGGATAGATCTTAGGTGGGCGCCCTTCCAAAGTGCAATGGAAATCGCCAACCTAGGCCATGGACATTCTTGTTCGACCATTGACCCCGTCCAGGTAAGTATGTTGCAGTATCACCTCCCCTTCTTTTTTATAACCATTATTATCTCCCCTATCCACCTTTTAGTAAACGGTGTGGGACAAAAGATAAACTGCTAATTTAGGAATGCTAAAACAATTTTCTTTTACTAAATATATAACACCGAAAAATCTCTAATACTTAAAAGAAAAAAAAACTCAGATAGACATACATAATATCATATGTATAAATTTCTTTAACTTTTTGCGTATATTTATTCTCAATGTTAACATTTCTCGACGGAAGTCGGTCGGAACATATTTTATTTTCGATATATATAGCTTAAACTTTTTTAGAACAAATATACTTATATAGATTGGCTAAACACTAAAAAACTTCAAAAATTACTTGAATATTTCTTCTGAATGGTTTTAAAAATAAAAATAATTCCATATAATATTTTATTAACTTTTTAATAAAGTAATTTTATCTAAATATCTGACTTATGTTAATATAACCACTTCCTTTGTTAATAGTAGAAACCGATAATGTTCATCATAATAAATTTGTTACTAACTTGTAGGGGTTGCGCGAACGCAAACCCCCTCTACCACAAATTACGACGTAGACTCTACCACTTGGATAGATCTTAGGTGGGCGCCCTTCCAAAGTGCAATGGAAATCGCCAACCTAGGCCATGGACATTCTTGTTCGACCATTGACCCCGTCCAGGTAAGTATGTTGCAGTATCACCTCCCCTTCTTTTTTATAACCATTATTATCTCCCCTATCCACATTTAGTAAACAGTGTGGGACAAAAGATAAACTGCTAATTTAGGAATGCTAAAACAATTTTCTTTTACTAAATATATAACACCGAAAAATCTCTAATATTTGAAAGAAAAAAAAAATCTCAGATAGACATACATAATATCATATGTATAACTTTCTTTAACTTTTTGCGTATATTTATTCTCAATGTTAAGATTTCTCGACGGACGTCTGATGGACATACGCGTGATCCGGGCTCGGTTTTAATTATTCGGACCTCATACACGTACAAGACTCACCGCAAAAGCCCAATCTCGAGCTAACCGGGGAAAACCGGGCAAGTTCGAACTTGCCCGGCATCCCCGGGGGGCTTACCCGGAAATTCCGGGTAAGTCCCAGCTTACCCGGAATTTCCGGGTAAGCCTAAGCTTACCCGGAATTCCGGGTAGGCCTAGGCTTACCCGGAATTCCGGGTAAGTTCCACACCCGGGGGATGTCGCGCACACCCCCCATTTTACCTCGGACGCATACGGAGACCCGATTTTTACATTAACTCCTATATGTCCGAGACCTTTGTTTCAGCCGCGCGCGCGTCCCGTTCATGACAGCCGCCTGAGACGCGCGTCAGAGCCCTTTTCCCAAAGCTTACCCCTGCATCCCGGTTCACATTTCCACATTGAACCGGGTCAAAACCGGTTTACGGTCCAAGGTTGCCTATAAATAGCCACCTTGGGGGTAAACATTTTCAATTCATTCCAAAATCACTTTTGGCAAGCTCGGGAAAAAGCTCTGACTTCTCTCTAAAAACCCTCTCTTTCTCTCTCTAGAAAACTACTGATGTTGATCGTCGGAGTGAGCACGCCAAGCACCCCCCCTTCTCCACGGGAACTGCTTGGTAACGCTCCTTTGCAGGTGCCGACGGATGATCTGCTAGAGAGCCGGAAAGACTTGCCCTCATTTGGAAGACGGAGCTAACGTCCGCGCACGACATCAGAAGGCGGATTTAGCTCGCACCTAACCTGAAGACCCCGACAAGTTATCCAGCGGACAGCCCGCAATAACTTGGTCGAAACACTTGGCGCCGTCTGCGGGCTTCGAACAAAAAGCCTGCGTTACTCAAACGAACAAGCAAGATGGATAACACATACACCATACACGGAGGCTTCAGTGCAGGGGGCGAAACCTCTTACGCAAGGGAGAGGTACGCCGCCGGAAAGAGTGAAAAACCACAGGAGCCAGACAGGGAGGACACAATCATGGAAGACGTCATTGGCTTCTCAGCCAAAGACAAAGAACACATAACGTTCCCCCACAACGACGCCTTAGTCATCCAAATGACTATCGATGACGTGGAAGTGAAGCGAATTCTCGTAGATGGAGGCTCCGCCCCAAACGTGCTAACAAAAGACATTGTCTTAGCACTCGGAAGAAAGAAGGCCATACAAACAATGAACTCACCTCTAGTGGGATTCATGGGAGATGCCAGCTACCCGCTGGGTACCATTACCCTTCCAGTAACCTTGGGCGAAGGAGAAAGACGTCTGAATATCGACATACCTTTCATAGTTGTCGAAAAGTTAAACGCCTACAATGGTATTCTCGGATATGCAACCATGAACGAATGGAGAATGGTACCTTCAACGGCCCACCTGAAGATCAAGTTCCCAACCATTGCAGGAGTGGGAGAAGTTAGAGGAAACCAACAAGTAGCAAGAGAATGCCACAATGTCGCGCTACAACAAAACCAAGTGGGAAACATGCCAGTAATACCCACCATCGACGAAGACCCAAGAGATGACTACGGGAGGCCTACTACGATGGACGAACTCCGCGAATTCAAAATCGACGAACCAGAAAGAATGGTGCGCGTAGGAGCATCATTATCGGAAGACGAAGTGATTGAAATCACAGCGCTCCTAGCAGAATACAAGGACTTATTCGCATGGTCCCCAAAGGACATGCCAGGAATAAGCCCAGATGTCATTTGCCATAAACTCAACATCAACAAAGATGCTCGAGTAGTGAAACAAAAGCTAAGGTTCATAGGTGGGGACAAAAAGCTGGCCATTCGCGAAGAAGTTAGCAGACTGCTTGATGCAGGTTTCATTGAAGAATCCAAGTATCAAACTTGGGTGGCTAACCCTGTAGTTGTGCCTAAGCCAAATGGCAAGTCAAGAATGTGCATCGACTACAGAGACCTCAACAATGCATGCCCAAAAGATTCATACCCGCTCCCACGAATTGATCAATTGGTAGATGCAACTGCGGGCCACGAACTGATGACAGTTATGGATGCATACACAGGATACAACCAAATCCCGATGTTTTGGCAGGACGCCCCACATACGGCATTCTACGCTGACAGCGAAATCTATAACCACAAAGTTATGCCTTTCGGGCTAATCAATGCGGGGGCAACATACCAAAGGATGGTCAATCTCATTTTCGGAGATTTGATTGGCGACAAAATGGAGGCGTACGTGGATGATATGGTCGTAAAATCCAAGAAAAGAAAGAATCACGCAGAGGACTTACGCATAATCTTCGAGAGAATGCGAAAGTATCAAATAAGACTAAACCCCGCAAAATGCGCTTTCGGGGTGCGGTCAGGCAAAATTCTTGGATTTATGGTGAGCGAAAGGGGCATTGAAGCAAACCCTGAGAAGGTGAAGGCAATTGAAGAAATGGCCTCTCCAACAAAGCACAAAGAAGTACAACAACTCAACGGGCGCCTCGCAGCCCTGAACAGATTCCTAGCCAAAATTGGAGACAGAGCCCTCCCTTTCTTCGAAGTGTTACGCGCAAACAAGAAGTTTGAATGGACAAATGCTTGTGAAGAAGCATTCCAACAACTCAAACAACACTTGAAGACGCTCCCAAGACTAGCAAAGCCACTTCAAGGGGAACCTCTCTTTCTCTACATATCAACTAGTAACACGGCGGTCAGCTCTGTGCTAATAAAGGAAAAAGGAGGAGCCCAACTCCCAGTTTATTACGTAAGCAAAACACTGGCCACGTATGAAGTCAATTACGTACCAATCGAGAAGCACTTGTACGCGCTCGTGATAGCCGCGCGCAAGCTAAGGCCTTACTTCCACGCGCATGAAATAACGGTCCTGACAGACCAGCCTCTGAAGCACATCCTTGCAAAACCAAACATGTCAGGAAGATTGACAAAGTGGTCTGTAGAGCTAAGTGAATTCCGCATTCATTTCGCTCCGCGAACAGCCATCAAAGGGCAGGCCTTGGCAGACTTCATAGCAGAATTCACAGGGATAGAGCCCGAGCCACAAGATGAAGTCCAGACAGATGTCCCACTCGCAGAAGTGTGGGAAATGTACACGGACGGATCATCCAACACCGGAGGCGCGGGCGCAGGATTACTACTAATCCCACCCGACGGCTCGAACCCCTTGAAGTACGCTTTGAACTTAACATTCAGAGCGACAAACAATGAGGCAGAATATGAGGCTTTGATTACAGGCCTCAGGATAGCCAAAGGAGTTGGAGTAGAACACTTACGAGTAAAGTGTGATTCCCAACTGGTCGTCAACCAGGTCAAAGGAGAATACACTGCAAAGTCCGAAAACATGCAGAGATACTTGACACAAGCAAAGGAGTTGGTAGAAAGTTTCAAAACTTTCGACATAACTTCCGTCCCACGAGAAGAAAACCAGGAGGCCGATGCTCTAAGCAAGTATGCCCAAAACAATGAACAAGACAAAAAGACACACTTTGTAGAAAACAGAATAATATCCGTCATAGACCAATTGGAGGTAATGGCCATTGACGAAGAAGAAACTTGGAAGACACCAATCCAAGCATACCTCGCTGGAGGGATCCTACCACGAGACAAGACTCAAGCAAACAAGATCGAAAGGGTAGCCGTAAACTACGCCTTGATCGAGGGCAGCTCTACAGAAAGGGTTATTCTACACCATACCTAAAGTGCATCACAAGCACAGAAGGAACAACGGTACTAGAAGAACTCCATGGAGGAATGGCTGCCTCACACGAAGGAGCTCGCGCATTGATCCGCAAAGCATTGAACTTAGGCTACTATTGGCCAACAATGAGAGCTCAAGCAACAAACATGGTGGCAGAATGCGAAGCATGCCAGCTATATTCAAGGAACATCATAGCTCCAGCAGCAGAATTAAGCCCAATTGCAAGCGCATGGCCATTCGCACAATGGGGCATTGACTTGATCGGCCCACTCCCAAAGTCAAAAGGCCAAGCAAAATTCATAGTCGTCGCAATCGACTACTTCTCAAAGTGGATTGAGGCCAAGCCATTAGCACGCATTACAGACACACAAATCATGGACTTCATCCGAAACTACATAGTGGCTCGCTATGGTGTCCCGAAGATACTCATTAGCGACAATGGTGCCCAATTCAGAAGTGGAAATATGCAAAATTTCTGCAAACGTCTCAAGATAGACCACCGTTTTGCATCAGTGCACCACGCACAGACAAACGGCCAGGTTGAATCCGCAAACAAGATAGTTTTGGATGGACTAAAAAAGAGAGTTCATGCTCTAAAAGGAGGATGGGTTGACCAGCTAAGCAGTGTTTTATGGGCTGTGCGCACGACTCCCAAAGAGTCAACAGGTGAAACACCCTTTAGCCTGGTCTACGGAACCGAGGCAGTAGCACCTGTCGAAATCGCCGTCTCTTCATACAGAACGACGCATTTTGACCCCCAAGCCAATGAGGAAGAAAGACGCATTGACCTTCAATTAGCAGACGAACAGAGATGGAAATCAGAACAAGTTCAAGCAAAGATGCGCTTAGCCACATCCAGATACTACAACAGAAAGGTCAAGGCGCGACAATTCCACGTGGGAGAAATGGTCTGGAGAAGAAACGAATTCTCACATTTGGACCAGATCAACAAGATGTCCCCCAAATGGGAAGGCCCTTACAAAATAGTTGCGGTTCCATACATTAACGCTTACCGCATCCAAGATGTGGACGGGAACGAATTGCCCAACACTTTCAGTGGGGGACACCTGAAGAAGTTCCACCCATAAAACTAAAAGCTGTCGTATCAAGCTCTTTAGTATTCAGTACTTCAAAAGAAGGAGATATGTAACTCCATACTTACGCATCAAATGAAGTTATGTCTAACAAATTTCATCTCTTGTAGGCACACTATTAACTCACATACAACGCCTAAGCTTACAACCAAGGCATCAAAACAACAACAGTGACGACAAGCCAACTTATACAAGGCTCATCACTTCACACCAAAACAAAGGACGTTAGACGCATACAAGGAGTTGAAGTATCCTCATAGCAAAGATGTGAACGTACTAATCTATTCACATCCTTGCAAAAAGTCGGGGAATAAACGGATCATTGGGAATCCTCCCTCGCAAACAAATGCAAGTGTCGGACGTACTAATCTATCCACACTTCGCCATATTACAAGGATGTGAACGTACTAATCTATTCACATCCTTGCAAAAAGTCGGGGGATAAACGGATCATTGGGAATCCTCCCTCGCAAACAAATGCAAGTGTCGGACGTACTAATCTATCCACACTTCGCCATCATACAAGGATGAGAACGTACTAATCTATTCACATCCTTGCAAAAAGTCGGGGATAAGCGGATCATTGGGAATCTTTCCTCGAAAACAAATACAAGTGTCGGACGTACTAATCTATCCACACTTCGCCATCATACAAGGATATGAACGTACTAATCTATTCACATCCTTGCAAAAAGTCGGGGGATAAGAGGATCATTGGGAATCCTCACTCGCAAACAAATGCAAAGGTCGGACGTATTAATCTATCCGCACTTTACTATCCTATGTTATAACTAAAATAACAAGGAGATATTCAGATATCACATCTATCTAATGCATTCATGTCAAGCATATATATATATAAAATCAAACAGGACTACGATAGCAAATTCAAACATCAAAACGACAGGCAGGCTCTAAACAAGTCCTTCGCCAAAATACTACGAATGCAAAGGAACAAACAAACACAAAAAGAGTCCATATTGACCTAGTCGAGGAGATGGCGCACATCAACATCACAGTCATCAGTAGCAAAGGGATCACAGGCAGGAGTATCACCAAAGATATCAGCATCCCGCTCAAAGCTAAACATCGGCTCACCATCCGCACTAATGGTATCCTCCACTTGAAGAGTGGAAGCCCCCCCCCCCCCCCCCCCCCCAAATCGCTCAAACCAATCACACCAGGAGTATCCAACTTCTCAAAAGGAAAATGGGGGGCAAGACGATGCATCAGGGGAACGAAGTCATCAAGAAACTCCTTCTTCAAAGATCCATAACTCGCCTGAACGGCAGAAAGGAAAGGCTCACTCTGAGGGTACCGCTTAAAAGCACCGGCCTTGCCTTCCGAAATGCCATCCTCCCTCGCCTTTTGCAACTCGGCAGCTCGCACACCCTCCCGAAGGGCCATCCGACCTCTCACAACAGACAGCTGATCTTGGATCTCGGCAACACGAGACTGACTCGAGGCAAGCGCTTCAGATAGTATGAGAAGCTCACCAGCATGGCCTTTCGCATCCTCAGTCAAAGAGACTTGCTCTTTAACCAGCTCCTCATGGCTCTCCAGAAGCTGATCCTTTTCATCAGATAGCTCGATGACAAAAGATGATAAGTTGGCAATATCAGCATTAACCTACATCAAAAATAGTATAATCATCAAAACACGTGCAACAATGAGTGAATCAACCCCAAGAGGAATAAACATTCACCGGAGCGAAGACACCGATGTTCTCCTCCACAAAGGCGCGCGCACTAGCAGAATTCGGGGGGCACTCCTTCCGATCGGCAGGAGGAACAGACCTCTGTACCACCCGAACGCCAACTTCAGGAATGCTCAAGGACGCATCCTTAGGAAAACGAAGGCGCGTACCCGAATAGGGCACCCACATACCATCTGTAACGTCACGTTCAAAACGACGAACAAGATCACTTCTACGAAGCGAAGGAAGTGGAGGGATATCTGCAAAGCACAAACATAAGCAATCATACAAGAAAAACATGCTAAGTACATAAAAAGAGATTTCACAAACCTGATACAGGGAGAATCTCCTCTTCCATCACATGCATCGGCTCAGCGACAGGAGGGACGCGCTCACCAACATGTTTCCTCTTGTCACGCGAAGACATACGTAAACCTGGGGGGACCTCGTCCGCCGTCCCATGCCTCGGCCCGGGGGCAGGAGGGACGCGCTCAGCAACTTGCTTCCTCTTATCACGAGAAGGCAAAACAGACGTCCCCTCAACTCTTGAGCGCTTGGGATCGCCCGAGGCACGCGCCGCAGCATCGGTACTCTTGGTGGAAGGACGCCGGGAAGAGTCAGTAACGGGCTCCGCCCGCTCCCTCTCAGCAGACACGCGACCTACAAACAGGGAAAAGAAAATATTGAAACTACAAACAGAATACAGCCGAGAATGATAAGAAGGAAGAAGTATTTTACCCATAGGTCCCTTTCCTCTCCCATGACGAGACCTGTCAGCAGAGGCCGGAGCAGCAACAGGGAGCCCTCGCGCAGCATCAGTCTGCAAGGCCGGCTGCTTGTTAAGAAACCAACCTACAGGATAACATAAAACAGGGTTATAAAAATTCGAAAGCATACCAAGACACCCGGAGAAGAAGATACGATGATGCCCGCGGCAAGCAACTCCTCTTCAGAACCCTGAGTCAAAGGGACTATAACCCCCGCCTGATTGTCGCGAAAGATCTCGCGAAAGGCCTTCTCATCCTGAGAGGTATACTCGGACAAGGAAGGAACAGGGTCACGCTCCAGAACATGACACGTCTCCCACTTGGTCCCGACGTCGCTCACAAAGAAATAGTGATTTTGCCATTCCTGCGAGCGAGGATAAGGGGTGGCAAACCGCCCGCTCGGCTTCCACTTGGCGCCCCCAAGATCGAACGAGGAAAGGCAAGGCCACCGACTACAGAAGGTGGACAACCCCGATTTGTCTCGCCGCTCCAGACGGTAAAAGGTCCGGAAGAGAATCAAGGAATAAGCCCACGAGTGCTTGTGACACTGAATGCGAAAACAGGTCCACGCGTGAAAAGCAGCAGGGGAGAGGTTAAGGGGCGAGATACGGAAATGACGACACAAGCGGACAAGATCCTTGCAGTAAGGAAAACGCAAACCCTCCTCTATCTGTCCAGTGTACACTACATCTAAATCCGCAGGAGGGACGGTAACTGAGCCAACCTCGACTTCTTTGCATACGTCAAACGGGAAGTATGCTTCAGAAATAGGACAGACCCCTGACTTATCTACGCTCTCCACAAACTCCTCCGTCGTGATACGGTTGGGAGGATAGGTCTGAGTCATCGCGATGGCTTCGTGGCTAACACCTGTCCCGGGAAAATCGAGTCGAAGTAAAAGGGGGGTGTCCTCGCTTATCGCCAAACCATCACAAGAAAAGTAATATGTGCAAAGAAAGGGATCGGGAGACTCACTCATGTCAACAGTTCGAGAATGACAGTTTCTGAGAATATCCTAAGTATCAGAATCGGGCGCCTGCAAGCTCGTCGACCAAGCCCTGCAAAAACCATACACAAACTCAATCAAAAACCAAAGCAACACGTCAATCACACTCATCAAAGTCCTCTTGCAAGGGCATTCAACCCAACGGACCAACCGTCCGCATTCGAACAGCTAGGGACCCTCCCGCTCGGGAGTCAAAAATCCTTACGCCCATCGAAGGCCGAGGCCAATCACTAATCAAATTTTCATACATTTGTGCAATGTGACACAGGTATTCAAGCCCTCTACAAAGCAACAAGTTCAAGATCTAAAGAAATCAAAGGCATACAAAATTGGTCATAATTACCAAAATGCCATCCGACCACCTTTTGATCAAACTTCATCCTTAGAATGGCTCAAGGCTCCGGGGGAACATACAACCAGTTAAAATGCACTCAAGCAAGCCCGTTACACGCCACAAAGGGACTTACCCCTCCCCGAACAACCCGAAAAACACTCGGGTCAACTAAGCCACTAACGAAGGCAAACTACCAAGCATTCACCTAAGCTCCGGGGGCATGGCAATCCACTCACAAACAATCAAGGGGGCTTTATCACAATAGGAAACATCATTTCAAGTTACCCATATCAAGATACAAGGGGTCAAGCTTTTCGCTCGAAAAACTCCGATTTCGAACCCCCGTGATTCCCCCTCGGTTGATCGGAACCTAGGAACCTCTTCACAAAGGGAGTTCGCTATCCTTAACTCTATCTATCTACACCTAAAGCTTAGCCAAAAGCAAATTTTGAAAATCAAGCCAAAGCTTCACTCATGCATTTCATCAAACACCTACAAGGCACCTTATTGAAATTCAAATGTGCAGCCCTATAGGCCTAATTAACTTCAAGAAAAGGGAGTGGAGGACGTTACCAATCGATGCTCGACAAAAAGGACTCGAAACCGAATCGAATCGGACTCAAAATCGACCCACGGATGTTGCAGCCGACCGCCGCCGCTCCTGCCGGACCCGCCGCTGTCGCCGCCGCCTCGCCGCCGCTGCTCCGCCCTGGCGTCGCCGGTGATGCCCTTGGTGGTGGCCGGCCGAAATGGTGTCTCCCTTGCACCCAAAAGTGAATTCCCAAAATCCCTACCTTAGCTCCTCCAAAACTCTCACCACAACCAATTCAAAAGTTGATAGTTTTATAAACTATCATGGAGGAGAAGGGACTACACAACATGGTAAGTACCATACATCAAGGAGGTACATTCCTATCCACCATTCATTTTTTAAATTGTTGATGGCTTGGGTTTTTAACTATCAAATGACTTGGATAAATTTAACTAAGTCATTTCAAATGTCCTCAACTTTTTGAAAACGTTGGGTTTATGATTTTTTGTATTAGGGCCGTTGCATGTGATTTTCCAAAACCCGGCCCTATTTCATTCGCTCAAAACCGTCGTCTCGCCGTCAAGACGACCGTCTCGGACGACGAGTTCCCAAAAACTATCGCACTACATGAAAAACATTTTTTCAAGACTTGCATGATTTATTATCATTTTGATACATTTTAGTCGTATCATAAACGTTCTGTATTTATTAGCTCATCGTACGAGCTCGAAAGATTTCATGCGCGCTCGCGCCTTAATTCTCCAAACGATCACACTTATCATATTACTCGTAGTCCGTTGTGCTACTGACCCTTCATGCAGTTACCAAGCGTGACCATCTCAAAAACTAAGGCAAGGAATTCGTCGGAGCCGCACGCATCCACCCTTGGTAGGTCAAAACTCAAGGTGAGCAGACGGCCCGAATCACGCATATACCCTATCTTATAATAGAGTTAAACAAAGGTCAAGCCATTGTTTAACTCGGGGGCAAGTAATGGACATACGCGTGATCCGGGCTCGGTTTTAATTATTCGGACCTCATACACGTACGGGACTCACCGCAAAAGCCCAATCTCGAGCTAACCGGGGAAAACCGGGAAAGTTCGAACTTGCCCGGCATCCCCGGGGGGCTTACCCGGAAAATTCCGGGTAAGTCCCAGCTTACCCGGAATTCCGGGTAAGTTCCACACCCGGGGGGTGTCGCGCACACCCCCCATTTTACCTCGGACGCATACGGAGACCCGATTTTTACATTAACTCCTATATGTCCGAGACCTTTGTTTCAGCCGCGCGCGCGTCCCGTTCATGACAGCCGCCTGAGACGCGCGTCAGAGCCCTTTTCCCAAAGCTTACCCCTGCATCCCGGTTCACATTTCCACATTGAACCGGGTCAAAACCGGTTTACGGTCCAAGGTTGCCTATAAATAGCCACCTTGGGGGTAAACATTTTCAATTCATTCCAAAATCACTTTGGGCAAGCTCGGGAAAAAGCTCTGACTTCTCTCTAAAAACCCTCTCTTTCTCTCTCTAGAAAACTACTGATGTTGATCGTCGGAGTGAGCACGCCAAGCACCCCCCCTTCTCCACGGGAACTGCTTGGTAACGCTCCTTTGCAGGTGCCGACGGATGATCTGCTAGAGAGCCGGAAAGACTTGCCCTCATTTGGAAGACGGAGCTAACGTCCGCGCACGACATCAGAAGGCGGATTTAGCTCGCACCTAACCTGAAGACCCCGACAAGTTATCCAGCGGAAAGCCCGCAATAACTTGGTCGAAACAACGTCGGTCGGAACATATATTATTTTCGATGTATATAGCTTAAATATATTTTAGAACAAATATACTTATATAGATTGGCTAAACACTAAAAAACTTCAAAAATTACTTGAATTTTTCTTTTGAATGGTTTTAAAAATAATAATAATTCCATATAATATTTTATTAACTTTTTAATAAAGTAATTTTATCTAAATATCTGACTTATGTTAATATAACCACTTCCTTTGTTAATAGTAGAAACCGATTATGTTCATCATAATAAATTTGTTACTAACTTGTAGGGGTTGCGCGAACGCAAACCCCCTCTACCACAAATTATGACGTAGACTCTACCACTTGGATAGATCTTAGGTGGGCGCCCTTCCAAAGTGCAATGGAAATCGCCAACCTAGGCAATGGACATTCTTGTTCGACCATTGACCCCGTCCAGGTAAGTATGTTGCAGTATCACCTCCCCTTCTTTTTTATAACCATTATTATCTCCCTATCCACCTTTTAGTGAACGGTGTGGGACGAAAGATAAACTGCTAATTTAGGAATGCTAAAACAATTTTCTTTTACTAAATATATAACACCGAAAAATCTCTAATATTTGAAAGAAAAAAAAAACTCAGATAGACATACATAATATCATATGTATAAATTTCTTTAACTTAGTTAACATTTCTCGACGGAAGTCGGTCGGAACATATATTATTTTCGATATATATAGCTTAAACTTTTTTAGAACAAATATACTTATATAGATTGGCTAAACACTAAAAAACTTCAAAAATTACTTGAATTTTTCTTCTGAATGGTTTTAAAAATAAACATAATTCCATTTAATATTTTATTAACTTTTTAATAAAGTAATTTTATCTAAATATCTGACTTATGTTAATATAACCACTTCCTTTGTTAATAGTAGAAACCGATAATGTTCATCATAATAAATTTGTTACTAACTTGTAGGGGTTGCGCGAACGCAAACCCCCTCTACCACAAATTATGACGTAGACTCTACAACTTGGATAGATCTTACGTGAGCGCCCTTCCAAAGTGCAATGGAAATCGCCAACCTAGGCCATGGACATTCTTGTTCGACCATTGACCCCGTCCAGGTAAGTATGTTGCAGTATCACCTCCCCTTCTTTTTTATAACCATTATTATCTCCCCTATCCACCTTTTAGTAAACGGTGTGGGACAAAAGATAAACTGCTAATTTAGGAATGCTAAAACAATTTTCCTTTTACTAAATATATAACACCGAAAAATCTCTAATACTTGAAAGAAAAAAACACTCAGATAGACATACATAATATCATATGTATAAATTTCTTTAACTTTTTGCGTATATTTATTCTCAATGTTAACATTTCTCGACGGAAGTCGGTCGGAACATATATTATTTTCGATATATATAGCTTAAACTTTTTTAGAACAAATATACTTATATAGATTGGCTAAACACTAAAAAACTTCAAAAATTACTTGAATATTTCTTCTGAATGGTTTTAAAAATAAAAATAATTCCATATAATATTTTATTAACTTTTTAATAAAGTAATTTTATCTAAATATCTGACTTATGTTAATATAACCACTTCCTTTGTTAATAGTAGAAACCGATAATGTTCATCATAATAAATTTGTTACTAACTTGTAGGGGTTGCGCGAACGCAAACCCCCTCAACCACAAATTATGACGTAGACTCTACCACTTGGATAGATCTTAGGTGGGCGCCCTTCCAAAGTGCAATGGAAATCGCCAACCTAGGCCATGGACATTCTTGTTCGACCATTGACCCCGTCCAGGTAAGTATGTTGCAGTATCACCTCCCCTTCTTTTTTATAACCATTATTATCTCCCCTATCCACATTTTAGTAAACGGTGTGGGACAAAAGATAAACTGCTAATTTAGGAATGCTAAAACAATTTTCTTTTACTAAATATATAACACCGAAAAATCTCTAATATTTGAAAGAAAAAAAAAAACTCAGATAGACATACATAATATCATATGTATAACTTTCTTTAACTTTTTGCGTATATTTATTCTCAATGTTAAGATTTCTCGACGGACGTCGGTCGGAACATATATTATTTTCGATGTATATAGCTTAAATATATTTTAGAACAAATATACTTATATAGATTGGCTAAACACTAAAAAACTTCAAAAATTACTTGAATTTTTCTTATGAATGGTTTTAAAAATAATAATAATTCCATATAATATTTTATTAACTTTTTAATAAAGTAATTTTATCTAAATATCTGACTTATGTTAATATAACCACTTCCTTTGTTAATAGTAGAAACCGATAATGTTCATCATAATAAATTTGTTACTAACTTGTAGGGGTTGCGCGAACGCAAACCCCCTCTACCACAAATTATGACGTAGACTCTACCACTTGGATAGATCTTAGGTGGGCGCCCTTCCAAAGTGCAATGGAAATCGCCAACCTAGGCAATGGACATTCTTGTTCGACCATTGACCCCGTCCAGGTAAGTATGTTGCAGTATCACCTCCCCTTCTTTTTTATAACCATTATTATCTCCCTATCCACCTTTTAGTGAACGATGTGGGACGAAAGATAAACTGCTAATTTAGGAATGCTAAAACAATTTTCTTTTACTAAATATATAACACCAAAAAATCTCTAATATTTGAAAGAAAAAAAAAACTCAGATAGACATACATAATATCATATGTATAAATTTCTTTAACTTAGTTAACATTTCTCGACGGAAGTCGGTCGGAACATATATTATTTTCGATATATATAGCTTAAACTTTTTTAGAACAAATATACTTATATAGATTGGCTAAACACTAAAAAACTTCAAAAATTACTTGAATTTTTCTTCTGAATGGTTTTAAAAATAAAAATAATTCCATATAATATTTTATTAACTTTTTAATAAAGTAATTTTATCTAAATATCTGACTTATGTTAATATAACCACTTCCTTTGTTAATAGTAGAAACCGATAATGTTCATCATAATAAATTTGTTACTAACTTGTAGGGGTTGCGCGAACGCAAACCCCCTCTACCACAAATTATGACGTAGACTCTACCACTTGGATAGATCTTAGGTGAGCTCCCTTCCAAAGTGCAATGGAAATCGCCAACCTAGGCCATGGACATTCTTGTTCGACCATTGACCCCGTCCAGGTAAGTATGTTGCAGTATCACCTCCCCTTCTTTTTTATAACCATTATTATCTCCCCTATCCACCTTTTAGTAAACGGTGTAGGACAAAAGATAAACTGCTAATTTAGGAATGCTAAAACAATTTTCTTTTACTAAATATATAACACCGAAAAATCTCTAATATTTGAAAGAAAAAAAAAACTCAAATAGACATACATAATATCATATGTATAACTTTCTTTAACTTTTTGCGTATATTTATTCTCAATGTTAAGATTTCTCGACGGACGTCGGTCGGAACATATATTATTTTCGATGTATATAGCTTAAATATATTTTAGAACAAATATACTTATATAGATTGGCTAAACACTAAAAAACTTCAAAAATTACTTGAATTTTTCTTATGAATGGTTTTAAAAATAATAATAATTCCATATAATATTTTATTAACTTTTTAATAAAGTAATTTTATCTAAATATCTGACTTATGTTAATATAACCACTTCCTTTGTTAATAGTAGAAACCGATAATGTTCATCATAATAAATTTGTTACTAACTTGTAGGGGTTGCGCGAACGCAAACCCCCTCTACCACAAATTATGACGTAGACTCTACCACTTGGATAGATCTTAGGTGGGCGCCCTTCCAAAGTGCAATGGAAATCGCCAACCTAGGCCATGGACATTCTTGTTCGACTATTGACCCCGTCCAGGTAAGTATGTTGCAGTATCACCTCCCCTTCTTTTTTATAACCATTATTATCTCCCCTATCCACATTTTAGTAAACGGTGTGGGACAAAAGATAAACTGCTAATTTAGGAATGCTAAAACAATTTTCTTTTACTAAATATATAACACCGAAAAATCTCTAATATTTGAAAGAAAAAAAAAAAAAACTCAGATAGACATACATAATATCATATGTATAACTTTCTTTAACTTTTTGCGTATATTTATTCTCAATGTTAAGATTTCTCGACGGACGTCGGTCGGAACATATATTATTTTCGATGTATATAGCTTAAATATATTTTAGAACAAATATACTTATATAGATTGGCTAAACACTAAAAAACTTCAAAAATTACTTGAATTTTTCTTATGAATGGTTTTAAAAATAATAATAATTCAATATAATATTTTATTAACTATTAAATAAAGTAATTTTATCTAAATATCTGACTTATGTTAATATAACCACTTCCTTTGTTAATAGTAGAAACCGATAATGTTCATCATAATAAATTTGTTACTAACTTGTAGGGGTTGCGCGAACGCAAACCCCCTCTACCATAAATTATGACGTAGACTCTACCACTTGAATAGATCTTAGGTGGGCGCCCTTCCAAAGTGCAATGGAAATCGCCAACCTAGGCAATGGACATTCTTGTTCGACCATTGACCCCGTCCAGGTAAGTGTGTTGCAGTATCACTTCCCCTTCTTTTTTATAACCATTATTATCTCCCTATCCACCTTTTAGTGAACGGTGTGGGCCGAAAGATAAACTGCTAATTTAGGAATGCTAAAAAAAATTTCTTTTACTAAATATATAACACCGAAAAATCTCTAATATTTGAAAGAAAAAAAAAAACTTAGATAGACATACATAATATCATATATATAAATTTCTTTAACTTTTTGCTTATATTTATTCTCAATGTTAAGATTTCTCGACGGACGTCGGTCGGAACATATATTATTTTCGATGAATATAGCTTAAATATTTTTTAGAACAAATATACTTATATAGATTGGCTAAACACTTAAAAACTTCAAAAATTACTTGAATGTTTCTTCGGAATGGTTTTAAAAATAAAAATAATTCCATATAATATTTTATTAACTTTTTAATAAAGTAATTTTATCTAAATATCTGACTTATGTTAATATAACCACTTCCTCGGTTAATAGTAGAAACCGATAATGTTCATCATAATAAATTTGTTACTAACTTGTAGGGGTTGCGTGAACGCAAACCCCCTCTACTACGAATTATGACGTAGACTCTACCACTTGGATAGATTTTAGGTGGGCGCCCTTCCAAAGTGCAATGGAAATCGCCAACCTATGCCATGGACATTCTTGTTCGACCATTGACCCCGACCAGGTAAGTATGTTGCAGTATCACCTCCCCTTCTTTTTTATAACCATTATTATCTCCCCTCTCCACCTTTTAGTAAACGGTGTGGGACAAAAGATAAATTGCTATTTTAGGAATGCTAAAACAATTTTCTTTTACTAAATATATAACACTAAAAATTCTCTAATATTTGAAAAAAAAAAAAAACTCAGATAGACATACATAATATCATATGTATAAATTTCTTTAACTTTTTGCGTATATTTATTCTCAATGTTAAGATTTCTCGACGGACGTCGGTTGGAACATATATTATTTTCGATATATATAGCTTAAATTCTTTTAGAACAAATATACTTATATAGATTGGCTAAACACTAAAAAACTTCAAAAATTACTTGAATTTTTCTTCTGAATGGTTTTAAAAATAAAAATAATTCCATATAATATTTTATTAACTTTTTAATAAAGTAATTTTATCTAAATATCTGACTTATGTTAATATAACCACTTCCTTTGTTAATAGTAGAAACCGATAATGTTCATCATAATAAATTTGTTACTAACTTTTAGGGGTTGCGCGAACGCAAACCCCCTCTACCACAAATTATGACGTAGACTCTACCACTTGGATAGATCTTACGTGGGCGCCCTTCCAAAGTGCAATGGAAATCGCCAATCTAGGCCATGGACATTCTTGTTCGACCATTGACCCCGTCCAGGTAAGTATGTTGCAGTATCACCTCCCCTTCTTTTTTATAACCATTATTATCTCCCCTATCCACATTTTAGTAAACGGTGTGGGACAAAAGATAAACTGCTAATTTAGGAATGCTAAAACAATTTTCTTTTACTAAATATATAACACCGAAAAATCTCTAATATTTGAAAGAAAAAAAAAACTCAGATAGACATACATAATATCATATGTATAACTTTCTTTAACTTTTTGCGTATATTTATTCTCAATGTTAACATTTCTCGACGGACGTCGGTCGGAACATATATTATTTTCGATGTATATAGCTTAAATATATTTTAGAACAAATATACTTATATAGATTGGCTAAACACTAAAAAACTTCAAAAATTACTTGAATTTTTCTTATGAATGGTTTTAAAAATAATAATAATTCCATATAATATTTTATTAACTTTTTAATAAAGTAATTTTATCTAAATATCTGACTTATGTTAATATAACCACTTCCTTTGTTAATAGTAGAAACCGATAATGTTCATCATAATAAATTTGTTACTAACTTGTAGGGGTTGCGCGAACGCAAACCCCCTCTACCACCAATTATGACGTAGACTCTACCACTTGGATAGATCTTAGGTGAGCGCCCTTCCAAAGTGCAATGGAAATCGCCAACCTAGGCCATGGACATTCTTGTTCGACCATTGACCCCGTCCAGGTAAGTATGTTGCAGTATCACCTCCCCTTCTTTTTTATAACCATTATTATCTCCCCTATCCACCTTTTAGTAAACGGTGTGGGACAAAAGATAAACTGCTAATTTAGGAAAGCTAAAACAATTTTCCTTTACTAAATATATAACACCGAAAAATCTCTAATACTTGAAAGAAAAAAACACTCAGATAGACATACATAATATCATATGTATAAATTTCTTTAACTTTTTGCGTATATTTATTCTCAATGTTAACATTTCTCGACGGAAGTCGGTCGGAACATATATTATTTTCGATATATATAGCTTAAACTTTTTTAGAACAAATTTACTTATATAGATTGGCTAAACACTAAAAAACTTCAAAAATTACTTGAATATTTCTTCTGAATGGTTTTAAAAATAAAAATAATTCCATATAATATTTTATTAACTTTTTAATAAAGTAATTTTATCTAAATATCTGACTTATGTTAATATAACCACTTCCTTTGTTAATAGTAGAAACCGATAATGTTCATCATAATAAATTTGTTACTAACTTGTAGGGGTTGCGCGAACGCAAACCCCCTCTACCACAAATTATGACGTAGACTCTACCACTTGGATAGATCTTAGGTGGGCGCCCTTCCAAAGTGCAATGGAAATCGCCAACCTAGGCCATGGACATTCTTGTTCGACCATTGACCCCGTCCAGGTAAGTATGTTGCAGTATCACCTCCCCTTCTTTTTTATAACCATTATTATCTCCCGTATCCACATTTTAGTAAACGGTGTGGGACAAAAGATAAACTGCTAATTTAGGAATGCTAAAACAATTTTCTTTTACTAAATATATAACACCGAAAAATCTCTAATATTTGAAAGAAAAAAAAAACAAAACTCAGATAGACATACATAATATCATATGTATAAATTTCTTTAACTTTTTGCGTATATTTATTCTCAATGTTAAGATTTCTCGACGGACGTCGGTCGGAACATATATTATTTTCGATGAGTATAGCTTAAATATTTTTTAGAATAAATATACTTATATTGATTGGCTAAACACTAAAAAACTTCAAAAATTACTTGAATTTTTCTTGTGAATGGTTTTAAAAATAAAAATAAAAATAATTCTATATAATATTTTATTAACTTTTTAATAAAGTAATTTTATCTAAATATCTGACTTATGTTAATATAACCACTTCCTCTGTTAATAGTAGAAACCGATAATGTTCATCATAATAAATTTGTTACTAACTTGTAGGGGTTGCGCGAACGCAAACCCCCTCTACCACAAATTATGACGTAGACTCTACCACTTGGATAGATCTTAGGTGGGCGCCCTTCCAAAGTGCAATGGAAATCGCCAACCTAGGCCATGGACATTCTTGTTCGACCATTGACCCCGTCCAGGTAAGTATGTTGCAGTATCACCTCCCCTTCTTTTTTATAACCATTATTATCTCCCCTATCCACATTTTAGTAAACGGTGTGGGACAAAAGATAAACTGCTAATTTAGGAATGCTAAAACAATTTTCTTTTACTAAATATATAACACCGAAAAATCTCTAATATTTGAAAGAAAAAAAAAACTCAGATAGACATACATAATATCATATGTATAACTTTCTTTAACTTTTTGCGTATATTTATTCTCAATGTTAACATTTCTCGACGGACGTCGGTCGGAACATATATTATTTTCGATGTATATAGCTTAAATATATTTTAGAACAAATATACTTATATAGATTGGCTAAACACTAAAAAACTTCAAAAATTACTTGAATTTTTCTTATGAATGGTTTTAAAAATAATAATAATTCCATATAATATTTTATTAACTTTTTAATAAAGTAATTTTATCTAAATATCTGACTTATGTTAATATAACCACTTCCTTTGTTAATAGTAGAAACCGATAATGTTCATCATAATAAATTTGTTACTAACTTGTAGGGGTTGCGCGAACGCAAACCCCCTCTACCACCAATTATGACGTAGACTCTACCACTTGGATAGATCTTAGGTGAGCGCCCTTCCAAAGTGCAATGGAAATCGCCAACCTAGGCCATGGACATTCTTGTTCGACCATTGACCCCGTCCAGGTAAGTATGTTGCAGTATCACCTCCCCTTCTTTTTTATAACCATTATTATCTCCCCTATCCACCTTTTAGTAAACGGTGTGGGACAAAAGATAAACTGCTAATTTAGGAAAGCTAAAACAATTTTCCTTTACTAAATATATAACACCGAAAAATCTCTAATACTTGAAAGAAAAAAACACTCAGATAGACATACATAATATCATATGTATAAATTTCTTTAACTTTTTGCGTATATTTATTCTCAATGTTAACATTTCTCGACGGAAGTCGGTCGGAACATATATTATTTTCGATATATATAGCTTAAACTTTTTTAGAACAAATATACTTATATAGATTGGCTAAACACTAAAAAACTTCAAAAATTACTTGAATATTTCTTCTGAATGGTTTTAAAAATAAAAATAATTCCATATAATATTTTATTAACTTTTTAATAAAGTAATTTTATCTAAATATCTGACTTATGTTAATATAACCACTTCCTTTGTTAATAGTAGAAACCGATAATGTTCATCATAATAAATTTGTTACTAACTTGTAGGGGTTGCGCGAACGCAAACCCCCTCTGATGGATAAATGTCCAATTCGGGTTCGTATTTACGCTTCGGACCTCGCAAACACGTCAAAAATTACATCTCATCTCGAAAAACGTCTCCCGTGGGTCAAAACGGTCCGGAAACGCATTTACGCGTGACCGGACCGGACATCCGGATTGCGGTGCAATCCGGAGGTCCGGACTGCACTTGCAATCCGGACCTCCGGGTTGCCGCAACCCGGATGCCCGGGTTGCAGCAACCCGGACGTCCGGGTTGCAAGCAATCCGGACGTCCGGATTGCTTGCAATCCGGACATCCGGATTGCAGCAATCCGGACCTCCGGATTGCTTGCAATCCGGAGGTCCGGATTGCATGCAATCCGGAGGTCCGAATTGTGCAATCCGGACCTCCGGATTGTGCAATCCGGACCTCCGGATTGCGCAATCCGGAGGTCCGGATCGCACGGCAACCCGGACCTCGTCAAATCGCCCAATTTCGACGAGGTCCGAGTCCCGCCACGGGTATTGCGCGATTGTCGAATCCGCAATTACCGTGTCCGCGATCGCCGTTACGTAAAGAGAAGTCAAGATCACGCACTACCAATGGGGATGACGGTTCCCGTTTGTCTTCTTGAACCGTCGTCGAACCGCTCTAAAACCGGGTCCGGTCTCAAGGAAGCCTATAAATAGGAGACCTTGGCCACCCATTTTCACTCACTCTCTCATTTGCCCAACTTTGGTATTTTGAGCTCTGACTTCTCTCTAGAACTTTCTCTCTCTAGAAAATTACCCTTTTGCCACTATAGTAACTTAAGCATCGGAGAGGGCTCCGCTAGCACCACCCCCCCCCCCTCTCCGTGCTAGCATTGGTCCCTTGCGCAGGATCCGACGCTCGAGACACAGAGTCAACGGGTCACAGCCTTGCCGGGTCACAACCTCCGACAGAAGGGTTCTAACCCGCACAACCTCAGACGCGTTCTAGCGACCCGAGTCGTCCCGGACGCAACATTGGCGCCGTCTACGGGATTCGAACAAAAAGCTCCCATACCGCAAAATCATGACGAGTGATCACAACGCTCTCACTGAAGCCAATCCGTCAAAAGTCAGGAAGCGCTTCAGACGTCTTACGAGATCCCCAACGTCAAACGTGCCAGCAAGCAGTGTGCCTTCCGCACAGCACGGTCCGAAATTTCCAGGCATCCACGTGATACACGGAGGCTTCGGGGCAGGAGGTGAAACATCATACGGGAGAGAAATATATGCATCTCTAATGATCCATGAACCTGCGGGCAGTCAACAAGGAAATGTCATCCTAGAAGACGTCATTGGCTTTTCTGCGGAAGACAAGTCACACATAACATTTCCACATAATGACGCCTTGGTTATAACCATGACAGTCGACGGCATGGAGATCAAGCGTATCTTGGTGGATGGAGGAAGTTCACCCAATATCATCACAAAGGATGTCATCTTAGCCTTGGGGAGAAAGAAAGATGTCAACGAAATGAATTCTCCCTTAGTAGGATTCATGGAAGATGCAAGTTATCCATTGGGGTCCATAACACTGCCAGTCATACTGGGAGAAGGCACTTCACGTCTTCAAATCGCAATACCATTTATGGTGGTACAAAAGCTTGACGCATACAACGGCATCTTAGGATACGCAACCATGAATGCGTGGGGAATGGTGCCATCGACAGCACATCAGAAAATCAAATTCCCAACTGCAACCGGAATCGGTGAAGTCAAAGGGGATCAATTGTTGTCAAGAAACTGTTACAACGTGGCACTCCAAAATAACATCAAGCAGGATGACATGCCCATCATTGATAATGATCCAAGAGAAGGACGTGCCCGACCTGCCCCAGTGGAAGAATTAAAACAAGTAAAGATCGAAGAGCCATACAAGATGGTCCAAATCGGGGCATCCTTGTCAGAAGATGAAGTGATAGAAATCACAGCACTGCTCAACGAATACAAAGAGCTATTCGCTTGGTCACCAAGCGATATGCCCGGGATAAGCGCAGATGTCATCTCCCATAAGCTCAATATCAAGCCAGGAACTAGAGCAATAGCCCAGAAACTCCGTCCCCTCGGGGGCAACAAGAAACTGGCAATCAGAGAGGAGGTGGGCAAACTGCTCGACGCAGGTTTTATCGAAGAATCAAGGTACCAAACATGGGTAGCAAACCCGGTATTGGTTCCTAAGTCAAACGGCAAGTTGAGAATGTGCATCGATTACAGAGATCTCAACAATGCATGCCCCAAGGATTCATATCCTCTTCCAAGAATCGACCAGCTAGTCGATGCCACCGCCGGCCATGAATTAATGTCTGTAATGGACGCATACTCAGGATACAATCAGATCCAGATGTTCAAGGATGATGCACCGCATACTGCATTCTACGCAGATAGCGAAATCTACAACTACACGGTGATGCCGTTCGGCCTAATCAATGCAGGAGCAACATACCAGCGCATGGTCAATACCATCTTTGGCGATCTAATCGGAACCAAAATGGAGGCATACGTGGATGACATGGTCGTAAAATCAACCAAAAGGCGCAACCACGTCGACGACTTGCGAGCAATCTTCCAAAGGATGCGCGAATATCAGGTCCGCCTGAATCCAACAAAATGTGCTTTCGGCGTACAATCAGGAAAGATCCTCGGGTTCATGGTAAGCCAGAGAGGAATAGAAGCTAATCCAGAGAAAGTAAAGGCAATTGAGGAGATGGTTTCCCCAAGGAGACATAAGGAAGTCCAACAACTAAATGGTCGCCTGGCTGCCTTAAACCGATTCCTTGCCAGGATAGGTGATAAGGCACTTCCTTTCTTTCAAGTCTTACGGGCAAACAAGAAATTTGAATGGACTCCAGCGTGTGAAGAGGCCTTCCAACAATTAAAACAACACTTGCGCACGTTGCCAGCATTGGCAAAACCAATACCAGGAGAGCCCCTCTTCCTGTACATCTCCGTAAGCAACACGGCTGTCAGCTCAGTCCTTGTCAAACAGAAAGGAACTACCCAGCTCCCAGTCTACTACGTGAGCAAGATACTTGCAAAGTACGAGATAAACTACATGCCAATTGAAAAATATCTGTACGCGCTTATAATAGCAGCAAGAAAGTTGAGGCCGTATTTCCACGCGCATGAAGTAACAGTCTTAACAGACCAACCCCTGAAGCACATCCTGTCAAAGCCAAATATGTCAGGGAAGCTAACAAAGTGGTCGGTAGAGCTAAGTGAATTCCGCATTCACTTTGCCCCTCGTACAGCGATCAAGGGGCAAGCATTGGCAGATTTTATCGCAGAATTCACCGGGATAGCACCCGACACAGACCCCCAAGCTGGACCCCAGCAAATTGAAGAACATCCCGAAGTATGGCAAATGTATACCGACGGATCTTCAAACGTAGGAGGATCAGGTGCTGGATTCCTCTTAATACCGCCCGATGGATCTAATCCGTTGAAGTACGCTCTAAACTTAACATTTAGAGCAACAAACAACGAGGCGGAGTACGAAGCATTGATAACTGGTTTAAGAATTGCAAAAGGTGTCGGAGTCAAACATCTACGAGTGAAGTGCGATTCACAACTAGTCGTCAACCAAGTCAAAGGCGAATACGCGGCAAAGTCAGAAAATATGCAAAAATACTTAGGGCAAGCAAAAGACCTCATCACAAGCTTTGATACCTTTGACATCAACGCAGTACCTAGAGAAGAAAATCAAGAAGCGGACGCCTTGAGCAAATTCGCACAAGGCAACGAACAAGGCAAAGAAACACATTTCGTGGAAAACAGAATCTTGTCAGTAATTGACAAATTCGAAGTCTTGTGCATTGATCCAGAACCAGATTGGAGAACTCCAATATTGGCATTCCTCAAAGACCACAAGCTTCCCGAAGACAAGGTTCAAGCCCAAAAAGTCCAGAGACAAGCTGTCAATTATGCGTTGATAGATGATGAGCTTTACAAGAAAGGATTTTCAACCCCCTACTTAAGGTGCATCACCTTCCTAGAAGGCCAAAGAGTATTGGAAGACTTGCATAAGGGCCAAGCAGCCTGCCATGAAGGGGCGAGATCTCTAATACGCAAAACTCTAAGCTTGGGATACTATTGGCCAACCATGAAGAACCAAGCTACACACTTGGTCACAGAGTGCGAATCATGTCAACTTTATTCAAGAAGCATCACGGCACCAGCCGCCGAGCTAAGTCCAATTGCAAGCTCCTGGCATTTCGCACAATGGGGAATTGATCTGGTAGGCCCACTTCCAAAGTCAAAAGGCCAAACCAAGTATATTGTCGTCGCAATCGATTACTTTTCAAAGTGGATTGAAGCAAAGGCATTGGCACAAACAACTGACGCGCAAATAATGGATTTCATCCGAAATCACATCATTGCGCGATACGGAGTTCCAAAGGTCCTAATCAGCGACAACGGACCACAGTTCAAGAGCTCAAGACTCCAAACATTTTGCGAAAGACTCAACATTAACCACCGTTTCGCCTCAGTACGCCATGCGCAAACCAACGGACAAGTCGAAGCCGCCAATAAGACCGTCCTAGATGGTCTCAAGAAAAGAGTGCACGCGCTAAAAGGGGGATGGGCAGAAGAACTTAGCAGTGTTCTATGGGCGCTTCGAACAACTCCAAAGGAGTCAACTGGGGAAACACCTTTCAGCTTGGTGTACGGAACAGAAGCTGTCGCTCCCATCGAAATTGCTGTCTCATCCTACCGCACGACTCATTTCAATGCCCAGGCCAATGAAGTAGACATGCGTCTAGACTTAGACTTGGCCGAAGAAAAAAGGCGGAACTCCGAACACAATCAAGCACGTATGCGTTTGATAACCGCAAGGTATTACAACAGGAAGGTGAAAGAAAGACAATTCCACGTCGGAGAAATGGTCTGGAGAAGGAATGAGTTCTCACATCTCGACCAAATCAACAAGATGTCTCCAAAATGGGAAGGCCCTTATAAGGTCGTTTCCATCCCATATATCAACGCGTACCGTCTTGAAGATGCAGAGGGAAATATCTCTACAAATACGTTCAGTGGGGGACACTTGAAAAAATTCCACGGATAAAAGGATAATCCTCTATCACAAAAGGAGCTGTTGTATCAAGCCCTTTTGCTCTCATTTCCATAATGTATTTGCTTGTTTAAAAGACCACTCTCTTATGAAAAGTGGCACCTCTGTAATGATCTCACAAACCTAATGAAGTCATTCTATCTTCGTAGGAACACGACTACTCTATGTACGTTACTTGGAAATAAAACAAAGTAACTACAACAACAATTATCTACATCAACAAGGAGTTTATTTCCCCAATCATAACATAGGCGTCCATATTTAGAAGGACGTCAACTACAAGCAATGTCTCGGATTAACACCAAGACCTATTGTTAAAATGACGGCTATTCAGGGCGTCAACTACATGCAATACCTTGGAATAACGCCAAGGCATATCATCAAAATAACATGTTAAGGTACTCTCTTTTCTAAAAGATAAACCCCATGTTTACTTATTCTAATGGCATGCTGTGACACCTCTGGTCAGAAGCAAGTCCTCATGTCCATAGCCATCCCCTGGATTAAGTACAGGATGGGCATATGGGGCTAATCACCCCTCAAGTAACGGAAGTTCTCTGTTTAGACAACTACCTTACTCCAAAAATGTGTATATCCTGTTTAGGGTTCACTCTAAGTGTAAGTGTATATCCTGTTTAGGGTTCACTCTAAGTGTAAGTGTATACCCGGTTTAGGATTCACTCTAAGTGTATATCCTGTTTAGGGTTCACTCTAAGTGTAAGTGTATATCCTGTTTAGGATTCACTGTAAGTGTATATCCTGTTTAGGATTCACTCTAAGTGTATATCCTGTTTAGGGTTCACTCTAAGTGTAAGTGTATATCCTGTTTAGGATTCACTCTAAGTGTATATCCTGTTTAGGATTCACTCTATGAATATATCCTGTTTAGGATTCACTCTAAGTGTATATCCTGTTTAGGATCCACTCTAAGTGTATATCCTGTTTAGGATTCACTCTATGCGTATATCCTGTTTAGGATTCGCTCTATGTGTGTATATCCTGTTTAGGATTCACTCTTTATAAACGGAAGTCCTCTTAATAGACGACAATCCCATACTACAGACTTTTAAAGCCGTGATGTGTGATTCCTGGACGCAGAAAACATACATCACAATTCATACTCTCAAAAGTGCTACATGATTCCTGGACGCAGGAATCATGTATCACAGTTATTTTTCAAATACTATACAGTGTTAACGTATACTTCCCCAACGCGGGATGATACACGCTGGCAGGTGCGCACCCTGTTTAAAACTCATAAAACATACAAGTCGAGTCTTGTACAATGTCGCTTTAGAGTGGAACTAAGAGACGGTATAAACTACTACCTCGCTTAGCCAAGATAACACCCTTCAAACACAATACTTGTTGAGATATATTGCTATACGCAAAAATGCCTAACAGGTTGCAGCACTTATAACGGCGGCCCATTCAGGAAAGAAAGCCAATATGCATAGTGCGTCATGCAAATAATCAAGAGTACTTTTCAACTTATCAATCAGGAGGTGGCTATCAGTCACACCTGCGGGGACTATGTCTACGCTACTAGTCATCCACATTCGGCAAACACAGTAAGTGATAACGGTTCGAAGTATTACTAACAAGTTATCATGCAAACTGCTGTGTATAAAACAGGTCCATGCGACGTAGTTCAAAGCAAACAAATCACAAACAACAACTCAAACAAGTTTCTAAACATAGAAGCCAGCAAACAAGCCTGACATGCTTATCACAAAATGAGCAGTTCAAACAACAGAATCACCAGGAGGCCCGGGGGCAACCTCCATAAACTCCGAAGAAGTGACAATGACGTTCACATCTCCGCTATCATTGACCAACACTTCGTAGTTTGGTCGACCACGCTCCAGGAGGTTCAGCGCCTCAATATGAGAAAGGGCGTAATTCGCATATGGCCCCAACTCGCCAAAAGGAAACTGAGGGTCAAGATCTTTCACTCGAGTGAAATAGTCCTCAGAACGCTCGCTCATCAGGTCATCTATCTTCTTATCAACCGCGACTTCAAAATCCGAAGTTCCCAAGTACTTAGTGAAACCCACTTGTACTCCTTTCTCCCGACTCTCTTTACCGAGCATAACCAACTCAGCTCCTTGAGAATGAAGATCATCCGTAACTTTCTTCTCAAGAACGACCATCTCAGACTCCAACTCTGACAAGCGAGTACGGCGAGCTTCGTAACGGCTTTCAGAAGCCGTAACTTTCAAGCCCAACACACGGGCTTCTTCCTTGGCCTGTGTCAGCTCCCGGCGTAAAGTATCGCACTTGGTCACACCCACCTGTTTTGCGCTCGCTAACTCCATAACGAAGGACGACATATTAACCATGTCAGAAACAACCTGTACATATCAACGCGATAAGTCAGATATAAATCGCAAAAGCAATATACTAAGCAGAAAAACCAAGTTACCTACAGGTGCAAATCGGGATAGGACACCCTGCGCACATATCTCTGCCTCCTCGTCAGTTTTCGGACAGGAAATCCTATCCCCTGGCGGAACGCACCTACGCAAAACGCGAACTCCAACTTCTGGAGTGCGAAGCGACGACTCTTTAGGGAAATAAATTCCACCGTTGTCAAAGGGTGCCCAAGCGTCCCCGGATATGTCCAATCCAACAGGACACACCAAATGGTCGCGCCTGAGAGGCGGAACCGCTACAATAACAAAAAGAAGTGTTCACAACAGCAAATAACAGAGCCGTAAATCACACTCATTGAAATATACTTACAAAGTCCGCGACCTTCCACAGGTCGGTTTCCCGACTGGGGGGCAGAAGACGCCACATTGCGACTTGCAACTTCCTTGCCTCTACGAGTGGAAGTGGTCGCATTCGGCTTCAGGCGTTTAGGATCAGTCGGTCCACGCGCCACTGTGTCAGTTCGCTTAGAAGACACGCGAGAATCAAGCCCGGGAGGATTATTCCCGACCACATGCGTAGAAACCCCCTTTCCAAGATCACGCCCTGAGTTGTCAGGAACGACAGGGGCAGGGGCGACCAAAGCTGGATCAGTGCGAGAAGCAATACGCGAAGCCGCCGCATGAAGCGACGAACTCTTTCCAGCGAACCAACCTGCAATATAAACGCGCAAAAGTCATAGGGCTATCCCAAAGACTGTCCATTACAAGGGTCGAAGTGCCCAAAATGCTCAGAGAAAGAGGGAAGAACTTACTCATCACGTCAACACGTCCAAAAGGAAAACAGCTCCACAAAGAATTGCTACAACCTCACAACCTGCAAAGAAACAATCAACGTCAATGCGTGTATCGGTATGAACGCGTACGTACGTACATGTCGACAAGGTTGCTCGTCGACAAGGAGAAAATATTTTCTAAGTGTTTCCATGTACGTACATACATGTCGACAAGGTTGCTCGTCGACAAGGAGAAAATATTTTCTAAGTGTTTCCATGTACGTACATACATGTCGACAAGGTTGCTCGTCGACAAGGAGAAAATATTTTCTAAGTGTTTCCATGTACGTACATACATGTCAACAAGGTTGCTCGTCGGCAAGGAGAAAATATTTTCTAAGTGTTTCCATGTACGTACATACATGTCGACAAGATTGCTCGTCGACAAGGAGAAAAATATTCTCTAAGTGATTTCATGAACACACACATACACATCGACAAAGCTCATACGACGTCATCTATGGTAACAAACATTAAATATCATAAAGATTATTTTCTAAGTGTTTTAGCATATTTGCAGGCAATAATCAACGATTCAAACATCAACGCGCGTATCAACATCGATGGACACTATATCCGAACGGAGAATCCTATCCCAATTATCCGCAAAGGCGAAAATCGTCTAAGTTATGAACTAACAATGATAATCATGGCAATCAATCAGCGATTATTCAACATGCAAGCACCAACAAGTAGCTCTATACGACAGCGACAAAAAATAACTTAGACGAACGACGATCCGGCGACGCCACAAACTCAGGCCGAAGCTTCTTTTTAAATTGGGGTTTTTAAATTACCTCAAGACAGGATGAAAGATATCACAATGGATTCCTCTCGTCGAGACGATTTCGGGAAGGTAAGGCTCGAAGTGAGGCGAGGTCGGGAAGGCGGCGCGTGGGGCCCACGCTCCGGCGGAACCCCTCCACTCTCGGCGGCGCGTGAGGGCGCGTGTGACGTCCCCTGAAGAATCCAGAGGTGCCGTTGGAATCGTCGCGACGAAACGAGTCGATTGGTGGTGTCAATTTCCAGAAACGAGCAAAAAATTAGACTCAAAACTATCAAAACGTATTTAAGCTCCACGACGGCAAAGAAACTTTAAGCACAAAGATAATTCCGGGAAAGGAGAAGTAAATTACCTGCAAGTGGGCTGAAATTAGAAGCTCCCAAGGTGTGGGAAGGATAAGTGAGAATATGAGTGTTTATTAATCCCTAAGAAGATGCTTTGGAGATAAGGATTGAGGATTAGCTCATCTACGCACAAGACTAAAAGCCTTATGGTACACTCTAACCTCTCCTCTCAAGATATTTACTCTCATACGTATATATCTTGACATCATTCGCACGTCACGCTCGCATGATCCATGATTTGAAAATCACTTAGCCATTTTAGAAACATACAATTTATATTTTCTTGCATTACGTATTACAATCTTGCCACGTCCATTATACTTGCATACATATTGATAGATGCACTCCCGCACAAGTGTATTACTATTTACCCGCGTCCCCTACGATGATCATATTCGTACATATGTATTTCCCATCACACTAACCATAGTGACAGGAAATAAAGTCGTTCGACCAAAAAATCAAGCGACGGACGGAATCAAGATGTCTGCACCCGATTATCGATCAAAATCGAAAGGTTAGCGCCAGACTCAAATTGGACAAGTATCCTAGCTTAAAATAGAGTCAAGAAAGGTTTTAAACCATTTCTTGACTCGGGGGCAAGTGATGGATAAATGTCCAATTCGGGTTCGTATTTACGCTTCGGACCTCGCAAACACGTCAAAAATTACATCTCATCTCGAAAAACGTCTCCCGTGGGTCAAAACGGTCCGGAAACGCATTTACGCGTGACCGGACCGGACATCCGGATTGCGGTGCAATCCGGAGGTCCGGACTGCACTTGCAATCCGGACCTCCGGGTTGCCGCAACCCGGATGCCCGGGTTGCCGCAACCCGGATGCCCGGGTTGCAGCAACCCGGACGTCCGGGTTGCAAGCAATCCGGACGTCCGGATTGCATGCAATCCGGAGGTCCGAATTGTGCAATCCGGAGGTCCGAATTGTGCAATCCGGACCTCCGGATTGTGCAATCCGGACCTCCGGATTGCGCAATCCGGAGGTCCGGATCGCACGGCAACCCGGACCTCGTCAAATCGCCCAATTTCGACGAGGTCCGAGTCCCGCCACGGGTATTGCGCGATTGTCGAATCCGCAATTACCGTGTCCGCGATCGCCGTTACGTAAAGAGAAGTCAAGATCACGCACTACCAATGGGGATGACGGTTCCCGTTTGTCTTCTTGAACCGTCGTCGAACCGCTCTAAAACCGGGTCCGGTCTCAAGGAAGCCTATAAATAGGAGACCTTGGCCACCCATTTTCACTCACTCTCTCATTTGCCCAACTTTGGTATTTTGAGCTCTGACTTCTCTCTAGAACTTTCTCTCTCTAGAAAATTACCCTTTTGCCACTATAGTAACTTAAGCATCGGAGAGGGCTCCGCTAGCACCACCCCCCCCTCTCCGTGCTAGCATTGGTCCCTTGCGCAGGATCCGACGCTCGAGACACAGAGTCAACGGGTCACAGCCTTGCCGGGTCACAACCTCCGACAGAAGGGTTCTAACCCGCACAACCTCAGACGCGTTCTAGCGACCCGAGTCGTCCCGGACGCAACACCCTCTACCACAAATTATGACGTAGACTCTACCACTTGGATAGATCTTAGGTGGGCGCCCTTCCAAAGTGCAATGGAAATCGCCAACCTAGGCCATGGACATTCTTGTTCGACCATTGACCCCGTCCAGGTAAGTATGTTGCAGTATCACCTCCCCTTCTTTTTTATAACCATTATTATCTCCCGTATCCACATTTTAGTAAACGGTGTGGGACAAAAGATAAACTGCTAATTTAGGAATGCTAAAACAATTTTCTTTTACTAAATATATAACACCGAAAAATCTCTAATATTTGAAAGAAAAAAAAAACAAAACTCAGATAGACATACATAATATCATATGTATAACTTTCTTTAACTTTTTGCGTATATTTATTCTCAATGTTAAGATTTCTCGACGGACGTCGGTCGGAACATATATTATTTTCGATGTATATAGCTTAAATATATTTTAGAACAAATATACTTATATAGATTGGCTAAACACTAAAAAACTTCAAAAATTACTTGAATTTTTCTTATGAATGGTTTTAAAAATAATAATAATTCAATATAATATTTTATTAACTATTAAATTAAGTAATTTTATCTAAATATCTGACTTATGTTAATATAACCACTTCCTTTGTTAATAGTAGAAACCGATAATGTTCATCATAATAAATTTGTTACTAACTTGTAGGGGTTGCGCGAACGCAAACCCCCTCTACCACAAATTATGACGTAGACTCTACCACTTGGATAGATCTTAGGTGGGCGCCCTTCCAAAGTGCAATGGAAATCGCCAACCTAGGCAATGGACATTCTTGTTCGACCATTGACCCCGTCCAGGTAAGTATGTTGCAGTATCACCTCCCCTTCTTTTTTATAACCATTATTATCTCCCTATCCACCTTTTAGTGAACGGTGTGGGACGAAAGATAAACTGCTAATTTAGGAATGCTAAAACAATTTTCTTTTACTAAATATATAACACCGAAAAATCTCTAATATTTGAAAGAAAAAAAAAACTTAGATAGACATACATAATATCATATATATAAATTTCTTTAACTTTTTGCGTATATTTATTCTCAATGTTAAGATTTCTCGACGGACGTCGGTCGGAACATATATTATTTTCGATGAATATAGCTTAAATATTTTTTAGAACAAATATACTTATATAGATTGGCTAAACACTTAAAAACTTCAAAAATTACTTGAATGTTTCTTCTGAATGGTTTTAAAAATAAAATTAATTCCATATAATATTTTATTAACTTTTTAATAAAGTAATTTTATCTAAATATCTGACTTATGTTAATATAACCACTTCCTCGGTTAATAGTAGAAACCGATAATGTTCATCATAATAAATTTGTTACTAACTTGTAGGGGTTGCGTGAACGCAAACCCCCTCTACTATGAATTATGACGTAGACTCTACCACTTGGATAGCTTTTAGGTGGGCGCCCTTCCAAAGTGCAATGGAAATCGCCAACCTATGCCATGGACATTCTTGTTCGACCATTGACCCCGACCAGGTAAGTATGTTGCAGTATCACCTCCCCTTCTTTTTTATAACCATTATTATCTCTAGGGCTGAGCATGGGACAGATGGGCGGGTTTTTTCCTATAAAATGGCCCAAGCCCTAAAATTAGGGCCACTTAATGGCTGTCCCGAGCCCTATCCCGAGCCCTAGCTAGTAGGAAAAGGCCCGCCCGCCACGGGCCTACAGGGACTAGGGACAAATGGGACAAACCCAAATTCCCATCCAAGTTTAAAAAAAAAAAAATCATACTCAATTTACTTAAACCATAACCAAACACAGAACAACAATAAAGTTCAACACATACCACAAAGTTCACCATAAAACACCAAAATCACTCAAACATTTTGTCACTTGTAAGTACACCAAGTTCAACACATAACTTGGTTCTCCAAAATAGTTCACCAAAAACTACAAAACTAAGTTTTACCAAGTCTCTAACACAAGGTCACCAACAATTATGACATAACAAGTTATAAATGCAAATCCCAGATCAAATGGAACTTCAACCCGAGCCATCACTAAAGTTAACTTAAATAACTGTAGTTTATAGTTGATTAGTTAACAAAAAGGGACGGGACGGGTCTTTTGGTACTTCGTAAAAAAACCCTAACCCTGTCCCTAGCCCTAGTTGAGAAGAAAAGTCCCGCCCATTAGGGCTTGGGCACATTTTTGGGACGGGCTTTCTGGGACGGGCTAGGGCGGGACGGGCGGGATTTTGAGCCTCTCGGGATATTTGCTCACCCCTAATTATCTCCCCTCTCCACCTTTTAGTAAACGGTGTGGGACAAAAGATAAATTGCTATTTTAGGAATGCTAAAACAATTTTCTTTTACTAAATATATAACACTAAAAATTCTCTAATATTTGAAAAAAAAAAAAAAACTCAGATAGACATACATAATATCATATGTATAAATTTCTTTAACTTTTTGCGTATATTTATTCTCAATGTTAAGATTTCTCGACGGACGTCGGTTGGAACATATATTATTTTCGATATATATAGCTTAAATTCTTTTAGAACAAATATACTTATATAGATTGGCTAAACACTAAAAAACTTCAAAAATTACTTGAATTTTTCTTCTGAATGGTTTTAAAAATAAAAATAATTCCATATAATATTTATTAACTTTTTAATAAAGTAATTTTATCTAAATATCTGACTTATGTTAATATAACCACTTCCTTTGTTAATAGTAGAAACCGATAATGTTCATCATAATAAATTTGTTACTAACTTGTAGGGGTTGCGCGAACGCAAACCCCATCTACCACAAATTATGACGTAGACTCTACCACTTGGATAGATCTTACGTGGGCGCCCTTCCAAAGTGCAATGGAAATCGCCAACCTAGGCCATGGACATTCTTGTTCGACCATTGACCCCGTCCAGGTAAGTATGTTGCAGTATCACCTCCCCTTCTTTTTTATAACCATTATTATCTCCCCTATCCACCTTTTAGTAAACGGTGTGGGACAAAAGATAAACTGCTAATTTAGGAATGCTAAAACAATTTTCTTTTACTAAATATATAACAACGAAAAATCTCTAATATTTGAAAGAAAAAAAAAACTCAGATAGACATACATAATATCATATGTATAAATTTCTTTAACTTTTTGCGTATATTTATTCTCAATGTTAAGATTTCTCGACGGACGTCGGTCGGAACATATATTATTTTCGATGAGTATAGCTTAAATATTTTTTAGAATAAATATACTTATATTGATTGGCTAAACACTAAAAAACTTCAAAAATTACTTGAATTTTTCTTCTGAATGGTTTTAAAAATAAAAATAAAAATAAAAATAATTCTATATAATATTTTATTAACTTTTTAATAAAGTAATTTTATCTAAATATCTGACTTATGTTAATATAACCACTTCCTCTGTTAATAGTAGAAACCGATAATGTTCATCATAATAAATTTGTTACTAACTTGTAGGGGTTGCGCGAACGCAAACCCCCTCTACCACAAATTATGACGTAGACTCTACCACTTGGATAGATCTTAGGTGGGCGCCCTTCCAAAGTGCAATGGAAATCGCCAACCTAGGCAATGGACATTCTTGTTCGACCATTGACCCCGTCCAGGTAAGTATGTTGCAGTATCACCTCCCCTTCTTTTTTATAACCATTATTATCTCCCTATCCACCTTTTAGTGAACGGTGTGGGACGAAAGATAAACTGCTAATTTAGGAATGCTAAAACAATTTTCTTTTACTAAATATATAACACCGAAAAATCTCTAATATTTGAAAGAAAAAAAAAACTTAGATAGACATACATAATATCATATATATAAATTTCTTTAACTTTTTGCGTATATTTATTCTCAATGTTAAGATTTCTCGACGGACGTCGGTCGGAACATATATTATTTTCGATGAATATAGCTTAAATATTTTTTAGAACAAATATACTTATATAGATTGGCTAAACACTTAAAAACTTCAAAAATTACTTGAATGTTTCTTCTGAATGGTTTTAAAAATAAAATTAATTCCATATAATATTTTATTAACTTTTTAATAAAGTAATTTTATCTAAATATCTGACTTATGTTAATATAACCACTTCCTCGGTTAATAGTAGAAACCGATAATGTTCATCATAATAAATTTGTTACTAACTTGTAGGGGTTGCGTGAACGCAAACCCCCTCTACTATGAATTATGACGTAGACTCTACCACTTGGATAGATTTTAGGTGGGCGCCCTTCCAAAGTGCAATGGAAATCGCCAACCTATGCCATGAACATTCTTGTTCGACCATTGACCCCGACCAGGTAAGTATGTTGCAGTATCACCTCCCCTTCTTTTTTATAACCATTATTATCTCCCCTCTCCACCTTTTAGTAAACGGTGTGGGACAAAAGATAAATTGCTATTTTAGGAATGCTAAAACAATTTTCTTTTACTAAATATATAACACTAAAAATTCTCTAATATTTGAAAAAAAAAAAAAAAACTCAGATAGACATACATAATATCATATGTATAAATTTCTTTAACTTTTTGCGTATATTTATTCTCAATGTTAAGATTTCTCGACGGACGTCGGTTGGAACATATATTATTTTCGATATATATAGCTTAAATTCTTTTAGAACAAATATACTTATATAGATTGGCTAAACACTAAAAAACTTCAAAAATTACTTGAATTTTTCTTCTGAATGGTTTTAAAAATAAAAATAATTCCATATAATATTTTATTAACTTTTTAATAAAGTAATTTTATCTAAATATCTGACTTATGTTAATATAACCACTTCCTTTGTTAATAGTAGAAACCGATAATGTTCATCATAATAAATTTGTTACTAACTTGTAGGGGTTGCGCGAACGCAAACCCCCTCTACCACAAATTATGACGTAGACTCTACCACTTGGATAGATCTTACGTGGGCGCCCTTCCAAAGTGCAATGGAAATCGCCAACCTAGGCCATGGACATTCTTGTTCGACCATTGACCCCGTCCAGGTAAGTATGTTGCAGTATCACCTCCCCTTCTTTTTTATAACCATTATTATCTCCCCTATCCACCTTTTAGTAAACGGTGTGGGACAAAAGATAAACTGCTAATTTAGGAATGCTAAAACAATTTTCTTTTACTAAATATATAACAACGAAAAATCTCTAATATTTGAAAGAAAAAAAAAACTCAGATAGACATACATAATATCATATGTATAAATTTCTTTAACTTTTTGCGTATATTTATTCTCAATGTTAAGATTTCTCGACGGACGTCGGTCGGAACATATATTATTTTCGATGAGTATAGCTTAAATATTTTTTAGAATAAATATACTTATATTGATTGGCTAAACACTAAAAAACTTCAAAAATTACTTGAATTTTTCTTCTGAATGGTTTTAAAAATAAAAATAAAAATAATTCTATATAATATTTTATTAACTTTTTAATAAAGTAATTTTATCTAAATATCTGACTTATGTTAATATAACCACTTCCTCTGTTAATAGTAGAAACCGATAATGTTCATCATAATAAATTTGTTACTAACTTGTAGGGGTTGCGCGAACGCAAACCCCCTCTACCACAAATTATGACGTAGACTCTACCACTTGGATAGATCTTAGGTGGGCGCCCTTCCAAAGTGCAATGGAAATCGCCAACCTAGGCAATGGACATTCTTGTTCGACCATTGACCCCGTCCAGGTAAGTATGTTGCAGTATCACCTCCCCTTCTTTTTTATAACCATTATTATCTCCCTATCCACCTTTTAGTGAACGGTGTGGGACGAAAGATAAACTGCTAATTTAGGAATGCTAAAACAATTTTCTTTTACTAAATATATAACACCGAAAAATCTCTAATATTTGAAAGAAAAAAAAAAACTTAGATAGACATACATAATATCATATATATAAATTTCTTTAACTTTTTGCGTATATTTATTCTCAATGTTAAGATTTCTCGACGGACGTCGGTCGGAACATATATTATTTTCGATGAATATAGCTTAAATATTTTTTAGAACAAATATACTTATATAGATTGGCTAAACACTTAAAAACTTCAAAAATTACTTGAATGTTTCTTCTGAATGGTTTTAAAAATAAAATTAATTCCATATAATATTTTATTAACTTTTTAATAAAGTAATTTTATCTAAATATCTGACTTATGTTAATATAACCACTTCCTCGGTTAATAGTAGAAACCGATAATGTTCATCATAATAAATTTGTTACTAACTTGTAGGGGTTGCGTGAACGCAAACCCCCTCTACTATGAATTATGACGTAGACTCTACCACTTGGATAGATTTTAGGTGGGCGCCCTTCCAAAGTGCAATGGAAATCGCCAACCTATGCCATGGACATTCTTGTTCGACCATTGACCCCGACCAGGTAAGTATGTTGCAGTATCACCTCCCCTTCTTTTTTATAACCATTATTATCTCCCCTCTCCACCTTTTAGTAAACGGTGTGGGACAAAAGATAAATTGCTATTTTAGGAATGCTAAAACAATTTTCTTTTACTAAATATATAACACTAAAAATTCTCTAATATTTGAAAAAAAAAAAAAAAACTCAGATAGACATACATAATATCATATGTATAAATTTCTTTAACTTTTTGCGTATATTTATTCTCAATGTTAAGATTTCTCGACGGACGTCGGTTGGAACATATATTATTTTCGATATATATAGCTTAAATTCTTTTAGAACAAATATACTTATATAGATTGGCTAAACACTAAAAAACTTCAAAAATTACTTGAATTTTTCTTCTGAATGGTTTTAAAAATAAAAATAATTCCATATAATATTTTATTAACTTTTTAATAAAGTAATTTTATCTAAATATCTGACTTATGTTAATATAACCACTTCCTTTGTTAATAGTAGAAACCGATAATGTTCATCATAATAAATTTGTTACTAACTTGTAGGGGTTGCGCGAACGCAAACCCCCTCTACCACAAATTATGACGTAGACTCTACCACTTGGATAGATCTTACGTGGGCGCCCTTCCAAAGTGCAATGGAAATCGCCAACCTAGGCCATGGACATTCTTGTTCGACCATTGACCCCGTCCAGGTAAGTATGTTGCAGTATCACCTCCCCTTCTTTTTTATAACCATTATTATCTCCCCTATCCATCTTTTAGTAAACGGTGTGGGACAAAAGATAAACTGCTAATTTAGGAATGCTAAAACAATTTTCTTTTACTAAATATATAACAACGAAAAATCTCTAATATTTGAAAGAAAAAAAAAAACTCAGATAGACATACATAATATCATATGTATAAATTTCTTTAACTTTTTTCGTATATTTATTCTCAATGTTAAGATTTCTCGACGGACGTCGGTCGGAACATATATTATTTTCGATGAGTATAGCTTAAATATTTTTTAGAATAAATATACTTATATTGATTGGCTAAACACTAAAAAACTTCAAAAATTACTTGAATTTTTCTTCTGAATGGTTTTAAAAATAATAATAATTCAATATAATATTTTATTAACTATTAAATTAAGTAATTTTATCTAAATATCTGACTTATGTTAATATAACCACTTCCTTTGTTAATAGTAGAAACCGATAATGTTCATCATAATAAATTTGTTACTAACTTGTAGGGGTTGCGCGAACGCAAACCCCCTCTACCACAAATTATGACGTAGACTCTACCACTTGGATAGATCTTAGGTGGGCGCCCTTCCAAAGTGCAATGGAAATCGCCAACCAAGGCCATGGACATTCTTGTTCGACCATTGACCCCGTCCAGGTAAGTATGTTGCAGTATCACCTCCCCTTCTTTTTTATAACCATTATTATCTCCCCTATCCACCTTTTAGTAAACGGTGTGGGGCAAAAGATAAACTGCTAATTTAGGAATGCTAAAACAATTTTCTTTTACTAAATATATAACAACAAAAAATCTCTAATATTTGAAAGAAAAAAAAAAACTCAGATAGACATACATAATATCATATGTATAAATTTCTTTAACTTTTTGCGTATATTTAATCTCAATGTTAAGATTTCTCGACGGACGTCGATCGGAACATATATTATTTTCGATGAATATAGCTTAAATATTTTTTAGAACAAATATACTTATATAGATTGGCTAAACACTAAAAAACTTCAAAAATTACTTGAATTTTTCTTCTGAATGGTTTTAAAAATAAAAATAAAAATAATTCTATATAATATTTTATTAACTTTTTAATAAAGTAATTTTATCTAAATATCTGACTTATGTTAATATAACCACTTCCTCTGTTAATAGTAGAAACCGATAATGTTCATCATAATAAATTTGTTACTAACTTGTAGGGGTTGCGCGAACGCAAACCCCCTCTACCACAAATTATGACGTAGACTCTACCACTTGGATAGATCTTAGGTGGGCGCCCTTCCAAAGTGCAATGGAAATCGCCAACCTAGGCCATGGACATTCTTGTTCGACCATTGACCCCGTCCAGGTAAGTATGTTGCAGTATCACCTCCCCTTCTTTTTTATAACCATTATTATCTCCCGTATCCACATTTTAGTAAACGGTGTGGGACAAAAGATAAACTGCTAATTTAGGAATGCTAAAACAATTTTCTTTTACTAAATATATAACACCGAAAAATCTCTAATATTTGAAAGAAAAAAAAAAACAAAACTCAGATAGACATACATAATATCATATGTATAACTTTCTTTAACTTTTTGCGTATATTTATTCTCAATGTTAAGATTTCTCGACGGACGTCGGTCGGAAAATATATTATTTTCGATGTATATAGCTTAAATATATTTTAGAACAAATATACTTATATAGATTGGCTAAACACTAAAAAACTTCAAAAATTACTTGAATTTTTTTATGAATGGTTTTAAAAATAATAATAATTCAATATAATATTTTATTAACTATTAAATTAAGTAATTTTATCTAAATATCTGACTTATGTTAATATAACCACTTCCTTTGTTAATAGTAGAAACCGATAATGTTCATCATAATAAATTTGTTACTAACTTGTAGGGGTTGCGCGAACGCAAACCCCCTCTACCACAAATTATGACGTAGACTCTACCACTTGGATAGATCTTAGGTGGGCGCCCTTCCAAAGTGCAATGGAAATCGCCAACCTAGGCAATGGACATTCTTGTTCGACCATTGACCCCGTCCAGGTAAGTATGTTGCAGTATCACCTCCCCTTCTTTTTTATAACCATTATTATCTCCCTATCCACCTTTTAGTGAACTGTGTGGGACGAAAGATAAACTGCTAATTTAGGAATGCTAAAACAATTTTCTTTTACTAAATATATAACACCGAAAAATCTCTAATATTTGAAAGAAAAAAAAAACTTAGATAGACATACATAATATCATATATATAAATTTATTTAACTTTTTGCGTATATTTATTCTCAATGTTAAGATTTCTCGACGGACGTCGGTCGGAACATATATTATTTTCGATGAATATAGCTTAAATATTTTTTAGAACAAATATACTTATATAGATTGGCTAAACACTTAAAAACTTCAAAAATTACTTGAATGTTTCTTCTGAATGGTTTTAAAAATAAAATTAATTCCATATAATATTTTATTAACTTTTTAATAAAGTAATTTTATCTAAATATCTGACTTATGTTAATATAACCACTTCCTCGGTTAATAGTAGAAACCGATAATGTTCATCATAATAAATTTGTTACTAACTTGTAGGGGTTGCGTGAACGCAAAACCCCTCTACTATGAATTATGACGTAGACTCTACCACTTGGATAGATTTTAGGTGGGCGCCCTTCCAAAGTGCAATGGAAATCGCCAACCTATGCCATGGACATTCTTGTTCGACCATTGACCCCGACCAGGTAAGTATGTTGCAGTATCACCTCCCCTTCTTTTTTATAACCATTATTATCTCCCCTCTCCACCTTTTAGTAAACGGTGTGGGACAAAAGATAAATTGCTATTTTAGGAATGCTAAAACAATTTTCTTTTACTAAATATATAACACTAAAAATTCTCTAATATTTGAAAAAAAAAAAAAAAAACTCAGATAGACATACATAATATCATATGTATAAATTTCTTTAACTTTTTGCGTATATTTATTCTCAATGTTAAGATTTCTCGACGGACGTCGGTTGGAACATATATTATTTTCGATATATATAGCTTAAATTCTTTTAACAAATATACTTATATAGATTGGCTAAACACTAAAAAACTTCAAAAATTACTTGAATTTTTCTTCTGAATGGTTTTAAAAATAAAAATAATTCCATATAATATTTTATTAACTTTTTAATAAAGTAATTTTATCTAAATATCTGACTTATGTTAATATAACCACTTCCTTTGTTAATAGTAGAAACCGATAATGTTCATCATAATAAATTTGTTACTAACTTGTAGGGGTTGCGCGAACGCAAACCCCCTCTACCACAAATTATGACGTAGACTCTACCACTTGGATAGATCTTAGGTGGGCGCCCTTCCAAAGTGCAATGGAAATCGCCAACCTAGGCCATGGACATTCTTGTTCGACCATTGACCCCGTCCAGGTAAGTATGTTGCAGTATCACCTCCCCTTCTTTTTTATAACCATTATTATCTCCCCTATCCACCTTTTAGTAAACGGTGTGGGACAAAAGATAAACTGTTAATTTAGGAATGCTAAAACAATTTTCTTTTACTAAATATATAACAACGAAAAATCTCTAATATTTGAAAGAAAAAAAAAACTCAGATAGACATACATAATATCATATGTATAAATTTCTTTAACTTTTTGCGTATATTTATTCTCAATGTTAAGATTTCTCGACGGACGTCGGTCGGAACATATATTATTTTCGATGAGTATAGCTTAAATATTTTTTAGAATAAATATACTTATATTGATTGGCTAAACACTAAAAAACTTCAAAAATTACTTGAATTTTTCTTCTGAATGGTTTTAAAAATAAAAATAAAAATAATTCTATATAATATTTTATTAACTTTTTAATAAAGTAATTTTATCTAAATATCTGACTTATGTTAATATAACCACTTCCTCTGTTAATAGTAGAAACCGATAATGTTCATCATAATAAATTTTTACTAACTTGTAGGGGTTGCGCGAACGCAAACCCCCTCTACCACAAATTATGACGTAGACTCTACCACTTGGATAGATCTTAGGCGGGCGCCCTTCCAAAGTGCAATGGAAATCGCCAACCTAGGCCATGGACATTCTTGTTCGACCATTGACCCCGTCCAGGTAAGTATGTTGCAGTATCACCCCCCCTTCTTTTTTATAACCATTATTATCTCCCCTCTCCACATTTTAGTAAACGGTGTGGGACAAAAGATAAACTGCTAATTTAGGAATGCTAAAACAATTTTCTTTCTAAATATATAACAATGAAAAATCTCTAATATTTGAAAGAAAAAAAGAATCAGATAGACATACATAATATCATATGTATAAATTTCTTTAACTTTTTGCGTATATTTATTCTCAATGTTAAGATTTCTCGACGAACGTCGGTCGGAACATATATTATTTTCGATGTATATAGCTTAAATATTTTTTAGAACAAATATACTTATATAGATTGGCTAAACACTAAAAAACTTCAAAAATTACTTGAATTTTTCTTCTGAATGGTTTTAAAAATAAAAATAATTCCATATAATATTTTATTAACTTTTTAATAAATTAATTTTATCTAAATATCTGACTTATGTTAATATAACCACTTCCTTTGTTAATAGTAGAAACCGATAATGTTCATCATAATAAATTTGTTACTAACTTGTAGGGGTTGCGCGAACGCAAACCCCCTCATTATGACGTAGACTCTACCACTTGGATAGATCTTAGGTGGGCGCTCTTCCAAAGTGCAATGGAAATCGCCAACCTAGGCCATGGACATTCATGTTCGACCATTGACCCTATCCAGTAATCCAGGTAAGTATGTTGCAGTACCACCTTCCATTCTTTTTTGTAATCAATATCTTTTCCCTCTCCACCTTTTAGTTCAACCGTTGTGGGTACGGATATGAAGATTGGAAACTAAAGCTCAGTTTGCAAATGCCAATATGCATAATTGGAGTCTACTATGTAAGATCATTATTTAATCGTTAAATTTTTTTTCCCAACACAGTCGAAAGTTGAAATGATAACTATTTTACGTGTTATTCTCTTGATTTGCTGCAATTTCTGAACTGAGTTGAATTAGTTTTTAATGTTCTTTTGCCTTTTCTATTTTATGCTATCTGCTGAAATACCATTAAGTTCCTTGGCATATATATCTATCAGCTTATCTAATTACATAGGCATGTTAAAAAAGGCTTAGTTGATGAGGAAAAAAAGGCATGTTAAGCTAGTAGTGTTTAGGGAGGACGAATTTCTTTTGTCTCAACACAAATGATTAAAGTGGTTAACCCTAAATAAATCTCTAACACTCTTTATTTATAGAGGAGGTGGACAAAACTCACATCAACCCTAAAGCAAGTTTCAGCCACCACATGTGTTAAAGGGGAGGCCCAGTTTTAGATCTCATGTCAATCGGGATACTAGGCATGGCCCAAAATCCCTAATGTGACATTACCCAATTACTTAGGTCTTGGACTTATATTAAAGGGCTCCTATTACGGCGACCTATTCACCAAATGCCAACAGGAGATTTGGGGGAGCAACAACTGTAAATGAGAATGGAGACATTTTCATAATCAATCTACTGGGAGGAGTCAATCCAACCACAGAAATCATAGTTGCTCCTGGTGCGAATCAAGTAGAACCTGGTCATGTAGTTGTTTAACCGTTGGATGAGAATCCTATAATTCATCAACTACCTACTGGTAACAGTGGGAGTGGGACAACCAACTTGGTTCCTGGTCCAAGTGATCATGGAATTCATCTCGGAAATAGAAACCTGAGACTAATAGGTCGTCCAAGAAAAGTTGTAGAAAAAGGTTCCAATGACGCCCTGAATTCTAGTGGGAGCATTCTTCCTAGTGGGAACATAGTTCAAGATGAGAATAATGGGCCTAGACGTAGTCAAAGGCATAGAATATCTCTTAAGACTTCGGTTGATGAATCGATAATGGTTTGAAAAGCTTTGGAAAATCCTCAAGCAAAGGTATGGAGGAAAAAAATGGAGGAATACATCGCCTCTATGAAAGCCAATTATGTTTAGAGGTAAGTTGATTTTTCTGCTAATCGCGGACCAACATGGGCTAAGTGGGTTCTGAAATTGAAACTCACTGCTGATGGAAAGGTTGAGCGATATAAAGCTCGACTAGTCACGAAAGAATATACCAAACTTCACTGAGTGGACATTGATGAAACTTACTCACCGCCTGTGCGTCACTGTCCGGGCCATTTTGGCCTTGGTTGCTAGCCTCAATCTCGAACTGCACCAGATGGATGTTAAGACTGCCTTCCTTCATGGGAATTTGGAATAAGAGATCTACATGGAGCAACTTGAGGATTTTATATCCCCTGGTAATGAACGTAAAGTTTGTAAGCTCCAAAGATCAATCTGTGGTCTTAAACAATCGTCTCGGAAATGGTACGGTAGGTTCCACGAGGAAATCATTGGCAATGGATTCGTGAATCTTCACGAGGATTCTTGTGTGTACGCTAAGACCTCTGGGTCAAAGTATGTCATCTTGACGTTATACGTCGATGACATCCTTATTGCCGCAAACGATTTAAGTTATTTAAAGAAATCAAAGTCCTAGTTAGCATCTGTATTTGAGATGAAAGACATGGGCGAAGCCACTTACATCCTAGTCATTAAGATTGCTAGACATCGTGGTGTTCAAAAATTATATCTTTCACAGGAAGCCTATATCAACAAGTTGTTGAGAAGGTTCAGTCTCTATGATGCAAAACCCGTGGATACGCCGGTTGAATGTGGGTGTGCGATGTCGAGGCGTGATGGCCAAAATAACATGGCAGAGCGTGAACATATGAAAAGTGCATAGTGCCTAAGTATGGTCGGAAGTCTGATGTACGCGATGCAATGCACTCACCTTGATATTTGTTTCCAATCGGACCCTGGTTATCAATATTTAAAATTCGTCAAACGAATTATGAGATATCTGAAAGGTACGGCATACTACGACTGTGCTATGAGGGAAGTAAGATAGAATTGATAGGATATAGTGACGCCAACCACGGTGATGATCTAGATGATCGTAAGTCCACCTCATGAGGAGTGTTTCTCCTAGCTAATGTTGTCATCTCATGGATGAGCAAGAAGTAAGCATGTGTCGCGATGTCCAGTGTGGAATCCGAATTCGTAACTCTCTCTAAGAATGCACAGGAGGTTGTATGGCTAAGAAGACTGAGGACTGCCCTCCTTGATGTCGAGGACGGGAGTAAGCCTTTTTGCATTTACTCCGATAGTCAAGCAACGATAGGGGAAGTCAAGAATCATAAGTATCATAGTAGGACAAAACACATTTGGTGTATATGGGCCGCTGTAATTGGGAGCCCATTAATATAAGCCCAATATAATAAGCAGAATTGAGGTTAGACACATAAGGATTTTTGGTCAGGTCAAAATCCCGATGAGCCACAATTGGCCTAAAATGGGTCAATCCCAGTTCTCCTATAGTTCGGCCGAAATAGGTAGAGCTCTAGGTGGGCTTTGCTCACCTCCTCTTATAAGTAGGAGGTGTTAGGGAATTACTTGGGGTTAATCACTTTCTCCCTTTTAGTTGACTAGACAAGAGATCCATCTCGTCATCGTATTGAAGAGGATTGGCGGTGGAGACCATTGCATGCGGATTTCTCTTCAACAAAGGGTTCCCGCAGGACACTATCCGGCAGATTACGAACTCCCTCGTGACGATCCTGGGCTACGGAAAGCTAAACTGGTATGTTCTCCTTATTCCGCTGCGTAATTAGTTTACCTGGCATGTATGCGTGTTTACTCCGTAGTTATATCCCCTAAATTCATCATCTATAGCTAATTACAAGGCTAACAAATATATCTAAGTTCCCTTAAAGATATACAAGATAGGATCTTCCATAATCTTGGGCAAGTTAGATTACTTGCATCCGAAGAAAACAGCTTGCTAGTCCCCAATCTCGGATTCCCTTCCTTAGTCGCAGGCTAGGGCTTGATCTTCACTCATTGCTGGACTTCGTTGCATTCCTTGGGCCATACTGCCTTCCTGGGCACTAAAGCACTTACCTGACACATACGTGGGCACTTGCAGTGCACTTACCGCCATGGGCTTAGCTTGGACACCTACCAAATAGTTTTCTTACACTTTACAAGGAACTTACAGTGGCACTTACTGGACGCGGGCTTCGCTTGGGCACTTACCCATGCACTTGCAATGCACTTACAGTGCACATACTTCTCACGGGCAATCGCTAGGTCTTCTAGAGGGATTTCGCTTGGCAAACACGGTTGGAACACGTTAGAGACACTGTAAGCACGCTGGAAGCATGTTGGAGACACTTACTGAGGCACGTTGCAGGCACTTACTGAAGCACGCTGCATGCACTTACTGGCCACGCTGGAAACACTTCACTGTGCACAGGAAAAACACTTACTGGGTAATGTGGCAGCATTTTCCTGCCATGGATCACATCCAACTATCAAGTCTCCATTCTCAAGCCAACCAATCATTCCCAGATCACTTAAGGGGCGTTTGGATGGACGTAATGTGAGATTACTTGAAATGTGAGATTACAAGTAATGTGAGCTACGTAATGTTATGTCAGATTACGTAATGTGGAGTGTAAAGTTAGATTACAGTGTTTGGTATGTGTTGTAATGTGCATTGTAATGTGACTATATTGTTATATATTGATATATGAGAGTATATTATATATTAATATGATAAAATTTAAAAGAATATATATTTTGACAACAATTAAGTTTTTAAACTTTATGTTTTGTGGTTAATACTATAATCATTTATGAACTCCAAAAACTAAATATTTAAACTCAATATGCATAACCATTAAAATCCTATTAATTGAAACATTTTTTTTTATAGTTTTATAAGATAATTTTTACAAAAAATGCAACGAAAAAGAATTACTCATTTTATACAAATGTCGTATGTATTATTCTTTATTATAATAATGAGTTATGAATTAGATAAAAAGTGAACATCTATTATTATTATTATTATTATTATTATTATTATCATAATATATAAAGATACTATAAAGTATTTATTTATTAAATAAATAATAACTCTATGTAATGTTGGACGTAATCTCACATTACATCCGTTTTTTTATGTAATCTCACATTACGTTGAATGGAGTTTGGATGTAATCTCAGATTACAATGCACATTGTTGGATCCTGACTCTTCGCGGGTCGTTGACTCGAAAATCGTCGGTTCCTTGAAGTGTTTTGTAGTTATGCTGACGGGTTGTTTGAGCTTGCGGATGTCCGACAGTCGGGGTGTCTGACTGTCGGAGCGTCGGACTGTCGGGGTGCCAGAGACTTGCAAGCCCTTGAAATGGCTAAGTGTTTGAGTATCTTGTAGTTTCTGTGCATATATGTTCCTTGCAGTGTATGCGCATACGCGCACCTTGTGGGGTATGCGCGTCTTGCGGAATATGCGCGTATGCGTGTCCTGCCGTGTATGCGCATATGCGCGCTGTTGGGACCTGGGCCGACGGGGTGTCGGGTCGTGGTATAGATGGATGTGTCTTGGGTCTTTGGTATGTTGGGTCTCCGCGCGTTTCCGAGTACGTGCGTCTCCATATACCTGCACAAAGGGCAATATCACACACCACGCAGGGGGGTGGAGTGCGATGAACCCTCTCTGATGCTTAAATCAGATGTTTTAGAGAGAGAAAGTTAGAGAGAGCAGAGCTTCCGTGTCAACTTAATTGTGAAATGGGTGAGTGGATTCCCTTAAAAAGGAGCTCCTAAACCCGAACCCGGTTTTCAAAGGTCTGACGCCGGTTTAGTGCAAAATACGAAGCGGGCGTAGACAAGAGTAAAGCTGACATCGGGAAGGCTCGCACGTGATATATATGTATAGGGGTTCGTGCGTCACCGAGAGGGACGATCTGGACCACACCAGGATATCACGACGATCAGGACCACACCGGGGTATTGCGACGATCTGGTGTGGTCCGGGTTGTCGGGAAAATTCGGACCCGGTCCGGATTGTGGCGACAATCCGGACGAGGTATTAGGCCTGGAACGTGCACGCGCGCGTTCTAAACCTTTTTAAACTTGCGGGTAAATAATTCGAAGTCGTTGGCGGGTTTGATGTGTAAACGAAGTCTGAGTAATATAAAACGAACCCGAATCGGACGTATACCCATCATTTTCCCCCGAGTCAAGTGGTGGCGTGGCCCCTGCTTGACTCTATTTTCGATAGAGTATAAGTTCGACTTAAGTTCGGATGTTACCTCGAGGTGGACTTGCTGTCCGTTGGCGTGTGGGCCTTGCTATTGCGTGTCCCTCATTTTGTTTGAGCGGGAGTGGTCATAACTGTCGACATGGTTAGTGCAGCAAGTGTATGTGTATGACATGTACATATATAATAATGTAAGTCTATGTATTTAATCATGGATACAAATGCTAACATGTGTACGAACATGGTATACGCGCGTACGTGAGTTGGCGCGTGTCGTGCAATGCCATGAAATTAAATCATGTAAGTATGGGCATGTATATATGCGATGACATGTGTATAAGTATATGGGTAATGGGATCGTAATAATAAACACGTGACATGGATATGTAAACGTGTGTATGTATATGTAGACATGCATATGCATGCGTTGGGTATGTAAGCATGAGTATATGTTAAGGAATTCCCTCAAAAGAGTTAGAAGAAATATGGAGAGGACAGGATATTACCCATACATCTATATAAGGGAGTGTGTATGTGGGTGTCTCCACACTTAATCTCCGCATATTGGAATTGGTTTCCTCCCTATTACTTGGTGGAAGAGACCGTAAATGCTGTCATAGTAAGTGCAGCGAGCATGCGCGTATAGCAAATACATATGTAGTCATGTAAGTGTATGTATGTAACATAGACGTAAATGTTGACATGTATGCAAACATGATATACGTTTGTAAACCAGCATACGCACGATATGTAATGACATGGAATTAATGATGTGAACATGTGAATATATATGCAATGATATGAGTGTAGATATATGGGCAACAGGGTTGCGGTAACAGGAACGTGTCATGTATATGCCAACGTGCATATGTTAGTGTGGATATGTAAGCATGGGTGTATGCTAAAGACTCATAAAAAAGAGTTAGAGGAATTAAGGAGAGGTAAACCTTCACCATCACACTATACAAATGAGTGTGTGTTACGGACACTCTGGTCCTGAGACTGCGAGGCGTCATGCATCCGCCGCATCGTTGATTAATGCCTCACAATAGGAGTATGTTCTCCACATATACGTCGAGAGACGAGGCCTTTGTCGATATTGTACTGCCCCCGGAATGGGAGTGTTTGTAAGGATACGGCTAGGTACGCGTACGTATGTACCGTATAGGCGCGTAGATCATACAGGTGTATGTAGGTGCCAGTTCGAACCATAGGCGCACTAGCCCCTTAGTTGCGAGGTGTTGACCTCCGACGTGTTGTCGATGAACGTCCCATGATTGACATGTGTTGGGTCGCGCAGACGCGCGTAGTATTGGGTCGCACAGACGCGCGTAGTGTCAGGTCGCGCAGACGCTGCCGTATAGGTTGTATAAGTGTTGGGACGAGGCCCTTGTTGACATAGAGTTGCCCCCGTATAGAGGATATTCGCTATGAAGTAGTTGTGAACTTATAAGTCCGTAGGTGTGGAGTTTCCCCTGCAATGGGGGTGTTCGCCGTGTAGTTGTTTCGGACGCGGGGTGTTGACCCTTGTGCCGACCGCTACTTGGGTTTTCCAAAGTTGGGTGCATTCAGCGACTGCTACTTGATGTTTCCGAGGTAGGGAGAAGGCCAGAGGTCGGCGAGGCAACGTACTCTTCCATGTCGTTGGTCAGAGGTCGGCGACGCGACGTGCCTCATGATAGCCGCATAGAGATGTGTGGACATGATAGCCACTTGGTGTATCTATTAGGTGCTTTGTATGTGAAGTGGTAGATCTTGCATTGACATGTCGACGCGTGTGTGCGGTGTTGCGCTTAGGGCTTATACATAGAATTTTGAAGCGGATCGTTATCCCTTGTCGACGTATTGAAACATGCGCGCACTGAGCCATGTGTCTCCGTACTTAGTTTTTGAATGGGAGGTGTAACTCCTTCTTCTTGGTGTGTTGACGCGCGCGTGCTGCGCTTTGCATCTCTATACTTAGCTTTCGAATCTAAGGTGTTGCTTCCCCTCTTATTGCGTTGACGCGCGTGTGCTATACGTTTGGTATGGTAGTCCCTGAGAATCTCGCAAGCTCGCAATCTTAGCGTAATAGTGTTACACTATGAGTTTTTACGACATCCTGTTTGTAGGCCGTTCTTCTAATGTGACGAATCAAGTTGTTGCTGTTGCGGACACTCCGCCTTGTTCCAAAACCAAAGGAGCTGACTCTGAGGTGCGTCCCTCGAGCGATCCCAAGCGGTCTCTGGCAGTGGCGAGGCGTCGAACGTTAAGGGTCAGGCTCGCGCGCCTGCTGTGTCTGCCCCCCGGTCGAGGGACCGGACCTTGGAGGAGAGGTCTCCTCGTTAAGTTGTGTAACTAGCCTTTATTTTCTTGCTATACTGTGATGTTTGGCCTTCTTGTTTATCTTTGTTTGCTTTCATAGGTATTGAGCCCATTGCCGCGCTCACCTGGGCTGACTTGGTTCGTCCTGCCAAGGACGCTATCACTGGTGGGGAGTGAGCACCCTTTGCTTCTGGGGGGGGGGGGGGGGGGGGCTGCGCACTCGGATGCTGAGGGTGCGATGACATGTCTTGCGCCTGTAAGTATTCATCCCTACTCTTTTATAACTTGTCTTTCTTCCTTTGTGATTTAACTCATGGAGGAGAAGAAGGTAATTTAGGAGAAGTGCGACATGGTATGTCGCGAGCTGGCGAGCGCGAAGGAGAAGGCGCGCTTCTTGGATTTGAAGGTTTCTGACTTGGAGGCGGGAACCTCATCTCGTCAGGTTCGAGTTGTTGTACTCGAGTGTGATGTTGTTGCCCTTCATAAGAAGGTTGCTGAGGATAGCGAGGCACACGGCCTTGCCTTGCAAGCTATGGAGGAGAAGGCCTATGCAGTAGGCAAGGTTGATGGTGTGCAGTGGCGGAGCCACAGTGTGCCAAGCGGGGTCCTGGGACCCCACTTGGCTTAGATATATTTTTTTTTAAAAAAAATTATAGGTATATATTTGCATAATTTTGATCAGGACCCCACTTAGTTTTACTAAAAATAAATAGGGACACCCTTCGCTTGTAGCTGAGTTGGCTTTGTATTAGTCTTCAGATTAGTATGACTGTGGGACGCAGTTTCAACTCCTTTTGGCTCTGTATTTATTGTAGTTTTACATATATTTTTCAATTTTAACATCAACATGGATTAATTAAATAATATTTTAAGGGCTCTTGGATTCAATTCACCCTTCATTTATAGAATATATATATCCATATTTTCCCCCAATTTTAGTAGTTTTCCATTTTTTAATTTTATTTCAAGAAGATCTTGGGTTCGATTCTCCTAGACCCTACATTTATACAATATATTCATTTTCTTTTTTCAATTTTAGCATTTATATCACACATTTTATTATATTTTTTCAATTTTAACAACATTGGGTAGGGTTGATGAAGTCATGAATTCAATTATCTCATAGACCACATAATATTTATAGTATATTGCATCCTATTATATATTAAGAAATAAGAATGTATTATTTTGCAGTTCAAACATATATGAAATTAAGTTATTTTCATAGGCTCATTGAAAAAGAAAATATACATTATCGTAATGTTTTCTTTTAAATTTTAAACCGTTATTATATACAATAATTTGTAGATGTTAAAAGAAAAAAATTTATCCAACCCGAATTCTTACCGATATGATTCATTATTTGAAAATTATGTACAATAGATTAAGACAGGACCCCGCTTAGCCGGGTTCCTGGATCCGCCACTGATGGTGTGGTGGAGTACAAATACTCGGAGTCCTATATGACTGAGATTCGGGCAGGTGCTGATGACCTGTTGTACGATTCCATCGAGGGCTTTATTGAACAAGTATATACTATTGCCCTTGATTTCTGCTTTGATCATGTGGGTGTATATTCCACGTTTGTCGCTGGACATGTGGCTGCCTTGCGTCTTAGAGACGGGATTTTTCCCCCTTCTGTTGTGGTGAATGCCCCTAGATTTCTGAGGCGCCTGCCCTTGAGGTTATTGAGGCTGATGCCCCCGAGGATGTTGTGGCTGATATTCGCCAGTATGAATTAGTATTTGATGATGATGGTGAGTTGAGTATAGTAGTGGGGGCTCCTCTGGATGAGGTTGTAGCCGATGCATGCGGTGATGCTGATGTTGTCGATGTTCTTGACGTGGCGTCGGGTTGATCGTTGATTTTATATCAACCCTTTGTATGTAGTTTTGGCTCCCCGTGTCGGGTTGAGGTTGCATTTGGGGTGTTGTCCCTTTGAACCTTTTATGCTTATGTTTCGATTCTTGACATTGTCGTATAAGATCTGTCATGAATAGTTTAGTAATGCATGATAACATGGTAGTAATATTTCATACCTTTGCTTTCATGATTGTCTATAGAGTAGAGTTGAGATTCGTCCTCTTATTGGACGTAGCATCCGTAGTTGTTGTTGGGAGACATATGTTCCTACATTGCGCGTCCCTCTTGGTTATACCAAGGCATGGCGAAATGGATATGTGTAAACACATGTGTTATATGTTTGCCGATTTCATGGTAGTAATGCGCAAGACTTTAGAGTGACACTTAGAATTTATGGGTAGTAATGCGTAAGGCCCTTGTCCCGGCACTTGGCATTTATGAGTAGTAATGCACAAGACCTTAGAGTGACCCTTGGCATTTATGGGTAGTAATGCACAAGGCCATTTTCCAGGTACTTGGCATTTATGAGTAGTCATGCGCAAGACCCACACACACACGTGAACGTGTCGTCTCGGCGAGACGAGACGAGACCTTAGTTTTTACCGTCTCTTAGTCCACTCTAAGGCGACGTTGTCACAAGACGCTACTTGTTAGTTTGGTGCGTTTTTCCATCCGTTAGTTGGGAACACCCCACGTAACGTTGTTGAAAGGTGTTCTGTTGGCTAACCCAATTACTTTCCCTGTGATACTAGTACGCCTCCACTTTGTTAGTCAAAGGGAAGGACATAGGTCATGTAATACGCCTTATAGTTTATACCGTCTTTTGGGCCATTCCAAAGCGGCGTTGTAGCAAGACACGACTTGCCAATTTTGAAAGTGTTTTGATCCGCTACTTGGGTACCCCCGTTATAGCGTTGAGGCGATGTGTTCCTTGGTTAGTCCTTGTACTGACCTTGTGATTCTACTACACCTCTACCTGGTTATTCCAGGGGGCTGTACAAGTTCGCGTTACACGACTTGTAGTTTTTTCCGTCTCTTAGGCCATTCAAAGGCGACGTTTGTGGCAATACACTAGTTGCTTGGTTGAAGTGTTTTATTTCCGTTATTCGTTCACGGGTGAGATAACATTTTACAAGACTCGACTTGTATGTTTGGTGAGTTTTTCTATGCGTTGTGCGTGGCGGCGATGGTTGGATATGCTCCTACCGGTGTAGAAAGGTGGTACGTAATAATGAACTCTACTTGTGGGTAGTAGTAGGTTCTCATGGGGTTGCCATCGTAAAGAGGATGTCGCACCATGTTTCATGGGGTTGCCCGCGTATAGAGGATGTCGCGCAATGTATTGTGGGAGTGAATCACACCCTAGTGTTTAGTAATCTATACTGGGTGTCATTTTCCTCAGTAAGATGTCATGGGGTTTCCCTCGTATAGAGGATGTCGCACCACCTAGTAGATGATCGTCTCTTGGTTGAAAAATCCAAGGTATGGTTGTCGTAATCATGGGGTTGCCCACCAACAAATACACTTGCATCAAAATGCGAGGAATAGGAGGGAGGGAATTTACAAATCTTCCTCATGAATGGGAGCTGCCACACATCAGCACCAAGGGAAATGCCAAACACTCGTCACAAGAATGGGGGCACGTCGTAAACTACGACTATTACAAGGGTTTAGCGGCATCCTACTTACAAGAGATACTCATCACACCCGAGCAAAGAAAGATGGTGTGACAGCCAAGCGACTTGGGGGGCGCCAAACGAACAAGTTCTTGTCACCACACCTAACTATTGGGAAGAAGTTCAGAAATGAAAAGTCACGCGAACACGCGAGCACGCAACACCACTCTTCCTAAGAGGAAGCCACATACAAGGAAAACAACCTCAACATCCTATACAGATTCAATCCAAGATATCAACACCATGTATCGCCCTCAAAAGGTAATCACTTCTACTCAAAAAGGTCCAGGTAACCGGCATATTGTCGAAACTCGAGTAAGAGGTAATAACTCTATGCGAAATACTAAACTGAATAGAACAGACTACTCAGGTAAGATACCTACCTCGAATAGTCTAATTTAGTCAGAACATAATGCAAGCTGAACGGAACAGACTAGTCGCGAATAGTCTGATCCAGTCATATTGACATTACAAACTGAACATAACGAACTAGCCGAACTTGATATGTGGATCGAATAGTTCAGTCTAATCTAGTCCACTTGGACAACGTGACAGGCGACATAGCCTTACAAGGAGACTTATAGATCCATATTACTTACTAACCAATATATACCTCGAATCAATGCGAAACAATTTGAGACAGGTTATGTACAGATACAAGAGATGTATAAAAGACACTCTCTACTTAGGAGACAACACCAAGTAGACATTGTATACAACACTCTCTGGAATTCTCCATGTACAAACACTCTACTTAGGCATCCAAGCCAAGTAGAAGTGGCATATAGTATCTTACGGAATACTCACCACATATATTGGATCTCACCTTGGAAGCAACACCAAGTAGCGATCGCACACGTATATGCGCATCACAACATGGATGCATCTACGCGCATCGACTAAAGAACGCAAATAGCGATACATTAGCAAACACATGAAGCTAGGAACGTCTGAAAAGTTCCATGCTTAACATCCGTCGTCAACCAAAGGGAGTATTCATACAAAAGTTTAAATACATATACTAATTAAAGAAGACATTAGAACTGCATCTATTCTCTATCATATTGCAAGCATTAAAATTATCTAACGAAGTTAATGTATTCTCATAGGTACATTATTCTCACATGCTCCGTGTTCTGAAATCATACCAAGTAGTGGACTCTATGCATACAACTTGCATCAACAATACAAGTTATTACGCTAAACACAATATGCGGCCTATATCATACGCCACCAACACGTCAACACTTGATGTCAACAGCGAGCACTCAATACACTCTCGCGCGACATCTATTATGTCTACTCTATACATCTACATCCTGGAAATTTTTTCTAAGGATTATCTACAAGTAGCATGGCGCGACACCCCCGCTCGGGGGGCAACCCCATGATTACGACAACCATACCTTGGATTTTTCAACCAAGAGGCGATATTCTACTACGTGGTGCGACATCCTCTATACGAGGGCAACCCCATGACATCTTACTGAGGAAAATGACACCCAGTATAGATTACTAAACACTAAGGTGTGATTCACCCCCACAATACATCGCGCGACATCCTCTATACGCGGGCAACCCCATGAAACATGGTGCGACATCCTCTTTACGATGGCAACCCCATGAGAACCTACTACTACCCACAAGTAGAGTTCATTATTACGTACCACCTTTCTACATCAGTAGGAGCATATCCTACCATCGCCGCCACGCACAACGCATAGAAAAACTCACCAAACATACAAGTCGAGTCTTGTAAAATGTTATCTCACCCGTGAACGAATAACAGAAATAAAACACTTCAACCAAGCAAGTAGTGTCTTGCCACAAACGTCGCCTTTGAATGGCCCAAGAGACGGAAAAAACTACAAGTCGCATAACGCGAACTTGTACAACCCCCTGGAATAACCAGGTAGAGATGTAGTAGCATCGCAAGGTCAGTACAAGGACTAACCAAGGAACACATCGCCTCAACTCTATAACGGGGGTACCCAAGTAGCGGATCAAAACACTTTCAAAATTGGAAAGTCGTGTCTTGCTACAACGCCGCTTTGGAATGACCCAAAAGACGGTATAAACTATAAGGCGTATTACATGACCTCTGTCACGTCCCTTTGACTAACAAAGTGGAGGTGTACTAGTATCACAGGGCAAGTAATTGGGTTAGCCAACAGAACACCTTGCAACAACGTTACGTGGGGTGTTCCCAACTAACGGATGGAAAAACGCACCAAACTAACAAGTAGCGTCTTGTGACAACGTCGCGAGTGGACTAAGAGACGGTAAAAACTAAGGTCTCGTCTCGCCGAGACGACACGTTCACGTTCACGTGTGTGTGTGGGTCTTGCGCATGACTACTCATAAATGCCAAGTACCTGGAAAATGGCCTTGTGCATTACTACCCATAAATGCCAAGGATCACTCTAAGGTCTTGTGCATTACTACTCATAAATGCCAAGTGCTGGGACAAGGGTTACGCGTTACTACCCATAAATTCTAAGCGTCATTCTAAAGTCTTGCGCGTTACTACCAAGAAATCGGCAAGCATATACCACATGTGTTTACACATATCCATTTCGCCATGCCTTGGTATAACCAAGAGGGACACACAATGCAGGAACATTTGTCTCCTAACAACAACTACGGATGCTACATCCAATAAGAGGACGAGCCTCAACTCTACTCTATAGTCAACACCATATGGATAATCATGAAAGTAAAGGTATGAAATATTACTACCATGTTATCATGCATTACTAAACTATTCATGACAGATCTTATACGACAATGTCAAGAATCAAAACATAAGGATAAAAGGTTCAAAGGGACAACACCCCAAATGCAACCTCAACCCGACACGGGCAGCCAAAAGTATATACAAAGGTCTGATATAACATCAACGATCAACCCGACGCCACGTCAGGAACATCGACAACATCAGCATCACCGCATGCATCGGCTACAACCTCATCCAGAATAGCCGCCACTACTATACTCAACTCACCATCATCATCAAATACTAATTCATACTGGTGACTATCAGCCACAACATCCTCGGGGGCATCCGCCTCAATAACCTCAAGGCAGGCGCCTCAGAAATCTGGGGGCATTCACCACAACAGACGGGGGAAAAATCCCGTCTCTAGGACGCAAGACAGCCACATACCCAGTTGCAAACATGGCATATACACCCAAATGATCAAAGCAGAAATTGGGGGCAACAGTATATACCTGTTCAATAAAGCCCTCGATGGAGTCGTACTATAGGTCGTCAGCACTTGCCCGAATCTCAGTCCTATAGGACTCCGAGTATTTGTACTCCACCACACCACCACACCATCAACCTTGCCTACTGCATAGGCCTTCTCCTCCACAGCTTGCAAGACAAGGTCGTGCGCCTCGCTATCCTCAGCAACCTTCTTAGGAAGGGAAACAACATCAGACTCGAGTACAACAACTCGAACCTGACGAGATCAGGTTCCCGCCTCCAAGTCAGCAACCTTCGAATCCAAGAAACGCACATTCTCGTTCGCGCTCGCCAGCTCGCGACATACTATGTTGCACTTCTCCTAAATTGCCTTCTTCCCCTCCATGAGTTAAATCACAAAGGAAGAAAGACAAGTTATAAAAGAGTAAGGATGAATACTAACAGGCGCAAGACATGTCATCACACCCTCAGCATACGAGTGAGCAGGCCCCCCAACAAGCAAAGGGTGCCCACTCCCCACCAGGGATAGCATGCTTGGCAGGACAAACCAAGCCAACTCAGGTGAGCGCGGCAAGGGGCGCAATACCTATGAACACACACAAAGATAACCAAGAAGGCCAAACATCACAGTATAGCAAGAAAATAAAGGCAAGTTACACAACTTAACGAGGAGACCTCTCCTACAAGGTCCGGTCCCTCGACCGGGGGGCAGACACAGCAGGCGCGCGAGCCTGACCCTTAACGTTCGACGGCTCGCCACTGCCAGAGACCGTTTGGGATCGCTCGAGGGACGCACATCGGAGTCAGCTCCTTTGGTTTTGTAACAAGGAGGATTGTCCGCAACAGCTACAAAGCGATTCGCCACAATAGAAGAACGGCCTACAAACAGAAAGTCGTAAAAAGTCATAGTGTAACACTATTACTCTAAGATCGCCAGCTTGCGAGATTATCATGGACAACCATACCAAACGTATAGCACGCGCGCGTCAACGCAATAAGAGGGGAAGCAACACCTCATGTTCGAAAGCTAAGTATAGAGATGCAAAGCGCAGCACGCGCGCGTCAACGCACAAAGAAGGAGGAGTTACACCTCCTATTCAAAAACTAAGTACGGAGACACCTGGCGCAGCGTGCGCATGTTTCAACACGTCGACAAGGGATAACGGTCCACTTAAAAATTCTATATATAAGCCCTAAGCGCAACACCGCGCACACGCGTCGACATGTCAATGCAAGATCTACCTTGAAAACGCCAGGTAGCGGCAACAACATGGATAGGCACGTCGCCTCGCCGACCTCTGACCAACGACATGGAAGGGTACGTCGCCTCGTCGACCTCTGGCCTTCTCCCTACCTCGGAAACATCAAGTAGCAGTCGTTGCATGCACCCAACTTTGGAAAACCCAAGTAACGGTAGGCACAAGGGTCAACACCCCGCCTCTGAAACAACTACATGGCGAACACCCCCGCTGCGGGGGCAACTCCACACCTACGGACTTATAAGTTCACAACTACTTCATAGCGAAAATCCTCTATACGGGGGCAACTCTATGTCAGTAAGGGCCTCGTCCCAACACTTATACAGCCTATACGGCACTACGCGCGTCTGTGCGACCCAATACTACGCACGTCTGCGCGACCCAACACATGTCTATCATGGGACGTTCATCGACAACACGTAGGAGGCCTAACACCTCACAACTATGGTTCGAACTAGCACCTACATACACCTATATGATCTACGCGCCTATACGGCACATACGTACGCGTACCCAGCCGTATCATTACAAACACTCCCACTCCGGAGGCAGTACTATATCGAAAAAGGCTTCGTCTCTCGACATATATGTGGAGAACATACTCCTATTATGAGGCATTCGTCAACGACACGGCGGATGCATGACGCCTCGCAGTCTCAGGACCAGCGCTTCCGTAACACGTGTAAGGGTGAAGGTTTACCTCTCCTTAATTCTTCTAACTCTTTTTATGAGTCTTTAGCATACACCCATGCTTACATATCCACACTTACATATGCACGTTGGCATATACATGACACGTTCCTGTTACCGCAACCCTGTTGCACATGTATCTACACTCATATCATTGCATATATATTCCCATGTTCACATCATTAATTCCATGTCATTACATTTTGCGCGTCTGCTCGTATACACGCGTATATCATGTTTGCATACATGTCAACATTTACGTCTATGTTACATACATACGCTTACATGACTACATATGTATTTGCTATACACGCATGCTCGCTGCACTAACCATGACAGCAGTTACGGTCTCTTCCACAAAGTAATATGGAGGAAACCAAATCCAATATGTGGAGACTAAGTGTGTCGAAACACCCATATACACACTCCCTTATATAGATGTATAGGTAATATCCTATCATCTCCATATTTCTTCTAACTCTTTTGAGGGAATTCCCTAGCATATACTAATGCTTACATACCCACGCATGCATATGCATGTCTACATATACATACACACATTTACATATCCATGTCACGTCTTTATTAATACGATCCCATTACCCATATACTTATACACATGTCATCGCATATATACAGGCCCATACTTACATGATTTAATTTCATGGCATTGCACGACACGCGCCGACTCACGTACGCGCGTATACCATGTTCGTACACATGTTAGCATTCGTATCCATGATTGCATACATAGACTTACATTATTATATATGTACATGTCATACACATACACTTGGTGCACTAACCATGTCGGCAGTTATGACCACTCCCGCTCAAACAAAATGAGAGACACGCAATAGCAAGGCCCACGCGCCAACGGACAGTAAGTCCACCTCGAGGTAACACCCGAACTTAAATCGAACGTATACTCTATCGAAAATAGAGTCATGCAGGGGCCACGCCACCACTTGACTCGGGGGCAAATGATGGGTATACGTCCGATTCAGGTTCGTTTTATATTACTCGGACTTCGTTTACTCGTCAAACCCACCAACGGCTTCGAATTATTTACCCGCAAGTTTAAAAAGGTTCGGAACGCGCGCATGCGCGTTCCGGACCTAATACCTCGTTCGGATTGTCGCCACAATCCGGATCGGGTCCGGAATGTTAAACAATCCGGACTGGGTCTGGAGGAACGGATTGTCCCGACAACCCTTGCATAACACCACCGTGTATGACGTATATGTTTTCCATATAGTTGTTCCTGGTAAGCGAGAGCTTGTTCGTTCGAATCTCATGGATGTCCGCCAAAATGTTAGATCCTGACTTTTCGCGGGTCGTTGACTCGAAAGTCATCGGGTCCTTGAAGTGATTTGTAGTTATGCTGACGGGTTGTTTGAGCTTGTGGATATCTGACAGTCGGGGTGTCGGACTGTCGGATTGTCGGAGCGTCGGACTGTCGGGGTGCCGAAGACTTGCAAGCCCTTGAAATGGCTAAGTGTTTGAGTATCTTGTAGTGTCTGTGCATGTATGTGTCTTGCAGTGTATGCGCATACGCGCGCCTTGTGGGGTATGCGCGTATGCGCATCTTGCGGAGTATGGGCGTATGCGTGTCCTGCAGTGCGACGACGACCACCACTCAAGGCCGACGACGACCATCAATCGGGTCGGCCACCACCAAATCGTGGCCGGCCAGCCCCAATTGGGGCTGGCATCCACCGATTTGGGCCGGCCACCACCCCGATTGGTAGTGGCCGCCACCCCAATTGAGGCTGCTGGCCACGATTCGGGCCACTAAGGGCTTCGACCAAGCCCTCTGTGGCTCAATCGGAGCTAGGGTCCCCGATCTGAAGCCCCATGTCCCCGATTGAGCCACAGAGGGCTCGGTCGGAGCCCTCTGTGGCCCGAATCGTGGCCAGGAGCCCCAATTGGGGCTGGGTGGCCCCGATTGGGGTGGTGGCCGGCCCCAATCGGTGGCTGCCAGCCCTAATAGGGGCTAGTCGGCCACAATTTTGGGCTAGCCGACCACGATTTGTTGGTGGCCGGATTGGTGGTCTTCGTCGGCCTTGGGTGGTGATCGGCGGCCTCGGGTGGTGGTCGGTGGACTTGTGCGGTGACGGAGAAAACAATAGGGACTCAACTGTAAAAATCAAAACTTAAGAATATAAATTTGAGGACTAAATTGAACAAAATAAAAAATAGGGACTTAATTCTTAATTTGACTTTAGGGGTAATTTTGTCATTTCACATTTCTTCAAATAAGGTATTAAATAAAACAAAATATTAAAATGGGCAAAAGTGTCATTCTGTTAAATTTAACCCTAAAAATGGACGGAAAATATAATATATTAACAAAATTAAAACTTCAGACATTCCATATTAACTTTTAAACCTTCAAATTTTTTATAATAACGTAGGTCAAATTTCAGACTTTTTATAAATTATTAGCTCAAAATATTTGATTAACATAACTGATCGTTCAATCACATGATAAAACATAGTGGTCCATTTGATTTCAAGACAAATCATATTGTTCCATCTTGATTATTTCCATAAAGAAAAATTACCCAATATTCTTTGCATAAACTTCATTGAAACCGAAACCACACAAACAACCGAACGGCGACCACCACCACCATCTCCTCAACCGGCAGCAGCCGCCACCTCACTGCCGCCACCAGACCACCTCTGAATAACAAGAGCTAGATAGATCCGCGTTTGAGCTTCACAAGAGTTTCACCTGATCTAGTTCGTCATTTCCGGTAAATCTGAGCTCAAAATCTCAAATCTCCATTTCTGCAATCTGATTAACAATTCCGTCGTTTCTTCAGATCCGTGGATCTGCCATTCAGTTCTAATTCCGGCGATGGATTTCGACCCAGATAGCCGCAACGAGGCCGAACGGCTCCTCGGAATCGCCGAGAAGCTCCTCGACGGCCGCGACCTCTCCGGCGCCAGAGAATTCGCCACGCTGGCCCAGGAAACCGATCCCTTGCTCGACGGTTCCGACCAGCTGCTTGCGATCGCAGAAGTGCTGCTCGCGTCGGAGAAGAGGGTCAACAGCTTCTACTACGACTGGTACGCCGTCCTCCAGATGGAGCAGCGGTCGGACAACACGGATCTGATCAAAAAACACTACCGCAGGTTAGCGCTCCTCCTCCACCCCGACAAGAACAAGTACCCGTTCGCCGACCAGGCCTTCAGCCTCGTCAGCGAGGCTTGGGCCGTCCTGTCGGATCCGACCCGGAAACCCGTTTACGACCGCGAATCGGGCGTCTCTGTCTTCCACAAGCTAGATCTGCCCGGTAGTAAGCTCCCGGTGAAGAGAAATGCGACGGCTGCCGCCACCTCTGCGGCGGATCCGGTACTGTCGAGCTTCTGGACAGGATGTCCCTACTGCTACAGACTGTATGAGTATCCTAGGTTGTACGAGGAATGCTGTCTCAGGTGTCAGAACTGTAAGCGAGCTTTCCATGCCATTCTGATTCCTTCTCTGCCGCCGCTGGTTCCGGGGCAGGAGGCGTATTACTGCTCGTGGGGCCCGCTGCCGTTTGGGGTTGTTCCGCCGCCGGCGGAGGCTCCCGGAGGGGCAATGCCGGCCACCATTCCTAATTGGATGCCGACACCGCCACAACAGTTTTCGGGATACCTACCGCCGAACCCACCGCCACCTCAAAAGCCGCAACCATTGCCGCAGGTGGTAGAGAATGCTGTAAAGACGGCGATAAATTACGAACAAGTGCTGCCCAGAAAGAGAGGGAGGCCAAGAAAGAATCCGATTTAAGGAAGAGTGTCGGAGTTTACTGTTTTGTTCTTCGTTGTTATTGCCTATTGGTGTAGGTTTTGTTGTTTGGTTACAGAGAAACAGGATACTTAATTGTTAGAATTAAAGGGTTAGTTACCAAATTGCTGGCTAGCTATGTTTCTACATTAAAAAAAAAAAAAAAAATTGAACAAATTACTGGTTGAAGGTTCTTTTTTTACAAATATGAAAAATGATAAACATTTCTACATATAAATTGTCGAGACGTTGACATATAAATTGTCGTGATGATCCGAACCGGAGTTTTTATATAATTATTCTAAAAGTTGCTCAAATTTATAATGTCGCTTACTAAGAGCATCAACACTGCAATCACTTTTGTAAGGACAACTTATTTATGTGTCAAGTTGTCTTGTCTCAATACATTGTATAAAACTTTATATTTTTGTCTAAACCTGCTAAAGAAAGATCCACTCTCTTATATCCCACCATTACTTTACCAGTATTTATTCATTTTTTTATGTTGTCTCTCTTACTTTTTCATTAATAGATGATGTTGAAAAATGTAGACACCATTGGAGTGGTGATAGACAACTCTTAGACACTTATATTTTTTTATGACATGTTGATTAGTTGGCACTAATGTGGCACAAAGTGGGATAGGAGTTAGGGCTATGTATTGTGAATGCTCTAAGAAAGAGATCAAAATGTTTCAGAATGACACTATGAGAGTTTGGAATTTGTATCACTTCTCTACAAATATACTATGTTTAATTTGGTCATAACTGATATGTGAGTAAAATGTAATTAAAGAAAAGTAGGGAACTTGATCTAAAATGATTCAATTGCCTTCACGAAAATAGATTAAACTTAGAATGCTTCCTGCAGTATGAATTTTTTTAGCATTTTCATGGATATGTTTATAAGGTGATTATCACTACCAGAAAATAGGCTTTTAGTGACAGGAAAATCCGTCGCTAAAATTCTAAAATCCCGTCGTTAAAAGTATTAGCAATGAGATTTTTCCTGTCGTAGACCCGTTGAAGTATCGTTAATTTCTTCATGCTCGTTCCAAATTCAAAGTACCATTTGTACAAATAGGAATCCCCTTCGTCGCATGAGTTCTTCTTGATATAGATAGATATAGGATCTATGGGGCAATTTCTTAGAAGTACATTTTGTGCAACAGCCCTTCCTATCTGATAGAAAAGGATCTCATGCTCCTGAACCGGTCTTACGTCGGCTCGCAAATCCCAAGTTTTTCTATGAAGAACAGATTTAACTGTAGTAGTGTCTGTAATTGATTTCTTCTGTGTAATACTAATTGATAGGGCCTCGTTGGTAAGTGCTACAAGATCTGGTACACCGGGACCCAAGGTTGTGGACCCGAATCCATTAGTATGGAACATTTTCTTTTCCAAGTGAAATCCCCTAGTATATGAAAGGGTGAAAATGCACTTTCGTTGTTGTGGAATAAGAAGCTGCTAATACTTTAGCGACGGAAAGTAGACCCGTCGCTATTGTATTAGCAAGAGGAAACACGTCGCTAAACAGTTTAGCGACGGGCTTATCAAGTAGTGGTTTGTGCTGTTTAGCGACGGGAAATCCCGTCACTAAAGTTTGTAGATTTAGCAACAGATACTACCATCACCAAAACTTAAAACAGAACTTGTTGTTTGCAAAACCAAAACTCATTAAAATTTAATAAAGAACATCATTCGTATATTACTTCACCATAAACATCTTAACAATCGTTCAATCCAAAGTATAAAACACTTTAAAATCTCCAAATCATTGTTAACATTTGAATGCAACAATTACCAAAAGTAAAACAAATCTAAAGCACCAACAATGTGATTTTCCAGAACCCTAACCCTAGAACAGAGAGAAAAATTTAGACTAGTTTGCGGTTCATCGAACTTCAGCAGCTGAACCTGCTCTTGTTCTCTCCATATATAGGCGGGGTCCCGAGTGTAAATACTCAAGGGTCCCCTTAGAAATAATAACCTCCAATATGGTCCTTAAAGAACCATCTGATCACAACATTCACCAACAAGGCCACACGGGCCAATAACCCGAAATGGGAGCCCAGCAACAACTCAAGCCAACACGGGCAAAGCCCAGCAACAACCAACCAACCAACGAAATTGGGCTTAGCCCAAATCTGGTATAGAGCCCAGATTAAACACTAACTCTTAACACTCCCCTTTAATCTGGGATCTTTCAACTCATACCAACATAAAACCAAATTTGAAAGCCAACTTAAGTTGCTCTCCCTGGCTCAGAGAGTACTTCATCATTGCCAATCTCTGACCATTTAAGGCCAGGAAACAAATTCAGCATACCAAGTTTTCCCACAAGATAATAATGATGTTTCCAACTCAATGCCTTGGTGAACAAGTCAGCAACTTGTTCATCTGTTCTGATATAAGAAGTCTGCACAAACCCTTTCATAAGCATCTGTCTAGAAAAATCACAATCAATTTCAATATGCTTAGTACGTTCATGAAAGATAGGATTTGATGCAATATGCAAAGCAGCTTTATTATCACAATGCAACTTAGAAGCTGAAGTCTGAGGAAAACCTAACTCTTCCATAAGACCTCTTAACCATATCATCTCAGCAACAATATGCCTAATGCTTCTATACTCTGATTCAGCAGAAGAAAGGGAAACAACATCATGCTTTTTTACTTTTCAAGAGACAGGTGAATTGCCTAGCATCACAATATAACCAGTTAATGATTTTCTAGACTCAGTGCACGATCCCCAATCAGAATCACAAAAAGCATTCAAACTGCAAGAACTATTAGCATCAAAGAATATTCCCTTTCTGGTTCAAGTTTCACATACTTAATTACCCTTAAAGCAGCTTGATAATGTGACTGTTTTGGGGCATGCAAATACTGACTGAGATGCTGCACAACATAAGCAATGTCAGGCCTAGTGAGAGTAAGATATAAAAGTTTCCCTATTAATCTTCTGTAACCAGTAATATCTTGCAAAAGACCATCATCCAGATTGGTTTTGAGGAGCTCATCTTGCTTTCTAGTAGTCAACTTGAGATTAACCTCCATAGGAGTTTTAACTGGCTTGCAACCAATTAACCCAGCCTAAGAGATTAACTCAAGTGCATACTTTCTTTGGCACAAAACAATGCCTTTTTTTTAACGAGCCACCTCAATACCAAGAAAATATTGCAAATCCCCTAAATCTTTCATTTTGAAATTACTTTTCAAAACCAGCTTTAAATCAGAAATCATTTCAGCACTGTTGCCATTGATGACCAGATCATCCACATAGACTAAAAGTATAACAATTTGAGCACCTTTAGACTTGGTAAACAAAGAATGGTCATAATAAGATTGTTTAAAACCAGCTTTACAAAGGGATTCAGTGAGTTTTAAGTTCCATTGTCTAGAAGTCTGTTTTAATCCATACAAGGATTTTCGTAATCTACAAACAAAATTGTTTTGATTCCCCCTTAGATTACTAAATCCTTGTGGAAGAGACATGTAAACTTCTTCCTCAAGATCCCCTTGTAAAAAAGCATTTGAAACATCCATTTGAAATAGGGGCCAACTATGTATGGAAGCTAAAGAGAGGACTACTCTAACAGTTTTCATTTTAACAACAGGTGAAAAAGTTTCAAAGTAATCAATTCCATATGTTTGTTTGAACCATTTTGCACCTAATCTAGCTTTGTACCTATCCAAGGTGTCATCAGAGTTAAACTTTAATCTAAATACCCACTTACAGCCAATAGCCTTTTTACCAGCTGGGAGAGGGACAATGTCCCATGTTTTGTTTTCCTCTAGTGCAGTGATCTCCTCCTGCATTGCTTCTACCCATCTAGGGTCCATTTCAGCCTCTGCAAAAGAACTGGGTTCTACATGCTTTGAAAGTGAAGTGAGATAACACTTATAATCAGAAGTAATATTGTGATAACCAATATAATCAGAGAGAGGATGATTAGTGGTTCCAGCATTGACTACATAATCATCAAGATGGATGGGAGCTTTTCTGATTCTAGTAGACCTCCATACAGATTGAGGAGCAACATTATCAGGAGGGTCAACTTGTTGAGCATCAGAAACAACAACGTTGTCATCATTTGCTTCTGGGACATTTTCATCACTATCGGGATTTGAATCTGTATCCTCATCATTTAGTGAATCATTAATAATAGGGACATCCAAAGTGTCAGAGTGTGCTTCAGGAAAGCCATCAAAGAAGGCTTTTCCATCATCAACAAGGGTGGTTGTCTCATCATCGGTAAAGAATGGCAATGTAGAAGGTTTTGTGCTAGAAAATGGGAATATGTGTTCAAGAAATTTCACATCCCTACTTACAAAAAAACTTTTGGATTCCAAATTGTAAAGTTTGTATCCTTTCTTAAGATCAGAATAGCCCAAAAAAACAGCAGGAATTGATCTAGCAGCAAATTTATCAGACACTACCAAATTCTTTGCAAATGTGAGACATCCAAAAACCCTAAGGTGTTTCAGTCCAAGGCCCTTAAGCTTTGTAAAGAATGCTGAGACAGAATCAAGGCCTTGTCTGCACATGACAATCTCACGATGTAACTGATAGGTACGGGATCCATTTGTCTTATCGAACCTTTCCTGTAACTCCTTCCAAACTAACGAAGCATTCTCAAGATAGAGAATCCCATCCGAAATATCATATGTGACTGAATTTATGGTCCAGCCACGAACTACAGCATCGCAACGATCCCAAAGACTGTAAAACTTGTTATCGAAAGAGTCACGAGAACAAGAATCTGTGATGAAGCCAATTTTGTTTTTGCCCAACAGGATGATCTGCATTCCTTGGCTCCATTTACAGTAATTGTCTTGACCGCTCAGCTTGATCGACAACAAGCTCTGACCAGGGTTGTCGGAGCTGTGAAGATAAAGAGGATGAAAGGAGTGGACCTCAGAGGAGAAATCGATTACCGGAATCCCTACGGTTGCGTTGGAGTGTGAGTTTCCTTCGCCATCCGAGTCATCCGTGTGGTGCGACATGAAATCGAACAGAATAACCTCCAAGAATCAAGAAGGAGGTGAAACAACAACAGCGAAGAAGAATCCGATTCAAATCGGATATGCACGAACAGAGATTCGTTGAGGCGAAACGAATCGTCTTTGATCGATGAAGACGACGATTCGTTTTCCAGAGAAGGGTCTCTACGGGAGGAGGCCAAAGGTGATGATGGGAAGGTGGTTTGATCGAAGAGAAGGGCAGCGGAGGCTAGGATCGAGCTCTGATACCATGTGATTTTCCAGAACCCTAACCCTAGAACAGAGAGAAAAATTTAGACTAGTTTGCGGTTCATCGAACTTCAGCAGCTGACCTGCTCTTGTTCTCTCCATATATAGGCGGGGTCCCGAGTGTAAATACTCAAGGGTCCCCTTAGAAATAATAACCTCCAATATGGTCCTTAATGAACCATCTGATCACAACATTCACTAACAAGGCCACACGGGCCAATAACCCGAAATGGGAGCCCAGCAACAACTCAAGCCAACACGGGCAAAGCCCAGTAACAACCAACCAACCAACGAAATTGGGCTTAGCCCAAATCAGGTACAGAGTCCAGATTAAACACCAACTCTTAACAAACAAGACTGACCAAACTTGTCAAAGCAAACAAATCTGCTATCCCATGAAAACAGGTAGATGTGGTGATGTTAATTTAGTAAATTTAACTCCGTTTTCAGTTATTTTATAATCATGTGTAACATATGGCCATTTTTGTTTATATTAGAATTAATATTTAACAGAGCTATCAAATTTTGTATTTTATTAAAATAAAAACTCAAATTAATAATTTAATTTGTTTGAATGCCCAAAATTCAGATAGTATTCGATAATTAACTCAAATTACCCATAGTTGTTTAGTAATTGAACCAGGACTTCTTCATCAAGATTGAAGTGGTTGCTGAGACGGACAATGTAGCAAATTTGGTGTAAATTGTATTACGTAATGCTTTTGAGTAGTTCTCACATTACTTCGGAACTAGGGTTAATACATTAACTCTTTGGTTCAAATTTGTGTTTCGTTAACTCATGAAACTGGATGGAAAAATGCTTCACTGGTGGTAAAGTTACGTAGTATACGTTATTGGTGTTTGTCATGATTTATATAATGTTTATCAGCGGTTCATCATATTCTTTTATTTTTCAAATCGAATTGGGTATTTGGGTAAAATGCATAACCCGAAATTATAAAACGAATGTTTTAGGATCAACGGCGGAAACCCTAGAAAAGGTAGGAGAAGAGTTTCAGAGGAAAAGAAGAGAGACACACGTATTACGAGTGATCTTGAGTAAGAATTTATTATCTATATAGTTAATAACAATAGTTTGTTTACAATTTGACATCCGAAATGGGCTAAAACAAGCCCAATCGAACAAATAAACAATCTGACTAGATTACACAAAAAAACCCAATAACAATCCACAATATTACAACCCACACAGAAGATCCAGCTTGAATAAGAGACCCTAACAGTTCCAATCCCTCAAAACTCCCCCTCAAGCTGGAAGTCTTCCCTTGAAACAACAACCTTGATCAGCAAGCAACTTCATCACAGCCTCCATTCAAAACACCTGTGATAAAAATAATGCACAACAACCAAACAACAATCCTGCATAAAAAAAACTGTGAGAACAAAGAATCAACATGCATCATCAACACCATCTGAATCATTGTTTCCCTTAAAAATATTGTTCAAACCAAGCCCATCACAGAAAAGATAGTGCTTCTCAGCACTCAAAGGCTTCGTAAAAATGTCAGCTAACTGACCATCAGTATTAAGATAAGCCAACTCAATTGTGCCATCAACAACTCTATCTCTAACGAGATGACAATCAATCTCTATGTGCTTTGTTCTCTCATGAAAAACTGGGTTATTGGCAATTTGAATGGCAGTTTTGTTATCACAAAACAGTTATCACAAAACAATATGGTTGGTTTAGTATGTTGAAAACCCAATTCAGATATCAATCCCCTAAGCCAAAGCACTTCCTTTAACAGATAACTAACACTTCTATATTCAACTTCTGCTGAAGAAGTTGATATTGTGTTTTGCTTTTTAGATTTCCACGAAATAAGGGATTCTCCCATCTTAACACAATATCTTGTAACTGATTTTCGAGTCTCAACACACCTACCCCAATCAGCATCACAGTAACCAACTAATTTAGTAGAAGAGTTAGAAGATAACAAGATACATTTACCTGGTTCTTATTTCAAGTACCTGACTATCCTTAATGCTGCATCCCAATGAGATTATTTTGGTGCATGCATAAATTCACTAAACTTTCTAACAGCAAAAGATATATCAGGTCTAGTAACAGTAAAGTAGAGAAATTTTCCTATCAGCCTTCTAAAAAGAGTAGCATCACTTAGGAGTTTATCCTCAGAATTTACCCACAAATGATCATCATAGTATTTACTGGTTAACTTCAAATTCAACTCCATATGAGTTTCAACAACACGACAACCAACCATTCCAACAGAAGCAATAAGATCCAAAACATACTTTCTTTTGGACAAGAAAATTCCATCATCACATATGGAAACCTCTATTCCAAGGAAGTATTTCAACTCCCCCAGATCTTTCATTTTAAAACTGGTTTGGAGAACATTTTTCAATTCAGCAACCAGTTTGGCACTATTGCCAGAGATAAGGAGGTCATCAACATAGACAAGCAAAATAACAATATCATCATTTTACATTTGGTAAACAATGAATAATCATGCTTAGAATGAGCATACCCAGCATGAATAAGAGTAGTAGTTAACTTTAGATTCCATTGTCTACTGGCTTTCTTAAGGCTATGTAGGGATTTGGGTAATCTACCAACCTTTTTATTACCTACCCCTTGATTACCAAATCCCTCAGGTAAAGACATGTAAACTTCTTTATCTAAATCACCCTGAAGGAAAGCATTATACACATTCATTTGAAAAAGAGGCCGGCCAACCTTTCAAATTAGCAAGGGATAAAATAACACGAAAAATGTTCATCTTGACAACTGGTGAAAAAGTTTCAAAAAAAATCTATACCATATTTTTGTTTAAAACCCTTAGCCACTAACCTAGCCTTATAACGTTACAAACTCCCATCAGAATTATAATTTATTTTGTAAACTCATTTGCAGCCAATAGGGACCTTACCATAAGGAAGGGAGACAATCTCCCAAGTGTCATTCTGTTCCAGAGCTGTGACTTCTTTATTGCTTTGATCCATTCTGGGTCCTGGGAAGTCTCTTTAAAGCTGGTAGGTTCTATCAACTTAGAAAAAGTTGTTAGATAACATTGATAGGGTTTGGATAAGTGAGAATAGCCAATATGATTCTGAATAGGATATAAAGCAGAGTGATTGCCCAAAACATAGTCTGAAGACCATAGGTGGTCTGGCAGTTCTCCCAGACTTGGTTGTCTTCAAGGGGAGATTTTCAACAACAGGGACAGGGACATCATCAAATATTGTCATCAGTATCTATCTGAGATAAATCATCATCTGACAGACAGTTTCCAACATGATCAACATTAATTCCAAAATCATGAACAACAGGGGGGTGGGAACATCTTCCTCAATTAAATTTTTAATAGGAGGGTTAACATCATTGGAATCATCATCTGTGTTATACTCAAAGAAAATGGGCATCTAATCAAATTGCTTCCTTTTAAAGAGGAAAATGTTTTCTCTAAATTGGACATCTCTGTTTAGAAAGAATCTCTTTTTAATAATATCATAGAGTCTGTATCCCTTTTGTAAATTTGAATATCCCATTAAAAAAAGTAATGCTCTGGAAGCAAATTTGTCAGTCATCATCAAATCTTTGGCATAACATAAGCAACCAAACACACGTAAGTGTGAAATGTCAGGGACTTTTCCACTAAACACCTCCTTAGGAGATTTACCATCAAGAATAGTGCTAGGCAAAATATTGATAAGATAACACGCAGTAAGAAAACACTCACCCCAGAAGGGGTAAGTTTTATAACCTTGTAATTTCAAAGCCCGTGCAACTTCAAGTAAATTTCTATATTTGCGTTCAACTCTACTATTTTGTTGAGGGGTATAAGCACAGGAGCTTTGACGAATAATACCCTTCTCAGTAAAGAAACTTGTTAAATGATCTTTAAAAAATTCTCGATCATTAATTGTTCTAAAACATTTGACAAGCTTGTGAAATTGGTTTTCAATCATAAAAACAAAGTTTCTTATAACAACAGAAACATCAGATTTAAAATGCATTAAATGAACTCAAGTAATCCTTGAATGATCATCAACCAAAGTAAGAAAGAACCTTTTTTTCATCATAAGTTTCACAAGCATAAAGTTCCCACACTTCACAATGGACCAAATCAAAACAGGATTTGGCCCTAGAAACAGATTTAGGAAATGGCTTTCTACCAATTTTTGCTTTAGGGCAGACAAGACATTGACTCAAAATATCTTTCTCATTATTGGAAATGCTGACAGGCTTAATATGTTGTAAGGATTTTGCTGATGAGTGACCAAATAGTTTGTGCCAGAGAGTGGCATTATTTGAAAAACTGGAAAAAGGTGCAGAACTCAACTCATTAGTATCTGAACTTTGAAGAAAGTATAAACCTGAGCTGGCTTTACCACTTGCTAAGACCCTCCCACTTGAGAGGTCTTGTATAACAACACACATTGAATTGAAAATTGCACAACAATTTAGTTCAGCAGTTGACTTTACAACAGATAACAAGTTGTATTTTAAATCAGGAATGTAAAGAATATCTTTCAACTTGTTTGTTCTGTCAATAAAGAAATTCTTTATGCCAAAAATCTCAGAAGAATGCCCATTTGGTAAAATGACGACTTTAGTACTAGAAATAATTTTAAAGCCATGAAGCCATTCCTTTTTATTGGTCATGTGATTTGTGGCACCTGTATCTAAAATCCAATCATTGTGACAAGAATTTAAAAAAGAGGATAGAGAAGTACCAAAAGTGGTAGCAAATGTGTTCATAGCAGCAGTGGTAGCATCTGTTGTTGCAGTCCTTCCAGCCTGCTCCAATACACGAAGAAACTTCTCAAACTAAGTGGCAGTGAATGTAATAAGATTTCCATCACCAGAGGGATCATCAGAGGAGGTGCCCTGGATATTGGCAGCAGCATTGGAAGCATTGGAAGAATTTGCCTTGGTGCCTCCCCCTTTTTCTTTCATTTGATCCCTCGTCTTAAAACAATTCTCTCTGTAATGTCCCTTCTTGTGGCAAAAGTCGCATACTTTGCCATAACAACGATCAACTGTATGTCCTTTCTTGTGACAAAAGGTACACTCCATGCCATAATTTCCTTTTTGTTTCTCTGAATTTGTGAAAACATTTCCAGAAAGAACATCCACTGAACCAACAATACTAAAACTGACTCCCCTCTAATTTTCCTCTTGAATCAGGATATTTAGGCATTATCAACAGAGGGAAGTGGTTCTCGCATCAACAGATTACTCCTAATGGTGGAGTAATTATCATTAAATCCCATCAGAAACTGGAAAGATGGATATTATCCATGTGATCCACATACTTCTGGAAACCATCAACATACATAGCAGGTAAAGCACAAACCGCATCAAATTCTGCCCATAATAGCCTAAGCTTTGTAAAGAAGCTAGACACAGAGTCAAGACCTTGGCGAGTCAAGACTATCTCTCTATGAAGCTGATATATCCTGGAACTGTTCACTTTGTCATAACGTTGTTTAAGCTCTTCCCAAGCAAGTAAGGCAGTTTCTGTGTACATGATGGTACTAGCTATCTCTTTCGAAACTGAATTCATTGTCCAACCAAAAACCACGACATTACATCTATCCCACAGTTTGTGAAAATCAGCATCATACTTATCGCGCATACATGTACCAGTTACTAACCCTAACTTGTTTCTACCAATCAAGATGAAACGTAAAGCACGGCTCCACATAGGATAGTCAGAAATACCAGTCAATATATGCGAAGTGACACAAGAAGAAAACAACAGGAAGCTACTGGTGGGGAGGTGATTGTGGTGGTGGAAGACGGGTGGAAGAGGGCCAAGATCGGAGATAAGGCTGCTCTGATACCATTTTAGGATCAACGACGGAAACCCTAGAAAAGGTAGGAGAAGAGTTTCAGAGGAAAAGAAGAGAGACACACACTGCGAGGGATCTTTAGTGAGAATTCTTTAATCTGGCCTTACCTCCTCTCAATCCTACATCTATATAATAATAGTTGGTTTACACTTTGACATCCGAAATGGGCTAAAACAAGCCCAAGTGACCAACTACACAATCTGACCAGATTACATAAGAAAGCCCAATAACAATCCACAATATTACGGCGGCCCACACGGAAGACCCAGCTTGGATAAGAGACCCTAACAGCTCCAATCCCTCAAAACAATGTTATACACTAAATAATAATTCTATATTTATAACGATTACTATTGTGTTAGAGAATGAATAAGAGTATATCGAAAGTTTTCATTTACAAGTTCGACTTTATGAGCTGATTCGTTAATACGTACGTCTTATTTTATTACGAATAAAATATGTTAATATAGAACATTATTTCAATTTTACCTTTTCATAATTATATACATATATATGCATTAAATAGAAATAGAGTTGGTGCAAATGTTTAAGAACATGCATTTTGATTGATTAATTATTATACCCTCAAGTCAATTGAATATAGAACCCAGAAAATAAAAAAGTTTGAAGCTTCTAGTGGAAGCTTTATTGCAGGGGAAGATTCTTGTCAGGTCAACTCCTAACTAACCAAACCAAACCTCTATATAAATACCATTAACAGCAGCTACTTACAACATATCATTGCCATTCTCAGGGTTGAAGAAGAGAACTTTAGGAAACTTTCAATAATATGGCAGTGATTGACAAATGGAAAGCGGAATATGCCAAGTCAGCAAGATCTTCTTGCCAGATCTGCAAAAAGTGCATCAAGTTCAACATTCTCCGGCTCGGGAAAATGGTCCGGTCGCGCCGTTTTGACGGACTCATGGCGGTAAGTAAGTTCTAATGATTCATATTTTGTTACTTATATTTGTTGGTTTTTGTTCAAATTTGTAGTCTTATCTTTCAAAATATTAATATTTGATTACATTGAATAAATGAAGTTTAAGGGAAAAAATGATGGATCTGATGGAAAAGTGACATGAGATTTATTCTTGGGATCTTCATGTTCATTTTATTGTTTATTATCAAGTACATCATGCTTTTCAAAAATCAAAACAGAAGAAACTCTGATGTTAATGTAATGGATTGGACTACAAAATATTATTTTGTTTTTCAATAGTTGGGCCGCCGGTCCGAACGGCTGAACCGGAAATAGAACCCCTAGTCCATTCACATTCGGCCCGGTTCTGATAACATTATTCAAACTAGGATCCTATTTTATTTTGGAAAGGAAAAAATATATTAAAGAACATAAATAACATAGAAAATATAAAAAATAACAAATATAAATAATCAAATAACTCTTCATTTTGTTATACATTTTTTTTACGATTGAACCAATCGAACACAATTGACCTAGCCTAGGCCCGACCATGGGTCGGGGTATCCGGACCCAGCCGATCCGGACACATGGTCGGACCTAGCCGGACATAACCTAGGGCTAGATCCGACCCTAGGTCCAGATCGGCTAGGTCTGGCTAGATCAATTGGGTTCGAGTTAGAAGTTTTAGGACTAAACAAAACAAAATAAAAGTTTGGAATGTATTTGAGGGACTGAATTGAACAAAATCAAAAGTTTATGGTCGGTCATATGTCCTGCACATGTCATTTAACGGACAAAACTAACGGTTAACTAACGAATGTACCAAAAGCCACATTTTTTCAAACGTTTGATACCAAAAGCATACAAAACTAAACATTCAGTACTAATAGTTACATTCGGTCAAACATGTGGTGTGAAAAGTACATTTAACCCAATTTTTTTTATTATGCCGTACATATTATCATGTTTAATTTGCTTGGTTTATGAACTAAATAATAATTAGAGGTGGAGCCATGCCGATTGCATAATGAAGAAGCCGGACCGGATCAAATCGTATGTACTCTCAAACTTCCCTGAATTTCTGTAAATTGTTAAAAAGATCCTAAAAAATATAAGATAATTCAGTTTTGCCCTCTGGAATTCATTAAAATATTCTGTTAACAATCTATGTATGTTACCAGAATTGATGATATCGAAGGGGTAGAGTCGCTCCGGTGGGAAGATCAGCAGAAGTTAAACAAGTACATCGACTGTGAGTGGTGGCAAAGTAAAGGGGATTCTCCATCGATGGATATTGCTGTCGGAATATCACCCACTTCTCGTGCAACTTGCCGACATTGCCTTCAAAAGATTCTTCAAGGAGAGGTAACTAAAATAAAAAACTTTTTTTTTTTAAATAGCTACTTAAATTGATAAAATTGTTATAATTTCTGGTAGATTTGATAGAAAATAAGTATGTGTCTTTCAGCAAATACCTTACATTTAACGCTAATTTTAATTGAGTGTCTAGTTAAAAGAATTTTACTACAATTTCTTTTCAAAATCATCATAGGTGCACATCAAAAGACCTTTGCGGAATGCGTATACTTATTTTAAGTCTAATTTGACGGAATTTATAACGGATGTAACAATTTTCACGTAAATCGAAACTTCGGGTATCTAAAATTAAAGTTCTGGTAGTGATTTGTAATTTTGTCAAAGTTCAGGTAGCGATTTGTTTATCAACCTTATTTTTAATTTTCACTTACTTGCACATTGGACATAATTTTATATAAATGAAAATTTATACTGTAAATTATAATAATGTTAATAACTTGTATTTTTAACAAAAAATTATTTTTAAAATTAATAACATATAATAAAAAAATATGCATTTTATTCTTGATTATAATAATGTATGTTACTTAGAAATACGATATTGTATATCATTGAAAAGTTTTCCACCACAACTATTTCACATGAAATTAACCACAAATTACCGTGGAAACAGATTCAGATAATAATGTAGTAGATAAAAGTAAACAATTAATATAAATATTATACAACGACGTAATTTTACCAATCAAGCCACACGTAATATACATTTGAAGTCAGAAGCTTTAAAATTAATTTCATAAACCTCTAAAATATCAGTTTTACCACATAATCAGAATCAGTTTCACCACGTATCATTATAATTAGAATCAATAGTATGGATTCCTAAGTGATATGTCTGCATAACATAGGTCCGAATATCGACCAAGCCCGATGATCCACGTGTTATAATTGTAGCGTGGCACCATGCTAAATGCTTTCTAGATTTATCACCATCTACCAATGTTGAGGATTTGTATGGATGGGGAAGCCTTCAGGATTCAGATCAAGCATTGGTTCGAACCATGGTTAAGGATGTTCCTTCTACATCGACTACTATGACTCAAACTCCCAATGGTATGTAGATAAATTTTACGGTGTTCCCTAATGTTTGTACCATTATAGTAGTGTATAACCAAATTGTTACTCGAACTTTGATCCAATTACATTTTGGTAACATAATTTTATTTTTTAAAAAATTAGTTACCTGAAATTTCAACTTCTGAAAAAATTGCTATCTTAATTATATATAATTGCTTTTAAATTTAGCAAAACAATGAGCATTTTTCGAGTGAGTGGTGTCTTTCATGTGCAACTTAGGTGAATTCGAACATAAATAGAAAGAAATGTTGTAAAATACTTTAAATTAAACGTTCAATTGAACCTTCGTTTAATTACAACGGTTTCTTTCAATTGAATGACCGGCTGAACATATTCTATGACAATCATTTCAATTTTTGTCTGAATTCATCTTATGTACACATTAAAAAATCATACGTGGCCAAAACATGTTCATTTTCTATCCAAATTGACGGAAATTATAACAGCGATGACAGTTAACTCGGAAATTAGAAGTTCGGATAACTAATTTTTAAAAAGTAAAGTTGGGATAACAATTTACGATTAAGTTAATGCTCAATTAGCAATTTGGTTACTAACCCTTTGCCGTTTTCATAAAAAAACATAGAAGATAAAGGCAAAGAGATCCTTACGGAATCGACAACCCGAGTTAGCGGAAAGCGTAAGAGAAGAAACATCAGCTGTCGGAGATCAAAGGTTGTCAAGATCAAGGAAAATGGACATCCTAGTACTGACCTTGATCCGAAGCTTGAGGTCCAAGCCAAAGAGCTATGGACTATTAAGGATAACTTGAAGAAGTATGTCAAAACTGCAGAATTGCAAGAAATGCTCGAAATCAACGGTCAGGATTCAACCGGACCCGAACTCGAGCTTAGGGATTGTTGGTAATTTTTTAATAGATGTCATATTATGGCTTTAGCAGTGCAGATATTAATCACGCATTCACCTATCACTTTAAAGTTTTAGCACAGTTGGTTAAGTGGTTAGTATTAACTTTCATATCTACTTATGATTCAATCTTTACCATTGCTTATATAGTGCCGACGGGATGCTATTCGGTGTTCTTGCAAAATGTCCGGTTTGTTCGGGTTCTATTCGGTTCTCGGGAGGCAAGTATATATGCCATGGGTTTGTTTCGGTATGGAGCAAGTGTTCTTACTCCACTCGAGAACCCGAACGCCTTATTGGGGAGTGGAAGGTTCCGATTGGAACGAATAATCGATATCTTGTTGAGGTCAGCACTTTTCTATATATCCTCATTAGTCGGGTTTAGAGTATGTGAATGAACTCGCACTACAAGAAATTTGGGTTTTAGCTAGAGATGGGCATGTAACCGGTCATGCCTAGACTAGTTCTGGCCCGGATAAGAACTAGTTTAAACAGTTCCGGTTCGGTCGGCTCGAATTTTGTATTTGCTAAGGTATATGGAGAAAACTGGTAAGTTATTGACTATTTTGTTAAAAACAATCCAGAACCAATCCGAAACTGATCCGGCCCGTTTTAAACTTTAAGCATTCACGAACTCGTTAAGGCTAAAAGTTCTGATGTTAAAGGTTTTAACAGCGGAAAGTATCTGCTAACCGCCACTGGTTGCACGGGTTAATGACTAGTTCTTTTTTTTTTTGTAGTGGTTCGGGTCACAAAAGGCTGATCATAAGTCGGTTCGGGTTCTCCCTCCCTATCAACCTAAAGCAATCGACGACTTGGAGAGTCTAAAAGTCGCATTTGTCGGGTTTAGTGCCAATTCCAGTGTATGAATTTAACTCTCTACGAATATAAATTTCTTGAATCATCATAGTTTAGACATGATCATTTCAATAATTATTTTTGCAGGATTCTTGGAAGGCCGAAATCGAAAAAACCGGTGGATCCGTTCATCCTAAGACTAAGAAGGGTATTTACAGTAAATTAAATTAGATAATGACACGTAAGCAGCACTGATAAATTCTTCTCCTTTGCAGACACGACATGTTTAGTAGTCGGTGAAATGTTGTATCGGCAACATTGGGATACGATAAGGGCGGCGAGGTACATTTTTCCGACAATAGGCTAGCGCTTCGACATAATTAGCCACAATGCATAACCATGTGTATATTTCTTGATAGGAGGATGAAAATACCCGTCGTTAGAGCGGTCTACTTAGCCGAATGCTTTAAATCGCAGAAGAAGCTTCCGTGCGAGCCATTTATCGATGAAACCGTGGGCAGGGTGCATGACCGAGTCGATTTTAAAGTAAAATGGACTCCTGATGTTCATCCATTTTCTGGCTTGCAAGGCTATGGTCAAGTCCTAGAGGATGATATGAACATATATAACACGACATTGAACAAATCCGATTTATCGACCCGTAAAAATAGGTATATTTTGGCTGCCCATTCTCTGCAAGAATTACAACTTATTTCAATGTGAAAACTATGTAAATTCTTGCAGGTCTGGCTTAAGGCCCAAGCCACTAAGACTAGGGCTTTAGACCTCAAATTATATATTTAAATAAATTACAGTATCTGTGTTTACAAAAAGAGGTGCTTGTAGCTCAGTGAATAGAGTGTTGCTAGTCTGTTTTTTTCTGTTAGTTTTGCTGATGCTAGTTCTTCTACATGAATTAGTTACTACATCCTTCAAATTATAGAAGATGGGAACTCCAACTGTGATTATCTGTTCCGCAAGTGGGGTCGAGTCGGGAACGAAAGTATCGGAGGAGACAAGTTAGAAGAGTTATCGAGGTCGGATGCGATCCATGAATTCAAGAAATTGTTCTATGAGAAGACCGGGAATACATGGGAATCGAAAGAAAATTTTCGAAAGCAGCCCGGAAAATTCTACCCTTTGAACATTGTAACTTCCATATGATTTTATTATCTTCACATTTAAAAAAAAAAAAATCATATTTTCCCTAATTTTTCAAAAAATTATGGATTTTGTAGGACAATGGATTCGGTAAGCATTCACGAAAGCACAGGTCGAGGATGATGAAGAGTTGGGTGAATGCGGATTCCCGGCATCCACTTCCATTAAGAGAATTGATGGGGATGTTGTTTGATAAGGACATTTACAGGTTAGAACCCTAATTTTTTTCTTATTTTCTTTATTAGTGATTACTTGTGCCTCAAGGAAGTAAATTTTCTGCAGTGCTGTTATGGACAAGTACAAAATAAATAGATCCGAAATGCCATTCGGAAAAATGAGCAAAATCAACATCCAGAAAGGTAAAAATATTGATCCGTCGATAATTTAATAAGAGTCATAACTTTTTCTACAGTACTAACTGATTTTACCCTATACAGGTTTCGAAGCATTATCCGACATACACGCCGTGCTAAATGATGAAAGTTGTGATCTTTCTGTTAAAGAAGCTTTGCTTGTCAATGCAAGCAATAAGTTTTTCACCTTGATTCCTTCTACAAACCCACATGTTATTAAGGATGAAGATGACTTGCGGTCCAAGGTACCCAATCGATCTACTTAACTACTAAGTTTCATATTCTATTTAAACAACTGAACTTCTGTTTCTGCAGGTGATAATGTTAGAAGCACTTGAGAACATTGAAATTGCTTCTACACTAGTTGGATTCGATTCTGAAACTGCGGAATCACTTGATGAGAAGTATAAGAAGCTACATTGTGAAATTATGCCTCTACCTCATGATAGTGAAGATTATCAAATGATTGAAGAGTATCTCCGTAAAACACATGCCCCGAATCATACGGTTAGTGACACTACGCCCAGCTAAGTGATCATACGATTATATATAGAACCGAATGTGATTTCGGTTATTTGTATAGAACTGGTCACTTGAATTGGAGGAAGTTTTCACAATTGAGAGAGAAGGGGAATCTGATAGGTTTGCTCCTAGCAAGAATCTCAACAACCGAATGCTTTTATGGCACGGTAAGACTTCGTGTACTCATTAAATCGATGAAAATGTCATTTTCCGGTGTTTGAGTAATGAATTTGCGGTGACAACTATCTTGTGTTCTTCAGGTTCGTCGGTGACTAATTTTGTTGGTATACTTAGCCAAGGACTTCGAATAGCTCCTCCGGAAGCTCCATCGGCTGGCTACACGGTAATTTGTCTGCCTGTCTGTATACCCGTCTGTCGTGTCCGATTGACTAATGATGTTGTTGTGATATGCAGTTCGGAAAAGGGATTTATTTTGCCGATATGGTAAGTAAAAGTGCACAATATTGCCATACAAGCAGAACAAGTCCTGTTGGTCTAATGCTTCTAAGTGAAGTTGCTCTTGGTGAGCCATATGAGCTCACTAGAGGAGAGGTAAATACATTTTTCGGTTAAGAACCAAAAAAACAGTACTAAATATGTTGCGAATCACTGTCCCACATTTAAAATGTTGATATTCGGCGTCTCATCTATCAGATATATTGTTGTCCACTTTTGTTTGACTAGTTTTGACGTTAAATTGGCCTTTTATGCAATAAAAACATGTTATTCACTGTTCTTAAGTATCAGATTTGTTGCTCATGAGTTAGACTTATTTGAGACTTAAAAAACATCTTTAGTTGAGCAATCTAATAGTTGAGACACCGAATTATACATTTTAAATATGGGACAGCTAGCAACATGGTCTATAGTTGGGACTCTGTGTTTAGGATGCATGGTAAGTTTTTGAAATTTTGCAGTGTCTAAAGACATGTTTTTTCTTGTATTTGTTACTTAGTATATGTCGGAACCTCCCGAAGGAAAGCAGTCGACTAAAGGAATGGGAAATATGAAACCGAACGAGATCGAATACGTGAAGTGGAACGACGACGTTATTGTCCCATGCGGAAAACCGATCCGGTCGAATGTCGGCTGTATTTCTAGCTTGCGTTACAATGAATACATTGTCTATGATACCGCCCAAGTAAGTTCGGTTTCTTACGATACGTTTATTTGCACAAATACATAAGGAATATGAATTCGAAATTTGAATATAGAAGCAATGAATAAACGATTTGATTTGATTTCTTGTGTAGGTAAAGATGCAGTTTTTGTTGAAGGTTAGGTTTCGTCACAAGTGGTAAAGATCTTGATTTGAGCGACTGAAATATTCCATCGGTAAAGTTAGTAGAATTATTACTGATTTTAGCTATCTTTTATTGTTACCATATTTCTTGAAATTTGTAAATAATTTGTGTTGGTTGTGTTGTGTTGTTTATGTATTTGTTATAATGAGATTGATGTGTAATGAAATTTTAATGAGTTAATTGGTCTAATGGTACCTTCGCGTTGTAATAAAATGATACATATATGGTGTTATATATCCAATGATACTTTAATTTGTGTAATTAACATTTAATTTGAATAAGAAAAGAACCTTTATGTAACATAAATAACCTTTAATATTAAGTTGTAATTAACATTTAGTTACGTTTCTATACATAAATTTATTTTGAAAAACAATTAATGCTGCATAATTAAGAACAAAATATAATTAATAAAAAAATGTTATGCCAAGAAACAAAACCAAATAACGTTTGTTAGCAACATTGTAACATAAAACATTATAGACATTGGTTTTTTTTTTTTTTTTTGTTAATGAATAATAACGTCATTTTACCTATAAAATGGAGTCATATCTCTTTACCATCACAAAACATTCACCAAAAAAGAACAAAAAAATGGCTTCGCTTCAACAATCATCGTTCGTCTTCTTCATTCTTACAATCACATTCTTCTTCCTCGCTTCTCCGGCGTTGTGTAAACCCGAAAACGAAACCCTAATCGAGAAAATTTGTCGCAACAAGCAAGTGGAGGACTATGAGTTCTGCAAGAAAACCTTCCACAACCAAATTACATGTCCTTCGGTAAACATTCAGGGTCTCACTAAGATCACCATACGACATACATACAACATAGCCAACTTTGTCTTCACCAACATCTTAAACTTGCTCCAACATAAAACTGACCATTCGACTAAGAAAGATCTTGAGAAGTGCAGAGATGCGTACGATGTTGTGATCTTGCAGTTCGAGTTGGCCGCATGTAAGTATATATACATATATCGGTGTAAAATTTATTACCAACTAAAAGATATATATCGTCGTTAATACGACAAAAATTAATTTTCAATCAATAAAAACCTTTTTTTTACCGAGGAATACATTTTTCGTGGTAATAATTTATTTTTTCGAAGATTTTTTTTTTCCGTAACCACCTGCAAATAAATTTATTTTCGTCAGTAATTCTTATATCTCAAATAGTACGATCAAATTATTTTTACTTGTTGTATTATTATTAAATTACCAAAAAGTTGTGCAAACTTTGCATACGTTACAAAAGAAATACATTACTCAAACCTTGATTTTCCGAAATTTGTTACATACATATATACTTTCATTTACCTAAAAATGAACGGAAATTGACATCGCGTCACACATGAGTAATTTTTCAGAATAAAAAAAAAATGAAAGAAATGTGGTAAATAAAAAATAATCCATGCCAAGGGAAGATTGGTAGCTTTTAGTCGGGGGTATTTCGGTCATTTAATTTGAAAAATCAGCCAATGTAATTTTTCGTTCATTTTTAACGATTAAATGAACATAGATTGGTTCATGTCTCACCTCTGAAATTACAGGTTTCAAAATTCGAAAAAAAAAATCAATATATGGATAATTTTTTTATATAGTTAGGATAAACTTTGGGAATGATTAGAATTTATGTTTTACTCGATTAACGTGTTTAAACTAGTTTTGAGAAATCATGTTAGAAAGTATCATAAACTTAGTTCGAACGATTTAATGATATTTTTTTTATAATTATTTTAATTTTCTGAATTAGCGTTTATCATTAAGCATACAGATTATTCAATCAGACTTCAATTCCAAAAAATATATATATATATATATAAATATGTATTAGCTGATGTATTATTTTGTTTATTTTTCAACAGTATTGTTCGAGAAACACGAGTACAAAGATGCTTTTGATGCTGAGAGGGAAACAGTATTGGCTTTAGAGGAGTGCAAGGCCGATATCAAAATACCCAAACACCCGAATAGCCCGCTCATCGAGGCTAACAAGCATACGAGGACACTCATTGCCATGTCTTTAGCTGCTTTGAAACTTCTTTTGCGAACTAACTAATTATGCTAATCACTATGATTATAAACTGAAAACCCTAGATGTATCTACTTAATTAGAGGCTTTCTTATCAATAAAAATAGTGTGTTTGGTATAATCTACTTGTATTGGTATTAATAAGGGTGAAACTAGTTCGGACAGATCGGTTTTTTTAGCTATTACGGATGGGGTCCGGCTTTTTCGATCCATAATTTTTTTAACAAAAAATCCTTATAGAAAAAAAACTGCGTCCATGTTGTGTATTGTTTTACGGTTTGGTTTTTGGTTTGAAAATAATAATCAATTTTAATATACTACCAATTTTTACAAATATACCACATTAAAGTAACTGTAAATACAATTATGTAGACTAACAAAAAAAGTTTCATACTACTCATACTTATAAAATAAAATATATTCAAAGTTTCAAAATAAATAAAAAAAAAAAAAGAAATCTAAAACTCTGGTGAATTAAACGTAAAAAATAATTAATATAATTATCACTAATAAATAAAGATGAAATTACTAATAATAATAGTAATAATAATAATAATTAGAAAGAGAAAATATTTGATTCCTCTACAAAAACTCTTAATTATCTTAATATATATATATATATATATATATATATATATATATATATATAATATAATATAATATAAATATATCATAATATATTATAATATTGAATAACATCGGTTTGGTTCGTTTTTCAAAGCATGAGAAAAGACTCGAAAAACTGAAAAACACTTAAATAATCCAACCACATACCGAACGGTCTATTTACGGTTATGTTTTTTGAACTGTTCGGTTCAATTTTTGGCGGTGTTTCGGTCCTACCAGATTTTGCTTTCATCCCTAGGTGTGAAACATCATACTTAGCATTACTTCAAGGGAAGAAATTTACGAAATCGCAGACCTTGAGCTCTATTTATAGTCTCAAGGATACTAATCCGGATTAGGATTATACTAACCTGGGATAGTGCTTATTCACAGATAAGACAGGTTTATATTATGTTTGGCATCGGAGGGATCCACAATGTTTTAGTGGGGTCCGCGTATCTTTCATGCGGGTATTGACGTTTCGAAGTGGCTTCCAAGGGCGTACCTCGGGTATATAGTCATAAGAGAGTCGGGGTCCGAGCGATTGAAGCGCTCGGACCCTTTTTGTGTTTGGCGCGTATGGTCCATCCGGACTAGTCGTGGTCTAGATGGATTTTCTCCCATCTGGATTAGTCGTGGTCTAGATGGATTTTCTCCCATCTGGACCGCTTTTTGCGCGAGGGGTGAGTTCCTTCAGGTTGTTTTTAGGTCCTTGATTGATCGGTGTCAATGTTTCGGTTTGTAACCGTGCGTAAGATCGACGTAGCGACTAAGTCGAGCCTAAGGGAGTTCAAAGTTGGAGTGTATCTATCACTCCCCCCGAGTCAAATAATGTTTTTACATTTGCTTGACTATATTTTGTAATGGGATGAACACCCAATTGAGCTCATGAACTCTTTTTACATTTTTTACGATCCCGACATTTGTTGATGCGCCCCCCCCCCCCCCCCCCCCCCCTTATCCAAGGGTTAAGATTGAGTGATTTGGGTAAAACCGTACCTCTCCCCCTTATAAAAACGAGAGGCTTATCTCATTTTTAGTAACCTCCATTTTGAAAGCTCTCGCATTTGTCTCAAAAACTCATTTCTTAGTAGAGAAGAAAGGAATTTATCCATACTTTATTTCTTTCTTGGAGTGCAAACATTAGCCATAATTTAGTAGAGAAACCAACTTGGTGATTCAAACCGGTCCGATTTCGGCTCGGTTTCTTGGTGTGAGCTAAGGGCGGTCCGTGGCGGCACACGGTGATATCGGCGGGCGGGATCTTCTCTTGGAGACGGCTGGGAGCGGCGACGATATCCGAGCGGGAGGGCGACCGGCGGCGTGCAGCTACGCTCGGCTGGGAGCGGCGGCGACTCCAGCGATTGGAAGGTTCTGGTGGTGGCGGTAGCGGCGGGGAGCGACGAACTTAGATTTTTTAACCGGGTTGGTTTTTTAGACCGAGTTGAATCAGTTTGCTCGAGTGGTGACTTGATTTCGGTACCAATTTCGAATTCTTCCAAGGTTCAGTTTTTTCCTTTGTGTTTGCATTTGTTTCCTATCTTTCCTTGTCATAGAATTGAAACTTCCCATGCATTGTTACTTTGAATTATTTGAAATCTTTAAATGTGAGATAAAGGATTACCTTTTATGTTTATCGTGGGAATTTCCCGGGTGAAGGCTTTATTTTTCTGGGGTTGACGGTATGGTTGCTCTTTAGTGATTGACCTTTGCGTTGATCATTGTTTTTTACAACATGTAACCATGAAGTTGTATATATATATATTGTTGGGAACTAGATATCGGGGTGTCCAGATGTCAACACGAATGTCAATCCACGGGTGTGATTTCTATCCAACGATTCGTTTTCCTTCGCTCTTCTCGTAATATGTTCCTTCAAGAACTTGCACGAAGGGTAAGTCGGGGTGGATCCGGCGAACCCTCTTCGAGGCTTAAATAAGTACAGTGTTTCTAGAGAGAGAAACTATAAAGAGAAGGCAGAGCTCTAATGTGCAAAAGTTCATAATGTGTATAATGAGAAATATTGAGGGGGATTAAGGCGACTAATGACGTCATGAATCCCTAAGTGTGTTTTATTAGTAGCTAACGAAGGGTTTAAATCATTATAAACATGAGAGAGTTCGTAGTGTTGTGTAGGGGTCGCGCGTGTGATGTTGACGGGTCTTCCAGAGGTGTGATCCGGACGACAATCATTCGAACGTCGCATACACCCCTTGGTCGGACGTGTTGATCACTCGGAGAAGTGCCGGGGTCGGACTAGTCCTATCCTAGTATGCTAAAATAGGACTAGCTGGTCCGATCTCGGCAAGCTGAGATCGGACCAGTTACGGTCCAAGTGTGTGTTTTTTCCTGTCCGGGCTGTTTTCTTCCGCGGGTGGTGTGTTCTAGTCAATGTTTCGATTTGCAATCGTGTGTGGGTTATCGTGGAAATTAAATCTGAACGGGTTCAAATTGGCTGTATATCCATCATTTGCCCCCGAGTCAAACAATGGTCTTACCCTTGACTGACTCTATTTTACGATGGGACGAGATACTCAATTTGAATCAATTGTTTACCTCTTGACGAGTTTACCATATATCCTTTTGCGTGACACAGCGCTCCATTTTTTGTCTGAAAAACAGATGTTAGTACAAACATGGGACAATCGTGCGAATATCCGAGGAACGTGGGTATGAAAATAATTATTTTATCAAATGTGTTAGATAAAAATCGTGAACTTGGATACATGCGTGGTGCAATTAGGATCATGGATGAACAAATGCCAAGTCCGTGCGAGCGTAATCATGGAGATGTATGTATAAAAAAATTTCATGTGTAAAGATATGCTAATCATGTATGAAAATTTTAAGTACTAGATGCATGATATATGTGCATGGAAATGTTAACATGAGTGTATATATGGTAAATATAGTTAGAAAAAAAAAGGGGAAATCGTCATTTTTACCTCAACCGTTATATCTTTCCTTTTCTTAAAATTGACGGTGAGGATTGGGAGGCTTTAGAAACCCTAACTCATTTTGTTATAAAATGGGGAAGATGATTACCTCGTTTTCCTAGCCGCCATCATTCTTTCTTTCCTTCATTTTCCCCTTGGTGATTGAGTAGCCTACGATTCGGCTTTCTTTGAGGCATACCAGATTTTTGCATCACGGTGGCGGTCAGGAGGTGGTTGGTTGGTTTAACGATGGGATTTTGTTGATGACAACGGTGGTCATACGGGGGCTACTCCGTTCCGATGCCGAGGCCTACTGCGAGTCGGGTGGTGAATTTTGGAAGGTCTGGCTCTTTCGTTTTTTTGTTTATCTTTGGTTCTTATTCTTACTATGTGTAGTTATCATTTGAGATAGTGACGTTGGAAACTCAAAACCCACGTCACTATCCTTGGACATTGTAGGCCTTATTTCTTGGATAGTGACGTGGGTTTTGAGTTTTTTTAGACAAGTGTCTCCTATTTTGGGTATCCATTAAACCTTAAAGAATGAGTAAGCTTCTCTTCTTATCTTTTGTTCTTTCTAGAAGAGAGGCTTCATGTGTTGTATATACTCTATTAGATCCCACTTTCTATTGTACTTGTTTATTTTTGCTGGCGTTACGCCATGGCACACGCATGTCGATCAGTTCTTGTGTGAATGGGTGAGAAGCTTTGTCCCTCAAGTTGTGCATTACAGTGGCCTTTGATTCCTTCATCTTTCTTGTGATCATTTCTTCTATCTCCTCGGGGGTTAATGTCGTTGGAGGCGGATTGTAATCTTAAGGAGGCACGTCGAAACTCACATTCTGACTCACTGGGGGGTGATGTGTTTGGAATGATTGTTAGTAAGGGTTGTATGGATATTGCGGTTGATAGTACTGGTACTGTTAAGGAGGAGGAGATGGTGGTTGTCGCCTGGGAGGGAGTGGAGGCATTTGCTCTTCTTGAGTTGTGGTATGACTGCGTCATTGTAAGGGCATTGTAAGGGCATGGTGGTGTTGTTGAGGAGGAGGTGTATGTGGTTGTCTCCTTGATAGGGGTGGAGGCATTTCCTCATCATAAGCTGTGTATGACCTCGTCGTTGCAAGAGCGTGGTGGTGTTGTTGGGTTGGAGACACTGACAAGCCTCATTGATTTCTTATAGCCTCTCTATAGGCTAGCAAGTTGTCTTGAGCATATATGAATCCCGATTTTACTGGTTAACTTGGTGCAACTCTTTGGGGCTGCATGGGGTGAGGGGGCGCCTCGTAAGTGTGGGGGTTATACGAGTGAATTTTGTGGGATGGAATTCCATATGTTACCTCGTAGCAGGGTATTCCGTATTGTAATTCATGGGAGGGCATTCCATACTAGAATCTTTGAGGTGGTACATGGCCACGTGGTGGGACTTCTCTAATGGAATGCTGAGGGGCTAGAGGATTCGATGTTGTAGAAGATGCATTTGCGGGTAGCTGCGACGGTCTAGGTTGATTATTCAGATGAGGAGCTTGTTGAGTTGGGGGAATTGGTGGTCGAGTACGACTAGGTGGAGGGTCCTCTATTGCAGGAGGGTCTCACCTTGTTTGTTGAGTAGCTGTCATTGAGCGTGTAACAACCACGGATTTTGTGTTGAAATCTCATAAGACGGCGCCATTGTTGGATCACGTCATTCGGGACCCTCGTTGTTGTGCACTTTTTCTTGTATTCCTTCCCTCGATGACCTGCAAGAGGGGCAAACCAGGGTGTTACCGGTATACCCGCTATGATGCTTAAGTAAGTCTCAAGTTATAGAGAGAGAAAGTAGTATCTTAGTAAGAGAAGTGAATTAACTTTGAAATGAATGACCTTGAGCTCTATTTATAGAGTCTCAATGATACTAATCCGGCTAAGGATTGTACTAACCTGCGATAGTTCTTATTGGCAGATAAGACAGGTTTATATCATGTTTGACATTGGAGGGGTCCACAGTGTTTTAGTGGGGTCCGCGTATCTTTCATGCGGGTATTAAAGTTTCGAAGTGGCCTCCAAGGGCAAACCCCGGGTATATGGTCAATCGGGGGTCGGGGTCTGAGCGTTTGAAGCGCTCAGACCCTTTTCGTGTCCGGACAAGTATGGTCCATCCGATATAGTCGATGGATTTACTCTCATCCAGACCGCTTTTTGCCCAGAGGGTGAGATCCTTCGGTTCAACTTTAGGGTCTATTTATTGAGGTTACTGTCTTATATGCTTTGCTGAATTGGCCAGTCTTGGTTGATTATCGCTGAAAATAAGTGTTAAATGGCGGATCTTATTTTATAGGTAGTAAAATCATAGGCATTAGGCATTCTGAGCTGGAAGGAGGCAAGCAAATGAAGGAAGGCATTGAAGGGAGATGGTGTTGGCAAGAATCTCTTCTCCAAGGCTGGTATTTAGCCACAACACAACCATACCATTTGATCCTTCCGTAACCATGCTTCATACCCACACATGATCATGTCTGTCAAGTCGCGCGTTGCTTTTTACCACATCGTTAAAGTTCTTTTTCGATGATCTTCTTGATGTTCTTGTTTGCGGCCTCTACCGCACCATTCATTTAAGGGCTGATCGAGCGCTCTTGCGCCGAAGATGAAAGAGATTTTATACATGAATATGCATTTATTACATATATGATAAGCTCTAAATTCATTATTTTTTTTAATTTTACAGGTGGTAAGAGTCACTCTGTGGAAAAAAGATGCATTATCAAGATGATTGTCACTTTTTTTTAAGTCAATGTTTTATTTCTTAAGTTGTGAAAATATTGTACTTAGTTTATTAATAAATAATTGGTTATGCTTATTTTTTTTCTATAAAATAAGTGTTTTTATTAAAATAATACTTAAATTGTAAAATATAATTGAATTGTTAGACTCATAAAGCATCATTAGTATCAACAATTAATATACATATAATATATGATTGTAGTTAAATAACTGTATTAAAATTAACTTTGTCTATTACTAATGATTCTAAATATATTTTAGTTTAGTAGTTACTAAAACCGACTTTTTTGGAGCCACAAATGCACTACTAAATGTTTTAAATAGATTTTAAATTATTAGTTATTAATTCCGACTAATTTGGAACCACAAATGCAATACTAAAGAATCTAAACATATTTTAAATTGGTAGTTACTAAATCCGAATTTTTTGGAACCAAATATCCAATACTATAGGGCTGAGCAGAAAAACCCGAAAGCCCGAAAGCCCGAAAAACCCGTCCCGAGCCCGTCCCGAAAAGCCCGGTCCCGAATAGACCCGAGCCCGAGCGGGCGGGACTTTTTTTTTCAATTCGGGCTCGGGCTCGGGCTCGGGCTTTTGTGCCAAAATCCCGAAAAGCCCGAGCCCGTCCCGAATTTTTTTTAATACTATATAAATATATATAATTATATATATTCCCCACTAACTATAGTTAGTATCTAACCATCTTCCTCCATATTCGTTTTTTTTTTTTTTTTTTTTCAGATTTTTTGTTAAAATTCGGGCTAGCCCGAGCCCGAGTCCCGAAGTCCCGGCTCGGGCGGGCCATTTTCTTCATTTTCGGGCTCGGGCTCGGGCTAAAAATTAGTGTCCCGAAAATTTCGGGCTCGGGCTCGGGCTCAGGTAAAAGCCCGCCCGTCCCGGCCCGAGCTCACCCCTACAATACTACATGTTCTAAATAGATTTTAAATTGGTATTTACTAAACTCAACTTTTTTAGAATTAAAAATTGCAATACTAAAGGCTATGAATAGGTTTTAAATTAATAGTTACTAAATCCGACTTTTTTGGAGCTACAATTGCAAAACTAAATACTCTAAATAGAGTTTAAATGCTCATTACTAAATGTCACTATTTTTAAATCATAAATATATTAGTAAATATATATATTTGAATTGAGATGGGTGATACTAAAGGTAAGATGAATCCCATTCGGAGTGCACAAAAATTTTCGTTGTGTAAATTTACACACCAATTCAAATCCACTCCGATTACACAAAAAAAAAAATCGTTGTGCACGTTTTACACACAAAAAATTCGGTGTGCAATCTTGCGTACCATTTACCATGTCTAAAATCCACACTGTTTTTTTTTTGTGTGGAATCGGTGTGTACAAGTTGTTTACATACCAATTCCACACCAATTTGGCCATGTGGAATTAAGGATTTTCTTGTAGTGGAATGACATTGAGCTCTATTTATAGAGTCTCAACTGTCAAGGATGCTAATCCGAATAAGGATTGTACTAACCTGGGATAGTGCTTATTCGCGGATAAGACAGGTTTATATCCAATTTGGTATCGAAGGGGTCCACAGTGTTTTAGTGGGGCCCGCGTATCTTTCATGCGGGTATTAACGTTTGGAAGTGGTATCCATGGGCAAACCCCGGGTATATGGTCATCTAGGGGTCGGGGACCGAGCGTTTGAAATGCGCTCAGACTCTTTTCGTGTCCGGGCGCGTATGGTCCATCCGGTATAGTCGTGGTCCGGATGGATTTACTCTCGTCCAGACCGCTTTTTGCCCGAGGGGTGAGATTCTTCGGGTCATTTTTAGGTCTTTGGTCGATCGGTGTAAATGTTTCAGTTTATAACCGTGCGTAAGGTCGACGTGGCGATTAAGTAGAACCTAAGTGAGTTCAAATTGGGTGTGTATCCATCAAATATCTATATCTCTAGCAAGCGTTACAATTAGTACATTGTCTATGATGCCACCCAATTAGTAAGTTCAAGTTTTTCATATAAGATTCATGCGTATTCGTTCCTTCTCTATATCATCTATGCAAAATCACTTTGATAGGAAAAAACCCGATGTAGCTACATAATTGTAAAGGATTGTGTTGGTTATGTTGTTGGTTGCATAATTGTTATTTATGTATGAGATAAAACGTCGGCAGAAGTTCATAGAAGGGTATGGTATGGTACATACTACATATGGTATATGGTAAGGTCAGCAAATAAAACGGCAGTGTTGCATGGATGACATATAAGCAGATTGAACAATTTCCTAGAGTGACCACCACCTTGTTTTTAATTATAATTTTAGTAACAATAATGTGTTTTGGTCTTGATTATGTCATGGTGTGTGGGGTGAGTAAATTAAATTAAAGAAGCTTTGATTGTGTTTCAATAAAAGATGAGGTCACGATAAGGAGGAGGTTGAATACAAATACAAAAGACTTTTTTGTGTTTTTCTAGGGATTATGATATAATATATATATTAAAATAATTGGCTTTTTTTACGATTTTTTGCACCAATAATTATTATTATTATTTCATTTTTCTAAATTCTGGACGTAAATAGTTTCGATTTTTTTTTTTGAAAAAATACATGTGCACTTGTCAAATGTTCCAATTAGGACCTATAAGAGCACTTCCAAAGTAATTCATAATTTCTAGTGTTATGTTGTAAATTTACCATAGTAGGAGGTTCATATTACTGTCATTTATTGTTAGTTCATATTAGTAATAATTAAATAGAAAATTAATATTCTAATGCGAATTCCTAGTTTTAAAATGGGAGTTCATAATGTCAATATATTTACCATAGACGCAACTAGCTAGGTGTGACTAGAATTAGAGCATCCACAATTGTTTTTACATAATTTGTATTTTTTTTAAATTGTCATATATGATATTTATTTAAACTTTAAGTAATACTTAAAATTAACACACATATAAATAATATTTACTATCTAATAGTTTTACTTAAATTCATTAAATATATTTAATTTAGTAGGAAAATTATATAAATCTCAATATAAAAATGAAACTTATTACCGCATTGTAACATAATAATTCTATTTAATAAATTAGTACTGACGCAACAATTAAGAATTCACCATTATAAATAACTTTTTCATTTGTTCCGGTCAAGTTTAATTTTGTTTGTTTACTCTAACCAGAAAAGCTACGATACAGACAAAGCCCTCTCGGGTCAAAATAATAATTAGGGGTCCATGATATGAGTGTCGGTCTCTTTGACTGTTTGACATGACTAACTTTTCGTGAGCTTGATGTTTATACCCAAATCTATCATAATGTATAACAAGCACAAATCACTTTTGAAGGTATTTTTCTTTTCTAAACACGTAGAGAAATATGTGAAACCAAAGGCGAAATGCACAATACATCAATCTTCTTCTTAACTTGGGTGTAGCGATGAAACTCATCTAAAAATATCATCAATTGCGATTTTTATGTTATGAATCGTGATTATTCCACTTTTTTTAATTTAATTTATTATTCTTCATAAATATATATAACAGTACACTTTCTGTAAATAGTAGATCTAGCGATTATCAATATATTGCCAACCGTCATTTTTTGTGGACGTAAGTCGATTGACTAAATCACTAAAAATCTTTTCTTTTGCTTTTGTTCAATAATTGTATGAGAGTATTCGATAGTAGCGATTTCAGTTTCTGGAATATGCATATTGAAAACTATATGTACCAGCAATATCTCTACGAACCATTCTTTGGGGAAAAACCGAAGTACATGAGGAGCAGTAATGGAAGCTCAAGGATCGTCAACCCTAGTGTTGATCAAATTGTGTTTGTCCAAGAATGTGGCATTCAACATCGTCAAAAAAGAATCAACGATGAGTCTGTTGAAAACATTGGCTAACATTTACGAGTACGAGAAACCGTTGACGATGAACAAGGTATACTTGACGCGTAGATTGTTCAATTTGAAGATGTCTGAAGGTGGTCTGTTGCTGAACATATAAACGATTTTAACATGATTGTTTTACGACTGAGTTCAGTTGAGATTAATTTCGAAGATGAGGTCAACACTTTGATTTTATTGTCATCTCTACGCGAGTCGTGGGACGCTGTTGATTCTGCAATTAGTAGTTCGCGTTGATTTGAGAAGCTTAAGTTTGATGAAATCAGAGATGTTGTTCTCAGCAAAAGTATACACAAACGAGAAATCTGTGATTCATCGGGAAGTGCTATCAGTGACTACATAAGGAGGAGGAGTAGATCGAATAGTCCAAATCATAATGGACGATCTAAATAAAAAAAAATAGGGGAAAGTATCTAGGTAAACCAAATATAAAATGTTGAAATTGTGGAGAAAACTGTCATTTTTGAACTGTTATTTTTGAAATGATAGTGATTCTGTGGATTCAGAGAAGACATTGTGGAAGCTATAATCCTCAGTGTGGACAACCCAATTGAATCCTGGATTTTGGATTCTTGAGCATCATTTCATTGTTCTCCAAGCAATGAGTTGTTTCGAAGTTTTAATTCTAGAAATTTCGGAAATGTGTTTCATGCTTATAACAAGGTATTGGAGTTCGAAGGAAAGGGGAACGTCTACATTCATACTACAGCTGGAAATCAGTGTTCATTGGAATGTCAGGTACATTCCTGGTCTCAAGAAGAATATTATCTCGGTATGTCGATTGGATATGATAGGTTATGGAACAGAATTTTGGAAGATTTCTTGGATGATTAAGAAGGGTTTTATGGGGCGTAGCCAAAAATCTGGAACCTTATACGCTATATACGGGTCTATAAACGTGGTTGTTGTTCACGAGAGTACATCAAGTTCATGTATGTGGCACAACAAACTTGGACACGTGAGCAATAAATGGATGAATATGTTGGTGAAAAAATGAGCATTATATGGTCTAAAATATGTTGATATGGGAATATGTAAAGCTGTGTTATGGGAAATCAGCTTGATTTGTTACCACGCAAGTATCTTGATTTGTTTCCGTAGTATTAATCACATAAATCCTACATGTTTATGTTCATGTAGATCCAGAGAAGAGAGAAAAGCTTGATGGAAATTCTATGAAGTTTTATTTCATAAGCGATGGGTCTGAAAAGTTAGGCTACAGGTTTTGGGAGGACAAAAACAGAAAGATTATGAGACATTGTGATGTGGGCGAAGTCTCGAATTTGGGCGTGCAAGTACACTTTTCATGCGGAAACGGTGATATGAGAAAGACCCATAATATATTATGGGGTTTAACGTTTTTTGGCCAAATTCCTTCGTTTAGAGGGTCAAATTTGCAATTTTATGTTTCTTTCGGTCTTTTTTATACTTTGCAGGTTTTGTTTGGTACTTTAGTGTTAATTTCGGAATTTTAATAGGGCTAGGGTTTTCGTTTTCTTTATTTAAGACTCTCTTAGCCGTCACTTGCATTTAGTTTATTGATATATGAAAAAAAACTGAGGTTTTTCTCTACATGCGTCAATTCTTCGGTATTCTTCTGAATCAACGAATTTGTGCGCCTCTATCTAACAAATTCTCGGCATTCCCTTTCGAATCAACGAGTTTTTATCTCATCTATCCTCATCACGCTGCATCACATTGTGATGTGACATTTGATGAGACATATTGTACAAGGACATAGATCAGAATGTGTCAGAAATTCCAAAGCAAATGGGAGTTGATGTTGAGTTGGAGATAGAAGAAACTCAACCAACTCTGAACACTAATCTGAAGAACTGGAGGTAGACCTGAGAAGGTGTTGAGAAGATCATCCGGAACCATTAAGGCACTAGATGTGTATTTACCATCATTACATCATATGTTGTTAAATGATGAATTTTATCATGAGTCTTTTGATGAGGCTCTACAAGTGGATGATTCGATCAAGTGGGAGCAAACTATGAATGACGAGATGAGCTTACTTGAGAAGAATACTTGAGTGTTGACCGATTTACCTGCGGGGAAGAGTGCTTTATCGAACAAGTGGGTGTTCGTAGTAAAGACTTAAGCAGATGGCAAAAAAATATTCAAGGCTGGGTTAGTAGTTAAAGGTTACTTGCAAATGAAATATATTGATGATGCTGAATTTTTTCTCCTATTGTGAAATTAAGTTATGTCTGATTTATGTTGAGTGTAGTTGCATCACAGAATTTCTATATTGAGCATATGGATGAGAAAACAATGTTTTTACATGGAGATCTTGACAAGGAGATATATATGCAGCAACCAAAAGGATTTGTTGTTCTAGGCAAGAAACACATGGTGTGTAAGCTCAATATGAGTTAGTACGGACTGGAACTAGCACCTAGGCAGTGGTACAAGATTTTCACTTCTTCATGCGCAAGAACAACTTTCATATGAGTGAAAACACCAGTGTTTTTACTTTAAGAAATACATTAATTCTTATGTACTTCTGCTCTTGTATGTGGATGATATGTTTAATGCAGTAGCAAATATGAGAGATATTGATGATTTGAAGAAAAACTTGTCTTCACTATTTGAGATGAAAGATTAGGGTGCAGCGAAACATAATCTTGAGATGATAATTTTTCGGGATAGATCAACATGCACTTTAAATCTATCCCAGGAGCACTACATTTAGAATGTGCTGAACAGGTCCAATGTGAGTGGCGTTAAATCCAGGAACACTTCGTTGGAAAATCACATGAAACTGTCAAATGAGCAGTCATCCAAGATAGATGAGGAGCGATAGTAGATGAAACTTGGTCCATATGCATCTGTAGTTGGGAGCTTGATATATGTTATGCTCTACATGCGACCTGATTTAGCACATGTAGTAGGAGTTGCCATCATGTACATTTCAAACCGGGGAATAAACATTGAGAAACTGTAAAATGGCTTCTGAGATATAAGAGATACATCCAATACTTTTGTTATGACAATGCCAATGTGATACTACAAGGTTTTGTGGATGATGATCTTAGTGGAGACGTATACTCGAGTCATAGCACAACGTATACATCTATATTGTAGATTTAACAAGAGGTAGTTTGATGTCTAGGCTTCAGAAGTGCATTGCATTTTCATCTTTTGGAGTGAGTATGTGGAAATATCTGAAGTCGGGAAGGAGATGATATGGTTGTCAGATTATCTCGAAGAGTTAGGCTTGAAGCAGCGTAAGAATATTCTTTACACGGATAGCCAGAGTGCCACTACAGTTGGTTAAGAACCCAGTCTATTATTCAAAAACAGAGCACATCAAGAGACGATATCATTTCACTCGGAAGAAAGTGGAAGAAGGAGAGATGTGTTTAGAGAAGATAGAGGGTGCAAAGATTCCAGCAGACATGCTGACAAAATATGTTGATGTTGGGAAACTGAGGTTGTGCAGTACCTTGGTTGGTCTTCTGTAGTTGTTTATACAGATGTTGCGGTGAGGGGGAGATACTGATGTTGATGATAAATTTTCTTTTGAGAATGAAATTTACTTGTAAGATTAAATCAATATCCAAGTGGGAGAATTGTAAGGTTATGGATCCTGATTATTCATGTTTGACCTCAGCACTGAGGTCAACAGGGTTTTGGGGGTCTACACATATCGTGGTTTGACATCTCGAAATTTTTAGGATATAATTTATTACTCTCATCGGCTATTTAATTCAAGCTCTACTCGTATCCCATGTGTCTGGGTCGGTACATGGGCCAAACATTACCTATTTTTTAAACAGATCAACGAGACATAATGTTTTTAAGTTTTCGAATCTAATACATCAGAACTAAACCACGTAAGTGTAAATATTTTTAACTACTACACCAAGATGATCTCTATTTAGTGAGATCCGAACTCATTCACTAGCAACTCACTTGCCAATTTAATCAATCATGGGGTAGAACTATTTTTCAATCAGGTCCAAATAAAAAAGTATATTAAATAGAGAAGTGGCGTTCAATTAATTAATTAGCATCTCTTGACCAACATTGAATTGGTACTTAATGGATATGCATTATTTTACTCCTAGCTAGCAAAGGTACAAAAGGTAGATAACTATTTTTTATTTTTATTTTGAATGGCTTCCAACTGTTCCATAAGAGTATAATACTATATATATACTCTGAACCTATTTCATTACTTTTTTCCTTCTAAAAGGTGCATGCCTAATTAATTCCTCAACCTATTAACTAATAATATGCTTTAGGGTGTCTTGGGTGAAACTATTGAGTAAGTTAGTTTATACACTCAAATACACAAATGTGTGTTACAGAGAGTTACCTAAATTTGATTTAATTATTAAATTGTTATCGAAACTTTGATTTTTAAAAATTAGTTATCTAGACTTATAATTGCAGACTATCAAATTGTTCAATATTATAATATATGTTAAATTGGACATAATATCAACCATATGATGTCTTTTGATGTGTATTCTAGATTGATTCAGCGAGACATTTTTAGTTGAATACAATTGAAATATAGAATTAAAATAAGGTGGATGTCTAATTGAACATACAATTAAATGTATTTCGTTACCGTTCTTTTAAATTCTTAATGATTCTATTGTGGTTACATAAAAAAACAAAACCATGGTTTTTTAGAGAGAATAAGAATTTAACTATAAACAAATAATCAAATTATAAAAGTTAGAAGGACAAACATAATATTTTAAAGGAAAAAATCATAAATAATTAAATTTTTTAGAGTTGAAAATATATTATAAAAGTTAGAAGGACAAACATAATATTTTAAACATAACTGGTACTTACTTATTTTATGTCCAATCTATTAAAATTTAATTATTACTATATAATATAATTAAACCGATAGAGTTTCATCTCATAGTCGATTCGGTTCAGTCCGGTTAAATCAGCATTTCGCATTCGAAGGTTACCGGCAGGTGGCAGTTGTTGAAGGCAAAAGCGACAAAAGAGAGATGGAGTTTTCCCAGGTGCGGCGTTCGGCGGAAAAATAAGCAGCTTCCTCTATATTTTATTTATTTATTTATAGTCCCCACATCAAATCAAACTTACGTGCTAATCATAATTAATTATTTTATTTCCTAACCCGACCGTGTGAAATAATTAAATGAAATAATAATAAATAAACCACTAAACAAATCCCCTAAAATGGTCGGAATAATTATTAAATTGATATCTAAAATTTGTGGTAGAATTATTAATTGGATTTTAATACGAAGTTAGTTTAGCTTTACCAATTGTGCAATTAGCCAACATTCATTATATTTTTTTTTCTTTTGTTTTGGACGGAAGAAGTTACGCCCGAATCTATAACAATAACAAGATGAAAAAAAAATATCACAAATGTGCCCTTTAAATATGACTAACAAATTGTACTAAAAAATATTTCAGCTAGTATTTTCGTATATACTTCACTTAACAAAATGCATATAAAGCATACTTAAATTACCATGAATTTAAAGATCACATGTCACAAACAAGTGGAATATCTTTTAAAATAGACAAAAAAAAAAACAACAAATCTAACTATTTGCAGAGTTTAGCAATTTATTTAAAAAATAAAGTTTAACTAGCAATTTATCCTATCGATTATAGAAATTTTACCTAACAAATTCATAATTAACCATAGGGTTAGTGTAGGCCAAAAAAACCATAGGCTAGTAGCTAAATTGTTACCCGAACGTTAACTAATTTACGAATCGCTAACTAAATTTTATTTATTTATTTTTTTAAATTGGCTATACGAATTTTTAGTTTCATAACAAATTGCTAACTCTATTTTAATTCCTGATAAATTGGACAAAAAAGGAGCGTATTTTCGTCCGGAGGGAATGATGCGGCCGAGATTGATTAACTCTGCGATTTTCGAACCCAAACTTTCAAGTATCGGATTTTGGCGCACGAATGGAGTTTTTCATGCGAAAACGACATTCTAATCAAGTATCCATTGCTTTGCCAGGGTATCCAACAACCGGAGGACAAATTCCATCGTTTAGAGAGTTAAATTTACAGTGTGTTTTTTTTTAGTCTTTTTGCAACTTTTCAGTTTTGTTTGGACTTAACTGTTAATTTCAGATATATCTTAGAACTAAGGTTTTCGCTTTAGCTATTGAAACTCTGGTAGCTGAATTTTGCATACAGTTTTTTGGATTATTAATGAAAAATCGAGGTTTTTCTCAACATTGCGTCAATTCTTCGGTATTCTTCTTAATCAACGAATTCTCGCGCCTCGATCCAACAAATTCTCAGCATTCCCCTAAAATCAATGAGTTTTTGATCCTCTCCACTCTATCATGCTGCATCGTGGGGTCTTTCCATGTGTACCCAATATGGATTAAAAATAAATTGAAAGTATTATAACGAATTACCTTCAATTGGATGCTTAACTGGACTACAGTCCAATTCGACTTGTGTCTTTCGATTGAGCATCCAATTGAAAGTATTTTGTTGTAATACTTTCAGTTTATATTTCAATCCATATTGGGCACATAACATATGAAAAGACCCCGTGTGGCGGAAACATGCTTATTTTCTATCTAATTTAACATGAATTGAAACTAAGGTAACAAATTTGCTATAAAATTAAAAATTCAGATAGTCAAATTTAAAAAAATAAAATTCAGATAACGATTCGTAAATTAATGAAAGTAAGAGTAACAATTTGATTATTAAACCTTAACCAATATACAAATAATGTGAGTTGGTCCAACTCAATTCTTCTTATACAAGTATATATATATACATTATTATATTATATTATATTAAGCTCAAAGTACGCATAATCCATCACAAAGTGCCCCCTCAAAACCCTACACTCAAACCCACCTTGTCCCCCTCTTCTTCTTCTCCCCTTTATAACACACCTTCCCTTTCTCTTCTGCACCACTTCTCTATTCTGCTCGTGTGCTTTCTCTCTCTTCTTTCTCTCTCTCTCTAAAATGGCTTCATCTGGAAATGAGAGTGGTGCTGCAACTATTGGATCGTCGCCGTGCGGTGCATGCAAGTTCCTGAGGCGGAAGTGCGCCGCGGACTGCATATTCGCCCCATACTTCTGCTCGGAGCAGGGGCCGGCCCGGTTCGCCGCCATACACAAGGTGTTCGGAGCAAGCAACGTCTCCAAGCTTCTGCTACACGTCCCGGTTCAGGACCGCTGCGAGGCCGTCGTCACCATTGCGTACGAGGCTCAAGCTCGGATCAGAGACCCCGTTTACGGCTGCGTCGCCCACATTTTCTCTCTTCAGCAACAGGTATTGTATTTAATCCTACTAATTAACCAAAATTGTGTGAATTCAAAATTGTCTTGAAGAAAAACTCAATTTTTAAGTGATTACGCCGCATAATTTTATTTTTATAAACAACCCTTGTAGAATGTATAATGAAATACAAAATTTGTTTTTTCTAACTAAATTTTACTTTGACTTGCATGTCATTAATACGAATAAATATAGAAAAGAAAATTCACTAAATTTCTCTGCAGTCAGCAATAATTGGAAACATAACGTGAAAAATAGTTAATTTTTAGGTTAAAAAGAAGTTTAGGTACAACTTTGTATCCTTTTGTTTTTAGGTGTCCCAAGTTTAAATTGTTGTTATCAAGTGTGTCGGGTTTCGTTTCATAGTTTTTTTGGTTTTTCGTATGATTTTTGCTTTTAAATTTAACGGATTTGGGTATCAGTTTGTGTATATTTATGCCAATTAATTTAAATTAAACCTCAATTTAGCATAAGTTCTTCAATTTTACTATATATACACATGTACACACTAATTGACATAAATTAAAGGTAAACATAAATGTTATTTTCTTCTTTTCTATTTTTTGAATGCTGTTCTGTTAAATTTTATGGAGTTACTGGACCAAAATTCGTCAAATTTAACAGAAAAAACATAGAGAAAAAAAAATAACGAAAACGAAATACTGAACACATATTAGCAATTAAAAATAACTACAGTCAAACCTTAGTAGTTCTTGGCCAAAAAAAAAAAAAAACCTTAGTAGTTAGTATCTTTGAGTGAATTTTCTCTAGTAGGTAATAAAATAGAAAAAAATTTATTTTTCACTAAATCTCACAGAAATAAAAGGAAAAAAAACCACTGCATTTCTTATCATTCGCTAAAAAATAGAAACTTTTTTCATTATTTTCATAATAATATTCAAGAATAAAAACCATTGATTTGGTCTCGCATGGCTGACAATAACGGTTTGGATTATCAGGTGGCGTATTTGCAAGCGCAGTTGATGCAAGTGAAGGCTCAGATGGCCCAAAACCTAATCGAGACCAAGGCCATGCACAACCCATGGCCAGGCAGCTGCGGCAATATTCCGGCCACCGGCGGTGGAGCAGCAGCGGCGGTGCAGTTTCCGACCAACTTCATGAATTCCAATATCTCACCTCAAAGCTCGATCGAATCAGTGGAGCACAACGTAGATTCCATGAATAACATGCAGGAGATACAGAGCAGAGACCACCACCATGGCGGCCACCATGACTACTTCTTCTCTCACTACATTAATGGCGGCGGTGAAAACCTTCATCAATCCACAGCCATGGCCGCTGCTTTGTCCAAGAAGAGACCTCCGAGCTGTGACCTCAGCGAGCTCCAGGCTCTCGCTTTCGGAATGATGAAGCGCTGAAGAGATGGATTTAGGGCTAGCTAGCTAGGGTTTATGTTCATGCATCCAAGCCATAGATATATATAAAAACAAACATATGCGTCTCTCTGTAACGTTAACGTCCTTTTGAAAAGGCCATCATGAAATCCATACTATAATCATGTATATAAGAAACCCTAGCTATCTATATCGGTTTTAGTCGATTGTCTTAAAAGTAAAATTCGGCCAACAATGTCTTAAATAGGAAACCCTAATCTATGAAATAATTGAAAATAACAAATAAGTCTCGAATAAACTGAAAACTATAAAAAAAAACCGTAATAACATAAAAACGCAATTTTGACCCCTCAGATAATAGAATTTGGCCAAAAAGCAGCGCATAACACAGCAAGATGTGATGTTGGACCGGAACGTTTTTTCCGCCCCGAAAAACACTATTCACACGCTAAAATCCGAATGTTCGCCAGAAAAACACTATTCACGGCAGAAAATCTTCGAAACTACTCAGTTCCGCCTGCATCACAAGGTGGCCTATCTAAAATCAGGGACAAAATCTTTTTTTTTTTTTCTTTTTTTTAGGGGTCAAGAACTGAATTAGGGGCAACGAACTAGCATAAAAAATTCAAAGGCAAATGTAAGGTTTAATATGGTCAAATTGACAATAATTATAAATTTTAAAATAAAATTGCATATCACAAAAAGTTGATGTGGACAATTGTTCTCTCGTCCTATACTAAATTCGTCCATGGCTGAAACTCATGGTAGGATTGAAAATTCATTTCTTCGCAAACATCAGTTTAAAAAACAATGTTAAAGTTTATATAATACGAGCATATATCCAAAGGCCAAAGCCTTCGAATTTATAAAAAAAAAAACATGATTACTACGTTCTTTTTATTATTTCCTATGTATGTGAATGTGTGGTTTAACAGATGAATGCGTGGATTAATGTTTATATTGTTAATTAATACTCTAACTCGGAGTATCGGAGCGTGTGTATTACGTCATGTTAATAAGGTCAAGTGATTAGCTTAACTAATTATTATTATAAGAAGTGATTAAGTAATTAATTGATTGAATTAGATATAAGTTGATGGCAACAATAATAGAGGCACAACCCATGTGGGGAAAGCTAAACTAATGTTAATTAACACACTGTTGGGTTAGTTAATTAATTAATTAAACCTTTTCATCATGTCCTTATATACTAATAATATTCCTGTCAAGCTTATCTAGAAAGGTACACGTCCAGGTGATACAACATTAACAAATTATATATGTTCCATAAACTATAGAGAAAAAAGTTGCAAAATAAAATCAACTAGTATTTTGTATTTCAAATGAGCAACATTTTTCAAATATATATTTCCCTCTTATACAGGTAAATATTAATTCTTTATACAGGTAAATATTAATTCTATCAAGTATATGTATTATTTAAAAAAAAAAAAAACCGCTAGTAATGACAACCCTAGTCGATAGACAAACACATTAAGAACTATTCTTCGTTTTTTTAGGAAATATTTTTAATTATTAAATTAAATGAGGATACAAACTCATAACTCCAAAGTCAAACCATTTAAAATGGAAAAAAATCACATTAAATATATTTATTTTAATAAAAGAATATATTCTGCAGTCATTTTTTATTTTCGAAGAAAATAACAATGCTTTAATATAAAATTATTTACTGTTAACAATTAACATACATATTATAAATGAACCTATATATCTATAATAAAAGTACTTTAATTATAACTAGCTAACTAGGTTCTCTAGGCCTAGCTATATATAGCCTAATTAAATTCACATAACGAAGCAAAACTACATTAAAAAACAACATATGAATGATAGCTAGATTCAGTCACACGGCTTCTTAATTAAGGTTTAATAATTTTGAAGATTCTATTATTTCTTGACTTGGGATTGGAGAAAATTTGCAGAAGCTTAGCCAATATATGATTGCAATTAAAGTCTATCTATAAACTATACAAACCCTAGAAGGTCAGCATTTTCCATTTAGAAAGAGCTAGAGCCAGTTGTCATATACATATATATATAACAAATATATGTGTAAATTATATCCATAAACATACATATTTTTAATATATATATATTATTAAAAATATGTATGTTTATGTATATAATTTACATATATATTTTGTATTGTGGTAATGACTAATGAGTAGGTTCAACTAATGTTAATGGACACTTCATCACATAATAAATCATTACCTGGAAAGGGTATTGCATCCATATATACAGACAAAATGTCCCCTTAATTGAATGCATAATCCCTTTCATCATCATCACTAATTATATTGAACTTCATTTTTTGCAGCTTTTATCCAACCCAATGAGCAAACCAAGTTGCAATTTTGAAATTGGCAAATTAGCCAATTAGTGTGTAAGATATTTTTCTGATTAATTAAACTATGGGTTTTTTTTGCCACAATGAAATAATGGATTTGAATAACATTTTTAGCACATATTTAGTAGATCTAAAATTCTAATAAGCACCATAATTTGTAATGTAGAAACATTCCAAACTACCCTCGTACGTATATTTTCTTACAATAATGATTTAACTAAATTGTAGTCGACTGTAAATACGTTTAAATTGAATATTGTTATATATACATAAAATATAATTCATTTTTTCATCATTATTTAATAATTGTAATTTCGACATTTAGCAAAGTCCTAGTTTTTAATTGAATTGTTTTTGTACTGATTTTTGTCACCAATCTTGATGTTTCTTAATCACAATTATTAGAGTTCACAAATTTATCATTTCGCACAAAATAATTAAAAAGATTACTAGGATGAAATATATAGAAGAAAGATCATCTTTCTTTGGGTTTAATTCTTCTTACAAAACTAAACATGAATTTATTTATTTCGTCTTTTAACTCTTTGCATTATCTTTAGGGGTGAGCGGTTCCGGGTACCCTGTAATTTTAGGGTATTCCAGAACCAGATCAGTACTAAACGGTTCCTTACATTCATTACCCAGAACCGTACCGGGATCGTTTGGAACCGACCGGTTCCGGGTACCCGTTTAAGAATCGATATCAATTTTGCTATCTCAGGTTTTTTTTTATCTCGACCAATACTGTAACTTAGTACCATGGTGATGATGGGCTATTTGTAAGACTTTTTTTTTTTTCCATTTTTAATATTTACAAAAAAAAACAAAAAAAAAAAAACAATAAACATCATTAAACAATTCAACCATGGAACACTCGCATATATATAATATATATATACAAGACCCATCGAACAGACGAACACTTACAAGTGATAAATTGCCCACTTTCTTACTAACATTATTATTATTATTATTATTGTATATAATGATATATTAAATGGATCCGGTTCCGGGTATTTGGGTACCCGTCTATTTATTCCGGAACCGGACCCGAAAATACCGGTTCTTGAAATTTTATCCCAAAACTGTATCAGGACCATTTATATCTACCCGGAACCTACCCAAATGACCGGTTCTCGTCCGGTTTCGATTCCAATCGGGTAATTTGCTCACCCTAATTATCTCCCAAGCTTAATTGTGGTCAGAAACGTCGGCCGGAGGAAGATAAAACATTGCAAAATCGCCATCCCGCCGCTCGACTGAAACAAAATAATAATAATAATTGGGCCACCTATAAAATAATAATAATAATAATAATAATAATAATAATAATAAATGTATTCATTTTACTAAAGTTTTGGTCAAAGCCTAATGCTATACTTTTCGGTCATCGAGCCCATGACCATCCTTTCTTAATAAACTAGAGAAAGTCTTAGAGTGCCGCACGGGTAAATTTATTTAATCCGTCATCATTATATATTATCACATTTTGAACGATATATAATTGGAGGGACTATTTTAAATAGGGTGATGTTAGAATATGTGAAAAGAATTGTGAAATTTCAATAGAAAGCAATTCTAAGTCAACATAATAATGCATTACAACATTCTTTTTACACTTTATGAACAATTATATATCCATAACTTTACATGTGTTTTTTTTATGGTTTTCTATGAATTTTTCATTAAAATTTTACAGTTTAAAGATTTACTATTTTAAATAACGTGGGAATGGACTTATAATACGTAAGTGCATTGAATATTTTTTTTATTTTTTTTTTCAACGGGAAACTTTATCAAATAAGGAAATAATATCAATTCCGAATATAGTGTAATATTGCTTTTTGATATATGACGATTTGGGTATATGGTTTTCAAATATACTATTTTATAGTGCTATATGATCGACACCCTTAACTCATAAGTGTTCGTTGGTGCCATCGTTTATTTAAATAATCCTACAATATTTCAACATTTAATTTCTTAATTAATTATATTATTATTGGGGGAGGAAAATGTTTAGAAAGTTTGAGGATATTATGATTGGTTTCTTTTTTCTTATAATATCTCATTTCTTTATGGATATATATATATACTAGTTGATTCGCGCGTGCTTTTTGCACGCGCATGCTACTAAGTTTGCAATTATATACATTGTAGTAACAATACAAAAGTACATTAAAAAAATTTATGTTGGTAGTAAAAAAAAAGCATATAAACAAAATACAAAATATCGTAAAGAAGAGAAACAGGTTTTAGCTTGAACACCTATTCCTCAATAAGTTGAACATCACACCCAATAAATCGCCCATTTTTGTGGCCGTCTCAGTGGATTTTCGAATCCACGAGCTATGAAATGGAACATACAGCCATGTGCGAAGAATTTCGTTTTTCTGGTTTTCACAAGATTCTTTTCCCTTTCTTCTAACCATGATAGCATGTACAGAGTATATTTACATATCAGTAAGGTCCAAGATTTTTCCAAGTTAAAGTCCAAAATCTATACAGATCTTCATATCATGCATCATGAGTATACATGATATTACATCTCTAATCCGTATTTAAATTACGAAAGTTTAATATCTATCCTAGCCACCGGTTAAACAGAATGGATTTATAATATTAGGTTTTTTTTTTTTTGTTAAATAGAGAAAAGTATGTAAAACATGTAACATGTTTGAAAAAAATGGTTTTATGGACCAATTTTTTTTTTTTAAATGTACAACAAGCTTACAAAAGATGGTAAAATGACTATCGTCTACTTATTGTCACTAGTCTCATTAAGTGGACACGCGGGATCACGCTTTTAAAGAATAATAATAATAATAGTTATTATTATTATCTACATACACTCATTAATAATCATTGCTATGTATAAATTAATTTCTTGTTTTAATTATTATTATTTTTTTTCTACAAATATGTTCCACATATGTCCACTTAATGAGACTATTGATAACAAGTGGACAGTATGTCATTTTAACATCTTTTGCAAGCTTGTTGTATATTTTTAAAAAAAAAAAAATGGTCAATAGAAACATCTTTTTCAAACATGTTGTACGTTTTAAAACATATTAGTCCAATAAACCATCTTTTTCAAACATGTTGCATGTTTTACATAGTTTTCCCTATTAACTAACATATCTAACAAAGCTATTACTGCTGGACTTTGATTAGAAGTTACATCAATATATATCATCTTAAAACTTTTCTGATGTTCTCTCTTAGCCTAGATATGTACAACAAAACAATAGTCGTCCCCTTTTCTTGGGAAAGTGTTAACTTTAACCGACCTCAGTGTCTCGTTTGTTCCTGAAATGATCATCAGCTTCTGTGGCAAACGCATCAATAACACCATACTGATCGCAGTGCAGTCGCATCATGTCCCAGTCAAACAAATACTCAGTAGGAGACGTAGTTCATGCAGAGACAATACTCCGCACTCACAGGATGCCGAAATTTTCTAATAACTGCGAGAAACCATTTATTTACTAAAATGTCAAGAAGAAATATGTATTGTATTAGGCAACACTCACACCATGTAACCAAATTCAATAACTTTAATCATAGTCGCCCCATCTCCAAAAAACACATTGTTCATAAACTTGCAGTTAATCATCAACATGTTAATAGATAGAAATCTCCACAAAAGTGAGTCAAAGATACCCAAATGCAACCAAATATATATTGCTTTTACCTGTCTTTAGGTGGAAAAAAATTACAGCTACACTGAATCTTGCACGGTTAAATGTATGCAACACCACTAATGATAAAATATGAAATATACATACGATACATATTATCATTGATATATGTATGAACATATGTATGTATCTGTTCCAAAAAAAAGACCAAAGCAAAATATTTTGGAAACTTAGTGTACCTTGAATTCTTAGATGATGACACGTCGTTTTTTGTGGTGGTTGATTTGAAGCTCTCAGACCTCTTTGAAGATCACATTGGCTTATCCTAGCTAAGGGATTTCATGGAATCTTTTTAAGGTGTTTTTGCTAGTGAGTTGATGATTGACTATGGGATGCATTTTGATCTTCCTGGGGCCAACTCACCATCTGCAATCAAATCCTACTGTTTCGGGGTCCTGCAAAGTGCAATATAGTTAAAGAGATTCATTTAGCATAGGAAGAAATGGATGAGACAATACGGAACCACAACTACATTACAAGGTCCACAAAATCAGCCTAGTTTATACCAACTGATTGCAGAAGAATTAACTGAATTTTAACGAGACATTATTTTTCTAGTACTACCATTTTTAGATGAGCAAACGCACTGGCTAGTGAGAAAAAAAAAATTAGATTATATAAGTGGAATTGGCAATTCCAACTCATTAGTCATTACTTAAGAATTGTTTAAGTACCGCAATTATGGGTTGAAAGCTTGATTCCACATTGTATGGTATGTCTTGGTAGCAGTGAAGAGAAATAAACCAATAAATAAATCTTAAAGCAGAGCTGTATCAATGTCATCACTAACAATTACGTAGATTATGTGTTGTCATGACATATATTAGTAACCTCTGAGCACTAAAAGAATCTAGCAGCTTATCCACATCTCATTCCTTTAGTTGGTTTAGTTTTTTTTTATTAAACCAATAACAGAGAGATTCAAGAACATGAATAATCCGGACAAGAAACTACCATTGGAAATGTTCTAAGGTTGATATCTGGTCTTCAAGGTATTGCCAAAATCGACATTTCACTTAATGCATTAGAGTTGCAGCCTCTATGGCTTAGTTCAAACTATGTTAGCTAATACAAATACATATGTATTCATAGCCGTCTAGTTTAATCAGAACTTTATATTATTTTGTTATATTTAAAAAAACATGTTTTCGAATTAGAAACTTGAATAAAAAAAAAGACAAGATAATCATTAGGAAGAAAGCGTCTATGGGAAAGGTGTTCATCGAATTACTTGAGCAAACTAACATCCTCTTTCGAATTACTTGAGCAAACTAACATCCTCTTTGTAAAATTTAGGATGCAGAATACCATCTGAGAACAAACATAATATTGACAATGTGCAATCATCCATCACTATCCTCATATACGAACATTCCATTATGTATTTATTACATAATATGATATTAATGAAAAAAAAAAACTTTTATGATTAATGCAATAATAATAAATACTTGCTTCCATGATCATTCTAGTAATCAAAAGATAAGAGAAAAGAAATGATTTACCTTTAGGGATAAGGAGGCTTAGTGGATGATGCTCTTATCAATTTTCTACTGAGCAACAACAGAGCTCGAACAAACTGAGTGAACTGCTAGGGAAGCCGTTATTAAAGCAGCCACTAAAGCAACCAATAATGCCGAAAAAAAATAACTGCAAATTCACCAATCTCGTGCATCTGTACAATCAATTAACTGAAACCCAACTACTGCAGAACTGTAATTGGAATAAAACTATGGATTCATCCCAAAAATCGTCTTACACTGTTTCTGTCACCATCCTTTGATGTTCGTCGAAGTAAAACCCTCACAAAGAATTGAGTGGAGCAACTTGTGAAAGGGATCGACGAAATTTATCGACAATTATACCCATTGACCGACCGTGTCAGAGAGTTGATGCGTTGATTGTGATGACATCTTTCTTCTTCTTCTTCTTCATGATTTTCGCCATAAGAGGGATTTCTGCGGCTAATGGTGGGTTGGTGGCGAACGGAGAGGATCAGTGGACGTTGGCTAGCGGTGGACGGTGGGCAGCGACGTAAGGTGGGGGCGGACGGCGGATATAGTGAGATTGGGGATGAGTATTGAGATTTTGAGAAGTCACGACGGTGAGGGATCCCGATGGTAGAACGTCGTAGTGGGAAATTTGTGGTTGAGGTCGGCCTATCGGCAAACGGTGGTGTGCGGTGGGCGTTGGGGAGCGACGTCTGGTGAGGGCCGCTCTGTGGATGTACGGATTGGGGAGAGGGGTGGAGAGATTGTTTGAGAAGTCGGTCTACTTTTTTTTGTACGGTGTTTCTTTTTTGTGGTAAATTTTGATGAGGATGAAAAGCGAACCGGTTTGATGTGAAATTATTTATAAATCGAGCCAGAAATTGTACATTTTAAGGATAGGTGTCCTTTGGGGGTGAGGACCCTTCTCAAATTATATATTGGTAAAGTGATATAGTGTGTAATGTACAAATATATACTCACTTTTGAAGTGTAGCAATTTTCGTTGGCCAAAAAAAAGTGTAGCAATTTGGAGCTTTACTTTATGAGGATTTTTTTTATTAGGCTGTTATAGTTCAGTCTTTTACTTGTTATATTTCAGTAGTTATTGTTTGTATTCTAAAATAATCTTATTATCATTACTTCATACTTAGAAGTGTAACTAATATTATTTTTCCTAAGATTTAGTATTTAAGCAGAGGGATTTTCTAGAATTTTTCTATTATGTTTTGAGAGCACCATACTTTTGTTTTTTTTAATACTATGGTGGACTTAATTGTAACGTAACTAAAACTTTAAAAGTATGAAAAATTATGAATTTTTTTTAACTACACCTAAGATGTGTATCATACTATTAATAATATCAATTTTCCTATGGGTTTCACCTTAAGGGCAATAGAAAAATAAAAAAAATTAGTGGCAAAAGCATGGTGCTCCAAAAGTATTGTAGAAATGTCCGATTTTTTCTATCATGTGGAGCACTATGTTTGTAAATTTTTTTTTTACTACTAAGGTGGACTTAATTGTAACATATACAAAACTTTAAAAGTATGAACTTTTTTAACTACACCTAGTATTTGTATTATACTATTAATAATATCATTTTCCCTATAGAATTCACCATTAAGACAATAAAAAAATGTAGAACAAAGTTATCACAAGCATGGTGCTTGTAAAGTATAGTAGAAAGACCCTTAAGCAGATGAGAAAATAAGTGAATGAAATTTCTCATGAGAACCCGAACTTCGCTTCTGTTAATCGGCATTTATTTCCACTTGGATTTCGTTATTTCCGTGGTGGATCTGATAAGATACATACTTCATTTGTTGCATGTAGTGACTATTCGATTTCGATCTAAATTTCTTATCTTTTATCTAAGTTTTTTTTGAATCACATTTGCATAGATCTTCGCAATTTCATGAATTTGGTGATAGATCTATGTATTTCAATGGTAGAACTTTTATCTTGTTCTCATTATAAACTATTTTGGTGAATTATTTGGTCGATCTGAGTACATACTCTATAGATCTTGACATATTGTTATTATTTTCACGGTTTTGATTACGAGAAATGTATTGATTTCTGATTTGATGAATTCTTTTTGTAACAATCATAAACTTTTTGTCTTCCTCGATTTGCATAATCTCTTTCCTTCGCACTCTGTAATTTCATTTTCACAACATGACAGATCCATAGAAATCAAGCAATGATGGGATTCCTAAGGAGACTCCAAGCAATCAACAAAGAACTCTACTAATTAGACCCACTAACACATTTAACAAAACTCTAGAGAAATCAGCAATTGAAATCGAGAAAATCTGCTACGTATCTTTGAGTTTGTTGCTACTGTCTGGACTGGACTTAAACCGTTGATATTGAACGGCTGAACCTGTGTTTAAGGTGTTGAAGACTAAACCGACCGGTTCGGAACCCTAACAGAATTATCTAACTACTTACTTCAGCAATAAGTAACCTTCAACACTTTCCCTTAAACTGAACTCGATCACTTTAATTCAGTTCAACAACTCCGATCTTCGATTTTAACTCGACAAATGAACTTCTCTTCAATCCCTTGGTCAATATATCTGAAAATTGCTCCATGGTATTGCAGTAATCGACTTGAACTACTCTATCATTCGCCAAATCTCTAAAGAAAAACACTACATTTATGAGATTTTTCATTCCACAGGCTCATATAATGGCATTCTAGGAAGAATAACGATAAACCCATATGAGATTGTTCCTTCCACAACTCACCAAAAGCTAAAGTTTCCAACTCCCAATGGAATTGGCGAAGTACTAGGAGACCAACCGGTAGCGAGAAGATGTTATGCGAATTCAATGAGAAGAAAGTCACAACAAGGACCAGCATCGCAGCGATCGAAATACTAAGACGGGAAAAGAGAATGCAACTCTACTGGCGCGAAAGAAATGGAGTAAGATAAAAAAAAAATGGGGGAGCGAATGCCTACTTCGTTTGAGCAGAAATTTGAGTTGTAAGCTATTGAAGAACGAGAATATAAAGACCTTTTCAGGAATTTGAGACCCTCACGTGTGAAATGTTTTGGTGGCATGCATGGAATTATCAAAATGACTACATTGAGGGACTGGAAGGACAAGTTAGAACATGCTACATAAAGGGAGGAGGAAGATTTGCAAAACGATAGGGAAGTTGTCAAAAGAAAAGAGGAAGAAAGAGGAGCGTCAGGACTAGAAATGTGTTCACCCCGCTTAATACTGAAATCGAGAAGTTACACAGAGAGCGTCTGTGCTACATGTTGCCGCCGCCGACTGAAGAGGAACGGGCCTTCGTGGATGCAAATACCACAGATTGGTGCAACCATCACGAGATGTGGGGACACCAAACTGATGAATGCATGGTCCTACAAATTGAGATCGAAACTTTAATACGACAAGGAAGGCTACATGATTGCATAGAGCAACACAACAACTGTAACAAGTGAAGTACCACCCGCGATAAAGACATTTCAACATTCCTTTGTCCCGTATCCTCTTATTTTCGTTTAATAGCTAGAAATGAATTCCCTACGCGGAACAAGCACATAGTGCTTTTAGATTTCTTGTTTTCTAGGGTAACTACTTGAAGGAGATCAACGGACTCCATTTTGTAAATATCATGCATGACTAAGAAATGAAAGTTTTTTTGATGCAACCAGAATCAGAAAGCATATCATGAAGAAACACCACACTTTGGAAATTCACCAAGTAATGGCAATTCCATAAGGAAAAACATATTTATCAACGACTTCAACTTACGCCGACTATCTAATAGGTCACGAATGAACAGGTTGCATACAACATTCAAACTACTCTGGACTGATCACCCAGTAGTATCAATTATACCTACCTTACCAGGTAGAGGCAATCATACCGACCTTACCAAGTAAATGAAATTATACATACTTTGGAACAAAAACCAAGTAGATGAAACACTCTACTATGGAATAACCACCGAGTAGAATTATACATATTTTGGAACAAAAACCAAGTAGATGAAACACCCTACTATGGAATAACCACCAAGTAGAGGTAATTGCGCTTACTTCGGAAAAAACACCGGGTAGCAGCATCGTTATCTGACCTTGGAACAAACACCAGGTATAGATACTTATCACCCTACTATAAAATAATAAACAAGTAGAGGTAATTGCGTTTACCACGGAACAAATACCGGGAGCGGCGACAATATCATACAATTGGAACAAACACCAGGTAGTGATGATTTACCACAGATAGTTACGTCACATCGACCTCTGAACTATACCGATGAATAGGAAAGCCGCATTGCGACTTCTGACCTACACGCCAATACGCACCAAATTTGCAAGTCGCGTCTTGCCATAACGTTGGTTTGAACATATCGAGCGAACGACTAGAAAACACATTGGCACAGCGGCAAAGCCTACCATGTCGCGGCCCTACTTTGGAAAATCCAAGTAGCGATCATACAAATTCAAAATGCGTTCAAACTCGCAAGTCGCGTCTTGCTCCAACGTCATACCTTGGAAAACCAAGCGACGGTAAAACACACCAAATCTTGCAAGTCGCATCTTGCCAAAACGCTATCTTGATGCATCAAGTAAGCGGCTTTAAAACATACCAAACCTTGCAAGTCACGTCTAGCCATAAAGCTATCTTGAGGCATCAAGTAAGCGGCTTTAAAACGTACCAAACCTTGCAAGTCACGTCCAGCCATAAAGCTGTCTTGAGGCATCAAGTAAGCGACTTTAAAACGTACCAAACCTTGCAAGTCACGTCTAGCCATAAAGCTATCTTGAGGCATCAAGTAAGCGACTTTAAAACGTACCAAACCTTGCAAGTCGCGTCTAGCCGTAAAGCTATCTTGAGGCATCAAGTACGAATGGATTGTGTGAGATGGTTGTCGGCATCGGAGGGAGAACAGTGAAGCAGTACACTGAATGCAGTGGGAAAGTAGAAGTGCATCAGTTGCCAGTTGGGTCTGGGTGGCGACGATTAGATAAATGAGTGAGAGGGAGAAAGTGAGGGTTTCGATGGAAGGGGTAGATGCAAGCTTTCCGATGGCAACCGTGAGAGACGGGGAAAGCGAGGGGACATAAATTAGGAGCAGGGTGAATGGGTGGTGGTATAGCAAAGGGGTAGTTTAGGGTTTTCACAATGTTGGAACCAGCATAATTAAGAGGACTTTGCTTTTTATATAGAGTAATAGATATATAGATTAAAATCACTAGTTTCGTCATATGTTATGATTTAAATTAGATGGAGATATAGAATGCTTAGTGGCCGCAAAAAGTTTCGACCGTTTACAGATAGTATTTTGTACCCGAGTAACATTATGTGAGTGCTATGTGGAGGTGTCTTTAGGTTACTAATGCCGTGATGAGCAAGGAATTGTGACAACTTGATAAACTCTCCTCAACCATCGCTGTGCAATATACAGATTTGGTTGTTGAAGCGTTTTTCGACCATCGACTTGAACTTCACAAAGACATTATAGATATCGGGACTTGTTAAATATAATCAAGTATAATGCGTAAAGTGATCAACGAAAAAGTATGCTACTAGACAGATTCTCCATATCATTATACTTGTGATTTCAACTGAGATTTTTTTTTTGGCCAATTTTCCAAGTGAGATTAATAATAGTCTTATTGTATGAGTTTCTGCTAGAGTCTCATACTAATTATTTCGACATTATGATTCCATTGATAATGTGTTCAATGTTCTGGTTAAATTACAAACTCAATCAATCACCGGATTCTTTAGCTTCCTCAATAATACATACCACCGCGGACAAGAAAAATAACCCAATTCCATTTCATTGCTTGCTTGCAGTACAAGGTAACTATTGGCCCAAACCCTAATAGAAAGACTGTTACTAAGCACCTTGGTACATTAGACATCAAAACTCCAAAAAAAACTATGATTCATTTATCGATTTTAGATAACAGTTGGAATAGTACCAGTCACATTTTAATAGTAGCGTATTAGCATATTTCACATTTACTGAAACTAAGCAATCTTTAGAAATCCTAGGACGCCGTATTAACCTATCTTGTAATTCTTGAATCTTATGACCACCTTCATAAAAATCTTCATAAAAATCTCTATCTTTGTCCAACTTGCAATAGATGATAAATTCTTCCAAAACAAGAGCACTGTTAAGCAACAGATTAGAGCAGCATCAGATTTATCTCCAGGAACATAATAGTGAATCACGATCTTCTTGAGATGCGTCTTGAAACATAGAGGTATGGGACTCAGTTGCGGGCTTCTCACAGCATGACTAAGCTTCTGCACCAAGATTCATATGATTGTAAATATTTTAGATTTTGAATCAAATCCTCTAGGTTGTATTTTAATAATAGAAAACATAAGAATAGAAAATTACCCCAATATTAAGACATTCCAAATGTGGACATCTTTCATATATCTTCATCAAGGCCAAACTATCTATATTAATCTCCTCCTTATAAACTCGTATGTCAAGTCGAGTCAAATAATCGAATATTGGATCTGTGTCTAGAAGCTCAGGAGAGTTTTGAAGGCCCTGCACAAAGTTCCACATACACATTTTAGAATATTGCAACTATATGTAGGCTAACTACTTGTCCCAAAAAACACTTTAGCTAGAAAAAACTTCAAACCCTTATATACAGACCTCAAGAAAATAGTCTGACAGGGCCAGATTCTGTGTCTTGGACAGACCCTTTAAGATCTCATAGAAATTGAGACCAGGATCCTCTATTATTTCTTCATTGACATAGAGTTCAACTTTGCTGAGTTGTGTCGAAGGAGAAGCGCAAATCCGATACTCCTTTCCGAGAATCCCGGTGTAACAGAAACACTTGAGATTGTCTCCAACAATATGTATTTCGGCGCTAAAATAATCATCGTAATCATGGTCAGAAATTTTCAAAACCCGGAGCTTCGGAGAATGCACGTGAATCGATTGAATGTACCAAAACGAGTCGACAATAATCAATTCTTCCAGCAGTGGAGAAGAAAGTAACTTCTCAGTTGATTCATCATCCTCTAATCTGACATCGCTAAGTGTCAAGTACTTCAAACGAGGAAGACAGATAACCGAAGAATGAACATTGAATGTAATGTTACCAAGGTCGAGCTTTACTAAAGATTGGCACCTAAATACAGAGCAATATGGTGTGTTTGTCATAGTGATGCCATTATATAAATCTTCAATAGTTGATAAAGTGAGCTCTTCAACATTATTGCCCTGAACTGCGTTTGTAATCCATGTTTTGATACAATTTACATTCTCTCTTTTCATGTAGCATTCGAGAGAAAACGATGTAAGAGGCACGGATTTGTCACGAAGATCCATTACTTTGTCTACAAAGTTGATGAACTCACTCTTACCAAAACGATACTTGGAGGTTTTGTCATTAAATTCAAGTCTAGTAAGGGATTTCCACAAGTGCTGTTGCCAACCTCTTAACAATAAACATGTTTTAACAAAGATAGAATGTGGATAAGGATTTCATCTGGTAAATCAGTGAGCTCAAGCTGGTGGCATTGTTCTTTGATTGCAGCCATCTACGAAATTAATTAACTGGAGAAGCAAACAATCTATAATTAAGATGAATATATATAATACATATAGAAGAAGAAACTTGAATGAAAAAAGAAACAGTGTCCAACCTCATTAGAATCAGACCACTTAAACCCTAAAATCTGATTCTATCTAGTCTAGAGATTAAATTACGTACCTGAAGCTTTCTTGCGTCAGTGACAATTTAAACTCGAACAAGAACAATAAAGAAGAAGAAGATGATGATAATGATGATGAATAACTAAATAATCTGGTGAAGAAAAGAAAGAGTTAATGACGGTTAAAGGAATGGATTTAGTTGTGTCTATTATATACTTACTAGCAGTGGCGGATCCAGAAGGTTCACAATGTGGTTACGTTATGCAAATTTTTTTTTTTTGAAAATTAACAACTTCTTTAAGTTTTTTTTTTTTTTGGTAAAAATACATGTTTTAAAATAATGAAAATTAGTACTTTCTTCAACTTCTTATTCAAAATTATCGTTAAATACTTTTCAAATGAACAATATTAACTAAGCACAAATAAATCGTACTTACTTGTGCAAATGTTACAATTTAGTCAAATTAGACTAGAACCATTTGTGAATCAATTAACTCTCAATCGAGTCAATACACTATTATAAAACTTATACAAGTTATTAGATCTTGATTTAGATATTTAGAAAAGTATTTGACTAATTTTGTAAGTTTAAAATGTATTTGACGACAAATTTGGATGAGTATCAATTACGATTGTTTTGAAATATGTTGTATATTTTAAAACATATTGGTACTAAAAACCATTTTTTCAAACATATTTTATGGTTTATATATTTGTTCTTATTGAACCTCATATTGTAATACATTAGGTTAGATTAAAATTTATAGTTATAACAAAAGAGTGATAAATAATAAAACGTACAAACATAGTATTTAAGTGAAAAGCTCCAAATTTAAAATTGATGAACTTTTTTCCGAATGGATTGAATAATGGTGTTACAAAATATTAATTACAAAACATATTTGACGACAAATTTGGACGAGTGATTGAAAAGAGTATCAATTATAATTGTTTTGAAACATGTGCGTTTTAAAACATATTGATACTAAAAATCATATTTTTCAAACATATTTTAAAGTTTATATATTTGTTCTTATTGAACCTCATATTATAATACATTAGGCTAGAGTAACTAAAATTTATAGTTTAACAAAAGAGTGATGATTAATAAAACGTACAAACATACTATTTAAGTGATACTATTTAAGTGAAAAGACCCAAATTTGATATTGATGAACATTTTTTCCGAATGAATAATAATAATGTTACAAAATAATAATGAAGTCTTACAAAATATTAACGAGGGCTCATCCTCTCACACTAAAATAATGTGGATCTTATAACAAAATAATGAGGATCGGGACATAATTTTCTTTAGGAATAAACCTAGGGTCTCAATAAAAATACTCGATAATGTGGTTACGTTCGTAACCACATTATCATGAAAGCATCCGCCACTGCTTACTAGATAGATAGAATTCGAGTTTTGCGCGAACATAAATAATTTTTTAATCATATATAATATTTATTGAGTCCATAAAGATAAAACTAATTCAATTTTTATAATATATGTATATATATATAACTAAATATATCTTTTTTACATTAAGTTTTTCTAATATCTAATATTAAAAGCGAATATCTGTATTTATTAATATAATGTTAATTAGTTCTCTTAAGCTTTAGTAATAATTTATGCGCATATTAAACGTGAGTTTGGGTAAAAAAAGACTGTTATTCCTTATGTAGAGAAATCAATTTATGTGACGATGTGGCATACATTACATTCATTATATTTAAGAAATATGTTACGTAAAAGTATGTGGATCCAACTTTTAAGGAATGCTATGTAAAACTATTACATTAAGTTTTTCTCCACTTAACATATATACGTTGGGCTCGCCTATATTTAATGCTATGTACTACCATTGTGTATATTTTTTATAATATTGAAATTCAGAGTCGCTTTGTAGTAACGTCGTTTGTTTTTATACTATGTTGATGATTTTTGAAGCGTCGTTGTGTTTTGATATATGTGACACTTTCAAGCGTCCAATAAATCTTAATGCTACTTTGTTTGGTGACGCTTCGACGTAGCGTCGATTGGTTTTGTAGGTTCACGACATTGTCAGTAAATTTTGATTTAGTTGATAATTTAAAGCATCACGAGAATCTTATTGCTACTTTGTTTAGGTGACGCTTCGACCTAGCGTTGAGTGACTTTGTAGTGTTGTGATGCTTTTCAAAGCGTTGTATATTCTGATTTAGTTGACATTTTGAAACGTTGCAAGAATCTCAACTCTTTTTATATTGACGCTTACAAGTCTCAATCCAATAATCCGATTTTTATAAATGTTACATAAATCTTATAACTATAATTATCACTATAAAATAAATGAATTTTTTTATTTTTTATTTTTAAATCATCGGATAAATAAATATAATTATTAATATAATACATACATATTTTACATAGAAAGATATATATATATATATATATATATATATATAATATTTAAAAACTATAATAATTAATCAATATATAATACATATACATATTAATTAAAGAATCAAACATCTATATCTATATATCTAATAAGGGAACATGTGAGAGAGTGAAGCATTTTGGGTGTGCCACATCATCATTTTAAGTTATCCTAATCGTGACACGTCAGCAATGGTGGCAAATAATATGTTGACACATATTCTAAGATATAATAAAACTAAGCAAAAACAATTAATTACAATCTCTAACTTTATTTCATGTTCGAGCTATAATAAAACTAAGAAAAAACAAATAATTACAATCTCTATCTTTATTTCATGTTCGGTTGTAGAGACTTTTCAAATATTTTCAATGGTATATGGAAAGGTTTCTCCCTACACTAATTTCATTGGATGATGAACAAGTTTCTCATTCTATATAAATGCTTCTCTTGATTCACGTTCAAGACCAAACCAAACAAATATCGACTAACCGGGACAGACAACCCTAAAAAAGGCATCACTCTATTCACATCCATAAGCATAGAGAAGACGATTCCATATATACAGCGGATCGGTCGACGGTCGGAACGGAAAAAGAGATCTGTTAATCTCTAACTTGAATTACAGCGGTACCGATGAGATGTGAAGGAAAGCTAGATATGGCGCCGATTTTGGTTTCGGATGCTCTGACGAAATTGGAGTGGGTGTCGACGAAGTTGGATCTCACATGGATCAAATCGGGACCAGTTGGACGCGAGCCTTGATGGACAGAACATATGAACAATGATGGAATGTGAAGCGTCTCTGATTACTCCGGAAAGAATGAAGGAGATAAGGAAGGAGGTGGGAGTTTATTTATGATTGTGTATGGGGCTAGATAAATTAGGGTTAAACTAGAATACGGTTATGGTTTTTTTTTTTTTACCAATCTATCTGGTTATGGTTTTGGGTATTTAGATTACAAAGATTCTTAGCCTATCATAGTCGATATCATAGTAAGTATTAATAAAATTATAAGTTTTAAATTTCGATATATTAATGTAGATTATAATAATAGAATATATTTTTTTTGCAATGGATTATTATTAATATTATTACTGTTATTATTATTAATACTACTGTTATTTTTGTGTGGGTCGTTAAAAAATGAGAGCCGCATTTAACTTTTTTCGGTAGAAAGACCATTTCACTTTGTTTGGTTTTTAATGTTTAAGATATTAAGGTATTTTTTCCCAAAAATATTAAAGTATTTACTGCACGTAATCTCAATTTTTAAATTATTAAAACTTTAATTTTTTTTTTTATTTTCCTTCCCTCAATCATGCAATTTATGTATTCAACAAATTTGATCTAATTTACGTATTTAATGAATACCGAGGGAAAAAAAAACTAGAATCATTCATCTACGTTATCATAACCATTATTTCATTTAAAAAATAAACACACACACTTTATTCAATTTGCATTAATTTTTTTAAAAGCACTAAACTATTAGGTTTAATAGAAAATGAATTATAAGCTGCCTTCAAATTGGTAAATAAATATATATTTTTTATAAATAATATATGTCCATCTGAAAACAAAAATTATATTATTGAATGCAACTAACTCAAAACATAATTTCAACATTTTACATTACACAAATAAACAAGTACTGTTTAACGGGTCATCCCGCGCGTAGCGCGGGGTCAGCACCTAGTATATTATATAAAGGAGGAGGAAAGAGAGTAGAGTATTCTCATGCTGCCATGTCATCATTTTCACCACTCTTCTTTCTGCCACGTGTCTTCTCTAAAAGAATAAATGAAACTCTACAAGGCTTCCACATAAGCCTCTTCATCGAATCAACTTCCTCCACATCGACATTAAAACTCAACAAAACCTATATAATTGCTAGAAAAAAAAACGTATATATTTGCAATATAAAATCAAACAAACATTATGGTAATTATAATTTAATGTATTTTTTAAAAAATGCAATGACAAAGTGGTAAGCAATATTCGTTTTTTCTAAATCGGTTAGTTGGACCGTTCGAATAGGAGTCGACACTTTTGTCAGTTTGATGTCTAAATTCGGTTCTAACAAACTTTTTAAATGCATATTGTAATAACACTACGAGAGTGCAATTTCGTTAAAATTAAATAAAATGATTGCCAAAATAAAAAAAATTAAAATTTAACTGTCTTGAAATTTAGATTTTACGAATGTGGTGCTTAACCGTAATTCTTGAAAATTCATAATCATTAAATTATATATATTTAATTTAACAAAAGTTGTAGATATTTTTATTCTAAAATAAACATTTTAAAAAAATCTTATACTTTTCTTACTTTATTTTTTTTACGCGTGAATTTATCTTCCTTTAGTTGTACGTTATATTATATATTTTCATTTTAAAAAAATATATTATTGAATGTCCCGCGCGTAGCGCGGATCAGCACCTAGTATCTATATAAACTAATATAGCGACATGGTAAAAAAAATAACTAAAAAAGATTCATTAATAATATATTTTATTTATTAGTAGCTATTCTTTTAAAATAAATATTACTTATATTTTATAATTATAAGTTTGTTTACGTTTTTTTACAAATACATTGAGTGCGTCTATATATATTACCATCACTATATATATTTATTTTGATATAAAATTTATGTTTTAGATATACTTATACGTTATAGAATACTTCCCTCAAACTTATGACTACGTTTTCAAGATGAAGTATCTATAGTTAAATATTGCAATATTTTCTATAAAAAATGCGCAATTAAAGATATTTTCTTTTGTGCCAGCATGATTAAATTATATATGATTTGAAATCATTTGGGTATCTGAGTAAACATGGACTGACAAATTTCGGTTTTTCTAACATCATTTTAAAGTTTTGGTGCTTCCACACATTATTTTTCTTTAGCAATTATTTTATCTATTGTTTAATCCTTCAATTTTAAAAGCAGTATATTTTGTTTATATATTGTAAACAAATAAATAATTATTATTATAACTAAAGAAAATAAATAACCGTATCGGTTTTTCCTGCACTTGCTCCAATTCCGCTATTTATTTTTTAATTATAATAATAATAATTTGTTTATATAATAACTGGTTTAAAAATATTATATAGATTAACCAGTTCTATTAAGGGTAAAATCGGCTCTAACATTGTTAAATCCTTTACATTAACAGGTTTTTTTAAACAAAATGACGAAATTAAATAGTTAGTGTGAGTTTGAGAACCAAATCACGTGAAATTAGAGATCGATGACTAAATAGCGAAAATCATACAAGTTCGACCAAATCTTTTAAGAATTTTAGTCTAAAAAAAAAATTGGCCAATATAGTATATTAAAAAATGTTGGGTCAATAATCTGGGAGAGGTCTGAAGTTTGGGCAATGTGAATTTGAGAGGTCTGAAGTTTAAATTGGTGATAATAGAGGTCTAAAGTTTTGACTTGTAGATAATAGAGGTCTCCGTTAGTTTTTTCCGTTAAAATTAACGGAAATTGGTCATGTGACTAGAAATAAAATTAAATTCCAAAAATGCCTTTCTTCCACCTCACGTGCTTGAATGAAAAGACGAAAACGCCCTTAATGTCACCACCAACTCCGACGACCACCACCCAACTCTGGCGACCACCACTCAGCTCCGACGACCACCACCCGGCTCTGACGACCACCACCCAACTCCGGCGAGCACAACCGCGGCCCCGATTGGGCCCAAATCGGAGCCATCGGCCCCGATTGGGCCCACATCGGAGCCGCAAAGCTCCGATAGGAGCTCGGTGGCCCTAGATCGGAGCCACAGAGCTCCGATCTGGAGCTCTATGGCTCCAATGTGGGCCCAATTGGGGCCGATGGCTTCGATTTGGGCCCAATCGTGGCCATTGTGGCGGTCGTCGGAGTTGGGTGGGGTCGCCGGACTGTGAGTGGTGGTCGCCGGAGTTGGGTGGTGGCCGGCGGGAGCCGTGGTGGTGGCCGGAGTTGGGTTATGTTTTAATTAGTGAAAGGGGTATTTTTGTCATTTCATGTTCCATTAATTAAACTTTAATTTGTTTAAAATATTGTCAGGGGTAAATATGACATTTCACGTGGTTCTGTTAAATTTGACAGAAAATTTGGACGGAAAACCTAAAAATCAAAAAGTCCAAACTTCATACCTCAGTTATCACCATTTCAATCTTCAGACCTCTTAAATTCACAAGGTCCAATCTTCAGATCTCCCAGGTTATTGACCAAAAAATGTTCGATTGTCGAATACGTTTTTCTGTTAAATATGAGAATGGGATTAACTATCTAGTTCGAGCTGAGTGGTCGCAATTTTCTTTGATTATTCGTGTTCTTCTTTGATTGTTCCTGTTTTTGTTCGGTTTAGGTTGTATATTTTCATATCGCTGCTATCAAGAAAATAATTGCTAAATGATGATGAGCACATCTATTGTATTTTTATGGAAATAAGGATAATAAAATTTATGAAAAATAGTGGTGTAATTCGATGTTGTCTAAAAACGAAACAATTCACATACTCCGTCATCTCAGTCGGGACAACTGAACTGAACATACACATCGATTGTGTAACTAGATCGAAAAATTCAGTATTCCTTATTTGTTATTACTCCATTTGATAAATTCCCTAATAATTAAAACATGTTCGAAACAGATTGGATTAAATTGATTTAAATTTGGAAAAGAAACGATTTAAACCACGGGATAAAATTTGTTTTATGCGCCATACGCGCGTGTACCTTGAGAGACGGAACTCATTGTTTTCAAAGTACGAATTTAATGATGAAATGTTTTAAATGAATGCTGAATTTTCGTTTGGTACCATTATGGAATAACTCATTGATTACTTATACAAAAGTGAGAGATACACTTCAAAAACTACCACGAACTAGTATAGTACCAACTATCGCATAGGCGAAAGCCCAATGCATAGTTCAAGAGGTGGATAAGTCTCTGAATGAGTTAACAAACGAGAGGAAGTAGTCAGTAAAACGACTCTCCCACTATACGCCTTGAACGATAAGTCTGGCGAGACATTCATTTCAATAAAACACTTCAAGAAGCATAGTTTAAGATTACATAATGTTAGAGTTCAACAAATAACGTTCCCTATGGGATGGAGTACTGTTATCTCACATGAATGTAATACTATGGTTCCAAATAATCGGTTGAGACTCATTGCCATAATTAGCTAAAAGGAATGATATGGGTTACACCTTATCGACATGCGACATTAATTTGTGCATTAAACACGTATTTTGACAAAGAGTATGAACTACTCTTGCGCAATACATTTTTAAATTAGCTTGAAATTACGGTGACGTGGTCGAATTCCAACGCTTAGAAACAGACGAAGTCTTGATCGAGTGGGAGGTTTGACGATGATTCCCAGCTTCCACTTACTTCGAGTGGGAGATTTGACACAGCACAAGAGAATGACCCGGTAAATGATGATGGAAACATTATCATAGTAAATCTAGTGGGAGGGCTCACTCCCCCCCCCCCCCCCACACAAATCACTAATGCTGCTAATGCGAATCAAGTTGAACCTGATAATCACGTCGTTGAACCATTGGAAGAAAATCCAATTATGACGCAACTACCCATTGTTCCCAGTGGGAGTGGATCGACCAACTTGGTTCCAGGTCCTAGTGATCAAGGAATTAATCTCGGAGGTAGAATCGCAAGATCGAGAGGTCGTCCACGACAAGTTGTTGGTCAAGGTTCCAGCACCGTCATTGTTCCCAGTGGGAGTGATGCTCTGATAAGAAGCATTATTCCGAGTGGGAGTAACGATCAGACTCAAGATGGGATTAACGAGCCTAGACGTAGTCAAAGGCAACGTACTTCTCCCAAGAAGTATTCTATCGAGAGAGGTGAGATACTCACTCTAACGTTCGTTGACGAACCGGTAACGGTTAAGTAAGCAATGGAAGGACCTCAAGCGAATGAATGGAGGAAAGCAATGGAGGAAGAGATCGCCTCAATGAAAGCCAATTCGGTATGGTCTTTAGTTGATTTACCTGTTAAACGCAGAGCTATAGGGGCTAAGTGGGTTTTGAAGCTCAAACTCAATGCTGATGGAGAAGTCGAGCGATACAAAGCCCGACTTGTTGCGAAAGGATATACCCAGCTGCACGGAGTGGACTTCGATGAAACATACTCACCGACTGTGCGTTGCACCACGGTCAGGGCCATCCTTGCCCTTGTTGCATGCCTCGATCTCGAGCTGCACCAAATGGATGTTAAGACCACATTCCTCCACGGAAACTTGGAGGAAGAGATCTATATGGAGCATCCGGAGGGTTTCATTACTCCTGGCAACGTACGAAAAGTTTATAAACTCCATAAGTCTATCTACGGTCTTAAACAATCGTCTCGGCAATGGTATCACAGGTTCCACGAGGGAATCGTTGGAAACGGATTCGTGAACCTCCATGAGGATCCCTGCGTATACACTAAGACCTCCGGGTCTAAGTACGTCATCTTAACCTTATACGTGGATGACATACTCATTACTGTAAACGATTTGAGTTCATGAAATAGTCGAAGTCCTGATTGGCATCAGTATTCGAGATGAAAGACATGGGAGAGGCTACGTACATCTTAGGCATTAACATTGCCAGAGATCGTGCCGCCCGGAGATTGTGTCTATCTCAAAAATCTTATATCAATAACAATCTGTTAAAGAGATTCAGAAGGGTGGATGCCAAGTCCAAACAATGTATTTGTTGAGTAATAATTAATAACCTACATGGCAGAGTTGTTTTTTTAACAAACACTAAGGGTATTTTGGGGTTTCAATAATTGGACTTATTTTAAAAAAAACTCTGATTTTTTATATAGATAGAGAGTGATAAAGCGAGTTGGTAACATTGTTTCTTGTGCTTATTATCATCCTCCTCGATTACCCTCAAATTTGCTGCCCTATTCAGCAATCTCATCACCGGCCGCCGCTCATCCACCGGCCTTCTCGCCACTACCGACCTGAGTTGGATTGATTTGTTCGCCCCAAGTTTGTTGATGTGAGTTAGACGATTTTTGTGTATTTGTCGTTCCCAATTAAAACTGAAATAATTAACGCGATTATATGATGAATGGATTGAGTTGAGTTGGATAAGATGGATTTACTCAATTTAGGTATTTGATCGATTGAAAGTTGAAACTTGGACTGGTTATAGATTGTGTTTTTATTACGCAAGTATGTTTACAGAGTTTTTGATTTGCCAGAATTTCGTAGATGGCTGCAATGAGAGAAGAGGGCCACCAGCTCACTGATCTACCCGATGAAATACTTATCCGCATTCTTTCAAACTTATCAACACAATCTGCAGTTAACATATGTCTTGGGGTAAGGGGTTGGCAGCACTTGTGGAAGTACCTTCCTAGACTTGAATTTGATTATAATGACTCCATGGACTTGGTGGAGAACGTAATGGATCTCCGTGACAACTCCATGCCTCTTGAATCGCTTTCTCTTGATTTCTCGGATCCAATGATGATGAAGCATATCGTATCCTAACATGGCTTCCCAAGGTATTTCCGTGCAATGTTGAAGAGCTATGGATGAAACTTTTGCTAACTACACCATGGGGACTTACGATCATGTATTCTACGGCATATTTAGGTGCCAATCCCTGGTAAAGCTGGACCTTGAATCCATTACAGTTGGTTGTCTAGTTAGAAGTCTTCCTCGTTTAAAGTACCTCACACTTGGTTTCGTCAGATTAGAGGATAATAGATCAGCAGAGGAGTTACTTTCTTCTCCACTACTGGAAAAATTGATTATTGCTATTGGTACAATCCTCCATCTATTCGTGTGTGTCCTCCGAAGCTCCAAGTTTTGAACAATTTCAGACAGAGAGGACAGCAAAGCCAAAATATGTTTTATTGGAGATAATCTCAAGTATTTTTGTGGAATATCAGATTTGTGCTTCTTCTTCTGCGCAACTCAACAAAGTTGAAATATAAGTTGATGAAGAAATGATCGAGGATTTTGGTCTCAATTGCTATGAGATATTGAAGGGCCTTTCCAAGACACGGAATTTGGCTTTGTCATATTATTTTCTTGAGGTACGTATATAATGGGTGTTAGTCATTGGGGTTTGAAAATTTTGCTAACTAAATTTTTTTTTCTTTGGCAAGTAGCTAGTATACATAGTTTCAACCAGCCAGTTCGAATCTTCAGCTTCCAAGTTTCTAGTTATTTGCAATCTGTATAATCAAATTCAAATTTATTGTATAATTAGTTTTGTTTTGCTAAATAAATTGTGTTTTGTGCAACTTTGTGTAGGGTGTTCAAAACTTTCCAGACCTTCTAGACACAATTCCAACATTCGATTGTCTAACTCGACTTGACATACGAATTTATAAGAAAGTGATCTACATTGATAGTTTGACACTAATGAAGATATGTGAAAGATGCCCACATCTTTGGAGTAATGTTCCCTTCTTATATATATTATATATTCAAAAACCCTAAACACATTTACTTACTACTATCATATGAATATTGGTGCAGAAACTTAGGCAAATGGTGAGAAGCTCGCAATTGCGTCCCATACCTTTATGTTTCCAAAATCATCTATAGGAGATCATGGTTCACTATTATGTTCCTGGAGATGATGAAGCTGATGCTGCTATCGACGTGTTGCTCAACAGTGCCTTTGTTTTAGAAGAATTGATTGTCTATTGTAAGTGGGGCAAAGACAATTTTTTCTTGACGGTGGTCGTAAAATTTGAAAATTACGAAAGATGTTGAATCAACGCCCTAGGATTTCTAAAGATTGCATTACTTCAGTAAGGGTGACATATGCTAATATGGAAGGGCTACGACCGGGCCAATACTATGACAATTGTTATCTTAAATCGATGAATGAATCATAGTTTTAGTTTTAGGGAGTTTTGATGTGTAATGGATTAAGGTACAAGGTGCATAATAGTCATGCTACTATGCGATGGAATGAAATAAGTTGATTTATCTTCTCTTGCTTCTGCGATTGAAACACATAATCCAAGGCCCCATGTATGAATTTACCCAAACTGAGCTTTAATATGCTATTGAGTATTGATATTCTAAACAAATTTCATTGCTTCAATTTAAGTTAACTCGAATCATTTTAAGAATTTGAGTCTCAAAAAGAAAATATTTTATTGGCCAATAATATAGATATAGAGGATATTCAAAAAATATTTCAAGCGGCAATGTGAATAAGTTTTTGCACTAAATTTGGATGAAAAGTGACTTGTAATGTAAGATGGACAATGACTAATAAAAATTTGGCGGGCTCAATTTTAATACTTGAAAAAGATTTTAGATCGGACTCTAGTTGGCTTCAATTAAGCCCTTTTTTAATTTTAAAATAAATTCCTACAATATATTGTATTTAACTAGATTTTTTTCGCGAGGTTGCACGCATGACGCTGTATTTAACCTATATTAGTTTTAAATAATCAAATTAGAGTAAATAGATATATAATTTTTTTTATTAAAAATTGCTATCACCGGTAACATCATGACTTTTTCGTGACTTTGTACAATTAAAATTGCACATACAATGCGAGTGGTGAGAAAATTGCCAATCGGGAGAGGTCTGATAGTATCACCCATGTTAACGGGTGAAGTCTGAAATTTAAAAAGTTAATAACGGAGGTCTGAAATTTTAGAAAATTGCCAACCGTTGTTATCAACAAAACTGAAATTTCAGACCTCCGTTATTAACTTTTTAAATTTCAGACCTCTCCCGTTAACATGGGTGATACTATCAGACCTCTCCCGATTGGCAATTTTCTCACCACTCGCATTGTATGTGCAATTTTAATAGTACAAAGTCATGATGTTACCGATGATAGCAATTTTTAATAAAAAAAATTATATATCTATTCATATATCTTTATATATATAAGAAGGGAACATTACCCCAATATTAAGACACTCAAGATGTGGGCATCTTTCATATATCTTCATTAGTGTCAAACTATCAATGTAGATCACTTTCTTACAAACTATCAAACATCATATATCTTTATCGAATGGAGTACTAACAAATAAGGAATACTAAATCTTTCGATCTAGTTACGCAATCGATGTGTATGTTCAGTTCAGTTGTCCCGACTGAGATGATGGAGTATGTGAATTGTTTCGTTTTTAGACAACATCAAATTACACCACTATTTTTCATAAATTTTATTATCCTTATTTCCATAAAAATACAATAGATGTGCTCATCATCATTTAACAATTATTTTCTTGATAGCAGCGATATGAAAATATACAACCTAAACCGAACAAAAATAAGAACAAGAAAAACACGAATAATCAAAGAAAATTGCGACCACTCAGCTCGAACTAGATAGTTAATCCCATTCTCATATTTAACGGAAAAACGTATTCGACAATCGAACATTTTTTAATATACTACTATTGGCCAATTTTTATTTTTAGACTAAAATTCTTAAAATGTTAAGTCTTAATCTGGTCCTTGAACTTTTATGATTTTCGCTATTTAGTCGTCGATCTCTAATTTCACGTGATTTGGTCCTCAAACACACACTAACTACTTAATTTCGTCGTTTTGTTTAAAAAAAACCCGTTAATGTAAAGGATTTAACAATGTTAGAGCCGATTTTACCCTCAATAGAACTGGTTTATCTATTTAACATCATTAAACCGGTTATTATATTGTAAATAAATAAATAATTATTATTATAACTAAAGAAAATAAATAGCCGAATCGATTTTTCCTGCACTTGCTCCAATTTCGCTATTTATTTTTTAATTATAATAATAATTATTTGTTTATGTAATAACTGGTTTAAAAATATTATATAGATAACCGGTTCTATTGAGGGTAAACCCGGCTCTAACATTGTTAAATAATTTACATTAACGTGTTTTTTTAAACAAAATGACGAAATTAAATAGTTAGTTGGAGTTTGAGGACCAAATCACGTGAAATTAGAGATCAAGGACCAAACTGCGAAAACTATACAAGTTCAAGAACCAAATAATGTCTTAACCCTTCTTAAAATGATTCGATTTAACCTTATAAAATTGAAGTAATAAATGACTATTATTATGCACCTTGTACCTTAAGTATTCCATTATAGAAGCTGTAAAAAAAGAAATTACTAGCTAGCTAGCTAAGCATTACACATCAAAACTCCCTAAAACTAGCATTCATTCATTCATCGAATTAAGATAACAACTGTCATAGTACTGGTCCTGCCGTAGCTCTTGCATATCATTAGCATCAAATGTCACCCTAACCGAAATAACGCAATTTTTGGAAATCCTAGGACGCTGATTCAACCTCTTTCGTAATTTTCGAATCTTACTACTACCTTCATGATAACCTTTGTCTTTGTCCCTCTCGCAATAAATAATCAATTCTTCCAAAACAAGGGCACTCTTGAGCAACACATCGATAGCAGCATCAGCTCTATTATCTCCATGAACATAATAATGAACCAAAATCTTCTTGAGAGAGGTTTGGAAACATGAAGGTATGGGACTCAACTGCCGGTTTTTCTTAGTACTCCTAAGTTTCTGCACCAAGATTCATATAATAGTAGTAAGTAAATATGCTAGAATTTGAATAATAGAAAACATAAGAACATAACATTACCCCAATATTAAGACACTCAAGATGTGGGCATCTTTCATATATCTTCATTAGTGCCGAACTATCTATGCAGATCACCTTCTTATAAACTCGTATGTCAAGTCGAGTTAGAAAACTGAATGTTGGAATTGTGTCTAGGAGGTGAGGATCGTTTTGAATGCCCTACACAAAGTTGCACAAAACAAAATTTAATTAGCAAAACAAAACTAATACAATAACTAGAAACTTGCATAATAATTTGCCAAAAAAAAAAAAAATTAGTTAGCAAATTTTTCAAACCCCAATGACTAACACTCACTATTTTACATACCTTAAGAAAATAGTCAGACAATGCCAAATTCTTTGTCTGGGAAAGGCCTTTCAAGATCTTATAGCAATTGGGACCAAAATATGCTCTCATTTCTTCATCGACATATATTTCAACTTTGTTGAGTTGTGTAGAAGAAGAAGCACAAATCTGATATTCCTTTATGAGATTACCAATGTAATAGAAATGCTTGAGATTGTCTCCAATAATACATATTTTGGCTTTGCTGTCCTTCTCTCTGTCTGAAATGTTCAAAACTTGGAGCTTCGGAGGACACACACGAATAGATTGACCGTGCCAATAGCAATAATCAATAACCAATTTTTCCAGTAGTGGAGAAGAAAGTAACTCCTCTGTTGATCTAGCATTCTCTAATCTGACGAAGCCAAGTCTGAGGTACTTTAAATGAGGAAGACTGATAAATAGAGAATCAACTGTAATGGATTTGAGGTCCAGCTTTACTAGGGATTGGCACTGAAATATGGAGTAGTATTCCCTGTGATTCAACGTGGTGTATTTATTAAAAGTATCATCCATAGATAAAGCGAGCTCTTCAACATTGCACGGAAATACCTTAGGAAGCCATGTTAGGATACGATATGCTTCATCTCCATCCATGTTTGGATCCGAGAAATCAAGAGAAAGCGATTCAAGAGGCACGCAATGGTCACGGAGATCCATTGCTTTCTCCACCAAGTCCATGGAGTCCGTGTAATCAAATTTAATTCTAGTAAGGTACTTCCACAAGTGCTGCAAACCCTTTACACCAAGACATATGGTAACAGCAGATTGTGTTGATAAGTTTGACAGAATGCGGATAAGTATATCATCCGGTAGATCAGTGAGCTGAAGCTGGTGGCCTTCTTCTCTCATTGTTGCCATCTACAAAATTCTAAAAAATTCAAAAACTCTATAAACGTACTTGAGCAATATTAACAGAATCTATAACTAGTCCAAGTTTTCATCGATCAAATCCCGAAATTGAGTAAATTCATCTTATCCAACCGAACCCAATCCATTCATCATATAATAGCTAATTTCATCAGTCTAACCAGATCACTATAGTTAATTATTTCAGTTTTAACTGAGAACGAACAAATCCAGAAAAATCGTCTAATTCACAGCAACAAACTTGGGGCAATTCAACTTAAGTCTAACCAGATCGCCCAAAATTGAGTAAATCCATCAAATCCCGAAATTGAGTAAATCCATCGTATCCAACCCAACTCAATCCATTCATCATATAGTTAATTATTTCAATTTTAACTGAGAGCGACAAATCCACAATAATCGTCTAACTCACAGCAACAAACTTGGGGCAATTCAACTAAAGACTACTACTGAGAGTTAACAAATTACATGCTTCAGTGTATTGAGATTGGAAGTTGAGGAAATACCTTCAGATTCAGGTAAATTGGAGACCGGCTATGTTGGGCGGATGCTGTGAAGGAACTGCGGGCGGCTGAGACTGGCTAGAGCGACTGCTGGCTGAGCTCGGTGGCGTCGGTAATGAATAGACAGCGAAGTATGATGGTCGTAGGACGATGACCGGAGGATGAGCTAAGGACGGTTGAGGAGATTGCTAAATAGGGCTGCAAATTTTAGGGGAATCGAGGACAATGATAATAAGGCACAAGAACCAATCTATATATATCTATATATATATATATACTATCTATCTATATATGTTTTCTATATATATATATATACTATCTATCTATATATGTTTCTATGTCGTTCTTTGCAAAAAAAAATAAAAATCTATAACTACAGTAAAGAAATATATGTTATATAAATAAATATAATAATAGATAATAAAACCGCGATAAAAAAAAATCCACTATGTACATACTACATACTACTCAATTTATTAAACCATTATATTGCATTCTCTTTTAATTAATAACTAATTAAATTTTATTGGACGAAGAAGGGAGACACCACCTCTTCATGATCATGGACTCAATTTAGAGTTATTTGTTTCTATATGTGAGCACGCGGTATATACATGCATAAATTGTACATTTATTTATAATTAATAATTTTTTTTTTTTTGGCCAGAGTATTTATAATTAATAATTCAAATATAGGAAATTACAAGATTTTTGCATATATGTATGTAATCATATTGATATACTTTGTTACCAAAAAAAAAAAAAACATATTGATATACTTTTTTTGCCAATAATATATATATATATTGTTTATATATACATTGTACAAAGATTAGGCTATGGTATATACTGCACGGGTCTATATATATATATATATATATATATATATATATATATATATATATATATATATATATATATATATATAAATATTTCAACCATATGATCGTACAAAGATGTTCGTAGGGAAAAATTGATTAACGCATCAACTTATAAGGAATGCACTATGTATTACGTAACCAATTTTTAAATATAAATAAATTAATTCATTTTATAATTAATGCTAATACCTTATTGGTGGTTGTTGAAAAATTTAATAATAAAATATATTTAAGGAATATGTTTAATTCATATGATTGTAGATAAAATATTTTTTATGTGTGTCTTAAATATACGTATTACTTAAAGTGTACATAAATGTCTACGTGGCAAGTTTAAAAAATACCATTTATGTAAAACCATTCTGGATGCTATAAATTATTTTCTTCACTTAATTCCTCATTGATCACATAATTCTCTATGGTGACTGAATAATAAATATGTGCATGATTAGAACCTTTAATCGATACTTTGAAGTAGATCTTTAAATTCCTTCAAAATCCTATCTCACACCCTGTATATTTATTTTGAGTTATATGTGCTACAACTGCGCATGGCCTCTGCAATGAAGCTGTGGTCTATTTAGAATCCACTAAAAATCTCTGGACTCGTGAATATATTAATATTTATATGATTTTTTCAAATTATATGTATAAATATTGTTGACTGATTCTTTTATTTTCTTAAATAATATATATGTTATCAACTTTGAAACTTTAGGGCGCGTTTGATTGCCGGTATTGCGATATCCTAATACCGGTATTAGCTAATACTGTGTTTGTGTCAACTTGGTATTGGTATTAGCTAATACTTGGTATTAGCTAATACTCAATTATAGAAGGAATTTGGTATTAGTTAATACCATCTAAAAGTAAAGCATTAGCTAATACCAATCTCCTAATAACAAATTTACCCTTGTAATATATGGCAAACTCTCACTGTTTACATCGTACCTTCGGGCCGGACCCCGTTTACATCGAAACTTCGGACACGGGTCGGGCCGAGTCATGTTCGGGCCGGGCAGGGCGGTTCGGGCAGGGCTGGGTGATTCGGGCCGGGCTGGGTAGTTTGGGCCATGCAGGTCAATTCGGGCCGGGCTGTGCGGTTCGGGCCGGGCTGAGCAATTCGGGTTGTTCGGGTCGGGTTGCTTTATGTTGCTTCGGTTTAGTTCGGGCTGGGCCCGGCTAGAACGGGCCGGGTCGGGCTAATCACTTTTTTCAATTGTTTTGTACTATTTTCTTTATATATATATATATATATATATATATATATATATATATATATATATATATATATATATTTATACATATTTATACATATTTATACATTAGCAAAAATAGTTTTTACTATTTATACATAAATTTGATTTTTTTTTATGAAAAATATTATTTTAAATAATTGAAGTTACTGATTTTTGTTAAATTTTATCTTTGTTAAATTAATCATATGTAAAATATATCTTCATTGAAAATGCAAGTAAGGGTATTTAGGTCTTTTAGTCATTGTATTAGGATATCCTAATACAAAGTTCATTCAAACATTGTATTAGGATATCCTAATACATGGCTCAATCAAACATTGTATTAGCTAAGCATGTATTAGCTAAGCATGTATTAGCTAATACCGGTATTAGGATATCGCAATACCGGCAATGACTGATATGTTATCATTATGCCTACTAACTATCTTCAGTTTGCTTATTTTTTTCCATAAAATTTTCTAAGACTTAAGCTCGCCTTTATGTACCTACTGGAATTTGAAAATTAACGGTCACTTTAAAAACTATTAAATTAATCATAAGAGTTACCTATTTTGTCGAAGTTTTTAATGACATAAAAAAACCTTTAAATCGTCTTCTTCTCAATATTTTTCAAAGTTGGTACCATGGTAGTGGCACCATATTTTAGCATCGACAAAAAAAAACTTACTATATGTGACAAATATATATATATATATATATATATTTTTCAGATGCCTTTATACATCATCAAATTGATGGAAATCACATAACGCCTCAGAATTGGAAGATGATTTTTTTTTTTGGAAAATTTAGAATTATAGTAACATTCATTTGGACCATTCATTAATTTGATTTTTTTTTTATTTATACATTAAATTATATGATATAGTTTATTTTAATAAATTGCAATGTGTAGCATCTAAAGCTTGATTTATATTACAGTAAAGTCTGAAGTATTAATATAGTCAACTGGATGGTTTTATGTGTTGCAGGAAAATATACATACAACAAATAAGGTAATACCTATTCTCATAGTTTTTGTAATTCGATAAACTCATTAACTTTGAAATTATCTATTTTTTATGTTTTTTTATAATATATATTATATTATAGTAATTACTATAATATATATATATATATATATATATATATATTATATTAAAGTAATTATTCGAGCAAATTTTAATAAGTAAAATACATATAGATTGTATTTTTTTTAGTAGGATAGAATTAACAATTAAATACAGAAGATACTATTCTTATTTTATTTATATATAGATATTTAAGAAATAATAATTCATCATGATATTATTTGAATTTTTTTAATAGATTTTATTTATTTAATCTACATTTAAATAAGTTAAATATCTATAAATTTAATAAGATTGAAAATTAATTTTATATATATATTAATTTTCAATCTTGACACACAAAAAATTTCTAAAATAATTGTACTAATATTTTTCTATAATTAGTTTATGATTTTTCCCGCACAACTCTCCACATAAAAAACAGTTAAAAAATTCTATTTAAATTAAAAAATTATACAATTCGCGATGTTTTTGAGGTCACCGTCTAAAAGAAACACACCGTCATCACTTCCATAAATTTAGTTAATAAAAAAGTTAATAAATAATATTTAACCTCGCCCATATATATATCATAGTTATCTTTGTATAGTTTGGAATATTATGCAAAATTTATCCATTCTACTATATTGCGTTGATATATATACTTTTAGAATATAAATATTGCACAAATCTAATATACGTTGCACACATGAATATAAATTAATAATAAAATAAATAAAAAGTATTGTTAATAATAAAATAAATAATACTAATTTGCCAATATTCAAATTTCAACAACATATGTCTTGGCAAAAGAAAACATATATGTACTATTATATATTCAGATGATTTATATGGTTATAACATAATTTTATAAGTATTGTCGTTTATAAAACTTTATTTATATGTATATTTTTTATGTCAATTAGATATTTTTATTTATTTTTCTTAATTGTTAAATTAAATATCTTTCCCGCCCGCGCGGTGCGCGGGGTTAGCATCTAGTATATAATAAAGTAAGAGGGAAGAGGTAGATGGATCTTTACGATGCCACATCAGCATAGACAAGGATTCTCACGACGCCATGTCAGTATTAATAGGACAATTGGTAACCAATCAGATGTTGACACATCACCCTAAAGACTATTAAATCTAGCAAACTAACTGCATTAATATTGTTAAAAAAATCAATTAAATCAAAACGGTTAAAAAACTCAATTAAATCAATTTGTTGGCTAATTCTATATATATATAATAAAGTAAGAGGAAAGAGGTAGATGGATCCTCACGATGCCACATCAGCATAGACAAGGATTCTCACGACGCCATGTCAGCATTAATAGGACAATTGGTAACCAATCAGATGTTGTCACATCACCCTAAAGACTATTAAATCTATCTATACTAGGTATTTATCCCGCGCATCGCGCGGGGATGGATATTATAAAATTATTTCTATATTAGGTAATATTTGAATGATGTATTTGTATTTCTTTTTTTATTGACCTGAAACATTACTAAGAGATCATATAAAAATATGTTTTAGATATATATACTTGTATAGTGGTATTTTTTATATATATATATATTACATATAAAAAGTGTATTGATATATTTACTGATATTAATATTTTATTATATATATATACAATTAAAAAAAATATTGTTTTAAAAAGTGTCGACCTCATCTGCCAATTTTTGAGAGCTCCGCGGAGACTTTTCTACATGACCGAGTTAAGTCAATACATGTCTTATGTTAATCCCACATCAATGAATCTTTAAAAATTCAAGAATTATCTAAGGAATTTTATAAACATACAAATTTTGGCACCTTTAAGAAAGAAGGAACACAAACAAATTTCTTCTATTTGAAGATTCCATTTTACCGCAACCATTTTCTTAGCTTTGTATTAACATTTCAGATACCATCTGAAAACAGGATTACAGTTTGGAGTTTTCCACATAATCCCCATACAACTACAGTTCCACCATGTCTCCCTGCAACGACCACTACACTTAGATTATTTTCGTCTCCAAGACGTGAACAAACAGGAAGGCAAACTTCAGTTTATCTCTATCAATAATGCATCGAGACATCTAGTTGATTAAAGAGGATTGTAAACATCAATTGAAAAACTAAAAATATAAAGAACATGAACTAAATGTTGGGTTAAGAAGTGAATGGACTTCCATACTCATTCCACGAGTAAAAAACGCATTTCAAGTGAAATTTCAACGGCCATTTTATTGAAAGAAAATTCTCAATTCTTCTTTCTAGAAGAAACATAAAAATCACAGTTGTATTTTGAATCGAACACCTAAAATGGAGGGGGAAAAGAGACATGTAGCGATAAATACTAACCTGAGGTACCAAGAAAATTGACTGCACAAGTGTGATTGAATCCAACCTGAGCGAAACAACCTCGTACTCAAATAGATGGTTGGGGGGGGGGATCAATTTTTAACAAATAATCAACTGAGAAAATCAAACTAAAACCAACAATTACAGATGGCTGTGGAAGCAATTTTAAGAGATGACAATTTTTGAGTAAGTCATACCTGATTTTGATGTCACTGAATCCGAAATTGATGCCATAGTAAATATTTAAACTGATGTCATAGCCGAAATCAATCTTGAAACGGCTCACTGATTTCCAGATTTAGCAACGGCTTATTGATGTCATGATATTAAAACGATGATATAAACGGTGATCTGAATCAATGTTGAAGGCAAAGGAAGAAACTGAAACGACGGTATGAAGAAGAGTGTAAGGCACATCGATAAAAGACATGTTTGGATTTTCTTATATTAACACTCCATCCAATTTAAACTTGCTCTCATCAAAGCGTTCCAGCTGCAATAAGATGTAAACTTGAGCATACCTTAAATATAAGCCGTTGGACTGGATCCGTTTCCCACGCAGTAGACTCCTAGTCATGTTACTTATATCATCATCATTGCTAAAGTCATCCTCCATCTCATCCTCAGATACTGCATAACAAAAGCACTCTGACTTTTTTTTTCTTTGCCAATAAAGTGCTCTGACTAATTTTTTGCATACGAGAAGCAACAAAGAGCACAAAAACAATGCAACATGAAATAATAATAAATGTCGCGCCATGGTTAGGTTCTGGTAAAAGGTGAAACAACCCTAGACTTCAATCTAAGCCTTTCCTCCAATGCATTGAGCGTCGACAGAAGAGAATCGAAAGTCCAATCTGGGTTGGAATCAATGGAGATTCCATCTGCTGTCCGGGAACTCTTAAGCTCCAATTCAACTGCACCCCTGAAAAAGACCAATCTTGAGACATTTTCATTCTCAAAAGTAACGAACAAACACATTCAATTTTGGCAAAAAAAAAAAGTTAGAACAACGGAAAAATTTGAATTGCCAGAACTCCATTGGAGCAAGAGCTTAGCTGCTAAACTTACATCAGTTCATTACAGAGGACGGCCAACTGAGATGCATAAAATCGAATTTTTCTAGAATCAAATAGCGGGAAATCGAATCGTTCGACCCTTGATTAATAAGCCCTAAAATCAGCACCGTCGTGGATCCTTGATGAATTCGAAACGACGCAGGTCAGAACCATAAACAATACTGGGGAAAATCAATGTTGTTTATTAATGTTGAAGGCGACATGAATCTGTAACGACGCCGATTAATGATGAAACCGAAGGGGATGACTGAATCCTTAACAGAATATCTAGTGATTCGAAACGGAAAATCTATGTGGGAGACCTGAATTCGAAGGCAAGACAACCTGAATCTGAAACGGCAAAGAACGTAACAAAAACGGCAAAGAACAAAAAGAGGGTAAAGAGCCCACTGAAGAAGAGAGCAGCGCGTGAGTAGTGTGACAATTATTCAGATTGTTGATATGGCAACTAATTAGAAGACTAATTGCCTAAATGTATTTAAATTTATATAATATATAGATATATATATATATATATAATAAAGTAAGAGGAAATAGGTAGATGGATCATCACGATGTCACATCAGCATAGACAATGATTCTCACGACGCCATGTCAGCATTAATAGGACATTTAGTAACCAACCCTAAAGACTATTAAATCTAGCAAACTAACACATCTGCATTAATATATTGTTAAAAAAAATCAATTAAATCAAAACGGTTAAAAAAAATTAATTAAATCAGAGTTGTTACAAATAACTCAATTAAATCAATTTGTTGGCTGAGTTAGGCTCACAATTTTGTTTATACTGTGCTAAAATGTTTTTTTTTATTATCAATAGTTGTTTGATCTTATTTAGTTAATAAGAATTATATGAAGTATCTATATATATGTAATAAAGTAAGAGGAATGAGGTAGATGGATCCTCACGATTTTGTTTATACTATGCTAAAATGTTTTTCTTTTATTTATTATCAATAGTTGTTTGATCTTATTTAGTTAATAAGAATTATATGAAGTATATTATATTTTTCAGTTTGGTCAATGTAATTTGATCAAAATATTATTATATTTATTTACACAAACGCATTTGTAGTTACCTCATGTGGAGACAGAGAACACATATACATGTTAGATAATGATTATTGTCGGTCTTTTTTTTTATAAAAAAAATAACTGCACAAGTTTGAGAAAAAAAAATCTTCATTTTTTATATGTTCTCAATACTATATAAACAGCTAATTCATAGCTATATATTTTTTTTATCATATCTATCTCATTAACTAATCAACGACCTCGCGCAGAACACGATAAGTTACTATGAACAGAAACGGTACCCTACATATTACGTTCATATCTTTCATTTATTTTATAAAAAATGTATAGAAGTTTAAGTATAATTATTTTTATAATATAATAATCTCTTATTATATAAATAGCAAATTGATCGCTATAATTTTTTAATATTTTTATGGTATTTAAACAAATATATACTTATGAAGTAAAACAAATTCTTATATAGTGTCACTTTTTTGTATAAAAATTCTTATATTTTAAACTTTCTTACACCCGCGCGTAGCGCAGGTTTAGCACCTAGTATTATATTAATTTATCTATCTACTATATTCTATTAATTCGGTACCGGAAGCTCTCTGACTAACACGTGGACAATTTGTCCAGTCAGCTTTTCCTAATTTAGTTGAGGTTCTATAAATATAGATACAAAATATTGAGTGATTGAAAATTAAGAAGTATTTTTATATCATATTTTGGTCTATACGCAATTTAAAGAAACAAATTAATTAAAAGTTTCATTTTAAATAGTAAATCTATACAGTTTGGTTTCGGAAGACCGTAGGCCGCCACGTAAGCAGTATATATATAGAATAATAAATAATATTTATATATAAACACTATAAATATGTATTGTATTAAAATTGTATATAATATATATATACTAATATAAGACATAATACGTCTATGCATAAATAGAACAGAATATATAAATGGTATGTCGTATATATTAACACATATTATAATACTATATATAATAATAACACAAAATATAAACATATAAAAAAAAGTTATGGATTTAGAGCACGATTGTAGTCATTCGCCACTTTAGCTACTTAATGATACCTACGAGAGGAAGAACTTAAATACAACGACAAGAAATAGAAGGTCCCCGGTGCTACTACTAAAGTCAACAGAGAGGTCGTGAAAAGTTAGTTCGCTATCTATCTCTTTTTGCATGTGGTTTTACGACGTGTATTATAAAGTATTCATAATGATGTTTTATATACAGATTTGATTTGATGAGTGCAACTACGACTAATTAATTATGTTGATTTGTTTATTAGATCATATTCTCTTATATGAGTTTTGAGAGAGAATTTAAAGTACTGCAAAAAAAAAAAATGGAACTTATACCTAAAGGAGAACTGTCACGGCCGAATCAACTATTCTATTAACAATAAGAATTTTTGAACATGAGATTCATCCTCATTTATACGCTTACATCCCTCCAAAAATACGAGGAGCTTCTCAGTCCAATTGTAGCTCCCAAACGACGGATGATGATATGGGAAGACAGAGTGTCTTGAAGAATGTGGAGTTCGAGGTTGGTTGCTCTTCTTAGGGGTGGGCACTGAACCGGTTCAGCCCGAACCGGTTCCGAACTGGACCGGAACTGTTTTAAACGGTCCGGTCCAGTAATGACTAGGGTTTTATATTGGCTTAGGTTGGTCTAAAAAAAACTGGACTGGTTAGAACCGGTCCAGAACCGGTTTTGGCCTGTTTTTTTAAAAAAACAAGTCCTGGACCGGTTTTATATGTCTGACCGGTTTTATCATTAAAAACCGGTCAAAAACCGGTTTTTTTTTAAAAAAAAAAAACTAGTCTCAGTCAAATGCAGTCAAAACGTTTTTTTTTTTTTTACTTAAAAGCGGTTCAAAACCGGTCCAGTCCGGACTGGTTAATTGGACTGGTTTGGTATACCCCTTGGACTGGTTCCAATTTAGGGGTTACAAACCAGTCCAATTTGGACCGGTCCACTCCGGACCGGTTCCAGACCAGTTCCGAACCAGTCCGGCCGGACCGGTTTTTATGCCCAAGCCTAGCTCTTCTGGTCAGAAAGAGCATGTTGTTTCTACTCCATATCGGTTAGTCCGGGACAGGGACAAGAGACTGGTCAAGTTCGAAGACTTGGAGGCATGTTGCCTCTGTGTAGCGAAAGTTGAGACCGGGCAACGCTTGAGCTTGGTTAGAATCTTGCGGAGATCGGGGTAGACCCGTCGTGGGTCTTGGCAAAGGAAGTAGCGGACCATGGAGCACGCAAGTCAAGGTGGAGCTATGGAGAATGCATGTCAAGGTGGAGCTATGTTGAATTCAAGACAAACGTGGAAATTTGTTCGATTTGTCTTGAATAAATTGTTGGGTTTTGATCATTAGCTCAATGTTAAGCCCACTAGCTATTTGACTAGGTATATATGTATATATGTATTAGGGTTAGCTGCTGTGAAAGAGCCGTGAGCGGAGAGTCTTCATAGGAAAGGAAAATCAAGAGAGCTGCCGTGAGAGTAGTCTTTTAGGGCACGTTTGATTGCCGATATTGCGATATCCTAATACCGGTATTAGCTAATACATGCTTAGCTAATACAATGTTTGATTGAGCCATGTATTAGGATATCCTAATACAATGTTTGAATGAACTTTGTATTAGGATATCCTAATACAATGACTAAAAGACCTAAATACCCTTACTTGCATTTTCAATGAAGATATATTTTACATATGATTAATTTAACAAAGATAAAATTTAACAAAAAAAAGTAACTTCAATTATTTAAAATAATATTTTTCATAAAAAAATATCAAATTTATGTATAAATAGTAAAAACTATTTTTGCTAATGTATAAATATGTATATATATAAAGAAAATAGTACAAAACAATTGAAAAAAGTGATTAGCCCGACCCGGCCTGTTCTAGCCGGGCCTAGCCCGAACTAAGCCAAAGCAACATAAAGCAACCCGACCCGAACAGCCCGAATTGCTCAGCCCGGCCCGAACCGCACAGCCCGGCCCGAACCGCACAGCCCGACCTGAATTGACCTGCCTGGCCCAAACCACCCAGCCCGGCCCGAACTGACCAGCCCGGCCCGAACTGACTAGCCCAGCCCGGTCCGAACCGACCAGCCCGGCCCGAACATGACTCGGCCCGACCCGTGTCCGAAGTTTCGATGTAAACGGGGTCCGGCCCGAAGCTACGATGTAAATAGTGAGAATTTGCCATATATTACAAGGGTAAATTGGTAATTAGGAGATTGGTATTAGCTAATGTTTTACTTTTAGATGGTATTAATTAATACCAAATTCCTTCTATAATTGAGTATTAGCTAATACCAAGTATTAGCTAATACCAATACCAAGTTGACACAAACACGGTATTAGCTAATACCGGTATTAGGATATTACAATACCGGCAATCAAACACCCTTAGGGCACGTTTGATTGCCGGTATTGCGATATTCTAATACCGGTATTAGCTAATACATGCTTAGCTAATACATGCTTAGCTAATACAATGTTTGATTGAGCCATGTATTAGGATATCCTAATACAATGTTTGAATGAACTTTGTATTAGGATATCCTAATACAATGACTAAAAGACCTAAATACCCTTACTTGCATTTTCAATGAAGATATATTTTACATATGATTAATAACAAAGATAAAATTTAACAAAAAAAAGTAACTTCAATTATTTAAAATAATATTTTTCATAAAAATAAAAAATCAAATTTATGTATAAATAGTAAAAACTATTTTTGCTAATGTATAAATATGTATATATATAAAGAAAATAGTACAAAACAATTGAAAAAAGTGATTAGCCCGACCCGGCCCGTTCTAGCCGGGCCTAGCCCGAACTAAACCAAAGCAACATAAAGCAACCCGACCCGAGCAGCCCGAATCGCTCAGCCCGAACCGCACAGCCCGACCCGAATTGACCTGCCTGGCCCGAACTGACCAGCCCAGCCCTAATCACCCAGCCCGACCCGAACTGACCAGCCCAGCCCAAACCACCCAGCCCGGCCCGAACCGCCCAGCCCGGCCCGAACATGACTCGGCCCGGCCCGTGTCCGAAGTTTCGATGTAAACGGGGTCCGGCCCGAAGCTACGATGTAAACAGTGAGAGTTTGTCATATATTACAAGGGTAAATTGGTAATTAGGAGATTGGTATTAGCTAATGCTTTACTTTTAGATGGTATTAATTAATACCAGATTCCTTCTATAATTGAGTATTAGCTAATACCAAGTATTAGCTAATACCAATACCAAGTTGACACAAACACAGTATTAGCTAATACCGGTATTAGGATATCGCAATACCGGCAATCAAACGTGCCCTTAGGGTTTTGTTTAATCAACAACAATATGCGTGAGTGCTTTAGGTTTTAAGCTGTTGCATGCATTAAACAGAGTGTGGTTTTTTTTAGACGAGTGTTTGATTAATGTGTGTTTAGAGCATTATGTAAAGTCTCTGCTAGTATTGTGAGAGTGAGTGCTCTACGTGGTCTCGTCTTGTAACCCTCCAGTGCTGATTGTGCTAGTGGTGCTCCTCCTTTGCCCGTGGATGTAGGTCACGTATGCACCAAGATTTATATGATTTTGATTATAAATGTGCCAATAATTGAATCATTTAAATCTCCAGATTGTTATGTAATAATGGATCACATAAGAACATGATGTTACTCCAATGTCAAAATACTCAAGATGTGGACATATTTCGTATATCTTCATTAGCACCAAACTATTAATGTAGACCGCCTCCTCATAAAACCTCAAGATGTGGAACTAACGAAATATCCTACTAGTAAGTTCCACAAAATGGATGTCATAGAATAATCACACTTCAAACAGTTGAGACACTTAAGAAAATTGAGGCATTAAAAGTAATTTTCCCTATATATACAGTTTAGGGAGAGTGAATTCCCAAAATAGGTTATTTCCCTAACTAATTTGCAAACTAGACTTCTTCAGTAATTAATTCTAAAACTAGGCGTAGGTTATTGTATGGCATCCTAATCATCTTAGAAGTTCAATTCTCTTTCCTATGTGGCAATCCATATAATTTATCTTTTGTATAACTTCTTATTGTTTAGGGTTAATGGTCCACTTCATACCACATGTTTGCACGAAATCCACTGTTCATACCATATTCTTTTTACCAATTTGGTACCAAACGTTTCAATTTGGTACCGTTTTCATACCTCCGTAAAAGTTCTGTCTATTTTGGCTGTTAAAAGTAATGTGTCATGCACGTGAGTGACCCTTAACTTTTGATTTTGTTCAATTTATTCCCTCTAATACATTCCTAACTTTTAATTTGTTCAATTTAGTCCTAAAATTTCAATATCGAACCCTTGACCCAAAGTGGCATAGCCGGACCTAGCCCATGGCTAGGTCCGACCCTGGGTCAAGGTAACCTAGGTCCGGCGACCCCGACCCATGGTCGGACCTAGCCCTAATTGGGTTCAATTGGGGTTATGTCCAAATTGACCTAGCCGGACCTAGCTTAGGGCTAGTCCGGCTAGGCCAATTTGGGTCAAAGGTTGTTATTGGAATTTGAGGACTAAGTTGAACAAATTAAAAGTTATGAATGTATTAGAGGGACTAAATTAAACAAAATCAAAAGTTTGGGCCACTCACGTGAACGACACATGACTTTTAACGGTCAAAATGGACGGAACTTTAACATATGTATGAAAACGGTACAAAATGGAAAAGTTTGGTACCAAGTTGGTACAAAAAAAACATCTGGTATGAACAGTGGATTTCGTGCAAACATGTGATATGAAGTGGACCTTTAACCCTATTTTTTATGCATTTTGCCCTTATTTTTTTTAAGTTTTTTTAATTAAGAAAATTTTCAAAACTAGTTATGAAAAAAATCAAAACGTTAATGAGATTCAATGATTTGATAAAAAAACGAATATCTACTACATAAATAAAAGTGTGAATATTTAAAATTTTCCTCGTAAAAATAATATCCTAACAATTACTATACATTGTCTCTCCCACACTTTTCTATATTTCTTTCCAGTCAATTATTTTATTTTTTTAGCATTTTCATATTAAACAATATTAGAAATCAATTTCGATTTTTACCTATTTGTTCTCATTTTTTTGTCAACCCCTCGAATACCATTCACGAGTTTTACTAGAAAAATTGTCAAATCCACAAATGATAAAAAAAAAAAATCTTAATAAACTTCTTTATCTCTAATAAATTTATAGTTATAAGTTTTTCAAATAACTATTGAACTCAGTAAGCACTTAGCCGCTAAATAACACATACACTAATTAAGTACATAATATTAACACAATAAACATTTTTTTTTCAATTTTTTTCGAACTACTTAACGATATGAGAGTTAAGTTCATTCGAAAAAAATGAGAGTAAAGTTGGAAAAATAAATATATTAGAGTCGGAATTAGGATAACTTCATTCACGTTTTGGTCTTTTTCATAATTAATTTCTAAAATCTGCTTATTAAAAAAACTCGCAAAAATAAAAATTAGAAGTTGGAATACAAAGATAAATATGAATGTGTGGATTGCCATGTAGGAAAGAGAACTGAAGTTCTAAGATGACTAGGATGCTATTCAGGCTATTAAGTCTAATATGAGAATTAGTTTATGAAGAAACTAGTTTGGGATCAACAAATTTTTTTTATCAAATCAACAAAGTAATGGTTAGTCATTTTCCATCTTACAAGTCACTTTTCATCCAAATTTACTGCAGAAACTATTTACTTTTCCACTTGAAATTTTTTGAATATCATATATGTTGAATCCTGACTCTTCGCGGGTCGTAGACTCGAAAGTCGTCGGGTCCTTGAAGTGTTGAGTAGTTATACTGACGGGTTGTTTTAGCTCGCGGATGAACGACACTCGGGGTGTCAGATTGTCGGAGCGTCGGAGTGTCGGGGAGTCGGAAACTCGCAAGCCCTTAAAATGGCTAAGTGTTTGAGTATCTTGTAGTGTCTGCGCATAGCGAGCCATACAGAGTATACGCACATGCGTGCCTCGCGGAGTATGCGCGTACACGCGCCTTGCGGAATGTGCGCGTACACGCGCCTTGCGGAGTGTGCGCGTATACGCGCCTTGCAGAGTATGCGCGTATGCGCACCTTGCAGAGTATGCGCGCCTTGCACGTATGCGCGCATTGCGGGATGTTGGAACACGGACTAGACAAATTAATCTGGTACCTGGCCCCATAATCATAATTAATCCGGGACATCAAATTCGGATAAAATTCAAAAAAATGATTTGAATTATTTATTTCAGCTACTAAGTTTAATCACTTCAGTTACAAAAATCAAATGAGTTTTTCCGTTGAACAAAAAATGAACCTGGGCACAATTAATTTTGGTTTTAACAAGACCAGACTCACACGAGGCTAACCTTCTGAGTAAACACTCGTGTACACACATCGCAGCGTACATACGTGCCAAGGTTCAAGGGGTGTGGAATCGATTTGTTGATTCACACTTGCTTACACGTCAAATGTAATAATCAGTGTTTAGATAAGGAAACAAAATTTCCATAACAATTGTCATACACACCAAATCATCCTTAGCAGATTTCATAATCCCATTTTCAACAATGGATTCAACGACCACATAAGCCTCAACGGCTAAAGTGGGCCTAGTGATAAAAGACACCTTAACGAACATATCAATTTCAGATTCCTTAATTAACAGACTCAACAACCTTGACCACGAATGGTCATAATAGTCTAAACGAATTAGCGGCCTCAACAGTCCTAACTGCCTCAACGACTTCGACGACTATACTAGTCTCGACGACCTAAATGGCCTTAGCGATTTTATCGGCTGCATGTGCTATCTTCTTGAGCAAGCTCACATTCTTAACGTCGTTAGACACTATTTGTGAACTTAGAGAATAAATAATTATTTTCTCAAAAAATTGAATATCAAAATTCAATTAAGCACCCTCTTGTAAATACCTTTTAGAATACGTGCCCAGTCATGACTCAACCACTTACCCTTCCAACCTTCTAGTTTCCCAGCAATTCTATCATACAAGAAACCCAGTGCCTCCTTCTTAGATCTTCCCCAGATCATGGGTAAGCCTAACTACTTTTCCAGATTCTTTATCCCTTGAATTCCCAATAAGCTCTAGATGCCTCCAGATGTTTCCTCTTGACAACAAATAAAAAAAAATACTAAATTTGATGAAATTGATCTCCTTCCCTAATGCTAAGAAATAAGTATCTAAGGCCTTTTTCAAAACTTCCACATTACAACATGTGTAATAGCTTTTTGCAACTATGTATACTAACTATTTTCCCAAAATAACAAACTTTAGCTATAAAATTTTCACTCGCAAGGTTCTAGCTAACACTTGATTATATACATACCTCAAGAAAATAGTTTGAAAAATACATATTTCGTGTCTCAGAAAGGCCCTTTAAGATCTTATAGCAATTGACACCAAAATCCACTCTCATTTCTTTATCGACATATATTTCAACTTTGTTGAGTTGTGTAGAAGAAGATGCACAGATCTGATATTCCTTTATGAGATTCCCCATGTAATAGAAATACTTGAGATTGTCTCTGATAATACATATTTTGACTATATATACCACGTTGGGAAGGAAGTAGACACAGAAAAACAGTAGCAAGAAAATTCAGATGAAAATGGAAAAGGAAAACATGAAATAAAACATAGCTTTATTTTGTTTCTTTTTCTTAGTTTAGCTGTCAATCGCCAAAGAAGAAAAATAACAGTTTTATATCTTTATTAATAACTTGCCTATTTGCTTCCTTTAATAATATTATAAATATACTAGGTGACTTATTTGCGCGTTGTGCGACAAATATTTTTTTTTTTTTATAAAATCGTTGACATGTTCAAAATATTCATATTTGATATTGATAATTGTTAATTGAAATAATGTATTCAAGGAGAAAGAAACAGTACTAGAACATTCAAAAATATAAAAGTATGTGCGCCGCACGACATGACTAGAAATCCCCTGCACGTGGCCCTTCATCATTGTTAAAGTAACGTGAAGCTAAATCTTCTGTGTCTTCTTCATTAGAGTGCATTCCCCCAAAAATAGCACGATGCTCATGAACATTAGTGTTACCTATCATTCCCTGCATATGCGGCAACATCGTAGGTGGATTATAAGCCGTATCGACTTCATCTCCTGCGCCTGAAGGAACATTATTAATACTATTTATCATGAACCGTTGCGTTGGCGCCGGAGGTAGGTAAGACAGGCCAGCTTCATATCCTTGCATTGCCGGTGGAAGTGAGCAAGACGGACCAACTTCATATCCTTGCATTGGCAGCGGAGGTGGGTAAGACGGGTTAGCTTCATCCGCACATGATGGTGTCATCATAGTGTTCCTAAGTTCACGCATCTGACGACTCTCACCAATCCTGACAATGAATTTCTGAATTTCTTCAGCTAGTCGGTTGATGTCTTCATCTGTCAGGTTTTCGTTTGACATCAACTCCCACCAATCACAAGTATTACATTTTGCAGAGCCATCGGGATTCTGAAAAGGGCGGCTAATTTCTACAAGAGCAGACGTCTTTTCTCTCTCTGCTTGCATCATCCCCACCAACCAATTGTGCTTCCAATTCAAGGAGTTCACTCGACTTTTCCGGTGAGCCTCTAGAATTGTCTCAACCATTTCCATTCTGCGTGACTCTCCTCCTTGTTGCATCATCATTTGTTGCAGCTATGGACCAAGACAAGAATTTATGCCAACGTGGCAAAAATTAGAGTATGTGTAAATAAAAAAATTAGGGTGAAAATATAAGACTTTAAAGGGTTAAAAGGAATATTATTACATATTTTATGTCTAGTTTACATGACACCAAAAGTTGATGTCCTTTACTACCTCCATGCCTTGTTGTGGCAGCGGTTGCATAGGCAGATGATGCTCGTGCGGTTGTTGTTGTTGTTGTTGTTGTTGTTGCTGCTGCTGCTCTAGGTGTGCATAATGTTTAGTGAGGAAACGGTTGATGATATCCTCAATAGAATTGTCGGAATAAGAGAACACCCGCTTTGCAGGAGTGATCATGGCGAGGCCGAGATGAACACCGACCAATATTACTATATCATTAGCTTTCTTATATATGCCAGACTTTCTCTTTGAGAAGGTGCTAAGGCGCGCCTCTTCATCTTCGATTCTTTCCATCTTAATCGGTCGACGACCCCTTGTTAGTTTGGGCTTTGGAGGAATGGGGTTGAAATGAGACTTCTCGGGTTCTTTGCCTTTATTGTGCTTATTTGGATCATCATCACTGCCCCTATTGCCCCACGAAGCAGTTGCTGTCTCCATCAAAAAAACTTATTAGAAAAAAAAATATTAATTAGTGAAGAATGAACAATGATATGATTGATATCTTTGTACCATCTATTTATACATAATGAAAAGGCACAATTATTCATGTAAAATGGACGCAACAATTCATTTCCAAATTCCCCGCCATATTTTTTTAAATATATGTCTATAATATTAAGGAAACCACATTTTGTATTGCCAAAAGTTAATATCATTCTCATTTTTAAGAAATGCAAAATTTAATTAGATATATTACATTCTCAAATTGATGAATTTATGGGTAACATGGTTGTTAATGAGTAATCGCAAGAATCTTCTTTGGAATGGTTCTATTTCACCAAACATTACAACTAATGTTGTATTGGAATATAGTTATCAAGTCTGTACTAACTAGGCTTTTGAATATATTTTTTAATATACATAGTTTAACATTTTATTATATAACATACTACTTTATATGAGCAAAAATTAATTCCTAATAGAATTAAAATTGGTTCATGGTTCATTATCAACTATTTGTTTTTTCTAAGTTCAACCATAGATTTCGGCAAAAAAAAAAAGTTTAACCATAAATAATGATCATTTAAGTTAGAGGAAGATAGTTTTAAAATTCATTGATTTTCCATGTTGCGTTGTTTATGCATTCTTTTTATTTATTTATTTATTTATGATTCTCAGTTATGCTTGTGTTGTCTTTGCTGGTTGAATAAGAAGTTGCCGGAAATATATATTAACTAGGTGCTGACCCCGCGCTACGCGCGGGGCGACTTGCTTAACCGCAAACAATAATATGTATAAAAAGATTAAAATTATGCGTCGACTTATTTGGAACTACCATTAATAAAATAGACAACATCTAAGATTCTCGAGTGTTTCAATTTAAAAGTATCAGTTTTTAATGTAAGTATTAGGTGATTTGATAGGTATTTTTACGTGAATATAATACTATATATATTGTTTCCGCTCTTCCCAGGATTGAACATATAAGAATTATTTAATTAAAAAAAATTATAATTTGTTACTTTTAATACGTATTAATATATTTAAAAGGAGATATTAAGTCTAAATATATTATATAGATTACAAAAAAGTTATTTTTCAACATGTAAAATCTATTTAAACTGATGTTGTTGATCTTATCAGTGTATATATATATATATAATTTATAAAGTATGTTAAATTACAACATAAATTATATGTGAGTATAAATGTGATAAGGCTGAAAAAAAAAAATTGATACAGAAAATGCTTATAAGGCTTTAATTAAGCCCAATTATTTACCACCAAAATAAGCCCAAAGAGGGTTAAGTTACAGCCTCACCTCACGCTCACCCCAATAACACATCTTCTCTCATCTTCACCCTTTCAGCCGCAACCTCATCTCACCCACCACGTCCGACACCGCGTTCAGCCGTCCCAACTCCGGCACCACCCGCTACTACGCCTCTGTACGCTTCCGCTTCGACCTCCGCCTCCTGGCGCCTCCGCATGCTGCCGAGTATAGATAAAATAGCCGCTACATCGTTTCTGATTTTCAGATATGTTCCTCTGACTCCGACTCCACATCCGGCCTAATGGAAATTTAAGGGCCGCTCCAGCTTCTCTGATTCCAGATCCGTTGCTCCGATGACCCCCTCACATGGTTTGCTTGTCTGTTCTTCGTTGAATTCTTGCACTTACATGTAACGAACTCCTCTGATTCAAATTGAATTGTGAGCATAATGGAATATCAATTTATAGTGGAATTCGAAATCAGATATACGATTGGTTTTCAGCTTAGTTTTAATTGCTTATGGTCAAAAGATTTATTTTACATGACGCTTGGTTTTCAGCATTTATAATGAACGGTTAGTTTTAATTGCTTCGATCTGTTTGTTTCAGTGTTATCAGAACCGGACCGGCGGTCCGACCGGGTTCAAACAGGAGCCTCCAGCGGTCTGATTTGAGCAAGATTTAAGCAAGCCCGATTCGATAGCCAGTTTTTCGGTGAACCGTCCGGTTTTGAACAGACCGGGCGGTTCGTCGGCCCGCTGGTTCAACATAAAAAACTAAAAATAAAACCCTAAATTCTAATGAAGTCCCAAGGAGAGGGAAGGTAAACCTTCTTCATATGATGGTAGTAAGTAAATCTTTATTAATAACTTCCTTAAAATCGCGCATGCGTTGCACGCAACGATGATTTTTCTTAGTTGATTCTAGCAGAAAAATAAATAAACTAACACTTAAATATCATATATAAATAAAACGTTTTCAAATTTAATATTTAACAAAGTTCTTTAATCCTAACATAATATTATACAAAGGCAAATATTACAAAATAATATAATGATAATTGGAGAAGTGTATATATATTATAACATTAAATACACTAACACCTACAAGATTGTGTATATTAATTTTTTCTTAGTCTGTTGTGCAACATATCACAAGTAATGACATTAGTAAATGTCTGTCTAAAGTCTAATCATTCTCAATTGTTTTTGTCGATAATGATAACGAAAGTGAAACTTTTCTGTCAAAAGCCTCTTTAAAGTCTATAAGAACTTTGACCATAATGCATATTAGAATAAGAAATATCTAAAATATTATCATGAGAGCAATAAGTTGACAAAGTTAAAATAAAATTATGTATTAATAAATGAACAAACCAGTCTTGCATTCCAGTTATCACGATGTACAGATAACTGGTTTGCTTCCAACACTGTTGAAAAACTTTCCTCCTTCAACAGTGGCAATATCTCTCTATAAAGTAATAACAATATGGTACAACCTGTATAAACGATTCTAATTTTAACATAATGGAGTTGACAGTTGACGCTGTAATTCTGACATCGTAACTACTGTTACTGTAGAATCCCTTCAAACGAAGAAATTCTTGGGTACCACTGAGCCAACACCTATCTCATACACGGTACCACTTGAGCCAATCATCATGTGATATGTGTCCATGTGTCAGGCAATTTTTGACACGTGTCACATTATGAATGGCTCAAGTGGTACCATGTAGGAGACAGATGTTGACTCGGTTGTACTGAAGAATTTATCCTTCAAACGATAGTGATATCTCAACTCTCAAAAAAGGAAGAGAGCCTAACATGTTTAATCTTTAATGCCTGACATGTCTTCAAGAAGAAGATTTATACCAGTGTTGGTCGAAGCCGATTGTTGTCGCAGTTGCTTCATTGAAATAACAACTATCTTAGACCATACTAAATCCAATATGCAAACGTCCAGTATAGATTTTGTTAAAAAAAAAATCAGTTATAAAAGACTATAACAAGATCGTAAGACCAAAGCAAGCACTTATAGCTGCAAAAACAAGACTATATATAATGTGGTGCAGAATCGTTAAAACTTTGCCATACAAGCCACAAGTGAAACTGTATCTAACTCAATGCAACATACTGACAAAATCAATCACCAATGCTAAAATTTGTAAGAAATCGCAACTCATTATCCGTTATACAAATAAATAAGAGATCCTCATCAGTTATCTATAACAGATCATGAATCGAAACGAAGAGAACATACTCAATAAAGACATTGTTGATAAGCTTCGTGGCCACATGGTTCTTTGCTGCATCGCCAAGCAATCTTACAGAGTCGGAAAACTGTACATACGACGGTTTAGTCCTGCTGTAAATTCTATGACGTAAAATCTACGTACTTACAAAATCTGTAACGTATTCCACAACAATGTCTTGCACAAGTACCATGGTCTCTAGAAGTGTCTGAGACAAAAAAAAAAAAAGATTTTAAATCCAAAAAATTCAACCATTGAAACAAGCAGGTACTAAGAAAGAAAAAAAAAAAGAAAAAAAGAAAATTAGTAGATACAAAATTGTAAGCCGTTTGGATAAGTATAATTGAAGAATTCAATTTGAGAATCTCCTCGCTTCCTCTTACTTGTAGTTTTAGAGGGCTGAGAGGAACCATCAGTTACTTTGGTTGATGATCTTGATGAAGCAACAATCATTTGCAGTAGAAAATCTGCGAATAAAATTGTTCTTCTCAATAGTAAGCCATAAGAACAATAGAAATGTTGGTTCAATGATACAAAATAAAGTATACACGAATCTAAAAGCAAACATATGATCAAATTTGAAATAAAAAGTTCTCATTATAATGACACAAATATTATAGACAACCGCTGCTTCTGCTGTTGCCCTCCTCAGCAAATTAAATTAGTTTTTCGGCAGTGAAAAAAATTAAAAAGAATGGTTAAAACAATCACATTATGTTAGTATGGTATTGCACTGGTGTTGTAGTCAAGCAAATACAAAATACAGAAGTAAAGAAAGACCTTATTCTTGTGCAAGAGCGGAAATTACGATGGAAAGGTACCTGACTTTTAGTTTTCGACCGAACAACACGATTGAAGTTTGAATTCAGACTGTTTAGACTCCACAACCGGGCGATAATCCTTGGAAGCTCATCACATGTTTTCGAATCTTCCAATTCGTTTCACGTTTGATGTAATAGGTGGTTGTAAGGCTATTCAGACAATAAAACAAACACCTTATGTGCATTAGAAAGTGTAAATAGAAGATGCACAACTACATTTGTAGTCAACCCACTGATAGATTAGGATGAGATAAGAGACACATTACCGTGTAAACTGAATTAAAACGAATAAACATAAGCAACCGAATAAAAACTGATAAGCAACGCAACAAAATGGAGTTGAAACCACCGCCATTGATAACACCGTGGGGTGGTTCTGGATTCGCCACCACCTCGGAATATGGAGCTGCCATCACCAGTGTTTCTACCACCGCAGGCTGCTTCTAGAGCCGTGACCGTCGCCGTTAGTAACACTGTTTTGCCATTAGACATGGGAAAGTAAAGAGCTGATAACTACAATAATCGTTGAATTGGTAATAGTTGGAATACTGTTGGATTGAAATGAGAACGTACCTGTTGGAATTGGGTGAAGGCTGTGCAGTAAACTGCAGTATCAGTTAGATTGAGAATGAGGGTAAAAAAGGTGTAATAAAGGTTGTGCAGTAAACTGCAACACCGGAAGGGCTGAGCATGGCTGGTCATGGTCTAGTACCAACCAGGACCATGTAAGACCATTTAAAAATGGTCATCCTCTAAATGGTTCAAGACCAAACCAAGACCATTTGTACCATTTAAAACAACTTGGTCTTTTTGGTCCTGATTTTGGTCCAGACCATTAGAACCATTTAGGACCATTTTTTTTTTTTGTTGTATTTTTTTTTCCAATTTGTACAATATTACTTTTATAATAATCATATCATAAATTGAAAACGCATTTATTATAATTATATATAATATAGTAGAGTAGAGGAAATGAGAAACTAATTATTAAATTTTTTTTCTTGTGGGAAAATTATTGAGAAAATTATTATAATTATTTCGGGAATTATATAAACATGAGGATTACGAATGATGTTGATGTAAATAGCACAACATTTTATAACAAGAATCCGAAAGAGTACTGCGTTAGTCCATAATACGCATCGAATAAACTAAATAATTTAGGTATGGAAAAAATAATCTAACTTCGCCATGGATCCAAATCATTATAGATTCAAATCTATATTAGGTCTACTTACGGGGAAACTAAGATCACATAGAATACATTTTTTGTAATAAAAAATGCGTATCTATTTTATATATATATATATATATATATATATATATATATATATTATATGTTAATTCTTCCTAAAATAAATATAAATATAGAATTTGAAAAGGAACTTAATATACAGAGAAATTCCCTAAAATATATAATTCTAAATTAGGATACAACTAATAATTATGCAATAATTTTGACCGGTCAAATAATATATATATAAATATATATTATTGTTTAAAGTAAATATATTTCTCATAATGTATATATTTATCTGAGTTTGAGACGTTCAATTTTTTTTTTTCAGTTTTTTTTAATAATATAATGGTCTTAAATGGTCTCAAATGGTCTTAATGGTCTTCTCGGTCTTGGACCAAAATTAAGACCAAGACCAAATAAGACCCAAATAGAAGGACCAATGGTCTTGGTCCAAAATGAACTTGGTCTTTTGGACTCGGTCTTGGGATGTCTTGGTCTTGGTTTTGGTCTTGGTGGACCATTGCTCACCCCTACCGGTTGGATTGAGAATGGGGTTAAAGAGGTGTAATAAACTACCGCGGCAATTGGATTGAGAACGTATCGGTGAAAGGTTGTGTCTCTTCTAGATGAGGACAGGCCATACTTTTAATATAGGTATAGATAAATATACTAGATGGCTTATTTGCGCGTTGTGCGATAATTTTTTTTTTTATAAAATCGTTGACATGTTCAAAATATTCATATTTGATATTGATAATTGTTAATTGAAATAATGTATTCAAGGCAAAAGAAACACTACTAACACATTCAAAACTATAAAAGTATGTGCACCGCACGACATGACTAGAAATCCCCTGCACGTGGCCCTTCATCATTGTTAAAGTAACGTGAAGCTAAATCTTCTGTGTCTTCTTCATTAGAGTGCATTCCCCAAAAAATAGCACGCTGCTCATGAACATTAGTTTTACCTATCGTTCCCTGCATATGCGGCAACATCGTAGGTGGATTATAAGCCGTATCGACTTCATCTCCTGCGCCTGAAGGAACATTATTAATACTATTTATCATGAACCGTTGCGTTGGCGCCGAAGGTAGGTAAGACAGGCCAGCTTCATATCCTTGCATTGCCGGTGGAAGTAAGCAAGACGGACCAACTTCATATCCTTGCATTGGTAGCGGAGGTGGGTAAGACGGGTTAGCTTCATCCGCACATGATGGTGTCATCATAGTGTTCCTAAGTTCACGTATCTGACGACTCTCACCAATCCTGATAATTAAGTTCTGAATTTCTTCAGCTAGTCGGTTGATGTCTTCATCTGTCAGGTTTTCGTTTGACATCAACTCCCACCAATCACAAGTATTACATTTTGCAGAGCCATTGGGATTCTGAAAAGGGCGGCTAATTTCTACAAGAGCAGTCATCTTTTCTCTCTCTGCTTGCATCATCCCCACCAACCAATTGTGCTTCCAATTCAAGGAGTTCACTCGACTTTTCCGGTGAGCCTCTAGAATTGTCTCAACCATTTCCATTCTGCGTGACTCTCCTCCTTGTTGCATCATCATTTGTTGCAGCTATGGACCAAGACAAGAATTTATGCCAACGTGGCAAAAATTAGAGTATGTGTAAATAAAAAAATTAGGGTGAAAATATAAGACTTTAAAGGGTTAAAATGAATATTATTACATATTTTATGTCTAATTTACATGACACCATAAGTTGATGTCCTTTACTACCTCCATGACTTGTTGTGGCAGCGGTTGCATAGGCAGATGATGCTCGTGCGATTGTTGTTGTTGTTGCTGCTCAAGGTGTGCATAATGTTGAGCGAGGAAACGGTTGATGATATCCTCAATAGAATTGTCAGAATAAGAGAACGCCCGCTCTGCAGGAGTGATTATGGCGATGCCAAGATGAACACCAGTCAATGTTACTATATCATTAACTTTCTTATATATGCCAGACTTTCTCTTTGAGAATGTGCTAAGGCGCGCCTCTTCATCTTCAATTCTTTCTATCTTAATCGGACGACGACCCCTTGTTTGTTTGGGTTTTGGAGGAGTGGGGTTGTAATGAGGCTTCTCAGGTTCTTTCCCTTTATAACGTTTATTTGGATCATCATCACGGCCCCTATTGCCCCACGAAGCATTTGCTGTCTCCATAAAAAAAACTTATTAGAAAGATAAATATTAATTAGTGAAGAATGAACAATGATATGATTGACATCTTTGTGCCATCTATTTATACAAAATGAAAAGGCACATTATTCATGTAAAATGGACGCAACAATTCACTTCCAAATTCCTCGCCATATTTTTTTAAAATTTTATGTCTATAATATTAAGGAAACCACATTTTGTATTGCCAAAAAGTTAATATCATTCTCATTTTTAAGAAATATATATTTTAGTTAGATATATTATATTCTCAAATTGATGAATTCATGGGTAACATGATTGTTAATGAGTAACCGCTAAAATCTTCTTTGGAATGGTTCTGTTCACCAAACATTACAACTAATGTTGTATTGGAATATAGTTACCAATACCGTACTAACTAGACTTTTGAATATATTTTGTCATGTATATAGTTTAACATTTTATTATATAACATATAACTTTATATGAGCAAATATTAATTCCTAATAGAATTAATATTCATTCATGGTTCATTATCAACTATATATTTTTTTCTAAGTTCAACCATAGATTTTAGCAAAAAAAAGTTCAACCATAAATAATGATTATTTAAGTTAGAGGAAGACACTTTTAAAATTCAATGATTTTCCATGTTGTGTTGGTTATGCAATCTTTTTATTTATTATGATTCTAGTTATGCTTGCGTTGTCTTTGTTGGTTGAATAAGAAGTGGCTGGGTATATACATTTAATGAATTATTTGTAATATTGGTAAAATTATATAGTCTATATAAGTAAATATTATATTTCATATAGTTATGTCTAACACGTCCGCACCTAACGCGTCAGCACCTGTCGCGTCCGCACATGTCTTGTCCGCACCCGACGCATCCACACCTGACACATCCGCACCTAGGGAAGTTTCCTACACAACCAAGGAGTCCTCGTATTAGGCTCCTTACAATGATTACTTGAAGGAGATTCATAACTCCATATATTGGCAACTTTGTAATTGCAACAACTATCTAATGAAATCAATGTATTTTCATAGGTACATCAATACATCATGCACACTACTTTGGAATTACGCCAAGTAACAAACTGCGCGCATATTACTCGCATCAACAATACAAGCTATCGCACTATGTACAACAATCGACTTATATTATACAACGTCGACATATCTATTATCAACATCAACAATGAGCATATAAACGCTCTCTACCTATAACGACGACTACTCCAAATAGCGTCGACAACACACTACATCTTGAGTTCAAACCAAGATTTATCTACAAGTGACATGCTGCGACATCCTCCTCGTGAGGGCAACCCCCATGTTCACAACTAAAAAATGGCATGCTGAGAAATCCTCTTGTTAGAGGCAAATCCTCATGTTCATAGCCATTCCCTGAGTTCAAAACAGGATGCGGCAACTTTCAAAGGTACTGAACACCCCGACATGGGGGACGTCCTCTTGTTAGACGACAACCCCATGCTGCTACGAAGTATGCTTCCCCAACGCGGGTTAATACAATATGGCGAACGTCCTCTTGTTAGACGACAATCCCATACACTTATAAAGTATGTACATCCCTCTTAAGGGTCCATACTCCATGAAGATTCATTCCTTGTTAGGATAGCTTCATGTATACTCAAAGTATGTACATCCCTCTTAAGGGTCCATACTCCGTGAAGATACATCCCTTTATTTGGGTAGCTTCATGTATATATGCAGGTGCGCATCCTGTCTCAAAAACTCACCAAACTTACAAGTCGAGTCTTGTACAACGCTATTTTGCCCGTGAGCATATAACAAATTAAAACACACCAAATGCAGCAAGTAGTGTCTTGCCACAACGTCGCCTTGTAGTGGACCAAGAGACCGAAAAAACTGCAAGTCGTTCTAAAACGGTCTTGTGCAGCCCTTGTGGACTAACCACGGAGAGGTGCAGTAGCATCGCAGGGTAAGTACGGGAATAGCCATGAAAAGCCTTGCAACAACGTCACGCGGGGCGTGCCCAACTGACAGATGGAAAAATGCATAGCATAGAGCAAGTAACGTCTTGCCACAACGTCGCCTTGAAATGGTTCAAGAGACGGTAAAAACTACAAGGCGTATTGATACGACCTCTGTTCCACCCATTGGGTTAACCAAGTAGAGGTGTAGTAGCATCGCACAGTAAGTATGGGTCTATCCATGGAAAAACTTCGCAACAACGTCACGTGGGGTGTGCCCAACTGACGGATGGAAAAACGCATAGTATAGAACAAGTAGCGTCTTATCACAACGTCGACTTAGAGTGTAACTAAGAGACGGTATAAACTAATGTCTTGCCTCGCTAAGACGACTCTACTTTATGCCAAGTGCCCTCGTGCCAAGTGCCAGCGCCGAGTGCGATGCTATCACATGATCTTGCGTGTTACTATCTATAAACACGACAAGTACTCAATACACTCATTACGCCATTCCTTGGATTTAAAACTAGATGGGCACTCATGACACTTAGCGACGCATGTCCTATTGTCGCAGCTACGGATGCTATATCCACTACAACAAAGATTCTTATCCTATCATGCAAGTCCAATATATATGGATGACTATGGTAACACAAGGTATGAAATACTACTAACGAGTTATCATGCATTTATACAATGATCATGACAGGTCTATTCGACAACGTCAAACGTATATATAAAAAGTTCAGGGAACAACACCCGGCGTAACCTCGACCCAGACATGGGAAACAACAACTATGTACAAAGTTTGGTAGAGCGAACACAGTCAACCTAGCACAACATGCAAGTGGTATACTCCACACAACATCTACATAGCCTATACGGCCCTTACGTACCCGCCTATGCGGCATCTACACGCATAACCAACATGGCAATGTGCAACTATTCAGGGTAACATGACATATATAATTATGATATTAACACCTATACATATATATTAGTCTATGCTTGCAGGACACACATGTCTATTCACATACTCTATGAAGAGTTTCAAGGTTCGACCATTATCGCGAACAATTCCACAATACTAAGCCTATATAAACAAGGGCTAATATCATACAAGTTGTGATTCAAATCATCATCAACAAACATAATATTAGCACGATGTGCAAATCGCACCTTGTGCACAAGGGTGCTACATGATCGGTAGCAGACTTAGAAAATATACCGAGTTGACCAAACGGAAGCACGGGGGCAAGAGTATACACACCCTGCATAAATCATACATCAAGACGACAACGCCTATCTAGACGTCATCGCGGAATAATTGCGCACCTTACTATCATCAGTAACCTTCTTGCGAAGGATAGTCATCTCGGATTCAAGAGCAACAACTCAACTCTATCAAACAAAGGCAGAATCCTTCAATCCAACAACCTTAGAATCCAAGCAGTGAACTTTCTTGTTCGCTCCAGCCATTGCATAACAAACAACATCATGCTTCTTGGAGAAAAAAATACAAAGATGAAGAGAGTGGTAATACCCACCACAATTTACAAATAGTTCCATTTTCAACGAGGAACGAAAATCGAAGAACGCGCGAACAACCTATAACAAGAGTAAACAATGATACTCACAAAAGTAAAGCAAGCAAGGTGCACGGGGGCAAATCAAACATGCATACGCGCGACCCTTCAACACGCGCGCGATCCCTCAACAATACTACCATCAAAGAAGCAAACAAGAATGATAGATGCAACAAGTGCAATGGAAGATCAACAACATAAGCAATATTCTCGCTCTAAGCACCTCCTCCGCCGAGATCCGGTCCCTCGACATGGGGGCGGAAAGGGCAAATGGGCGAGTCCAAACCTCAGTATCTTTCCCTTTGTGGTGGGAAAGAGCCTTCAACGACTCGCCACTAGCAGTAAACTCATATCGCTCGGAGTTGCTCGAGGGTCGAATCTCGAAGTCGGATCACTTTATTCCTGATCAAGTAAGAGTATTGTTTACAATGACGACGCTAAGACGACCTCGACTCCGACTCGGACTCAAAAAAGCAAGAAGATCACTATCTAACCTGGATCTGAAAAAAGTATCACTTCCAAGGGCGCGCATGCGTCAACACCCTAGGAGGAGGGCAACACATCGTTCACAAACTAAGTATGGAGCCGTCAAGCGAACACGCGTGCGCCGACGCATTGAGAGAGGAGGCAACACCTCCCGTTCAGAAACTAAAGATAGTAGCAACAAACATGGCATAGCGCGTTCATGCTTCGGCACGTCGACAGGAGGTGTAACAGCTCATCTCCAAATGCTAAGTGTAACTACCATGATTGCGAGGACGCGTACGCGCGTGTCGGCATACCAGTGTAAGATCTACTACAAGATTAAGCGGCTATCATGTTCGCACATCTTTAAGCGGCTATCATGTCCACACGTCTCTAGGCTATCATGTTCACACGTCTTCAAGCAGCTATCATATCCGCGCGTCTCGAAGTGTCTATCACGTCCATGTATCGCCAAACGTCCTGTATGTTGGCGCGACACCCTATGTCTGCAAAATCAGCTAAGTCCGAATGTGTACTCTGGATGATACGCTTTGACAACTCAACTTACAAGGACGAACAACAACTTGATCAGCGCGTGTATACGCGACAGTCATCAATGCAAGCACCAAGCAACGAACACTCTCATGATGGAGATAACTACATACCTATATACTTGTTAGTCTCTATACATCACATAGCGAACATCCCCCTCGGGGTGCAACTCTATGTCGACATGGGCCTCGTCCCGACACCTACGTACATTACGTGATCTACGCGCGTCTACATGATATTATGCCTTTGCTTAAGGTAACAAGTGCGAATATGATTATGGCACTAACATTTATACTTGCAAGTATCTTCTAATTAATGCAGGTCTACAACATGTATATTAACATATAAGGAAAAATCTAAGTGTTCAAGTGGTTACAACACACGTGCTAACTGCACGCGCATCAAGCACGTACATGACAAGCGACGTGCTTACATAATGCTACACCATTGCTTAATGACTACAATATATGCCTTAGCATGTCAAGTAGTCGGCTGATAACAAGTGTCGACTATCAAGGAATATTTTCTATGTGTTCCATCATGTCAGCAATCGGCTGATAACAAGTGTCGACTATCAAGGAATATTTTCTAAGTGTTCCATCATGTCAGCAGTCAGCTGATAACAATTGTCGACTATCAAGGAATATTTTCTATGTGTTCCACCATGTCAGCAGTCGGCTGATAACAAGTGTCGACTATCAATGAATATTTTCTAAGTGTTCCACCATGTCAGCAGTCGGCATATAACAAGTGTCGACTATCAAGGAATATTTTCTAAGTGTTCCACTATGTCAGCAGTCGGCTGATAACAAGTGTCGACTATCAAGGAATATTTTCTAAGTGTTCCACTATCTCAGCAGTCGACATATGACAAAGTGTCGACTATCAAGAAATATTTTCTAAGTGTTCCACTATGTCAGCAGTCGACACATGACACACGACACATGTCAGATAGCAAGCATCAACAATCAAGAAATATTTTCCAAGTATTTCTCCATGATGGCAGACGTCAGATAACAAACGTCAACAATCAAGAAATATTTTCTAATTGTTTTACTATGGTAGCAGGCGACAGTCGACGAATGTCAAGTAGTGAACATCAACCATCAAGAAATATTCTCTTAGTGTTTTATCATGAAGGAGATAACAATGATCAATTATCAACTAATCAACAGTCAACATCAAGCATGTTCGAACACTATCTACATCATGGTGCAAAATGACCACCATACATGAGGGGAGTATTACTACTTACAACCATGTTTACAAATTTTCAGCACTTAGCCAAAATTTTGTCCGATTTGTGGAACTAACCTCTTGTAGGAATTCTATCAAACACCTTGTGGGCATGCTAGTGTAAACAATTTCAAGAGATAATCAAGATCAAATTGGATCCAAGAAATGTTACAAATGGTTTAGCCATACCCGAAATAGAACTCACCACCTCAAGACGATCGAACCACCGCGAAAACCACCACCCAAGGGCCGCCGGAAAATTCCACGCGCCACCGCCGTGGATTCCACGCGCCGCCCCAGCCAACACGAGCTGCCCTTGTGCCGCCATGGCTCCTCACCATTATCCCGTCTCCGTAATGGTGATTAAATGTGGCCGATCAATGTGATTTAGCACCCAAGTTTGCTACACCAAGGTTTCTTCTCCTTCAAGAAATGAGAGTGATTCTAAAAACTACTAAGTGTGGAGGTTTATGGAAATTCTCTCTCCTATTTCCACTCATGGTGTTTGTACCTATGGGTAACCTTTGATTCCTCTCTATTTTTTACAAGTCCGTAGTGGCATGACTAAGTGTTTTTACATTCTTCTTACAATACACGTCATTTTTTAGACTCGACATGTAGATTGTTCTTACAACACACGTCATTTTTTAGACTCGACATGTACAATCATGCTCGTATGCTATACATCCATGATTTATTTATCTTAATCCATGTTTTCATCATCACATAATCGAGTGCTTGATCCATGATCCATGACGTGCCTGCTTCACCCGATTGCATGATCCATGATCCATTACTATTAGAATAATAACAATTGCATGATCCATGATCCATTATGTGATGATGAAAACATAATCCATGATCCATTATGTTTTCCATGATCCATTATGTTATTATTCTAATAGTAATCGATTGCATGATCCATGATCTATGATTTATAACAATTGTAATGGAAAACGTAACTCATAAATTTTATTATAAGAGTGAACTTATTACGCCTGTAGGATAGTACACAACATATTTTATTCTCAACGCACCACACAAAAACATATGAGTCTTTAATGTCGACTACTCTGACAACAAACCACACACTCCAAACCATAAATGGAAAATGAAAAAGTATTCATGTTTTATCAAAATAATACGATTAAGTATTGTGAAAGAACCATGACATGAATGCAAAATTTTGCACGCCGCACCACAAGATGATCGATCACTAGAAATCTCGTGCACGTGGGTCTTCATTGTTATCGAAGTAACGTGTAGCCATGTCTTCGACATATTCTTCATCACGATGCATTCCCCTAACAATAACTGGATTCTCATGAACATCAACATTACCTATTATTCCATGCATCGACGGCAACTGCATCGACGATATCGTTGTAGGTGGATTATAATTTGAAATAGCTTGCATTGGCAGCGGATGTGGATAGATAGTATTATCAATCATGAATCCTCGCATTGGTGGCGGAGGTGGGTAAGACGTGCCTGCTTCACCCGCATATGGTGGTGCCGTCATAGTGGACCTAAGCTCACGCATCAAACGAGTCCTACCAATATCAACCAAGAAATTCTGAATTTCTTCAACCAATCGATCGACGTCTTCGTCGGTCAAGTTTTCATCTGACATTAACGCCCACCAATCATTAGTATCATCCTTTGCGAAACCATCAATATTCTCAATAGGGCGACTAATCTCCACTAAAGCAGTTGATTTTTCTTTCTCCGCCTTCATTATCTCCACTAATTGACCGTGTCTTCGATTCAAGGAGTCCACTCGAACTTTCCGATGAGCCTCCAATATTGTGTCAACCATATTCATCATATGATGCGGCAGCGGCTGCACTGGCGGTAATTGCTGCCCTAGATGATAGGCTTGTTGAGCGAGAAATCGACTAATGATATTCTCAATACTAGGCTGGGCAAACGAGAATATCCGTCCCGCCGGAGTGATCATGCCGAGACCGATATGAGCATTGGTCAATGTTAAAATATCGTTGACCTTTTTAAAGATGCCAGTTTTTCTCTTTGAAAACGTGCTGAGGCGCGCCTCTTCATTCACGATCCTTTCTATCTTAATCTTTTGGCGGCCCCTTGTTTGTTTGGGCTTTCGAGGAGTGGGGTTATTGTGAGGCTTCTCAAGGTTTTTGTCGTTGTTGCCCTTGTTTGGATCATTATCATCACCCCTACTGCCTCTTGATGCAGTTGCTGCCTCCATCAATCAAACTTATTAAAACGATGAATAGTTATGAGTGGATGAAAGGAACACTGAATGATTGACCTCGTTGTGCTATGTATTTATACAATATGAAGCGACGGATATTCATGCAAATGGAAACAAAAATTCATTCAAAAATTATCCCGCCCTTTGTTTAATAAGTAAAATTAAGGAAACCACTTTTCTAACTTCCAAAAGCAAATATTATTATTCCCTTTTTTATGAAACGCAAAATCCAGTTGTTGCCTCAATCAATCAAACTTATTAGAAACGGTGAATAGTTATGAGTGGATGAAAGGAACACTGAATGATTGACCGCTTCGTGCTATGTATTATACACTACATGAAGCGACACATATTCATGCAAATGGAAACAACAATTCATTCAAAAATTACCCCGCCCTTTTTTTAATAAGTAAAATTAAGGAAACCACTTTTCTAACTTCCAAAAGAAAATATTATTATTCCATTTTATGAAATGCAAAATTGAGTTACATATATATCCTTCTCATAGAAGAACCTTAATTAGAATAAATTTGTATCCTCCAGTGTATCGCGAATATTGTAATTCAAACTAGTTGCCAAGATTTATGTAGCTAGGTTTTTGAATTTATTTATACCTTTTTTTTTTTTTTCCTATAAAGAGTTTAAGATGTTATTATATCACATACAACTTCTATATGAGAAAGAATACGTACCCGATATAACCGATATTAGGTTATTGTTGATATTCCAACATATTATTAAAAAAAATCAGCCAAAGATGTTGATACTTTGAATTTTTTGAAGTAATAAATGAGAAAGATATTTTAAAATTTAATATTTCCCAATGTTGTTTATTCATATTTTTTTTATGATTCTTTGCTTTGATTGTGTTGTCTTATTGGTATAATAAGAAGCGGGCTATTTTACCTATATAGACTCAGATCATACATTTGAAATGTATCGTGTTTGCACAAATTAAGGAATGTTATTTGTCTAATATATATTTTCGTTTGATTATTGTGAATTCTAGAAGACTGCAAAGAGTAAATGACATGTATGTATTGGTCGTTTATGCGTAATAAATTTTGATCAAAATACTTCTAATATTTGCTTGCAAATGGGAGTTTCTACATGATTTTGATTTGAATGTGTATAGTTCTTGTTTGCATAGGAGAATACTACGAGGTAGATGTTATTAGTTACATAGATGATTCAACATATATAACTTTACGAGAGACTCATTAAATGATAAATTGTATGACTACGTTGAGTACATTTTGCAAGTTGACGAATCATGAGCACATTTTCTTTGTCACTAACTTGTATTGTCCTTTTAAACTATACTTTAGGGATTTTAAGAAAATAAAACTTGGACAATTTTGTTGAAGTAAAAAGTTATATAAATTGTGTTTGCTTGAAAACATTTATAGTTTCTGCAAGTAAATTCTAGAAATTTGTATCCTGCAAAACGAATACCAAATTGATACATAAAAACCTATATATTATGACAAGTAAATCTGCAAGTCATCCTATGAATATTCATATATTTGTTAGAACTTGCGTTTATCACTTGGCCTTGCATGAGTTATAATCTCTTGGCTTTTTAAGAAACAACCAATTGAGACATTATCTAGTACTAAGCTGGTTGAGTTTGTTACGACCGTTCCCTAATAAAACATAATCCAATTGTGACATTATTTAGTTCTCAAAGCTATCGAAAAACAACAGTGGTATCAGAGCTAACTTCTTGAGGGATTTGTGAGGTCTGTGAGTGATCGATTATTTCATATCACTTGTCAACTTAAAACTCTCTAAACAATCACTTAATGGAGGAGACAACTTCAATCATGGCACCACCAAAGTTTGATGGCTTATGCTACTAACAGTGGGCTGTCAAGATGCAAGCTTATTTAGAAGGGGTAGATCTTTGGGAAGCCATGGAGGAGGATTACGATCTCCCAGCTTTGCCTAACAATCCATCCATTGCACAAGAGAAGTTCTATCTAGAATAGAAGTCAATAAAAGATCGAGCAAAGTCTACACTCTATTCTGCTATCAGTTTTGCTATATTCAGCAGGATAATGTCTTTAATGTCAGCCAAAGTTATGTGGGACTTCCTGAAGACAGAATTCAAAAGGTGATGAGAGGGTGAAGGGCATGAAGGCTCTAAACCTAATCATGGAATTCAAGAAAGAGTATATGAAGGACTTTGAGACTGTCAAAGAGTACTCAGATAGACTGATACACCTAGCAAACCAAGTTAGAATACTTGGGAGAGACATGAATGACAGTAGAATAGTGGAGAAGATCCTAGTCTCTCTACCTGAGAGATTTGAAGCCACGATTGCTTCCTTAGAGAACACCAAGGCTCTGTCAACTCTAAGACTGAAAGAGCTCATTAGTGCTCTTCAAGCACAATAACAGAGAAGAGCCATGCGTGAAGAAGGAACTATGGAAAGGGCCTTAAAGGCCAAGCAGTACATGAAGCCTAAGAGGAAGGATAAGGCTCAGTCATCAAATGTTGAGTCAAGTACTGCATCTAAGGAGCAGAAAAGGAGAACACCTTGCAAGTACTGTAAGAAGGACAACCATCCTCATTACAGGTGCCGGAGAATGCCTGATGTCAAGTGTAGAAGGTGCCAAAAGATGGGTCATATTGAGATGATCTGTCATGAGAAAAATCAAGCAAAGAGGGAGGCTCAGGTTGTTGTACATGAAGAGGAGGAAGAGCAGCTATTCATGGGTTCTTTTCTTGCAGTAGGGGTATAAGGAGATTAATGGCTCGTTGCCAGTGGGTATACTAGTCACATGACTAGTAAACTCGAGTTATTCAAGCTATTTGACAAATCAGTAACTTCTAAAGTCAAGGTGAACTAATTTTAGTAGAAGGAAGGGGTACTAAGTTGATTGATGAAGTACTAATGTGCCTAAGATAGATCAAAACCTGCTAAGTCAGTTGCTTGAGAAGAAGTTTAGGTTGCTGTTTGAGGATGAACAATGCCTAATCACAGCCTAGTGGTAAATAACTCTTTAAGATAAAGATGAAAGGAAAGAGTTTTTCTTTGAACCCGTTAGAATCTGAGGTAGTGGCTTATCCAAGTCAAGTCGAGAAGGGTGTTAATTGGCACAAAAAATTGGGTCATTTTCAGCAGAAGGAGAAGATGGCAATAGGGTTAACTGAGCTAGAAGAGAATCCATCAGAATGCAGAGCATGCTTCACAGGAAAGACAACTAAGTTGCCTTTCAAGGAGTTATGATAGAGAGCCAAGTCAGACAACTAAGTTGCCTTTCAAGGAGTCATGATGGAGAGCCAAGTCTAAGCTCCAACTCTTACACACTGATGTGTGTGGACCTCAACCTTCTCCTTCCTTAAATGGGAGCAGGTATTTTATCATCTTCATAGATGACCTGACTAGGTACTGCTGGATCTACTTCATGAAGTTTAAGTCTGAAGTTGCTAGTATATTTAAGACCTTTAAAGCTTGAATTGAGAATCAAAGTGACCTTAAGATTCAAGTTATTAGGTCTGAGAATGGAACTGAATACACATCAGAAAGATTTGATGATTTATGTAAGGATGCTGGAATAGAACATCATCTCACTGTGCCTTTCTCACCTCAACAAATTGGTGTGAGTGAGAGGAAGAACAGAACTGTGATGGATATGGTGAGGTGTGTGATGCATGAGAAGAATCTTCCTAAGAATTTCTGGGTTGAAGCTGCTCATACAGCTGTGTTCTTACTGAACAAGCTTCCTACTCGAGCTGTGGAGAAGAAGACACCACATAAAGCTTGGTTTTATAAAAGCCAAAACTAATAAATCTCAAGATATTTGACTTTGTTTTCTATGCTAATATACCTCGAGTGAAACTTGACAAGCATGATGAAAGAGCAGAAGAAGACATTTTTATAGGCTATAGCTCAGAAGAGGAAAACTCATGGTCAGCAGAGATGTTCATTTCCTTGAAAATGGAAAATGAAAAATGGAAGTGGTCTATTGAAGAAGATAATGAGAAGCATGTGAATCTCGATGAGGAAGAAATCATAGATCACGCCTTGAAGAGAGGGTCCATGGCACTTACTGAGATCTATCAGAGGTGCAACATGGCTGTTCTTGAACCAGAGAATTATGCAGCAGCAAGTGGAAGTGAGAAATGACATGATGCAATGAAGGAGGAGCTGGAAATGATTGAGAAGAACAAGACATGAGAGTTGGTGGGCAGACCTAAGGGAATGAAGGTCATTGGAGTCAAATGGGTGTTCAAGACAAAGCTACATCTAGATGGCCCCCCATCAACAGACACAAGGCAAGATTGGTAGTCAAGGGCTATGCTCAGGTATGGGGGATCGATTTCTCTGAGACTTTTGCACCAGTTGCTAGACTAGATACAATCATGATGATTCTCTCAATTGCTGCTCACAAAGGATGGAAGGTAGCTCATATGGATGTCAAGTCAGCTTTTCTAAATGGGGAGCTAAAAGAGGAGATTTGATTGAGAACCCCAAGGGTTTCATATGTGCAAGCCATGAAGATCAAGTGTATAAATTAAAGAAAGCTCTTTATGGGCTTAAGCAAGCTCCTAGAGCATGGTACAACATGATCGATGATTACTTGCTAGAACTTGGCTTTCAGAAGAGTCCAAGTGAAACTACTCTATATATATATCTTGAAGAATAGAGCTGGGGTGATGACAATTTCTTTGTATGTTGATGATCTCCTTGTCACAGGTAGCAATGCCACTTCAGTGGAGCATTTTAAGAAGAAGATGTTGAAATTTAAGATGTATGACCTAGAAGAAATGACATATTTTCTTGGGTTAGAAGTTCAGCAAAGACAAAATGAAATTTTCATATGTCAAAAGAAGTACTTGAAGGAAAATCTCAAGAGATTTCAGATGGAGGACTGCAAGGAGGTGAACACTCCTATGATACTCAAGCCTAAGTTTAAAGAGATGATGGTGCATGTGCAACAGATGAGAAGTCCTATAGAAGAATAATTGGTTGCTTGATGTATCTCACTGTCACTCGTCCAGATATTCAGTATGCTGTAAGTGTTCTCTCTAGGTTTCTCAACCAGCCTAGTGAATTACACTTAATGGCAGCTAAGCGTGTGGTGAGGTATTTAAAAGGGACTCAAGATTTTGGCATTAAGTTTGGAAGGTTTCAAGAGTTTAAGTTGTTACGGCACACAGATAGTGACTGGGCTGGGTCAGCGGATGATGGGTGGAGCACTTCTGGATATTGTTTCACGTTTGGAACAGGTTTCTTTTCATGGAAATCAAATAAGCAAGATGATGTAGCTCTGTCAACAGCTGAAGCAGAGTTTCTTGAAGCATCAGCTGCTGCAAAATAAGTCATTTGGCTAAGGAAGTTGTTGTTTGATCTTGAGGAGGAGCAGGAGGATCCTACTGTGTTGTTCATAGACAACGACACAGCAATATCACTCTCTCAAAACTCGGTGTCTCAAAACTCAGTGTTTCATGGTAGAACGAAGCACTTTAAGGTCAAGTACGATTTTTTTAGAGAAGTTCAAAAGGAATGTGAGGTGAAGCTTTTGCATTTGCCAACAGATGAGCAAACAGCAGATATTTTTACCAAATCATTAGATGTGGATCGATTTGAGTTCCTTATGATGAAATTAGGTGTTTGTAGTGCCTAAACTAAGGAGGAGAGAATGTTGTTTAGCTTAGTCCCTAAGTAACTATTTCAGTTTGTTTAAGGATTAAGTTATCTCAGTCCAATAACTTAGGGGTCAAGTTAAGTTAGTTGTTTGAATTCAAATAAGAGATAAGATTAGCTGTTAGCTTAGATTTTGTTTTTAGCTGATATTTAGCAAGTTGTTACTACACAAAACTTGTATTTATTTCAATTTCACCTAACCAGTGAATAGATTGCTAGATCATCTTTTATTCTTCGTTGTTCTTCGTTTTCTGTGCTCAAGCTATCAAAAAACAACACATATTCCCTAAGCCTTTAAAAATAGATGTTTTTGAGTATTTGCATATGCAACTTGGTGTTTCTGTTGTGGTTTAAACTTAATTTTTTCAGTTTTTTTACTGGATAAGACAGTTATCAAGACGGTTACTTTTCATGTAAATTAGAAACAATTATTTTTGTTTTATTGGTTTATTAGGGAACTTACATATATATAATATAAAGTAAGTGTTGTGTAATGAACAAGTTAAGTGTATGTATGTGAAGAGCAACTGCAGCTGGTTTCCTTTATTTCTGCAATTCGATTTTCAATTGTGTTTGATTAAGTGTTCTTGGATTAGTTTACAAATCAAATCATTTTCACTGACAGTAGAAACAATATGAAAGATTATTATTGTTAGCTATCAAATACGCCATTTTTGTCTTGTTTATTATTTTAAAGAAATCATACGACCATGTATATATATATATATATATATTGTTATCTTGGTCATGGTCAGGTCCACGTTATTTATTGAACTTGAAAACCTTAAAAGCAGGCCCATTTTATTGGGTTGTGTCCAAGACATATCTTGCCTCTTCTCTGCAACTTATGTTTTTTTCTTCATTTGTCTTCTGGATTTTCCTCCACTTTGACTATATCTATATATATTCATTTCAATAAATAAACTTTATATTATATAAGCATAACTTATAATAAGAGTGAATAAACAACACAGCTATTTTTAATCAACACATATAGTGTGCTTGAACATGGTTTAGCCATAATCTCCAGTACTTTCTAGTGATATTTGATATCATATAGTTTAATTCACCTTTATTACTATATTTAAACAAATATGTGCAAAATACGGATTAATAATTATCCTCACAAAGTATAAAACTGTGTGTAGTAATGCGTAGCTCAGTGACTAGAATATATAATGTTGAATTCAATATACATCAGCAGTAGCACTCAAATAAGGAAGGGTTCTCTCTGAATCATCAATATATATATATATATATATATATATGCACTCAAATAATAAAAAGTTGGAAAATCATGGAGATAGGGTCTTTTATACATCTCATAATTGTCATTTAGACGTTCATATATATATATATATATATATATATATTTCTCACAAACTTAATAGCTAGGGTTCATATATGCTCAGAATTGTAATTGGGATCGCCTTCACAATATCGACTATATATCGACCCAAATCTTCAGTTGAAGACTCCGACCTGCAGCACAGTTATGCAGAGAAATAGATGAGTATGAATCAGTGACTAGCTAAAAGAGAAAATACTAGGTTTTATGATAATTAACTAATTAACTTGTTCAATAAATGGTTTCTTACATTTTTGTATTGTTAGGTCAAATTCTAAATACTATGACTCATTTTATATAAACCTTTTGAAATGTTGTATTACAAATTACAAGTTCTGGCAAAAACTAATATGGGATAATTATTCTGATTTTTATAAAGAACTTCTCTCTATAATTAAACCCAGTATTATTGAGTCAAACTATGCAATAATACGATCTAATCTAGATTTTCTAACATCTTAACTTTATATATATATATATATATATATATATATATATATATATATATATATATATATATATATATATATATATATATAATGAGTGAAAAAAAAAAAACAAAAACCCTTGCCTATTATTTAATAAACAAAATTAAAATCAGTATATTTTATTTTCCAGAGGAAAAATATATTATATAAGTCTCTAGCAAGTCCTCACCTAACACTATACTACCCCATTTTATTTATTAAAAAAAAAAAAAAAACTCTATCTCATTCCATATAAATGAGTGAAGTGTACATAAGAAATGCATGGTCTCCCAAAGTAGAAACAACCTAAAATAAAGAAAAAACATGTGTTGGGTTTGTATAAATAATATGTGCAAAAATGAGAATCATATCTACTGCAGATATGCAAGACATGTTTGCAGATGTTTGTGCTTTTAGAAGAACAAACGAACCATTGTTTATGATATCTATTTGTATATATTTATTGCTTTAATAATTCCCCCAGCTAGCTCATAGATTCCAAACCCTTAATTCTGTTTCCAACTATAGTTCTAATCAATTAATTAATATATATACATACACTTCATATGTAAAAGTTATATTATACATACACTTCATATGGATAGATGGAGAGGGTTGCTCCACCTGCATATATTATATATGCTTTGATTCGTGCACGCAAATATTGAACAATAAGCCTAGAAGGTGTGTATATACATGCATATATACTGAAATATTATATATATAGCTATTTCTTGCATGTATATATAATTATAAGTGATAGATGTATGTATAAAAATGGGGTGATTATAAACATCACCAATTATCAAGGATTTTTATTGGTACCCTAATTTAATTCCTATGAAAATTATATATTCAACCCCCCATTATTTTGGTGTAAAACCCATGTTATTTTGTCTAAAACACTAAGACCCTCATTATAATTAGTATTTTATAACACTCTCTCATTCAATCATTCGGAAAAAAAACTCATCAATTTTAAATTTTGGTGATTTTGACTTGGAGAGTACGCTTGTAAATTGTATTATTCACCTCTCTTTTGCTAGACTATGAATTATAATTAATTAATATACTACATGAGGTCCAATAATGAAAAATATGTAAAACATACAATTTGTTTGAAAAATATGATTTTTGGTAGAAACATGTTTTTAAATGTACGTGTTTCAGAATAATGATATATATTTGATCTTTCTTTCAATCATCCGTCCAAAATTATCATCAAATACATTTTGAATTTATTTAATTAGTCGAATACTTCTCTAACTATCAAAATCAAGACTTAATAACTTATACTAGCGTAATATTGTCCTGACTCGATTGAGACTCAACTGATCCACAATCAGATATTATCCGATTTGACTCAATTGTAACATCTGTATAAGCAATTAGGGCTTAGTTGTGATACTTTAAAAACTACTCAGATAATTTTGTACAGCTAAAATGTACCAAAATCATTTTTTTTTCAAAATGTTGTATATTGTTTTACAATTTTCTTATAAGAGGAAAGTCTAGAAAAAGATAAAACTAAGTAGATAAATAGCTAGGCAACTAATTGCCCCTATGCCCTTTGAAAGGTCAATAGCCCCTATGCAAAGGATAGCTTTCCTATTAAAGGTCTATGAGAAAGCAAACTACCATATATATATCTGATCAATCTATTCTAGACCAGAGAAAAGAACAACATTTGTTACCAACAATTGATTAGTCACCTCAATTTGACAGTCTGAAGTGATACATGGACACTATAGAGATTTATATCTTTGATTGATGTGATTTCCATGAATAGCTCTTCTAGCTAGCTAGGGTTTGTAGCTTATTTAGGTTAAAGATCCAAGAATGTCAATCTTAAAAGGAAAATGAGCTGAGAGACTTTAAAATCATGTGCTACACTCAGTTTGCTCATATATATATATATGTGTGTGTTTTCTCACCATTTGAAGCTCAAGAGGACTTCATGAATGTCGGGAGTACCCGAATGCGATCGAGTGAAGATCATTAGCATCTTCTGAGCTCCATTCGCCATCCCGAGCTTGTATATTGGGAGAACTATACAATATGGTATGAGAAGCCAGATCCTGATCATATCCATGGCATGATGATGAGATGTTACAGTTTTCCTCAGAGACCATGGAAATTTCATTAATGGTGTTATTGCAGGGAACATTTGTGTTTAGGGTATTCAGATCATCACATTCTTGAAGATTTGAGGGCCAATTCTGCAAATTAGGGTCTTGTGGGATACAAGGAAAGAATTGCAAATTAGGGTTTGCACTAGTGATGGAGGCAGTGCAAATGGTTTGAGCAGCTTGCTCCTTGAGACAGGCTAGTTGTGTTTGCAAGTTCACAACCTGCATAATTAAAGAACAATTTACTAGGGTTTATGTTTAATCATTTCAAACTATATATATATATACAATTTATACTTGTAGTAACTATTAGATCCTACAAATTCAATAGTACTACTAATTAACTAACCATTTGCATATTCAAGTTACTTCTATTGATCCTCCAGGGTGTTTATTTACTTTATTATCGATCGATCTGTGATATTTAAACGAATCACTTGACCAACTGTTCTAAAACTTTGAACTGGTAGGTCAATGCGTGGTTTAACCTGTTGTTGCAGGGCAAAGATGTGAGAAACGCATCCGTATATAGGATCTTGAAGGCGAGCTTGAGCTTCGTATGAGATCGTGATCGCAGCTTCAGCACGCTCGCTAACCGGGAGTTGGGTGAGGATTTTCGAGACGTTACTAGCCCCGAAAACCTTGTGAATGGCACCGAATTGGGCGGGTCCTTGTTCGTGACAAAAGTATGGAGCGAAAATGCAACCTCGGATACATTTTCGCCTCAAGAATTTGCAGGCTCCACAAGGAGAACCTGCTGATGATGATGAAGAAGATGAGGAGCAAGAACTTGCCATATTATTATTATTTTGTTTCTCTATTTGTTTGGCTATGTGGAAGTAGCTTCTCATTAGCATCCATATATGGTAGAAATAAACAAGCTAGCTAGGGATGAGGGGCGGATTATTATAATAATGATCATTACCTAATTAACTAATTAATTCCATTTTGTCTCCTTAATGGGCTACACAATTTTGTTGGTTTACACCTTTAAAATGACCTTTCTTTTTCATGCTCCATTAATTATACCAATGTATGTCGATATATATTTGCATTTGCATATACACGTACATTATATTCATTTTGTGTAATATATTCTCAAGTAGGGCATTATAATATGTTCTTACAAAACCACAAAGGGCATGTAAAGAGTATATCTGACAAATATATTAATTAATGGTGGGCTTGGAAGTGTTTTTAGTTTTTATTAAAAGTAGAGATTAATAAAAAAAAAATGTCTTTAGTGTCAAATGTTTAACCACGGTTGGTTTTTAGTGTCATACGTTTTATTTTGTATGCTTTTGGTGCTATATGTTTGGGAGGTTGTAAGTTTTTGGTGTTTCCGTTAGTCAACAGTTAGTTTGACCGTTAAATACTTTTATTTTTTTTCAATTTAGTCCTCCAATTTATATTCCTAAAAATTAATATTTACAATTTAGTCCTTATAGTTTGCCCTAGTCACCGCCCAAGGCCTCTAGCCACCACCCACCACCACCCAAGGTCGCCGGCGGCCACGAATCAGAGTAGGCGACCATGAAACGGACTGGTCACCACTCCAATTGGTGGTAGTCGGCCTCTATTGGTGGTGGCCACTATAATCAGGGCCGGCCACCACTAGCTAGTTGGTGGTGGCTACAGCCCTAATCGGGGTCGACTGCCACTAATTGGGGCCACAAAGGGCTCCGACTGAGCCCTCTGTGGCTCAATCGGAGCCAGGGGCCCCGAACTGGAGTCCTCTAGCTCCGATTGAGCCACATAGGGTTTAGTCGGAGCCCTTAGTGGTCCCAATCGGGGCTGGCGGCCCCCAATTGGTAGTGGTCGGACCCGATTAGGGCGGTAGCCACCACCAATTGGTGGTGGTCGGCCACAATTGCAGTGGCCACCACCAATTGAGGCCGGTTACCACCATTTAGGGTGGTGACCGACCCCAATTGGTGGTGACCGGTCCGTTTCATGGCCGACGACTCTGATTCGTGGCCGCCGGCGGCCTTGGATGGTGGTGGGTGGTGGTCGGAGGCCTTGGGCGGTGACTGGAGCAAACTATAGAGACTAAATTGTAAATATTAATTTAGGCATATAAATTTGAGGACTAAATTGAACAAAATAAAAGTAATTAACGGTCAAACTAACTGTTGACTAACGGAAACCTCTCAAACATATGACACCAAAAGCCTACAAAATAAAACTTATGGCACCAAAAACCAACAGTGGTTAAATATGTGGCACCAAAAGACCATTTAACCCTTAAGATAATGAAATCAATGTTTTGAATAGTAACATTTTAATCATTATAGATATTGCTCTTCATGAATATGTGTTAGGGAACATATTTAGCTAAAAATTTACTTTGACGATATATTTAGTTTATAATTATATAAAAATTATATATTAATTATATAGTAAATACATTATATTATATGTTATTTCATGGCTAACACAAAAGATTTTCTTTTCAAATATTTGTACAGTGTAGTAGTATATTCATCTTACATATACGTGTAACTTAAAAGAAAACATGTAATAATGCAAAAAAAGAAAGGTTAGTAAACATAAAAATATTATTAAGACACATAATATTTTAAAATAAGAAGAAACTGAATGATATCTAGTTATCTCATCAAATTTGTAGTTGTTTAATAATCATGTAATTTTACATCTCCATTGTTATATTATTATTTTATCTATTGTCATCGTCAACAAGCCTTATATATATACAAACTATATTTACTAATTTAATATTTAGTGCATATATATTGTCCTATTATATATATATATATATATATATATAGTATAAAATATTATATTAATCAATATAATATAAATATATATTATATTATATGAAATATAAAATAAAAAAAATTAGTCAACAATACATATTTTCTTCAATGTTCCTATATTATTATAATAATAGGCATTAAAAATATTATATTATTTAATAATAACATAAATTTCTAACTATATTAAAAATTTATATATAAAATTCTTTACATAAAGAAGAGTGTTGCTAAGTTTTATAGATATCTAAATTTTTATTCAATGACAGTTCAGGGTTTATAAAAAAAATTGAATGGTAAAAATGAAATAATATAAAAATATGATAAAAGTGTTTTTTTCTATAAATTGACTTTTAGAAAGAAGAACTACATCTACTTTTTTTTTTAAATGTATTTACAGAAAGTAGTGCTTTGAGAAAAAAAAAACTTTGAATATGTGTTACTAAACGCTCCAAATTTCGTGCAAAGTAATTATAAATTTAAAAGCACTTTAGAAATGCACCGTCAAACATACCATAAATCAGCTCATGATCACTTTTGAAGTAACCTATTTTATTCTTCAAAATTTCTTGAGGAAGGAACTTGGTCTGTATCTAATATATCATAAAAAATATAACAATGTTCAATTGAATTAAGTAATAACATATCACATTGTCAGTGATGTATATATTTATAAATGTTTAAAATCACTTGCAGAAATTTTTTTGTCCATATGGTACTTCAATGTTCAATCCTTATTAATTTGACACCATACAACTAACAGTTTTAAACTCTACAAAGTACTAAAAAAATAAACATTATATAATAATTTATTTTTTGCATCGAATTTATAGTTTTAAAAAAATAGATACAAGAAGTTTTCTAATTAAATATGATATCATTTATTTCTTACCTACATTAGCATAGTAATTTCTTTTTTGCTATTCAAATATTCGTCATTTTATTAAAGTGTAAGCAACTCAGGATTACAATCGATCAATAAAGGGAAACTAGGAGGGATGAGGAAGTAACAACACTCAAATTCACGGGATACGTTTCCTTTTTAAATTGCATAGCAACAAAGTTGGCCCATTTAAATGCGTTACGCCGAACTAACTTCCATTGTTTTCGAGGTATATTTTGACCCCCCCAGTAACTATCTTCCTCATCAGCTCCGTGGAAGACATCGTTTCCATAGTGACTCAACCACCCAAATAACCAATAACAGCCATGAAGGCCTCGAAATGTGAAATTTCACTTCTGATTTACATATTCGGATCAGATCTACTTTATAAACTTTTACATTTGTCAATGTACAGGTTTACTTTTGTATAAATAGTGGTCAAATCTATCGGATTGGCTTTAAAAAGTTGACAAGTGATGAACTTTTTGCACAAAAAGTAATATTAATAATAATTGTTATTATATAAATTTTCATTTAATTTAAATTCCGCGTAATTCATATTAATTACTATTATATATATATTGGGGGAAATGTGGAGCGATCTTAGACTCATTATATAAGTTCAGTGAAGTTTTTATTTAAAATTAATTTGTGATATTAGGAGTACTTAATTAACCCAGGACCTTATGTTTATCTACACGTTTACCAGTCTTATGCATGTGGTTTTTTTTCTTTTCCCGAACGGAGCCAGTAGCTCTAATACCAGTTATTGAGAAGAAATTGGAGAGCGAGTCTAGACTCACTACATACGCCTAGTGAAATTTCTTACTAAATCCAATTAATGATAATAGAATTAACTCATTAAGCTTATATAGAATTCCAACTATTTCAATCTATTCGATGTAATACTTTTTACTTAGATGTATGTATTCTAGGGCTGGCAATTTTTCATTCGACACGAACATACACGAAAAAATCGTGTATGTGTAAGCATATGAAAGAATGATAACACGAACACGATTAGCAAGATATAATTTTTGTGTCGTGTATAGGTATCACAACACGACACGTACTATAGCACGATAAAATTGTTCTACTAACTCTAATTCTTGAGTATTTTTTTTTAACAAATCTTATTTAATAGCTTTAAAAACTAATTAGTGGTTTAATTTTTAGAGTTTGTCAATCATATATTACGAACTTATGAATACTGACATATTAAATCATAGAGATCTCGTATAGAGATGTAGAACTGAATAACTTAACATAACACGATAGTACGATACAAGCACGAGGCCACAGTGTGTCCAGGAGGGTCCATTGCCCCCTCTGACTTGTATAAATTAAAGCTTTATTAAATATCTAATAGAACTAGGAAGAAAAAAAAAATTAGGAATTGTGTATTTTGCCCCCTCTAATTTAGAGATAATATATACTCTTAATTTAAATTTTCCCAACACTTCAATTAATTTGGAATAATTAGGATATAATGATTTATGTATTAGACTCTTTTAGTGTTATTTTTATTTTATTTTATTGTTATTATTATTGTAAATTTATTAATTCAAGAATTAGCAATTAAATTGAGAGGAAAATTGAACTGGGCTAAATTGTTCATAAAATTTTTGAATTTTTTTAGATTATAGATTTTCGTAACTTTTTCTTAGGTCCAATTGATGCTAGATTATTATAATTAGTAAATTTATATTTTCGTTTTTTTAAAGAGCTGTTAATCATAGTTCAATTATTCTTTACGTTTCAATTATCTTCTAGGTTTTAAAAATTAAAAGTTTGTTGTGATTTTAATTAATATCAATATATTTTTCATCAAAATAAAGCAAACAAAATAATCAATTTCAGTTGAAGCTAATACGGATTGCTCGAAACAACAACATAAAAAACTCAATATAAATTATCTTTCATCATATACCGGCTTAAGTAAAAGAATCACGTCTTTATTCAAATGATTGTTGATAAAGTCCGAAAAGAGCAATTGAAAAACACTTAACTTTATTGATTATTTTGAATAATATAATGTATAAATCTGTGTTCAGTTATTTAATCGTTAATTTAAATTTTGCCCCCTCTGAAATTTTTTTCTAGCTTCGTGCTTGGTACGATACGAACATACACAAATTTTTTTTTTTTTTTATCATTTTTAAGTTTTTAAATCGATTAGCTTATTATGTGTATTTATATTCAGTAAATTAAGCACTGGATGATTATTAACACACAGTACGAAAAAGAAAATTACCGACATATTTTTTTTTCATACTTCGTCAAGAAAAATCTTTACCGATAGTAGCGGGCATCACTGGCGGAATTTTCCTCGACGAAAATATATTTTTATCAACAAAACTGTTTTTAACGACGAAATTTAGATTTTATTGACGAAATTATTTCATCATAATTCCCGAATCTCCGTTAGGGCATGCGAATTGCGGTCCCTAATGTATTCGAACAATATATACTCATGCCAATATTCGTATCACGTAATATCCTTTTGATTCATTTTTGTAGAATAGAATACATTATCAAATTCAAACCGTGTCATGATGTATACCTGCACGTGCATGTGTTCACAAAAATAATTCGCGCTGCTATATATATATTATCAGGCCGCACGAATGCAACTATTTTGACCAACATTTGGGTCCAGCATTTTGTTTTTGTTTTTCTTAATAAAATGAATTTATTGAACCATGAGTGATAAGTTCATTTACATATTGAATTATATTACATTATATACATAATAATACATACATATATATCTATAATTCATTATGAATATATTGATAATCGAACATGTATTTAATTTAGTCAACTTTTGCACAAATTCAACTTTATAAGTGATGATGGATAGATAAAACAAAAACTCGTTAATTCTAGGGGAATTTCGAGAATTTGATGGATAGATGGCGTAAGAATTCGTTGATTCAAAAAATGTCGATAATTTGACGCAGGGTAGAGGAAAACCTCGGTTTTTTTTTCATATACCAATAAACTGAATGTAAAGAAGGCTAAACATATCTTAAATACTGAAAACAAAAACTCTATCCCTAGGTAAAAATCCGAAATTTGTAAACAAACTCTAACAAAACTGACAAATTATAAAAAAGACTGACAAAAATATAAAACTACAATTTCGACCCATAAACGAAGGAATTTGACCAAAAAACATCAAACACCATAGTATACTATAAGTTTTGCTCAGATCGCTGTTTCTGCATGAAATACAGTACTCGCACGTCAAAATCCGACACTTCAAGATCTCCCACATCAATAAGTGAAGAATTTCACTATACTCAAACACGCTTCACCATCCTAAAACTAAAGTATGATTGAACATTATATTAGCTTCAACTAGCAGACTTTTTAATGGAAAGTTTCAATTTTAAAGGACGTTTTATTATGTATTTAAATATGCACATTCTGCCCTCATTATGATGAATAAAATGCGCATTTAAACCCCTTTTTTTTCCGATCACCTGTCTCACTCTCGTGTTTCAGATCGTGCCTTACTGTTAAGAGTTTGACATATTTCTATAGACCTACTTAACATTTTCCTTATAGGGTTCACCAATCCCAATAGAGTTTTAGAATAAAGCTACAAAATTAATTACACTCAGGACATGTGTTTAGATTTTAATGGTGAGGTACCATCTGGTATGAAGAGTGGGGAATGAGATTTGCATATATACATTACAACATAATCATTATGTATGCATATAGTTCATTTATAGCAACTATACAATCCAGCATTAATGAGCAGTCTAAAATGAATCTAGTCTAGAAATACTAGATTAAAATACCTAATGGTGAGTCAATCAAAACAAATATACATACAATAAATTAAAAAAGTTTAATCGTTAATCTCCAAGCCTACCAAGATTAACCCATAGTTCTAACCCTTTTTTTTTTTTTTTTTAAAAAAGCCCACTGGATCTTCCCTATCCTGGGCCAGTAGCAACCTTTGTAATGTGCTTCGTCATGTCCTGTCACCAAGAAACCCTATATTTTCAGTTATAGATAGATAACCTGTAGCACCGTTATTGTTCCTCCTCCCCGAACCCCATATTGCAATCAAGCGCCGCGCTTATTGTCCAGGTTAGTCTCATCTCTGCTGAATCTACCTTTCCTTCACTGGTAGATTCCTCATTACTTGTAGAGTTCGTTTGAACCCCAGATCGATTTTGAGCTTCATTGCCCAATAACAGTAAAAAGGACATATTTTGACTTGTTGGATATAATTTTGAGGCATGTTCTTTGAGAAAATGCTGCGGATGAACAAAAAAGTTGATCTTTTTTATGCCTACATAATTGAAAGCCTCTAGCATGGATTTGGTCCCCGGTTATGCTGCAATTTACAGAAACTAAGTAGACTCGCGGATAGGAATATATGGTTCTGTAATCTACATGTTCCCATTTGCAGTTATAATTGCTCTTTACTGGTAGATTCCTCATTGCTTGTGTGAGTTTGTTTGAACCCGGAAATTCATGACAGAAAAATGACAGATTTTGACCTGTTGTAGATAATTTGGAGGCATGTTCTTTGAGAAATTGCTGCAGATGAAGAAAAAATTTGATCCTTTTTTGGATGCTTATTGCTTAGATAATTGAAAACCTCTAGTATCCATTTGCTCCCCGATTATGCTGTAATTTACACTAACTCAATAGTCAATTATGAAAGAGGAATACTTGATGATCTGATCTACCTTATTTACATGTTCCCATTCCCAGTTGTAATTGCTCTTTACTGGTAGATTCCTCATTGCTTGTTGAGTTTGTTTGATATGAGATAGATTTTGAGCTTCATTGCCTATTGACAGTAAAAAAAGATAGATTTTGACCTATTTTGCTGCGGAGGAAGTGAAAATTTGATCTTTTCTGGATAATTGAAGGCCTCTAATTTGTATTTGCTCCCGGTTGATTATATTTTGCTGCTGTAATTTACAGCAAGTCAGTAGACTCTTACAAAGGAGGGAAACATGGCTTATGGACTGAAGCCGACGAAGCCGGGTTTGGAGGAACCCCAGCAGATGATTAGCAAGATCAGGATCACCTTATCTTCTAAGAATGTGAAGAATCTTGAGAAAGGTAGATTTGCTTTATTTGATTTTTCACACTCTTCTCTATAGATTTCATGTTTTGTGTTTCGTAGAATGAGTTGAGTTGTATATATATATATACATATATATGAGCGATAAAGTTGTGCCAATGATCAATTTGGGCGTTTGAACAATTTGCTACCTGATTATTATTCTTATTATTGAACAAATTGCTAGTTGAACTTGTACAAATTTATATTATGCTAGCTCCTAATTTTTTATTAGATGGTGACGGAAACTTGGATTTTTCCTTTTTCTTGTTGAACTTAAATTTGTTGTCTAGTTTTTTGTGCAATTTGCTAACTGAATTTTGAAAAATTAGCAATTTGCTTGCTTGACTTTAGGGAAGTTTGTAATTTGCTAGCTGAACTTTGGAGAAATTGCAATTAGAGTGTTGAGGTCTAATGGCATGTAATGGACACATGCAAGTTTATATCCCATTTAACATCAAATTAAAGGAACTATAAGTTCATATATCCATTTGTCAAACAAAAACAATAAAAGTTCAGCTAGCAAATTGTTCGAATGTCCAAAATTCAATAAGCAATTTGCTAATAGCCGAGTGATAGATTTTGTTGTATGTAACCGTTTATTGTTTTCCAGTGTGTGCGGATCTTGTTAGTGGAGCCAAGAACAAGGAACTTCGAGTGAAGGGACCGGTGAGGATGCCAACCAAGACCCTCCTTATTACCACAAGGAAGTCACCTTGTGGTGAAGGTAACACATACCCTCATCCAAACTCACTATGCAAAAAACTGAAAAGTTAAAAATGTTTGCTTTGAAATAAATTTATGAACTTTGAAACTGAATGGGTGATTCTTGACAGGAACCAACACTTTTGACAGATTTGAACTGCGTGTTCATAAGCGAGTGATTGATCTTTTCAGCTCACCGGAAGTTGTGAAGCAGATTACTTCGATTACAATCGAGCCTGGTGTTGAGGTTGAGGTCACCATTGCAGATTCTTAAATCTGTCATGGCCTTTTTGTTTCATCCAAAAATAGTTTCCATGATGTAGTGAATTTTGGGATAGCTTTCTGATGATTCAATTTGCTTTAAAGAAGTTGACAGCAATGGATTGTTTGAATTTTTTTAGTTGTTGTTTTTTGGCCAAGGGATTTGTTTGTGAACAACTCCATATTGGTTTTATTCGATAAAAAAAAAAAACTCCATATTGGTTCCTTAATCAAATGTTTCAGGTTTAAACTCGCAAGTCGTAAAATTCTTTTGGAATGAAAAAAATATTTATAATTAGTTTTATACTTTTTAGGGTTAAAGGTACTTTTCACACCACATGTTTGACCGAATGTGGCTTTTAGTACCGGATGTTTGGTTTTGTATACTTTTGGTACCAAACGTTTGAAAAGATGTGGCTTTTGGTACATCCGTTAGTTTTGGCCGTTAAATGACACGTGCAAGTCACGTGACCGACCCTAAATTTTTCATTTTGTTCAATTCAGTCCCTCAAATATATTCCTAACTTTTATTTTGTTTAATTTAGTCCTAAAACGTCAAAATCGACATCCCAATTGACATAGCCCCAATTGGGTCAATTAAACCTAATTGTGTCTAAGTCAATTGGGTTTGATTGGTTCAATTGGGTTCGATTTTGAAGTTTTATGACTATATTAAACAAAATAAAAGTTAGGAATATATTTGAAGGACTAAATTGAACAAAATCAAAAGTTTAGGGTCGGTCACGTGACTTGCACATGTCATTTAACGGCCAAAACTAACGGGCAATTAACAGATGTACTAAAAGCCACATATTTTCAAACGTTTGGTACCAAAAGTATACAAAACCAAACATTCGGTACTAAAAGCCACATTCGGTCAAACATGTGGTGTGAAAAGTACATTTAACCCTACTTTTTATTATGAGTAAATTTAGTGCGGTTATTTTAAATGAGGAGAAAGTATAGTCGCATGGAAAATAAAATTCTGTCAAATAGAGGCTGTGGCTAAAATGCAGTTGGGTTTATTTAAACTTGATTTCTCAGCCGTTAGATCATGAGAGATAATCAACTATAATTAAGGAGAGATAATCAACTATAATTAAGGAGAGATAAAAAGTGTTTCTTAGAGCACTTTCAATGGGTAAATTTTTCAAGACATTTGCTTATGTGGATGTGAGAGGTTTGGACAAAATTTGTCCATACCACTAATTGTCCATCTAATTTCTTATTCTCTTACCTCTAAGTTGTCCATGAGACATTTTGTATTCTTTCATATTTTGCTATAGTTTTTATTCTCTCTATGTTGTATCTAATATTTATATTATATAATAATCAAAATTGAGACAAAAATTGTTTTTGTCATTGTAGGAGGTTAAGCCATTTCAAACTAAATTAATATTATTATTACAATTAATGATGTGGAGGTGAGGTGGCTTAAAATGGGAACCAAAATGGCTTGCACCATTGGAAGTGCTCTTACAAAAATATAATCTAATAGCGAGAAATCAAGTTTAAATAAACTCAAATTTATTTTAGCCGAACTCAAATATAAAACCATCCCAAACGCAGCAGACTAAAAGCATATAGCCCGGTCGTGTTGGTATTATCTACTCGGGCTTGAGAAGGTCTTGGGCTCCAAAATCCAAATATTCAATTTTCCAGTTGGTCTGATAGTGGCTCTATGATATATTATTTATGGTTTTTTTTTAAAATGAAGAATATTATAAAATGTAAGAAGAAAAGTATTAAAATTCCGTTGCCGGGACTTGAACCCGGGTCTCTCGGGTGAGAGCCGAGTATCCTGACCAACTAGACTACAACGGATGTTGATAATATATATGGTTAATGAATATGTTATTTATTTACGTTTGACAATGTGACAGTTTAATTCAAACGTGTGCTTTTTAGTTATATACATTTACTCTATATGATTAAAATGGTTACATGGAAATTAAATGTTCAAAATATCATTTCATAATATTTATAATTAAAAAAAGGTAATCAAATTCAAACACAATTGCAGTTCTAGGTTCGAATTGAACTCATAACTGCAGATATAGGCTCAATTAGAACCTAGAGCTGCAAATATGGATTCAATTCGAACCCATATCTGCAGCATTTAATTTCAAATTGAACCGAGAACTATAGCAATCTGGTTCGAACAGAACTAAGAGATACAGTTATGGGTTCAATTCTAACCCACCAAATTAGGGTTCGAATTGAATCCAAAAACGCAGTTAGGGATTCAACTTGTACCTAGTCAACAAATTTGGGTTTAAATTGAACCCAGAAATCCAGCTAGAAATTTGATTATTAGCACTTATTTATATATGCGCTAACTCTATTTAAATTAAGTTGCTTATTTTAAAATTTTTTTAAGGTAAAGATTAAAATTTTCTCAATATGGGTCTCCAATAGGATTTGAGCTTGATTTGCTCATAATTAAGAAGCAACTCGATTTAAAAGTTAAGACCAACCAATAGTATATTTGTTATAAGAGGGCAAAACAATTATTTAGTTTTAGCTAGGAGTGGTTCTGAGTTAGCTCGGTTTTGAAATTCTCAGTGGAGACGGATACGCGTCTTTTTCTACAGTAATAAAAAATATTTTTTTATGAAAAATTAATATCTAGCTAAACCTATACAAAACTGTAATACTTTAATTTCGTTTAGCTTGTTGTTAAATCATAATGAAAGATTGCCCAATGCTTACATATTGTTCTTTAACTCTAATCAGTAACTGAACTTATGAAAAAATGTGCAATTGCAATTTGAGCTAAATTATGATGAAACGTGATAAACACTAAACAGATGCACATTCTTTTACCATTTAACTACAACAAATTAGATGGAACATACATATTGCAACTTTTATAAGGTATAAAGTAGTAATTTATTTAATAACTAACAAATTGGTAATTAACTCTTATAAATCTTATCTTTTATATATATATATAAAAAGCTTGAAGCATCGGATTCGGTTGGTCCAGTCTAGCTAGAGTATAGTAGCCTCCAAAGGCTCATTCATATATCTCTTTATCCCATTCACTTTCTCATTCTAAAAATGAATATATATATATAGAAAAGAAATATAAAATAAGGTATTTTTTGTTTATCTTAATAATAAAATAAGGTCACTGCCCTTATAAGTTAACCTTAAGCTTAGAGTTAGTGGGTGTATAGCTTGCTACGTTTAGCTGCATGCATATGTCTGGTCTGTACTCTACGGTATCTTAATTGGGGACCATACCTTCATATCAGATGTGAGTTGTATACATCCTTATATTATATTATATTTTATTATAAAATAATTATATGGAATATATATTATTATAGTTAAAAAAAAAAAAAAAAAAAAAAAAAAAAAAACTGAAATGATTAAATCAATCATTTAAGACTGTCAATTTTCAAGAGCAATAAATGTAGCTTCTCTTTTAAGCGGCCATAATTACTTAGCACTGAAAGTCGTCTGAGACAATTTTTAGTGGGAATTTTGCATTACAAAAACTAAATTTACCGCAACACTAATGTTTTGTTTTATTTTGAATGTCATAATTAAACTTAATATAAAATTTTTACTGTTATTATTTTTGAGTCGCGCCTCGACTAGGAGGTTCTACTCTACTTCCCACCCTAGAGCTGAGAATTTATGACATAATATGATTAAACGAACACATCGTCTCTAAAACAACACCTTATACGTGTAAACACGTTAATTAATCATGCCCTAGCAACTCTAACTTACAGGTACACATAAAGATGCAAACAAACTTGACTAGTTAAAAGTTGTAATATTGATCTACATGTTAGAGATTTTTTTCTTAAAGACGAGCATGTAATATTTTTGTCAAAAATATACTATTAGTAAGTTTTGGACAATTTCATGATTTCCGTGAAAGAACTCGAAGAGCTGGAAAATCGGAAGTCAGGTAGCACGTAGCAATATATTGCAGATAATTTGGAGATAAGCGTAAAAAAAAACACAAATAGACACGTTAGCAATAATTAGAAAAAGTGCTATGCAAATTAGGTTTTTATACCCCAATCTCATCTTCTTTCTCTTATACTTTTAGATTGTAATGTGAATTGATTGTTTTAGATTTGCAATAATAAGTTCTTGTGGGAAAAAAAAAGTCAATTTTTTAGAAGTAGCATAAATGATCTTAAACCGTTAAACGCTTCTTCCATTCCAACTGTATATTTGACAAGTTTACCGGCAATGCATCCCTAAATAAATGTTCTCAACTTGTACTTTTTAAAAACTTAGAAGAAGTTTCTTGCAATTCAAAAGTAAACGCATTAGGGGTTGATTAGTATTAGACTCATATGTGATAAAATGTTAGTCAATTTCACGTCCATTTCAATATATATTGAATCTACATTCAGAATTTTCGTTAGGTTCAATCCACTCTTAGAGCCCGTAATTCTTCAACCATACTATTTTTTTTGGCCAAATTCAACAATACTATTTGTGAAACCAATTTTCATTTATAAACCACTAATCCAACCACTTTGTTCAGATAACATATCCCTTGCTGGATCCGGATTACCTAAAGTTGATTCATTTGTAATAAGTTTAGCTCAACTAGGCTCAGTGGATACCATTTAACCTTAACAATGGTAGAATGAACTCGTTAAGGAGCTAACAAGTGAGAACATAGCTCCTTAGCCTCATTCACAGAGCAAATTCTTTAAAGATGTTAGAGTTTCTGTTCTTCAAAGTCCAAAATTCCTATAGTTGAGTCCGAAATAATGCAGCAAATGATTGTTCTAGTTATCAAACATTCAGCAAGTAAAATGATAGCTGAGAAATTTGAGTTGTTACTTGAAAACTTGATAGCCAATGAGATTTTGTGAGCAAATTTGATCATATAAATCTTGAAATTTTACGATATCAGAGAATGTAATATATATTTTAAAAAAAAAAATCCATGTTAATTTCCTCCTACTATGTTAATTTCCTTCTTCAAAATTGGACCATGAATTAAAAATCTCAAAGTTGAGTTCCCAAATCATAGGTCACTCCATAATTAAGGAAATCAAATTGTATTTCCACACGTTCCAACCAAGTCGCTATCTCCTAAAATAGAACACTAACCGACAAAGCCACTACTCTACTCGAGGCCCGACACTGTGGCCTGCCCAAGATGCGTGCTTAATGGAGTCAAACGCAATCAGCTGTAATGCGGTCTACGGTAACTCAGTGGACGCACGTTCTTCATTGGTTTACACGACTACAGCCAATCAATCGTGGATGAGGGATTACCCTAAGGTAGGCACACTGGATTATTTTTTCTTGACAGATTCAAAATTTGAACTGACTTGATTCATTTGTGTGGAACGGACCGAGGGAATCTCTGTGGCAAAAGGACGACAAAATTAAAGACGCCAGGGATTACTATGACAGACCATTTATACGATGCCACGTCCCATGCAGACTGTCTGTCAGCTAGGAATGAATTTTAACTACACCGCAATGGTCGGCCCCGCCTCGTCCGCTAACTGGTAAGTCTATCCTGACCGTTTAATTTAATCCATCTGAAATCTCGACCGGTATTTAAGTGCGCTTGAACCCGCCGGGTTTGGAGCATGAACTCATCTCGTTTATTCGCTAATGATTATGAAAATAAAAAAATATTTAAAATTCGTGGAGTGAATTCCAAAAAGGTTTTATTTGCTAAATTTATTTTCAAACTAGGCTTCTTTAGAAACTAATTTTCAAACTAGATTTTTCTATTTTTTTAATTAGGTATATTTTTTATTTTATATCCAAAGTTTATATTTTGTTACAATTGACCTTAAACCGAAATAATACAAGAAATATATTAGAAAAACTGAAAAAATAAGGTAACTATATGTAAAAGTTAAAAACTAAAAATAATAAATTATTAATTGTGAAAAAAATTGTAAAAATAAATTATGCTAAAGATATAAATTATAAAAAAAAAGTTTTGATATAAAATGTAACGAAACTAAATACTCGTGATTTTTTTTAAGTATGAAAATATAAAAATGAAAGCGTACATAAACCTTAAGTAAAACGTGTTAAATTTATAAAATTAGTGACTGGAAAAAAAACCTAGATAAACCAATTTAAATTTGAAAAATCAATAGAACAAATTTCAGTTTGTATATATTTATTTCATACTCTTGATGAATATTTTTTATATCATTATTATATGTTGTTTTTTGCCCATATAAAGTGTTTTAAAAGCTTAATTATTTTTATATGTAAATTTATCATTTAATTTCACATATTTTTTAAGTATTAAAAGCTAAAAAAAAAGTTTGTTTGATTATTTTTTAATGTGTATTTTTCTCATTTCATTAATTAACTATTTTTTATTTCCATTTTTATGTTTTCCATATATTTAATCTTCTTAATTTTCAATTTTTTTTCTTGTATTATATTACGATCGAGGGTTCATTTGTAGCATAATGTAAACTCTAGGATGCAAAGAAAATAATAGATATATATTATTAATAATATGAAGAGACCTATTTTGAGAATTAGATTCTGAACAAGCCTAGTTTGAGAATTAGTTTCGAAAAGTAACCTAGTTTGATCAATCACTCAAAATTAGTGTTAGGCCCTCTGAATTCGCTACGCGGGTCTACATGGTCGACCCCTATCTATTCCATACATATCGCGGGATGGGGTGGGTCGCCTTACGAGGGACATAATCTATTATTACAAACCTAAACGATAAATTCTATGTTTGCCGTGTCCAAATTTAACTCAGATTCGAATCATAACAAATAAAACTCCAAATCCAAATACAAATCACAAAACTCATTAAAACCCTTGTTATTTTGACTATATGTTATATTACCTATATAGTTTTATATAATACACATATGTTGTTATATATATGCGTAATACTTGCGCGGGGCGGGTCGGCGAGCCCCAACGTTCCTAAACCCGGACCCTCCCACATCAATCCCACGAGATCACGAGGTAGCGGGGCGAAATCGGGGCGGCTATCGCGGATCGGTGGGTACCCGTAACCCGTTGACACACTATTCAACAATTTACCTCTTACGAAATGACCGGAGCCCTCCCATATCCCACGGGATCGCGAGGTAGCGGGGCGAAATCGGGGCAGCTACCGCGGATCGGTGGGTACCCATGACCCGTTGACACACTAGTCAACACTTTACCACTTACAAACTGATCATTGCGAGTGAGGATTAATGTAGGTGGAGCAAACATACTATAAGTGCTGCCTTTCTGATAGTGCCCCACCTATGACACGTGTGAATTAAAAATATATATATATAATCCATGATTAACCAAACCCAACCTACAAGGGGATTGACATCCCTAATTATATTTTCCAGTAAAATCACACAACACACGAGTAAGAATAATGTTATATATATAGTTTTAGGTAAAATAATAAGATCTTGCACCACGATATAAGATAGTGCTTGAAAATTTATAATATAATAATTTAGAATAAAATGAAAAGAACTTGCACCACACTACTAATTGACTCAAGTAATTTTTTGCTATATAAAATAAGTTTTCTTTTTTGCTAAGAAAAAAAGAAGAAAGTAGATTCATACAAAAATATTGGTGAATAAAGTTTTTTTTTTGTTTTTTTTTGTTTTCAAGAAGAGCATAAGAAAACTGATTGTAAAAAGTATTATTTTTATGAATAAGAATAAAATTGACTCGTTCTTGGTTCTTTGAAGGAAAACTATTAAAGTTGTAAGAAATTTCTTTTAAGAGAGTTTTATTTTTGCCAAGTATAGAAGAAGAAAGTTAATTAGTAAAAAAAGTTATTTTTAATGAAGAAATAAAATATATTTTTGCCAAGAAGAGAAAAATAAAGTTGATTGGTAAAAAAATATGTTATTTTTGATGAAGAATAATAAAGTTGATTTGTACCTGGTTTTTTAGCTAAAATAAGAAAGTTGAAAGAAAATGGAGAAGATGAGATTTGAACCGATAAACTAAGAGAGGTAAGTGTATAGCATTACTGGCTGAACTACATTGTTCCTTAAGTTAAATAGTGTCATTACAAATATTTAACGGGATTACTATAAAATATCACTTAAAAATACACACTATATTAAAAAAAAAATTTACGAGCCAAGTGGTATCCCGGAAACTCACTTGGACCTTAGTAGATGACCTTAGTAGATGAGTAAGAATAATGTTAAATTGTTTTACGTGATAATTGAAAAATTACATCCATTCATCTATATACCAATATATTATTTGTGTTGGGTCCTCACCCCCAATAGACATCTTTGCCACCTTTTCATTTTATTAACAAAAAAATATTATATTTAATTCCTATATTTTATAAAATTAATAATTTAATCATTACTATATTTGAGAAACGTTTATTTATCTTTAATATTATTACTAAATCATTATTTAAATTTTGTTATTTTTTTAAGGGCGCTTAGTCGGCATGTCATAGTAATTACATATCAATTTAAGTCAACCCTATCATACTCATTTTGTTCAAATTTCGGATATATGTAAAAAAATAATTATTCAACGAATTATATAGATCGAGTGATATATGTTTCGCCCGTTGAGATTTTTCTATCACATAGATCAGCCATTTACCAAATTATATATATAACAAGTCAAAATATGGATGTAATGTGGTTCTTGAAGTTTGACATCGTACAAATAACATTTTACTCACCGTCCAATATTTATGGACTCAAACTATTAATTTAGTTCTTCTATTTGTTAATCCAATCACAATGTGTACAACCTAATTAATGTTAACTAAATATTTTTGTAAATTCAAGTCTAAACATTATATTTTTGTGATTTAATTTTATCTTTATTGTTAAATCAATTTTTGTTGGTATTGTGATATTGTATATAATTACGTTTGTATAGGTCAAATTTGTCCATTGATGACTCTAAGTAGTTAAGAACAAGTTTACATTCTTGACACCTCAAGTTGATGAGTTAGATACAATTGAGCCGTTAATGACCAACGTAATGCTCGACCCAACTCATTTATATATCTAACTATAAGGCTAACTTAGTACCGTAACTGAAGACATTAGTTAATATAAAGGACACAACGGGCATGAATACCTTCTTTAACTTCTATTAAGTCTCCATCTTTATCTGATCTGATCCGAACTTTTTACTTAATTATCATCTTCTCTTTCTCATGTTTTGAATTACATTATGTCGCTCTTCTCTATCACATAGATTCGTTTCTCACAACGAATCAACTTGCCAATATTTTACTTTGATTAATTATAAATATTAGTAAACTTAAGATAGATTATATATCTTGAAATTTAAATGATCGATGCGCGTGCAACGCACGCGTTAATAACTAGTTTTTAATTGAAATGTGTAAACATTACTCACTTAGTTTACATAATGATGAGACTACAATAAATGAAACAAAATGAAGAAACAACAAAGCCAGTGAGATACGAGTCTTCTCGAATTGATTTTTAAGATAGAGAATGAATGAAGACATTTAATAAACTTTAACTTCACATGTGAAAGGGATGGTCGGGAATTGGAATACCTCTGTTTTCTAAGACCCATATTAGCGGTTCATAAATGCTTGTAACATAAGTTAAGTGTTAGTTAGTGATGATACCTTTTGTCTTACAAGAACTTACCTATCGAATATTAATTAAACTTTTTAAAGTGTATATAAACAAAGTTGGGTGCGTGTACGACGCTAATAAATAGTTGCATGGGTGCAGTGCATGGCAATATGCTGAATATATATGTAGTACGGAAGTAACTAAACTTCAGTTTGACTTCTTCGTATATATCAAATAAGAAATATAATTCTCTTCAAATGGTTGTTATTTTATTATACTACGTATTAACAATTATAAATTTTAAAATGAACATAAAAATGGTATTTAATATTTTAGTATATATTAATATTTGTTTTACTTTTACTTTAGTTATAATATTATTTATTGTATAATATCACAATAAAATACTCATAACTTTTTTCTTTACAGTAAATTAATACATAAACTTAAAAAAAAAAAGTGTATATGAAAACGTTTCGACTGACTATCATATGATCTCATCATTTATAACTTACATAGTGGAAAAAAATTAATTGAAAAATGCACGAGTAAATAATTTAGATACGGTAACATTAAATACAATCCTGACCGAAACCAAAACATACTTTGAACATATTTATGAAGAGAAAATGGATGACATGAAACAAAACAAACAAGGAAGCAACTTTTTAAAATCATAAATAAAGAAAGAAAGATACAAAAAAGACTAAAAAGGTAAATGGTCTCCACTTATGAGGATTTGATCTACTTACTTACTTTACATATTTCACCCAGGCAAGGCAAGTGTGGTCAACAATACCTCTGCAACTCCACCACCCTCCCTCATTCTCCATTACAGAAGAGCATCTCCAGAAAGAGAGAGAGAGAGAGAGTTGTATTTTCTTTGTTCTATTCAAAGTGGAGTTTCAGAGTTGTCATTTCGAGCAAACCCAGAAGAAGCAAACAAACCAGACAAATTCATCCATGGCGGTCTTTCTTCAAATGCGTCTCCTCTTCTGTCTCTTCATCCTCTTCGCAGCTCACCAATCTCTCTCCCTCACCATTGAAGACGAGTTCGGAGCTCTGCTGGACCTTAAATCAACTCTCGACCCGCAAAACGTCTACTTGACGTCATGGACGGACGGCGGCCACCCTTGCGCCGCCTTCGAAGGCGTCGGCTGCACTGACACCGGCCACGTGTCCAACATCTCTCTCCAAGGAAGAGGCCTCTCCGGCGAGCTCTCCCCTTCCATTGCCGCCCTCCAGTTCTTGACTGGACTCTACCTTCACTACAACTCCATCTCCGGCGAGATTCCGGCTGGGATTGGCAACCTGACGCTGCTCACCGATCTCTACCTCAACATGAACAATATTTCCGGCGAGATTCCGCCGGAGATCGGGAATCTGGAAAGTCTGCAAGGTTTGTCAACTGCATTTCGCTTCAAAATCGAAACTTTTTCGAGTTCTTTACTTGTGGCAAAGTCTAAGGTTGCTTCTCGTGCTTCGATCGTTCTTTGATCTGGGTGTCCTGTTAAGTACCCATATTTCGCTTCAAAATCCAAACTTTTTCGACTTCTTTAGTTGTAGCAGTCAAAATCTATGTTGGGTCGTTGCCAAACGACAAAAAGTCGAAGGTTTTGCTTGTTGTGCTTTGCTCTTTCTTTGATCTGGGTGTCTTGTTCTTTGTATGAAAGTCGTAAAAACCCTTTTTTTTTGTCAATGCTGCTTAAAATTAGTACAAGAAGCATTCTGTCTCAAGTACAGATTACAATTAAATAACTACTTCGTTCTTGTTTAGTTTTCAAATCAAAGTTGTTATCTTTGAAAATAAAAACATGTTCTTGATTTTGAAAAAAAAACATGTTCTTGATTTGCAGTTCTGCAGCTCTCCCATAACCATTTAACAGGAAGCATACCCACACAGCTTGGCTCTCTCCAAAAGCTGAGTGTTGTCTCCCTCCAATCTAATTACCTCACCGGAGCGATCCCAGCTAGCTTAGGCGACCTCCCGACACTAACACGGATCGATTTGGGCTTCAATCGCCTCTTCGGCTCGATCCCGACTCGACTTTCCGATCTGCCGCTGCTAGAAGTTCTCGATATTCAAAACAATACTCTCTCCGGCAATGTACCTCCTAGTAAGTACCCATATTGTCAATTTCAGTTTCTGCATTCAATATTTTATTTTAATATAATTACTAAAATGCTAAATCTTTGTGTTGCATTGGAAAAAAATGAAGGCTTGAAGAGATTAAGTGATGGGTTTCTCTATGAGAACAACTTTGACTTATGTGGAACTGAATTCATTTCCTTGAGAGCTTGTAATGCTTCCACTCTTGCTGGTTTGACTAGACCCGAACCTTTCGGGACAGACATACCCGAAACAGCGAACGTGCAGTTGGGTTGTAACCAAACACAGTGTTCGAAACCTCCCAAATCCGGACATCATTCGCTTCTTGTTGGGACACTTGTTGTTTTCCTGGCATTGTCTGTGTTAGGAGCTCTAATGTTTACTCAATACCGTCGAAGGAAGCAGAAGCTCGGGGTATCATTCGATACCCCCGATTGCCGCCTCAGTACTGACCACGCCGGAAGCTTCTACAGAAAGAACGGGTCTCCACTCGCTAGCCTTGAGTACTCGGTTGGGTGGGACCCGTTATCCGATGGAAGAATGATGAGTGGGTTTCCTCAAGAAGTTATGGAGAACTTCAAGTTTAACCTCGAGGAGGTGGAATCGGCGACACAGTACTTCTCGGAGGCGAACTTGTTGGGGAAGAGCAATTGTTGTACGACGTATAAAGGGATATTGAGAGACGGGTCTCTTGTGGTCGTCAAGTGTATCACAAAGACTAGCTGCAAATCCGATGAGAGCGAGTTCTTGAAGGGTTTGAACATTTTGACATCGCTGAGGCACGAGAATTTGGTGAGGTTGAGGGGTTTCTGCTGCTCGAGGGGTCGAGGCGAGTGTTTCTTGGTGTACGATTTCGTCCCTAATGGGAATTTGTTGAGGTATCTTGATTTGAAAGATGCAGATGGCAATATCCTTGAGTGGTCTACTAGAGTCTCAATTGTGAAGGGGATTGCCAAAGGTTTGTCCCTTCAACTTTCATTGCTATACTATATTAGGAAGTAGGAACATATAGTAAACTTCACTAAGTGCATATTTAATTTTGCATACTAAACTTCACTTGGTGCATATCTCCTATATTCACAGTTGGTTAAGTGGCCTGTCTAAATTTTACAGTTACTATAAGCTTTATCGATCTATTTTTACCAAATTTTTGTGCATATTTAGTTTCGCATACTAAACTTCACTTAGTGCATATCACATATCATCTTGAATTTTCAGTACATGCGACACAGTTAGACAAGTGGTATGTATGAACTTCACAATAACTTAGCCTTATATATCTATTGTTTATTGAACTTTTTGTCTATCTAGTTTTTTCACACTAAACTTCATTCAGTGCATATCACATATCATCTCGAGTTTTTAGGACAGTTGGTCAAGTAATTCATTTGAAGTTCACAATAACTAAGCCACATCTATGTAATTTTTAGCTCAATTTTTGTATCTATTTAATTTTGCATACAAAACTATACTTAGTGCATATCATCTATGACGTTATCAACGTAACCTTTTTGAATAGTTAGTCAAGTGGTCAGTCTGAACTTTATACTGACATGTTATTGAAGTTATGAAACCATCTTTACCATTGTGCATGAAATTTACAGGAATCTCATACTTGCATGGAAACAAACCAAGCAAACCCACACTCTTCCACCAAAACATCTCGGCCGAAAAAGTCCTCATCGACCAACGATACAACCCTCTACTCGCAGACAGCAGTCTCCACAAGCTCCTCACCAACGACCTCGTCTTCTCCTCTCTCAAATCAACCGCCGCCATGGGCTACCTCGCCCCAGAATACTCTTCCACAGGCCGTTTCACCGAGAAAAGCGATGTCTATGCTTTCGGGATCCTCGTGCTTCAACTCCTCTCAGGGAAGCGAAAGGTGACCACCTCGATCCGCCTTGCTGCCGAGACCAACACACTCCACGACATCATTGATAGGTATAATGGAATAAAACATATCTATTCCTGATATAACTCAATCAGAACATTCCTAATATATTTATTTCCTAATAATAGGAACCTCAGCGGACGGTTCTTTGAGTACGAGGCGGTGAAGCTCGTGAGGATCGCGTTGCTATGCACCCATGAGAGCCCTGAGGAGAGGCCTGCCATTGATGAAGTCATCAAGGAGCTCGGAAACTGCAGCAGCTGCCTTTGAGATGTGTTCCTCCATTGTAGGTGGCTGGCTAACTTAGTAGTGATAGAAGGTTTAGCTAACTTCAGGCTCTTTATGGCAGTGATGAGATGTAACTTGCATTTTCGGTTCGGTCTTTTTTTCGCAGGTTTCATCCTTATTTTTCGGTGCTTGATTTATTTATGTTGTGGATGAAGGAAGAACTTGAGGAATTTGCACCTTTGAAGACATGTATTTATGGAATGCTTTTGTTTGCGGCCTTAGCTAATCACTGAATCAGATTTAAAATGTTGATATAGTGTTTAACTATCAAATATTATATTTTGGATTGTTTTTAGCTATAAGTTATGCATTTTAAGAAGGATTAACATGTCTTTTAGTTCATGATGTTTGACTAATTTTGGGTTTTGGTCCATGATGTTCTTTTTTTCCTAGTTTTGGTACCATATGTTTGCAGATTTTTCTAGTTTTGGTCTAAATGTTACATTTCGTCCATTTTTTTTTCTCGTTAAATCCACCTAAACTTTCAATTTTGTTCAAATTTGGGAGAATTGACCCATTAAACTAGGTTTAGGGTGTCAATTCCCCCAAATTCAACTAAGTTTAATAGGTCAAATTTGAGGGAATTGACACACTAAACCAAGTTCAATGGGTCAATTCCCCCAAATTTTGAACAAAATTGAAAGTTTATGGTGGATCACGTGACTTGCACATGTCACTTAACGGAAATAAATGGACGGAATGTAACGCTCGGACCAAAACTAGAAAAAATCTGCAAACATATGGTACCAAAACTAGGCAAAAAAAAAACATCATGGACCAAAACCCAAAAGTGGTCAAACACCTGGACCAAAAGACCAGTTAACCTTTTTAAAAATTAAAAAAAACATATTTTTAATTAATTAATAAAATGCTGGTCATAAATATTTTCCATTAACTTTTTGAACTCTTATGGTTAATATTCAGATTAAATGCATAAACATTTAAATTAAAAATAATATATCTATACTTATGGTACCCATGAGAAGTGGTAATTTTTTAATATCTAGGAGAGCATGCTGTGAACGTTATGATAATTGTTTAATCCTGCTGCCATGCCATGAAAAGAAATGATATTGCATCGGAATGGAGACACTGTCAGATATACATTATCGGTCCATTCATTAAAAATATATACTTTTGTCAGCTCTACTTATGATGATACAAAAATATGAAGTTCCTTCACTTTTACTTTTTTGTTTCGGAAGTTGAGAAATACCAATAATTGGTTTTCTTTTATATATAAACAAGGAATTATTACTTGGATTAATTATTATCATATTGCCAGTTGAAGTTTGAGTACTTAAATAAACTAATAGATGAAGTTTTATTTTAGATAATTTGTTAGTTCAAGTTTCGTTTGTGGATAAATTACTAGCCTCGTCAAAAATTTTGTTAAATCTAAACGGAATTGTTATATGACTTGCACATAATTAAAGAAAGACAAAAAAACTGATCTATAATGATGAAAATGTCTTTAAATATTCGGGTTCTTTTTATTATCATTTGTCTCATCCTTAAAAATCTTAATATTAATAAGGGAAATATGGATGTCATAAGAAATTGGAAGTCAATTTCATCATTTTAGGTTTCTTTTCGGTTTTTTCTTTAATCACATGCAAAACACATGACCAATACTGTTCAGATTCGACGAGCAAGTGATTTGTATGAAAGCGAAAATTCAGCTAGCAAATTATTAAAAAAAAAAAAGCTAATTTTTTTTTTCTAAGAGCCCAGCTTCTACTATCAAAAGGATAATTACTCTATTTACTTTTTATTTACGTAAAATTTAACCACGTTGTAAGATAGAGATTAAGGAACTGTTCGTATTGCATGAATGTGGATAGTAATCTAAGATTGCATATGATTCAATTTGAGTTGGTATTTTCCGCCTCACAATAATTATTAATTTTTTTTGTGAAGAATATTTACAATAATTAGTCTTGAACCGTTTATTTGTGAAAATGTATGTATGCTAAAAATGGACCATACCTAAGATCTTCAACTTGAGTATGTAGTAATAAGATCAGCTAAGTTATTTGGCCACTACAGGATCAACTATTAATGGACATTAGGGAGAAATCATTTATGACAGAGATACATTTACATATGAAAAATCGAAATTCGGGATATAATGCATGGTAGCGTAAACAAACATAGTAATTTTTAACTCGAATTACATTTCTTTAACATTATTAAGCTAGTCAGGTTAATCCAAAATTTCCGTAAAAAATGACGGTAATCTTAGATTACCTATTGATGAGAATCCGTTATTGCCACATTAATATCTTTTCTTAATTCATATAATATATATTTTACGGATAAACTAAATTATGTACTTAGGTATATTATCTAAAACCTACATCAACATTTTTTTTTTGCCAAAATAGATTATAGAACCAAGTAAGGATTTTTTTTCTTTATTTTTTTTTTTGTATATGCAATTTCAGGAATAGTTTTTTCCTCAGTTACACTATCCATTAAGCTTGATTAAGTTTTTCTTATGGGTTAAGTCTCCGAATGGTCCTCGAACTCAAAGTCAATGTCGCATTTTATCCTTTAACTATAATTATATCCGATTTTATCCTCCAACTCAAATACAAAATCCAATTCTACCCTTCTGTTAAATATAGACTAATGTGACATTTTATTCCGTTGATTTCCTGCAACTTAGAAGATTCAAATGACTATTTTATCCTAAATCATAACAAAACATGTAATAATTAAAATAATTATGAAATAATTATTGACTCTAGAACATTTTCTCTGTCCCAGTGCTCCGATTTCCATCTCTGTCTCATCTCGCCAGTTACCTTAATTTCCAGCCACAACCTCGAGTCGACCAGCCACTAGGTCGAGACGATCATATATGACTGACGAAAACCTAAATTTGTAATTCATTGGTATCTGAATCTTTTCAGGGTCTGCTTAATGAAGTTATCCTAAAAGTACATCATATCCAATTCTAGAGTCTGGAAAATGTTTTCCGACAATCAGAAATGGATTTTAAAGTTATTCGACAGTGTTGATATCATATAATATAATGACGGAAAATTATTAGAATTCCGAAATTAAGATCCGCCATCTTCCGACTGTGTCTAAGTAAACAAATGCCATTAAATTTGGTTGAAATTACATTATGCCATTATTAGAGAAAATCGGACTGTCGGAATGCAAACAGTCGGAATCTCTATCATGATTCTATAATGACGGAGGCAATATTCTTTAACTTTGGTGTCAAGTGGGTGATTTTCGGCCCATTGGGCGACATAATGGATGAAAAACAAGTTGCATTAGTCAGAAATCGACGGTGTAGAATAGAGATAACTTCTACTCATGTGATGAGATTGTATTTTTTTTCATAAATATATCATTATTATTTATATTCTTGTTAATTAGGATAAATTAGTCATTTGAACCTTTTAAGCTCTTGAAAATTAAAGGAGTAAAATGTTACATTAGCCGATTACAGACGGAAGGGTGGAATTGAATTTTGTGTTTGAGTTGGAGGATAAATTTGGATCTAATTGACGTTTAAGGATAAAATGAGACATTGACTTTGAGTTCGATGATCATTTGGAGACTTAACCCTTTTCTTATATTTGTTTATTGTTGGGCATTTTCAAATTTTTATATCAATAGTAATATTATGAGTTTCATATTCATATAGTATGAATTTTTTTTTTCTCTTTATTATATATTAAACTTGATTAGCTTTTGTTTATTTTTATTTATTATTAGAAAATTTCAAATTTTTATATTAATAATACTGGTAGAGTCGTTAGAATAATTCTTTAAAAGATTGCTTTTTGTAGTAAATATAATGATAAGATTCTTATACTCTTTTTATTTTCTTAAAAAATAAAGCAAAAACCAATTAACTGCCAAAATCCGACACCGATAGTCGCAGGACTATTCTCTGACTAATATATTTCCGGGTTAAACATAGGCAATTACATTATCCATTAAGCTTGATTAAGTTTTTCTTATATTTATTTATTGTTGGGCATTTTCAAGTTTTTATATTAATAGTAATGGTATGAGTTTCATATTCATTTATAGTATGGATTTTTTTTTTCTCTTTATTATATTACTATTTGCATTTCCTGCGCATTGTGCAGGGTGACTTACCAAATATGTATATTTAACAAATTAATATTCGATGAAATTTACACTGACTATTTGTAATATGTTGAAACACTATTTTTAAATAAAATACCAGTCTAAAATTTGAAAAAGTAAACGAAAGACTGAAAATTTTGAACCATAAATACCATTGTGCAATTTCACAAATAAATTTTAGATGCCCGTACCGCATGCTACCTTTGGTCGTCGGATCCGTGCCAAGCGTCTGTTCTTCAACAGATATGGCTTCGATGACCACCGGCTATATCTCGCCGGAGATAGAGATGGCTCTACCACTGAGTCTGTCTGCCGCCCGTACCGCTTGGTATCTTCGTTCGCCGGCTCCACGTTTGTTAAAAATCAGCGAAATTTTAATTTCGATTAATTACATACGTTGAATCTTGAACGGTCCGAAATTTTAATTGCGATTAATTGCATACATTAAATCTTGAACGGTTCGAAATGAGGGAAATTTTAATTGTGATTAATTGCATACATTGAATCTTGAACGGTCCGAAATTTTAATTGCTATTAATTGTAAAAATTGAATCTTGAACGGTTCAAAATCAGTGAAATTTTAATTGCGATTAATTGCAACTTAAAGACCCTCAGCTCCCTAGTGCAATCAATGCTATGGAGTTAATGACTACAAAACCCTTAACTCAATTGTCATAAAAAACAAAATTAGTTCAACATTATATCAGTAATACTAGAAATAGTGAATGGTCTTATCAATACACAAATGTATAACTCCCCGGGAATTTCAATTGCGCTTCTATTCATCACTGTAGGAATTGGGTTCAAGCTTTCCCTAGCCCCTTCTCATCAATGGACTCCTGACGTATACGAAGGAGTGCGGTTCGTTCGATAAATTCCTACCTCTCTATCTATCTCGGAGATGTTTGGAATTTTCAAAACTCCATGGACATGCAGAAGAGAAATGCTATCCCCACTCGGACCAAGACATAACTTTTACTTGTTCAAATAACACTTATTCTGTAGACTTGTTAGAATAATTCATTTACAAGTTTGTATACTCTTTTTATTTTCTTAAAAAATAAAGCAAAAACAACTTAATCATATAGAATTATCTTGTTATGGACTCGGCGGGGCTTGAACACACGACCTTCGGCTCATAAGACCAACACTCTAACCAACCGAGCTACGGGACCCTATGTAATAATAAGTAAATGAAACTTTTGGCTAAAAATATTAGTTTCGGCGAGGCTCGAGTATGCAACATTTGACTAAAAAGACCTATAATCTGAGCAATACATGAGATAATTGCATACATTAAATCTTGAACGGTTCGAAATAAGGAAAATTTTAATTGCGATTAATTGCATACATTGAATCTTGAACGGTCTGAAATTTTAATTGCGAATAATTGTAAAAATTGAATCTTGAACGGTTCAAAATCAGCGAAATTTTAATTGCGATTAATTGCAACTTAAAGACCCTCAGCTCCCTAGTGCAATCAATGCTATGGAGTTAATGACTACAAAACCCTTAGCTCAATTGTCATAAAAAAAACAAACTAGTTTGTATACTCTTTTTATTTTCTTAAAAAATAAAGCAAAAATAGCTTAATTATATGCAATTATCATATTATGGTCCCGGCGAGGCTCGAACCAGCAACCTTCGGCTCATAAGATCAACACTCTAACCAATTGAGCTACAGGATCCTATGTAATAATAAGTAAATGAAACTTTTGACTAAAAATATTAGTTTCGGCCAGGCTCGAGTATGCAACATTTGACTAAAAAGACCTATAATTTGAGCAATGCATGAGATAATTGTAATGTATTTATATGATGCAGTTATGTTATTGTGGTCCCGGCGGGGCTCGAACCCGCGACCTTCGGCTCATAAGACCAACGCTCTAACCAACTGAGCTACGAGACCTTATGTAATAACAAGTAAATGAAACTTTTGGCTAAAAATATTAGTTTCGGCGAGGCTCGAGTATGCAACATTTGACTAAAAAGACATATAATCTGAGCAATACATGAGATAATTGTAATGTATTTATATGATGCAGTTATGTTATTGTGGTCCCGGCGGGGCTCGAACCCGCGACCTTCGGCTCATAAGACCAACGCTCTAACCAACTGAGCTACGGGACCTACATAATAATTAATAAGTAAATGAAACTTTTGTCTAATATGTTTTACTCTTTTAGACCATAGAAATTTATGTGCTATATTTTGTTTCTATAAGACTACTACCAAAATATTGGACCGGAAAAATTAAAATTATCTTATAAAGTGTGAGAAATAAAAAAATTCACATGGAGATCATTGAAAAATAATCGTTGGAATACGTGCTATTTAAATAAAACTTAAATTCCTAAAGTTTTAAATAAAAAAGTGAATATCACAAGGTCGAGTAGGGCTGACAATTCGTGCGGGCCGTGCGGGTTCGTGTCGTGCTAGGTTCGTATCGTGTCATGGGGGTCAGCCTAAACACGACTTAACCCGACCCAACATGAAAAATTGACACAAAAAACCTGTAGTAAATCAAATAAAAAAATTAATATTTAACCATTTTAATTTAAAACATCATGTTATCGTGTCGTGTCACTAATATCAAACCCATAATTTTCGTGTCAGCCCATCGTGTCGAGCACGAATTGCCAGCCCTAAGCTCTAGTATCCAACCTTCGACTCATAAGAGCTATTCTCCCAGTTACATTAAACTTGTTATGGTCCCGGTAAGACCAACGCTCTAACCAACTGAGCTACGGGACCCTATATAATTATAAGTAAATGAAAGTTTTGGCTAACATGTTTTACTCTTCTAGACCATAGAAATTTTTGTGCAACCACTCTTTTGTTTCTATAAGACTACTTCCAAAATATTGGTCCGGGAGAATTAAAATTATCTTATAATGTGAAAAATAAAAAATTTCAAGGGGAGATTATTGGAAGATAATGGTTGAACTACGTGCTATCTACTATATTATATTAATTCGACATCGGAAGCCCTCTGACTAACACGTGGACAGTTTGTCCAGTGTGTTGCCTAATTTAATCAGAATTTAATAGGAGTTATCTAAATTTAGATACATAATATTGATTGATTCAAAATTAAGAATTATTTTTATATCCTATTTTTGTCTCTACGCAATTTAATGAAGCAAATTTATTGAAATTTTCCTTTTAAATTAATTATCTATACAATTTGGCTTCGGAAGACCGTAGGCCGCCACGTAAACACACTAAATAAGTTAGTAATTAATATACATAAATATAAAATAAGGCACAATGAATAAGGCACAATACACAATAATAAATGTGTATATATATAATACCTAATATTCAATCCAACAAAATAAGGCACAATGAATATATACATATATATATATATATATATATATATATATATATATATATATATATATATTTTCCAAGAAACATTCATATATATAAAACATACTATCCATCCAGCTTGGTTGTCTTTGTAACCTACTGTTGTCTATGAAACTTGAACCTGCGAGCTTCGGCTCATAAAACCAACACTCTTACAAATTGGGCTACATGACCTTACATAATTGATAAGTAAATGAAACTTTTGACTAACATGTTTTACTCTTTTAGATCATAGAAATTTATGTGCAACACTCTTACCAACTGAGCTACATGATCTTACATAAAATTAATATTTAAGGGTTTAGGGCCGCGACCTTCGGCTCATAAGACCAACGCTCTAACCAACTGAGCTACGGGACCCTATATAATTGTAAGTAAATGAAAGTTTTGGCTAACATGTTTTACTCTTCTAGACCATAGAAATTTTTGTGCAACCACTCTTTTGTTTCTATAAGACTACTACCAAAATATTGGTCCGGGAGAATTAAAATTATCTTATAATGTGAAAAATAAAAAATTTCAAGGGGAGATCATTGGAAGATAATGGTTGGACTACGTGCTATTTAAATAAAACTTAAATTCCTCATTTTTTCCTTATAATAATATTTTTATTAGTATAATAAATATGAAGCAATTATCTTACTATTGTCCCGATGAAGCTCGAACCTGCTTGCGAGCTTCGGCTCATAAGACCAACACTCTTACCAAGAGAACTACATGACCATACATATAATTGATAAGTAAATGAAACTTTTGACTAACATGTTTTACTCTTTTAGATCATAGAAATTTATGTGCAACCCTCTTACCAACTGAGCTACATGATTTTACATAAAATTAATATTTAAGGGTTTAGGGCCGCGACCTTCGGCTCATAAGACCAACGCTCTAACCAACTGAGCTACGGGACCCTATATAATTGTAAGTAAATGAAAGTTTTGGCTAACATGTTTTACGCTTCTAGATCATAGAAATTTATGTGCAACTCTAGTTTATTTCCATAAGAGTACATCCGAAATATTGGTCCGGGAGAATTGGAATTATCTTATAAATTGAGAAATAAAAAATTCATTGAGGGATCATTGTTTTTTCTTTTTTTTGAAATCTAAGTTTAAAGACAATAGAAGTGCGTTATTTTCTAACATACTTTTGGTTAACATGTTTTACTCTTTTAGACCATATAAATATATATGCAACATTCTTTTGTTTATACAAGACTGCTTCCTTATTAGTCCAGGAGAATTAAAATGATCTCAATTAAAACTTCATGGGAGATTATTGGATTATTGTTTATCTAAGTTTAAAGACGGCTCATAAGACCAACACTCTAACCAACTGAGCATGTCAGTCAAAAGTGTAATTTACTTATCAATTATTTATGGGTCCGTAGCTCAGTTGGTTAGAACGTTCGTCTTATGAGCCGTTTTTAAACTTAGATTTAAAAAATAATCAAATGATCTCCTATGAAGTTTTTATTTCTTACTTATTATAGGAGATAATTTTAATTATACTTGGGATTGGATATCACCAATAGTGTGGGAATGGATATCAACCTCAGCTTGGATATCAACATCTTCCTCTACAATCTTCGAATGATGTTCTAAGAATGTCTCCAATGAATGCTAACCTTACCGAAGTCTATAACTATGTTGTCCATGAAGCTTACTCTGCAAGTCTATCATTTCCTCAACAACAACTATTCAATGCTCAACTACTTATGCAATCATATCAGCTCTCTTCTCAGAGTCAGTAATGGCAACCTCAGTTCTCCTTTCAAATTAAGTATTCTCAGGCTCTGAAGTTCTTTTCCTGCACTTAATCAGAACTCTTCCAATCATCAAGTCAAGCTCATGAATCCTACAACTCATCCGCATATATAATCTGAAACCAGCCCCCCTCAAAGACTCCTCAAGTTTTGATTGCTTCCTCGACTTTCAATTTCTGAAGGTCCTTCCTCTTCTAAAGATGGTTCAGCTTGGTTTCCAGACTCGGGGGCTACGAATCACATCACAAACTCACCTGCTACCACGACTCAATTCAATTCTTACAACGAAAGTGGTAAGATTTTAGTTGGTAATGGTAACTCCTTAGCTATTTCAATAATTGGGAATAATATTGTCTATAATATTTCCAAGTCTTTATTCTTAAAGGATATGTTTCTCACACCTCATATCACAAAGAACTTGCTATTTGTATTTTTTTTTGCCAAGAAATTTATATATATTATCAATACAAAGTTGATTACATTATGGTGGGATCATACCCCTATACTTATTGATTAAAAATAAAAGAGAGAGATGTTGTGAAACCCAATTGTCAATGCACGACCTATTCCTGGATTGTATCGCGATCCAGTTTGCAAACTCATTTGCTTTCCTAGGGATATAGCACGCCAAACGACTTCGGGTACTTGGGACGCAAGAGAGAAAATGTTCTCGATCATCGGATTAACTTGCCAGTGAGTTTGATTATTTGCCTTCGTAAGGGCTAAAATTATCTCCTTAGCATCCGATTCGATTTTGACTCGAGTCCACCTCTCTTGTAGGATTAACCTCACAACCTCTTGTACTGCAAGTGCTTCAAGGACTAAACTCCCATATTCATTTATCCTTCTGTTGGCTCCACCGATAACTGATCCAGTCGAGTCAAGGTTATAACTCCAATTGCTCCAGTACGTGATTGCCCGTCCCAGGATGCATTGCAATTCAGTTTTATGACTCCTCGACTTGGGTGTGTCCAATTCTGTTTGTCAGGTACATTACCATAACAAGTTTTATGTGACTGATAGAATGGTCACAAAAGAACGCATAACAATCACTGAATAAATTAGTGACCAAAGAAAAGCTTGTCACAGGGTAGTCACAATTGAAATGTTGCTAAATGATATAATGACCAAATGGAATATAGTCATTGAATACGTGAAGAATTTGTGATAATAATAGATAATCACTGAATAGATGAATGATTTGTGATAACAGTAAACCGTCACTAAATATTAATTGAATTTGTGAATAAATGGTTGGCCACTAAATATAAAATTCATTTTTTATTTTAATTTTGTGCATATACCGATAAATTTTTCAATTTTTTCGAATGATTTACTTTTGGATTATTTATTATTTTTAAAAGTTATAATAGATTAAAAAAAATACTATATGCAAATTTTATAAAATATTATTAATTGAACCACATTATTAATACTTTTTCAATATATATAATTTTTATATACACAAAGAATTGTCATTACAACTTACAAGACCGGGCATATGATTTTACAATATATATATATAATATAACTCTAAATATACCATGAAAAGAAACACAAATTTAAATTGAGAGATAATAAACTATGAAAAAGAAGTAGATGAAGAAATAAGTAGCTAAAAAAATTTCATCTCTCTTTGAAGACAATAAAAGTTCTTGTATATATCCTTCTTCGATCCATATGTCTCACTCTTCCTTAATGGATGAACGGCAATTTAATACAAAAAAAAAAAAAAAAACAATTACCATATGATCGAAAATCTAATGTGTATATATATATATTTTGTAAAATAATTAACACGTGTAAATGATAAATATGAGAAGAGCAAGAAATCCAACTAGCCCACGAGACGGGAAGACAACTGAGCGATGAGCAGTCTGCAAGAATTTAATGATTATCCAACGAATTACACGAAACATGATACCGAGTTGGAACCAATTTACTTAAGGGCTAATAGGTGTTTTGGTCTATGATGTTTGACAACTTTTGGGTTTTAGTCCATTGTATTTTTTTTTACCTAGTTTTGGTACCATATGTTTGCAAATTTTTTCTAGTTTTGGTCTAACCGTTACATTCCGTCCATTTTTTTGACATGTTCAAGTCACGTGATCCACTCTAAACTTTAAATTTAGTCCCACTAATACTTTCTTAACCTTTTTTTTGTTCAATTTAGTCCCGAAATTTCAAAATTGACCCCAATTGGACAATAGGCCCGATTGAAATTTTGAAACTTCGGGACTAAATTGAACAAAAAAAGGTTAGGAAAGTATTAGAGGGACTAAATTGAACAAAATTGAAAGTTTAGGGTGGATCACGTGACTTGTACATGTCAAAAATGGACGGAATGTAACGGTCGGACCAAAACTAGAAAAAATCTGCAAACATATGGTACCAAAACTAGGAAAAAAAAAACATCATGGACCAAAACTCAAAAATGGTCAAACATCATGGACCAAAAGACCTGTTAACCCTTTACTTAAACATTGGAATCAACAGATTTTTTAAGAGAAAATGCTAGCTGATGGTGTACGAATTTTGAGTTTTCTTTCACTCGGCTTTAGGAAGATAATGTTATGTTGTTCTCCAATGCCCATCATCTCTGAGTAATCTTGAGAAATCATCCAAACGAACTCTACAATCGAACAAAGAAGAAGGGGATAGCGCAATGGGTGAGAGATATGTAATTCCACTTTTTGAATCCTTTATCGATTTTAACATTATCAATGTTGGATTTCGACTGACCTCGACCGTTCACTCGTCGGTTCCTTGGTTTGAACACTCGACCGTCCGTTCGATAGGTCCTCCGTTAATCCGATTTTGATATCTTGAAATGAGCTTGAACTCTACCACCGGCACCTGATTCCTGCACAAAGGGAAAGACCAGGCTTGTGCCCGGTAATCCCCCTCCGATGCTTAAGTCAGTACTCAGAAGACAAATCTAAGCACTGATATGTATTATCATATGAATCAGATTGTAAAGAATGAGCAAAGAAATGAGGTTATATTTATAGGGAACTACCCATATGGAAAACGGCTTACGCATTTATGATGCACCGAATGTCTTCGTATGGAAAGTTGTCTATGCATACTTTCCTTTTGGAGAGGGGATCACGTATTTAATTCCGGGTCAATGGGACTTCTTCATTCTTCTATGTGGAGAAGACGAGAACCCGAGAACTTATGTTTGATTGGTCCTTCGCTAATTTTATATACGAAGGGAGATAATCTCCTCCACATAGAGGCGACTCGTTCCCCTCTCCATGGCATGGTAGAGGGGACGATCCCCTCTTCATGGCATGGTAGAGGGGACGATCCCATCTCCATTGTAGAGGGGACGATCCCCTCTACATGGAAGAGGGGACGATCCCTCTCCGTGGTGGAGGGGACGATCCCCTCTTCCATGGTGGAGGGGACGATCCCATCTCCCATGGTAGAGGGGACGATCCCCTCTCCATGGTAGAGGGGACGATCCCCTCTCCATGGAAGAGGGTCGTCCCCTCTCCATAGTAGAGGGGACGATCCCCTCTCCATATGGAGAGGGTCGTCACCCTCTCCATGGGAGAGGGTCTGTTTACCTTAATTTGTCATTTACCGGGCCACTTGGGACCGATTTGAGGACACTGTTGCCCGGTTCTTAGACCGATATCCATCACTTGCCCCCGAGGCTGATGTAGATTTTATCTGCATTAGGCTCTATCCTGCTAAGAAAACTCAAATTCATCAAGTATCTTCGAGATTTCATAACTTTTCCCATATGAGTATATATAAACATATAAGAAGTTATTATGCCATTCCTCTTTTTGACGTAGAGGTTTTTGGTTTCCGTCTTTTAGACGGAGGAATTGTCGGCCTTTGCCTTTTTTATGGAGGGGTCGTCGGCCTTCGTCTTTTTGACGTAGTGGTCGTCGGCCTCCGTCTTTTTTACGGAAGGGTTGTCAACCTTCGTATTTTTTGACGGAGGAGTCGTCGGCCTTCGTCTTTTTTACTGAAGGGTCGTCGACCTTCGTCTTTTTGACGGAGGAGTCGTCAACCTTCATCTTTTTGACGGAGTGATCGTCGGCCTTTGTCTTTTTTACGGAGGGGTCGTCGACCTTCGTCTTTTTGACGGAGGAGTCGTCAACCTTCGTCTTTTTGACAGAGGGGTCGTCGACCTTCGTCTTTTTGACGGAGGAGTCGTCAACCTTCGTCTTTTTGGCTATGAAAAAGATAATAACTTAACTTCTTTCATAAGCATCGGTCTTATTTAATCATACGATTTTAGATGTAACCTTTTGCAAGAGCCATATACTCGTCTTTATGGAACTATCTTGTAAGAACCTTTGGGTAATCTTCTCTTTGGGCGAACACATGTGAAGGGATTAGTTCACCAACTTTTTCATGTAAAATATAATTCTCTTGGAGTATTTTATGGATGATCGTTTCTTTGGGCGATCGACTATGAGGGGTAGTCCTTCTACCAACTTGTATATTACACTCTTGGAGTATTCTATGGATGATCGTCTCTTTGGATGATCGATTATGGTGAGCGGTCCATCTACCGACCCTTATATCACTTCGTCTCTTTGGAAGATCGACTATGAAGGGTGGTTCGTCTACTGACCCTATATCACTCACTTGGAGTATTTATGGACGATCATCACTTCGTAAAATCGACTTAGAGGGTGGTTTGTCTACCGACCCTTTCTTTTATTCACTTGGAGTTTTTATTGACGATCATCACTTCGTACAATCGACTTAGAGGGTGGTTTGTCTACCGGCCCTTTCTTTTACTCAATTGGAGTTTTATGGACGATCATCACTTCGTACAATCGACTTAGAGGGCGGTTTGTCTACCGACCCTTTATTCACTCACTTGGAGTTTTTATGGAAGATCATTGCTTCGTACGATCGACTTAGAGGGCGGTTTGTCTACCGACCCTTTATTTTACTCACTTGGAGTTTTTATGGACGATCGTCTCTTTGTACGATCGACTATGGAGGACGGTTTGTCTACCGACCCTTATATTACTCTCTTGGAGCTTTTACGGATGACCGCCTCTTTGTGCGGACTCCTTTGCATGAAGGGTAGTTCGTCTACTAACCCTTTCATGTGAAATATTACTCACTTTGGAGTTTCATGGACATGATAGCCATTTCGATATATGTGGACATGATAGCCACCTTGAAACATATGAGAAATAGGGTACTTTGTATATATGTGATCATGTTGATCGTTCGGTAGTATATGAGATCCCATTTCATGAGTTGGGATCGATGCCCTTAATGAGGCGTTTCCGATGAAAATATTCGTGGATACTCTCCCATTGCTATCCTTTAGTGCATATGTGTTGACTGTTTGCATGGAGATGACTTTGTCAGGGGTATTCTCTCTTTTGAGACTTGACATGTCCCATATAGAAATAGTGTAATATTAATGGAAGCTACCGGTTCCGTTTCATAAGACGGAGTGAATGTACCCTTCGACCATCAGTTTTTTGGATATTGCTCGAACTATCTGAAAGGCCTTCTCGGCTTCCATAAGGACGTTATTCTCTTTTTTAGGATGTAAACACCTTGTTGGTTGATTTTAGTTGCCCATTTTACCTGGGAATATTTTACAAAAAACAAACCAAAGTTTGATAGGTAGATATTCATAATATGATTCGAATAACTTACTTGGATATTGGAGGTCATTACCATGATTCAAGACCCATGGACATATAACCATGCGACTTTGCACGTCTTGATGAATTCGAGCATTCATAACTGTATTGGTTTCTGCTCTGGCCTTAGAGTCTGCTCACTTAGTAGACAATGATGATGATAAATTTAGTCGACGAATGCCTACATTTTGGTGGTCTTCTCCTTGTAAGGAGCTTGCACATTGGAAACTATTAGGAGATGCGAGTGATCCTACTAGCGATGTGCTCCACTATCAAGACCTCTGACGTGTTATCCGTCGAGATAAGTACTCTTTCTAGGAAGTATTTAAAACAAAGTTGTGGCTCATTAGCTCTTCATTCGTAGCGGATTAACCATCCATGCCTCCGTCTGCAGACGATGTTACTTTAGTGGCGGAGTGTGGAGACTTAACTCCGAAATAAATCGAAAACCCAATCTTCTAAGACCCATTACTTATAGGATTATGCGTTGGTGAATAATATTCCCATTGGGAGAACATAGTTGACGGTGGAGAGGTATGGAAGAACCTTATCTCATGATCTGGAGAGCGAGCTTCTTACTTCTAAGTAACTCTTTATTTCACTCATTAGGAGTGTTTATGGACGATCGTCTCTTTGTACGATCGACTTGGGAGAGTGGTTTGTCTACCAACTCGTTATTTCACTCATTCAGAGTGTTTATGGACGATCGTCTCTTTGTACGATCGACTTGAGAGAGTGGTTTGTCTACCGACTCTTTATTCCACTTATTCGGATTGTTTATGGACGATCGTCTCTTTGTACGATCGACTTAAGAGAGTGGTTTGTCTACCGACTCTTTATTTGACTCATTCGGAGTGTTTAATCGAATTTGGAGAGTGGTTCAACCCAAATAGGATCGTTGAACAAACACGACGCACATGCTTGGAGTAAAAGAGGGTCGTTGACGGAATAAGATTGTTGACCCAACACATGTGTTGCTTAGAGGACTTGTAAATTTTATAGCATCTCCTTACTCACGTAATGCTTGTGGACACATGGTTGAACCACATGTAAACATGTTTACGTAATGCTTCATCAAAGAATAAGGAGGTCGACCTTGCTTGGGGATAGGGTCGTCGCATGTCGGAGAGGGACGATCATATTTGATACCATAGATAGGGAAGGGGTCGTCGCATGGGCCTAGGGGACGACCATATTTGAAGGGATGGGACGCCTTCGTTGCTTCCGGACTCCACCATATTTGCAAGTAATGCATTGGTTTGAGAGGAGTTGATGCATAAACATGATCATTGACCCAAATATCTGAAGGAGGGTCGTTAACCCACTAGATGTTGGTTCCAAGGATGAATAAAATCTTTTTTTTTTTTTTTTGAAAGATGGAGAGGGCCGCTTGCAGCATCAAAATATTGGGGCATAAACGACGGTCGGGATCGTAAATCTTAATAGGTCAATGTGAGTGGGTTGACCGTAGTAATGAGGAGGTCGTCCGTAATGAGGGGGCGACCGTAATGATGCGAATAGGTGCTCAACCTAATGGTTCTCCGTGAACTCGAAACGTTAAATTATGTCACCTCAAAGTCAATCTTGAACATGAACCTGACATTCCTCCTACAGGTCTTATGCATTTGCTAAACATTAGCAATGTGCATTCGATTGAATAAATCAAACACCTTTTTTTTTTATGATTACTTTTTACAAACCCACTAATTATTAGTGACCGTGAAAGCACATATTCTTGTTTGGCATGCTCTTGAGAGCTAACATGGCGCATTTAAGCCCCAAAAGTAACGAAATCACTAATTATTGGTGTGTATGAGTTAACACCATCAACATACATATTTATCTAATTCCTCTTCACCACCAAGAGGGGTCGTTGACCTAAATATGGGACGACCTCTTTAATTTAAAACCACTGAAAACCCAATCTTATCCAAAACGAGTTCATGTATGTTCCATGAGGACAAGTTTTATGAGAATTGCTTAGTGGGAGTATTACCGTTGGCGATGACCCATGATTGGAAGAGGACGTCGGGAAGATAGAGTTGGGTCATCGACCTAACTCACCAATGGAGTTCGAAAATACTTGCCTTTATCGGTTCATCAGTTCCAGCAAGCCTATTCTCTCCTTTTCGACCTTGCAGTGGGTCGGCCCTTTGAAGGTGGACTTAGAATATGAGCATGCTCAGTCACCCTTACAATTCCATCCATGAAGCTCCTAGGTTGATTGGAAATACGAATGAGAAGTTGGTACGAACTCTTCCTCCAATTTTATAAAGTAGATCACTTCAACTTGTTTCGATCTGTAAAGTAGTGGTCGGCCCTTTAAGCGGAGGGTCGTCAATTATGTCAGAGAGGGAGTTGGTCGACCTTGTTCCGAGATGGAGGTCATCGAGCAGAAGGTCGTTGACCATACTAGGGGAGAGGGTCGTTGACCATGACTAAAGAAAGTAGATACGTCAGTGCTTAGGATAAGTTAATGTGTTCTTAGCACATATTTAACTAAACCCAACCAAAAGTTTTCAACCGGTGGATCTCGACCGTACGGCAGCTGATCGGGCCGGTCGTGAAGCTGAAGATCAGCTCTAACTTGAAGTACTCTGAAACCTCGATCAGGTTTTTCCACACACGTTAGACCACCCGATTCGACCACGGCGGCAATGTTTGCTGATGAGAAAGCGGGTGGTACGGAACCTCCACATACAGCCCAGACCTCTCTCTGTTACAGCTCTCTGTCTCAGACGTGAGTGAATTAATGTGTTATTGAACCTATGAATTGAACCTTGACCTCACACGGTAATCTATGAATAGCACTTTGCGTCTCCCAGCCTATTTCGACTACATCTGTGTGTGCTATGAAGGGTCACCCGCTATAGGGGTTGTCCGCCGTTGGGGATCGCTCGATATAGGGTGTTGGATCACGGCGGGAGCTCCGGTTACGGTGACGGATTCCTTAGCTCCTCGCAATCCTGCAGAAGGGGAATAGAGGGCAGTGGCCCAGAATCCCTCTCCGATGATTAACGTAAGTACGGCGGCCACAGAGCAAGCAAGCAATATTTGTGTATGTATAAAGCGTAACCCTAATCTGGAATAACTTCCCTCCTTTTATAGAGGAAAGGCTATCCCAGTTACCTGATTAGGCGGTTGGGTTGTGATCCATTATCGCACATATCTCGCCGTATATCTTGCCACGTATCTTGTACAGTTATTCGTATCCCACATATCTCGCCCATTATACCACTACTGTGATCATGGCGAGATTTCCGGGATTGTGCTCTTACTGGCGAGTCTCGATCATTATCGGAGACTCCCAGGTTGCATCGTTGAGGATTCGGTGTCGAGGAGTGGTACCAACTCCCATATCGGGACCGACTACGTCCAGGTCCGATATCTTCGGGCTCTCCCCTGTCGGAGCCATACTTACTCGGGGCTATTCAACGTCGGGACCTCCTTCCGTCGGAGCCCTTAGCCTTCCAGCAGCCCAACTCCTAGCCCAACGGGCCTAATCGCCGTTTGCTAATCGTTAAGGGGCCTAACGGCCTTCGCCGGGGCCCATCATTTGCCCCCAAGGCGTGAGGGACTTATAGTGCGTCGCGTCTTTCAGTATCGGACTCTTCTACATCCCAGTCGGGGGTCTTTGTTTGAGACGTCGGAGGCCATTGCCCTACTTCTGTCGGAGGCCTTTGCCTTGGATCTCTTTAAGATTCTTTGGGATCCTGCTTGAATTCGGGGGGTTTTCTTGATCAGACCAGCATTAAATGCTGATAGGAGGTGAAGGAACGTTTCGGGTTTCGCATGCCTGCTTTCTGAAAAAGCGCTTTTCAACCACCCGGTACGTCATTACTCTTGTTTTATCTGTCCCATGCGTCCTGACGGTTCAAATTGAACCGTTTCGCCTTCGTCGAATTGGCACGTTTCCCCCTTGGACGCTCATGATCGAATCGTTTTGAATTCTGTGGCTCAGATTGCCCGCCCCTTCAGTTTCCTTTTCCTTCCCTTATAAAACCCTAAATCCAGACCTTGTTTTACTTTTCCCTTACTTCTTCTTCTCTACGATCCCAAGAACCCTAATTCTTCTTACTTCAAGGTTTTATCGGCGTTTTCAGCATCCAGATTTTCCGATCGCGATCACTTCAACCACCATGTCTGGTAAGGTTCTTCACCTTATTGCTCTTTTCTCTTTCATCTTTGGTTTTCTTAGGCTTCAATTTTCCCCTCCTTCCTTCCCTCGACGATTTTCAGCCGAGGGATCTGCTACTGTTGGCCAACCTTTCGTCTTCAAGTATCTCAAGAACACGCTTGCACCTATTAGCTTCGATAGGGCCTGTATGGAGTGTGGCATCTTTGAATCCTCCTTCGGGGCCCGCTATCCTTATGAGCAGTTCAATTCTCGCGAGGCCCAGATTACGCTCCCCAAAGGGGACGAGGTGTTTATCTCCCCAGGGCAGATTCGTGCAGGAATTCGACTTCCTTTCTGTCCAAGTTGGGTGGAGCTGTGCAACCACTATAAGACGTACCCCACGACCTTCTCTCCACATGCAATCCGTACATGGATTGCCTTCCAAGTGTGGTGTGATATCAATAAGGAGGACTGGAGCTATTCCCTGGAGCTCTGGCGGGTTCTTTACAAGATGACCTGCAACAAGGACGGAATCTGCTCCTTTTCCCCCCGCCAACCCGAAGGGACCGATGAGCAGTATAGGGAGATGGGCTGGGACAAGAAGGTGTCCTGGAAGATTTGCAAGGAACGGGCCGTCATCTCCGATAAGGGGAACGATAATGCTAACTGGAAGGAGCAATACTTCTTCATCCAGCCTGGTCCCATCGAGTGGCCGAGGACCACCGTGGAAGCTGATCCCCCCGTGCCTTTCCGTTCATGGTCGGAGCAGACCAAGAGGGCCCTGATGCTTATCCAGGCCCGTCGTTGGGAGGAGGGTTACCAACCCTTCGAGGCCACTTCTGTCACTGATCAGCAGCGGATTGAGATTGGGATTATGCTGATTGATCCCAAGGCTGGGGGAAAGTTCATGATGGTGTTTCCAATGTAATTCTCTGGGTAATCTTCTAATTATTTCTTGTTTCCATTGTTTACAGCCCCTCGAACATCGCTGACCATCCGTCTGTTTCAGGAGGATACCGATGCCTCCCACTCCCTGAAGCGCAAGAAGAAGCCCTCCCATCGGAAGGCTTCTGCCCAATCGGGACCCTCTCGGAAGAAGGCGAAGACCTCCGAGGCTTCCGTATCTGCCCCCACCTCCGAGGGGCGGACTAATGTGGATGTGGTCAAGACCGCCTTCAACGTCCGCTCCGAAAAGGAAGGTAAGGAAGTTTTTCGTGCTATAAAAAGGTATAGGGAGTTGGTACCTCAAGACCTTCAAGCCTCCGACATGAAAGGACGGGTCAGGGATGTCAAAAATATCCTTCGAGGGGAAATTCCACACGTCCTCGAAGCGGGTTGTTACGACTTTTTCGGCAAAGAGAAATATATGGAGCGTTGTTTAATTTGGCATACCGATATCAAATTAATTCCTCGACTTATTCGCCCCGCTGCAGGTCCCGCGGACGTCGCCCCTGCTGCACCTGCCTCGGACTCCGCGCCTGCAGTGGAGTCGGTGGTGGAAGATGTCCCAACAGAGGCCCGTGGTGAATTTGGTCGGGTGACCAGCTTGGAGGACTCCCCCTCCGATGATCGTGCTGAGGAGGAAGACCTGACCCTCCAAGGAAAATCGAGGTCGACTCCTGCGAAGTCACCTGGTAGGGAGACGTCTCCACTTCCCGTCACGCCACCATCTTCATCCGCTCCGCCATCTTCGCCAGTTAGAGGTGGGACCCCTGAAGCCCAAGTAAGTGAAGGAGATGGAGGGGTTCGCCTGGTAGTACCTCCATTCCCCTTGGATGGAGACTACTACCAAGCCTTTTCTTCGGACCAGGGCGCCGAGCCTTGGAGACCAGTGGAGTCCCTTCGGGGGATTCCTCTATATCGGGGGTGTCAGGAGAGGAATCTGGCCTTGCACTTGGTGTCGGGCTCGGTCCCGCCCTCACTGAGGCGCCCTCTCTCTCTGGAAGGGGAGGACATCGAGGCGGATATCCGGGCGATGGCCGTCCGTCGGATAGAGGTAAGTACACTTTGTTTTTATTCATCTGGGAGTACTCCGACTTTTTAAGTATTAAGCTAAACCTTGCCCTCAGGAAATGGCGGACCAAGATCGCTGTTTTGGCTACATATTGTCTCTTCGGGAGGCTTTGGAGCGAGAACGGGCCAACTCCAACCTCGAGAGCTTGACCAAGCTTCAGGAGGACTTAGCTGCCTCCGAGGCGTCAAGGCTTCGAGCGGAGGAGGGCAAAAAGCGAGCCGAAGAGCGGGTCGAAGAGCTTAGGCGACAGGCTGAGGAGGAAAAGCAGCGAGCCGAAGAGCGGGTCGAAGAGGTTAGGCGACAGGCTGAGGAGGAAAGGCAGCGAGCCGAGGAAGTCAGGGCCAAGCTTGCTCAAGAGGCTCAATCCCAACATAGGCAGATTCTAAGTCTTGAGAGCTCGCTTAGGCGGGAGCAACAAGCTGCCCTGGCGGATCGGAGCCAGGCTGCCTTTGATAAGGCAGCGTTGCAAGAAACTGCTGAGCGGCTGAAGCTTGAGAAGCAGAGGGCCATTGCGGAGCTAGAGGAGGCGAGGGCGGATTATCCCGCCCAAATAACAAACGCGAAGGTCCAGGCCCTTGAAGAATATCGGAGCTCGGAGGACTTCAAAGCAGACGCGGCAAGACATTGTCAAGAGGATTTGCAGAATGCCATCCTTGACATTGTCGAAGAGCTTAATGAAACTTACGGGGACTCTATCGACTTGAGGAAGTCCAAGACTCTCGGCCTAGCCGCAGAGACGTACCTCAGCCTCCCGTCGGAGAGCTCCTCCGAAGACGCCGACGAGCCTCCTACCGATCCCTCCGAGCCTGCCCCTCCAAAGCCTTCTGAAGATTCAGCGCCCGAGGACCGAGTTTAATTTGCTAGATCTTAAGTCCTCGTACTCCTTCCTCATTTATCTCCTTTGTATCGAACCTCTTAGGCTTTCGAGCCTTTTATTACTATCTTTTTCGATTTTGTTCTTCGTAGCTCTTCTATCGGGTCCTGAGGACCTTAAGGCTTTCGGACGTCCAACGACGCTTTTTAATCGAACCTTAAAAACTTAAGGATTTTCGGACGTCCAATGACGCTTTTTAATCGGACCTTAAAAACTTAAGGATTTTCGGACGTCCAATGACGCTTTTTAATCGGACCTTAAAAACTTAAGGATTTTCGGACGTCCAATGACGCTTTTTAATCGGACCTTAAAAACTTAAGGATTTTCGGACGTCCAGTGACGCTTTTTAATCGGACCTTAAAAACTTAAGGATTTTCGGACGTCCAATGACGCTTTTTAATCGGACCTTAAAAACTTAAGGATTTTCGGACGTCCAATGACGCTTTTTAATCGGACCTTAAAAACTTAAGGATTTTCGGACGTCCAATGATGCTTTTTAATCGGACCTTAAAAACTTAAGGATTTTCGGACGTCCAGTGACGCTTTTTAATCGGACCTTAAAAACTTAAGGATTTTCGGACGTCCAATGACGCTTTTTAATCGGACCTTAAAAACTTAAGGATTTTCGGACGTCCAATGACGCTTTTTAATCGGACCTTAAAAACTTAAGGATTTTCGGACGTCCAGTGACGCTTTTTAATCGGACCTTAAAAACTTAAGGATTTTCGGACGTCCAATGACGCTTTTTAATCGGACCTTAAAAACTTAAGGATTTTCGGACGTCCAGTGACGCTTTTTAATCGGACCTTAAAAACTTAAGGATTTTCGGACGTCCAATGACGCTTTTTAATCGGACCTTAAAAACTTAAGGATTTTCGGACGTCCAATGACGCTTTTTAATCGAACCTTAAAAACTTAAGGATTTTCGGACGTCCAATGACGCTTTTTAAATGTATCGAGAACAACTCAGGAATACTTTGATCAGAAGTAACTTCTTTATTGATTGATGTCTTTAACATAGCATGCACCACTCAGGGCGACTTAATTACATCTTCGCGCCTCCACGGGCGACTTATTCGTCAAACATGGCACTTCTTCAGATGTTCGCCGCTAAAGGTGTTTCTTAAAACCTTGCCGTCGGGATCTTCTAACTTGTAAGCGTTCGGGGCCGGCATGCCTACGATCTTGTAAGGCCCTTCCCATTTCGGGGACATCTTGTTGATCCGATCTTGTAGGGCGAATTCGTTCCGTCGTAGGACCAGTTCTCCTGTGTAGAACTGTCGCGACTTGACCTTCCGATTGTAGTACCTGGCCGTCGCCAAACGCATCCGAGCTTGCGCTATGTCGGCCTCCAGCCGTTTTTCCTCTAGCAGGGATAACTCCAGGCGCCTTGTTTCGTCATTCGTCAAAGGTCCTATTCTGGCTCTTCCTGGACTCGTCGAGGGCTCATAGCTGCTGGTTCGATGGGACGCACCACGGGAGCGACCGCCTCTGTTCCGTAAACAAGTGCGAACGGGGTTTCACCTGTTGACCGCTTGGGTGTCGTTCGGACCGCCCACAACACGTTCTCCAGTTCGTCCAGCCATTTTCCGTCCAAAGCGTAGACCCTTTTCTTCAAGCCCTCCATCACGATTTTGTTGGCCGCCTCTACCTGCCCATTGGTCTGAGCGTGGTGGACGGATGCTGTTCGATGCTCGATACCGAACTCGTCTAGGAATCTCTCCAACTGGGCCCCATTAAACGGAGGACCATTGTCACTGATGATCACCTTCGGCACCCCATATCTCGACAACATTCGGGTCTGAAGGAACTTAATGATATGTCCTGCTGTTGTTTTGGCTAGCGGCTTAGCCTCGATCCACTTCGAGAAGTAGTCGATCGCGACCAGCAGATGTGTGCACTGGCTCTTTGCTTTCGGAAGGGGTCCCACCAGGTCGATGCCCCACTGTGCGAAGGGCCAAGCACTCCCGATGGGCATCAAATCAGCGGCGGGAGCTGTGATATTCGAGGCATATCTTTGACACGCGTCACAGGATCGAACAAGCGCCGTTGCTTCCTTATTCATCGTAGGCCAATAATATCCCAAGTTCAACGCCTTCCTCAGGATAGATCGAGCGCCTTCGTGACAGGCTGCGACTCCTTCATGCAATTCTCTCAGAATCCGAGTCGTATCGGGTTCGGCCACGCATTTCAAGAAGGGCGTCGAAAGCAGACCCTTTTTGTATAACTGGTTGTCCACCATCGCGTAATTAATTGACATTCGTCGCAGTCGCTCCGCTGCCACTTTATCTTCAGGAAGTGCCCCCGTCGTTAAGTACACAATTATCGGGGTCATCCATGTGGATTCCTTCTCTGCCCCTGTCCCGATAGCGCACACCTCCAACGGATCGGTGGTCGATAGAATCACCTTCTCCAAGAAGTGTACCTTCCGACTCTCTTCCAAAGGTGCCCCCAAGGCATATTTGCTCAAGGCATCAGCCTCCACATTCTCTTCCCTGGGAATCGCCTCGATATCAAAGCTTTTGAAGCTTTCCTTCAAGGTCCTAGCTTCTTGAAGATATTTCTTCATGACCGGATTCTTTGCTCCATACTGCCCCCGAACCTGATTTACAATCAGGCTAGCATCACACTTCACTTTCAAATGTTTAATTCCGGTGCCCTTTGCGATTTTCAGCCCCGTTATGAGAGCCTCATATTCCGCTTCGTTATTGGTGGCTCTAAATGTTAGGGCTAATGCATATCGGAGTGGCTCCGCCCCGCCTGGCGGAATCAATACGAACCCCGCACCCGATCCGTCCGAGCTTGAGGAGCCATCCGTGTACAACTCCCAGGTGTTCTCTTTATTTGGCTGTTCCGACTGCCCTGCCGCCGGGGTCTCTTCAGTATTCCCGGTTGCCCCCTCTACTGTTTCCGTTGCTTCAGGATCGGGAATAGTAGATTCAACTATAAAGTCGGCCAATGCCTGCCCTTTGATAGCTGTTCTCGGAGCGAAATGAATTCGAAACTCACTAAGTTCCACGGCCCACTTTACTAGTCTCCCCGACGCGTCGGGCCGGTTCAAGAAGTGTTTCAATGGCTGATCAGTCAGCACCGTAATTTCATGCGCATGGAAGTAGGGCCGTAACTTTCGAGCGGTAATAATCAACGCAAAGAGGTACTTCTCAATCGGAGGATAATTCATTTCACTCTTGGCAAACGCCTTGCTTACATAATAGACAGGAATCTGACTGCCCTCGACAGCTTTAACTAGAACAGAGCTTATTGCAAACGAAGAAATAGCCAAATAAAGATAGAGTGGCTCGCCTGGAGCCGGCTTCGCAAGTGGTGGGAGGTCGCGGAGATGTTGTTTGAGTGCTTGGAACGCCGCCTCACATTCAGTAGTCCATTCGAACTGTCGGTTGGCTCTTAACACATTGAAAAATGGCATCGACCGGTCGCTGGCCTTGGATAAGAAGCGATTCATCGAAGCCAGCCGACCGTTCAACACTTGCACCTCCCTATGGTTGGTCGGGGACTGCATCTCTTCTATCGCCCTTAGTTTCTCGGGATTCACCTCGATCCCCCTCTGGCTCACCATGAAGCCTAGGAACTTCCCGGAGTGGACTCCGAAAGCACATTTGGCTGGATTCAGGCGGACCTGGTGGAGCTTCATCCTCTCGAAGGCCATTGCCAAGTTGCCCACGTGGTCTGATGCTCGTCGGGACTTCACTAGCATGTCATCTACATAGGCTTCCATGGTACTCCCAATCATGTCCCCGAATAGCTTGTTCACCATTCTCTGGTATGTCGCCCCCGCATTCACCAGGCCGAAAGGCATGACGTCATATTGGAAGACTTCACTATCGGCGTAAAAGGCGGTATGTGGGGCATCCTTTTTCGCCATCTTGATCTGGTTATAACCGGAATAAGCATCCATAAAGCTTAACAACTCATGCCCCGATGTAGCGTCCACCAGTTGGTCGATCCGAGGGAGTGGATAACAGTCCTTCGGGCAGGCCTTGTTTAAATCACGGAAGTCGACACACATTCGCCACTTCCCGTTGCTCTTCCTCACTAGTACTGGGTTGGCTACCCAGGTTTGGAATCGGATCTCCCTGATGAATCCAGCGTCGAGTAGTCTGCCAACCTCCTGCTGGATTGCAATCCTCTTGTCTGTTCCCATCGGGCGTCTCTTCTGTGTGATCGGCTTGACCGTGGGGTCGATGTTCAGTTCATGCTCGATCACGTCCCGACTGATTCCTGGCATATCGCTCGGAGACCAGGCAAATAACTCCTTGAACTCTTTCAATAGGGCGATCAACTCCTGAGCTCTTTCCTCGGATAGGGCGGATCCGATCTTTACCCTCCTCTCGGGTCCATCTATCTCGACTTCTTTCAGGTCCTCCATGGGGGCGGGACGCCCAAACTCTTCTCGAGGGTCAGCGTCTGTTTGGAGAACCGACATAGCCTCCTTCCTCGATCTTCTCGTGGCGTTGACATAGCATCGTCTCGACGCCACCTGGTCGCCTTTCACTTCGCCGACCCCATTCTCAGTCGGGAACTTCAGTTTCTGATGGACAGTCGAGGCTACTGCCATCAGTGGGTTGATAGTGGTTCTTCCAATGACCGCATTGTACGTCCCTGTGGATTCGACCACCACGAACTCCACATCTCTCTTCTCCATCTTCCAGCCACTGCCGAACCATACAGGCAGCGTAATAACCCCCAATGGATAAGAGGTTGTGCCGCAAAATCCTACCATCGGAAAATTGACCTCCCGCAAATCTTTCTTCTTCTTCCCCATCTGCTCCAGGGCGTCGGAGAAGAGGATGTCGGAGGAGCTTCCTCCATCAATGAGGATCCTCTTCACTTCGAATCCTCCTACATCCAGTGTTACTACTAGGGCATCCTCGTGGGGGGTCTCTACTCCCTCTAGATCCTTCGCCGAGAAGGTGATCTCCATCTTCTCCTTCGGGGTCCACGACCGTGACCTTTTTCCCAGAACCACTGCGACTGGCACTTGGTTGGCATAACGCTCCCGAGAAGACGATGTGTCTCCTCCTGCAGCGAACCCTCCATGGATCACATTAATAATCCTCTTCTGTCTGGACCCGGATGGGCCCTCCGAAGGCTCTGCGTCGGACCTCCTCTTCCTGGGGGACCTCGATCGAGATTTGGACCTTGACCGAGATCGTGAGCGGGGCTTGCAGCGCGAGTCTCCCACGAACTCCTTCAGCTTACCCCTCTGGATAAGCTTCTCTATTTCCTTCTTCAGCTCCCGACACTGGTCAGTGTCGTGACCGGAGGCCCGATGGAATCGGCAGTAACGGTCGGTGCGGGAGCCCAACTTTTCTCCTTCCTTCTTCTTGGGGAAACGAGCGAGGCCTTGCTTCTCCATTACCGCCAAGACCTCTTTCAAAGGCCTGTTGAGGGGGGTAAACTCCTCCCTCTGATTGTCCCTCTTGGTCGGACGCCTATCCTCCCTCCGATCGGAGCGTCCACGACTCCGACTACCCTCGGAGCCATCCTTCCTGTGTCGGTTGTCCAATGGTTTGAACAACTGCTTTCCTTCGTGCCCCTTAGGAGGAGCCAATTCTCCGGCAGCGATCTTCGACTCTTGGACGTCGATTTGCTGTTTTACTCTCGCCTGGAGTGCCTCCATGTTCCAGACTTTTTTGGCTGCGACACTGTGAAGTAAGTCGGAGCCATAGGGGGGATTGAGGTTTTTTATGAAGGTGCGGATGGCCTCGCCCTCCGATATCTCCTCATCTAGCTCGGTCATACCAGCAGTGTAACGCTGGTAGTATTGGGCCAGCGATTCGTCAGGCCTCTGAACCACCTCATGCAAGGTCCGAACACTCTTCAGCAGCCGTCGACGCCCTTGGTACTGGGCGATGAATCGCTGATGCATGTCCTTCCAACAGGTTATACATCCGGTGGGCAGACTGTAAAACCATGTCATCGCCTTCTCTCCCAAGGTGCTCGGGAACAACGCACAGATAACATCCTCATCAGGGGTCCTGCCCATGCACGCTGTTAGGTGCTTCTGCACATGGCGAACCGGGTCCGCGACCCCATCGTACTCGTCTATCTTTGGGATACCCAAGCCTGGAGGGGCCAAGGTATGGATCAACCTGGGAACGAAAGGATGGGTCTCCTGACTCCCCAATTCCGACATCATGGGCTTCTGATCTCCCATGCAGATACCCACGATCTTTACTACCTGGTCGGCAGTGAGGGGACCATTCAGGGGAATAGTCCTTTGTTGTACTGGCCCTGGTCCATCGACCACAAAATTCTCCGCCGGTGCTGGATGAGGGGGAATGGGTTGTTCCCTCAACGGAGGGGGTGGCGGCAGGTTGTCGTCCACCTGCCTTCTGGGGGCGTCTCGCCGCGGAGGGAGCGGCGGGAGATCTGCCTGCCTTCTAGCAGCTTCTCTTCGGTCTAGGAGGGCCTCCATGGCCTCCATGAATAGGGGCATGGCCTCTGCCACTACCCTGGCTAGCTCCGGATTCTGGGAAGGTGCTTCGTTCCGGCGAGTGCTGTCACCCTCATCTCCCAGATCCTGATGTTGGGCAACATCCTCAGGGGGATTGCTGGTGGCCGGTACTTGCTTGCCTGAACGTTGCGATCTGTTGCCAGCCATGGAATGAAATCAGAGGGAAGCAAACTTACTTTTTGGCTTTTTGTTGCGTTCCCACAGACGGCGCCAATGTTGGATCACGGCGGGAGCTCCGGTTACGGTGACAGATTCCTTAGCTCCTCGCAATCCTGCAGAAGGGGAATAGAGGGCAGTGGCCCAGAATCCCTCTCCGATGATTAACGTAAGTACGGCGGCCACAGAGCAAGCAAGCAATATTTGTGTATGTATAAAGCGTAACCCTAATCTGGAATAACTTCCCTCCTTTTATAGAGGAAAGGCTATCCCAGTTACCTGATTAGGCGGTTGGGTTGTGATCCATTATCGCACATATCTCGCTGTATATCTTGCCACGTATCTTGTACAGTTATTCGTATCCCACATATCTCGCCCATTATACCACTACTGTGATCATGGCGAGATTTCCGGGATTGTGCTCTTACTGGCGAGTCTCGATCATTATCGGAGACTCCCAGGTTGCATCGTTGATTCGGTGTCGAGGAGTGGTATCAACTCCCATATCGGGACCGACTACGTCCAGGTCCGATATCTTCGGGCTCTCCCCTGTCGGAGCCATACTTACTCGGGGCTATTCAACGTCGGGACCTCCTTCCGTCGGAGCCCTTAGCCTTCCAGCAGCCCAACTCCTAGCCCAACGGGCCTAATCGCCGTTTGCTAATCGTTAAGGGGCCTAACGGCCTTCGCCGGGGCCCATCATAGGGGTCGTCCGCTCAGCTTATATAGGGGATCGTTCCACATTGATATTAGGGGTCGATATAGGGGATCGTCCGCTGCTAAAGGTCGTTCAGAGCCTTGGGTCATTCCACATTGAGGGTCGTCAGTATCTTTGGGGTCGACCGCGCCGGTTGTCGTCCATGAAGCATGCTTAGTCACCATCCATGAAGCTCTTAGGTCAATCGAAAGTCGACGTCTTAGCTTAAGGGAGGAATCGACCGCGTCCTGGAATTTTCCACGCCGAGGGTCGTCCGTAGCTTTGTGGCATAGCTCGACGATTTGCATTTTGTTGGAGAGAACCTCTTCGCTGCATCTTTATCCTTGGGTCGTGGACTCAAACTTTAGGAGATCGTTGACTCAAAGTCTCCTGCTTTGCAAAGAGGTCTTAGCTCAAACGAAAGAGAGGGTCGTTGACCATTCTTGGATGTGGAAGAGGATCGTTGACCTTACTTCCAGACTTCTTCTTACTTTAGTACATCTTTGAAGAAAACCCACCTTGATAGATATGCCCCCACGGAACGAGCTGCTCCTAAACTCTGAGGCCAAGCCTTTAGAAGAGTTGCACTGGGGAAGTCGACCCATTACACTGGGAAAGTCGACGTCTTAGCTTATACGGAAGGGGTCGTCCGTCAAGAGACGATCATGGAGGGGGACGGCCCGTGGAGAACCGTTTTTCTGTTGGTAGGGTCAACGACTTGCCTTTGATGGAATCAACGACTTGTTTTCTACCCATTGTTACTTGGAGATGAGGTCGTTGACTTTCATCTGCTGCAAGGAAATCGTTGACCTTCATTTGCTCTTACTAGAAGGGGTCGACCTCTTGCTGTTGATAATACGAGGGTCGACGAACGGGTATTTAAAATATTTAGGGTCGTCGACTTATTCCGATGCGACAATTTTAGATAAGTCGATCGACAACCGTGCTTGGAGAGGAAAGGTCGTCGCATAAGCCTTAAAGAAAACCTCATGTTGAATGTAGCATTTTTGGATAAGGTTCTCAGTGATGAGGATGCATCTCGAACGTAACTACTCATTTATGTTATCCCTCCAGCAAAAGCACACTTTGAGCATTACTCGAATATTACAACACTCCGCCCTGGTTGGGGTCGATAGTCGATGCCTAGGATGGTCCGTGTCAATTCACTTCGTGATTATCAAGGTTATAATGTCGTCGGGCTTTGTTTATAATGTCGCTATCGAACGATTACCAAGTCATCGTTAATAAATGAGTGGGGTCATATATGAGGATCGGTATCAGGTACGGGTGGAGGTTGTAGCTCTGAATGTGTCTTAGAATGAAAGTGGTACGCCATGACTTTCAGTAGCGTTTCCCACAGACGGCGCCAATGTTGGATTTCGACTGACCTCGACCGTTCACTCGTCGGTTCCTTGGTTTGAACACTCGACCGTCCGTTCGATAGGTCCTCCGTTAATCCGATTTTGATATCTTGAAATGAGCTTGAACTCTACCACCGGCACCTGATTCCTGCACAAAGGGAAAGACCAGGCTTGTGCCCGGTAATCCCCCTCCGATGCTTAAGTCAGTACTCAGAAGACAAATCTAAGCACTGATATGTATTATCATATGAATCAGATTGTAAAGAATGAGCAAAGAAATGAGGTTATATTTATAGGGAACTACCCATATGGAAAACGGCTTACGCATTTATGATGCACCGAATGTCTTCGTATGGAAAGTTGTCTATGCATACTTTCCTTTTGGAGAGGGGATCACGTATTTAATTCCGGGTCAATGGGACTTCTTCATTCTTCTATGTGGAGAAGACGAGAACCCGAGAACTTATGTTTGATTGGTCCTTCGCTAATTTTATATACGAAGGGAGATAATCTCCTCCACATAGAGGCGACTCGTTCCCCTCTCCATGGCATGGTAGAGGGGACGATCCCCTCTTCATGGCATGGTAGAGGGGACGATCCCATCTCCATTGTAGAGGGGACGATCCCCTCTACATGGAAGAGGGGACGATCCCTCTCCGTGGTGGAGGGGACGATCCCCTCTTCCATGGTGGAGGGGACGATCCCATCTCCCATGGTAGAGGGGACGATCCCCTCTCCATGGTAGAGGGGACGATCCCCTCTCCATGGAAGAGGGTCGTCCCCTCTCCATATGGAGAGGGTCGTCACCCTCTCCATGGGAGAGGGTCTGTTTACCTTAATTTGTCATTTACCGGGCCACTTGGGACCGATTTGAGGACACTGTTGCCCGGTTCTTAGACCGATATCCATCAATCAAATTGTGATTAAACACATTTATAAAAGAATAGTTTTATGTTTTTTTAATAAAAACTTATTTGTCTAGGTAAATCATAGCTGGTAAATGTGATACTCATCAACTTGTGATTAAATACAGTTAAAACTGGATTAAATACAGTTAAAACTGGGAAATACTTAAACTGTAGGCGTAACTTAGTGAGTTGGGATAATTCAATAATTGTCGTATTTGCACTTTAGATTTCACTTACCCAATATATTCTTTTACAAAATTATTTTCACAAAATTAACCAAGTTTAATCACAATTAAGTAAATGTCACACTTATCTTATAAGATTAATCTATTTAATATTTTTTAGAAAACAAACCACAAAATTATGTAAATTTATTCGATGTTACTTTAAGATTTTTTAAGAATTTTTGTAAAGTTTAGTTTAACAAAAAAAAGGAATGCGAAAAATAAAACTAGTTTTGACCAAAAGAAGAAAAATAAAACAAGCAAATTAAGATATTGAAAAAAAGGTGTTTTTTCCTATTAACATCAAAAGAAAAAAGAAAATCACATTGAAGAAACAGAGAATAAGAAGAGAGATAATAAGAGGTGAGTTGGAGTACGAGGTTATTGTAGTTTATTCATAACAGAGATATCAATATAATGTTTGACTCTAAATTTTCATTTTTTTTTTTGCCCAACAACTCTAGATTTTCATTGATAGTGATTCGTTAACCGTATAACTCTTAGTGAACACAAATAAAATTTACTCTCCATTTTTGTTTCTTGTTTTAAATATAATTGAATAAGTAAATATCGGTGTAACTTACTCTATGTCTTTAACATCTAATTCTATCATTTTTTGAATTAGGTCGCAGAATATATAAAGTCAGTGACTAATATCTCATCATATCATAGAACGATACTAATGTATTACAGTGGTTATATTTTGTATTTGGTCACTAATCTTATATTATTTAGTGACTAATACATGTGAGGATCTTAAATTGGTCACAAAATAATTGAGGTTAGTGACTAATTATTAATTTGTCACTGTGTATATTTTCATAGAGATATAACTTTGTAACTAAATTCATATCTTCTCACTATAAATCATTACATTTTAATGACTACTTAGACTATGATCACAAACACTCACAAAAATTACGTTTTCCCTCCACATCTGGCGGATGACCACCTACCGATATCGACCAAAAGTCGGTGTGTTCCCTCAAGGCTTGATATGTTGTACATACCGGGTTGGGGTTTTCGTTGGCATACATAGCTCTGCATCATTCCTTCCATATAGACCAGCAAGTTGTACCTATCAATGACCACCTAACCTCCTTATAGCTTGTTCCTACTTCCTTGAAATCATATGTTGGATGCCATTCAGATTCCAACTAGGCCTATCATTGTTTATGATCTGTGACGTCATCATATTTGAGATATTCTACTGCACTTGAGATTAGGGGTGAAACCAGATTCCGGTTGGTCCGAAAAACCGGTGAAAATCGAACCGGTCCGGATTGAAAAACCGAAATGTACGGTTTGGTTTTTGGTCGGATTTTTTTACTCTAGTTCGGTTTTTCGGTCCGGTTCGGATTTTGAGCTTTGAGAACCGTGGGGACCGAACCGACCGTTATGCTAACTAAATATATACAATATATATTATAGTAGTTGATATTAATAAATATAATTAATTAATTAGGTTAATAAAAATTATGAAATAGGCACTTATGAAGATTATTTTTTCTAATTTTATTTTATAATTTGTTTAATTATATTAATGGATGTTGTTTTTCATTTCGATTTAATTAATTTCATGAAAAATAACGAGAATTTTAGATGGTAATTTTTTTATTTATTTTTGGTTTAAACCGAAAACCGAAAAAACAGTATTACCAATGGACGGTTTATTTTTCCTCACACAATTTTTTTGTTAGAATTTTTAAGGAAAAAACCGGACCGAAAATATAGTTAACCGACCGAACCAAGCAAAAAACCGGTCCGACTGGTCCAGTTTCACCCCTACTTGAGATGCACCTAGATGATATGAAGTTAGGGTGGGAGCCCAATGGTTCTGGAATACATATCTGTCCTTGTGCCATCACCCACAATCCATAGTCCCCCCTTCAGAAGAATATCTTTACCCGCAAGTAAACTCGTCCAAACCCATGATGCTCGACCCCCTTCTTTATCTTATAGAAGTCGGTTCTTAGTAAATATATTCTCTTTAGGACCCGTACCCAATAAGCATTAGGGCTTTGTTCCAAACGCCATGCCATTTTCGTTAATAGGGCTAGGTTGAAAGCACGAAGCTCTTTGAACCCTAAACCACCCACCCCTTTGGTCGTCGTCAATGTTTCCCAACTCCGTCATTGTATTTTTCGCTCACCCTCTTCGTGTCCCCACCAGAATCGGCGTTCATGGCATTAATTTCAGCATACCAAGTCTTTGGTAGAAGAAATAGACTCATGGTATATGTGGGGATTGCCATCACCACCGATTTAATGAGAGTCTCTCGTCCCGAGTTACCTAAAAAGATCGACTTCCTTAAAACCCTTGGCAACTAACCTGGCTTTGTACCTTTCCAAATTGCCACATGCATTGTATTTGAGTTTGTAAACTCATTTACAACTGATGGCAGACTTACCAGGTGGCAATGGGACTAAGTCCCAACAAGTGCTATCTTGTTCCAAGGTTGAAATCTCATCTTGTATGGCAGAGACCCATCCTTTGTCAATGATGGCCTCTGAATAACCTATATGCTCAACAAGCTTGGAAATAGAACTGAGAAAACAGTTATATCCAGAAGAAACATGAGAGTAATCCACATAATCAGAAATAGGGTAAAGAGTTCCAGAGGAGGACACATAATCATTTCTCCAAATGAGGAGTCTAATAACACGTCCAGAGACTCTGGAAATAATCTGAGGCTGAGCCTCAGAATCAATAAGAGACTCATCATTGGCTGGTTCAACAGGGGCTTCAGAACAATGGGGATGTTCATCACTAGCTTGGGGCTCAAGGCTATCCTCAGTTGTGTGAAGAGAATTAACATCATTGGATGGACTCATCCTGTGCTTTAGGTAAAGAAACATCATAATGAAAAAAACCATCATGAGCATCATAATGTGGTTGACGTTCACAATTCCGGGGTAACAGATCAAGTTTTTCCTTCTAAAAGGAAAAATATGCTCATAAATTTTGACATTCCTACTCACAAGGAAAATTTTTGTATCCAAGTTATAAAGTTTATAGCCTTTTTGAGTGGGGGAATATCTAAAAAATACACAAGGTATGGCCCTAGAGGCAAACTTGCCTGTCACCATCAACTGTTTTGCAAAACAAAAACAACCAAAAGTTCTCAAATGTTCCACAGAGGGGGTTTTCCAGAAAAAATATGCATAGGGGATTTGCCATTGAGAATACGAGATGGGGTCAAGTTAATAAGATAGCAAGCAGTGATAATACATTCACCCCATAAGGCAGATTATCACTCCTTAAATATTAGGGAAACCCTGAACGAATCAAAGTTTAACCCTATAATAATAAAATGAAGGAATCTTGTCCACAAAGAATTACATGTTAGATTACGGGGAGTAATCACTACGGAAACATAAACATGGTATGTGCTAGTTATATCAATTACGCAGCGGAAGTTTACACATACCTCAAAAGTAACTATAGTCCAAGATCCTTGCTCGAGGGAGTTCGCGATCCTCCGGACGGGACCCGTAGAGATTCTTTGTTAGAGAAGCCCTACGTGGTGCAGCTCCACAGCAAAGCCTCTAATCGATTCTTGGCACGGGGACAGATCTCTGGAGAGTTTGCTAGAAGGCAATTTGGCACACCCTTGGTGACTTGTGTGGTTCGGCCGAACCCCTAGGTGTGGGATGAGGGTTTTTTTTTCTTCTCTAAAACACTCTTGTGATGGAATTATGATTAACCCTAAAATTTTCCTAACACCTCTTATTTATAGGAGTAAAGTGGACAAAAGTTCACTTTACCCCACCTAAATATTTCGGCCGGCCTATGTAATTGGGGAGGCCCAATTTTGGGCCTCCCATGTCAATTGGGATTTGGGTCTAGCCCAATTACCCTAATGTGACATTTACCCAAGTTCATTAGGTAAACTATACATATTATGGGTTACCAATTACGGCGCCCATCACTATATGCTTACATCTCTCACTCGCCGGAATGGAAGGGTGCTTGTTAATATATTGTTGTCCAAATCCGCATCAACATTTCTCCCATTTGATCTGCTCCATGCTTCCGAATAGTTCAAACGAGATTTACCGTGTGACCGGCGGATACGACGGATATCGTGCTACTCATCTGATAGGAGTATTGTAGCGTCCGTGGATCGTTGATTCATTTTCTTTAATCAACCTATTATAAACAAAATTTATATATATTGTACCGCGTTGTATCCTAGGTCAACTGATAATTCTCCATTTGCCTAGTTTCCACTTAGGAACACTTCTCCAAGGCATCCGTACAAGTATTCACAACCTTCAACTAATATCCGACTAGTGGCCACCTAGTGAATACAAGAATCGGTGAATTACAGGTGAACCTGACCATCCCCGTCGCTCATACCCTTAGTCAAACCCAACCGGTTTCCATGGTCGTGGTCACTGGGCCTTTTTGTGCAGCACTACGCTCGTACGCCAGGAAGCGAGCACTGAGCCTGACCTTAGGTATGAGTTCTGAGTCCATGAGGATACTTCGGGTGCCTCTTCATAAGGCTCCCGGGATCAATCACACGCTCGAGGTGAATAAGTTTGCGCCCGCCAGAATCACAATGATTCCTTCCTAGCACAACCGAGCTATGACCCCGTGGTCGGACGTGGCACACATAGTATGAAGCACGCGTTGATAGCATACCTGAACCTTTTTGGGGTTGACAGGAAATGAATATGTCAATCATGCTATCACAGATTCTCATCTGGCCCCGAATGTGGTTAAATGACGAACAAAGTTCATCAAGGGGATATGCTAAACGAAGATCACGTCGAGTTACTTCGAAACTAGATAATCGTTTCGCTTAATCAGGTTTATCCCCCTGACTCTTAGCCAGTCTTTTTTAGTGGAGGCATCCCTCCACCACAAGACAACCATACCTGTGTGACTAGGTAAGGCCCACATTCGACATAGTTTGGCAGAGGATTGTCTCCTCCTACGACTTATAGTTTATAGATCATAAATCTGATGTAATCAAAACATTATGATGTCGATTGATCATAAACTCTGTTGCAATTATTTCGCTTACAAAATGTAACTTTTGAATATCAAAATGCTATCACAGATACATGCCATTTCTAAACCCTACGCAATCCAATCAGTTTTACATGCTTTTCGAATATCTCCCTGCGTAGTTGCTTAGTAAATGGGTCTGCAATCATATTATCAGTGGACAAGTATTCCATAGTGATTATATTGTCTTCTACCATCGATTTAGTATAAAAAGTATTTCACATCAATGTGTTTGGTCCTATTATGGTAATTCAGATTCTTAACTGCCGCAATGGCTGCCTGACTGTCAGAGAACACCTTCACAGGTTTACTCTCGACGTCACCATTAAGCAGCATAGTAAGAAGCCTTTTCAGCCAGACTGCTTCCTGTGCATTCTTAGATAGAGCTACGAATTCTGATTCCATCGTTAACAGCGCGAGACCATCACAACCTAAAGTGCCGAAGAGTCCGACTCCCCGGTTGGATTTGTACGCAACATCAACCAACTAATGATGTAATCTCACAAAATTATCGCTAATCAAAAGTGAGTGATTCATTCCGCAAATATTAACTGCGAAATTGAGTTCCTATACAGTTAATATTTGCGGAACAATATATTCCACAGTTAGTACACGTGGAACCTAAAAGGTTCTGCATGTATTATCTGCAACATGGGACATTTTCATAAAATCTCTTTTTTGGAGTATATTTTTCTATTTGGGTTATATATTGAGGGCAAATTGACAAAAAAATTCCAAACTAAGAGTAGCGTGATATAAGATTTAAAAAAATGCATGTGATGTATATATACTAGTAATATAATTATATGATATATATTATGCAATATATATATATATACTAGATTGTTGATGCGTGCGTTGCGCACGCGTCGCGTGTTATTTATATAATTGGTTTTAGATTTAACCTTATTATGTGATTTAATTTATAAAATTATTAAAAAAAATATATTTATCTAGTGTTTTGATTGAACTAACAAGAATAATATTTTTAGCATAAAAATATAGTTTTTCTTTTTTCTTTTTCACAAAAGTGATTGCATTTAGTAGTATAAAAAAACAGTTACATGAATCAAAAGGGTGTAGTGTCAATCGTTGTGTTATGGTATTATATTTAATATTTGTTGTCAAAAGGTTATGTTAGTGCAATGTATATTACAACTTTGAGTTTCGCTCCAGTATAATTTATGACTAATCATATCAACATTTTAGTTCTACATTTTGTTGTTGTTGACATGAATGTTCATGCCTTCGACTAAACTAATCTTATTAGGGTCAGATACAAATACAATCACCCGTGCATTAATCAGTATGTGAAGTTCGACCCAATTGCTTCCAGGTGTGGACCTGTTTAGAGGAGGATTTCCACCTCCTTGGGTCACTGCTATGCAGTAGAAATTGACTCTATAGAGAAAAATGACACTTAGGAATTAGTTGAATTACCTAAGAGGCATTAAACTATAGGAGTCAAATGGGTTTATAAGACAAAGCTGAAAGAAAATGGACAGATAGATAAGCACAAAGGCTAGGTTAGTGGCAAAAGGCTATAGGCAATCTTATGGGATAGATTACACAAAAGTGTATACACCTGTAGCTAGATTAGACACCATAAGAGTAGTAATTGCAATTGTTTCTCAAAATGATTGGCCACTTTACCAACTTGACGTTAAATCTGCATTTCTGTATGGCAAGTTAGAAGAAGAGGTGTATATAGAGCAGCCCTTAGGTTTTGTCGTGAAAGGGAATGAAGATAAAGTCTATAGGTTGAAAAAGTCTCCTTATGGTTTGAAGAAAGCCCCTAGAGTTTGGTACAGTAGGTTAGAAGCTTACTTTCTGCAGAAAGGCTTCAAAAAGTGTCCATATGAACACACTCTATTTATCAAAGTTGAAGAAAATGATAAATTTCTCTATGTGTGTGTCTATGTAGATGATCTTGTTTACACAGGTAACTGCTCTAGGATGTTCACCGAGTTCAAAAACTTGATGCTTAGTGAATTTGAAATGACAGATAATGGCTTGCTTCACTATTACTTAGGTCTAGAAATCAAACAAACACCTGACTCTATTACTATAAGTCAAGGGAAATGTTGCGTCCGGATTGAACAAGGTCGTGAGGATGCGTCTATGGTTGTGCGGGCTGTAACCCTTCCGTCGGAGGTTGGGCCACTGACGAGTGTTCAGGCTTGCTCCAGTGTGAGGATTGTGTCTCGGATTGGCTGTGACTCGGTAAGGCTGTGACTCGGTACGGTTGTGACTCGGTACGGTTGTGACTCGGTACGGTTGTGACTCGGTACGGTTGCGTCCCAAACGCCGGATCCTTCACTAAAGACCAATGCTAGCACGGAGAGGGGGGGGGGGTGGTGCTAGCGGAGCCCTCTCCGATGCTTAAGTCACTATAATGGCAAAAAGGTAATTTCTAGAGAGAGAGAATTTCTAGAGAGAAGTCAGAGCTCAAAATACCAAAGTTGGGCAAATGAGAGAATGTGTGAAAATGGGTGGCCAAGACCTCCTATTTATAGGCTTTCTTGGGACCGGACCCGGTTTTAAAGCGGTTTGATGACGGTTCAAGATCATGCGGTACCGTCATCCATATTGGTAATGTGCGAACTTGACTTCTCTACGCGTAATGGTAATCGCGGATACGGTAATCGCACGATACCCGTAAGGCAATCCGGACCTCGTCGAATTTGGGCAATTCGGCGAGGTCCGGATTGCTATGCAACCCGGACCTCCGGGTTGCTTTGCGCAACCCGGAGGTCCGGTCCGGACGCGCGTAAAGGCGCTTCCGGACCGTTTTGATACCGTGGGAGGTGTTTTTAAACCGAGATGTAATTTTCGACACGTTTACGAGGCCCGAAATGTAAACACGAACCCGAATTGGACATTTATCCATCACTTGCCCCCGAGTCAAGTAACGGTTTAGAACCTTTCTTGACTCTATTTTAAGTTAGGATATTTGTCCAATTTGAGTTTGACGCTAACATTTCAGTTTTGATCGTTGGGTCGGACGCAAGCATCCTGATTTCGTCCGTCGCTTGATTTTCCGGCCGAATGGCTTTATTTCCTATCATCATGGTTAGTGCAATAGGAAATGTATATGCGCGAATATGATTATCGTCGGAGACATGAGCAAACGGTAATGCGCTATGCGAACATGTATCTATCCATATGCGTACATAAGTAATGGTCATGGCAAGATCGTAATTACGTAATGCAAGAAATGGAAACCGTATGCTTCTAAAATGACTTAGTGATTATCAAATCATGAATCATGCAATTGCAACATATGTGCATAATAATGGATTTGATACGTGCAATGTCAAGACATGCATAGGAGTAGATATTTTAAGAGGAGAGGGTAGAGTATACCGTAGGGGTTTAGTCTTGAATGTAGGTAAACTAACCCTTTGATCCTTATCCACAAAGCATCTCTTTGGGATTAGTAAATACACACATCCCCATTTATCCTTCCAGCACCTTGGGAGTTCACCATTCTATCCCCTTTGCAGGTAATTCATTCATTCTTTCCCGAAATTGCTCTTGTGTTCATAATTTCTTTACCGTTGTGGAGCTTAAACACATTCCGACAGTTTCGAGTCTGATTTTTGACTTGTTTTTGGAAGTTGACACCACCATTCGACTCGGTTCGTCTCAAGGATTCCAGCGCCACCTTCGGAGCCTCCAGGAGAGGCCGCACGCGCCCTCACGCGCCGCCGCGTGTGGAAGACCTTCGCCGGAGCGTGTGGCCCACGCGCCGCCTTCCCGGCCTCGCCTCGTTGCGGTCCTTACCTTTCCGGAATCGTCTCGACGAGGGGAGTCCATTGGAATACTTTTCGTCACGTTTTGAGGTAGTTTGGAAACTCAAATTCTTAGGACAGCTTCGACTTGAATGCCGATGTCACCGTGTTGTTGTTTGTTTAAGTCATTTTTCGTTGTCGACATGTGGGACTGCTTGTTGATGTTTATACGTCGAGTAATTGCTGATTGATTGCCATCATTATCGTCGTTTGTCCATAATTTAGGTGATTTTCCATTTCCGTGGGTATTTGATGTAGAATTTCCCGTATCTTCGCGTAGAAGCTTTTTTGGTCGATATGCATGATTTTCCTCTTGGCGGGTTTATTGGTTGACGGGGATTGCTCAATAACTTTAGGCATAGTCACTAGTCGTCTTGACGCCTTAGAGAAAAATTTCCCTTAAGCGTTGCCACGTTCGATCCTTACGGTTTGTCGCGTTAATTCCACCGTTTGCATGATAGCTCCTTAAGACGTTAGTCCCTTCTATGGTACATACCAACTTTACTATGTGCGTGGAACTTGGCTACGTGCGTTGACTTTGATACGCGCATTGATGTTGATACGCGCGTTGACTTTGATACGTGCATTGATGTTGATACGCGCGTTGATGTTGATACGCGCGTTGATGTTGATACGCGCATTGATGTTGATACGCGCGTTGATGTTGATACGCGCGTTGATGTTGATACGCGCGTTGATGTTGATACGCGCGTCGATGTTGATACGCGCGTCGATGTTGATACGCGCGTCGATGTTGATACGCGCGTTGATGTTGATACACGCGTTGATGGTTGAGCGTCAGGTATAGACTGTTGGTTATTACCTGCAAATATGCTAAAACACTTAGAAAATATTTAAACGATATGTAATGCTTGTTACCATAGATATCGTCGTATGAGCTTTGTCGATGAGCGTCGTAGGTGTGCTTAGGGGGCATAGCTACTCGTTGTATGCAATCTATCTTTGTTGGCATGTATGAGCGTACATGAAAACACTTTGAAAATATTCTCCCCTTGTCGACATGCATCCTCGTCGACATGTATGTACGTACATGGAAACACTTAGAAAATATTCTCCCCTTGTCGACATGCATCCTCGTCGACATGTATGTACGTACATGGAAACACTTAGAAAATATTTTCTCCTTGTCGACATGTATCCCTGTCGACATGTACGTACGTACATGGAAACATGATATGCGCGTTAACTTTGATACGCACATTGATGTTGATACGCGCGCTGACCTTAATACGCGCATTGATGTTGATATGCGCGTTAACCTTGATACGCGCATTGATGTTGATATGCGCGTTAACCTTGATACGCGCATTGATGTTGATATGCGCGCTAACCTTAATACGCGCATTGATGTTGATATGCGCGTTAACCTTGATACGCGCATTGATGTTGATACGCGCGCTAACCTTGATACACGCGTTGATGTTGATACGCGCGTTAACCTTGATACACGCATTGATGTTGATATGCGCGTTAACCTTGATACGCGCGTTAACCTTGATACGCGCGTTGATGTTGATAACGCGCGTTGATGTTGATACGCGCGTTAACCTTGATACGCGCGTTGATGTTGATACGCGCGTTAACCTTGATACGCGCGTTGATGTTGATACGCGCGTTAACCTTGATACGAGCGTTAATGTTGATACGCGCGTTAACCTTGATACGCGCGTTGATGTTGATACACGCGTTAACCTTGATACGCGCGTTGATGTTGATACGCGCGTTAACCTTGAGACGCGCGTTGATGTTGATATGCGCGTTAACCTTGATACGCGCGTTGATGTTGATATGCGCGTTAACCTTGATACGCGCATTGATGTGTTGAAGAGGTTGCCCCCCTTGCGCGATGCTTGTTACTTGCTGCACGGAGACTAATAAGTCTTGTATGGAGCGTTTGGTGCATAAGTGCTTGAACAAGTGTTGGTGCGTGTTTGCACACTGACTGGATTGTTGATAGCACTCTCCAGGATATCGTTGGCTTGCAGTTTCTGTTCTTAGCATAATTCTCGAAAGATCCGACGCAGGGGCGCGTTCCTCGAGCGATTCTTAGTTCTTTATGCTGAGCATGACCGTGCTAATTCCTTCTTGTGATAAAGGAAATAGAGTTGAGGGTTGTGCAGAGGTGTCTTCTGCCCCCCGGTCGAGGGACCGGCCCAAGGAGGAGCGTTACTCCTACTGAGGTAAGTGTTTGTTGATAATTCTTTGTTCATGCTTTTGCTTGCATGACATTTCGTCACCTGGACATTGTTAAGTGTTGTGATTGCCCCTCTTGGCTAGACTCCAAGGCATGGCGAGATGGGTAGAGCATAGGATGTTGCGATTTACACATTGTAGATTTTGTTTGGAGAAAACGGTGGCAATTTCTGCTTGTTCCGCCGAGTCCTGTTAGAGATGATGGCATTCTTTAATTTGTGCCATCTTTTGGATATGTTGAACTCGTTTCTGAGTCTGTTTGCCTCCCGGCTTCTATGCTTGAAGACTTGATGATTGTTCCTTAGTTGTTGCTTACGACTTGTTCGCTTTGAACTACGTCGTTTGAACCTGCTTTATACATAGTAGTTCGCATGATAACTTGTTAGTAATATTTCATACCGTTATCACTTACTGTGTTTATTGAATGCGGATGACTAGTAACGTAGACATAGTCCCTGCAATCGTGACCGATGGCCACTTCCTGATTGATAAGTTGAGAAGTTCTCCTGATTGTTTGCATGATGCATTATGCATATTGCCCTTCTTTCCTGAATAGCTTGTCGCTATATGTGTTGCAACCTGCCAAGTATTTTTGCGTATAGCAATATATCTCAACAAGTAGTATATTTGAAAAGTGTTATCTTGGCTAAGCAAGATACTAGTTTATACCGTCTCTTAGTTCCACTCTAAGGCGACGTTGTACAAGACTCGACTTGTAAATTTTATGAGTTTTAAACAGGGTGCGCACCTGCCAGCGTGTATCAACCCCCGTTGGGGAAGCATACGTAAAAGTATTATTTGAGAGGTGTTATCTTGGCTAAGCAAAATACTAGTTTATACCGTCTCTTAGTTCCACTCTAAGGCGACGTTGTACAAGACTCTACTTGTAGATTTAATGAGTTTTAAACAGGGTGCGCACCTGCTAGCGTGTATCAACACGCGTTGGGGAAGCATACGTAAAAACATTTCCGTTTTTGAAGAAGCATTTTGTGAACCCTAAAAAGCTTGTTGGTAAAATATTTGAAAAAATATTTTGACATTGAATGTGATACAACCAAAAAACCGTGTTGATAAAATTTGGAAAGGTGTTTGATACATAAAATATTTGATAAAATATTTGGCAAAATTTTTGGTAAAATGTTTGAAAAAATATTTGTGATACATGATTCCTGCGTCCAGGGACCATGTAACACTTTTTTGAAAATATGAATTGTGATGCATGTTTTCTGCGTCCAGGAACCATGCAACACGGTTTGAAAATCTATAGTACGGAATTGTCATCTAACTAGAGGACTTTTGCCGTATAAAACGAATTCTGGCCCGGAATTCGGAGTGTCGTCTAAACAGAGGACACTCATAATGAAGAAAGAACCCTGACTTGGAATTCGGAGTGTCGTCTAAACAGAGGACGCTCATAATAAAGAATGAACCCTTACTCGGAATTCAGAGTGTCGTCTAAACAGAGGACACTCATAATGAAGAAAGAACCCTGACTTGGAATTCGGAGTGTCGTCTAAACAGAGGACACTCATAATAAAGAATGAACCCTTACTCGGAATTCGGAGTGTCGTCTAAACAGAGGACACTCATAATGAAGAAAGAACCCTGACTTGGAATTCGGAGTGTCGTCTAAACAGAGGACACTCATAATAAAGAATGAACCCTTACTCGGAATTCGGAGTGTCGTCTAAACAGAGGACACTCATAATGAAGAAAGAACTCTGACTTGGAATTCAGAGTGTCGTCTAAACAGAGGACACTCATAAATTAAGGGATGATCAGCCCCGTATGCCCATCCTGTTCTGAATCCAGGGAATGGCTATGAACATGAGGATTTGCCTCTAACCAGAGATGTCACAGCATGTCTTTTTTTTTTAGAAGTAAACATGGGGCTTGTCTTTTAAAAAAGAGGATACCACAACATGCTATTTTGATAGTAGGCGTTGGTGTTAATCCAAGGTATTGCTTGTAGCTGACGTCCTGAATAGCCGTCGTTTTGATAGTAAATCTGCAGGTTGTCATTGCGGTATATAAGTTGATTGTGCGCATGGCTTGATGGCTTTGTGTTGCCGGCACCTTCTTGAGATAGACGCCTGTATTATGAATGGAGAAATAAACTCCTTGTTGGTGTAGATAATAGATATGTTGGTGTTGTATATCATAAGTCCCTCCTTGAACACAATGCGTAGCTTGTATTGTTGAAGTAGATTTTTGTGCACAGGTTACTACTTGGTGTAATTCCTGAGTTGTAATCGTAGTGTAGCATGTACTTCCAAGTTTTTGATTCCATGATGACGCCTTTCGATGTAGTCGTCAATATGAGTAGGTTGTTGTTGATGGTAAGCGTTGACATAACGCGTAATAGATTTTGCTTGCACATGTCATAAATTCTTGGATTATTGAAGTAGATAATAGGCGCGTAGTTTTGTTGCTTCGCGTTTAATCCAAAGAATAGCGTGCAAGAGATAAGTGTGTACCTACAAACGTAGATTGACTTTATTAGATACTTGCGTGTATTTACATTGATTATACTAGAAATAGTAGGAATGCGCAAAGTAATCTAAAAGATAGTTGTTTCTCGTTTCATCATGGCTGTCTTGATGACGATGTCGCGGAGTTGGTTGCAACAAATCGCCTTAATGCCCCTAGTGCGATGCACTCTTCAATTTCCTGCCTTAGTGGTAGACACATGTTTGTGTTGTGCCCCCAAGTTTTATGGTACTTGCACCATTCTCTGATGTTGCCGCCCAAGAAAGCTGTCTCTGGGACAAGTGGACTTGAGAGCTTGTTTTCCAGCAGGTTGACGTAAATGTCTTCGGCCACCGTGTTTAGCGGTGTGAAGATGTTGTCGATTCTGATGCTTGTGCCTTCCTGTTTGTTCATATTTGTTCGAACTCCTTTGTCCCAACTGAGGGGTGTACCCCACCTCAGTTCTTGTTCGCATGAGACTGCTGTCACGAGCTTATCCCTTAAATCTGCCATGGTTTTTGTTGTTCGCCATCCATGAGTTCGTCCAAAGAGAAGGAAAGATTTGGCGTTCATGTTTGCATAGAACACGCTTATCACTTCTTCTCTTGTTGCTTTTGCGGTTGAGGCGTTGGAGGCAAATCTGATGAAGTATTCCATGATTGGCTCGTCTTCTCCCTGCTTAACGAGCCAAATCTGGTGCCATGGTGAGAGCTGGATGCTTTCTTGTTGGTTCCAAACTGTGACAGCTTGTTCCATCAATTGCTTCTTCCTTTCATCGAACACTTTCTGCCTCTTGAAGGAATTTATCATGGCCACATGGTATTGGTGCTTTGCTCTCAAGGCATTGACGTAACAACGCCTTGCGGTTATCTGATCGCCAAGCACTTCTCCAATCCCATGTTCTGTCGGGAACTTCATCTTTTGGTGGACGGTGGAGGGCACGATCACATAGGGATTGATCGTTGTTCGTCCCAAGATTCCGTTGTAGGCTCCGAGGGATTCTACAACTACGAAAGTGACGTTGATATGCAATGCTCTCCATCCCTGGCCAAGGATGACAGGAAGTGTGATTGTACCCAAGGGTTGTGTAGCTGCTCCTGCGAAGCTGACTAATGAGAAGGTTCCTGGGGACAAGTCCTTGACAGATTTACCTAGTTGTTCCAGGACTCTGATATGTAGAATGTCAGCAGAACTTCCACCATCCACAAGAATTCTTTTCACATCGTACCCGTCAATATCCATGGTAATGACTAAAGCATCATCGTGGGGGTAAACGATATGCTTCAAGTCTTCCATGGAGAATTGGATGACTGCTTCTTCTTGCTCGGGTTGCTTGCGCTTTCCGTACTTTGGCAGTGTTGCTGCTTGGGATGCATAAATGTCCCGAGCATTAGATACTTGTCCTCCAGCGGCAGGCCCTCCGTGTATGACATTGATCACACCTCGCTTGGCTGGCGGAGGGTTGTCATTGACCTTCTCTTTTCCCTTGTTTGTTCTTTTTGACGACTCTGGTTGAGTCTTTCTTGGGGGGTTGTTGCGCTGATCAAAAAATTGCTTCAATTCGCCCTTGAGGACGAAGTTGTTGATTCGGAAGCGTAGACTGATGCAGCTATCGGTCTCGTGGCTGAAGACTTCGTGGTTTTCACACCACTTGTCCTTGTCTCTTCCCAATTGGCCTTTCCTGAAGTTGTTTGGCTACTTCCACATATTCGCGTCCTTCATTTCTCTCAAAATTACAGACAGCGGGGCATTCAGAGGGATGCAGTCGGCAAGATTTACTTCCTTTGGCTTCTGAAAATCCCCTTGGAAAGGTCTTTTCGGCTGAGGTTGCCAATGTCTTCCTTGTTGACCACTTGAGTGTGGTTTTGGTTGGTTCTGCTTTGGATTATCTTTTGCCTTTGCTGCAGCGATTTTTGCCTTGTTCTGGCTTCTGAACCTTTCAAGGTCTATGTACTCCTTGACTCTTGCGGCTAATTCTTCCATAGATTCCGCTGGGCGCTTTGCCATTTTTTCAGCTAGGGCATTTCCTCTTCGTCCGAGGTTTCGAATGAACACTCGAACGATTTCCCCTTCAGTTACGTTCCCATGAATGTCAGAAATGTTCTGATTGAAGCGGACATAGTAGTCGGCCAGGGACTCCTCGTTTTGTTGTTGGACGTCGTCCAAAGCGTTTGCCCCTTTTAACAACGTGCGCTCGCCCATGTACCGTTGAATGAACTTGGCCTTTAGGTCCGCCCATGAAGTAATACTTCCACATGGCAGTGAGAAGAACCAGTGCGCTGCAGACCCGGCAAGAGTTTGTGAAAACGTCATTGCGAAATGGTGTGGGTTCTTCGTCCTGCCTAGCAGAGAGGCCTCGTGCTTTTGCACGTGTTCAATTGGGTCTCCTTTTCCTCGGTAGGGGTCTCCTCCAATTCGGTACAGTGCGTCTGGGACGCGACTGTTCACCAAGTGGTCAGCGAACGGATGTGACGCCCTTTCTTCAAGAGCGTGCATACCCTTCATTTTTGCCTCCTTCATCTTCTTCTCCATCATTTCTTCTAACATCTCGGCGGTAAATCCTTTTACCGGTTCAGCATAACCTGTTGAAGGATTTTGCTGACCATTGTTGCGGTAGATGTCAGATTGATCCCTGCTTGTGGCCTGAAAATGATCGTCTCTTGTTGGTTGCTGTGGGTGGTAGAATGGGGGCTGCCTTTCGTTCCTCCACTGTTGGGCTCCTTGGAAAGGAGTGTATGACCGTGCAGGTTCATATCTTGCATGTTGGTGTCCGCCCTGGAAAGGATTGCCATAGCGAGTAGTGTCTTGCGACATGTCTCTTGCTGGCGCAGCATACTGTTGGTTGGTCGGAGGTGGCTGAGCTGCATATCCTTTGTTTTTTAGAGACTCGCGAATGCGAGTAACTCTTCCAGCGCAGCCATCATTGCTGGAGTAACGGTGGGCATCGGGTTTGCCCCCGGTCTTTGTTCGCCTTGTGGCATCTCTGTTTGGGATTCATCCTCGTGCATTTCTGGCTCGAAACCAGGTGGGTGCGCGTGGTGTTTGTCCATTGGCTCTCTGTGCTGTGCGTTGGGCACATTGTCAGTCGGTATGGATGAAGCTACGGAAGTAGCTCTTGGGATGTGGGAGGGTCCCGACTGGCTCCCAGCTGGAGCTTGGCCTCCTGCTCTTTTGTTTTCCGGGGATTTCTTGGGACGCCCTGGCCTTTTCCTTGGGTTTTTCACCTCTTCGGGAGGGTTGTGATCACTCGCCATGACTTCTGCGGTATGGTAGCTTGTTGTTCGAATCACGTAGACGGCGCCAATGTTGCGTCCGGATTGAACAAGGTCGTGAGGATGCGTCTATGGTTGTGCGGGCTGTAACCCTTCCGTCGGAGGTTGGGCCACTGACGAGTGTTCAGGCTTGCTCCCGTGTGAGGATTGTGTCTCGGATTGGCTGTGACTCGGTAAGGCTGTGACTCGGTACGGTTGTGACTCGGTACGGTTGTGACTCTGTACGGTTGTGACTCGGTACGGTTGCGTCCCAAACGTCGGATCCTGCACTAAGGACCAATGCTAGCACGGAGAGGGGGGGGGGGGTGGTGCTAGCGGAGCCCTCTCCGATGCTTAAGTCACTATAATGGCAAAAAGGTAATTTCTAGAGAGAGAGAATTTCTAGAGAGAAGTCAGAGCTCAAAATACCAAAGTTGGGCAAATGAGAGAATGTGTGAAAATGGGTGGCCAAGACCTCCTATTTATAGGCTTTCTTGGGACCGGACCCGGTTTTAAAGCGGTTTGATAACGGTTCAAGATCATGCGGTAACCGTCATCCATATTGGTAATGTGCGAACTTGACTTCTCTACGCGTAACGGTAATCGCGGATACGGTAATCGCGCGATACCCATAAGGCAATCCGGACCTCGTCGAATTTGGGCAATTCGGCGAGGTCCGGATTGCCGCGCAACCCGGACGCGCGTAAAGGCGCTTCCGGACCGTTTTGATACCGTGGGAGGTTTTTTTAAACCGAGATGTAATTTTCGACACGTTTACGAGGCCCGAAATGTAAACACGAACCCGAATTGGACATTTATCCATCAGGAAATATCTAAATGACGTTTTAGATAGGTTTGATATGCAAAGTTGCAACTCTGTAAGGACCCCTGTAGCGATAAACTCTCACCTAGAGAAGAAAGGGACATGAGACTTAGTTGATAGAACCTACTATAAGCAGCTTATAGGTAGTCTAATGTATCTAACTGCATCTAGACCAGACATTCAATTCGTTGTTAGTCTTGTGTCTCGTTTTATGGAAAACCCTTTTGAGAACCATCTCTTAGTTGTTAAACGTATCCTCAGATACCTTAAGGGTACTAAAAATATTGGTTTGAGATTTAGAAAGGGAGTAGGAATGGATCTTGTTGCCTACACAGACAGTGACTTTGCAGAAGACAGAGATGACAAGAAGAGCACAAGTGGGTATGCTTTCTTGATTGTGGGAGCAGCAGTCTCGTGGCTATCAAAAAAGCAACCCATTCTGACTCTTTCAAGCTGTGAAGCTGAATTTGTAGCAGCTACTGAATGTGGGATACGTTTAACAGCTAAGAGATGTGGGATAAGTTTAACAGCTCAGAAGAATACTCAAGTTTCTGCATTTTAATCAAAAGAAGGCAACTCCAATGCGGTGTGATAACATCAGCACAATCAAGCTAGCCAAGAACCCTGTGCTTCATGGGAGGAGCAAGCACATTGATGTGAAACATTATTGGATTCATTGATACATCACCAGAGAAGGTTTGAAGTTTGAAGGAGGGCCATTAATGGAAGGGCATGGTAAGGCATCGGTTGGTGTAAACATGTTTTTTATTCTCCAATCAACGTTTGTTGGTCTATTGGGTCTAGGGGTATGAGTTGCCGAATAGGTGTGTTAGTGAGGATCCCTACCCTTCATGAGTAATTAATTATTATATTATTATTTGTGAGGACAATTTTCATGTGAGGACAAATTTAAATTTACATATTTTTATTTACTAGTTTTTACGCGCGTAACACAATGTATAATTTATGTTTATTAATACATATATATTTGATTTGAAATTAATAACATAATAATAATTGTGAACTATTGAAAAATAAAGGTATCATTTCTACATCAAATAAGCCACACAATTGTCGTAAAGAGTGTTGTATCGTTGCCTTTATTAATCCTTGTAAGACGCGCTTAACTGCTGGAGTTGCCCATTAGAAGTGCTTCCATCCTATTGGACATTGAAAGATAAACAGATCAAACAGATAGATTAAGTATTTGTAACCTATATAAATATGTAAGAGATTATACTCACATGAGCACTTAGTCGAACATTTCAAATGTGGAAATAAATAGTCAGGAAATCACCATCACAGACAGATGAATGAAAGATGGATCTTAAATGCTATTTGTGATCACCCAACAGTTATATGTATATATCATTTTGAATACTAATTTGGATGTCATATATGTTCTCAATTAATATACACGATGTCAGTGAAGCATTTTGTCGAACATACGGTGTGTGTAAATGTATAGTGGTTTAAATGCAAAGATTTGAGGTTCCGTCGTGGTGATGTGTTAGATTAAAAATGAAAGAGTAATCACAAATAAATGGAGAGACATGAAAGTATGTAGACTTACAAGGTTTTGAAACAAAAGTTTTGTTGGAGAAGACTTTTGGATGAAAGCTTGAAGAAAGAAGCATATGTCCCCTCCAAGCATTCCCAGTCAAGTGAAGAGTCGCTAAGGTTTTTGATAAACATAAATTAGAATGCTACTTGAACATGTTCTCTCTAATAGGAACTTACAACTACTACTTAGAGATATAATCATATCATTTTTTGAAAGATAAATAATTCTCCAACCACTAATATAGTCAAATCGAACAATATGTTGTCTAATGATATGAAACATCCATTCCCTATGTTGGATCACGGTGGAACTCCGGTACGGACTTGGACGGCAATCCTAGCTCCTTTGCTCCACGCAATCCTGCAAGAGGGGAGTAGAGGGCAGTGGCCCAGAATCCCTCTCCGATGCTTAACGTAAGTACAGCAGTCAACAGAGCAAGCAAGCAGTACTTGTGTATGTGTAAAACGTAACCCTAATCTGGAATAACTTCCCTCCTTTTATAGAGGAAAGGCTATCCCAGTTACCTGATTGGGCGGTTGGATTGTGATCCACTATCCCACATATCTCGCCGTATATCTTGCCATGTATCTTGTACAGTTATTCGTATCCCACATATCTCGCCCATTATACCACTACTGTAATCGTGGCGAGATTTCCGGGATTGTGCTCTTACTGGCGAGTCTCGATCATTATCGGAGACTCCCAAGTTACATCGTTGAGGATTCGGTTTCGGGGAGTGGTGTCAACTCCCATATCGGGACCGACTACGTCCAGGTCCGATATCTTCGGGGCTCTCCCCTATCGGGGCCATACTTACTCGGGGCCATTCAATGTCGGGGCCTCCTTCCGTCGGAGTCCTTAGCCTTCCAGCAGCCCAGCTCCTAGCCCACCAGGCCTAGTCGCCGTTTGCCAATCGTTAAGGGGCCTGACGGCCTTCGCCGAGGCCCATCATTTGCCCCCAAGACGTGAGGGACTTGTAGTGCGTCGCGTCTTTCAATGTCGGACCCCTCCACATCCCAGTCGGGGGTCTTTATTTGAAACGTTGGAGGCCATTGCCTTACTTTTGTCGGAGGCCTTTGCCTTGGATCTCTTCAAGATCCTTTGGGATCCTACTTGGATTCGAGGGGATTTCTTGATCAGACCAGCATTAAATGCTGATAGGAAGTGAAGGAACGTTTCGGGTTCCGCACGCCTGCTTTCTGAAAAAGCACTTTTCAACCGCCCCGGTACGTCATTACTCTTGTCTTATCTGTCCCATGCGTCCTGACGGTTCAGATTAAAACCGTTTCGCCTTCTTTGAATTAACACGTTTTCCTTTGGACGATTCTGATTGAGTGGTTTTGAATTCTACGGTTCAGATTGCCCACCCCTTCAGTTCTCCTTCCTTCTCTTATAAAACCCTAACCCCAGACACTGTTTCACCTTTCTTTTACCTCTTCCTCTCTGCGATCCCAAGAGCTTTGATTCTCCAGATTTCGAGTTTTCACCGGCGCTTCAAGCACTTCAAATTTTCCGATCAAGCCTTCAGTTACTATGTCTGGTAAGATTCTTCTCCTTATTACTCTTTTCCTTTTCATCTTTGATCTTCTTAGGTTTCAATTTTCCCCTCCTTCCTTCCCTCGACGATTTTCAGCCGAGGGATCTGCCACTGTTGGACCACCTTTCGTCTTCAAGTATCTCAAGAACCTGCTTGCGCCTATTAACTACGATAGGGCTTGTATTGAGTGTGGTATCTTCGAATCTTCCTTCGGGGCCCGCTATCCCTACGAGCAATCCCAGTTCAGTCCTCGTGAAGCTCGGATTACGCTCCCCAAAGGAGATGAGGTGTTCATCTCCCCAGGGCAAATTCGTGCGGGCATCCGACTCCCTTTCTGTCCGAGTTGGGTGGAGCTGTGCAACCATTACAAGACTTACCCCACGACCTTCTCTCCACACGCAATCCGTACATGGATTGCCTTCCAAGTGTGGTGTGATATCAATAAGGAGGACTGGAGCTATACCCTGGAGCTCTGGCGGGTCCTATACAAGATGACCTGTAACAAGGACGGGATCTGCTCCTTTACCCCCCGCCAACCCGAGGGGACCGATGAGCAGTATAAGGAGATGGGTTGGGACAGGAAGGTGTCCTGGAAGATTTGCAAGGAACGGGCCATCATCCACGATAAGGGGAATGACAATGCTAACTGGAAGGAACAATACTTCTTCATCAAGCCTGGTCCCATCGAGTGGCCGAGGACCGTCGTGGAAGCTGATCCCCCTGTGTCCTTCCGTTCATGGTTGGAGCAGACCAAGAGGGCCTTGATGCTTATCCAGGCCCGTCGCTGGGAGGAGGGTTACCGGCCCTTCGAGGCCACTTCTGTCACTGACCAACAGCGGATCAAAATTGGGATTATGCTGATTGATCCCAAGGCCGGGGGAAAAGTTCATGATGGTGTTTCCAATGTAATTCTCTGGGTAATCTTCTAATTATTTCTTGTTTCCACTGCTTACAGCCCCTCGATCATCGCTGACCGCCCATCTGTTTCAGGAGGATACCGATGCCTCCCATTCGCTGAAGCGCAAGAAGAAGTCCTCCCATCGAAAGGCTTCTGCCATGTCGGGGCCGTCTCGGAAGAAGGCGAAGACCTCCGAGGTACCAAGGTCTGCCCCCACACCCGAGGGGCAGACTAACGCGGACGTGGTTAGGACTGCCTTCGGCGTCCGTTCCGAAAAAGAAGGTAAGGCAGTTTTTCGTGCTATAAAAAGATATAGAGAGTCGGTACCTCAAGACCTTCAAGCCTCCGATATGGAAGGGCGGATTAGGGATGTCAGGAATATCCTCCGAGGGGAAACTCCACATGTTCTCGAAGCGGGTTATTACGACTTTTTCGGCCAAGAGAGATATATGGAGCGTTGTTTAATTTGGCACACCGATATCGAATTAATTCCTCAACTTATTCGCCCCGCTGCAGGTCTCGCGGATGTCGCCCCTGCTGCACCTGCCTCAGACCCCGCGCCTGCAGCGGAGCCGGTGGTGGAAGATGCCCCGACGGAAGCCCGTGGTGAATTCGGTCGGGTGACCAGCTTGGAGGACTCCCCCTCCGAGGATCAAGCTGAGGAGGAAGGCCTAATCCTCCGAGGAAAATCGAGGTCGACTCCTGCTAAGTCACCTGGTAGGAAGACGTCTCCACTCCCCATCACGCCACCACCGTCACCTGCACCGCCATCGTCACCAGTTAGGGGCGCGACCCCCGAAGCTCGAATAAGTGAAGATGGGGGGGGCTCGCCTGGTAGTTCCTCCATTCCCCTTGGATGGAGACTACTACCAGGCCTTCTCTTCGGACCAGAGCGCTGAGCCTTGGAGACCGGTGGAGTCCCTTCGAGGGATTCCTCTACATCGGGGGTGTCAGGAAAAGAACCTGGCCTTGCACTTGGTGTCGGGCTCGATCCCGCCCTCACTGAGGCGCCCCCTCTCTCTGGAAGGGGAGGACATCGAGGCGGATATTCGGCAAATGGCCGTCCGTCGGATAGAGGTAGGTACACTTTGTTTTTATTCATCTGGAAGTATTCCGACTTTTAAATACTAAGCTATATTTTGCCCTCAGGAAATGGCGGACCAGGATCGTTGCTTCGGCTACATCCTGTCTCTGCGGGAGGCTTTGGAGCAAGAACGGGCCAACTCCAACCTCGAGAGCTTGACCAAGCTCCAGGAGGACCTAGCTGCCTCCGAGGCGTCAAGGCTCCGAGCGGAGGAGGGTAAAAGGCGGGCCGAAGAAGGTTGGCAGCGGGCCGAGGAAGTTCGGCAGCAGGCTGAGGAGGACAGGCAGCAGGCCGAGGAGGGTAGGGCCAAGCTTGCTCAAGAGGCCCAATCCCAGCAAAGGCAAATTCTAAGTCTTGAGAGCTCGCTTAGGCGGGAGCAGCAGGCGGCCTTGGCGGATCGGAGCCAGGCTGCCTTCGATAAGGCAGCGTTGACTGAAACTGCTGAGCGGCTGAAGCTTGAGAAGCAGAGGGCCATCGCGGAGCTAGAGGAGGCAAAGGCGGATCATTCCGCCCAAATAACAAACGCGAAGGTCCAGGGCCGCGAAGAATATCGGAGCTCGGAAGACTTCAAAGCAGATGCGGCGAAACATTGTCAGGAAGATTTGCAGAATGCCTTCCTTGATATTGTCGAAGAGCTTAATGAAACCTACGGGGACTCCATCGACTTGAGGAAGTCCAAGACTCTCGGCCGAGCCGCAGAAACGTACCTTAGCCTCCCGTCGGAGAGCTCCTCCGAAGACGCCGACGAGCCTCCTGCCGATCCCTCTGAGCCTGCCCCTCCAAAGCCCTCTGAAGATTCAGCGCCCAAGGACCGAGTTTAATTTGTTAAATCTTAAGTCTTTGTACTCCTTCCTCATTATCTCCCTTGTATCGAACCTCTTAGGCCTTCGAGCCTTTTATTAACGTCTTTTTCAATTATGTTCTTCATAGCGCTTTTATCGGACCCTAAGGGCCTTAAGGCTTTCTGTCGTCCAATGACGCTTTTAAATCGGACCTTAAAAACGTAAGGATTTTCGGACGTCCAATGATGCTTTTTAATCGGACCTTAAGAACTTAAGGATTTTCGGACGTCCAATGACGCTTTTTAATCGGACCTTAAAAACTTAAGGATTTTCGGACGTCCAATGACGCTTTTTAATCGGACCTTAAAAACTTAAGGATTTTCGGACGTCCAATGACGCTTTTTAATCGGACCTTAAAAACTTAAGGATTTTCGGACGTCCAATGACGCTTTTTAATCGGACCTTAAAAACTTAAGGATTTTCGGACGTCCAATGACGCTTTTTAATGTATCGAGAACAACTCAGGAATACTTTGATCAGAAGTAACCTCTTTATTGACTGATGTCTTTAACATAGCATGCACCACTCAGGGCGACTTAATTACATCTTCGCGCCTCTACGGGCGACTTATTTGTCAAACATGGCATTTCTTCAGATGTTCACCACTAAAGGTGTTTCTTAAAACTTTGCCGTCGGGATCTTCTAACTTGTAAGCGTTCGGGGCCGGCATGCCTACGATCTTGTAAGGCCCTTCCCATTTCGGGGACATCTTGTTGATCCGATCTTGTAGGGCGAACTCATTCCGACGTAGGACCAGTTCTCCCGCGTAGAACTGGCGCGACTTGACCTTCCGATTGTAGTACCTGGCCGTCGCCAAACGCATCCGAGCTTGCGCTATGTCGGCCTCCAGCCGTTTTTCCTCTAGCAAGGATAACTCCAGGCGCCTTGTTTCGTCATTCGTCAAAGGTCCTATCCTGGCTCTTTCTGGACTTGTCGAGGGCTCATAGCTTCTGGTTCGATGGGACGCCACAGCGATTTCCACGGGGGCGACCGCTTCCGTCCCATAAACAAGTGCAAACGGGGTTTCACCTGTTGACCGCTTGGGTGTCGTTCGGACCGCCCACAACACGTTCTCCAGTTCGTCCAGCCATTTTCCGTCCAAAGCGTAGACCCTCTTCTTCAAGCCCTCCATCACGATTTTGTTGGCAGCCTCTACCTGCCCATTGGTCTGCGCATGGTGGACGGATGCTGTTCGATGCTCGATACCGAACTCGTCTAGGAACCTCTCCAACTGGGCCCCGTTAAACGGAGGACCATTGTCGCTGATGATCACCTTCGGCACCCCATATCTCGACAAAATTCGGGTCTGAAGGAATTTAATAATATGTCCCGCTGTTGTTTTGGCTAATGGCTTGGCCTCGATCCACTTCGAGAAGTAGTCAATCGCGACTAGCAGATGTGTGCACTGGCTCTTTGCTTTCGGAAGGGGTCCCACCAGGTCAATGCCCCACTGTGCGAAGGGCCAAGCACTCCCAATGGGCATCAAATCAGCGGCGGGGGCTGTGATATTCGAAGCATATCTCTGACATGCGTCACAGGATCGAACAAGCGCCGTTGCCTCCTTATTCATCGTAGGCCAATAATATCCCAAGTTCAACGCCTTCCTCAGGATAGATCGAGCGCCCTCGTGACAGGCTGCGACTCCTTCATGCAATTCTCTCAGAATCCGAGTCGTATCGGGTTCGGCCACGCATTTCAAGAAGGGCGTCGAAAGCAGACCCTTTTTGTACAACTGGTTGTCCACCATCGCGTAATTAATTGACATTCGTCGCAGTCGCTCCGCTGCCACTTTATCTTCAGGAAGTGCCCCCGTAGTTAAGTACACAATTATCGGGTTCATCCAAGTGGGTTCCTCCTCCGACCCTGTTCCGATAGCGCACACCTCCGATAGATCGGTTGTCGATAGAATCACCTTCTCCAAGAAGTGTATCCTCCGACTGTCTTCCAAAGGTGCCCCCAGGGCAAATTTAAACAAGGCATCAGCCTCCACATTCTCTTCCCTTGGAATTGCCTCGATATCAAAGCTTTTGAAGCTCTCCTTTAAGGTCCGAGCCTCTTGAAGGTACTTTTTCATGATCGGGTTCTTTGCTCCATATTGCCCTCGGACCTGATTTACAATCAGACTTGCATCACACTTCACCCGCAAATGTTCAATTCCAGTGCCTTTTGCGATTTTCAGTCCCGTTATGAGGGCTTCATACTCCGCCTCGTTATTGGTGGCTCTAAATGTCAGGGCCAATGCATATCGAAGTGGCTCCGCCCCGCCTGGCGGAATCAATACGAACCCCGCACCCGATCCGTCCGAGCTTGAGGAGCCATCAGTGTACAACTCCCAGGTGTTCTCCTTATTTGGCTGTTCCAACTGCCCTGTCGTCGGGACCCCTTCAGTATTCCCGGTTGCCCCCTCTACTGTTTCCGTTGCCTCAGGATCGGGAATAGTAGATTCAACTATAAAGTCGGCCAATGCCTGCCCTTTGATAGCTGTTCTCGGAGCGAAATGAATTCGAAACTCGCTAAGTTCCACGGCCCACTTTACTAGTCTCCCCGACGCATCGGGCCGGTTCAAGATGTGTTTCAGTGGCTGATCAGTCAACACCGTAATTTCGTGCGCATGGAAGTAGGGCCGTAACTTTCGAGCAGTAATAATCAACGCAAAGAGGTACTTCTCAATCGGAGGGTAATTCATTTCACTCTTGGCAAACGCCTTGCTTACATAATAGACAGGAATCTGATTGCCCTCAACAGCTTTAACTAGAACAGAGCTTATTGCAAACGAAGAAATAGCCAAATAAAGATAGAGCGGCTCGCCTGGAGCTGGCTTCGCAAGTGGCGGGAGGTCGCGGAGATGTTGTTTGAGCGCTTGGAACGCCTCCTCACATTCAGTAGTCCATTCGAACTGTCGGTTGGCTCTTAACACACTGAAAAATGGCATCGACCGGTCGCTGGCCTTGGATAAGAAGCGATTCATCGAAGCCAGCCGACCGTTCAGCACTTGCACCTCCCTATGATTGGTCGGGGACTGCATCTCCTCTATCGCCCTTAGTTTTTCGGGATTCACCTCGATCCCCCTCTGGCTCACCATGAAGCCTAAGAACTTCCCGGAATGGACTCCGAAAGCACATTTGGCTGGATTCAGGCGGACCTGGTGGAGCTTCATCCTCTCGAAGGCCATTGCCAAGTTGCCAACGTGGTCTGATGCTCGTCGGGACTTCACCAGCATGTCATCTACATAGGCTTCCATGGTACTCCCAATCATGTCCCCGAACAGCTTGTTCACCATCCTCTGGTATGTCGCCCCCGCATTCACCAGACCGAAAGGCATGACGTCGTACTGGAAGACTTCGCTGTCAGCGTAAAAGGCGGTATGTGGGGCATCCTTTTTCGCCATCTTTATCTGGTTATAACCAGAATAAGCATCCATAAAGCTTAGTAGCTCATGCCCCGATGTAGCATCCACCAGTTGGTCGATCCGAGGGAGTGGATAACAGTCCTTCGGGCAAGCCTTGTTTAAGTCGCGGAAGTCGACACACATCCGCCACTTCCCGTTACTCTTCCTCACCAGCACTGGGTTGGCTACCCAAGTCTGGAATCAGATCTCCCTAATGAAACCGGCGTCAAGCAATCTGCCAACCTCCTGCTGGATCGCAATCCTCTTATCTGTTCCCATTGGACGTCTCTTTTGTGCGATCGGCTTGATCGTGGGGTCGATATTCAATTCATGCTCGATCACGTCCCGACTGATTCCTGGCATATCGCTCGGAGACCAGGCAAATAACTCCTTGAACTCTTTCAACAGGGCGGTTAACTCCTGAGCTTTTTCCTCGGATAGGGCGGATCCGATCTTCACCCTCCTCTCAGGCCCATCTATCTCGACTTCTTTTAGGTCCTCCATGGGGGCGGGGCGCCCAAACTCCTCTCGAGGATCAGTGTCTGTCTGGAGCACCGACATAGCCTCCTTCCTCGATCTCCTGGTGGCGTTGACGTAGCATCGTCTCGACGCCACCTGGTCGCCTTTCACTTCGCCGACCCCATTCTCAGTCGGGAACTTCAGTTTCTGATGGACAGTCGAGGCTACTGCCATCAGTGGGTTGATAGTGGTTCTTCCAATGATCGCATTGTACGTCCCTGCGGATTCGACCACCACGAACTCCACATCTCTCTTTTCCATCTTCCAGCCACTGCCGAACCACACGGGCAGCGTAATAACCCCCAATGGATAGGAGGTTGTGCCGCAAAATCCTACCATCGGGAAGTTAACCTCCCGCAAATCTTTCTTCTTCTTCCCCATCTGCTCCAGGGCGTCGGAGAAGAGGATGTCGGAGGAGCTTCCTCCATCAATGAGGATCCTCTTCACTTCGAATCCTCCTACATCCAGTGTTACTACTAGGGCATCCTCGTGGGGGGTCTCTACTCCCTCCAGATCCTTCGCCGAGAAGGTGATCTCCATCTCCTCCTTCGGGGTCCACGACCGGGACCTTTTTCCCAAAACCACTGCTACTGGCACTTGGTTGGCGTAACGCTCCCGAGAAGACGATGTGTCCCCTCCTGCAGCGAACCCTCCATGTATCACATTAATAATCCTCTTCTGTCGGGACCCGGATGGGCCCTCCGAAGGCTCTGCGTCGGACCTCCTCTTCCTGGGGGACCTCGATCGAGATTTGGACCTTGACCGAGATCGGGAACGGGGCTTGCAGCGCGAGTCTCCCACGAACTCCTTCAGCTTACCCCTCTGGATAAGCTTCTCTATTTCCTTCTTCAGCTCCCGACACTGGTCAGTGTCGTGACCAGAGGCCCGATGGAATCGGCAGTAACGGTCGGTGCGGGAGCCCAACTTTTCTCCTTCCTTCTTCTTGGGGAAACGAGCGAGGCCTTGCTTCTCCATTACCGCCAAGACCTCTTTCAAAGGCCTGTTGAGGGGGGTAAACTCCTCCCTCTGACTGTCCCTCTTGGTCGGACGCCTATCCTCCCTCCGATCGGAGCGTCCACGACTCCGACTACCCTCGGAGCTATCCTTCCTGTGTCGGTTGTCCAATGGTTTGAACAACTGCTTTCCTTCGCGCCCCTTGGGAGGAGCCAATTCTCCGGCAGCGATCTTCGACTCTTGGACGTCTATTTGCTGTTTTACTCTCGCCTGGAGTGCCTCCATGTTCCAGACTTTTTTGGCCGCGACACTGTGAAGTAAGTCGGAGCCGTAGGGGGGATTGAGGTTTTTCAGGAAGGTACGGATGGCCTCGCCCTCCGATATCTCCTCATCCAGCTCGGTCATACCAGCCGTGTAACGCTGGTAGTATTGGGCCAGCGATTCATCGGGCCTCTGGACCACCTCATGCAGGGTCCGAACACTCTTCAGCAGCCGTCGACGCCCTTGGTACTGGGCGATGAATCGCTGATGCATATCCTTCCAACAGGTTATACATCCAGTGGGCAGACTGTAGAACCATGTCATCGCCTTCTCTCCCAAGGTACTCGGGAACAACGCACAGATAACATCCTCATCTGGGGTCCTGCCCATGCACGCTGTCAGGTGCTTCTGCACTTGGCGAACCGGGTCCGCGACCCCGTCGTACTCGTCTATCTTCGGGATACCCAAGCCTGGAGGGGCCAAGGTATGGATCAATCTGGGAACGAAAGGATGGGTCTCCTGACTCCCCAATTCCGACATCATGGGCTTCTGATCTCCCATGCAGATACCCACAATTTTTACTACCTGGTCGGCAGTGAGGGGACCATTCAAGGGGATAGTCCTTTGTTGTACGGGCCATGGTCCATCGACCACAAAATTCTCCGTTGGTGCTGGATTGGGGGGCATGGGCTGTTCCCTCAACGGAGGGGGTGGCGGCAGGTTATCGTCCATCTGCCTTCTGGGAGCATCTCGCCGCGGAGGGAGCGGCGGTAGATGGGCCTGCCTTCTAGCAGCTTCTCTTCGGTCTAAGAGGGCCTCCATGGCCTCCATGAATAGGGGCATGGCCTCTGCCACTACCCTGGCCAGCTCCGGATTCTGGGAAGGTGCCTCGTTCCTGGATCCACCAGGGGGGTTGTTCCTTCGCGCGGTATCATCTCAGCGAGTGCTGTCACCATCGTCTCTCAGATCCTGATGCTGGGTAGCGTCCTCAGGGGGATTGCTGGTGGCCGGCACTTGCTTGCCTGAACGCTGCGATCTGTTGCCAGCCATGGAATGGAATCAAAGGGAAGCAAACTTACTTTTGGCTTTTTGTTGCGTTCCCACAGACGGCGCCAATGTTGGATCACGGTGGAACTCCGGTACGGACTTGGACGGCAATCCTAGCTCCTTTGCTCCACGCAATCCTGCAAGAGGGGAGTAGAGGGCAGTGGCCCAGAATCCCTCTCCGATGCTTAACGTAAGTACGGCAGTCAACAGAGCAAGCAAGCAGTACTTGTGTATGTGTAAAACGTAACCCTAATCTGGAATAACTTCCCTCCTTTTATAGAGGAAAGGCTATCCCAGTTACCTGATTGGGCGGTTGGATTGTGATCCACTATCCCACATATCTCGCCGTATATCTTGCCATGTATCTTGTACAGTTATTCGTATCCCACATATCTCGCCCATTATACCACTACTGTAATCGTGGCGAGATTTCCGGGATTGTGCTCTTACTGGCGAGTCTCGATCATTATCGGAGACTCCCAAGTTACATCGTTGAGGATTCGGTTTCGGGGAGTGGTGTCAACTCCCATATCGGGACCGACTACGTCCAGGTCCGATATCTTCGGGGCTCTCCCCTATCGGGGCCATACTTACTCGGGGCCATTCAATGTCGGGGCCTCCTTCCGTCGGAGTCCTTAGCCTTCCAGCAGCCCAGCTCCTAGCCCACCAGGCCTAGTCGCCGTTTGCCAATCGTTAAGGGGCCTGACGGCCTTCGCCGAGGCCCATCACCCTACAAATTTTAAAATCATACAATATATAATAAATGAGTATGCAGAACAAACTCAATACTCTTTTTATGTTAAGAAGAGCTAATGGGTTAGCGAAACTAACTTCCAAAAGAAAAGAGAATGATTAACTTGAAATATGTTGATGGATAACTTCCTTGACACCTTATGCTTTCTTTTTTAGATATTAAACTGCGAATGTCCTCTCCAAGAAATGAAGCTTCTTGCAATGTATATGGAGAATACACATATTCAAAGAAAATCTACACAAATCATACCTATTGATGATTTCTCATAAATGGGAGGTAGTTTATACTTGGTGTCTCATTTGTTATGTGCAAACCTAATCCGTAAATCAATGAAGCCTAAGTGACGCCAGAAGGTATGCACAGAATTAGTCCATGTAGTTAAGGTTAAAATAAATAATGAAGCACATTATATTGAATGATTAAAATATTTTACCTTTTTAATTAAATGGTTGCATCTCAAATACCTTTGGCAGTAGTTACATCTCTTCATCTATTAGCATTTCATCGGACGCTTTCCAGTTCCTCTGACTGGTTTGGTCAATATTTCTTATGCAGACCTCTATATGTTTGTATTTCTGGACCCATATGATTGATTGTTAAGCTTTCTTGTACAAACCTCTATTTCAAATTTTCAATTGTGTGCTTCTCAACCCACCATACTGTTTTGTATCTCCAAATACATTGTCAGTTACTGCAACAAACTTTTTTTAAGCCATTTCAAATCAACACAAAATCTATTATATGGACTATGGATGGATATTGAGAAATTTTAGAGAAACCAATCAATACCATACCTGAGGACCCAATTTTCGAGTTCCGGTCGATATCAGAGCCACGGGATACCACGGGTCACTGTTGAATTTGTGGGGCTGCATAATTGATTCTTCTCTACCAAAAAATATATGGGCTTGTCTATTAAATCTCCAAAAAAATCGACAGTTACAACAATGATTTGTTTTAAAAAAAACTATTTCAAATCTAGAATTTCGACAATTTTGGAGAACCAATTAACGCAGACCTGGTGACCTAATTGTCGAGTTCGGGGCCGATCGGAGACTGAAATCGTGGGGCTAAAATCAGTGATGTTGCGTCCGGGTGAACAAGGCCGTGGGGACGCGTCTGTTTGCGTAGCTGTGCGGGCCGTAACCCTTCTGTCAGGAGGAGGTTGGGCCACTGACGAGTGTTCGGTTTTGCTCCCGTGCGAGGTCTGTGTCTCGGTACGGTTGTGACTCGGTAAGGCTGTGACTCGGTAAGGATGTGACCCGGTAAGGATGTGACCCGGCAAGGTTGTGACCCGGTAAGGTTGTGACCCGGTAAGGTTGTGTCTCGTGCGTCGGAACCTGCACTAAGGACCAATGCTAGCACAGAGAGGGGGGGGGTGGTGCTAGCGGAGCCCTCTCCGATGCTTAAGTCACTATAGTGGCAAAAATGTAATTTCTAGAGAGAGAGAATTTCTAGAGAGAAGTCAGAGCTCAAAATACCAAAGTTGGGCAAATGAGAGAATGTGTGAAAATGGGTGGCCAAGACCTCCTATTTATAGGCTTTCTTGGGACCGGACCCGGTTTTAAAGCGGTTTGATGACGGTTCAAGATCATGCGGTAACCGTCATCCATATTGGTAATGTGCGATCTTGACTTCTCTACGCGTAACGGTAATCGCGGATACGGTAATCGCGCGATACCCGTAAGGCAATCCGGACCTCGTCGAATTTGGGCGATTCGGCGAGGTCCGGATTGCTATGCAACCCGGACCTCCGGGTTGCTTTGCGCAACCCGGAGGTCCGGTCCGGACGCGCGTAAACGCGCTTCCGGACCGTTTTGATACCGTGGGAGATGTTTTTAAACCGAGATGTAATTTTTGACGTGTTTGCGAGGCCCGAAGCGTAAATACGAACCCGAATTGGACATTTATCCATCACTTGCCCCCGAGTCAAGTAACGGTTTAGAACCTTTCTTGACTCTATTTTAAGTTAGGATATTTGTCCAATTTGAGTTTGACGCTAACCTTTAGATTTTGATCGTTGGTCGGACGCAAGCATCTTGATTTCGTCCGTCGCGTGATTTTCCGACCGAATGAGTTTGTTCCCTATCATCATGGTTAGTGCAATAGGAAATGTATATGCGCAAGTATGGTTATCGCCGGAGACATGAGCAATCGGTAATACGTTATGCGAACATGTCTCTATCCACATGCATACATAAGTAATAGTCATGGCAAGATATAATTACGCAATGCAAGAAATAGAAATCGTACGTTTCTAAAATGACTAAGTGATTACCGAATCATGAATCATGCGATTTGCAACATACGGGTATAGTAATGGATTTGATACGTGCGATGTCAAGACATGCATAGGAGTAGATAGTTTTAAAAAGAGAGGATAGAGTATACCGTAGGGGTTTAGACTTGAGTGTAGACAAGTTAACTCTTTAATCCTTATCAACAAAGCATCTCTTGGGATTTGCAAATACACACATCCCCAATTATCCTTCCAGCACCTTGGGAATTCATCATTCCATCTCTTTTGCAGGTAATTCACTCACCCTTTCCCGAAATTGCTTTTGTGTTCAAGATCTCTTCGCCGTCGTGGAGCTTAGATACGTTTTGACAGTTTCGAGTCTGATTTTTGGCTTCTTTTTGGAAGTTGATACCACCATTCGACTCGGTTCGTCGCAAGGATTCCAGCGCCGTCTTCGGAGCCGCCAGAAGACCTCTCACGCGCCGCCGCGTGAGAGACGCCTCCGCCGGAGCGTGGGGCCCACGTGCCGCCTTCCCGGCCTCGTCTCGCTGCGGTCCTTACCTTCCCGGAATCGTCTCAACGAGGGGAGTCCATTGGGATACTTTTCGTCACGTTTTGAGGTAGTTTGGAAACCCAATTTTAAAAGATAGCTTCGACTTGACTTTGAATGTCGCCGGATTGTTGTTCGTTTGAGCTATTTTTCGTTATTGATGTATGGAACTGCTTGTTGATGCTTGTATGTCGAATAATTGCTGATTGATTGCCGTTACTATCGCCGTTAGTTCATAACTTAGACGATTTTCACTCCCGTGGGTAGTTGAGGTAGAATTCCCCGTTCGGACATGGTGCCCCCGTGTCTTTGTGTAGGAGTTTTTGGTCGGTATGCATAATTTTTCCTCTTGGCTGGTTTTTTGGTTGACGGGGATTGCCCAATAACTTTAGGCATAGTCACTTGTCGTCTTGACGCCTTAGAGAAAAATTTCCCTTAAGCGTTGCCACGTGTGATCCTTGCGGTTTGTCGCGTCAATCCCACCGTTTGCATGATAGCTTCTTAAGACGTTAATCCCTTCTTTGGTACGTACCCACTTTACTATGCGCGTGGAACCTGGCTACGTGCGTTGACTTTTTGATATGTGCGTTGACTTTGATACGCGCGTTGACATAGATGTCGTCGTATGAGCTTTGTCGATGAGCGTCGTAGGTGTGCTTAGGGGGCATAGCTACTTGTTGTATGCAATCCATCATGTATGTGCGTACATGGAAACACTTAGAAAATATTCTCCCCCTGTCGTCATGCAACCTTGTTGACATGTATGTGCGTACATGGAAACACTTAGAAAATATTTTCCCCTTGTCGTCATGCAACCTTGTCGACATGTATGTACGTACATGGAAACACTTAGAAAATATTTTCCCCTTGTCGACATGCATCCTTGTCGACATGTATGTACGTATATGGAAACATGATACGCGCGTTAACTTTGATACGCGCATTGATGTTGATATGCGCGTTAACCTTGATACGCGCATTGATGTTGATATGCGCGTTAACCTTGATACGCGCATTGATGTTGATATGCGCGTTAACCTTGATACGCGCGTTGATGTTGACATGCGCGTTAACCTTGATACGCGCGTTGATGTTGATACGCGCATTAACCTTGATACGCGCGTTGATGTTGATATGCGCGTTAACCTTGATACGCGCGTTAACCTTGATACGCGCGTTGATGTTGACACGCGCGTTAACCTTGATACGCGCGTTGATGTTGATACGCGCGTTAACCTTGATACGCGCGTTGATGTTGATATGCGCGTTAACCTTGATACGCGCGTTGATGTTGACACGCGCTTTAACCTTGATACGCGCGTTGATGTTGATACGCGCGTTAACCTTGATACGCGCGTTGATGTTGATATGCGCGTTAACCTTGATACGCACATTGATGGGTTGAAGAGGTTGCCCCCCTTGCGCGATGCTTGTTACTTGCTGCACGAAGACTAATAAGTCTTGTATGGAGCGTTTGTTGCATAAGTGCTTGAACAAGTGTTGGTGCGTGTTTGCACACTGACTGGATTGTTGATAGCACTTTCCAGGATATCGTTGGCTTGCAGTTTCTGTTCTTAGCATAATTCTCGAAAGATCCGACGCAGGGGCGCGTTCCTCGAGCGATTCTTAGTTCTTTATGCTGAGCATGACCGAGCTAATTCCTTCTTGTGACAAAGGAAATAGAGTTGAGGGTTGTGCAGAGGTGTCTTCTGCCCCCCGGTCGAGGGACCGGCCCAAGGAGGAGCGTTACTCCTACTGAGGTAAGTGTTTGTTGATAATTCTTTGTTCATGCTTTTGCTTGCATGACATTTCGTCACCTGGACATTGGCTAAGCAAGATACTAGTTTATACCGTCTCTTAGTTCCACTCTAAGGCGACGTTGTACAAGACTCGACTTGTAAATTTTATGAGTTTTAAACAGGGAGTGCACCTGCCAGCGTGTATCAACCCGCGTTGGGGAAGCATACATAAAAACATTTTAGTTTTTGAAGAAGCATTTTGTGAACCCTAAAAAGCTTGTTGGAAAAATATTTGAGAAAATATTTTGCCATTGAATGTGATACATCCAAAAAACCGTGTTGATAAAATTGTTTGGAAAGGTGTTTGATACTCAAAATATTTGATAAAATTTTTGGTAAAATTTTTGGTAAAATATTTGTGATACATGATTCCTGCGTCCAGGGACCATGTAACAGTTTTTGAAAATATGAATTGTGATGCATGCTTTCTGCGTCCAGGAACCATGCAACACGGTTTGAAAAACGAATCCTGGCCCGGAATTCGGAGTGTCGTTTAGACAGAGGACACTGAAGAATGAACCCTTACTCGGAATTCAGAGTGTCGTCTAAACAGAGGACACTCATAATGAAGAATGAACCCTTACTCGGAATTCGGAGTGTCGTCTAAACAGAGGACACTCATAATGAAGAATGAACGCTTACTCGGAATTCGGAGTGTCGTCTAAACAGAGGACACTCATAATAAAGAATGAACCCTTACTCGGAATTCGGAGTGTCGTCTAAACAGAGGACACTCATAATAAAGAATGAACCCTTACTCGGAATTCGGAGTGTCGTCTAAACAGAGGACACTCATAATGAAGAATGAACCCTTACTCGGAATTCAGAGTGTCGTCTAAACAGAGGACACTCATAATAAAGAATGAACCCTTACTCGGAATTCGGAGTGTCGTCTAAACAGAGGACACTCATAATGAAGAATGACCTTACTCGGAATTCGGAGTGTCGTCTAAACAGAGGACACTCATAATAAAGAATGAACCCTTACTCGGAATTCGGAGTGTCGTCTAAACAGAGGACACTCATAATGAAGAATGAACCCTTACTCGGAATTCGGAGTGTCGTCTAAACAGAGGACACTCATAATAAAGAATGAACCCTTACTCGGAATTCGGAGTGTCGTCTAAACAGAGGACACTCATAATGAAGAATGAACCCTTACTCGGAATTCAAAGTGTCGTCTAAACAGAGGACACTCATAATAAAGACTGAACCCTTACTCGGAATTCGGAGTGTCGTCTAAACAGAGGACATTCATAATGAAGAATGAACCCTTACTCGGAATTCGGAGTGTCGTCTAAACAGAGGACACTCATAACTTAAGGGGTGATCATCCTCGTATGCCCATCCTGTTCTGAATCCAGGGACTGGCTCTGAACATGAGGATTTGCCTCTAACCAGAGATGTCACAGCATGTCATTAAAAGAAGTGGACATGGGGCTTGTCTTTAAAAAAGAGGATACCTCAACATGCTATTTTGATAGTATGCCATGGCGTTATTCCAAGGTATTGCTTGTAGCCGACGTCCTGAATAGTCGTCGTTTTGATAGATAATCCGCAGGTTGTCATAGCGGTATATAAGTTGATTGTGCGCATAGCTTGATGGCTTTGTGTTGCCGGCACCTTCTTGAGATAGACTCCTGTATTATGAATGGAGAAATAAATTCCTTGTTGGTGTAGATAATAGATATGTTGGTGTTGTAGTTACTTTGTTTTGTTTCCAAGTAACGTACATAGAGTAGTGCGTTCCTACGAAGATAGAACGACTTCATTAGGTTTGTGAGATTATTACAGAGATTCCACTTTATATAAGGGAGTGGTCTTTTAAACAAGTAGATGCATTATGGAAATAAGAGCAAAAGGGCTTGATACAACAGCTCGTTTTGTGATAGAAGATTATCCTTTTATCCGTGGAATTTCTTCAAGTGTCCTCCACTAAATGTATTTGTAGAGATATTGCCATCTGCATCTTCAAGGCGATATGCGTTGATGTACGGGATGGATACGACCTTGTAAGGGCCTTCCCATTTTGGAGACATCTTGTTGATTTGATCGAGATGTGAGAATTCATTCCTTCTCCACACCATTTCTCCGACGTGAAATTGTCTTTCTTTCACCTTCCTGTTGTTATACCTTGCGGTTATCAAACGCATACGTGCTTGATTGTGCTCGGAGTTACGCCTTTTTTCTTCAGCCAAGTCTAAGTCTAGACGCATGTCTACTTCGTTGGCTTGAGCATTGAAATGGGTTGTGCGGTAGGATGAGACAGCAATTTCGATGGGAGCGACTGCTTCCGTTCCATACACCAGGCTGAATGGTGTTTCTCCAGTTGACTCCTTTGGAGTTGTTCGAAGTGCCCACAGAACACTGCTAAGTTCTTCTGCCCATCCCCCTTTTAATGTGTGCACTCTTTTCTTGAGACCGTCTAGGACGGTCTTGTTGGCGGCTTCGACTTGTCCGTTGGTTTGAGCATGGCGGACTGAGGCGAAACGGTGGTTAATGTTGAGTCTTTCACAAAACGTTTGGAGCCTTGAGCTCTTGAATTGTGGTCCGTTGTCGCTGATTAGGACCTTCGGAACTCCATATCGCGCAATGATGTGATTTCGGATGAAATCCATTATTTGTGCGTCGGTTGTTTGTGACAATGCCTTTGCTTCGATCCACTTTGAAAAGTAATCGATTGCGACGACAATATACTTGGTTTGGCCCTTTGACTTTGGAAGTGGACCTACCAGATCGATCCCCCACTGTGCGAATGGCCATGAGCTTGCAATTGGGCTTAGCTCAGCGGCTGGTGCCGTGATACTTCTTGAATAAAGTTGGCATGATTCGCATTCTGTGACCAAGTGCGTAGCTTGGTTCTTCATGGTTGGCCAATAGTAACCCAAGCTCAGAGTTTTGCGTATTAGAGATCTCGCCCCTTCATGGCAGGCTGCTTGGCCTTTATGTAAATCTTCTAACACTTTTTGGCCCTCCCGGAAGGTGATGCACCTTAGGTATGGAGTTGAAAACCCCTTCTTGTATAGCTCATCATCTATCAATGCGTAGTTGACGGCTTCTCTCTGAATTTTTTGGGCTTGAATTTTGTCTTCAGGGAGCTTGTGGTCTTTGAGGTATGCCAATATTGGGGACCTCCAATCTGGTTCTGGATCGATGCACAAGATTTCGAATTTGTCAATTACTGACAAGATTCTGTTTTCCACGAAATGTGTTTCTTTGCCTTGTTCATTGCCTTGTGCGAATTTGCTCAAGGCGTCAGCTTCTTGATTTTCTTCTCTAGGCACCGCGCTGATGTCAAAGGTATCGAAGCTTGTGATGAGGTCTTTTGCTTGCCCCAAGTACTTTTGCATATTTTCTGACTTTGCCGCGTATTCGCCTTTAACTTGATTGACGACTAATTGTGAATCGCATTTCACTCGTAGATGTTTGACTCCGACACCTTTTGCAATTCTTAAGCCAGTTATCAATGCTTCGTACTCTGCCTCGTTGTTTATTGCTCTAAATGTTAAGTTTAGAGCGTACTTCAACGGATTAGATCCATCGGGAGGTATTAGGAGGAATCCGGCACCTGATCCCCCTATGTTTGAAGATCCGTCGGTGTACATTTGCCATACTTCGGTATGCTCTTCAATTTGTTGAGGTCCAACTTGGGGGTCTGTGTCGGGTGTTATCCCGGTGAATTCTGCAATGAAATCTGCCAATGCTTGCCCCTTGATTGCTGTTCGAGGGGCAAAGTGAATGCGGAATTCACTTAGCTCTACCGACCACTTTGTTAGCTTTCCTGACATGTTTGGCTTTGACAGGATGTGCTTCAAGGGTTGGTCTGTTAAGACTGTTACTTCGTGTGCGTGGAAGTATGGCCTTAGCTTTCTTGCTGCTATTATAAGCGCGTACAGATATTTTTCGATTGGCATGTAGTTTATCTCGTACTTTGCAAGTATCTTGCTCACGTAGTAGACTGGGAGCTGGGTAGTTCCCTTCTGTTTGACAAGGACTGAGCTGACAGCCGTGTTGCTCACTGATATGTACAGGAAGAGGGGCTCTCCTGGTATTGGTTTTGCCAATGCCGGCAATGTGCGCAAGTGTTGTTTTAATTGCTGGAAGGCCTCTTCACACGCTGGTGTCCATTCAAACTTCTTGTTTGCACGCAAGACTTCAAAGAACGGGAGTGCCTTGTCGCCTATTCTGGCAAGGAACCGGTTTAAAGCAGCTAGGCGGCCATTTAGTTGCTGGACTTCCTTATGTCTTCTTGGGGTACCATTTCTTCAATCGCCTTCACTTTCTCTGGGTTAGCTTCTATCCCCCTCTGGCTCACCATGAACCCAAGGATTTTTCCTGATTGTACGCCGAAAGCGCATTTTGTTGGATTTAGGCGGACTTGATATTCGCGCATTCTTTTGAAGATTGCTCGCAAGTCGTCGACATGGTTGCGCCTTTTGGTTGACTTCATGACCATGTCGTCCACGTATGCCTCCATTTTGGTTCCGATTAAATCGCCAAAGATGGTGTTGACCATTCGCTGGTATGTTGCTCCCGCATTGATTAGGCCGAATGGCATCACCGTGTAGTTGTATATTTCGCTGTCTGCGTAGAATACAGTATGCGGCGCATCATCCTTGAACATCGGGATTTGGTTGTACCCAGAGTATGCGTCCATTACGGACATTAATTCATGGCCGACGGTGGCATCAACTAACTGGTCGATTCTTGGAAGAGGATATGAATCCTTGGGGCATGCATTGTTGAGATCTCTGTAATCGATGCACATTCTCAACTTGCCGTTTGATTTAGGAACCAACACCGGGTTTGCTACCCATGTTTGGAATCTTGATTCTTCGATGAATCCTGCGTCAAGCAGTTTTCCCACCTCTTCTCTGATTGCCAGTTTCTTGTTGCTCCCGAGGGGGCGAAGTTTCTGGGCTATTGCTCGAGTTCCTGGCTTGATGTTGAGCTTATGGGAAATGACGTCTGCGCTTATCCCGGGCATGTCGCTTGGTGACCAAGCGAATAGCTCTTTGTATTCTTTGAGGAGTGCTGTGATCTCTATCACTTCATCTTCTGACAAGGATGCTCCGATTTGGACCATTCTGTCTGGCTCTTCGATCTTTATTTGTTTTAACTCCTCTACTGGGGCCGGTCGGGCACGACCTTCTCTTGGATCATCATCAATGATGGGCGTGTCATCAGGCTTGACGTTATTTTGGATTGCCACGTTGTAACAGTTTTTTGACAACTGTTGATCTCCTTTGGCTTCACCGATTCCGGCTGCAGTTGGGAATTTGATCTTCTGGTGTGCTGTTGATGGCACCATTCCCCACGCATTCATGGTTGCGTATCCTAAGATACCGTTGTATGCGTCAAGCTTTTGCACTACCATAAATGGTATTGCAATTTGGAGACGTGAGCTGCCCTCCCCCAGTATAACTGGCAGTGTTATGGACCCCAATGGGTAACTTGCATCTTCAATGAATCCCACTAAGGGTGAATTCATTTTGTTGACGTCTTTCTTTCTCCCCAAAGCTAGGATGACATCTTTCGTGATGATATTGGGTGAACTCCCTCCATCAACCAAGATACGCTTGATGTCCATGCCGTCGATTGTCATGGTTATGACCAAGGCGTCATTATGTGGAAATGTTATGTGCGACTTGTCTTCCGAAGAAAAGCCGATGGCGTCTTCTAGGACGACGTTTCCTTGCTGACTGCTCGTATGCTCATGGATCATCAGAGAGGCGTATATTTCTCTCCCGTATGATGTTTCGCCTCCTGCTCCGAAGCCTCCATGTATTACGTGGATGCCTGGAAATTTCGGACCGTGCTGTGCGGAAGGCACACTGCTTGCTGGCACGTTTGACGTTATGGACCTTTTATGACGTCTGAAGCACTTCCTGGTTTTTGACGGATTGGCCTCAGTGAGAGGGTTGTGATCACTCGTCATGATTTTTGCGGTACGGTAGCTTGTTGTTCGAATCACGTAGACGGCGCCAATGTTGCGTCCGGGTGAACAAGGTCGTGGGGACGCGTCTGTTTGCGTAGCTGTGCAGGCCGTAACCCTTCTGTCAGGAGGAGGTTGGGCCACTGACGAGTGTTCGGTTTTGCTCCCGTGCGAGGTCTGTGTCTCGGTACGGTTGTGACTCGGTAAGGCTATGACTCGGTAAGGATGTGACCCGGTAAGGATGTGACCCGGCAAGGTTGTGACCGGTAAGGTTGTGACCCGGTAAGGTTGTGTCTCGTGCGTCGGAACCTGCACTAAGGAACAATGCTAGCACGGAGAGGGGGGGTGGTGCTAGCGGAGCCCTCTCCGATGCTTAAGTCACTATAGTGGCAAAAAGGTAATTTCTAGAGAGAGAGAATTTCTAGAGAGAAGTCAGAGCTCAAAATACCAAAGTTGGGCAAATGAGAGAATGTGTGAAAATGGGTGGCCAAGACCTCCTATTTATAGGCTTTCTTGGGACCGGACCCGGTTTTAAAGCGGTTTGATGACGGTTCAAGATCATGCGGTAACCGTCATCCATATTGGTAATGTGCGATCTTGACTTCTCTACGCGTAACGGTAATCGCGGATACGGTAATCGCGTGATACCCGTAAGGCAATCCGGACCTCGTCGAATTTGGGCGATTCGGCGAGGTCCGGATTCAAATTTGGGCGATTTGCTTCAATAAGTGATCGATGATATTTGATGATATTTGATAAATTCAAATTTACATATTTTTATTTATGTTAGATTATGCAATATATATATATATATATATATATTGAACTGAACAACATTTCTATTTTTATTATTGTCTTTAAATAACATTTTCATACATAAATTTCAATATAATATTAGTCTGTTGGAGAATATCAGTACATATAGTATTAATAATTACATGAAATGTTTTTTAAGTCTATATTATAATGATAATATATACTAACGTACACATCAATCATAGTACAAAACTTTCATATAATAATAATACCAAAAAATAATTAAAAACGTTACATATGATATTATATATATAACTAACTCTTCATTTTATACCTACAACACATACAATAAAATCTGGGTATATTAGTACTAATAATAATACATAATGGAATCATCAAGGTTTGCCTTCCTCATCTTGTGTTTACTAATTATTTGCAGTGTCTTTCTAGAAGTCACTGCAACTGCACGACCATTGTCAAACATTGGACCTGTTTTTTTTTTCTTTTATAAAATTGTGGTTTTGTTTTGTTATTGATTTAACCTTATATAATTTCTCTTCCATATATATACATATATAATTATATACGTTTTTATGTGCAGGATCAGTCGTCAATAATTGTGTTCCCTGTTGCCAATGGGCAGTGGATATCAGAGGGATACCCTATTGTGCGAAGTGTTGTCACGTATGATTGCAACGATCCGTGATATTGATGTGGATTCTTATAATAATTAAGTACTAAGTAAAAGATAATAATGTAGATGCATTATGCATTTCAAATCGAAAATAAGTCATGTATTTGATGGTTTGTTTACCCCGTTATCATCATATCGTGAATGAAAGCAAATTTAATAGCCTAATCTATAAATATTTCAACTTAGCAACTTTGGAAAATATTATTCTTGGTTGAAGCAAATTCTCCCTCATAAAAGTTTTAGGTGTTTAAAATTCCCGTCGAGCGAATAATTACTAGAGTTTGAAATATGTAACTGATATATCACTACGTAAAACCAAATATCTAAAAATTTTGATCCAACTAAAGCTTCAATTATCTAATTTATTCAAACTTCAATAGGTTTTCGTGCTTTTAATATTTTAAGAAGTTCAATCATTTCAAATAGAAAAATAACGTATAGATAGATAAATCCGTAAATATAAAATATGAAACTAGGTAAAATATATCATATATCGATGCATCTACGAATAAAATATATATGTACAGTTATTTGTTCAAATATTTTTACTACTAAACATAATTTTACGATTGAGTCATTTGTTAAATATTTTATTTAGTAGTAGTTTATTGTTTCTCATTTTATAATTTTAAATTTAATTTTTATAATTTTAATTTTTCATATAAAATTTTAATATTACTAGTGATCGGCGCATGCATTGCACGCGCGACAATCATATATATTTTTAAACATGAATTGGTTCTAGCTAGTGATGAATTAAAAGTGGAAAAAATGAGAAGGTAAAAAGAAAAAAAAGTACGCCATGACAATTCTCGTAGCAAGAATTTTTGTTGTACACCATTTACAAATATATGAGAAAATATATAACATGAAGATTCATAAAAAGGTAAACGCATAACACAAGTAATGTTGTGAAATGCAGCAGTCTGTAATATTTAATGATGTACAACACTAATATATATACTTTTAATAAGTCTGAAATTGGTATGCATATGCAAATATGTGTAGTTCATCATTCAAGTAATTGAATGATAGTGTTTCAATATGGGTGAGAAAAAAGAAATACATATAGAATAACGTAGGTAACCGTCGATTCAAGCATTTTATAAACAAAGTCTACTAAAGCCTTTCACTTTCAATAAGTGATCGATGATATTTGATAAATTCAAATTTACATATTTTTATTTATGTTAGATTATGCAATATATATATATATATATATATTGAACTGAACAACATTTCTATTTTTATTATTGTCTTTAAATAACATTTTCATACATAAATTTCAATATAATATTAGTCTGTTGGAGAATATCAGTACATATAGTATTAATAATTACATGAAATGTTTTTTAAGTCTATATTATAATGATAATATATACTAACGTACACATCAATCATAGTACAAAACTTTCATATAATAATAATACCAAAAAATAATTAAAAACGTTACATATGATATTATATATATAACTAACTCTTCATTTTATACCTACAACACATACAATAAAATCTGGGTATATTAGTACTAATAATAATACATAATGGAATCATCAAGGTTTGCCTTCCTCATCTTGTGTTTACTAATTATTTGCAGTGTCTTTCTAGAAGCCATTGCAACTGCACGACCATTGTCAAACATTGGACCAGCGATAGGTGTGTGCTTAAACCTGTTTTTTTTTTTCTTTTATAAAATTGTGGTTTTGTTTTGTTATTGATTTAACCTTATATAATTTCTCTTCCATATATATACATATATAATTGTTGCGTCCGGATGAACAAGGTCGTGAGGACGCGTCTGTGGTTGTGCGGGCTGTAACCCTTCCGTCGGAGGTTGAGCCACTGACGAGTGTTCAGGCTTGCTCCCGTGTGAGGATTGTGTCTCGGATTGGTTGTGACTCGGTACGGTTGTGTCCCAAACGTCGGATCCTGCACTAAGGACCAATGCTAGCACGGAGAGGGGAGGGGGGGGGGTGGTGCTAGCGGAGCCCTCTCCGATGCTTAAGTTACTATAGTGGCAAAAAGGTAATTTCTAGAGAGAGAGAATTTCTAGAGAGAAGTCAGAGCTCAAAATACCAAAGTTGGGCAAATGAGAGAATGTGTGAAAATGGATGGCCAAGACCTCCTATTTATAGGCTTTCTTGGGACCGGACCTGGTTTTAGAGCGGTTTGATGACGGTTCAATATCATGCGGTAACCGTCATCCATATTGGTAATGTTCGAACTTGACTTCTCTACACGCAACGGTAATCGCGGATACGGTAGTCGCGCGATACCCGTAAGGTAATCCGGACCTCGTCGAATTTGGGCAATTCGGCGAGGTCCGGATTGCCGCGCAACCCGGAGGTCCGGTCCGGACGCGCGTAAAGGCGCTTCCGGACCGTTTTGATACCGTGGGAGGTGTTTTTAAACCGAGATGTAATTTTCGACACGTTTACGAGGCCCGAAATGTAAACACGAACCCGAATTGGACATTTATCCATCACTTGCCCCCGAGTCAAGTAACGGTTTAGAACCTTTCTTGACTCTATTTTAAGGTCTGATATTTGTCCAATTTGAGTTTGACGCTAACCTTTCGGTTTTGATCGTTGGTCGGACGCAAGCATCTTGATTTTGTCCGTCGCTTGATTTTCCGGTCGAATGGCTTTATTTCCTATCATCATGGTTAGTGCAATAGGAAATGTATATGCGCGAATATGATTATTGTCGGAGACATGAGCAAACGGTAATGCGCTATGCGAACATGTATCTATCCGTATGCGTACATAAGTAATAGTCATGGCAAGATTGTAATTATGCAATGCAAGAAATAGAAATCGTACGTTTCTAAAATGACTAAGTGATTACCGAATCATGAATCATGTGATTGCAACATACGTGTATAGTAATGGATTTGATACGTGCAATGTCAAGACATGTATAGGAGTAGATATTTTAAGAGGAGAGGGTAGAGTATACCGTAGGGGTTTAGTCTTGAGTGTAGGTAAACTAATCCTTTGATCCTTATCCACAAAGCATCTCTTTGGGATTAGTAAATACACACATCCCCATTTATCCTTCCAGCACCCTAGGAGTTCACCATTCCACTCCCTTTGCAGGTAATTCATTCATTCTTTCCCGAAATTGCTCTTGTGTTCATAATTTCTTTGCCGTCGTGGAGCTTAAACACATTCCGACAGTTTCGAGTCTGATTTTTGACTTGTTTTTGGAAGTTGACACCACCATTCGACTCGGTTCGTCCCAAGGATTCCAGCGCCACCTTCGGAGCCTCCAGGAGACGCCGCACGCGCCCTCACGCGCCGCCGCGAGTGGAGCCCCTTCGTCGGAGCGTGTGGCCCACGCACCGCCTTCCCGGCTTCGCCTCGCTGCGGTCCTTACCTTCCCGGAATCGTCTCGACGAGGGGAGTCCATTGGAATACCTTTCGTCTCGTTTTGAGGTAATTTGAAAACCCAATTTTAAAAGATAGCTTCGGCTTGATATCAAGTGTCGCCGGATTGTTGTTCGTTTGAGTTATTTTTCGTTGTCGACATGTGGGACTGCTTGCTGAGGCTTATACGTCGAGTAATTGCTGATTGATCGCCGTCATTGTTGCGTCCTAGATGAATGAGGTCACGGGGACGCGTCGGTTTGTGTAATTGTGCGGGCCGTAACCCTTCTGTCAGGCGGAGGTTGGGCCACTGACGAGTGTTCGGACTTACTCCCGCGTGAGGTCTGAGTCTCGGAAAGGTTGTGACCCGGCAAGGTTGTGACCCGGCAAGGTTGTGACCCGGCAAGGTTGTGAACCGGCAAGGTTGTGACCCGGCAAGGTTGTGACCCGGCAAGTCTGTGTCTCAAGCGTCGGATCCTGCACAAAGGACCAATGCTAGCACGGAGAGGGGGGGTGGTGCTAGCGGAGCCCTCTCCGATGCCTAAGTCACTATAGTGGCAAAAAGGTAATTTCTAGAGAGAGAGAATTCTAGAGAGAAGTCAGAGCTCAAAATACCAAAGTTGGGCAAATGAGAGAATGTGTGAAAATGGATGGCCAAGACCTCCTATTTATAGGCTTTCTTGGGACCGGACCTGGTTTTAGAGCGGTTTGATGACGGTTCAATATCATGCGGTAACCGTCATCCATATTGGTAATGTTCGAACTTGACTTCTCTACACGCAACGGTAATCGCGGATACGGTAGTCGCGCGATACCCGTAAGGTAATCCGGACCTCGTCGAATTTGGGCAATTCGGCGAGGTCCGGATTGCCGCGCAACCCGGAGGTCCGGTCCGGACGCGCGTAAAGGCGCTTCCGGACCGTTTTGATACCGTGGGAGGTGTTTTTAAACCGAGATGTAATTTTCGACACGTTTACGAGGCCCGAAATGTAAACACGAACCCGAATTGGACATTTATCCATCACTTGCCCCCGAGTCAAGTAACGGTTTAGAACCTTTCTTGACTCTATTTTAAGGTCTGATATTTGTCCAATTTGAGTTTGACGCTAACCTTTCGGTTTTGATCGTTGGTCGGACGCAAGCATCTTGATTTTGTCCGTCGCTTGATTTTCCGGCCGAATGGCTTTATTTCCTATCATCATGGTTAGTGCAATAGGAAATGTATATGCGCGAATATGATTATTGTCGGAGACATGAGCAAACGGTAATGCGCTATGCGAACATGTATCTATCCGTATGCGTACATAAGTAATAGTCATGGCAAGATTGTAATTATGCAATGCAAGAAATAGAAATCGTACGTTTCTAAAATGACTAAGTGATTACCGAATCATGAATCATGTGATTGCAACATACGTGTATAGTAATGGATTTGATACGTGCAATGTCAAGACATGTATAGGAGTAGATATTTTAAGAGGAGAGGGTAGAGTATACCGTAGGGGTTTAGTCTTGAGTGTAGGTAAACTAATCCTTTGATCCTTATCCACAAAGCATCTCTTTGGGATTAGTAAATACACACATCCCCATTTATCCTTCCAGCACCCTAGGAGTTCACCATTCCACTCCCTTTGCAGGTAATTCATTCATTCTTTCCCGAAATTGCTCTTGTGTTCATAATTTCTTTGCCGTCGTGGAGCTTAAACACATTCCGACAGTTTCGAGTCTGATTTTTGACTTGTTTTTGGAAGTTGACACCACCATTCGACTCGGTTCGTCCCAAGGATTCCAGCGCCACCTTCGGAGCCTCCAGGAGACGCCGCACGCGCCCTCACGCGCCGCCGCGAGTGGAGCCCCTTCGTCGGAGCGTGTGGCCCACGCACCGCCTTCCCGGCTTCGCCTCGCTGCGGTCCTTACCTTCCCGGAATCGTCTCGACGAGGGGAGTCCATTGGAATACCTTTCGTCTCGTTTTGAGGTAATTTGAAAACCCAATTTTAAAAGATAGCTTCGGCTTGATATCAAGTGTCGCCGGATTGTTGTTCGTTTGAGTTATTTTTCGTTGTCGACATGTGGGACTGCTTGCTGAGGCTTATACGTCGAGTAATTGCTGATTGATCGCCGTCATTGTTGCGTCCTAGATGAATGAGGTCACGGGGACGCGTCGGTTTGTGTAATTGTGCGGGCCGTAACCCTTCTGTCAGGCGGAGGTTGGGCCACTGACGAGTGTTCGGACTTACTCCCGCGTGAGGTCTGAGTCTCGGAAAGGTTGTGACCCGGCAAGGTTGTGACCCGGCAAGGTTGTGACCCGGCAAGGTTGTGAACCGGCAAGGTTGTGACCCGGCAAGGTTGTGACCCGGCAAGTCTGTGTCTCAAGCGTCGGATCCTGCACAAAGGACCAATGCTAGCACGGAGAGGGGGGGTGGTGCTAGCGGAGCCCTCTCCGATGCCTAAGTCACTATAGTGGCAAAAAGGTAATTTCTAGAGAGAGAGAATTCTAGAGAGAAGTCAGAGCTCAAAATACCAAAGTTGGGCAAATGAGAGAATGTGTGAAAATGGGTGGCCAAGGCCTCCTATTTATAGGCTTCCTTGGGACCGGACCCGGTTTTAAAGCGGTTTGACGACGGTTCAAGAAAACAAGCGGGAACCGTCACCCATATTGGTAATGCGCGAACTTGACTTCTCTACACGTAACGGTGATCGCGGACACGGTAATCGCGGACACGGCAATCGCGCGATACCCGTGATGCAACCCGGACCTCGTCGAAATTGGGCAATTCGGCGAGGTCCGGATTGCCGTGCAATCCGGATGTCCGGTCCGGACACACGTTTACGCGTTTCCGGACCGTTTTGACCCCTTGGGAGACGCTTTTTCGAGACGAGATGTAATTTTTGACGTGTTTGCGAGGCCCGAAGCGTAAATACGAACCCGAATTGGACATTTATCCATCACTTGCCCCCGAGTCAAGTAACGGTTTAGAACCTTTCTTGACTCTATTTTAAGTTAGGATATTTGTCCAATTTGATTTTGACGCTAACCTTTCGATTTTGATCGTCGGTCGGACGTAGGAATCTTGATTTCGTCCGTCGCTTGACTTTCCGGCCGAATGGCTTTATTTCCTATTATCATGGTTAGTGCAATAGGCAATGTATATGTGCGAATATGATTATCGTCGGGGACATGAGCAAATGGTAATGCACTTATGCGAGAATGCGTCTATCAACATGTATGCATGAATAATGGACGTGGCGAGATCGTAATTACGCAATTCAAGAAAATAGAAATCGTACGTTTCTAAAATGACTAAGTGATTTCCGAATCATGAATCATGCGACCGTGACATGCGAATGATGTCAAGACATGTACAAGAGTAGATATCTTAAGAGGAGAGGATAGAGTGTACCGTAGGGGTTTAGTCTTGTGTGTAGGTAAACTAATCCTTTGATCCTTATCCACAAAGCATCTTCTTAGGGATTAGTAAATACACATATTCTCATTTATCCTTCCAACACCTTGGGAGTTCACCATTTCAATCCATTTGCAGGTAATTCACTCACCCTTTCCCGGAATTATCTTTGTGTTTAAAGTTTCTTTGCCGTCGTGGAGCTTAGATACGTTTTGACAGTTTCGAGTCTGATTTTTTGCTTGTTTTTGGAAATTGACACCACCAATCGACTCGGTTTGTCCCAACGATTCCAGCGCCACCTTCGGATCCTCCAGGGGACGTCGCACGCGCCCTCACGCGCCACTGCGAGTGGGGAATCTTCGCCGGAGCGTGAGACCCACGCGCCGTCTTCCCGGCCTCGCCTCGCTGCGGTCCTTACCTTCCCGGAATCGTCTCGACGAGAGGAATCCATTGTGATATCTTTCGTCCTGTTTTGAGGTAATTTGAAAACCTCAATTTAAAAAGTAGCTTCGGCCTGAGTTTGGGGCGTCGCCGGATTGTCGTTCGTCTAAGTTATTTTTCGTTGTTGTCGTATAGAACTGCTTGTTGATGTTCACATGTCGAATAATTGTTGATTGATTGTCGCTATTATCGTCGTTAGTTCATAACTTAGGCGATTTTCGCTTCCGCGGGTAGTTGAGATAGAATTCCCCGTTCGGACATAGTGCCCCCGTGTCTTTGCGTAGGAGTTTTTGGTAGATATGCATAACTTTTCCTCTTGGCGGGTTTTTCGGTTGACGGGGATTGCTCAATAACTTTTGACATAGTCACTTGTCGTCTTGACGCCTTAGAGAAAAATTTCCCTTAAGCGTTGTCACGTGTGATCCCACTTTACTATACGCGTGTAACTTGGCATAGATGTCGTCGTATGGGTTTTGTCGATGAGCGTCGTAGGTATGCCTAGGGGGCGTAGCTACTCGTTGTATGCAATCCATTTTTGTTGACATGTATGTGTGTGTTCGCGAAAACACTTAGAAAATATTTCCCGTTGTTGACGTGCAACCTTGTCGACATGTATGTACGTACATGGAAACACTTAGAAAATATTTTCTCCTTGTCGACGAGCAACCTTGTCGACGAGCAACCTTGTCGACGAGCAACCTTGTCGACATGTATGTACGTACATGGAAACACTTAGGAAATATTTTCTCCTTGTCGACGAGCAACCTTGTCGACATGTATGTACGTACATGGAAACACTTAGAAAATATTTTCTCCTTGTCGACGAGCAACCTTGTCGACATGTATGTACGTACATGGAAACACTTAGAAAATATTTTCTCCTTGTCGACGAGCAACCTTGTCGACATGTATGTACGTACATGGAAACACTTAGAAAATATTTTCTCCTTGTCGATGAGCAACCTTGTCGACATGTATGTACGTACATGGAAACACTTAGAAAATATTTTCTCCTTGTCGACGAGCAACCTTGTCGACATGTATGTACGTACATGGAAACACTTAGAAAATATTTTCTCCTTGTCGACGAGCAACCTTGTCGACACGTGAAGATGATACACGCGTTAATACTGATACGCGCATTGATGTTGATTGTTTCTTTTCAGGTTGTGAGGTTGTAGCAACTTTTGCAGAGCTTTCTTCCCTTCGGTTGTATTGTTGCGATGAGTAAGTTCTTTATTCTTACTCTGAGTGTTTTTGAGCATTTTGACACTCATAATGGATAGCTTTTGGAATGGCCATATGACTTTTGTGCATTCATATTGCAGGTTTGTTTGCTGGAAAGAGTTCGTCGCTTCATGTGGCGGCTTCGCGTATTGCTTCTCGTGCCGATCCTGCTTTGGTCGCCCCTGCCCCTGTCACTCTTGCCAACTCAGGGCGTGATCTTGGCAAGGGGACTTCTACACATGTGGTCGGGAATACTCCCCCAGTGTCTGATTCTCGCGTGTCTTCTAAGCGAACTGACACAGTGGCGCGTGGACCGACTGATCCCAGGTGATAGGAATTCCTGTCCGACAACTGATGAGGAGGTTGAGGCGTATGCACAGGGTGCCTTATCCCGATTTGCTCCTGTAAGTAACTTGGTTTTTCTGCCAAGTGTGTTGCCTTTGCGATTTATATTTGACTTATCGCGTTGATATGTACAGGTTGTAGATGACATGGTAAATATGTCATCTTTTGTCATGGAGTTGGCGAGCGCAAAGCAGGCGGCTGTGGATAAGTGTGACGCTTTGCGCCAGGAGTTGTCGCGGACCAAGGAAGAGGCCCGCGTGTTGGGTTTGAAAGTTACGGCTTCTGAGAGTCGTCATGAAGCGCGGCGTACTCGCTTGTCAAAGCTTGAGTCTGAGATGATCGCTCTCGAGAAGAAGGTTACAGATGATCTTCATTCTCAAGGAGCGGAGTTGGTTATTCTCGGTAAAGAGAGTCGGGAGAAGGGAGTACAAGTGGGTTTCACTAAGTACTTGGGAACTTCGGATTTTGAAGCCGCTGTTGATGAGAAAGTAGACAACCTAATGAGCGAGCGTTCTGAGGATTATTTCACTCGTGTGAAAGATCTTGACCCTAGGTTCCCTTTTGGCGAGTTGGGGCCGTATGCGAATTACGCCCTTTCTCATATTGAGGCGCTGAGCCTTTTGGAGTGTGGTCGTCCAAACTACGAAGTGTTGGTCGATGATAGTGGAGATGTGAACGTCGTCGTCACTTCTCCCGAGTTTATGGAGGTTGCCCCTGGACTCCTGGTGGTTCTGTTATTTGAACTGCTCGTTTTGTAATGAGCATGTCGGACTCGTTTATGAGTTTGCTTGTCTCCTGGCTTCTATATTTAGAAACTTGTTGGAGTTGTTGTTTGTGACTTGTTCGCTTTGAACTTCGTCGCATGGACCTGTTTTATATACAGCAGTTTGCATGATAACTTGTTAGTAATATTTCATACCGTTATCACTTACTGTGTTTACTGAATGTGGACGACTAGTAGCGTAGACATAGTCCCCGCAGGCGTGACTGATAGCCACCTCCTGATTGATAAGTTGAAAAGTTCTCCTGATTGTTTGTATGATGCATTATGCATATTGCCTTTCTTTCCTGAATAGCTTGCCGCTATATGTGTTGCGACCTGCCAAGTATTTTTGCGTATAGCAATATATCTCAACAAGTAGTGTGTTTGAAGGGTGTTATCTTGGCTAAGCAAGATAGTAGTTTATACCGTCTCTTAGTTCCACTCTAAGGCGACGTTGTACAAGACCCGACTTGTAAATTTTACGAGTTTTAAACAGGGTGCGCACCTGCCAGCGTGTATCAACCCGCGTTGGGGAAGCATACTTCAAAACAGTTTGGTTTTTGAAGAAGCATTTTGCGAATCCTAAAAGAGGTGTTGGTAAAATATTTGAAAAAATATTTTGACATTGAATATGATACATCCAAAAATCGTGTTGTCAAAATTTTTGGAAAGGAGTTTGACACATAAAGCATTTTATAAAGTATTTGACAAGATATTTGGTAAAGATGTTTGTGATACATGATTCCTGCGTCCAGGGACCATGTAGCACTTTTGAGAGTATGAATTGTGATGCATGTTTTCTGCGTCCAGGAATCACACATCACGGCTTTGAAAGTCTGTGGTACGGAATTGTCGTCTAGTAAGAGGACTTCCGTTATAAAGAGTGAACCCTAAACAGGATATACACACTTAGAGTGAACCCTAAACAGGGTATACACATTTAGAGTGAATCCTAAACAGGATATACACACTTAGAGTGAACCCTAAACAGGGTATACACATTTAGAGTGAATCCTAAACAGGATATACACATTTAGAGTGAACCCTAAACAGGGTATACACATTTAGAGTGAATCCTAAACAGGGTATACACACTTAGAGTGAACCCTAAACAGGGTATACACATTTAGAGTGAATCCTAAACAGGATATACAAACTTAGAGTGAACCCAAAACAGGGTATACACATTTAGAGTGAACCCTAAACAGGGTATACACATTTAGAGTGAATCCTAAACAGGATACACACTTAGAGTGAACCCTAAACAGGGTATACACATTTAGAGTGAATCCTAAACAGGATATACACACTTAGAGTGAACCCTAAACAGGGTATACACATTTAGAGTGAATCCTAAACAGGATATACACACTTAGAGTGAACCCTAAACAGGGTATACACATTTAGAGTGAACCCTAAACAGGGTATACACACTTAGAGTGAACCCTAAACAGGGTATACACATTTAGAGTGAACCCTAAACAGGGTATACACATTTAGAGTGAATCCTAAACAGGATATACACACTTAGAGTGAGGTAGTTGTCTAAACAGAGAACTTCCGTCACTTGAGGGGTGATCAGCCTCGTATGCCCATCCTGTTCTAAATCCAGGGAATGGCTATGGACATAAGGATTTGCCTCTAACCAGAGATGTCACAGCATGTCATTAAGAGAAGTAAACATGGGGCTTATCTTTTAGAAAAGAGGATACCTCAACATGTTATCTTTATGATAGGCCTTGGCGTTATTCCAAGGTATTGTTTGTATCTGATGACCTGAAAAGTCGTTGTTTTGATAATAGGTCTTGGTGTTGATCCGAGACTCTGCTTGTAGTTGACGCCCTAAATAGTCGTCGTTTTGATAGTAGATCCGCAGGTTGTCATTGCGGTATATAAGTTGATTGTGCATATAGCTTGATAGCTTTGTGTTGTCAGCATCTTCTAGATATAGACGCCTATGTTATGAAAGGAGAGATAAACTCCTTGTTGGTGTAGGTAATTGTTGTTGTAGTTACTTTGTTTTGTTTCCAAGTAACGTACATAGAGTAGTCGTGTTCCTACGAAGATAGAACGACTTCATTAGGTTTGTGAGATTATTACAGAGATGCTGTTGCGTCCGGGACGAACGAGGTCACGAGGACGCGTCTGTGGTTGTGCGGGTGTGACCCTTCCGACGGAGGTTGTGACCCGGCAAGGTTGTGACCCGGTAAGGTTGTCACTTGGCGAGGTTGTGACCCGGTGGTTCTGTGTCTCGAGCGTCGGATCCTGCGCAAATGACCAATGCTAGCACGGAGAGGGGGGGGGGGTGGTGCTAGCGGAGCCCTCTCCGATGCCTAAGTTACTATAGTGGCAAAAGGGTAATTTCTAGAGAGAGAGAATTCTAGAGAGAAGTCAGAGCTCAAAATACCAAAGTTGGGCAAATGAGAGAGTGAGTGAAAATGGGTGGCCAAGGTCTCCTATTTATAGGCTTCCTTGAGACCGGACCCGGTTTTATAGCGGTTTGACGACGGTCCAAGAAAACAAGTGGGAACCGTTGTCCATATTGGTAATGCCTGAACTTGACTTCTCTACACGTAACGGCGATCGCGGACACGGTAATCGCGGATACGGCAATCGCGCAATACCCGTGGCGGAACCCGGACCTCGTCGAAATTGGGCAATTCGGCGAGGTCCGGATTGCCGTGCGATCCGGAGGTCCGGATTGCTTGCAACCCGGACGTCCGGATTGCACCGCAATCCGGATGTCCGGTCCGGTCACGCGTAAATGCGTTTCCGGACCGTTTTGACCCTTGGGAGACGTTTTTTGAGACGAGATGTAATTTTTGACGTGTTTGCGAGGCCCGAAGCGTAAATACGAACCCGAATTGGACATTTATCCATCACTTGCCCCCGAGTCAAGTAACGGTTTAGAACCTTTCTTGACTCTATTTTAAGTTAGGATATTTGTCCAATTTGAGTCTGACGCTAACCTTTCGATTTTGATCGTTGGTCGGGTGTAGGTATCTTGATTCCGTCCGTCGCTTGACTTTCCGGCCGAACGACTTTATTTCCTGTCACTATGGTTAGTGTGATGGGAAATATATATGTGACGTGCAAGCATGGTTATTGTCGGAGACACGAGCAATTGGAAATGCATTTATGCGAGCATGCGTCTATCGACATGTATGCATGAATAAAGGACGTGGCAAGATCGTAATTACGTAGTACAAGAAAATAGAAATCGTATGTTTCTAAAATGACTAAGTGATTACCGAATCTTGGATCATGCGATTACAACATACGCACATAATGATTGGCTTGACACGTGCGATGATGCTGATGCGCGCGTTGATGTTAATGGTTGAGCGTCAGGTATAGACTGTTGGTTATTTCCTGCAAGTATGCTAAAACACTTAGAAAATATTAAACGATATCTAATGTTTGTTACCATAGATGTCGCCGTATGAGCTTTGACGATGGGCGTCGTCGGTAGGCTTAGGGGCATAGCTACTCGTTGTATGCATTTCATCTTTGTTGACGTGCATGTGCGTACGTTAAAATACTTAGAAAATATTCTCCCCTCGTCGACATGTATGTACGTACATGGAAACACTTAGGAAATATTTTCTCTTCGTTGACATGCCCCCTTGTCGACATGTATGTACGGACATGGAAACACTTAGAAAATATTTTCTCTTCGTTGACATGCCCCCTTGTCGACATGTATGTACGTACATGGAAATACTTAGAAAATATTTTCTCCTCGTCGACATGCAACCTTGTCGACATGTATGTACGTACATGGAAATACTTAGAAAATATTTTCTCCTCGTCGACATGCAACCTTGTCGACATGTATGTACGTACATGGAAATACTTAGAAAATATTTTCTCCTCGTCGACATGCAACCCTGTCGACATGTATGTACGTACATGGAAATACTTAGAAAATATTTTCTCCTCGTCGACATGCAACCCTGTCGACATGTATGTACGTACATGGAAATACTTAGAAAATATTTTCTCCTCGTCGACATGCAACCCTGTCGACATGTATGTACGTACATGGAAATACTTAGAAAATATTTTCTCCTCGTCGACATGCAACCTTGTCGACATGTATGTACGTACATGGAAATACTTAGAAAATATTTTCTCCTCGTCGACATGCAACCCTGTCGACATGTATGTACGTACATGGAAATACTTAGAAAATATTTTCTCCTCGTCGACATGCAACCCTGTCGACATGTATGTACGTACATGGAAATACTTAGAAAATATTTTCTCCTCGTCGACATGCAACCCTGTCGACATGTATGTACGTACATGGAAATACTTAGAAAATATTTTCTCCTCGTCGACATGCAACCTTGTCGACATGTATGTTGAAGAGGTTGCCCCCCTTGTGCGATGTTTGTTACTTGCTGCATGGAGACTTAATAAGTCTTGTAAGTTTGTGGTTGTTTTCACACGGAGAGTCTGTCGCATAAGTGCTTGAATAAGTATTGGTGTGCGCTTGCGCACTGACTGTATTGTTGATAGCACTTTCCAAGATATTAGATCTTGTTGATTTTCCCCGTTATTGCCAGCTGCAGTTTCTGTTCTTGGCATAATTCTCGAAAGATCCGACGCAGGGGCGTGTTCCTCGAGCGATTCTTGGTTCTTTGTGCTGAGCATGACCGTGCTAACTCTTTCTTCTTTCTTGTGATAAGAGAAATAGAGTTAAGGGTTGTGTAGTGGCGTCTTCTGCCCCCCGGTCGAGGGACCGGCCCAAGGAGGAGCGTTACTCCTACTGAGGTAAGTGTTTGTTGATAATTCTTTGTTCATGCTTTTGCTTGCATGACATTTCGTCACCTGGACATTGTTAAGTACTGTGATTGCCCCTCTTGGCTAGGCTCCAAGGCATGGCATGTGTAGAGCATAGGATGTTGCGACCTGCGCATTATAGATTTTGCATGGAGAAAACGGCGGCCACTTCTGCTTGTCCCGCCGAGTCTTGTTAGAGATGATGGCATTTTTCAATCTGTGCCGTCTTTTGGATATGTTGAACTCATTTCTGAGTCTGTTTGCCCCCCGGCTTCTATGTTTGAAGACTTTTTGTAGTTCTTCCTCACTTGTTGCTTCCGACTTGTTCTCTTTGAACTACGTCGTTTGAACTGTGTTTATTGAATGCTGATGACTAGTAACGTAGACATAGTCCCTGCAGTCGTGACTGATAGCCACTTCCTGATTAATAAGTTGAGATGTTCTCCTGATTGCCTGCCTGATGCATTATGCATATTGTCCTTCTTTCCTGACAGCGTGTATCAACCCGCGTTGGGGAAGCATACATAAAAACATCATTTGAGAGATGTTATCTTGACAAAGCAAGATATTAGTTTATACCGTCTCTTAGTTTCACTCTAAGGCGACGTTGTACAAGACTCGACTTGTAAGTTTTATGAGTTTTATACAGGGTACGCACCTGACAGCGTGTATCAACCCGCGTTGGGGAAGCATACATAAAAACATTTAAGTTTTTGAAGAAGCATTTTGTGAAACTTAAAAGGCTTGTTGATAAAATATTTGAGAAAATATTTTGGCATTGAATGTGATACATCCAAAAAACCATGTTGATGAAACATTTGATACATAAAATTTTTGATAAAATTTTTGGCAAAATTTTTGGTAAAATGTTTGAAAAAATATTTGTGATACATGATTCCTGCGTCCAGGGACCATGTAACACTTTTTTGAGAATATGAATTGTGATGCATGCTTTCTGCGTCCAGGAACCATGCAACACGGTTTGAAAACCTGTAGTACGGAATTGTCGTCTTTGCCAGAGGACTTTTGCCGTATAAATCGAATTCTGGCCAGGAATTCGTAGTGTCGTCTAGATAGAGGACACTGAAGAATGAACCCTTAATTGGAGTCCGGAGTGCCGTCTAAACAGAGGACACCCATTTCAAAGAATGAACCCTTATTCGGTGTCCGGAGTGCCGTCTAAACAGAGGACACCCATTTCAAAGAATGAACCCTTATTCGGTGTCCGGAGTGCCGTCTAAACAGAGGACACCCATTTCAAAGAATGAACCCTTGGTCGGTGTCCGGAGTGCCGTCTAAACAGAGGACACCCATTTCAAAGAATGAACCCTTACTCGGTGTCCGGAGTGCCGTCTAAACAGAGGACGCCCATAGCTTAAAGGGTGATCAGCCCAGTATGCCCATCCTGTTCTGGATCCATGGAATGGCTTATGAACATGAGGATTTGCCCCTTAACATGCTATTTTTATAGTAGGCCTTGGCGTTATTCCAAGGTATTGCTTGTATCTGTCGTCCTGAACAGTCGTCGTTTTAATAATAGGTCTTGGTGTTAATCCGAGACATTGCTTGTAGTTGACGCCCTGAATAGTCGTCGTTTTGATGATAGATCCGCAGGTTGTCATTGCGGTATATAAGTTGATTGTGCACATAGCTTGATAGCTTTGTGTTGTCAGCATCCTCTAGAGATAGACGCCTATATTATGAATGGAGAAATAAACTCCTTGTTGGTGTAGATGACAAATGTGTTGGTGTTGTGTACCATAAATCCCTTCTTGCATACAATGCTTAGCTTGTATTGTTGAAGTAGATTTTTGTGCATAGGTTACTACTTGGCATAATTCCTGAGTAGTAATCGTAGTGTAACATGTACCTACGAGTAGGGTTGCTTTTGTTAGATAGTCGCAATTTTTATAAATTTGCAAAAGTATGAAGTCATGAAATTTCTTTTTATGTCATGCATATAATAAATGAAGTAAAGGAATTTGATATGAGGATTTCTTGTTTGTGTAGGGAACTTCCCTGTTTTTGATTCCATGATGACGCCTTGATGTAGTCGTCAATATGAGTAGATTGTTGTTGATAAGCGTTGTCACAACGCGTAATAGATTTTGCTTGCACATGACATAGTTTCTTGGATTATTGAAGTAGATAATATGCGCGTAGTTTTGTTGCTTCGCGTTTAATCCAAAAGACAGCGTGCAAGAGATAAGTATGTACCTACAAACGTAGATTGACTTTATTAGATACTTGCGTGTATTTACATTGATTATACTAGAAGTAGTAGGAATGCGCAAAGTAATCTAGAAGAGAGTTGTTTCTCCCGTTTCGTTATGGCTGGTTTGATGATGATGTCGTGTAGTTGGTTGCACCAAATCGCCTTAGTGCACCTAGCCTGACGCATTCTTTGATTTCCCAATTTAATGGTGGACACATGTTTGTGTTGTGCCCCCAAGTTTTATGGTACTTGCACCATTCTCTGATGTCGCTGCCCAAGAAAGCTGTCTCCGAGGCAAGCGGACTTGGGAGCTTGTTTTCCAGCAGGTTGACGTAAATGTCTTCGGCCACCGTGTTTAGCGGTGTGAAGATGTTGTTGATACCAAAGCTTGTGTCTTCCTGGTTGTTCGTTTCTGCTCGAACACCTTTGTCCCAACTGAGGGGTGTGTCCCTCCTCAGTTCTTGCTCGCAAAAGATTGCTGTCTCAAGCTTTTCTTTTAGATCCGCCATGGTCTTTGTTGTTTGCCATCCATGAGTTCGTCCAAAGAAAAGGAAAGATCTGGCGTTCATATTTGCATAGAACACGCTTATCACTTCTTCTCTTGTTGCTTTCGCGTTTGAGGCGTTGGAGGCGAACTTGATGAAGTATTCCGATATTGGCTCGTCTTCCCCCTGCTGAACGAGCCAAATCTGTTGCCATGGTGATAACCGGATACTTTCTTGCGGTTTCCAGATTGTAATGGCTTGTTCCATTGGTTGCTTCTTTCTTTCATCAACCACTTTCTGCCTCTTGAAGGAATTTACCATGGCCACATGGTATTGGTGCTTTGCTCTCAAGGCATTGGCGTAACAACGCCTTGCTGTTATCTGATCACCCAGCACTTCTCCAATCCCATGCTCTGTCGGGAACTTCATCTTTTGGTGGACGGTGGAGGGCACGATCACATAAGGATTGATCGTTGTTCGTCCCAAGATTCCGTTGTAGGCTCCAAGGGATTCTACAACTACAAAAGTGACGTTGATATGCAATGCTTTCCATCCCTGGCCAAGGATGACCGGAAGTGTGATTGTGCCCAAGGGTTGTGTAGCTGCTCCTGCGAAGCTCACCAATGAGAAGGTTCCTGGGGACAAGTCCCTGACAGATTTTCCTAGTTGCTCCAGGACTCTGATGTGTAGAATGTCAGCAGAACTTCCACCATCCACAAGAATTCTTTTCACATCGTACCCGTCAATGTCCATGGTAATGACTAAAGCATCATCGTGGGGATAAACGATATGCTTCAAGTCTTCCCTGGAGAATTGGATGACTGCGTCTTCTTGCTCGGGTTGCTTGCGCTTTCCGTATTTTGGCAGTGTTGCTGCTTGGGATGCATAAATGTCCCGAGCATTGGATATGTGTCCTCCGGCGGCAGGCCCTCCATGTATGACATTGATTACCCCTCGCTTGGCTGGCGGAGGGTTGTCATGGACTTTCTCTTTTCCCTTGTTCGTTCTTTTTGACGACTCTGGCTGAGTCTTTCTTGAGGGGCTGTTGCCTTGGTCCACAAATTGCTTTAACTCGCCCTTGAGGATGAAGTTGTTGATTCGGAAGCGTAGACTGATGCAGCTATCGGTCTCGTGGCCGAAAACTTCGTGGTTTTCACACCACTTGTCTTTGTCGCTTCCCATTTGGCCTTTCCTAAAGTTGTTTGGTTCCTTCCACATATTTGCGTTTTTCATTTCTCTCAAAATCACCGACAGCGGGGCGTTCAGAGGGATGCAGTCGGCGAGATTTACTTCACTTAGGCTTCTGAAAATCCCCTTGGAAAGGTCTTTTTGGCTGAGGCTGCCAATGTTTTCCTTGTTGGCTGCCTGGGTGTGGCTTTGGATTGTCCTTTGCCTTAGCTGCAGCAATTTTTGCCTTGTTCTGGCTTCTGAATCTCTCAAGGTCTATATACTCCTTGACTCTCGCGGCCAATTCTTCCATTGATTCTGCTGGGCGCTTTGCCATTTTCTCCGCTAAGGCATTGCCTCTTCGGCCGAGGTTTCGGATAAAAGCCCGAACAATTTCTCCTTCGGTCAGGTTTCCCTGAATGTCAGAAATGTTCTGGTTGAAGCGGACGTAATAGTCGGCAAGGGACTCTTCGTTCTGCTGTTGGACGTCGTCCAGAGCGTTTGCCCCTTTTAACAGTGTGCGCTCACCCATGTATCGCCGGATGAATTTGGCTTTTAGATCCGCCCATGAAGTAATGCTCCCGCAAGGCAGTGAGAAGAACCAGTGTGCTGCGGTCCCGGCAAGAGTTTGTGAAAACGTCATTGCGAAGTGATGCGGGTTCTTTGTTCTGCCTAGCAGAGAGGCCTCGTGTTTTTGCACGTGTTCAATTGGGTCTCCTTTTCCCCGGTAGGGGTCTCCTCCAATTCGGTATAGTGCGTCTGGGACGCGACTGTTCACCAAGTGCTCAGCGAACGGATGTGACGCCCTTTCTTCAAGAGCGTGCATACCCTTCATTTTTGCCTCCCTCATTTTCTTCTCCACCAGCTCTTCTAACGTCTCGGCGGTAAATCCCTTTACTGGTTCGGCATAACCTGTTGAAGGTTTTTGCTGATCATTGTTGCGGTAGATGTCAGATTGATCCCTGCTTGTGGCCTGATAAGGATCGTCTCTCGTTGGTTGCTGTGGGTGGTAGAATGGGGGCTGCCTTTCGTTCCTCCACTGTTGAGCTCCTTGGAAAGGAGTGTATGACCGTGCAGGTTCATATCTTGCATGTTGGTGTCCGCCCTGGAAAGGGTTGCCATAGTGAGTAGTGTCTTGCGACATCTCTCTTGCTGGCGCAGCATACTGTTGGTTGGTCGGATGTGGCTGAGCTCCGTATCCTTGGTTTTTGAGAGACTCGCGGAGTGCGAGTAACTCTTCCAGCGCAGCCATCATTGCTGGAGTGATGGTGGGCATCGGGTTTGCCCCCGCTCTTTGCTCGCCCTGAGGTATTTCTGTCTGAGATGCTTCTCCATGTGCTTCTGGCTCGAAACCAGGCGGATGCGCGTGGTGTTTGTCTCTTGGCTCTCTGTGCTGTGTGTTGGGCACATTGTCGGTTGGTATGGATGAAGCTACGGAAGTAGCTCTTGGGATGTGGGAGGGTCCCGACTGGCTCCCAGCTGGAGCTTGGCATCCTGCTCTTTTGTTCGCCGGTGACTTCCTGGGGCGCCCGGGCCTTTTCCTTGGGTTTTTGACCTCCTCGGGAGGGTTGTGATCACTTGCCATTGTTTCTGTGGTACTGTAGCTTTTTGTTCGAATCGTGCAGACGGCGCCAATGTTGCGTCCGGGACGAACGAGGTCACGAGGACGCGTCTGTGGTTGTGCGGGTGTGACCCTTCCGACGGAGGTTGTGACCCGGCAAGGTTGTGACCCGGCAAGGTTGTGACCCGGCGAGGTTGTGACCCGGCAAGGTTGTGACCCGGTAAGGTTGTGACTTGGCGAGGTTGTGACCCGGTGGTTCTGTGTCTCGAGCGTCGGATCCTGCGCAAAGGACCAATGCTAGCACGGAGAGGGGGGGGTGGTGCTAGCGGAGCCCTCTCCGATGCCTAAGTTACTATAGTGACAAAAGGGTAATTTCTAGAGAGAGAGAATTCTAGAGAGAAGTCAGAGCTCAAAATACCAAAGTTGGGCAAATGAGAGAGTGAGTGAAAATGGGTGGCCAAGGTCTCTTATTTATAGGCTTCCTTGAGACCGGACCCGGTTTTATAGTGGTTTGACGACGGTCCAAGAAAACAAGTGGGAACCGTTGTCCATATTGGTAATGCCTGAACTTGACTTCTCTACACGTAACGGCGATCGCGGACACGGTAATCGCGGATACGGCAATCGCGCAATACCCGTGGCGGAACCCGGACCTCGTCGAAATTGGGCAATTCGGCGAGGTCCGGATTGCCGTGCGATCCGGACCTCCGGATTGCACCGCAATCCGGATGTCCGGTCCGGTCACGCGTAAATGCGTTTCCGGACCGTTTTGACCCTTGGGAGACGTTTTTTGAGACGAGATGTAATTTTTGACGTGTTTGCGAGGCCCGAAGCGTAAATACGAACCCGAATTGGACATTTATCCATCAGATGCCACTTTATATAAGGGAGTGGTCTTTTAAACTAGCAAATGCATTATGGAAATGAGAGCAAAAGGGCTTGATACAACAGCTCCTTTTGTGATAGAAGATTATCCTTTTATCCGTGGAATTTCTTCAAGTGTCCTCCACTAAATGTATTTGTAGAGATATTTCCATCTGCATCTTCAAGGCGATATGCGTTGATATACGGGATGGATACGACCTTGTAAGGGCCTTCCCATTTTGGAGACATCTTGTTGATTTGATCGAGGTGTGAAAATTCGTTCCTTCTCCACACCATTTCTCCGACGTGGAATTGTCTTTCTTTCACCTTCCTGTTGTAATACCTTGCGGTTATCAAACGCATACGTGCCTGATTGTGTTCGGAGTTCCGCCTTTTTTCTTCATCCAAGTCTAAGTCTAGACGCATGTCTACTTCGTTGGCTTGAGCATTGAAGTGAGTTGTGCGGTAGGATGAGACAGCAATTTCGATGGGGGTGACTGCTTCCGTTCCGTACACCAGGCTGAAAGGTGTTTCCCCCGTTGACTCCTTTGGAGTTGTTCGAAGTGCCCATAGAACACTGCTAAGCTCTTCTGCCCATCCCCATTTTAATGCGTGCACTCTTTTCTTGAGACCGTCTAGGACGGTCTTGTTGGCGGCTTCGACTTGTCCGTTGGTTTGCGCATGGCGGACTGAGGCGAAACGGTGGTTAATGTTGAGTCTTTCACAAAATGTTTGGAGTCTTGAGCTCTTGAATTGTGGTCCGTTGTCGCTGATTAGGACCTTCGGAACTCCATATCGCGCAATGATGTGATTTCGGATGAAATCCATTATCTGTGCGTCGGTTGTTTGTGCCAATGCCTTTGCTTCGATCCACTTTGAAAAGTAATCGATTGCGACGACAATATACTTGGTTTGGCCTTTTGACTTTGGAAGTGGACCTACTAGATCGATTCCCCATTGTGCGAATGGCCATGAGCTTGCAATTGGGCTTAGCTCAGCGGCTGGTGCCGTGATACTTCTTGAATAAAGTTGGCATGATTCGCATTCTGTGACCAAGTGCGTAGCTTGGTTCTTCATGGTTGGCCAATAGTAACCCAAGCTCAGAGTTTTGCATATTAGAGATCTCGCCCCTTCATGGCAGGCTGCTTGGCCTTTATGCAAATCTTCTAACACTTTTTGGCCTTCCCGGAAGGTGATGCACCTTAGGTATGGGGTTGAAAATCCTTTCTTGTAAAGCTCATCATCTATCAACGCATAATTGACAGCTTTTCTCTGGACTTTTTGGGCTTGAACCTTGTCCTCGGGGAGCTTGTGGTCTTTGAGGTATGCCAATATTGGAGTCCTCCAATCTGGTTCTGGATCAATGCACAAGACTTCGAATTTGTCAATTACTGACAAGATTCTGTTTTCCACGAAATGTGTTTCTTTGCCTTGTTCATTGCCTTGTGCGAATTTGCTCAAGGCGTCAGCTTCTTGATTTTCTTCTCTAGGTACTGCGTTAATGTCGAAGGTATCGAAGCTTGTGATGAGGTCTTTTGCTTGCCCCAAATATTTTTGCATATTTTCTGACTTTGCCGCGTATTCGCCTTTAACTTGGTTGACGACTAATTGTGAATCGCACTTCACTCGTAGATGTTTGACTCCGACACCCTTTGCAATTCTTAAGCCAGTTATCAATGCTTCGTATTCCGCCTCGTTGTTTGTTGCTCTAAATGTTAAGTTTAGAGCGTACTTCAACGGATTAGATCCATCGGGAGGTATTAGGAGGAATCCGGCACCTGATCCTCCTATGTTTGAAGATCCGTCGGTATACATTTGCCATACTTCGGGATGTTCTTCAATTTGTTGGGGTCCAACTTGGGGGTCTGTGTCGGGTGTTATCCCGGTGAATTCTGCAATGAAATCTGCCAATGCTTGCCCCTTGATCGCCGTTCGAGGGGCAAAGTGAATGCGGAATTCACTTAGTTCTACTGACCACTTTGTTAGCTTTCCTGACATGTTTGGCTTTGACAGGATGTGCTTCAAGGGTTGGTCTGTTAAGACTGTTACTTCATGTGCGTGGAAGTATGGCCTCAATTTTCTTGCTGCTATTATAAGCGCGTACAGATATTTTTCGATTGGCATGTAGTTTATCTCGTACTTTGCAAGTATCTTGCTCACGTAGTAGACTGGGAGCTGGGTAGTTCCCTTCTGTTTGACCAGGACTGAGCTGACGGCCGTGTTGCTCACGGAGATGTACAGGAAGAGGGGCTCTCCTGGTATTGGTTTTGCCAATGCTGGCAATGTGCGCAGGTGTTGTTTTAATTGCTGGAAGGCCTCTTCACATGCTGGTGTCCATTCAAACTTCTTGTTTGCACGCAAGACTTCAAAGAATGGGAGTGCTTTGTCGCCTATCCTGGCAAGGAACCGGTTTAAGGCAGCCAGGCGACCATTTAGTTCCTGGACTTCCTTGTGTCTCCTTGGGGAAACCATCTCCTCAATTGCCTTCACTTTCTCTGGGTTAGCTTCTATCCCCCTCTGGCTCACCATGAATCCAAGGATTTTTCCTGATTGTACGCCGAAGGCGCATTTTGTTGGATTTAGGCGGACTTGATATTCGCGCATTCTTTTGAAGATTGCTCGTAAGTCGTCAACGTGGTTGAGCCTTTTGGTTGATTTCACGACCATGTCGTCCACGTATGCCTCCATTTTGGTTCCGATTAGGTCGCCAAAGATGGTATTGACCATTCGCTGGTATGTTGCTCCTGCATTGATTAGGCCGAATGGCATCACCGTGTAGTTGTATATTTCGCTATCTGCGTAGAATGCAGTGTGCGGTGCATCATCTTTGAACATCAGGATTTGATTGTATCCTGAGTACGCGTCCATTACAGACATTAATTCATGGCCGGCGGTGGCATCGACTAGCTGATCGATTCTTGGAAGAGGATATGAATCCTTGGGGCACGCATTGTTGAGATCTCTGTAATCAATGCATATTCTCAACTTACCATTTGATTTAGGAACCAACACCGGGTTTGCTACCCATGTTTGGTATCTTGATTCTTCGATGAACCCTGCGTCGAGCAGTTTTCCCACCTCTTCTCTGATTGCCAGTTTCTTGTTGCCCCCGAGGGGGCGGAGTTTCTGGGCTATTGCTCGAGTTCCTGGCTTGATATTGAGCTTATGGGAAATGACATCTGCGCTTATCCCGGACATATCGCTTGGTGACCAAGCGAATAACTCTTTGTACTCTTTGAGGAGTGCTGTGATTTCTATCACTTCATCTTCTGACAATGATGCCCCAATTTGGACCATCCTGTCTGGATCTTCGATCTTTACTTGTTTTAACTCTTCTACTGGGGCAGGTCGGGCACGTCCTTCTCTTGGATCATCATCAATGATGGCCATGTCATCTGGCTTGATGTTATTTTGGATTGCCACGTTGTAACAGTTTCTTGACAACAGTTGATCCCCTTTTACTTCACCAATTCCGGCTATAGTTGGGAATTTGATCTTCTGGTGTGCCGTTGATGGCACCATTCCCCATGCATTCATGGTTGCGTATCCTAAGATACCGTTGTATGCGTCGAGCTTTTGTACTACCATAAATGGTATTGTGATTTGGAGACGTGAGCTGCCCTCCCCCAGTACAATTGGCAGTGTTATGGACCCCAATGGGTAACTTGCATCTTCCATGAATCCCACTAAGGGTGAGTTCATTTTGCTGACGTCTTTCTTTCTCCCCAATGCTAGGATGACATCTTTCGTGATGATGTTGGGTGAACTCCCTCCATCCACCAAGATGCGCTTGATGTCCATGCCATCGATTGTCATGGTTATGACCAACGCGTCATTATGTGGAAATGTTATGTGCGACTTGTCTTCCGAAGAAAAGCCGATGGCATCTTCTAGGATGACGTTTCCTTGCTGACTGCCCGTAGGCTCATGGATCATTAGGGATGCGTATATTTCTCTCCCGTATGATGTTTCGCCTCCTGCCCCGAAGCCTCCATGTATCACGTGGATGCCTGGAAATTTCGGACCGTGCTGTGCGGAAGGCACACTGCTTGTTGGCACGTTTGACGTTATGGATCTCTTATGACGTCTGAAGCGCTTCCTGATTTTTGATGGATTGGCCTCAGTGAGAGCGTTGTGATCACTCGTCATGATTTTGCGGTATGGTAGCTTTTTGTTCGAATCGCGTAGACGGCGCCAATGTTGCGTCCTGGATGAATGAGGTCACGGGGACGCGTCGGTTTGTGTAATTGTGCGGGCCGTAACCCTTCTGTCAGGCGGAGGTTGGGCCACTGACGAGTGTTCGGACTTACTCCCGCGTGAGGTCTGAGTCTCGGAAAGGTTGTGACCCGGCAAGGTTGTGACCCGGCAAGGTTGTGACCCGGCAAGGTTGTGACCCGGCAAGGTTGTGACCCGGCAAGTCTGTGTCTCAAGCGTCGGATCCTGCACAAAGGACCAATGCTAGCACGGAGAGGGGGGGGGTGGTGCTAGCGGAGCCCTCTCCGATGCCTAAGTCACTATAGTGGCAAAAAGGTAATTTCTAGAGAGAGAGAATTCTAGAGAGAAGTCAGAGCTCAAAATACCAAAGTTGGGCAAATGAGAGAATGTGTGAAAATGGGTGGCCAAGGCCTCCTATTTATAGGCTTCCTTGGGACCGGACCCGGTTTTAAAGCGGTTTGACGACGGTTCAAGAAAACAAGCGGGAACCGTCACCCATATTGGTAATGCGCGAACTTGACTTCTCTACACGTAACGGTGATCGCGGACACGGTAATCGCGGACACGGCAATCGCGCGATACCCGTGATGCAACCCGGACCTCGTCGAAATTGGGCAATTCGGCGAGGTCCGGATTGCTGCAGTCCGGACCTCCGGATTGCTGCAATCCGGATGTCCGGTCCGGACGCACGTTTACGCGTTTCCGGACCGTTTTGACCCCTTGGGAGACGCTTTTTCGAGACGAGATGTAATTTTTGACGTGTTTGCGAGGCCCGAAGCGTAAATACGAACCCGAATTGGACATTTATCCATCAGTCATTATCGTCGTTTGTTCATAATTTAGGCGATTTTCCATTTCCGTGGGTATTTGGTGTAGAATTCCCCGTATATTCGTGTAGAAGCTTTTTTGGTCGATATGCACGATTTTCCTTCTTGGCGAGTTTTTGGTTGACGGGGGTTGCCCATAAACTTTAGGCATAGTCACTTGTCGTCTTGATGCCTTAGAGAAAAATTTTCCTTAAGCGTTGCCGCGTTCGATTCTTACGGTTTGTCGCGTTAATCCCCCGTTTGCATGATAGCCCCTTAGGATGTTAGTTCCTTCCACGGTACGTACCAACTTTACTATGTGCGTGTAACTTGGTCACGTGCGTTGACTTTTTGATACGCGCGTTGACTTTTGATACGTGCGTTGACTTTTGATACGTGCGTTGACTTTTGATACGTGCGTTGACCTTGATACGCGCATTGATGTTGATACGCGCGTTAACTTTGATACGCGCATTGATGTTGATACGCGCGTTAACTTTGATACGCGCATTGATGTTGATACGCGCGTTAACTTTGATACGCGCATTGATGTTGATACGCGCGTTAACCTTGATACGCGCATTGATGTTGATACGCGCGTTAACCTTGATACGCGCATTGATGTTGATATGCGCGTTAACCTTGATACGCGCATTGATGTTGATTGCTTCTTGCAGGTTGTGGGATTGTAGCAACTTCTTGCGGAGCTTCCTTCCCTTTGATCGCGTTGATACAATGAGTAAGTCCGCCACTCCTCTATCGCAGACTCCCTTTAATTCCGATATAGAGGATGACTTGGGCGTAGGCCCGGCTTTGCCGGCAGATAGTGTTTTAGACACCGATGAGGGTGTAGCTGTTGGGGTATCTCTTGCTGGAGAGACTGAGGCGTTGGTTAAGTATTATACCAACCGCCTGGATAGATCCCTGTTCACCTTGTATGCGAGTGCTTCCGGACTCGATGCTTGTACCGAGGCTTTTTACCCCTTTGAGGTGCTTCCTGATAGCAGTCTAGGAGATGCTACTCCTCCGCCCGTAGATTTATCTGTCGTGTATACATCACACGTTAGAGAGGGTTTGCGATTTCCCTACTGTTCCGACTTGGTTGATCTTTGTAGCGGTTATGGGATTTCCCCCTTAGACCTCACGCCCAACAGGATTCGAGTATGGACTTGTTTCAGAGTGTTGTTTCACAAGCAGTCCTGGTGTTATTCTCGCACTCTCTTTCGCTGCTTCTATCAGCTTAAGAGTTCAGACTCGGCGGGCTTGTGCGGTGTGAAAGTTCGTTGGCCAAACTTGCAGGGCGATGGTTTCGAGGAACTTGGTCTTGGGGAAGCCAAGTGGGATCCTAGTTACCGATTAGTCGCTACCGCGGATCGGTCTGCCGATCATTGGAGGCATCATTATTTTTTCGTTCATGATGCGGGGACGACTTGGGATGTCGAGTATATTCAGAAGTTTGATCCCGCGCCTGCTTTTCGGGAGCTCTCTACGTCGGATAAAGAAGTGATAAAACAGATATATCGCTGTCAGCAATCGCGCGACTTTACTTGCTCATTGCGTGCATCTGATCAGGAATTGATCGATGCTGGGATCCATGTGCTCCCTTCTGCAGCTTCGGTATGTTGATCATTTTTATAACTTTCTACCGTGTTGCACTGTAGGTTGGTTTGACGGAAAAAGCTCGTCTTTGCAGACGGCGGCCGCTCGTAAGATTGCTTCAAGCGGGAGGATCGTTCCCCCACTTGCTTCCGGAGCATCAGCGGCTTCTGGACGCGGCAAAGGTAGATAGCTTTTGAAAGAGCAATCTTTTATTTTCTTGATTGGGTTGTAACTTTGCATGTTACTTGCAGGTCGTACGGCGCTTGTTACTGACCGCATTGTTGCTGCTCCTGACTCCTCCAAACGGTCCACCGCTGGGGCGCGTTCTTCGAGCAGTTCAAAGCGTCCGAAGACTACTGTGACCGTTCCTACTCCTTCCTGCCATAAAGGGAAGGAAGTTGGTGGTAGCGAGGATGCGTTGTCTGCCCCCCGCTCGAAGGAGCGGTCCGAGGTGGAACGTTCTCTTCTTTCTGGTACAAGCTGGACACTTGATTCTGTGCCTTTATACGCTTTATATTTGGCTTTTGCATAACGCTGCTTGGTTTACATGTAGCGATCCCACCACTTGGACGTGCGGATTTGCTTCGTCCTTTGGATGGAGATAATTTAGATGATAAGTGGATTCCGTACGTGGCAGGAGATGTTACTTTTCCCAAGAACTCCCAGCTGAGCATGCCTGAAGTTGGCGTGCGTGTTCTTCATCGATCTATTCCTCCTGGTGATCGAGTTGTCCGACCCTCGAGTGACGAGGAGGCACGAACGTTTGTTGAGAGATCGTTGTCTGGATTCTCTCCAGTGAGTATCTCTTTTCTTTACTTTGCTATGTTTGCTGTTCCTGAACATGTATGCTCAATGTTTCCTTGTTTTCAGGTTGTTTCCGACATGGTGCACATGGCCTCTTTCATGCTAGAGCTTGTTCAGGAGAACCGTGCCATTGCTGGCAAAGCTGCCACTTTATCCAAGGAGCTTGAGGAAGCCAAGGATGAGGTGCGCCGTCTTTCCTTGAAGAAGACGGATTTTGACGCTCGTTATGAGTCTGATCATGCCAGCCTTATTCAGCTTGAATCTGAGAACGCCGCCATTAAGAAGGCAATTTCTGATAACGCAAGCAAGCACAAGGTTGCCTGCCGGAGAGTTCGTGAGGCAGAGATGAAGGCTGGCATTGAAGAGGGACTTAGCAAGTTTCGTTCTTCTCCTGGATTTGATAGCGCAGTTACTGCTGCTGCTACAGCGAAGGCCACTCCTATGCTCAGCGAGTTTGCTGAGGACTTTATTCGTAGAGTGAGTATTCTTGCTCCTGGCTTTCCTTTTGACAAGTTAGGGCCATATGCGGAGTTTGCTGTTGGGCAAGTAGCCGAGTTTCGTCGCTTGGATAATGCAACATCTGAGTTTGCGTTTTTGTTTGGAGAAGATAGTGGCGGCACAAGTGTGCAACATTTTCCTGTTCCACCCAGCCCTGTCAGGGATGATGGACTTCTTTGATTTTTGTCATCTTTTCGATGTGTTGAACTCGTATATGAGTCCATTTGCCCCCCGGCTTCTATGTTTAGAAACTTGTTGGAGTTGTTGTTTGTGACTTGTTTGCTTTGAACTACGTCGTATGGACCTGTTTTATACACAGCAGTTTGCATGATAACTTGTTAGTAATATTTCATACCGTTATCACTTACTGTGTTTACTGAACGTGGATGACTAGTAGCGTAGACATAGTCCCTGCAGGCGTGACTGATAGCCACTTCCTGATTGATAAGTTGAGGAGTTCTCCTGATTGTTTGCATGATGCATTATGCATATTGCCCTTCTTTCCTGAATAGCTTGCCGCTATATGTGTTGCAACCTGCCAAGTATTTTTCCGTGTAGCAATATTTCTCAACAAGTAGTGTGTTTGAAAGGTGTTATCTTGGCTAAGCAAGATAGTATTTTATACCGTCTCTTAGTTCCACTCTAAGGCGACGTTGTACAAGACCCGACTTGTAAATTTTATGAGTTTTAAACAGGGTGCACACCTGCCAGCGTGTATCAACCCGCGTTGGGGAAGCATACGTAAAAGTATTATTTGAGAGGTGTAATCTTGGCTAAGCAAGATACTAGTTTATACCGTCTCTTAGTTCCACTCTAAGGCGACATTGTACAAGACTCGACTTGTAAATTTTATGAGTTTTAAACAGGGTGCGCACCTGTCAGCGTGTATCAACCCGCGTTGGGGAAGCATACGTAAAAACAGTTTAGTTTTTGAAGAAGCATTTTGTGAATCCTAAAAAAGGTTGTTGGTAAAATATTTGAAAAAATATTTTGACATTGAATGTGATACATCCAAAAAACCGTGTTGATAAAATTTTTGGGAAGGAGTTTGATACATAAAATATTTGATAAAATATTTGGCAAAATTTTGGTAAAATGTTTGAAAAAATATTTGTGATACATGATTCCTGCGTCCAGGGACCATGTAACACTTTTTGAGAATACGAATTGTGGTGCATGCTTTCTGCGTCCAGGAACCATGCAACACGGTTTTAAAATCTGTAGTACGGAATTGTCATCTTAATCAGAGGACTTTTGCCGTATAAAATGAACCCTGATGGCATTCGTAATATGGGAGTGTCGTCTAACCAGAGGACATTCGTTATGAAGAGTGAACCCTAAACAGGATATACACACTTAGAGTGAACCCTAAACAGGATATACACACTTAGAGTGGGGTCGTTGTCTAAACAGAGAACTTCCGTCATGAAGAGTGAACCCTAAACAGGATACACACACTTAGAGTGAACCCTAAACAGGATATACACACTTAGAGTGGGGTCGTTGTCTAAACAGAGAACTTCCGTCATGAAGAGTGAACCCTAAACAGGATATACACACTTAGAGTGAACCCTAAACAGGATATACACACTTAGAGTGGGGTCGTTGTCTAAACAGAGAACTTCCGTCATGAAGAGTGAACCCTAAACAGGATATACACACTTAGAGTGAACCCTAAACAGGATATACACACTTAGAGTGGGGTCGTTGTCTAAACAGAGAACTTCCGTCATTTAAGGGGTGATCAGCCCCGTATGCCCATCCTGTTTTGAATCCAGGGAATGGCTGTGAACATGAGGATAGTAGACCTTGGTGTTAATCCAAGGTATTGTTTATAGCTGACGTCCTGTATAGCCGTCGTTTTGATAGTAGGTCTTGGTTTTAATCCAAGATATTGCTTGTAGTTGACGGCCTGAATAGTCGTCGTTTTGATAGTAGGTCTTGGTGTTAATCCAAGATTTTGCTTGTAGTTGACGCCCTGAATAGTCGTCGCTTTGATAGTAGGTCTTGGTGTTAATCCAAGATTTTGCTTGTAGTTGACGCCCTGAATAGTCGTCGCTTTGATAGTAGGTCATAAGTCCCTTCCTTGAACACAATGCGTAGCTTGTATTGTTGAAGTAGATTTTTGTGCACAGGTTACTACTTGGTGTAATTCCTGAGTAGTAATCGTAGTGTAGCATGTACTTCCAAGTTTTTGATTCCATGATGACGTCTTTCGATGTAGTGGTGAGTAGGTTGTTGTTGATGGTAAGCGTTGACATAACGCGTAATAGATTTTGCTTGCACATGTCATAATTTCTTGGATTATTGAAGTAGATAATAGGCGCGTAGTTTTGTTGCTTCGCGTTTAATCCAAAAAATAGCGTGCAAGAGATAAGTGTGTACCTACAAACGTAGATTGTCTTTATTAGATACTTGCGTGTATTTACATTGATTATACTAGAAATAGTAGGAATGCGCAAAGTAATCTAAAAGATAGTTGTTTGTCGTTTCATTATGGCTGTCTTGATGACGATGTCGCGTAGTTGGTTGCAACAAATCGCCTCAATGCACCTAGCGTGATGCATTCTTCAATTTCCCAGTTTAATGGTGGACACATGTTTGTGTTGTGCCCCCAAGTTTTATGATACTTGCACCATTCACTGATGTTGTTGCCTAAGAAAGCTGTCTCCGGGGCAAGCGGACTTGGGAGCTTGTTTTCCAGCAGGTTGACGTAAATGTCTTCGGCCACCGTGTTTAGCGGTGTGAAGATGTTGTCGATATCAAAGCTTGCGTCTTCCTGGTTGTTCATTTCTGCTCGAACTCCTTTGTCCCAACTGAGGGGTGTACCCTACCTCAGTTCTTGCTCGCAAAAGACTGCTGTCTCAAGCTTATCCTTTAGATCCGCCATGGTTTTTGTTGTTTGCCATCCATGAGTTCGTCCAAAGAGAAGGAAAGATTTGGCGTTCATGTTTGCATAGAACACGCTTATCACTTCTTCTCTTGTTGCTTTCGCGGTTGAGGCGTTGGAGGCAAATTTGATGAAGTATTCCAAGATTGGCTCGTCTTCTCCCTGCTTAACGAGCCAAATCTGGTGCTATGGTGAGAATTGGATGCTTTCTTGCGGGTTCCAGACTGTAATGGCTTGTTCCATCAGTTGCTTCTTTCTTTCATCGACCACTTTCTGCCTCTTGAAGGAATTTATCATGGCCACATGGTATTGGTGCTTTGCTCTCAAGGCATTGATGTAACAACGCCTTGCGGTTATCTGATCGCCAAGCACTTCTCCAATCCCATGTTCTGTCGGGAACTTCATCTTTTGGTGGACGGTGGAGGGCACAATCACATAGGGATTGATCGTTGTTTGTCCCAAGATTCCGTTGTAGGCTCCGAGGGATTCTACAACTACGAAAGTGACGTTGATATGCAATGCTCTCCACCCCAAGCCAAGGATGACAGGAAGTGTGATTGTACCCAAGGGTTGTGTAGCTGCTCCTGCGAAGCTAACTAATGAGAAGGTTCCTGGGGACAAGTCCTTGACAGATTTTCCTAGTTGCTCCAGGACTCTAATATGTAAAATGTCAGCAGAACTTCCACCATCCACAAGAATTCTTTTCACATCGTACCCGTCAATATCCATGGTAATGACTAAAGCATCATCGTGGGGGTAAACGATATGCTTCAAGTCTTCCCTGGAGAATTGGATGACTGCGTCTTCTTGCTCGGGTTGCTTGCGCTTTCCGTACTTTGGAAGTGTTGCTGCTTGGGATGCATAAATGTCCCGAGCATTAGATACTTGTCCTCCGGCGGCATGCCCTCCATGTATGACATTGATCACACCTCGCTTGGCTGGCGGAGGGTTGTCATGGACCTTCTCTTTTCCCTTGTTTGTTCTTTTTGACGACTCTGGTTGAGTCTTTCTTGGGGGGTTGTTGCCCTGATCAACAAATTGCTTCAATTCTCCCTTGAGGACGAAGTTGTTGATTCGGAAGCGTAGACTGACGCAGCTATATGTCTCGTGGCCGAAAACTTCGTGGTTTTCACACCACTTGTCCTTGTCTCTTCCCAATGGGCCTTTCCTGAAGTTGTTTGGCTCCTTCCACATATTTGCATCCTTCATTTCTCTCAAAATTACAGACAGCGGGGCATTCAGAGGGATGCAGTCGGCCAGATTTACTTCCTTTGGCTTCTGAAAATCCCCTTGGAAAGGTCTTTTCGGTTGAGGTTTCCAATGTCTTCCTTGTTGACCACTTGAGTGTTTTTTTGGTTGGTTTTGCTTTGGATTATCCTTTGCTTTTGTTGCAGCGATTTTTGCTTTGTTCTGGCTTCTGAATCTTTCAAGATCTATGTACTCCTTGACTCTTGCGGCTAATTCTTCCATAGATTCCGCTGGGCGCTTTGCCATTTTTTCAGCTAGGGCATTGCCTCTTCGTCCGAGGTTTCGAATGAATGCTCGAATGATTTCTCTTTCAGTCAGGTTCCCCTGAATGTCAGAAATGTTCTGATTGAAGCGGACGTAATAGTCGGCCAGGGACTCCTCGTTTTGTTGTTGGACGTCGTCCAAAGCGTTTGCCCCCTTTAACAACGTGCGCTCGCCCATGTACCGTTGAATGAACTTGGCCTTTAGGTCCGCCCATGAAGTAATACTTCCGCATGGCAGTGAGAAGAACCAGTGTGCTGCAGACCCGGCAAGAGTTTGTGAAAACGTCATTGCGAAATGGTGTGGGTTCTTCGTCCTGCCTAGTAGAGAGGCCTTGTGCTTTTGCACGTGTTCAATTGGGTCTCATTTTCCCCGGTAGGGGTCTCCTCCGATTCGATACAGTGCGTATGGGACGCGACTGTTCACCAAGTGGTCAGCAAACGGATGTGACGCCCTTTCCTCAAGAGCGTGCATACCCTTCATTTTTGCCTCCTTCATCTTCTTCTCCACCATTTATTCTAACATCTCGGCGGTAAACCCTTTTACCGGTTCAGCATAACCTGTTGAAGGATATTGCTGACCATTGTTGCGGTAGATGTCAGATTGATCCCTGCTTGTGGCCTGAAAAGGATCGTCTCTTGTTGGTTGCTGTGGGTGGTAGAATGGGGGCTGCCTTTCGTTCCTCCACTGTTGGGCTCCTTGGAAAGGAGTGTATGACCGTGCAGGTTCATATCTTGCGAGTTGGTGTCCGCCCTTGAAAGGATTGCCATAGTGAGTAGTGTCTTGCGACATTTCTCTTGCTGGCGCAGCATACTGTTGGTTGGCCGGAGGTGGCTGAGCTGCGTATCCTTGGTTTTTTAGAGACTCGCGGAATGCGAGTAACTCTTCCAGCGCAGCCATCATTGCTGGAGTAACGGTGGGCATCGGGATTGCCCCCGGTCTTTGTTCGCCTTGTGGCATCTCCGTTTGGGATTCATCCTCGTGCACTTCTGGCTCGAAACCAGGTGGGTGCGCGTGGTGTTTGTCCTTTGGCTCTCTGTGCTGTGCGTTGGGCACATTGTCAGTCGGTATGGATGAAGCTACGGAAGTAGCTCTTGGGATGTGGGAGGGTCCCGACTGGCTCCCAGCTGGAGCTTGGCCTCCTGCTCTTTTGTTTGCCGGGGATTTCCTAGGGCGCCCGGGCCTTTTCCTTGGGTTTTTCACCTCTTCGGGAGGGTTGTGATCACTCGCCATGATTTTGCGGTATGGTAGCTTGTTGTTCGAATCACGTAGACGGCGCCAATGTTGCGTCCGGATGAACAAGGTCGTGAGGACGCGTCTGTGGTTGTGCGGGCTGTAACCCTTCCGTCGGAGGTTGAGCCACTGACGAGTGTTCAGGCTTGCTCCCGTGTGAGGATTGTGTCTCGGATTGGCTGTGACTCGGTACGGTTGTGACTCGGTACGGTTGTGTCCCAAACGTCGGATCCTGCACTAAGGACCAAAGCTAGCACGGAGAGGGGGGGGGTGGTGCTAGCGGAGCCCTCTCCGATGCTTAAGTTACTATAGTGGCAAAAAGGTAATTTCTAGAGAGAGAGAATTTCTAGAGAGAAGTCAGAGCTCAAAATACCAAAGTTGGGCAAATGAGAGAATGTGTGAAAATGGATGGCCAAGACCTCCTATTTATAGGCTTTCTTGGGACCGGACCCGGTTTTAGAGCGGTTTGATGACGGTTCAAGATCATGCGGTAACCGTCATCCATATTGGTAATGTTCGAACTTGACTTCTCTACACGCAACGGTAATCGCGGATACGGTAGTCGCGCGATACCCGTAAGGTAATCCGGACCTCGTCGAATTTGGGCAATTCGGCGAGGTCCGGGTTGCTTTGCGCAACCCGGAGGTCCGGTCCGGACGCGCGTAAAGGCGCTTCCGGACCGTTTTGATATCGTGAGATGTGTTTTTAAACCGAGATGTAATTTTCGACACGTTTACGAGGCCCTAAATGTAAACACGAACCCGAATTGGACATTTATCCATCACTAATTATATACGTTTTTATGTGCAGGATCAGTCGTCAATAATTGTGTTCCCTGTTGCCAATGGGTAGTGGATATCAGAGGGAAACCCTATTGTGCGAAGTGTTGTCACGTATGATTGCAACGATCCGTGATATTGATGTGGATTCTTATAATAATGAAGTACTAAGTAAAAGATAATAATGTAGATGCATTATGCATTTCAAATCCAAAATAAGTCATGTATTTGATGGTTTGTTTACCCCATTATCATCATATCGTGAATGAAAGCAAATTTAATAGCCTAATCTATAAATATTTCAACTTAGCAACTTTGGAAAATATTATTCTTGGTTGAAGCAAATTCTCCCTCATAAAAGTTTTAGGTGTTTGAAATTCCCGTCGAGCGAATAATTACTAGAGTTTGAAATATGTAACTGATATATCACTACGTAAAACCAAATATCTAAAATTTTTGATCCAACTAAAACTTCAATTATCTAATTTATTCAAACTTCAATAGGTTTTCGTGCTTTTAATATTTTAAGAAGTTCAATCATTTCAAATAGAAAAATAACGTATAGATAGATAAATCCGTAAATATAAAATATGAAACTAGGTAAACTATATCATATATCGATGCATCTACGAATAAAATATATATGTACAGTTATTTGTTCAAATATTTTTACTACTAAACATAATTTTACGATTGAGTCATTTGTTAAATATTTTATTTAGTAGTAGTTTATTGTTTCTCATTTTATAATTTTAAATTTAATTTTTATAATTTTAATTTTTCATATAAAATTTTAATATTACTAGTGATCGGCGCATGCATTGCACGCGCGACAATCATATATATTTGTAAACATGAATTGGTTCTAGCTAGTGAGGAATTAAAAGTGGAAAAAATGAGAAGGTAAAAAGAAAAAAAAGTACGCCATGACAATTCTCGTAGCAAGAATTTTTGTTGTACACCATTTACAAATATATGAGAAAATATATAACATGAAGATTCATAAAAAGGTAAACGCATAACACAAGTAATGCTGTGAAATGCAGCAGTCTGTAATATTTAATGATGTACAACACTAATATATATACTTTTAATAAGTCTGAAATTGGTATGCATATGCAAATATGTGTAGTTCATCATTCAAGTAATTGAATGATAGTGTTTCAATATGGGTGAGAAAAAAGAAATACATATAGAATAACGTAGGTAACCCAACTTAAAGTCCATTCAAGCATTTTATAAACAAAGTCTACTAAAGCCTTTCACCTTCAATAAGTGATCGATGATATTTGATAAATTCAAATTTACATATTTTTATTTATGTTAGATTATGCAATATATATATATATATATATTGAACTGAACAACATTTCTATTTTTATTATTGTCTTTAAATAACATTTTCATACATAAATTTCAATATAATATTAGTCTGTTGGAGAATATCAGTACATGTAGTATTAATAATTACATGAAATGTTTTTTAAGTCTATATTATAATGATAATATATACTAACGTACACATCAATCATAGTACAAAACTTTCATATAATAATAATACCAAAAAATAATTAAAAACGTTACATATGATATTATATATATAACTAACTCTTCATTTTATACCTACAACACATACAATAAAATCTGGGTATATTAGTACAAATAATAATACATATATAATGGAATCATCAAGGTTTGCCTTCCTCATCTTGTGTTTACTAATTATTTGCAGTGTCTTTCTAGAAGTCACTGCAACTGCACGACCATTGTCAAACATTGGACCAGCGATAGGTGTGTGCTTAAACCTGTTTTTTTTTTTCTTTTATAAAATTGTGGTTTTGTTTTGTTATTGATTTAACCTTATATAATTTCTCTTCCATATATATACATATATAATTATATACGTTTTTATGTGCAGGACCAGTCGTCAATAATTGTGTTCCCTGTTGCAAATGGGCAGTGGATATCGGAGGGAGACCCTATTGTGAGAAGTGTTGTCACGTATGATTGCAACGATCCGTGATATTGATGTGGATTCTTATAATAATGAAGTACTAAGTAAAAGATAATAATGTAGATGCATTATGCATTTCAAATCCAAAATAAGTCATGTATTTGATGGTTTGTTTACCCCTTTATCATCATATCGTGAATGAAAGCAAATTTAATAGCCTAATCTATAAATATTTCAACTTAGCAACTTTGGAAAATATTATTCTTGGTTGAAGCAAATTCTCCCTCATAAAAGTTTTAGGTGTTTGAAATTCCCGTCGAGCGAATAATTACTAGAGTTTGAAATATGTAACTGATATATCACTACGTAAAACCAAATATCTAAAATTTTTGATCCAACTAAAACTTCAATTATCTAATTTATTCAAACTTCAATAGGTTTTCGTGCTTTTAATATTTTAAGAAGTTCAATCATTTCAAATAGAAAAATAACGTATAGATAGATAAATCCGTAAATATAAAATATGAAACTAGGTAAACTATATCATATATCGATGCATCTACGAATAAAATATATATGTACAGTTATTTGTTCAAATATTTTTACTACTAAACATAATTTTACGATTGAGTCATTTGTTAAATATTTTATTTAGTAGTAGTTTATTGTTTCTCATTTTATAATTTTAAATTTAATTTTTATAATTTTAATTTTTCATATAAAATTTTAATATTACTAGTGATCGGCGCATGCATTGCACACGCGACAATCATATATATTTTTAAACATGAATTGGTTCTAGCTAGTGATGAATTAAAAGTGGAAAAAATGAGAAGGTAAAAAGAAAAAAAAGTACGCCATGACAATTCTCGTAGCAAGAATTTTTGTTGTACACCATTTACAAATATATGAGAAAATATATAACATGAAGATTCATAAAAAGGTAAACGCATAACACAAGTAATGCTGTGAAATGCAGCAGTCTGTAATATTTAATGATGTACAACACTAATATATATACTTTTAATAAGTCTGAAATTGGTATGCATATGCAAATATGTGTAGTTCATCATTCAAGTAATTGAATGATAGTGTTTCAATATGGGTGAGAAAAAAGAAATACATATAGAATAACGTAGGTAACCCAACTTAAAGTCCATTCAAGCATTTTATAAACAAAGTCTACTAAAGCCTTTCACCTTCAATAAGTGATCGATGATATTTGATAAATTCAAATTTACATATTTTTATTTATGTTAGATTATGCAATATATATATATATATATTGAACTGAACAACATTTCTATTTTTATTATTGTCTTTAAATAACATTTTCATACATAAATTTCAATATAATATTAGTCTGTTGGAGAATATCAGTACATGTAGTATTAATAATTACATGAAATGTTTTTTAAGTCTATATTATAATGATAATATATACTAACGTACACATCAATCATAGTACAAAACTTTCATATAATAATAATACCAAAAAATAATTAAAAACGTTAAATATGATATTATATATATAACTAACTCTTCATTTTATACCTACAACACATACAATAAAATCTGGGTATATTAGTACAAATAATAATACATATATAATGGAATCATCAAGGTTTGCCTTCCTCATCTTGTGTTTACTAATTATTTGCAGTGTCTTTCTAGAAGTCACTGCAACTGCACGACCATTGTCAAACATTGGACCAGCGATAGGTGTGTGCTTAAACCTGTTTTTTTTTTCTTTTATAAAATTGTGGTTTTGTTTTGTTATTGATTTAACCTTATATAATTTCTCTTCCATATATATACATATATAATTATATACGTTTTTATGTGCAGGACCAGTCGTCAATAATTGTGTTCCCTGTTGCAAATGGGCAGTGGATATCGGAGGGAGACCCTATTGTGAGAAGTGTTGTCACGTATGATTGCAACGATCCGTGATATTGATGTGGATTCTTATAATAATGAAGTACTAAGTAAAAGATAATAATGTAGATGCATTATGCATTTCAAATCCAAAATAAGTCATGTATTTGATGGTTTGTTTACCCCTTTATCATCATATCGTGAATGAAAGCAAATTTAATAGCCTAATCTATAAATATTTCAACTTAGCAACTTTGGAAAATATTATTCTTGGTTGAAGCAAATTCTCCCTCATAAAAGTTTTAGGTGTTTGAAATTCCCGTCGAGCGAATAATTACTAGAGTTTGAAATATGTAACTGATATATCACTACGTAAAACCAAATATCTAAAATTTTTGATCCAACTAAAACTTCAATTATCTAATTTATTCAAACTTCAATAGGTTTTCGTGCTTTTAATATTTTAAGAAGTTCAATCATTTCAAATAGAAAAATAACGTATAGATAGATAAATCCGTAAATATAAAATATGAAACTAGGTAAACTATATCATATATCGATGCATCTACGAATAAAATATATATGTACAGTTATTTGTTCAAATATTTTTACTACTAAACATAATTTTACGATTGAGTCATTTGTTAAATATTTTATTTAGTAGTAGTTTATTGTTTCTCATTTTATAATTTTAAATTTAATTTTTATAATTTTAATTTTTCATATAAAATTTTAATATTACTAGTGATCGGCGCATGCATTGCACGCGCGACAATCATATATATTTGTAAACATGAATTGGTTCTAGCTAGTGAGGAATTAAAAGTGGAAAAAATGAGAAGGTAAAAAGAAAAAAAAGTACGCCATGACAATTCTCGTAGCAAGAATTTTTGTTGTACACCATTTACAAATATATGAGAAAATATATAACATGAAGATTCATAAAAAGGTAAATGCATAACACAAGTAATGCTGTGAAATGCAGCAGTCTGTAATATTTAATGATGTACAACACTAATATATATACTTTTAATAAGTCTGAAATTGGTATGCATATGCAAATATGTGTAGTTCATCATTCAAGTAATTGAATGATAGTGTTTCAATATGGGTGAGAAAAAAGAAATACATATAGAATAACGTAGGTAACCCAACTTAAAGTCCATTCAAGCATTTTATAAACAAAGTCTACTAAAGCCTTTCACCTTCAATAAGTGATCGATGATATTTGATGATATTTGATAAATTCAAATTTACATATTTTTATTTATGTTAGATTATGCAATATATATATCTACTTTACCAATATAAAATGTGTCTTGGGTCCTCACCCCCAAAAGACACATCCATTCGATCGGTTCAATTTTCGGACCCGTTTAAAAGTTTCGAAGCAAACCGACCTGCAGTCTAAACAATACCAATACGTAGAAAAAAAGACTTCTGCCTCTCACGTTCTGCCCCAAACCGCTCGCCCCATTGTCCGCCGCTCACAGCTATCTATCGCTCCCACCGTCTGCCCGTATCTTCTCCCCCGTTTCCCACCAGCACCCTTAGCCGAAAAATCCTCTCATCCACGGTTCTCTCTGTTCCCTAGGCACAACCACGAAGACAACCATGGACGCCAAGATTCGAATCCGCCCGTTGCAACCCACTACGTCGTCCGCTAGGGCGCTGTTGCTACTATTGTCCAAACGTCGTTGCTTCATCCGTCCACACACTACTGCTTCTAACTGGTACGCTGATTCCTTATTTTCAATACTTAAGCCTCTCTGATTCTGTGGAACCCTAACTTCCTCTTGCAATTTTTCTCGTAATGCAGGTGCTAGGGCTTCAGAGCTGCCTCACTGACGTCTGCTGGGTCAAACTCTGTATGTCTCTTCAAATTTATGATACTATCCTACTCTCTTATACCTCCGAACTTCTTGTTCCTCTGGTTGTTTGGGAAATGTTGATGAATGACAACAAGTATAGCGACTGCGTGCTATTTATTTCTACTATAATTACTCATTGATCATAAAATTTTGAATTTTGAGTACCATTTTAACTAGAAATTGGAAAGCTAAAGCATTAAGGCATTTTATTCTATAGCTTGTTAATTCTGTCTGCAAACTGAATCCTTATTTCCTTGTCCTAATCTTGATTTAAGATTAAACCATTAGTTTTTAGTTTGTTCTTATGTTGTTTTCATAGTTTTTTTATAGGCACCTGCAAGATCAAGTACTCGAAGGAAGGCTGGCAAAAAATGTGAGTTATATTGCTTAACCAATAACGTTATTTTCTTTCCTTAAAAACGCTCTACTAAAGTTGCTAGCATGTGTCTCTCCAATTTAGTTATTGTATAAGGTAGATGCTTCAGGCTCTTATTTTTTGTGAAGAAAAGTTCATTATGCTTTTTAATCAACTCAAAGTTGAGTCTATTGTTTGGTTCTTATCCCAATTTTAACGTCAAACAACTCATGTTATGACTACTTGATTTCATTGGAAAATGTTCAGAACCAAAATGGACTTATCAACTTCGACGAGATCTTACGCGAGACTGACACCTTCAGGGTCGCTTGTGGAGATCTCGAGATGGTATTTCTTGTCGCGACTCGAGAGGATCTAGCTCGCTCTTAAAATGATGATGTGCAATGCAACCTCGCGAGCAAGCCTGTGGTCACTGCTACAAATATTGTGTATGGAAAAAATAATCTGGAACAATATGACTCAAGAAAATGCAGACCTTTGAAAGTATGTGAGATTCTTGATTAACTTATATAGCTTCAAAATCACCAAATTTCTTATGAATTTTGAATGATCTGATGAACTTGGTGCCAGTTCATCAAATTGCTTACCGATCTTCAGCGTGGTTGATCCTTCTATGGTGGTGCAATAGGTTTGTTCTTTTTCTTATTCTCAGATTTAATGGTTCTTCTTCATTCACGAATTCTTTTTCCATGATCCGCTTTGAATGGTAGAGCTACAATAATGGAAATTCTTCTAATTTTTAATGGGTGTGACTTAAGGCATGCTTGGATATACACGCTTCATGTTCAACATTTGTTGAGATCACCAAGAAAATCCATTTCGTTTAAGTTTTTTTCTTTATTCTTAATATTAAATCTCAGAAGATTTATAGACACGTAACATTAATCTATAAGATAGTCACCAATAGTAATCCTAATGATCTTCATGTGATTGTTTTTGTGTGACCAAGGCCATCTTAATCAGAAGCTTGATCTCAAATTTCACGAATTTCACGAATAAAGACCTGATTCACTCACTTCCTTCTATATATATTCTAACATTTGATTTGTTAGTTTTTATGGAAGCATCATTATACGATACGAAATTTACTGAGGTAAGTAATGCAAGTTCCTGCAAATTTGTATTCCAATGTATATTTCATGACCCTTAGTTAAGTTACATTACATCGTATTCATAGATTGTGGACACATCCGTTAAAGTTATTGTTGTAGCATTTACATATAGTCTTGTGGTTAACACTTAGACTTGGGAGAAGTTTAAGTAGTTGTGTAACTAGGATTAATTAGTTTCTTGTTAGCAGGTAGGTGCATGTGGAACTTAAATAAGTCTGATAAAGTTAAATATATGTTTGGATTACGCCTAGACACATTTCATTATATGTATACTAACATTTAATTATTATTATTTTTTTTTTTTATGGAAATTGACTTATGAATATATTAGCATATACATGATTCTTTATCCTTTATGAATGTTAAATTATGCTTGATTTGTGTAGCATGTAAGTTTTTTCTTTTCATTATGCACACATAGTGATCCTGAACTTGCTCAAGCTTTTCTTGGGAACAGTCTCAATAGATTGGAAAAACTTCAAAGACGGCGGCATAATAGATACAAATCTGAAATGCAACACTGACAATAAGAGGAGACTGTAAGTTGAATTTGTTGGTTCTCTTTGAAATTCTATAGCTTTTATAATCCATAGCTTTGTATGCTCCATCTTATAGGCTCTTATTTATGCCAATCCTTTTGATGTCGAAGCTAACAAAAAAAAAAAAAAATAGAAGCTGCAATTCGTCAAGAAAGTTTGCTTATCTTATTTGTTTATGTTAGTACATAAAAGCATTGATGAGGACTGAGCTGCTATTATAACATAATCTTGAATCTTTTGCAAGTGTGTTGAGAAATTATGTATTTTAATGCCAACTGATGAATTCACACGTTTAGTTCAGTCATATTTTCTAAAACCTCAACTTTGAAGTTTGAACTTGTTCAGGTCATGCTCTAGGTTGATATGGAAGTTAATGGCGCCCCTTTAAATGTACATAAGATCTTATGTATGTCAATGCAAACATTTCTTGATTTCCTTTAAGTAGATGTTCACTGCAGATACATAAGTATGAATTAATTGCGGCTGTGTCTAATATCCATCCATATGATGAATATGATTACAAAAACATGATTTTTGTATTGTTACCATCTGTTTCAGGCTTTTGTTGATAGTAGAGCACAATCAACAATTATATCAAAGATCTGCACATACTGTTTAGGGTTTTCTTGAACCCTATCATATAGTCACGTCTAAATATTAAGTTGAGTAGTGCTCTAGAACAAATATATCCTACTGGATAGTAGTTCTTCATGCATAAGGCCATTCATTTGAGTCTGTGTGAGTTAAATAACCGGAATTTTTTGGGGTGCTTACTCCATTTCCGTTTGTGTTGGATTCTACAAACATGAAATTTCTATTTGGTCTAGATTTATGCTGCACAAGCATACCTTATCTTCTCGCAATATATTCTAATTTCGTATCGGTTTGTTAGCAATATTAATTATTTTTTTGTTGTGTTGAACTTTTGCTTTATATATATGTTTTGTGTAGTATTAGAGTTAAAAGGAGAATGCCTTATAGGTGGCGGTGAAGAACGTTTCAGTAATTTATAATGGGGGATTACCATTTTTGACACGGTGGCATTCTATAGACGAGGGTGCCACTTCTGCTACATTGTTGTTCAATGGGATGTGCAAAAATTTGAGAAATTGAGTGCCCTTAGTGTTAGAGTTTTCCGATGTAAATGGGAATATGCTAACTTATTCTGCACCGAATAGGTCACTCAGATTTCCAAAGTTTGTAGTTATTGGGAACGATGATCTATTATCGTCTTTACATTATTTATATTCTCTTTTAGTATTGGCAAGGTGTTTAATCTATAATAATGGCAAGGTTCAACGCGATGTGTGTATAACATTCTTTCATATATAGTGTTGCGAATACTACCTTAAATGAAAAAGAGATGCACGTGCAACGCACGTGCGCAACAACTAGTATATATATATATTGAACTGAACAACATTTCTATTTTTATTATTGTCTTTAAATAACATTTTCATACATAAATTTCAATATAATATTAGTCTGTTGGAGAATATCAGTACATATAGTATTAATAATTACATGAAATGTTTTCTAAGTCTATATTATAATGATAATATATACTAACGTACACATCAATCATAGTACAAAACTTTCATATAATAATAATACCAAAAAATAATTAAAAACGTTACATATGATATTATATATATAACTAACTCTTCATTTTATACCTACAACACATACAATAAAATCTGGGTATATTAGTACAAATAATAATACATATATAATGGAATCATCAAGGTTTGCCTTCCTCATCTTGTGTTTACTAATTATTTGCAGTGTCTTTCTAGAAGTCACTGCAACTGCACGACCATTGTCAAACATTGGACCATCGATAGGTGTGTGCTTAAACCTGTTTTTTTTTTCTTTTATAAAATTGTGGTTTTGTTTTGTTATTGATTTAACCTTATATAATTTCTCTTCCATATATATACATATATAATTATATACGTTTTTATGTGCAGGACCAGTCGTCAATAATTGTGTTCCCTGTTGCAAATGGGCAGTGGATATCAGAGGGAAACCCTATTGTGAGAAGTGTTGTCACGTATGATTGCAACGACCCGTGATATTGATGTGGATTCTTATAATAATGAAGTACTAAGTAAAAGATAGTAATGTAGATGCATTATGCATTTCAAATCCAAAATAAGTCATGTATTTGATGGTTTGTTTACCCCGTTATCATCATATCGTGAATGAAAGCAAATTTAATAGCCTAATCTATAAATATTTCAACTTAGCAACTTGGGAAAATATTATTCTTGGTTGAAGCAAATTCTCCCTCATAAAAGTTTTAGGTGTTTAAAATTCCCGTCGAGCGAATAATTACTAGAGTTTGAAATATGTAACTGATATATCACTACGTAAAACCAAATATCTAAAAATTTTGATCCAACTAAAACTTCAATTATCTAATTTATTCAAACTTCAATAGGTTTTCGTGCTTTTAATATTTTAAGAAGTTCAATCATTTCAAATAGAAAAATAACGTATAGATAGATAAATCCGTAAATATAAAATATGAAACTAGGTAAAATATATCATATATCGATGCATCTACGAATAAAATATATATGTACAGTTATTTGTTCAAATATTTTTACTACTAAACATAATTTTACGATTGAGTCATTTGTTAAATATTTTATTTAGTAGTAGTTTATTTTTTCTCATTTTATAATTTTAAATTTAATTTTTATAATTTTAATTTTTCATATAAAATTTTAATATTACTAGTGATCGGCGCATGCATTGCACGCGCGACAATCATATATATTTTTAAACATGAATTGGTTTTAGCTAGTGATGAATTAAAAGTGGAAAAAATGAGAAGGTAAAAAGAAAAAAAAGTACGCCATGACAATTCTCGTAGCAAGAATTTTTGTTGTACACCATTTACAAATATATGAGAAAATATATAACATGAAGATTCATAAAAAGGTAAACGCATAACACAAGTAATGCTGTGAAATGCAGCAGTCTGTAATATTTAATGATGTACAACACTAATATATATACTTTTAATAAGTCTGAAATTGGTATGCATATGCAAATATGTGTAGTTCATCATTCAAGTAATTGAATGATAGTGTTTCAATATGGGTGAGAAAAAAGAAATACATATAGAATAACGTAGGTAACCCAACTTAAAGTCCATTCAAGCATTTTATAAACAAAGTCTACTAAAGCCTTTCACCTTCAATAAGTGATCGATGATATTTGATGATATTTGATAAATTCAAATTTACATATTCTTATTTATGTTAGATTATGCAATATATATATATACTAGAAAATAGACACGTGCGATGCACGTGTTTATCGAATTCCAAATTTGCGTACTTAAAAATAAAAATTAAGCAAGCTAAAGCAGTCATTTCGCTGAATAATCTACTAAGCCTTCATCCACAATATATTCCATTAATGTGTCGATTATAATATGTGTGGTTATGAGAGGGAAAAAAAAACAATATCACACTCGACAATGAGAAAATCGCACATATAGAGGTAATGATCTAATTATTAAGAAAATGTTGTGCATGTTTACCATTGATATGTATGTACTAATGATACGTATGTAGTATGTACTTAGTAATATAAATGATGGTAGAAACAAATCAATGTGACATTTTTTATAAATAAAATAAAAAGAGTCTATTACATGCATGTAGTACGTAGCATGTAAATGAGCATGAAATTTAACTAATACAATACTAAACGTCTTTGAGATTTAAAACTGGAGAGACTATTTTGATATTTAAAACACCTTATGAAATATTTTATTTTTTATGGTAAAATTTAAATGTGAAGACACATGACTTTTGGGGTGAGGGTCATTGAGATTTTTATGGAAGTAGTAGTTTTAAAATTTAAATGTAAAGAGACATGACTTTTGGGGTTGAGGGCCATTGAGACTTTTATATATGTAGTAGATATATATATATATTGAACTGAACAACATTTCTATTTTTATTATTGTCTTTAAATAACATTTTCATACATAAATTTCAATATAATATTAGTCTGTTGGAGAATATCAGTGCATATAGTATTAATAATTACATGAAATGTTTTTTAAGTCTATATTATAATGATAATATATACTAACGTACACATCAATCATAGTACAAAACTTTCATATAATAATAATACCAAAAAATAATTAAAAACGTTACATATGATATTATATATATAACTAACTCTTCATTTTATACCTACAACACATACAATAAAATCTGGGTATATTAGTACAAATAATAATACATATATAATGGAATCATCAAGGTTTGCCTTCCTCATCTTGTGTTTACTAATGATTTGCAGTGTCTTTCTAGAAGTCACTGCAACTGCACGACCATTGTCAAACATTGGACCAGCGATAGGTGTGTGCTTAAACCTGTTTTTTTTTTCTTTTATGAAATTGTGGTTTTGTTTTGTTATTGATTTAACCTTATATAATTTCTCTTCCATATATATACATATATAATTATATACGTTTTTATGTGCAGGACCAGTCGTCAATAATTGTTTTCCCTGTTGCAAATGGGCAGTGGATATCAGAGGGAAACCCTATTGTGAGAAGTGTTGTCACGTATGATTGCAACGATCCGTGATATTGATGTGGATTCTTATAATAATGAAGTACTAAGTAAAAGATAATAATGTAGATGCATTATGCATTTCAAATCCAAAATAAGTCATGTATTTGATGGTTTGTTTACCCCGTTATCATCATATCGTGAATGAAAGCAAATTTAATAGCCTAATCTTAAAATATTTCAACTTAGCAACTTGGGAAAATATTATTCTTGGTTGAAGCAAATTCTCCCTCATAAAAGTTTTAGGTGTTTAAAATTCCCGTCGAGCGAATAATTACTAGAGTTTGAAATATGTAACTGATATATCACTACGTAAAACCAAATATCTAAAAATTTTGATCCAACTAAAACTTCAATTATCTAATTTATTCAAACTTCAATAGGTTTTCGTGCTTTTAATATTTTAAGAAGTTCAATCATTTCAAATAGAAAAATAACGTATAGATAGATAAATCCGTAAATATAAAATATGAAACTAGGTAAAATATATCATATATCGATGCATCTACGAATAAAATATATATGTACAGTTATTTGTTCAAATATTTTTACTACTAAACATAATTTTACGATTGAGTCATTTGTTAAATATTTTATTTAGTAGTAGTTTATTTTTTCTCATTTTATAATTTTAAATTTAATTTTTATAATTTTAATTTTTCATATAAAATTTTAATATTACTAGTGATCGGCGCATGCATTGCACACGCGACAATCATATATATTTTTAAACATGAATTGGTTCTAGCTAGTGATGAATTAAAAGTGGAAAAAATGAGAAGGTAAAAAGAAAAAAAAGTACGCCATGACAATTCTCGTAGCAAGAATTTTTGTTGTACACCATTTACAAATATATGAGAAAATATATAACATGAAGATTCATAAAAAGGTAAACGCATAACACAAGTAATGCTGTGAAATGCAGCAGTCTGTAATATTTAATGATGTACAACACTAATATATATACTTTTAATAAGTCTGAAATTGGTATGCATATGCAAATATGTGTAGTTCATCATTCAAGTAATTGAATGATAGTGTTTCAATATGGGTGAGAAAAAAGAAATACATATAGAATAACGTAGGTAACCCAACTTAAAGTCCATTCAAGCATTTTTTAAACAAAGTCTACTAAAGCCTTTCACCTTCAATAAGTGATCGATGATATTTGATGATATTTGATAAATTCAAATTTACATATTCTTATTTATGTTAGATTATGCAATATATATATATATATATATATATATATATATATATATATATACTAGAAAATAGACACGTGCGATGCACGTGTTTATTGAATTCCAAATTTGCGTACTTAAAAATAAAAATTAAGCAAGCTAAAGCAGTCATTTCGCTGAATAATCTATAAGCCTTCATACACAATATATTCAATTAAGGTGTCGATTCTAATATGTATGGTTATGAGAGGGACAAAAAAAAAACAATATCACACTCGATAATGAGAAAATCGCACATATAGAGGTAATGATCTAATTATTAAGAACATGTTGTGCATGTTTACCATTGATATGTATGTACTAATGATACGTATGTAGTATGTACTTAGTAATATAAATGATGGTAGAAACAAATCAATGTGACATTTTTTATAAATAAAATAAAAAGAGTCTATTACATGCATGTAGTACGTAGCATGTAAATGAGCATGAAATTTAACTAATACAATACTAAACGTCTTTGAGATTTAAAATTGGAGACTATTTTGATATTTAAAATCACCTTATGAAATATTTTATTTTTTATGGTAAAATTTAAATGAGAAGACACAAGACTTTTGGGGTGAGGGTCATTGAGTTTTTTTTTTATAGAAGTAGTAGTTTTAAAATTTAAATGTAAAGAGACATGACTTTTGGGGGTGAGGGCCATTGAGACTTTTATATATGTAGTAGATAGTAGATATATATATATATTGAACTGAACAACATTTCTATTTTTATTATTGTCTTTAAATAACATTTTCATACATAAATTTCAATATAATATTAGTCTGTTGGAGAATATCAGTACATATAGTATTAATAATTACATGAAATGTTTTTTAAGTCTATATTATAATGATAATATATACTAACGTACACATCAATCATAGTACAAAACTTTCATATAATAATAATACCAAAAAATAATTAAAAACGTTACATATGATATTATATATATAACTAACTCTTCATTTTATACCTACAACACATACAATAAAATCTGGGTATATTAGTACAAATAATAATACATATATAATGGAATCATCAAGGTTTGCCTTCCTCATCTTGTGTTTACTAATTATTTGCAGTGTCTTTCTAGAAGTCACTGCAACTGCACGACCATTGTCAAACATTGGACCAGCGATAGGTGTGTGCTTAAACCTGTTTTTTTTTTCTTTTATAAAATTGTGGTTTTGTTTTGTTATTGATTTAACCTTATATAATTTCTCTTCCATATATATATACATATATAATTATATACGTTTTTATGTGCAGGACCAGTCGTCAATAATTGTTTTCCCTGTTGCAAATGGGCAGTGGATATCAGAGGGAAACCCTATTGTGAGAAGTGTTGTCACGTATGATTGCAACGATCCGTGATATTGATGTGGATTCTTATAATAATGAAGTACTAAGTAAAAGATAATAATGTAGATGCATTATGCATTTCAAATCCAAAATAAGTCATGTATTTGATGGTTTGTTTACCCCGTTATCATCATATCGTGAATGAAAGCAAATTTAATAGCCTAATCTATTAATATTTCAACTTAGCAACTTGGGAAAATATTATTCTTGGTTGAAGCAAATTCTCCCTCATAAAAGTTTTAGGTGTTTAAAATTCCCGTCGAGCGAATAATTACTAGAGTTTGAAATATGTAACTGATATATCACTACGTAAAACCAAATATCTAAAATTTTTGATCCAACTAAAACTTCAATTATCTAATTTATTCAAACTTCAATAGGTTTTCGTGCTTTTAATATTTTAAGAAGTTCAATCATTTCAAATAGAAAAATAACGTATAGATAGATAAATCCGTAAATATAAAATATGAAACTAGGTAAAATATATCATATATCGATGCATCTACGAATAAAATATATATGTACAGTTATTTGTTCAAATATTTTTACTACTAAACATAATTTTACGATTGAGTCATTTGTTAAATATTTTATTTAGTAGTAGTTTATTTTTTTCTCATTTTATAATTTTAAATTTAATTTTTATAATTTTAATTTTTCATATAAAATTTTAATATTACTAGTGATCGGCGCATGCATTGCACACGCGACAATCATATATATTTTTAAACATGAATTGGTTCTAGCTAGTGATGAATTAAAAGTGGAAAAAATGAGAAGGTAAAAAGAAAAAAAAGTACGCCATGACAATTCTCGTAGCAAGAATTTTTGTTGTACACCATTTACAAATATATGAGAAAATATATAACATGAAGATTCATAAAAAGGTAAACGCATAACACAAGTAATGCTGTGAAATGCAGCAGTCTGTAATATTTAATGATGTACAACACTAATATATATATACTTTTAATAAGTCTGAAATTGGTATGCATATGCAAATATGTGTAGTTCGTCATTCAAGTAATTGAATGATAGTGTTTCAATATGGGTGAGAAAAAAGAAATACATATAGAATAACGTAGGTAACCCAACTTAAAGTCCATTCAAGCATTTTATAAACAAAGTCTACTAAAGCCTTTCACCTTCAATAAGTGATCGATGATATTTGATGATATTTGATAAATTCAAATTTACATATTTTTATTTATGTTAGATTATGCAATATATATATATATATATATATATATATATATATTGAACTGAACAACATTTCTATTTTTATTATTGTCTTTAAATAACATTTTCATACATAAATTTCAATATAATATTAGTCTGTTGGAGAATATCAGTACATATAGTATTAATAATTACATGAAATGTTTTTTAATTCTATATTATAATGATAATATATACTAACGTACACATCAATCATAGTACAAAACTTTCATATAATAATAATACCAAAAAATAATTAAAAACGTTACATATGATATTATATATATAACTAACTCTTCATTTTATACCTACAACACATACAATAAAATCTGGGTATATTAGTACAAATAATAATACATATATAATGGAATCATCAAGGTTTGCCTTCCTCATCTTGTGTTTACTAATTATTTGCAGTGTCTTTCTAGAAGTCACTGCAACTGCACGACCATTGTCAAACATTGGACCAGCGATAGGTGTGTGCTTAAACCTGTTTTTTTTTTCTTTTATAAAATTGTGGTTTTGTTTTGTTATTGATTTAACCTTATATAATTTCTCTTCCATATATATACATATATAATTATATACGTTTTTATGTGCAGGACCAGTCGTCAATAATTGTTTTCCCTGTTGCAAATGGGCAGTGGATATCAGAGGGAAACCCTATTGTGAGAAGTGTTGTCACGTATGATTGCAACGATCCGTTATATTGATGTGGATTCTTATAATAATGAAGTACTAAGTAAAAGATAATAATGTAGATGCATTATGCATTTCAAATATAAAATAAGTCATGTATTTGATAGTTTGTTTACCCCGTTATCATCATATCGTGAATGAAAGCAAATTTAATAGCCTAATCTATAAATATTTCAACTTAGCAACTTGGGAAAATATTATTCTTGGTTGAAGCAAATTCTCCCTCATAAAAGTTTTAGGTGTTTAAAATTCCCGTCGAGCGAATAATTACTAGAGTTTGAAATATGTAACTGATATATCACTACGTAAAACCAAATATCTAAAATTTTTGATCCAACTAAAACTTCAATTATCTAATTTATTCAAACTTCAATAGGTTTTCGTGCTTTTAATATTTTAAGAAGTTCAATCATTTCAAATAGAAAAATAACGTATAGATAGATAAATCCGTAAATATAAAATATGAAACTAGGTAAAATATATCATATATCGATGCATCTACGAATAAAATATATATGTACAGTTATTTGTTCAAATATTTTTACTACTAAACATAATTTTACGATTGAGTCATTTGTTAAATATTTTATTTAGTAGTAGTTTATTTTTTCTCATTTTATAATTTTAAATTTAATTTTTATAATTTTAATTTTTCATATAAAATTTTAATATTACTAGTGATCGGCGCATGCATTGCACACGCGACAATCATATATATTTTTAAACATGAATTGGTTCTAGCTAGTGATGAATTAAAAGTGGAAAAAATGAGAAGGTAAAAAGAAAAAAAAGTACGCCATGACAATTCTCGTAGCAAGAATTTTTGTTGTACACCATTTACAAATATATGAGAAAATATATAACATGAAGATTCATAAAAAGGTAAACGCATAACACAAGTAATGCTGTGAAATGCAGCAGTCTGTAATATTTAATGATGTACAACACTAATATATATACTTTTAATAAGTCTGAAATTGGTATGCATATGCAAATATGTGTAGTTCATCATTCAAGTAATTGAATGATAGTGTTTCAATATGGGTGAGAAAAAAGAAATACATATAGAATAACGTAGGTAACCCAACTTAAAGTCCATTCAAGCATTTTATAAACAAAGTCTACTAAAGCCTTTCACCTTCAATAAGTGATCGATGATATTTGATGATATTTGATAAATTCAAATTTACATATTTTTATTTATGTTAGATTATGCAATATATATTGAACTGAACAACATTTCTATTTTTATTATTGTCTTTAAATAACATTTTCATACATAAATTTCAATATAATATTAGTCTGTTGGAGAATATCAGTACATATAGTATTAATAATTACATGAAATGTTTTTTAAGTCTATATTATAATGATAATATATACTAACGTACACATCAATCATAGTACAAAACTTTCATATAATAATAATACCAAAAAATAATTAAAAACGTTACATATGATATTATATATATAACTAACTCTTCATTTTATACCTACAACACATACAATAAAATCTGGGTATATTAGTACAAATAATAATACATATATAATGGAATCATCAAGGTTTGCCTTCCTCATCTTGTGTTTACTAATTATTTGCAGTGTCTTTCTAGAAGTCACTGCAACTGCACGACCATTGTCAAACATTGGACCAGCGATAGGTGTGTGCTTAAACCTGTTTTTTTTTTCTTTTATAAAATTGTGGTTTTGTTTTGTTATTGATTTAACCTTATATAATTTCTCTTCCATATATATACATATATAATTATATACGTTTTTATGTGCAGGACCAGTCGTCAATAATTGTTTTCCCTGTTGCAAATGGGCAGTGGATATCAGAGGGAAACCCTATTGTGAGAAGTGTTGTCACGTATGATTGCAACGATCCGTTATATTGATGTGGATTCTTATAATAATGAAGTACTAAGTAAAAGATAATAATGTAGATGCATTATGCATTTCAAATCCAAAATAAGTCATGTATTTGATGGTTTGTTTACCCCGTTATCATCATATCGTGAATGAAAGCAAATTTAATAGCCTAATCTATAAATATTTCAACTTAGCAACTTGGGAAAATATTATTCTTGGTTGAAGCAAATTCTCCCTCATAAAAGTTTTAGGTGTTTAAAATTCCCGTCGAGCGAATAATTACTAGAGTTTGAAATATGTAACTGATATATCACTACGTAAAACCAAATATCTAAAATTTTTGATCCAACTAAAACTTCAATTATCTAATTTATTCAAACTTCAATAGGTTTTCGTGCTTTTAATATTTTAAGAAGTTCAATCATTTCAAATAGAAAAATAACGTATAGATAGATAAATCTGTAAATATAAAATATGAAACTAGGTAAAATATATCATATATCGATGCATCTACGAATAAAATATATATGTACAGTTATTTGTTCAAATATTTTTACTACTAAACATAATTTTACGATTGAGTCATTTGTTAAATATTTTATTTAGTAGTAGTTTATTTTTTCTCATTTTATAATTTTAAATTTAATTTTTATAATTTTAATTTTTCATATAAAATTTTAATATTACTAGTGATCGGCGCATGCATTGCACACGCGACAATCATATATATTTTTAAACATGAATTGGTTCTAGCTAGTGATGAATTAAAAGTGGAAAAAATGAGAAGGTAAAAAGAAAAAAAAGTACGCCATGACAATTCTCGTAGCAAGAATTTTTGTTGTACACCATTTACAAATATATGAGAAAATATATAACATGAAGATTCATAAAAAGGTAAACGCATAACACAAGTAATGCTGTGAAATGCAGCAGTCTGTAATATTTAATGATGTACAACACTAATATATATACTTTTAATAAGTCTGAAATTGGTATGCATATGCAAATATGTGTAGTTCATCATTCAAGTAATTGAATGATAGTGTTTCAATATGGGTGAGAAAAAAGAAATACATATAGAATAACGTAGGTAACCCAACTTAAAGTCCATTCAAGCATTTTATAAACAAAGTCTACTAAAGCCTTTCACCTTCAATAAGTGATCGATGATATTTGATGATATTTGATAAATTCAAATTTACATATTTTTATTTATGTTAGATTATGCAATATATATTGAACTGAACAACATTTCTATTTTTATTATTGTCTTTAAATAACATTTTCATACATAAATTTCAATATAATATTAGTCTGTTGGAGAATATCAGTACATATAGTATTAATAATTACATGAAATGTTTTTTAAGTATATATTATAATGATAATATATACTAACGTACACATCAATCATAGTACAAAACTTTCATATAATAATAATACCAAAAAATAATTAAAAACGTTACATATGATATTATATATATAACTAACTCTTCATTTTATACCTACAACACATACAATAAAATCTGGGTATATTAGTACAAATAATAATACATATATAATGGAATCATCAAGGTTTGCCTTCCTCATCTTGTGTTTACTAATTATTTGCAGTGTCTTTCTAGAAGTCACTGCAACTGCACGACCATTGTCAAACATTGGACCAGCGATAGGTGTGTGCTTAAACCTGTTTTTTTTTTCTTTTATAAAATTGTGGTTTTGTTTTGTTATTGATTTAACCTTATATAATTTCTCTTCCATATATATACATATATAATTATATACGTTTTTATGTGCAGGACCAGTCGTCAATAATTGTTTTCCCTGTTGCAAATGGGCAGTGGATATCAGAGGGAAACCCTATTGTGAGAAGTGTTGTCACGTATGATTGCAACGATCCGTGATATTGATGTGGATTCTTATAATAATGAAGTACTAAGTAAAAGATAATAATGTAGATGCATTATGCATTTCAAATCCAAAATAAGTCATGTATTTGATGGTTTGTTTACCCCGTTATCATCATATCGTGAATGAAAGCAAATTTAATAGCCTAATCTATAAATATTTCAACTTAGCAACTTGGGAAAATATTATTCTTGGTTGAAGCAAATTCTCCCTCATAAAAGTTTTAGGTGTTTAAAATTCCCGTCGAGCGAATAATTACTAGAGTTTGAAATATGTAACTGATATATCACTACGTAAAACCAAATATCTAAAAATTTTGATCCGACTAAAACTTCAATTATCTAATTTATTCAAACTTCAATAGGTTTTCGTGCTTTTAATATTTTAAGAAGTTCAATCATTTCAAATAGAAAAATAACGTATAGATAGATAAATCCGTAAATATAAAATATGAAACTAGGTAAAATATATCATATATCGATGCATCTACGAATAAAATATATATGTACAGTTATTTGTTCAAATATTTTTACTACTAAACATAATTTTACGATTGAGTCATTTGTTAAATATTTTATTTAGTAGTAGTTTATTTTTTCTCATTTTATAATTTTAAATTTAATTTTTATAATTTTAATTTTTCATATAAAATTTTAATATTACTAGTGATCGGCGCATGCATTGCACACGCGACAATCATATATATTTTTAAACATGAATTGGTTCTAGCTAGTGATGAATTAAAAGTGGAAAAAATGAGAAGGTAAAAAGAAAAAAAAGTACGCCATGACAATTCTCGTAGCAAGAATTTTTGTTGTACACCATTTACAAATATATGAGAAAATATATAACATGAAGATTCATAAAAAGGTAAACGCATAACACAAGTAATGCTGTGAAATGCAGCAGTCTGTAATATTTAATGATGTACAACACTAATATATATACTTTTAATAAGTCTTAAATTGGTATGCATATGCAAATATGTGTAGTTCATCATTCAAGTATTTGAATGATAGTGTTTCAATATGGGTGAGAAAAAAGAAATACATATAGAATAACGTAGGTAACCCAACTTAAAGTCCATTCAAGCATTTTATAAACAAAGTCTACTAAAGCCTTTCACCTTCAATAAGTGATCGATGATATTTGATGATATTTGATAAATTCAAATTTACATATTTTTATTTATGTTAGATTATGCAATATATATTGAACTGAACAACATTTCTATTTTTATTATTGTCTTTAAATAACATTTTCATACATAAATTTCAATATAATATTAGTCTGTTGGAGAATATCAGTACATATAGTATTAATAATTACATGAAATGTTTTTTAAGTCTATATTATAATGATAATATATACTAACGTACACATCAATCATAGTACAAAACTTTCATATAATAATAATACCAAAAAATAATTAAAAACGTTACATATGATATTATATATATAACTAACTCTTCATTTTATACCTACAACACATACAATAAAATCTGGGTATATTAGTACAAATAATAATACATATATAATGGAATCATCAAGGTTTGCCTTCCTCATCTTGTGTTTACTAATTATTTGCAGTGTCTTTCTAGAAGTCACTGCAACTGCACGACCATTGTCAAACATTGGACCAGCGATAGGTGTGTGCTTAAACCTGTTTTTTTTTTCTTTTATAAAATTGTGGTTTTGTTTTGTTATTGATTTAACCTTATATAATTTCTCTTCCATATATATACATATATAATTATATACGTTTTTATGTGCAGGACCAGTCGTCAATAATTGTTTTCCCTGTTGCAAATGGGCAGTGGATATCAGAGGGAAACCCTATTGTGAGAAGTGTTGTCACGTATGATTGCAACGATCCGTGATATTGATGTGGATTCTTATAATAATGAAGTACTAAGTAAAAGATAATAATGTAGATGCATTATGCATTTCAAATCCAAAATAAGTCATGTATTTGATGGTTTGTTTACCCCGTTATCATCATATCGTGAATGAAAGCAAATTTAATAGCCTAATCTATAAATATTTCAACTTAGCAACTTGGGAAAATATTATTCTTGGTTGAAGCAAATTCTCCCTCATAAAAGTTTTAGGTGTTTAAAATTCCCGTCGAGCGAATAATTACTAGAGTTTGAAATATGTAACTGATATATCACTACGTAAAACCAAATATCTAAAAATTTTGATCCGACTAAAACTTCAATTATCTAATTTATTCAAACTTCAATAGGTTTTCGTGCTTTTAATATTTTAAGAAGTTCAATCATTTCAAATAGAAAAATAACGTATAGATAGATAAATCCGTAAATATAAAATATGAAACTAGGTAAAATATATCATATATCGATGCATCTACGAATAAAATATATATGTACAGTTATTTGTTCAAATATTTTTACTACTAAACATAATTTTACGATTGAGTCATTTGTTAAATATTTTATTTAGTAGTAGTTTATTTTTTCTCATTTTATAATTTTAAATTTAATTTTTATAATTTTAATTTTTCATATAAAATTTTAATATTACTAGTGATCGGCGCATGCATTGCACACGCGACAATCATATATATTTTTAAACATGAATTGGTTCTAGCTAGTGATGAATTAAAAGTGGAAAAAATGAGAAGGTAAAAAGAAAAAAAAGTACGCCATGACAATTCTCGTAGCAAGAATTTTTGTTGTACACCATTTACAAATATATGAGAAAATATATAACATGAAGATTCATAAAAAGGTAAACGCATAACACAAGTAATGCTGTGAAATGCAGCAGTCTGTAATATTTAATGATGTACAACACTAATATATATACTTTTAATAAGTCTTAAATTGGTATGCATATGCAAATATGTGTAGTTCATCATTCAAGTATTTGAATGATAGTGTTTCAATATGGGTGAGAAAAAAGAAATACATATAGAATAACGTAGGTAACCCAACTTAAAGTCCATTCAAGCATTTTATAAACAAAGTCTACTAAAGCCTTTCACCTTCAATAACTGATCGATGATATTTGATGATATTTGATAAATTCAAATTTACATATTTTTATTTATGTTAGATTATGCAATATATATTGAACTGAACAACATTTCTATTTTTATTATTGTCTTTAAATAACATTTTCATACATAAATTTCAATATAATATTAGTCTGTTGGAGAATATCAGTACATATAGTATTAATAATTACATGAAATGTTTTTTAAGTCTATATTATAATGATAATATATACTAACGTACACATCAATCATAGTACAAAACTTTCATATAATAATAATACCAAAAAATAATTAAAAACGTTACATATGATATTATATATATAACTAACTCTTCATTTTATACCTACAACACATACAATAAAATCTGGGTATATTAGTACAAATAATAATACATATATAATGGAATCATCAAGGTTTGCCTTCCTCATCTTGTGTTTACTAATTATTTGCAGTGTCTTTCTAGAAGTCACTGCAACTGCACGACCATTGTCAAACATTGGACCAGCGATAGGTGTGTGCTTAAACCTGTTTTTTTTTTTCTTTTATAAAATTGTGGTTTTGTTTTGTTATTGATTTAACCTTATATAATTTCTCTTCCATATATATACATATATAATTATATACGTTTTTATGTGCAGGACCAGTCGTCAATAATTGTTTTCCCTGTTGCAAATGGGCAGTGGATATCGGAGGGAAACCCTATTGTGAGAAGTGTTGTCACGTATGATTGCAACGATCCGTGATATTGATGTGGATTCTTATAATAATGAAGTACTAAGTAAAAGATAATAATGTAGATGCATTATGCATTTCAAATCCAAAATAAGTCATGTATTTGATGGTTTGTTTACCCCGTTATCATCATATCGTGAATGAAAGCAAATTTAATAGCCTAATCTATAAATATTTCAACTTAGCAACTTGGGAAAATATTATTCTTGGTTGAAGCAAATTCTCCCTCATAAAAGTTTTAGGTGTTTAAAATTCCCGTCGAGCGAATAATTACTAGAGTTTGAAATATGTAACTGATATATCACTACGTAAAACCAAATATCTAAAACTTTTGATCCAACTAAAACTTCAATTATCTAATTTATTCAAACTTCAATAGGTTTTCGTGCTTTTAATATTTTAAGAAGTTCAATCATTTCAAATAGAAAAATAACGTATAGATAGATAAATCCGTAAATATAAAATATGAAACTAGGTAAAATATATCATATATCGATGCATCTACGAATAAAATATATATGTACAGTTATTTGTTCAAATATTTTTACTACTAAACATAATTTTACGATTGAGTCATTTGTTAAATATTTTATTTAGTAGTAGTTTATTGTTTCTCATTTTATAATTTTAAATTTAATTTTTATAATTTTAATTTTTCATATAAAATTTTAATATTACTAGTGATCGGCGCATGCATTGCACGCGCGACAATCATATATATTTTTAAACATGAATTGGTTCTAGCTAGTGATGAATTAAAAGTGGAAAAAATTAGAAGGTAAAAAGGAAAAAAAGTACGCCATGACAATTCTCGTAGCAAGAATTTTTGTTGTACACCATTTACAAATATATGAGAAAATATATAACATGAAGATTCATAAAAAGGTAAACGCATAACACAAGTAATGCTGTGAAATGCAGCAGTCTGTAATATTTAATGATGTACAACACTAATATATATAATTTTAATAAGTCTGAAATTGGTATGCATATGCAAATATGTGTAGTTCATCATTCAAGTAATTGAATGATAGTGTTTCAATATGGGTGAGAAAAAAGAAATACATATAGAATAACGTAGGTAACCGTCCATTCAAGCATTTTATAAACAAAGTCTACTAAAGCCTTTCACCTTCAATAAGTGATCGATGATATTTGATGATATTTGATAAATTCAAATTTACATATTTTTATTTATGTTAGATTATGCAATATATATATATATATATATATATATATATATATATATATATATATATATATTGAACTGAACAACATTTCTATTTTTATTATTGTCTTTAAATAACATTTTCATACATAAATTTCAATATAATATTAGTCTGTTGGAGAATATCAGTACATATAGTATTAATAATTACATGAAATGTCTTTTAAGTCTATATTATAATGATAATATATGATGGACATACGTGTGATCCGGGCTCGATTTTAATTATTCGGACCTCATACACGCGCGAAACCCGATTACAAGCTAACCGGGGGAAACCGGGCAAGTTTAGAACTTGCCCGGCGTCCCCGGGAGGCTTACCCGGAAAATTCCGGGTAAGCTAAGCTTACCCTGAAATTCCGGGTAAGCCCCCAGCTTACCCGGAATTTCCGGGTAAGCCTAGGCTCACCCGGAATTCCGGGTAAGCCTAGGCTTACTCGGAATTCCGGGTAAGCTCAACACCCGGGGGGTGTCGCGTACACCCCCCATTTAGTCCCGAATGTATAGGAGACCCGATTTTTAACTAACTCCTATACGTCCGAGACCTAAGTTTCAGAGGCGCGCGCGTCCCGCTCAGGACAGCCGCCTGAGACGCGCGTCAGAGACCATTTCCCAAAGCTCTCCCCTGCATCCCGGTTCACATTTCCACATTGAACCGGGTCAAAACCGGTTTACGGTCCAAGGTTGCCTATAAATAGCCACCTTGGGGGTAAACATTTTCAAGCCATTCCAAAATCACTTTGGGCAAGAGTGGGAAAAGCTCTGACCTCTCTCTAGAAAACCCTCTCTTTCTCTCTCTAGAAGTCGACTAATGTTGATCGTCGGAGAGAGCACACCAAGCACCCCCCCCCCCTCTCCACGGGAACTGCTTGGTAACGCTCCTTTGCAGGTGCAGACAGACGATCTTCCAGAGAGCCTAAAGGATTCACCGCCATCCAAAGGACGAAGCTAAGGCCCGTACGCGACTTTAGAGGACGGACTTGGCTCGCACCCAACCCGAGGACCTCGACGAGTTATTCCGCGGACAACCCGCAATAACTTGGTCGAAACACTTGGCGCCGTCTGCGGGCTTCTAACAGAATGTCTGCGTTACTCAAACGAACAAGCAAGATGGAAAACACATACACCATACACGGAGGCTTCAGTGCAGGGGGCGAAACCTCTTATGCAAGGGAGAGGTACGCCGCCGGAAAGAGTGAAAAACCACAGGAGCCAGACGGGGAGGACACAATCATGGAGGACGTCATTGGCTTCTCAGCCAAAGACAGAGAACACATAACGTTCCCCCACAACGACGCCTTAGTCATTCAAATGACTATTGATGACATGGAAGTGAAGCGAATTCTCGTAGATGGAGGCTCCGCCCCAAACGTGCTAACAAAAGGCATTGTCTTAGCACTCGGAAGAAAGAAGGCCATACAAACAATGAACTCACCTCTAGTGGGATTCATGGGAGATGCTAGCTACCCGCTAGGTACCATTACCCTTCCAGTAACCTTGGGCGAAGGAGAAAGACGTCTGAATATCGATGTACTATTCATAGTAGTCGAAAAGCTAAACGCCTACAATGGCATTCTCGGATACGCGACCACGAACGAATGGAGAATGGTGCCTTCAACGGCCCACCTGAAGATCAAGTTCCCAACCATTGCAGGTGTGGGAGAAGTTAGAGGAAATCAACAAGTAGCAAGAGAATGCCACAATGTCGCGCTACAACAAAATCAAAGGGGAAACATGCCAGTAATACCCACCATCGACGAAGACCCAAGAGATGACTACGGGAGGCCTACAGCGATGGACGAACTCCGTGAATTCAAAATCGATGAACCAGAAAGAATGGTGCGCGTAGGAGCATCATTATCAGAAGACGAAGTGATTGAAATCACAGCGCTCCTAGCAGAATACAAAGACTTATTCGCATGGTCTCCAAAGGACATGCCAGGAATAAGCCCAGATGTCATTTGCCATAAACTCAACATCAACAAAGATGCTCGAGTAGTGAAACAAAAGCTAAGGTCAATAGGAGGGGACAAGAAGTTGGCCATTCGCGAGGAAGTTAGCAGACTGCTTGATGCAGGTTTCATTGAAGAATCCAAGTATCAAACTTGGGTAGCCAACCCTGTAGTTGTTCCTAAGCCAAATGGCAAGTCAAGAATGTGCATCGACTACAGAGACCTCAACAACGCATGCCCAAAAGATTCATATCCCCTCCCACGAATTGATCAATTGGTAGATGCAACTGCGGGCCATGAACTGATGACAGTTATGGATGCATACACAGGATACAACCAAATCCCAATGTTTTGGCAGGACGCCCCACATACGGCATTCTACGCTGACAGCGAAATCTATAACTACAAAGTTATGCCTTTCGGGTTAATCAATGCGGGGGAAACCTACCAAAGGATGGTCAATCTCATTTTCGGAGATTTGATTGGCAATAAAATGGAGGCGTACGTGGATGATATGGTCGTAAAATCCAAGAAAAGAAAGAACCACGCAGAGGACCTACGCATAATCTTCGAGAGAATGCGAAAGTATCAAATAAGACTAAACCCCGCAAAATGCGCTTTCGGGGTACGGTCAGGCAAAATACTCGGATTTATGGTGAGCGAAAGGGGCATTGAAGCAAACCCTGAAAAAGTAAAGGCAATTGAAGAAATGGCCTCTCCAACAAAGCACAAAGAAGTACAACAACTCAACGGGCGCCTCGCAGCCCTGAACAGATTCCTAGCCAAAATTGGAGACAGAGCCCTCCCTTTCTTCGAAGTGTTACGCGCAAACAAGAAGTTTGAATGGACAAATGCTTGTGAAGAAGCATTCCAACAACTCAAACAACACTTGAAGACGCTCCCAAGACTAGCAAAGCCACTTCAAGGGGAGCCTCTTTTTCTCTACATATCAACTAGTAACACGGCAGTCAGCTCTGTGCTAATAAAGGAAAAAGGAGGAGCGCAACTCCCGGTCTATTACGTGAGCAAAACACTGGCCAACTATGAAGTCAATTACGTACCAATTGAGAAGCACTTGTACGCGCTTGTGATAGCCGCACGCAAGCTAAGGCCTTACTTCCACGCACATGAAATAACAGTCCTCACAGACCAGCCTTTGAAGCACATCCTTGCAAAACCAAACATGTCAGGGAGATTGACGAAGTGGTCTGTAGAGTTAAGTGAATTCCGCATTCATTTTGCTCCACGAACAGCCATCAAAGGGCAGGCTTTGGCAGACTTCATAGCAGAGTTCACAGGAATCGAGCCCGAGCCACAAGATGAAGTCCAAAAAAATGTCCCACCCGCAGAAGTTTGGGAAATGTACACGGACGGATCATCCAACACCGGAGGCGCGGGGGCAGGATTACTACTAATCCCACCCGACGGCTCAGACCCCTTGAAGTACGCTTTGAACTTAACATTCAGAGCGACAAACAATGAGGCAGAATATGAGGCTCTGATAACAGGCCTCAGGATAGCCAAAGGAGTTGGAGTGGAACACTTACGAGTAAAGTGTGATTCACAACTGGTCGTCAACCAGGTCAAAGGAGAGTACACTGCAAAGTCCGAAAACATGCAGAGATACTTGACACAAGCAAAGGGGTTGGTAGAAAGTTTCAAAACTTTCGACATAACTTCCGTCCCACGAGAAGAAAACCAGGAGGCCGATGCTCTAAGCAAGTATGCCCAAAACAGTGAACAAGACAAAAAGACACACTTTGTGGAAAACAGGATAATATCCGTCATAGACCAATTCGAAGTAATGGCCATTGACGAAGAGGAAACCTGGAAGACACCAATCCAAGCATACCTCGCAGGAGGAATCCTACCGCGAGACAAGACTCAAGCGAACAAGATCGAAAGGGTAGCAATAAACTACGCCCTGATCGAGGGACAGCTCTACAGAAAGGGTTATTCTACACCCTACCTAAAGTGTATCACAAGCACAGAAGGAACAACGGTACTAGAAGAACTCCATGGAGGAATGGCTGCCTCACACGAAGGAGCTCGCGCGTTAATCCGCAAAGCCTTGAACTTGGGCTACTATTGGCCAACAATGAGAGCTCAAGCAACGAACATGGTGGCAGAATGCGAAGCATGCCAGCTATATTCAAGGAACATCACAGCTCCAGCAGCAGAAGCCCAATTGCAAGCGCATGGCCATTCGCACAATGGGGCATTGACTTGATCGGTCCACTCCCAAAATCAAAGGGCCAAGCAAAATTCATAGTCGTCGCAATCGACTACTTCTCAAAGTGGATTGAGGCTAAGCCACTGGCGCGCATCACAGACACACAAATCATGGACTTCATCTGAAACTACATAGTGGCTCGCTATGGTGTCCCGAAGATACTCATTAGCGACAATGGTGCCCAATTCAGAAGTGGAAATATGCAAAATTTCTGCAAACGTCTCAAGATAGACCACCGTTTCGCATCAGTGCACCACGCACAGACAAACGGCCAGGTTGAATCAGCAAACAAGATAGTCTTGGATGGACTAAAAAAGAGAGTCCATGCTCTGAAAGGAGGTTGGGTGGACCAGCTAAGCAGTGTTTTATGGGCTGTGCGCACAACACCCAAAGAGTCAACAGGTGAAACACCCTTTAGCCTAGTCTATGGAACCGAGGCAGTAGCACCTGTCGAAATCGCCGTCTCTTCATACAGAACGACGCATTTTGACCCCCAAACCAATGAGGAAGAAAGACGCCTTGACCTTCAGTTAACAGACGAACAGAGATGGAAATCGGAACAAGTTCAAGCAAAGATGCGCTTAGCCACATCCAGATACTACAACAAAAAGGTCAAGGCGCGACAATTCCACGTGGGAGAAATGGTCTGGAGAAGAAACGAATTCTCACACTTGGACCAAATCAACAAGATGTCCCCCAAGTGGGAAGGCCCCTACAAGATAGTAGCGGTTCCATACATTAACGCATACCGCATCCAAGATGTGGACGGGAACGAATTGCCTAACACTTTCAGTGGGGGACACCTGAAGAAATTCCACGCATAAACAAAAGTGGAAACCATAAAACTAAAAGCTGTCGTATCAAGCTCTTTAGTATTCATTACCTCAAAAGAAGGAGATGTATAACTCCATACTTGCGCATCAAATGAAGTTATGTCTAACAAATTTCATATCTCTTGTAGGCACACTATTAACTCACATACAACGCCTAAGCTTACAACCAAGGCATCTAAACAACAACAGTGACAACAAGCCAACCTATACAAGGCTCATCACTACAAACCAAAACAAAGGACGTTCGACGCATACAAGGAGTTGGAGTATCCTCATCAAGGATGTGAACGTACTAATCTATTCACATCCTTGCATAAAGTCGGGGGATAAGCGGATCATTAGGAATCCTCCCTCGCAAACAAATGCAAGTGTCGGACGTACTAATCTATCCACACTTCGCCACAAGGATGTGAACGTACTAATCTATTCACATCCTTGCATAAAGTCGGGGGATAAGCGGATCATTAGGAATCCTCCCTCGCAAACAAATGCAAGTGTCGGACGTACTAATCTATCCACACTTCGCCACAATACAAGGATGTGAACGTACTAATCTATTCACATCCTTGCTAAAAGACGGGGGACAAGCGGATCATTAGGAATCCTCACTCGCAAACAAACGCAAAGGTCGGACGTACTAACCTATCCGCACTTTACTATCCTATGTTATAACTAAAATAACAAGGAGAAATTCAGACATCACATCTATCTAATGCATTTATGTCAAGCATATATATATAAGATCAAACAGGTCTACGATAGCAAATCCAAACACCAAACGACAGGCAGGCTCTAAACAAGTCCTTCGCCAAAATACTACGCATGCAAAGGAACAAACAAACATACAAAGAGTCCATATTGACCTAGTCAAGGAGATGGCGCACATCAACATCACAATCCTCAGTCGCAAAGGGATCACAGACAGGGGTATCACCAAAGATATCAGCATCCCGCTCAAAGCTAAACATTGGCTCACCATCTGCACTAATAGTGTCCTCCACCTGAAGAGTGGAAGCCCCCCCCAAATCACTCAAACCAATCACACCAGGAGTATCCAACTTCTCAAAGGGAAAATGGGGGGCAAGACGATGCATTAGGGGAACAAAGTCATCAAGAAACTCCTTCTTCAAAGACTCATAACTCGCCTGAACGGCGGAAAGGAAAGGCTCACTCTGAGGATACCGCTTAAAAGCGCCGGCCTTGCCTTCCGAAATGCCGTCCTCCCTCGCCTTTTGCAGCTCGGCAGCCCGCACCCCCTCCCGAAGGGCCATCCGACCTTTCACAGCAGACAGCTGATCTCGGATCTCGGCAACGCGAGCCTGACTCGAGGCAAGCGCTTCAGATAGTATGAGAAGCTCACCAGCATGGCCTTTCGCATCCTCAGTCAAAGAGGCTTGCTCTTTAACCAGCTCCTCATGGCTCTCCAGAAGCTGATCCTTCTCATCAGATAGCTCGATGACAAAAGATGATAAGTTGGCAATATCAGCATTAACCTGCATCAAAAATAGTATAATCATCAAAACAAATGCAACAATGAGCGAATCAACTCCAAGAGGAATAAACATTCACCGGAGCGAAGACCCCGATGTTCTCCTCCACAAAGACGCGCGCACTAGCAGAATTCGGGGGACACTCCTTCCGATCGGCAGGAGGAACAGACCTCTGCACCACCCGAACGCCAACTTCAGGAATGCTCAAGGACGCATCCTTAGGAAAACGAAGGCGCGTACCCGAATAGGGCACCCACACACCATCTGTGACGTCGCGTTCAAAGCGACGAACAAGATCACTTCTGCGAAGCGAAGGAAGTGGAGGGATATCTGCAAAACACAAACATAAGCAACCATACAAGCAAAATATGCTAAGTACAGAAAAAGAGATTTCGCAAACCTGATACAGGGAGAATCTCCTCTGCCGCCGCATGCATCGGCTCAGGGACAGGAGGGACGCGCTCACCAACATGCTTCCTCTTGTCACGTGAAGACATACGTGAACCTGGGGGGACCTCGTCCGCCGTCCCATGCCTCGGCCCGGGGGCAGGAGGGACGCGCTCGGCAACTTGCTTCCTCTTATCACGAGAAGACAAGACAGACGTCCCCTCAACTCTTGAGCGCTTGGGATCGCCCGAGGCACGCGCCGCAACATCGGTCCTCTTAGTGGAAGGGCGCCGAGAAGAGTCAGTAACGGGTCCCGCCCGCTCCCTCTCAGCAGGCACACGACCTACAAACAGGGAAAAGAAAACATTGGAACTACAGACGAAATACAACCAAAAACAACAAAAAGGGAGAAGTACTTTACCCATAGGTCCTTTCCCTCGCCCATGACGAGACCCGTCGGCAGGGGCCGGAGCAGCAACAGGGAGCCCTCGCGCAGCATCAGTCTGCAAGGCCGGCTGCTTGTTAAGAAACCAACCTACAGGATAACATGAGACAAGGTTATAAAAATTCGAAAGCATACCAAAACACCCTGGGAAGAAGATACGATAATGCCTGCGGCGAGCAACTCCTCTTCAGAACCCTGAGTCAAAGGGACTATAACCCCCGCCTGATTGTCGCGAAAGATCTCGCGAAAGGCCTTCTCATCCTGAGGGGTATACTCGGATAAGGAAGGAACAGGGTCACGCTCCAGAACATGACACGTCTCCCACTTAGTCCCGACGTCGCTCACAAAGAAATAATGATTTAGCCATTCCTGGGAGCGAGGATAAGGGGTGGCAAATCGCCCGCTCGGCTTCCACTTGGCGCCCCCAAGGTCAAATGAGGAAAGGCAAGGCCACCGACTGCAGAAGGTGGACAACCCCGATTTGTCTCGTCGCTCCAGACGGTAGAAGGTCCGGAAGAGAATCAAGGAATAAGCCCATGAGTGCTTGTGACACTGAATGCGAAAACAGGTCCACGCGTGAAGAGCAGCAGGGGAGAGATTAAGGGGCGAGATGCGGAAGTGACGACACAAACGGACAAGATCCTTGCAGTAAGGAAAACGCAAACCCTCCTCTATCTGTCCCGTGTAAACTACATCTAGGTCCGCAGGAGGGACGGTAACTGAGCCAACCTCGACATCTTTGCATACGTCAAACGGGAAGAACGCTTCAGAAAGAGGACAGACCCCCCGACTTATCTACACTCTCCACAAACTCCTCAGTCGTGATACGATTGGGAGGATAGGTCTGAGTCATCGCAATGGCTTCATGGCTAGCACCTGTCCCGGGAAAATCGAGTCGAAGTAAAAGGGGGGTGTCCTCGCTTATCTCCAAATCATCATAAGAAAAGTAATATGTGCAAAGAGAAGGATCGGGAGACTCACTCATTTCAGCAATTCGGGAGTGACAGTTTCTGAGAAAATTTCTAAGTATCAAAGTCGGGCGCCTGCAAGCCCGTCAACCAAGCCCTGCAAAAACCATACACCAACTCAATCAAAAACCGAGGCAACACATCAACCACATTCATCAAAGTCCTTTGCAAGGACATTCAACCCAACGGACCAACTGTCCGCATACAAACAGCTAGGGACCCTCCCGCTCGGGAGTCAAAAATCCTTACGCTCATCAAAGGTCTAGGCCACCTACTAATCAAATTTTCATACATTTATGCAATGTGACACAGGTATTCAAGCGCTCTACAAAGCGACAAGTTCAAGAGCTAAAGAAAGCAAAGACATGCAAAGTTGGTTATAATTACCAAAATGCCATCCGATCACATTTCGATCAAATCTTATCCTCAAAATGGCTCAAGGCTCCGGGGGCACATACGAGCAGTCCAAATGCACTCAAGCAAGCCCGTTGCATGCCACAGGGAGACTTACCCCTCCCCGAACAACCCGAAGAACACTCGGGTCAACTAAGCCACTAATGAAGGCAAACTACCAAGCAATCACCTAAGCTCCGGGGGCATGGCTATCCACTCACAAACAATCAAGGGGGCATTACCAAATTAGGGGACATCATTGCAAGTCACCCGTATCAAGATACAAAGGGTCGGGCTTTTCGCTTGAAAAAGTCCGATTTCGAACCTCCGCGATTTCCCCTCGGTTGGTCGGAACCTAGGGACCTCTTCACAAAGGGAGTTCGCTATCCTTAACTCTATCTATCTACACTTAGAGCTTAGCCAAAAGCAAATTTTGAAAATCAAGCCAAAGTTTCACTTAGGCATTTCATCAAACACCTACCATGCACCTTATTGTAATTCAAATGTGCAGCCCTAAAGGTCTAATTAACTTCAAGAAAAGGGAGTGGAGGACGTTACCAATCGATGCTCGACAAAAAGGACTCGAAACCGGATCGAATCGAGCTCGGAAACAACCCGCAAGAAGTGCAGCCGCCGCCCGCTGCAGCCGCTGCCGCCGCCGCCTCGCCGCCGCTGCGCCGCCCTGACCTCGCCGGTGGTGCTCCTGGTGGTGGCCGGCCGAAATGGGGTCTCACTAACACCCTAGAGTGAATTCCTAAAATCCCTACCTTAGCTCCTCCAAAACTCTCACCACAACCAATTCAAAAGTTGATAGTTTTATAAACTATCATGGAAGAGGTGGACTACACAACACAGTAAGTACCATACATCAAAGAGGTACATTCCTATCCACCATTCATTTTTTAAATTGTTGATGGCTTGGGTTTTAACCATCAAATGACTTGGATAAATTTAACTAAGTCATTTCAAATGTCCTCAACTTTTTGAAAACGTTGTGTTTATGATTTTTCGTATTACGTTCGTTGCATGTGATTTTCCCAAAACCCGGCCTTATTTCATTCACCCAAAACCGTCGTCTCGCCGTCAAGACGGCCGTCTCGGACGACGGGCTCCCGGAAACTATCGCACTGCATGAAAAACATTTTATCAAGACTTGCATGATTTATTATCATTTTGATACATTAAGTCGTGGCATGGACTTTCCATATTTCTTTAATCATCGGGTGAACCCGAAAAATTTCATGTGCGCTCGCGCTTTAATTCTCCAAACGATCACATCTATCATATTACTCGTAGTCCGTTGTGCTACTAACCCTTTGTGCAGTTACCAAGCATGACCATCTCAAAAAACTAAGGCAAGGAACTCGTCCGAGCCGCGCGCATCCACCCTTGGTAGGTCAAAACTCGAGGTGAGCAGACGACCCAAATCACGCGTATACCCTATCTTAGAATAGAGTTAAACAAAGGTCAAGCCATTATTTAACTCGGGGGCAAGTGATGGACATACGCGTGATCCGGGCTCGATTTTAATTATTCAGACCTCATACACGCGCGAAACCCGATTACAAGCTAACCGGGGGAAACCGGGCAAGTTTCGAACTTGCCCGGCGTCCCCGGGAGGCTTACCCGGAAATTCCCGGGTAAGCCTAGCTTACCCGGAAAATTCCGGGTAAGCCTAGGCTCACCCGGAATTCCGGGTAAGCTCAACACCCGGGGGGTGTCGCGTACACCCCCCATTTAGTCCCGAATGTATAGGAGACCCGATTTTTAACTAACTCCTATACGTCCGAGACCTAAGTTTCAGAGGCGCGCGCGTCCCGCTCAGGACAGCCGCCTGAGACGCGCGTCAGAGACCATTTCCCAAAGCTCTCCCCTGCATCCCGGTTCACATTTCCACATTGAACCGGGTCAAAACCGGTTTACGGTCCAAGGTTGCCTATAAATAGCCACCTTGGGGGAAAACATTTTCAAGCCATTCCAAAATCACTTTGGGCAAGAGTGGGAAAAGCTCTGACCTCTCTCTAGAAAACCCTCTCTTTCTCTCTCTAGAAGTCGACTAATGTTGATCGTCGGAGAGAGCACACCAAGCACCCCCCCCTCTCCACGGGGACTGCTTGGTAACGCTCCTTTGCAGGTGCAGACAGACGATCTTCCAGAGAGCCTAAAGGATTCACCGCCATCCAAAGGACGAAGCTAAGGCCCGTACGCGACTTTAGAGGACGGACTTGGCTCGCACCCAACCCGAGGACCTCGACGAGTTATTCCGCGGACAACCCGCAATAACTTGGTCGAAACAATATATACTAACGTACACATCAATCATAGTACAAAACTTTCATATAATAATAATACCAAAAAATAATTAAAAACGTTACATATGATATTATATATATAACTAACTCTTCATTTTATACCTACAACACATACAATAAAATCTGGGTATATTAGTACTAATAATAATACATAATGGAATCATCAAGGTTTGCCTTCCTCATCTTGTGTTTACTAATTATTTGCAGTGTCTTTCTAGAAGTCACTGCAACTGCACGACCATTGTCAAACATTGGACCAGCGATAGGTGTGTGCTTAAACCTGTTTTTTTTTTCTTTTATAAAATTGTGGTTTTGTTTTGTTATTGATTTAACCTTATATAATTTCTCTTCCATATATATACATATATAATTATATACGTTTTTATGTGCAGGACCAGTCGTCAATAATTGTTTTCCCTGTTGCAAATGGGCAGTGGATATCGGAGGGAAACCCTATTGTGAGAAGTGTTGTCACGTATGATTGCAACGATCCGTGATATTGATGTGGATTCTTATAATAATGAAGTACTAAGTAAAAGATAATAATGTAGATGCATTATGCATTTCAAATCCAAAATAAGTCATGTATTTGATGGTTTGTTTACCCCGTTATCATCATATCGTGAATGAAAGCAAATTTAATAGCCTAATCTATAAATATTTCAACTTAGCAACTTGGGAAAATATTATTCTTGGTTGAAGCAAATTCTCCCTCATAAAAGTTTTAGGTGTTTAAAATTCCCGTCGAGCGAATAATTACTAGAGTTTGAAATATGTAACTGATATATCACTACAGAAAACCAAATATCTAAAACTTTTGATCCAACTAAAACTTCAATTATCTAATTTATTCAAACTTCAATAGGTTTTCGTGCTTTTAATATTTTAAGAAGTTCAATCATTTCAAATAGAAAAATAACGTATAGATAGATAAATCCGTAAATATAAAATATGAAACTAGGTAAAATATATCATATATCGATGCATCTACGAATAAAATATATATGTACAGTTATTTGTTCAAATATTTTTACTACTAAACATAATTTTACGATTGAGTCATTTGTTAAATATTTTATTTAGTAGTAGTTTATTGTTTCTCATTTTATAATTTTAAATTTAATTTTTATAATTTTAATTTTTCATATAAAATTTTAATATTACTAGTGATCGGCGCATGCATTGCACTCGCGACAATCATATATATTTTTAAACATGAATTGGTTCTAGCTAGTGATGAATTAAAAGTGGAAAAAATCAGAAGGTAAAAAGGAAAAAAAGTACGCCATGACAATTCTCGTAGCAAGAATTTTTGTTGTACACCATTTACAAATATATGAGAAAATATATAACATGAAGATTCATAAAAAGGTAAACGCATAACACAAGTAATGCTGTGAAATGCAGCAGTCTGTAATATTTAATGATGTACAACACTAATATATATACTTTTAATAAGTCTGAAATTGGTATGCATATGCAAATATGTGTAGTTCATCATTCAAGTAATTGAATGATAGTGTTTCAATATGGGTGAGAAAAAAGAAATACATTTAGAATAACGTAGGTAACCCAACTTAAAGTCCATTCAAGCATTTTATAAACAAAGTCTACTAAAGCCTTTCACCTTCAATAAGTGATCGATGATATTTGATGATATTTGATAAATTCAAATTTACATATTTTTATTTATGTTAGATTATGCAATATATATATATATATATTGAACTGAACAACATTTCTATTTTTATTATTGTCTTTAAATAACATTTTCATACATAAATTTCAATATAATATTAGTCTGTTGGAGAATATCAGTACATATAGTATTAATAATTACATGAAATGTTTTTTAAGTCTATATTATAATGATAATATATACTAACGTACACATCAATCATAGTACAAAACTTTCATATAATAATACCAAAAAATAATTAAAAACGTTACATATGATATTATATATATAACTAACTCTTCATTTTATACCTACAACACATACAATAAAATCTGGGTATATTAGTACTAATAATAATACATAATGGAATCATCAAGGTTTGCCTTCCTCATCTTGTGTTTACTAATTATTTGCAGTGTCTTTCTAGAAGTCACTGCAACTGCACGACCATTGTCAAACATTGGACCAGCGATAGGTGTGTGCTTAAACCTGTTTTTTTTTCTTTTATAAAATTGTGGTTTTGTTTAGTTATTGATATAACCTTATATAATTTCTCTTCCATATATATACATATATAATTATATACGTTTTTATGTGCAGGACCAGTCGTCAATAATTGTTTTCCCTGTTGCAAATGGGCAGTGGATATCGGAGGGAAACCCTATTGTGAGAAGTGTTGTCACGTATGATTGCAACGATCCGTGATATTGATGTAGATTCTTATAATAATGAAGTACTAAGTAAAAGATAATAATGTAGATGCATTATGCATTTCAAATCCAAAATAAGTCATGTATTTGATGGTTTGTTTACCCCGTTATCATCATATCGTGAATGAAAGCAAATTTAATAGCCTAATCTATAAATATTTCAACTTAGCAACTTGGGAAAATATTATTCTTGGTTGAAGCAAATTCTCCCTCATAAAAGTTTTAGGTGTTTAAAATTCCCGTCGAGCAAATAATTACTAGAGTTTGAAATATGTAACTGATATATCACTACGTAAAACCAAATATCTAAAACTTTTGATCCAACTAAAACTTCAATTATCTAATTTATTCAAACTTCAATAGGTTTTCGTGCTTTTAATATTTTAAGAAGTTCAATCATTTCAAATAGAAAAATAACGTATAGATAGATAAATCCGTAAATATAAAATATGAAACTAGGTAAAATATATCATATATCGATGCATCTACGAATAAAATATATATGTACAGTTATTTGTTCAAATATTTTTACTACTAAACATAATTTTACGATTGAGTCATTTGTTAAATATTTTATTTAGTAGTAGTTTATTGTTTCTCATTTTATAATTTTAATTTTTCATATAAAATTTTAATATTACTAGTGATCGGCGCATGCATTGCACGCGCGACAATCATATATATTTTTAAACATGAATTGGTTCTAGCTAGTGATGAATTAAAAGTGGAAAAAATCAGAAGGTAAAAAGGAAAAAAAGTACGCCATGACAATTCTCGTAGCAAGAATTTTTGTTGTACACCATTTACAAATATATGAGAAAATATATAACATGAAGATTCATAAAAAGGTAAACGCATAACACAAGTAATGCTGTGAAATGCAGCAGTCTGTAATATTTAATGATGTACAACACTAATATATATACTTTTAATAAGTCTGAAATTGGTATGCATATGCAAATATGTGTAGTTCATCATTCAAGTAATTGAATGATAGTGTTTCAATATGCGTGAGAAAAAAGAAATACATATAGAATAACGTAGGTAACCGTCCATTCAAGCATTTTATAAACAAAGTCTACTAAAGCCTTTCACCTTCAATAAGTGATCGATGATATTTGATGATATTTGATAAATTCAAATTTACATATTTTTATTTATGTTAGATTATGCAATATATATATATATATATATATTGAATTGAACAACATTTCTATTTTTATTATTGTCTTTAAATAACATTCTCATACATAAATTTCAATATTATATTAGTCTGTTGGAGAATATCAGTACATATAGTATTAATAATTACATGAAATGTTTTTTAAGTCTATATTATAATGATAATATATACTAACGTACACATCAATCATAGTACAAAACTTTCATATAATAATAATACCAAAAAATAATTAAAAACGTTACATATGATATTATATATATAACTAACTCTTCATTTTATACCTACAACACATACAATAAAATCTGGGTATATTAGTACTAATAATAATACATAATGGAATCATCAAGGTTTGCCTTCCTCATCTTGTGTTTACTAAATATTTGCAGTGTCTTTCTAGAAGTCACTGCAACTGCACGACCATTGTCAAACATTGGACCAGCGATAGGTGTGTGCTTAAACCTGTTTTTTTTTCTTTTATAAAATTGTGGTTTTGTTTTGTTATTGATTTAACCTTATATAATTTCTCTTCCATATATATACATATATAATTATATACGTTTTTATGTGCAGGACCAGTCGTCAATAATTGTTATCCCTGTTGCAAATGGGAAGTGGATATCAGAAAGATACCCTATTGTGCGAAGTGTTGTCACGTATGATTGCAACGATCCGTGAGATTGATGTGGATTCTTATAATAATGAAGTACTAAGTAAAAGATAATAATGTAGATGCATTATGCATTTCAAATCCAAAATAAGTCATGTATTTGATGGTTTGGTTACCCCGTTATCATCATATCGTGAATGAAAGCAAATTTAATAGCCTAATCTATAAATATTTCAACTTAGCAACTTTGGAAAATATTATTCTTGGTTGAAGCAAATTCTCCCTCATAAAAGTTTTAGGTGTTTAAAATTCCCGTCGAGCGAATAATTACTAGAGTTTGAAATATGTAACTGATATATCACTACGTAAAACCAAATATCTAAAAATTTTGATTCAACTAAAACTTCAATTATCTAATTTATTCAAACTTCAATAGGTTTTCGTGCTTTTAATATTTTAAGAAGTTCAATCATTTCAAATAGAAAAATAACGTATAGATAGATAAATCCGTAAATATAAAATATGAAACTAGGTAAAATATATCATATATCGATGCATCTACGAATAAAATATATATGTACAGTTATTTGTTCAAATATTTTTACTACTAAACATAATTTTACGATTGAGTCATTTGTTAAATATTTTATTTAGTAGTAGTTTATTGTTTCTCATTTTATAATTTTAAATTTAATTTTTATAATTTTAATTTTTCATATAAAATTTTAATATTACTAGTGATCGGCGCATGCATTGCACGCGCGACAATCATATATATTTTTAAACATGAATTGGTTCTAGCTAGTGATGAATTAAAAGTGGAAAAAATGAGAAGGTAAAAAGAAAAAAAAGTACGCCATGACAATTCTCGTAGCAAGAATTTTTGTTGTACACACCATTTACAAATATATGAGAAAATATATAACATGAAGATTCATAAAAAGGTAAACGCATAACACAAGTAATGCTGTGAAATGCAGCAGTCTGTAATATTTAATGATGTACAACACTAATATATATAATTTTAATAAGTCTGAAATTGGTATGCATATGCAAATATGTGTAGTTCATCATTCAAGTAATTGAATGATAGTGTTTCAATATGGGTGAGAAAAAAGAAATACATATAGAATAACGTAGGTAACCGTCCATTCAAGCATTTTATAAACAAAGTCTATTAAAGCCTTTCACCTTCAATAAGTGATCGATGATATTTGATAAATTCAAATTTACATATTTTTATTTATGTTAGATTATGCAATATATATATATATATATATATATTGAACTGAACAACATTTCTATTTTTATTATTGTCTTTAAATAACATTTTCATACATAAATTTCAATATAATATTAGTTTGTTGGAGAATATCAGTACATATAGTATTAATAATTACATGAAATGTTTTTTAAGTCTATATTATAATGATAATATATACTAACGTACACATCAATCATAGTACAAAACTTTCATATAATAATAATACCAAAAAATAATTAAAAACGTTACATATGATATTATATATATAACTAACTCTTCATTTTATACCTACAACACATACAATAAAATCTGGGTATATTAGTACTAATAATAATACATAATGGAATCATCAAGGTTTGCCTTCCTCATCTTGTGTTTACTAATTATTTGCAGTGTCTTTCTAGAAGTCACTGCAACTGCACGACCATTGTCAAACATTGGACCAGCGATAGGTGTGTGCTTAAACCTGTTTTTTTTTCTTTTATAAAATTGTGGTTTTGTTTTGTTATTGATTTAACCTTATATAATTTCTCTTCCATATATATACATATATAATTATATACGTTTTTATGTGCAGGACCAGTCGTCAATAATTGTGTTGCGTCCGGGACGAACGAGGTCACGGGGACGCGTCGGTTTGTGTAATTGTGCGGGCCGTAACCCTTCTGTCAGGCGGAGGTTGGGCCACTGACGAGTGTTCGGACTTTACTCCCGCGTGAGGTCTGAGTCTCGGCAAGGTTGTGACACGGCAAGGTTGTGACCCGGCAAGGTTGTGACCCGGCAAGGTTGTGACCCGGCAAGGTTGTGACCCGGCAAGGTTGTGACCCGGCAAGGTTGTGACCCGGTAAGGTTGTGACCCGGCAAGTCTGTGTCTCGAACGTCGGATCCTGCGCAAAGGACCAATGCTAGCACGGAGAGGGGGGGGTGGTGCTAGCGGAGCCCTCTCCGATGCCTAAGTTACTATAGTGGCAAAAGGGTAATTTCTAGAGAGAGAGAATTCTAGAGAGAAGTCAGAGCTCAAAATACCAAAGTTGGGCAAATGAGAGAGTGAGTGAAAATGGGTGGCCAAGGCCTCCTATTTATAGGCTTCCTTGAGACCGGACCCGGTTTTAAAGCGGTTTGATGACGGTTCAAGAACGTGTGGTAACCGTCATCCTTGTTGGTAGTATGTGAACTTGACTTCTCTACACGTAACGGCGATCGCGGATACGGCAATCGCGCAATACCCGTGGTGCAACCCGGACCTCGTCGAAATTGGGCAATTCGGCGAGGTCCAGATTGCCGTGTAATCCGGACCTCCGGATTGCACCGCAATCCGGATGTCCGGTCCGGTCACGCGTAAATGCGTTTCCGGACCGTTTTGGCCCCTTGGGAGACGTTTTTTGAGACGAGATGTAATTTTTGACGTGTTTGCGAGGCCCGAAGCGTAAATACGAACCCGAATTGGACATTTATCCATCACTTGCCCCCGAGTCAAGTAACGGTTTAGAACCTTTCTTGACTCTATTTTAAGTTAGGATATTTGTCCAATTTGAGTCTGACGCTAACCTTTCGATTTTGATCGTTGGTCGGGTGTAGGCATCTTGATTCCGTCCGTCGCTTGACTTTCCGGCCGAACGACTTTATTTCCTGTCACTATGGTTAGTGTGATGGGAAATATATATGTGACGTGCAAGCATGGTTATTGTCGGAGACACGAGCAATTGGAAATGCATTTATGCGAGCATGCGTCTATCGACATGTATGCATGAATGAAGGACGTGGCAAGATCGTAATTACGTAGTACAAGAAAATAGAAATCGTATGTTTCTAAAATGACTAAGTGATTACCGAATCTTGGATCATGCGATTGCAACATACGCACATAATGATTGGCTTGACACGTGCGATGATGCTGATGCGCGCGTTGATGTTAATGGTTGAGCGTCAGGTATAGACTGTTGGTTATTTCCTGCAAGTATGCTAAAACACTTAGAAAATATTAAGCGATATCTAATGTTTGTTACCATAGATGTCGTCGTATGAGCTTTGACGATGGGCGTCGTCGGTAGGCTTAGGGGGCATAGCTACTCGTTGTATGCATTTCATCTTTGTTGACGTGCATGTGCGTACGTGAAAATACTTAGAAAATATTCTCCCCTCGTCGACATGTATGTACGTACATGGAAATACTTAGAAAATATTCTCTCCTCGTCGACATGTATGTACGTACATGTATGTACGTACATGTATGTACGTACATGGAAACACTTAGAAAATATTTTCTCTTCGTTGACATGCCCCCTTGTCTACATGTATGTACGTACATGGAAATACTTAGAAAATATTCTCTCCTCGTCGACATGTATGTACGTACATGGAAACACTTAGGAAATATTTTCTCTTCGTTGACATGCCCCCTTGTCGACATGTATGTACGTACATGGAAATACTTAGAAAATATTTTCTTCTCGTCGACATGCAACCCTGTCGACATCTATGTACGTACATGGAAATACTTAGAAAATATTTTCTCCTCGTCGACATGCAACCTTGTCGACATGTATGTACGTACATGGAAACACTTAGAAAATATTTTCTCCTCGTCGACATGCAACCCTGTCGACATGTATGTACGTACATGGAAATACTTAGAAAATATTTTCTCCTCGTCGACATGCAACCTTGTCGACATGTATGTACGTACATGGAAACACTTAGAAAATATTTTCTCCTCGTCGACATGCAACCCTGTCGACATGTATGTACGTACACGGAAATACTTAGAAAATATTTTCTCCTCGTCGACATGCAACCTTGTCGACATGTATGTTGAAGAGGTTGCCCCCCTTGTGCGATGTTTGTTACTTGCTGCATGGAGACTTAATAAGTCTTGTAAGTTTGTGGTTGTTTTCACACGGAGAGTCTGTCGCATAAGTGCTTGAATAAGTATTGGTGTGCGCTTGCGCACTGACTGTATTGTTGATAGCACTTTCCAAGATATTAGATCTTGTTGATTTTCCCCGTTATTGCCAGCTGCAGTTTCTGTTCTTGGCATAATTCTCGAAAGATCCGACGCAGGGGCGTGTTCCTCGAGCGATTCTTGGTTCTTTATGCTGAGCATGACCGTGCTAACTCTTTCTTCTTTCTTGTGATAAGAGGAATAGAGTTGAGGGTTGTGTAGTGGCGTCTTCTGCCCCCCGGTCGAGGGACCGGCCCAAGGAGGAGCGTTACTCCTACTGAGGTAAGTGTTTGTTGATAATTCTTTGTTCATGCTTTTGCTTGCATGACATTTCGTCACCTGGACATTGTTAAGTACTGTGATTGCCCCTCTTGGCTAGACTCCAAGGCATGGCATGGGTAGAGCATAGGATGTTGCGACCTGCGCATTATAGATTTTGATTGGAGAAAACGGCGGCAACTTCTGCTTGTCCCGCCGAGTCTTGTTAGAGATGATGGCATTTTTCAATCTGTGCCATCTTTTGGATATGTTGAACTCATTTCTGAGTCTGTTTGCCCCCCGGCTTCTATGCTTGAAGACTTTTTGTAGTTCTTCCTCACTTGTTGCTTCCGACTTGTTCGCTTTGAACTACGTCGTTTGAACTGTGTTTATTGAATGCTGATGACTAGTAACGTAGACATAGTCCCTGCGGTCGTGACTGATAGCCACTTCCTGATTAATAAGTTGAGATGTTCTCCTGATTGCCTGCCTGATGCATTATGCATATTGTCCTTCTTTCCTGCCAGCGTGTATCAACCCGCGTTGGGGAAGCATACGTAAAAACATCATTTGAGAGATGTTATCTTGACAAAGCAAGATACTAGTTTATACCGTCTCTTAGTTCCACTCTAAGGCGACGTTGTACAACACTCGACTTGTAAGTTTTATGAGTTTTATACAGGGTACGCACCTGACAGCGTGTATCAACCCGCGTTGGGGAAGCATACATAAAAATATTATTTGAGAGAAGTTATCTTGGCTAAGCAAGATACTAGTTTATACCGTCTCTTAGTTCCACTCTAAGGCGACGTTGTATGTTGCGTCCGGGACGACTGAGGTCACGAGGACGCGTCTGAGGTTGTGCGGGTGTGACACTTCCGACGGAGGTTGTGACCCGGCAAGGTGGTGACCCGGCAAGGCTGTGACCCGGTGAGGTTGTGACCCGGCAAGGTTGTGACCCGGCAAGGCTGTGACCCGGTGATTCTGCGTCTCGAGCGTCGGATCCTGCGCAAAGGACCAATGCTAGCACGGAGAGGGGGGGGTGGTGCTAGCGGAGCCCTCTCCGATGCCTAAGTTACTATAGTGGCTAAAGGGTAATTTCTAGAGAGAGAGAATTCTAGAGAGAAGTCAGAGCTCAAAATACCAAAGTTGGGCAAATGAGAGAGTGAGTGAAAATGGGTGGCCAAGGTCTCCTATTTAGAGGCTTCCTTGAGACCGGTCCCGGTTTTATAGCGGTTTGACGACGGTCCAAGAAAACAAGCGGGAACCGTTGTCCATGTTGGTAATGCATGAACTTGACTTCTCTACACGTAACGGCGATCGCGGACACGGTAATAGCGCGATACCCGTAAGACAATCCGGACCTCGTCGAACTTGGGCGATTCGGCGAGGTCCGAATTGTCACGCAACCCGGACCTCCGGATCGCGGGCAATCCGGAGGTCCGGATTGCCGCAACCCGGACCTCCGGGTTGCTTTATGCAACCCGGAGGTCCGGTCCGGACGCGCGTAAATGCGCCTCCGGACCGTTTTGGTACCGTGGGAGGTGTTTTCCGAGCCGAGATGTAATTTTTGACGTGTTTGCGAGGCCCGAAGCGTAAATACGAACCCGAATTGGACACTTATCCATCACTTGCCCCCGAGTCAAGTAACGGTTTAGAACCTTTCTTGACTCTATTTTAAGTTAGGATATTTGTCCAATTTGAGTTTGACGCTAACCTTTCGATTTTAATCGTCGGTCGGACGTAGGAATCTTGATTTCGTCCGTCGCTTGACTTTCCGGCCGAATGGTTCTATTTCCTGTTATCATGGTTAGTGCAATAGGAAATGTATATGTGCGAATATGATTACTGTCGGGGACATGAGCAAATAGTAATGCACTTATGCAAGAATGTGTCTATCAACATGTATGCATGAATAAAGGACGTGGCAAGATCGTAATTATGTAGTACAAGAAAATAGAAATCGTATGTTTCTAAAATGACTAAGTGATTACCGAATCTTGGATTATGTGATTGCAATATACGCACATGATAATTGGCTTGACACGTGTGATGATGTTGATGCGCGCGTTGACGTTGATACATAGATGTCGTCGTATGAGCTTTGACGATGTGCGTCGTTGGTATGCTTAGGGGGCATAGCTACTCGTTGTATGCAATACATCTTTGTTGACGTGCATGTGCGTATGTGAAAATACTTAGAAAATATTCTCCCCTTGTTGACATGCCCCCTCGTTGACGTGCACGTACGTACATGGGAATACTTAGAAAAATATTTTTCTTCGTCGACATGCAACCTTGTCGACATGTATGTACGTACATGGAAACACTTAGAAAATATTTTCCTCTCGTCGACGTGCACCCTCGTCGACATGTATGTACGTACATGGAAACACTTAGAAAATATTTTCTTCTCGTCGACGTGCACCCTCGTCGACATGTATGTACGTACATGGAAACACTTAGAAAATATTTTCTTCTCGTCGACATGCAACCTTGTCGACATGTATGTATGTACATGGAAATACTTAGAAAATATTTTTTCTTCGTTGACATGCAACCTTGTCGACATGTATGTACGTACATGGAAACACTTAGAAAATATTTTCTTCTCGTCGACGTGCACCCTCGTCGACATGTATGTACGTACATGGAAACACTTAGAAAATATTTTCTTCTCGTCGACGTGCACCCTCGTCGACATGTATGTACGTACATGGAAACACTTAGAAAATATTTTCTTCTCGTCGACGTGCACCCTCGTCGACATGTATGTACGTACATGGCAATACTTAGAAAGTATTTTCTTCTTGTCGACGTGCACCCTCGTCGACATGTATGTACGTACATGGAAACACTTAGAAAATATTTTCTTCTCGTCGACGTGCACCCTCGCCGACATGTATGTACGTACATGGCAATACTTAGAAAATATTTTCTTCTTGTCGACGTGCAACCTTGCCGACATGTATGTACGTACATGGCAATACTTAGAAAATATTTTCTTCTTGTCGACGTGCAACCTTTCCGACATGTATGTTGAAGAGGTTGCCCCCCTTGTGCGATATTTGTTATTTGCTGCATGGAGATTTAATAAGTCTTGTACGCTTGTGGTTGTTCTCACATGGAGCGCCTGTCGCGTAAGTGCTTGAATAAGTGTTGGTGTGCGCTTGCGCACTGACTGTATTGTTGATAGCACTTTCCAAGATATTTGGTCTTGTTGATTTTCCCCGTTATTGCCAGCTGCAGTTTTTGTACTTAGCACAATTCTCGAAAGATCCGACGCAGGGGCGTGTTCCTCGAGCGATTCTTGGTTCTTTATGCTGAGCATGACCGTGTTAACTCTTTCTTGTGATAAGAGAAATAGAGCTGAGGGTTGTGAAGTGGCGTCTTCTGCCCCCCGGTCGAGGGACCGGCCCAAGGAGGAGCGTTACTCCTACTGGGGTAAGTGTTTGTTGATAATTCTTTGTTCATGCTTTTGCTTGCATGACATTTCGTCACCTGGACATTGTTAAGTGCTGTGGTCGCCCCTCTTGGCTAGACTCCAAGGCATGGCAGGATGGGTAGAGCATAGGATGTTGTGACTTGCACATTATAGATTTTGTTTGGAGAAGACGGTGGCAACTTCTGCTTGTCCCGCCGAGTCTTGTTAGAGATGATGGCATTTTCCATTTGTGCCATTTTTTGGATATGTTGAACTCATCTCTGAGTCTGTTTGCCCCCCGGCTTCCTCACTTCCTGATTAATAAGTTGAGATGTTCCCCTGATTGTCTGCCTGATGCATTATGCATATTATCCTTCTTTCCTGACAGTGTGTATCAACCCGCGTTGGGGAAGCATACATAAAAACATCATTTGAGAGATGTTATCTTGGCAAAGCAAGATACTAGTTTATACCGTCTCTTAGTTCCACTCTAAGGCGACGTTGTACAAGACTCGACTTGTAAGTTTTATGAGTTTTATACAGGGTACGCACCTGACAGCGTGTATCAACCCGCGTTGGGGAAGCATACATAAAAACATTTAAGTTTTTGAAGAAGCATTTTGTGAAACTTAAAAGGCTTGTTGATAAAATATTTGAGAAGATATTTTGGCATTGAATGTGATACATCCAAAAGACCATGTTGATGAAACATTTGATACATAAAATTTTTGATAAAATTTTTGGCAAAATTTTTGGTAAAATGTTTGAAAAAATATTTGTGATACATGATTCCTGCGTCCAAGGACCATGTAACACTTTTTTGAGAGTATGAATTGTGATGCATGCTTTCTGCGTCCAGGAACCATGCAACACGGTTTGAAAACCTATAGTACGGAATTGTCGTCTTTGCCAGAGGACTTTTGCCGTATAAATCGAATTCTGGCCAGGAATCCGTAGTGTCGTCTAGATAGAGGACACTGAAGAATGAACCCTTGGAGTCCGGAGTGTCGTCTTGGCAGAGGACACCCATTTCAAAGAATGAACCCTTGGAGTCCGGAGTGCCGTCTAAACAGAGGACGCCCATTTCGAAGAATGAACCCTTGGAGTCCGGAGTGCCGTCTAAACAGAGGACGCCCATTTCGAAGAATGAACCCTTGGAGTCCGGAGTGCCGTCTAAACAGAGGACGCCCATTTCAAAGAATGAACCCTTGGAGTCCGGAGTGCCGTCTAAACAGAGGACACCCATTTCAAAGAATGAACCCTTGGAGTCCGGAATGCCGTCTAAACAGAGGACGCCCATTTCGAAGAATGAACCCTTGGAGTCCGGAGTGCCGTCTAAACAGAGGACGCCCATTTCGAAGAATGAACCCTTGGAGTCCGGAGTGCCGTCTAAACAGATGACGCCCATTTCGAAGAATGAACCCTTGGAGTCCGGAGTGTCGTCTAAACAGAGGATACCCATTTCAAAGAATGAACCCTTGGAGTCCGGAGTGCCGTCTAAACAGAGGACGCCCATAGCTTAAAGGGTGATCAGCCCAGTATGCCCATCCTGTTCTGGATCCAGGGAATGGCTTATGAACATGAGGATTTGCCCCTTAACATGTTATTTTGATAATAGGCCTTGGCGTTATTCCAAGATATTGCATGTAGTTGACGCCTTGAATAGTCGTTGTTTTAATAATAGGTCTTGGTGTTAATCCGAGACATTGCTTGTAGTTGACGCCTTGAATAGTCGTCGTTTTAATAATAGGTCTTGGTGTTAATCCGAGACATTGCTTGTAGTTGACGTCCTGAATAGTCGTCGTTTTAATAATAGGTCCGCAAGTTGTTATTGCGGTGCATAAGTTGGTTGTACACATAGCTTGATGGCTTTGTGTTGTCGGCACCATAAACCCCTCCTTGCACACAATGCTTAGCTTGTATTGTTGGAGTAGATTTTTGTGCATAGGTTACTACTTGGCATCATTCCTGAGTAATAATCGTAGTGTAATATGTACCTACGAGTAGAGTTGCTTTTGTTAGATAGACGCGATTTTTATAAGTTCGCCAAAGTATCATGAAATTTTCTTTTTAGTCATGTATATAATAAATGAAGTAAAGGAATTTGATACGAGGATTCCTTGTTTGTGTAGGAAACTTCCCTGTTTTTGATTCCATGATGACGTCTTGATGTAGTCGTTAATATGAATAGGTTGTTGTTGATAAGCGTTGTCACAACGCGTAATAGATTTTGCTTGCACATGGCATAGTTTCTTGGATTATTGAAGTAGATAATATGCGCGTAGTTTTGTTGCTTCGCGTTTAATCCAAAAGACAGCGTGCAAGAGATAAGTATGTACCTACAAACGTAGATTGACTTTATTAGATACTTGCGTGTATTTACATTGATTATACTAGAGGTAGTAGGAATGCGCAAAGTAATCTAGAAAAGAGTTGTTTCTCCCATTTCGTCATGGCTGGTTTGATGATGATGTCGCGTAGTTGGTTGCACCAAATCGCCTTAGTACACCTAGCCTGATGCACTCTTTGATTTCCCAGTTTAATGGTGGACACATGTTTGTGTTGTGCCCCCAAGTTTTATGGTACTTGCACCATTCTTTGATGTCGTTGCCCAAGAAGGCTGTCTCCGAGGCAAGCGGACTTGGGAGCTTGTTCTCTAGCAGGTTGACGTAAATGTCTTCTGCCACCGTGTTTAGCGGTGTGAAGATGTTGTTGATACCAAAGCTTGCGTCTTCCTGGTTGTTCGTTTCTGCTCGAACACCTTTGTCCCAACTGAGGGGTGTACCCCTCCTCAGTTCTTGCTCGCAAGAGATTGCTGTCTCAAGCTTTTCTTTTAGATCCGCCATGGTCTTTGTTGTTCGCCATCCATGAGTTCGTCCAAAGAGAAGGAAAGATCTGGCGTTCATATTTGCATAGAACACGCTTATCACATCTTTTTTGGTTGCTCTTGCGTTTGAAGCGTTGGAGGCGAACTTGGTGAAGTATTCTGAGATTGGCTCGTCTTCCCCCTGCTGAACGAGCCAAATCTGTTGCCATGGTGATAACTGGATGTTTTCTTGCGGTTTCCAGATTGTGATGGCTTGTTCCACTGGTTGCTTCTTTCTTTCATCAACTACCTTCTGCCTTTTGAAGGAATTTACCATGGCCACATGGTACTGGTTCTTTGCTCTCAAGGCATTGACGTAACAACGCCTTGCGGTTATCTGATCACCCAGCACTTCTCCAATCCCATGCTCTGTCGGGAACTTCATCTTTTGGTGGACGGTGGAGGGCACGATTACATAAGGATTGATCGTTGTTCGTCCCAAGATTCCGTTGTAGGCTCCAAGGGATTCTACAACGACAAAAGTGACGTTGATATGCAATGCTTTCCACCCCTGGCCAAGGATGACCGGAAGTGTGATTGTGCCCAAGGGTTGTGTAGCTGCTCCTGCGAAGCTAACCAATGAGAAGGTTCCTGGGGACAAGTCCTTGACAGACTTTCCTAGTTGCTCCAAGACTTTGATGTGTAGAATGTCAGCAGAACTTCCCCCATCCACAAGAATTCTCTTCACATCGTACCCGTCAATATCCATGGTAATGACTAGAGCATCGTCGTGGGGATAAACGATATGCTTCAAGTCTTCCCTGGAGAATTGGATGACTGCGTCTTCTTGTTCGGGTTGCTTGCGCTTTCCGTACTTCGGCAGTGTTGCTGCTTGGGATGCATAAATGTCCCGAGCATTGGATATGTGTCCTCCGGCGGCAGGCCCTCCATGTATGACATTGATCACCCCTCGCTTGGCTGGTGGAGGGTTGTCATGGACTTTTTCTTTTCCCTTGCTTGTCCTTTTTGACGACTCTGGCTGAGTCTTTCTTGAGGGGCTGTTGCCTTGGTCCACAAATTGCTTTAACTCGCCTTTGAGGATGAAGTTGTTAATACGGAAGCGTAGACTGATGCAGCTATCGGTCTCGTGGCCGAAAACTTCGTGGTTTTCACACCACTTTTCTTTGTCACTTCCCATCTGGCCTTTCCTAAAGTTGTTTGGCTCCTTCCACATATTTGCGCTTTTCATTTCTTTCAAAATCACCGACAGCGGGGCGTTCAGAGGGATGCAGTCGGCGAGATTTACTTCTTTAGGCCTCTGAAAATCCCCTTGGAAAGGTCTTTTTGGCTGAGGTTGCCAATGCTTTCCTTGTTGGCTGCCTGGGTGTGGCTTTGGATTGTCTTTCGCCTTAGCTGCAGCAACTTTAGCCTTGTTCTGGCTTCTGAATCTCTCAAGGTCTATATACTCCTTGACTCTCGCGGCCAATTCTTCCATTGATTCTGCTGGGCGTTTCGCCATTTTCTCCGCTAAGGCAGTGCCTCTTCGGCCGAGGTTTCGGATAAAAGCGCGAACAATTTCTCCTTCGGTCAGGTTTCCCTGAATGTCAGAAATGTTCTGGTTGAAGCGGACGTAGTAGTCGGCAAGGGACTCTTCGTTCTGCTGTTTGGACGTCGTCCAGAGCGTTTGCCCCTTTTAACAGTGTACGTTCACCCATGTATCGCCTGATGAATTTGGCTTTTAGATCCGCCCATGAAGTAATGCTCCCGCAAGGCAGTGAGAAGAACCAGTGTGCTGCGGTCCCGGCAAGAGTTTGTGAAAACGTCATTGCGAAGTGATGCGGGTTCTTTGTTCTGCCTAGCAGAGAGGCCTCGTGCTTTTGCACGTGTTCAATTGGGTCTCCTTTACCCCGGTAGGGATCTCCTCCAATTCGATACAGTGCGTCTGGGACGTGACTGTTTACCAAGTGCTCAGCGAATGGATGTGACGCCCTTTCTTCAAGAGCGTGCATACCCTTCATTTTTGCCTCCCTCATTTTCTTCTCCACCAGCTCCTCTAACATCTCGGCGGTGAATCCCTTTGCCGGTTCGGCGTAACCTGTTGAAGGTTTTGGCTGATCATTGTTTCGGTAAATGTCGGACTGATCCCTACTTGTGGCCTGATAAGGATCGTCTCTCATTGGTTGCTGCGGGTGGTAGAATGGGGGCTGCCTTTCGTTCCTCCATTGTTGCGCTCCTTGGAAAGGAGTATATGACCGTGCAGGTTCATATCTTGCATGTTGGTGTCTGCCCTGTAAAGGGTTGCCATAGTGAGTAGTGTCTTGCGACATCTCTCTTGCTGGCGCAGCATACTGTTGGTTGGTCGGAGGTGGCTGAGCTTCGTATCCTTGGTTTTTGAGATACTCGCGGAGTGCGAGTAATTCTTCCAGCGCAGCCATCATTGCTGGAGTGATGGTGGGCATCGGGTTTGCCCTCGCTCTCTGCTCGCCCTGAGGCATTTCTGTCTGAGACTCCTCTCCATGTGTTTCTGGCTCGAAACCAGGCGGATGCGCGTGGTGTTTGTCTCTTGGCTCGTTGTGCTGTGCGTTGGGCACATTGTCGGTTGGAATGGATGAAGCTACGGAAGTAGCTCTTGGGATGTGGGAGGGTCCCGACTGGCTCCCAGCTGGAGCTTGGCATCCTGCTCTTTTGTTCGCCGGTGACTTCCTGGGGCGCCCGGGCCTTTTTCTTGGGTTTTTGACCTCCTCGGGAGGGTTGTGATCACTTGCCATTGTTTCTGTGGTACTATAGCTTTTTGTTCGAATCGTGCAGACGGCGCCAATGTTGCGTCCGGGACGACTGAGGTCACGAGGACGCGTCTGAGGTTGTGCGGGTGTGACCCTTCCGACGGAGGTTGTGACCCGGCAAGGTGGTGACCCGGCAAGGCTGTGACCCGGTGAGGTTGTGACCCGGCAAGGTTGTGACCCGGCAAGGCTGTGACCCGGTGATTCTGCGTCTCGAGCGTCGGATCCTGCGCAAAGGACCAATGCTAGCACGGAGAGGGGGGGGGTGGTGCTAGCGGAGCCCTCTCCGATGCCTAAGTTACTATAGTGGCAAAAGGGTAATTTCTAGAGAGAGAGAATTCTAGAGAGAAGTCAGAGCTCAAAATACCAAAGTTGGGCAAATGAGAGAGTGAGTGAAAATGGGTGGCCAAGGTCTCCTATTTATAGGCTTCCTTGAGACCGGACCCGGTTTTATAGCGGTTTGACGACGGTCCAAGAAAACAAGCGGGAACCGTTGTCCATGTTGGTAATGCATGAACTTGACTTCTCTACACGTAACGGCGATCGCGGACACGGTAATAGCGCGATACCCGTAAGACAATCCGGACCTCGTCGAACTTGGGCGATTCGGCGAGGTCCGAATTGTCACGCAACCCGGACCTCCGGATCGCGGGCAATCCGGACGTCCGGGTTGTTGCAACCCGGACGTCCGGGTTGCTGCAACCCGGACGTCCGGGTTGCTGCAACCCGGAGGTCCGGGTTGCTGCAACCCGGAGGTCCGGGTTGCTTTATGCAACCCGGAGGTCCGGTCCGGACGCGCGTAAATGCGCCTCCGGACCGTTTTGGTACCGTGGGAGGTGTTTTCCGAGCCGAGATGTAATTTTTGACGTGTTTGCGAGGCCCGAAGCGTAAATACGAACCCGAATTGGACACTTATCCATCATTGTACAAGACTCGACTTGTAAGTTTTATGAGTTTTATACAGGGTACGCACCTGACAGCGTGTATCAACCCGCGTTGGGGAAGCATACATAAAAATATTATTTGAGAGAAGTTATCTTGGCTAAGCAAGATACTAGTTTATACCGTCTCTTAGTTCCACTCTAAGGCGACGTTGTACAAGACTCGACTTGTAAGTTTTATGAGTTTTATACAGGGAGCGCACCTGCCAGCGTGTATCAACCCGCGTTGGGGAAGCATACGTAAAAACATTTAAGTTTTTGAAGAAGCATTTTATGAAACTTAAAAGGCTTGTTGATAAAATATTTGAGAAAATATTTTAGTGTTGAATGTGATACATCCAAAAAATCATGTTGACAAAAATATTTTTGGAAAGGTGTTGATACATAAAATGTTTGATAAAAATTTTGGTAAAATTTTGGTAAAGTGTCTGAAAAAATATTTGTGATACATGATTCCTGCGTCCAGGGACCATGTAACACTTTTTGAGAATATGAATTGTGATGCATGCTTTCTGCGTCCAGGAACCATGCAACACGGTTTGAAAATATGTAGTACGGAATTGTCGTCTTTGCCAGAGGACTTTTGCCGTATAAAACGAATTCTGGCCAGGAATTCGTAGTGTCGTTTAGATAGAGGACACTGAAGAATGAACCCTTTCTTGGAGTCCGGAGTGTCGTCTAAACAGAGGACACCCATTTCAAAGAATGAACCCTAATTCGGTGTCCGGAGTGCCGTCTAAACAGAGGACACCCATTTCAAAGAATGAACCCTTACTCGGTGTCCGGAGTGCCGTCTAAACAGAGGACACCCATTTCAAAGAATGAACCCTTACTCGGTGTCCGGAGTGCCGTCTAAACAGAGGACACCCATTTCAAAGAATGAACCCTTATTCGGTGTCCGGAGTGCCGTCTAAACAGAGGACACCCATTTCAAAGAATGAACCCTTACTCGGTGTCCGGAGTGCCGTCTAAACAGAGGACACCCATTTCAAAGAATGAACCCTTATTCGGTGTCCGGAGTGCCGTCTAAACAGAGGACACCCATTTCAAAGAATGAACCCTTATTCGGTGTCCGGAGTGCCGTCTAAACAGAGGACACCCATTTCAAAGAATGAACCTGTTAGGTTATAAAGTCTAGTTCAACGGGTTGTCAATCTAGAATTTATCTCCCACTAATGAAATGTCGGGTTCAGTGCTCCTAGGACTAGTCGTTCTGATCCGTGCCCTTATACTCCCTTGGGTTAGTCGTTCTGATCTGTGTCCTTCTCTTCTCTCCTTCTGACCTCCTTTCCTTCTCTCCTTCTGACTTCCTTTCCTTCTCTCCTTCTGACCTCCTTTCCTTCTCTCCTTGCCACCCTGCAAGAGGGGCAATACCAGGCACAGAGGGGGGGGTGGTGCCTGATGAACCCTCTCCGATGCCTAAGTCAGTACGGTTTTAGAGAGATAAAGCTAGAGAGATGTCAGAGCAAAATTGTGCAACTTGCCAAGATGATCAAATGAATAGTGGAGGTGGGGTATTTATAGGTAACGGTGTCATTAAGGTGGCTTAATGACATCGTTAACCTTTAAACACAGTTAATTAACATTTAAACATGTAATTAAGACCTTAGGATACGGAGAAGGTAGGCGGAGTGGACCGAGTGTGGGAGTCCGAAAATGGTGCCGGGGCCCTTGGGGGGAGGAGAAATCTGACCCCCAGGGGTAGGGGTTGGGTGAGGGCACCCAACCCCTCCTAGGGAGGATGGGGTTGGCCAACCCCATCCCCCCTAGGGGAGATCGGGTTGGCCGACCCGATCTCTCCTAGGAGAGATCAGGTTGGCCGACCCGATCTCTCCTAGGAGAGATCGGGTTGAGGAGAGATCGGGTTGGCTGACCCGATCTCTCCTAGGAGAGATCGGGTTGGTCCACCCGATCTCCCCTAGGGGAGGTCGGGTGTGGCCACCCAACCTCACCTAGGCGAGTCTGATTCGGCCGGACGAGCGCTTCGGCCTCGTCCGAGCCGTTGGTGTTTTCGCGAAGGGTTCGGGTTGAAGTTTCGATTTACAATCATTAACGGGATGATAAAAATACAACGGTTCGGAAGTCAACGGGTTCAAATTGGGCGTATATCCATCACATGCCCCCGAGTCAACCAATGGCCTAACCCTTGATTGACTCTATTTTAGGATGGTATGACACGCGCAATTTGAAACCGGGGTTTTACCTTCTTGTCTGGATGCTTGCTTACCCATGGATGCGTGTCTCTGACTTTGCCCCCTGCCTTATGAGATAGAGGAGTTGTAAACGTTAGAGTAGCGCGGACGTGTGCCTAAGCACGCGTCCGTCTGAGGTGGGAGTAATAAATCTATCTTTGCTATAGGCATATACTTGAAAAATACATGCTCGCATAGGAATGTAATATGAATGCAACTAAGTGACTTATGCTTCAATTTCATGCCGGGATTTTGCCTAAGTGGAGAAAAATTTCAATTTTGGTCCGAAATTTTTCTAAGTATGGGATACTAGAAAATATGCCTATAGGATGTTAACTAGGAGTGAACATGGACATATCACGAACATGAGGATGTGTACTAGCATATATGCAAGTAGGAACATAAGGATGGGAGTGAGTAGAGACATGCTGCGATTGTAGTCATGAATGTATGCATAAATATATGGCGGCCATGTGCATGGACGTCTAAATGTTTGAACACATGGGAGTGTGTATGTGGGCATGCATATGAGTGCAAGCATGAACATGTATGTATGTATGTATGGATGGGTTGTGAGTGTAAGCATGAGTGATGACATTGATGTACCTATAGATGTTGATCATGAATATGAGCATAAGTGCAAAGGTGAGAGCATAGACCTCTCATTTACTTGAGGGTGGGAACTCTGCCACTCAATGGGACACAACGTTCCGCCTCCCTCGTACTAGCGTGAGCATTGTCCATTAATCTTGACTTCGGCATGTGTAACATTTTTCCTTCATTCGTTGGAGCGTGTGTATAGCTCTTGACCTTTACCCTGCAATCTTTCCTTCGGATGTGCTGGAGCGTTGCTCCATTTGGGGAAACTAAAAGTTCGCCCTCTTCCCTTGGTGTTAAGGTTGCCCCCGTAGTAGGCGTATCTCGCCCCTCCATGAGTAAGGGTCGATCTTTGCGTTGGTTGCTCGTATAGATGACTCACTTTAGGGAAGCTTTCTTCTTCAGACAGGGAGACCTTGAAGATCGTTTTCCAAGGTGGTCAGACCAAATCTGACCGTCCGTTGAATCAGATGAGAGGGAAGAACCCTCTAGTTCTGCTTATCAGGCCAAGAAATTTTCTAAGTCAGGAGTGGCTGCTAATGCTTCCAGTATGTTCTTTTTCCCTTCTTTTTTCTTTGTGATATACTTATGATTGTTCTCATGCTGCTTCCTTCTTGTTGTTAGAGCGTCCTTCCCTGGTTACCGAATGGTTCTTGTGGTGGGTGAGAGTTCAAGTCAATCTAAATCCAAGGCGCGAAAACCTGACTCTGAGGTCGGGCCCTCGGCTGCCAAGGAGAAGGAAACCGCGAGAGGCTCTCCTTCCAGTGCCCCCTTGCTGACTCCCTCTCATGATAAGGAGGTAGTGGTTGAAGAGGCGCCCTCTATGCTTGACAAAAGGAAACAACCTGTGGCTGGCGATGGGGTGATCATAGGTCTTGATGTCTCTTCTCTATCCCCTGCCCCCCAGCCGAGGGGCCGAGTCTCAAGTTTATTTCATCTTCATGTAGATTTGACGACTTTTGAAGGTGTTTTTGTCTTTCCTATGGGTTATGTTATTAACCCCTGCGTTGAAGATTTTTCTTTTGGTGATGGGTGTGATCATCACCTTTCATTGAGGTTCCTTTCTCTTGCCATGGCTCTGAGTTAGCCTCTACTAGTATCGTAGTTGTGATCGTTGTGGGGATCGTTTTGTTATATGCCCTCAATGGTGCTTGTCGTGATTTTTTGCTTCATGGTTGGTTTCGTGAGATATGGAGGTTGTCTTCATAATGAGGACGTCTCCTTCCTAGTATCGCCCAGTGGGTTGAAATATAAGTGCCTACCTTTGATGAGCGTACGAAGGGTGTTGTTTTTTCCTTTTTCTTGAACCTCCTCCTAGGGCTAGGCGTAGCCTTTTGATGTTCGTGGTCGGGATGGTGTCTTTACAATGCATATGTTTTATGATGTGCTGCCATGATAATCACTTCGAGGTATGTGGACATGATAGCCACTTCATGATGTGTGGGAGTGATAGCCCTTTTGTAGTGTGTGGACATGATAGCCACTTCAGGGTATGTGGACATGATAGCCACTTCAAGGTATGTGGACGTGATAGCCACTTCAAGATATGTGGGCATGATAGCCACTTCAAGATATGTGGACATGATAGCCACTTCAGTGTATGTGGTTGTGCTTTAGTATTCCTTTCTCATTGGAGAGCCTCATTGCTATACTTGCCTTTTGTTTAGGCTATGTTTGTTGGGTTAGGTCCCGATGTCTCGTCTTGCCCGATGTTGTATCCTTCATGCTTTTTAGATGTCTCCTTCATGAGTTGTGTTTGATGATGTTCAAGTCTTATACGGGAATAGGTCATGCGAGAGTGACATGCAAGACATTAATATTTGTCGGAGGTTGCTTTGTGCGACCTGTAAGGCAATTCCTCTTCTTGATGGGTCGAGTTTATTTTGAGAGCCTTGAACTTTGGATTTCATGTCTTTGCTATCCTTCTTGGTGGTGTTGGGTTCCTTTGGGATACTTCTCTTGACTTGTGATATGGATGGTAGGATAACTCGTTACTTTTCATGATAATCTCTTGCGCTTCTGTATATGATCCTTTGGTCATGGACTTCTCCTTTGTATATGCTTTCCTTTCTTTATCTTTCTTTTGTGCTTTCCTTCACATCATACCTGCTATCTCATCAAGAAAAAACATTACTTGTTCTTCACATTACTTTACCTAGAAATTTCTTTCTCATGGTATCCTTCTCAGTATGGTGTGATGATCTCTTCTGATACCCCTTACACGGTATACGTTGTACTGTTAGACCAAAGATACGCTCTTGGTGGGCGTCGAAAACTGTTAACGAGACAGGCTCTCGGATGGCACTTAACGTTTCACAGGATAGGCTCCCGGAGGGCTCAGGTTAGTCCAAAGATACGTTCCTGATTGGCGTCGAAATCTGTTCACGAGACAGGCTCTCGGACGGCACTTAACGTTTCACAGGATAGGCTCCCGGAGGGCTCAGGTTAGACCAAAGATACGCTCCTGGTGGGCGTCGAACTGGTAGTTTGAAATCTACCTCAAGATACGCTCTTGGGGGCGTCGAACTGGTAGTGTTTTTTCTACCTCAAGATACGCTCTTGGGGGCGTCGAATCTGGTAGGTTGCAAATCTACCTCAAGATACGCTCCTGGGGGCGTCGAATTCGTAGTTTTTGGAAACCACTCTCAAGATACGCTCTTGGTGCGTCGAAGTTCGTAGTGTAATAACTACTCTCAAGATACGCTCTTGGGGGCGTCGAAGGTCGTAGTATGAACACTACTCTCAAGATACGCTCCTGGGGGCGTCGAAGTTCGTAGTTTTTGGAAACCACTCTCAAGATACGCTCTTGGTGCGTCGAAGGTCGTAGTGTAATAACTACTCTCAAGATACGCTATTGGGGGCGTCGAAGGTCGTAGTATGAACACTACTCTCAAGATACGCTCTTGGGGGCGTCGAAGGTCGTAGTATAAAAACTACTCTCAAGATACGCTCTTGGGGGCGTCGAATCTGTTCGCGGGATAGGCTCCCGGAGGGCACAGGGTTCGTAGTTTTAGAGCTACTCTCAAGATACGCTCTTGGGGGCGTCGAATGTGTTCGCGGGATAGGCTCCCGGAGGGCTCATAATATTACCTTATCTTGTGTCCTTACTCATGTAGTGTGCGTCTTTGGTATGTTTTTCGAGTCTTTACTTGACTTTTCCTTCTATGATATTGCATGCTACCACGCTTTTCCTTCAATATGGGAGATCACCTCTCGAGGGCGATGTTTGTGTGTTGCCAACTTTGGACGAGTTCGTATAGGGAGTTGATGATGTTTTCCTCTTATGTGACCTCTTCTAGGAGAAGTGGTATTGCATGTTCTTGTGATCTTCTGCCTCTAATCTCTTCTTTTACACTTAGGTGGACTACCAAGCACTTATTCGTTTGGTGCCCCCCAAGTTGCTTGGTGGTCACACCGCCTTTCATATTTGGCCGTTGAAGGCCCCTCGTTCATTTTCTTGGTTGGGTACCCCTTATGCTCGGGGCTCCCTTGTCTGCTTCTTTGAATGCGATGAGTGTCCCTTGTAGGGTTTACTCTTTCTCATGCTTGCTTGTTTCAGTCATAGGCATGGTTTGGATGATGCCTTTGTCGGATGTGTCTTTGGAAGTTGGGTGGAAGAGCTTTTGCTTTGGGTGGGTGGTGGTGGATTTCATTCTCTTGATAACTAGGATGTGGCATTGTTTGTATCCTAGGGGTGCTTGTAAATTTTTCCCCCTTTTCCTTGTGTTTTAGATTGAAGAGCTCTCTCATAGAATGGTGTCTTGAGTTGTTAATCTCGTAGGTGTGTTTCAGACTAGTCAATCTGATCCATGCTCTTTGCTCGTGCATGGGGGTGTGGGGGTCTGACCGGGCTGTATCTTCTTGGAGTGTTGTGGCACTTAGTGCGCCTTGCCTTTTCCTTCACATTGGAGTATTCTTCAATGCCTTTGGGGAGTGTCACATTGGTCATGCTCCTCCCACCTTGAATCTTGGTTATAGACTTCTCTTGAATTAGGACTTGAACCTAAAAATGATGTTTTCCTTTAGGTTTGCAAGTGATGCTCCATGATTTTCTATGGGTTTGTCCCCGTATTGGCTATTCCTTGCTGGATAGCTTCATTAGAGGCTGCATTTGTGTTGCGTACGTATACGTGTTTGAGGTGTGTTGAGCTGACAAGTCCCTCCTTTTTTGTTTTATCATAACCTTCATTCATCATGTATTCGGCGTATGGCTTTAAAGGCGGGATATTTTGTAGTGCCCCTTTTATCGTGGCTCTCCTCTTGATGGGATGCCAGAGTCAAATGTCTTATCATTTGCAGACAGGGTGGTTGATCGGGATGTGCGTCTAGTGTGAAGGTCGATCTTGAAACCTTACTCCCCAAGCTTTTGAGCTCTTCTTTGGTTGATCTTGTAGAACTATTATCCTGCCCTAAGGCTCTTGATAGGAGATGTATCTCATTTTCACACTCTAGTTGTTGCACTATCTCTTTTGCTAATCTTGCATCTTTAGAGTTTCTCTCTTGGTGCATGACTTCAATGACCGAATTTTCTACCGATGTTTGTTTTGTTAGGACTTGTATCCTTGGCTGCCTTTCTTTCTTGTGCGACGGCGAGGGAGTGTTTATGAACACTCAAATGTGTCGTACTTGGTAGAGGTATGCGCCTAATCTTTATGGCGCTGTCTTGAATCTTCGTGTACCTATCTTTGATGAACATGTTATTCATTGCATATATAATACGGAGTCCAAGGATCTCCGGGTTAGGATCATATTTTGAGAACAGAGACATAGTCATCTATTAGATAACCTCTTTATCTACGGAGTTTATTTTTGCAAGAATAAATGCAAGGATACTTGTAAGGATACTTTTAAGGATATGTGTTCCATCCTTATTCCTGGTTCATTTGCAGTGCGTGTCCCTAATGGGTGTGTTGATGTTCTGACCACTTTTACTAGTAGGGGGTCCCTTGGTATTAGGTATGCCTGACTCTTCTCTAGTATCATCAATGGTTGGTCATGGGAGATGTCTCACGGACTCCCTTCATGTACTATGGTTCTGGGATGAGCTTTCTAAGTGTAGTTGTATCTCCTGGCTATTTTGTGAAATCATAAAGATCCGCTGGAGGTGTTTGCCTCTGATGGTGGGCGTTACCCATGTGATATGGTTTCCTCCATTTTTGGAGGGATGTGTTCGCGGCTACCCCCTCTTGTGCTAATGGGCGTTTGTGGGAAGGGCATGCTGTGACTGGTGCCCCCCTTGCATACCAATGCCAGGTGGGATCCTTTGACGGGCTTGGCCCTAGGATGCTTAGTGGAAGGTTGTAGTAGGGGTAATCCTTTGTGACCTTCATAGTAGTTCCTCTATAGGATGTTGGGAGTGCTCAACTTATTTTTGTAAGTGAGCCTTCCGTCTTGTGATCTTTCCCAGAAACTTGACCTTATAGGTGTTCTTTGGGATTGAGGAATCTGTTGCTTGTGCATCTCTTGATTGGCGACGGCCTTTTACTGATTCTTCTTGTGGTCCACCTGTGTATATATATATCACGGAGCCCGAAGGCGTCCGGTATGGTCACTCTTGGAAAACATGTTGATATCAAGTATCAAAATCTATCCCTTTTAGGGAGTTGACTTGTTATGCAGTTAAATTAAATAAGAGGATATGGGAAGGATATGGGTGTGGGGTGTTGATATCCCCTGCTTCCTTGGTAATGTAATTGTTTTCCTCTGTTAGTCTGTGTGTATTTCTTCCACTTGAGGAATATAAGGTCGCATCCTTGCAAGGTGGACTATGTGGAGGTGTATCCTTCATGTATGCTATGTGCGATCTCACTCTACTATGTCTCTCCATGAGGCTTCCCATTGTAGTAGCTATGTGCTGACGTGGTGTGGTACTCTATGAGTCCCCTGTTCGAATCCTTGTCTTTTCAACTCCTCCCCTGTCCTAGGGGGATGTGTGCCAAGGGTTGTCATGCACAAGGGGTTTGGATCTGTTGTGCTGTATCATGGGTAGGTGGTTGCCTTGTTGTGTTGTTGGGACTATGTCCCTCCCTTTGAGCTTTCCTTGGTATGTCCCTTAGTCATGTCTGTAGTGATACGGACTGTATGTGTACATTGCCAGGGTGGATGTTGGAACTCCTATATCCTTGTTGGTCTGACATGTATGTCCTCCCTTAGTGCGGTGTATGTCCCTGTTGGGGTACTTGGTTGAATCCATGCCTCCTTGGAGGTCTTGCCTGTCTATCTGCCCCCATGGGGGTGTATGGCCTGGCATCCTGCTGTGTCTGTTGCTGCCTTGGAGGCACAAATTGCTGTCTTCCCTCTAGGAGTGGCCCTGGTTATCTCTCATTTGTTCTTCTCGCTGCCTTGTTCGAGGGTGCGAGTGGTGTTCTTCTTCTGGGTCTTGTTCTTCCTCATGAACTTCTTCTTCTTCATGCTGGTGTTGCCTTCTCTGCCTGTTCCTCAGAGTCTCTATATGGGCTAGCAGCTCATCCAATGCGTTCATCAACCTCGGAGTCACTGCCTGTGCCCCTTGCGAGTATGCGGGCCTTATGTTGGTTGTGTGGGCACGATTGTCGTTCCTTTGAGTTAATATTCCATATGGATACCCTTGAGGTTGTGCCTCATAGTAGTACCCCTGTGGAGGTGCCGTGTATTGGGATGGCACTCCTTGTTGCCCCCCTGTCCCTGTGGCTTCCTAGTCAATGGAGTTGGAGCTGTGGAAGCCTCCTCCCTGCTTGTTAGGCTGGGGTATCTGTGGGGCTACCTGAGGCTCTGCTGTGCAGGCTGTTTCTCTGGGTTAGGCTGCCTTGCTGGAGGTATAGGCTGTCTCCCTCTCCTATTGCCCCCAGGTAGGTGGTGATGCCTAGATACTAAGCTGTTCGTCATCGCTCTTGTTATAGTCAGGCTTTCTGTTCGAAGCCCACAGACGGCGCCAAGTGTTAGGTTATAAAGTCTAGGTCAACGGGTTGTCAATCTAGAATTTATCTCCCACTAATGAAATGTCGGGTTCAGTGCTCCTAGGACTAGTCGTTCTGATCCGTGCCCTTATACTCCCTTGGGGTAGTCGTTCTGATCTGTGTCCTTCTCTTCTCTCCTTCTGACCTCCTTTCCTTCTCTCCTTCTGACTTCCTTTCCTTCTCTCCTTCTGACCTCCTTTCCTTCTCTCCTTGCCACCCTGCAAGAGGGGCAATACCAGGCACAGAGGGGGGGGTGGTGCCTGATGAACCCTCTCCGATGCCTAAGTCAGTACGGTTTTAGAGAGATAAAGCTAGAGAGATGTCAGAGCAAAATTGTGCAACTTGCCAAGATGATCAAATGAATAGTGGAGGTGGGGTATTTATAGGTAACGGTGTCATTAAGGTGGCTTAATGACATCGTTAACCTTTAAACACAGTTAATTAACATTTAAACATGTAATTAAGACCTTAGGATACGGAGAAGGTAGGCGGAGTGGACCGAGTGTGGGAGTCCGAAAATGGTGCCGGGGCCCTTGGGGGGAGGAGAAATCTGACCCCCAGGGGTAGGGGTTGGGTGAGGGCACCCAACCCCTCCTAGGGAGGATGGGGTTGGCCAACCCCATCCCCCCTAGGGGAGATCGGGTTGGCCGACCCGATCTCTCCTAGGAGAGATCAGGTTGGCCGACCCGATCTCTCCTAGGAGAGATCGGGTTGAGGAGAGATCGGGTTGGCTGACCCGATCTCCCCTAGGGGAGGTCGGGTGTGGCCACCCAACCTCACCTAGGCGAGTCTGATTCGGCCGGACGAGCGCTTCGGCCTCGTCCGAGCCGTTGGTGTTTTCGCGAAGGGTTCGGGTTGAAGTTTCGATTTACAATCATTAACGGGATGATAAAAATACAACGGTTCGGAAGTCAACGGGTTCAAATTGGGCGTATATCCATCAGAACCCTTACTCGGTGTCCGGAGTGTCGTCTAAACAGAGGACACCTATAACTTAAGGGGTGATCAGCCCTGTATGCCCATCCTGTTCTGGATCCAGGGAATGGCTTATGAACATGAAGATTTGCCACTCAACATGCTATTTTGATAGTAGGCCTTGGCGTTATTTCAAGGTATTGCTTGTAGATGACGCCCTGAAAAGTCGTTGTTTTAATAATAGGTCTTGGTGTTAATCCGAGACATTGCTTGTAGTTGACGCCCTGAATAGTCGTCGTTTTGATAATAGGTCTTGGTGTTAATCCGAGACATTGCTTGTAGTTGACGCCCTGAATAGTCGTCGTTTTAATAATAGGTCTTGGTGTTAATCCGAGACCCTGCTTGTAGTTGACGCCCTTAATAGTCGCCGTTTTGATAATAGTTCGCAGGTTGTCATTGCGGTATATAAGTTGATTGTGCACATAGCTTGATAGCTTTGTGTTGTCAGCATCTTCTAGAGATAGACGCCTATGTTATGAAAGGAGAGATAAACTCCTTGTTGGTGTAGGTAATTGTTGTTGTAGTTACTTTGTTTCGTTTCCAAGTAACGTACATAGAGTAGTCGTGTTCCTACGAAGATAGAACGACTTCATTAGGTTTGTGAGATTATTACAGAGATGCCACTTTATATAGGGGAGTGGTCTTTTAAACAAGCAAATGCATTATAGAAATGAGAGCAAAAGGGCTTGATACAACAGCTCCTTTTGTGATAGAAGATTATCCTTTTATCCGTGGAATTTCTTCAAGTGTCCTCCACTAAATGTATTTGTAGAGATATTTCCATCTGCATCTTCAAGGCGGTATGCGTTGATATACGGGATGGATACGACCTTGTAAGGGCCTTCCCATTTTGGAGACATCTTGTTGATTTGATCGAGATGTGAGAATTCATTCCTTCTCCACACCATTTCTCCGACGTGGAATTGTCTTTCTTTCACCTTCCTGTTGTAATACCTTGCGGTTATCAAACGCATACGTGCCTGATTGTGCTCGGAGTTCCGCCTTTTTTCTTCAGCCAAGTCTAAGTCTAGACGCATGTCTACTTCGTTGGCTTGAGCATTGAAATGAGTTGTGCGGTAGGATGAGACAGCAATTTCGATGGGAGCGACTGCTTCCGTTCCGTACACCAGACTGAAAGGTGTTTCTCCAGTTGACTCCTTTGGAGTTGTTCGAAGTGCCCACAGAACACTGCTAAGTTCTTCTGCCCATCCCCCTTTTAATGCGTGCACTCTTTTCTTGAGACCGTCTAGGACGGTCTTGTTGGCGGCTTCGACTTGTCCGTTGGTTTGCGCATGGCGGACTGAGGCGAAACGGTGGTTAATGTTGAGTCTTTCACAAAATGTTTGGAGTCTTGAGCTCTTGAATTGTGGTCCGTTGTCGCTGATTAGGACGTTCGGAACTCCATATCGCGCAATGATGTGATTTCGGATGAAATCCATTATTTGCGCGTCGGTTGTTTGTGCCAATGCCTTTGCTTCGATCCACTTTGAAAAGTAATCGATTGCGATGACAATATACTTGGTTTGGCCTTTTGACTTTGGAAGTGGACCTACTAGATCGATCCCCCATTGTGCGAATGGCCAGGAGCTTGCAATTGGGCTTAGCTCGGCGGCTGGTGCCGTGATGCTTCTTGAATAAAGTTGGCATGATTCGCATTCTGTGACCAAGTGCGTAGCTTGGTTCTTCATGGTTGGCCAATAGTATCCCAGGCTTAAAGTTTTGCGTATTAGAGATCTCGCCCCTTCATGGCAGGCTGCTTGGCCTTTATGCAAATCTTCTAACACTTTTTGGCCTTCCCGGAAGGTGATGCACCTTAGGTATGGGGTTGAAAATCCCCTCTTGTAAAGCTCATCATCTATCAATGCATAATTGACAGCTTGTCTCTGGACTTTTTGGGCTTGAACCTTGTCCTCTGGGAGCTTGTGGTCTTTGAGGTATGCTGATATTGGAGTCCTCCAATCTGGTTCTGGATCAATGCACAAGACTTCGAATTTGTCAATTACTGACAAGATTCTGTTTTCCACGAAATGTGTTTCTTTGCCTTGTTCATTGCCTTGTGCGAATTTGCTCAAGGCGTCAGCTTCTTGATTTTCTTCTCTAGGTACCGCGCTAATGTCGAAGGTATCGAAGCTTGTGATGAGGTCTTTTGCTTGCCCCAAGTACTTTTGCATATTTTCTGACTTTGCCGCGTATTCTCCTTTAACTTGGTTGACGACTAATTGTGAATCGCACTTCACTCGTAGATGTTTGACTCCGACACCTTTTGCAATTCTTAAGCCAGTTATCAATGCTTCGTATTCCGCCTCGTTGTTTGTTGCCCTAAATGTTAAGTTTAGAGCGTACTTCAACGGATTAGATCCATCGGGAGGTATTAGGAGGAATCCGGCACCTGATCCTCCTACGTTTGAAGATCCGTCGGTATACATTTGCCATACTTCGGGATGTTCTTCAATTTGTTGAGGTCCAACTTGGGGGTCTGTGTCGGGTGTTATCCCGGTGAATTCTGCAATGAAGTCTGCTAATGCTTGCCCTTTAATTGCTGTTCGAGGGGCAAAGTGAATGCGGAATTCACTTAGCTCTACTGACCACTTTGTTAGCTTTCCTGACATGTTTGGCTTTGACAGGATGTGCTTCAAGGGTTGGTCTGTTAAGACTGTTACTTCATGTGCGTGGAAGTATGGCCTCAGTTTTCTTGCTGCTATTATAAGCGCGTACAGATATTTTTCGATTGGCATGTAGTTTATTTCATACTTTGCAAGTATCTTGCTCACGTAGTAGACTGGGAGCTGGGTAGTTCCCTTCTGTTTGACAAGGACTGAGCTGACGGCCGTGTTGCTCACGGAGATGTACAGGAAGAGGGGCTCTCCTGGCATTGGTTTTGCCAATGCTGGCAATTTGCGCAAGTGTTGTTTTAATTGCTGGAAAGCCTCTTCACATGCTGGTGTCCATTCAAACTTCTTGTTTGCACGCAAGACTTCAAAGAACGGGAGTGCCTTGTCGCCTATCCTGGCAAGGAACCGGTTTAAGGCAGCCAGGCGACCATTTAGTTGCTGGACTTCCTTATGTCTCCTTGGGGAAACCATCTCCTCAATTGCCTTCACTTTCTCTGGGTTAGCTTCTATCCCCCTCTGGCTCACCATGAATCCAAGGATTTTTCCTGACTGTACACCGAAGGCGCACTTTGTTGGATTTAGGCGGACTTGATATTCGCGCATTCTTTTGAAGATTGCTCGTAAGTCGTCAACGTGGTTGCGCCTTTTGGTTGATTTCACGACCATGTCGTCCACGTATGCCTCCATTTTGGTTCCGATTAGATCGCCAAAGATGGTATTGACCATTCGCTGGTATGTTGCTCCTGCATTGATTAGGCCGAACGGCATCACCGTGTAGTTGTATATTTCGCTATCTGCGTAGAATGCAGTGTGCGGTGCATCATCTTTGAACATCTGGATCTGATTGTATCCTGAGTATGCGTCCATTACAGACATTAGTTCATGGCCGGTGGTAGCATCGACTAGTTGGTCGATTCTTGGAAGAGGATATGAATCCTTGGGGCATGCATTGTTGAGATCTCTGTAATCGATGCACATTCTCAACTTGCCATTTGATTTAGGAACCAACACCGGGTTTGCTACCCATGTTTGGTATCTTGATTCTTCGATGAACCCTGCGTCGAGCAGTTTTCCCACCTCTTCTCTGATTGCCAGTTTCTTGTTGCCCCCGAGGGGGCGGAGTTTCTGGGCTATTGCTCGAGTTCCTGGCTTGATATTGAGCTTATGGGAAATGACATCTGCGCTTATCCCGGGCATATCGCTTGGTGACCAAGCGAATAGCTCTTTGTACTCTTTGAGGAGTGCTATGATTTCTATCACTTCATCTTCTGACAAGGATGCCCCGATTTGGACCATTCTGTCTGGCTCTTCGATTTTTACTTGTTTTAACTCTTCTACTGGGGCAGGTCGGGCACGTCCTTCTCTTGGATCATCATCAATGATGGGCATGTCATCTGGCTTGATGTTATTTTGGATTGCCACGTTGTAACAGTTTCTTGACAACAGTTGATCCCCTTTGACTTCACCGATTCCGGCTGCAGTTGGGAATTTGATCTTCTGATGTGCCGTTGATGGCACCATTCCCCACGCATTCATGGTTGCGTATCCTAAGATACCGTTGTATGCATCAAGCTTTTGCACTACCATAAATGGTATTGCGATTTGGAGACATGAGCTGCCCTCCCCCAGTATAACTGGCAGTGTTATGGACCCCAATGGGTAACTTGCATCTTCCAAGAATCCCACTAAGGGTGAATTCATTTTGTTGACGTCTTTCTTTCTCCCCAAAGCTAGGATGACATCTTTCGTGATGACATTGGGTGAACTTCCTCCATCAACCAAGATACGCTTGATGTCCATGCCGTCGATTGTCATGGTTATGACCAAGGCGTCATTATGTGGAAATGTTATGTGCGACTTGTCTTCCGAAGAAAAGCCGATGGCGTCTTCTAGGATGACGTTTCCTTGCTGACTGCCTGTAGGCTCATGGATCATCAGAGAGGCGTATATTTCTCTCCCGTATGATGTTTCGCCTCCTGCTCCGAAGCCTCCATGTATTACGTGGATGCCTGGGAATTTCGAACCGTGCTGTGCGGAAGGCACACTGCTTGTTGGCACGTTTGACGTTGTGGACCTCTTATGACGTCTGAAGCGCTTCCTGATTTTTGATGGATTGGCCTCAGTGAGAGCGTTGTGATCACTCGTCATGATTTTGCGGTATGGTAGCTTTTTGTTCGAATCGCGTAGACGGCGCCAATGTTGCGTCCGGGACGAACGAGGTCACGGGGACGCGTCGGTTTGTGTAATTGTGCGGGCCGTAACCCTTCTGTCAGGCGGAGGTTGGGCCACTGACGAGTGTTCGGACTTTACTCCCGCGTGAGGTCTGAGTCTCGGCAAGGTTGTGACACGGCAAGGTTGTGACCCGGCAAGGTTGTGACCCGGCAAGGTTGTGACCCGGCAAGGTTGTGACCCGGCAAGGTTGTGACCCGGCAAGGTTGTGACCCGGTAAGGTTGTGACCCGGCAAGTCTGTGTCTCGAACGTCGGATCCTGCGCAAAGGACCAATGCTAGCACGGAGAGGGGGGGTGGTGCTAGCGGAGCCCTCTCCGATGCCTAAGTTACTATAGTGGCAAAAGGGTAATTTCTAGAGAGAGAGAATTCTAGAGAGAAGTCAGAGCTCAAAATACCAAAGTTGGGCAAATGAGAGAGTGAGTGAAAATGGGTGGCCAAGGCCTCCTATTTATAGGCTTCCTTGAGACCGGACCCGGTTTTAAAGCGGTTTGATGACGGTTCAAGAACGTGTGGTAACCGTCATCCTTGTTGGTAGTATGTGAACTTGACTTCTCTACACGTAACGGCGATCGCAGATACGGCAATCGCGCAATACCCGTGGTGCAACCCGGACCTCGTCGAAATTGGGCAATTCGGCGAGGTCCGGATTGCTTGCAACCCGTACCTCCGGATTGCACCGCAATCCGGATGTCCGGTCCGGTCACGCGTAAATGCGTTTCCGGACCGTTTTGGCCCCTTGGGAGACGTTTTTTAGAGACGAGATGTAAGTTTTTGACGTGTTTGCGAGGCCCGAAGCGTAAATACGAACCCGAATTGGACATTTATCCATCAAATTGTGTTCCCTGTTGCAAATGGGAAGTGGATATCAGAGGGATACCCTATTGTGCGAAGTGTTGTCACGTATGATTGCAACGATCCGTGATATTGATGTGGATTCTTAAAATAATGAAGTACTAAGTAAAAGATAATAATGTAGATGCATTATGCATTTCAAATCCAAAATAAGTCATGTATTTGATGGTTTGTTTACCCCGTTATCATCATATCGTGAATGAAAGCAAATTTAATAGCCTAATCTATAAATATTTCAACTTAGCAACTTTGGAAAATATTATTCTTGGTTGAAGAAAATTCTCCCTCATAAAAGTTTTAGGTGTTTAAAATTCCCGTTGAGCGAATAATTACTAGAGTTTGAAATATGTAACTGATATATCACTACGTAAAACCAAATATCTAAAAATTTTGATTCAACTAAAACTTCAATTATCTAATTTATTCAAACTTCAATAGGTTTTCGTGCTTTTAATATTTTAAGAAGTTCAATCATTTCAAATAGAAAAATAACGTATAGATAGATAAATCCGTAAATATAAAATATGAAACTAGGTAAAATATATCATATATCGATGCATCTACGAATAAAATATATATGTACAGTTATTTGTTCAAATATTTTTACTACTAAACATAATTTTACGATTGAGTCATTTGTTAAATATTTTATTTAGTAGTAGTTTATTGTTTCTCATTTTATAATTTTAAATTTAATTTTTATAATTTTAATTTTTCATATAAAATTTTAATATTACTAGTGATCGGCGCATGCATTGCACGCGCGACAATCATATATATTTTTAAACATGAATTGGTTCTAGCTAATGATGAATTAAGAGTGGAAAAAATGAGAAGGTAAAAAGAAAAAAAAGTACGCCATGACAATTCTCGTAGCAAGAATTTTTGTTGTACACCATTTACAAATATATGAGAAAATATATAACATGAAGATTCATAAAAAGGTAAACGCATAACAGAAGTAATGCTACGAAATGCAGTAGTCTGTAATATTTAATGATGTACAACACTAATATATATAATTTTAATAAGTCTGAAATTGGTATGCATATGCAAATATGTGTAGTTCATCATTCAAGTAATTGAATGATAGTGTTTCAATATGGGTGAGAAAAAAGAAATACATATAGAATAACGTAGGTAACCGTCCATTCAAGCATTTTATAAACAAAGTCTACTAAAGCCTTTCACCTTCAATAAGTGATCGATGATATTTGAAAAATTCAAATTTACATATTTTTATTTATGTTAGATTATGCAATATATATATATATATATATATATATATATATATATATATTGAACTGAACAACATTTCTATTTTTATTATTGTCTTTAAATAACATTTTCATACATAAATTTCAATATAATATTAGTCTGTTGGAGAATATCAGTACATATAGAATTAATAATTACATGAAATGTTTTTTAAGTCTATATTATAATGATAATATATACTAACGTACACATCAATCATAGTACAAAACTTTCATATAATAATAATACCAAAAAATAATTAAAAACGTTACATATGATATTATATATATAACTAACTCTTCATTTTATACATACAACACATACAATAAAATCTGGGTATATTAGTACTAATAATAATACATAATGGATTCATCAAGGTTTGCCTTCCTCATCTTGTGTTTACTAATTATTTGCAGTGTCTTTCTAGAAGTCACTGCAACTGCACGACCATTGTCAAACATTGGACCAGCGATAGGTGTGTGCTTAAACCTGTTTTTTTTTTTCTTTTATAAAATTGTGGTTTTGTTTTGTTATTGATTTAACCTTATATAATTTCTCTTCCATATATATACATATATAATTATATACGTTTTTATGTGCAGGACCAGTCGTCAATAATTGTTTTCCCTGTTGCAAATGGGAAGTGGATATCAGAAAGATACCCTATTGTGCGAAGTGTTGTCACGTATGATTGCAACGATCCGTGATATTGATGTGGATTCTTATAATAATGAAGTACTAAGTAAAAGATAATAATGTAGATGCATTATGCATTTCAAATCCAAAATAAGTCATGTATTTGATGGTTTGTTTACCCCGTTATCATCATATCGTGAATGAAAGCAAATTTAATAGCCTAATCTATAAATATTTCAACTTAGCAACTTTGGAAAATATTATTCTTGGTTGAAGCAAATTCTCCCTCATAAAAGTTTTAGGTGTTTAAAATTCCCGTCGAGCGAATAATTACTAGAGTTTGAAATATGTAACTGATATATCACTACGTAAAACCAAATATCTAAAAATTTTGATTCAACTAAAACTTCAATTATCTAATTTATTCAAACTTCAATAGGTTTTCGTGCTTTTAATATTTTAAGAAGTTCAATCATTTCAAATAGAAAAATAACGTATAGATAGATAAATCCGTAAATATAAAATATGAAACTAGGTAAAATATATCATATATCGATGCATCTACGAATAAAATATATATGTACAGTTATTTGTTCAAATATTTTTACTACTAAACATAATTTTACGATTGAGTCATTTGTTAAATATTTTATTTAGTAGTAGTTTATTGTTTCTCATTTTATAATTTTAAATTTAATTTTTATAATTTTAATTTTTCATATAAAATTTTAATAATACTAGTGATCGGCGCATGCATTGCACGCGCGACAATCATATATATTTTTAAACATGAATTGGTTCTAGCTAGTGATGAATTAAAAGTGGAAAAAATGAGAAGGTAAAAAGAAAAAAAAAGTACGCCATGACAATTCTCGTAGCAAGAATTTTTGTTGTACACCATTTACAAATATATGAGAAAATATATAACATGAAGATTCATAAAAAGGTAAACGCATAACACAAGTAATGCTGTGAAATGCAGCAGTCTGTAATATTTAATGATGTACAACACTAATATATATAATTTTAATAAGTCTGAAATTGGTATGCATATGCAAATATGTGTAGTTCATCATTCAAGTAATTGAATGATAGTGTTTCAATATGGGTGAGAAAAAAGAAATACATATAGAATAACGTAGGTAACCGTCCATTCAAGCATTTTATAAACAAAGTCTACTAAAGCCTTTCACCTTCAAATTTACATATTTTTATTTATGTTAGATTATGCAATATATATATATATATATATATATTGAACTGAACAACATTTCTATTTTTATTATTGTCTTTAAATAACATTTTCATACATAAATTTCAATATAATATTAGTCTGTTGGAGAATATCAGTACATATAGTATTAATAATTACATGAAATGTTTTTTAAGTCTATATTATAATGATAATATATACTAACGTACACATCAATCATAGTACAAAACTTTCATATAATAATAATACCAAAAAATAATTAAAAACGTTACATATGATATTATATATATAACTAACTCTTCATTTTATACCTACAACACATACAATAAAATCTGGGTATATTAGTACTAATAATAATACATAATGGAATCATCAAGGTTTGCCTTCCTCATCTTGTGTTTACTAATTATTTGCAGTGTCTTTCTAGAAGTCACTGCAACTGCACGACCATTGTCAAACATTGGACCAGCGATAGGTGTGTTCTTAAAGCCTAGGCCTACCCGGAATTCCGGGTGAGCTCAACACCCGGGGGGCGTCGCGCACACCCCCCATTTAATCCCGAATGTATAGGAGACCCGATTTTTAACTAACTCCTATGTGTCCGAGACCTATGTTTCAGAGGCGCGCGCGTCCCGCTCACGACAGCCGCCTGAGACGCGCGTCAGAGACCATTTCCCAAAGCTCTCCCCTGAATCCCGGTTCACATTTCCACATTGAACCGGGTCAAAACCGGTTTACGGTCCAAGGTCGCCTATAAATAGCCACCTTGGGGGTAAACATTTTCAGGTCATTCAAAAATCACTTTGGGTGAGAGTGGGAAAAGCTCTGACCTCTCTCTAGAAAACCCTCTCTTTCTCTCTCTAGAAGTCGACTAATGTTGATCGTCGGAGTGAGCACACCAAGCACCCCCCCCCCTCTCCATGGGGACTGCTTGGTAACGCTCCTTTCGCAGGTGCAGACAGACGATCTTCCAGAGAGCCCAAAGGATTCACCGCCACCCAGAAGACGAAGCTAAGGCCCGATCGCGACTTTAGAGGACGGACTTGGCTCGCACCCAACCCGAAGACTTCGACGAGTTATTCTGCGGACAACCCGCAATAACTTGGTCGAAACACTTGGCGCCGTCTGCGGGCTTCGAACAAGAAAGCCTACGTTACTCAAACGAACAAGCAAGATGGAAAACACATACACCATACACGGAGGCTTCGGTGCAGGGGGCGAAACCTCTTACGCAAGAGAGAGGTACGCCGCCGGGAAAAGTGAAATACCACAGGAGCCAGACGGGGAAGACGCGATCATGGAGGACGTCATTGGCTTCTCAGCCAAAGACAGAGAACATATAACGTTCCCCCATAACGACGCCTTAGTCATTCAAATGACTATTGATGACATGGAAGTGAAGCAAATTCTCGTAGATGGAGGCTCCGCCCCAAACGTGCTAACAAAAGGCATGGTCTTAGCACTCGGAAGAAAGAAGGCCATACAAACAATGAACTCACCTCTAGTGGGATTCATGGGAGATGCTAGCTACCCGCTGGGTACCATTACCCTTCCAGTAACTTTGGGCGAAGGAGAAAGACGTCTGAATATCGATGTACTATTCATAGTAGTCGAAAAGCTAAACGCCTACAATGGCATTCTCGGATACGCGACCATGAACGAATGGAGAATGGTGCCTTCAACGGCCCACCTGAAGATCAAGTTCCCAACCATTGCAGGTGTGGGAGAAGTTAGAGGAAACCAACAAGTAGCAAGAGAATGCCACAATGTCGCGCTACAACAAAATCAAAGGGGAAACATGCCAGTAATACCCACCATCGACGAAGACCCAAGAGATGACTACGGGAGGCCTATAGCGATGGACGAGCTCCGTGAATTCAAAATCGATGAACCAGAAAGAATGGTGCGCGTAGGAGCATCATTATCAGAAGACGAAGTGATTGAAATCACAGCGCTCCTAGCAGAATACAAAGACTTATTCGCATGGTCCCCAAAGGACATGCCAGGAATAAGCCCAGATGTCATTTGCCATAAACTCAACATCAACAAAGATGCTCGAGTAGTGAAACAAAAGCTAAGGTCGATAGGATGGGACAAGAAGTTGGCCATTCGCGAGGAAGTTAGCAGACTGCTTGATGCAGGTTTCATTGAAGAATCCAAGTATCAAACTTGGGTAGCCAACCCTGTAGTTGTTCCTAAGCCAAATGGCAAGTCAAGAATGTGCATCGACTACAGAGACCTCAACAATGCATGCCCAAAAGATTCATATCCGCTCCCACGAATTGATCAATTGGTAGATGCAACTGCGGGCCATGAACTGATGACAGTTATGGATGCATACACAGGATACAACCAAATCCCAATGTTTTGGCAGGACGCCCCACATACGGCATTCTACGCTGACAGCGAAATCTATAACTACAAAGTTATGCCTTTCGGGTTAATCAATGTGGGGGCAACCTACCAAAGGATGGTCAATCTCATTTTCGGAGATCTGATTGGTGACAAAATGGAGGCGTACGTGGATGATATGGTTGTAAAATCCAAGAAAAGAAAGAACCACGCAGAGGACCTACGCATAATCTTCGAGAGAATGCGAAAGTATCAAATAAGACTAAACCCCGCAAAATGCGCTTTCGGGGTACGGTCAGGCAAAATACTTGGATTTATGGTGAGCGAAAGGGGCATTGAAGCAAACCCTGAGAAAGTAAAGGCAATTGAAGAAATGGCCTCTCCAACAAAGCACAAAGAAGTACAACAACTCAACGGGCGCCTCGCAGCCCTGAACAGATTCCTGGCCAAAATTGGAGACAGAGCCCTCCCTTTCTTCGAAGTGTTACGCGCAAACAAGAAGTTTGAATGGACAAATGCTTGTGAAGAAGCATTCCAACAACTCAAACAACACTTGAAGACGCTCCCGAGACTAGCAAAGCCACTTCAAGGGGAGCCTCTTTTTCTCTACATATCAACTAGTAACACGGCAGTTAGCTCTGTGCTAATAAAGGAAAAAGGAGGAGCGCAACTCCCGGTCTATTACGTGAGCAAAACACTGGCCAAGTATGAAGTCAATTACGTACCAATTGAGAAGCACTTGTACGCGCTTGTGATAGCCGCACGCAAGCTAAGGCCTTACTTCCACGCGCATGAAATAACGGTCCTCACAGACCAGCCTTTGAAGCATATCCTTGCAAAACCAAACATGTCAGGGAGATTGACGAAGTGGTCTGTAGAGTTAAGTGAATTCCGCATTCATTTCGCTCCACGGACAGCCATCAAAGGGCAGGCCTTGGCAGACTTCATAGCAGAGTTCACAGGAATCGAGCCCGTGCCACAAGATGAAGTCCAGACAAATGTCCCACCCGCAGAAGTTTGGGAAATGTACACGGACGGATCATCCAACACCGGAGGCGCGGGGGCAGGATTACTACTAATCCCACCCGACGGCTCGGACCCCTTGAAGTACGCTTTGAACTTAACATTCAGAGCGACGAACAATGAGGCAGAATATGAGGCTCTCATAACAGGCCTCAGGATAGCCAAAGGAGTTGGAGTGGAACACTTACGAGTAAAGTGTGATTCACAACTGGTCGTCAACCAGGTCAAAGGAGAGTACACTGCAAAGTCCGAAAACATGCAGAGATACTTAACACAAGCAAAGGAGTTGGTAGAAAGTTTCAAAACTTTCGACATAACTTCCGTCCCACGAGAAGAAAACCAGGAGGCCGATGCTCTAAGCAAGTATGCCCAAAACAATGAACAAGGCAAAGAGACACACTTTGTGGAAAACAGGATAATATCCGTCATAGACCAATTCGAAGTAATGGCCATTGACAAAGAGGAAACCTGGAAGACACCAATCCAAGCATACCTCGCGGGAGGGATCCTACCGCGAGACAAGACTCAAGCGAACAAGATCGAAAGGGTAGCCATAAACTACGCCTTGATCGAGGGACAGCTCTACAGAAAAGGTTATTCTACACCCTACCTAAAGTGTATCACAAGCACAGAAGGAATAACGGTACTAGAAGAACTCCATGGAGGAATGGCTGCCTCGCACGAAGGAGCTCGCGCGTTAATCCGCAAAGCCTTGAACTTGGGCTACTATTGGCCAATAATGAGAGCTCAAGCAACGAACATGGTGGCAGAATGTGAAGCATGCCAGCTATATTCAAGGAACATCACAGCTCCAGCAGGAGAATTAAGCCCAATTGCAAGCGCATGGCCATTCGCACAATGGGGCATTGACTTGATCGGTCCACTCCCAAAATCAAAGGGCCAAGCGAAATTCATAGTCGTCGCAATCGACTACTTCTCAAAGTGGATTGAGGCTAAGCCACTGGCGCGCATCACAGACACACAAATCATGGACTTCATCCGAAACTACATAGTGGCCCGCTATGGTGTCCCGAAGATACTCATTAGCGACAATGGTTCCCAATTCAGAAGTGGAAATATGCAAAATTTCTGCGAACGTCTCAAGATAGACCACCGTTTTGCATCAGTGCACCACGCACAAACAAACGGCCAGGTCGAGTCAGCAAACAAGATAGTCCTGGATGGACTAAAAAAGAGAGTCCATGCTCTGAAAGGAGGTTGGGTGGACCAGCTAAGCAGTGTTTTATGGGCTGTGCGCACAACACCCAAAGAATCAACAGGTGAAACACCCTTCAGCCTAGTCTATGGAACCGAGGCAGTAGCACCTTTCGAAATCACCGTCTCTTCATACAGAACGACGCATTTTGACCCCCAAGCCAATGAGGAAGAAAGACGCCTTGACCTTCAGTTAACATACGAACAAAGATGGAAATCAGAACAAGTTCAAGCAAAGATGCGCCTAGCCACATCCAGATACTACAACAGAAAGGTCAAGGCGCGACAATTCCACGTGGGAGAAATGGTCTGGAGAAGAAACGAATTCTCACACTTGGACCAAATCAACAAGATGTCCCCCAAGTGGGAAGGCCCCTACAAGATAGTAGCGGTTCCATACATTAATGCATACCGCATCCAAGATGTTGATGGGAACGAATTGCCTAACACTTTCAGTGGGGGACACTTGAAGAAGTTCCATGCATAAACAAGAAAGGAAACCATAAAACTAAAAGCTGTCGTATCAAGCTCTTTAGTATTCATTACTTCAAAAGAAGGAGATGTGTAACTCCATACTTGCGTATCAAATGAAGTTATGTCTAACAAAATTCATATCTCTTGTAGGCACACTATTAACTCACATACAACGCCTAAGCTTACAACCAAGGCATCTAAACAACAACAGTGACAACAAGCCAACCTATACAAGGCTCATCACTACAAACCAAAACAAAGGACGTTCGACGCATACAAGGAGTTGAAGTATCTTCATCAAGGATGTGAACGTACTAATCTATTCACATCCTTGCCAAAAGTCGGGGGATAAGCGGATCATTAGGAATCCTCCCTCGCAAACAAAGGCAAGTGTGGACGTACTAATCTATCCACACTTCGCCACAATACAAGGATGTGAACGTACTAATCTATTCACATCCTTGCCAAAAGTCGGGGGACAAGCGGATCATTAGGAATCCTCACTCGCAAACAAATGCAAGGGTCGGACGTACTAATCTATCCGCACTTTACTATCCTATGTTATAACTAAAATAACAAGGAGAAATTCAGTTATCACATCTATCTAATGCATTCATGTCAAGCATATATATATAAGATCAAACAGGTCTACGATAGCAAATCCAAACATCAAACGACAGGCAAGCCCTAAACAAGTCCTTCGCCAAAATACTGCGTATGCAAAGGAACAAACAAACACACAAAGGGTCCATATTGACCTAGTAAAGGAGATGGCGCACATCAACATCGCAGTCCTCAGTCGCAAAGGGATCACAGGCAGGGGTATCACCAAAGATATCAGCATCCCGCTCAAAGCTAAACATCGGCTCACCATCTGCACTAATGGTGTCCTCCACCTGAAGAGTGGAAGCCCCCCCCAAATCACTCAAACCAATCACACCAGGAGCATCCAATTTCTCAAAGGGAAAATGGGGGGCAAGACGATGCATCAGGGGAACGAAGTCATCAAGAAACTCCTTCTTCAAAGACTCATAACTCGCCTGAACGGCGGAAAGGAAAGGCTCACTCTGAGGATACCGCTTAAAAGCGCCAGCCTTGCCTTCCGAAATGCCGTCCTCCCTCGCCTTTTGCAACTCGGCAGCCCGCACCCCCTCCCGAAGAGCCATCCGACCTTTCACAGCAGACAGCTGAGCTCGGATCTCGGCAACGCGAGCCTGACTCGAGGCAAGCGCTTCAGATAGTATGAGAAGCTCACCAGCATGGCCTTTCGCATCCTCAGTCAAAGAGACTTGCTCTTTAACTAGCTCCTCATGGCTCTCTAGAAGCTGATCTTTCTCATCAGATAGCTCGATGACAAAAGATGATAAGTTGGCAATATCAGCATTAACCTGCATCAAAAAGAGTATAACAATCAAAACAAGTGCAACAATGAACGAATAAATTCCAAGAAGAATAAACATATACCGGAGCGAAGACCCCGATGTTCTCCTCCACAAAGGCGCGCGCACTAGCAGAATTCGGGGGGCACTCCTTCCGATCGACAGGAGGAACAGACCTCTGCACCACCCGAACGCCAACTTCAGGAACGCTCAAAGACGCATCCTTAGGAAAACGAAGGCGCGTACCCGAATAAGGCACCCACACACCATCTGTGACGTCGCGTTCAAAGCGACGAACAAGATCACTTCTGCGAAGCGAAGGAAGCGGAGGGATATCTGCAAAGCACAAACATAAGCAACCATACAAGCAAAATATGCTGAGTACATAAAAAGAGATTTCGAACACCTGAGACAGGAAGAACCTCCTCTGCTGTCATAGGCATCGACTCGGGGACAGGAGGGACGCGCTCACCAACATGCTTCCTCCTGTCTCGTGAAGACATACGTGAACCGGGAAGGACCTCGTCCGCCGTCCCATGCCTCGGCCCGGGGGCAGGAGGGACGCGCTCGGCAGCTTGCTTCCTCTTATCTCGAGAAGGCAAGACAGAAGTCCCCTCAACTCTCGAGCGCTTGGGATCACCCGAGGCACGCGCCGCAACATCGGTCCTCTTAGTGGAAGGGCGCCGAGAAGAGTCAGTAACGGGTTCCGCCCGCTCCCTCTCAGTAGATACACGACCTACAAACAGGGAAAAGAAAACATTGGAACTACAGACAGAATACAGCCAAAAACGATAAAAAGGGAGAAGTACTTTACCCATAGGTCCTTTTCCCCGCACATGACGAGACCCGTCAGCAGGGGCCGGAGCAGCAACAGGGAGCCCTCGCGCAGCATCAGTCTGCAAGGCCGGCTGCTTGTTAAGAAACCAACCTACAGGATAACATAAGACAAGGTTATAAAAATTCGAAAGCATACCAAGACACCCTGGGAAGAAGATACGATGATGCCTGCGGCAAGCAACTCCTCTTCAGAACCCTGAGTCAAAGGGACTATAACCCCCGCCTGATTGTCGCGAAAGATCTCGCGAAAGGCCTTCTCATCCTGAGGGGTATACTCGAATAAGGAAGGAACAGGGTCACGCTCCAGGACATGACACGTCTCCCACTTAGTCCCGGCGTCGCTCACAAAGAAATAATGATTTTGCCATTCCTGGGAGCGAGGATAAGGGGTGGCGAACCGCCCGCTCGGCTTCCACTTGGCGCCCCCAAGGTCAAATGAGGAAAGGCAAGGCCACCGACTGCAGAAGGTGGACAACCCCGATTTGTCTCGTCGCTCCAGGCGGTAGAAGGTCCGGAAGAGAATCAAGGAATAAGCCCATGAGTGCTTGTGACACTGAATGCGAAAACAGGTCCACGCGTGAAAAGCAGCAGGGGAGAGATTAAGGGGCGAGATGCGGAAGTGACGACACAAGCGGATAAGATCCTTGCAGTAAGGAAAACGCAAACCCTCCTCTATCTGTCCCGTGTAAACTACATCTAGGTCCACAGGAGGGACGGTAACTGAGCCAACCTCGACATCTTTGCATACGTCAAACGGGAAGAATGCTTCAGAAAGAGGACAGACCCCCGACTTATCTACGCTCTCCACAAACTCCTCAGTCGTGATACGATTGGGAGGATAGGTCTGAGTCATCGCAATGGCTTCATGGCTAGCACCTGTCCCGGGAAAATCGAGTCGAAGTAAAAGGGGGGTGTCCTCGCTTATCTCCAAACCATCATAAGAAAAGTAATATGTGCAAAGAAAGGGATCGGGAGACTCACTCATTTCAGCAGTTCGGGAGTGACAGTTTCTGAGAAAATTTCTAAGTATCAAAGTCGCGCGCCTGCAAGCCCGTCAACCAAACCCTGCAAAAACCATACACAACTCAATCAAAAACCAAGGCAACACATCAACCACATTCATCAAAGTCCTTTGCAAGGATATCCAACCCAACGGACCAACTGTCCGCGAGCAAACAGCTAGGGACCCTCCCGCTCGGGAGTCAAAAATCCTTACGCTCATCAAAGGCCTAGGCCACCTACTAATCAAATTTTCATACACTTGTGCAATGTGACACAGGTATTCAAGCGCCCTACAAAGCGACAAGTTCAAGAGCTAAAGAAATCAAAGACATGCAAAGTTGGTTATAATTACCAAAATGCCATCCGACCATATTTCGATCAAATTTTAGCCCCAAAACGGCTCAAGGCTCCGGGGGCACGTACAAGCAGCTCAAATGCACTTAAGCAAGCCCATTACGTGTCACGGGAAGACTTACCCCTCCCCGAGCAATCCGAAGAACACTCGGGTCAACTAAGCCACTAATGAACACGAACTACCAAGCAATCATCTAAGCTCCGGGGGCATGGCTATCCACTCACAAACAATCAAGGGGGAATTATCACAATAGGGGACATCATATCAAGCCACCCATATCAAGATACAAAGAGTCGAACTTTTCGCTCGAATAAGTCCGATTTTGAACCTCCACGATTCCCCCTCGGTTGGTCGGAACCTAGGGACCTCTTCACCAAGGGAGTTCACTATCCTTAACTCTATCTATCTACATTTAGAGCTTAGCCAAAAATGAATTTTGAAAATCAAGCCAAAATTTCACTTAGGCATTTCATCAAACACCTACCATGCACCTTATTGAAATTCAAATTTGCAGCCCTAAAGGTCTAATTAGCATCAAGAAAAGGGAGGGGAGGACGTTACCAATCGATGATCGACAAGAAGGACTCGAAACCGGGTCGAATCGAGCTCGAAATCAACCCGCGAAAGGTGCAGCCGCCGTCCGCTACCGCCGCCGCTCCCGCCGCTGTCGCCGCCGCCTCGCCGCCGCTGGACCGCCCTGACCTCGCCGGTGGTGCTCCTGGTGGTGGCCGGCCGAAATAGGGTCTCACTAACACCCTAAAGTGAATTCCTAAGACCACTACCTTAGCTCCTCCAAAACTCTCACCACAACCAATTCAAATGTTGATAGTTTTATAAACTATCATGAAGGAGGTGGACTACACAACATAGTAAGTACCATACATCCAAGAGGTACACTCTCATCCACCCTTCATTTTTTAAAATTGTTTGATAGCTTGGGTTTTAACCATCAAATGACTTAGCTAAATTTAACTAAGTCATTTCAAATGTTCTCAACTTTTTGAAAATGTTGTGTTTATGGTTTTTCGTATTACGTCCGTCGCATGTGACTTTCCAAACCCGGCCTTATTTCGTTCAATAAAACCGTCGTCTCGCCGTTAAGACGGCCGTCTCGGACGACGGGCTCCCGGAAAACATCATACTGCATGAAAAACATTTTATCAAGATTTGCATGATTTATTATCATTATGGTACAATTAATCATGGCATGAGCGTTCCGTATTTATTTGTTCATCTTACAAACCCGAAAAATTCATGTGCGCTCGCGCCTTAATTCTCCAAACAGTCACATTTACCATATTACTCGTAGACCGTTGTGCTACTAACCCTTTGCGCAGTTGTCAAGCATGACCGCCTCAAAAAACTAAGGCAAGGAACTCGTCCGAGCCGCGCGTATCCACCCTTGGTAGGTCAAAACTCGAGGTGAGCAGACGACCCGAATCACGCGTATACCCTATCTTAGAATAGAGTTAAACAAAGGTCAAGCCATTATTTAACTCGGGGGCAAGTGATGGATATACGCATGATTCGGGCTCGGTTTTAATTATTCGTACCTCATACACGCTCAAAACCCTTTACGAAACCCGATTTCGAGCTAACCGGGGGAAACCGGGCAAGTTTCGAACTTGCCCGGCATCCCCGGGGGCTTACCCGGAAAATTCCGGGTAAGCCTAGGCCTACCCGGAATTCCGGGTGAGCTCAACACCCGGGGGGCGTCGCGCACACCCCCCATTTAATCCCGAATGTATAGGAGACCCGATTTTTAACTAACTCCTATGTGTCCGAGACCTATGTTTCAGAGGCGCGCGCGTCCCGCTCACGACAGCCGCCTGAGACGCGCGTCAGAGACCATTTCCCAAAGCTCTCCCCTGCATCCCGGTTCACATTTCCACATTGAACCGGGTCAAAACCGGTTTACGGTCCAAGGTCGCCTATAAATAGCCACCTTGGGGGTAAACATTTTCAGGTCATTCAAAAATCACTTTGGGTGAGAGTGGGAAAAGCTTTGACCTCTCTCTAGAAAACCCTCTCTTTCTCTCTCTAGAAGTCGACTAATGTTGATCGTCGGAGTGAGCACACCAAGCACCCCCCCCCTCTCCATGGGGACTGCTTGGTAACGCTCCTTTCGCAGGTGCAGACAGACGATCTTCCAGAGAGCCCAAAGGATTCACCGCCACCCAGAAGACGAAGCTAAGGCCCGCACGCGACTTTAGAGGACGGACTTGGCTCGCACCCAACCCGAAGACTTCGACGAGTTATTCTGCGGACAACCCGCAATAACTTGGTCGAAACATATTTGATGGTTTGTTTACCCCGTTATCATCATATCGTGAATGAAAGCAAATTTAATAGCCTAATCTATAAATATTTCAACTTAGCAACTTTGGAAAATATTATTCTTGGTTGAAGCAAATTCTCCCTCGTAAAAGTTTTAGGTGTTTAAAATTCCCGTCGAGCGAATAATTACTAGAGTTTGAAATATGTAACTGATATATCACTACGTAAAACCAAATATCTAAAAATTTTGATTCAACTAAAACTTCAATTATCTAATTTATTCAAACTTCAATAGGTTTTCGTGCTTTTAATATTTTAAGAAGTTCAATCATTTCAAATAGAAAAATAACGTATAGATAGATAAATCCGTAAATATAAAATATGAAACTAGGTAAAATATATCATATATCGATGCATCTACGAATAAAATATATATGTACAGTTATTTGTTCAAATATTTTTACTACTAAACATAATTTTACGATTGAGTCATTTGTTAAATATTTTATTTAGTAGTAGTTTATTGTTTCTCATTTTATAATTTTAAATTTAATTTTTATAATTTTAATTTTTCATATAAAATTTTAATATTACTAGTGATCGGCGCATGCATTGCACGCGCGACAATCATATATATTTTTAAACATGAATTGGTTCTAGCTAGTGATGAATTAAAAGTGGAAAAAATGAGAAGGTAAAAAGAAAAAAAAGTACGCCATGACAATTCTCGTAGCAAGAATTTTTGTTGTACACCATTTACAAATATATGAGAAAATATATAACATGAAGATTCATAAAAAGGTAAACGCATAACACAAGTAATGCTGTGAAATGCAGCAGTCTGTAATATTTAATGATGTACAACACTAATATATATACTTTTAATAAGTCTGAAATTGGTATGCATATGCAAATATGTGTAGTTCATCATTCAAGTAATTGAATGATAGTGTTTCAATAAGGGTGAGAAAAAAGAAATACATATAGAATAACGTAGGTAACCGTCCATTCAAGCATTTTATAAACAAAGTCTACTAAAGCCTTTCACCTTCAATAAGTGATCGATGATATTTGATGATATTTGATAAATTCAAATTTACATATTTTTATTTATGTTAGATTATGCAATATATATATATATATATATATATATATATATATATATATATATATATATATATATATATTGAACTGAACAACATTTCTATTTTTATTATTGTCTTTAAATAACATTTTCATACATAAATTTCAATATAATATTAGTCTGTTGGAGAATATCAGTACATATAGTATTAATAATTACATGAAATGTTTTTTAAGTCTATATTATAATGATAATATATACTAACGTACACATCAATCATAGGACAAAACTTTCATATAATAATAATACCAAAGAATAATTAAAAACGTTACATATGATATTATATATATAACTAACTCTTCATTTTATAGCTACAACACATACATTAAAATCTGGGTATATTAGTACTAATAATAATACATAATGGAATCATCAAGGTTTGCCTTCCTCATCTTGTGTTTACTAATTATTTGCAGTGTCTTTCTAGAAGTCACTGCAACTGCACGACTATTGTCAAACATTGGACCAGCGATAGGTGTGTGCTTAAACCTGTTTTTTTTTTCTTTTATAAAATTGTGGTTTTGTTTTGTTATTGATTTAACCTTATATAATTTCTCTTCCATATATATACATATATAATTATATACGTTTTTATGTGCAGGATCAGTCGTCAATAATTGTGTTCCCTGTTGCAAATGGGAAGTGGATATCAGAGGGATACCCTATTGTGCGAAGTGTTGTCACGTATGATTGCAACGATCCGTGATATTGATGTGGATTCTTATAATAATGAAGTACTAAGTAAAAGATAATAATGTAGATGCATTATGCATTATGCATTTCAAATCCAAAATAAGTCATGTATTTGATGGTTTGTTTACCCCGTTATCATCATATCGTGAATGAAAGCAAATTTAATAGCCTAATCTATAAATATTTCAACTTAGCAACTTTGGAAAATATTATTCTTGGTCGAAGCAAATTCTCCCTCATAAAAGTTTTAGGTGTTTAAAATTCCCGTCGAGCGAATAATTACTAGAGTTTGAAATATGTAACTGATATATCACTACGTAAAACCAAATATCTAAAATTTTGATTCAACTAAAACTTCAATTATCTAATTTATTCAAACTTCAATAGGTTTTCGTGCTTTTAATATTTTAAGAAGTTCAGTCATTTCAAATAGAAAAATAACGTATAGATAGATAAATCCGTAAATATAAAATATGAAACTAGGTAAAATATATCATATATCGATGCATCTACGAATAAAATATATATGTACAGTTATTTGTTCAAATATTTTTACTACTAAACATAATTTTACGATTGAGTCATTTGTTAAATATTTTATTTAGTAGTAGTTTATTGTTTCTCATTTTATAATTTTAAATTTAATTTTTATAATTTTAATTTTTCATATAAAATTTTAATATTACTAGTGATCGGCGCATGCATTGCACGCGCGACAATCATATATATTTTTAAACATGAATTGGTTCTAGCTAGTGATGAATTAAAAGTGGAAAAAATGAGAAGGTAAAAAGAAAAAAAAGTACGCCATGACAATTCTCGTAGCAAGTATTTTTGTTGTACACCATTTACAAATATAAGAGAAAATATATAACATGAAGATTCATAAAAAGGTAAACGCATAACACAAGTAATGCTGTGAAATGCAGCAGTCTGTAATATTTAATGATGTATAACACTAATATATATACTTTTAATAAGTCTGAAATTGGTATGCATATGCAAATATGTGTAGTTCATCATTCAAGTAATTGAATGATAGTGTTTCAATATGGGTGAGAAAAAAGAAATACATATAGAATAACGTAGGTAACTGTCCATTCAAGCATTTTATAAACAAAGTCTACTAAAGCCTTTCACCTTCAATAAGTGATCGATGATATTTGATGATATTTGATAAATTCAAATTTACATATTTTTATTTATGTTAGATTATGCAATATATATATATATATATATATATATATATATATATTGAACTGAACAACATTTCTATTTTTATTATTGTCTTTAAATAACATTTTCATACATAAATTTCAATATAATATTAGTCTGTTGGAGAATATCAGTACATATAGTATTAATAATTACATGAAATGTTTTTTAAGTCTATATTATAATGATAATATATACTAACGTACACATCAATCATAGTACAAAACTTTCATATAATAATAATACCAAAAAATAATTAAAACTGTTACATATGATATTATATATATAACTAACTCTTCATTTTATAGCTACAACACATACAATAAAATCTGGGTATATTAGTACTAATAATAATACATAATGGAATCATCAAGGTTTGCCTTCCTCATCTTGTGTTTACTAATTATTTGCAGTGTCTTTCTAGAAGTCACTGCAACTGCACGACCATTGTCAAACATTGGACCAGCGATAGGTGTGTGCTTAAACCTGTTTATTTTTTCTTTTATAAAATTGTGGTTTTGTTTTGTTATTGATTTAACCTTATATAATTTCTCTTCCATATATATACATATATAATTATATACGTTTTTATGTGCAGGATCAGTCGTCAATAATTGTGTTCCCTGTTGCAAATGGGAAGTGGATATCAGAAAGATACCCTATTGTGCGAAGTGTTGTCACGTATGATTGCAACGATCCGTGATATTGATGTGGATTCTTATAATAATGAAGTACTAAGTAAAAGATAATAATGTAGATGCATTATGCATTTCAAATCCAAAATAAGTCATGTATTTGATGGTTTGTTTACCCCGTTATCATCATATCGTGAATGAAAGCAAATTTAATAGCCTAATATATAAATATTTCAACTTCACAACTTTGGAAAATATTATACTTCGTTGAAGCAAATTCTCCCTCATAAAAGTTTTAGGTGTTTAAAATTCCCGTCGAGCGAATAATTACTAGAGTTTGAAATATGTAACTGATATATCACTACGTAAAACCAAATATCTAAAAATTTTGATTCAACTAAAACTTCAATTATCTAATTTATTCAAACTTCAATAGGTTTTCGTGCTTTTAATATTTTAAGAAGTTCAATCATTTCAAATAGAAAAATAACGTATAGATAGATAAATCCGTAAATATAAAATATGAAACTAGGTAAAATATATCATATATCGATGCATCTACGAATAAAATATATATGTACAATTATTTGTTCAAATATTTTTACTACTAAACATAATTTTACGATTGAGTCATTTGTTAAATATTTTATTTAGTAGTAGTTTATTGTTTCTCATTTTATAATTTTAAATTTAATTTTTATAATTTTAATTTTTCATATAAAATTTTAATATTACTAGTGATCGGCGCATGCATTGCACGCACGACAATCATATATATTTTTAAACATGAATTGGTTCTAGCTAGTGATGAATTAAAAGTGGAAAAAATGAGAAGGTAAAAAGAAAAAAAAGTACGCCATGACAATTCTCGTAGCAAGAATTTTTGTTGTACACCATTTACAAATATATGAGAAAATATATAACATGAAGATTCATTAAAAGGTAAACGCATAATACAAGTAATGCTGTGAAATGCAGCAGTCTGTAATATTTAATGATGTACAACACTAATATATATACTTTTAATAAGTCTGAAATTGGTATGCATATGCAAATATGTGTAGTTCATCATTCAAGTAATTGAATGATAGTGTTTCAATATGGGTGAGAAAAAAGAAATACATATAGAATAACGTAGGTAACCCAACTTAAAGTCCATTCAAGCATTTTATAAACAAAGTCTACTAAAGCCTTTCACCTTCAATAAGTGATCGATGATATTTGATAAATTCAAATTTACATATTTTTATTTATGTTAGATTATGCAATATATATATATATATTGAACTGAACAACATTTCTATTTTTATTATTGTCTTTAAATAACATTTTCATACATAAATTTCAATATAATATTAGTCTGTTGGAGAATATCAGTACATATAGTATTAATAATTACATGAAATGTTTTTTAAGTCTATATTATAATGATAATATATACTAACGTACACATCAATCATAGTACAAAACTTTCATATAATAATAATACCAAAAAATAATTAAAAACGTTACATATGATATTATATATATAACTAACTCTTCATTTTATACCTACAACACATACAATAAAATCTGGGTATATTAGTACTAATAATAATACATAATTGAATCATCAAGGTTTGCCTTCCTCATCTTGTGTTTACTAATTACTTGCAGTGTCTTTCTAGAAGTCACTGCAACTGCACGACCATTGTCAAACATTGGACCAGCGATAGGTGTGTGCTTAAACCTGCTTTTTTTTTTCTTTTATAAAATTGTGGTTTTGTTTTGTTATTGATTTAACCTTATATAATTTCTCTTCCATATATATATACATATATAGTGCAGGATCAGTCGTCAATAATTGTGTTCCCTGTTGCAAATGGGAAGTGGATATCAGAGGGATACCCTATTGTGCGAAGTGTTGTCACGTATGATTGCAACGATCCGTGATATTGATGTGGATTCTTATAATAATGAAGTACTAAGTAAAAGATAATAATGTAGATGCATTATGCATTTCAAATCCAAAATAAGTCATGTATTTGATGGTTTGTTTACCCTGTTATCATCATATCGTGAATGAAAGCAAATTTAATAGCCTAATCTATAAATATTTCAACTTAGCAACTTTGGAAAATATTATTTTTGGTTGAAGCAAATTCTCCCTCATAAAAGTTTTAGGTGTTTAAAATTCCCGTCGAGCGAATAATTACTAGAGTTTGAAATATGTAACTGATATATCACTACGTAAAACCAAATATCTAAAAATTTTGATCCAACTAAAACTTCAATTATCTAATTTATTCAAACTTCAATAGGTTTTCGTGCTTTTAATATTTTAAGAAGTTCAATCATTTCAAATAGAAAAATAACGTATAGATAGATAAATCCGTAAATATAAAATATGAAACTAGGTAAAATATATCATATATCGATGCATCTACGAATAAAATATATATGTACAGTTATTTGTTCAAATATTTTTACTACTAAACATAATTTTACGATTGAGTCATTTGTTAAATATTTTATTTAGTAGTAGTTTATTGTTTCTTATTTTATCATTTTAAATTTAATTTTTATTGATGGATAAATGTCCAATTCGGGTTCGTGTTTACATTTTGGGCCTCGTAAACGTGTCGAAAATTACATCTCGGTTTAAAAACATCTCCTAACGGGTTAAAACGGTCCGGAAGTGCGTTACGCGCATCCGGACCGGACCGCCAGATTGCAATGCAATCCGGAGGTCCGGATTGCATGTGCAACCCGGACGTCCGGGTTGCATGCAATCCGGAGGTCCGGATTGCGCGGCAACCCGGACCTCGCCGAATCGCCCAATTTCGACGAGGTCCGGATTGCCTTACGGGTATCGCACCTTTACCGTATCCGCGATTACCGTATCCGCGATTACCGTTACGCGTAGAGAAGTCAAGTTCGCACATTACCAACATGGATGACGGTTACCGCTTGTTTTCTTGAAACGTCGTCAAACCGCTTTAAAACCGAGCCCGGTCCCAAGGAAGCCTATAAATAGGAGGCCTTGGCCACCCATTTTCACACATTCTCTCATTTGCCCAACTTTGGTATTTTGAGCTTTGACTTCTCTCTAGAAATTCTCTCTCTCTAGAAATTACCTTTTTGCCACTATAGTGACTTAAGCATCGGAGAGGGCTCCGCTAGCACCACCCCCCCCCCCTCTCCGTGCTAGCATTGGTCCTTTGTGCAGGATCCGACGCCCGAGTCACAACCGTTCCGAGTCACAACCTTGCCGGGTCACAACCTTGCCGGGTCACAACCTTGCCGGGTCGCAACCTTGCCGGGTCACAACCTCGCCGGGACAGAAGGATCACAGCCCGCACAGCCACAGACGCATCCTCGCGACCTTGTTCAATCCGGACGCAACATTGGCGCCGTCTACGTGATTCGAACAACAAGCTACCGTACAGCAGAAATCATGGCGAGTGATCACAACCCTCCCGAAGAGGTGAAAAACCCAAGAAAAAGGCCCGGGCATCCCAGGAAATCCCCGGCAAACAAAAGAACAGGAGGCCAAGCTCCAGCTGGGACCCAGTCGGGACCCTCCCACATCCCAAGAGCTACTTCCGTAGCTTCATCCATACCGACTGACAATGTGCCCAACGCACAGCACAAGGAGCCAAGAGACAAACATCTAGCACCTCCATCTAGTTTCGAACCAGAGGTACATGAAGATGAATCCCAGGCAGAAATGCCGCAGGGCGAGCAAAGAACGGGAACAAACCCGATGCCCACCATTACTCCAGCAATGATGGCGGCGTTAGAAGAGTTACTCGCATTCCGCGAGTCTCTAAAGAACCAAGGATATGCGGCTCAGCCACCTCCATCCAACCAAGGAGCCTTCCAGTACAAAGGTGTCAACCCGTTACCTCCTTTGTCTCCAATCAACGAACAAGTTGAGACGATAGGGACAAAGTCTCGAGTCACAAGTCATCAAGACACACTACACCAAAAAGAGGCATGGAAACAACCCTCAAAGCAGAATCAAGTAAAACCGCCCTCAAGCGATCAGCTAGGAAGAAATTGGCAACCTCAGCCGAAAAGACCTTTCCAAGGGGATTTTCAGAAGCCAAAGGAAGTAAATCTTGCCAACTGCATCCCTCTGAATGCCCCGCTGTCTGTAATTTTGAGAGAAATGAAGGACGCGAATATGTGGAAGGAGCCAAACAACTTTAGGAAAGGCCAATTGGGAAGAGACAAGAACAAGTGGTGTGAAAACCACGAAGTCTTCGGCCACGAGACCGATAGCTGTGTCAGCCTACGTAACCGCATTAACAGCTTCATCCTCAAAGGCGAATTAAAGCAATTCATTGATCAAGGCGACAGCCCTCCAAAGAAGACTCAAGCAGAGTCATCCAAAATACACGAGGAAGGTCCTTCCACAAGGACAAGCCAAGACAATGCTGACATCTGTCACAAGGAGGGACGGGAAAAACCTGTTAGTGACGATGACATCCCAATCATGGGATTGACAACAAGAACCTTGAAGGCAATAATTAAAAAGGAGATACACGTCTCCTGGGAAAAGAGGCAACCGCAACAAAAGGGGCTATTCCAGTCAAATGCCCAAAGGATCAGAGAGTCCAATCTCGCCAAATGTGTTCCATTGAACACACCATTATCTGTCATCCTCAAGGAAATAAAAGAAACCAAGCTATGGAAAAAACCCTCCAAATTCCACAAGGGACCATTGGGAGAAGATGAAAGCAAATGGTGTGAAAATCATGAAGTGTACGGCCACGAAACCGAAAGCTGTGTTGGACTAAGATTTCACATAAACAGTTTGATCTTAGAAGGAAAAATGAAGAAGTATATCGACCATGGCAATAAGCATCAAAGGAAGCCTCGTGTCAAGTCTTCAGAAAAAGGCAAAGGAAAAGAAATGGCGGACGATAATCCACCTATCGCCAAACGCCAGAAAAACAACGTCACTTATGGAACCAATTGTGGCGACTTGTACAATCTTTGGAGTATGGATGCAGAAGAAGCAAATCTCACACTCCCAAAAAACAAACCTCACCGCCCACTTGAGTCAACAACTGCCATCCTTGACGAAGATGTTGAAGAACAACACAAGCAAAGTAAAACCTGGGGGCATGACATCAACTTTTGTCCATCCTCAAAAGGGGAGATTGAAGAGCTCAACACGCTAGATGCATTGAGAAACTATGTGGCATGTGGCAGAATCAACTAGCCAACAAATCACCTATGGGGACGTCAAACACATCAACAATCCCTTTATCTTCCTTATCTCCTTTTCGCATATCTATGTTCAATCTTTTAAAGTTTAAATACAACTCATGCTTATTAGCCTCAGTAATTTTCGAAAGAAGTGATCACTAGACGCTTTCTTGTAATCCGTCGTGCGAACTCTAAATATCTAATAAAGGATAAATCTACTTTCGTAGGTACATTATTATGACGCATATTACCTTGGAATAACGCCAAGTAACAACTACACATATATTCCTCGCGTCAACAACACAAAGTCTCAAGCATTTTATACACGCAAGACTAAAAATCATGTCGCAATAATAAACAAGGCGGGGACATTACACAAGGACAGATCATGCACTATTAGAAGACGAAACAATATAAACAATCAGGAAACAGCGATACAACTACCAAGTGACTTGGGGGGCACCAACCTGACAAGTGCTCGACAATTCTACCTAACATATGCTTACCATGATCTACACCTTTCGTATTCACACTCAGGGAAGTTTCCTACACAAACAAGGAATCCTTGTATCAGATTCCTTTACTTTAATTATTATATGCATAACTAAAAAGAAAATTTCATGACTTCATACTTTTGCAAACTTATAAAAAATTGCGATTATCTGACAAAAATAACTCTGCTCGTAGGTACATGCTACACTACGATTACTACTCAAGAATTACACCAAGTAGTAACCTATGCACAAAAATCTACTTCAACAATACAAGCTACGCATTGTGTTCAAGGAGGGACTTATGATATACAACACCAACATATCTATTATCTACACCAACAAGGAGTTTATTTCTCCATTCATAATACAGGCGTCTATCTCAAGAAGGTGCCGTCAACACAAAGCCATCAAGCTATGTGCACAATCAACTTATATCCCGCAATGACAACCTGCAGATTTATTATCAAAACGACGGCTATTCAGGACGTCAACTACAAGCAATATCTTGGTTTAACACCAAGACCTATTATCAAAACGACGGCTATTCAGGACGTCAACTACAAGCAATATCTTGAATTAACACCAAGACCTACTATCAAAACAACGGCTATTCAGGACGTCAGCTACAAGCAATATCTTGGATTAACACCAAGACCTACTATCAAAACGGCGACTATTTAGGGCGTCAGCTACAAGCAATGTCTCGGATTAACACCAAGACCTACTACTAAAATACCTTGGAATAACGCCAAGGCCTACTGTCAAAATACCTTGGAATAACGCCAAGGCATACGGGGCTGATCACCCCTTAAGTGACGGAAGTTCTCTGTTTAGACAACGACCCCACTCTATAACAAGTGCGTATATCCGGTTCAGGGTGCACTCTTTATGGCGAATGTCCTCTGTCTAGTCGGCATTCCCATATTACGAACGCCATCAGGGTTCGTTTTATACGGCAAAAGTCCTCTGGTTAAGATGACAATTCCGTACTACAGATTTTTAAACCGTGTTGCATGGTTCCTGGACGCAGAAAGCATGCATCACAATTCATGTTCTCAAAAAAGTGTTACGTGGTCCCTGGACGCAGGAATCATGTATCACAAATATTTTTTCAAGCATTTTACTAAAAATTTTGCCAAATTTTTTATCAAATATTTTATGTATCAAACACCTTTCCAAAAAAATTTTATCAATACGGTTTTTTGGATGTATCACATTCAATGTCAAAATATTTTTTCAAATATTTTATCAACAAGCCTTTTAGGGTTCACAAAATGCTTCTTCAAAAACAAATGTTTTTACGTATGCTTCCCCAACGCGGGTTGATACACGCTGGCAGGTGCGCACCCTGTTTAAAACTCATTAAATCTACAAGTAGAGTCTTGTACAACGTCGCCTTAGAGTGGAACTAAGAGACGGTATAAACTAGTATCTTGCTTAGTCAAGGTAACATCTCTCAAATAATATTTTTACGTATGCTTCCCCAACGCGGGTTGATACACGCTGGCAGGTGCGCACCCTGTTTAAAACTCATTAAATCTACAAGTAGAGTCTTGTACAACGTCGCCTTAGAGTGGAACTAAGAGATGGTATAAACTAGTATCTTGCTTAGTCAAGGTAACGTCTCTCAAATAATATTTTTACGTATGCTTCCCCAACGCAGGTTGATACACGCTGGCAGGTGCGCACCCTGTTTAAAACTCATTAAATCTACAAGTAGAGTCTTGTACAACGTCGCCTTAGAGTGGAACTAAGAGACGGTATAAACTAGTATCTTGCTTAGCCAAGATAACATCTCTCAAATAATATTTTTACGTATGCTTCCCCAACGCGGGTTGATACACATATAGCGGCAAGCTATTCAGGAAAGAAGGGAAATATGCATAATGCATCAGGCAAGCAATCAAGAGAGCATCTCAACTTATCAATCAGGAAGTGGCTATCGGTCACGACTGCAGGGACTATGTCTACGATACTAGTCATCCACATTCAATAAACGCAGACTCGGCGGAACAAGCAGAAATTGCCACCGTCATCTCCAAACAAAACCTATAGTGCGCAAGTCGCAACATCCTATGCTCTACCCATCTCGCCATGCCTTGGAGTCTAGCCAAGAGGGGCGATCACAACACTTAACAATGCGCGACGTATAGTCGCAACTACGGACATCATGTTCATCATTTAAGGATATATATCCTATCTCTCAAGTCCAAAGCATATGGACAACATAGATAACTCAAGGTATGAAATATTACTAACAAGTTATCACATAATTACTATTGAAAACAGGTCCAGGTGACGAAATAACATGCAAGCAAAAGCATGAACAAAGAATTATCAACATCAACCCATTCACAAAGGGTTCAACATGCTGGAAGTAAATAGCCCAACAGCAACCAAGAGTCTACATCAACAACAAATGCAAGAATGATTGTTTCAACATTCAGCACAACATAGCTCTTCAACATAAGGGCGACAATCAGCAATCAACAAACACTTATCTCAGTAGGAGTAACGCTCCTCCTTGGGCCGGTCCCTCGACCGGGGGGCAGAAGACGCCACTACACAACCCTCAACTCTATTTCTCTTATCACAAGAAAGAGTTAGCACGGTCATGCTCAGCATAAAGAACCAAGAATCGCTCGAGGAACACGCCCCTGCGTCGGATCTTTCGAGAATTATGCTAAAAACAGAAACTGCAGCCAGCGATAACTTGGAAAATCAACAAGATCTAATATCTTGGAAAGTGCTATCAACAATACAGTCAGTGCGCAAACGCGTACCAACACTTATTCAAGCACTTATGCAACAGACGCTCCATGTGAGACAACCACGGACGTACAAGACTTATTAAGTCTTCGGGCAACAAGTAACAAGCATCGCGCAAGGAGGGCAACCTCTTTAACACATCAATGCGCGTATCAAGGTTAACGCGCATATCAACATCAACGCGCGTATCAAGGTTAACGCGCGTATCAACATCAACGCGCGTATCAGGGTTAACGCGCGTATCAACATCAATGCGCGTATCAAGGTTAACGCGCATATCAACATCAACGCGCGTATCAAGGTTAACGCGCATATCAACACCAATGCGCGTATCAAGGTTAACGCGCATATCAACATCAACGCGCGTATCAAGGTTAACGCGCGTATCAACATCAATGCGCGTATCAAGGTTAACGCGCATATCAACATCAACGCACGTATCAAGGTTAACGCGCATATCAACATCAATGTGCGTATCAAAGTTAACGCGCGTATCATGTTTCCATGTATGTACATACATGTCGACAGGGATGCATGTCGACAAGGAGAAAATATTTTCTAAGTGTTTCCATGTACGTACATGCATGTAGACGAGGATGCATGTCGACAAGAGGAGAATATTTTCTAAGTGTTTCCATGTACGTATATACATGTCGACAAGGTTGCATGTCGACAAGGGGAGAATATTTTCTAAGTGTTTCCATGTACGTACATACATGTCGACAAGGTTGCATGTCAACAAGGAGAAAATATTTTCTAAGTGTTTCCATGTACGTACATACATGTCGACAAGGTTGCATGTCAACAAGGAGAAAATATTTTCTAAGTGTTTCCATGTACATACATACATGTCGACGAGGATGCATGTCGACAAGGGGAGAATATTTTCTAAGTATTTTCATGTACGCACATACATGTCAACAAAGATGGATTGCATACAACGAGTAGCTATATCCCCTAAGCACACCTACAACGCTCATCGACAAAGCTCATACAACGACATCTATGGTAACAAGCATTAGATATCGTTTAAATATTTCCTAAGTGTTTTAGCATACTTGCAGGTAATAACCAACAGTCTATACCTGACGCTCAACTATCAACATCAATGCGCGTATCAAAGTCAACGCGCGTATCAACATCAACGCGCGTATCAACATCAACGCGCGTATCAACATCAACGCGCGTATCAACATCAACGCGCGTATCAACATCAACGCGCGTATCAACATCAACGCGCGTATCAAATTCAACGCGCGTATCAACATCAACGCGCGTATCAACATCAACGCGCGTATCAACATCAACGCGCGTATCAACATCAACGCGCATATCAAAGTCAACGCGCGTATCAACATCAACGCGCGTATCAACATCAACGCGCGTATCAACATCAACGCGCGTATCAACATCAACGCACGTATCAACATCAACGCGCGTATCAAAGTCAACGCGCGCATCAACATCAACGCGCGTATCAACATCAACGCGCATATCAACATCAACGCGCGTATCAACATCAACGCGCGTACCAACATCAACGCGCGTACCACCATCAACGCGCGTACCACCATCAACGCGCGTATCAACATCAACGCGCGTATCAACATCAACGCGTGTATCAACATCAACGTGCGTATCAACATCAACGCGCGTATCAAAGTCAACGCGCGTATCAAAAGTCAACGCACGTATCAAAAGTCAACGCACGTATCAAAAAGTCAACGCACATAGCCAAGTTCCACGCACATAGTAAAGTTGGTATGTACCATAGAAGGGACTAACGTCTTAAGGAGCTATCATGCAAACGGTGGAATTAACGCGACAAGCCGTAAGGATCGAACGTGGCAACGCTTGAGGGAAATTTTTCTCTAAGGCGTCAGGACGACTAGTGACTACGCCTAAAGTTATTGGGCAATCCACGTCAACCAAAAACCCACCAAGAAGGAAAATCATGCATATCGACTAAAAAGCTTCTACGCGAAGATACGGGGAATTCTACATCAAACACCCATGGAAATGGAAAATCGCCTAAATTGTGGACAAACGACGATAATGATGGCAATCAATCAGCAATTACTCGATGTATAAACATCAACAAGCAGTCCCACATGTCGACAACAAAAAATGACTTAAGCAAACAACAACACGGTGACATCGGCATTCAAGTCGAAGCTGTCCTAAGAATTCGAGTTTCCAAACTACCTCAAAACGTGACAAAAGGTATTCCAATGGACTCCCCTCGTCGAGAAGATTCCGGAAAGGTGTGGACCGAAACGAGGCGAGCCCGGGAAGGCGGCGCGTGGGCCACACGCTCCGGCGAAGCAACTCCACTCGCGGCGGCGCGTGAGGGCGCGTGCGGTGGCTTCTGGCGGCTCCGAAGGCGGCGCTGGAATCCTTGCGACGAACTGAGTCGAATGGTGGTGTCAACTTCCAAAAACAAGCCAAAAATCAGACTCGAAACTGTCAAAACGTATCTAAGCTCCACGACGGCGAAGAAACTTTAAAGCACAAAAGCAATTTCGGGAAAGGATGAATGAATTACCTGCAAAGGGAGTGGAATGGTGAACTCCCAAGATGCTGGAAGGATAAATGGGGATATGTGTATTTACTAATCCCAAAGAGATGCTTTATGGATAAGGATCAAAGGATTAGTTTACCTACACTCAAGACTAAACCCCTACGGTATACACTACCCTCTCCTCTTAAAATATCTACTCCTATGCTTGTCTTAACATTGCAAATATCAAATCCATTACTATACACGTATGTTGCAATCACATGATTCATGATTCGGTAATCACTTAGTCATTTTAGAAACGTACGATTTCTATTTCTTGCATTGCGTAATTACAATCTTGCCATGACTATTACTTATGTACGCATGTGGATAGATACATGTTCACATAGCGCATTACCATTTTCTCATGTCTCCGACGATAATTATATTCGCGCATATACATTTCCTATAGCACTAACCACGATGATAGGAAACAAAGCCATTCGGCCGGAAAATCAAGCGACGGACGAAATCAAGATGCTTGCGTCCAACCAACGATCAAAACCGAAAGGTTAGCGTCAAGAAAGGTTCTAAACCGTTACTTGACTCGGGGGCAAGTGATGGATAAATGTCCAATTCGGGTTCGTGTTTACATTTCGGGCCTCGTAAACGTGTCGAAAATTACATCTCGGTTTAAAAACATCTCCTAACGGGTCAAAACGGTCCGGAAGTGCGTTACGCGCATCCGGACCGGACGTCCGGATTGCGCGGCAACCCGGACCTCGCCGAATCGCCCAATTTCGACGAGGTCCGGATTGCCTTACGGGTATCGCGCCATTACCGTATCCGCGATTACCGTATCCACGATTACCGTATCCCCGATTACCGTTACGCGTAGAGAAGTCAAGTTCGCACATTACCAACATGGATGACAGTTACCGCTTGTTTTCTTGAAACGTCGTCAAACCGCTTTAAAACCGAGTCCGGTCCCAAGGAAGCCTATAAATAGGAGGCCTTGGCCACCCATTTTCACACATTCTCTCATTTGCCCAACTTTGGTATTTTGAGCTCTGACTTCTCTCTAGAAATTCTCTCTCTCTAGAAATTACCTTTTTGCCACTATAGTGACTTAAGCATCGGAGAGGGCTCCGCTAGCACCACCCCCCCCCCTCTCCGTGCTAGCATTGGTCCTTTGTGCAGGATCCGACGCCCAAGTCACAACCGTTCCGAGTCACAACCTTGCCGGGTCACAACCTTGCCGGGTCACAACCTTGCCGGGTCACAACCTTGCCGGGTCGCAACCTTGCCGGGTCACAACCTCGCCGGGACAGAAGGATCACACCCCACACAGCCACAGACGCATCCTCGCGACCTTGTTCAATCCGGACGCAAAATTTATAATTTTAATTTTTCATATAAAATTTTAATATTACTAGTGATCGGCGCATGCATTGCACGCGCGACAATCATATATATTTTTAAACATGAATTGGTTCTAGCTAGTGATGAATTAAAAGTGGAAAAAATGAGAAGGTAAAAAGAAAAAAAAGTACGCCATGACAATTCTCGTAGCAAGAATTTTTGTTGTACACCATTTACAAATATATGAGAAAATATATAACATGAAGATTCATAAAAAGGTAAACGCATAACACAAGTAATGCTGTGAAATGCAGCAGTCTGTAATATTTAATGATGTACAACACTAATATATATACTTTTAATAAGTCTGAAATTGGTATGCATATGCAAATATGTGTTGTTCATCATTCCAGTAATTGAATGATAGTGTTTCAATATGGGTGAGAAAAAAGAAATACATATAGAATAACGTAGGCAACCCAACTTAAAGTCCATTCAAGCATTTTATAAACAAAGTCTACTAAAGCCTTTCACCTTCAATAAGTGATCGATGATATTTGATGATATTTGATAAATTCAAATTTACATATTTTTATTTATGTTAGATGTTAGATTATGCAATATATATATATATATTGAACTGAACAACATTTCTATTTTTATTATTGTCTTTAAATAACATTTTCATACATAAATTTCATTATAATATTAGTGTGTTGGAGAACATCAGTACATATAGTATTAATAATTACATGAAATGTTTTTTTAAGTCTATATTATAATGATAATATATACATACTAACGTACACATCAATCATAGTGTTGCGTCATGGATGAACAAGGTCGTGGGGACGCGTCTGTTCGTAAGGTTGAGCGGGTTTTCGGGCTGTAACCCTTCGTCTGAAAGAGGTTTGTGCCACTAACGAGTGTTCAGTTGAGTCCCGGAAAGATCTGTGTCTCAAAGCGCGGTTGTATATCAGGGGGGCGTCTGAGTCTCAGAAGGCGGTTATCTGTGCACAAGTCCGGACGTCTGGGTGTCGATTCCTGCACAAAGGACCGGTGCTAGCACGGAGAGGGGGGGGGGTGTGCTAGCGGAGCCCTCTCCGAAGCTTAAGTCACTATAGGGCTAAAAGGGTAATTCTAGACAGAGAAAATATTTCTAGAGAGAAGTCAGAGCTCAAAATACCAAAGTTGGGCAAATGAGAGGATGTGTGAAAATGGGTGGCCAAGGCCTCCTATTTATAGGCTTCCTTGAGACCGGGCCCGGTTTTAAAGCGGTTTGATGACGGTCCAAAAGCAAGCGGTAACCGTCATCCATATTGGTAATGCGCGAACTTGACTTCTCTACACGTAACGGTAATCGCGGAAACGGTAATCGCACGATACCCGCAATGCAATCCGGACCTCGTCGAATTTGGGCAATTCGACGAGGTCCGGATTGCATTGCAATCCGGAGGTCCGGTCCGGACGCGCGTAACGCGCTTCCGGAGGTCCGGTCCGGACGCGCGTAACGCGCTTCCGGACCGTTTTGACCCTTTGGGAGACGTTTTTCAAGTAGAGATGTAACTTTGACGTGTTTACGAGACCCGAAATATAAATACGAACTCGAATTGGGCACATATCCATCACTTGCCCCCGAGTCAAGTAACGGTTAAAAACCTTTCTTGACTCTATTTTAAGTTAGGATACGTGTCCAATTTGAGCTTGACGCTAACCTTCCGGTTTTGATTGTTGGTTGGACGTAGGAGTGTTGGTTTCGTCCGTCCTTTGATTTTTCGACCGAGTGACTTTATTTCCTATCATTACGGTTAGTGCAATAGAGAATGCGCATGTATAACGTACAAACATGATTATCGTTAGGGACACGTCATGCGGACATGCTTCTATCAACGTACATGCACAAGTAACGGTCATGGCAAGAATGTAATTACGTGACGTAAGAAATATAATCTGTATACTTCTCAAACGACTTAGCGATTATTAAATCATGAATTATGCGATATGAAAACATGCATGTAAAATGACGAATTTGATACGTGTAATACCAAAACAATCATGTATGTAGAGATAAATACTTAAAAGGGCGGAGTATACCGTAAGTACTTAGGTGTGAGTGTGGGTGAATTACTCATTGTCAGGGAATCTCTTGGAAGTAGTCGTTTGTTGCTTTGATGCCTTAGAGAAATATTGTCGTGTTTGCTCTTCACGGTTCGTCACATTAGTCGCACCGCTTGCATGATAGCTTCTTGGGATGTTGACCACTTTCGTTGCACATATCGATTTTGCTATGCGCGTTGACTTTGCTATGCACGTTGACTTTACTATGCGCGTTGACTTTGCTATGCGCGTTGACTTTGCTATGCGCGTTGACTTTGCTATACGCGTTGACTTTGCTACGCGCGTTGACTTTGCTACGCGCGTTGACTTTGGTACGCGCGTTGGCGCTAATGGTTGAGCATCAGGTATAGATTGTCGGTCATTGCCTGCAAGTATGCTAAAACACTTGGAAAATATTTAAGCGATATCCAATGCTTGTTGCCATAGATGTTGTCGTATGAGCTTTGTCGATGAGCGTCGTAGGTGTGATTAGGAGGCATAGCTACTTGTTGTATGCAATCCATATTTGTCGACATGTACGTACGTACATGGAAACACTTAGAAAATATTTTCTCCTTGTCGATATGCATCCTTGTCGACATGTATGTACGTACATGGAAACACTTAGAAAATATTTTCTCCTTGTCGACATGCATCCTTGTCGACATGTATGTACGTACATGGAAACACTTAGAAAATATTTTCTCCTTGTCGACATGCATCCTTGTCGACATGTATGTACGTACATGGAAACACTTAGAAAATATTTTCTCCTTGTCGACATGCATCCTTGTCGACATGTATGTACGTACATGGAAACACTTAGAAAATATTTTTCTCCTTGTCGACATGCATCCTTGTCGACATGTATGTACGTACATGGAAACACTTAGAAAATATTTTCTCCTTGTCGACATGCATCCTTGTCGACATGTATGTACGTACATGGAAACACTTAGAAAATATTTTCTCCTTGTCGACATGCATCCTTGTCGGCATGTATGTACGTACATGGAAACACTTAGAAAATATTTTCTCCTTGTCGACATGCATCCTTGTCGGCATGTATGTACGTACATGGAAACACTTAGAAAATATTTTCTCCTTGTCGACATGCATCCTTGTCGACATGTATGTACGTACATGGAAACACTTAGAAAATATTTTCTCCTTGTCGACGTGCATCCTTGTCGACATGTATGTACGTACATGGAAACACTTAGAAAATATTTTTCTCCTTGTCGACGTGCATCCTTGTCGACATGTATGTACGTACACGGAAACACTTAGAAAATATTTTCTCCTTGTCGACATGCATCCTTGTCGACATGTATGTACGTACATGGAAACACTTAGAAAATATTTTCTCCTTGTCGACATGCATCCTTGTCGACATGTATGTACGTACACTGTGTGTGCGTATTTGCCCCCGCACTTAGAATCTTTTCACCATCTCTGGCTATGTATGCTGTATCCGTATGCTTGATGCGAACACAGGTTATATGCCGACTCCTGATAATATGCTGACACGTGGTTTTATGTTGACAGCTTGCAATATGCTGACTGTCATCCTGAGCCAAGTACTTAGAAAATATTCCACCATTGTAATCTTGTACGCTGCGAGTATGAGCTCGGTGTTGTCATGCAAGGTTAATGTGTTGAAGAGGTTGCCCCCCTTGCGTGATGCTTGTTACTTGTTGCACGAAGACTAACAAGTCTTGTACGTACATGGTCGTTTGACATGTAGCATCTGTTGCATAAATGCTTGCATAAGTGTTGGTGCGTGTTTACGCACTGACTGGATTGTTGGTAGCATCTTCCAGGATATCAGATCTTGCTGTCCACTTGTCAGAATTAATCTTCCCACGGCTGTTACCATGAGTAAGTCCATTATCTCCATCTTGATGAGAGAGAGCTTGTCTTTGCAGATAGCTGATGTGTCCGAAAATCCATTTGTTGGGAGGAATATCCATACAAGTGCCCCCGCTACTCTAGAGTCTTCGGGAACGGTCGCGGTAAAAGGCTTGTGAGTAAGACGTCTCATTGTATCTTCTTTGAACTTGTTAATTTTCCAAGTTATTGCTGGCCGCAGCTTCTGTTTTTAGAATAATCTTCGAAAGATCCGACGCCGGGGCGCGTTATTACAGAGATGCCACTTTATATAAGGGAGTGGTCTTTTAAACAAGTAGATGCATTATGGAAATAAGAGCAAAAGGCTTGATACAACAGCTCCTTTTGTGATAGAAGATTATCCTTTTATCCGTGGAATTTCTTCAAGTGTCCTCCACTAAATGTATTTGTAGAGATATTGCCATCTGCATCTTCAAGGCGATATGCGTTGATGTACGGGATGGATACGACCTTGTAAGGGCTTTCCCATTTTGGAGACATCTTGTTGATTTGATCGAGATGTGAGAATTCATTCCTTCTCCACACCATTTCTCCGACGTGGAATTGTCTTTCTTTCACCTTCCTGTTGTAATATCTTGCGGTTATCAAACGCATACGTGCCTGATTGTGCTCGGAGTTACGCCTTTTTTCTTCAGCCAAGTCTAAGTCTAGACGCATGTCTATTTCGTTGGCCTGTGTGTTGAAATGGGTTGTGCGATAGGATGAGACAGCAATTTCGATGGGAGCGACTGCTTCCGTTCCATACACTAGGCTGAATGGTGTTTCTCCAGTTGACTCCTTTGGAGTTGTTCGAAGTGCCCACAGAACACTGCTAAGTTCTTCTGCCCATCCTATTTTTAATGCGTGCACTCTTTTCTTGAGACCGTCTAGGACGGTTTTGTTGGCGGCTTCGACTTGTCCGTTGGTTTGAGCATGGCGGACTGAGGCGAAACGATGGTTAATGTTGAGTCTTTCGCAAAATGTTTGAAGCCTTGAGCTCTTGAATTGTGGTCCGTTGTCGCTGATTAGGACCTTCGGAACTCCATATCGCGCGATGATGTGATTTCGGATGAAATCCATTATTTGTGCATCGGTTGTTTGTGCCAATGCCTTTGCTTCGATCCACTTTGAAAAGTAATCGATTGCGACGACAATGTACTTGGTTTGGCCTTTTGACTTTGGAAGTGGACCCACCAGATCGATCCCCCATTGTGCGAATGGCCAGGAGCTTGCAATTGGGCTTAGCTCGGCGGCGGGTGCCGTGATACTTCTTGAATAAAGTTGGCATGATTCGCATTCTGTGACCAAGTGCGTAGCTTGGTTCTTCATGGTTGGCCAATAGTATCCCAAGCTCAAAGTTTTGCGTATTAGAGATCTTGCCCCTTCATGGCAGGTTGCTTGGCCTTTATGTAAATCTTCTAATACTTTTTGGCCCTCCCGGAAGGTGATGCATCTTAGGTATGGGGTTGAAAACCCTTTCTTGTAGAGCTCATCATCTATCAATGCGTAATTGACGGCTTGTCTCTGGATTTTTTGGGCTTGAACTTTGTCTTCGGGGAGCTTGTGGTCTTTGAGATATGCCAATATTGGGGTCCTCCAATCTGGATCTGGATCGATGCACAAGACTACGAATTTGTCAATTACTGACAAGATTCTGTTTTCCACGAAATGTGTTTCTTTGCCTTGTTCATTGCTTTGTGCGAATTTGCTCAAGGCATCAGCTTCTTGATTTTCTTCTCTAGGCACCGCGGTGATGTCGAAGGTATCGAAGCTTGTGATGAGGTCTTTTGCTTGCCCCAAGTACTTTTGCATATTTTCTGATTTTGCCGCGTATTCGCCTTTAATTTGATTGACAACTAATTGCGAATCGCACTTTACTCGTAGATGTTTAACTCCGACACCTTTTGCAATTCTTAAGCCAGTTATCAATGCTTCGTACTCCGCCTCGTTGTTTGTTGCTCTAAATGTTAAGTTTAGAGCATATTTCAATGGATTAGATCCATCGGGAGGAATTAGGAGGAATCCGGAACCTGATCCCCCTACGTTTGAAGATCCGTCGGTGTACATTTGCCATACTTCGGTATGTTCTTCAATTTTTTGAGGTCCAACTTGGGGATCTTTGTCGGGAGTTATCCCGGTGAATTCTGCGATGAAGTCTGCCAACGCTTGCCCCTTGATCGCCGTTCGAGGAGCAAAGTGAATGCGGAATTCACTTAGCTCTACTGACCACTTTGTTAGCTTTCCTGACATGTTTGGCTTTGACAGGATATGCTTCAGGGGTTGGTCTGTTAAGACTGTTACTTCGTGTGCGTGGAAGTATGGCCTCAGCTTCCTTGCTGCTATTATAAGCGCGTACATGTATTTTTCGATTGGCATGTAGTTTATCTCGTACTTTGCAAGTATCTTGCTTACGTAGTAGACTGGGAGCTGGGTAGTTCCCTTTTGTTTGACAAGGACTGAGCTGACTGCCGTGTTGCTTACTGATATGTACAGGAAGAGGGGCTCTCCTGGTATCGGTTTTGCCAGTGTCGGCAATGTGCGCAAGTGTTGTTTTAATTGCTGAAAGGCCTCTTCACACGCTGGTGTCCATTCAAACTTCTTGTTTGCACGCAAGACTTCAAATAACGGGAGTGCCTTGTCGCCTATTCTGGCAAGGAACCGATTTAAAGCAGCTAGGCGGCCATTTAGTTGCTGGACTTCCTTGTGTCTCCTTGGGGACACCATTTCTTCAATCGCCTTCACCTTCTCTGGGTTAGCTTCTATCCCTCTCTGGCTCACCATGAATCCAAGGATTTTTCCTGATTGTACGCCGAAAGGGCATTTTGTTGGATTTAGGCGGACTTGATATTCGCGCATTCTTTTGAAGATTGCTCGCAAGTCGTCAACATGGTTGCGCCTTTTGGTTGACTTCATGACCATGTCGTCCACGTATGCCTCCATTTTGGTTCCGATTAGATCGCCAAAGATGGTATTGACCATTCGCTGGTATGTTGCTCCCGCATTGATTAGGCCGATTGCATCACCGTGTAGTTGTATATTTCGCTATCTGCATAGAATGCAGTATGCGGCGCATCATCCTTGAACATCGGGATTTGGTTGTATCCAGAGTATGCATCCATTACAGACATTAATTCATGGCCGGCAGTGGCATCGACTAGTTGGTCGATTCTTGGGAGAGGATATGAATCCTTTGGGCATGCGTTGTTGAGATCTTTGTAATCGATGCACATTCTTAACTTGCCACTTGACTTAGGAACCAACACCAGGTTTGCGACCCATGTTTGGTGTCTTGATTCTTCGATGAATCCTGCGTCAAGCAGTTTTCCCACCTCTTCTCTGATTGCCAGTTTCTTGTTGCCCCCGAGGGGTCGAAGTTTCTGGGCTATTGCTCGAGTTCCTGGCTTGATGTTGAGTTTATGGGAAATGACTTATGCGCTGATTCCGGGCATATCGCTTAGTGACCATGCGAATAGCTCTTTATACTCTTTGAGGAGTGCTGTGATCTCTATCACTTCATCTTCTGACAAGGATGCTCCGATTTGGACCATTCTGTCTGGCTCTTCAATCTTTATGTGTTTTAATTCCTCTACTGGGGCCGGTCGGGCACGACCTTCTCTTGGATCATCATCAATGATGGGCATGTCATCTGGCTTGACGTTATTTTGGATTGCCACGTTGTAACAATTTTTTGATAACAGTTGGTCTCCTTTGACTTCACCGATTCCAGCTACAGTTGGGAATTTGATCTTCTGGTGTGTTATGGATGGCACCATTCCCCACGCATTCATGGTTGCGTATCCTAAGATACCATTGTATGCGTCAAGCTTTTGCACTACCATAAATGGTATTGCAATTTGGAGACGTGAGTTGCCCTCTCCCAGTATGACTGGCAGTGTTATGGACCCCAATGGGTAACTTGCATCTTCCATGAACCCCACTAAGGGTGAATTCATTTTGTTGACGTCATTCTTTCTCCCCAAAGCTAGGATGACGTCCTTCGTGATGATATTGGGCGAACTCCCTCCATCGACCAAGATACGCTTGATGTCCATGCCGTCGATTGTCATGGTTATGACCAAGGCGTCATTATGTGGAAATGTTATGTGCGACTTGTCTTCCGAAGAAAAGCCGATGGCGTCTTCTAGGACAATGTCTCCTTGCTGACTGCCCCTAGGCTCATGGATCATCAGAGAAGCGTATATTTCTCTCCCGTATGATGTTTCGCCTCCTGCCCCGAAGCCTCCATGTATCACGTGGATGCCTGGAAATTTTGGACCGTGTTGTGCGGATGGCACACTGCTTGCTGGCACGGTTGACATTATGGACCTTTTGTGACGTCTAAAGAGCTTCCTGGTTTTTGACGGATTGACCTTAGTGAGATCGTTATGATCACTCGTCATGACTTTGCGGTATGGTAGCTTCTTGTTCGAATCACGTAGACGGCGCCAATGTTGCGTCCGGGATGAACAAGGTCGTGAGGACGCGTCTGTTCGCGTAGTTGTGCGGGCTTTTTGGGCTGTAACCCTTCCGTCGGGAGGAGGTTGGGCCACTGACGAGTGTTCGGATTTACTCCCGTTAAGGTCTGCGACTCAGTTCGGCTGTGTCTCAAGAGGCGGTGGTCTGTGCACAGATGCGGGCGTCTGGGACGCGATTCCTGCACGAAGGACCAATGCTAGCACGGAGGGGGGGGGGGTGGTGCTAGCGGAGCCCTCTCCGATGCTTAAGTCACTATAATGGCAAAAAGGTAATTTCTAGAGAGAGAATATTTTCTAGAGAGAAGTCAGAGCTCAAAATACCAAAGTTGGGCAAATGAGAGGATTTGTGAAAATGGGTGGCCAAGGCCTCCTATTTATAGGCTTTCTTGGGACCTGACCCGATTTTAAAGCGGTTTGATGACGGTTCAAGATCATGCGGTAACCGTCATCCATATTGGTAATGTGCGAACTTGACTTCTCTACGCGTAACGGTAATCGCGGATACGGTAGTCGCGCGATACCCATAATGCAATCCGGACCTCGTTGAATTTGGGCAATTCGGCGAGGTCCGGATTGCCGCGTAACCCGGATCTCCGGATTGCGAGCAACCTGGAGGTCCGGTCCGGACGCGCGTAAATGCGTTTCCGGACCGTTTTGACTCCTTGGGAAACGTTTTTAAACCGAGATGTGATTTTTGATGTGTTTACGAGGCCCGAAACGTAAATACGAACCCGAATTGGACATTTATCCATCAGACCTGTTTTTAATAATAATCATGTGATAACTTGTTAGTAATATTTCATACCTTGAGTTATCTATGCCATCCATATGCTTTGGACTTGGAAGATAGGGTAGATATCCTTAGATGAACATGATGTCTGTAGTTGCGACTGTATGTCGCTCATTGTTGAGTGTTATGATCGCCCCTCTTGGTTAGATTCCAAGGCATGGCAAGATGGATAAAGCATAGGATGTTGCGACTTGCGCATTGTAGGTTTTTGTTTGATGTGGATGACTAGTAATCATAGATGTAGTCTCCGCAGGCGTGACCATTAGCCACTTCTTGATTGATGATTTGAGATGCTCCCCTGATTGCTTGCATGATGCATTACGCATGTTGCCCTTCTTTCCTGAATAGCTTGCCGCTATATATGTTGCAACCTGCCAAGTATTTTGCGTATAGCAATATTTCTTAACAAGTAGTGTATTTGAAAGGTGTTATCTTGGCTAAGCAAGATACTAGTTTATACCGTCTCTTAGTTCCACTCTAAGGCGACGTTGTACAAGACCCGACTTGTAAATTTTATGAGTTTTAAACAGGGTGCGCACCTGCCAGCGTGTATCAACCCGCATTGGGGAAGCATACGTAAAAACATTTTAGTTTTTGAAGAAGTGTTTTGTGAACCCTAAAAAAGCTTGTTGATAAAATATTTGGAAAAAAATATTTTGGCATTGAATGTGATACACCCAAAAAACCGTGTTGATAAAATATTTGGAAAGGTGTTTGATACATAAAGTATTTGATAAAATATTTGACAAAATATTTGGTAAAATATTTGTGATACATGATTCCTGCGTCCAGGGACCATGTAACACTTTTTGAAAATATGAATTGTGATGCATGCTTTCTGCGTCCAGGAACCATGCAACACGGTTTGAAAATCTGTAGTCCGGAATTGTCATCTAACCAGAGGACTTTTGCCGTATAGAGTGAACCCTTTAAACAGGAATTTATAATATGGGGTCGTCTATCAAGAGGACATTCGCCATAAAGAGTGAACCCTTTAAACGGGAATTCACACTTGTTATAGTGTGGGGTCGTTGTCTAACCAGAGAACTTCCGCCACTTATGGGGTGATCAGTCCCGTATTGTATTTGCCCATCCTGTTCTGAATCCAGGGAATGGCTATGAACATGAGGATTTGCCTCTAACCAGAGATGTCACAGCATGTCATTTTTTAGAAGTAAACATGGGGTTTGTCTTTAAAAAAGAGGATACCTCAACATGCTATTTTTTATAGTAGGCCTTGGTGTTAATCCAAGATATTGCTTGCAGTTGACGCCCTTTGAATAGTCGTCATTTTGATAGATAATCCGCAGGTTGTCATTGCGGCATATAAGTTGATTGTGCACATAGCTTGATGGCTTTGTGTTGCCGGCATCTTCTTGAGATAGACGCCTATGTTATGAATGGAGAAATAAACTCCCTGTTGGTGTAGATAATAGATATGTTGGTGTTGTATACCATAAATCCCTCCTTGGACACAATGCTTAGTTTGTATTGTTGAAGCAGATTTTTGTGCATAGGTTACTACTTGGCGTAATTCCTGTGTAGTAATCGTAGTGTAGCATGTACCTACGAGTAGAATTACTTTTGTCAGATAATCGTAATTTTTATAAGCTTGCAAAAGTATGAAGTCATGAAATTTTCTTTTTAGTTATGCATATAATAATTAAAGTAAAGGAATCTGATATAAGGATTCCTTGTTTGTGTAGGAAACTTCCCTGAGTGCGGATACGATAGGTGTAGATTATGATAGGCATGTATATATGTTAGGTAGAATTGCCGAGCACTTGTCAGCTTGGTGCCCCCCAAGTCGCTTGGCAGTTGTATCGCTGTTTCCTGATTGTTTATATTGTTTCATCTTCTAATAGTGCATGATTTGTCCTTGTGTAATGCCCCCGCCTTGTTTATTATTGCGACACGATTTTTAGTCTTGCGCGTATAAAATGCTTGGAACTCTGTGTTGTTGACGCGAGTAATATGTGCGTAGTTGTTACTTGGCGTTATTCCAAGGTAATATGCGTCATAATAATGTACCTACGAAAGTAGATTTAACATTTATTAGATATTTAGAGTTCGCACAACGGATTACAAGAAAGCGTCTACTGATCACTCCTTTTGACAAGTACTGAGGCTAATAAGCATGAGTTGTACTTAATCTTAAAAAGATTTAAAATAGATATGCGAAAAAAGAGATAAGGAAGATAAAGGAATTGCTGATGTGTTTGACGTCCTCATAGGTGATTTGTTGGCCCGTTGAGCCTGCCACGCGCCACATAGTTTCTCAATGCATCTAGCGTGTTGAGCTCTTCAATCTCCACCTTTGGGGATGAACAAAAGTTGATGTCATGCCCCCAAGTTTTACTTTGCTTGTATTGTTCTTCAACATCTTTGCCAAGGAAGGCAGTCGTTGGCTCAAGTGGGCGGTGAAGTTTGTTTTCCGGGAGTTTGAGATTTGCTTCTCCCGCCTTCGTACTCCAAAGATTGTACAAGTCGTCACAATTGGTTCCATAAGTGACGTTGTTTTTCTGGCGTTTGGCAGTAAGTGGATTATCATCCGCCTTTTCTTTTCCCTTGCCTTTTTCTGAAGACTTCACACGAGGCTTCCTTTGATGCTTATTGCCATAGTCAATATACTTCTTCATTTTTCCTTCTAAGATCAAGCTGTTTATGTGAAATCTTAGTCCAACACAGCTTTCGGTTTCGTGGCCGTATAGTTCATGATTTTCACACCATTTGCTTTCATCTTTTCCCAATGGTCCCTTGTGGAATTTTGAGGGCTTTTTCCACAGCTTGGTTTCTTTCATTTCTTTCAAGATGACAGATAACGGTGTGTTCAATGGAACACATTTGGCGAGTTTGGACTCTTTGATCCTTTGGTCATCTGACTGGAATGGCCTCTTTTGTTGCGGTTGTCTCTTTTCCCAGGAAACGTGTATCTCCTTTCCAATTATTGCCTTCAAGGTTCTTGTTGTCCATCCCGTGATTGGGACGTCGTCGTCACTAACAGGATTTTTCCGTCCCTCCTTGTGACAGATGTCAGCATCGTCTTGGCTTGTCCTTGTGGAAGGATCTTCTTTGTGTATTTTGGATGACTCTGCTTGAGTCTTCTTTGGAGGGCTGTCGCCTTGATCGGTGAATTGCTTTAATTTGCCTTTAAGGACGAAGCTGTTAATGCGAAAACGTAGGATGGCACAGTTGTCCGTCTTGTGGCCGAAGACCTCGTGGTATTCACACCACTTGTCTTTGTCTTTCCCCAACGGGCCTTTTCTGAAATTGCTCGGTGCTTTTCACATTTTTGCATCCTTCATCTCTCTCAATATTTCGGATGGCGGGGCTTTCAAAGGAATGCAGTCAATGAGGTTTACTCCTTTTGGCTTCTGGAAATCTCCTTGAAGAGGTCTTTTTGGCTGAGGATGCCAATTTCTTCCTTGCTGACCGCTTATGGGCGGTTTTGCTTGATTCTGCTTTGGGGGTTGTGCTATCACGTACAGGTTGCATGAGCGTGCAGCTTCGTGCCTTGGCTGTTGGTACTGGAAGGTGCCTTCCGTGCATTGCCCCTCTATTCTTTGGTGCAGTGTTTCTTGATGACTTGTGACTCGAGACTTTGTCCCTATCGTCTTAACTTGTTCGTTGATTGGAGGCAGAGGGGGCAACGGGTTGACACCTTTGTATTGGAAAGCTCCTTGGTCGCATTGTGCGGAGGATGCATTTCTTGTTGGAATGAAGAAAGCATTGGATGTGGCAAAAGGGATGTGGAAGGATCCAAGTTGTCTTCTTATCGGCTTCTGCGAGGTTATGGGCAAGGTGTTGTGGTATGCAACGTGCTCCTTGTCTTTTGATGAGAAATCAATGACATCTTCAAAGGCGGCATCCTTTATGTCAACATACCCCAAGTTGGTGTCATCGGTCTCGTGCATTGTCTTTGCGGTATGGTAGCTTTTTATTCGAATCACGTAGACGGCGCCAATGTTGGTCCTGGATGAACTGGGTCGTGGGGACGTGCTGTTCATATGGTTGAGCGGGTTTTCGGGCTGTAAACCTTCGTCTGAAAGAGGTTTGTGCCACTAACGAGTGTTCGGTTGAGTCCCGGAAAGATCTGTGTCTCAAAGCGCGGTTGTATCTCAGGGGGGCGTCTGAGTCTCAAAAGGCGGTTATCTGTGCATAAGTCCGGACGTCTGGGCGTCGATTCCTGCACAAAGGACCGGTGCTAGCACGGAGAGGGGGGGTGTGCTAGCGGAGCCCTCTCCGAAGCTTAAGTCACTATAGGGCTAAAAGGGTAATTCTAGAGAGAGAAAATATTTCTAGAGAGAAGTCAGAGCTCAAAATACCAAAGTTGGGCAAATGAGAGGATGTGTGAAAATGGGTGGCCAAGGCCTCCTATTTATAGGCTTCCTTGAGACCGGACCCGGTTTTAAAGCGGTTTGATGACGGTCCAAAAGCAAGCGGTAACCGTCATCCATATTGGTAATGCGCGAACTTGACTTCTCTACACGTAACGGTAATCGCGGAAACGGTAATCGCATGATACCCGCAATGCAATCCGGAGGTCCGGTCCGGAGACGCGTAACGCGCTTCCGGACCGTTTTGACCCTTTGGGAGACGTTTTTCAAGTCGAGATGTAATTTTGACGTGTTTACGAGGCCCGAAATATAAATACGAACTCGAATTGGGCACACATCCATCACATAGTACAAAACTTTCATATAATAATAATACCAAAAAATAATTAAAAACGTTACATATGATATTATATATATAACCAACTCTTCATTTTATACCTACAACACATACAATAAAATCTGGGTATATTAGTACTAATAATAATACATAATGGAATAATTATTTGTAGTGTCTTTCTAGAAGTCACTGCAACTGCACGACCATTGTCAAACATTGGACCAGCGATAGGTGTGTGCTTAAACCTGTTTTTTTTTTCTTTTATAAAATTGTGGTTTTGTTTTGTTATTGATTTAACCTTATATAATTTCTCTTCCATATATATACATATATAATTATATACGTTTTTATGTGCAGGACCAGTCGTCAATAATTGTTTTCCCTGTTGCAAATGGGCAGTGGATATCAGAGGGAAACCCTATTGTGATAAGTGTTGTCACGTATGATTGCAACGATCCGTGATATTGATGTGGATTCTTATAATAATGAAGTACTAAGTAAAAGATAATAATGTAGATGCATTATGCATTTCAAATCCAAAATAAGTCATGTATTTGATGGTTTGTTTACCCCGTTATCATCATATCGTGAATGAAAGCAAATTTAATAGCCTAATCTATAAATATTTCAACTTAGCAACTTTGGAAAATATTATTCTTGGTTGAAGCATATTCTCCCTCATAAAACTTTTAGGTGTTTAAAGTTCCCGTCGAGCGAATAATTACTAGAGTTTGAAATATGTAACTGATATATCACTACGTAAAACCAAATATCTAAAAATTTTGATACAACTAAAACTTCAATTATCTAATTTATTCAAACTTCAATAGGTTTTCATGCTTTTAATATTTTAAGAAGTTCAATCATTTCAAATCGAAAAATAACGTATAGATAGATAAATCCGTAAATATAAAATATGAAACTAGGTAAAATATATCATATATCGATGCATCTACGAATAAAACATATATGTACAGTTATTTGTTCAAATATTTTTACTACTAAACATAATTTTACGATTGAGTCATTTGTTAAATATTTTATTAAGTAGTAGTTTATTGTTTTTATTTTATCATTTTAAATTTAATTTTTATAATTTTGATTTTTTATATAAAATTGTAATATTACTAGTGATCGGCGCATGCATTGCACGCGCGACAATCATATAAATTTTTAAACATGAATTGGTTCTAGCTAGTGATGAGTTAAAAGTGGAAAAAATGAGAAAGTAAAAAGAAAAGAAAGTACGCCATGACAATTCTCGTAGCAAGAATTTTTGTTGTACACCATTTACAAATATATGAGAAAATATATAACATGAAGATTCATAAAAAGGTAAACGCATAACACAAGTAATGCTGTGAAATGCAGCACTCTGTAATATTTAATGATGTACATTGCCAACACTAATATATATATGTCTTCAGGTGCAACTCGCAAGTGTTCTTTTTTGTGTGAATCTCTCATATTATCACAAATAGGTAATCCAACTTAAAGTCCATTCAAGCATTTTATAAACAAAGTCTACTAAAGCCCTTCACCTTCCATAAGTGATCGAGGATATTTGATGTGGGCAAAGTCTCGAATTTAGGCGTGCGAGTACACTTTTTCATGCGGAAACGGCGATCTGAGCAAGCCCCATAGTAAACTATGTGGTTTGGCGTTTTTTGGCCAAATTCCTTCGTCTAGATGGTCAAATTTGTAGTTTTATGTTTCTTTCGGTCTTTTTTTTATAATTTGTCTGTTTTGTTTGGGGCTTTATTGTTAATTTCGGATTTTGTCCTAGGGTTAGGGTTTTAGAATTTTCTATTTAAACTTTGTTAGCCATCATTTACATTCAGTTTATTGATATATGAAAAAAACTGAGGTTTTCCTCTACCTGCGTCAAATTCTCGGCATTCTTTGAATCAACGAGTTCTTGCGCCCTCTATCCATCAAATGTTCGGTATTCCCCTAGAATCAACGAGTTTTTGATCCATCTATCCCCATCACGCTGCATCAATATTTAAAGGCAGAAACAAAACAATATATTTTTAGAATAGGATTAGGAATAGATAATTGACAGAGAAATGTACTAGTCATTTTTAGGGGATGATCAAGAATAGCTTTGTAAAGGCATTCCAAACCTTACTTCCAACCAAACATGGACATCATGATTCTCGATTCATATTCTTCCTTATATTATATATTCTTGCAAACGAACACAACGTTAAAAAATAAGATGATATTACACGATTTAACAACAAATAAGTCACTCTAAAGCAGACCCATAAAAAATACTAAGTTGTGATGTGGTCGAAGTCTCGGATTTGGGCGTGCGAATATACTTTTTCATGCGGAAACGGCGGTCTGAGCAAGACCCATAGTATACTATGGTGTTTAGCGTGTTTTGGCCAAATTCCTTCGTCTAGATGGTCAAATTTGCAGTTTTCTGTTTCTTTCAGTCTTTTTTATAATTTGTCTGTTTTATTTGGGGCTTTATTGTTAATTTCGGATTTTGTCCTAGGGTTAGGGTTTTAGATTTTTCTATTTAAACTTTGTTAGCCGTCATTTACATTCAGTTTAATGATATATGAAAAAAACTGAGGTTTTCCTCTACTCTGCGTCAATTCATCGGGTATTCTTAGAATCAACGAATTCTTGCGCCTCTATCCAACAAATTCTCGGCATTCCCTTTCGAATCAATGAGTTTTTGTCCCATCTATCCCCATCACGCTGCAACAGATTGTTTATTTAGAACCTCAAGAAGAAGTCAAAATTATATTTAGTCGAGTCTAATTATACTGAATGACTTGACAAGATTAATCAAAAGGGCAACATAATACGATTCATTGTTTCGATACCCAAACCTAGATATGATTTAATCAGTAGTAATTGAAATAGTTAACCCAACATGATTTTATGATAAGTCTTATGTGCCTAATTTAAGACAAAGAAAGAGATAAGACAATATTACATATTCATTTCAACCAATCTATTATCTTTCATAGTTCAACTTGTTCATTAATCCAATTAAGTTTAACGAACAACTAACATCTATGCATCCATAAATGATATGCTAATCAATTATGAAAACAAAGTTTATTAGAAGAGAAGGGTGAAAGAGCTTACTTTGAAATTGATGATAGACATTCCCAACTCTAGCGCATTCAATAAGCTGTCAAACTTTGTTGTTCGATAACCTGCAACAGAAGATTTAGAGAAAATTATTTGATAGTTCAAGCATAGACATTTTAAGAATAAGCACCTTCATTTTTCCCATTCGAATTACATTAAATTATTATACAATTTTTTTAACGAAAGCATAACCAAATCTATCAGAAAAATTGTAACACTTTATGTCACCATTGATGTATGTAAAAGCTTCTTATTCAACTGTCTGCTTACAAATAAGTCATATCTGTAACTTAGTTAATCACATCTCGTATGGTAGCTTGCCGAAAATCTAGACGGTGATTAACTATAATTTTACTATGCAATCTAGCAAAGTTAACTAAGCTTGATTTTTTACAGAAGATCCAAAAAGAAAAACATGTTAAATGTCTCATCTTAAGCAGATAATTTCCTCCAGTTATAGCATCCACAATGGTATTACGTAAACATTACGTAAACGTGGGCTCTACATATTTATTTAAGTAAAGCAAAAAAAAAAAAAAAACTCTCTGCAGTGGTTTTACATAGCATTCCTTAAAGATGGGACCCACACGTAAATTTATGTTTTTACATAAAGCATTCCTTAAATATAAATAATGCACTATGTATTACGTAACCAATTTTTAATTATAAATTAATTCATTTTATAATTAATGTTAATATCTTATTGGTGGTTGTTGGAAAATATAATAATAAAATATATTTAAGTAATATGTTTAAGTAATACGATTGCAGAAAAAATATTTTGTACGTGTGTCTTAACTTTACGTATTACTTAAAGTGTACATAAATGCCTACGTGGCAACTTTAAAGAATACAATTTATGTAAAACCATTGTGGGTGCTCTTACAAGACAATTCTTTCCTCTTTCTTATCGTGTGCAATTTCATGCTTCTAATTGAATAGATCAGCAAGCTTGAATGTTACACCTCCTATGAACATTACCCAAGTTTGACTTCTTAGTTCATTTCAGACCGATAACATGTACGTTATTACTATGAAATTAATTTAGTCACTAATCATAATTCATAAGTGTATAAATGATAAGCTCTAAACATGAGAAAACAAAAAACATTATAAGGCATACAATTGTTAGATTGATAATAATCGTCTATTGAAGATTGACGATGACAACAAAATAACTAACTTTTGGTTGTGAGGCCATGACTAACTTTTATAATAGTAGTAGATTTGCATAAAGAAATTAGGGACAAATAGTTTATAAATTTGAATCAATAAATAGAATAAAAAATTGTACATATTTAATTGACGTATCTAACATAAAATTGTACATATTTAATTGATGTATCTAATATAAAGTTGTACATAACAGAAGTTACTGAATTGGTAATGAGATCCCACTCAAAAGTATAAACGATGTTGAAAATATTTTTACTTACATTTAAAATCACATATATTTATAACAAAATAGCATTATAACCAACATACAATACTTAGAGCAACTTTATTTAGTGCTAGCTAGTTCCGTTGCTTTCAACTATATAAACCAGCTAATTAATGCTGTAATCTCACATTATCGCTAGTAAATTTATAATTTATCACCTAATTAATTTGTAAATGTCTGGAAAGCCAACTAATTAAAGTGAGAGAGATCAACCAATGATGTAATCTCACAAAATTATCGCTAATTAAAAGTGAGTGATTCATTCCGCAGATATTAACTGCGAAATTGAGTTCCTATACAATTAATATCAGCGGAACAATATATGCCAGAGTTAATACACGTGGAACCTAAAAGGTTCCGCATGTATTATTAGGGATGGCAACGGGTCGCGGGTACCCGATGACCCGCGGGGCCCCGACCCGATTTTGACCCGCCGATCCGCGGGGCACGGGGCGGGTTCGGGTCGCTGTATACTCGGAGCGGGACGGGTTCGGGTCTAGGGTCACGGGGCCCCGTAGACCCGCCCCGTAGTGTTTATATATATATATTCTGTAAATTTATTAAATAATATTCTTAATATAATGCTTAATAAAAGAATAAGGACTATATTATAAATAAGATAAACTTTCCTTCTAGGGTTAGACTCTTCACTCCATTGTCTATCAAATCTCCATTCAGCCGCAGCAGACTTCTTTCATTCCTTTTTCTTAGTAAGGAGACTTCTTCATTCCATTCAGTTCACACTAGAGACCGGACAGAGTCCAGGTATTATCACGTCCGCCGCCCACCACGTCTGGCCGACCACCACGTCTGACCAACCACCACGTCTGACCGACCACCACGTCCGCCTCCCACTGCGTCTACCCCGACTACGACTGCCGCACACGGCGTCCGTCGCCCACCGCGTCCGCCACCATACAGCGCCTCTCACCTGTAAAAAGATGCTGGTCGTCAGTTTATTATCATCTGTTCGTGCGGGTCGGGTCGGGGCCCCGTGGTCTGACCCGTGGGATTTCTTATCCCAACAGACCCGCCCCGTGAGGTGTATGGGGTGGGTCCGGATCTGCCTGGCTGACCCGCGGGGCGGGTCCGGGGCGGCAAATACCCGCCCCGATCCGCCCCGTTGACACCCCTATGTATTATCTGCAACATGGGACATTTTCATAAAAAATCTCTTTTTTGGAGTATATTTTTCTCTTTAGGTTATATATTGAGGGAAAATCGAAAAAAAATTTCCAAACTAAGAGTAGTGTGATATAAGATTTAAAAAAATGCTTGTGATGTATATGTATACACTAGTAGTATAATTATATGATATATATTATGCAATATATATATATATATATATATACTAGATTGTTGACGCGTGCGTGGCGCACGTGTCGCGTGTTATTTATATAATTGGTTTTAGATTTAACCTTATTATGTAATTTAAACTATGGAGTATTAAAATTATTAGATAAAAAATATTTATCTAGTGTTTTGTTTGAACTAACAAGAATAATATTTTTAGTATAAAAATATAGTTTTTTTCCTTACAAAATTAATTGCATTTAGTAGTATAAAAAAGCAGTTACATGAATCAAACGGGTGTAGTGTCAATCGTTGTGTTATGGTATTATATTTAATATTTGTTGTCGTAGAAAATGTTATGTTAGTGCAATGTATATTACAACTTTGAGTTCGCTCCAGTATAATTTATGACTAATCATATCAACATTTTAGTTCTACATTTTGTTGTTGTTGACATGAATGTTCATGCCTTCGACTAAACTAATTTTATTAGGGTCAGATACAAATACAATCACCTGTGGATTAATCAGTATGTGAAGTTCGACCCAATAGCTTCCAATTGTGGACCTGTTTAGAGGAGGATTTCCACCTCCCTTGGGTCACTGCTATGCAGTAGAAATTGACTCTAGAGAGAAAAATGACACTTAGGAATTAGTTGAATTACCTAAGAGGCATTAAACTATAGGAGTCAAATGGGTTTATAAGACAAAGCTGAAAGAAAATGGACAGATAGATAAGCACAAGGCTAGATTAGTGGCAAAAGGCTATAGGCAATCTTATGGGATAGATTACACAAAAGTGTATACACCTGTAGCTAGATTAGACACCATAAGAGTAGTAATTGCAATTATTTCTCAAAATGATTGGCCACTTTACCAACTTGACGTTAAATCTTCATTTCTGTATGGAAAGTTAGAAGAAGAGGTGTATATAGAGCAGCCCTTAGGTTTTGTCGTGAAAGGGAATGAAGATAAAGTCTATAGGTTGAAAAATTCTCCTTATGGTTTGAAGAAAGCTCCTAGAGTTTGGTACAGTAGGTTAGAAGCTTACTTTCTACAGAAAGGCTTCAAAAAGTGTCCATATGAACACACTCTATTTATCAAAGTTGAAGAAAATGATAAATTTCTCTATGTGTGTGTCTATGTAGATGATCTTGTTTACACAGGTAACTACTCTAGGATGTTCACCGAGTTCAAAAACTTGATGCTTAGTGAATTTGAAATGACAGATAATGGCTTGCTTCACTATTACTTAGGTCTAGAAATCAAACAAACACCTGACTCTATTACTATAAGTCAAGGGAAATATCTAAATGACGTTTTAGATAGGTTTGATATGCAGAGTTGCAACTCTGTAAGGACCCCAGTAGCGTTAAACTCTCACCTAGAGAAGAAAGGGATATGAGACTTAGTCGATAAAACCTACTATAAGCAGCTTATAGGTAGTCTAATGTATCTAACTGCATCTAGACCAGACATTCAATTCGTTGTTAGTCTTGTGTCTCGTTTTATGGAAAACCCTTTTGAGAACCATCTCTTAGTTGTTAAACGTATCCTCAGATACCTTAAGGGTACTAAAAATATTGGTTTGAGATTTAGAAAGGGAGTAGGAATGGATCTTGTTGCCTACACAGACAGTGACTTTGCAGGAGACAGAGATGACAAGAAGAGCACAAGTGGGTATGCTTTCTTGATTGTGGGAGCAGCAGTCTCGTGGCTATCAAAAAAGCAACCCATTCTGACTCTTTCAAGCTGTGAAGCTGAATTTGTAGCAGCTACTGAATGTGGGATACGTTTAACAGCTAAGAGATGTGGGATAAGTTTAACAGCTCAGAAGAATACTCAAGTTTCTGCATTTTAATCAAAAGAAGGCAACTCCAATGCGGTGTGATAACATCAGCACAATCAAGCTAGCCAAGAACCCTGTGCTTCATGGGAGGAGCAAGCACATTGATGTGAAACATTATTGGCTTCATGAGATTTGTGATGGGATCAATGTTGAAATCAAACACTGCAGAAGTGAAAACAATTTTGCTGATATTTTCACTAAACCTCTTAAGATTGCTGCATTTGAACATTTAAGATCGTGTCTAGGCTTATCTGCTATTTCTTAAACTGATTATCTTGCAACATATTTCACTTTAAGGGAGGGAATGTAAACAATGTTGGATATTGCAGGATGAAGATCAAGAAGTTAACAGCAGCAGCCGCAATAACAAGAAAAGAGGCGTTAGCTTGCTATCAAAGCAAGGTTACTTGGGAAGCAAGTAGAATCAAGTTGAGTGGCCTTTTAGGTGCAACTAAGTCCACAAAATGAAGTCCAATGTTTAGTGTTTGATTTCGGTTAATAATAATAATTAGAAGATGACTTTATAACCACATTTAGATAAGGTTTTAGATCAGATTTAGTTTAAAGCACATGTTATTTCTGTTGATTCTCATTAGTTCATCATCTTATTCTCTTTAGTAATCTCATTTGATCTCTCAAACTCTTTTCAGCAGTACAAGGAGTTTTGAGTTGATAGTTACCGTGAGGGGGAGTTTGGTCGATGGAGAGATGAGACAATGCTAGGGAAGATATAGTGCATTGCTTGAGAGATAATGATGGCTCTTTCTCATGCAAGAGAAACGATTAAGGGAAGGGCATGGTAAGGCATCGGTTGGTGTAAACATGTTTTTTATTCTCCAATCAACGTTTGTTGGTCTAGGTTTGTTGGTCTATTGGGTCTAGGGTTATGAGTTGCCGAATAGGTGTGTTAGTGAGGACCCCTACCCTTCATGAGTAATTAATTATTATATTATTATTTGTGAGGACAATTTTCATGTGAGTAAAATTCAAATTTAAATATTTTATTTATGTAATAGATTATGCAATATATATATATATATTGAACTGAACAACATTTCTATTTTTATTATTGTCTTTAAATAACATTTTCATACATAAATTTCAATATAATATTAGTCTGTTGGAGAATATCAGTACATATAGTATTAATAATTACATGAAATGTTTTTTAAGTCTATATTATAATGATAATATATACTAACGTACACATCAATCATAGTACAAAACTTTCATATAATAATAATACCAAAAAATAATTAAAAACGTTACATATGTTATTATATATATAACTAACTATTCATTTTATACCTACAACACATACAATAAAATCTGGGTATATTAGTACTAATAATAATACATAATGGAATCATCAAGGTTTGCCTTCCTCGTCTTGTGTTTACTAATTATTTGCAGTGTCTTTCTAGAAGTCACTGCAACTGCACGACCATTGTCAAACATTGGACCAGCGATAGGTGTGTGCTTAAACCTGTTTTTTTTTTCTTTTATAAAATTGTTGTTTTGTTTTGTTATTGATTTAACCTTATATAATTTCTCTTCCATATATATACATATATAATTATATACATTTTTATGTGCAGGATCAGTCGTAAAAAATTGTGCTTTCTGTTGCGAATATACAGTGGATATCAAAGGGATACCCTATTGTGTGAAGTGTTGTCGCGGATGATTGCAACGATCCGTGATATTGGTGTGGATTCTTCTAATAATGAAGTAATAAGTAAAAGATAATAATGTAGATGCATTATGCATTTCAAATCCAAAATAAGTCATGTATTTGATGGTTTGTTTACCCCGTTATCATCATATCGTGAATGAAAGCAAATTTAATAGCCTTATCTATAAATATTTCAACTTAGCAACTTTGGAAAATATTATTCTTGGTTGAAGCAAATTCTCATTCATAAAACTCTTAGGTGTTTAAAGTTCCCGTCGAGCGAATAATTACTAGAGTTTGAAATATGTAACTTGTAGAAATTCGAACTACATGCACGCTAAAACACACACGTTAGTAAGACATGAGATCGTAACAATGATACGACACTTACTTCGTTCGGTGTGGCGGCGTGCGGTTGCGGAAGCATAGATCGTTGGTGTCGGCTCGGAATCACGGCGGTGGGGATGCCGTTCGGAGAGGTACGTCACTAAGGCGGATCGTACCTCGGTTTCCACAGTTGATGACCCAAAGACGAGGTGGTTGGACACCGGAGCTCCGACTCGAGAGGAGAACGTCGAAGCCTACTTCGGACTAAACACTATCGCTCTCTTGTATGTAGGTTATCTTTCTCTATGCTATATCCATCCATATGATGGATATATATAGACACGGGGTGGTTACACACTTCCGAAGTGTGTAACTTTAGTCCCGGACTTACCGAGTCGTGCAAGAGCACCCCATATGGGTGCACCATTTCCTACATCTCCCACTCACACATAATGGGAGTTCTCAGTTGCATGAATAGTGATATACCTCTCTACATTTCCTTCGTCTTTCATACAGGGCTCAACCGTGCAACCAGCATACTTTGTGAGAGCTAGTTGTTGTATATCTGTTAGGAGTATACAACAGCTCATTGAGGACAACCTGCAATAAGTATGCTTGTACCCTAAATCGTCGAACATCATTCAGGTATCTACAAAGATCTCATTAGTTATACCTTGTACCCACAACCACGAAACTAATTCATGATTGGTGCGCACCGTGAATACAATTCTAAAAGAGATTCTGTTGACAATATTCCTCTTCTCACGATCCTTTCAACACCAACCCGACTCGCTTTTCTAGACATGTCCCGCCAGGCCGAATCTATAGGTGGCCATTTGGAAACACACTAAGCTAGCGATCATCGTGTCAGGTCTCAAGTCTCTGATCGGAGTCGTGAGAGCACACAATTTAGGAACCTCATAAGGATTCTGTGTCTCACACTACAACAAGCTGAGATCATGCTTGTGCAAACCTGTGGTCGCATAGCACACACGGTATGAAACGTGTGTCACAGCACTCTTCTCCTTTTCCCTGGAGCGTATGTCATTTGTCTTACTCAAAGACAGTGTTGTGCGGATGTCATTTAAAATGCCACATGCACTCGAACAAGAGTCCACTAACTCCCATTCGGCTCTAAGGTAAACTACGTGGAAACGAATTCCACTTTAATCATCGATGACCGCATGTCAACGAGCGACTTATGAATTCGAGCAGTTAGCTCTCTAATCGTCCACTTGACGATTTTAAGCTCAAAATCTGTCTCATCTCCCATTCGTCACAAAGACGTAACGTCCCCTAGGACGCGGAAGCGGTTACTCGTGTGAGAGAGCTAACCTCACATACATTTAAAATTCGCGTGAATGCACATAACAATCACAATAAACATGTGTGTATTCAAATCAAACGTATTGATAAAAATGAACATGTGATGTGATCATTGGGAAAATAAGCAAGCTACCTCACTTTTTACACAATGTTCAAGACCATTTGTCTTCATTGTGATCAAATAACCATGAATTGCACATATGCAAGGGCTTTACGGACATACCGTTATCCATCATTCATCGGTTATCACTAAACATTCACTATCTTGCATGCAACCATGCCATGTGCACAGTTATATTGGTCTTTTGAATGTCCAAACATTCTTAGGATCCTCTTCGGAAAATATTACAGCATAATTACCAGTAGACTAACACTGAAGCAATAATGTGCATCATCCGGAATATATATAGGAACCTTACAGACCAAATCTAATCCTCGGTTGTTGTTGCGAGAACACTAGTTTCATTCGCATATAGTGAAGTTTGCACTCGTTTCTCAGTATCTGATGGCCAGTCAGTAAGAAACATTTTCCTAAGGAGGTCGTTACTCCCACTAGGACACATTCACTATATTTGTCATACACATATGTACAACACCTCAACAACTACCGTTATATGATCCTTGAGCATCAATCCAAGTCGATCCATATGCCCGATTTAATAGTAGTTCTAGTGCGCGTCACAACATGCACAAGACACCCGCCTGAGCTCATCTTTACTATGACACTTGGCGCATCAAGTCATGAAATTTGTATAGAGTTAGCTTATCGAGGTAATAATATGATCAATCACCCAAGAAACATATTCTCTCAAATGATCTCTTAGAATCTCAATTCCAAGATTATATTGATTTATCCTCCAGATATCAACTAAGTCTCATACTCATTTGATTAACTCTGTAACTTCCAGCACGTACTATGTGTCAAACACATTTAGTTTACATGATCTTGTCGATGTTTTAATAATAGTCTTAGTCCGTAGTGACTAAAACATCTGACATGACTAACACATCATCATTAATAATATTTCCTCGAGGGAATAAAGTAGAACGCTAACGGACCACCATAGTCAAAAAGCTGCACTCTCATACCACAATATGGAGAAGTGCTTCGATTTCTACTTTAATATTTCAAAGGCAATATCTACACCCAAGATCAACGTGGCTGGGTTCATGCGAATACAACACTCGCAATTATTCAAGACACATCTCAAATTTTCATGACTTTTAGGACCTCACCGATCCATTTGCGCTTTGCGTCTTCCATTTTGTCCTCCATTTTTCTTAAAGGGTATTAGAAGCCACAATAAGCTCCCACTAGGATTAAGAACATTTTGTACACGCTCCCACTGAAACGATTACCTTTACTCATTTCGAGTTACAACATGAAAGTTCTTGCTCCCACTTGAACTAAGATCATGACCAAGATCATTTACATTCGCAACTGATGGTGAAGAAGTGCGAGCATGATGAGAAACTTATTCAACATCAGCAAAATCATCCCACTCGAATGAAGTTATCTTGGTACATCTAGCTCAATAACTCAAAAATGGGTCACAACCCATTTTCCCCTATATAAGGATAAACATGTTCATTTCGACATCTCTTAGTTTAGGCACAGCTACCACTTTCGGACATTTCCGGATCATAACTTATATGAAGTGGTATCCAACTAATATTCAGTCACTTGATCAAGTTGACAAACATTCGTCTCGATAAAAGGTAGGCCCTCCTTGTGGAGAGACCCGGATAATACCATAGGTAATGCATTGTTGGACCAATGTTGTCACTGGCTCAACCATCTTCAGAAGCGTATCACCTACGTCTTCTAGCAACAAACACATGTTTCTTAGTGCCAAAAAAATAGTCAACGGAATGAACTATCTTAATTTTTATATGACGTATCTTTACAAGTCAAGTCGATGAACTAACCATCGTCTTAACGTATATGAGAACCACAAGTTCTTCATCTATTCAATTCATCTACAAGACTCACTTAGCCATCTGTAGAATATCAAATAAATATAAAAGATACAACACATATTTAAGCCTTCCCACAACAAATATGGGCTAGTAGATGTCTAATTTGAATTTATTCTGGTTGCCTTAATACAAGGCTTCCCGTCACGTCGCTAGCAAACTTGCGACAAATATTTGGATATATTGAAATCATTGCTACAAGCAATTATGATGTACAATAAATCCACCGGAACTGACCATATATACACAAACTCAATGTCATGGAAACATTAAGTGAACAACTAGGTCTAACAGAAACAAAGACTGAAATCAGTAATTCACCAAATAGTAAGGCACTGTGGACTCGATTCTCTCATAGACATAGCTTGCAGATGCCAACTCATTCGGTTGCAGCTCGAGCTTCCGTACCTATCATGATTTAGTTGAATTTTCTAAGATCAACTACAAATATTCTTGTCCATGGCTTGATCCCGAGTGAAAACTCAAAGACTAATTGCTCGAACTAGAAACTCAATAGTCTACTAGTTTAAGCATTAAGACATACATGACGCTTCAGAGCAGTGCATTTATTTGAGTAGTAACCTATCGGCTACAACTATAGCACTTTTCTTAGCCGTTTGTACATAGTGCGGACGCTTCCGCTCGCTAATTTCATTTATCTTTAATATCTAACTGGACCCATCATACTCCTCATTCCTACCACGATATTGTCTCTTTGCTCTCTTTTTGGCTTTGGTGGAAGTCGCCACATGCAACTCGGCCAAAGATCACTTACTCATATGCCTTTCCTCTTCTACCTTTAAAAGTCGCTCAACTTCTTCTAGAGTGACATCCCAATTAGAGCGAGACAACTGCATTTTTACATGCTTCCACGAATCGTGTAAGGAGCTGATTACGACCTAGAGTTTCTGAATTCAGTGTATATATTACCAGCGTGCCCGAGTTCATTATCATCTCAGCCATATGCCAAATATGTAACATCGGGGAGTGTTCAAGGTGTCTCCTATAAGAGGCGGATCACACAGTCAGGAACACTTTCCTTTATGTGGAATGGAAAACTAAATTTCTTATTCAAGTCGTTTCAAAGCGCCTTAGCACTATGATAACCTTGAAATTCCTTGAACATACTATCATTCGTAGCACTCAACAAAATGATACACGCAGTGAAATTCTCTGCACTTATCAGGCTTCATAGACTCTCAGGTCTCGCCTGTGCTGGGCCACATTCCCTGCTTTAGGCTTTTCCATGTCATTGAATATGGTCTCCAGAATTTCTAGCATTTGGAGCAAGTACATAACTTTCTCCTGCCAGACCTAAGAGTTATCACTATTCAACATTAGCACACAACTAAGTTCGGCGACAATCTTTAGAGGACCGATGTTATCCTTTACACAAAAAAAATAACATCTTATCAAAATCATCCACAAGGCATGCAAGAATCATTGTTCATCATACATACACATGCTCTACTCAACTTTCTTATTGACCGAATTAATTAAAGCAAGTATGCCCCGGAGTCAAAAGTTCACTATGTTCCCTGTCGCACGTCGGATCCGGCCAACGCTCTCGGAAATAGAGCGGGTTTTGAAAATGTCGCATTTGGTGGATCGGCGAACGGCGGGTTCCGGTCGAAATGGAAATATGGACCAAAACGGGGAAAATAGAAAGAGTCGCCACCGATTAATTAAAGGCTAATCGGAATCCTAAAGTTTCCTAGGGTACATGATACTAACATCCTAGGGCATTGAAATGGTCTGCGTCCAGAAGTTCGGGTTCGGGGGTTTGATTACGTATTAAAAGCTCGCAAGCTATAAATCCGCCCTTTCGGTACTTTGGCTTGTCTTGTCTTGTTTAATTTTCCACTAAAATATCCACTTTGAGGGCTGAATTGCAAGTATCAAAAATTTCATGGCCAAGTTGCAATTATCAAGAAAATTAGGGCCAAATTGCAATTATCAAAATGTTCAGGGGTCGAAATGTAATTATCAAAAAGTTCATGGATGAACTGAAGATGAATTTTAAAATGTGTTCAAATGGCCATTGAATTACCATGGAATGATTTGTAACAATTAACAAAGATTTGGGGACACTAGGAAAGATCTTGGGTTACAATGTAACAATCGGCAAAGTTCGGGGCTGAACTGCAAACAACTTTTAAAATATGTTAAAATGACCCTGAACTTCACTGGACTGATTTGTAACACATATTAAGGTTTTGAGACAAATAAGTAATACAAACACATAAAAAACTTATAGATAAAATATGAGAAGTATGCAATATGTACATATAAAACTTAAAGGTAATACAAATGACAAATAAGTGAAATGTATAAACATATAAGTAAATGAAAATAAGTAATATAATATATATAAAACTTATATATAATATAAATGACAAATAAGTAAGATATATATATATATATATATATATATATATATATATAAAATTTGTAGATAATAGAAATGCGTAATATGTATATATATAGTGCAAAATGAAATAACGGGAAATAAATAAAACGCTACATTGAAAGCGACGGGTATTTGACCAAGTTGCACTTTATTTATGCTTGGAATGTAAATACAACTTTTGATTAAGCGGTACTTACATTGGGTTGTTTCCGGGTAAAATATCGTGACGCGTGGAATTTATCGAGCAATATGGCAAAACTATATATCTTACCCACCACTTAAGTAGTATATACTATATATATATATATACCTAATCTAATCTCTCTCTCTCGTCACACTCTCTTTTCTTTCTCTCTGATTCTCTTTTTTTCTTTGGTCCCTTTTCTGATGCCTTCCTCCCCTTAAAACTGTCGAAGCATGACTTCTTATATAGGCAAAATATCTTCATTAAATAAATATTAATTTTGCACTCAAATGATGATGGGTAGAAAATGGATAGGGAGTGTGTACGGGGAAGTGTAAATGAGGACGTGGTTAAATCTATGCCTAGTTCTTCTATTTCTTTTTTTCTTTTTTTTTTAATATCACACACATATATATATATATATGATACTATATCTATTATACTAATTACCCCTTAACAACCTTTTAATCCTAATTTTTTGGTGTTTTCACTAACTCGATTATTCCCGGCTCGGTCCCACGCTTCACGCTATTTTTTGACCCCTGTCCAAAATCGGGTGTTTACATTCCCAATCATCGTCTAAAGTACATGCTTAGCAATGATTAATTTTAGCCAATAAATCAAGTCAAGTTCAACCACTTTGATCAAGCCAACATGCAATCATGATTTCAAATACATGAATGCTAATAAAACATGTAACATGCTTCAAAGTAAACATTAAGCAACTCAACATGCTTTCCAAGTTGACTTAATACATGGATTCTAAACAAATCATCATCATGCATCATGTTTGGTACACAACAAACATCAAACGTACGAGCATGCTTACGTGAATGATTTACAATGACATGACATCAATCCAATATATCGTACTAGCATGGATATCAAATATTCATATACATGGATACTACAAAAATCAACATGTATCATGCTTAGCAATATTAATATCACGTCACAATAAGCAAAACATACATGCTCAGGATATGCACTAACACATGGATGTTAAACAATTTAACAAGTATCATGTGTTGCGTCCGGAATGAACAAACTCATAAGGACGCGTCTGTTCGCGTGGTTGTGCGGGCTTTGGGCTGTAACCCTTCCGTCAGGAGGAGGTTGGGGAACTGACGAGTGTTCAGATTTGCTCCCGTATGAGGTCTGTGTCTCGGTACGGCTGTGTCTCAAGGAAATGTCTGAGTCTTGGAAGGCGGTGGACTGTGCGCAAATGCGGATGTCTGGGCAACGGTTCCTACACGAAGGACCAATGCTAGCACGGAGAGGGGGGGGTGTTAGCGGAGCCCTCTCCGAAGCTTAAGTCACTATAATGGCAAAAGAGTAATTTCTAGAGAGAGAATATTTCTAGAGAGAAGTCATAGCTCAAAATACCAAAGTTGGGCAAATGAGAGAGTGTGTAAAAATGGGTGGCCAAGGCCTCCTATTTATAGGCTTCCTTGGGACCGGACCCGGTTTTAAAGCGGTTTGACGACGGTTCAAGAAAACAAGCGGTAACCGTCATCCATATTGGTAATGCGCGAACTTGACTTCTCTACGCATAACGGTAATCGCCGATACGGTAGTCGCGCGATACCCGAAATACAATCCGGACCTCGTCGAAATTGGGCAATTCGGCGAGGTCCGGATTGCATGCAACCCGGAGGTCCAGGTTGCATGCAATCCGGGGGTCCGGTCTGGATGCGCGTAACGCATTTCCAGACCGTTTTGACCCGTTAGGAGACGTTTTTTAAACCGAGATGTGATTTTGACGTGTTTGCGAGGCCCGAAATGTAAATACGAACCCGAATTGGACATATATCCATCACTTGCCCCCGAGTCAAGTAACGGTTTAGAACCTTTCTTGACTCTATTTTTAAGTTAGGATACGTGTCCAATTTGAGTTTGACGCTAACCTTTCGGTTTCGATCGTTGGTTGGACGTAGATATCTTGATTTCGTCCGTCCCTTGATTTTTCCGACCAAATGACTTTGTTTCATGTTATCACGGTTAGTGCAATAGGGAATGTATATGCGTAACGTGCAAGTACGATTGTCGTCGGGGATATGGACAATTGGTAATACACCATGCGAACATGCCTCTATCAACATGCATGCACAAGTAACGATTGTGGCAAGATCGTAATTACGCAATGCAAGAAATAGAAACCTTATGCTTCTAAAATGACTTAGTGATTACCGAAATATGAATCATGCGATATGGAATCATATGCGTATGATGACAAGTTTGATACGTGCAATGTCAAAGTAATCATATATGTAGAGATAAATACTTAGAGGAGGGCGGAGTATACCGTAAGTATTTGTAGATGTATTACTCCTTTGATCCTTATCATCGAGGAGTCTCTTGGAAGTAGTCGCTTGTTGCTTAAAGAAATATTTCCTTAAGTGTTGTCGTATTTGCTCTTCGCGGTTCGTCATATTAGTTGCATTGCTTGCATGATAGCTTCTTGAGATGTTGATCCTTTTTACCGCACGTACCAACTTTGCTATGTGCGTTGACTTTTGCTATGCGCGTTGACTTTTGATACGCGCGTTGACTTTTGATACGCGCGTTGACTCACTACAAAAAAACATATGTTTAGTGATGAATATTTTGTGACCATAATATAATTAGTCACTAAAATTTAATTTTTTAGTAGCTACATATGAATTTAGTCACAAATCATATATTCGTGAAACTATTTAGTGATGAACGAGTATTTAGTTGCTAATCACAACCAATTTGTGTCCAAAGCAAAGTGAAACACATGGCGATAATTGAAAGTTTTAGTTACTAAATATTAGTTTGGACATGTACCACTGCTAAATATAATATGTGATGCTTTTCATCTAGTTAGAAAATTGTAAATAACATTTAAATATTAGTTCGTTTTATTCCTACCATTCGATATGTGTATATTACACCATTTTGTTTTGTTATCAAATATTTAAAATTAGTTGAATTTAAGTTGATAATTTTATTTATTTTAACAAATATTATAGGGCATATAATTTGGTTTGGAGAAATAGTTTCTATTTTAACAATAACTAATCTCTAAGCAATAATAATATAGTTTATCACTGATAATTTATTTTATGTATGTATTTTATGATATAGTAATTATAGTTATTTAGTAGTAGAAGAATATATTTGAAAAAAAAAGTGCTACTAATAAACAAACAATTAATTAATAGAAAATAAGCTATTATTATTATTTTGGTCGAACATAAGATAATTTATTTACAAATTAGCTAGCAATTATATATATAAAATAAATAAAAACTGTTTTTTATACCTTAGATGATTGACCAGTCCATCTTTATCTCACGGTTAATAATAATCTGACCTAAATTTTTCCTTAAATATCTCAAATAACTGTTATTATAGTTATCTCAATTATTCAATCTCCCTTAAATTTATCACAAATCTCGTGATAAGTTGGCCGAGGCCATCGCACAAGATGGGAGCTCCCTAGCAGTTGAAGTCTCCATCTATTCCTTATGCATCTGTAAGTAAAAGCTCTTTTCATCTTCCTGTAAACATTAGAATCTCTAGTTGATCTTCATCAATCTCCTCCATGCGTTTTTGCAGTTCCCTCTTTTTCCTCTCTGAATTTCTCGATCAATCTATCTAAGAATTCAATTATGAGGGTGCATACATTGGAATTTATATAATTGGAAGGTGATGGTAGCGATAGTCATTGGCTTCCGCACTACCTCCATAGGTAATATATCTGGTTCTCTCTATCCCTTGGATCCCGACGTGATCTATCTAGCATATCTAAGTGTCAATTTAAATAAAAAATCGACATGGATACGAAATGGATTATCCAATATCTCATGTCGGGTTTCACGACTACCATGCGTGCCATCGTCGTCATGTTCTTCATTGTTTTGCAGGATTCTATCTAGTAAGATGCATATGAATTCAGGAGGGACATATAAAATCATTTATACTTACTGACAGCGTCGCCTACTACCTTTAACATGTGTATATTGTATCAAAATAATTTTGCATATATTTTGTACCATTTATTTGGAGTTATATGTTGTAAAATTATATATGAGATCTTATTTAGGAGTGGTCTCTTTTTAATGTACATAATTTTATACATGTATTTATATTGATATATATAATAATTATGAGTACTCCAAAGTAGGAAGTATCTGAGAGTAATTTGTAAACCATTCACTCTTTAATATTTTATTTTATTAGTTTTAATTAGAAAATTAATAAATAAAAAATACATAAAAATATTTTTTTTAAAATTATATAGATATATGTATTGCTTCCATCATTAATATACCACCAGCAGTTTTGGTCTAGTGGTTGAAAGCGCTGACTCTCATGTGGTTTGACTCCGAGGTCACGAGTTCGAATCCCCCCATCGACTTGATTAAACTCATTTCCTGGGTTACGTTAACGGGTGCCAGTGCATGTGTCGGATGGGCCTAGGGTTGCCACTACTACCACATTCCTTTTATTTACCGAAAAAACAATCATTAATATCATAATTAGTGATTAGTGACTCTTTGACGTAGTGACAAATTCCTGCTTTATTTAGTGGCTAGTTTTTCATTTGGTCACTATTTCATTTAGCAACCTCATCTACTGTGACCACCCTGTGACAAACGTTTTTTTTGTCACTGATTTATTTTGTGACTGTTTTAAGGTCTTTTGTGACCTTTCTAGTAGCCACAAAAAACATGTTTTGGTGTAGTGACTTTTGATACGCGCGTTGACTTTTGATACGCGCATTGGCTACGATACGCGCATTGACTTTGATACGCGTGTTGACTTTGATACGCGCGTTGGCTTTGATGGTTGAGCGTCAGGTATAGACTGTTGGTTATTGCCTGCAAGTATGCTAAAACACTTAGAAAATATTTAAACGATATCTAATGCTTGTTACCATAGATGTCGTCGTATGAGCTTTGTCGATGAGTGTCGTAGGTGTGCTTAGGGGGCATAGCTACTTGTTGTATGTAATCCATCTTTGTTGACATGTATGTGCGTACATGGAAACACTTAGAAAATATTTTCTCCTTGTCGACATGCAACTTTGTCGACATGTATGTACGTACATGGAAGCACTTAGAAAATATTCTCCCCTTGTCGACATGCATCCTCGTCGACATGTATGTACGTACATGGAAACACTTAGAAAATATTTTCTCCTTGTTGACATGCATCCTTGTCGACATATATGTACGTACATGGAAACACTTAGAAAATATTTTCTCCTTGTTGACCTGCATCATTGTCGACATGTATGTACGTACATGGAAACACTTAGAAAATATTTTCTCCTTGTCGACATGCATCCTTGTCGACATGTATGTACGTACATGGAAACACTTAGAAAATATTTTCTCCTTGTCAACATGCATCCCTGTCGACATGTATGTACGTACATGGAAACACTTAGAAAATATTTTCTCCTTGTCGACATGCATCCTTGTCGACATGTATGTACGTACATGGAAACACTTAGAAAATATTTTCTCCTTGTCGACATGCATCCTTGTCGACATGTATGTACGTACATGGAAACACTTAGAAAATATTTTCTCTTTGTCGACATGCATCATTGTCGACATGTATGTACGTACATGGAAACACTTAGAAAATATTTTCTTCTTGTCGACATGCATCCCTGTCGACATGTATGTACGTACATTATGTGTGCGTATTTGCCCCCGCACTTAGAATCTTTTCACCATCTCTGGCTATGTATGTCGTATCCGTATGCTTGATGCGAACACAGGTTATATGCCAACTTCTGATAATATGCTGACACGTGGTTGTAGGCCGACAGCTTGCAATATGTTAACTGTCATCCTGAGTCAAGTACTTAGAAAATATTCCACCATAGTAATTTTGTATGCTGCGAGTATGCGCTCGGTGTTGTCACGCAAGGTTAATGTGTTGAAGAGGTTGCCCCCCTTGCGTGATGCTTGTTACTTGTTGCACGAAGACTAATAAGTCTTGTACGTACGTGGTTGTCTCTCATGGAGCGTCTGTTGCATAAGTGCTTGAATAAGTGTTGGTGCGTGTTTGCGCACTGACTGGATTGTTGATAGCATTTTCCAGGATATCGGGTTTTGCTGTCTTCTTGTCAGAACTAGTCTTCCCACGGTTATTACTATGAGTAAGTCCCCTATCTCCATCTTGATGGGAGAAAGCTTGTCTTTGCGGATAGCTGATGTGTATAGAAATCCATTTGTTGAGAGGAATGTTCATACAAGTGCCCCTGCTACTCTGGAGTCTTCGGGGACGGTCGCGGTGAAAGGCTTGTGAGTAAGACGTCCCATTGTATCTTCTTTGAACTTGTTAATTTTCCAAGTTATCGCTGGCTTGCAGTTTCTTCTTTTAGCATAATTCTCGAAAGATCCGACGCAGAGGCGCGTTCCTCGAGCGATTCTTAGTTCTTTATGCTGAACATGACCGTGTTGATTCCTTCTTGTGGTAAAGGAAATAGAGTTGAGGGTTGTGTAGTGGTGTCGTCTGCCCCCCGGTCGAGGGACCGGCCCAAGGAGGAGCGTTACTGCTACTGAGGTAAGTGTTTGTTGATTGCTGATTGTCGCCCTTAGGTTGAAGAGCTATGTTGTGCTGAATGTTGAAACAATCATTATTGTCGTGTCTTCTATGTGGATGACGACATTGCATTTGATGCTGACATTATGAACTTTTTGCCATAAGTCCTTAGAGATGATGTAGACTCTTGGTTGCTGTTGGGCTATCTGCTTCCAGCATGTTGAACCCTTTGTGAATGGGTTGATGTTGACAATTCTTTGTTCATGCTTTTGCTTGCATGATATTTCGTCACCTGGAACTGTTTTCAATAGTAATTATGTGATAACTTGTTAGTAATATTTCATACCTTGAGTTATCTATGTTGTCCATATGCTTTGGACTTGAAAGATAGGATACATATCCTTAGATGATGAATATGATGTCCGTAATTGCGACTGTACGTCGCGCATTGTTAAGTGTTGTGATCGCCCCTCTTGGCTAGATTCCAAGGTATGGCGAGATGGGTAGAGCATAGGATGTTGCGACTTGCACACTGTAGGTTTTGTTTAGAGAGGACGGTGGCAACTTCTGCTTGTTCCGCCGAGTCTGTGTTTATTGAATGTGAATGACTAGTAACGTAGACATAGTCCCTGCAGTCGTGACCGATGGCCATTTCCTGATTTATAAGTTGAGAAGCTCTCCTGATTGTTTCATGATGCATTATGCATATTGTCCTTCTTTCCTGAATAGCTTGCCGCTATATGTGTTGCAAACTGTCGAGTATTTTTGCGTATAGCAATATTTCTCAACAAGTAGTGTATTTGAAAAGTATTATCTTGGCTAAGCAAGATAGTAGTTTATACCGTCTCTTAGTTCCACTCTAAGGCGACGTTGTACAAGACTCGACTTGTAAATTTTATGAGTTTTAAATAGGGTGCGCACCTGCCAGCGTGTATCAACCCGCGTTGGGGAAGCATACGTAAAAGTATTATTTGAGAGGTGTTATCTTGGCTAAGCAAGATACTAGTTTATACCGTCTCTTAGTTCCATTCTAAGGCGACGTTGTACAAGACTCGACTTGTAAATTTTATGAGTTTTAAACAGGGTGCGCACCTGCCAGCGTGTATCAACCCGCGTTGGGGAAGCATACGTAAAAGTATTATTTGAGAGGTGTTATCTTGGCTAAGCAAGATACTAGTTTATACCGTCTCTTAGTTCCATTCTAAGGCGACGTTGTACAAGGCTCGACTTGTAAATTTTATGAGTTTTAAACAGGGTGCGCACCTGCCAGCGTGTATCAACCAGCGTTGGGGAAGCATACGTAAAAGCATTTTAGTTTTTGTATGCTGTCATTTTTGTGAATCCAAAAAGCTTGTTGGTAAAATATTTGAAAAAATATTTTGACATTGAATGTGATATACCCAAAAAATCGTGTTGACAAAATTTTTGGAAAGGTGTTTAATACATAAAATATTTGGCAAAATTTTTTGGTAAAATATTTGAAAAAATATTTGTGATACATGATTCCTGCGTCCAGGGACCATGTAACACTTTTTTGAGAATATGAATTGTGATGCATGCTTTCTGCGTCCAGGAACCATGCAACACGGTTTGAAAATCTGTAGTACGGAATTGTCATCTTAACCAGAGGACTTTTGCCGTATCAAACGAACCCTGATGGCATTCGTAATATGGGAGTGTCGTCTAAACAGAGGACATTCGCCATGAAGAGTGCACCCTAAACAGGATATACGCACTTATTATAGAGTGGGGTTGTTGTCTAAACAGAGAACTTCCGTCACTTAAGGGGTGATCAGTCCCGTATGCCCATCCTGTTCTGAATCCTGGGAATGGCTATGAACATGAGGATTTGCCTCTAACAAGAGATGTCACAGCATGTCATTTTTTAGAACTAAACATGGGGCTTGTCTTTTAAAAAAGAGGATACCACAATATGCTATTTTGATAGTAGGCCTTGGCGTTATTCCAAGGTATTTTGGTAGTAGGTCTTGGTGTTAATCCAAGATATTGCTTGTAGTTGACGCCCTGAATAGTCGTCGTTTTGATAGTAGGTCTTGGTGTTAATCCAAGACATTGCTTGTAGCTGACGCCCTGAATAGTCGTCGTTTTGATAGTAGGTCTTGGTGATAATCCAAGACATTGCTTGTAGCTGACGCCCTGAATAGTCGTTGTTTTGATAGTAGGTCTTGGTGATAATCCAAGACATTGCTTGTAGCTGACGCCCTGAATAGTCGTCGTTTTGATAGTAGGTCTTGGTGATAATCCAAGACATTGCTTGTAGCTGACGCCCTGAATAGTCGTCGTTTTGATAGTAATCCGCAGGTTATCATTGTGGTATATAAGTTGGTTGTACACATAGCTTGATAGCTTTGTGTTGCCGGCATCTTCTAGAGATAGACGCCTATGTTATGAATGGAGAAATAAACTCCTTGTAGATAGCAGATATGTTGGTGTTGTATAACATAAATCCCTCCTTGAACACAATGCTTAGCTTGTATTGTTGAAGTAGATTTTTGTGCATGGGTTACTACTTGGCATCATTCCTGAGTAGTAATCGTAGTGTAGCATGTACCTACGAGTAGAGTTACTTTTGTCAGATAATCACAATTTTTATAAGTTTGCAAAAGTATGGAGTCATGAAATTTTCTTTTTAGTTATGCATATAACAATTAAAGTAAAGGAATCTGATACAATGATTCCTTGTTTGTGTAGGAAACTTCCCTGAGTGTGGATACGATAGGTGTAGATCATGATAGGCATGTATATATGTTAGGTAGAATTGTCGAGCACTTGTCAGCTTGGTGCCCCCCAAGTCGCTTGGCAGTTGTATCGCTGTTTCCTGATTGTTTATATTGTTTCAACTTCTAATAGTGCATGATCTGTCCTTGTGTAGTGCCCTGACTTGTTTATTATTGCGACGCGATTTTTAGTCTTGCGCGTATAAAATGCTTGGAACTTTGTGTTGTTGACGCGAGTAATATGTGCGTAGTTGTTACTTGGCGTTATTCCAAGGTATTATGTGTTGCGTCCGGATTGAACAAGGTCGTGGGGACGCGTCTGTTCGCGTAGTTGTGCGGGCTTTTGTAACCCTTCCGTCGGGAGGAGATTGGGCCACTGACGAGTGTTCAGACTTGCTCCCTTATGAGGTCTGTGTCTCGGTATGGCTGTGACTCGGTAAGGCTGTGACACGGTAGAATTGTGACTCGGTAAGGTTGTGTCTCAAGCGTCGGATCCTGCACGAAGGACCAATGCTAGCACGGAGAGGGGGGGGGGGTGCTAGCGGAGCCCTCTCCGATGCTTAAGTCACTATAGTGGCAAAAAGGTAATTTCTAGAGAGAGAGAATTTCTAGAGAGAAGTCAGAGCTCAAAATACCAAAGTTGGGCAAATGAGAGAATGTGTGAAAATGGGTGGCCAAGGCCTCCTATTTATAGGCTTTCTTGGGACCGGACCCGGTTTTAAAGCGGTTTGATGACGGTTCAAGATCATGCGGTAACCGTCATCCATGTTGGTAATGTGCAAACTTGACTTCTCTACGCGTAACGGTAATCGCGGATACGGTAATGGTGCGATACCCGTAAGGCAATCCGGACCTCGTCGAATTTGAGCAATTCGGCGAGGTCCGGATCGCCACGCAACCCGGACCTCCGGATTGCAAGCAACCCGGACGTCCGGGTTGCTTTGCGCAACCCGGAGGTCCAGTCCGGACGCGCGTAAATGCGCTCCCGGACCGTTTTAATACCGTGGGAGATGTTTTTAAACCGAGATGTAATTTTTGACGCGTTTACGAGGCCCGAAGTGTAAATACGAACCCGAATTGGACATTTATCCATCACTTGCCCCCGAGTCAAGTAACGGTTTAGAACCTTTCTTGACTCTATTTTAAGTTAGGATATTTGTCCAATTTGAGTTTGACGCTAGCCTTTCAGTTTTGATCGTTGGTCGGACGCAAGTATCTTGATTTCGTCCGTCGTTTGATTTTCCGACCGAATGACTTTGTTTCCTATCATCATGGTTAGTGCAATAGGAAATGTATATGCGCAAGTATGATTATTTTCGGAGACATAGGCAATTGATAATACTCTATGCGAGCATGCCTCTATCAATACGCATGTATAGGTAATGGACACGGCAAGATCATAATCACGTAATGCAAGAAATAGAAACCGTACGCTTCTAAAACAACTAAGTGATTACCGAATCATGAATCATGTGATTGCAACATACGTGTATAGTAATGGATTTGATACGTGCAATGTCAAGACATGCATAGGAGTAGATATTTTAAGAGGAGAGGGTAGAGTATACCGTAGGGGTTTAGTCTTGAATGTAGGTAAACTAATCATTTGATCCTTATCCACAAAGCATCTCTTTGGGATATGTAAATACACACATCCCCATTTATCCTTCCAGCATCTTGGGAGTTCACCATTCCATTCTCTTTGCAGGTAATTCATTCACCCTTTCCCGAAATTGCTTTTGTGTTCAAAATTTATTCGCCGTCGTGGAGCTTAGATACGTTTTGACAGTTTCGAGTCTGATTTTGGCTTGTTTTTGGAAGTTGACACCATCATTCGACTCGGTTCGTCCCAAGGATTCCAGCGCCACCTTCGGAGCCTCCAGGAGCCACCGGACGCGCCCTCACGCGCCGCCACGAGTGGGACTTCTTCGCCGGAGCGTGTGGCCCACGCGCCGCCTTCCCGGCCTCGCCTCGTTGCGGTCCTTACCTTTCCGGAATCGTCTCGACGAGGGGAGTCCATTGGGATACTTTCCGTCACGTTTTGAGGTAATTTGGAAATTCGAATTCTTAGGACAGCTTCGACTTGAATGCCGATGTCACCGTATAGTTGTTCGTTTAAGTCATTTTTGTTGTCGACGTGTGGGACTGCTTGCTGAGGCTTAAACGTCGAGTAATTGCTGATTGATTGCCGTCATTATCGTCGTTTGTCCATAATTTAGGCGATTTTCCATTTCCGTGTGTATTTGATGTAGAATTCCCCGTATCTTCGTGTAGAAGCTTTTTTGGTCGATATGCATGATTTTCCTTCTTGGCGGGTTTTTTGGTTGACGGGGATTGCCCAATAACTTTAGGCATAGTCACTTGTCGTCTTGATACCTTAGAGAAAAATTTTCCTTAAGCGTTGCCGCGTTCGATTCTTACGGTTTGTCGCGTTAATCCCCCGTTTGCATGATAGCCCCTTAGGACGTTAGTTCCTTCCATGATACGTGCCAACTTTACTATGTGCGTGAAACTTGGTCACGTGCGTTGACTTTTTGATACGCGCGTTGACTTTTGATACGTGCATTGACTTTTTGATGCGCGCGTTGACTTTTGATACGCGCGTTGACTTTGATACGCGCATTGATGTTGATACGCATAGGGGTGAGCTCGGGCCGGGACGGGCGGGCTTTTACCTGAGCCCGAGCCCGAAATTTTCGGGACACTAATTTTTAGCCCGAGCCCGAGCCCGAAAATGAGGAAAATGGCCCGCCCGAGCCGGGACTTCGGGACTCGGGCTCGGGCTAGCCCGAATTTTAACAAAAAATCTGAAAAAAAAAAAAAAAAATTCAAATATGGAGGAAGATGGTTAGATACTAACTATAGTTAGTGGGGAATATATATAATTATATATATTTATATAGTATTAAAAAAAATTCGGGACGGGCTCGGGCTTTTCGGGATTTTGGCACAAAAGCCCGAGCCCGAGCCCGAATTGAAAATAAAAGTCCCGCTCGCTCGGGCTCGGGTCTATTCGGGACCGGGTTTTTCGAGACGGGTTTTTCGGGCTTTCGGGCTTTCGGGTTTTCCTGCTCAGCCCTAGATACGCACGTTAACTTTGATACGCGCGTTGATGTTGATACGCGCGTTAACTTTGATACGCGCATTGATGTTGATACGCGCGTTAACTTTGATACGCGCATTGATGTTGATACGCGCATTAACCTTGATACGCGCATTGATGTTGATACGCGCGTTAACCTTGATACGCGCGTTAACCTTGATACGCGCATTGATGTTGATTCGCGCATTAACCTTGATACGCGCATTGATGTTGATACGCGCGTTAACATTGATACGCGCATTGATGTTTTGCAGGTTGTGAAGTCGTAGTAGCTTCTTGCGGAATCCCCTTCCTTTCGACTGAGTTGTTGTTATGAGTAAACCCTTCATTCTTTCTCTGAACGTTTTTGAGCATTTTGATACTCATGATGGATAGCTTTTCGAACGGCATTATGCCTTTTGTGACTTCATATTGCAGGTTGGTTTGCTGGAAAGAGTTCGTCGCTACATGCGGCGGCTTCGCGTATTGCTTCCCGTGCCGATCCGGCTTTGGTGACCCCTGCCCCCGTCACTCCTGCCAACTCGGGGCGTGATCTTGGCAAAGGGTCTTCTACTCATGTGACCGGGGATACTCCCCCAGTGTCTGATTCTCGCGTGTCTTCCAAGCGGACTGACACAGTGGCGCGTGGACCGACTGATCCCAAGCGCTTGAAGCCAAATGCGACTACTTCCACTCGTAAAGGCAAGGAAGTTGCGAGTCGTAATGTGGCGTCATCTGCCCCCCAGTCGGGAAACCGACCTGTGGAAGGCCGCGGACTTTGTAAGTACACTTTTGATTAATGTACTCCGCGGTCTTGTTACTTGTTATTAACTACTTTTCTTTCTTTGTCGTAGCGGTTCCCCCTCTTAGGCGCGACCATCTGGTGTGCCCCGTTGGGTTGGACGTTACTGGAGATACCTGGGCTCCTTTTGGTAATGGTGGAGTTTATTTCCCGAAGGAGTCTTCGCTTCGCACTCCAGAAGTTGGAGTTCGCGTGTTGCGTAGGTGTGTTCCACCAGGTGATAGGCATTCTTGCCCAACGACTGATGAGGAGGCTGAGGCTTATGCACAGGGTGCCTTATCCCGATTTGCTCCTGTAAGTAACTTGATTCTTCTGCCAAGTTTGTTGCTTTTGCGATTTATGTTTAGCTTATCGCGTTGATATGTACAGGTTGTAGCCGACATGGTAAACATGTCATCTTTTGTCATGGAGCTGGCGAGCGCAAAGCAGGCGGCTATGGATAAGTGTGACGCTTTGCGCCAAGAGTTGTTGCGAACCAAGGAAGAAGCTCGCGTGTTGAGTTTGAAAGCTACAGCTTCTGAGAGTCGTTATGAAGCGCGCCATACTCGCTTGTCAAAGCTTGATTCTGAGATTATCGCTCTCGAGAAGAAGGTTACAGATGATCTTTATTCTCAAGGAGCGGAGTTAGCTACTCTCGGTAAGGAGAGTCGGGAGAAGGGCGTACAAGTGGGTTTCACCAAGTACTTGGGAACTTCAGATTTTAAAGCTGCTGTTGAGGAGAAAATAAACAACCTGATGAGCGAGCGTTCTGAAGATTATTTCACCCGTGTGAAAGATCTTGACCCTGGGTTCCCTTTTGGCGAGTTAGGGCCGTATGCGAATTACGCCATTTCTCATATTGAGGCGCTGAACCTTTTGGAGCGTGGCCTTCCCAACTACGAGGTGTTGGTAGATGATAGCGGAGATGTAAACGTTATTGTTACTTCTCCCGAGTTTATGGAGTTTGCCCCCGGGCCTTCTGGTGGTGCCGCTATTTGAACTGCTCGTTTTATATTGAGCACGTTGGGCTCGTTTATGAGTCTGCTTGCCTCCTGGCTTCTGTGTTTAGAAACTTGTTGGAGTTGTTGTTTGACTGTTGCTTGTGACTTGTTCGCTTTGAACTACGTCGTATGAACCTGTTTTATACACAGTAGTTTGCATGATAACTTGTTAGTAATATTTCATACCGTTATCGCTTACTGTGTTTATTGAACGTGGATGACTAGTAGTGTAAACGTAGTCCCCGCAATCGTGACTGATAGCCACTTTTTGATTCAAGATTGTTTGTACGATGCGTTGTGCATGTTGTACGTCTTCCTGCATAGCTTGACACTATATCAGTCGAAACTTGTCAAGTGACTCGCGTATAGCGACTTTAACAAGTAGTATGTTTGCAATGTGTTATCTTTGCTTGAGCAAGATACTAGTTTATACCGTCTCTTAGTTCCACTCTAAGGCGACGTTGTACAAGACTCTACTTGTAAATTTTATGAGTTTTAAACAGGGTGCGCACCTGCCAGCGTGTATCAACCCGCGTTGGGGAAGCATACGTAAAACATTTTTGGGTTTAGAAAGAGTGTTTTGTGAACCTTGAAATTCTTGTTTGATAAAATGTTTGGCAAGGTGTTTGATACATAAAATATTTTATAAAGTATTTGACAAAATATTTGGTAAAAATATTTGTGATACATGATTCCTGCGTCCAGGGACCATGTAGCACTTTTGAGAGTATGAACTGTGATGCATGTTTTCTGCGTCCAGGAATCACGCATCACGGCTTTGAAAGTCTGTAGTACGGAATTGTCGTCTAGTAAGAGGACTTCCGCTGTAAAGGGTGAACCCATACCAGGAATTCGTAACATAGGATTGTCGTCTAAACAGAGGACTTCCGTTATGAAGAGTGAACCCATACCAGGAATTAGTAACATGGGATTGTCGTCTAAACAGAGGACATTCGTTTTGAAGAGTGAACCCATACCAGGAATTCGTAACATGGGATTGTCGTCTAAACAGAGGACATCCGCTATGAAGAGTGAACCCATACCAGGAATTCGTAACATGGGATTGTCGTCTAAACAGAGGACATCCGCTATGAAGAGTGAACCCATACCAGGAATTCGTAACATGGGATTGTCGTCTAAACAGAGGACATCCGCTATGAAGAGTGAACCCATACCAGGAATTCGTAACATGGGATTGTCGTCTTAAACAGAGGACATCCGTTATGAAGAGTGAACCCATACCAGGAATTCGTAACATGGGATTGTCGTCTAAACAGAGAACATCCGTTATGAAGAGTGAACCCATACCAGGAATTCGTAACATAGGATTGTCGTCTAAACAGAGGACATCCGTTATGAAGAGTGAACCCATACCAGGAATTCGTAACATGGGATTGTCGTCTAAACAGAGGACATCCGCTATGAAGAGTGAACTCATACCAGGAATTCGTAACATGGGATTGTCGTCTAAACAGAGGACATCCGCTATGAAGAGTGAACCCATACCCGGAATTCGTAACATGGGATTGTCGTCTAAACAGAGGACATCCGCTACCTATGGGGTGATTAGCCTGTTATCGTATTTGCCCATCATGTTCTGCATCCAGGGAATGGCTATGAACATGAGGATTTGTCTCTATCCTCGAAATGCTATTTTGATGGTAGGCCTTGGTGTTAATCCAAGATATTGCTTGTAGTTGACGCCTGTGAATAGTCGTCGTTTTGATAGTAGGTCTTGGTATTAATCCAAGATATTGCTTGTAGATGACAGCTTCTTGAATAGTCGTCACCTTGAGCAGAGAATTGCTATAAGTTCCTTTTTTGTAGGTACTCCGCAAGTTGTCCTTGCGTCATATAAGTTGGTTGTGGACATAGCGCAATTGCTTTGTGTTGCCGGCACCTTCTTGAGATAGATGCCAATTTAGGAGAAATAAACTCCTTGTTGGTGTAGATAATAGTTGTTGTAATTACTTTGTTTTGTTTCCAAGTAACGTATATAGAGTAGTCGTGTTCCTACGAAGATAGAACGACTTCATTAGGTTTGTGAGATTATTACAGAGATGCCACTTTATATAAGAGAGTGGTCTTTTAAACGAGTAGATGCATTATGGAAATAAGAGCAAAAGGGCTTGATACAACAGCTCCTTTTGTGATAGAAGATTATCCTTTTATCCGTGGAATTTCTTCAAGTGTCCTCCACTAAATGTATTTGTAGAGACATTGCCATCTGCATCTTCAAGGCGATATGCGTTGATGTATGGGATGGATACGACCTTGTAAGGGCCTTCCCATTTTGGAGACATCTTGTTGATTTGATCGAGATGTGAGAATTCATTCCTTCTCCACACCATTTCTCCAACATGGAATTGCCTTTCTTTCACCTTCCTGTTGTAATATCTTGCGGTGATCAAACGCATGCGTGCCTGATTGTGCTCGGAGTTACGCCTTTTTTCTTCAGCCAAGTCTAAATCTAGACGCATGTCTACTTCGTTGGCTTGTGCGTTGAAATGAGTTGTGCGATAGGATGAGACAGCAATTTCGATGGGAGCGACTGCTTCCGTTCCATACACCAGGCTGAATGGTGTTTCTCCAGTTGACTCGAGTTGTTCAAAGTGCCCGCAGAACACTGCTAAGTTCTTCTGCCCATCCTCCTTTTAATGCGTGTACTCTTTTTTTGAGACCGTCTAGGACGGTTTTGTTGGCGGCTTCGACTTGTCCGTTGGTTTGAGCATGCCGGACTGAGGCGAAACGGTGGTTGATGTTGAGTCTTTCGCAAAATGTTTGAAGCCTTGAGCTCTTGAATTGTGGTCCGTTGTCGCTGATTAGGACCTTCGAAACTCCATATCGCGCGATGATGTGATTTCGAATGAAATTCATTATTTGTGCATCGGTTGTTTGTGCCAATGCCTTTCCTTCGATCCATTTTGAAAAGTAATCGATTGCGACGACAATGTATTTGGTTTGGCCTTTTGACTTTGGAAGTGGACCCACCAGATCGATCCCCCACTGTGCGAATGGCCATGAGCTTGCAATTGGGCTTAGCTCGGTTGCCGGTGCCGTGATACTTCTTGAATAAAGTTGGCATGATTCGCATTCTGTGACCAAGTGCGTAGCTTGGTTTTTCATGGTTGGCCAATAGTATCCCAAGCTCAAAGTTTTGCGTATTAGAGATCTTGCTCCTTCATGGCAGGCTGCTTGGCCTTTATGTAAATCTTCTAACACTTTTTGGCCCTCCCGGAAGGTGATGCATCTTAGGTATGGGGTTGAAAACCCTTTCTTGTAAAGTTCATCATCTATCAATGCGTAATTGACGGCTTGTCTCTGGATTTTTTGGGCTTGAACTTTGTCTTCGGGGAGCTTGTGGTCTTTGAGGTATGCCAATATTGGGGTCCTCCAATCTGGTTCTGGATCGATGCACAAGACTTCGAATTTGTCAATTACTGACAAGATTCTGTTTTCCACGAAATGTGTTTCTTTGCCTTGTTCATTGCCTTGTGCGAATTTGCTCAAGGCGTCAGCTTCTTGATTTTCTTCTCTAGGCACCGCGGAGATGTCGAAGGTATCGAAGCTTGTGATGAGGTCTTTTGCTTGCCCCAAGTACTTTTGCATGTTTTCTGACTTTGCTGCGTATTCGCCTTTAACTTGATTGACAACTAATTGCGAATCGCACTTTACTCGTAGATGTTTAACTCCGACACCTTTTGCAATTCTTAAGCCAGTTATCAATGCTTCGTACTCCGCCTCGTTGTTTTTTGCTCTAAATGTTAAGTTTAGAGCGTACTTCAACGGATTAGATCCATCGGGAGGTATTAGGAGGAATCCGGCACCTGATCCGTCGGTGTTACATTTGCCATAGGATTGAAGATCCGTCGGTGTACATTTGCCATACTTGGGTATGTTCTTCGATTTGTTGAGGTCCAACTTGGGGGTCTGTGTCGGGTGTTATCCCGGTGAATTCTGCAATGAAATCTGCCAATGCTTGCCCCTTGATCGCCGTTCGAGGGGCCAAGTGAATGCGGAATTCACTTAGCTCTACTGACCACTTTGTTAGTTTTCCTGACATGTTTGGCTTTGACAGGATGTGCTTCAGGGGTTGGTCTGTTAAGACTGTTACTTCGTGTGCGTGGAAGTATGGCCTCATCTTTCTTGCTGCTATTATTAGCGCGTACAGGTATTTTTCGATTGGCATGTAGTTTATCTCGTACTTTGCAAGTATCTTGCTCACGTAGTAGACTGGGAGCTGGGTAGTTCCCTTCTGTTTGACAAGGACTGAGCTGACAGCCGTGTTGCTCACTGATATGTACAGGAAGAGGGGCTCTCCTGGTATTGGTTTTGCCAATGCCGGCAATGAGCGCAAGTGTTGTTTTAGTTGCTGGAAGGCCTCTTCACACGCTGGTGTCCATTCAAATTTCTTGTTTGCACGCAAGACTTCAAAGAACGGGAGTGCCTTGTCGCCTATTCTGGCAAGGAACCGGTTTAAAGCAGCTAGGCGGCCATTTAGTTGCTGGACTTCCTTTTGTCTTCTTGGGGACACCATTTCTTCAATCGCCTTTACTTTCTCTGGGTTAGCTTCTATCCCCCTCTGGCTCACCATGAATCCAAGGATTTTTCCTGATTGTACGCCAAAAGCGCATTTTGTTGGATTTAGGCGGACTTGATATTCGCGCATTATTTTGCCATCAACATGATTGCGCCTTTTGGTTGACTTCACGACCATGTCGTCCACGTATGCCTCCATTTTGGTTCCGATTAGATCGCCAAAGATGGTATTGACCATTCACTGGTATGTTGCTCCTGCATTGATTAGGCCGAATGGCATCACTGTGTAGTTGTATATTTCGCTATCTGCATAAAATGCAGTATGCGGTGCATCATCTTTGAACATCGGGATTTGGTTGTATCCCGAGTATGCATCCATTACGGACATTAATTCGTGGCCGGCAGTGGCATCAACTAGTTGGTCGATTCTTGGGAGAGGATATGAATCCTTTGGGCATGCGTTGTTGAGATCTCTGTAATCGATGCACATTCTTAACTTGCCACTTGACTTAGGAACCAACACCGGGTTTGCGACCCATGTTTGGTATCTTGATTCTTCGATGAATCCTGCGTCAAGCAGTTTTCCCACCTCTTCTCTGATTGCCAGCTTCTTGTTGCCCCCAAGGGGTCGAAGTTTCTGGGCTATTGCTCGAGTTCCTGACTTGATGTTTAGCTTATGGGAAATGACTTCTGCACTGATTCCGGGCATATCGCTTGGTGACCATGCGAATAGCTCTTTATATTCTTTGAGGAGTGCTGTGATCTCTATCACTTCATCTTCTGACAAGGATAATTCGATTTGGACCATTCTGTCTGGCTCTTCGATCTTTATTTGTTTTAACTCCTCTACTGGGGCCGGTCGGGCACGGCCTTCTCTTGGATCATCATCAATGATGGGCATGTCATCAGGCTTGACGTTATTTTGGATTAACAATTTTTTGACAACAGTTCATCTCCTTTGACTTCACCGATTCCGGCTGCAGTTGGGAATTTGATCTTCTGGTGTGCTGTTGATGGCACCATTCCCCACGCATTCATGGTTGCGTATCCTAAGATACCATTGTATGCGTCCAGCTTTTGCACTACCATAAATGGTATTGCAATTTGGAGACGTGAGTTGCCCTCTCCCAGTATAACTGGCAGTGTTATGGACCCCAATGGGTAACTTGCATCTTCCATGAACCCCACTAAGGGTGAATTCATTTTGCTGACATCCTTCTTTCTCCCCAAAGCTAGGATGACGTCTTTCGTGATGATGTTGGGCGAACTTCCTCCATCGACCAAGATACGCTTGATGTCCATGCCGTCAATTATCATGGTTATGACCAAGGCGTCATTATGTGGAAATGTTATGTGTGACTTGTCTTCCGAAGAAAAGCCGATGGCGTCTTCTGGGATAGCGTCTCCTTGCTGACTGCCCCTAGGCTCATGGATCATCAGGGAAGCGTATATTTCTCTCCCGTATGATGTTTCGCCTCCTGCCCCGAAGCCTCCATGTATCACGTGGATGCCTGGAAATTTTGGACCGTGTTGTGCGGAAGGCACACAGCTTGCTGGCACGGTTGACATTATGGATCTTTTATGACGTCTAAAGCGCTTCCTGGTTTTTGACGGATTGACCTTAGTGAGAGCGTTGTGATCACTCGTCATGATTTCTGCGGTACGGTAGCTTGTTGTTCGAATCACGTAGACGGCGCCAATGTTGCGTCCGGATTGAACAAGGTCGTGGGGACGCGTCTGTTCGCGTAGTTGTGCGGGCTTTTGTAACCCTTCCGTCGGGAGGAGGTTGGGCCACTGACGAGTGTTCATACTTGCTCCCGTATGAGGTCTGTGTCTCGGTACGGCTGTGACTCGGTAAGGCTATGACACGGTAGGATTGTGACTCGGTAAGGTTGTGTCTCAAGCGTCGGATCCTGCACGAAGGACCAATGCTAGCACGGAGAGGGGGGGTGGTGCTAGCGGAGCCCTCTCCGATGCTTAAGTCACTATAGTGGCAAAAAGGTAATTTCTAGAGAGAGGATTTCTAGAGAGAAGTCAGAGCTCAAAATACCAAAGTTGGGCAAATGAGAGAATGTGTGAAAATGGGTGGCCAAGGCCTCCTATTTATAGGCTTTCTTGGGACCGGACCCGGTTTTAAAGCGGTTTGATGACAATTCAAGATCATGCGGTAACCGTCATCCATGTTGGTAATGTTCGAACTTGACTTCTCTACATGTAACGGTAATCGCGGATACGGTAATGGTGCGATACCCGTAAGGCAATCCGGACCTCGTCGAATTTGGGCAATTCGGCAAGGTCCGGATCGCCACGCAACCCGGACCTCCGGATTGCGAGCAACCCGGACGTCCGGGTTGCAATGCAATCCGGACGTCCGGATGTCCGGGTTGCTATGCAACCCGGAGGTCCGGTCCGGACGCGCGTAAATGCGCTTCCGGACCGTTTTAATACCGTGAGAGATGTTTTTAAACCGAGATGTAATTTTTGACGCGTTTACGAGGCCCGAAGTGTAAATACGAACCCGAATTGGACATTTATCCATCAATATGCGTCATCATAATGTACCTACGAAAGTAGATTTAACCTTTATTAGATATTTAGAGTTCGCACAACGGATTATAAGAGAGTGTCTAGTGATCACTTCTTTTGGAAATTATTGAGGCTAAAAAGCATGAGTTGTACTTAAACTTTAAAAGATTGAACATAGATATGCGAAAAGGAGATAAGGAAGATAAAGGGATTGGTGATGTGTTTGACGTCCCCATAGGTTATTTGTTGGCTAGTTTATTCTGCCATGTGCCACAAAGTTTCTCAGTGCATCTAGCGTGTTGAGCTCTTCAATCTCCCCTTTTGGGGATGGACAGAAGTTGATGTCATGCCCCCAAGTTTTACTTTGCTTGTGTTGTTCTTCAACATCTTTGCCAAGGAAGGCAGTTGTTGGCTCAAGTGGGCGGTGAGGTTTGTTTTCTGGGAGTGTGAGATTTGCTTCTTCTGCATTCATACTCCAAAGATTGTACAAATCGTCCCAATTGGTTCCATAGGTGACGTTGTTTTTCTAGCGTTTGGCGATAGGTGGATTATCATCCGCCTTTTCTTTTCCCTTGCTTTTTTCTGAAAACTTCACACGAGGCTTCCTTTGATGGTTATTGCCATGGTCGATATACTTCATCATTTTTCCTTCCAAGATCAAGCTGTTTACATGAAATCTTAAGCTGACACATCTGTCTGTCTCATGGCCACATACTTCGTAATTCTCGCACCATTTGCTTTTATCTTTTCCCAATGGGCCATTGCGGAATTTAAAGGGTTTTTTCCACAGCTTGGTCTCCTTCATTTCTTTCAGGATGACAGACAATGGTGTGTTCAAAGGAACGCATATGGCGAGATTGGTATCTTTGAGCCTTTGGGCATCTGACTGGAACGGCCTCTTTTGTCGCGGTTGCTTCTTTTCCCAGGAGACGTGTATCTCTTTTTCAATTATTTCCTTCAGGGTTCTTGTTGTCAATCCCGTGATTGGGACGTCATCGTCACTAACAGGTTTTTCACGTCCTTCCTTGTGACAGATGTCAGCATTGTCTTGGGTTGTCCTTGTGGAAGGACCTTCCTTGTGTATTTTGGATGACTCTGCTTGAATATTTTTTGGAGGGCTGTCGCCTTGATCAATGAATTGCTTTAATTTGCCTTTGAGGACGAAGCTGTTAATGCGGTTACGTAGGCTGACACAGCGGTCCGTTTCGTGACCGAAGATCTCGTGGTTTTCACACCACTTGTCTTTGTCTTTCCCCATCGTACCTTTTCTGAAATTGTTCAGCTTTTTCCACATGTTCGCATCTTTCATCTCTCTCAATATCACGGATAGCGGGGCATTCAAAGGAATGTAGGCAGCGATGTTTACTTCTTTTGGCTTCTCGAAACCTTCTTGAAAAGGTCGTTTTGGCTGATGCTGCCAATTTCTTCCTTGCTGACCGCTTGAGGGCGGTTTTGCTTGATTCTGCTTTTGGGGTTGTTTCCATGCCTCCTTTTGGTGTTGTGCTATCACGTACAGGTTGCATGAGCGTGCGGCTTCGTGCCTTGGCTGTTGGTACTGGAAGATACCTTCCGTGCATTCCCCCTCTATTCTTTGGTGCAGTGTGTCTTGATGACTTGTGACTCTAGACTTTGTCCCTATCGTCTCAACTTGTCCGTTGATTGGAGGCAGAGGAGGTGACGGGCTGACACCTTTGTACTGGAAGGCTCCTTGGTTGCATTGTGCGGAGGATGCATTTCTTGTTGGAGTGAAGATAGCACTGGATGTGGCAACAGGGATGTGGAAGGGTCCAAGTTGTCTTCTTATAGGCTTCTGCGAGGTTATGGGCAAGGCGTTGTGGTATGCAACGTGCTCCTTGTCGTTTGATGAGAAATCAATGACATCTTCAAATGCGGCATCCTTTATGTCAGCGTACTCCAAGTTGGTGTTATCGGTCTTGTGCATTGTCTTTGCGGTATGGTAGCTTTTTGTTCGAATCACGTAGATGGCGCCAATGTTGCGTCCGGAATGAACAAAGTCGTAAGGACGCGTCTGTTCGCGTGGTTGTGCGGGCTTTTGGGCTGTAACCCTTCTGTCAGGAGGAGGTTGGGCCACTGACGAGTGTTCGGATTTGCTCCCGTATGAGGTCTGTGTCTCGGTACGGCTGTGTCTCAAGGAAATGTCTGAGTCTTGGAAGGCGGTGGACTGTGCGCAAATGCGGATGTCTGGGCAACGGTTCCTGCACGAAGGACCAATGCTAGCACGGAGAGGGGGGTGGTGTTAGCGGAGCCCTCTCCGAAGCTTAAGTCACTATAATGGCAAAAGAGTAATTTCTAGAGAGAGAATATTTCTAGAGAGAAGTCAGAGCTCAAAATACCAAAGTTGGGCAAATGAGAGAGTGTGTGAAAATGGGTGGCCAAGGCCTCCTATTTATAGGCTTCCTTGGGACCGGACCCGGTTTTAAAGCGGTTTGACGACGGTTCAAGAAAACAAGCGGTAACCGTCATCCATATTGGTAATGTGCGAACTTGACTTCTCTACGCATAACGGTAATCGCGGATACGGTAGTCGCGCGATACCCGAAATACAATCCGGACCTCGTCGAAATTGGGCAATTCGGCGAGGTCCGGGTTGCATGCAATCCGGACCTCCGGATTGCATTGCAATCAGGGGGTCCGGTCCGGATGCGCGTAACGCATTTCCGGACCGTTTTGACCCGTTAGGAGACGTTTTTTAAACCGAGATGTGATTTTGACGTGTTTGCGAGGCCCGAAATGTAAATACGAACCCGAATTGGACATATATCCATCATCATGCTTAACATATAACTAAAAACTAGCACCCGATACGGATTTAGCAAGACATATCTCGCATAAAAATCTCTTTTAAAGACCTAGGGACCGTCATGTAAATTCTCAAAAGTTACGTTTAGAGGAAAATTCTCAGGTGGACCGAAGGGTTCGCGAGACAGGCCCCAACACTCCCGTTTCTTAGACAGAACCGTAGTTCCCAGGCCGGGGAGGAGGGGGCGCGGCGTCAAGTTTCCACTTCAAGCTCGGTCGTTCTAGACATAATTTATTTCCTCAATTTCAACTCAAAAATATTACAATCGCGTCTCATAAGACTTTGTGAAACATATTTCGCTTGTAGTTGAAATACATTCAAACTACGGGGGCCAACATGCAATTTAAAATAATAGCACCCTAAGGATGATGCTAATAAATTTAAATAAAACTTACGCATGCTTTAATATTAAAATTATAAAGCATACTTACTTGACATCCATGTGCATATGTGGTAAACTGTGCCATGTGAAACAAATTTCACATATTAATTAATGTGAACAAATTCAAAATAAATTAACACTCGTTAGTGTTTAGGGGTTAAACCGAAACTTAATATTTATGATGGCTAACATGAATTTAGAAAAACTTATTCTCTTAAATTCACCTCATAAATTTATTTGGGACCTTATGTACCCAATTTAAAACTTATATAGGTCCACTTGCACCATCTATAAAAGTTTCATGGACATTTTTGCAAACTAATTTGCTCATGAAAAATAGAGGACCAATTTTAACACATAAAATGATTTGGGCCTAAATCGGGTTTAATGTTAACCAAAGTCAACTAAGAAAAAAAAATCCACAGCGGGCTGTTTTTGTTTTATCTCATAAAGAAGAAAGTAAGGTCGTGAGCCCATTTTAGAAAAAAAAAAACGCCCAGTAAAAAAATTCAGCCCATAGCCTTTCAGTTATAAAAATCAGCCCATTTGAAAAAAAAAAAAAAAAAAAAAAAAAATTCAGCCCACGTCTGAAAAAAAAAAATTGCCCACAAAGGCCGGCCGGTTTTATTTTAAATAAGGCTTGAACTAGCCATTTAAAATGGTCGAACCGTCCGGTCCAGGAACTTCATCTTCTTCACGTGAACGTGGACAGAAGCTGCAACTTCCCACTTCAACCTCAATGTCCATGCACACACTCACGTCTCCACCTATCTCTCCCCACTCCCCTCCCACTCCTTTAGTAACCACTCCACAGGTAACCTTCACCGGAACATATCTCCGGCAACACCCACGGTAACCATCGACGGAAACTTGTCTCCGACAACTATCACGTTCAAACTCGGTGGGGCGGCCATGGCCGCCACTCTTCTCATGGAGATGGCCGAAAACCTCCTCCACGCTCAGGACGGACCTTTGAGAGCTACTGAACGTCGCGATATGGAATGGGAGTTTCACGGCCACGTTTGGCCATGAAATCGGTCGGATTTTATCGGGGTTCGTTTGGGACCGTAGCCCTTTCGACCGTGACCGTTCAGGAGTGGGAATGAGCGCCAAAAACTCATGGATAGTAGGTCGAACACATAGTAAACGAACCGAGCAACGAACGCTCAAAATCATGGAGTTTATGACCGACAAAACGATCGTTATTTTCGTTGAAATTCGTAGCCTGCATGACCACGAACCTAATGGAGCGAAGAGCAACTAACGCTCACTAATGGAGGGTCGGACACATCCGAAACGGGTGGAGTGACAAAACTCCAAAAATCGGTGGAATATCGGCACAACCGTTTCAACGACGATGTCGGAGCCGGAAACCGAACCTTCGGCTCTGATACCAATGTAGGAATTCGAACTACATGTACGCATGTTAGTAAGACATGAAATCGTAACAATGATACAACACTTACTTCGTTCGGTGTGGCGGCGTGCGGTTGCGAAAGCGTAGATCGTTAGTGTCGGCTCGAAATTACGGCGGTGGGGATGCCGGTCGGAGAGGTACGTCACTAAGGTGGAGCGTACCTCGGTTTCCACGGTTGATGACCAAAAAACGAGGTGGTCGGACACCGGAGCTCCGACTCGAGAGGAGAACGTCGAAGCCTACTTCGGACTAAACACTATCGCTCTCTTGTATTCAGGTTATCTTTATCTATGCTATATCCATCCATATGATGGACATATATAGACACGGGGCGGTTACACACTTCCGAAGTGTGTAACTTTAGTCCCGGACTTACCGAGCCGTGCAAGAGCATCCCATATGGGTGCACTATTTCCTACATAAGTGATATATCACAACGTAAAACCAAATATCTAAAAATCTTGATCCAACTAAAAATTCAATTATCTAATCTATTCAAACTTCAATAGGTTTTCGTGCTTTTAATATTTTAAGAAGTTCAATAATTTCAAATAGAAAAATAACGTATAGATAGATAAATCCGTAAATATAAAATATGAAACTAGGTAAAATATATCATATATCGATGCATCTACGAATAAAATATAAATTTACAATTATTTGTTCAAATATTTTTACTACTAAACATAATTTTACGATTGAGTGTATTTATGTTGGTTATATGTTTTTATTAGTTTGATTTTAATTAATTACATGGTTTTACCATCATCGTATTTATATTTTAATTTTTTCCCAAATTTCATTGATTGCTCGGTGGGCAAGATTCGTATCTAGTTGTATACTACATGCCATATGGCTTCTCGAATTGATACGTGTGAATTTTTCATAGTCAAAGTTTCCTAATTTAATCACAGCCACCTCTACAAGTTAGATAAAAATATATTAGGTAAATGCAAAATTAGAAGGAAAAAATCTCATATTTTAATCTATTTAAAATAAATTAAACCGTCTACATAAATAAATAAACAAAGAATTAATTTACTTTTATTTAAATGAGAAACTTGTACAGTTCAAAAATGAAGTTTTTTAGATTGCCACCTAAGCAAAATGCGACGTCGTAAATATATTTTATATAAAAATATATGCAAATCGTTTTTTTAAACCATATATACATAGAATATTGATACATAATATTATTAATATATAACATAGAATATGGGTCTTGCTCAAACCGTCGTTTCTGAATGAAATACAGTACTCACACGTCAAAATCCGACACTAAAAGATCTCCCACATCATTCTCTCCGCGGAAGAGAAGATTCGCCCTCGAATCTTGTGCAACGAATGTCATTAATATGAAGCATGATGAATAACACACTCAGCCACAAAATCATAATTCTTTTCACGTGAAAAAGTATTCGAGTGTGTTCTGGGTGCCAACATTGGGGTCGATTTTCCTTGTGGCTTGTACCCGAAATCAGAGGTCAAGAGACATTCAAAGTCGCTCCTGGTGGTCGGGGAAAGGATGAATCCAGGATCATGGAAGGTGGAGTGATGATCGATCATCGTTGTGACGTCATCATCGTACTTATCATAAATTGGATTATTAAGAACAGTCGCAGTTCTGGTACGATCTGGTGCTAACCAATCAAGGAACGGCATCGTGCAGGACTTCGGCTCTGATACCAATATGATGCAGCGTGATGGGGATAGATGGATCAAAGACTCGTTGATTCTAGGGGAATTTCGAGAATTTGATAGATAGAGGGCGCAAGAACTCGATGATTCAAAGAATGTCGAGAATTTGACGCAGATAGAGGAAAACCTCAGTTTTTTTCATATATCAATAAACTTAATGTAATTGACGACTAACATAGCTTAAATATTGAAAAGAAAAACCCTAACCCTAGGTCAAAAACTGAAACTTGCTAACAAACCCTAATAAAACCGAAAAATTACAAAAAAGACTGACAAAAACATAAAATTGTAATTTCGACCCCCTAAACGAAAGAATATGGCCAAAAAACGTCAAACCCCATGGTTCACTATGGGTCTTGCTCAAATCGTCGTTTCTGAATGAAATACAGTACGCACACGCAAAAATCCGACACTTCAAGATCTCCCACATCATTAACAAACCCTAATAAAACCGATAAATTACAAAAAAGACTGACATAAACATAAAACTTTAATTTCAACCCCCCAAACGAATGAATTTGGCCGAAAAACGTCAAACCCCATAGTTTACTATGAGTCTTGCTCAAATTGCCATTTCTGAATGAAATACAGTATTCACACGCCAAAATCCAACACTTCAAGATCTCCCACATTAATAACAGTAGTTCACAAAGCTGGTGGGGTACAAAACTCAACAGATACAGTCCGCAAAGCTAGTCACTTTGTTGCACATGATGTCTAAGTTTTTTTATGAATAAACATTAAACTTGCATTTTATTTCATTCTTTAGGATGTTTAATCTATTTACTGCTTTTTGAAGTTCATTTAGATTTCCATTAACTTCAGATCTATTAATCTTACCCTTCTCTTATTTTGTCTTATTCTTCTTACTAAGAGTGTTGTAATTGTAATAAATTTAGGATAATATTTAACAATAATATGTGTGCACACGCGTATTTACTAGTAATATAATTATATAATATATATTATACAATACATATATATTATGTATTACTAATTTTTTTACGCATACGTTGCACGCATATCCCATAATATATTTAGTTTATATTTAATATCTATTAATACATGTATACTTGATTTGGAAAATATAATATATATATATATATATATATAATAATTTTGAATAATTGAATTGAAAAATAGAGGTATCATTTCTAAGTAAGAAACATACTGAGACAAATAACAAATTATATAGAAATAGTGCAACATTTTTTTTTTTTTTGGCCAACAAACATAGGATGCTTTTATTCAGAGAAATTAAGGAGGTTTTTTACAATCCAAAGCAAGGAGAGACAGTAAAGGAGACGGCGGGTTTAAAACCCAATCCGGAGGGCACATCCCCTTACTAGATTGCCTAGCAACCGAATTCGCACTTTCATTAGCGCTTCTCTTAACAAAAGACCATCGCAAATCTTCAAAACTGCTTGACATGGAACGAGCATTGATGAGGATGGGAGCGATATTCCAGTCAAATTCACCTTCGGGATTCTTCAGTTGATTGATAACTACTTGAGAGTCAGACTCCACTATGATGTGCTTCCAGTTCCTCGCGCAAGCTAAACGAGTTCCTTCATAGATTGCCATAGCCTCAGCTTCAGAAACTGATGATGCAGGCACTTGCAATCCCAGGCCATCCAACACTAACCCATTTGAATCTCTAGCTATCACTCCAAGGCCTGCCACTCCCAAAGCCCGGTTGAACTAGGCATCATAGTTAATTTTGACACAGCCCAAATATGGTTCAACCCATCTTGCTACAGTATTACCTGGCCCAAATGGAATTTTCAAAGGCCTTTTACCACGCAGGTTCCAAAACTCGCACGTGCTCCTGAAGAGGCAAGCCAGTACCGTAGAAGACTTTGGTTTATCTCTTTCGAAGACACCTCTGTTTCTTTCCTTCCAGATGAACCAAATCAGAAAACCTAGGAAAGTCCAAAGCTTCTTCTTTTCGAATCTATCAAACCCAGAGCGAGCTACCACAGAATCAAGCTAGTCTTCCACCCTCCCAAGACCAATTGGATCAATTGTGATGCCAAGAGCTGCGAACCAGATTGAAGCTACCCAAGGACACAGCAGCAACAAATGTTCGACTGTTTCCCTTTCTCTGCAGAAAGGGCACCAAGGTACTGTCTTGACTCCTCTCTTGATTAGATTGTCATTAGTTGCGATTGCGTTAGTAGCCACTCTCCACAGGAAGTTCTTGATTTTAGGAGGAGCATCCAAATCCCAGAGTTGTAACCACTCTTTCTCAGTTTTCTGTCGGGAAGTTGAAGGAATATCCACACTGCTCTCCATGGCTTCCCCCTTTAGCTTGGCGTACACCGACTTCACTGTAGCTTTCCCCTTTCTGTCATAGGGCCAAATTAGAGTGTCATTAGGCTTGTCAACCCTAAGTGGGATCTTGGCAATTACTGAACTTTCCTCTTGATTTATAACATCGATGATTGGAGAGAGTGTCCATGAGGAGTGTGTTTCTGAGATCAGTTCAGCTACTTTCAGATTAGCAACGCCCTCTTCTAAAGCTCGAGGTTTCAGTCTGAATTTCTCTAAGTCTGGAATCCACGCATCCTTCCAAACAGAGACTGTTTGTCCATCACCAATCTGCCAAAGGCCTCCATTAAGCAATACATCCCTCCCTTCAAGAATACTACTCCATGCCCACGATGGTCTGGCCCCCTTATTAGCTTCCAGAAAGGTTGAATCATAAAAGTAAATGCCTTTCAGCATCTTAGCCCAAAATGAATTAGGCTCATTCAATAATCTCCAAGCAGTCTTTGTTAAAAGTGCCATATTAAAGAGTTGCGGATCCTTAAAACCAGCCCCTCCATCGCATTTTGGCTTAGTCATGGTGTCCCAGCTTCTCCAATGAATTCTTCTTTCCTCAGCCTTTTGACCCCACCAGAAATTAGCCACCATTGAATTAACCTCCTGGCACCACTTCTTAGGAAAAGAGAAAATGCTCATTGTGTAGGTTGGCATTGCTGTCACTACTGATTTGATGAGAACTTCTTTTCCAGCTTGACTTAAAAAAGAGCTCTTCCATCCAGATAGCTTGTTACAGATTCTGTCTTTAAGAAAATCCAATGCCTCCTTCTTGGATCTTCCCCAAATAGTGGGCAGCCCTAGGTATTTCCCTGGATCTTCCACACCTTTTATTCCGAGTAAAGCTTGTACTGCCTCTTTTGTAGCTCTCTTTGTGTTGGGGGTATAAAAGATACTTGATTTGGAAAAGTTCACACATTGCCCTGAAGCTTCACCATAGGTTTCAATGACCCCTTGCAAACAAGCAATGTTTTCCAATTTAACCCCCACAAAGAAAATTGAATCATCAGCAAAAAGAAGGTGAGAAAGCACAGGGCATCTTCTCTTCAATTTGATTCCCTTCAGATTTCCCAGCTGAACAGATTTGCTCACCATTCTCGAGAGAACATCAGCTACAATGATGAAAATGTAGGGGGAGAGGGGGTCTCCCTGTCTAACTCCTCTAGTCAGTTTAAAACTCCCAGACCTTTTCCCATTGATTAAGAGGCAATAGGAAACAGAGCTAATACATTCTTTAACCAATTATATCCACTTGACACTGAATCCCATTTTATCCATAACAGCCCATAGAAAATCCCACTCCACCCTGTCATAGGCTTTTTCATATCAACATTTATAGCACATTCCTCCTTCTTGCCCTTTTTCTTCATCCTGAGGTAGTGAAAAGCCTCATGATCAATGATGATGTTATCCTGAATTGACCTTCCAGCAATAAAAGCATTTTGTGCTGAGGAGATCCAAACATCCAGGAACTTTTTCATTCTATTCACCAGCACTTTGGACAAGATCTTGTAAGAGAAATTACACAAACCAATTGGTCTGAATTGAGACATCGATTCTGGGTCATCAACTTTAGGGATAAGGACTATATCAGTGGTATTCAAATAAGGTGGAAGAATTCCTGTGTCGAAAAAATGCCTCACAGCTTGACAGATTGTAGGCCCAATTACATTCCAGTATTTTTGGTAGAAAACTCCTGAAAATCCATCTGGGCCTGGTGCTTTTAAAGCACCCAACTGGAAAGTAGCTAGCTTAACCTCCTCATCCACAATTGAAGAGCATAACCCCAGGTTCATCTCGTCAGTGACTACCTCTTCTACAAAGTTAAGGCAATTTCCCCAATCTCTTTCCCCTCCATGAGCAAAAAGCTTCTTGAAGTAATCACTAGCTATTCCCAGAATCTCCTCTTCCTTATCTCTCCAAACTTCATTCTCATCTTTAATTCTCAAGATTTTGTTTCTGCTTCTCCTTTGGATGGTAGTTTGGTGGAAGAAAGTTGTATTCCTGTCCCCATGGTTGATCCAGTTGGCCCTCGATCTTTGATGCCAGAACATCTCTTCCTTCTTCCACAAATCATTCAATTCATTGCAGAGATCATCTTCAAGCTCTTCATCATATTCCATATCCTCCGCATTCTGAACTTGGCCAATCAGGTTTTTCAAATCATCAATCTCCTTCTTATTGTTCTTGAATCTCTCACAGCTCCATGTCAAAAGCTCGTGTCTACATCTATCAAGCTTTGTTATCAAGTTTCCAAAGCCCTCTCCCCTGCTACTTGTACCCCAAGATCTGTTGATAACATCGCCACATTCTTCTGAAGTAGTCCACATATTCTCAACCTGAAAATCTTTGACCTTTACCATCCATCCAGCAAATTTTGACAATTAGGGGGCTATGATCGGACCCAACTATGGGCATGTGTAGGACCTGGGTACTGGGAAAGAGTTGAAACCAGAAAGAGTTAGCCAATCCCCTATCCAATCTCTCCCTAATTATGACTCCAGCTTTTCTGTTGTTACTCCAGGTATATTTAGATCCTTTAAACCCCACATCAATGAGCTGGGTGTCAAACATCATCTGCTGGAAACCACTGATTTTATTAGCGGCTTTGATCTTTCCCCCTGATTTTTCTGAAATGCTGACAATGTCATTCCAATCCCCAATACAGAACCAGGGCTCTCTTCTATTAGCAGCTAGTTGCCTAAGAATGTTCCAATTCTTTGCCCTCTCTCCTTGTTTTGGATTTCCATAAATCCAGGAAATGAAAATCCACACATTCTCCTTAGGCAAGAGAATCCTGGTATCAATCAAATTTTCATTCTTCTGTCTAACTTCCACTTTTACCTCCTTCTTCCACCAGAGTGCTAGACCTCCACTTAGACCTTTTGCTTCAACATACTCAACTCCATCCATTTTCAATTTTTTTCCTTACTCCTTCACAGAATTTCACTTTATTTTTCGTCTCCATAAGAAAAACAAACTCAGGCTTATGTTCCCCCACGAGGTCCAAAAGGTATGGAACTGTCAGGTCAGACCCCAAGCCCTGGCAGTTCCAACTGAGTAGACTCATTTAGCTGTGGTGGCTGAGAAGAGCCAGCCACCAGAGCCCACAGAGTTCGTTTCTCCCTCCTCAGCAATTGGTACATTCACATTATCACCTTCCTGAAGCCTTGTACTAGAGACTTTCATCACCCTTCTACTGCTACTAGGAACTTTTTTCTTCTTTTCTATAGCAAGTTTCTTCTTGTTACCATCATCACCAGCTACAATGTCAGGCACAAACTTACCCTTCTTAGCAATTCCACCCTCTGGCCCTTCCTCCATCTCCAAAGGGCGTTTTAAGTTCAAAGCATTCAGATCAAACACCAATTTCTTGGGGGTAAAGATCTTAACAGTAGACTCTGCCTTAGAGGTAGGCTCTATTTTGGGGCTAGAATCTGGCATGAGTATATTTTGTATTATGGAGGGGCTTTGTGTGGTTAGATTAAGAGTGTGATCCATGGCTTGTCCTGGTTTGACGATAGTGCTGCTAGGGGTTCCAGCATACAGAAATTCCATGTTGGCAATTTTTGGAGAACTCATCACCACATCTTCTCCATAGACTTGAAAGTTCTCATTCTCATTGTTGATATTGCCATACAAATCTGGACCCTCATTACTATTGTCCCCATTTATAAATTCTTCCATCACTTCCCTCCAGCTTTTAGTTTTCTTCACCTCTTCTACATTATCAGCATCCCCTCCAATTACTTTGCTGTTCACTTCAATATTCCCAGCTCTTTTTCCAATCATCTAGGGTCCAAAACAAGGAGCCTTGGGGTCCCATTCAGCTCTCTCCACATGCACATCACAATGAGAGGATGTGTGCCCTAGCAAACCACAAGAGAAACAGAAAGCTGACAGTCTCTCATATTTCACATGAATCCAAGCTCTGCCAGTCCCATCAATTTTATTCCAGAACCCGGATAGCAGAGGCTTATGAACATTTACCCCAACTTTAATACGCATGAATCCTCGTCTGCTGTCATTTTCAGCCCTGAAAGGCTCCAGCTCCATAAATCTACCAACAGCATTTCCGATCTTCTTCGCATTCCTCTCAGTGAATTGGCCAAAAGCCAAACCATGGATCTGAATCCAATAAGGAATCCAGTCAAAACACATATTCTCCACTCTATCATGACTGTGGCATTTCCTCAAACACAAAGGGTGCCCCTGTATGGACCATGGTTCTCTATCCAAAACCTTGTCCCTAGAAGCAGCACTCTCAAACTCAAACAGCAGAATTCCATCAGATAACTCAGTGATCACTACTTTCTCTAAATCCAGCCAAGCTCTGCGAAGTATATTGATTACTGCAATGTTTCTTACAGGTTTGGATGCGATTACTTTACCAACCAGAGCGATCGAATCATCCTTTGCCACCTCCTGTTCGAGATCCAGGGAAATTTCTCGATAGGAATTTTCAGAAGCCATCGCAGATCACCAAGGATTAACGAGGAGATGGAGAAAACTTGAGGAAACAAATAGAAGCTATAGGGAGCAGGATGAAAACGCTAGGAGATTAGCTTCCTGGAGGTAGCCTTGCCATGGTCTCCATGAAGATTGGGGGAAATCTCAAGGGATGGAACAATCTCACGCAGAGAGGAGCTTTCTCTCACTAAAACAGGAGAGAGATATTCGTCAAACTTATTCAATATGTGTGATAAATAGTGCAACATTGATTACATCAAATAAGCCACAAAATTATCGTAAGTTAATGCCATATCGTGGCCTTTATCCATCTTTGTAAGAAATGCAACTTTTTCCCTAGTATATTTTGCCAGTAATCACCATCACAGACCGATGAATGAATGACGCATGTCAAAAAGCTATTTGTGATTTAAAAAGGGTTAAGAACCTATAAACTTTTAGAAGTTTGCTCAATGTGAAATTTTGGTGTCTGAAGTTTAAAACGTTAAAATTGACAGTCTCATGTTTCATTTTTGTTGAAATTTGGTGTCTCGGTGTGATTACTTTAAAGAAGTCAATCCCGACGAAACCAGCTGTCAAATAGAAGTTCCCATGCACGCTCCATTCTCGTCACCTTACCGGGTCCGTCACTTAATTAGAAGGCGGTCACATCCGCACAAGTAAATATTGCTCTATTGTCGCTGAAAATCACTCCACACCACTATGCTGGAAACCTTTTCTTTCGGATGTTCAAGTTTTGGGAGAAATTTGACGATTTTATAAAAAGTAAAGAGTGGTGGATTATAAGTGGGTGAAAGGGTCGATGAAAATGTTAAAAGGGATAAGAAAAAACGCGCGAAGACACCAAATTTCAACAAAAATGAAATCTGGAACTGTCCATTTCAACGTTTTAAACTTCAGACACAAAAATTTCACATGGAGCAAACTTTAGACAGTTTATAGATTCTTAAACCATTTAAAAATGCACAGAACATGGCCAAAAAAAAATATCTGTTGAGAATTTGTATACACAATGTTAGTGAAGCATTTTGTCGAATATTCGGTCTATGTAAATGTATGGTGGTTTGAATGCAAAGATTTAAGATTTCGTCGTGTGACCTCTTAAATTAAGATGAAAGAGTGGTCACAAATAAAATTGAGAGACATGATGAAATGAAAGTATATATATAGACTTACAAGATTTTGAAACAGTAGTTGCAAAGCAGATGAATTTACAGTTAATGCTTAGAAATATAACTATGATAATTTTTCAAAGCTCAGTAATTTCTCTTAATTATCACTGATATAATCAAAGCAAACAATAGTTTTTTTTTTTTGGCTAAAATGCAAACAATATGATGGATATCTTCTCAATTCGGGTTCCTATTTACATTCCGAACTTTATAAACATGTCGAAAATCACAAAACGGATCCAAACGCGTCACCCGAGGTTCAAAACGGTCCGAAAGCGCGGCATGCGCGTCCGGATTACCTAAGCAATCCAAAGGTCCGGATTGTCCACAGGCAATCTGAACTCCGTCGAATTGCGAACTCCGTCGAATTGCCTAAGTCCGACGGGGTTCGGACTGCGTCTAGGTACCGCGCGCTATCATGTTTACGTACACTGAGCAAGGAGTCTCCCAAAGCCAAACTTAATCAAACCAGACGACGGTTCCTATCTTCTTTTAAGACCGGCGTCGAACCGTACAAAAACCGGGCTCGGTTCTTAGGTTGCCTATAAATAAGGGACCTTGGCCACCCATTTCCACTCATATTCTCAAGAGATTGGCTTTGGAGCTCTGACCTCTCTCTAGACCCTTATTTAAGCATCGGAGAGGGCTCAACCGACACCAACCCCCTCCGTGCTGGTTATTGTCCTTTGTGCAAGTAAGGATTACATGAAGCCGGCGAAGTGCACATTGTCGACAACCTGCTACCGTCAGCTGACAGCCTACAGTCATTGTCCGATAGCCCGTCACAAATATAACCCGAAGTGCCGAAGAGTCCGACCCTCAGTTGGATTTGGACGCAACACAATAGGTTCTCCAATGATATAAAACCTCCTTTAATTCCCTGAAATTTTTAAAATCGTAAAATATATAATCAATGAGGATGAAGAACAAACACTATTTTTCAGAGCTAATGGGCCAACGAAAAAATTACAAAAAGAAAAGAGAATGATTAACTTTGAAATATGTTAATGGATAATTTTCTTGGCAGCCGTTGTCCTGTTATTGTTCAAATATTAAACTGTGAATGTCCTCTCAAGGAAATGAAGCTTATTGAATGTGCGAAAATATTAATTTATCTGGAGGTCTAAATTTTGTGTGAAATGGTGGCATTTTTCTCGAGGGTGTTTAATGTCTAGTAGAAAGGGTATGGAGGCTTGGTGTCCGGTGGTAAAGTAAAGGGTCAGGTGACCCTGGCCCAGGGTCGGACCTAGCCCTAGGCTAGGTCCGGTTAGGCCAATTAGGACCTAGCCCCAATTGGGTTCAATTGGGACTAGGTCCCAATTGACCCAGCCGGACCTAGCCTAGGGCTAGGTCCGACCTGGGCCAGGGTCGGACCTAGCTCTAGGATAGGTCAATTTAGGTCAAGGGTTCGATTTTGAAATTTTAGGGCTAAATTGAACAAATTAAAAGTTAGGGATGCATTAGATGGACTAAATTGAAACAAATTCAAAAGTTTAGGGCGGTCACGTGCATGGCACATGACACTTAACGGCCAATTTGGACGGAAAGTTAACGGTGGTACCAAAAGGATACAAAGTTGAAAGAATTGGTACCAAAAGTATAAAAAAAAAAAACAGAAGTGGTACCAAAAGTGGATTCTGTGCAAATAAGCTGTATGAAAATGTACTTAATCTCATATATATATATGATTTAGAATTTATTAGAAAATGCACAAGATTTTCTGATATTATTATATATAAATGGTGTTTCATTTTTAATGTTTTTAGAGAACTAGGATAAATAGAAGTTAGAAAAAAAAATTATCTATTATTATCATTTATATATGTAGTACAACGTCCTTGAAGCATCATCACACATGGCCATATACTTGCTAATACCTTAATTACCCCCAATCAAGTATGCTACATTATTATAACTAGTACATGAAAAATACAGTAAATATATATTCACAATTATGATATTGCATGGCCATAAGGATGTGAGTCTAGCCCTAAATTCTAGACTAGTTTTTTTCTTAGATAAAACCTTATATAGAAAGGTTCGAACCCTAATTTTTTTAAGGTATCAACCCAATATTAATTGGATCAACTGATTAAAGTAAATTGCGATTTCAGGGACGAACTGAGTTCGGTTCTCGCTGAAAACGCCGTTTTGAAAATAGATTTAACTTTAATGCTCCCAGCCCGAAATTGAGCTAAGCTTGAACGGCTTTCCCATGAGGCAGTCGGACCCGAAAAACATGTTCTTCACCCGTACACTTATCGACCCTTACAATCCATTGACTCTTTCTCTTCCCCGGGTTGCATTCTCCTTCCGTGGCAGCGATTTTGGTGACAAGCAAGCCGCCACCTATAGGAAGCAACTGGCTAGTCCTCGACCCACCGGACCTCCAAGACCCATCTCCAAATGCATTGAAACCCACCACTGTTAACCCATTAGGGTTTCTTCCACCTTTCAAGGCTCTAACTATCCTCTCATGGCTCTTCAAGTCACAGTCTATGAGCACGAAATCCGCCACTTGGCGATACTCGTTTACGATCATGTTCGGTCCATCACCGACGACAAAGTGCACGTGGGCAGCGTTTTCTTGACCTAGGGCTTCGATGAGTGAGTGGACCGCGTTATGGTCCGGGAGTATGGAGATGACTCGACCGCCGGTTTGGCGGGCTGCAGCCACTAGGGCTAGGGTTTTGGGGAAGGCAGCATCGAAGCTCGCAGAGGCTGCAACCATGAGTTGCGCGTTGGTGCCGGCTGCTAGAGCCGAAATGAACTCATCTGTGTCGGGTTCGTTCACTCTCTGTCCCTGCAAACCATCCATGCAATAATAGTTAGTGTTTTGCTAAGAAATATGAAAACTTATAGTTAAGAAATTTGGTAAGAATACTAAAAATAGGATACCGTTAATAATAACGTGCGTCTTAACCAACTGTCTCATAAGTCCGAAATTGTGTGTGAAAACACTCTTATACTACATATCAATAATAAAGATATAATCACGCATTTACCTATCACCTTAAAGTTTTAGTACAGTTTTGTCAAATAGTCAGTCTACACTTTCACATGTGGTATCAGAACGCGAATGTTAAAACCTTATTAAAAAAATTTACGTGATAATTTTTTAAAATGTTTCAGTCCACACGTACGGAGGAAAGTTGAAGTGTAAAGATGTAATCACGCATTCTCCTATCACCTTAAGATTTTAAAACAGTTGGTCAAGTAGTTAGTTTTAACTTTCACGGATACATTATGGAAAAATAAATCTTTATTACTAGATTTATACGAAACTTTTAGTGTTTCCTCTATAAATAGATCTCTCATAAATAATTAATGTGCAACTTAATTAATATATGTAATGTAATAATGTATATATATAATTAAACACGTATCGGTTTGAATCCCACTAAAGATACCGTGTATTGAAGAGAGCTTTATTCGTAACTCTAAAACTTCAAGAAAACAAAAAGGTACTTTGATTTGATGCTACAACTCACCATTGTTAGGGTTCCAATGAATGCATTGGTGGCATTTTCAGCTGACCAAGAAGACATGTTTGATTTGAATAGAGCTTGGTTTGACTTGGATATGGAGATTGTTGATGGAGATGAAGGTGATGAACTTCACCTTATATAGAGGAAGCCATTTATATTGAGAAGTCAGAAGGAGTAGTGGTGAATCTGATTCAGTCCATGTTGCCATAAATTACAACTATTAAATCTCTGACGTCCTTGCTGTGTAAAATTATATAAATAAAAAATAAATAAATAAAAATAAAAATTGTACCAAAAAAAAAACAATCATAAATAAATAAAGAACAGAAAATGACGAATCACCGCACTTGTCTGAGCAAGGTGTCTGGAATTTGTCCCAATAGTTACGATAAGGTGGGGTTAAGGATGTTATGTGACGAGATGAATATACCTACACCACGTGTCTCTACCAATTTTAACTTCTTTTATGTAGCGAAAGCTAAAAATTTAAAATTTTAGAGAAATTATAAAAAGATTTTATATAGCTAATTGCAAAATAAATAAAACATAAGAAATGTAAAAAAATTCTATTTAATAGCATTCATTCAACTTTATAATAAAAAAATATTCATAACATTAACTAATTAATAGAAAATGTTGATAATAAAAGGTCGGTTAATTGTGATTGGCACTACTTAAATTTGTATGAGTTTATAATGTTTTTTTTTATATTGTTGTATATTCATTATAATTGTGGTTAATTCATCTTAATAAACCATTAAAAGAAATAATGCAATACTTTTATTTGGTAGGTAATGTAATACTCTTTAGTCAGTGGTAGCTAATTGTTTTCTATTTTTTTATTTATAACAATAATAACGGTTAATGAATTATCATGTGTTTATTTTCTTAACTTCAAAGTTCTAATATATATCTAAAAAAATAGATATGCATACCATTAATTTTAATCTTTATATGTGAAAATTATTTTGGACATTTTGATGGTACTAACTACATAAAAAGAAATATGTAACATTATGTAATTATTTATTTAAAAAATATGTTAATTTTAATCGAGAATGAAATATAATAATAAGTAAAAAAAATGGTAAGATTAAGATATTCATAAATTACTTTTTATCTAATACCAATGTTAATATATCAAATTCAACATATATATTGACATATGTGAAAAAACCTTATTGAGAAAAATACAAACATCGTCATTTAAAAAGAAGATGAAAATCAAAGTGTTGGTCAGTATATATGCCACAATTACCATTTTTATTTGGCCAAGCACAATTACCAATTGACTATACACAAATGTGCTCCTTAATAATTTGATATTGGCACTCTTTTTAATGGTACAATATAATATTTTGCATAGTAGTGTGTGAGAAATTTCAGAATGTGTCGTGTTTGTTTATAACACTTATTTTGAACAGTAAACAAAAATTGACCAAAAGAAAGTGATGGTGAAAACTGAAAAGTAAAAACACACATTTTTTAATTTTTTAATTTGTTTTTAACGTAGCTTAGCTGTGATGTCTCAAACGAAGAGGCAGAATCTTCACAAGAAAGAGGAATTTGGAATTTTCTGGATATTGATTGGTAATAATTTACTAAGGGAAATTTGTGACCGTGTTTTTTAATTCCTTGTATTATTATTAAAGATAAACTGAATCTACGTACAACGAGATTCTTATACGTACAATTATCTTATACGTACAATTAGCAACAAAATTATCATATGGTTTTTAAGAGTATCTCACTTTTACATTATGAATTTATGATATATGACAAATTCTTAATGTAAAATTGTGATACTCTCCAAACTAAAATACTAATCGAAGTGTTAAAAATTACTTAACTAACAAGATTTGTTATAAAAGTATTTAGAAACCAAATCTATCAATATAATTTTATCGTATTATATATTATCAGACCCGGTCTAGTAAGAAACCCAAGCTGTTACTTGAGGACTCTAAGGCCTCAAAATATAGCTTATCTTAATTACTATTAGAGGGTGGCAAAAAAATGTACTATAAATTGATATTATGGTATTGGTAGGGGCAGAATATTTAATTTAAAGAAAGATATTTATGATTGATTAAATTAAATAATGATCATCAGCAAAACCGAAAATCCTCAGGTTTAAAGTCAATTATATATAGAATTTTTTGGCTCAAATACATATTATTGTGTCACGTGACATATCTGATCTTTAAACGCACAAAAAAAAAATCTTATCATTAAATAATATTATATACTTTTAATTTTATGAATATATTTTTAATGCACTCTTAAATATCCAAATCGAATATATATACATATATATATTTTTACGTGAAATTAAAGATGAAGACCTTCCAAATAACAATATGATATCATATATTTCTAATTTAAAAGTAATAAGATGCAAAAGTTATTTTAATATACTTTGGAATTTCCTAAGCGAAGTGGTGGAATCAGTGACAGCTTATAACATAATTGTTTTTAAATTAGATTTGGTCGCTAAGTTTTTCCATATACTATGATATATATATTATCATGCATGCATGTACGTACATGCTATAAAAAAAGAGTAAACATTCGTTATTAAATTATGAATATTAGCATGTGATTCCATATATTTAGATACTTTGCTTTGTTAAATGGAATTTTATCTATGCTACATATGGGACATGTCAGAACATATCCCTTGCACCAGCTGACAAATTACATGTTAGGGATTTCCGACCAAAAGTAAATGTCGATTAATTCGAAGTATTTTAAAAAAAATGAATAATAATTTTTCTATGAATAGTCAATTCAGCCATATTCAATTGAGGGACTGAATTCATGCATGTTATATTATAACATGTCTAGAGAGTTTTTATTAATTTGGGCCTACAATAGGCCGAAGAATCCACCGAAAGTCGAACTTCACGAATTCATAATTCGTAACTGTAGGAAATATCTTCCTAAAAATCGATCCAATGATTGATTTTTTTTTTTTAGTGTTATTATGATAGAAGAACTAAAATAATATCTATATGAATTAATTAGCCCAACTAAAAAGAAATCCATTAATTAGTGTTGATACTTCCTGATACAACACGTATAAATTATTTGTAACAACTATGCCCACCACTTCAATTAACATGCATGTGCACAATGAGTATCGATATCAGCTTTATTTACTTAGTTCAAAGTTTCTTTATTAAAAAAAATGAATTTGATGTTTGGAAAAATTAATATTTTGAACTTATTTTTCAAAATAGGATATTGCTAATTGGTTTTGCAACATTTTATAAATTTCGTAATATTTTAAGACTAAGAAGTGACAAGTTTTGAATTATTTTTTAGACCAAAAATTGCCGATTAATTGATCGGGTAAGGACTAATCTCTGACCGATTTTTTCGGTCATCACATTTAATACAGAGTACCGACGACTCATGTATTAACTACATGTCGTTTTAGTCAGAATTCAGTATTAACATGTCATCTAATACCGTTTTACAACTGATTTCGACTGTAGGTAATAGTCTGTTTTCTTGTAGTGTATTCACGTCTCAGTCGTATTTTGTGTCACATAGGTCTTTTTTTCCTAATAGATGCATTCATTAATAAAAAGGTCTAAACAACCATGAAATGAAAGTTCTAATGCGGGATAAATTCCCTATCATTTACAATTAATGAAAATTAAGAGGACGGAGTATAGAAACACAATTATTCATGAACGACTTCATTCTAGCCTGAATTGAGATCCAGTTAGCGCAGCTATTAGATTATCTTGGAACATTCGACCAACTCACCTTTCGAATTTTCTCAGCCCGTTACGAATGTTTTGAATTTGCGTTTGTATTCTCCAATCGATGCTTTGGACCAATCCCAACATACTTTATACGACTTCCTTTGAATCCGATTCTATTATACATAGGTCTCATTTGCAGAATGTTTCGAGTCAGATTTTTTTAAAGACGGATTCGTTTTGACACGATACGTTTAGTTAACAATACATCAAACCGGTGAGTGTCATAATACAATCATACACGACACGAATACACGATACGAATTAAATACGCTAAAACCCTTAATAAATAAATAAACTAGGTAAATATTGTTGAATCCAAAGAAGACAAATGAGGTCCACTACATGTCTTCAATGGGTCGGCTATACGGGGTCCTCACAGAATGGGGAGTGAATATTATATACAATCTTCGACTATATATATATATCAGTCAGTGATTACAAAAGAGATGTGTTTGCCTTTACATGCATATATCTATTAATAATTATTTTATATAGGGACCCACCCGACCCGACACACATTGTGTCCGGATTCTCTGCCCATATTCAAATTAGTTATTATTATTGTCTTGGTGCATGCAAAAGAATGCACAGAGCTCTTAACGCATGTATGGATGGATCATCATCAATATAGCAAGCATGGCCAACCCTAGCTAAGCTCCCATCTCTTTCTTGCACGTACTTTCGTTAATGCGACCCATCGGAAACTTTGATGAGATATACGTGGAAGGGAACTTATAGACGGAATACGATGAAGATTCGATGTACCATCGCGAATTCTTCTAAAAAGTTCGAAAAATCAAGGATTAATTGGATGTAAATATCAAACTCAGTTAATAACACAGGTGATGCAGGCGGATCCGACTAATTTTGAGGATTTGGCGATTTATAGTTCCGGAGTTTCAACTTTTGGATTTTGGCGCGTGAATAGTGTTTTTCAGACGAAAACGGTGTTTCGGTCCAAAATCACTGCTACGCCGTGTATTGCGCTACTTTTTCGCCAAATTCCATCATCTTAGGGGTTAAAATCGCGTTTTTATGTTATTTCGGGTCTTTCTGCAATTTTCAATTTATTCGGGACTTGTTTATTATTTTCGATTATTTCCTAGGTTAGGGTTTTCTATTTAAGACATTGTTGGCCGAAATTTACATTCAGATTATTGATAAATAAGAAAATCGAGATTTTTCCCTCAACCCTACGTTTAATTTCAGGCATTTATATAATCAACGAATTTATGCGGGATTATCCCCATCACGCTGAATCAACAGGTTGACCCGCGATACTAATTTACCCACAATTTTAAGTAACATCAGGAATAAGTTGGGTGTTTTTTGTGTTTTGGCCTTTTGGGTTTAGAATTACAATTTTGACACCCTTGCCCAAGCTTAGTGTTGCTTAACTGTATTAATTTTTATTAGTTATCCAACTCTCTCCCAACTAAATTGAGATTAACCATAACTAAAAGAAGATTGTAGAAAAAAAAAAAAAAGACGAGAGAGAAATGAACAAAATAGCGTACGAGTGACAAACATGTTTGTCGTTAGGACTATAGCTAAGACTAGATTTGTTTCGACGTTAGAAAAGATGGCAAGTTTACCCTACAGAACGAACCATCGAAGGACGAGGTTAAGTGTGCGTTTGGATAGACGTAACGTGAAATTACATGTAATGTAATGTGAGATTACTTGTAATATTTTGACCAAGCAAGTTTGGTTCGTAATCAATGATGTAATATGGACTGTAATGTCAGATTACAGTGTTTGGTTGTGCTGTAATGTGGAGTGTAATGTCAGATTACAGTTTTGGTTTGGTTTGTAATGTACAATGTAATGTGATTTACTTATTAATATAATATTAATCTATTTAAAAATATATTATATCTTAATATGACAAATTAAAATATGTATTTATTTTGAAAAAAAAAAAAAAGGTAACTTGGTCCCTTAACTTTATATTTAATATTTAAACATCAAATTTAAAAATGTTAGAGCTAACTTTTCATTCTTCCTTGCTATGTTATTAAAAAAAAATTACGCAAAAATTTCATTTTAGTGTTAATTACTAAAAAACAAAACCAATAAAACAAACTTAACTATTTTTTTTAGCAAATAACAAACCAAACTTTGCAAAATTTATAAAGCACAACCATACTTGTATCTCTATAGGAATTATAATTATAACCGAACAAAATATTAGAATGATGAATAATCTTAGTTTGGCGTGTAATTGTTATTAGTATCTACAACTTGTACTTTAAACGAGAGTAAAACTGACTACAAAATGACTTTACAAAAAAAATGGGGATGACTAGATAATAAAGATATAAAAAGGTGGGAGAGAAAAATTAATTTAGTAAATTTTAATAAAATAATAAACACTACGTAATATTGGACGTAATCTCACATTATATCCAAAATCGGATGTAATCTCACTTTACGTTGAGAGGCTAAGTCAACGAGTTTTGACGGGTTTGACCAACCCGTCTTAATCTCATATTACAGTGCACATTACATTACACAACTCACGTTACATCACATCGTTTGGTTTGTCAAACAGCGTTATGTGAGACGTAATGTGGTATTACATCCATCTAAACACACCCTAATTGTTGTTGTACAATTTAAATTTATAAGCTGTTGAAATATAAATATTAAATCATCCACAAAGATTGGTCCGACTATTTCTGTCAAAAAAAAATATTATTTAAACTTTTAGAACAATTAATTGTGATTCATCTAAAATTTCACATGATCTCAGTGTTGGTAAGATTTGAATATTTCCAATTTTATTTTTAAAAAATAATCACATGATGGCCGGCCTTTAGATATATATTTCCCCAATCGTAAAGGGTTGAAGCATAAAGATTAAATCACACATTAACTATCGTAAAAATTTAAAACAATTGGTCAAATGTGGTTTCAAATTTCACAAAAAATGAACTTATATTTAACTTTATCATTTAATTTTTAAAAATTAGATTCTAAATTTATTTTTAAAGAAAAATATGTTATGTAAATCTCATTCAGCCACTTTTAATACACTATATCTAATTTTTATAAATTGAATTAGATATAAACCCCGTTGCTAATCTAGATTCTGTATATTAGTTTTGTGGTGCCGACACACAGATAATGATGTAGGTATTCATCAATGTCACTTGCCCTACTATCTATCTATAACCTTCTTCAACAGACAAGGATGGATGTCTCGTCAATTCCTTCACTTATCTAATTGCGGTCCAACCGAACTTTCTCGAGAACCGGATAGTACTTGAAATTCAATAATAATATTAAAATTATTAAATGTTGTTGGACCAACAGATAAAATGAGTTGTCTTCGTATGGGTAATCTGAAGTCGAATTCCGCTATAGACGCCAAAATAGTTTAATTGTTAAAATCGAAAGCAGAAAATACAGATATACTAAAAAAACTAATTTAAAATTGACGAAAAAAATCTATATTAAAAAGTCTAATTTAATTATTAAAGTGTGAATAATGGGAATAAAACCCGGATAAGATATTGAACAAATAAAGTAGAAACGACTTTAGAAAACTTGTAAACAACACCTAGTAGTGAAAAGAGAAGAAAAACATGACAAAGAAAATATAAAAAAGCTAGGTTAACTGTTAAAATTGTAGATTATGAGAATAGTACCTTGGATAAGATCGTGAAAAGTAAACAATGCTAGTAAAAATAAAAATAAATAAAAATACGGCAGCAAAAATGTATTAAAAAAATGGTATAAAAAAAAACTTTATCGCAGTTCCAAGTTTGCACCATGTTACTTTTAGGCGTCTCGTGTTTAAATCGTTGCTAATAGGTGTCTCATGTTTCGCTTTCGTTACTAATAGGTGTCTCAGGTCTCGTTTTTGTTGATTTTTAGTTTTTCGTCGGTTTTTTCTGTTAAATTTGACAAAATTGACCTGGTTTTTCTTAAATCACATATATATATTATATTATGATTATTACGTTAAATTGTACCTCGGTTTTGCATAAATTTTCACTTTTAGTATATATTAATATATGTACACTTATTGACATTAGTTAAAAGAAAACATAATGCTATTTTGTTATTTTCTCTTTTTTTAAATACTCTTAATGTTGAATTTTATGGAGCCATTGTACCAGAATTCATCAAATTTAACAGAAAAAATGGATGGAAAACAAAAACAACTAATTAAAACTAAACTTAGACACATATAAGCAACAGTTTAAACCTGGGACACAAAAAGTAACATGATGCAAACATGAGACTGTAATTAGGATCTTAACCATATAAAAAAAAAACTACTTTACTGTTAAAATCGACGAGTGACAATTTTTATATTAAAAACTAGTTTAAAAACAACGACATGAAAAAATATATTAAAAACTTAGTTTAATTGTTAAAAGTATATAAGATGACAATAGAAACTCAGATAATAATAATAAAACACGACAACAAAATATATATAAAAACCTATTTTATAGTTAAAAAGATAATTGAGTAAATAAACAACTAATTTAAAAACGAAGGCAGAAAAAGTATATATTAAAAACCTAGTTAATTGTTAGAAGCGTATACGATATGAATAGAAGTCTAGAAGGTATGAATATAATAACGTTGAATGAGATAGGGAATTTGCACGCGTAAAACCAGCAAAGCTACTAAACAACTTATATTTATTTATCCTTTGATAAAATGATATGGGCCCAATTATTAATTACTAGTTTTCCTTTATAGCTCGGGTGAGTTATGAAGTGTCCTGTGACTTCGTAATTATTTATCATATAGATCCGTTCTTGATGCATGGTGCAAGGGTCGCTATTAGGGGGCAACAAATTTAACATGTTTATTTCAGATTTATAATAATCTAAACTCGCGCGGTAATTAACTATAATTGTTGCTAATAGGTGTCTCATGTTTCGCTTTCGTTTCTAATAAGTGTCTCAGGTCACGTTTTCGTTGATTTTTGGTTTTTCGTCGGTTTTTTCTGTTAAATTTGACCGAATTTACATGGTTTTTCTTCCATCCACATATATTATGACTATTACGTTAAATTGAACCTCAGTTTGGCATACATTTTTTCACTTAGTATATATTAATATATATATGCTTATTGACATTAGTTAAATGAAAAGATAAGTATTGTTTTGTTATTTTCTATTCTATAAATGCTCTTACAGTTGAATTTTATGGAGCCATTGGACCAGAATCCATCAAATTTAACAGAAAAAACGGATGGAAAACAAAAAACTAATTAAACCTAAACTTGGACACATATAAGCAAAGTTTGAACTTGGGACGCAAAAAGTAACATGGTGCAAACATGAGACTGTACTGATTAGGATCCTAACCATATAAAAAAAACTACTTAACTGTTAAAAACGACGAGTGACAATTTTTTATATTAAAAACCTAGTTTAAAAACGACGACATGAAAAAAAAATATTAAAAACCTATTTAATTGTTAAAAGTGTATAAAATTGGAATAGAAACTCGATAATAATAAAACACGACAAAAAAAATATATATAAAAAAACCTATTTGAAAAATATATATTAAAAACCTAGTTAATTGTTAAAAGCGTATACGATATGAATAAAAGCCTAGAAGGTAGGAATATAATAACGTTTAATGAGATAGTGAATTTGTACGCGTAAAACTAACAAAGCTACTAAACAACGTATATTTATTTGTCCTATGATAAAATGATATGGGCCCAATTATTAATTACTAGTTTTCCCTTATAGCTCGGGCGAGTTATGAAGTGTTCCGTGACTCTGTAATTATTTATCATATAGATCCGTCCTTGATGCGGGGTGTAATGGTCGCTACTAGGGGGCAACAAATTTAATATATTTATTTTAGATTTATAATAATCTAAACTCGTGCTGTAATTAACTATAAGATGTAAATCACTGACTATATTTTTTTTTAATGTTCGAACTCAAGATCTCTAGTTAAAAAACGAAAGACTAACATTAAAAAAACCCAATTTGAATTGCGAACCAACTCACGCTTACTAAAACGTGCATAGTATGATTCATTGGGTGTCACATTTTTTCTCAAAATATCAAAGCTAGCGTGCATAGTATGATTCATTGGCGGGAAATAATGCACCTCATCTGCTTATAATGTACCATCCATGTCCATCATTCATTCACTTCCTAATTAAACCTTTCTCTTTGCTCTCTTCTTGCCGCCATGGAAACCACTTCCACCTACGACCGAGCAAAAGCGGCGGCCGCCTTCGACCAAACCAAAGCCGGCGTAAAAGGTCTCATCGACGACCTACTACAAGAAAACGGGTAATTTAATAATTTATAACAATGTTTGTTTTTTTTCAATGGTTGAATTTTCAAGAAATTTATTAAGTTTTAAGAGAAGTTTCTTACAAAACTTAAAATTTTGTAAGGGATTTTCAATTGATGTTTCTAACTAAGTTTTTTTTTGTAGAAGTCATTCACTTGTAAAAAATTTGAACGTTGTACTTGTAAGGAATTTTCAACATTCCCGTACAAATAAGTTTAGATGTCTAAAAGTAAAAAACGGTCAAATATATTCCGAGGCAAACATATGATACCAAAAATAAAAACCGGTTAAACATATAGGAGCAAAAGTACTTTTAACCGACGGGCAAAAACGGCCAGCACTTTACCCCTTACGGACTGACTCAGTGCGAGTGGAGATTAGTCTAGGTGTGGAGTAAGCATGCTACAGGTGTTGCCCTCCTGATGAGGGGCCCCTAGGACCACCCCGCGGAAAACCAAAAAAATTAAAAAAAATTATTAAGTTTTTAGAGAAATTCCTTACGAAACTCAAAGTTTAGAAAGTGATTTTCCGCTAAAGTTTCTAACCAAATTTTTTATTGAGAGTCATTCCCTTACAAATAAGCTTACATGTCTTTCACAAATAAATCTCTCACAAACGACTGGATTTCTTGCAGTGACCTCAGTATCACCAAACTCCCGGAATTCTTCATCGAGCCACCGGAAAATCTAGTGAAGGCGCCGAAAACCCAACTCGAGAAAGTCCCGATCATCGACATGAAGGGTTTCGAAGAAGCCGGCAAAAGGAGACGCGATATCGTGAATAGAATCCGGGAGGCTTCATCGGAATGGGGGATCTTCATGGTGGTTAACCATGGAATTGGGGTGGAGGTGATGGAGGAGATGCTTGAATGTGTGAGAGGGTTTCATGAAGAGGCTAAAGAGGTGAAAAGGGAGTGGTATACGAGAGATGGTAAGAGGGCGGTGAGGTATTACAGCAATGGCGACCTGTTTGTGAACAAAGCTGCGAATTGGAGAGATTCTTTAGCGTTCAGCTTTCATGGGGGTTCACTTGAATCTGAGGCCATGCCTGTGGTATGCAGGTAATTAAGAAGTTTTTTACATTCTTTCTCGAAATGTGTATCATTCTCGAAATGTGTGTATCTTGACGTGAACTTTTAGGGTAGAAAAATTGATCTTTTTAGAACTAGTTCTGAACCGGTTTCGAGCTACTTTGCTAGAAACAGATAGGTTCGGTTTGGGTCATAATCGGCCCGGACTGGTTCATAAAATGTTTTTTTTTTTTTTTGCCAATAAAAGGAACGAGCTAGTAGTGGCGACCCTAGAGCCATCCCGTTACGTAATGTTCGGGCTCTCCTGCTATGGTTGAGCTAGGATGGGCTGAAACCGTTCTTGCCCGGACCGAACAGTTCCGGTCCAATAGAACCGAATTTTTTCTGGCTTTGATTTAGGGCAGAAAAAGTGGTTTGTTTAGAACTTGTTTCAGTTTATAATTGTTTTGTCCAAAAAACTATTCTGGTTCAGTCCAAATTCGGTCTGACGATTTTTTACAAAGATTTACATTTAAGTTTAAAAAAAAAACTAGTTCGAACCAGCTCCGATCCAGTTTTGGTCCGGCCTAGAACCGAACTAGTCCGTGGTTCAACAGTTGTTCTTAGACTAGTTCGCCTATTATATAACTAATCTGTTTGGAATCAACAAGCCAGATTTTTTGCCCAATCCTAATTTGAACCCATAATCTCTTAATTAGGAAGTGACGTAATGAACCACTACACCATCCACCATATTTACATTCGGAAACAAACAATCCGACTTATTTAGACTGTTTTTGTCAACAAAAATGCACTAAATCTATAAGTATGGCAACGATAGTTAATTAACGACATATCGGTTCATACAGAGAGGGAGTGAGCAAGTACATGAAAGAGATGGGTGCACTAAAAGAGGGTCTATCGGAGTTGGTCTCAGAGGCGCTAGGGCTCGACTCGCACCACCTTTCGCGCATGGGTTGCATGGAATCCGAAACACTAGTATGCCACTATTACCCGGTTTGCCCTGAACCCGACTTGACCCTCGGTGCAAGCAAGCACTCCGACCCGTCTTTCCTAACCATCCTATTGCAAGACACCATGGGCGGCCTCCAAGTCCTTCGCCGAGACCAATGGCTCGATGTGGTCCCGGTTCATGGAGCCCTAGTGATCCACATTGGTGACCTTCTTCAGGTAGTTTACATAGTTTTCATAAATTTCGTGCATAAAGTTTGGAACTTTTGTCTGTTAGGTGCATCCGTTAGTCAACGGTTAATCTTTACAGCTAGTCAATCCACATGATTTAAACATGTATACCCACGTGATTTGCATATCCCTAACTTTGATTTTGTATAATTTAGTCCATAATTTCAGTTGAACCCTTGACTTAATTGACCTAGTCCATCAATTGAGCCAACGGTTTTGGGTTAATATGTATTTTGGTACAGCATGTTTGACCAATATTGTCTTTTGATACAACATGTTTTTTTCCATACATTTGTTGCATAACGTTTAGAATTTGTTGTCTTTTGGTACATTCGTTAGTCAATTGTTAATTTTTACCGTTAGCCAACCCACATGATTAGCCCCAAACTTTTATTTTGTTCAGATTAGTCCCCTAATTTATATTGCTAACTTTGGTTTTGTATAATTTAGTCCATAAATTTGTTTCAATTGAACTCTCACTCAATTGACCTAGCTCGGGTCGAACACAGACATCCGACCAGTGCTTGTTCAATCGAGCCAAGGGGTCGATTAAAACATGTGCAGGGGCTAAATTACACAAAAATAAAGTCAGGTATATAAATTAGGGGACCAAACTAAACAAAATAAAAGTTTGAAACTAATCACGTCCAACTCACTTTGGTATTTAAATTAAAAGCTAACAGATGCACTAAAAGACAACAAATATCAAACATTATGTATCAAAAGTATAAAAAAAAAACATCTTGCACCAATTGCACCAAATGACAACATTAATCAAACATTTACCAAAATACCGATTAACCTTTTTTACATAGCATTATGTTTGACTTTGCAACACTGAACTATTCTTTCATCGTCTTTGCAGCTTATTAGCAACGATATGTTCAATAGCGTGGAACACAGGGTGGTGCTAGACGGCCAACCGGACAAGCCGAGGGTCTCGGCTCCATGCTTCTTTTGCCCGAGCTCAGCCATGAATCCAAGACCCTATGGACCCATAAAGGAGCTGCTCTCTATCAACAACTCCACCCCTCTCTATAGAGACATTCTCATCAGTGAATACCTTGCACATTATAGATCTAAAGGTCTTGATGGAACCTCAGCTCTTCACCATTTCCGAACCCAGAACATCAACTAGTATAAGCTCGATCAAATTCCGCAAAGTTGATTGTAAATTTCTTATAGCAAATTTCAATAAAATGAACATTTCTCACTTTTTAATTTTACAAAACTAAAGAAAACACGCCACACCGTAAATAAAATTACCCAAAACACAAGTGCTGCCTCGATGTCACGTATGTGACGAGGTTTTGAGTTGTAGTATTTGTACGAGCGACCATAAGATGTCCATTCTAGACAATTCGTCACCCTACAATAGATAGAAGGCAGTAACAAGACCATCAAGTTCACAAACATGGAAATAGATTTGTACTGGTCTCGCTCCAGTACTGAATAGACCGGCCGATAAGAATATTTATTTGTCTGTAATGGAAATTAAATTAGTAGATGTTTCGTTATTTACGTTTGGTGTGAAAAATCTTACCTCTACCACGAAGCATATACATATCTTTCCATCTTGAGGTTCGGTTGCACCTTTCAAGACCGTCAATCCCAAACTCCTCATGGCTTCTGCTATCTCGAGAAAAATGCCACCATTTTCGCACAAAATCTGCATATTAAATCAACCCGGCGTGTTTGAAAGTATACGAGGAGTCTCTTTGAGGGCATTTCTACTATCTAACCTATTTAACTTGTAGGTCAAGAAAAGTTATTGAAGTTGATAATGAATTTTAAAAAAATATACCAACTGCTAAAATTAGGTTGAGCTTACATCAAAGGTTCAATCATTCTGTCATTCCTATGTTACTTGCAGGCCAAGATATGTTTGAAACAATGAATAATGTTAAAATCAGGCAGAACTTATATCCCTTCAATATATATACCTCTACAAGAAGCTGTCCTTTTTTAGAAAGATTCTCCACCGCGATTGAATGAACTTTCAGTTGGCTACCAACCTCTACCGCCCAGCTTGAACCCTGATCGTAATTGGTGGGTCCCACATTGCTAGTTTCGCTGTGGTGACGGAACTGCGGCATCGAAATCGAATTGTGAGGAATAACAAAACTAGCACAAATAGAGAAAGAACAGTGATTTATTTCTTTTACCACGGACGTAGTGCATCTATTTAGGTTATCGGCATGTTTGGTGACACTTTCCAGAAAATTTAGATGCTTGACCGTTTTCTCCAACAGCGAATCGATGCTGCACTGCAATTTGAATTTTCACCTCAGAGCATGATATGATCAAAAGAAGCTCAATACTACAAAATGTGAAATTTTAGAGTGAAATTCACAAAAAACGGAATCTTCTCCATTTCAAGAAGCTATCGAGTCTCATCAGTAACTTGAGTTTTCCTTAAAAGTAACGTTTTTTCACTCTATAAATTTCACAATTTGTAGAATTTCTAACAATGAAACAATTTTTTTTTAAATGCCAAGACGTAAAAACCGGAAGGACCAATGAGAAAAGGACAAGTGTACCTTGGATCCATTCGGGACCAACTCCCTTAACTCCTTGAGACGGTCTTGTATCTGTTGTCTATCTCTTGGTCTAGGCCTGCGGTTTTCACCCGGTCTAGCCCTTTTCCTACCACTCTTCACGGGATTCGCACAACTCTCCAGAAGTTCTAAACCTGAACTTGGACAGGAAATAGCTGATGAAGATGTAAAAAGTGTACTATCTGAGAAATTAAATTTTACGCCATCTTCTTCCATGTCAGCTTGATGAACCAATGAGTAGTCCCTTTGGTTAACGGGTTTGCAATCACCGTTCATAGGGTACTCCAAAGTTGGTTTCTCATTGGATACTTTAGCTACTATTGCTTCCAAAAGATGCTCCTCACAAGATTCACTGGTCAAGTGACTACCAAACATCTCAATTGATCTAGCTTCGGTTTTCTGGTCTTCCAAAACACTAGGAGGAGTGGTGTTCATCCGAAAAACAGGTCCGAGGGCTTCATGCAGCTCAGAGATAGTAGAGAATCTCAAAGATGCACGAGCTTCATCAGTACCATTACTTTGGACATTTTCACTTGAGTTTGGCTGGTGGTTCCAGTGTGCATCGGTACATGATTTGTCCACGTGTTTTATAAAGGACGATGCTGATGATTCAATATTTGAAAGATCCCCATGAATGTATTCCTCAGGATTGGGTAAACCTGACTGAAAAGATTCAATTTTTAAAAAAAAAAAAATATATCAAAAGAAATTAGATTGATGTAGTCAGAAAATGAGAGAAGATATAGTACATTATCAATGCAACATGGAGCCATCTGATGTTGTACTAATGAGTCTTGGATTGACTGAAAAGCATCTCGGAAATGGGTTATCAGAGTCAAATCCACATCAACCTGTTCATCACACAAAAAAAACATGATTGGGAGATTATAAGAAATTCAAAGAATTTGCAGTTGACATGTTACATGGCTTTTAAAGATTATACAAGAATCTAATATTATGAGAAGGCAAAAGCAAAGGTATTTAGCGCTCAAGATAGGAAAATCACTGCTAAGTCATAAAAAGTATGATTTTTATAGCTTAATCTGAGGACTGAAGGATCGGAGATATTTTAGAGTTCCTCTTACTTTTTGTAGCGAGCCAAGTTGTAGAACTCCATAGGGAAGAATAGCCACAACCACCACAGTCTGTATTAGGAATGGTCATCCGTAAGCACTATAAATGTTCAAGTCAAATTATAACTAGAGAAGTGGAAAAACGAGGACATTATTAAGAAGAAAAGGTTCCTAATTAAATCTGCTATTCAATAGCACCACATATATATAATTACCAGATTTATTCAGTTGAATTTTCTTATAATTTAAATACACAACAATAATCATCGGGTATAGATGATGACAGGAGAGAAAGCATATCTCATATGGAAATTTCAATTCCTACAGACATATGACTAAACAATTCAAAATGCAACTTCCTTTAAGGTGCTGAAGAAGAATAAAGTGTCATTCAAACAGGTTAAGGAGATCATATATGGAAAATCTACTATTAGATTGAATTTTTTTTTAAGAGAAAAAAAGGGTAGATGAACAGGCCATACCTTGATTCCAGCTTGAAACTGTGTTTGCAACAAATCACAATCCTGGATATTAGCATGAAAAACTAATTAAACAGGAGAAATGACTTCAATAAAGGCTTTGGCATAGGAATACATATTCTATACTGTTTTTCCTTTGAAAAAATAAGAAACCGCAGAAAAATAGCAGGTAACATACGTTGCCTGAAGGGCGGGAACTGAAGTCATAATCATCAGAAAAAATCCAACTATATTTTCCTGTGATTGCAACCTGTCCAAGTATCCTGCTTCATGCAAATTGACACAGGAAAAAAAAAATTAAAAAACCGGATTAAGTTGGTAAAACATGGTTACTGTAAAATTCAAAAGATCAAACTTTGAACATCAGTATTCAGGTCAAAGTTTCATACCCTTCCCCGAGAGAATAGGCATAACATGACATCTTTGCCAGAGCTAAGAGAAGTGGATCCTGCAGATAAGGTAGGTTGTACAACTCCTCCACTGACTCAGTAGAAGCTGCGGTCTCTGAAGACTCGTATTGTTCGTTTATGTCATAGTAAGCATCATCCAATGTCAAAACCCTGCAGAAATTTAATGACTCGCTTCAACAATAAACAAAATGCAGGCATATAAACAACTAGTCAACTGCCAACACTACGCAAAGGATGAACTACAACCAACAGAGTTCAGTAGGATTCAATGGGGTATCGGTCATCATGCCTGCAATCTTACGAGAAATGACCACAAATGATATGCCAAAGATTTATCTTTACTCAAGAGTTAGCAATATTTTAGTTAACATCAAGTAAACAGATATTATAGACAACACAATTAGTCTAGAAAAATTAACCACTAGGAAAACTAGTAGATGAATAATTCATGAGATGCAGTTATGGCTACACTGCAGTCCAAAATCCTTCAGAATCTGGACTTGGATTCTCTCCAATTTCAGATAAATGCTAATCAATGTGCATGCGAAAGAAAACAAAAGGACATACCGATGTTTCAGCTTCCAAAATAAGGCATATTTCCACTCTGTACCAGAGCAGAATCTCCTTAGCATTTGCTGCAGCCCAGAAGCCATTACTTCTATCCCCCAATAACCTAAACTTAACCAGATCTCTAATTACAAAAACTGCCCCCTACCAATTCAAGTTCCTTCAAATTCAAAAACAATGCCAGAAACCCTTATTACGGTGAATATAGCTCCTAACTTCCCCTATACGATCCTCTACCAGCTTGTTTCCTCCTTAAACCTCGCTTTATCGGCGGTCTGACAGGTGGCAGCAGCAGGAGATACGTACCCATTTCTCCGGAAATCCGACGAATTAACTAAAAACTAACCTTCACAGAAAGCAATTACCTGGGCTCTGGAAAAAATTCAGAAAAGTACAATCAAGCTCGCGTGATTGGTCACTGGAACTTGAACACAATCCCGTAAGAATGGAGCGCAACGCGCGATCTTAGCTTATATCAGAAGACATGGAGGAAAGTTAGCTGCTTGGTTCAAATGGAGGCGAAGAACTTCTCTGTTGACAATGGTACAGAGTGGATTCGAAGTAGAAGTAGTGTGGTAAGCTACAAGCTCTGCTCTAAACTTGATCGAGTTTCCAAAGCAGCAGATGAGAAGTTGAAGAGGGAGCTTTGAATGGCGAAGCAATGTTTCCTTGATTTGCAATTGTCACTTATCTTTTTAAATAGCAGAATTTGACCCTCTATATTTTAAGAAGTTTATGCCCTTAATTTCTATCATGCTTCATAAGCACTTTTTTATACTTTTTTATATATTTTTTTATATTTCTCTAAAAGTGAACCCTAGAGTAAAATTGATATCATTAATAGTATGATGCAAATATCAGGTGTAGTATAATACTTTTTCATACTTTTAAAGTTTTACATATGTTACAATTAAGTCCACCTTAATAATGAAAAAAAAACAAAAACATGGTGCTCCACAGGCATGGTCGAAAAACTCATTTCTAAACCTAAGTCGGACTAGAGTCACGGGACGAGTCTTTTCGACAGGATATTCAGAGATTTACACACAAAAATATCGCATATTATTGCTATTTTTCAACATTTCCAATACACGTCAAATTCACTTTACAAATTCGGAGTTAAGATAGATAGAACTGAGTTAAGATAACTAACATTAGGAGTTAAGATTAGTTACAAATTCGAAACGATATTTCGGGATTTAGCCTAACAATTACCCGAGCCCGAGTTTAGAGTAAAAGTCCCCCGCTCGAATTCAGGCTCGAACACAAATATATATGAGGTGCAATGATGTCATCTTTAGAATAAGGTAGGTAAATTAACCTTAAGAAATTATGCATATTTTTAGTAAGGCTCGAGTACCAACATCATGCCTGTATTCATCTTATTATTGTCCTTATCAACTTTGAAACATAATCTAACATGCTAGAAACATATTCCTTGAACTTTGTTTCTATGTGTAGAAATATATTTCAAACTATACCAAATATAAGCCAAACAACAATATATTTTATCATCACTATAAAGTGAAAAACCTAATCTCTTGACAACTAGTAAATGGGTTATGATCTTGTTTGGTGTATCTTTTATTTGGTGTGCATCATAGTTGAGTGGCTAAATGTAGCACACTTTTCTAGTGTCAAATAATGGTGGCCAACAACATGATGGTCCATGCAAAGCAAATTGCTCCTTATCTTCTTCACTATTCATCTCTTTTCCTAACACTAAACTTATTGCTTTGTCTACTTGTGATCTACTTTCCCCTACCCTCTTGAACTTACTCTCTATGATCCTTTTAACAATGATTTCTACTCCTAAAAGTTGTAACATCTACATTACCCAACTAGCTTTGTTTGTCCTTCTTTGTCCTTTGCACTAGAGAGTTTGTCATGAAAATTCGTCTTCTGATATAGTCTCGTATGATATATATTTGATAAGACAAGAGGATCTCCTTGTTTGATTCCCCTCATAGAGTAAAAACTGCTATGTCTTCTTACCATTTATCATTACTTTGTAGGTGACTTCTATGACATAGGCTCGGGTCCAGTAAATCTATTGAACGTAGAACCCAATTAGTTTCTTATGAACCTCGAACAGAACTCCCCAAACCACTCTATCATAGACTTTGTTCATGTCGAGTTTAACATCGGATTCCTCATTCTTCTGTGTTTTCTTAATTCTCAAATAATGAAATGTTTCGTGGGTAACTAAAATATTTTCATGTATTAGCCTGCCCGAAACAAAAACACTATAAAACGAGATGAATCTGTGGGTTTATAACTCTGGGCACATTGATCACGGCCTTGAGTTGGCATGGAGTCTCGGCTACACTAAGTTGTTGGTAGAAACAACTTTCAAGACGGATCGAGAATAAACTGGAGAAACAACTTTCACCATGGATGGCTCCTCATTTATGAGCGAGTTGAGTTCTCCTACAACGTCTGAATGAGGTTGTGTTGTTGTTAGGAAAGGGCGGAGCAACTAGAGTAATGATGGCACATACACCATCTATTTATAGGTTAAACTCAAAATACTATAATAGATGTGCTACTAAATATAATGTGACATGTGGACTACTAATCTATAACGATAACTTAGTCTTTTATATAACTTAGTCTTTTATATATTAACTTATCTTAGGTAATATAAGATCCAATAAACATTCACTTTTGAAAATATTATTTTGTCGTCCAAACATTAAAATTGCATCTATATATATTATGGGTGATTATGAGGTTGGATCCTTCTCATAATGATGTTAGGCTGTGGTCCATAACTTAGGGCCCTCTCTTCCTTATGATTACATTAGGGTTATTTGCATGACACACTTATTAACAGATTGTTTTATTGCAGCATACCAGCTCAACAGCTATTTACCTATCCAATGATTTTGGTGCTGCCCAATAAAAACATAGAGACAAAATTAAATAGTTAAAAATAGTGAAATAATAATAATATATATATATATATATATATAAACCATACATAATATATACCGAGTGGGCTAGAAATCCGTCCAGCTAAGGCCCGCCCACCAATTAGGAGGGCTTGGACTCAAAACATTGATCATCTTAATGGGCTAGGCTTATGAATATTAGGCCTATAAGTTTTTGGGGCGGTCTCGAAAAATTTCTTAAAACATGAGTTTCGGCTCATCTAGATCCATGTATCATCACAATTAGTCTACAATAAATTAGACTACAATATTTATTAGCATTTATGCTGAATTAGGTTTAAGGGATCGGGTCTCATTATGGTAAATAAAAATTACCTTCATATTGAACTAGATATTTTCTAGTTGACTAGTTATATTAATGGTAATACCCATGAATATTTGGGTATTTGGATCTAAAACTCAATCTCCTAAAACTTATAGGATGAAGATTTGTTGAAATTAACGTAGCAGATTAGCGTTTCATCCATTAATTAGAAGTTCAAAAATAAAATTCCACTAGTGAATATGCGAATTGAAAAATATTCATAGACAACAATTTACTATTTACAGACTGATCTGGTGAGAGTGGAGATTAATCTAGATGACCCTCCTGATGAGGGCCCCTCCTAGGACCACCCCGCGAAAAAAAGAAAAAATAGATATGATCTCATAATAACTGAACGTATAAGTTTAATTGTGCATCACTACTTTTAATGGAATTGATATATCCCTCCTTAACTCGATGGCGTGCCTTATTGAAAATGGTCTTCCTTCCACACGTCTGCACGTTATATGGGAGAAATTTTTCAACACGTTGGTCCTAACACGTGGCGTCTACGCGGTGAACCTTCGACTGAACTATTACGTATTATTATTATTATTATTATTGTATATATATATATAATAATAGTAGCCAAATACTGTCATTGAAGTTCAAATACTGTTGGCTGAGTAGCCAAAAGAGAAATAATGTTGGCTGAGAAATGGCTCTAACTAAACTCGATATAAATATTTGGATTACTTGTGTATTATTTTTATATTGGGTTTTGACTCATTATTTCCAAAATTAATAATATTTTGATGAATGCTTGCTTTACCCAAACATTTTGCTGAATTTCATACTCAAACTCTATTCTAATTCTATTGGTACGTAGTGGAACTACAATCTATATATCTAGAAAAAATCTATTTAGAAAAACTTAATACCAATATATTGCTGATGTATATATCTCACATTAATAACTCGACTCCTACCACATACTAGTAGTGTAGCAAGTCTAGTCTTTTGAAGTAAATATATATGTGACAAGTATGACTTGTAATAATTTTTTCTTTAGGACATATGATGAATCTTTTGTTATTTGATGCGTTAATTTACATAGTAAAATCTTGTCTTAATTCTTCTACTTCACAATAATACAAGTGATAAAAAAATTTAAATAAATTAACATTCATACAAACTTGTCTTAATTCTTCGTACTTCTTTTTTTTGGTAAGTTAATTCTTCTATACTTCACAATAATACAAGTGATAAAATGCATTTAATGCAAGCAGTTTTTCTTCTTGGTTTTGACTTTCTAAGTTTTTATTTATTTATTTATTTATTTAAGTTTTAGTTTTAGTTTTTTTTTTTATAGATATTTTAAACGAGCCAAATATATTAAAGTGCGGAAAAGAAAAAACAAGGTTCCTCCTTACCGCCCCCTTAAGAAGCGGGACAGGTCGGGAGAGTACCAGCATCCAGTTACACCAGCTGTGGCTGCAGCGAAAACTACAACGTGAGCCAGATTACTCGTGCTCTAGGAACTGAATAAATAACAACACTGATTACTGAAATTAGATATCTAATATCCTGGATAACGCCGAAAGTGAAGGATTGACGCTTGTTGAGGAGGAGTGGATCTAATTCAGCAAAGTGGTCGAGTCCGTGAACAGGATATGGGATTCCTGTCTAGATGACCTTGCTAACAACAAACCTGCCCGGCAAGCAATACCTTCTGCCAAAAGTGGGTTATCTGAAAATGCCGAGGTGGTGGATACCGCCGAGATGTTCCCACTCTCGTTTAGTAAAATTGCGGCCCCAAAGACGGTACTACTATGATGGCTGACTGCCCCATCGCACACTATTATGGGTCTAGTATGCAAGGGGTTGGTTGTCTCGTGATCATGGATGATGGGGGAGACTCCAATGCCTGGTAATAGAGCAGAGTTAAAACAATTATAATTATCCATACACGCTAACTGAATGAAATAAATAGCAGACCGGACACTTGGTAATTTCTTCCTAAAGATAATCGCGTTTCTTTCTAACCAAATTCCCCACAGAACTAAACATTTATGGACTAACAATTCGCCCTTTGTGACTGGGCTGAGCTGACTCGATGTTGTTTCCGAAAGCCATTCTGCCACCGTGGCAAAGGGTGTTTTTTCAGGCTTGATTCCTAAGGTCGAGCTAAACCAAACTCTTCTAGCAAAAGGACAGTTCCACATGACATGATCTCAAATTTCGTTTATCCCAGGACAAAGATGACACTTGGGATTGAATGAGGCGATGTGTTTGTGTAGATTCTGCCCGATAGGCAGGCCGTTGTTGCAGCCCTTCCAGATGAACATTCTGATTTTTGGAGTTAGCTTAGTGTTCCATAGCTCCTTCCTAAAACACGAATTAACAATCCTGGTGGCTGATGTCGATGGCCCAATTCTCTCAGTGTTGAGAGATGCATAAATGAATTGGTACCCAGATTTAACAGTATAAGATCCGGTATCACTGTGGAGCCATAGGAACATGTCTGGTGTGTCAAAGAGTGGTAACTCTATGGATGAGATCGCGTGCAGATGACTCGTGGTAGTATCGAATTCAGCATTTTCAATCTCCACCGGTCATTCAGTATGACTTGGTGTACTTTTGTTATCCGAGTGTCCGGCTGTGTGGTCCAGTCTCTTAGCAAGCCCATATTTGGTACCCATTGATCAGTCCAGAAGTTAATTTTATGGTCGTTGCCGACGTGCCATCTTCCTCCTTATAACAAGAACTTCTGGAGTTTGAGTAGAGTTTTCCAAACCGGGGAGTGATATGCCTTAGCCGTGAAGAATGTTGAGTTACAGATGTATTTTTGTCGAATGCACTCCGCCCATAGGAAATCCTGGTCTGTGACAATTCAAAATGCGTGTTTTGTGAGAAGCGCCATGTTCACCGAGTTCATGTCCCGAAATCCCAGACCTCTGTCATGCTTAAATTTGCAGAGTTTTTAAGTTTTAGTTGGACCATCTAATAAACCTAGAAAGCCGCACAAATTGAGGATCTATGTTTTGTCTTTTTTTCTCCCTTCATTTTTTTGCAAAAATTATCAATTGACATATGATGGATATACGCCCAATTTGAACCCGTTGACTTCCAAACCGTTGTATTTTTATCGTCCCATCACCGATTATAAATCGAAACTTCAACCCGAACACTTCGCGAACACATCAACGGCTCGGACGAGGCCGGAGCGCTCGTCCGGCCGAGGTAAAACTCACCTAGGTGAGGTTGGGTGGCCACACCCGACCTCCCCTAGGAGAGATCGGGTCAGCCAACCCGATCTCTCCTAGGGGAGATCGGGTGGACCAACCCGATCTCTCCTAGGAGGGATTGGGTTGGCCAACCCCATCCTCCCTAGGAGGGGTTGGGTGCCCTCACCCAACCCCTACCCTTGGGGGTCGGATTTCTCCTCCCCCCAAGGGCCCCTGCGCCATTGTCGGACACCCACACTCAGTTCACGCCGCCTACCTTCTCCGTATCCTAAGGTCTTAATTATGCGCTTAAAGGTTAATTAATTGTGTTTAAAGGTTAACGATGTCATTAAGCCACCTTAATGACACCGTTGCCTATAAATACCCCACCTTCACAACTCATTTGATCATCTTGGCCATTTGGACAATTTAGCTCTGACATCTCTCTAGCTTTATCTCTCTAGAGAACACTGACTTAGGCATCGGAGAGGGTTCACCAGGCACCCCCCCCCCCCCTCCGTGTCTGGTATTGCCCCTTCTGCAGGGTAGAAGGAGAGAGGAAGCAAAGGAAGGAAGGAGGGAAGGAAGAAGATAGGCTAAGACAGGACGACTCAGAAATACCGGATCGCACACATCCCCCGTAAGGAGTGAGATCGAAGCCGATCACCCGTTGACCTAGATCTCATAACTTAACACTTGGCGCCGTCTGTGGGCTTCGGACAGAAAGCCTAACTATCACTAGCAAGATGGCAAGCGTATATGTCCTCCATGGAGGTTACGGAGCTGGAGGAGAGTCAGCAAATGCTAGAGAAGCGTACATGGCACAGTTAGAGGACCATAAACCAAAGGAAGAACAAGCAACAGAAAAGAGGGAAGATGTAATACAATTTTCAAGAAGTGACATGGAGCATGTGTTACCAGACAACAAGGATGCCCTAGTCATAACAATGAAGATCACTGATATGGACATTGGAAGAATCCTAGTAGACAGTGGAAGCTCACCCAACATCATTAGCAAGAAAGTCCTCAGCATACTAGGAGTAAGACCAAGCAGTATAAGACAGGTTCACTCCCCCTTGGTGGGATTTTCAGGAGAGCCAACATACCCACTGGGGGCAGTAACACTACCTGTGACATTGGGTACAGGTCAGAGACAGCTAAAGATTGATATCCCTTTCTTCATCACAGAAGATATGGTGGAGTACAATGGAGTCCTGGGCACCACTACAATCAACAAGTGGGGTATGGTACCATCAACACTATATCAGAAAATGAAATTCCCCACAGCCCAAGGAATAGGGGAAGTAAAGGGTAACCAGAAGGTAGCAAGGAAATGTGCAAGGATCGCACTAAGCAAGAAGAAGAAAACAAGAGAGGTCCTTCTAGTAGATGAGGACCCAAGGGAAGATCACGGAAGACCAGCCCCCATGGAGGAGCTAAAAGAGATACTCATAGAAGAACCCGATAGGAAGGCCAAAATCGGGACCGCCTTATCTCAGGAAGAGGAAAACCACTTAGTAGCTTTACTAAGGGAATACAAGGATCTGTTCGCCTGGTCACCAAGCGATATGCCAGGAATATCAGAAGAAGTAATCTCACACAAGCTCAATATAGACGCGGCAACGCGACCAATAACACAAAAGGTAAGGCCAATGGGAGGAAGCAAAAAGATAGCTATCCAGGAAGAAGTGGAAAAGCTATTGAAGGCAAATTTCATCAAGGAGATCAGATTTCAAACATGGGTGGCAAACCCAGTACTAGTGAAGAAGGCAGGAGGGAGTTGGAGAATGTGCATCGATTATCGTGACCTAAACAAAGCATGCCCTAAGGACTCATACCCACTACCAAGAATAGATCAGTTAGTGGATGCAACATCAGGTCACCAACTAATGAGCTTCATGGATGCATACTCAGGATATAACCAGATAAAAATGGCCCCTGAGGACGCCCCTCACACAGCATTCTACGCTGATAGCGAGATATACCATTACACAGTGATGCCTTTCGGACTCATAAATGCTGGAGCGACATACCAAAGAATGGTCAACAAAATCTTTGGGGACATGATAGGGAAGACAATGGAGGCATATGTGGACGACATGATAGTCAAATCTAAAGAGAAGAAGGACCATGTGGAAAACATTCGCTCAACGTTTGAAAGGATGAGGCAATACCAAGTCCGTCTAAACCCGAAGAAATGCGCATTTGGGGTGCAATCAGGAAAGTTTTTAGGCTTCATGGTAAGCCAGCGAGGCATAGAGGTAAACCCCGAAAAAATTCAAGCAATTGAAGAAATGCAGTCACCTACGAAGCACAAAGAGCTTCAACGACTGAACTGGAGGTTGACAGCCCTTAACAGATTCCTATCCAAAATAGGAGACAAGGCATTACCCTTCTTTGAGGTACTAAGGGCAAACAAGAAATTCGAATGGACACCGAGATGTGAGGAAGCCTTCCAGCAACTCAAACAACATCTAAAGACACTACCACCCCTAGCAAAGCCTACACCAGGGGAGCCCCTCTACCTCTACATCTCCGTGAGCAACGTGGCAGTAAGCTCAGTGCTAATTAAAGAGGAAAACGCTGCACAATTGCCAGTATACTTCGTAAGCAAAACATTGGCAAAGTATGAGATCAACTACTTGCCAATAGAAAAGTACCTCTATGCACTGATTATATCAGCAAGAAAGTTGAGACCGTATTTTCATGGGCATGAAGTAACAGTCCTCACAGACCAACCATTGAAACACCTCCTCCAAAGACCAGACACATCGGGAAGACTGACAAAATGGGCAATTGAGCTAAGTGAGTTTCGCATTCATTTTGCCCCAAGAACAGCCATAAAGGGTCAGGCTCTAGCAGATTTTATTGCCGAATTCACCAGAATTAATCCAGACGAAGACTTGGGAGAAGTCAAAACTACATGCGAAGCAAGTAGTAGTCAGGAGAAACAACCAGAAGAATTATGGGAGATGCATACTGATGGGTCATCCAACGGAGGAGGTTCAGGTGCAGGCCTCCTACTATACCCACCAAACAGTGATACACCTATGCGTTATGCCATGGCACTTACCTTTAAGGCAACAAACAATGAGGCTGAGTACGAAGCACTAATAACTGGCTTGAGAATAGCCAAAGGAGTAGGGGCAAAACATTTAAGGGTCAAGTGTGATTCTCAACTAGTTGTCAATCAAGTGAAAGGAATCTACACTGCAAAGTCCGAAAACATGCAGAGATACTTACAACAAGCCAAGGACTTGATAAAGAGCTTCCAAAGCTTCGACATTGAGTCAGTCCCAAGAGAACAAAACCAAGAGGCAGACGCTTTAAGTAAACTAGCCTTAAGGGCAGAAGCAGGCAAAGAGGTTCACTTCGTAGAGCAAAGAATGCAATCAGTGATAGAACAAATGGAGGTTCTAGCAATAGATGAGGCAGAAGTCTGGATGACACCAATGCGACAATACATCATGGAAGGAAAGCTCCCAAAGGATAAGGTGGAAGCAGTCAAGATTGAAAGGATGGCTAGGAATTACGCAATGATGGATAATGAACTCTACAAGAAAGGATACTCCACACCTTTCCTCAAATGCATAGCATACCCAGAAACAGAGAGAGTGCTTGCAGAACTCCATGAGGGAGACGCGGGGTGCCATGAAGGAGCACGGTCAATAAGCCGAAAGGTCTACAACCTAGGATACTATTGGCCATCAATGAGCAAAGAAGTAGCAGACTTGGTACAAAAATGTGATCATTGCCAAAGGTACTCTAGGAATATAACAACCCCACCAGCAAAGCTAAGCTCCATCTCAGGAGCCTGGCCTTTCGCGCAATGGGGGATTGATTTGATAGGCCCCCTACCGAAAACAAAAGGTCAGAAGACTTGCATAATTGTTGCAATAGACTACTTCTCCAAGTGGATAGAAGCAAAGGCAATGGGGAAGACAACAGACGACCAAGTCGTCAATTTCATCCAATCTCACATTGTCTCAAGGTACGGGGTGCCAAGAGCAATAATAAGTGACAATGGCCCACAATTCAAGAGCAAGAAGTTGCAGTGGTATTGCGAAAGACTGAATATAGACCACCGTTTCGCATCAGTAAAGCACCCTCAGACAAACGGACAAGTAGAATCGGCAAACAAGATAGTGCTAGATGGCCTAAAGAAACGACTCCACGCCACCAAGGGAAGTTGGGTAGATGAGCTGGAAAATGTTCTATGGGCAGTACGGACAACACCAAAGATATCCACAGGAGAAACGCCATTTGGCCTAGTGTACGGAACTGAAGCGGTGGCACCAGCAGAAATAGCCGTACAATCACTGAGGACCAAGTACTTTGAGGAGCATGAGAACAACAAAGCAAGGCTTTTAGATTTAGACATGGTGGAGGATAAAAGATGGAATTCAGAAGAAGCACAGACACGAATGCGCCTTGTCTCAGCAAGATACTACAACCGCCAAGTCAAGGAGAGACAATTCCACGTAGGAGAACTGGTACTAAGAAGGAATGAGTTCTCACACTTAGACCAGGTCAGAAAATTATCTCCGAAGTGGGAAGGACCATACAAGATAGCGTCAGTTCCCTACGTAAACGCTTACCGCCTCGAAGACGGGGAGGGGTATATCTCCACAAATACCTTCAGTGGAGAGCACCTAAAGAAGTACTACGTATAAGAAAAAAGCACAAGCAAAAGACCATATCCTTAGTTTCATATTTCACATTTTGCATGTTCCAGCTTTTCAGCTTTTCAAAAAACAACTTTTGAGAAGGAAAACTCATGAAGTTACTCCAACTCTACAACTATCTTTCATTCCTACAAAGGATGTCTTGGTGCACCAAGGCATCCCAAGTGTACAAAAACATGAATGCTCCTAAGGGGGTAGTAGTTACTCAAAAGTATTTTCCAGTGAATGTAGTGGTATAATCACGAAGTTATCCTTACACAGATATGACTTCAAGTCAATGACAGGTTCGACGCCCCCAAGAGCGTATCTTGAGAGTAGTTCTTATACTACGACATTCGACGCCCCCAAGAGCGTATCTTGAGAGTAGTGTTCATACTACGACATTCGACGCCCCCAAGAGCATATCTTGAGAGTAGTTTTCATGCTACGACATTCGACGCCCCCAAGAGCGTATCTTGAGAGTAGTGTTCATACTACGACCTTCGACGCCCCCAAGAGCGTATCTTGAGAGTAGTTATTACACTACGAATTCGACGCACCAAGAGCGTATCTTGAGAGTGGTTTCCAAAAACTACGAACTTCGACGCCCCCAGGAGCGTATCTTGAGAGTAGTGTTCATACTACGACCTTCGACGCCCCCAAGAGCGTATCTTGAGAGTAGTTATTACACTACGAATTCGACGCACCAAGAGCGTATCTTGAGAGTGGTTTCCAAAAACTACGAATTCGACGCCCCCAGGAGCGTATCTTGAGGTAGATTTGCAACCTACCAGATTCGACGCCCCCAAGAGCGTATCTTGAGGTAGAAAAAACACTACCAGTTCGACGCCCCCAAGAGCGTATCTTGAGGTAGATTTCAAACTACCAGTTCGACGCCCACCAGGAGCGTATCTTTGGTCTAACCCGAGCCCTCCGGGAGCCTATCCTGTGAAACGTTAAGTGCCGTCCGAGAGCCTGTCTCGTGAACAGATTTCGACGCCCACCAAGAGCGTATCTTTGGTCTAACAGTACAATGTATACCGTGTAAGGGGTATCAGAAGAGATCATCACACCATGCTCAGAAGGATACCATGAGAAAGAAATCTCTAAGTAAAGTAATGTGAAGAACAAGTAATGTTTTTTCTTTATGAAATGACAGGTTTGACATGAAGGAAAGCACGAAAGAAGGATAAGTAAAGGAAACACACCAAGGGAAGAGTCCATAACCAAAGAGCCATACACAAGACATAGGGAGACATCATGAGAAGAGATATAAGCACACGGCCATGTACGCAACGAATAGAGACAAGGGTATCAGACAAAGATGGCAACACTAAGAAAGGTGTAGTTTTAAACTCTAAAGACAACCACAACTCACAAACACACGAGACTACCACAAGAAATAGGGGTACTATTCCTTTATCTTCGCAATATGCTTAATAGCAAAGTCTGACAAATCACCAAGTCGAGAGAAAGGAAAGTCAGGAGCAATCATGTGAATACGCTCAAGAATCTCCTTCAAGGAAATACGTTTCGCCACAGAGCAGCGAACGTCCATGGCAGCCTGATAAGCGGAAGAGGCCCAGCAATGTCACACTCCTTCGCCTCCATACGAAACATTTCCTCCAGAGAGACTAACTCAGCAGCCCGGAGTGTCTCATCACGATAAGACCTTTGTCTCAACACCTCAACCTCTTCATTGAGAAGAGTAATGCGACCCTCCAAGTCCCGGCACCGCAAATCGGTGATGCGACTATGCTCCAAACAGCTAATAAGACTGGAGTTAAGGGAGACACAAATGTCCTCGTACACCTTCCTCTCCTCAGCAAGATCAATAGCAAGGGTGGATAAATTAACAAGGTCGGCCATACCCTGCAACAAAAACAAAAGATGAGATGGATAACGAACAGAGAAGAAGTATGCTAAAGGATAAAACGGTTAATAACATTACAGGAGCATAGCGAGCCAACACATCACGAGCCAACTCATAAGTTGCCTCCGACCCTTTGGAGAGGGACACATGATCAGCAGGAGGAACAGCAGACTGCAGAACACGAACTCCAACCTCAGGAGTTTGCAAAGAAGATTGATTGTCAAAACGAGCCCCACGCCCATAATAAGGCGCCCACTCAGACCCAACAATTCCATCAACAGGTGGACGAGACAGCTCCTTCCGACTCAGACGCGGAAGACGAAGTCTACCTATAACAAAGCACAGAGTAAATACCAATATACACTAAGGAAACTCAGTTGCTCAAGGACTCACCAAACAGGGAGGAAGGAAAAGACGGCTCCCGGACCTTCGATTTGGGGGCATCAATATAGAAAGAAGATGGCACCCTAACGTCACCACCCTTACCTCCAGTTAGAGAACACCTCCTCGCACCATAGAAAACCGATCTTTTTGCAATCGAAGATCCGGTCCCGGAATTAACCACTCCCACACGTACTGGCCTCTTACTCCTCATCAATCACCAGAAAGTTCTGCTGACCGGAAAAAACACAGGCTTAGTCCAAGGAAAACAGAAAGCAAACAGTGGACAAGAGATACGAACTCATCTCCCTAAAATGATGGATACAAAGTCAAAAGACAAGAATAGAAAGACGACAAGAAAAACCCCACCAGCCAATAGGCAGAAGCAGGGGGCAGGGGGAGATAGTCATAACCCCCAGCATAAGGAGACCCCACCAGCCAATAGGCAGAGGCAGGGGGCAGGGGGAGATAGTCATAACCCCCAGCATAAGGAGACCCCACCAGCCAACAGGCAGAGGCAGGGGGCAGGGGGAGATAGTCATAATCCCCAGCATAAGGAGACCCCACCAGCCAATAGGCAGAGGCAGGGGGCAGGGGGAGATAGTCATAACCCCCAGCATAAGGAGACCCCACCAGCCAACAGGCAGAGGCAGGGGGCAGGGGGAGATAGTCATAATCCCCAGCATAAGGAGACCCCACCAGCCAACAGGCAGAGGCAGGGGGCAGGGGGAGATAGTCAAGACCCCAGCATAAGGAGACCCCACCAGCCAACAGGCAGAGGCAGGGGGCAGGGGGAAATAGTCATAACCCCCAGCATAAGGAAACCTCATCAGCCAATAGGCAGAGGCTAGAAGGCAGAGGGAGATAGTTACAACCCCCAGCACAGAGAGACCCACGGACCAACAAGCAAAGACAAGGGGCAAAAGGAGATAATTATAATCCCAATATAGAAGACTTCGCCCGCCAATAAGCGGAAACATGAGAGTAAAAAGATGGAAAAGTGACGAATCAAATAGGACTACATTACCATGAAAACATACAAATCAAGAACGAGACAAGTAAGGAAACGATTGAAGGAGAAGCAGAATTAAATCCCTCAAAGGCAATGCTTACACAAAAAGAGAAGACACGTACCTCAATGCGACGCGCGCCCCGAGAAACAAGCCTGACCAGAAATCCCACCGCCAAAAAGAAAAGAAGAGAAAAGGACAATGAGAATGAGGTAATCACTTCCCCTTTTATAATACAAAGGGTTAGGGTTTTTCTAAAGTCGCCAAATCAACACCGTTGATTTTTAGAAAGGAAAATTTCAAGGGACAGATTCAAAAACTAGTTCCTATTAACCACGGTTAAATCCACGCTCACCCTAGTTAACACCCCATAGACTTTTTCCTAGTAACCCATACTTAGAAAAATTATCAAGATAGTTTTATTTTTGAGCATTCCACACTTAGGAAAATTTTTAGCCAAAACTAAATTTTTCCTCACTTAGATAGAATCCCGGCACGAATTTGAAGCATAAGTCATTTAGTTGAATTCGTATCACACCCCTGTGCAAGTGTGTATTTTTTGAGTATGCATCTATAGCAAGGATAAGTTTATTACTCCTATCTCAGACGGACGCGTGCCTAGGCACACGTCCGCGCTACTCTGACATTTACAATTCCTCTATCTCATAAGGCAGAGTCAGAGACACGCATCCATGGGTAAGCAAACATTCAGATGAAAGGTAAAACCCCGGTTTCAAATTGCGCGTGTCATACCATCCTGAAATAGAGTCAATCAAGGGTTAAGCCATTGGTTGACTCGGGGGCATGTGATGGATATACGCCCAATTTGAACCCGTTGACTTCCAAACCGTTGTATTTTTATCGTCCCATCACCGATTATAAATCGAAACTTCAACCTGAACACTTCGCGAACACATCAACGGCTCGGACGAGGCCGGAGTGCTCGTCCGGCCGGGGTAAAACTCACCTAGGTGAGGTTGGGTGGCCACACCCGACCTCCCCTAGGAGAGATCGGGTCAGCCAACCCGATCTCTCCTAGGGGAGATCGGGTGGACCAACCCGATCTCTCCTAGGAGAGATCGGGTCGGCCAACCCGATCTCTCCTAGGAGGGATGGGGTTGGCCAACCCCATCCTCCCTAGGAGGGGTTGGGTGCCCTCACCCAACCCCTACCCTTGGGGGTCGGATTTCTCCTCCCCCCAAGGGCCCCTGTGCCATTGTCGGACACCCACACTCGGTTCACGCCGCCTACCTTCTCCGTATCCTAAGGTCTTAATTATGCGCTTAAAGGTTAATTAATTGTGTTTAAAGGTTAACGATGTCATTAAGCCACCTTAATGACACCGTTGCCTATAAATACCCCACCTTCACAACTCATTTGATCATCTTGGCCATTTGGACAATTTAGCTCTGACATCTCTCTAGCTTTATCTCTCTAGAAGAACACTGACTTAGGCATCGGAGAGGGTTCACCAGGCACCACCCCCCCCCCCCCCCTCCGTGTCTGGTATTGCCCCTTCTGCAGGGTAGAAGGAGAGAGGAAGCAAAGGAAGGAAGGAGGGAAGGAAGAAGATAGGCTAAGACAGGACGACTCAGAAATACCGGATCGCACACATCCCCCGTAAGGAGTGAGATCGAAGCCGATCACCCGTTGACCTAGATCTCATAACTTAACAACATAAAATTAATTAATTTAATTTATATAAATATAAATATTTAATTTCATAACTTTATAGTAACTAAATTAAATATTTAATCTTGATAAAGGATTAATAATTTTAATTTAATTTAATTACTTTACATTAATTAATCAACTAAATCAATATATAAGAATTGCTTTAATTTTTTTAAACTTATTATATTACTAGATTAACTATCATTTTATCAAATTGTTGATTAAATAGCTATTTTTTATTTAATTGATTTAATTTTTTTTCCACATTAAAATGAATTTTATAATAGTGAATGACATACTTTTTTTATCCGTATTCCTTATGTGAATGTCTATTAAGTAAATCAAATAGTTAGTGCTAAAGAGAATCAGGCTCAAGCCCATATGAGTTCATCTAGAAGTTTTCAGCCGAATAATTCAGGCCCATTATAATTTCTCTGAACTCATACTTTGTAATTTCTCATTTTATAGATGGGCATTCAGAAATTCTAATTCTAAAATTCGGAAAATGTAAATATATTTGCAAGAAATCACCCGATAAGCAAAATATTTTTAGGCATCAATTGTGGTGTTTACATTAATTTGTTTTTTAAAAAAAAAAAAAAAATCAATACAAAACCAATTTCGAACCGTCCAAAACCAGTTCCGATCTAAAATACTATATGTTCAACAAAAATATATTAACGGTTTTTGAACTTCATTCCTTAAAAACCTCGTCTATTTGAAATCAGTCCAAACAGAACGGTTTTAAATGATCCGGTTCAAAATCAGTCGGATCGGTTTTTCCCAATAAATCACCCGATAAGCGAACTTTTTTAAGGCATTAATTATGGTGTTTACATTAAATTAAAAAAAATCAAACCAAAACCAATTTCAAACGGTCCAAAACCAATTATGATCCAAAATAGTATATGTTCAACAAAAATATACTAACCGTTTTTTAACCGGCTCACTCCTTAAAAACCTCGTCTATTTAAAATCAATCTAAACTGAACAGTTTTAAACGATTCGGTTCAGAACCAATTCCGATCCGTCCGAACCGGACCGGTTTTTTTCCAACCTACACATAAAAAGTAAACGTAATTGTTCTCTTCTTCCATCTAATCCTAGCTTCTAGGAAGGTACATGAGGGGTGGAAAGAGTAATTATAAGAGTGGAATCTTTGAATCAGTTTTGTTTGTTGCTTAATTTGTTTATTTAAATAAGTAGTTTTGGGAAGAAAAAAAGAAGTCGTTTTTGATGCCCACGTCCCAAAGAAAACCACTTGTCGGGACCATCACTACAGGACAAAATCCGCAGCCAAATAAACCCAAAACCTGAAATCATTTTTTTATACTTACCAATTAAAATTGATATGCTGCCTTAAAATATTCTTAATTACTAATTTAAATAAACGATTAGGGTTACCCCTTATATACCACTATCCTTAAAAAATACACCACTATCCTTAAAATAACATACCAATTTTCTCCGATTAAGGTGATCTCTATAGTAATTATTATGGGTTCCCACATTGTGCATTTTTAGTACTTAAATAATTATTAGTTTTGTGTTTTTCCGCATAATATAGTTTTTAAATAAAATAAAATAAAATATACCAAATAATATATAAGTATCATTTATTAATTAATATTAATATCTTCATATTAAGAACACATAAATAAATCAAAATACTGTTATATTATTAACTTGGGTAGACTCTAATTATTAAAACGATGAAAGCTTTCATTCAATATTATGTCTTAGTAAAAAATGATAATTATACTATATACTAATTAATTATGTTTGTTAGTGATGGAAATTTAGTTATATATATATAATAAATTTTTTATTCTTATAAAGATATGATATGTCAGACTTGTCACTAGCTACTACATTAGCAATTCAATAATAAGAAGATATTGAACTAAAATAAAAAATATTAAAGCCATATCTAAGATTCTAAAGCACAATAATAAAACCGAAATATATGTACCCTAAATTAAGTAAAAATATTGTGTATGACTTCTATAGTTCTATAGACATTGTTCAAAAGTTTTTATTTTTTGGGATCGACATAATCCAAAAGTTGCCGTTTAGTTCTTGTACGTAATAATTGTATAATGTACATAAAATGTAGAGTGTACAATGTATTTGGTTTGTCTCCACTCAAATGACAGAGAAATAAATCTGCCGTCTCCTCAAAGGTTTTCTCTTAGGATGAATGAATGTACGTCGAACTAATCTCACATATTCATATATGCCACATCTATTACGTCGTTTGAAAAACTAAACAATGTAATATATATTTTATAATATAAACTCTATTATAATCTAAGATAAGTTCAAACTATAACGTAAGTATTTATTTACATTAAAATTCATGTAACATGCTGGTTAATTACTAATAAATATAAACCACTGTCAAAATATATGAATTATTTTTTTAAAAAAATTACATTACATCTAACATTATTGCGCGTAGCGGACTCTATAATCATACATTACAGTCTAATATTATATTTCATATTATTATATACATTAATTGGGGAATAATTCAACTTACGGGGTAAAAAAATTCTCCATAATCTCAAAATTAACTTAATTTCACATTATGATGCGTTAGACATCCTGAAACAAAACAAGGTGTAATTGTTAGGAGATCTATATAGCGAGATAACTAGGCTGTCAATTTATCTAATGGGTCAACCCGAAGGTTGAGTAAGTAGTGAGTTGGGTCAAGTATGCATGAACCCATATTCAATCCATCACTTCTAAATTCTAATGGGTGGACTTTCATGACCCATACCCAACCCATCGTAGGGCGGGTCAACCCATGGGTAACTTATTAGACCCGCTTCACTTAATGTTACGAACATGTCAGCCCGCTTCACCAATATCGTGGTGTGTTGACCGGTGTGTCCATACATCGTTCATAAATAAACTATTCATTATTTTATTTCATATTTAATCCAACCATTTATTAGGGATGGGCATTGGACCGGTCCGGCCTGGACTGGTTCTGGACCGGAACTGGTTTAAGTAGTCCGGTTCGGTCCGGACCGAATTAGATGTTGACCAAGAGTTGACCAACAAAATTTGGACCGGTTCCGAACCGGTTCTGAACAGTTTTATAAAAAGCAGACCAGTCCGGTCCAGAACCGCTTCGGAACCGGTCCGACCCGCTTTTATTTAAAGATTTACAGTAAAAATTAAAAACAAAAAACCAGTCCAAAACCAGTCAGGGTAAAAAAAAACTGGTTCAAACCAGTCCGGTCCAGTTTAAAACCGGTTCCATCAGAAGTATACAAACGGTTCTTGGCTCGGTTTCCACTTGCAAAACCTGATCTGTTTGGAACCGGTCCAGTCTGGACCGGTTCCAAACGGTCCGGTCCAGTTCCGGTCCGATCCGGCCAGACCGGTTTTTTTCCCAACCCTACCATTTATACATCCATATAACTACAAAATTTACAATCAAACTAAAGTAAAAAAAATTATTATAAATTTACCGAGGAAGGAGGGAACAGATCGGAACTTAAAGATAGAGTTGACTAAAGTAAATTTAATTCGGATAGTTAGAAATTTCTTTTGAGCATGTGTTTTAATTAATTTTAGTTTTAACTCTTATATAAAATATAAGTAAGTATATATATGTAAGCTAATGGGTTAAAAAAACCATAACCCAACGGATTGTACATGGATCACCCGTGGTTTGGGTTACTAATTGACATGCCTAGAGGTAATTGAGGTATAGTGACGTAGGCCAGCCGCCCTATCAGTGTATGTTAGTGCTATAATTGATTTATTGGGTGATGTATTCTAATCTGCTAATCCAATTCACCCAGACATAATCTAATCTAACACATAATAATCAATCCTAAATACCTACATATAGCTCTATAAAGTAACACTAATCTACCATTAACGGAACTATCCATAATCTATCTACATCACAAAACAATTATTTAATTTTGAAAATGTTCAAAGAATATTATCGAGTTTGGTGGGTCCACAAACATGCCAAATTGTCAACAAATTCTTTTCTTCTAAGAATAAGTAACTCTAGAAATCAATTTATTTATTTATCTACCTAGATTAGATTCATTGCACTTGCAATCTTTCTAGTGTTTAATTTAATATCACCATCATAATTGTATTTGATTAATATTATACCTTAATACTAGGCGTGATCTATCAGTTATATTGATAATAATCACCACTACATCTAAAGTAACCGCATTTTAGTACTAAGTTTGATGAATCAAATACAAGTGTACGTAATTTGACACGTTTTTAGTACATATATATTATAAAAAATATATAGAGAGATATATATAGATGGTTTTAGCTCAAATGCATGCACCTTTCGTCTTCAACTGTGTGTTCGATTTCCATAGACTGGTATAGTGTCAAGCTGAGAAGGATACTATCATACTAATATGTTCCGTTTTTTAGCCTCTTTATTTATTTATTATATATTAATTAATTTATGACTAAGTCCTCTCTTGACATATATTATATGTTCTTTGGTATTGCTAATAATGTCCCAACAAATTTTGAAGCGATTTTGAGATAATTACATCGGTAGTGCACTTGACATGCAGTTGCAGTGCATGAATAGTGTTTGACAAGTGCTTACCATAACGGGTTGGTGGTAGGGCCGACAATGGTGCGGTGAAAATCAAATAATCATAGTTATTCGCACCATTTACCGCAATGGTTAACCGCACCACTATGGTGAGGGGCGGTAATGGTGATGAGTTTTGTACCCGCAATGGTTATGGTTATGGTATTAAGTCAATAACCACGGTTATAAATGTTGGGACCCAGACTGAACGGAATGTCGGATCCTAGTAGTGACTCGGGAAGATGCCTCGGGTTGTTCACTTGTTGGGGCCTGGCACGTGTCGGGGCTCGTGCGTCTCCGTAAACTTGCAAGAGGGGCAATATCGCAAACCACGCAAGGGGGGTGGAGTGCGATGAACTCTCTCCGAAGCTTAAGTCAGGTATTTTAGAGAGATAAAGTAAGAGAGATGTCAGAGCTTCCGCTGTCAACTTAGTTGGAAAATGGAAGAGTAGAGTCCCTTAAATAGGAGTTTTCCAACTCGAACCCAGTTTTGAACGGTCTAACACCGGTTTAATGTAAAGTACGAACCGGGCGTAGACGGGGATAAAGCTGACATCGGGAGGGTCTACACGTGTAGTGTTTGCGTAGGGGTTTGTACGTCACCAAGAGGAGTAATCCGGACCATCCCGGAGTATCGCGAGGATCCCGAAAGGTCCGGGATGTCGGGACAATCCGGAGGGTCGGATTGTCATGCAATCCGGACCAACACCGGATTGTGAGACAATCAGGACGCGATGTAAGTCCGGGGAGCGTACGCGCGTGCCCCGGACTTTTTAGTGTTCGCGTATGAATAATTCGAGGCCGTTTGGTGGGTTTGACGTGTAAACGAAGTCCGAATAATATAAAACGAACCTGAATCAGACGTATACCCATCATTTGCCCCCGAGTCAAGAGGTGGCATGGCCCCGTCTTGACTCTATTTTCGATAGAGTATACGTTCGATTTAAGTTCGGGTGTTACCTCGAAGTGGACTTATTGTTCGTCGGCACGTGGATTATTGTGATATATCCCTCATTGGGCATGGACGGGAGTAATCGTATCTGCCGACATGATTAGTACAGCAAGCATGTATGTATGTATGACATATACGTATATGACAATTCTAGTCCGTGTATGCAATCATGAATGTGGATGCTAACATATATGTGATCATGATGTGTGTGCATACGTGAGTCGACGTACAACGTATAATGTTATGAAATTAAATCATATAAGTATGAGCATGTATATAAGCGATAACATGGATAAGAGTATATGCATGTCGGGGTTGCAATTATAAACACGTGATATGGGTATGCAAACGTGTGCGTGTATGTAGATATGTAAACATGCATAAGTGTTAGGGATTCCTTCCAAAGGAGATAGAAAAAATATGGAAGGAGAAAGATGTTACCCATAGATGTATATAAGGGAGTGTATTCAAATATCTCCACACTTTGACTTCCCCCTTTTTAGAGTTGTCTTCTCCATTTCTTAGGGAGTAAGAGATTTAGCACTCAAGCCATCCACCCACCCACACCCACTCACCACCGGCCAACCACCACTCACCGGAGGAACCAGCTCGTGGCGGCGGGACCGGCGTCAGCAGGCACGGTGGAGGGCGGCGGTGACCAAGGCGGACAGCGGGCGGAGCTTCGGACGACACTCCGGCGATGATCTCAGGTATGTAACCTCATTTCTTGAGGTGATTCGGTTTTTTTGGGTTAATTAACCATTTCCAGGCATGGTGATGTCTTTACTTGCATCAATTTGGCTAATCTTTGCCTTGATTTTGAACTTGATCATCCATGCCCACCAAGTGTTTGATGAAATGCCTAGCAAAGTTTAGTATGACAAAAAGAGCATAAAAATGACTAAGTGTTTTACCACTAGTATGTATAGAGTAGGGATATCACTTCCCTGTTGATTGTAATTCTTGAATACTTGAGATGTTGGCTTGGCATGTATGTATATTCTTGGTGACATAGAGATGCTTGTAGCTATGGTTAAGCTTTGTATTCCCAAGGAAGTGTTTGTATGTATGTATCCATATCCTACACATGTTAGACAAACATATGTATATAGGTGTTAGTGCTAAACATGTATTTGCACTTATTACCTTGGGAATCCGTCTTAGGCCGTGTAGGCGAAGGTAGATGCATGTAAGCATACGTATACACGCGTGAGCACGTGTAGGTGCATGTATGCACATGTTAGCACTCATAGGTACATGTAAGTGCAAGTATGCACATATAGTTGCACATAGGAATATGTAGTTATGCATGAGCACATACTAGTGTATGCAAACACATATAGTTGGGCGCGGGTATGTGTAGGTACTCGCGGATGTGTAGGTGCACATAGACATACGTAGTTGTGCATACGCATATGTAAATCGTATAAGTGTTGGGACGAGACCCTTACTAACATACAGTTGCCCCTGTATAGTGGATATTCGCTATGTAGTAGTTGAACACTTATAGATTTGTAGGCGTGATGTTGCCCCCGAGAAGGGGGTGTTCGTAGAATAGTAGTTGTCAACACGTTAGGTTCATGCGCATGTACTGAATGGGTTATTGTTGTATCCTCGTAGGAGTTGTAGCGTGGGGAACTGGCGCGTTTATCCTTAGGATTGCCTTCCCGACTTGCTGGATTTGTAAACATGAGTAAGTCCCATATTCTCATTCCTCTTGTTAGATTTCGTTCTGATTCGGATTCTGATTTCGAGTCTGAGTCTTCGAAGTTTACAGATTCTTTCGAATTGGAGACTATGGATGATACACCTTCTTCCCCCGAGTCGGAGCCTCGCGTGGAGTCAGGGGACTTAGTGTAGACCTTTGCAGTTAACAACTTGGATCTCGATGAATATCAGCGTCTCGTTATTCATTCTGGCATTTGTCCTTCGGGAGAGGCATTCTTCCCGTTTGATATTATCACTGATGCCAGTCCGGGAATGCCCACTGTGCCTCTGAACAATTTGTCGGCTATTTATGCCTCCCAGATTCGAATGGGGTTGCGTTTCCCTTACTGATCGGACTTGCAGAATTTGTGCCGTTATTACAGGATTTCCCTCTTGATCTTGCACCTGCCGCGATATGGTACTAGGTTTGCTTCCGAGTACTATGCCATCGACAGTCTTGGAGTTATTCGACCTTACTCTTTCGATGCTTCTTCCGGCTCCAGCGTCCGGATTCGACGGGGTTATGTTCTATTTCTATCCGCTGGCCTTTGATGAGGGGGAAGGAGTTTGCTGATCTTGGGTTAGGTGAAGTGAAGTGGGATAGCACCCTTCGCTTCGTCACTGTTGTCAATCGGTCGAAGAGTCATTGGCAGGGACACTATTTCTTCACTGACGACCTTGGGATGACTTGACATATTGTTCGGATTACGAGGCCCGATCCCGTGCCGGATTTTCGTGAATTCTCTGAGTCTGATAAAGCGGCGATGAAGAAGGTGTATCAGGCGCACAAGGTGCGTACATACACGACATTGTCTTTTGTGAAAGAGAGAGATTTGCGCATGGCTGGGATTTGCACTTCTCCTTCGGGGAGTACCTCGGTATGTTATGAATCTTTATAACTTCATTGTGTTGTGGTGTAGGCTGGTGTCATGGAAAAACTTCCCGCTTGCAGGCGGGCTCTCGGGGTGGTGCTGTTCCTCCTGCACAGAGTGGTCGCACAGATGTATCTGCTGTTCTCCAGGGCATGAAGCATGGACGTGGCAAAGGGAATGCAGGTAAGTTATATACTTGTAAGGTTGCTTTGCTTGTCTGTGTTCAATGCCTTTGTTGTTATCTTGCTTTGTTCTTGTTTGTAGGTCGATCCCCGCTCTTGACAGAACGATTTGTTGCGGTTGCCGACACTCCGCCTCGGGCCAAGGCGAAGCGTCCCGACTCTGAGGTGCGACGCTTGAGCGATCCCAAGCGTTCCAAGTCCGGCAGCGGGGAAGCGTCGAAGACTCCTTTTATTAGAAAAGGGAAGGGATTTGAGGCTCGCGTGACTGCTGCACCTGTAATGTCTGCCCCCCTGTCAAGGGAGTTTCTAAAACATTGTAACCGATCTGGTTCAAATAATGTTTAAAGACTAATTGAAAACTTTTCGAATTAAAAGATACAACACTAAATGTGCAACATAGATTGTACATGGTAGTTGCTAATTCCGACTTTTTTGGAACAACAAGTGCAATGCTAAACGTTATAGATAGAGTTAAAATGCTAGTTGCTAATTTTGACTTTTTTGGAACAACAAATGCAATGTTATACGTTATAAATAGAGTTAAAATGCTAGTTACTAAATATCTATTTTTTGAAATAAAAAATGCAATACTAAATGTTTTAAATACAGTTTAATTGTTAGTTGCTAAATGAGTCGTATTTGGAATTACAAATGTAATACTAAACACCAACATTTGAATCAAAAGTTTTGTATCTAAAGGGGATAAACTGTATTTAATATGAACAATTCCATAAGAGAGCATTAGTATCACATTTTTATAAAACTACAAGTTCATATCACCTTAAAATTCAGTGTACCTAAATGATTGTATTAAGTGTATCAAAGAAAACACTAATTATATACTTTACAATTAAAATACTAGTAACTAGACTAAACTTATAAGACTACACAAGTGGGTTACTACAAAGCATGTTCACGTTTGGATATATGGCAAACTAAACAACAATTGAAATGTCGATTATAATGCTACAATTAGTTAACTGAATCAATGAATACTGTGTCTGAAACCCACCTTTAGCAACGGCCACAACAACCCTAAAGGGTGTGAGGACAACACCTACCATGTCTATGGATCCATACAGATTCCATACGGATCCGTGTGTAGTTGAGGAGTACTTGCTTACATAGTACACACAATGGAAGCCGTGTGTACATTACACACTGAATATATCCACACAATATACACACTATATATGCAGTATGCAATGACTTTACACACGAAAAAGTTGGTGTGCAATGTACATACGGATTACCACCTCTAGAAATCACACGGCATTTTCTGGTGTGGAATCAGAGTATACTCATATATACACACCACTTACACACACTTGTGTGTGTACTCATGTATTTTTTTTTAGTGATATATACTCATGACGTTATTCATTTATTCTCCACCACATAACTAAAAAGTACAGTTCATTTCTAGGAAGTTTCCAACTTTGCACTAAAATCTTTCTAACAATATATATATAGCTAGTAGCTAAATAGTCCGTCTCATTTGATCAAAACCCTTGACCTTGACTTTCTTCCAAGACCCATTAGAGCAAAGCATCCACACATATAAAAGACTCAACTCGAACATAAGTTAATTCGATCTAGAACACAAGTATATATTATATGTTTCAGAAGCATATATATTTTCATTAATTATGAAAATAAAAAATTTAGTGTTTTTTACCAGAATATATATAAGTTCTATATGAATTTCTAGTATTCTTATTTTGGGTCCCAATCCCGCCGCCGTTCGTCATATTGACTCACGTGCTTTATTAAAATCTCTCTTGTTCCACAATCTGAAAACAACCCAACATTCAATCTACGATTGATTGATTACTAGAAAACTATATGTCGCTTTTATCTTTCTCTATTTATTATTCAATTAGGTAATAGACTCGCGCGTTGTATAAAATGTCATTTTACTAAATTCTATAAGCATTATTTATTTTTTGCAGGCATATAAGATCAAATTCAAACAACTATATATCCGTAAAGTTCTACGTTATATATATTAAGATCTCATGTTGTTCATGATACAATGTCGTTATCATGTGCTTACTAGTTGAATAATAATTTTGTACCAACTATACTTATGGTTTGCTGTACGCCCAAGTTATGTAGTTTCTTCGAGTTCGAGTATTCTATACTCTCTAGATGAGATTTTGTTTTACCAACTTTAAATGTAGAGTTTCGACTTTTGCTTGGCTCATCACTTAATTGGTGTCAACTATCGTTTTAATAGTGGTATCACTGCATTTGGACAAAAATTAGTAGATTAGTTACAACTGGTAGAGAAGAATTGTAATTTAGCTATTATTTATATTACTATTTAAACACTTATCATTGTTGTAGTGCAAAAGCGCTTATAGGATTAACTTACCGTTAAAAGAATAATAATTGTCAGTAGTTCGTTTAATAAGGGATTCGTAAAAAATAGTTTGTTCGACCTGGTTTTTAGAGAGAGTGATTTTAGCTATTCTGATAGTAAATTTTGTTTGAATAACTATCTTATAAAACAATAGTATATATAGTGTATTATTATATATGTGATGAAATATGAATGGTTTATGTTAGAGAATACGAATATTATATATTTTAATTGTTCATGAATGTATATGTTTGAGAATATGAATGAATTTGTATTTTATTATGATTATATATTTTAAATAATTTATGTTATGGAATACGAACATTTCTATTAAGGTTAACTAATTTTTTGGTTGTTTATTTTAATTGTTGAGTTTTATATTTAATTTTTGACAGGACACAATTTTATTGTCTGATACAGTCGACGTGTCGATTTGTTTGTATTATCACTATCAGTTAATATTCATAGTGTTTTTGTTGGAAGAACTATATCTTTGAAACTATAGTATATACAGACAGTGTATTGCTATTTAGGTGATAATATGATTTTTTCAAGTTATGAAATATGAATATTGTATATTTTAATTGTTCATGAATGTATATGTGTGAAAATATATGATCATGTATTTGTATTTTATTATAATTATAAATTTTAATTAGTTTATGTTGTAAAATATGAACAATTCTATTAAGGTTAATTAATTTTAAGATGAACTATTTTAACTGATGAGTTTTATGTTTAATATTTAACGTTGCGCGCTATTACTGGTCGATATTGTTACATTTTAAATTAGACTACCAGTAGTTAACCTGCGTGCTTTGATATCATATTACTCTAATTAATATAAGTTCAAACTCTTGAGTTAATACTTTTAACCTATTTTTATTTATATTTTAACAATTATTTTTTTCCCAAAATATTTTAACAATTATATATTAGATTTATATATTTATGTTTGACTCTACCTTTCCTTTTCAACCTTCCCCATTTTCTCTGCTATATATACAGAATCGACCTCTAATGGCTTCCATAACCCAACACATCATGCAATTCCATTACCCAATAGATATCTCCATGGAACCCAATCCCTTCTTTCCATACTACACTTCACCGGAATTTTCCTTCTCATCCTTCGACGCCGACGACATGCTCCTCCTCGCCGCCGCCGTACCCACTGCCTCCACCGACTCCAGCTCCACCACCTCGGTCGTCCCCGTCAAGGAAGAAGAAGTCACTCTCAGCACAGAATCATCCTCCTCCTCCTCCTCCGGCGGCGCCGTCACCGGCCCCGCCACCGTAAAGGAGAAAGCGTACCGCGGCGTGCGGCGGCGGCCGTGGGGGAAATTCGCGGCGGAGATTCGGGATTCGACCCGGCACGGAGTCCGGGTTTGGCTGGGAACCTTCGATACTGCGGAGGCGGCGGCGATAGCGTACGACCAGGCGGCGTACTCCATGAGGGGGTCGACGGCGGTGCTTAACTTTCCGGTGGAGAAGGTGAAGGAGTCGCTGAGGGAGATGAAGTACAGGTGCGAAGAAGGGTGCTCCCCTGTGGTGACACTCAAGAGGAGGCACTGTATGAGGAAGAAGTCAAAGCGCCGGCCGGGGAAGGAGGAGGAGGTGGTGGTGAAGGAGGAGGTTGCCGGCGAAGACAATGTAGATGTGGTGGTTTTCGAGGATTTAGGGGCGGAGTATTTAGAGCAGCTGCTTAGTTCTTCAGATGATCATAGTAGTGGTTCTGTTTGTTCTTGGTGATCAAATGAATTTTTTTAATTTTTTTTTTTAATTTTGTCTTTGGTAGGGATTGTATTATATTATTCAGATGGAGTGAGTAATATTTGATTCCACTACAATCAAACAATGTATTCTTCATTTGCATTTTCTTCCACAATTTTTTATCGGATTGTCCTGTTAAGTTCCTTCAAATGTGACATATTTAGTGAGATTTAAACTCAATTCGACTATGAAAATTACAATTCGCTTTATCAGTTAATCTAACCGTCTTAATTTAACATTACTTGAATTTCTGTGTAGCTCTTAAGTTCTTCGGAAATTAAACATATTGTGAATCTTCAGATTTTAAATATATTTTTTGATTCAATAAGCATTATGATATTAAATATTTAACAATGTTAAAACCCGAAGTTTTACGAAGAATCTTTTGACGCTAAAAAGTTATAATCTACTTATCTGTTGATTCAAACATCATTAGTTTTTAACTGCACTTTTGTAATTTTGCGTAGACAGATAATACAATAATAATTTTGTCTCATTATAAATATAATGTATGACGTCGCTAAGAAAATTTTGCTGACACATAAAATCTTTTTAATCACACTGTAGATGGTTTGAATGTATAAAACTTGTTTGCACTTATATATATATACTAATATAAAAATCAACCGAAGCTTAGGAATCACTACAAGTTGATAGATACTTGGTACTCATTTGGTGGGTTAAGGCCCATAAGGGCAAGAAAGCCCAATAGGACTTTAAGGCCCTATACCCCATTAGTTAAAAAAGAAGCTGGAGTCTAATTTCACCTTAAATAGGTAGGGCATTAAAACTGGTTTGGAACCAGATCGTTTGGAACCAACTCACTTCAGGTCGTTTCTAAACAGATTAGGCCTACAAATAGAGAATCAGTATAAAAAAACGTAAGTATATTTCAATGAAACCGATTTTGTACTCGTTCCAAAACGGTTTAGAATTGGTTTTTTTGTTTAAACATCTGGACCGGTTTAGAACCGAACAAAAGCTGCTTTTTGCAAATCAGTTCTGAACTGATTCCAAACATACCAGTTTTTCTAGGATAAGCTAGTGCAAAAAAAAAAATCGGTACATTATGAACTGGAACTGTCTAAAACAATTCCGATTTGGAACCGGTCCGGGCCGAACCGGTTTCATGCCAACCCTACATGTCTAGGTCGACCGGCTACTGATGGATGTAGTTAAGCTATGGAATAGAACTAGTATATAGTTTGATGACCAACTTGGAGTCAATTTTGAGCATGCGTGCCTCTAGTCACTACAAGAAATTTGGTCTATAGCTACGGTTGCTATTGCGACGACATTGTATTATCGCTATAGATTGTGTATATTGCGACGACTTACACCTTTAGTCGCATACTATTTACAAATAATGAGACATCATCGCAATATTCAATCGCGACGAAAAGTCATCGCAATAAAAAAAAGTGTTGCGACGAAGAGAAATCTTTTGCAAGGACCGCGTATTCTCGCAACATAATGAGTTTATTGCGATGATTTGTAATATCCGTTTGCGACGAATGATTCTCGCAATAGTAATTTCCAGCCAAAATTTTGGCGCAAAAAATTCGAAAAAACCAACTGCGACGACACATAATCTATTACGATGACCGCATATCATCGCTATAAAATGAGTTTATTGCAAGGATGTTGAATATCCAATTGCGACGACCGATTCTCGCAATAACAATATTTCTACAAAGTATTTGGCGCCAGTTATCTATATGAAAATAATTGTGCAAATGCTAAATCTATAGCGAGGATCTTATTTCATTGGAATAGAATGTATTTATTGCGATGATATGTAATATCTAATTGCGACGAATGCTTCTCGCAATACAAATTTCCCACCAAAATTGTGACGACACGTAATTTATTGCCAAACCTCATATCATCGCAATAGAATGAGTTTATTGTTAGTATTTAGAATATCCAATTGCGATGACAGGTTCTCGCGATAACAATTTTTCCACGACAAAATTGGCACCAATTACCTATGAGAAAACAACTGCGAAGAAATTGAAATTTTAATACCTTATTCCTTAACCCTTAAACTCCAAGCCTTAAATTTTAATACTATATAACTTAAATTCTAAACCTTAAACCTTGATACCCTAAACCTTAAAACTCAATACCATAAACCTTAAACCCTAAATCATTAAACTTTAATTTCTAAACCTTAAAGTTTAATACCATATACCTTAAATTCTAAACATTAAAACATCAATATCCTAAACCTTAAATTATAAATCTTAAAACATTAATAACTGAAACCTTAAAATCTTAAACTCTAAATCACAAAACCTTAAATGTTAAACTCAAAACGTTAAATTTTTAACATTACAAATCTTTATCTCTAAACCTTAAAACATTCATAATCTAAACCTTAATGATTGTATCAGTTTATTATATTCCTAACTTACCCTCGTTTATTGGTTTGTTTTGCCGAAGAATCATTTACTATTTTTTATAAACGCAATTTACTAATATGTTTGTTGACCATGAACATTGTTTATTAATTAGACTGTATAACTTCCACAACTTGTCAAAATAGCTTATTTAAATCTTAAAAAATTATACTTATTAAAGAAACTATAAATATTTATAAAAGAAAAACTAAAATACATCATTTTCACACAGATCATTCAAACTATTCATTATTTAGTATTACATATTTACTAATTATATAGTAACTTTCTATGTATCATCCTATCGAATAGTTAAAAAATTTGCATATAATATTTTAAAAAATGTACATAAAAATTAAAAAGTCCAACATAATCATTTCAAAATATGCACCTTAGTAGTTTTTGTTTTAAAATTCCACCCTAACTTTCGTGATAGAGTAGATTATGAAACATTTATTATTTTCATGATTAAACTGCAGTATAAGCACATATATATTATAATTTTCGCTTAATGGATTTATCGTATAAAATTTAAGAAAGGAAAAATAAAGTACACTAAATAAAATATAATACATAAATTTATTATAGAAAACTAATAAAAATACATAATTAACAAAATAGTTTCAGTATAATTAATTTATTTATTAAAAAACTAACTTAATTTAGAAGTTTTATATTTATTAATTTTTAGTATATTCTAAATAATAAATTGTAAATAAAACTCTAAATTTTTAATTTTTAAATCCTATATATAGAGTTTTACAACATTTTTTTTGTGACTATCATGTGTCGGTTTAATTAAAAAATAAGTATGTAAAATTGGAAATAAAAAAGAGAGAGAGAAAGTGATGACAATACAATCTGCTCAAGTTTATTTGCTATATATGTTCTTCTATTGGCAGCAATCAAACTGATATTGTGACCCAAATTAGTAAGTAAAAATAGCTTTATCATAAAATATATCTATTTAATTAGTTTCTATTTCAGGTTATTGAAGAAATCTTTTTCTTCCCTAAATAATGAAATTTAGTGTACAGATATATATACTATCCTTCAGATGCCCTCCTGCGCCCCCACTCGCCAAACATGACGACTCCTCCAAATTCCTTCTAATTAGGATGACTTCTATCGGCTTATGTACATGACGAGGTGTTTTGTCTTCTCAAGCTACAAATCCGAACATGCTTCTACGCTAGAGGACTCGTATCGTCTTCTCAAGGTACGAAATCTGAACTTCTCTTTGGAATTAGGAATGTGTAGTGTTTGTCTTGCTTCGAGACTGAATTGTCTGTGTGTTTATGAATGTTGTTGTATGAAGCTTTACATATGGTAATTTTTTTTTTTAAAGAAGAAAATGTAAATAATTAACGAATTAACAAAATTTCAAATATATTCAAACATAGTTCATATATAAATTAAAGTTAATGAAAACATCAGGAATAAGTTTAAGAATGAATTTTAATAAGTGTATATGAAAACTTTATAATACAAAATATCATGTTAGTCTAAATCGTTTTTTTTCTTCCTTTTTTGCCAAATTAGTCTAAATCGATAGCAATATAAATATTATTAAGCTTTCAATTAAAAAAATTATATTAATTAATTAATTCCTAATAACAAACGGTAGTAAGAATTGTTAGTAACTCAATATTTAATACTATACTTTTTTTTTGCCAAACAGTTTTTAATTTGAAATTACCTTTTTTTTTTTCAAATTTGAATTTACCTTAATACATGCAAACTATATTTTTGTCATTTCATCATTATTTAATACAACGATACTATAATTATTTAATTATGCTCTTGTGATTTGTACCTTCACTTACATAACTTGTGTTGTTTGTTGATTATAAATTAAAATTAAATTTAAATAGGGAAAGTAGATATTACATTTTGTCATTAATTACAGTCATAATTAAATAATCTCAATTAGGCTCTTAATGTAATTTAGTTATCAAATTTACTATTGTTATTAGTATACGACATTGCCATAATTATTTCTAATTATGGTATTATTTGAATTTTCTTAATTAGAATCTCAATTTTAATTATTTGTTTTTTCCCAAAAAAAATTTTTGGCCATCTGCTTTTTCCCAATAATTTTAATTATTATTAACTTCATACATTTTTTTATGGTAATGAATCGCAGGTCATAAATATTCAATGCTCTACACTTAACTCTAACTTTTTTTTTTTTTACCACATTAATTATAGTGACATGAATTTAGATTTTTTTTTTGCCACAGAGTCCATGTTGTCAAATTTGTTATTCCACACTTAAGTCAAACTTTTTTACATTTTGCCACACTAAAAAACACCACATTAATTATAGTGACATGAATTTACATTTTTTTGACACATAATCCAGGTTATCAAATTTTTTAAATATTTAATTTACTAAAAAAATTTAGAATGTAAATTTTTATATTGATTTTATGAATGTCCAAATCCAGATTTTAATTTTCAGTTTAAATTAGAGCCTTAATTAAATTTCAGAATTTTAACAAAAAATAACACCTAAAGAGAAAAATGGAAAGATATTTTAATAACTTTTATTTAGAGCTACAAATAAATATATCATTTTATAATACATCATTTATTAAAATATTTAACTCTACATATATATCTGTAATATATTCAAGTGTGTTTTTTTTTTCAACGTACAAATGATATATATTACGTAAAAATGACGTGAAAAAATTATTGCACCTACAATATGAAAGATGACTATAATGAATGTGAAATTGATTACAACTGATATAATTACGGAAAACTACTAATAAAGTTTATTGTTTTTGTTTTTTTCCAAACAATACTACATAATAATAATAATAAGGAAAACAAGTTTGATACTTATATATACAATTATGGAAATTACTAATAAAAGTTAATTGTAATACATTAAGTGTGATTTTATTTTTAAACAATGCTACATTGTAAAAAGAAAAAAAAAAACTTGATTCTTATATCTACAAATTAATTTTTGTGAGAAAGAAAGGGAAATAATATAATGAATAGGAAATTGATTACAATTAATAGAATAAATAAGATATTACTAGTAAGGTTTATTTATTCAATACTTTTGTAGAATAGATTTCTATAAATGAGATGAGCATGAGTATTATGTGCCCACAATCGAAAATGTTAAGTAAGAAAAGATAATAAGGTTTTCTATCAAGGCGGTTGGGTAAGAGTTCATCACTAATATGTGTGCGTGTAAATTGTTAACTTGGCACTCATTGTTTCTCCATCTTACAGACTGTTTTTTAATGCACTTGCGGCTACTTTCAACACATCTGCTCCAGTTGGAGGATATATTTTCCATAAATGTTGATCTCGAATATGTTCTAGCGACACCGCTCCAGACATCTCTATGTTAGTTGCATTTTTGGTATTTGGACATTTTATTTCATAATAGACTTATATGTATGCATGTAATTAGATTATAATAACGTCGAATAAAGTAGATTATATGGGTATACTAGACCTAATTATATTTAATTGTGGATTTTTTTTTTATAATATTAGTCATTTTAATTATGTAATTATATTTGTATTATTTCAAATTATCTGTACTATATAAATATTTATATTGCGACGATATATCGTTGCAACAGATTTTAAAATTTATTGTTGCGAGGATATGTCAAAATTTATCGTTGCAATAAAACTATCACTCGTCGCAATTAAGTGAATAAAAATTATGGAAAATACTGTATCACGATAATTTTATGTTTTTATTGTCACAAATGAATTAAGAGATCCACGCAATATATAATATTTGTTAGATGTGTCGTCGCAATAGAGTTATTAAATACCGGCAATAGAAGACCAATTGTGACAATAGTCTCAAATTTGTCGTCGCAATAGAATTACTAAATCCTCGCAGTATGTACCTGTTGCGATAATATATTTATGTGTATCAGAAGTAGAGCTATCAAATCCTCGCAATAGAGTTACTAATTGCGGCGATAACTTTAAATTTCTCGTTGCAACAGAATTGATAAATCCTCTCAATACATGTACCTACTACAACAATAATTTAAAAATTTTCATCGTAACAGAGTTAGCAAATCCCCGCAATAAATAGATCAATTGCGATAAGTAATATCGCAGATGTGTTGATAATCGTCCTCGCAATAGAGTACACCCTATTGCGATGACAGCTGATTTTGTCGCAATAAGGACCTATTGCTAGGGGTCTATAGTGACGAAGCTATTGCGATGATTTGTCGTCGCAACATAGATATAACGACGATTTTTGGGGTTTTTGCGACGATTTTGGTCATCGCAATAATCCGTAATTCTTGTAGTGAGTACATAGTTTCTACAATGCTCTTGGAGCACCATGCTCTTGCCACTAATTTTTTTATTTTGCTATTGCCCTAAAGGTGAACCCCATAGGGAAATTGATATTATTAATAGTATGATACACATCTTAGGTGTAGTTAAAAAAATTCATATTTTTTTCATACTTTTAAAGTTTTAATTTTGTTACAATTAAGTCCACCATAGTATTAAAAAAACCAAAAACATGCATGGTGCTCCCAAAGCATAGTAGAAAAATCCTAAAAAAATAGCGTAAAATCGAGGTATTACCTCTAGATATAAAGTGGTCAATATTGAAATGATATACAAGTTGTATGATCCAGTACATTATAGAAATACAATAATTGTTACTACAATTCTATTTTTTAAGTAAAAAATAGAAAGAAAAAAAACTAATTATCGACGAAAATTAAATTAATAATCATATCCTAATGACTAAAAGTAGTACTCAGATTCATGCACTTGCTGTCCTTTTGCTATTTACCTTTATATGAATATATGTAAATATTAAGCAATAGTTATTATTCTTCAAGCAAGTGGCAAAATCTCTATATATATTCTGCTAATAAAATATTTCCTTCCAAGAGACAACGATCCTAGTTCTCTAGTACTATGTTTGATGAATCCAAAAGGAAATATATTTTGGCACGTGTTGTAATTATAAATTTTATTGAGAGATATAGATGAGGCTGGGTTCAAAACTTCAAATGCATGCACCATTTCCAAAATAGTGACTTGTCAAGTGTCAACTTGAGAAGGATATTAATATGCATACCTTCTAGCTAGCTAGTGTTCAACAAGAATTAAAATGATTACAATTTACAATTGTCCATTTGTACGTGCAATATTATATATTTAATGCCTTTGAGCTCATGTGATAAGCTAGCTTAAACACATCTTTTGGTCTTGATAATATAATACTAAATTATATATGCATCCATTCATAATCATTTATAATATATCTCATTCATAATCATTTAACACTAAAAAAAAAACTAACCCGTAAAATTTGTATTAGTAACACGAATGGATATTTAAGTAAAATATTGTGTAACACTTAAGTCAATGATTTATTAGTATATTCATGGGTTAGCCTAATCTTTTGAATTAATTTTTCATGTCAATTTTCAATTAATTATTTACTATTCATAAAGTAACATTGTGATTTATTGTAAAATAATATTTAATAAATCGGAGTTTTTTGTGGGTATAAAATCAGAGGTTGAGGAAAAGGGGGAAACGGGTGCAAGTTGACATTTTTCTATGGAAGGAGTACGTCAGCTACGATGTATGTGTAGGAATTAATTAATGATATATATTTATGGGCCGAGATTTGCTTGACTGAATCAAATACCGGATTTTAAGAAAAAAATATTCGTAAGTTGGAGACGCCAAAGTTGAGAAGGCTTATGTTCATAACTAACTAATTTACCTATATTTAGCCATTACCAAATTACCTATTTATCTTCCAACAATGTAGTTATTTAATTATGATACTCAAAATAAAAAGGGTTACAGGTTTTTTGGTTTATAATGTTTGACTATTTTTTGGTTTTGATCCATGATGTTTTTTTTTTGCCTAGATTTGGTACCATATGTTTGCAGATTTTTCTATTTTGGTCTGATCGTTACATTCCGTCCATTTTATGACATGTGCAAGTCATTTGATCCACCATAAACTTTCAATTTAGTCCCTCTAATACTTTTCTAACATTTTTTTTTGTTCAATTTAGTCACGAAGTTTCAAAATTGAAACCAATTGGACAATACGTCCAATTGAAATTTTGAAACTTCAGGATTAAATTGAACAAAAAAAAAAAGTTAGGAAAGTATTTAGAGGGACTAAATTGAACAAAATTGAAAATTTAGGGTGGATCACGTGACTAGTACATGTCAAAAAATGGACGGAATATAACAGTCGGACCAAAACTAGAAAAATCTGCAAACATATGGTACATAAACTAAGCAAAAAATACATATGGACCAAAATCCAAAAGTGGTCAAACATCATGGACCAAAAGACCTGTTAACCCAAATAAAAAATTATATATATATGTAGGTATAAAAGTAATAATATTTGTGTATCTATTTATTAATTTGGTTAATATCTATAAATATATTGGTTCGTCTAAACCATGAGTTATATTAATTTATGTGACATCATTTTTATGCATATGTATATATGCTAAAATTCTTCATAAGCTCCTTATTCAATTTTGAGTGGAGTTACAATTTTTTTAATATATTAGATAATGATGTTAATTAAGTAATTAATAATCTAGTAACAAACTAAAATAATATAAACTTATACTTCAGTTATTATCTTAATGCTAAGATAATATTTAGATTTGAATAAATAATTATATATATAGTGAATATTAATTGAATTAAAACTTTATTCATTTTCAATTTCCGTTTTATTTACATGTTAGTTACTTTGCAATCTAATAATAGAAACTTGCAATTGCACCCTAAAAAATTATTTAACAAATTGCACTAACGTATGAGCCATATATAATAAAACAAACAAATAAGAAAATATGTTAAAAATAATAAGATAGATACAACCATTAACAATTCATATGAAATACCATCTAAACTATAAATAAATGAATAAAAAAAATACAAACATATAAAGCTTGGTTGAAATATATTTTAGGGAATACAATTAGTATATAACTATATTTAGTTACACGAGTTTATAAAAATGAAAAAATAAACAAAAAGATGATGAGAATAATAAGAAAAGTGATCTCAGGTGTTGAAAAAACATAAAATTTAGGGAATACATTTTTTAATAAGATACTATCTATATATTATATTTATAAGATATTATAATATATTTTGGATAGATATAATTTAGGGCTGACACATTAATATTTTGTGCTACTTAATTGTTAATGGAAACTATTTTATTGGATGATCAATTTTTCAAGTTACAAATCATTAAGTACATAGCCAAATAAATATCAAGAAGCTCTAGAATTATACTAAAGTCTCTTCTTGCTTCTCATCGAACTTATTTTTCCATGTACATTTTTTTAACCATCATAACTACATTCTTTCATCTCATATTTTCACTTAAATAAACAATATCTTTTGGCATAAAAAACAACTACATTTAACACTATTACCTAAAATACTAATTAAATTTTTAGGTATCAAATAAATGTAGAAATTGCTATCAGATATGTTATACGATATATAATTTTTTTAATCAGATACCATAATTATAAGAATATATAGGTAAAAATAATATTTAATAAGTTGGTATTTTTTAAATATTATGATGTTTTGTAATAAGTATATCTAAAAAATTAATTAACAAATATAAGTTTATATATACATGTTAGATGTGTAGTAGTATTTCATCTGCATTTACATTATTTTAAATATAAAAAATTAGTTAAATTAATTAACAATATCGAATTTTAATTTTTGTAATATTATAATAATTATATAAAAAATAATTTAACACGCAACGTGACAACCACCTAGTTATTGTAAATAAATAAAATAAAATAAAAATATATGTCGTTAGAGAAGCTTCGTGTTGTAGAACATGTATGCATATCTTCATCTTTAAGACTCGAAATCATTATGGATAAGCCGTTAAAGAAATCTTCGGGTGTATGGGTCCGCCGCCATGAATCCTATTGTCTCACGTGGTTTAATTAAATAATTAATTAATTAACCAATATGGCAATATTCAATGCTTCATTACGTACCAAACCTTTTCTCATCATTGTTTTATTACTTCCTTTGATTACCAAACCGTATTCGTCTCTATATATGTATTAATGTATATATATGATCAAACCCTAAACTTGATATATCATCATCATCATTAAAACCACATTTTGATATAAGTCACTCTAACTATAACCATAAGCATGCAATATTCATTCTACACTGCTCCTCAAATCTCATTCTCATATGAAAATTTGTTCCTCCTTGACACCACCACAGATGTAGCCACCAATGAGGCCTTTGACTTCACCACCACCACCACAACCACCACCACCACCACCTCAAACTCTGTAAAAGAAGAGTTTTCCGATGATTCTAACCCTGTTACTTCGCCGGAGAAGGCATACCGTGGCGTGAGGAGGTGGCCATGGGGGAAATACGCTGCTGAGATTCGCGACTCGACCCGACACGGTGTTCGGGTGTGGCTAGGGACCTTTGACACTGCAGAGGAAGCCGCAATGGCTTACGACCAAGCCGCTTATGCGGTTAGGGGGTCAATGGCGGTGCTTAACTTTCCGGTGGAGCGGGTGAAGGAGTCGCTGAGGGAGATGAAGTATCGGCGTGAAGAAGGTATTAGAGATATAGATTACGAAATAATTATTTATTTAATTCAAGTATATCTTCTTAGATTATATTGTATCTTATTATATATACCTTTTTGAAGGGTGCTCTCCAGTGTTGGCGCTAAAGAGGCGACATACCATGAGGCGGAAGTGTATGGGGAGAAAGCGGCGGCCACGGGAGGTGGTTGAGGAGGCGGTTGCGAAGGCGGAGATGGCGGATGTGGTGGTTTTTGAGGACTTGGGGGCTGAGTACTTGGAGGAGCTCTTGAGCTATTCTGACCAAAGTTGTGGAGGTGTTTTTCCTTGGTCATGAATTAATTAAGTTAAACCATCCTTTTATTTATTTTTTTTTTTTGTTATTATTAGTGTTCACATTGTGAAAATAATCATTAAATATATTCCATTCATTTTTTATTTTTCTCACTCCAACTTGCCCTTTATTTGATGTCTTGGGATAATGTTTAATCTTACGTTTATTCCAGACTTGGGTTGTGTAGCAGACTGGTTTAAAGAGTAATTTGAACACTATATAAACTTATTGGGATACTACTACATACTTATTACCACAGTTTTAGTATGGAAACTTAATGGACTTATGTAATGAGTCTGGACTCGATCGCTCCCAGTTTTATTATCTTAAAGTGTCATTAGTTGGTGATCAACTACCCTAAATAGCAGCTAAAGACGTTGTACAAATTTCAATTTTGCATACAAAACTTGGGATAATGCTGTTTAATCGCATACCAAAGTTGTATGCATTGTTTTGATTTCAGGATTATGCATAAGTGAACTTCAGTACGTAAAATTTAGAGTGATAGAGGTCTAAAGGTACTGACCTAGTCCGTAGTCGAGCGAGAAGACATTATTGTTGGTTATTCAGTAACAGAAAATTGCCTGAAATATCAATTATTACTCAGTTAGTTGACTAGAAAAACATGCAACAACTTACTAATGGAGATCTCTGAAAACTGCAGTGAACTACCTGATTAATCGTTGTTTGATATTGATGTGGGTGATGTTGGCAAAGCGTCGAATTTTGGCGTTTGAGTACAGTATTTTATGCGGAAACGGCGATCTGAGCAAGACCCCATAGAAAATCTATGGGATTTGCCGTATTTTAGCTAAATTCATTCGTTTTAGGGGATCAATTTATGTTTCTTTTGGTCGTTTTGTCATTTTTAGGTTTTTGTTGGAATTAGTTGTTAATTTCGGATTTTAACCTAGGGTAAGAATTATTTATTTTTTTTTTTCCAGTATTTAAGATATGTTTAGCCGTCGTTTACATTTAGTTGATTGATTAATGAAAACAAAAACCCTGCGTCAAACTCTCGGCATTCTTCTGAATCAACGAATTTATGTGTTTCCTATCCCATCACACTGCATCCGATTGGTATCAGAGCCGAAGATCCTGCGCGATGCCGTTCCTTGATTGGTTAGCACTGATGGATATACGCCCAATTTGAACCCGTTGACTTCCGAATCGTTTTATTTTTATCACCCCGTTAATGATTGTAAATCGAAACTTCAACCCGAACACTTCGCGAGAACACCAACGGCCCGGACGAGGCCGAAGCGCTCGTCCGGCCGAGTCAGACTCACCTAGGTGAGGTTGGGTGGCCACACCCGACCTCCCCTAGGGGAGATCGGGTGGACCAACCCGATCTCTCCTAAGAGAGATCGGGTCGGCCAACCCGATCTCCCCTAGGGGGGATAGGGTTGGCCAACCCGATCCCCCCTAGGAGGGGTTGGGTGGCCTCACCCAACCCCTACCCTTGGGGGTCGGATTTTCCTCCACCCAAAGGCCCCGGCACCATTTTTGGACTCCCATACTCGGTTTATTCCGCCTACCTTCTCCGTATCCTAAGGTCTTAATTATGCGTTTAAAGGTTAATTAACTGTGTTTAAAGGTTAACGATGTCATTAAGCCACCTTAATGACACCGTTTCCTATAAATACCCCACCTCCACTATTCATTGGATCATCTTGGCAAGTTGGATAATTTTGCTCTGACATCTCTCTAGCTTTATCTCTCTAAAAACCGTACTGACTTAGGCATCAGAGAGGGTTCATCAGGCACCACCACCCCCCCCCCCCCCTCTGTGCCTGGTACTGCCCCTTCTGCAGGGCGAAAGGAGAAGAGAAGCTAAGGACGGAAGGACGCGAGTTAAGACAGCACAACCCGAGGGTACCGGATCCCCCACATCTCCAGTGAGAACGAGACTTGAGTCGACCGCCCGTTGACCCTAGACTCGGAACCTAACACTTGGCGCCGTCAGTGGGCTTCGGACAGAAAGCCTGGCTATAACAAGGGCAATGACGAACAGCAGGGTGTCTAGGCACCACCGCCCACCAGGGGGCAATGGGCGAAGGAGAGAGCCTATACCCCCAGGAAGGCAGCCTAACCCGGGAAAGCAGCCAATGCAACCAGAACCACAAGAAATCTCACAGCCTCCTCAACAGAACAACCAGGAGGGAGGACCCTCACGCCCAGCTGGGGCTGAGTCCTCCACAGCCTCAACCCCCCTGACAAGAAGGCCACAGAGAGAAAGAGAACAACAGGGAGTGCCATCCCAGCACACGGCACCCCCTGAGGGATATTATTATGAGGCGCAACCCCAAGGGTACCCGTATGGGATGCCGGCCCAAAGGAATGGCAACCGCGCCCACACAACATACGCAAGGCCGTCATACACCCAGGGGACACACACTGAAGCTCATGAAGAGGAACAGATCCCAACGGAAGGGCACCACTCGCACCCTCGAGCAGGGCAGCGAGAGGAGCAAAAAAGAAATTACTAGGAGCCACCCCCAGAGGGAAGGCAACAATTCGTGCCTCCTAGGCAACAGCAGAGCGCCAGGGCTTACACCCCACTTGGGGAGGAAAGACAAGCAAGACCTCCAAGGAGGCAAGAATTCTATGAAGCACCCCAGCAGGGACACCAAGGATACACCTACAGTCCGTATCAATACGGACAAGGGATCCCGGCAAGCCCCATCTACAACTACGGAGGCCATCAGAGAAATTACACTCCGACGCCGATATTGATCACTCCAGAAGAAATAGAGGCCATGATAACCCGGAAAATGAATGAGTCAAAGAAAACCAGCTTGCATTGTCTAAGTGACAAAACGAACCACCCTTTCACAAGGGAATTGGAGATGAACAGGGTGCCAGACTCCCTGCACACAGTGCAAATTGCAAAGTACAATGGCAAGGGAGACCCCCTAGAGCATATTCAACAGCATGAGGCCTCTCTATTTGGGAGGACCACTGATGAAAGATACAAGGCACTCCTGTTCCCAAACACCCTATCAGGGGTGGCCTCACACTGGTTCTTCAGCCTACCCTCTGAAAGCATCCACTCATGGGAGCAGCTAAAGGCAAAGTTTCTGCAGAGATATCTAGGGGAGAGGAAACTCCTCAAAGGAACAGGCTCCATCGATGATGTGAAACAAGAATATGATGAATCTCTGGCCAGTTACTACACTAGGTTCAATCAAAATATCGCAGACATCCAGGGCGACATCACTGAGGGTGAGATAATACAAGCCTTCATCAGAAACCTAGGCCGCTTCGGGTCCACACTGGCAGAAAAGATGGCCAAGAAGCCAGCAAGCACCTTAGAGGAGCTTGCAGGAAGAGTAAAAACTCATATAGACCTGGAGAGGCACAGGGCAAGTAAGAAAGCCAAGATTCAAGCAGCCAAGGAAGACAATGCAAAGCCGAACAAAGGAAAGCCACCCCAGGCACCTCAGCAGACAAGGCAGCAGGAATGGCGTCCGCCCCAGCAAAGAAACCAAATGGGCGAACCACTAAAGGCTAGAGAAATAAATGTCATCAAGTTCGTTCCATTGAACGCCACTCCAGCTACTGTCCTCAAAGAGATGCGGAATCAGAAACTCTGGTCACCCCCTGCAAGATGGAGAGCCCCAATGGTGGGGAATCACAAGGACAGATGGTGTGACAACCATGAAGCTTACGGGCATGACACGAACGAATGCTTCAACCTAAAGCTAAGCATCAACAATGCCATCCAAAGGGGAGAACTAAAGCAGTTCGTGGATCATGGGGGCAACAGCATGCAGCTAGGGCCATCACACAGAGACAAGGGCAAAAGCAAAGTAGACTACAACTCTCCACCCAACAAGAGAGGGACCATAAACATGATACACGGGGGAGTAGCGTCAGGTGGCCCAACTGCTAATGCAAGGGAGGTTTACACATCAAAACTGAGTTCAGTGCCAAGGTGGAGGAAAAGGCCACGATAAGGAGAGGAGATGAAGATTGAATTCTCAGAGAAGGACAAGAGCCACATCGTCTTCCCACATGACGATGCTCTAGTCATCACGATAGACATTGACAATTTTGATGTAAAGAGAATACTAGTAGATGGGGGCAGCTCAGCAGACCTCCTGAGCCTAAGGGTCCTAGAAGAAATAGGGAAGACAAAGGCAGACATCAAACCATTCAACTTCCCTCTAGTTGGCTTCTCAGGGGCAACAAGCTACACCCTGGGAATGATAACCCTGCCGGTGACCATGGGCCAAGGATGGACACAGCTGAAGGTGAATGTTAACTTCTTGGTGGTTGAAAGCCTGGGAGCCTACAATGGGATCCAAGGAAGGACAACCATAAACCCATACGAAATCGTGCCATCCACCGTACACCAGAAGTTGAAGTACATCACTGAGAATGGAGTCGGAGAAGTCCTGGGTGATCAACACACTGCGAGGCAGTGCTACGTCAACTCCATGAGACGTGGATCACACGGGACAGACACAGTGGCAGTGATCATGGTAGGAGCCAATCAAGATAGAAAGAAGAGGGGAAGGAGACAAAGGCAAGGAAAGACGAAGAATGGAGTGGTACTCCGTTTGAGCAGGCAGTTTTTTCAAACAGTGCCTAAGAGGAGACACATGAGCAAGGCTGTGAAGGTGACAGCCATACCTTGGCAGCCAGAAACCATAGAAGGGAAAAGAACAAGGGACTCCATCATAAGAGGCTTTCGGTACATTGATGACATCAAGCAAATGCCGCAAGAGCCAATATCAACCTACTTTCAGAGATTCTCCAGTTATGGTGCCAATATGGACATCACAAGAGGAGAAGCCGTCAAAGCATTCATTAGAAACATGCATTCAAACTCATTTGAGGCCTATGGAGGGCTTTATGAGATGATCATGACGAGCACGATGAGAGAGCTCAAGGAAAAGCTGGACAAGGTATTTGCAAAGGAGATGGAGAAACTGGATGAAGTCCCGGAGAAAGAAAGGGAAACCGATACACTGGAAGGATGTGTAAACTTCACATTCACACCCCTTACAGTGAGCATAGAAGAAATTTTTCAGAAGTACCTCAAGGAGGAGCTACCCACATGCAGGGAGGAGGGCAAGGCCTTCCTAGGAAGAGACGCACAGGGATGGTGTGAGTACCATGGGACCTGGGGGCATCAAACCAACAACTGCATGGTGCTGAAGATAGAAGTGGAGGAAATGATTCACAATGGAGGCCTGAAGGAGTACGTGGCAACATACAAATTGACCACCCCATATCCTTAGTTTCATATTTAGCACTTTGCATGTTCAAGCTTTCCAAGTTTTTCAAAAACAACTTTTGAGAAGGAGAACTCATGAAGTTCCTCCAACTCTACAACTATCTTTGATTTCCTCCAAAGGGTGTCTTGACCCACCCAAGGCACCCCATGTGTACAAAAAACATGAATGCTCTTAAGAGAGTAGGATTTCCTTCAAGGGCATTTTCCAATGAATGTGGTGATATAATCATGAAGTTATCCTTACACAGATATGACTTCAAGTCAACGACAGGTTCGACGCCCCCAAGAGCGTATCTTGAGAGTAGTTCTTATACTACGACATTCGACGCCCCCAAGAGCGTATCTTGAGAGTAGTTCTTATACTACGACATTCGACGCCCCCAAGAGCGTATCTTGAGAGTAGTTTTCATACTACGACCTTCGACGCCCCCAAGAGCGTATCTTGAGAGTAGTGTTCATACTACGACATTCGACGCCCCCAAGAGCGTATCTTGAGAGTAGTTTCAATACTACGAACTTCGACGCCCCCAAGAGCGTATCTTGAGAGTGGTTTCCAAAAACTACGAACTTCGACGCCCCCAAGAGCGTATCTTGAGAGTAGTTATTACACTACGACCTTCGACGCACCAAGAGCGTATCTTGAGAGTGGTTTCCAAAAACTACGAATTTCGACGCCCCCAGGAGCGTATCTTGAGGTAGATTTGCAACCTACCAGATTCGACGCCACCAAGAGCGTATCTTGAGTTAGAAAAAACACTACCAGATTCGACGCCCCCAAGAGCGTATCTTGAGGTAGATTTCAAACTACCAGCTTCGACGCCCACCAGGAGCGTATCTTTGGTCTAACCTGAGCCCTCCGGGAGCCTATCCTGTGAAACGTTAAGTGCCCTCCGAGAGCCTGTCTCGTGAACAGTTTTCGACGCCAACCAGGAGCGTATCTTTGGTCTAACCTGTGCCCTCCGGGAGCCTATCCTGTGAAACGTTAAGTGCCCTCCGAGAGCCTGTCTCGTGATCAGATTCGACGCCCACCAAGAGCGTATCTTTGGTCTAACAGTACCACGTATACCATTTAAAGGGTATCAGAAGAGATCATCGCACCATACTCAGAAGGATCCCATGAGAAAGTAATTTCAAAGTAAAATGATATGAAGAACACATAATGTTTTTTCTTGATGAAATAGCAGGTATGGCATGAAGGAAAACACGAAAGAAGGATAAGTAAAGGAAACACACCAAGAGAAGAATCCATAATCAAAGGGGTATATACAAAAGCATGAGAAGTACCAATGTAAAGCCAAGTGAACCACATAGTCAACAGCACAATACGACAAAGGAAAGCAACATCAAACCCCATAACAATCCCAAAAGATACTCAGCCCATTAAAGGGGAGAAGGAGTACGGTTATATATACAAAGATAGCAAGATGTGGAAACATCAATCAGAGCCTTCGGGAGAGTCACCCTCACCCCCTGAGGCTGAACCACCGGCAGAGATGGATGAAGAGGAGGAGTCTGAAGTATCGATCTCCACAGGTGTAGCATCCACCTGTGTAGGGGGCAGGCTCGTCTGCAACAGCAGCCTGACCCCTAAGGACAGCCATGTAGCCAGTAGCGTATGGCCCGAAATCACCAAGATCACCAACTGGAAACTGAGGATCAACGCGGAAAATATGATCAACCAGATACTCACCAAACTGGTTCATCTCCTGAGTGAGCCGCGCGCTATAATCAGCAGTGAAGGTAGAGGAAGCCTTGTACTCAGACACTGCGACAGCCCTCTCCTCTGCCCGGCACTTAGCCTCCAACTTCCGCAACTCCTCAGAATGGAGTGAAGATGCAACCTCAGACTCCCGGCGTAAACTACCTACGGTAGTCTCAAGTAAGGACAGTTGGTCCCTGAGCTCCTGCATCCTCAGATCAGATAAGCGCGCCTTCTCAGCAGCAGTGGCGAGGTCCGCCTTCAGAGAGGCCTGGCTGTCCTCAAGGGTCTTCTTCTCGTCAGATAGCTCGAGCACGAGTGATGACATGTTCACCATGTCAGACATACCCTGATAATTTAAACAAGGGATAAGTAACCGAAAGACCAACAACATAAAAGTATAAAGAAGAAAGCAAGGAACAACTCACAGGCGCATAACGAGAGAGTACACCCTGAACAAAGCGCCGAGTCTCCCCAGGAGACCTAGACTGGGCAACACGATCGCCAGGGGGGATGGCACCGCGAAGTACGCCGATGCCAACCTCAGGAGTCCGCAAAGAGGAGCCGCTATCAAGGTGGAACTCCTTCAAACCAGCGAAGGGAGTCCACTCAGACCCAACGACATCCTCGTCAGTAAGACGTGCGAAGTCCTTCCGACTCAAAGCCGGAGGCCCACCTATACAACCAAAACAAGTCAAAGGAAAATATAAACATAGAAGAATCAGTAACAAGGTAGAGATCAAACCTGAGGACCGCGCCCTCGGCTGGGGGGCAGGGGAACCACCACCAACAGGTCGCTTCCCTTTGTCAGCCAGGGAAGGCACCTCTTCGACCACCATCTCCTTATCACGAGACAGGGTCAGGGGACGAGCAACAGGCGAAGGAGAATCCGCAGCTTTCTTCCTCTTGACAGCCGAGGCCCCGGCCTCAGAGTCAGATCTCCGCGACTTGGACTTGGAAGGTCCAGAGTCTTTGCCTACGGAGACAACCCTCTCGGTCACCAAGGGAGAGCGCCCTAGCAATGTAAGAAAAACAAGATAAGGAAAACACAAGTATACCATAAAGAAGCAAACAAGAGGAAGTATACCAGAGGCCCCAGCCTTCTTCCCAGGCATGGGGGATTTCTTCAGAGTGGAGTTAGAATGAGCCTTCCTCTTGCTCAGGTCAACAGGTGCTCCCTGCACGTTATAGGTTTTTCCGTGAAACCAACCTACAAAGGAAGAGCAGAAAGTAAATAAAGATGAGAAGACTAAGTAACATACCGAACCCCCGGAGTCAGGAATCAAACTGATCCCGGCCTCGTAAAGATCCGTCTCAGTCACTAAGGACACGGGGCAGTATGAACGAGTCATGTTGCTCTCATGAATGATCTTCATAGTCTCTAAATCAACTGAAGACAACTCCCCGAAAGCAGGCCAACCATCCGACCGATCCTCATTCAAGACCGGCCAAGTGACGTATCGATCCGTGATGAAGAAATAATGCTTGGCCCAGTGACTGGCCGAGTTGTCACTCCGGGCCACGAAGCGAAGAGAGGTATCCCACTCGACCCCACTCAACCCGAAATCAGCAAATCGGGGATCCTTGAAGGTCGGATGGCGAGTTACAAAACTCGCAAAGCCTACCTTCGTCTGGTATTGGAACCAGTAGAAGCAGCGGAACAGAACTAGGGAGTACTTCCAGGAGTACCAGTGGCACAACACCCGGAAGCCCACCCAGACACGGAGGGCACTGGGGGCAAGGTTCACAGGAGAAATCCTGAAGAACCTGCTCAACTCTACGAGGTCATCGCAGTAAGGCAACCTCAACCCAAATCGAATCTGGGAGGGGTAAACGACGACCTTCCCCCTAGGAGGCTCCGTCACCGTCTCGCGGGTATTCCCCAAGGAGGGGAGGAAAGGATATAGAGGCTCATCTAAGGGACAGATATCTCCTAAGGTAACGTGCTCATTGTAATCAGACCTAGTTAGGTGGTTCTCCGACAGAGCAGCGAGACCTAAGGCAAAGGTAGCAGGAAATCCCAAAGTTCGAATCAAGTTTCGACTAACACCCCAGCTTAGATCGCAACACTAAGCTAATGATAGGAAATGAAGTAATGCGACAAAAAGAAGAGAAATGGAACTCACTCATCCTTCGGAGGATGTAACGCCTCTGTAGAGTCTGTGTACGTGGACACCACCAGGAATACAGTACCTGCCACGACATGACAAATATCAAGACAAGAAAATTTCCGAAAAACCGGGAGTACTCCGACACTCGACCAACGACAACAACCAAAGATTCGAAGACACCCAACAAAGATAACAAACATGAGCCAAGGACACCACGACAACCAAATCGAATAATTTTATCCGAACCTAAAGTCGGTTTTCGGGCAAAATTACCGTTACGCCCTCTAACGGAAATCAACACACAAACGGCGACACAACATCAAATTCAAAACGGGGATAGTTTAATCGGACAAGAAACTATCTCCGGACGACCGGCAAATTTTTTTCTCAAATCCACAACTATCTACAGCTATCCACGGCAATCCCACATTCAACCAAATTTCGGCAATCAAATATCGGCAATCAAGTACCGGCAATCAAGTATTGGCAATCAAGTATCGACGATTCAAAAATAAACATTTTACGCGGTAACGGAAAGGAAAAGAGTGGACCTTCGGAAAACCCGACCCGATGTGATAAACGAGTCCGGATTTCGAATTTTGAGACCGCCGGAAGTCAGTCCCTTGCCGGAAGTCGGACCCTGCCGTCGCCGGAGGTCGTTCCTCGCCGTGCCGAAGCTATCTCGCCTCGCCGTCGTCAGCTCCAGCCAATCCCGACGCCGCCGCTCGTCCAGCCACCGCCCTCCACTGGCCCTGCTCGTGCCGCGTCGTCCCCGTCCGTCAGCTGCTGGAGGTCGCGCCGCCGTCTCGAGCCGCTGGCCCACTCGTCGTCTCCGTTTCGTGCTGGTGGTCACCTCCCGCCGGAGCTGCTGGCCGGAATTTCGGGTCTTCCACCGGAATTTTGGCCGGCCCTTACCTTGGGTATGCTCCTAATTCTTTCTTGCTCTCCAAGGGTGAGAAAAGAGGGAAAAGGGTGGCTATGGTGACTAACCAAGGTATTTTCTTAACTCTCCTATATATTTGAAAGATGGTAGGGTTTTTTAAAGAGTTTTAATCATCACCCTCCATTTATTTTTAAGTGAGATCTAAGGGCTAAAGAAAGACCATCACTTTTATCTCTTTTAACTATGGCTAAGTATATCTCCATACTTAGAAAAACTATCAAGTTAGGCTTATTCTTGAGCATCCCATACTTAGGAAAAAAAATTTGGCCAAAATTAATTTTTTCTTCACTTAGGCAAAATCCCGTCACGAAATTGAAGTGTAAGTCACTTAGTTGCATTCGTATTGCACCCCTATGCGAGCATGTATTTTTTGAGTATACGCCTGTAGCAAAGATATGTTTATTACTCCCACCTCAGACGGACGCGTGCCTAGGCACACGTCCGTGCTACTCTGACGTTTACAATTCCTCTATCTCATAAGGCAGGGGGCAGAGTCAGAGGCACGCATCCATGGGTAAGCAAGCATTCAGACAAGAAGGTAAAACCCCGGTTTCAAATTGCGCGTGTCATACCATCCTGAAATAGAGTCAATCAAGGGTTAGGCCATTGGTTGACTCGGGGGCATGTGATGGATATACGCCCAATTTGAACCCGTTGACTTCCGAATCGTTTTATTTTTATCACCCCGTTAATGATTGTAAATCGAAACTTCAACCCGAACACTTCGCGAGAACACCAACGGCCCAAACGAGGCCGAAGCGCTCGTCCGGCCGAGTCAGACTCACCTAGGTGAGGTTGGGTGGCCACACCCGACCTCCCAGGAGAGATCGGGTCAGCCAACCCGATCTCCCCTAGGGGGGATAGGGTTGGCCAACCCTATCCCCCCTAGGAGGGGTTGGGTGGCCTCACCCAACCCCTACCCTTGGGGGTCGGATTTTCCTCCCCCCCAAGGGCCCCGACACCATTTTTGGACTCCCATACTCGGTTTATTCCGCCTACCTTCTCCGTATCCTAAGGTCTTAATTATGCGTTTAAAGGTTAATTAACTGTGTTTAAAGGTTAACGATGTCATTAAGCCACCTTAATGACACCGTTGCCTATAAATACCCCACCTCCACTATTCATTGGATCATCTTGGCAATTGGATAATTTTGCTCTGACATCTCTCTAGCTTTATCTCTCTAAAAACCGTACTGACTTAGGCATCAGAGAGGGTTCATCAGGCACCACCCCCCCCCCCCTCTGTGCCTGGTACTGCCCCTTCTGCAGGGCGAAAGGAGAAGAGAAGCTAAGGACGGAAGGACGCGAGCTAAGACAGCACAACCCGAGGGTACCGGATCCCCCACATCTCTAGTGAGGAACGAGACTTGAGTCGACCGCCCGTTGACCCTAGACTCGGAACCTAACAAGCACCAGATCGTACCAGAACGGCTACTGTTTTTTGGGACAATCCAATTTTTATGACGATGATGACGTCATAGCGATGATTGAACATCACCCCACCTTCCATTATCCTGAATTCATCCTCTCCCCGACCGACATGAGCGAATTCGAAGGCCTCTTGACCTTTGATTTCAGGAACAAGCCACAAGGCAAATCGACCCCAACGTGGGCACCCAGACCACACTCGAACACCGCTTCATGTGAAAAATTTTATGATATTGTGGTTGAGTGTGTTCTTCTTCCTGCTTCCTATTGCTGGCCTTCGTTGCGCAAGATTCGAGAGCGAATCTTTTCTTCCCCGGAGAGAATGATGTAGGCGAAGTTGGCAAAACCTCGGATTTTGGCGTTTGAGTACAGTATTTCATGCGGAAAAGGTGATCCGAGCAAGGCCCATATGGGGTTTTCCGTATTTTAGCCAAATTCATTCATTTAGAGGGTCAACTTTTGTTTCTATGGGTTGTTTTTGTCATTTTTAGGTTTTTGTTGGAATTAGTTGTTAATTTCGGATTTTAACCTAGGGTTAGAGTTTTTGTTTTCAGTATTTAAGATATGTTTAGCCTTCGTTTACATTTAGTTGATTGATTAATGAAAGTAAAACTGAGATTTTCCTCAACCCAGCGTCAAATTCTCGGCATTCTTTTGAATTAACGAATTATGCGTTTTCTATCCCATCACGCTGCAACAATATTCCCCCAACTGATTCAGCTGTTAAAACGGTTCAAATTTTTTTTTTTAATATTTCTAACAAATACATATTACTTTTTTTATTTTGTGTAATTTAATTATGTTTTTTTCTTCATGTTTTTATAAATAAAATTATAAACCAAAGTTCAAACCCGACCTTTTAGGCTTGGTGAACTAACAACTAATTAGCCAGGATTGAATATTGGGCTTGGTCTAACCAGCTTAGAGTTCAACATCCTTGGTCTATGTTGGACTAATCCTCGAATTCAACCGTGGTTTGGGTCAGATTCATTTGAGGGCTCGATCATGGCTAGATCTATTAAGCTAAGCGCATGTGAATGATAAGGTCTAAGAGAGATCAAGGTGCTTGAAGAAGTAATCTTGATGCGATTTTTTTATATATATATATATAAATTTGCTTCCGCAATTTCGAACGGGAGCGCTAATATTTAAGTCCTCCCCAATCGGCGTTGTCAGCGATATTCAAATTTGATTCTTCTCTAAGCGCAACTCATTTTACTCGTTGAATCAACTATTCGTTAACGGTGGGATTTGGCAACATAATAATATAATAATAATAATGTAAACGGTGGAGCAGAAATTGATAGGATTTATAATAAGACAATTTTGTAAGCTACATCTCGGCAGTAACTTTTCAGTTTTTATCATTTCCCTTTAAAAATGGGATATGATAGAAATTCCGACAAAGAAATATTTACGAGTTTCGAATTATGTGGGTAACAGGCTTACCCCAAAACTTTAAGAAATTACAGAGTATACCATTTTGAAACAATTCAAAACATGTCAGATTTTCATGTTCTAATCATTATGGCCCAACTTTAATAAATTTATTGGGCCCAAACCCACTAAACTTAGATAACTATTTGTCTTCTAACTTTCAGAAATTCATACATCTTCTTCTTCCACCATATATATAATTATTACTTTTTACTTATCTGGTCTTTACTCAATTTCAAACGCTAAAAACCTGAAGTCACATCCAATTATCAATTGACTACTTCTCTTCCCTCTGTTTATTGTTTATTTATCTTAGTTCTTTTTGGCTCAAATTTCTATTCTCGGCTCTGCAAGTTTCTCCATTGTTATTGTTCTGTAAGTTGTTGCCTCCTCTTAAATTAAGTATTAGGAGTCCAGGAAAAGATCTTTATTAAACATATGTAAATCGTTCATATTTTGTTGATATGTATTTTGTTGTACGATCACTATCAGTATGGTTGAATATGGTGCTTTGCTCATGAATCATGATCTTTATTAAGATGATTATGTTATACATTGATGTTACGATGTTTGGACTTTGAACTACGATCTTTTATTGCAAATTATTATCGCATATTAATGAATGTATTAGTTGTATATATATGTGACGTATATATATTATATATGTTATTTTCAAAATGTAAGCATCCAGCCCGTCTAGCTCAGTTGGTAGAGCGCAAGGCTCTTAACCTTGTGGTCGTGGGTTCGAGCCCCACGGTGGGCGTTTTTTTTTTAAATTTTTTTTTGTTATTTTACAACAGAAACAAGTAGAAGTATCTCTACTTGTTCCATAACCAATTACAGGTATTGACAAGTTCATGGTGCAACTTTTTTAGATGAGAGTTTCTAGATTAGCTTATGTACAGTGTTGCTGAATAAATCACTGAGCTTTCCCTAAACTTTATTTACTAAGAGAGGAAAATATGGATGATGAACACAATATACAGCAAGAACTAAAACATCCTAATTTATAAATTTATTTAAGGCAGTATTTATTCAAGCAAAAATGACTCACACTTTATTTTCAGAGTGTTCTAGTTAGGGTCCCATATAAAATACAACATTTGTAGCATGTTTACAAATTGTTTTAAGTTTTGAAAATGAGGAAATGAATATAGTACTATATATAAGTCTTCGAACGGTGTCAAGTTTGAACATCGTACCCACTCTTTCTAGAAAAAGATAGTCGGAAGAAGTCCACATACTATATATTTTATATAGAAAGATACATAACAAGTAGACTTAGTCCATTTCTACATGATGCTGTTGAAAAAAAATTGAGCTTTGTTTTATTTAAACTATATTTAAGCTAATTTTTTGGGCTATTTTGAATGGTTTTACTCAAGCCCACTCAAGCCCATTTTTTGTGTGAATGAAAATGGGGAAATTTTGTACCACATCGAGTACTTTAACCATCCTCCTCCCTTCTCCTCTCCTATATAAAGGAGTCTCCCATTCACTTTTATTTGTGGAATGAAAAAATGAGATCTCTTCCTTTTGGTTGAGTATCCAATATTTTCGGAATCCATATTTTTGGAATCCAAGTTATTTTTCTCCTCCTCTGTTCTTCGTGTTGACGAATTGCAGAGTTCTTCTTAGGTTGATTTCGACTTATGTCGTGTTCAACAATCTTAAGGCAATTTTATTTGTTGGTTTTATGAGAGAATGATTAATTGAATTTTGAGATTCAATTTTTTGGAGAAAATTATTTATTCTCTAAAAGTTCACAAATATTGTCGAACAATGATGTTGAAAATGTGAACATGCTCGAGAGCACATGCGACTGATAAAATCGCTAAGGCCATTTAGGTCGTCGAGACTGGTAAAGTCGTCAAAAGTCGTTGAGGCTATTAGGACCGTTGAGGTCGCTAAGTCGTTGAGACTACTATGAAAAATCGAGATGGTCAAGGTTGTTAAACCTATTAAGGCATCCGATATTGATATGTTTGCTAATGAGGCTTTGGTCACTTGACCCACTTTAGCCGTTGAGGCTTATGGGGTCGTTGAATCCATTGTTGAAAATTGGATTAGGAAGTTGGTTAAAGTCGATTTAAAGTGTATGACAATTGTTATGGAAATTTTATTTCCTTGTCTAAAACACTGATTATTACATTTGATATAAATGTACGTGTGAATCAACGAATCGATTGCACACACCTGAACCTTGGCACGTATGTACGCCGTGATATGTGTACATGAGTGTTTACTCAGAAGGTTAGCTCCGTGTGGGTTTGGTTTTGTCAAAATCGAAATTAACCGTGTCCAGGTTTATTTTCTGTCCAACAGGAAAAAAAAAATTAATTTGATTTTTGTAATTGAAGTGATTAAACTTAATTACTGAAATCAGAAATTCAAATCGTTATTTGAATTTTAGTAATCTGAATTTGATGTCCCGGATTACTATTGTGGGGTCGGGTACGAACCACTCAGACTTCTTAATAAATAAATTAAAAAAAATCTCAAGGAGTTGGTCATAGGTCTAATGTTTGAACGCTACTCAATGAGAATGTAGCTAACACTAGGCGGACAACTCTAAAATTGGGAAAGACCACCATCTTCACGATGTGGTCTATAAATGTTATTATTCTAGTAAGTGATGCTATCCCATATACCGACGCCTTGATTACCGAGGTTGGACACTCGTTTAGGCCGCCGTCTATAATGCAGGGATAGTCGCCGAGACTTACTTTAGAAGTTGAAGTCAAAAGATGAAATTCTTTTTGACAATTCTGAAAAGAAAAAAAAATGAGGAGGAAGCGTCCCTATTGGGAGCACTCGAAATCGTCAAAAGAACTGTACGTTAAATACAGATAGACGACAAATTTGATTGGATGAAGTTGAATTACTTTAAGTGTAATGGCCGTAGTGCCTGAAGTAAACATGAATAAAAATGTTTTTGCATGGGCGTAGTGCCTATATTGAACATGAGATAAAAATGTTCCTTCTTGTGCTGAATTTGTGGCACAATAATTTAGAACATGTTAATTACGATACCTTGCAGAGGTTATCTAACATGGTTCATATTCCTAAAATCAAAATAGATCAAGAACTTAAATGTGAAGTTTGCGTTGAAGCGAAACTTATTCGGTCGAAAGGATTACCGAACTTCTTGGTCTAAATACATAGCGATGTTTGCGACTTAATATATGTCCAAACGCGAGGCGGAAAATAAGTACTTCATTACTTTCGTAGATGATAGTACGAAATATCGCTATGTGTACTTGATTAAGGAAAAAAATGAAACAATTAACAAATTCATGGTTTACAAACAAAAACTTGAGTTTCAACTATTAATTGTTTTCGCAATGAGAAATGCGGCAACAATTATTCTCCGTTTAGAGAATGTTGACTTAAACACGATTTAATCGGTGAAGTCATTGCACACCACATAAAACCCTGATAGAGTTGTGTTGCGGGTTCGATCCAACCGGGCAACGTTTTAATGTTTATTTTGGACTAATTAGTATTAATAACGTTGTCGACGGTCAACGTTTTGGCTTAGTGGGTGAATGGATTGTCATTAGGCATGCATTAGATAAAAATATGAAAATGTTGTTTTGGCACTTGCGGTGCAACAGGTCGAGGCATTTTATCGGTCTGAGGATCATACCGTTTGAGAAACGCAACGGTCTGGAAAAAAAATGTTGATGTGTTAATGGTCTGAGGATCTACAACGATAAAAGTATGATCTGAGGATCAATGATGATGTGGTTGAGAGTTTGTAATAACTTCATACCAAAATCGTGTGTTAACACGTTAAAATTTTCCTGGAAGAAATAAAATAATGTGGTTGAGACCATGTTTGTTAGCAATTACCTTTTGAATAAGGTACCCCATAAGAAGGAAGATAAACTCTGTTTGAGTTGTGCCTTCAAATGTGGGGGTGTCTTGCTAAAAGTTATGATTCATCTACGCAAAAGGCACATACATGCCCTAAACTGTTGATTGCATTTTCATAGGGTATGCTCAGAACAGTAATGAGTGTTTGAATCGAAAGTGTCGGAAATGTAATCAATAAATGCATATTTCTTTGGAAAATGTATTTTTGGCTAAGTCTAGAGGAGAGGCAAGCATATGAGACTATAGAGGAAAAATAGTCAAGACCAAGAACATGGAGGGCATGTTGAGGTCGAGCCCATGATGAGTAAAAGGGCGAGAATTGAAAAATCCTATGGTCCAGTTTTTTGACCTATATGCTTGAAGCCGAACATTAGACTTACCACGAAGACGTAAACTCTTCTGAGAGACCTCTATGAAAAGAGACAATCAATAGTGAAATTGAGTTCATCTTGCAGAACCACACTTGGGAGCTGGTGGATCTTCCACCCGAAGACAAACCGTTAGGCTACAAGTGGATATTCAAACGTAAAATGAAAGAAGATGGATCAATTGATAATTACAAAGCCCGACTTGTCATAAAATATTATAGACAAAAGGAATGATGGAATTATTTTGATACATATTCTCCAGTAACTAGAATCACATTCATAAGGATGGTGCTTACGATTGCAGCCTTGCAAATTCTAGAAGTACATCAAATGGATGTGAAAACAACTTTCATACATGGAGATTTAGAGAAAGAAATCTACATGGAACAACCTGAGGGTTTCTCTGCGCGAGAGCAGGAAAAGAAAGTCTGTAAGCTTGTCAAATCAATGTATAGTCTTAGACAGATGCCTAGATAATGGCTTTATAAATTTGACAGCGCTTTATTGGAGAAATGTTTCAAAATAAATAAGTATGAAAAACGTTTTACGTTGATGACATACTAATCGTTGGAAATAACGATGAGGTGGTCCGGTCCACTGGACCTATGTTGAATTTGAGTATTGACCTGAAAGACATGGATCTTGCCGATGTGATCTTTGGATTAAAACTCATTAGATCATCAGAAGGTCTCATTCTAAGTCAAACTCATATATTGACAAGTATTTGGATAAATTCAACAAAGATGACAAGAACGAGGTCAGTACTCCAATAGATACGAGTAAGTAATTTCAAAGAATAAGGGAGAATGTTTTTCCCAAATTGAGTACGCTCGGATTATTATAAGTGACATGTACTTAATGTCATGCACTAGACCAGATATCGCTCACGAGTAACCCTAGTGTTGTCCACTAGAACGGGGTAATCAGGGTACTTAGGTATCTGAGACATATTCGTAATCATGGTCTACACAAAGAGATATCCTTATGTGATAGAATGTTATAGTGATGCAAAATGGATATCCGATTAGACACTACCACCTTGAGTATAAGGGGTTACGTATTCACCTTACGAGGTGGAACAGTGTCGTAGAAAATCCTCAAAACAAACAGTCATAGCCAGATCGACGATCAAGTCTGAGTTATTGTACTGGAGAAATGTGTCGAAGATGCAGAATGACTATGTCATTTTCTCGAGGATTTTACTAATTGGCCAAAACCTGTGTTAGTGCAAAGATTGATGAGTTTGTTTTGGTTTAATCCAAATCAAATCAAATCTAATGAAATGTTGAAGATTTTCTTTAAGAGACAAGGTTAAAGCAGAAATAAGTGGTGCACCCCCCATTTGGCATGAAAACTTTTGTTAAAGGTTGGGAAATGGGACACTTTGTGAAGCTGTTGTCCACAAAAGAATAAATCTAAATTTAGGTGTTGGATTAACAAAATTATTCCTGCAGGAAATGATAGTCTGAGGACTTTGTTGATTTGAGAACATTGATGCAACGTTGCGACGATCAATCTGTATAACACAGTATAACCTGCATAATGGAATGTTTAGACATATACGTCATAATTCCATTAGACAATTGCTCTCAAATATATTTATTGTGCCCGATATCGTAAAGTCGGCAGATAATAGCGGATCCACTACCCGAAAGGGTTAAACAGAGAGTTATTTGGCCAAGCATCGAAGGGAATGGGGCTAAAGCCCGTGTAGGAAACGCTCTTGAGAAGGAAAACCCAACCATGATGACTGGAGATCCCAAGAACTTGGTTCAATGGGACAACCTAATCACAAGAGTGAGTGTTGTCACTGTGGGGGGTCAAACCCCGAGCCTATTCCCATGATGCAAACAGTGATGGAGATGAGGTTAAGCTTTTGCCGGTATTGATCTTCAATAATCGGTTAAACCGAGCACAATAATTAGAAATTACTTAATTGAAATCAGTTTTTACGCAAAGCTTTTAATGATTCGTAAGGAGAACTCAGAGTCGTGATGATGCTCTTGAGACATAGAATCACCTATGCGAGTGAGAAGTGGGGCCGCTTCGAAAGGAATTGTTGAGGGCGCAATTCTTAGAAACGCTTGCAGAACCAGGCGAGTGATCCAGGGCCTAGGGATCACAGGGCGTGAACCGAACTATACTAGGAAGGTACCTGTGTGGGTTATGTCGTCATCTACACCAACGACAGTCGGTTCAAGGACATCGCGTCTACCGACCAGTCAGTAGAGAAGGCATGATCTCACTAGGGATAGGTTCAAAGGGGTCACCCCTACCTATCCTTTGCAGGTATTGACCTTTGAACTCAAATTTCGTGTCTATATTTCCAATTTCCATTCATGTGGGGGATTGTTGAAAAAAAATTGGGCTTTGTTTTATTTAAACTATATTTAAGCTAATTTTTTGGGCTATTTTGAATGGTTTTACTCAAGCCCACTCAAGCCCATTTTTTGTGTGAATGAAAATGGGGAAATTTTGTACCACATCGAGTACTTTAACCATCCTCCTCCCTTCTCCTCTCCTATATAAAGGAGTCTCCCATTCACTTTTATTTGTGGAATGAAAAAATGAGATCTCTTCCTTTTGGTTGAGTATCCAATATTTTTGGAATCCAAGTTATTTTTCTCCTCCTCTGTTCTTCGTGTTGACGAATTGCAGAGTTCTTCTTAGATTGATTTCGACTTATGTCGTGTTCAACCTTTCTAGTTGTTTTTAGCCGTTGTCGTCGGCTTTCCTGTTCTTTGTTTGAGTTCAGGTATTGGGTTCGGTTCGGTCGAGCGTGTTGCATGCATAACACGATTCGATGACACTGTTGAATCCTGGGAGGTGATCGCCCCTTGTATAAACCCCTTTGCATAACCCGAGGGTGGGGAGGGGCGAAATTGCCTTAAGGAGACTGTGATTAGCACGGGCCTCAGTATAAAAAATACGTATTCGTTTTGTGTCGATTTTACGTATAATTTCGGTGTTGCTTATATTTTGCATGTTAACTGGTATAGTTACTTGTAAGTAACCGAAATTTGACTAATTGTTTTTTAGTCATTGAATTTTAGAATATTGCATTTTGGTCCTCGGACTTTGTAAATTTGCATATTTACCCTCAATATTTCCAACAGATGCTACATAAAAATGATAAATAATTTGAAAAATAAAAATTATGAAAATGTACGAATATGAATGAGTAAGAGATTGAAAATGATCAAATTCTCTCTGATGTTTACATATTACACTAGCTTTTTTGTGAGCATTTTTTTGGATTTTACTTTTCAAACCTTTAAAATTGGGGTTAATAACTAAAAAAATGTTCAATGTTTACACTATGTTAAAAGTAGGTGTCTGAAGTTTGAAATGTTAAATGGACTGTCCCAGGTTTCATTTTTGTTGAAAATTGGTGTCTCTGCACGTCTTTTCATCTCCCTTCAATCATTTTCATAACCCACTCATAAACCATCACTCCTTACTTTTCACAAAATCGTCAATTTTCACCCAAAAGTTGAACATCTAAAAGAAACGGTTTCTAGCAGAGTGGTGTGGAGCGATTTCCAACGATAACGGATCGGGATTTACTTGCGCATATGTGGTCAGCTTCTTAGGCAACGGTCCCAACAAGATGACAAGAAGGGAGTGTGTATAGGAGCTCGAATTTGACAGTCAGTTTCGTTGGAATTGACTTCTCTAAACTAATCACACCGAGACACCACATTTTAACAAAATTGAAACCTTGGATACTACAGTTTAATTAACATTTGAAACTACAGACACCTACTTTTAACATATGGTAAACATTGGACAGTTTTTTAGTTATTAACTCTTAAATTTAATCGACACATTAACCTTAGCCTAGCGAAGTGTAAGTGTTCTAAATCAATAGGGTTTCAATTAGGGATGTAAACGAGTTCAGTTACTCGTTATCTACTCGAGATCGGCTTGACAATATTTGAATTCTAGTTTAAACATACTTGTCTCGAATCTTCTTCCGAGCCATATCGTGCAGATAATTATTTTTATAAAATTTCTGATTGTTTTCATCTAAAGAACCCCATCAGTATTAAGATTTTCCTTATAAATTTAAGTGGCTTTTTTTTAAATTAGAAAATTCGTTCCACGAATTGCTGATTTTCTTGCAGTGTGCGTTACCACTCGAACGTGATGGAAGTGTTGAAATACAAATGTTAAACCATTCATTCACCTAATAATTCGAACTTTTAAGATGGTTTATCATATGATTTATCTAAAATCCGGACACACAATCATAATTTATAATCAAAACCAAGATAAGAATGAATACGTTAATGAAAACAAATATCTATATATCTATGGTTAGGTCTTGTTTTTTATTTTCTTGTTCTGGTAGACTAGTTTGGACTTAGTTTCCGAGTTATTTAGGTCAACAAATAGTCTAAAGTTCTTATCGAATATATATATATATATATATATAGTTCAACATTGCTTACTTGTTCATCAGCGTAAATTGTACGTTGTTGAGTGTGGTTAGTTACCTACGTAGAAGAATTTCATGGAGAAAGAAAGCTCCATTTTTCTTTGTAAACATTGTTCAACTTTGACCGTTTAATTTGTAAAAATATCGAGGTAAATAAGTTGCATTTTTCAGTTAAATTATAAATTAAAATAAAAAAATATATATTTTTTTTAGTAGGTAAACAACTTGTAATTTTCGATAGCGTATAAAGTTCGAACTCTGCCGAACATGTCATTATAAAGATTAGAATTGTAACTTTATATGATCCCCCAACTTAAAGTTACGAAAGTAATAATACTTGACTTATAAATTGCTAGTAATTTTACTATCTGGTAAGTGATAATGTTACGACGATTCGATAAGGTGTAAGTGGATTATTTGGAATTTGAGTTAAATTATAAAATGTAAATATATATACTATATAGTGGTTTCTTAATTAGTGCTACTTCCATTTGTACCTAAGTTGTCACTTGGTGATTGGGTCGTTTCTCACAAAGACTTATGCAAACTCAGAACTTTCCTTTGCTAAATTTAGATAACCTACTAGATAATTTATTATATAATATATTCATTTTTGGTTTAATGTATACTTTTTTAGCTTTCCACAAATTCTACATAGAATTTAGTATAATTCTCAAATATATAATATAATAAAGTGTTGATTATAAATATTTTTTAATTTACAGGCTCATGAAATTTGAATACAAAACCTTTAATTAATAGATGAATTTCTACATAAGATTCGCCTTTTTTCAAAAAAGTATAATAAGATGTAAATATGTAAAAAGTGTTACTATTTGGAACGTGATTATGTGATAGTAATAACAATATTTTAGTTTGGGCCCAAAAGAAATAACAATATTTTAGTATCTATGCCATATCCTTTCGTCTTCCTTTATTTATCTAGTTGCTAAATGGATAGTTGATTGCAGATGAAGATTATGCACCCACTCAAAAATAAAAATAAAAAAATTCATGCGTAGTAGCCAGCCCCGCACTCAAATTATGCACTCACTAATTAACCTCTTATATTAAAAAGTCCGGATTCATCATTAATTAAGTCGTTAAGATTGACTTTCCGATTCAATAACCAAACATACATTTACACGTTCATGAACCAAAGTAATTAGTCCCATTATCACAGTTTTAGTATTCAGCTCTAAGTCAGCAATATGCGCTCTGTTAATATTTTTATATTATAATTATTTGGTTATAATTCAATTATTACCGCCAGTGTTATCAGAACCGGACCGGACATCGAACCGGCAAGGGTGCCGGTTCCCGGTTCACCAGTCAGACCGCCGGTCCGACCTGGTTCGGTTACTGGTCCATATAATATAATATCTAATCTAGACCGCCGGTTCGACCTGGTTTTTTTTTTTTTTAATGAAAGGAAAGTTTGAACCGATGAACCGCCCGGTTCGCCCAAAACCGGCCGGTTTGGTGAAAATCAGACTTCAGAACCGGGTTGACTTACATCCTCCGGAAATGAGCAAACCGGACCGTGGAGGGGTCCGGTTCCGATCCGACCGCGGTCGGACCGCCGGTCCGGTCCTGATAACACTGATTACCGCCATATTGAAAATATCCCAATATACATAATATATTTAGTAAAATAAATAATGTAGTGTTGCATTTGGCTAATTAATCCTTATAGAAACTATATATATTAATTTTGAAGGAGTGACTAAGCCTAACAAATACCATTAACAAGCCGCTTCAGCAATATCACTCTAACCGATATTTGATGTAAAAAGAGAGACCATAATAAAACGTTTTAATCTCTAATTTACTAGCAATTATTCTGAATAAATTAAAAACATAGAGATTTGATGAGTTGTTGATTAATTATCTAGATATTATTATAATTATTATTTTAACTATAAAGGAAAAGTATATATATGCGTCATGATTCCTCCCTCTCCTGAGAAAATCCCACGTTTAACTTGACTTTTACACTGCACGTAGTTAAAATAATAATTCTACGACGGCTCGATATGGCTTCTCAATAATTTAAATAATTAATTAATGTAAAAAATGTACTAACCAGTACACTACTTAACCACCTTCATCTATGTCTATATATATATATATATATATATATATGAAGCGACGTCTTCGACTAAGAGAGATATATATATATACATACAGCTTATATATAATAAACTCCATATTCAGAAAAATATCATTACAGAAGAAGAAGAAGATAGCTAGAGAGTGAAAATGGTGAGAGCTCCTTGCTGTGAGAAGATGGGGATGAAGAAAGGACCATGGACTGCTGAAGAAGACAAGATACTCACTGATTATGTCTTCCGCCATGGCCATGGAAACTGGCGCAAGCTTCCTAAGCTAGCTGGTAATTAATTAACTGTTTCATAAACTCGGATTTATAAGAAAATGTGTAGTTTAATTAATATTAAGAAATTTATCATTTTCAGGACTTTTACGGTGTGGGAAGAGTTGTCGTTTAAGGTGGATAAACTATTTGAGACCGGATATTAAGCGTGGAAACTTCAGTAAGGAAGAAGAAGATACTATTATTCAGATGCATGAGATGCTTGGTAACCGGTAAATTGATATTTCATTAGCGGTCGCTATAAAAAGAATCTAATCGTTTGTGATAAATATATTTGTGAAATTTTTTTAATTAATGCAACATTCAAAAAATTTATAAAGAAATAACTATTAACAAAAAAACTTAGTTAGAAATTTGTGAAGAAAAATTTCTTACAAAGTTATGAGTTTTGTAGGGTTTCACTCGAAACTTAATAAATCTTTTAAAAAATTTTATAATTTGTGAGAGATTGCTTCAACTGAAAAAAACGTCCATACAAATTACTAATTTTCTTGTGGTGGGAAATATTTCTATTGGATTTGCGTAGTTGCTTATGTGCTCCAAATTTTTTATTTTCAAGCAATGTGGTACGCAGACATACATGGTATAACATGAATCCCGCTAATACATCATAAATTTAAAATTTTACCAAAAAAACATTATAAATTAAAAAAAAAAAAATTTCATAATAATTTGTATTGACTCACATTTTTTTTAATCTTCCTCAGATGGTCGGCGATTGCAGCAACATTACCGGGACGAACAGATAATGAAATAAAGAACGTATGGCATACCCATCTAAAAAAGCAGCTCGCCAAAACCCGAACCGGCGACCAAGCTGAACGATCCTCATCTCTAACTACGGCTTCCTCGGATCACCGCTGCTCAAGCAGTGTATCCTCTGTGGTCACCGGAGACCAAAACGCAACAAAGGCCACTACTGCTTTACAAGACACCGAACAGAACATGGATGATTTCTGGTCGGAGGTTTTGTCGGCCGAGAACTCCGGTGAGGACGAAGAGTTATGGCGGCGGCAGGAGACGGTTGGGTGGTCGGAGATGTTTGAAGGGACGGATTTTTGGTATAATCTTCTGGCGAGAGCTGAGTTGCCTGAACTGTTGGATCTTTCGACAGAAACTATTTTCTAGTGTGTTCTTGTTTAATTAGGCAAGATAATGACAAGAGAAGATAGGAAAAAGGGTTAACATGTCTTTTGGTCTATGATGTTTGACAACTTTTGGGTTTTGGTCATTATGTTTTTTTTACCTAGTATTGGTATCATATGTTTGCAGATTTTTTCTAGTTTTGGTCTAACCGTTACATTCCGTCCATTTTTTGACATGTTCAAGTCACGTGATCCACTCTAAACTTTAAATTTAGTCCCTCTAATACTTTCTTAACCTTTTTTTTGTTCAATTTAGTCCCGAAGTTTCAAAATTGACCCCAATTGGACAATAGGTCCAATTGAATTTTTGAAACTTCGGGACTAAATTGAACAAAAAAAAGGTTAGGAAAGTATTAGAGGGACTAAATTGAACAAAATTGAAAGTTTAGGGTGGATTACGTGACTTGTACATGTCAAAAAATGGACAGAATGTAACGGTCGGACCAAAACTAGAAAAAAATATGCAAACATATGGTACCAAAATTAGGAAAAAAAAACATTATAGACCAAAATCTAAAAATTGTCAAATATCATGAACCAAAAAACACTTGAAAAAAATATAATCCTGTGTTGTCGTCATTTTTAATGAGTGGCTGATTTGCGGCCGGCAGTATCAAATTCTATTTGATCGGAAATCACCTGTTTTAGATTCTTAGAATTGATCAATTAACCTTTTCATTATGAAAAGTCTGGAAATAGTGCAGTATGTGTCACTAAAATGGTTTTTGCTACTAATAAAATATTTAAATAGTACAATAGGTTGGCAAACGGTAATAATGAGGACGTATTTCTGTCCATTATTCAAAACTGATGTTACTTACTTTTTATATTTTAAAATTAACAAAATAGTTATTACAATTATGTTCTAATTAATAATTTATACTAAATGTTATTTTAACTAAGTTCTGGTTCGGTAGGAATCCAAGGATAGAATCCAAATCAACTCACCTAAAAGTAGCAGCTTAGAGCATCACAATAATATTATGTAATACTAGATACATGCGCGCGTGCGCGTTGTCTTCCTGAGAATGTTGTAATGACATCATTAGAATGACTCCGAGAATAATACAAGATCGGCTCGATTCCTAAGATGATACAAGAACATAACCGTATTTTCTTAAAAAAATTCAATTAAACTATGTAACATACTGTTATAATAAAAATAAAAAAAAATCTAAAAATTTTAGAGTAAAATGCTCGAGGGACCGGGAGCAAGAACATTCACTACAGAGCTCCCGGTCCCTCGAGCATTTTACTTTAAATTTTTTAGAATTTTTTTTTTATTTTCATTATAACATTTGTTACATAGTTTAATTGAATTTTTTAAGAAAATACGGTTATGTTCTTGTATCATCCTAGGAATCGAGCCGATCTTGTATCATTCTCGGAGTCATTCTAATGATGTCATTACAACATTCTCAGGAAGACAACGCGCACGCGCGTAGCGCGCGCATGTATCTAGTATAAGCATTAGGGAAATTCACTTAAGTGGATTAAAATATCAATTTACTTTTGTTTACGATTATAGACATACGTGAGCATTGCAAAAAAAATTGACTTAATTTATGTAAAATATAACATATTATATAAAGTTTTGAACAAATTATTAAAAAATTATAATAATGCTCGAGAGACTAAGAATCATTTAATGTGTTTTTGCTTCTTTTTCGTTGAACAACTGAGAGCCCTTTGGTGGGTGATTTTTTTTAATAAGGTTTTGGTCTTATATTATCAGAGCTAATAATGCAATTTGTAGTTCTTTAAAGCCGGACTCATTATGTCTCAAGACGACAATGCGCACACTTCTAGCATATACCAGTATATTTAATATACATATTAGGAAAAACCACTTAAGCCAATTAAGAAAAAGTTAATTTGATTATATTTTGCAATTGTAAATTTATATGCACATAATAGTAGGGCTAATTTAGTTATGACACTATTCAAAATTAACTAAGTTTTTTTTAAATAATAAAAATACGCTAAAAGTGGAAAAACAAATGAAAGAACCAATTTTCAACAATAAATCATACTTTGTATCATAACATTTATTCGTGAAAATATATTAATATTATTGGTTATTAACGTATCATCATGAGCTTACAACGATATGCATTAGAAATACATTAATATTATTAGTTAAATTTCCAAACATGATCATGCGATTCCGATAATTTTTTCTATCGATCCATCTATAATTTATTTTAAATTTTTAGATTATTTTTAAACTTGATATAATATTTTTTTTCGCAATTTAAGTTAATTTCAGTATTCGGAACCACTTAATACAATTAAGTATTAAGATAGTTACAAAGTTTATTAGCATATATATATGGTAAAGACGTATGGCTTTTATGCATTAAATCGTAGGTGGATATATGTTTTTGCTCATTTTTCGTTGAACAACAAAGAATCCCTTGGTGCGTGATTTTTTTTTAATAAAGTTCTATTCTTATATTATCAGAGCTAATGATGCATTTGTAATTCCTTAAAGCCAGACTCATTATGTCCCAAGACGACAATACACACACTTCTAGCATATACCAGTATATTTAATATACACATTAAGAAAAACCACTTAAGCCAATTAAGAAAAAGTTAATTTGATTATATTTTGCAATTGTAGATGTATATGCACATAATAGTAGGGCTAATATTTATGTCACTATTCAAATTCAATTAAATTTTTTTGAAATAATAAAAATACGCTAAAAGTGGAAAAGGAAAATTAAAGAACCACTTTTCAACAATAAATCATGATTTGTATCATAACATTTATTTTGAAAATGTATTAATAATATTGGTTCTTAACGTATCATCATGAACTTACAACGATATGCATTAGAAATACATTAATATTGTTAGTTAAATTTCAAAACATGATCATCATGCGATTCTGATGATTTTTTTTTCTCTCGGTCTATCTAGAATTTATTTTAAATTTTTAGATTATATTTAAACTTGATATAATTTTTTTTTTCACAATTTAAGTTAATTTTAGTATTCGAACCATTTAATACAATTAAGTATTAAGAGAGTAATAAATACTTTATTAGCATAGATGGTAAAGATGTGTGGCTTTTATGCATTAAATCATATGTTCGATTCTTTGTAGTGACAATTTGTAATGTTTTTTCTTCAAATATTTAGAAATATTAAATTACTACAAAACCCTAAGTTAATTGATTACATTAATTAATTCAGCTAATATTCAGAAGGGTATTTGTGTAAAACCAAGTTCTGCCTTAGTAATATTGATAATCATATAGAAATTTGGCGGTTACAAAATGGCCTTTGGCCATTATATAATAGATTATGTACTATTACTCAAATGTATAAAAATGTGTTATAATGGTTTTATATAGTATTTTTTAAAAGTGGGACCTACTTAATTTTACATAGCGTATTTCTTAAATTTAAGGAATGCATTATGTATTACGTAACTAAATTTTTATTATAAATTATTCATTTTATAATTAATACTAATATCTTATTGGTGCCTGTTGAAAAATTTAATAATAAAATATATTTAAGGAATATAATTAAGTAAAATAATTAAAGAGCAAATATTATTTATATGTATTTAACTTTACATATTATTTAAAGTGTATATAAATATATACAAGGCAAAGGCAAAGATTATGTAAAAGTAAAACTATTGTGAATGCTCTTAAGTGGAGACAAAACCATTGAATCTCCGATTATGGCTAAACTCAGAGCTCTAATAATCGGTTGAAGTTGTTTCAAAATAATACTGATTGACAATTCGAATTGACAATCGAGTTAGAGCTTAATTAACATTAGAATACATTATTAAGGAATAATCGTGACATTTTAAAAAGTATTATATTAAGCTTTGTAAATTCAAAAAGTATTTATGATAATTTTGAAGGAATTATTAAGCAAAGTACAAATTACCAACGCCGGATAAAACAAAACATATTGCAACTACGAATGATATACGAACATATTGCACCAATTTTAAAATTTCATCATTTATTTATGTAAATTACCACTTACACAACTGAATATATATATATATATATATAATATAAAATATCTAAAGTTTCGAAGATAACAAATTCAAGAACACTTAGTTGGGAATTGGGATCTATCAATTGTTGATATTTGGTACCAACTTATTAAAAGGTTCATTATGATTACCCACTTAATTAGGAGACCTGTACTGACTCAAGCCTATTTTAGTTTGGTCGCCTGACTCAAGCCTATTATGTGTTAATGACATTACCATTTTTCTGATCGGGTGAATGATAAATTGTCGTTCTTAGTACACTTGGGCAGAGTGGTCCCGACTTCGTCCAGATTCGTTGAATATGATGAATTAATGATCTGTAATGGCTTCATTAATATGGACGTTTCAGTTTTATTTATTATCGTGTCATTGATACACGACTTCCACCTCCCTATAAATAGAGACATTTCTATATTGTTTTGCATACACATATTAAGAATTAGAATAGTCCATTCTCCTCCCTATTCATGTTCAAGATGTTCATCATCTTTCTTGGTCGTTTAATGACCATAAGTCTTATAATCAGAAGGGGTGGTGGCGCGGTTGGCTAGCGCGTATGTCTCATAGCATAGCATACTGAGTAATCTTGAGGTCGAGATTTTAAGCCTCTATCACAACAATCTTAAGAAAATTTTCGATATTTCAAAGGAGAACGATTTTTGGAAAATGAAAGAATTTTTATTAAAATTGGATCAAATTTGATCGATTTATGTATAGACTGGTTTTGTTCAACTTGAAAACCACATGCTTTGTTTGTTTTTGTATGAACTCATTTATCACGAAACATATATAATTTGAAATTAGCTGAGTTGCAGACAGGCTGGACTGAAATAGAAGCTTGGGCGAGTGTTTTGTTGTTTCGAAACCAACTGGACATTCCTTTTTCTGAAAGTCCATCATCAACTCTTCATTTTGGACTGGTTTATTGGATTGGCTTTTGGTTTCATTGAGAATACGTAAAGTTTAATTCAGTCCTCACATAACTTTTCAAGTAGCATAATATATAGTACTTGAAAAGTTTTCTAACTGAATTTTCACAAAGTGATATTTTTGGTCCTCTTATAATATTCTAAAGTAGTAATTTGAATATTTATTGTGTATATGCAAATTACTCATTGAATCTTAATTGCTTCAAACTAATAGAATAGTTATTATGTTTTGCATGTATAATTGTTCATACAAGCGGCACGATATGATGGTGTTTGGATGAATTTTTTTTTTTTTGAGTTAAACCACCTAGCCGAATGGAGGATAATGATGAAGAAAGTCATTCGAAATGACTATGACATGCAATGAGGACCAATGTTGATTACTTGACGGTCTGAGTGTTGGAAAAATGTATTTTTGACATGACTATTTTTCTGATCGGGTGAATGGGAAATTGTAGTTCTTAATACACCCGGCCAGAGTAGTCCCGTCTTCGTCCAGATTCGTTGAATTTGACGAATTAATGATTCTGACGGATTCATTAATAGGGACATTTATTTTTATTTATTGCGATGTCATTAATACAGGCTTTCACCTCCCTATAAATAGAGAGTTTCTATTCTCTAATTTTAAGAAAATCTCAATTGGATTCGAATCCTTTCTTTTATGATGTCAATAGGTTTCTAGGTCGTTTCGACCGCAAGTCCTGTTCCTGGTGGAGTTCAGGCAAGATTCTGTTCGACTGGTGGGGCTTCGTGCTAGCTCGCACTGGAATGCCGTTTTATCCTGGGAGACAATCGTCAATGTTTATCCTCTAGCACAACCGACGAGTCGGTGAGGGGGCGAAATTGTCTTAAGGAGACCGTGATCAACACGGGACTCGGTTTAAAAATTCTTCGTTCATATGATTCAGAAAATTCTCCTTTAAAATTCCACTTTTACGTGCTAGTATTTTCCTACAATCTTAAGACAATTTTCGTGATTTTAATAGAGAATTATTATCTGGAAAAAGAACGAATAAATTTTATATAATCGGATCAAGGTTGTTGATCGGTGTATGAAAAGATGGGATTTGTTCAGCTTGAAAGCATGAACGATTTTGGAAAAGAAAATATGGATTTCGTAATATCTATATGAGCTGTATTGCATGCTATTATTGTATATATGATGTACAAATTGCCTGCAAAAGAACTAATACTGGTTTTTTTTGTTATTGTATGTATAAATCGTTGGGAGATAATGTGAGAGGTCTTTTACCATTCAAAGGCAACAACCAGTATTCACGAGAACTCCATCTGGGAAGGCATCGACTTTCAATTGGAGAACGATGGGATTTGGAGCCGACGGTGATGATTGAAATCGGAGGGCCGTGGCACCTGGATGAGGGATCTCACCGGAGAGGATGACTCTTCAGTCCGCTGTGAAGGAATCTCTGGTCGCTAGAATTGGTCGAACGTGTCGGTATATATCGACCGTGAGCTGTCGTCGAAATGAGTGGCAAGAGCAGACCATTCACATAAGCTAATTTGGATGGAGTAGCAGAACTGTGGTGGTGGCTCGTGGTTGACCGAAAATCATCGTTAGAGCTCCATATTTGATGGGGGAGAGCCACTGATGTGACAAATCATGACAGAGATGATATGGAAATTGCAGGCCGAAATTATCGAAATTTTGCACGAATCTAGATTTGTTCTTGATAATTTATGTTAGATTTACGGGTTTGGTTTTGTTTTCAGTTTAAAAGGCGCAGCAATTGGAGACTTAAGAGAGCTATTCATGAGTTCAGGGTCATAGCTGTGCCCAGAGAAGCCTCGTGTTTCTGAGAGATTATGGAGACACACTCTTTTGGTGTGCTGAATTTGAAATAGCAATGACGTTCCCCTGCTACTCACCTCAGTTTTCGGGTAGAGGAGATGAAGATTTCGGGTCGGTTTATTCTAACCCGAACCAGTGGTAACGTAAATATTAATTTGTAGTTATTAAAATGCAAAACTAACTGCTTGGCCAAGTGGTTAGCAGGTTAGTCTTGAACCTAGTATATAACCGAAACGGCGCATGTTCGAATCGGCGTCTCCATAGTCAAGAGTGAATTTTTTTTTAATAAAAACATTGGATTAATTTTAGATGTTATAATTCAGTCCATATAAATTTGTATAAGTGACGAAGTAGTCCTTAAAATTTTATTTTAACGTTTTGGACTGAATTTACACGAGAGGATTAGTCTTTGTGATTTTCACTTAAAGAGAAGCGGCCTCTAAATATTTGCAAATTAGTCCTTGAATTTTGGTTGTTTGAAACTAATGGACTATTTGTTTTATGTGTTTTGCATGTATAATGACGTCCATACGAGCGGCACGATAAAGTGGTGTTTGGATGATGAAGCGTTGAAGCTAAACCACCATAGCCAAAGGTGTCGGAAAATATGGAGGACGATGATGGAGAAAGTCATTCGATATGACTATGAAATGCAACGAGGACCACTGTTAATGACCATGCCGGTCTGAGGACCTGCCGATATGAGGATATGCCTGTCTAGTGACTAGTATAGATCACATGACGGTCTTATGACCATGGGCCTTAGGACAAATATTGATAAAATGGGTCTGAGGACCAATATGAAGTAAATGATAATTTGAGGACTAATATTTGATGAAAAGACGGTCTGAGGACCGCGATGGTCTAAGGACTAATATTTGATGAAATGACGGTCTGAGGACCGCAACGGCCTAATGAACCAATGATAATAAATGAAGGTCTGAGGACTTATGTTAATGAATAATGATCTGAGGATCAATGTTGTGGTGATTGAGTGTTTGTAATAACCTCATACCCAACTCATGTGTTAACACGTTAAAATTTTAAGGAAGAAATTAAAATAATGTGGTTGAGACCATGTTTGTTTTGGAGCCACGGTCAATGTGGGGGGTAGCTTTAAATAGCAGATTCCTTTATTAAGGTACCCCGAATAATATTTGAGAACTCTTCGTAAATTGTGCAAAGGTAGAAAACATTCGCATTTACAATTGAATATGTGAGTGTCTCATAAAAGCGTGTAAGTATAAATTTTTGTAGTCAAATGGGATAAAATACACGGCTTAACAACTGCTCTCAGTTGAATTTTATCAGTGACTTTGCGAAGTCCAATGATGGCGTATTATAAATGCGGATCCGCTAACCTTTAAAGGTTAAAGAGAGCGAGTTGATAAATCATCGAAGGGAATGTGACTTATGCCCATGAAGGAAACACTCTTGAGAAGGAAAACCCAACCATGATGACTGGAGATCCCAAGAACTTGGTTCAATGGGACAACCTAATCACAAGAGTGGGTGTGATCACTGTGGGGGTCTTTACCCTCGGGTCCATTCCTATGATGAGAAACAGTGATGGAGATGAGGTTAAGCTTTTGCGTTAGATGATCCTCAAGTATCAGTTAAACCGCGCATTATAATGCGAATTACTTAGTTGAGATCACATATTAAGCAAAGCTTTTAATGATTCGTAAGGAGAGCTCAGAGTCGTGATGATGCTCGTGAGACATAGAATCACCTATGCGAGTGAGAAGTGGGGCCGCTTCGAAAGGAATTGTTTATGGCGCAATTCTTAGAAACGCTTGCAGAACCAGGCGCGTGTTCCATGGCCTTACCGGATCACAGGGCGAGAACAGAACCAAGGCTAGGAAGGTATCTGTGTGGGTTATGTCGTCATTTACACCAACGACAGTCGGTTCAAGGACATCGCGTCTACCGACCAGTCAGTAGAGAAGGCACGATCTCACAAGGGATAGGTTCAAAGGGGTTACCTACCTATTCTTTGCAGGTATTGACCGTTGAGCTCCACTATTCTTGAGTCTAGAAGTTCGTCTAGGTACTCTCTGAATTTCCATTCATGTGGGGGATTGTTGGAAAAATGTATTTTTGACATGACTATTTTTCTGATCGGGTGAATGGGAAATTGTAGTTCTTAATACACCCGGCCAGAGTAGTCCCGTCTTCGTCCAGATTCGTTGAATTTGACGAATTAATGATTCTGACGGATTCATTAATAGAGACATTTATTTTTATTTATTGCGATGTCATTAATACAGGCTTTCACCTCCCTATAAATAGAGAGTTTCTATTCTCTAATTTTAAGAAAATCTCAATTGGATTCGAATCCTTTCTTTTATGATGTCAATAGGTTTCTAGGTCGTTTCGACCGCAAGTCCTGTTCCTGGTGGAGTTCAGGCAAGATTCTGTTCGACTGGTGGGGCTTCGTTCTAGCTCGCACTGGAATGCCATTTTATCCTGGGAGACAATCGCCCATGTTTATCCTCTAGCACAACCGACGAGTCGGTGAGGGGGCGAAATTGTCTTAAGGAGACCGTGATCAGCACGGGACTCGGTTTAAAAATTCTTCGTTCATATGATTCAGAAAATTCTCCTTTAAAATTCCCCTTTTACGTGCTAGTATTTTCCTACATTGAGGACTTGTCGATCTGATGATCATGATAGTTTGATGACCATGCCGGTCTGATGGCCATGACAGTCTGATGACCAGTATTGCTCACATGACGGTTTTGAGGATATGGGTCTTAGGACCAATATTGAGGATATGATAGTCTGATGACTAATATTTGATGAGATGATGGTCTGAGGACCCCGACGGTCTAATGACCAATGATGATAAATGAAGATCTGATGACCTATGTTAATGAATAAATGATTTTATGATCTATATCAATGTTGTGGTGATTGAGTGTTTGTAATAACCTTATACCCAACTCGTGTGTTAACACGTTAAAATTTTCTGAAAGAAATTAAAATAATGTGGTTGAGACCATATTTGTTTTGGAGTCACGATTAATGTGGGGGTGGCTATTAAAAGCATTTTCCTTTGTTAAGGTACACCGAATAATTGTAGAGAACTCTCCATAAATTGTGCAAGGTTGGAAAACCTTCGCATTTACAATTGAATATGGAAGTGTCTCATAAAAGCGTGTAAATATAAATTTATGTAGTCCAACGGTATAATGCACGACTTAACAACTGCTCTCAATTGAATTATATTAGTGACTTTGCGAAGTCCATTGATGACGTATTATAAATAAATGCGGATCCGCTAACCTTAAAAAAAAGAGTGGGTTGATAAATCATCGAAAGGAATGTGACTGTGCCCATGGAGGAAACACTCTTGAGAAGGAAAACTCAATCATGATGACTGGAGATCCCAAGAACTTGGTTCAGTGGTACAACCTAATCACAAGAGTGGGTGTAATCACTGTGGGGGTCTTTACCCTCGGGTCCATTCTTATGATGAGAAACAATGATGGAGATGAGGTTAAACTTTTGCATTTGTTGATCCTCAAGTATCGGTTAAACCGAGCATAATAATGCAAATTACTTAATTGAGATTACATATTAAACAAAGTTTTTAATGATTCGTAAGGATAACTCAGAGTCGTGATGATGCTCGTGAGACACAGAATCACCTATGCGAGTGAGAAGTGGGGCCGCTTCGAAAGGGATTATTGATGGCGCAATTCTTAGAAACGCTTGCAGATCCAGGTACGTGATCCATGACCTAACCGGATCACAGGGCGAGAACAGAACCAAGGCTAGGAAGGTACCTACGTGGGTCGTGTCGTCATTTGCACCAACGACAGTCGGTTCAAGGACATCGCGTCTACCGACCAGTCAGTAAAGAAGGCATGATCTCACAATGGGTATGTTCAAAGGGGATACCCCTACCTATCATTTGCAGGTATTGACCGTTGAACTCCACTATTCTCGAGTCTAGAGTTCGTCTAGGTACTCTTTGAATTTCCATTCATGTGGGGGATTGTTGGAAAAATGTCTTAATGACATTACCATTTTTCTGATCGGGTGAATGAGAAATTTTCGTTCTTAGTACACCTGGGCAGATTGGTCCCGACTTCGTCCAGATTCGTTGAATATGATGAAATAATGATTTGTAACGACTTCATTAATATGGACGTTTCAGTTTTATTTATTATTGTCATTAATACACGACTTCCACCTCCCTATAAATAGAGACATTTCTATATTGTTTTGAATACACATATTGAGAATTAGAATAGCCCCTTCTCCTCCCTATTCATGTTCAAGGTGTTCATCATCTTTCTTGGTCGTTTTCGACCGTAGGTCTTGTTCTGGTGAAGTTCAGACAAGGTTCTGTTCGACTGGTGGGGCTTCGTGCTAGCTTGCCACTGGAATGTCGTTTTATCCTGGGAGACAATCGTTCATGTTTATCCTCTAGCACAACCGATGAGTCGGTGAGGAGGCTAATTGTCATAAGGAGATCGTGATCTGCACGGGACTCAGTTAAAAATATTCGTTCATTTGATCTAAAAAATTCTCATTTAAGATTTCTCATTTTACATGCTATATTTTCCAACAATTCCAAGCACTAATCTTAATTAGGACGATCTTCCTGACTTAACTATGTTTAGAATTTATCGGTTATGACTCAATTAACTGAGTAAGTGGACTCGCTCTCTTCCGGGCTCGAGTTTGACGTTATCATACTAATAATGAACACTTTAGATATACAGAGTACCAAATATGAACATAATGTATAAAAAAGGGTTTAGATTGAGGCAATGATTATGTTCTATTTCCTTAATATTATTCATAAGTGTAATTTATGTACATTTATATACATACATATATAAACAAAAAGATGAGATATAGTGTAGTCCATAATATACGGTGGTGCTACAGAATGTTAGTGTGTCACTTGACGAAAATACTACAGGTCGGAGCGGTGGGTGTGGATTTGGTTCGGTAAAGGACCCGTTTCTTCTTATAGGAAGCATTGTCGATGGAAATGACGATTTTGCCCGGTTCGTTAATGTAAAATGAGTTACGCACGCCTTCCTCGAACCGCTGCTTCGCCTTCCGAATCAAGACGGTGTAGGAGCACTCGTCGTCCGGAATGAACTCTTCCTTGAACGTCACGTCCCATCCCACCGCCGTTAAGTCCCAAGCTATTGTTACGCCGGCCTATACAAATAAACAGTGAGGACAAAATCGGAAAAACACTCTTTCTAATTCCAATTAGAGAAAAATTAGGAAAATTCTATGCCAAATACTTTTGAAGGCCCCGATTAAATTATGCTTCTCATTTAACTCTTAAATCATAATGATTTTTTATTTAAAAAAATAACAACAAATCATAAATTTATTAAATTATTTTTATACAGGAAAATAAATATTTAAAGGAAATCATGAACCATAGTTTTATTTTTTAATTAATTTTAGTTTTAAAAAATGTATATAAAATCGAGTGCTTTTTTTTTTTTTTTTAATTTAGATAATTTTGTCTATATTTTAGAGTAAAAAAGTTATTATAACTTAAAGGGTAAACATGCAAAATTTATAAATCGTTGTTATAGGGTTCATATTTAAGAACAATTAAAAAAAAAAATTAACCGCAAATATGGTGCTTGTAAAGTATGATATAACTTTGTAAACTACTATATGAAGTTGACCTCTGTGGGGATTTGAATGCTTCCGCTCGAATTTTTGCGTACTATAAGCTCGGAAATATCATGGGTCAGCAAGAACTCGTTATCGTTCTCTCTAAGTAGACCTCCGTATTGTATCGGCAGATCCTTTGGCGAAACGAACCTAATTCATATATATTTTATAAGACCATCAATAAGAACGATTTTTCAGACGATTCGAGTGACTGTACTATAGAATTACATAAATTTACGTACTTCAGAAGTGTTTTCGGTACTTTAGACGGTCTCGCGAAGATGAACTTCCTTTTGCTCGATGGATGAAGTACTCGAGTAAGAAGTACGTGCGATGTGTAGTACCAAAATGGAACATTTATCATCACCTAGATAATAGTAATATATTAAATCCGATATTAACAAATTTTGAAATAACATAAAGTTATCAAAAATTTAAAGGGTCTTTTAGTGGCAAATAATTGATTAAGTTGAATTTTTGGTGTAACATTTTTTTTATAGACTTTTGGTGCAATACGTTTGCAATTTGTAGACTTTTGTGCATTCTTTAGTTTTTTTTTTTTTTTGCCAATTATGCATTCTTTAATTGACCGTTATATGTATTTATTTTGTTCATTTTAATCCTCAAATTTATATCCATAAATTTTAATTTTTACAATTTAGTCCCTAAATATGCTCGATCGGACCCTATGTCAGAATTGACTTTGCCGGGTCCGACCCATGGTTGGGTCGGACCCTGGTTAGGGTCGCAGAGGTCCGGGGACCCTGGTCTAACCAGAGTCTGGGTCAGACATTGGCTAGGGTCGACAAATCTTAACGGTCAACTAACGGATGCACCAAAAGTCTATAAATTGCACGTATTGTATTAAAAGTCTAAAAAAAATATTACACCAAAAACCAACTTTAGTCAAATACACCAAAAGACTCTTTAACCTAAATTTAGAGGAAAATAATTGAGTAATCGGTAAAATATATACTTACAAATTTATGAATGAGCTCTGGATAGTAGTCTTGCAGCATCACGAACGTGCTTCTCAGAACACCGCGTAACTCTCTCATGTTTGATTTCTGCAAATTCTTCAAATCCGCAATATGAAGAATAGAGTTGACACTGTCCTCTGTGAAGCTTAATTTCTTTACGCAAATCTCCATAATCTTTATCGTCAACCGTAAGTACTCATCGCAATTTTTCTTTGACCCGAATGTCTTCTTAAATGATTCCTTGTCCATGAAGGCACCGTACGTATGGTAGCACAACGGGTGCCCTTCAACATCCGTACCTAATTAATTATAAAGATTAAAGCATATTTTCACATATCACTTTACAGATTTAGTGTAATTGGCTAAGTTATCTAACTAAAATTTCATATTGTATTAGAGCTCTGATTCGATTGGGAGTGTTACGTGAGTAGAGTTTGTTGAAACTAGTCACAAACCGTCTAGGTTTCATAAGCATATTGCCTTGTTCAAACGGTCTTCGTGGTGCAGCGGAGTGTTGAAGTCGGTATAAGTGCCCTCCACTATGAACAGTCCCACACCGTGGGTTTGGAAAAATACGAGCACTATAAGTCTATATAAACATGTGAACTATCTCCTCATTCACCAATTGATTTTAAGATGGAACCTGATTTGTAAAAATAGTTGCTATATGTTAGCCGGTTAGGCTTGACTCAGTCCAATGCGGAATTTCACAAGGTATCAGAGCGTGCAAGTTCAAATCTCTACAGCGTCAATTTCATTAAACCGTGAATTTAATTCTAAAAAATTCACTTGTTAGACAATTCAAATTGTTTCAGTTCACGCGTAATAATAAATGTTGAAGTATAAAGGGGCCGCTATGTTTGCATCATCAAAGTCGTCTCGTGCAATCTCATTCACGACCATCATGTTGTCAGGTATGGGCTGCCTATGGTTACAGAATAGCCCGCGGAAGCCAGTCCCTTTGACTTTTCCTATAAAAAAAAGTTTTCCACACCATGTTCGTCTCGCACTATAACCATATTCGTTAGCATTGAGACTTTTCAATGAAAAGTCTCTGCCATTCTCAGTCTTAATAAATTGGGCCTCCTAAAAGATTAAACGTTATATTTACCTATCACCTTAATTGGTAAAATTTCACACTACCATTTATAATCACCAACTTCTCTAAATCTGGGCAGAAATCTTCGTTCAAAATCTCGTCGATCTTATTCTCATCCCGCCATTTCAATGTGTTTTGAAGCATTTCGAAGGCCTCAGAAACCCTAAAGTCGCGCGCCTTGAGGAATTTCATGAGGACGATGTCCGTGCCCTCATGGGCTTTACTTGGCATCAAAGGCACCCCCCATAGTGACACGTCCTCGAGGCCGACTTTCGTGTCTTCGGGTTTCTTGAGAAGCAAGTTACCATTAATAGCTTCTTCTAATTTCGTCCGGAACTGCAAAAGCGCCTTTTTTCGGGAAAGCTTCATTTCCACGGTTTCTACCTTTTCTTCTTCTTGGCATTCGTTGTTGGGTGGCTCGTGATCCTCATCGGAGGATGCGGCACTGGCCGCCGTTGTCTCGGTTGTTTCCTCATCGATGAAATCTTCGGTGTCTTGCATGTTTTCCGGCATGGTGAGGTCCGGCCAGGGCTTGCTGGAAATTATGTGGAGTAATAACGTTCGGGGGAGATGAATTAGGGAGTCAAAGGGATCCAAATTTGATCTTTGTGTTGATTCTGAGATTAGCAAATGCTTTTGTTGTGGTAGAAAATTAGATGTTAAAGTTCTTCTAAGTTTTACCCGTTGGTTAAATTGTCCATTACTATAGTTAGGCAATGAATTTGGCCAAAGAAAAGCATTGAATTATTAGAAATTAAAAATTAGATGGGAAAACTGATTGAGACTTTTTTTTTCGAGCATTAACTCGCTACTCTATATGGTCCCTTGCACTGCTATTTTTATCCCGAATATAAATTATCGATATGATTATAACACCATGGTGTAATTAATTTTGTAATTTTTTTAAAAAAATCTACTCATATTAGAATAAAAATATTAAATCTAATAACTCATGTCAAGATCACAAGAGTGATGCATGATATGGGATAAAAATTGTATTCATAATAACTATGCTAGTCCGTGCACTGCGAAGTTTAAAAAAATCAAAGTTATAAAAACATATATATATATTTTTATAAGTGTTAATAGGTCTTTAGGTGTCATATGTTTGGCAAAAGTTGGTTTTTGGTGAAATATGTTTTTTTATAAGCTTTTGATGTCATATGTTTGCATTTTGTAGACTTTTGTTGCATCTGTTAGTTGACTGTTAAGTTTGACCGTTAAACACTTTTATTTTATTCAGTTTAGTCACCCCATTTATTTTTCTAAGTTTAACTTTTTACAATTTAGTCCTTATTGTTTTCTCCGGTCACCGTCCAAATTCCGTCGGCCACCGCTTAAGGTCGCAGGTCACCACCCAAGGTCGTCGACCACCATCAAAGGCCGCCAACCACCACAACTAAAGCCGAAAACTACCAATCGGGGCTGGCTACCACAAATTGGGGCCAGCCGCCACCAAATCGGGATCGGCCAGCCCAGATTTGGGCCACAGAGGGCTCCGATTAAGTCTTCTGTGGCTCAATCGGAGTTAGAGGGCTCTAGATAGGGGCTACCTTGCTCTAGATCGGGGCCCCTAGCTCTAGATTGGGGCCCCCTGACTCTGATTGAGCCCTAGAGGTCTCAGTCGGAGCCATAGAGGGTTTCGATTGAGTCCTCTATGGCTTAATCGGAGCCAGAGGCCCAGATCTGAAAGACTATGGCTACGACTGAGGCATAGAGGGCATAGTTGGATCCCTCTGTGGCCCAAATCGGGCCGGCCGTCCAACCCCAATTGGTGTTGGATGATGGTCGATCTTGACTGGGGGCGGCCGGCCCAGGTTGGTGGTTGCCGACTCCGATTGTGGTGGTTGGCGATCTTGGGTGGGGGTCGACGGCTAGGGGTGAAATCAAAATCCGGTTGGTCCGAAAAACCGGTGAAAACCGAACCGGTTGACCGAAAAAACCGAATCCGCAATATGTGGTTTGGTTTTTGGTCGGATTTTTACTCTAGTTCGGTTTTTCGGTCCGGTTCGGATTTTGAGCTTTGAGGACCGTGAGACCGAACTGACCGTTATGCTAATTAAATATATATAATATATATTATATTAGCTGATATTAATTAATATAATTAATTAATTATATTAATATAAATTGTAAAATAGTCACTTAGGAATATTAATTTTTCTAGTTGTATTATATAATTTATTTAATTATATTAATGGAACTTATTTATCATTTCGATATGATATTGTCCATGAAAATAAAGAGAATTTTGAATGATAATTGTTAATATTGGATTTTCGGTTTAAAACGAAAACTGAACCGAAAAAACCGTACTACCAATGGACGGTTTATTTTTCCTCAAACTGTTTTTAGTCGGATTTTTTTAAGGGAAAAAACCGGACCGAAAATTTGGGTACCCGGCCGAAAAAAGCAAAAATCCGGTCCGACCGGTCCGGTTTCACCCCTATCGACGGCATTGGGTGGTAACCGGCGGACTTGGGCGGTGACCGGAGAAAACAATATAGACTAAATGTTATAATTAACACTTAAGAATATAATTATGAGGACTAAACTGAATAAACTAAAAGTATTTAACGGTCAACTAACAAATGCACAAAAAGTCTACAAAATGCAAACATATGACACCAAAAGCCTACAAAAATAAAACATATGACATCAAAAGCTAAATTTAGCAAAACATATGGCAACAAAACAACATTAACCCTTTTTATAAATAAATATAACTTTTTATTTAAATTATACATACATGAAGTGTTTTGTTATATGTAATCGTATACATTTCATCCAAGTTATTTTATTTTATTTTATCTTATATTATATTGTATTTTGTATAGGTTTTATATATATGTAATTTATATTCTTATACTTTTTTTTTTATGAAAAATATTCTTATAGTTTGATATAGTATAGTTTTTATATTTTATATAGTTTTGTAAATATATATATATATATATATATAATTTTGTATTTAAAGTTGTGTTATTATGATTTTTAATATAATATGTTTTTTATTTTATAAATATAATTTTTTATTTAAATTATATATTATGAAGTCTTTTTTTAACCTAAAATAGTGTTTTTTATACATATTTTTTATTATGATGTGTCTTATTACTTATAATAATATATAATTCATGTGAATTATTTTATAGTTTAGTATATTATTGTTTTTATATTTTCTATATCTAAATATTTTTTATATATAATATTTGCTGACACATGTGTGTCTCTAGTATTTATTTTTTAAAATTAAATTTATGTTATTGTTGATATATATTTTTCATTTATATATAAATTTTTAATATGGTTTATTTATATATGCACATAATTTCTTTATTTTACGTAGAACCTAAAATGTGTGAAAAATATTTTATAAATTTGAAGTTACCCAATATTTTATATCTAAATTTTTATTGTTGTGATTAAATTATGAAATGCTTGCTGGAAAAATGCACATGTGTCGATCACAAAAGCCATGTAAATCGAATTAGTATACTATTATGGAATAACTCCGATGAGAAGAAAAAGATGGCGTTAAGAAACCCTCCTGGCCCAACCCTAGACACTCTAATCATTTTTCAAACCTGCTCCCATTTCGAGTCAAGTGATAGATAAATAGACACATCTCATTGCACTGATCGGGGGCGTTCGTAGTGACTGATGGGGTCGCAAGAACAATAAGTGAGTTATTTATCAGCTAAGCATTCTTCTTACGACTAGATCAAATCTCCTGGTCCCTGCGAAAAGGAAATAGAATATTTTATTTTACAATAATCATACTCAAATGAAATATTACAAAAAAATATATTGTATACACTTTAATATATTAATAAAAATAAAATATATTTTTTTGTAAATTTTAATACAGATTAGGTCTTTGTTAAATAATACTAATTAAATAAATTTTCTTATAGTGAGTAATTTCAAATACAAAATCTAAATAAATATAGATTCTTTTGATTAAATTAGATAATGAAACGTGACGAACCCAATAATTCTAAGGTTTAAATTAATTTTAGAGCTTCTGAGCCTAAATGCGTATTATTATGTCACATTACACTACTATAAAATGTACAAGAAAAATTCAAATCATTAATTAATATTATATAATTTTAATATCTATAAGTATATTTATTACATTTATTTTCTTATAATATTATTTACTCTTATTGCAATCATTTACACTACTCTAAGTCAGTGTTATCAGAACCGGACCGGACGTCGAACCGGCAAGGGTGCCGGTTCCCGGTTCACCGGTCAGACCGCTGGTCCGACCCGGTTCGGTTGCTGGTCCATATAATATAATATATATGATATAATAATCCAGACCGCCGGTCCGACCTGGTTTTTTTTTGTTTTTAATGAAAGGAAAGTCCGAACCGGTGAACCGGCGAACCGCCCGGTTCGCCCAAAACCGGCCGGTTCGGTGAAAACCGGACTTCAGAGCCGAGTTCGCTTACATCCTCCGGAAATGAGCAAACCGGACCGTGTAGAGGTCCGGTTCCGGTCCGACCGCGGTCTGACCGCCGGTCCAGTCCGGTTCTGATAACACTGCTCTAAGTTACGAACATATTATTTCTTGTGATAGTAAATGTGAATACCATATGAATGATTCATAATATTATATATTTATAAATCTTGTACTCCATTTTAACAAATTAATCCATAATAAATTACAAATGTTTTTTTAATATCTTTATTAATTTAAAAATGAATTTACTTGACATGATATTTTATAATTTAAGTTTTTGTATAAGTAGTATTTTGCCCACAACGCGAGTTTAAAACTAGTATAATATAACTCAAACTTTAAATATAAATCTGGCCAAAAAAAACTTAACTATCATACTATTATGTATACTGACTGTGCAAGTGGCACATCAGTAAACAGCCATCGAAATTTTACTTTCATAATATTTTGCAAGTTAAAGAGCAGTTGAAAATCAAAATTGATGCATTTTCATTATCCCCTTTAATAAAATAGTAGAAAACAGAATCATAGGGTTCTTTTTAATAACCAAAATGAGTGTTGATAATCGTATAGTTACCTGAAAATTAATTCAATTATATATTTATATTTAAAGTTTGATTTATTTTTAAATTGATTATATGAGTTTTCAATTAACAAGCAATTTATTATATCAATTATAATTTTTATAAAATTGGATAGAAAATAAGCGACCACATAAGGTAATGTATTCAAAATATATTTATATTCTTTTCAATTTTTTTGGTCATTAAACCTTTTAATTTATTAAATTGAAAAATTCATTTTGGGTACATATTAAAATACATTATGTGATCGATACATTCTCATTTTATGCACAATTTTATAAAAATTATAAAAAAAAATTTGCTCGTAAATTGAAATTTTAAATAGTAAATTTTAAAAAAAGTATTAAAATATGAGTAGAGATTTTTAAATCGAGTGAAAATAAGAGAATAAGATGAGGTTTTTTGGGCCAAAATAATAAGAGTAGTTTAAAAATTAATTATTTATTAAATTAAAAGTTAGAAGGTGAAAGTGAAAGTGAAAGTGAAAGAGAGTGTGTGTGGGCTGCGTGACGGTAGTTCTAGTCTTCATCAACGCCGCCGGTGAAGGGTTTAAGTAACAAAGAGGGTAAAATAAGCAGCGGCCATAGAAGAATCGTATCAAGAAGCTTAAGTTCGGCTCCTTCCAATGGTTTCCCTCCCGACTTGGTTGCGCTATGTATTCCAGAAGATCGACTACTCCTTCAATCTCAGCTACCAGGTTCTCCCTAATTCTTGATTGTCGATTCTCAATGCGGCATTCCAATAACCGCGCCTTTTCACGTTTTCTGCTGATTCTTTGTTTTGTGTACTGTTTCTATATGCGAATGACGCCCTAGACGCTAAAATTTGTATATTTTGTTCAATACTATCGTCTGTTCTGGCAGCTATGAGTCATTCTTTTCTGTTCTGGAAATCAATTGTAGATTTTGATGCGTGGTATTCGTAATTGGAGTGTTATTGATCTCTTTTACACAGAACAGAACAAATATATATTCTTTTTGGATATGGTAAAGGTAAACCTGTTGAAATGTAGAAGAACGTTTGGTCTTCAAACAAAGTTCTAGGTTAGTATGCATTGTAATCAAAAGATCTCAACACTCTAAAAGGATTTTTTTGGCCAAAAAATGATAAAGGTGTTGATTTTGTTAATAAGGCACCAAGAAAGTGCAGGATTTACTCAAGGGGGAAAGTCGGAAAGAATGTTCGCTCTTCAGTAAGTCACTATGTAGTTTCCAAACCAAAAGAATGGAAAATTTGGGATAGGTTGAAGAGAAGCAACATGTGAGAGAGAACATTGCACATCTGTGGAAGTAGAAGGAAAAAACCTATCATAAACCTAGCTGTCAAGATATGTTAACTACTTAACTGGGTTATGCAGCACATTTCTTTTGAAAATGCTGCTGTGAATTGAATACCTAGCTTTGTGTGCATATGAAGTTTAATTCAAGAGTTAGCTAAACCTAGCTGGATTTGTGTGCAGCCTCCAGGTGCTGAACATTTTAGGGTCTTTTGGGTAATTGCTTCAGTTAATTTGTTTGTTACAGGGAGTTGTATCTTGTGAATCGAACCTCTTACTTATCTTCTCCAGTTGTATGAATTTAGTTAAGCTGGCCAGTTGTATTTACTACATATATTGCTTATCAACAATGCAAGTGCTTGTTTGATACAAAATTGCTTCAAATACGACTTAAGCCGTGCATTTTGGTGCTAGAGACACACTTATTGATCGTACTATTTCTTTCTTGGTTCTCTTACGGTTGGTATCTGCATGATGTATATATGAGTACTGTTTGGGTCATTTCCCTCCCACACACAATCACAATCCTAACTTATGTCCTATTTATTCGTATATAAAATATAAATTGTCTCTGATACCTATTCTTGGTTTCTTGCAGAACTATAAATGCGGTCGCATCACTAACAAGGAATTGAGCAAAACTATGTGGAAATATCTTTTATTTGGAAAATTGACATATATTGAAAAGGCACAAAAGCTGCCAGCTTTGGGGGAGAAATTTCAAACATCTCTTATTCGGAAAATACCAATTGCAAATCCTTGGTTAGCATTTACAGAGTTTCTTCATTCTTCTGATTAAGTTTCCCATTGCAAGAAAAGTTTGACAAATCAGTTCAGTTAAGCCTTTTTTTTTATGGCATGAAAATCATCTCTTGTTCTGCTGCTTCTCTTGCATACTGTTATTTTCTCATTTCACCCATCCCCACAAGTTCTTGCTTTATTCAATTGTTGTGTCTTGTGAGAGCTTTTCTTTATATAAAAAAAGAGTCTATTTTCATTTCCAGGCATGTGGCTGTGGGAGATACTGTGGTTTATAAGGACCCTGAGGGTGAAGATAGGCACATGGTCGGAAGATTGGACGCTACAGAAGGATATGAAATGGCATCAACCGATGAGAAGGATGAACCATTCATTCTAGACAAAGATCAGTGTTGGATAGTTGCTGGTGACAAGAAGGCCAAGGTATAACATTTAGATTTATTTATATATGGGTTAATAGGTATTTTGGTACAATATGTTTGACCAATGTTGGCTTTTGGCGCAACAAGTTTTTTTTGGGACTTATGTTCGATTGGGGTCCAATTGGACCTAGGTCCCAATTGACCTAGTCCGGGTCGAGCCCAGGACTAGGTATGACCAGGTTAGGGTCGGTTATGTTAGGTGACCCTAACCATGGTCGGGCCTAGCCCTAGGCTCGACCTGGCCTAGGTCAATCGAGCTCATGTTTCGATTGAAACAAGTTTAGGAATTAAATTATACCAAAAAAATTTAGTGATATAAATTTGAGGACTAAATTGAATTGAACAGAATAAAAATTTGGTAGTTACGTGCATGTTAGATGACTATTAAATGGTCACCGTTAATAGTTGACTTATGAATGCACCAAAAGTGTACCTTTTCAAATGTATTGCACTAAAAAAAAATTTGTTGCACTAAAAGCCAATATTAGTAATGTTGTCAAAGGCCTGAGTCGACGAGGTTAAATAACGCTTTAAATTTGAGGCGATCGCCTCATTGAAAGAGACACACTTACTCAGATATAGTGTTATACTATTAAATATACTGCAAATACCATCTAGAATGATCAAATTAAAAAATTTATCATATAAAAAAGAGAAAAGAAATTGGCCAACTTGATGTAGTAAGCTATTTACTCAAATTAGGTAGATATTGAACGAGAGATGCAGAAGAATAAGAGATGTCGAAAAAGAATAGATCTAGAAATCAAACCTAGTATTCTATCAACTTTAAATTCTAATTATTTAACTCTAGAAAGTAATAGGCTGGAAAAAATAATAATTTATTCCTAGAGTGACATTTGAGGCGCTCTTGAGATGCAGCGAGTACTCTTTTCTCGCCTCGCCTTAGGCGACGAGACGCTAGCCTTTAACAAACTGCCAAAAGACCTATTAACCCTTTATATATTGCCAAATTGATCTCAGAAATCAGCATATGATGCAGCCTACCAAACTGCAACCACTAAGAGTAATTCATTGTTAAACACTTGCGTGATTATTATTTTGCAGGATGCAAAAGATAGTAGAACTTACGGTCCCATCTCAACGACTAATATAGTTGGCAGGGTAATCTATCGCTTGGAAAATGCTGTAGATCATGTTGTAGTGGAGAACAGGCAAGTTCGTACTTTTATTTCTCTTAGTATTAGTATAGGGTTAATAACTAAAAAACTGTCCAAGATTTACCCTATGTTAAAATTAGGTGTCTGAAGTTTGAAATGTTAAAATGGACTGTCCCAAGTTTCATTTTTGTTGAAATTTGGTGTCTTTGTGCGTCTTTTCATCTCCATTCAATCATTTCCATCAACCCACCAACCCACTCATATTCCATCACTCTTTACTTTTTACAAAATCGTCAAATTTCACCTAAAAATTGAACATTAAAAAAAAAGTTTCTAGAAGAGTGGTGTGGAGCCATTTTCCAACGACAATAGACGAGATTTACTTGCCCGGATGTGACCAACTTTCTAGGTGACGGTCCCGGCAAGATGACGAGCATGGAGTGTGTATGAGAGCTCGAATTTGACAGACAGTTTCGTCGGAATTGACTTCTCTAAAGTAATCACACCGAGACACCAAATTTCAACAAAAATGAAACTTGGGACAGTCCATTTTAATATTTCAAACTTCAGACACCTAATTTTAACATAGGGTAAACCTTGGACAGTTTTTTAGTTATTAACCCATTAGTATATAGTATTTATTGGGAAAAGAACCTATTTAGTGTCTCAAGTTTATCTTATGTTTCAGTTTGGCGTCTGACGCGTATTTATACTGTCTTGCTATTTGGTGTTTCCGTCAAATTTTGAGGTTAAATTTAACAGAATTCGGTCTTATGACCAACACATGACCAAATAAAATGAAAATGCCCAAATTACCCTAAACCCTAAATCAGGTCAGCTGCTCCACCGCCGGAACCCTAAATTGGCAGGATCCCTAAGTCGGCCGGAATCCTAAATTGACCGGAATCGGGCTGAAATAGGCCGTAATCGGTTGACCCTAAACCCTAAATCGGCCGGAATCGGCTGGAATTGGGCCGGTATAGACCGGTATCATCTCGTTTGGAAGTGGGTGGGTCGGAATCGGAGGTGGGTGGTCGGAATCGGAGGTGGGTGGTCGGAATCGGAGGAGGGTGGCCGTAATCGGGTTTAGGGGCAGTATGGTCTTTTTATTTAAGTCTGTTAAACTTAACACCTAAATTTAACAGAAAACCAAATTGCAACACTATTCAAACTTGGGACAGTCCATATCAACACTTTAATCTTGAGACACCAAACTGAAACATGAGATAAACCTGAGACACTAAATAGGTTGTTTTCCTATTTATTATTAGAAAGGATTGAAGGATGATATTACTGACTGTATAATTGATTTGTGTTAGCCATGTGAGCATGAAGAAGGATTTACCAGTGTTGGAAGTTGAATTGGATGTGGATGAGATGGTGAAGATCCACGAATCAAAAACCGAATGAGGAAAAGAAGCAAGCCACCTTGACATTGATCAGGTTCTTCTTGTTATGTTTTTCCTTTTCTTGATTATGATTAGTTGCGGGAATTCCGAAACAAAACACGAGAAAAATAAGAAATTTGCAGGACATCTGGGTGTATTTCTATTTCATGTGTGTTAATCAAATTGTGGATGCAATCTGTTCATCAAGCTTACTGCAGTTATTCGAAATTTATGCAGATAAAGTCCAAATATTTATCTCTGGTTTTTGTGGTTTTTTTATTATTATTATTGACAACATGTGGAAATGCAATGAAGTTGCAACCATACTATTCAATCCTGATGTGAATTGTGACCAATTTGGGATTTTCTTTGTGATATATGAATACAGTTCAGTGGAGAGACTGAAGGGAGTGTAAAATGTGCTCTAAAGAGCAATGCTAAAACAGCCGGTTAATTTGACCGGTCATTTAGGTCGACAATCCTAGGGAAGACACGTGTCATGGCAGTTTCGTACTGCATATTAATGGCTGTGTTCATTGGTTTTATTCCAAGTCTGCCCTTATTGTTTTTTTATTTCAAACGACCTGTAACTTTCACAAATTAGCTATTTTTTTACCCAAAAAAAAAAAAGATTAGCTATATTAAGTTTAAAAAATTATAATTATTAAATAACATATAAATATATTTAGAAAAGAAAAAACTAAAATACATAGTTTTCGATATGTCATTTGACTAGTGGGGACATTTTAAAAACAAAAAACAAAGTCCGACTTTTAAACTATATATATCTAACTCATGTCCGGAATCCGAACCCGAGTGTTGAGAAAATGTATCGTTCGCTTCGGGGTTAGGTAATTCGGAACTTTTCCTAAGGATTTGTCGAGATAAATCACAGTTCAAAATCTATACGATAAACAAAAATTAGCAAAAAAAACTTGTACATACAACATGAATTTAAATAACAATTTGATTTTTAGAAGTTTAGAATTTAGCAGTTTTAAATATATTTTAAATAATAAATCGTTAATGCATCTCTTGAATTTCTAAACTCTATAGACATAGTTTATATAAAGATTTAAAATTGGTTTTACTAAAATTAAATTAACAAATTAAGGGGTAAATTTGGAAAGAAAAAGGAGAGGAAGAAAGCCATTAAGGCAGCCCAATCTGCAAAATTTATGTGCCACGTGTTTTTCACATGACAACCGAACAAAATTGTCGACATAAATTGGTAGGTCAAATTAGCTTTTTTCGTGCTCTAAAATCAGCCGAAATGGATATGATATACTGATCGCTCAACAGTTATAAGTCGCTCAACATATAAAAATTACTTTAGGGATAATATATTGATCTTCCCTAAGAGCTGACACGACAGAAATGTTTGACACCTCAATGACAGCTCTTCGCCACCTGGGTTGTAGTATGTCCCAAAAGGTTGGGTAAAAATAAACAAATATAGCCGCATCGGTTATGATCCAAATTCAGCTATTTAGCTGCCTGATGCGGCCGAAATTTGATTAATTATGCGATTTTCGACTTCGAACTTTTAAGTGTAGAATTTTGGCGCACGGATAGAGTATTTTATGCGGAAACGGCATTCTAACGTCTGGAGGCCAAATTCCATCGTTTGGAGGGTTAAATTTGCAGTTTTATGTTTTTTTGGGTTGCAATGTTTCAGTTTTGTTTGAACTTCATTGTTAATTTATGATATGTCTTAGAATTTGGATTTTCGCACTTTAGCTATTTAAACTCCGTTGGCCGAATTTTGGATTCAGTTTTTTGAGATTATTAATGAAAAATCGAGGTTTTCCTTCATCCTATGTCAGTTCTTCTGCGTACTTCTGAACCAACGAACTCTTACGGCTTTATCCAACAAACTCTCAGAATTCCCATAGAATCAACGAGTTTTTTATTCTCTCCGTCCTATCACGTGCATCACTACCCAATTAAAATTCCTTGACTAGATAGTCCAAAGCAAAATAAAGTAGAGTTGTCAATCCAATGCCAGCCAACCAACATTTTCAATACTATCCATAAGCAATTTAATATTAGCACATCAAATATTATATTTATCACGCAACATGGAAGGAAATTCTTATTTTAATATAATAATATAGAAAATATATATATAAAAAATAACATTGGAGTGGACTTTGTGATGAATCAATAACACAGTCTTATTGACGTTAGCTTCCTTTCTTGCTATATTGTCATTATTACTTGACTTCCTTTTCTTCAATAATGCAATTCGCTTGAAGAAATTTCAGAGTCGCGCCACTTTTAAAACAAAGTTTGAAGGTAACGTCGGTAATGTTTACAGATTCCACTGTAAGAAGTCACTCGACACAAGTCGCACGCTTTTTAAATAGAAGTTGACGACAATGTCTCGAAGAAAAATAGCATCAGTATAAACAGAATACAAGCGTCGACGACTCCTAGAAGAAGATACAAAAGGCGGTGCCAAAAGAAATACATTTTTTTAAGGAAGATGAAGTGACAATCAGCTTGCTCCAACTTGAGAAGACACCCCATTATCTTAAGAAATTGTGAGATGGGTGACCAACTTACGACCGACATAGAAGAAAACTCATCATCTTAAGTAACAGTGAGGTGGCAACCAGCTTACATCCGACATAGAAGAAAACCAGTCATCTTAAGGAATGGTGAGGTGACGACCAAATTACAGCCGTCATAGAAGAAAACACATCATTTTTAGGAATGGTGAGGTGTCAACCACCTTACAACTGCCATACGAGAAAACTCATCCTCTTAAGAAATGATGAGGTGTCGACCAGCTCATCACCTGCTCTAAACCGCCACAAAGGTAAAAGGCTCATAGGAAGAAAATGTTGCAATATAGAGAAATTATTACATGAGCTAAGTCCGCCACCTCATCTATAAACTAACCAATTAAAATGTAACAACTCATCATTAATATAATAACAATTGAAAACATGATGTACAATAAAAAAACTCTCATCATCCTTAATATGAATGTTTAATTGTTTGCTACTCTTAGTTTTAAAATAAATTATTTATCTATGAATTTTTTTATGAAAATAAATTATTTATTTTTGAAAATTTATCTAACAATATTTTACAACAATGTAATCACTAATTTAATAATAATTCAAGGAGTTTCTTATTTTTCATCTAGGTTTCATCAATAGAAAACCACAAAATTATTGTACAATTGTTAAATATTAATTAGTCTCATGTTGACAAATGAAAAACTTTTTTTGATCAATATTTGACAATTTTCTGATAATTTTGTGATTTTTTCTAAAACCCTATTTGAGCAGGGAGAACCCCACAGGGCAAACGAGACACTTCTCAGATTGTGATTAAATTAGTGTAAATACCAAAATATCACTTATAATTTTTCTTGATAAAAGTTTGATAGATAAATTTTAATAGATATATAATTTATTTGTAATATAAAAGAATAAATAAGAATAAAAATAAATTAACATACTTAATAAGGATGATAAGGTTTTACTATTGTATATCTAGTTTTCAATGCTTATTGTATTATTGTTGAGTTGTTGAATTTTTATTGGCTTGGTCTATAGATGAGGTGGTGGACTTAGTCCATATAATAATTTCTTTGCAAGGTAGTTGGTTTACAAACTCTATAATAAATAGTAAGATATTTACATTCTTTATTAAGATTTTCATTTTACAAATACATAGGACAAAATTCCACATATTCCCTCTTGCAGGTCCTGAGTCCCGACCGAAGAGCTAGCCAAGCCCAAAGGAATCCAGAAGTTCAAGTTGACAAGCTAGACGGAACCACATGAGCCGACTCCGAGCGAGACTACACTTTGTGATCCAACATGCGGTGGCCGGAAGAAAAGTGGCTGATTGGAGAAAATAATAGAGACTAATTTGTGCCAAAAATGAAACTTATAAGAAAGTCACGTAATTTGCACATAGGTACTTAATAGTTAAAACTAACGATAAACTAACGAATACACAAAAAAAAAAAAAAATGCAAACAAAAAAGTCTGAAAAGAAAAGTTATGACACAATAAACAACTTTCATCAAAATAGAACACCAAAAAGATCATTTTTTTTTTTTTGGCAAACCACCAAAAAGATCATTTAAGTTTAGATAATATAACATATTTTTTTATAAGAAAGATAATATAACAAAATATAATAATATATATATATATTTAACAAAATTAAGAAAGACAACGACCACCACCGTCATCTTCTTCTTCTTCCCCGCCCATAGTACTAGGCGACCAATCTTTCCTCACTGACGAGCTCCACAGCCAATGGCAGCAACCCCTCGCTGTTGTAAGTGTAACTAATTCTCCTTTCCATTGAGGCGAATCATTGTTGATCAAGAACTTCGGAAGGATCAAAAGATGGGTTCTTTGCCGCCATTTCCATTCGACCTCCCTTTGCGTTCAGATTGCAAATCCACCCTCGACGAATCTTCCCTCCTCGATCTCTTCAAATCGCAGCAGAGCCACCTCAATTACTTCTTCAAGCACCTCGATCTCTCTCAGACCTTGAATTTCACCCAGACTCTCCTCAATTCCTCATCCGCTGCCGGCACAATTTTCTTCACCGGCGTCGGCAAATCCGGCTTCGTCGCCAATAAAATCTCGCAGACGCTCGTATCCCTCGGGATCCGATCCATGTTCTTGTCGCCCGTTGACGCCCTTCACGGCGACATTGGGATCCTGACCGATCTCGACGTCCTCGTCCTCTTCAGCAAGTCCGGCAACACCGAGGAGCTCCTCCGGCTCGTCCCCTGCGCTAGGGCTAAGGGTGTGTTCCTCATTGCCGTGACGTCGGCGGAGGACAATCTGCTCAAGAGCTGCTGCAATATGAACGTGTATCTGCCGCTGGAGAGGGAGCTGTGCCCGTTCAATCTAGCTCCGGTGACGTCGACGGCGATTCAGATGGTTTTTGGAGACACTGTGGCGATTGCGCTGATGGGAGCTCGAAATCTGACCAAAGAAGCCTATGCAGCCAATCATCCCGCCGGTAGGATTGGGAAAACCCTAATCTTTAAGGTCTGTCATAATTACTGATTAATTTCCCCTTCCAATTTTCTTTTTTATCTCATCGAATCAAGATCCTGTCGAAATCAAACTGCATTCATGCTGCCATTGTAATGCCATGACCCTAAAATTATCATTAAATTCACAAATTCAAAGATCAGAAGTTTTCGAAAAAGTATTGATTACATGGATGTGCTGGGAAATGTCTGAAATTCAAATCTGATTGAAAATGCTTGTTTTCTTCTACCTGGGGCTTAAAATCATACAAATGGAGCATTTCTTAGATTTTGAATTTTCTTGATTCATCATTGGAAGGAGTTGTGTTTGATTGGTGGGAATGGATGAATGCAGGTGAAAGATGTGATGAAGAAGCAAGAGGAACTTCCAGTGTGTAGGGAAGGAGATCTGATAATGGATCAGTTGGTGGAACTCACAAGTAAAGGATGTGGATGCTTACTTGTCATCGACAATGCTTACCACCTCATCGGAACCTTCACTGACGGTGATCTGAGGCGAACTCTTAAGGCTAGTGGTGAAGGCATCTTCAAGCTCACTGTTGGTGAAATGTGCAACAGGTAATTTCTTTAGATGGGATAATGAAGATTTATTTCTGGGCTTGATTAGTTCTTTAAATTAATTGCCTTTAAAAAAAATAGGCAAAATACCATATGATATGATGATGATGTGGTAGAATTTGATCAGTTTACCAGCCCAGAATCAAACACTAGCTAGATTTTTGCTGGTTCAATGCAATTTTTTTGCTTCCTAATATGTATTTTGGTGGTTGACTCACAGGAACCCTAGAACCACAACTCCAGATTCAATGGCGGTTGATGCGATGAAGAAGATGGAGTCGCCACCATCACCCGTACAGTTCTTACCCGTGATAAACGAGGACAATGCGGTAATTGGCATCGTTACATTGCATGGGTTAGTGTCCGCAGGTCTCTAATTCGGTCTGTTTGATTCGTTCATTCTTTTTTGCAACTGCTATTCTAGATGGTGTGTTATTATTATTAGGGTTATTCATGTGGTATCAGTATGCTACCTATATTATCATGGGAAGGTAACCTATATTCAATTACATTCATTCAGGATATATTCAATGTAGTCTTCTCCTTATTCATTGTAAAATTAGATCAGTATACTTGTAAGGGTTAATACATTGTTTGGACGTTATTTATGTTTACACAACGTGATTAAATTGTTACTTTTGTTTTTTGGCGTGATAGTTTAGTTACCAACATTTTAAAATATGATTAAATGGTTCTATTTAGTCACCTTATGTCTGATATAATGTAATTAAATGATTATAAAATGATAATTTTAACTAATTCAAGGGTTGTTCATCAAATTTAAGTTTTTCATTAAAAAGTACAAAATTGAGCATGGTATTAAAAAAAATTCAAAGACCTTTTAATGAATAATTTGCTAAATTTGAAAAAAAAAAAAAAAACAATGAAAATTGAAAACATAATAAATAATGGATATAAAAATAGTATTTGTGAGATTTCATCAACATCTCACATTTGCAAACAAAAGTAACTATATATTATCCCTAAGAGCATCCACAATAGTGTTACGTAAACGTGGGTCCTACACGTTTATTTAAGTAAAGTAAAAAAAAACTATCTACAGTGGTTTTACATAGTATTCCTTAACGATGGGACCCACACGTAAATTTATGTTTTTACATAAAGCATTCCTTAAATATAAGGAATGCACTATGTATTACGTAACCAATTTTTAAATATAAATTAATTCATTTTATAATTAATGCTAATATTTTATTAGTGGTTATTGGAAAATTTAATAATAAAATATATTTAAAGAATATGTTTAAATAGTACGATTACAGAGAAAATATTTTTACGTGTGTTTTAACTTTACGTATTACTTAAAGTGTACATAAATGTCTACGTGACAGCTTTAAAGAATACCATTTATGTAAAGTCATTGTGGATTCTCTAAGGGTTAAAAACCTATAAATTGTTCAAAGTTTGGCCATTCAGAGATTTTTGTGTCTAGAGATTCAAATGTTAATATGAACTGACTAAGATTTCAGTTTTGTTGAAATTTAGTGTCTCTATCAGTTTTTGTTGTTAAGTCAAACGGAAATTGGTCATGTGATGACCACGTGACCTGAATAAAAAAATATCCCAAAAATGCCTTGTTCAACAGTCACATGCTTGAATGAAAAGTCAAAAATACCCCTTATTCTAATGCAAATTTTAATCATTCACCAAAAGTGTCATTCCATCATCTATCCTCCCCTTTCCAGGATACATCCCATATCTAAAGGAATCTAACCAAAAATTGCACAAGAATCTCACTGACAGAACATCACAAGTCAGAAAGAACCAAATTATAAATCATTCAATGAGACACTGGATCAACTTTGGGTTTACAGGATCTGTGCAGCCGTGTTCAACTTCTCTGCTAGACTGAGTTGTGTCCTTGTAATGCTTGCAAGATAAAGTAGCAGCAATTGATCCTAAATGTATTGAAAACCAAGGATTAGATTACGGCAATAGATGATTCAGTTGAATTAACTTCCACAAAAAGTGGCAAAAAGTAAAATTTACCTGGATACTGTCATTTATGAGCTTATCGAATGATGCCAGTTTGGGGACTGCAGCTAAGGCTTCAGCAATGGTTCTTCCTATGTTATTGTCTGGGGCAACACGCCCTTCCTGAAAACCGACATCAAATCAAAACTAATACGGTAATGAAATCAAAAGGTTAGGTGATAGAAACTATGTTTTAGTTCTTACCACAACATCATCAACATATTTGTAGACATCATCAATGAGAGACACTAGTCTTTCCATTGAGGCTTCCATTCCCTCCAAATCGTTCGGGAGTTTGTCCACAATAGGTTTCTTCAAGATATCAACTGCCACCAATTTGAAAACAAGAATGTATCAGAAATTCAGGTAAAAATCTAAACCACTTCGAGCAAGTTGAAGTATTGAGATCTTGATCAATTGCAGAATGAATACATACATCCCACTCTTTCTGCATCCAACATGCGTAGATCCAATGGAATCTCTTGAAATTGGGCAGCGAGTTGCCTGTCACCGAGTGATAAATTGGTCGAAACATAAGCTTTGATGGAACCCTGGCCATTAGTGAATCCAGTGTCAACGGTCAAGTGAACAGGGTTTGAGACTTCTCTTGAGTAAAACTCGTGGATCAAGGAACTCCCGCCATCGACTCCAAAACCAGTTGAATACCTGAGTGTATGAACATAATGAAATGAGAAAGGGTTTTGATGATTTCTTGTACAGAAAGCTTTGAGCAAATTACCTAACTAGATATATATAAAAAAAAAAAAAAATCAATTTAGATTCAGTAATCAGAGTAATCAATTTACACCAAGAATAAAAGAGAGCTACTTAAAAAAAATCCAGCGCTTTAGATACAATGTGTCAATGTACAAAAAAGAGACTAAGGTAAAGAGCAATTACCATCCAACAATCACTTCTTTTGGGTTAACCTTTTGGTGAGATGACAACATGTTATGGTGATAATCAATATCCAGGGCAACCTGCAACCATTTAAACACGTATGTTAATTGTTAAGCTAAGTCATCTTCTCAAACGAAACTAACAAGCATTTCTACCCAACACAGTTGTGCAATTAAATCGATTTAGTTTACAGTAACACAGGGAGCAAGGTAAAATTGTGACAAATCTGGGCCATGAAAAGTTGCAAGGCCAAAGGGGAAAACTGTAGTAAGAAGAAATTGAGATCAAAGCTAGTTCGAACTCCATAATTTGAGATATTTTGATAAGATAGCGGCTCAGAAAGGTCAGCGAAAAAAAATCAATTTAGATTCAGCGAACTACTAAAGCTAAGATCTGCAACATTCAATCATGAAAAAAATTCCTTCTTTTTCATAGTTCGGAAATACCTCAGCTGAATCAAAAACGAAAATAATTTCTATAAAGCCTCCGATGCCACATAAGCCTCAGAAGTTCAAATCAGAAACAGGAGGTCGGATCGCAACGAAAAGTAAGAGAAGAACCAAACCTGATCAGAGAACTCATTGTGAGGAACAGCATAGGAGTTGCGGATGTCAACAGTCCCATCCGGCAGGACCGAGCCGAGGAGCGTGCCGATAACGCGCTCTGCTCCATCGGGACGCCTAACGTAAAAATCGCAGATGTTGAAAATCACCAACGGGTGTACCTTGGCTGAAAATCCTGTAGAAGGGGAAGCGAACTGCAGAACCGTGGTCTCAGTTGTCGCCATGATTGAACAGATAGAAGATGCAACTCAGAGCAGAGGCCGATGCAGGGGAATTAGGGTTCAAGCTGGACAGACGGCTTCAGGAAGAAGAAGAGAATAGGGTTAGAGATTTAGAGAAATAATGGGGAAATTTTGTTTAATTGGTGGTGGGCTTGGCCCGACCGAATTCAGTCCCCGTTAGTTTCCAAAAGAAAAATACAAAGTTGCTTCTTACAAAAAAAAAAAAAAAAAAAAAGCAAAAAGGTTGCTAAAATAAAGTTGAAATTATTTTATTTCGATTTCTCAACCAACAAGACAAGAAGCTTATATGCTTTTCTTCAGAAATAGAAGAATCGTATTTTATGCAAGTATCTATGAAGGTACCCTAAGCCGTTATGAGGCCAGGCTTCCCCGCCGATTTTGGCCCATGGTTAGTATTCGATATCAGGGACAGACATTCCTACAGTTGCAGTCTCTCCTGTACAAGGAAGGCGGTCAGAGCCACGACATCCATCATTGTCGGAACCATGGCACCCACACGAAAGTGGAATGACTGTTCAGCCGGACACCAAAACAGTTGTTAGATTATGCACACTAGAAGCTTAGTAATTACTTTATTAATATTTTTTTTTGCCAAAGCAAATCATTCATTCAAAAGTCTAAAACATGTTCAATACATCAAGGCGGGATAAATTCCTGATCTTTATTAAGTAATAATAAAAGAGATGGCGGGTTGTAAAAACTCATTGTCAATGCACGACCTCTTTCTGGACTGTATAGCGATTTAGTTAGCACCCTCGTTCGCTCTCCTGGAGATGGCTCTCCATTTGACTTCTTGTAAATAGGATGACTTATGCTTGCTATTCGCGATAATGGGGGCAATTCTCCAGTGTAACTGGTGTATTTCTTCTGTGATTGTAATGTCGACCTCCGTCAAGTCAGTTTCAACTTCGACACGATCCCATTGTTCCTGGACTGCTAGAGGCATAGCTCCTTAAACTGCAGTTGCTTCCAGTACCATGAAAGGTGCTAGAATTATCACCCTCTAGCCTATAAAAGCACCTCACCTAAAAATATTGAAGTTGTACAACTAACATTGGATGTCGCGAAGTTGACGAAAGCCCACCCATAACAGATGGCGTTAAAGAAGAATTAGTAGGGATGAATGCCATAAAATTCACAGAGCTCCAAAAGGTCGGGACAGAAGGAGAAGCGAAGACCCGCTTCGATCTACTTTGGAAAGATGACGATTTCTCCTTCCAATGGAAAATATTGCTCATTAGAAGCGCCGCAAAATTGAGAGACGTCCTCATCATAAAGATTGGCTCGGATAACAGCCTCGACAAAGGAGGGAGGAGAGGACGAAGATTAAGGCGGACTAGCCCAATAAAAATAGGGTTCGGTAAAATCCGGTCTGGTTCAGTCCAGTTTTAATTTTAAAATCTGGTTCGGTCCGAACTGGCCCAATAAAATTAGGGTTCGGTTCAACACACAAAACTGGTTCGGTTAGATCCACTTAGTTACCCCGGTCCGACCCGACCCGATTAGGTCGAACCGATTGAGAAAATCCGGTTCGGTTTTAATTCGTCCCGGTTTGACATATTGGACCGGCCCAATAATTAAAATATAAAAGGTTGGGCCGAAATGTTTACTTGTGGCCCAAGTAGGGTTTTAAAGTCCAAAAAATATTTAACTTAGCCACCAAGTAACATTAACTTTATAAAATATAAAATAAATTCCAATATTAATAATATATATATAAATTTCGGACCTATTATAAACATATATATATATATATATATATATATATATATTTATTGTTAAGATTCTATCTTTAAAATTAAATCAATCAACAATATATATATATATATATATATATATATATATATGTATATATGTAAATCTCGGCACCTATATATAAATATATATATATTATTTATTGTCAATATCTTAAATAGGGAAACATATATTAACAATATACTTTCTCAATCTTTTAGGTAAATAAAATTTATCAATAATATTTTTAACCTATTTAAATATTTAGATATACTGATAATTATATATATTTCTATATATTAATGTGAATCTATCCTAATGTTCCCAATTATAGATATATTGTTACCTTGATTAAAAAATTAAAATATGGTAAACAATATACCTAATGTTTCGGCCGAGAAATTTTAACTTGCTGCCTAAGAAATTAAAATTTTTACCTTGTAAAACACTTAGGGTTTCGGCACAAACACTAATTTGGGAACAAGTGGTCAAATTTTAAGATCAAATTTTAATAAGATCTACAATCCAATGTTTGATTTTGATAAATATTATATTTTTCTTGAAGATCATGAACATCAAATTTCCTAAGAACATCATGAAAATTTCGGACCACCTTATCACTTAAAAATTCGAAATTTTAAAATTCCTTTTAAAAAAAATTCGGCCCGAAAATTTTAAATTTTCAAGAACGCCAATTTATCAAAATCATGAACTCCTAACACAGGCTTTGATACCACTGTTAGATTACGGGGAGTAATCACTACGGATACTAAATCATGGTATATGCTAGTAATCGAAATTACACAGCGGAAGATTCGCACATACCTCAAACGTTGTCCGTAGTCCTAAGATCCTTCCTGCAGGGAGTTTACGATCCTCCGGTCGGCACCGTAGATGTTCTGGTTAAGGAAGCCCTACGCGGTATATTCTCCACAGCAAAGCCTCTAATCGATTCTTGGCAGGGGACAAATATCTGGAGTGTTTGCTAGAAAGCAAATTGGCACACCCTTTGGTGGTGAGTGGTTCGGCCGAAACTATGGTGTTCTTGGGGGAGGGTTTTCTCTCAAGACACCATTTAAAGAGAATTGTGATTAATCCTAATAAAACCCCTAACTCCCCATTTATATAGGAGGAGTAAAGTGGACAAAAGTCCACTTTACCCTTACTATGTATTTCGGCCGACCACATGTATAGGGAGGCCCAATTTTGGGCCTCTCATGTCAATTGAGATTTAGGTCTGCCCAATGCCCTAATGTGACATTTACCCAATTAACTTAGGTAACATATACATATAATGGGCTTCCATTTACGGCGTCCATCACAATATTCTTACAACCATTTCAGCAAAATAAACACCAAAAAGCAGCAACTCAGCATTTCAGCATTAACAGAAAATAGCATTTCAGCAAAAAAAACAACATTTGAGCAGAAAAACACCAAAAAACAGCATTTGAGCAACAAAAAAAGTAGTTGAGCATCATTTGAGTCCATATTCACAACCCAAAGTTCATTTTGCATCAAATTAGAACAGTTTATACCCACTCGTGTAGTCAAATACACCCGAAAAATCATTTTTTAACACCAATTCAGTTTGGTTGGAAAAATCTATTACACACCCACCTAAATATCAAGCAATTGGACTTAATTCCGACAACGATTCACCAAGCTTGACAGAGATAAGCAAGAAAAACTAAACACGAACACGCTTTGACGCATTGTGAATTAAATGTTTGAGGAATTTTCATGAAGTAGCTTCGAGAGTACGATCGGCCCAACACAAATGACTTCCACCGAGCTGAGCCACAATTCCGGCCGGACGAAACGCGAAAATCACCGAAAAATGACGAACTGGAAGAAACCCTAGCGATTGCCGGGATGGGGAGGTGCGGATGTTTGGGGAAGAAGATGGCTGGAAGAAGAAGATGAAAATGTTTCATTTTCATTATTAAATTCCACGATGGCATTTTCTTCATTTCCCCTTGCCAGCTAAATTGAATTTAGTAAAAAAAAGAGGTCCGCATGTGACTGATTCTGTTGATTTTAACCAGCATTCCTAATAGTGCAACACCCAGGTTAACTCGGGTACCAATTTGTCACAAAATTTAGTGGATGTACCAATTTGTTTTTGGTTGTTAACTCAGGTACTAGTTTGGTTAAAATCTCTTTCTTTCACCAAAGAACGAGATATAATCAACTTTCGTCTTCTTCTTTTTCTCCCATAATCAACGATGCTTCGACCGCCCAAATCTGCTCACCACTTTAGCACAATCGCCTCCATTGCTATACTGCTTCCTCAACATTGGCTTCTGTATCTGATGCAAACAAACACAAGCCATAGAACAACCGAATAAAATCAGATTAAAACGGTACGGTGTCATACTGCTGCATGTTTTGTTGCAACATTTAAATTGGTACGCTCTTGATTTTATATTTGTTTCTTCTTATTTGCTCATTAATGCAAACTGTGGTTGCAAATCTGGAGTTTAACTCATATGAGGAGGAAATTTCACAAAACTATGGCCAACCTTTACTTGATCATGCTTACATTGACATGACTCCATATATATCTTTTTACCAAAATAAAATATGCAAGTTGTCCTCAACCCTAAAAGACACCATGATTCAAGTGGTACCATTTCTAAACCAAAGTACTCTCTGATCGACCGTACAATATAGTGATATACCGGTTCAGTTGTTTTTATTATACACACAAACCGAATAGGTCGGCCAACTGCAAGCCTAGCAACTATTTTGATGAATATATATATTAGGAACGGTCGATCACTCCTTATGCTGCGCCAAGCCAAAGAAGAATCCACTAACTATGGTCGATATGCCGCCGGACTTCTGCTTCTGTGCGTCGGCCGTGACACTTTCACCTGCCGCTTCACATTCGCATGCTGTTTGTCTGCCAATCTGTCTTAACCCGCTTCTGTAGGTACTATTTCCACTGTAGCTTCCACTGTCGTCGCTGTTGATTTTGATGCCCGCCTTCCGTCCCAGTTCGCCTGCTGTTGTATGCTTCTGCTAATTTCTCTTCATGCCTACTACTCTACTTCTGTCTGTTTCAATTGTTATGTTTTTATTTCAAATTGGCACCTTCCTGTATCCATAACCATAACTTCTCCATTGCTCGTTTGCCTCGTGCCACTGCATCTATCGGAGACGTCAATAAGAATCTCGATTTTCGTGATTTAATCAATTATTCGCTAATTTGGGATTTTGTTCATCGATAAAATTGGGTCCCATATCTTCCCCTGATAATTGTGCATTGTTAATTGATTAGCAGTTGTTTGGCCATAAGAGAAATTGATTAGCAGTAAGGGTTTAGGGTTTTGTAAAGTTTGCAACATTCAAAGAAGAATCAACAAGTTGTTAGTGTAGATAACCTAAATGTTTTGTTAGTGTAGATACTTTTTTAAACTTATTCCGTTAATTTTGACTAAGTAGTTCATGTTTGACGATTTTTTTGCTAGCGAGTAAGAGACGGGATGAAGAAGAAAGAAGAATCGCACTTCTATAGAGGTATGAAACACAACTCACATTTGTACTTCAATTTCATGTTCTGTTTGCATGCAAATTTCCAAATTTGATTGGTACTGCTGCATTTGAATTTTAATATCAAGTAAAAAAAAAACTTCAATCAACTAAAACACCCTTGTCTCTTTCGTCTCGTCTTTTCTCCTCCTGGTCAATCCTTCATCTTTTCGCATCGCAAAGTTAGTCTTATTAGCAACATCTGCAAGAGCTGTCTTCAGCAGAGTCACGTACCATGTTGTCGATTATTTAAAGTGCGTACAAATCATGTCTACCTAATTGATGAATTAAGGCTTATATGTAGCAATTATATGGGATTAGAGCTATTAAGTAGCTTAACATACCATCGTTTGTATTCAAAATTATACTTTCCATGCTCACACGGATTATATACTCAGCTTTTGTTGGATCCATTGTACTTCCTTAAACCCTTACTTGGTTCTTTACATACTTTATCTATGATTAGATTCATTCTTTAGTCTTGATACAATTCGTACCCATCTGAGGAGGGGTTAGGCCTCATTGAACAACATGATGGACCTATGAGTTCTTCTACTTCAACGGATGATGATCTCGGTATTGAGGAAATGTACTACTAATTTACCTCTCAAGTTAGTATGGTTATAATGATCAGAGTTAATGTTCATTTAACTATGAATGAATTGTTTATTTGATAGCAATTTTTTTGCTTATTATGATTATTGTCATCTATCCAATGTATTTAGTTGATTGTCCTAAGTTGTGGGTGATGAGCATTGTTCGTCCTTGTTCAATTGACACCTCCACATATTTTTAACTTTAGGGCGCATCTGGGAGATGCGCCATTTTTCCCGGTGGGGTTAACGGTCAAATTTTTTTACCGTTAACCCAATCTTGACTCAACAGTCAAAATTTGACCGTTGAGTCAAATGGCGCATCTCTCAGATGCGCCATTTGACTCAACGGTAAAAAATTTGACAGTTGAGTCAAATGGCGCATCTCTCAGATGCGCCATTTACCCCGCATCTCTCAGATGCGGCATTTTGGTTAACGGTAAAAAATTTGACTGTTAACCCCAACGGGAAAAATGGCGCATCTCTCAGATGCGCCATTTACCCCGCATCTCTCAGATGCGTCATTTTGGTTAACGGTAAAAAATTTGACTGTTAACCCCACCGGGAAAAATGGCGCATCTCCCAGACGAAAATTTCCCTTGTTTTTGTGTTTGAGTTTCAAATACTAAGTATTTTGGTGATTTTTCCCAAGAATTCTGCATTTTTTTTGTGATTAATCTACTTTTAGTTTTCAATTCAATCCACTGATTCTTAAACATGGTCATCTAAATATTTCAGTAGAAGTTCTTGAAAAATGTTTTTTTTTTAAATTTTGTTTTGAGTAGACTAATTTCCCTCATTTTGGTTTGATATTGAAGTAAATTCCACAATTGTCACTGTATTTGTATTGTCACTTCCGTGTTTGTAATCACTGGTTTTATCGGAAAGATGTCTACTTACAATGCTGAATTCCTCAACTATCAAATGCAATATTACAATTGTAGATAATTTCAAAATGATTTTTTTTTGGGTTAATAGCTAAAAACTGTCCAAGGTTTACCCTATGTTAAAATTAGGTGTCTGAAGTTTAAAATGTTAAAATGGATTGTCCCAAGTTTCATTTTTGTTGAAATTTGGTGTCTTTGCGCGTCTTTTCATCTCCATTCAATCATTTTCATCAACCCACCCACTCACTCATAATCCATCACTCTTTACTTTTTACAAAATCGTCAAATTTCACCCAAAAATTGAACATTAAAAAAAGGGTTAAGAACCTATGAAAGGTCTGAACTATCACTCATGCTAACGGGAGAGGTCTAAAATTTAAAAAGTTAATAATAGAGGTCTGAAATTTCTGTTTTGTTGATAACAGCGGTCTCCGTTAGTTTTTTCCGTTAAAACTAACGGAAGTTGGTCACATGCTTGGCATGTGACTGGAAATAAAATAGATTTCCAAAAATGCCCTTCTATCAAGTGTGCCCCTCACATGCTTGGAGTGAAAAGACCAAAATGCCCTTGAAGCCACCACGGTACTCCGGCGACCACCAATCGTACTCCGGCGACCACCACCGTACTCCGACGACCACCACCGTACTCCGGCGACCACCACCTACTCCGGCGACCACCACCAATGCTCCGATTGGGCTCCGATCGGAGCTTTGTGGCTCTGGTCGGGGCCACAGAGCTCCAGATCGGAGCCACAAAGCTCCGATCGGAGCTTTTTTGGCTCTGATCGGAGCTTTTTGGCCCCGATCGGAGCTTTTTTGCTGAGGTGGTGGCCGGAGTCGGGTCGCCGGAGCCGAGGTGGTGGTCGTCGGAGTCGAGGTGGTGGTCGCCGGAGCCGAGGTGGTGGTCGTCGGAGTCGAGGTGGTGGTCGCCGGAGTCGGGTGGTGGTGGCCGGAGTCGGGTGGTGGTGGCCGGAGTTGGGTGGCTTTAGTTTGACTTTAGGGGTAAAATTGTCATTTCACATTTCCTTAAATAAGATATTAAATAAAACAAAATATTAAAGGGGCAAAAATGTCATTTCACACAATTCTGTTAAATTTAACCCTAAAAATGGACGGACAACCTCAAATCAACAAAATTGAAATTTCAGACCTCTGTTATTAACTTTTTAAATTTCAGACCTCTCCCGTTAACATGGGTGATAGTTCAGGTTCTTAACCCTTAAAAACAAAAAAGTTTCTAGAAGAGTGGTGTGGAGCCATTTTCCAAGGACAACATAGCGAGATTTACTTGCGCGGATGTGGCAAACTTCTTAGGTGAAGGTCCCGGCAAGATGACGAGAAGGGAGTGTGTATGAGAGCTCGAATTTGACAGACGGTTTCGTCGAAATTGACTTGTCTAAAGCAATCACACTGAGACACTACATTTTAACAAAATTGAAACCTTGGACACTACAGTTTAACATTTGAAACTTCAGACACCTAATTTTAACATAGGGTAAATCTTGGACAGTTTTTAGTTATTATTATTATTATTTTTTTTTTTGGTTATTTCAAGTCTACTAGAATCATTGAGTAGTTAATGTGAAGGGTGAAGGATGATCTCAAGAAGGCTACTTAAATAAAAGGGTTTAAACATGCAAATGATATCAAACAAGAATTTTGTTTCCCTATTATATGCCACCGTGGTGGCATAAACTGGTTTTAGAACCTGAGACTCAACCTACAGCTGAGAGCATGCCCGCACAATAAGAATGTAGACAAGTAACTACTTGTGTGAACATTAAAATTTTATTCCACTGTCTAAGTGGGTAGATTTTCATTTCCCCCTCTTTGCTTTCTCCTATACAGTAGTCCCAATTTGATGAATGCGAATGAATGAAAGTAGTAGATGTGCCCTCTAAAATGTTATGTCAGAATCATCAACAAATGCAGCCATTAACCATATTTTGTGTTTAAAGTTGCAACACACACTTGGTTTTCATGTTATTTGCAAAGTCTCAACAAATTTTAACTATTTAATCACGTATTTGATATTTGGTTTACTGTGGATTGCTAAGGATGAGGATCAAGGTCAGAGGATGTGGAGGAAACAACTAACGCATAATTTGGCAGATTGTGAAGTTGATGAGAATCCACGAGAGACCTTTGTTTGCAAACATGTAGTTCTCCTCCTTCAAGCAGCATATAATGAGCTTTTTTTTATGGAGAATCTTGCCACTTTACTAAAGCTAGAGGTTTGTATTCAATCTACATTAAGAGAAACATGCGCGTGCAACGCATGCGCGTAAATAACTAGTATATATATATATATATGTTTAGCTTGAAATAACAGTAGAGATAATCTTGATTTTTCTTTAACTCTTGATGAGTGATGTGATGAAAGGGGTTTAGTTGATTTGGTCCCGGACTGGTTGAGTGAAAAAAAAAAAAAAAAAATTTAAATGGGAATACTTTTCATTTTAGTAGTAACCAAGTGAATTTTGAGTTACTTTTGCTGGCACATATTACTCAAAAAAAAAAAAAAACAACTGCAGTACTGTCAATGATAGTAACATTTCACACTACATAACTGAACATCTATATGTTTGAAGCATGTAGTACATGTACATATCACTTCCCCAATGTATAAAATCTACTGGTGCTGCATTTTGCAAATACTCCATAATTGCATTAGTCTTTCTTAACTTGTTAATATAGCAATAGTAGGTCCTTTGGTACCTATATTCCATGTTTTCTTTTGTCATTTTTGCGTCAATCGCTCCTATTGAAAAGTATTTCCCTCTTTCCTTTTGTTACTCTATTACTATCGTTATTCAACTCATTCTCATTCATTTTTTATTGAAATTTTTTTGCGCCAATAATTTGAGTAGCTTAATGGACGCTTTCGTTTGAATCTGAATTACTATAAATGGTTTAGGGTTTTGATCTCATGAATAGAAAGCTGTTGCTGGTCCAATAGTGATTCTGCAATTGCTAGCTAGCTGTGACTTCCAAATACTAAGTATTTATGATTACTTGCACATTTTTAAAGAATTTTCATTGACATTATTTCTTCTTATTCGATTTTTACTCCAATCTACTTATGGTATATAAGAAATACCCTCATACTGAATATGTTTACAAAGTAACCTCTGAGAGCTTTTACAATGAATTATTTGCTGTATTGATTGATCATTACATTGATTTTGAAGATGCATTGAACTTCTTAATGAACTTTTTATTGTTCTACTAATGATTTTTATGTTTCTACAGATGATCTTGCATGTATATTATTAAAAAATGTCCCAAATGAAGGCTTTTGTTGAACATGCAGACATTCAATTGCTCTTAGATATAATTGTTAAGAATAACGTATAGTGACTGAATATTATCACATTAAATAGTTTGAAAGAGTTTGAACACTATATAAGCTTAATGGTATATAAGCTCAATGGGCTACTCCTATCACCAACTGATTTTAGTAAAAGACTTCTACTAAAAATTTCTATTTAACTTTGAATTTTATGGCTCGAATAGATAACTGATTTCTTTTAAAAGATACCAGCATAACCATTTGCTTGTCGTTTGTTTAAAAATTCTTTTGGATTTATTTTTTTTCTCAAAAAATGTTCAACAAATACTAGAATCAATTTTTTTTCTTTCGAGTTCCTCTAATTTGGTTACAATTCTAAATCTCCTAGAATAGTTACAACCATTATAATGCTAGGAAGACTAACTAAATAAAGCTAGAAATTAGCTGACATTATTATGTAGGCTATATCAAAGTAGAGAGGATTGCTATTTGTGAGAAGCTGTAAATCTCTATATATATAATTTAATTAAGGGTTATTGAACTAAGTGTTGCATGTTGTTGATATGTTCTATGTGTCTAATATTTGGTAATAAAACACTTACTTCATTTCTTCTAGTTAATTATCTTATAGCCATATAATAACTCCTTCAAAGTGAAACAATCAATATATTCTTTTAATAGGCCTTTTTTTAACTAGATTTCTCAATTAGTAACATTTATAAATTTAATATTATGTTAGTTGCACATGCAACGCACGTGCTAAATTCACTAGTCTAATTAAAAGGATGAATAAGATGAATGGTTTAGGTGAAAAATGTTATTACACATATTACTGGGCGTAAAAACCAACTCCATATCACTAGCACACATCCGAAAGAAAGAATGAAAGAAACTAAGTAATGGGGTTAGATACAAGACAAGCAAGTTCAAAATATGAAATCCTTGTTTAACCAGAAAACAATCCCTTATTTAACAAGAGAAACTATCCATCATCAATTCATCATATTTGTTTAACAAGAAAACAGTCCCTTGTTTACCAAGAAAAACTATCCATCATATCATATCTCAAACTACTACTCCTCAAAATTCATGCACATCAAAATTCACGCACGTAATTTTTTGTTTCAGACCCTAACTACTCTAATTTCAATGTTTGCGATGAATTCTTCCTCACTTACCAAATCGGTGGACCTTCGCTATTTTATCCAAATCCAATTCCACATTCAGCACGGGTGTGTCCTTCTTCATGCTCACCTTGCTACAAAATCAAACCAGTTTGATACTCATCCTCATATCTATCCCCTATTCCCTAAAATAACACTAGGTTTTTCAGCACATATAACCCTAGAATTTGATTCTATGTTTAAAAATAATCTATAGATAACTTTTTATCATTTATAATCCTAAAATTATAGTTATTATATCACAATTGACCATCTATTACTAACCTCAGTTTTAAACCAACTCTCTAATTAAAAAAACGGTAAAACTACATAAACTCTTTAAAGAAAACCTAAAAAAAATTGAAAAACTTAAAAATCGATGGTATGCTAGAAATGTCTGAATTGACATAGTTATGACAGAATTATCATTTCCGACATAAATTTTATTCTGAATATGAAAATTCTGATATGGGGTATATTTATAAAGAATTTAAAAAAAAAAAAAAATTTGAGGGGCAATGATACGATTTTTTCCGAAAAAGACGTAAATAATAATTTTTTCATTAAAAAATGGAAAATTGTTTCACTGTCGCGTGTTTAAACCTTCTCCTCTTATGTGTGTTGTATTTGTAGGTGCAACAAATGGAAATTGCCAAATAGCTAGAGACGATAGTGATTTGTTTAAAGAACATGTGCATAATTAATATCTACGAGACTGAGTATGGGGACAGAAGACCGAGATAGGAGATGTCCATCCTAGTAACATAGAGATGTCCATCTATAGGGATATTTTAAAAATATAATCAAACTTTAGAGTTATATATGATAAACACCGTATTTTCTTCATCTGTCCATCTCAACTTTATATCTTTCTCTGTCCATTACTATCTCATTCTCTCTGCACAACGCACATAAGAGGATAAGGTTTAAACACGCACCAGTGGAATAATTTTTCATTTTTTAATGAAAAAATTATTGTTTATGTTAGGTTCTAAGTCTCAAGTCAACGGGCGGTCGACCTAAGCCTTATTCCTCACTGGAGATATTGCGGATTCGGTGCTCTTGAGTTTTGTCGTCCTAGCCCGTATCTTTCTGTCCTTAGCCTTCTCTCCTCTTCTCGCCCTGCAAGAGGGGCAATACCAGGCACGGAGGGGGGTGGTGCCTGATGTACCCTCTCCGATGCCTAAGTCAGTATGGTATTTGTAGAGAGATAAAGCTAGAGAGATGTCAGAGCTAAATTATGCACTTTGCCCAGATGATCAAATGAATGGTGGGAGAGTTGTATTTATAGGCAACGGTGTCATTAAGGTGACTTAATGACATCGTTAACCTTTAAACACAATTAATTATCATTTAATCACGTAATTAAGACCTTAAGGCACGGAGAAGGTTGGCGGAAATAAACCGAGTATGGGAGTCAAAAAATGGTGTCGGGGCCCTTGGGGGGAGGAAAATCCGACCCCCAAGGGTAGGGGTTGGGTGTGCCCACCCGATCTCCCCTAGGGGAGATCGGGTTGGTCCACCCGATCTCACCTAGGTGAGTTTACCTCGGCCCGGACGAGTATTTCGGCCTCGTCCGGACCGTTGGTGTTTCCGCGGGGTGTTTGGGCCGAAATTTCGATTTACAATCATTAACGGGGTAATCAAAATAAAACGATTCGGAAGTCAACGGGTTCAAATTGGGCGTATATCCATCACATGCCCCCGAGTCAACCAATGGCCTGACCCTTGATTGACTCTATTTTAGGATGGTATGACACGCGCAATTTGAAGCCGGGATTTTACCTTTTGTCGGAATACTTACTTACCCATGGATGTGTGTCTCTGACTCTGCCCCCTGCCTTATAAGATAGAGGAATTGCAAACGTCAGAATAGCACGGACACGTGTCCAAGCACGTGTCTGTCTGAGATGTAAATAATAAATCTATCCTCGCCATGGGCGTATACTCGAGAAATATATGCTCGGGTGGGGATGTAATATGAATACAGCTAAACGGGTTCATGCTTCAATTTCACGTCAGGGTAAGTCTAAATGGAGAAATTTTTTAATTTTTGGTCTAAAATTTTTCCAAGTATGGGATGCTTAAAAATATACCCATAGAATACTAACTGTGGTAGGTGTGAGTTTAACCACGGTTAATAGGAACTAGGGGTATCAGTTTTTAAATCTGACCCTTGAATTTTTCCTTCCTAAAAATCAACGGTGTCGATTTGGCGGTTTTAGAAAAAACCCTGTTCTCTTGTACTATAAAAGGGGTAAGTGATTACCTCATTCTCGTTGTCCTTTTTTACTTTTCCTTTTCTTTTAGGCGGTTATGATCCTTGGTTGAATTCGCTTCTTGGGACGCGTGTCGTATTGAGGTACGTGCCTTTTGCTTTGTGTAAGCGTTGCCTTTGGGAAACATGATCTCGCTTCTCCCTCGATTGTTTCTTTACTTGTCTCGTTTTTGATTTGTGGGTCTTCATGGTGATATAGTCCTGTTTGGTTCATCCTCTTTTCATCTTCATGTCCCCGTGTTTTTGCTTGCTGGCGCGTGGGGTCTTCTATACTGGGATTATGACTGTCTCCCCTTGCCCCCTACCTCTGCTTGTTGGCCAGTGGGGTCTCTCTATGCTGGGATTATGACTATCTCCCCTTGCCCCCTGCCTCTGCTTGTTGGCCAGTGGGGTCTCTCTATGCTGGGGGTTATAACTATCTCCCCTTGCCCCCTGCCTCTGCTTGTTGGCCAGTGGGGTCTCTCTATGCTGGGGGTTATAACTATCTCCCCTTGCCCCCTGCCTCTGCTTGTTGGCCAGTGGGGTCTCTCTATGCTGGGGGTTATAACTATCTCCCCTTGCCCCCTGCCTCTGCTTGTTGGCCTGTGGGATCTTCTCATATCACCTTTCTATTCTTACCTTTTGACTTTGTATTCGTTGTTTTAGGAAAATGAGTTTTATCTTGTGTCTACTGTCCGCTTTGAGTTTTATCTTGTGTCTACTGTCCGCTTTCTGTTTTCCTTGGGCTAAGCTTGCGTTTTTTCGATTAGCAGATCTCCCCGGTGATTGATGAGGAGTAAGAGGCCAGTACGGGTGGGAGTAGTTAACTCCGGGACCGGACCTTCGATTGCAAAAAGATCGGTTTTTTATGGTGCGGGGAGGTGTCCTCTAATTGGAGGTAAGGGCGGTGGTGATGTTAGGGTACCATCTTCTTTCTATATTGATGCCCCCCAATCGAGGGTCTGGGAGCCATCTTTTCCTTCTTCCTTGTTTGGTAAGTCCTCGAATGTCTGAGTTTCCTTAGTGTATATTGGTATTTACTCCGTATCTTGTTGTAGGTAGACTTCGTCTTCCACGTCTGAGTCGAAAGGAGCTGTCTCGTCCCCCTGTTGATGGAATTGTTGGGTCTGAGTGGGCGCCTTATGGGCGTGGGGCTCATTTTGACAATCAATCTTCTTTACAAACTCCTGAGGTTGGAGTTCGTGTTCTGCAGTCTGCTGTTCCTCCTGCCTATCGTGTGCCCCCTTCTAAAGGGTCGGAGGCAGCTTATGAATTGGCTCATGATGTGTTGGCTCGCTATGCTTCTGTAACTTTTCTTAACCGTGTTACCCTTTAGGATATTTCATTTTTGCTTTACCTGTCTCATCCTTTGTTTTTGTCGCTGGGTATTGCCGACCTTGTTAATTTGTCCACCCTTGTTATTGATCTTGCTGAGGAGAAAAAGGTGCACGAGGACATTTGTGTCTCCCTTAATTCTAAGCTTGTTAGTTGTTTGGAGCGTAGTCGTATCACGGATTTGCAGTGCCGAGGTTTGGAGAGTCGTATTGCCCTTCTTAAAGAAGAGATTGAAACTTTAAGACAAAAGTCTTATCGCGATGAAGTGCTTCGGGCTGCTGAGTTGGTGTCCCTTGAGGAGATGTTTCGTGTGGAGGAGAAAGGGTGTGCTATCGCTGAGTATAAGGCTTCCTCCTCTTATCAGGCTGCTATCGATGTTCGCTGCTCTGTGGCTAAGCGTATTTCTTTGAAGGCGATTCTTGAGCGTATGTACATGATTGCTCCTGACTTTCCTTTTTCTCAGCTTGGTGATTTGTCTGACTTTGCTGTTAGGCATGTTGCCAAGATGAGGAAGTAGTATACCCCTCTTGTGGTGGTTTCGCGAGTTTGTGGCTTGAGGTTCTTCTTAATTTGGGTTGTATTTCTCCTTTTTGGCCTCTAGCTTTTTTATGCTTGCCTTTAGAGTTTGAAACTCCACATTTCCTAGTTTTGCCGTCTTTGTTTGACACTTGTGTCTTTACTTATGGCATGCATGCGGGGTGTTTATCTCCCCTTTTCATGATAACATCTCGTGCATTTATGTATAGCTTTTTGGTTATGGATCCTTCCCTTTCCGATGCTTCCTTTTCTTTGCGTTTCTTTGGTGTTTTCCTTCATCGTCGTACCTGCTATTTCATCAAGAAAAAACATTATGTGTTCTTCTTATAATCTTACTTTGAAATTACTTTCTCATGGGATCCTTCTTAGTATGGTGCAATGATCTCTTCTGATACCCTTTAAATGATATATATGGTACTGCTAGACCAAAGATACGCTCTTGGTGGGCGTTGAAAACTGTTCACGAGATACGCTCCCGGAGGGCACCAGTAGTTAGACCAAAGATACGCTCTTGGTGGGCGTCGAAACTGTTCACGAGATACGCTCCCGGAGGGCACCAGTAGTTAGACCAAATATACGCTCTTGGTGGGCGTCGAAACTGTTCACGAGATACGCTCCCGGAGGGCACCAGTAGTTAGACCAAAGATACGCTCTTGGTGGGCGCCGAATCTGGTAGTTTGAAATCTACCTCAAGATACGCTCTTGGCGGCGTCGAATCTGGTAGTTTGAAATCTACCTCAAGATACGCTCTTGGGGGCGTCGAAGGTCGTAGTTTTTAGAAGCTACTCTCAAGATACGCTCTTGGGGGCGTCGAAATTCGTAGTTTTTGGAAACCACTCTCAAGATACGCTCTTGGGGGCGTCGAATGTCGTAGTATAGAAACTACTCTCAAGATACGCTCTTGGGGGCGTCGAAGGTCGTAGTATGAACACTACTCTCAAGATACGCTCTTGGGGGCGTCGAAGGTCGTAGTATAGAAACTACTCTCAAGATACGCTCTTGGGGGCGTCGAAGGTCGTAGTATGAACACTACTCTCAAGATACGCTCTTGGGGGCGTCGAAGGTCGTAGTATAGAAACTACTCCCAAGATACGCTCTTGGGGGCGTCGAAGGTCGTAGTATGAACACTACTCTCAAGATACGCTCTTGGGGGCGTCGAAAGTCGTGTTGACTTGGAAGTCATATCTGTGTAAGGATAACATAATGATTGTATCACCACCTTCTTTAAAAGATACTTTTGAGTAACTTCTACTTCATTAGGAGCATTCAAGCCTTTATGTACACATGGGATGCCTTGGGTGGATCAAGACACCCTTTGGAGGAAATCAAAGATAGTTGTAGAGTTGGAGTAACTATTTGAGTTCTCCTTCTCAAAAGTTGTTTTTGGAAAACTTAAACAATTATATGTAATGACTTGAAATAAGTTCAAGGATATGGTCTTTTGCTTGTGCTGTCTTCTTAGACGTAGTACTTCTTTAGGTGTTCCCCACTGAAGGTGTTTGTGGAGATATACCCATCCCCGTCCTCTAGGCGGTAAGCATTTGCGTATGGAACTGATGCTATCTTATACGGCCCTTCCCACTTTGGAGATAATTTTCTGACTTGGTCTAAGTGTGAGAACTCGTTCTTTCTAAGTACTAGTTCTCCTATGTGGAATTGCCTCTCCTTGACTTGGCGGTTGTAATACCTTGCGGATACCAGGCGCATTCGTGCTTGTGCTTCTTCTGAGTTCCATCTTTTATCATCCACAAGGTCTAGGTCTAAAAGCCTTGCTTTGTTGTTCTCATGCTCTTCAAAGTACGTGGTTCTTAGTGATGATACAGCCATCTCTGCTGGTGCCACCGCTTCGGTCCCGTATACTAGGCCAAATTGTGTTTCTCCTGTGGCTATCTTTGGTGTTGTCCGCACTGCCCATAGAACATTTTCCAGCTCATCTACCCAACTTCCCTTGGTAGCATAGAGTCGTTTCTTTAGACCGTCTAGCACTATTTTATTTGCCGACTCTACTTGCCCGTTTGTCTGAGGGTGTTTTACTGATGCGAAGCGGTGCTCTATATTCAGCCTTTCGCAATACCATTGCAGTTTCTTGCTTTTGAATTGTGGGCCATTATCACTTATTATTGCTTTTGGGACTCCGTATCTCGAGACAATGTGAGATTGAATGAAGTTAACGACTTGCTCGTCTGTTGTCTTTCCCATTGCCTTTGCTTCTATCCACTTGGAGAAGTAGTCTATTGCTACTATTATGCAAGTTTTCTGCCCTTTTGTTCTTGGTAGGGGGCCTATCAGATCGATCCCCCACTGTGCGAATGGCCAGGCTCCCGAGATGGAACTTAGCTTTGCTGCTGGGGCTGTTATATTTCTGGAGTACCTTTGGCAGTGGTCACATTTTTGTACCAAGTCTGCTGCTTCTTTGCTCATTGATGGCCAATAGTATCCTAGGTTGTAGACCTTTTGGATTATTGATCGTGCTCCTTCATGGCACCCCGCATCTCCTTCATGGAGTTCTGCAAGTACTCTCTCTGTTTCTGGGTATATTATGCATTTGAGGAAGGGTGTGGAGTACCCTTTTTTGTAGAGTTCATTGTCCATCACTGCATAATTTCTAGCCATCCTTTCAATCTTGACTGCCTCTACCTTATCCTTTGGGAGTTTTCCTTCCATGATGTACTGACGCATTGGGGTCATCCAGGCTTCTCCTACTAGAGCCTCCATTTGTTCTATCACTGATTGCCTTCTTTGCTCTACAAAGTGAACCTCTTTGCCTGCTTCTGCCCCTAGGGCTAGTTTGCTTAAGGCGTCCGCCTCTTGGTTTTGTTCTCTTGGGACTGACTCAATGTCGAAGCTTTGGAAGCTCTTTATCAGGTCCCTGGCTTGCTGTAAGTATTTCTGCATGTTTTCAGACTTTGCAGTGTAGATTCCTTTCACTTGGTTGACAACTAGTTGAGAATCGCACTTGACTCTTAGGTGCTTTGCCCCTACTCCTTTGGCTATTCTCAGGCCTGTTATCAATGCTTCGTATTCAGCCTCATTGTTCGTTGCCTTGAAGGTAAGTGCCATGGCATAACGCAGAGGTGTATCCCTACTTGGTGGGTATAATAGGAGGCATGCACCTGAACCTCCCCCATTGGATGATCCATCTGTATGCATCTGTATGCTTGTAGTTTTGCTTTCTCCCAAGTCTTCATCTGGATTAATTCCGGTGAATTCGGCAATAAAATCTGCTAGAGCCTGCCCTTTTATAGCTGTTCTAGGGGCAAAGTGAATACGAAACTCACTTAGCTCAATTGCCCATTTGGTCAGTCTTCCCGATGTGTCTGGTCTTTGGAGGAGGTGTTTCAATGGTTGGTCTGTGAGGACTGTTACCTCGTGCCCATGAAAGTATGGTCTCAACTTCCTTGCTGATATAATCAGTGCATAGAGGTACTTTTCTATTGGCAAGTAGTTGATCTCATACTTTGCCAATGTTTTACTTACGAAGTATACTGGAAATTGTGCAGAGTTTTCTTCTTTTATTAGTACCGAGCTTACTGCGACGTTGCTCACGGAGATGTAGAGGTAGAGGGGCTCCCCTGGCGTAGGCTTTGCTAGGGGTGGTAGTGTCTTTAGATGTTGTTTGAGTTGTTGGAAGGCTTCTTCACATCTTGGTGTCCATTCGAACTTCTTGTTTGCCCTTAGTACCTCAAAGAAGGGTAATGCTTTGTCTCCTATTTTGGACAGGAATCTGTTGAGAGCTGCCAACCTCCCATTCAGTCGTTGAACCTCTTTGTGCTTCGTAGGTGACTGCATTTCTTCAATTGCTTGTAGTTTCTCGGGGTTTACCTCTATGCCTCGCTGACTTACCATGAAGCCTAAAAACTTCCCTGATTGTACCCCAAATGCACATTTTTTCGGGTTTAGGCGGACTTGGTATTGCCTCATTCTCTCAAACGTTGAGCGAAGGTTTTCCACATGGTCTTTCTTCTCTTTGGATTTGACGATCATGTCGTCCACGTATGCCTCCATTGTCTTTTCTATCATGTCCCCGAAGATTTTGTTGACAATTCTTTGGTATGTCGCTCCAGCATTTATGAGTCCGAAGGGCATCACCGTGTAGTGGTATATCTCGCTATCAGCGTAGAATGCCGTGTGAGGGGCGTCTTCAGGGGCCATCTTTATCTGGTTATATCCTGAGTATGCATCCATGAAGCTCATTAGTTGGTGACCTGATGTTGCATCCACTAACTGATCTATTCTTGGTAGTGGATATGAGTCCTTAGGGCATGCTTTGTTTAGGTCGCGATAATCGATGCACATTCTCCAACTTCCTCCCGCCTTCTTTACCAGTACTGGGTTTGCCACCCATGTTTGGAATCTAATCTCCTTGATGAAATTTGCTTTCAATAGCTTTTCCACTTCTTCCTGGATAGCTATCTTTTTGCTTCCTCCCATTGGCCTTACCTTTTGTGTTATTGGTCGCGTTGTCGCGTCTATATTGAGCTTGTGTGAGATTACTTCTTCTGATATTCCTGGCATATCTCTTGGTGACCAGGCGAACAGATCTTTGTATTCCCTTAGTAAAGCTATTAAGTGGTTTTCCTCTTCTTGAGATAAGGCGGTCCCGATTTTTGCCTTCCTATCGGGCTCTTCTATGAGTATTTCTTTTAATTCCTCCATGGGGGCGGGTCTTCCATGATCCTCTCTTGGGTCATCATCTATTAGCAGGACCTCTTTTGTTGTTTTCTTCTTTCTTAGTGCGATCCTTGCACATTTCCTTGCAACCTTCTGGTTACCCTTTACTTCTCCTATTCCTTGACTTGTGGGGAATTTCATTTTCTGATATAGTGTTGATGGCACCATGCCCCATTTGTTGATTGTGGTGGTACCTAGAACTCCATTGTATTCCTCCATTTCTTCTGTGATGAGGAAAAGGGCATCGATTTTTAACTGACTCTGGCCTATCCCCAATGTCACGGGTAATGTGACTGCCCCCAGTGGGTATGTTGGCTCTCCAGAAAATCCCACCAAGGGGGAGTGAACCTGTTTTATGCTACTTGGTCTTACTCCCAGTATGTTGAGGACCTTCTTGCTAATGATGTTAGGTGAGCTTCCACTGTCTACCAGGATTCTTCCAATGTCCATATCAGTGATCTTCATTGTTATGACTAGGGCATCCTTGTTGTCTGGTAACACATGCTCCATGTCTCTTCTTGAAAATTGTATTACATCTTCTTTCTTTCTTTCTACTTGCTCTTCTTTTGGTTTATGGTCGTCTAACTGTGCCATATACGCTTCTCTGGCATTCGCTGACTCTCCTCCAGCTCCATAACCTCCATGAATGACATATACGTTTTCCATCTGGCTGGTGATAATTAGGCTTTCTATTCGAAACCCACGGACGGCGCCAAGTGTTAGGTTATAAGTCTCAAGTCAACGGGCGGTCGACCTAAGCCTTATTCCTCACTGGAGATGTTGCGGATTCGGTGCTCTTGAGTTTTGTCGTTCTAGCCCGTATCTTTCTGTCCTTAGCCTTCTCTCCTCTTCTCGCCCTGCAAGAGGGGCAATACCAGGCACGGAGGGGGGTGGTGCCTGATGTACCCTCTCCGATGCCTATGTCAGTATGGTATTTGTAGAGAGATAAAGCTAGAGAGATGTCAAAGCTAAATTATGCACTTTGCCCAGATGATCAAATGAATGGTGGGAGAGTTGCATTTATAGGCAACGGTGTCATTAAGGTGACTTAATGACATCGTTAACCTTTAAACACAATTAATTATCCTTTAATCACGTAATTAAGACCTTAATGCACGGAGAAGGTTGGCGGAAATAAACCGAGTATGGGAGTCGAAAAATGGTGTCGGGGCCCTTAGGGGGGGAGGAAAATCCGACCCCCAAGGGTAGGAGTTGGGTGTGGCCACCCAACCCCTCCCTAGGGGAGATAGGGTTGGTCCACCCGATCTCCCCTAGGGGAGATCGGGTGGGCCAACCCGATCTACCCGATCTCACTTAGGTGAGTTTACCTCGGCCCGGACGAGTATTTCGGCCTCGTCCGGACCGTTGTTGTTTCCGCGGGGTGTTTGAGCCGAAGTTTCGATTTACAATCATTAACGGGGTAATCAAAATAAAATGATTCGGAAGTCAACGGGTTCAAATTGGGCGTATATCCATCAGTTTACGTCTTCTTCGGAAAAAAAATCGTACCATTATAAATATACCCCAAATCAGAATTTTCATTTTCAGAATAAAATTTATGTCGGAAATGATAATTCTGGCATACCTATGTCAATTTTGACATTTTTGGCATGCCTTCGTTTTTTACGTTTAAAAAAAAAAAAGTTTTATTTAAAGAGTTTATGTAGTTTTACCGTTTTTCTAATTAGAGATTTAGTTTAAAACTAACGAGGTTAGTAATAGATGACCAGTTGTGATATAATAACTATAATTTTAGGGTTATAAATGATAAATGTTATCTATAACGTTATTTAAATGTACTTTTGGGACCACATGTTTACACGAAATCCACCGTTCATACCATATGTATTTTTTTGTACCAATCGTTTCCAATTTGTGCTGTTTTGGTACTTCCGTTAACTTTTCGTAAAAAATGTCCGCTAAGTTTTCATGTGCCGTGCACATTCCGTGCTTTTTTTTTAAACGAAAAAAGTTAAAGTTGTTTTGCCTAAAATGCCCTTCTTACCCAAAAATATACTGTTCAAGCTCATCTGTCAATGCCTCGACTTCATCGGCCATTGTCTCGTCTTCTACATATCCATAATTCCTATGGTGTTCTCGATCGTCTCCTTTGCTCCCTCCGGCTTCGGAATTGCTATTCAATCCATCGTCCTCGGTGGAAACCGCCGACCCGACATGATCGCAACACCCAGACCATCTGCAGGAGTAGAGAACCTTCGCGATTCGATCCCGCCTCAGCCGGAACTCATCGGGGCAGTCAAGAGCCGCCACCATGATCGAGAACTCGATCACCTCGAAAATATCACAGTTACTCGTCCGGAAATAGTCTCTCCAATAATCGACTTGCTTGGATTTTATGGCCATGGCCGCAAAATCGAAACTTTCAGAACCCGCAATTGATTGCAGCAATTGGGTTTCCGTATTTGATCGTTAACCAAATCGAACAACTGTTACAGTTTCTGGGTTCAATTAAGCAAATTTCGATTGTTGGATAAGGAGATTGAGGGAGATGATTGTCGGACCTAAAATCTGACCTATGGCGAATTACGTTTTAAAACGTGCAATTTTGAAAGAGACGCCACTAGTTAATTATTAGGCTAACTAGAATCCTAAATTTACCTAAGCGAGTAATGAATTAAACACCTAGGTATAAAATTGGTCTACGATAAGAAATTCAAGTTCGGGGGGTTCTATTACGAATTAAAAGAAATTGAATTAATCACGACCTTTCGGTACTCAATTCACAAATTTGCCAATTTCACTTATTTGAACACATGTCACAAATTAATCTAACGATGCCAAGATTTAATTAAATTTCTATCATGTACAAAATATTATCTAAGTCCAAAAGTAAATTATTATCTACAACTCTTATTTAGAATGAAATCTAAAATACTAAAATTATCTAACATGCTTAAATCGAAACGTAACCTAACATATACATACATAATTCACACAACTAAATTTAACCAATTACATCTAAATTACCTAATTAAATATATGGGTTAAGGGTCCTTTTGGTACCACATGTTTGCACAAATTACACTGTTCATACCATTAGTATTTTTTTGTACCGAATTGGTACCATATGTTTCCAAACCTTACTGTTTTGGTACTTCCGTTACCATTCCGTCAAAAACGTTCGTTAAATGGCATGTGCCATGCACGTGAGCAGCCCAAAACTTTCATTTTTGTTACAATTTAGTCCATCTAATACATCCCTAACTTTTATTTTGTTCAATTTAGTCCTAAAATTTCAAAATCAAACCATTTTCCCAAATTGACCTAGCCGGACTTAGCCATGGGCTAGGTCCGACCCTGGGTCGGGGTCACCGGACCCAGGCGACCCTGACCCAGGGTCGGACCTAGCCCTAGGCTAGGTCCGGCTAGGTCAATTGGGACCTAGCCCCAATTGAGTTAAATTGGGGCTAGGTCCCAATTGACCTAGCCGGACCTAGCCTAGGGCTAGGTTCGACCCTAGGTTAGGGTCGCCTGGGTCCGGTGACCCCGTCCCAGGGTCGGACCTAGCCCATGACTAGGTCCGGCTAGGTCAATTTAGGAAAATGGTTTGGTTTTGAAATTTTAGGACAAAATTGAATAAAATAAAAGTTAGGGATGTATTAGATGGACTAAATTGTAACAAAATTGAAAGTTTTGGGCTGCTCACGTGCATGGCACATGCCATTTAATGGCCATTTTTGACGGAATGGTAACGGAAGTACCAAAACAGTACGGTTTGGAAACATATGGTACTAATTCGGTACAAAAAAATACTAATGGTATGAACAGTGTAATTTGTGCAAACATGTGGTACCAAAAGGACCCTTAACCCTAAATATATTAATAAAAAAAAATAATGACAGGAAAATATAATAAGTAAATAATAATAATAATAAAAAAATTATGTGACCTCCTCCAAAAGACAACGGCGAGGGCAGGGGCGGCTCCGGCGGTCAGCGTCGGGCGGAGGAGTAGCAGGCAGGACGCGGGGCAGGCAGAAGTCACGGCATCGTCGTCGGACACATCGGCAGAGGTTGCTCGAGGGAGGCCGGAGGTGGATGCGAGCAATCGCTGGAGGCCGGAGGTGGATGCGAACGTGGATCCGTGGATTCGAGCAGTGGTGGCTCGAGGGCGAGGGTCGGATGGCCGGCGGCGTCGGGGTCGATCGGATCGGACTTGCAGGTGTGGTCGGAAGAGAGAGAGAGAGAGAGAGAGAGAGAAAGAGAGAGAGAGAGAGAGAGAGAGAGAGAGAGAGAGAGAGAGAGAGAGAGAGAGAGAGAGAGAGAGAGAGAGAGGCTCCGGTGGAGATGGTCTGCGGTGGTTCTGGTCGGGCTACAGGTGGCGGAGCAGAACCGAACGGCGGTGGAGGTCCTGGGCGCAGCCACTGCGGGCAGAACGGTCGCCGGCGCAGGAGAACTGCAAAAAATAAAAAAATAAAAAAATTTCACTACATGACAAATTTACACGAATTTCGAAATCTGATTGTAATATTATTGATGTTCTGTGTTTTTTACATGTAAAATGAGCCTATTTATAGCTAAACTAGGACCCCTAAACTAGGAAAATAAAATCTGAAAAATATATGCATTTAATATTCCGAAAATATACATATATATTTATGTATTTCACCATAAATACACATAATATATTTTCTAAATATTTTACAATAAATAATGCATATACACTATCCTATTTTAAGCCAGTCCTATCTTTAGAAACTTCGCGACCTTCTATATTTAAATACTTCCTTTTTATTACGCGTCACACATGACATTTTGAACGTGCTACGAGCGGACCAAAATTAGGTGTTTACAGCTTGCCCCTCTTTGGGCGAATTCCCGTAGAACAAGTTCGAGGGGATTTGTCCAAAGACGAGTAAACACTAATTTTGGTTGGGAAGTATATCTTCTTTCGAGTCTTCGAATCTTCAAGGAAACTCCTGGCTTATTTCGGATAGTGCAAAAAAGTAGAGCCTCTGTCGGCGGTGCCCTTGTTGGCGGTGCCTCTGTTGGCGTGCGGAAAATAGAACCTCCGTTGGCGGTGCCCCTGTTGGCGGTGCCTCCATTGGTAATGCAGAAAATAGAACCTTCGTCGGCGATGCCCCTGTTGGCGGTGCCTCCATTGGTCGTGCAGAAAATAGAACCTCTGTCGGCGGTGCCCCTGTTGGCGGTGCCTCCGTTGGTAATGCAGAAAATAGAACCTCCGTCGGCGGTGCCCCTGTTGGCGGTGCCTCCATTGGTAGTGCAGAAAATAAAGCCTCGGTTGGCGGTGCCCCTGTTTGCGGTGCCTCCGTTGGCGGTGCAGAAAGTAAAGCCTCCAGTGGCGTGCAGAAAGGTAAAATCTTGATCGATGTTGCCTCCAGTGGCGAGCGAAGAGGAAAAGCCTCCAGTGGCGTGCAATAAAGTAAAACTTTTGGTGATGATTGGTAACAGAAGACCTCTACGTCAGACAGTACCAACAACCTCTGGTGACGCCTCTAGTGGCGAGTGGTAACGGAAAAACCTCTACGTCAGACCGTACCGGGAAACCTCTGGTGATATCTCTGGTGGCGAAAGACCTCTACGTCAGACCGTACCGGAGAACCTTTGGTAATGCCTCTAGTGGCGAGTGGTAACGGAAGACCTCTACGTCAGACCGTACCGGAAAACCTCTGGTGATATATCTGGTGGCGGAAGACCTCTACGTCAGACCGTACCGGAGACCCTTTGGCGATGCCTCTAGCGGCGTATGTCGGAGAAGAGCCTCTAGTGGCGTCCGTTGGAGAAGTGCCTCTAGTGGCATGACTTGCGAGGCTGAATACTAAGGCTTCGTTCGTCGGGAGTGACTCTCAGAAAGCTGGAAAACTTCAGATCCTGATTGTCGGTTGTGACTTGTAGGAACAGACTGTAACAGTCCTACTCATCCTTGAATGGTGACTCACGAGAGCAGACTGTAACCGTCTCGTTTGTCATGAGACTCGTAGGAACAGACTGTAACAGTTCTACTCATCCTTGAATGGTGACTCGCGAGAGCAGACAGTAACCGTCCCGCTTGCCGTGATGTTGACTCTGGAAGATGTTGTGTCGTAGAAAATACGCTTGCGCATGAATGATTGTCCCTAATTTTTGCCTAAATTGTGCATGGTGCGACAATCTAGCGAGATCATTTTCTTTTTTAATTCTCTCATATTCTCTCCTTTTGCCACGGTCGTTTGAGAGATTTCCGACCGTGTCCCTCGGTTTTTTATTTTCTCTCCTTTTGCCATAATTGCAATTTCTGAATTTGCAATCATGCCCCTCATTTCCTGATTTTACCTAGGCCGCCCTTTCGGGTTTTCAACCTAGCGGAAGCAATCTTTATTTGGTAGCCGTTTAAAGGGTGGCTATGACCCTCTCAATTGATTACCGCATCCTCCGTTGCGGAAGCTCTTCTTTTTGAGTAGTCAATTTCGGGTTGACTGTGGCCTTACCTTTTATTTCACGCCTTCGAAGTTGCGGGAGCACCTCTAATTTGTAGCCGTTTGGAGGGTGGCTGAGACCCTTTCTTCCCATCTTCAATGTTGCGGGAGCTCTTGTGATTGTAGCCATTTGGTGGGTGGTTGTCGCCCTTCATTCCTCGTCTCTGATCCGGGAAACACTTTTTGTACGTATCCGTTTCGAGGGTGGTTGTGACCCTTTCACTTAATACCCGACGTTGATGCTCCGGGAGCGCTCTTTTGATTGTAGCCGTTTAGAGGGACGACTGTGACCCTTTCTTTTATTTTCCCGCCCTCACCGGGTTTGCGGGGTCACTCTTTTTGTGTAGCCATTTTAAGGGTGGCTGTGGCCCTTTTTATTCTCCCGCTCTCACAGGGTTCGCGGGGTCACTTTTTTATTCGTAGCCATTTGGAGGGTGGCTGTGGCCCTTTCACCTACTTCCCGCTTTTGATGTTGCAGGAGCGCTCTTTATCTGTAGCCATTTGAAGGGTGGCTGTGGCCCTTTCTTTGTAGTCGTTTTAGGGACGACTGTGACCCTTTTTATCTGTAGTTGATTTAGGGACAACTGTGACCCTTTTATTTCTTCACTGCTCTCACAAAATATGCAAGAGCACTCTCTTTATTTTTATCGGTAGCCAATTAAAGGGCGGCGGTGACCCAAAAAAAAAGTTTTTTTTTACTTTTTTCCTTTTGCTTTTTTTTTTTTTTGCTTTCTTTTTTGCCCTTTTTTTGCTTGCCTTTTTTTTTTTTAAAACGAAAATTTAGCGAAAATAATCAATAACAATTATGTACATGCTCCTAGTGGCAAATCTGAAATTTCTAATTCAAAACATCTTCTAGAGAAGGACTCAGTCGATTGAGTAAAAATATGTCGCTCGTGTCGACGCCCTGGATGGACCTTACAACCAGTGGATGATGTAGACAGTGATTTCTAATCTCGGCTTCTCAAGTGCCCCGGTTATTGCTCAATCTTGTATGGGGATGCCCCATGGCTAGCACCTACCGGGTTAGGCTCGTCGCATGCAGGATGAATGGCCAGGTCAATGAACACACATGGATGACGTGGAGTAGTCCGCATTGGGGCACATATATTGCGCGAGATAAATTCGGCAACTGACACAAGAATGGTTGGCGAGCAAATGGCCGTGCACGAGATGTGCTCTTCAGAGGTTTTTATTTGGATGATTATCCAATCTGCACAATGAGTAAGGAAAAAATCAAATTTAGGGGAGAAAATTGATCACGGCTTCTCTTACCTGGGTGTTTGACATCTTTAATGGAAATTTGCTCCATATGTGAATGGATCTGTTGCATGTCCTGATTTTCCTGCTCCATCTAGAAATCACAACTTGTATATGAACACCTGCGGAAAGTAAATGCCCCCGGACCTCTGATGGAAGGCACCAACAATAATGTTTTCTTTGCTTGACATCCAAAATGTTCATTGATCAGCACATTGAATCTTCACGAGACTCTCGATGATCTCTTGATATTTTCCCATCTTCGGACATGACCGATCTCAATAGGAGATGCCTCTTGGTTACCACCGACCGTTTTAGACCTCACCGTAAAACAGATGTACAACTTGGTTCGGGGACGCGTATGAATTCCACATATGGTGGGTGGAATTTTGACAAGTTCTTTGGAGCAGTCACATTTCACGTGGTTGCGACCTCGTCGAAGTGGTCGTCTGATCTGCAAAAAGAGTAGGGACACTCAAATCTCAAGGAAAAATCAAGTACAATTCATCGTACATGAGTGTTGGATATCCCGAATGCGGAATCTATTCTCGGTGCAACTCGATGGTCGCATGTTCTTTTTTGTTGTCCCATTTGACCGGCAGAACTTATATGTACAAGATACCTAACCAAGGGTACCTGAAAAGACCAAACATGTAAATTAGTATAAATAATAAAAGAATTCATGCATGATTTTTCGGAAAACTTCTAATGTCATTAATTTCATAATTTTGATTACATTTCAGAAATAATCAAAATTTATGATCTAAGGTGTTTTGCATTAGCATGGAGTTCGTTGAGTGCACTATCTGGCTCGAACGCAGGACAGATGTTCAAAACAAAGTTTTTTCAAAAAGATTTTATTGTCCTTTGTTTAAACTCGAGTGGTCGCACTCAACTGCACATTTAAATTATTTTCTCAAAAATAGAATCAAATCTCTTTTTTAAAACGCTTGCTCATGCGAATGTTGAGATGATCTTGCCAGAAAAGTGCAATACACCTTGGATAAAAACGAATGACACTTTGATTTTTTTAATGCTCATGCATGCTCGAAAGTTAAACATCAATTGTTAAGAAACTTACAACTTACAACCGGTTTACCTGAATGATACATATGTACAAAATGAAAAATTCAGGTAAAGTTTTTTTTATAAAAACAAATGCAAATGCAATGCATGTTTGGAATTAAAAGCTCAACAACTATAAAAAAAAAAAAAAAAAAAAATTCCTAAAAAATGTCAATTAGATGTACATGAGATGAAAGTTGTACAGTTAAGAAAATTTACAAGTCATCTGAAAAGATTTTTTTTTTTTTGTTTTTTTTATGAGGGAAAAAAAATCAAGGCATCCTAGTTGCTCAAAATTGAAAAAAAAAAAAAAAAACAAGTGAAAAGTTTTTTTAAAAATGCACATGAGATTCACAAAAATAAATCTAATATGCAAACCTAGAAAATAAAAGTTCTACAACTAAGAAAAATTACAATTTACCTAAAAGGTTTTTTTTTTCGAAAATAATGCATATGAGATGCACATCTTTTTAAAAAAAATCAGGTAAAAGGTTTTTTAAACAAAGAGCCCTAAAACTAAGAGAGCTTACGATTTATCTAAAAAGTTTTTTTTAAAATTAATGCATACTGGATGCATTATTTAAAATAAAATAATTTAGGTAAAAAGTTTTTGAAAAGATGCCTATGGAATGCACGTTCGAAATTAGAAGCTCTAATAGCTAAAGGGGAATTAAAATTTCCAAAAAATGTTTTTTTACATGCGCGACACGCTAACCAAAATCACAATTTACCTGAAGATTTTTTTTTTTAAGAAAAAAATAATGCGTATGAAACACAAGTTTGAAAAAAAAAATCAGGTAAGAGGTTTTTTTTAAAAAAACAATGCATACAAAATGCATGTTCGAAAATAAAATTTCTAAATGACTAACTACTTAGCTGAAATTTTTTTTTTGTTTTTTTTTTGTTCTTTAAAAAAAAATGCAATGAGACGAATGCATGAGAAATAAAAGTTATACAAACAGTAATGATAAAATTTACAACAAAAAAAACAGATCATGTTAGGGGGGGTAAAAAATGTGTGGCTTTGCTCTACAAGGTAGGTTCCACTGACAGGTTCCCGACAAGGTGGTTTCCTCACCCCATCATAGAGATCATAAGACCTTCACAAGCGAGTAGAGTTTTTCCGAGCCGTACCGGCGGCCCAGCCGCTCCGGTCGTACCGTACTAAACCCTCTGGGGTTCCTAGTCGCCCTGGGTTTTAGGCGTTTTGGAGATTACGCTAAAGTGGGTGTGTGCAAATTTAAATAATACATACACAACAAAGAAAAATAGTTAGTCATAATAAAAACTTAACTCCACACCTGAAATCAAAAAAAAAAAAAAAACAAGTTAGATCTGTGAAATAAAAATTAAAAATTACAAAATTCTAACATGGCAAAACGTGAACATACTGAGCCCGAACCCTCTAGAAATTCCCCAGCAGAGTCGCCAAATTGTCGGACCTAAAATCTGACCTATGGCGAATTACGTTTTAAAACGTGCAACTTTGAAAGAGTCGCCACTAGTTAATTATTAGGCTAACTAGAATCCTAAATTTACCTAAGTGAGTAACGAATTAAACACCTAGGTATAAAATCGGTCTACTATAAGAAATTCGAGTTCGGGGGTTCTATTACGAATTAAAACACATTGAATTAATCACGCCCTTTCGGTACTCAATTCACAAATTTGCCAATTTCACTTATTTGAACACATGTCACAAATTAATCTAACGATGCCAAGATTTAATTAAATTTCTATCATGTACAAAATATTATCTAAGTCTAAAAGTAAATTATTATCTACAACTCTTATTTAGAATGAAATCTAAAATACTGAAATTATCTAACATGCTTAAATCGAAACGTAACCTAACATATACATACATAATTCACACAACTAAATTTAACCAATTACATCTAAATTACCTAATTAAATATATTAATAAAAAAAATAATGACAGAAAAATATAATAAGTAAATAATAATTAAAAAAAAATTATGTGACCTCCTCCAAAAGACAACGGCGAGGGCAGGGGCGGCTCCGGCGGTCAGCGTCGGGCGGAGGAGTAGTAGGCAGGACGCGGGGCAGGCGGAAGTCACGGCATCGTCGTCGGACACATCGACAGAGGTGGCTCGAGGGAGGCCGGAGGTGGATGCGAGCAATCGCTGGAGGCCGGAGGTGGATGCGAACGTGGATCCGTGGATTCGAGCAGTGGTGGCTCGAGGGCGAAGGTCGGATGGCCGGCGGCGTCGGGGTCGATCGGATTGGACTTGCGGGTGTTGTCGGAACTGAGAGAGAGAGAGAGAGAGAGAGAGAGAGAGAGAGAGAGAGAGAGAGAGAGAGAGAGAGAGAGAGAGAGAGAGAGAGAGAGAGAGAGGCTCCGGTGGAGATGGGCTGCGGTGGTTCTGGCCGGGCTGCAGGTGGCGGAGCTGGTGAGATGGGGCGTGGACGGGCGGAGCAGGACCAAACGGCGGTGGAGGTCCTGGGCGCAGCCACCGCGGGCAGAACGGTCGCCGGCGCAGGAGAACTGCAAAAAATAAAATAAAAAAATTCACTACATGACAAATTTACACGAATTTCGAAATCTGATTGTAATATTATTGATGTTCTGTGTTTTTTACATGTAAAATGAGCCTATTTATAGCTAAACTAGGACCCCTAAACTAGGAAAATAAAATCTGAAAAATATATGCATTTAACATTCCGAAAATATTCATATATATATTTATGTATTTCACCATAAATACACATAATATATTTTCTAAATATTTTACAATAAATAATGCATATACACTATCCTATTTTAAACCAGTCCTATCTTTAGAAACTTCGCGACCTTCTATATTTAAATACTTCCTTTTTTTTGACGCGTCACATATGACATTTTGAACGTGCTACGCGCGGACCAAAATTAGGTGTTTACAATGATCAAAACCCCTCGATAAATCTGACGATAGAGAATACAACGTCGGATTAATCAGAATCCGAGATGCGTTTCTAGATTTACCGTAGACGGGCTTTTCGGGAAAATATTACTATAATGCCCTTCTTGCCCTTTACTGTTTCTTAGCTTATTATAGTTCAAGAATTCTTGCTGGGTTTGTTCTTGATTAGGGTATAATTGAGAGGATTTTCGGTACAAGGAGGGAAGAAACGAAGAAGACGAATAGTATAATTTCTGGGCAGAATGGCATTTTAGGCAAAGCAACTTTATTTTTTTTCGTTTTAAAAAAAAGCACGGCACATGACAACTTAATAGACATTTTTTACGGAAAGTTAACTGAAGTACCAAAACAGTACAAATTGGAAATGATCGTGTAAATATGTGGTACCAAAAATACCCTTAAGTCTTTTAAAAATAGAATCAAATTCTAGGATTATATGTAATGAAAAACCTATGAGGAGAACTCCAAAAACTAATTTAGAGTTCAACCCCCGAGTTTACGACGAAGGAACAATGAACACAAAAACAAAAATAACAAACAAGTACAATGGAATATAAAGTGCTAAAGTAACCCTAAACTACTCCATCTTGACACAAAGCTCGTCAATATTAGCGTATGCATCACACCAATAAAGAATCCCAGCATAAAGTCAAGTCAATGCAACTGATATTTGTTAATTTTGAGACTCAAGCAAGACGTAGAAACCCTAGATCGCACCAGAGAAAGGAGAAGTGGAAAGGACACAATCACTTGCGGATCATCGGGTCGTGTTCCTTCAAGTGGACAACCCTCACCTAATAAACACTAAGAGAAACCCCGAAAATAAATCAGGGTTTTACCCCACAATCTTTACAACTGAAGGAACTTGCCCCACAACAAAACTTAAACGAAACAAACAAGTCCAAAATAATAAACACAACAGGAAAATAAAAGGCCCAGCAGGATGTCAACAAAGCACGGCCCAAAACCCACGGACCACACCAACACCAATTGAAGTCCAAGATTGCAAATGGTCTCAACCCATAAATCCACACTCCCCCTCAATCTGGACTTCGCTGCCAATACAAGTCATCATCCTGGATCAATCTTGACCCCTATCTTTGCATCCTTCACCTGTACACCTGTATGAGCAAAGATATCCAACATACCAAGTTTTCTACTCAAATACACATGCTGTTTTTTTGATAAAGCTTTGGTAAGAATGTCAGCAATTTGATCATTTGTTCCCACATACTTAAAAACAACAGTACCATCCAACAACTTCTCCCTGGAAAAATGACAATCAATATCAATATGCTTGGTTCTCTCATGAAATATAGGATTAGTAGCAATTTGCACAGCTGCTTTGTTATCACAATACAAAACAGAAGGCACAGATTGCTTAAAACCAAGCTCAAATAAAATCCCACGCAACCAAACAATCTCAGAAACGGCATGTCTAATGGCTCTATACTCAGCTTCTGCAGAAGAAGTTGAAACAACATCATGTTTTTTTACCTTCCAAGAAATGAGGGAATTCCCCATTTTCACACAATAACCTGTCAAAGACCTACGGGATTCCAAACAATTTCCCCAATCTGAATCACTAAAACCAACAAGCTCAATTTTACTATCAGCAGCCAACAAAAGACCTTTACCAGGATTGTTTTTAACATATCTTACCAACCTCATTGCTGCAGTCCAATGAGAATGTTTGGGCTGATTCAGAAATTGACTCAAATGCTGAACCACAAAAGCAATATCAGGTCTGGTTAAAGTCAAGTACAATAACTTTCCAATAAGCCTTCTATAACTAGAATCATCATCGAGTAAAGAATCAGAATGGTTAACATTAACCAAATCATCATATTTCTTTGTGGTCAACTTAAGATTAGTTTCCATAGGGGTATCAACAGGTTTACCAGCCAACAAACCAACACTAGCCACTAAATCCAAGGCATATTTTCTTTGACAGAGCACCAGACCTTTATCAGATCTGGCTACCTCAATGCCAAGAAAATACTGCAACTCACCCAAATCCTTCATTTTAAAATTTGATATCAAAACATTTTTCAATTGGGTAATTAACCTGTCACTATTTCCAGTGATCAAAAGGTCATCTACATAGACAAGCAAAACAACAATCTCATCATTTTCACGTTTCAAAAACAAGGAATAATCATATTGAGACTGAGAGTAACCAGAAACAGTAAGAGCCTCAGTTAGCTTTAAGTTCCACTGTCTGGAGGCTTGTTTAAGCCCATACAGTGATTTTCGTAATCTGCAGACAGTATTACTGTCAAGCTCCCCCTGATTACGAAAACCCTGTGGTAGGGTCATATAAACCTCCTCTGAAAGATCCCCTTGTAAAAAGGCATTAAACACATCCATTTGGTATAATGGCCAACAGTTAATAGAAGCTAAGGAAAGAATGGTCCTTACTGTTTTCATTTTAACAACTGGAGAAAAGGTCTCATAATAATCAATTCCTTGTTTTTGTTTATAACCTTTAGCTACAAGTCTAGCTTTATAACGTTCCAAAGTCCCATCAGAATGATATTTCAGTTTGTAAACCCATTTGGAACCAATAGGTTTCTTACCAGCTGGGAGCTGTACAAGCTCCCAGGTCCCATTATTCTCCAAAGCCTTTATTTCATCTTGCATAGCCTGCACCCATTCAGTGTTTTCTGCAGCTTCCTCAAAACTACAAGGCTCAATCAGCTCAGAAGTGCAAGTTAGAAATGATCTATAATCAGCAGAAATATTGGCATAACTGACATGGTTAGAAATGGGATAAGAAACAGCTGTATTAGAAAGCTCATAATCGTCCAAATAAGCTGGAGGTTTTCTTACTCTGGTGGGACGTTGAAAAATCTGTTGAGCGGCATCAGATAATGCATTATCATCATGTGCCTCAGGCACATTGGGAACACTATCTGAAGCATGTGATTGATCATCATGTAGTGTAATAGGGTCAGAGATAGAGTCACTGTCAGCCGGGGCATCGATAAATTCAGATGGATATTGAACATGAGCACCATCATCATAATCAGGTGTTGGCATAAAATCATTTCCAAAAAAGGGCAATGGATCAAGGTTGCTACTTTGAAAAGGAAAAATGTGTTCAAGGAATTTCACGTCTCTACTGACAAAAAACTTTTTCTTTTCCAGATCATACAAAATATAACCCTTTTTACTCTCTGAATAACCCATGAACACTGAAGCAATAGCTCTAGCAGCAAACTTATCCAAAGCAAGCACATTTTTGGCATATGATAAACACCCAAACACTCTTAAATGTGAAGTAACAGGTTTTTTTTCCAGAAAAATTTCAAGGGGGGAATCATGATTTAAAACAGAGCTAGGCATAAGATTGATTAGATAACATGCAGTTAAAATGCAGTTTCCCCAAAAAGAATCTGGTATAAAACCTTGAAGTTTCAATGCCCTTGCAACTTCCAGAAGATGTCGATGTTTTCTTTCAACTCGACCGTTTTGTTGAGGTGTGTAAGAACAAGAAGTTTGGTGGAGAATTCCATTTTTCTTAAAAAAATTACTCAAATGATCATTACAGAATTCACCACCATTATCTGTACGAAATGTTTTTACAGTTTTTCCAAACTGAGTTCTCACCATCTCAACAAACGTTTTAATAATCTCAGCAACATCATGTTTGTAATGCATCAGATGAACCCAAGTTAATCTAGAAAAATCATCCACCATAGTTAAAAAGAAACGTTTATTATCATAGGTTGGAGTACCATAAGGACCCCAAACATCACAGTGGATTAGATCAAAAACAGCAAGAGCTCTAGATTGAGAAATGCTGAAAGGAAGTCTGGTGAATTTCGCCAAAGGGCAAATCTTACAATCATGAACTTCACTATTCTTATTGGGTAAACTGTCAATTTTAAGAAAATTTCTCAGAATATGAACAGGAGCATGACCTAATCTCTTATGCCATAGAGAGAAAGCATCTTTATTGAAACTACCCAAGGCAACTAATGGCAAATTGTTGTTGCTGGAATTTAAAATGTAAAGACCAGAATGCTCTTCACCATTGGCCAATTCCCTCCCATTTGAGAGGTCCTGCACAATGAAATTATTTGAAAAGAAAGTAGTGGAGCAGTTCAGATCTTTACTTAATTGAGAAACTGAAATCAAATTGTACTTAAAATCAGGTAAATAGAGTACGTTTCTCAATATGTTTCCCTTTATAATTTCGAAATTCCCCATTCCAGCAGCATTAGAAAAAAGCCCATTAGGTAATTGCACTTTAATATCAGAAAGGGGTTTGTAATTTGTAAGCCAAGAGTAGTTTCTAGTCATATGGTTACTAGCACCAGTGTCTAATATCCAGCAGTTTAGAAGGTCAGGTTTAGAGATAGTGGAATTCATACCAGCAGCCTGAATGTTGTTATCTGCAGAGGTGATTGCTGTGGCTGCATTTGGAGTGCCTCCACTGCCTCCCACTCTCTGTAGTAGTCTATCAAACTGCTCAGTAGACAGAGTCACACTTCCTCTTGAATTCCCTTTTCCTTGACCATCCACAACTTGTATATCAGTCTCAGAATCATCAGAACCAGCACTAGCCAGGTTGACTTTCCCACTAATTCCTTTTGTTTTAAGCATCTCTTTGTATTTGAAGCAGATGTCTCGATAGTGTCCCTTTTTTTGACAGAAATCACATCCTTTTGAAAAACAACGATCAGATGTGTGGCCCTTTCGTTTGCAGAAATTGCACTCAAGATTAGGGTTTGGTCCCCTCTTGTTCTTTGAATCATTCACATTAGAGGACTTCACCGTAAAAGAGACTCCATCACCACCTGGAAGAGATGCAGATATATCTCTCTGACTTTCCTCCTGAAGAAGCATGCTGTAGGCTTGATTGAGTGAAGGCAGAGGTGTCCAAAGCAACAGGTTGCTTCGAACATTAGAGAAACTCTCATTCAGTCCCATAAGGAACTGAAAGAGGCGTTCATTTTCCTTGTGTTCCAAATGTTTCTTGAATTGATCTCCTTCAATGTAAGGCAAACAGCAAGCAGAATCATATTCTGACCATAAATTTCTCATCCGAGTATAGAAAGCTGAAACAGTGTCCATCCCTTGGCGAACAATGGCAATGTCACGATGTAACTGGTAGATTCTGGATCCATTGACCTTATTGAATCTTTCTTGCAATTCTTTCCATACCAGCGAAGCATTCTCGAGATACATTATCCCATCAGCAATGTCATCAGTCACAGAATTCAAAATCCAGCCCCTAACCACTGCATCGCACCGTTCCCATAGGGAATGGAATTTGGAATCGAACAAATCCTTCGTACAAGAACCAGTGATGAAGCCTAACTTGTTCTTCCCTAATAAAACGATTTGCATACCACAGTTCCATTTTCTGTAATTATCTGGACCAGAAAGCCTCATGGAAATTAAGCTTTGGCCAGGATTATCAGAGGCATGGAGATATAATGCATGAAAAGAATGAACCTCTTTGGAGAAGTCTTGATCGGCACTATCCGCGATGGTTGCAGAGGTGTTGCCAATTTCCTTGCCAATATCCTTGCCATCCAATCTCTTAGTTTCCTCAGCCATGATGAAAACTCGGTTGAATCTGAGAAGAAAACTTCAATTGAGTCGAAGATCGGCCAAGGAAATGAACGGACAGCCCGCAGAATTCGAATCGCCAAGAAGACGAAGTCGAGGTGTCTTTTCTGATGATGCTTCGTCTGAAGGGCAAAGAACAGAGAAGATTGAAGCAGGAAGATAGCGGAAAGGAGGAATTAGCCCCAAGATCGAACGGCAAATGGTGATTGCCGCTCTGATACCATGTTAATTTTGAGACTCAAGCAAGACGTAGAAACCCTAGATCGCACCAGAGAAAGGAGAAGTGGAAAGGACACAATCACTTGCGGATCATCGGGTCGTGTTCCTTCAAGTGGACAACCCTCACCTAATAAACACTAAGAGAAACCCCGAAAATAAATCAGGGTTTTACCCCACAATCTTTACAACTGAAGGAACTTGCCCCACAACAAAACTTAAACGAAACAAACAAGTCCAAAATAATAAACACAACAGGAAAAATAAAAGGCCCAGCAGGATGTCAACAAAGCACGGCCCAAAACCCACGGACCAAACCAACACCAATTGAAGTCCAAGATTGCAAATGGTCTCAACCCATAAATCCAAAATAGCAGTTGACATTTAATAATATTAAACACTCCAGCTCTGTTATTGATTGGAGTGTTTAATTGGGTTTAACAAGACCGATTCCAACACACTCCATTTCAGAAAAGAGTAGAATATATAGAATCGAAAATCTGGAATGGTTGAATCATCAAGATCAGATCAAATACCTCAGAAGTCAAGCTTAATGAATAACCTAGCTTCTGGTAAGCATAGCAGATCCAAGAGGACATTAAAACCATTTTGATGGGCGGCGATCGACCCGAATGAATTCTGATGAAGAAGACGACTGGCTTCTCTCTTCTTTCTCCTCTCCTTGCTTCGCCTCTGCTTCTTCTTCTTAAAAAACCCCTAAATTCTTCTTCTACCAATTCATTCTATGCTTAATATTCCTTTCGTTAAATGTAGGAAGAAGATTAAAACTAAGAGCATCCACAATGGTATTACATATTTTGCTTTCCTTAAAGGTGTCACGTAGATTTTTTATGTGTGGTTTAAGAAATACAAAAATTTATGTAATGCTTAAATAATAGTAGGTCTACAATGGTTTTACTTAACCATCTTACGTAAACATATTTTATTATTAAATTTTAACAACTAATTTAAAAAGTAGTTAAAATTAAAGTTTCAATTGTGTCGTTACAATCGGCTAAAAAAATTTGTGTCGTTATAATTGAGTTTTTTTCTAATTTTGCAACGAGATTTGTGTTATTTGTTATATATATATATATATATTCGTTATATATTTGCTAGGATTATATATATTTAGTTTTATATATTCATTATATATATATGGAATGGAACGGCTGTGTTTGGAAAAAAAACGAGAACAATTAATTTTACGTAAACATAAAGCATTCTTATTTAAGTAATGCTTTATGTAAAAACATAAATTTACGTGTGGTTTCCATTTTTAAGGACTACTATATAAAACCACGGTAGATAGTATTTTTCACTTTACATAAATAAACATGTAGGACCCACGTTTACGTCTAATTTACCGTTAGTTAAGTTAAACTTGTATTAGAATAGGATTAGTACCGAGTGTGTGGACCTAATCTTTTCTTTGACCATTTAATTAATTAGTAGTCATACGGTCCCTTCTCTTTTCTCATCATTTAATTAATTACTTAGTTTTTTTTTATTACTTAGTTTAATAATCATATTATATAGTACTTATAGTTTATCTACTCTAAACAATTATAATTATGTCCGATTTTTTTCCTTGTTATAAGTAGATAATAACAAATTATAAAAACCAATATTTAAAACGCGTCAAAATGAGTCACGTCAACCTCAGTCTGGCTCGAGCCAAGGATAGGGAAAACACCCTAGCTCGACCAAATACAATTGAGAGTGTTTTTAGGTTTAACTCAATAATATATATATATAATTCTTATTGGTTAAGTTAGATAAAGACACGTAACAAAAGCGATTTAAAATTATTTTTAAAACTTTTGACATCAAAAGCAGTACTGTGTCACATGACATTTTTAAAATGTCTCATAATAATCCATGTCATTATTAAGAAATATTATATAATTTTAATATTTTACTTTATTGTAATAATATATGAGCTAATGTTAAACATTGTAAGGTGAGAACCATAATTTCTATTATATAGCTCTGATTTACGAACAACCTTTTCCATGTTAAAATAGAGGTTGATGGCTATAAAATGACATATGATATTATGTATTTTCAACTTAGGTATACTAATATAGCAAATTATTAAATAAAAAAAAATCTATATGTTTAAATAACATATCACTTTTAAAGTGAGTTTTGCTGCTTTTGCACAAAATATGAGATAATAATGTTATAAAATATATTTTATTTAAAGTTTCACTCACATAAGGTCCATGACTTGTACAATATAAATAAAGGTAAAGTATGAAAACATACACTATCTTTGAAAATGATAGGTTTTAGTGTCAACATGCGACAAGCTGAATATTGATTTTTTATCTTACCAATTTAAAAAATGTAGTAAGAAATAATCATACAAATAAATGATGAATAATTATTATTATTTAATAAAACATATTTATGATCTGACATAATATAACAAATAAATAATGATTATTTAAGAAGGATAATAAGATACATTTACAATAATAAATATTAACAAGACAAAGATAATGTAGTTATCGTTGTGATGAAAGAACAACAGTATCAGTATTGGTCATCGTTTGTGGCGAATAGAGACTCGTTTTTTGTTTTATCAATACGTTTGTAGAACATGCATTGCACATAAACAATCTAAGATACTTTATCATGCCTCGTTCTTAAATCATTGTAGTAATTGTGTATTATCTACATCTATATATACCAATATATAATGTGAGATAGGCTCGCCACACTAGCCTCGATAGGTCGTTGTTCAATCGAGGACCCGCATACCGTCGTTGGTTCCTAAAAAAGGTGAAAATTAGATTCTTTCAGCAGTTCTGAGGTAAAAATTGTAATTCTTGGCCGTAAAATTAGGTCGGGTTAATTTTTTTGGTTTTCTTTGTTGATGATTTATGACGAATCGAATGTTTCGAATTCGAAGCCGAAGAGACGAAGCTTGAACATGGAGGACATGACAATTCGATAAGGTGATGGTGAAGAGGCACGACAATTCGAGCCAGAACCTGATTTCACAATAATTTGGGCAGCAGGATTCAAGTATTTATACTACGTGCTAAAAATGGACACATTCATCATTCGACGAATATTATCCAATTATGCAATTATTGAAGGTTGTATTTTTAATACAATTTTGGATGTGTTTGACTTTCACAAATTTACTTTTTTATGGTATATTTTTATATATAATATGTGTACTTATTTTTCCTTCTATCTTTAGGGAAAAACATATCAATGTCGTCAATCATTTATTTAAATAATTTATGTAATTTTGTATAACTTATTTAAGATTTTTTTATATATGTTTGGAAACTATACAATCTATATTTAACAAAAATATATATAATAAATAAAGTTATTTACAGATGGTCGCATGTGCAACGCACGTGCAAATATAACAAGTGTATATATATATACTAGAAATATTAGTACACGCGTTCAACGCACGTGTATACGACTTAGTTAAGTTGAGTTTAGTAAAATAAAAATAAACTGAAAATATATATTATAAATATATATAAGTACGGTTAATACAGTGCACAATCCAAACTCAAACAATATTCTTGAAATCTGGAAAAAAAAAAAATCTTGAAATCTACTCCACGACAAAGAACTACTGTACATCAATCAAACTTTATATAGATGACTTAAACTTCGATGTTGTCTTCAGCCAATAAAGGTAAGATAATTAGGAAAAGTATATAAAACACGCAACATGTATGAAAAAGATCAACATGTTTGAAAAAATGGTTTTATAGATCAATATGTTTTAAAATGTACAATATGTTCGAAAAAAATGGTTTTACGGACCAATATGTATTAAAATGTACATCAAACTTGCAAAAGATGTTAAAATGACATACAGTCCACTTGTTATCAATAGTCTCATTAAGTGGACACGTGCGAAACACTTTTTTTTTTTAAATAATAATAATAATTAAAATAAGAAATTAATTTATACATAGCAATGATTATTAATGGGTGGATGTATATAATAATAATAATAATAATAATAATTTTTTAAAAAGTGATCCACACGTGTCCACTTAATGAGACTAGTGACAACTAGTGGACGGTAGTCATTTTACCATCTTTTGTAAGCTTTTTGTACATTTTAAAAAATTTTGGTCCATAAAACCATCTTTTTCAAGCATGTTGTACGTTTTAAAACATATTGATCCATAAAACCATCTTTTTTAAACATGTTGCATGTTTTACATACTTTTCCCAAGATAATTAATGAGATGATCAAGAGTAAAAATGAATATATTTAATCAAAATTAGATAAGTTGATCTAATTAAGTTACACGATATTGCTGGATGTTGGATTTCATGGCAAAGCAACAGATATTGATTAGAATGTCCTGCATAAAAAATTCTATCCTTACGCCAAAATCCGACATTTTAAAGTCCGGGTTGAAAATCGCAGGATTAATCAATTCCGGCCGCATCAATGTCACCCAAATTTGATCGTTTGGAACAATGTGCTAGTTAGATTACATTTTTCGTCATCATAGATTACTATCATAGTACTTTGGGGTATTAATAACATCCATTTGGGTTAAAATGAAGCTGTATTTTTACTACACCCATGTGATTGATTTGGGATTAAAAAATAAGACAATTTATTCAAATTTGTCTCAAAGACCATATACTAATGTTTGGTGGACTTCACCACGGCATGGTTGGAACAAACTCAATACAGATCTCATTATATAAGAAGACATCAAGCTTATACGACACAAGCTAATAAGTAGCCAACATACTTACCAAGAAAACTAGGAAGATGGATAGTCCATTTATTGTGCATTTTTGTTTGATTGTCAAGGACAAATAGAAGCGATCGTATGCTTGTGGAGGATATCGATTGATTGCTACAGTTGTATTTTCTTTTAAAACGGAAGCAAAAAGAAAAGCTAATTTGTTTAAAATAATGGATAATTCAAATTTTGCATTAATGAAGGTTTATATAAAAGTAGCATATATATAATAAAATACTTAATAATTTATTACAACCCAGCTAGCTATTAAATTAAATCAGAGCTAGAGCTAGCTAAATGAAGGAAGGAAGCATGAATGTAGGTAAATAATTATTTGTTGGTTTTTGAAGGTAGGTGGAGTTTGGCTGTTACATTATCCTTGTTGTTGCTCATCCAAACCCATCCTGCTATAGTAGCAAGAAGAAGATAAGCAGGAATTGTGCTGTATTCTTTCCTCCAAACAACTTCTTCACACTTGTCTGGGACATCCTGGAATCATCCCATCCCATGCTATTCTTACACTAAGAATGAATGATTTCTAGTAACTCCTATCAGATTAAGATAAGAGTAACAGTACCAACAAACAGTATGGAAATTCAAAATAAAGAATGCATTTTAAATTTATAAAATGGTTTGGTGTCATATGCTTGCATTTTGTACACTTTTGGTGCATTGAATGCCAAGTTTGACCGTTAAATACTTTTATTTTGTTCAATTTAGTCATTAAATTTATATTGCTAAGTTTTGAATTATATAATTTAATCCATATTGTTTTCTCTATTACCACCCAATTTCGCCGACTACCACCTAAGGCCGCTGACCACCACAAATCTGAGCTCGACAACTACAACTAGGGGCCGGCCACTATGAATCGAGGCCGGCGACCACAAATCGAAACCGACCACCACCAAATTTGAGCCAACCACCACCAAATCAGAGCCGGACAGCCCCAATCAGGCTGACAGCAACCTAGTGGGGCCGGACACCTCCAATTATGGTGGTGGCCACCCACCACAAATCAGACCGAGGCATTTGTGGCTCAATCGGAGCAATAGAGCTCCAGATCGGGGCCCCTGGATCCAGGAAAAAAAAATAAGAAGCCTAAATCATATATATCATCATGCCCCCCAGAAACAGAAAACAAGGAATGAAGAATCATTATGGTAGAAACCTACCTAAAACGAGAATACCAAATCAAACAATTAAAAGTTAATTAGAGAGAGAGAACCGAACCTTAGACCAAGGGTGAACGATGCTGATAGAATCGATGGGAAGCCCTGTCCTTTTGGATATGTGGCGGCACAACCAACTCCCTCTGCTAATCATCCCTATTCTTCTTTCTATCTGCCTGTGAACAAGAGAGAAAACCTAAATTTATTTAACAACTAAAATTTTAACTTATAGATACTAGGACAATTTTTGACACGATACGATCTGATACGGACCTGCTTTTCTTTTTTTAGTGTTTTGATCTACATAAAAATTTGACCGTGTCGGATAGATCTGTGACACGACTAGACACGTTTTTAGGCATGTCCGTGTATATCTGATCTGTAGGTCCACGATAGACAAGCATCGACACGACTTATTTGAAACTTAATATTTATTATTTATAGAGATCAGTAATTGTATATTTACAAAACTTAGCATTTGTACAAATTTTGGTCTAAAAAGTGTAAGTGGAGAATGAGTGCTTTAAGAAGTTGTAATTCTCGAGAGGAGGCACGGTCACAGGCTGCTGATGGTATAAATTATAATGTCGGGGGTGGTGTAAGATTTTGCTGAGCCGGAAAGTGAAAGCATGTTGATTATCGAGGAGTAAAGTTCGTGTTTTTTTTACCAAAAAAATTGAGTTTTTCATTTTCATCAAGTTCCGTGTCAACACGAGATCTATTTTGACACGAAAATTATGTGTCTCGTGTCGTGTCTTGTGTGACACGGGATCTTCCATGTCAACTTCCGTGTTTGGAAAACTTGCGAGACATTTATGGTGATCTGTTCTGACACGAGAGATCTGTTGACACACGTGTTATTAGCGACACGACACAAATAGACACGACACGATCTGATTGCCACCCCTACTGGAGGGCCTAATTGAAATTTAACTAATTTACAAATTAATATTCAAACTTTATTTTCTTACAAAATCTCTACTCAACTTTTATAATTATATATAAAGAAAAGGTATATACTTTTGCTAGCTGATAAAGTAACTGATGCAACAAATGTCGATAAAAATGAACAATTATTTATTAACTATATAATTACATCATTTTCGATTTTTCCCAAATTTACAAGTCATACACACAATGACTTACTCAAAGAGAACGAAATTCATTCCCGTAAAACTGAAACTGATTCCTACAAAAAAAAAAAAAGGCGTTTTGAAGCTCCATCTTTTCAAAGTTCAAACGTTAAAAATCGGCTGAAATAACCCAATGAAAACTACATATAATTTAAATTATCGATAATCTATCTATAACACTATTAAAAGAGGCAATGACCCTCACCCCCAAATGACATGTCTTTTCAATTTTATTTTATTTTTATTTAAAAAAAAACAACTATTCTTACAAACCCCGTTAGTTGACCTCTTTTTTCCCGTTATTTTATATGTGTCGTTCCACACCCCATGAGCTACCATCCCATTCCAATGTTTGGCCAAAAATAAAATTCCAGTCATCCCACCTTCCCAGTCATCGCACAATAGGCCCTTGCCCCCTCTGAATCCACTATTGCGGGTACAACCTGCTCTACCAAAAAAAAAAATCAACACTTGTCCCAATCAACGATGATTTTAGGAGCTTGATGAGCGCTTAACCGTCATTTATTATCCATAGATAATAAAGAGCTTCTTGGCCAAAGATGTTCAGTGCTGGTTGCATCTAGGAACCGTGAGGAAGAAACTTGATGGCGGCGTTTTTTTTTTTTTGGTAAACCTGACCAATATGAGGTTTGATTTTGCCTTTATTTAATCGTCCCTGCATAATGGTAGATTTTTTGAAGTTATGCTCTATTCCTAACTGATCAACCCTCCTGATATTTACATTAAACACTTCTGTATTTGAAATTCAATTCTTTAATTGACATCGTTCTCATTTAGTTTGACATGATGATGCATGAGTGGTGTTGCCATTGCATGGCCTCTATATTGTAATTAGTAACCATTGTTCCTCTGGCGAAGAAGATAAGTACAGTCTCTATGTGGTGACGACTGACGACAGAACTACAATGTGAAGTGTTTTGTGCACACTGCACATTTTTTTATAATAATAATAATAGATCTTATTTACATTAAGAACAAAACCAAGCATTCTTCAGAAAGCGGTATGACGCAGCTTGGTGCCCAACATGCAATACTTTGTACATGAAGATAAGATGTCTTGCTTTTTTTTTAGGTAACAATTTAAGTCTTTCCAAGACAGCTAGACTTGCAAAATAGGGAGGACAATTTTAATATACTCTCAACCTTCATATGTCTATTCTATATGGTTATGTTACTAATCTACAAGATTTCATAACACAATTTTACTTTTTCCTTTTTTTTCCAGCTTATTATAAGAGAACGTCTATGGTAATTAAGGAGACCTATTAAAATATAAGAAAATAGAGACCAATCTCATTACGACACATCATTAATTCTTATAAGTTTATATATGGTGCATCACATGTGATTCTCATACTTGTTTAAGTATATAATTTTTTTTTCGATATTTTTTTATAATTCTAATTAAGTTGATATATATATATATTCTTACAAAAAAAAAAATATTTCTAAAACCCTATTGGGTCGGGTGAACCCTAGAGGGTAAAATTGTTTAAATAATTTTATGTTTTTTTTTTCTTTCTAAAACCCTGTTGGGTCGGGTGAACCCTAGAGGGTAATATTGTTTAAATAATTTTAAGTTATTTTTTTTTTTCTAAAACCCTGTTGGGTCGGGTTAACCCTAAAGGGTAAATGTGTTTAAATAGTTTTAAGTTTTTTTTTAATCCTTATTGGGCCGGGTGAATCCTAGAGGGTAAATATTTTTTTAAAATAATTTATGATTTTTTTTTTTAAAAAAAACTATTAATTAAGTGAACAGTTTAGCCAGGTAAACCCTAAATGATAAATGAGTCCACGAATATTCTTATATTATATAATCAACTAGATTATTATTTAAAGATTATATAGGAAAAATGAATGAACAATACATATAAATATTTGACAAATTATTAAATTAATTAAGAGAATAAAAAAAAGTTAATCATAATAGAAATTTAAACAATAAAAAAGAAGAAGTAGAAACTATAGAAATAATAACATAGATTAGACTTACTGTACACTTAATAAAAATTTAAGATAAATGTTGATGTGGCTGATTTTAATTTGACTATGTTTTCAATGATGATAATGAATTTCAAGGAGTTAATGGCCCTGATCAGATTGTAATTCACAGTTTTTTTTTTTTATAATTATTTTCTTTATTTTTTACTTTTGTCATTAATAGATACATGTTAGTATTAATTAAAAATAAAGTTGGTGTGTAAAAAACTCGTTCACTATAAATTTTTTTTGCTATGTATTATTATCTTATTAAGTTTACATACATAATAAATCACAAAATCACCCGCGCGACGCGCGGGGCCAGCATTCTAGTAATATAATATTAACTATATAAAATATAAATTATTTGAATATAAAAATATAAATATTCAAAACATTTGAAAAATATCTGTATTATTGAGTTTTTTTTTTAGTTTCGATTTCTTCGCTCCTCATATCATAAAGTCAACATAATTAATTTTCGAAAATCTTGAATGTTTAAACATTATATGTATTCTTTTGGAAAAATAAGATTATTTACGACAAAATATGCTTAAACAGACGGTGTATAAACAAACATGGGGGTTTAACCCCACTCATAGTCACAAGTCACAACACCTAATCCACCTTAATTAAGACAATTTTAATATTAGTGCATAAATTTAGGAGGGCAATTTAATATTTTTCCCTAAACAATATATATATATATATATAGCATCCACAATCATTTTACATAAATTATAATTTTTAAAATTGCCACGTATATATTTATGTACCTTTAAGTAATAAATAGATATACATAATATTTGTTCTTCGATAGTTTTACTTAATTATATTTATTAAATATATTTATTATTAATTTTTCCAAAAAATACCAATAAGATACTTTAATTATAAAATGAATTAATTTATAATTAAATATTGATTATGTAATACACAGTGCATTCCTTAAATATAAGGAATAGATTAGATGAAGATAACCCAAATTTAAATAAATACTATGTTTGGCCAAAAAAAAAAAATACTATGTAAATAATACCATTGTGAATAATATGGATAATTAATACATTGATTTGATTGTTATCTTTATTCCATCTTTATAGCTAATCGTTCGAGATTATAACCGACACGAGAGTTTTGCATGATCATATCTATAATCTACTATTTTCTTATTTAATAATATTATAACTTTCGACGGTTTAAATATTGTTAAAAATTGTTTAAAAAATATTTATTTGTTTAGTGGTAAAACAGAAAAAAAAATGTTCAAACATTGAGTGCATCGTTTATAACTTTCTTAATTGAAATGACATATGCTTTCAAAATTATAACTAATAATTACTATAATATATGAAAAGTCAGTGTATATGAACCAATCGACCGATAGTAGAAGATTGATAGATTTAAGAACGCAGAAGTTATGTTCAAGAAGATTAGATCATAGATGTAGATATAGAAAGAGCTAAGCTCCTCAACATTCATTTATATTTTTTATAATTCTCTCTTCAACATCTCATAACATATGTAAACAACTAACATTTAATACCCCTTTAACCCCCAACTATCACATTCTACCACGTTATTATAATACCCATTAAGACTCATATACTATACCTAGTCTATATCAAGGTCTCTCATTCGCGAGTTTTTGGTTGGTGAAATAACTCATCCTTCTTCTTGCTCGCACGGCTAAGAAACCAAACAAATTATACATCTCAATATACTTTACAATAAATACTAATAATGAGAATAAGAGTAGCAACTTGCCTGTTCTGTACTCCATCATGGCCATAGATGGCCCTGTGAACTACAGGGCAATGCATTACATTTTTTTTGCATCCTGAAAACTTACCAATCCATGTAAAACAACTCCTTAAGTATAAACAAGCTTAAAGTTTGAAGAGAATGAGAGTATGGAATATCAAAACAACGGAAAATAGACATCCAATCAAGAATTATAGTTGGCAAAAAAAAAAAAAAAAAAATCAAGAATTATAGAGAACCTGAGAGGTGCCATTGACGATGGTATATGTAGCAGCGTAACCAAGCCGGGAACCAATTCGGTACGGAAACTGTTGGTGCGATCCTGATTTTATATTAGCATATTTCTTGCATGATAACTGGAGTAATTACTTGTAAGTAATCAAAATTTGACTAATTGCATTTTAGTCTTTGAATTTTAGAATATTGCATTTTTGTCCCCCCGGACTTTATAAATTTACATATTTACCCTCATTATTTCCAACATAAACAAGACTTACTTACAAAATTGAAGGAAACTAAAGGCTTAACCAAATTAGGGTTAGCGCAGCGGTGAAGATGAATTTGATAAAAGAGGACTACCAATAGAACAACTAAAATTCTTATTTACATTGAATTATAAGTATATAAATATAATTTTATATACAAAGTAAATCTTGTACTAAACATTATTATTATTATTTTGTAGGGGCGCTAAAATGAGGTCGATTGATACTTCAGTCGAATTATTAACCTTAGAATTAAATACCTCTAGATTCGTGCGTTCACACCTTCTGACATTTCTCCTCAATGCTATTAACGTCTGTTTCAGTTTCTTTTAGGGTTAAATGGTTTTTTGGTGTCATATGTTTAATTAATGTTGGTTTTTGGTGTCATATGTTTTATTTTGTAGGTTTTTTGTGTCATATGTTTGCATTTTGTAGATTTTTTGTGTATCCGTTAGTCAACTGTTAAGTTTGACTACTAAATAATTTTATTTTGTTCAATTTAGTTATTCAGTTTATACATCTAACTTTTAAATTTTGCAATTTAATCCCTAAAAAATTCAATTGAACCCTAATTTTATTTTATACTTATGCTGCTGCTATGGAAACCGCACCTATGCACCAAGATCCTCAGGTGTGAAATACGTACGCGTATTATATATTCATTCATTGTTTTATTATGGATAAAAATATGTTTTATTTTATAAGTTTGGAGGTTTACGAAGCAGAAAAACTACCGGAAGTACTTGAGGTTGAGGCTCAAGGCAGGTCAGGTCAAGGACCTCGAACATTCTCAAAGGTATGTACGTACATTATTATATTATTATTATTATTATATATATATATATATATATATTTTATTTTATTTTTTTCTTATGTAAAGTCTTATACATATTTATGTACTCTTAGAGCATCCACAGTGGTATTACGTAAAGATTACGTAAACGTGGGTCCTACATGTTTATTTAAGTAAAGCAACAAAAACTATCTACAATGGTTTTACATAGCATTCCTTAAAGATGGGACCCACACGTAAATTTATGTTTTTACATAAAGCATTCCTTAAATTTAAGTAATGCACTATGTATTACGTAATCAATTTTTTATTATAAATTAATTTATTTTATAATTAATGCTAATATCTTATTGGTGGTTGTTGGAAAATTTAATAATAAAATATATTTAAGGAATACGTTTAAGTAATACGATTGCAGATAAAATATTTTTTTACGTGTGTCTTAAATTTACGTATTACTTAAAGTGTACATAAATGTCTACGTGGCAATTTTAAAGAATACAATTTATGTAAAATCATTGTGGATGCTCTTATATACATATATTCAACAAATATTATTATATCTAATTTTATTGTCTTGTATATATAGAGATGTAATTATATTCAATTAGGTTTTTTTGACTAAATTATAAAATTCAAAAGTTAGGTGTATAAATTGGTGGACTAAATTGAACAAAATACAAGTTTTTAACGGTCAAGCTTAACCGTTGACTAACAGATGTACCAAAATTCTAGAAGTATAACACCAAAAATCTACAAAATAAAACATATAGTACAAAAAACCAACATTTATCAAACATATGACACCAAAAGACCATTTAACTTTTTTTTTTTTTTTTAAAAAAAAATTTATTTTCCTTTCTTCTATCTCTCTATTTACCTTGACTTATCCTATAGAATGTGAAATAAACTGTGAAAAAAACACCGAAAAGTTGTATTGGTAATTTCATTTTTTGATCAGGGGGCCCATGTAATTATCCACATATATTTTTACTGCGTTCTTCCTTTCTACCCTCTACCCTCGGTTTTTTTTTTTTTTTTTTTTTTCCCGCGGGGTGGTCCTAGGGGGCCCTCATCAGGAGGGCAGCACCCGTAGCATGCTTGCTCCACAACTAGACTAATCCCCACTCGCACCGGGTCAGCCCGTAAGGGATAAAGTGCTGGCCATGAACAATTTTCCATTCCCATGGTCACTAGCGGGGATTGAACCCCTGAACTCTGGTTAAGGGATGAGGCGCTGAACCACCACCCCAGACCCCTGACCGTTAAATAAATAAAAGCGGATAAAATACACAAGATATACATCTGAAATATATTGGCCAAGATACGAGATACGGTAAAATTGAATTGACAACTTTGCCCATCCACGCTCCACGCGCAAACGATGGCTAATAGAGGAAAATCTCAAGTTTTTCATTAATAGTTCAGTTGTATGAAAACGATGGCTATTAGAGTTTTAAATACTATAAATGAAAACCCTAACCCTAGAAAAAAAACAACCAAGTCCAAACAAACAGAAAAATTACAAAAAGACCCTAAAAAACACTAAAATGCAATTTTCACCCCCTAAACAATGGAATTTGGCCGAAAAACAGCGCATTTCAAGGCAAAGCAACAATTTTTGCTCTACGCACCGTTTCCACGTGAAAAACACTGCTCGCGCACCTAAAATCCGAAACTTCAAAGTACGGAACCAAAAATCGCAAAATTCTCAAAATCACAAAATTAATCAATTCCGTCAGCATCATAATTTATTGTGCACCCACTAGCCCCTAATACTGCATGCGTCACCGAAGTGCTGCAAGACTAGTAATTTGTGCATCGTGAGTGATTAAAGAGTGTTCAGATGGTTTCGTGCGAGGATGAAGTCGGTTCATTCATTGGAATTGTATACGGTAATACCCGTACATAAATGTATTTCATTAAATTTTTTTTTTTTGGTTCCCGCGGGGTTGTCCTAGGGGGCCCTCATCAAGAGGGTAGCGCCCGTAGCATGCTTGCTCCACACATAGACTAATCCCCACTCGCACCGGGTCAGCCCGTAAGGGGTAAAGTGCTAGCCATGAACAATTTTACGTTCCCATGGTCACTAGCGGGGATTGAACCCCTGACCTCTGGTTAAGGGATGAGGCGCTGAACCACCACCCCTGACCGTTAAATAAATAAAAGCGGATAAAATACACAAGATATACATCTGAAATATATTGGCCAAGATACGAGATACGGTAAAATCGAATTGACAGCTTTGCCCATCCACGCTCCACGCGCAAACGATGGCTAATAGAGGAAAATCTCAAGTTTTTCATTAATAATTCAGTTGTATGCAAACGATGGCTAATAGAGTTTTAAATACTATAAATGAAAACCCTAACCCTAGAAAAAAAAACAACCAAGTCCAAACAAACCGAAAAATTACAAAAAGACCCTAAATAACACAAAAATGCAATTTTAACCCCCTAAACAATGGAATTTGGCCGAAAAACAGCGCAGTTCATGGCAAAACAACAATTTTTGCTCTACGCACCGTTTCCACATGAAAAACACTGCTCGCGCACCTAAAATCCGAAACTTCAAAGTCCGGAACCAAAAATCGCAAAATTCTCAAAATCACAAAATTAATCAATTCCGTCAGCATCATAATTTATTGTGCACCCACTAGCCCCTAATACTGCATGCGTCACCGAAGTGCTGCAAGACTAGTAATTTTTGCATCGTGAGTGATTAAAGAGTGTTCAGATGGTTTCGTGCGAGGATGAAGTCGGTTCGATCATTGGAATTGTATACGGTATACCCGTACATAAATGTATTTCATTAATTTTTTTTTTGTTCCCGCGGGGTTGTCCTAGGGGGCCCTCATCAAGAGGGTAGCGCCCGTAGCATGCTTGCTCCACACCTAGACTAATCCCCACTCGCACCGGGTCAGCCCGTAAGGGGTAAAGTGCTGGCCATGAACAATTTTCCATTCCCCTGGTCACTAGCGGGGATTGAACCCCTGACCTCTGGTTAAGGGATGAGGCGCTGAACCACCACCCCTGACTGTTAAATAAATAAAGCGGATAAAATATGCAAGCTATACATCTGAAAAATATTGGCAAAGATACGAGATATGGTAAAGTCGAATTGACAGCTTTGCCCATCCACGCTCCACGCGCAAACGATGGCTAATAGAGGAAAATCTCAAGTTTTTCATTAATAATTCAGTTGTATGCAAACGATGGCTAATAGAGTTTTAAATACTATAAATGAAAACCCTAACCCTAGAAAAAAAAACCAAGTCCAAACAAACCGAAAAATTACAAAAAGACCCTAAAAAACACAAAAATGCAATTTTAACCCCCTAAACAATGGAATTTGGCCGAAAAAAAGCGCAGTTTATGGCAAAACAACAATTTTTGCTCTACGCACCATTTCCACGTGAAAAACACTGCTCGCGCACCTAAAATCCGAAACTTCAAAGTTCGGAACCAAAAATTGCAAGATTCTCAAAATCACAAAATTAATCAATTCCGTCAGCATCATAATTTATTGTGCACCCACTAGCCCCTAATACTGCATGCGTCACCGAAGTGCTGCAAGACTAGTAATTTGTGCATCGTGAGTGATTAAAGAGTGTTCAGATGGTTTCGTGCGAGGATGAAGTCGGTTCATTCTTTGGAATTGTATACGGTAATACCCGTACATAAATGTATTTCATTAAAATTTTTTTTTTGGTTCCCGCGGGGTTGTCCTAGGGGGCCCTCATCAAGAGGGTAGCGCCCGTAGCATGCTTGCTCCACACATAGACTAATCCCCACTCGCACCGGGTCAGCCCGTAAGGGGTAAAGTGCTAGCCATGAACAATTTTACATTCCCATGGTCACTAGCGGGGATTGAACCCCTGACCTCTGGTTAAGGGATGAGGCGCTGAACCACCACCCCTGACCCCTGACCGTTAAATAAATAAAAGCGGATAAAATACGCAAGATATACATCTGAAATATATTGGCCAAGATACGAGATACGGTAAAATTGAATTGACAGCTTTGCCCATCCACGCTCCACGCGCAAACGATGGCTAATAGAGGAAAATCTCAAGTTTTCCATTAATAATTCAGTTGTATGCAAACGATGGCTAATAGAGTTTTAAATACTATAAATGAAAACCCTAACCTTATAAAAAAACAACCAAGTCCAAACAAACCGAATAATTACAAAAAGACCCTAAAAAACACAAAAATGCAATTTTAACCCCTAAACAATGGAATTTGGCCGAAAAACAGCGCAGTTCATGGAAAAGCAACAATTTTTGCTCTACGCACCGTTTCAACGTGAAAAACACTGTTCGCGCACCTAAAATCCAAAACTTCAAAGTCCGGAACCAAAAATCGCAAGATTCTCAAAATCACAAAATTAATCAATTCCGTCAGCATCATAATTTATTGTGCACCCACTAGCCCCTAATACTGCATGCGTCACCGAAGTGCTGCAAGACTAGTAATTTGTGCATCGTGAGTGATTAAAGAGTGTTCAGATGGTTTCGTGCGAGGATGAAGTCGGTTCATTCATTGGAATTGTATACGGTATACCCGTACATAAATTTATTTCATTAATTTTTTTTTTGGTTCCAGCGGGGTTGTCCTAGGGGGCCCTTATCAGGAGGGTACCGCCCGTAGCATGCTTGCTCTACACCTAGACTAATATCCACTCGCACCGGATCAGCCCGTAAGGGGTAAAGTGCTGGCCATGAACAATTTTCCATTCCCATGATCACTAGCGGGGATTGAACCCCTGACCTCTGGTTAAGGGATGAGGCGCTGAACCACCACCCCTGACTGTTAAATAAATAAAGCGGATAAAATACGTAAGATATACATCTGAAATATATTGGCTAAGATACGAGATACGGTAAAATCGAATTGACAGCTTTGCCCATCCACGCTCCACGCGCAAACGATGGCTAATAGAGGAAAATCTCATGTTTTTCATTAATAATTCAGTTGTATGCAAACGATGGCTAATAGAGTTTTAAATACTATAAATGAAAACCCTAACCCTAGAAAAAAAAACAACCAAGTCCAAACAAACGGAAAAATTACAAAAAGACCCTAAAAAACACAAAAATGCAATTTTAACCCCCTAAACAATGGAATTTGGCCGAAAAACAGCGCAGTTCATGGCGAAGCAACAATTTTTGCTCTACGCACCGTTTCCACGTGAAAAACACTGCTCGCGCACCTAAAATCCGAAACTTCAAAGTCCGGAACCAAAAATCGCAAGATTCTCAAAATCACAAAATTAATCAATTCCGTCAGCATCATAATTTATTGTGCACCCACTAGCCCCTAATACTGCATGCGTCACCGAAGTGCTGCAAGACTAGTAATTTGTGCATCGTGAGTGATTAAAGAGTGTTCAGATGGTTTCGTGCGAGGATGAAGTCGGTTCATTCATTGGAATTGTATACGGTATACCCGTACATAAATGTATTTCATTAATTTTTTTTTTTTGGTTCCAGCGGGGTTGTCCTAGGGGGCCCTTATCAGGAGGGTAGCGCCCGTAGCATGCTTGCTCTACACCTAGAATAATCCCCACTCGCACCGGGTCAGCCCGCAAATGGTAAAGTGCTGGCCATGAACAATTTTTCATTCCCATGATCACTAGCGGGGATTGAACCCCTGACCTCTGGTTAAGGGATGAGGCGCTGAACCACCACCCCTGACCCCTGACCGTTAAATAAATAAAAGCGGATAAAATACGCAAGATATACATCTGAAATATATTGGCCAAGATACGAGATACGGTAAAATTGAATTTACAGCTTTGCCCATCCACGCTCCACGCGCAAACGATGGCTAATAGAGGAAAATCTCAAGTTTTTCATTAATAATTCAGTTGTATGCAAACAATGGCTAATAGAGTTTTAAATACTATAAATGAAACCCTAACCCTAGAAAAAAAAACAACCAAGCCCAAACAAACCGAAAAATTACAAAAAGACCTTAAAAACACAAAAATTCAAATTTAACCCTCTAAACAATGGAATTTGGCCGAAAAACAGCGCACTTCATGACAAAGCAACAATTTTTGCTCTACGCACCGTTTCCACGTGAAAAACACTGCTCGCGCACCTAAAATCCGAAACTTCAAAGTCTGGAACCGAAAATCGCAAAATTCTCAAAATCATAAAATTAATCAATTCCGTCAGCATCATAATTTATTGTGCACCCACTAGCCCCTAATACTGCATGCGTCACCGAAGTGCTGCAGGACTAGTAATTTGTGCATCGTGAGTGATTAAAGAGTGTTCAGATGGTTTCGTGCGAGGATGAAGTCGGTTCATTCATTGGAATTGTATACGGTATACCCGTACATAAATGTATTTCATTAATTTTTTTTTTGTTCCCGCGGGGTTTTCCTAGGGGGCCCTCATCAGGAGGGTAGCGCCCTTAGCATGCTTGCTCCACACCTAGACTAATCCCCACTCGCACCGGGTCAGCCCGTAAGGGGTAAAGTGCTGGCCATTAACAATCTTCCATTCCCATGGTCACTAGCGGGGATTGAACCCCTGACCTCTGGTTAAGGGATGAGGCGCTGAACCAGCACCCCTGACTCCTGACCGTTAAATAAATAAAAGCGGATAAAATACGCAAGATATACATCTGAAATATATTGGCCAAGATACGAGATACGGTAAAATCGAATTGACATCTTTGCCCATCCACGCTCCACGCGCAAACGATGGCTAATAGAGTTTTAATTACTATAAATGAAAACCCTAACCCTAGAAAAAAAAACAACCAAGTCCAAACAAACCGAAAAATTACAAAAAGACCTTAAAAAACGCAAAAATGCAATTTTAACCCCCTAAACAATGGAATTTGGCCGAAAAACACACTTCATGGCAAAGCAACAATTTTTGCTCTACGCACCGTTTCCACGTGAAAAACACTGATCGCGCACCTAAAATCCGAAACTTCAAAGTCTGGAACCAAAAATCGCAAAATAATTCCGTCAGCATCATAATTTATTGTGCACCCACTAGCCCCTAATACTGCATGCGTCACCGAAGTGCTGCAAGACTAGTAATTTGTGCATCGTGAGTGATTAAAGAGTGTTCAGATGGTTTCGTGCGAGGATGAAGTCGGTTCATTCATTGGAATTGTATACGGTATACCCGTACATAAATGTATTTCATTAATTTTTTTTTTTGGTTCCCGCGGGGTTGTTCTAGGGGGCCCTCATCAAGAGGGTAGCGCCCGTAGCATGCTTGCTCCACACCTAGACTAATCCCCACTCGCACCGGGTCAGCCCGTAAGGGGTAAAGACGTAAAGTGCTGGCCATGAACAATTTTCCATTCTCATGGTCACTAGCGGAGATTGAACCCCTGACCTCTGGTTAAGGGATGAGGCGCTGAACCACCACCCCTGACCCCTGACCGTTAAATAAATAAAAGCGGATAAAATACGCAAGATATACATCTGAAATATATTAGCCAAGATACGAGATACGGTAAAACTGAATTGACAGCTTTGCCCATCCACGCTCCACGCGCAAACGATGGCTAATAGAGGAAAATCTCAAGTTTTTCATTAATAATTCAGTTGTATGCAAACGATGGCTAATAGAGTTTTAAATATTATAAATGAAAACCCTAACCCTAGAAAAAAAACAATCAAGTCCAAACAAACCGAAAAATTACAAAAAGACCCTAAAAAACACAAAAATGCAATTTTAACCCCCTAAACAATAGAATTTGGCCGAAAAACAGCGCAGTTCATGACAAAGCAACAATTTTTGCTCTACGCACCGTTTCCACGTGAAAAACACTGCTCGCGCACCTAAAATCCGAAACTTCAAAGTCCGGAACCAAAAATCGCAAGATTCTCAAAATCACAAAATTAATCAATTCCGTCAGCATCATAATTAATTGTGCACCCACTAGCCCCTAATACTGCATGCGTCACCGAAGTGCTGCAAGACTAGTAATTTGTGCATCGTGAGTGATTAAAGTGTTCCCATGATCACTAGCGGGGATTGAACCCCTGACCTCTGGTTAAGGGATGAGGCGCTGAACCACCACCCCTGACCCCTGACCGTTAAATAAATAAAAGCGGATAAAATACGCAAGATATACATCTGAAATATATTAGCCAAGATACGAGATACGGTAAAATTGAATTGACAGCTTTGCCCATCCACGCTCCACGCGCAAACGATGGCTAATAGAGAAAAATCTCAAGTTTTTCATTAATAATTCAGTTGTATGCAAACGATGGCTAATAGAGTTTTAAATACTATAAATGAAAACCCTAATCCTAGAAAAAAAAACAACCAAGTCCAAACAAACCAAAAAATTACAAAAAGACCCTAAAAAACACAAAAATGCAATTTTAACCCCCTAAACAATGGAATTTGGCCGAAAAACAGCGCAGTTCATGGCAAAGCAACAATTTTTGCTCTACGCACCGTTTCCACGTGAAAAACACTGCTAGCGCACCTAAAATCCGAAACTTCAAAGTCCGGAACCAAAAATCGCAAAATTCTCAAAATCACAAAATTAATCAATTCCGTCAACATCATAATTTATTGTGCACCCACTAGCCCCTAATACTGCATGCGTCACCGAAGTGCTGCAAGACTAGTAATTTGTGCATCGTGAGTGATTAAAGAGTGTTCAGATGGTTTCGTGCGAGGATAAAGTCGGTTCATTCATTGGAATTGTATACGGTATACCCGTACATAAATGTATTTCATTAATTTTTTTTTTTGGTTCCCGCGGGGTTGTCCTAGGGGGCCCTCATCAGGAGGGTAGCGCCCGTAGCATGCTTGCTCCACACCTAGACTAATCCCCACTCGCACCGGGTCAGCCCGTAAGGGGTAAAGTGCTGGCCATGAACAATTTTCCATTCCCATGGTCACTAGCGGGGATTGAACCCCTGACCTCTGGTTAAGGGATGAGGCGCTGAACCACCACCCCTGACCCCTGACCGTTAAATAAATAAAAGCTGATAAAATACGCAAGATATCCATCTGAAATATATTGGCCAAGATACGAGATACGGTAAAATCGAATTGACAGCTTTGCCCATCCACGCTCCACGCGCAAACGATGGCTAATAGAGGAAAATCTCAAGTTTTTCATTAATAATTCAGTTGTATGCAAACGATGGCTAATAGAGTTTTAAATACTATAAATGAAAACCCTAACCCTAGAAAAAAAAAAAACAACCAAGTCTAAACAAACCGAAAAATTACAAAAAGACCCTAAAAAACACAAAAATGCAATTTTAACCCCCTAAACAATGGAATTTGGCCGAAAAACAGCGCAGTTCATGGCAAAGCAACAATTTTTGCTCTACGCACCGTTTCCACGTGAAAAACACTTCTCGCGCACCTAAAATCCGAAACTTCAAAGTCCAGAACCAAAAATCGCAAAATTCTCAAAATCACAAAATTAATCAATTCCGTCAGCATCATAATTTATTGTGCACCCACTAACCCCTAATACTGCATGCGTCACCGAAGTGCTGCAAGACTAGTAATTTGTGCATCGTGAGGGATTAAAGAGTGTTCAGATGGTTTCGTGCGAGGATGAAGTCGGTTCATTCATTGGAATCGTATACGGTATACCCGTACATAAATGTATTTCATTAAAAAAAAAAATTTTGGTTCACGCGGGGTTGTCCTAGGGGGCCCTCATCAGAAGGGTAGCGCCCGTAGCATGCTTGCTCCACACCTAGACTAATCCCCACTCGCATTGGGTCAGCCCGTAAGGGGTAAAGTGCTGGCCATGAACAATTTTCCATTCCCATGGTCACTAGCGGGGATTGAACCCCTGACCTCTACCCTCGGTTTCAGTTTTACATACTTGCATGGCCACAAATAAATAATTTACATAGTTGTAAAATGAAATTGGATGAAGCTGTGATTTATTTTGGCTAACATTAACCTTTATCATTCATTCGAAGGTGCCTATTTTTAACCCAAAAAAAAAAAAGGTGCCTATTTAAATTAAGTTAATTAATATATGATATGTGTAAATAGTTTATAAATTATTTTTCTAAAAAAATATTGAGTTTACTAAACATTTGAAAACAAATGAAACATACTACCCATAATTTTTAAATTATCAAATGCATTAGGGATTATTATATTATCACACAATATTATATATATATATATATATATATATATATATATATATATATATATATATATATATATATATATATATATATATACTAGTTATTAACGCGTGCGTTGCACGCGTATCGGTCGTCTAAATTCAAGATATATAATTTATTTTAAAGTTTCTAATATGAGGATATTTAATTAATACATGGGCAACTTGATGGGAGAAAAAAAGAACGACACAATGTAATTCACAATGAAAAAAATAGAAAGATGATAATTATGTACAAAATTAACTATTGTTTTCCATTACGGTACTAAATTAGTTTTACATGTATATATATTTACGGTTAGAACTAATAATGAGTTACATCGCGTATGGCGTGGGTTATTAACGACAAAGTTGTATCTAACTCATCAACTTGAGGAGTGAAGAATGTAAACCCGTACTAAACCACTTAGAGTCATTAGTGGAACAGTTTGACCTATACAAACGTAACTTTACACGTTCCATGCAATTTTATACCATAATACCAACAAAAATTGATTTAACTCCAAAGGAAAATTCAATTCATTAAAATCAAAAGTTTATACTTGACTTTTCATCAATTATTTATTTAAATACTAATTAGGTTGTACACAATTTGATTAAATTGACAGATGGAATAACTAAATTAATAGTTCGAGACCCTAAATGATGGACGGTGAGTAACATGTTATCCGTAAAAGGTCAAAATTCAAGAACCTTTGTTGACACATATACACAAAATCTCAACATGTACTCTAAGTGTACACGAGTTGAATACATATCATAATTTGGGGGTGACTCGAATTTATAGGTATAATGCATTAAGAAGTTAATGATAATTAATGTAACATGTAAGTTAAGTGACTTAGCAAAAAAATTAATGCAATTTAAATAATGAAAATTTAAGTAACACTCAAATATAGTATGAACTAAATCATCAATTTTTTAAATCACTAATGTCTGAAGTTTATTGAATTCACCTTAAATATTTATTCAACTACTAATTAGGATATACCTAATATGATTGAATTTACAAACACAAGAACTAAATCAATAGTTCGAGTCAATAAGTATTGAACATTGAGTAACATGATATATGTAAAGTCAAACTTCAGGAACTACGGTTGATCCATATTTTGATAGGTTATATGAGTTGGCAAGTGACTGATTTATGTGATACAAAAATGTCAAAGGCGGAACATCCCCAAATCTGTGATATGGTAAATGAAACAATGCATGCACCCGGCATTTGCATATATTGAATGCATATCATATGTTAAGGATGACTCTAATTGATGGATTCAGATTTCCTGCTCACTCTTCATGCCCCAGATTGTGCCTCACCATTTAGATTTTGACACGTGTCCTTGAATTTAATTTTCCTTCTAGGTTTCACAAATCACAGTAGGGTTTTAGAGAAAAAAAAACCACAAAATTAATTACACACAGAACACGTGTCGAAATCTTAACGATGAGACACGATCTGTAACAAGAAGAGTGGGGCAGGAGATATGCATCCCTAATTGATAAGTTTATTGGATTGAGAATTTAATAATAACTACAACGACATGTCAATTAAGCGAACTTAAAAAATAAAAGTAACAAAATTTAACGAAATGATTTTTAAGTAATAGTAAAGATAAATAGATGGGTCTCAAAGATAATAAAGACTAAATCATCAATTTTATAAAGTTATGGGAACTAAATATTATATATAATAATAATAATAAATAAATAAATTAAAAATGTTGAAAAGGTACCTATTAGGGGTGAGGACAACTCTCACATTTTATATTGGTATAAAGATATATATATATATATATATATATATATATATATATATATATATATATATATATATATTACTATAATACTGTATTATTTTAATATATAGTAAATAGTAGGCGCTATTTTTTTAGGGAACACGATAATATGATATGAACACATATTAAAAAATCGTACAAGCATATGTACAGTAGCTCAAATGTAGCTCAAATGTAAGTACAAAAGCCAGCAGCTCAAATGTAAGAAAAAATACAATATGAAATACATTTCTTCCATTTTAAATTGAACACGTTCAAAAATAAAATATGAAAGCAATAAATAAACCATGAACATATTTACTAAAATAAACATAAATTTATCTTCCACTTGTGTATTTTGTAAGAGGGAGAGACATTTTAGCATTGCTAACCGTCCACTTACAATAGTGTGATAATTAACCGAACAAACATTGTAATAGTTGTCGAATATTTTCAATTATGTAGTAGCAAATATAATCAAGAAGCTAAAATGGTTGCTTCTCAATACTCACTTACCATAAAAATAGATTTCATTTCCATGAGATTAATCATTTGAGATTCAATACGCAAATGTCATATTTTAATAAGGTCATTTTTCGGGAAAAGAAATTAGAACCCAATACTTATCCGAAGTTGAAAAACCAAAACCACACAAGCAACTTAATGGAATGATCCATCATCTTCTTATTATTTTAATTAAGGCCCGTATTAGACCTGTTAATAAGAGGTCCATGGGTCACGTCTGAATCCCCATAACGATCAGATATATTACATATAAAAAGAACATCATCATCAAAAAAACATAGTTCAACTCTCAAATTAATTGATGCAACAAAATAATTCAATTACAAATAGGAAAAAAGGTTGATGGTGGAAATAATTAGGCATATTCATTAATTAATATAAAAAAGAAATACCGGAAAATTAAGATGTAATTGCTTAAATAAAATTACACGGTATATAGTTTAATTATGAAACATAATTGACTACCATTTTCTGTAGAGACAAACCTGCAAATAGCAAAAAAAAAAAAAAAAAGGTTAATCTTAATTACAAACGAAAAAAAGATACACCGTCGACCACAATTTACATGCGAAAACCACTATTGTTGTCTTTGCAGTTTCTAAACTCATAATCATTTCCGACTTGTTTTCTACGCAGTTTTCACTCTCAGAGCGTCTATACTCTATTACATATGGCTCCATCGCAGTAAAATTTAAGATAATAGAACAATTTAACTATACAGAAAATTAGAAACATAGAATACTAATACTTGACTTCGACTAACCAATTCTCCACACAAAAAAGAAAATATCAATGATTGGTAATTTAAACGTGTTAGTCAACTTTAATAACAACTAAAAATGATATAATACAACCTACTACAGTGATATCCATATCAAAATCTACATTGCCAGAAAGAACAAAAAACCTATTGAATTGAAGTATTCCTTCAACATATATTACTTTATGTATGTAATTATGTATAATTAGTCATCGACCATTGTTTCTCTTGTCATCTTTCCCTCATTTTTCTATTTCTCGTAGAATCATTCAAACGGGTCATGGTTCTCTTAACCAATGAGTTAGTCGTGTGTAACTATCTAACTTGTTATGTCAATTATAGGAACTCATTCAACGGTTATGGTTCTCTTCACCAATAAGTTAGTCGTGTTTGACTATCAGTTATAGCAACTCAAGCATCTTAACTACACTTGGCGAAAAAAAAGCATTCTAATTAGACCACTTTTCAAAATAAACCCTAAATTAACCGACTAAATATTGTTGTGATTTCCTTTAATTGCTGCCATAATTAAATAGTATATGGGTGGAGGGTAAAAATGTAAAATCACAATGTTGGAACCATGTCTTTTAAATAGAGGAATGAAAATTCTGTTTAAACTGAAACAAAAAATCACCCCAATCGACCACAAGGCCGTTTCAATGTCACAACTTCTATGATTATATACAAAGACCAAAGAAGCTACAATTGAGTCACCAAAACGGTTAATGATAGCCAAATCAAATTGCCCAGACCGAACCGAACCGACGGTAAGAAAAAGCGATATATACATGTTAATTTTAACGAACTATGACGTCACTCACCGTGAATATAAGAACCATTTCCGCACTAAAAATGCGACAAAAAATGTTAATTTTCGCCTAATCCTGCTGATACTCCGACTTAAGCACCCATACCGACCCGCTCGGGTTCTTCTCAAGAACGGCAATTTCCTTCAGGAGGCTCTTAAACAAGGGCAAGTCCTTGGAAGGGATCCTGTCCTTAAAATACTCCACTATACTTGCAGAGCTAGTTTTCCCACCTCTCTGCTGCATGTAACTGCATATCTGGCGAATTAACACTTCGGGCTGCATCGATGCATTACCGAGCGGTCTTGAAGAGCTCGGTACTGCAGCCTTGCACTCTAAGGCAACTCCAATAGCCTTTTCCTGGGTGCCTCTAATTTTGGCAAGCAGTTCTGCAGAGGAGAGTGCTTTTCCAGATGCAACACCAGCCATTACAGTGCCTCCTCCTCCTCCATTGCTTGCTAGACGGGAACTTATAGCTGAACCGAACTTTTTGGATGAAGAAGATGGAGCTCCTGCACTTCCTGATTTGCCTGTCCATGTTGGGACCGAGACACTTTCTTGTCTTCGGAGCATTCTTGATTGTCGCAATGCTTCTGCTGCTTTCTGGGCAACCTGGGAGGCTTGTTCCTCGAGTCTCAGTTTCTCCTCGTGGTGTGCGTCCATTAGCACATCATGGTTCATCGCACTCTGTTAACAAAATCAATTAATTATCAATAATGGTTTCTCAAAAGATTTTGATTGTCTCATTTAGGATTCAATTGGAGTGAGTCTATTTCGCTGTCAAGATTCTATTATGGGTATGATCAATGAATGAGATCCGGCTATATCATCAATTTTTTCAGTGGTGTCAACACCAGCATTAGAACTGGACTGTGAAATGGATCAAGAGAATGTTGCAACATCACAAGCCCTGCCAAATCTCAAAAGAATTACAAGATAATGTTTTTTTTTTTTGCCATGAAAACGAGAAAGTTGGAAAAAGGACTTACGTGAATCCCGTGAGCATCTAGCAGACTCTTTAAGATATCTGTTTCTCCATCTGCTCCACTGCTACTGCTGGGTTCTGCTGCTGCTTCTTTCGCTTTCTTATTTTTGGAAATTTTACCATCGGAGTAGCTTATGCTTTTTCCTTTTGGATCTTTCTGATCAACCTGATTTCCAACAACATGTGCATCTTCAGATATTTGGCTGAAAATATTGGATGTTTCTGTCGTCTCCTCATCCTTTAGCGTGAACAGATCCTTCATGTCACGAGCTTTGAAGAATCTTCTCTGCTGCGGATTTTTCAGTATCTTGTTTGTCAAGAAATGTTTGTAAATCTGTCTGTGATAAACTTTTTCTTCTATAGTTCCTCGCGTAATTAATCTATAAATTGTTACATCCCTCTTTTGTCCAATTCGCCATGCTCGCTCCCTAGCCTGTCTCAACAAGACGAATAACCAATTCAAAACCATCAACAGGGAAAAAAAAGTCTTTGGAAACAAACATAGAAGTGAGTAATTTATGGAAATTTTGACATACCTGCATATCGGTTGAAGGATTCCAGTCAGGGTCGAAAATAATAACCCGGTTCGCACCAGTCAAGTTTGTTCCCAAACCACCGACCTTGGTTGTGAGGATGAACACAAAAACATCATTGGAATTATTAAACTCGTCGATCAAGGCCATTCTATGCTTTACAGGAGTGACACCATCCATTCTGCGGTAACTATATTCATTAGAAATCATGAAATTCTCCAGAATATCCAGCATCTGTTGGGTCTGAGCGAAGAGAAGAACACGGTCGCCTTGCTCCTTCCAAACCTTAAGCACTTCAGCCACAACCTTCATCTTTCCACTGCGTATTGGGTTACCATAATCTGGGTTCTGATGAGCGTGTTCTCTTTCAAGCAGATCAGGGTGGTTGCATATCTTACGCATAACATCAATCCCATAGAGAGATTTGCGACTTCCTTCAAGGATCTGCTCTACATCGGAACTAGCAAGAAATGCTCGATATACAGATCTCTGCTCTGCAGTGAGGCTGCAGAAAAGTACATGTTCTGTCTTCTTTGGGAGTTGGACACTAACATCTACTTTCATTCGTCGAAGCAGATAAGGCATGATTATGTCACGCAGCACAACAGCACACCTACAGTGTCAATTTGTATATTTAGCCCGAAAAAGAAATGGAATATTTCAGTAATATGTTGAAACAAATCTTGGTTATCATGACCATTGATTGCAGTCATGTCAATGCCAAAGCAGAGCAGATGAAGATAGTGGCTGAGCTTATGTATTTTTCTGATTGCAGCTAATTCTAAGCAAACATAACTTCAAAGAAAATATCCCAACTCCCCCAAAATCTTGCTAAAATTTGTGAAAAAAATATATAGAATCAATACCTGTAAGCAGTAGATACTTGTAAAGGTGATGCATTGGCATAACCCCCAACTGTGATGGGTACGGCAAACTCTGCTTCAAAAACAGGCAACACACCTAATTTTCCAGGGAACACGAAATCAAACAAAGACCAAAGCTCTGACAGCTTATTCTGAATTGGTGAGCCCGTCATAATTACACGGTGAACAGTCTGTAGCTGCTTGCAAGCTAGTGTGACTTCAGCATTTGGATTCCGTATCCGATGTCCTTCATCAAGAACTGCATAACCCCATTCAATGTCAAGTAACTTATCCCCTAATAAACGCAGCTGTTCGTAAGTAGTAATAAGTAGTCCAGATCCTGATCCAACAACGTGTTTAATCAGTGAATCCCACTTCCTTTTATTCTTGGGCTTAAAATTTTCTTCATAGTCGCTATCCAGTGAATCTTCACTGTCATAGTCACTTTCACTAGAATTGCCTCGCTTCTTTTGCTTACCAACATCCTGAGCAGAATCATGTAAAATCTCCACGAGAAATTTAGGATACCATTTCCGTGCTTCTCTTTTCCATTGGCGCAGAAGCGTAACAGGACAAACAATGATACTGGGCTTGTACATGTTGCTGAAATGCAATGATCCAAGAAAAGATAAGACCTGGACAGTTTTACCAAGACCCATCTCATCTCCAATTATCCCACCAGCTCTTTGGCAGTGCAACTCCCAGAGCCACTGGACACCTACCTTTTGATAGTCAAAAAGGTTATTGAATATAGATTCGGGGATTTTTAGGCCACCCTCAAGTACTACACAGGGTGGCCCATTATCATCCTCATCGTCAACATTGTCTTCCAATCCTTCCTCATGACTAGAGCTGATGGAGTTATCATTTTCATTGCCTGCAAAAAGCAGTTACATAATATACTAATGGCCAACCCCACAAAAGGAGAAGATTGCATAAATGCAGAGAATTACAAAATGTCATGTTAAGGATAAATATATCCGATATAGGATAATATCTATTATTATTATTAGGGTTAGATATATTATTAGTGATATAGTTAAGTATTTTAATTCCTATTGTTATATGCTAGAATATCTTATCTCCCTAGATTGTACTGCTCTAGTCTTATTTAAGGGACAATTTATTGAATAAAAAAATAAGCAGAAAGTTAAACAGAAACTTAGGTTTCTATCTATCATATTCTATGTACGACCATAACATGTCACGGTGGCAGTTTTCAGAATTAAATAGTCAGAATGATCATCATACAAATTTTTGACATTAATATAAAATATCTAGGAACACAACAGAAGACGGACAAAATGTGAATACGAAACGCCAACTATATTTGAATACTACTCAAAGCAACATCTGATCCTAAAGTAGGCAAAGCTGATAACATTCTCACAGTACACATATGATGGTACATACAACTTGCAAGGAGAATGAACATCGAAAGTAAGGCCATGCATAAGATATCATAAAGCAATGAACATACCACCATTTTCCATGTCCATTTCTTCACGAGAAATGACCTTTCTCCATTTTTTATCTGGCAAAGGCCGTTTCTTTCTCTTCCTAGAATCTCCTGCATCGTCCTCAGGAGACCTGGGAACTTTTATAGGTGTTTTTAATCTTTGAAATGGAAATGTCGGTGGTTCAAGCTTTGGAGCAGCTTCAATGTCCAACAGCTTAGTTGTTGGGCGATTTTGCACAGCTTCTGAGAAAGACTGGACGGCCTTATCAATCCTTGCTCTGTCAAGTCCACTGCTTTCTTGCTCTGATGCTTCTGATTGTTTGGACCCTTCTGGTCCTTGGATACGTCGTTCGTAGCCTTTAAGCTGGTGGAATGGAGTAAAAAGTCCCTTCCGGACCAATTCATCCCTTTCCTAGATAATCAGAACTCCAAGTTTATAATCAAAGCTCAGTCTACTTTCAAAAACCAGCAAAACAAATCCAGATGCAGACAAAACTATCCTAATAAAAAGTTGAAAAAATATATATCTCTCACCGTTTCTACAAATCCGATAGAGGCTGCATCCAACACAGCATCAAAATCAACATCCTCATTGAAGGAAACTGTCTTTTGTCGCTTATCTCGTCCTTTACTTTTTTTCTGAGCTTTCACTTTTCGTTTTCCTGAAGTTTCTTCTTTCACAAGACTCTTTAACAGCCTCTCACTGTCATCAACTGCAGAGGCTTTGCCCTTGCTCAGTCCTGACAATTCTTTCTCAAGCTGAGCCTTCGTTTTTTCGAGGCTTTTTAGTCTATCAGCTGCTAGCGCGTGGTGAAGGGTTAAATCATTGCATGAAGACTGAAAAGCGCTCCTCTTTTCCTCCTTATTTGCATCGTCAAGACTACGACTATCATCAACATCTATGTCCTCATTATTTGCAGCATTCTTAACTTGTTCTACTGAAGATGCAACAGCACCTATCTCAAATTCTACTGCCCTTAATTTGCTATACAGCTCAGTCTGGTTGGAGATTGATGGATCAACACTGCCCGGATGTTCAGGCGCTTCATCCCCAGGGATCCCTGCATCTTCACTGCTGCCCCCAGTATTGCATCTTGCCTGCCATAAGGATTTTTCATTGCATCAGGTTCTTAATAATGAAACTCATAGACATGGAAATATTATGAGTACTCCTTGTAGAACAAAGTCCGAGGATATTGGAGTCAACTACACAGTTTTCTATACAAGCTTTGATAAGTTAGAGATAAAATAAGAGAAGAACTATCTAGGTACGATATACTACCTGCTCCACCCACTGGTTTCCAGTTACCCCAACAATTTCCTTTTAAACTATCGATTCATAGAGCTAAGTTAGCAAGGGCACTGGCTCAGCAGTTTCCCTAAACCAGAAGAATTTTGAGACTCTCTAACATATACAAGAAAAAATGCAGAATTGAAAACAAACCTCTGCCTCGGCCAAAACATGCCTTTCAATATCTTCAGGATTTGCCGAAGTTACCCCTAAACTACTCAACAAGACCCCGTCATCCATTGGAGAATCAGATGAACTTCCTTGAATAGTATCTTATCCGCAACTAGGTAGCACTCTGCAGTCACAGTCAGGGTACTAACACCAATAAAACGAATCCTGAAGAAAATTGGCAATGCATTATTCCAATGCAGACATAGAGATTCACATAATTTAGGATATAATCATGAATAAAAATTTCACTGGACACGATTTCTCCCAAAACATTTGTTGCTTCCATAGCATTACGATTAATAAAGTGTATTACTTTGCAGTGCATGTCAATCACAATCTGTAAAAATCAAATTTCACACTAAAGCTCTATTCACCATTCTAATTGTCGATTGGCGTGCTAATTGTTTCAATAACAATATAGATATTCCAATAGTAGGTCCCGATCACTTCCAGATTGCCGCCTAGCTGACACTGACCGGCCGCAGCACAACCACAGATAGCTAATTGAGTACAGACCTGGGGCCGCGTTGCCGGCTGGATTAGGAAATTTGACCCCCGATTAGATTTCCAATTCCGGCTAACGTAGGGGGTTCATCGGTCGCCGGAGCAACGGTGCGAAGAAGAGGTTGGTGTATGTTTATGTATGAATTGAATATGTCTTCAGCCTTCTCTCTCTCGCGCCGCGGAAAAGAGCAATTTCTCATGCGCCGTGCGGTTACTTGTTTTGGAAGTTTATTTTTGGGACAACCTAACTTTCCCCCCGTTTATTGTGAACATTACAAATGCATCCTTGTGATACGAAACTATTTAAGTTTGCTCTACACTTTTATCATATATATATATATATATATATATATATAATATGTAATAATATATATTAAAATATAGTTCTATTGCCCATATTTATTTAATTTTAGGATTAAGATGCGATTTGGTGTCTCATGATTAAAACGTTAATATAAACAGTCTCATATTTTATTTTTGTTATTTTTCGTTGTCTCGATGCGATTACTTTAGAGAAGTCAATCCCGATGAAACCGACTATCAAATTCGAACCATGAACGCTCTATTCCTATCACCTTGCCGAGATCATCATCAGAGAAGCTGGCCACGTCAGCTCCAGTAAATCCCGCTTTGTTGTCGCTGAAAATCGCTCCACACCACTCTACTGTAAACCCTATCTTTTGAATGTTCAAGCTTAGTGGGTGAATTTGGTAATTTTGTGAAAAGTAAAGAGTGATGATTATGAGTGGGTGAGTGGATTGATGGAAATGATTGAAGAGAATTGAAAAAACGAACGGCCGAAATGCAATCAAAATGAAACATGTGACTGTCCATATTAATATTTTAATCATGAGACACCAAATTACAACATTGGTGAAACATGAGTCTATAAATAGGTTCTTAACCCTTAATTTCTACGATATAAGTGAATTATTTATTTAACGTAATATATATTAGACAAATTTTATTTACAAGCACTTAAAAATCAAATCTATCATTACAAATTCAATATACGTAACTTGTTATAATACTTAAACATGAACACAATACGAGAGTTATTCGTGTTTGCCCTGTCGTTTTGATATGCATGCACACTCACGATTTGAGTGTTTCTATGTTGTACTGTTGTGTTCTACAAGCAAAAAAAAAGGATTACATTTCTATTATGAATTACAAGTATCATGTTTATAGTGTTCTTTTAATATTATTCTAAATATAATTTTTATAGAAATTGATATTATTAATTAGATTATATTAATGATTTCAGGGTTAATAACCTATGAAATGTCTGAATTTTGACCAATGTTAACCGGAGAGGTCTGAATTTTCAAAAGTTAATTTGGAAGATCTGCATTTTCAACTTTGTTGAACTTTGGTTTTCCATCCATTTTTAGGATTAAATTTAACAGAATTGTGTGAAATGACACTTTTACCCATTTTTTTCGGAGTTTGGGCGGTCTTGGAGGTCACCGGCGGTGTTTTCCGGCAAAGAAGAATGTTTTTTTTTAAGGGGCATTTTCGTCTTTTTAGGTCAATCATGTGAGGAGCACACTTTGGTCGAAGGGCATTTTCGGGATTTAAGTTTATTTTCGGTCACATGCCAAGCATGTGACCAAATTCCGTCAGTTTTAACAGCAAAAATTGACGGAGACCTCTTATAAAATTCAGACATTTCAAATTAACTTTTGAAAATTCAGACCTCTCCGATTAACATGGGTCAAAATTTAAACATTTCATAGGTTATTAACCCATGGTTTTACCTAAATATTAGGTGTAGAATAACGTTTGTATCTGGAAAATCATATGTTTCAGGGGGAAAGTGAACAATAAGAATAGTTTCAGAACTAAAATTGTACATCTGACCGGCAAACGTGGCCGCATTACTTGCCCCATATATAAGCGATGACTTCAATTAATCTCATTCCCTAACCATATCACACACTATTAAAACATTTTTAAGGGCCAAGGCATCCTAAAACTATTATCACATGAGCAAAGATATCTAATTTGAGACGTGTGATGTCCAAGCCGAAGCAGTATACAAGCTAGTATCTTTCCACCCGAGCTTGAGCGCGCCATCTCCGTTCACGAGCCGGTACCCGTGGGCCCGGGGGAACATGTTCAGTATCAACTGCGCCTGCGCCATCGAATTAGCGCTCATCGGTATCTGCCCGAACCAGTTACTCCTCGACGCAAACTCCGCCCTCCAACTCCTAAACTTCTCCTCTCCGCTCCTCGTGGGCCCCCCCACCGTCAGTATGTTCGTGATCTCTCTCTGCATGAGGCCCTGCTCGACCCGGGTCCGGTTCGGGTCGTTGCAGGGTAGGTATGCCCCGAGGGAGTCGAATAAGGTGGAGTAGTAGTGGAGGGACCCCACGAACCGATCGAGGAACGCTCCTCCGTGCGTAATGTCTTGCTCGACAAGGGTGATCACTCTAGGGGATAGCTGTTCGAGGAGTCTTATCGCTTTCCAGTCGGGCCCTGTCGCGTCGTACAGTGAGTGTTGCGACCAGTGCACAGCCAGTGCTTCGCCGCGTCGTAATTGCAAGATCGATGCGTCGATTTCCCCTAATTTCTTTGCCACCGGATGGAACTCGAACGCCATCCCTAATCGCCTAGCGAAGTTCGACAGTTGTCTGCCTGTATCAGTCAGGAGATCTAGTGAAGTCCCGAATCCAGTTAACCTAACCTGCGAGAGTCAGTAGCAGATTTTAAATTTGGGACAGCGTTTAGCAACGTAGCCTACTATTGAGATTTGTTATTACGTTCGTAACCCACATGTCCTAGGATCAAACCTGTCTGTGATACCATGTTAATAATAAGACGTGCGCCTTAACTAATTTTCACATAAGTCCGAACTTGTGGGTGAAGACATTCAGCACACTCTTATATTACACATATTAACAAAAACTATCATTTCCCCCTCAACTATCGTGTTTTAATATTTATGATACCGTTTGTGCTACTGTATCGTGTCAGAAATTGTCACCTGAGGTGGGCCCTCGGCGCGGTTAGCCAAGATATGGAACAGAGCCGGCCACAGCAACCCTTGCATGATATCGAGATCGATAATGTGGACCCGGTCCCGCTTGTGGACCGCCTCGAGGATTGCCTGGTTTGACGTAAAATGCGCAAACTTCACGAAAGGTGTGACGTTGTTCAACACCTGGAACGCGGCGTGGACACTCTTGTGGTCGACTAAAGGTGCGCAAATGCCGAGCCACGAGTTTATCACCCGACTGAACATGGCTTGAGAGAAGTAAGCCACAACCCTCTCGGCACATGACAAGCCATACGGAGACGCCATCTGGGTTAGCTCGAGTAGTAGTCTATGAGCCTCGCCTAGATTATCGACCGAGATCGCAGCCGCACATTCTAGAAGAAGCCCTAGAAGCCCTAAACCATGCTCATCTAACGTACTCAACCCTAATTTATTGTCATTTCCCTCTACGTCACCATTACTGCTCCAATGAACCGAGTTAGGGTTAGGGTTTATCACTCCATTGTTGAAGCTATTTCTTCGAGACGTAGGTTTCGTGTCGTTGACAATTGCAGCTTCACTGTCGCTACCTGTTGAAGTATAAAGATTAAATCATCCATTCATCTATCACATTAAAGTTTTAGCTACTTCTACAAGTGGTCTGTTTGAAATTTCATATGGTATTAGAACGTGTAAGTAAAAATCTCCGTAGTGCAAATTTTAAAACATGCATTCACTTATAAACTTTAAGTTTTGAGACAGTTATTTAAGTGATTCGTCTAAAATTTCACAATATACCTGTGTCGGGATCGTCGATGAGTTGCTTGGTGACACGTTCGACCCACTTGGAGAGCTCGTTCCTCTCTGAGATGGGGTCGTCGTGGTCATTCGACACGGGACCCGCCATGTCTCCGACACTGCTAAAGTCCCATGTTTCGTGGGGCTCGATCATGTCGATGGCTCGATGGATTAGGTTAAACCCTCCTTTCATCATGGATTCATGATCAAGTTAGAGAGAGAGAGGGAGAGAGTTTTAGGGTTTGTTTGTTGGTTTTATAAAGAGATAGTGATGATAAATGAAGAAAGCGACCAAGGATGGAACAGAATGGCAACACTTGTTTAGTTGGGATCAAGGCCGGCAATGAGCAGAGACAGACATGGAGATAAGGGCAAAAACTAGACTCCAAAACCGACCACGTCGGTGTGGTAGTGATGTTTTGCTTATCAAACGTATATGTAGTTACTTTTAGGGTTGTCAACGGGGCGGGTCGGGGCGGGTATCGCTTGCCCCGTACCCGCCCCGCGGGTCGAGATGGTCGACCCGTACCCGCCCCACACAGTTCGCGGGGCGGGGTGGGTCGACCCGCGGGTCACCTATTAGTGTTACATAATATATTATTAGCAATTTAAACCCTAAATTCTATATTTACCATATACAAATTCAATTTAAAATTTAAATCACAAATAATAAATTTAACTTCAAATCCAAATACAAGTCACAAATCCTAATTATTTTAACTATGTATTATATTACCTATATAGTTTTATATAAATACATGTAATATATATATAAATCATCCACATACGGGGCGGGGCGGGTCAACGGGGCGGGGCGACCCCAAAACCATACCCGCCTCACGGGTCACGGATCGCGGGTCAACGGGTCAAAATCGGGGCGGGGCTCCGCGGGTCACGGATTACCCGTGACCCGTTGCCACCCCTAGTTACTTTACCATTAAAAATGTATTACGGTTGGACTTATTAGTGGCAACAATTTACCATTACGTTTTCCTGTTATTAAGGCAGGGTGCAAGAGTAATGTATCAAACAAAGAGGCAAGAAAAAAAAAACTATGATCAAATAATTATTCAATTACTTTTTTTAAAAGGATAGATAAAAGATTTTAATGAAATAAATTGAAAATAATTACATTTTTAGAATAAAAATATATATTATTAAAAGTTGAAGAACATTGGCCTTCCCGTTTTAATGTGACGTCGCCCTTTATCCACTGTCATGTAGGAGAAATTATTAGATACAACGACGCCAACAAGTGGAAGACACCTGGTGGCTCTTGTCCGTTCATACATTGACAAGTATCTCGTAATTTTTATTATTTTTGTTTATACACACATGTCATTCTGATAGAAGACACCACATAGCTTCCACCTGTTGACACCGAAATATTCAATATTTTCGAATTAAGACTATAAAAGTTATATATATTTAAAGGGTGCAACTCCCACTTACCTTCTTATGCACTATATGTAAATTTAAAGCATGCAGGGGTGTGCACAAATCATCTTAGGGTTTCGTGTCATTTCATATGTAAAATGGTTACTCAGTATTAATTCATTGGGTTGACGCAGTCTAGATATAAAATTTAACAACGTGTCGTTCCACATTTTTTTATTATTTTTTATTTTTATTATCAATGTTGTATTGTTGTTTATTTATGAATGTATTTGTTTATACTTTATATAGACGCCTTCCAAAGCCTGCAATCAAGTGGAGAGTTCCATTCCAAATTAAAAATGGAAATTTAACCGGAAATGGTTGCTTCCAAATGTAGAAATGTATCATGCCTCACTATCCCGGTTTCAGATCTGCATCGCCGTTAAAATCTTGACACGTGTTCTAAATGTAAATAGTTTTATAGATTTTTTTAAAAAAAACCCTAACGAGATTGGTGAACCCTAGAAGGAAAATATTAAATTTAAAGACACGTGTCAAAATCTTAATGATAAGGCACGATCTGGAGCACAAAGAGTGAGACATGTGATCCAATGCGATTATGATGTACAAGCTAAAATATGTGAGTTTCTAAATCTGGTTTAATTTAGCTGGCTCATATAGTACTTGCAGATGGATATAGTTATATTTAGTCATTCACTCGCGTTTTGGGTAAATTCATTTTTAAAATTAATATATTAAAAAATATATGCATCTTATTAATAATTAATTTATTAAAATATATAGTATATCTATAAATTAGAAATATATAATATTATATGTTATTTTTGCAGCTTTGTAGATAAATTTGAATTTGATATGAGAAGACTCCACGACTCAAGTAAATTGTGTTACCGTCCAACAAGAAGGTGGTCTGGTCAAGTAAATTGTGTCATCATCCACCTCCCATTGCTTTCACTCGCTGGTCGCCTTCAGCTTCGCTCGCCTTCAGCCGCCGCCACCACCTCTCTTTGTTAGGTGATGTCGTCATCTACTTTTCTAATCGATATTTTCTAATTGATGTAAGCAATGTTTCTATTAATATAACACATAATTTTATCAATTTCATATGGAATCAACATATATATGGTGTATACTTTTCGATTTGATTGATACCTGAAACATAGTTCTGCCTAAAACACGGTTCTAGATAACAACTAAGGAGGAATCAACGGGTTCTTGTCGATTTTGCATGAAAGGATCAACACGAATGTGCCGTTTTGTCAGAAACAATCGACAACAGTGTCTCGATTTTGTTAGAAAAAATCAACATAAGTATATTGATAATTAAAAAAAAAATCGACGACGACATGTCGATTATTTCTAAAAAAACCATCGAGTTTTTAATAATAAGGATATATTTTTAAATGATATATAGAGCATTATTATCTTTCACAAAAAAAAAAAAAATTCTACAAAAAGTTGTAGTCTACAAATAGAATCTCCCTTATAGAAACTCTTAAAGATGAAACACGAAAAATCATCAATACTTGAAATAAGAGAAACTCCCTCATTCTTCCACGTATACACATATAAGTATATACTAGTTATTTATGCATGTGCTTTGCACATGCATGCTTTTACGATTGATATTTATGTAAGTTGTTAAAATATAACTATGATAATTATATTAAATATATAATAACTTTATTTCTATCTAGTAACATGTAGAATTTGGTTATCATTATGGGAGAAAAACTCGAGATTTTTGCATGATTGTCCATTAATAGTTGGGACATCATATGTAATGAAACATGAAACTGACTGCTTTATAGAGTGTGTTGTTCAAATTTTGGACCGTATACATTAAAATAAATTTGTGATCCTGTTGATACATCACATATCATAATCATAATTAAATAAGAGTTGAGAGCTACAATAGTTACGGATTTATTCGGCTTATTAGTGTTTATAATAGTGTCAATTTGGTTCTATATCCAAAGTCCCTACTTTTTTATAGGTTTTGCCGGTTTGGTGAGATTTCGGTCTAATCCGGTTTGATAGCAAATTTTAATTCAAACTTGCCAAAAATAGTCTAGTTTAAACTTTAGAAGATTTTGATAAATAAATAAAAAAAAAACTTTGGTTGGTGACTTTTGGAAGGTATGTGTGGAACCTTTTGGAAGGTAGGTGACTTTTGGGGTTGAGGACTCAACACAAATTATATATTGGTATATAGATAAATATAAAATTTAAACTTATATACATAAATTTAAAAATAACACTATCATGAATGTAATCGCGATACATCAAATATTTTTATGTATTATTATCAAAATATGGTTTTATTTTTATAAGAATATAGATTAGATTTTAACATATATATATTTTTTAAACAGATGCAACTTATTTAAAATTTTCAAATTCTAAACACTTTAACATAGTTAATATATCATTTTGTTTTTCTAAAAAAAGGTTAAATCATTAAGTAGACTCAAGTCTCTATAATTTATACTTCAATTATGTAATTTTTGTTGGCATTTGGAGTATATGGGTCGCCGTAATAGGGAGCCCATTAATATAAGCCCAACATCCTAAACATAATTGGAGTATGTCACATTAGGGATTTTGGGTCAGGCCAAAATCTCAATGGACCACATGAGGCCCAAAATTGGGTCTACCCCATTATGTGGTTCGGCCGAACTATATGGAGCAAAGCCTATGTAGGCTTTCCTCACCTCCTCTTATAAATATGAGGTGTTAGGGGATTTTTTAAAGTTAATCAATTTCCCTCCTTTAGTTGAGACAAAAGAAATCTCATCTCCCTCACACATCAAGGTTCGGCCAAAACCGCCAACACCCAAGGAGGTGCCGAAATTGCTAAGGAAATTTACCCCAAAGATCCTTCTCACCAACTGGATTTAAGAGGCTTTGCTATAGAGAACATAGTCTCTGAATTTCTCTTCAACAAGGGTTCCCGCAGGGCACCGTCCAGTAGATCGCGAACTCCCTCGTGACGTTCCTAGGCTACGGAAAGCTAAACTGACATGTGCTCCCTTTTCGATGCGTAATTAGTTTACCGAGAATGTACACGTTTTTAACCTGTAATTATATCCCCTAAATCCATTAGTGGTATCAGAGCCCAAGTCGGGCCTGATCTGTTGAATCAGAGAGCCATCACGGTGAGGGGAAATGTTGAAATAGACATACACGGTGAGTCTGGAGTACCACACTGGTTGGTCTATCTACAATAGAGCAATATATAAGCAAGTTGGCCTCCTCCTTCTATCACCAATTGGTTTTAAGATGTAACCCCATTTGCATATATGGTTGCTCTCTGTTGACCATTGGGCTTGGCTCGGCCCAATGTTCAATCTAATATGGTATCAGAGCCGGATCATGTGGGATAATTGGTCATGTCAAATCCAACCTGATTCAATAAAACCGAATCGAAATCACCTAACCGGACCGGGTCAATCAGACCGGACCGCTCGGACATGGTTGACCGAACAGGACCGGATTCGGGTCAACTGAAAATAGGTCAGACCAAATTTAAAATCCAAATATTTTTTAACTTTAAATTACCTACACAGTGCAAATTGGTTTGATAGTTTTACATTTTAATCAAACCTGATGCCTAATTTCGGTTATATGGATGGATCTTGGAAAATGCATGATTATGGGACTGAATCATTTTGTGGGCTGAATTGCAATTACTTTATATTGATATGAATGCATGTTATAATTGCGTCTTGACTATGTCAATCTAGCTGGATATTACATGTTGGGGGCGGAGCCCTGTTTTTTCAGTTAATTAGTTGTGTACTAGATATACATGTTGTGCTGAGTGATCTTGATTAGGACCGACGTCTAGAAGTTCACATGACTGTTATAACATGAATTGCAAGTCAGCCCCAAATATTTTAAATCGATATTCAGTCGCCAAATATGCATGATTGGCGTGGAGTGATCACGCATGATGCGTATGCATGATAGTTTCAGGATGTGATCGCATTCGATAATTTACTTATGTAGTAGAATTATGTATGCTTAAATGAAAATTCCTCAAATATTTTAAAAGGGCATTGGGAAAGCCAAGATTTGGTGCATGTAAAAACTCCCCGTTCCGGATAAAGTAGCGATTAAACTGTTTTCAAAGAGACTGACATATTAGAAACAAGACGTCGACAATGTGAAATCTTTACACGGCCTCCTTACATTGGTTTACAGGTGGTTGGATTTTTTAGATGACCGATGAATCATTGTTTGTCGCCTCATATCTCATAGTTATCTGATGTAAGCAATTATTTTCAAAATGTTTTAAATTGTCACCCTAATTGTCACATGGTTTGTCATTCTGTTAGTTAGGATGGCTAATAGAGTGCGATTCTATATTCCTCGCAATCTTGATGGTATGAAATATGATGAGTGAGAAGTATGTGTGGAAACTCCTATTCGCTGCGGATGTCGAGAAATGCATATATCCAAAAACGGAGATGACAACCACGGATGAATATGGTAGTCCGTACTCCTTTGACGAAAGGTCACGCAAGGATCATACTGCAAGAGGGTTGATCTTTTCATCCTTGACAACTGAAATTGAGGAGCAGTTCATGAATGTCAGTGCATTACATATTTGGTGCGTACACCTTCGTTTCAACGAAGGAAAGGCCGCTGAAGCAAGAAACCTCATGGTCGAATACGATGGTATTCTTTGAATGGATGTCGGTATAAGAACCGATCATGACCTTGACAATGAAAGGGATGTGTGGGAGATGATTTATCCTATAATGAAAAGGTTCCCTCTATCGTGGTTCGCTGACGATGTTGGACTCACACGTCTAATCAAATCGATTAAGATAATTATGGGTCTGTTCGAAGGTGACAACGATAGAGAATCAACCATTTCAGATGAATCCGTCTTTTGAAAACGATTATTATTTTGTAAATTACCGGAACGGGAATTTTCAAACAAGCGTACCCGATCTTGGCTTTCCCATGGCCCTTTTTGATTTTGTAAAATTATCCGATAATGCATAATATTATATCACGCCATAAACATCGAACAAACCAAAACAACATGCTTATGCGTCATGCGTCTAATGTTCCTTAGCATATACAATTCTACTTAAAGTAAATTACCACATGCTTTCATTCATGAACATTCTAGCATACGTGTCAAAACATGCAACTTCCGCATACATCATGCATAATTGGCGACTGGTATTTTCAGTTTTAAAAACGTTTTGAAAATATTAGGGGCTGACTTGCAATTCATGCTTACAATCAATCATGCAAAATTTCTAGACATGGATTCTAGGCAATTTCAATCAGCATAGCATGTCTATCCTATTGCGCACACCATATATTTAAATTCCAGAGCTCAATGCTCGCAATTTATTATCCAGCTAGCTTGACTAAGTCAAGACGACAGTTCTAATATATGTTGCAGAAAGTAAACAATTGCAATTCAGCCCACTAATTTAATCCACTCCCAAAAACATGTATATCCGAGATCCATCCCCAATTTCAATCAGCATAGCATGTCTATCCTATTGCGCACACCATATATTTAAATTCCAGAGCTCAATGCTCGCATTTTATTATCCAGGTAGCTTGACTAAGTCAAGACGACAGTTCTAATATATGCTGCAGAAAGTAAAAAATTGCAATTCAACCCACTAATTTAATCCAGTCCCAAAAACATGCATATCCGAGATCCATCCCCATAATCGTAACCAGGTATTAGGGTTTTATCCGAAAACGTGTTAAAATGTAAACCCTAAGAGCACTGTTCATGTTAACTTTTAAAGTTCGAAAACATTTTGGATTTAAAATTTGACATCCTATTTTATTGAACATTTAAAATTTCCGAAATTTTTTAAAATTTGGTTCGGTCCAATTTAAAATCCGGTCTGAGTCGGTCCAATTTTATAAATCCAGTTTGGTCTGAAACAGTTCAATAAAATAAGATTGTGGTTCGGTTCATCACTCAAAACCGGTTCGGTTTAGATTCACTTAGTTACTTTGGTCCGACCCGGCCCGACTAGGTCGACCCGATTAAGAAAACCCGGATTGGTTTAACCCGTTCCGATTTTGCAAATTGGACCGGCCCGATAAACCCATTGAGTTCGGCCGAAACATTTCTTTTTGGGCTAAATAGAGTTTTAAAGTCCATTAAAAACTTAACTTAGCCCACAAGAAACATTAATTATGTAAAATAATTTCCAATATTGCTAATATATATATAAAATTTGGCACTTATATATTATTAATATATATAAATATTGTAGAGATTCTATCTTTAAGATGTAAATCAATTAACAATATAAATATATTTATATATATACGTACATATAATTATTGTCAAATATATATTTAGGGATAAAATATATAGACAATATATTTTCGTAATCTTTTTAAGTAACCAAATCCTATCAATATATCTTTATCCCTATTTTTTAGCTAAATATATTGATAGTTTATATATTTTACTATATAATGTGAATCTTTCCTTATCTTTCCAATTTATAGATATATTGTCTCCTTTTAATAAAATTAAAATATGGTAACAGATATATCTAACCTAGGCCGGCCGAATTTTTCTTTCTTGCACCCTAAGAAATTAAAAATTTTACCTAATAATTCACCTAGGGTTTCGGCCATAACACCAAAATTGGAAAAAATTGTCAAATTTTAAGATCAAACACTACTATGATCATGAATCCAAAAAGTGTTCTTGATAAAACTCATCGTGTTCTCATGATTTAAGCTTCATTAATGCTAACAAACATGTTTTAGCTCATGATTTGTTACTCATGATTTAAGCTTCATTAATGCTAACAAACATGTTTTAGCTCCTTCAATTTTAAATCGGAACATAACCTATATTTCAGACTACATTTAGGTCCTTCAACTCTTAAGTATACCACAAAGAGATTTATCTAGACCTAATATGTGCTTCATTCATGAGGTTTATTTTCTATATTCTACGTATGATCCCAACAATACAGTGAGTAACCAATGAGATTTTGACTAATAAATATTTACTTACTATTAGGTACTCTAACTTCTTCTTGATAATATTATAAAGAATACCGGCTATAGAAATATGCCTAAATAAGTAAAATTGCTGTTATGATTATGATATTAAAAAATACATTCATAATGCTTATGATTATTGACCTATGGTATGTTAATAGTAAATATAATATAGTGATGCGTTGTATTTTTGATAATCACCTTACATAAAAAAAATCGTATCTATTCTTAGTCGTATTTTTTTATTACATAACTTAATGCTAGCTTTGACTGATGATAATAATTTAATAGGATGTGATACTAGTCAATAAAATTGTATATGACAAAATTTAACCACCCCATAATGGCATAACAAACCATATCCAGCTTTAGTCATATTTTTTATTACCTAACTTAATGCTAGCTTTGACTTTTTAGTTTTAACTGGTGATAATAACTTAATAGGACGTGATACTAGTCAATAAAATTTAATTTGTATGTGACAAATTTACGGTTTTTTTTTTCTTCCTGTCATTATTTATATCTAAGGTTATTTAATTATATGAATATAAATAGTCTCTAAGCCATATACATAAGCATAAGCATTCCTAGAGCACATATCTATGGCTTTGCTGAATATACATTGTTTTCTAGTTATTGTTTGTCTTAGTTTATATGGAATACGAGCTTTTAAAGAAGAAGCGGGAACTAAGCGAAATATTGAGTTTGAGCAACATTTCAAACTTCTCAATAAGCATGCCATCAAATCTATTGAGGTTTTATTCCACTCTTAGTCTTCACTACTAGTATAGCAACTACATTAGTAATTTACAATAGTGCTCTGTCTCTATAACATTGTGCATGTGTGGTAATTTTCTTTTACTGATATTGTTAAATATTCATGATATGTTTGCCCAAAATAAAGTCGTAGATTTTCTTTGCCAGTTTATGTCTAAAATTTTGTTAATATTTCTAAAATATATAAATCAAAAAATCAGACAAAGATTTTAATATTATTTTTTGTAATAAACCATAAAAAACGACTTGGATATAATTAGAGTTTGATAGAGACCTAACTGTAAAACAACTCGGTTATATTTTGATCCACGCAGCAACTTCCATAGTAATAGGGTGCAAATGAGTCTCAACTCATACTATCTAAGTTACTTAAGGTGACGACTATAGTTCGAGTGAGAACACAAACTATTAATTTTCGGTATTATGTTGTGTCAATTGCTCATATTTTTTTTTTCTCCTTACTTTTAGTTATATTATTATTATTATATATTAAAATTATGTATAAAATTTTAGATGGTTAAAGGTTAAGATTAAATTTTTGGAAATTTCTATTCATAGACCATAAATTTCTTTCTATAGACAACAATTTTTAATTATTCCAACTTTATGCTTAAGTTATATTGCTTATTTTAATTTCAAAAATTAGAAAATAAATTCACAAAAAATATTAAAAAAAATTAGAATAGTTTTATTTTAAAAAATGAAAAATATGTTAAAAGGTATTTTTTTTCTTAAAAGAAAAACCTAAAAATTTAGTATTTTATATTTATAAAAAAATATTTTTCGTTTTAAAAAAATACATATCATAATTTTGAGTATACAATTTATTTTTCAGTTTTTAAATATGTTTATCTATTTTTTTGTTATTTCTTAGAATAAAAATTAATAAAACTTGAAAGTTAAATTAAAGTTTATAATTTGTAGTTTATGAGAAGTAATTAGTAGTCTATAAATAAAACTTAATTTTTTTAGAAAACATATTGAACATAACTAGTGAAAAAAAAAACCGGTGATCTCCGTGTTATCTCAAATGTATATGATAATTAACCATTTTTACTTCATCATTAATATGTGGTTGCGAACATAACTTCACTTTTCTTGTAGTTGGATTATGCAATCTTTGATTGTGTTGATATATATTCGCAACCTGCATTTGATCACCCATTGTTGAAGAACCATAAAATCCAGGTATTATATATTTTTATTTTAATAATAATATCTGGGTTTTTAATTCCAAAATCGATATTAACAAGTATTAAAATTCTATGCATGCAGATGAAACCGACCAATTGGCGTGATATGTCTAGTAACGTGGATAAGGGCCATTCAACACAAAAAATAAGATCTACTACATTTGGTCAGCGTCTTGATTGTCCTAGCGGGACGGTTCCGATTCGTAGAACTACTATAGAAGATCTAATAAATGAGAAATCTTTCAGAGGTGTTGAAGACTACATTTTTAATAAAGCAAACCCAAATGACCACGTAAGCTCTTAATTATTTAATATTATATAAAGATATTTAATGTATAAAATCAATACAAATTTCTAACGTATTTATTAATTTTAAATAAGTTTGCGATATTAGACATCGACCAAGGCAAAAAGTACAAAGTTACAGGGGCAAAAGGAAATGTTAATATTCAAAATCCACAATGCAACAAAGGTGAGGCTAGTGGAGCTCTAATCTGGTTATACACTCAAAGTAGAGACAAAGTCGTGGATGCCATTGTTGTTGGATGGATGGTATGTGGTTCCAATCTCTTTTATTATTGCACATACTATAAAAAATTTATGATATTTTTTTGGTATATATTAATATAAAAACAAATGTTTGCATAAAGGTTAAGTCAATAGTTATTATAATGTAAATTTTATTAACACGTAAGCCACAATAGTATATATAATGATAAAAATATCTCTAATATATATATATTGTGATATTTATATTTTCCAGGTGGACACTAAAGTATATGGAAATTCAAATACTTATTTCGGGGCATTATGGAAAGTACGTATTTATCATTTTTTTCCAGTGTGATTATCATTTTTTTTTTTTCAATTTGTATAATTCTTTTTATATTTACTTAAAACTATTATGCCATTTGATAGGGTAAAGGCGGTGGGTGTATAAATGTACTTTGTCCGGGTTTTGTTCAAGTATCTCAATCACATCCTCTCGGACTTCGCCTAACTAATATCTCCAAGTTTGGAGGACCTTTATATACTCTTCCGATATGGATTTATCAGGTATTTAGAAAAAAAATAGATAATTAATGACACTTATCACTAAATTAATTAATAAATTAAAGTAAGTACACATTTTTATATGTATTCAATAATATTTATATAAAAATAGAATCTATGAAATTGTAGCCACACAATAACCTAACCATTGCTTGCAGCTTTAGCTTGATCCATTGTACCATCTTTATAATATATTTGATCATGTTTATAGGATAACATGACAAAGAATTGGTGGCTTGTGTCCGGAAGTGAGCAAGTAGGGTATTGGCCAAAAGAGTTATTTTCAAAGTTTGATGAAGGTGCACAATATTTAACTTATGGAGGGTACGTAAAACCAATCCCAAATCAACCAATCACCCCTCCTATGGGATCAGGATATGCCGATATATGTGATTACAATCACACCTCCTTTTTCTGCAAATTGGAATATCAAACTACAAACCAAGCACTTGAAGGTATGTATATACCTCCTAAGACAGGCCAGACAACAAAATTAAGAGTTGGTTGTCAAAATTATGTTGTTCACTATAGTTGCAAGGATTCTCAGGAGCTTGGATATTACTTTTTGTATGGAGGTCCAAGAGGAAGTTGTCATTGATATATATATATATATGTTTGAATAAGTTGTGGAAATTAGTTCTTTTAGCGATATTTACATCTTCTTCTTCATTACATTATCATCATCTACTAATGTTATGTCATTTACATTGGTAAGATGTTGACACAAACACAATCACTCGTTATTCTAAAACATCAGTATTATTTTCTGACATTATTAACTTGTATTGTGATGAAAATGATGATGTGATTTTTATTTGATTGATAATCATATAAAGCAGAAGATATTTTAGCATTTATATCGATAAGATTAAAAGATACATTTATTTTGATCTAGATGATACTTGTATTGTATGTCGTTATTGTTGAGCATGCATTACATATGTTTTGTATGATAATACTGTAATAATATTTGATAAAATAAATTTAATTTAAAATCAATCAATTTACGCGAGGAAGATTTATTGAAAAAATAATCCAAAGAAGTCAAGTAAGTCCACATATTTTTTAATCATGAGGCTAGTCCAACGAAATTTGGTCTGTTAAATATAAAACTGGTATGTATGGTTTTTGGTATCTCATATTGAGATGTATGTTATTCATGGTGCATGGCGAATTGTGAAAAACCCGAACTCGGCCAGGCATGCCAGCCAGTGACCCGATGTTTTAAAAATAAAGGTAGTTCTACTTATTAGATCCTAGTTCGATAGAACTCGAGATCGACAACCAACAAGTCGGAACCCTCAAAAGTCAAGACCCAAAGTCGACGACTAACAAGGTTTAAAATAAGGAGATGAAGATAATGTTAGGATTTGGATAATGAGCCGCCATAATTGGGAGCCCATTAATTAGACTCTGGTAACTAAGTAATTAGGTAATGTCACATTAGAGATTTTAGGCTAAGTAATTGGGAGACGGGAGTTGCTGGCATTTGGAGTATATGGGCCGCCGTAATAGGGAGCCCATTAATATAAGCCCAACTTCCTAAGCATATTTGGGGTATGTCACATTAGGGTTTTAGGTCAGGCCAAAATCCCAATGGACTATACGAGGCTACCCCATTATGTGGTTCGGCCGAACTATAGGGAGCAAGCCCTAGGTGGGCTTTGTTCACCCCCCTCTTATAAATAATAGGTGTTAGGGGATTTGTTAAGTTTAATCGCTTTCTCTCCTTTAGTTGAGACAAAAGAAATCCCCTCTCCCTCACACATCAAGATTCGGCCGAAACCTCCAACACCCAAGGAGGTGTCGAAATTGCTAAAGCAATTTACCCCAGAGATTCATCCAAGCAACTAGATTGAAGAGGCTTTGCTGTGGAGACCATAGCCCATAGATTGCTCTTCAACAAGGGTTCCCGCAGGACACCGTCCGGCAGATCGCGACGTTCCTAGGTTACTGAAAGTTAAACTGGTATGTGCTCCCTTTTCGCTACATAATTAGTTTACCGAGCATGTACACGTGTTTTAATCCGTAATTGTATCCCCTAAATCCATCAATTTTTTCTTTAAAAAAATTCAATTTGTTATTGACATGATTGAATCTTATATAATTTATGTGCATTACATACTCACATTGTAAATAGACATTTCTACTAAAATTGAACATTTCAGAGATTACTAGTGATACTATAATATGCCATTTTTTAAAAAATCAAACCTCATAAAATAATTATAAATAATAGTATATTTTTTATTTTTAAATAGTGTAATGCATATATTACTAAAATTTAATATATAATATGATTTTTTCAATTATGGTTATTTGTGGCAAATAAAAATATTAGCCTTTTAAGGTTTTTTTTTTTTTTTTTTCAAAAATGTCCTTCAATATTAATTTCCTAGATCCGCCAATTAGAGTTGTAAAGGATGAAAGTAATTACTCTATTTTTAGAACACTAATTATTTTTCATAGACCAAAAGTTATAAAGTTGACTAAGTTAATTTTTAAGTTTATTAGTTTTTTATTCAAAAAAATAACAAAAAAAATCTATTTTAAAAAATGGAAAACAAATTTATACAAACAAATATAATATTTATTTTTTTTAAATAAAATCCTAAACTTTAGATTTTTCCTTTGAGAAGAATATACATTTTCATTATTTTTTTTCATATTTAAAAAAAAAAACAGCATAATATTCTAAATACTTGTTTGTGATTTTTTTAAAAATAAAATTGTGCATTTTTTGCTATTTTTTTAAAATAAATAAAATATAATTTAAGGATAAAGTTCAAATTATCTTAAATGATCTGCAAAAGTAATTGATAGATTATGAATAGAACTTCCCTTCTATTTATTTAACATTGTTACGAAATTTGCAGGGTTGTAGGGTTGTTTACCGATACCGACTGCGTAGTTTTTTTTTTTTTTTTTTTTTTGTGTACATTGTAGACACACACATGTATCAAGGAATGTAAATATATATATATATATGTTAAAACCCACAGCCCAAGACATTTTATATTTTGGCCCATGTATTTAGGCCTAGTATTTTGGTCCAAGTATTTTGGTCCAGTTTAATATCTCTTGGGCTTGGCCCGCTTACTTGGCCCGTTTCGGTGTTTTAACAAACTGAAACTTTGTATTGAGTTTAGGGACTTATTTACTCCTTCATTTCTTGGTTGGGTAAACTCTGCAATTACTTTGCTAGGGTTTACTATATAAAGGGGGAGGTACATAACTGAAGGAGGTGTGTCGATGAACCCAAAAGTCTATCTCATTTCTCATTCTGTTATTCTCTCTAGAATTTACATGGTATCAGAGCAGTCGAAGCTCTGACGCTTCGTTTCCGATCAAGTTGATTTTCTTGCTGCGGTATCTTCTCTTGCTTTCTTCTTCTGTTTGATCCTGGATCGATAATTTCTCCTGCTTGAAATCTGTTTTCTTCGTTACGGTTTTTTCTTTACTGCGAAAATTTTTATCTGAAAAATCTCTGTTGATTCTGATGCTTGAATCTTGAGGAGGAACTGTTTCCACCTCTTGCATGTGCAAGATTCGGCGTCTGTTCATCAGATCTGCTGGTTTTGAGTATCATATTTTTCGTATTTTTAGCTTATCCATCCTCTTTATCACAGATCTATTGCATTACGAAAGTTTTTTTTTTTTTTGAAATAATGTGTTCTGGTGCTTGAATCTTGAGGAGGAACTGTTTCCACCTCTTGCATGTGCAAGATTCGGCATCTGTTCATCAGATCTATCGTTTTTGTTGTTTTATATTCTTCGTTTTCCTCTGTATCTTCTTTTATCACAAAGATTTATTGTGTTGCGAAAATTTTTTCTCTCTACTACTGTTACAGTGTCTGAATCACGAGGAGGAATTATTTCCACCTCTTGCATGTGCAAGATTCTGCATCTGTTCGACAGATCTGTTATTTTTTTTACAGAGGTTGTGGACTAGATCATCATATTTTCTTCATTCTACTAAATCTGGTTTCTCTTCAAATCTTTGCTGAATCTCTACTGATCTTTCTTTTCTGTTGCAAACGAATTCGATTATTGATGATGATGCTGAAAATAGGTCAGACCTAGTCTGTTCTTTTATTAAAGTACCTAAATCGCATCAGAAATATCACACAATCCTTTTATGATTGTTGATGACTCTTCGAATTCTGCCATTTATACTTCTTGCATATTTCTTTATCCAATGATTAATTGTTGAAAGTCAGAGGTGTTTCTGAATCCGTTTTTTTTTCCTTTGAGGATTTTCTTTATCTGATTATCTCAGACCTTGCTTGATCCTTTGTAGATCTGTCATTTCGTTGCGACTTACTTCGTAACCTTTCTAAAATGACATCTGAATCAAGCAAAGGCCATGTGGACGATCAGGACACATCTGAGAAATCACCGGCATCTTTTGTCTCTACGCCAATGCCTAAGATTGATCATAATCATCCTCTGTTTTTACATCCATCGGATTCTGCTGGACTTTCTTTGGTCTCTGAAAAACTCACCTCCTCCGATGACTATGCCTTTTGGAGCAAGGCAATGAGGATATGTTTGATTTCTAAAAACAAACTGGGTTTTGTAACTGGTTCCTGCAAGAAGGAAAACTTTGAGCCTAGCCTTCATGATCTATGGGACCGCTGTAACGCTCTTGTCCTTGCATGGATCATGAACTCTGTCTCGAGAGAGCTTATGTCCGGCAACATTTACACTGAAAGTGCTTTTTCCGTCTGGAATGATTTAAAAGAGAGGCTTCATAAAGTGAATGGATCTCGTATTTTTCAACTGCATCGTGATATTGTTTTGGCTCAGCAAGGAGTCGACTCTGTCTCAACCTATTTTGCTAGACTAAGAACTATGTGGGAAGAGTTCGATGCAATTTGCAACCTCCCTAGTTGTGCATGTCCTGAATTTCAAAAACATATCGCTCATGCAAACAATCTAAAACTCTTCCAATTCCTGAACGGACTCAATGATTCATACTCCAATGTTAGGACTAACTTGGTCATGAGAGAGTCACTTCCCTCTGTTTCTCAAGCTTATGCTGTTCTAGTTCAGGAAGAGCACCAAAGGAGTCTCTCTGGTAATCAAATCATCAATAATGTTTCGGAGGCCAAACCTCCCAATTCTCTTACAAACAAGCCCCGTGGGCAAAAGAGGAACCTCAACCTCTTCTGTGACTATTGCAAAACCAAAGGCCATGACTTTGATCACTGCTTTAAAAGGAAGGGATATCCCCCTGGATGGAAATTCCGACCTAACCAAAATAGGCCTCCTCAAGCTAATTCCGTGCTGGATAATAATTCTGAATGCTATGTCTCAACAGGTACTGAGGGTGGTAGTGCTGCCGTCGCAACTCCTCTGGACCTGCCTAAAAACCAGCCGATGATGGTCACTTCTGAACAACTTGAGCATCTTGCTCGATCTATGGTTAAGTCACAGCAAGTATCTGAGGCTGCCGAAGCTCGTGCCAATGCCGCTTCGTCAGGTATCACTTTATCTAATATGCAATGGATCCTTGATACAGGAGCTACTCATCACATAACTTGTAGATCTGATTGGTTAACTGATATGATTCCTAACAACAGTAATGTTCAGCTTCCAAATGGTTTACATTCAAAAGTTATTGGCATTGGAAATTTCAAAATTGGGAAAACAAATTTCTTAACAGATGTCTTATTCGTTCCCAGTTTCAAGCTCAATCTCATCTCTGTTGCAAAATTAACCAAAGATTTATCTTGTTCTGTGATTTTTAATGCCAATCTTGTAACCTTGCAGGATCATTGCAGTGGAACGGTGTTGGGGACTGGTCATGAATCTGCAGGGCTCTACTTTTTTAAACCAGATTCTCTAGCCCCTGTAGTCTTTCATTCACTAGTTGATCACCCCGAAACCGTTCTATGGCACCGGCGTTTAGGCCACATCCCTTTTGCAACATTGAGTAAAATTGATTGTTTACGTTCTGTTGATTTCAAGAATAAAGGCATATCTGAATGTGTTGTCTGCCCTTTAGCCAAGCAAACTAGATCCCCTTTTCCCACTAGTACTAGTGTTACTAAGGATGTTTTTGATCTAATTCATGTTGATGTATGGGGCCCATACCAATTTGCTACTCATGATAATAAACGATATTTCCTTACTATTGTCGACGATTTCTCTAGAACAACCTGGGTATATTTACTCACTTTGAAATCTGATGTCATTGTCATCTTGAAACATTTTTTTTCTATGGTTCAAACCCAGTTTGAGAAAAATATTAAACGAATTCGATCAGACAATGGCCGGGAATTTTTTAACGAGAACTGTTCTCTTCTTTTTTCCAATTCTGGCGTGATTCATGAGAGCACTTGTGCATATACTCCCCAACAAAACGGTGTTGTAGAACGTAAACATAGACATTTACTCGATATTGCTAGAGCTTTGAAATTTCAAAGTTCTTTACCTAATCAATTTTGGGGAGAAGCTATTTTAACAGCCTGTTATCTTATCAACTTGTTGCCAACAGATGTCCTAAAAGGTAAATCTCCTTATGAAGTTTTATATGGCATTTCTCCCAAGTTAGAACATTTACGGGTTTTTGGATGTCTTTGTTATGCAAAGGTTTTACCTGTTGCAGATAAATTTTCCCCTAGGGCGATTGCCTCAGTTATGATGGGTTACTCTTTAACCCAAAAGGGTTATAAACTGTACAATTTGGCAACTAAATCCTTTTTTATCAGTAGGGATGTCAAGTTTTTGGAGAATACTTTTCCTTTTTACTCTGATAATCATGATGGCTTTCTCAACTATAATCCTGATTGGTCTCCTATTTCTTTGCCAGATTTGAACATTAATGATGATTCTAACATTGCAGCACCACCTGTAGTTGACCAACAGGTTACGTCCAATCTCCAAGAATCCAGCCATCAATCAGGTAATGATGAAGCTCCACTTGATGATCCTGTAAGTGACTCTGATCAGTCAGGTAATGATGAAACTGATATTGTATCTGATTCTCCTGGCCAAAATGAAGCTGTTGTTGTTTCTGAACCTAGTAGACCTATTAGAAATATTAGACCCCCTGTTTGGGTTCGTGATTATGACATGTCCACACACTGTTCTACTTTGCATCCTATTTCTCGCAGTTTCAATTTTGACAGGATTTCTGATAATCACAAATCTTTCTTAAGTATTCTTGATAAAATTCCTGAGCCAAAATCTTTTTCTGAAGCTTGTTCTGACAAAAACTGGATAAAGGCTATGAAGGAAGAAATCACTGCTTTAGAATCAAATAAAACTTGGTCTCTTGTTCCTTTACCCTCTGGTAGGACTTCCATAGGATGCAAATGGGTTTTTCGTGTGAAATATAATTCTGATGGTTCTTTGGAACGTTATAAAGCCAGGCTGGTTGCCAAGGGTTTCAAACAAAAAGAGGGCATTGATTATGATGAAACTTTTTCACCTGTTGCCAAAATTGGGACTGTTCGAATTATTTTATCCTTGGCTGCATTATATAATTGGCCTTTATTTCAAATGGATGTCTATAATGCTTTTCTTCAGGGAGATTTATTTGAGGAAGTTTATATGGACTTACCTCCTGGATTTGGCAATCAGGGGGAGTTATGTGTTGTTCCTTCTAATCTTGTTTGTCGATTGCACAAATCTCTTTATGGTTTAAAGCAGGCATCTAGACTGTGGAATCTGAAATTAACTCAGGCTCTTGTCAACAATGGTTATGTGCAAAGTCATCTTGATTATTCTCTTTTTACTAAAAGAAGAGGTAAGGAGATTGCAGTCCTTCTTGTTTATGTGGATGATTTGTTGATTACTGGAAATAGTTCAGCCATGATAAATGAGTTAAAGACTGTTTTACAAACCAATTTTAAGATGAAGGATTTAGGCGATTTAAAATATTTCCTAGGCATTGAGGTAGCAAGGTCAGATTCTGGAATTGTGCTCTGTCAAAGGAAATATGTTTTGGAAATGTTGTCTGAAATTGGTTTGTTAGGAGGTAAGCCTAGTAATACTCCGATGGAGCAAAATGCTAGATTCACCTCAGCTGGATATGATGAGAGCCTTAACTTGAATCATGATGATTTATTGCTTTCTGATCCAAGCATTTATAGAAGATTAATTGGTAAGTTGTTGTATTTGGGTATTACTCGTCCAGATATAGCATATTCTGTTCAATATCTTAGTCAATATATGCAGGCTCCGAAAAAATCTCATTATGATGCTGTTATTCGTATTTTAAAATATCTAAAGCTTGAACCGGGTTTAGGAATTTTATTATCTTCAAAAGGTAGTTTGAATATTACTGCTTATTGTGACTCTGATTATGCAAGATGTGTTGAGTCAAGAAGATCTGTTACTGGATATTGTGTGTTCATAGGTGATTCTTTAATCTCTTGGAAAGTTAAAAAGCAACCAACTGTATCTTGTTCCTCGGCTGAAGCTGAGTATAGGAGTATGCGTGATACGGTTGGGGAATTGATTTGGCTTAAAGGTTTACTTTCTGAATTCGGGTTATCTGTTGGGAAACCTGTTTTATTATATTGTGATAACAAAGCGGCAATTCAAATTGCGAATAATCCTGTTTTTCATGAACGCACAAAGCATATTGAAGTTGACTGTCATTTTGTCAGGGATCAGGTCACATCAGGTTTTTTGAAGTTGAGATTTGTAAGAACCACGGATCAAGTTGCGGATATCTTTACTAAGGCACTTCCGAAGATTCAGCATCGTAATTTTTTGAGGAGATTACATTTGGTTAACATTTTTTAGTTCTTTACAAAGTTTAGTTTGAGGGGGAGTGTTAAAACCCACAGCCCAAGACATTTTATATTTTGGCCCATGTATTTAGGCCTAGTATTTTGGTCCAAGTATTTTGGTCCAGTTTAATATCTCTTGGGCTTGGCCCGCTTACTTGGCCCGTTTCGGTGTTTTAACAAACTGAAACTTTGTATTGAGTTTAGGGACTTATTTACTCCTTCATTTCTTGGTTGGGTAAACTCTGCAATTACTTTGCTAGGGTTTACTATATAAAGGGGGAGGTACATAACTGAAGGAGGTGTGTCGATGAACCCAAAAGTCTATCTCATTTCTCATTCTGTTATTCTCTCTAGAATTTACAATATATATACTAGTTATACTATATCCCCTTCATTTTTTTTCACAGGTCTACTATATGAAGCTCATCCATTTCCCTGCACATATTCAAGTTCTCCATTTTCAACGATTTCAATATTTGGAGCCGATGGCCAAACAAAAATATATATATATTTGGAGCCGCGAATTTCATTATAGGAGTATTTTTAAAACTGTTTATGGGTCCTAAATTTCTTAGAACGCTTTTGAATAGACGCAAATTTAGTTGAAATGCGAGCAAAGTAATGTTTAATAATTCAAAATTAACACATAGCTATTAAATTATATTAATTGAAGTTTTGTATAGTTTTATAAGGAATAAATTTTTTCACACGAAATTCCAAAAAAAAAATTTATTCATTTTGTACGAATAAATTATAAAGTAGATAAAAAATATAAAAATAATAATAGTAGCAGAATAGACTATAAATCATACAAAGTATTTTATCTATTTAATAAATAATAAAAAATCTGTAAGAGCATCCACAATAGTATTACATAGTATTACTTAAACGTTTGCCCAATATGTTTCTATGTCAAGTACAAAAAAACATGGTACAATACTTTTACATAACATTCCTTAAAAGTGGAGTCACTTATTTTTACATAAAACATTCATTAAATATAAGGAAAACAATATGTTGCCACATCACCACATATATTTTATTTGCCCTTTTTTTTCAACCAAATACCACATTCATCAACTGCCTTTTTGTTATTCTCCTCCGCTCCACTTCAATAGTCTCTCAATCTCATTATAGGGAGGAACACCTTAACCGATTTGTAACATCTCTTCGTTGAATAAAATATTAATCCAAGACTAACATCCTTTAGTATTCACATAAATAATTCCTGCCTAATTCAAAACAGTCCATGAAAAATTTCATGTGGATAAGTATAATTATCAATGTAATAATCATTCCATAATTGTTGATGCGTTTTCTCATGTTCACGATATATGTAGCGATTTTTTTTTTATGGTATCGGTTGATGCATTATCATCGGCTTCATCGGATGAACTTGTCAAACTTGATAATATATCAATCGAAATGAATAATAAATAACTCATTGAATTATATAATGTGGAATTGAAGAAATGAAATGATGATCAAATAAAATGTATATATAGGCAATAATGTATAATAGAAATGTACAATGTACAGTATTGTAAAACGACACAATGTATAGGCAATCTTAATTTCTAAACAACGGCGCAATAAGAAATTTTTCTTTCTAGACAATTTCACAATTAGAAATAATCATAAATACTTTTTAAATTAGTTTTTAAAATTTAATAATAAAATATGTTTAAGTTAAATGGTTAAATAAAACAACTAGAGCCCTACTATTATGTAAACATTACTTAAGTTTATGTATTCCTTAAGTACATATAAATGACTTATGTGGCACCGTAAATGAATAGAAAATATGTAATAACTTTGTGGATGCTCTAATCTTGGATGTAATTGCATATTACATCCATTTTTTTTTAATGTAATCTCACATTACAGTAAATGGAGTTTGGACGTAAACTCATATTATAATAAACTCCACATTACAATGCACATTATATTGTTTGGTTTGCCAAACGACGCAATGTGGATGTAATGTGAGACGTAATGTGAGATTACATTTCACATTACAGTCATCCAAACACCCCCTATTACAATTTTGAAATAAATTAACATGATAATGTCGACCATCTTTTTCGAAGAAACTTCAAATGTCGTTGAAATATCCAATAAGCATTTATGGAGTGCTATCCGATCTGAAAACTCTAAAGTCTAGTAGAGCGTAATAATAAAAAGTAAAAACATCTAAGTAAATCAAACATACATTTACATAAAAGTGTTTTTTGCAAACCACATGATCATGTCGTGTTAAATTGACAACTCTCTAACTAAAATTGTTCAAGACAAATATTAAGAGCATCTACAATGTTTTTCTTAGCATTACTTAGTTACGGGTTTTATATGTTTTTTTATGTAAAATATATAAAAAGTTGATACAACGATTTTACGTATCATTTATGAAATCCATCTATTTTTACATCAAATATTTAAAAAATACACTATGGTGACGCATCATAACATATTCTATTTTTTAAAATTAATCAATTTCATAATTAATGCTAATAGTTTATTGACATTTTTTTTAAAAAGTTTAAAAGTAAATATGTTTACTGAATAATTTAAAGTAAAACTATTAAGAAACAATATTTTTTTTAAATAATCATTAACTTAAAGTGTGTATATAACTATTTTACATAACAACTTTAAAAAAATACAAATTACAAAAATATTAAGAATGCGCAGTGCGCACCAACTATTATATTAGTAATAATAAAGTTCGTACAAGAGGCGCAGTGCGCACCACCAACTAACTCTTGACCATCACATCACTTCACTTAATTTAATCATCAATAATCTCTCTTGACCAACACAGTTTATGCAGCATAGACTTGCACTAAAATAAAATTGAGTGTGTTTCAATTTTATTATTGTATGCTAGACAATGACATGAGATTTTTTTCTCTCTTAAAAATTTAATTAATTAATATATAACTATAGAAGTAAAATCGAGTTAAAATAACTCAACTTTATTTTAAACTATTTTAAATAATAATTATTATTTAAGAGTAATTAAATAAATTTAAATAATAATAATAAGATTAATATATATAATTCCGCAGTCAAGATCTTGAAGAAGAAGAAGAAGCTTCAGTAAACCCCAGCTCACACGCAGCTCAACCTTCACACATCATCCACCGACAACTCCCTCTTCATATACTGAACAAACAGCGTGTGTGGAATCCATTGATGCTCTGACCTCATCATTCTTCTCAGTATCTAAGGTACACTCAATCTGCACTTAAATCTTCTGCTTCTAGATCTGAAGCCTCCATTTCTATCGATTTTTCTTCACATTCTTGTATTTTGATCTTGCCGGTAGTGTCGATTGCCTTGTTTAAGTTCAATCGTAGCATAGAATTTGATTCCGTTTGCTTGATTAGCTCATTGAGCTGTGTGATTTCTTGCGATTTTTGAATCCGAGTTCAATTCGATTGCAATTCAGGTTAACGATGCTAGGTCGATCGGGATTTTCGCGTCCGGGGAACTTCCGGCTGGAAAATCTAGGGCACCATGCGCTGTCCATGATCGGAAACCTCTGCTTCGCTCTCTTTGTGGTCGTCGTCTTGATCTTCACCATCATAGCAGCCACGTACGAGCCCGAAGATCCCCTTTTCCGCCCCACCACCAAAATCAGCACTTTCCTCACATCCACCTCCAACGCCACCTTCAAGTCTGACAACACCGTGGTTCGAACTGGCGAAGATTTCATGGCTGCCAACCAAACTGTGTTCCAATCCTTCATCAACCTCACTGATGTAACTGAAATCAAGGAAGAATATCGCAGTGCAAATGAATGTGAAGGGAAAATCGATGAACCCATTAATTGCAAGGACCCAGAAGTGTTCCACACAATGATGAAGGCGACCATTGAGTTCTTCAAAGATATCCACTTTTACCGATTTGGGAAACCGATTCGTGGATCTGATGACAATACGTGTGACATGGCGTGGCGATACCGCCCCAAAGAAGGTAAAACTGCTAACTTTTACAAAGATTATCGCCGTTTCGTGATTTCTCGATCGGAAAATTGCACATTGAGTGTGGTAAGTATGGGGGATTATCACAGTGGTGTTAATGCAAGGAAGAAGAAGAAGAAACATGACTTAGGGTTTGAGAAATCGAAGCAATCAGAATCTCCAAACTCATTACCGGTTGTTGGAGAGATCGTGAACGATTCTCTTCCCATTGTCGAATCGGAAGGATCATTTAGTCGTGGGAGGTACTTGATTTACACAGAGGGTGGTGATCGCTGCAAGAGCATGAACCATTACCTCTGGAGCTTCTTATGTGCACTCGGCGAGGCTCAGTATCTGAATCGGACATTGGTCATGGATCTAACCATATGTTTATCCAAAATCTATACTTCATCGAATCAAGACGAAGAAGGTAAAGATTTCAGATTTTACTTTGATTTTGAGCATTTGAGAGAATCTGCCTCGGTTTTAGACAAGGATCAGTTCTGGTCGGATTGGAACAAATGGTCGAAGTTCAATGGACTCAAAGTGAACTTAATCGAAGACTTCAGGGTCACACCGATGACTCTAAAACAATCGGAGGAAACTCTTATAATGCGGAAATTTGGATTATCAGAGCCTGATAACTACTGGTACCGGGTCTGCGAAGGCGAGACGGAATCCGCCGTGCAACGCCCGTGGCACTTGCTGTGGAAATCGAGGCGGCTGATGGACATAGTGTCGGGAATCGCCACGAAGCTCGACTGGGATTACGACTCGGTTCACATCGAGCGTGGAGATAAAGCGAAAAACAGGGAGCTATACCCGAATCTAGATAAAGATACTAGTCCAGATTCGCTTCTATCGACCTTGAAGGACAAAATCGAGGAAGGTCGGTCCGTTTATATCGCGACGAACGAACCCGATGTTACGTTCTTCGATCCATTGAAGGATAAATACACGACGCATTTTCTGGACGAGTATAAGGATCTTTGGGGGGAGAGTAGCGAGTGGTATAGCGAGACTACGAAGCTAAATAAGGGAAACCCAGTTGAGTTCGATGGGTATATGAGGGCTTCGGTCGATACGGAGGTGTTCTTGAGGGGGAAGAAGCAGATTGAGACGTTTAATGATCTTACTAATGACTGCAAAGATGGGATTAATACATGTAATTCTGCTTCTAGTTAAGTAAACTTGAGATTGGTTTCCACTTCTCTTTGTTGTTACAGGTTTTGAAGTATACTATGATGATGTATTTGGAGTTAGTTGTTTGTCCTATGTTGTTGCTAGAGACATGTTTATTTTTTCGCTAGTTTTGCAGAATCTTTGTTCATTAGAAGTGTTGTCTTGTTGAAAAAAGGTCACTTATATTTGCTTTAGTTGGAATTTTGTGATATTTAGTCACTCGTGTTTCAATTTTTCAAATGGTCGATATTTGGTAGGTCACAAAAACTAACTAAAGTTGATGCAAAATCCTCGTGGCGAATGGAAAGCTAAATGACATTTGTTCTTGGTGTTTGATGGATCAAGCTCGTTGGGCTCCGTTCCTGGCGGCTTTGCGTCGAGTCGTGTTCCTTTCTTTTCGTGTTACGCTCTTTCGATCCTTTCCAAGCTTACCTGCACAAGGGGTAAGCCGGGGGTGTCCGGCGAACCCTCTCTGATACCTAAATGAGAGTTCGATTTTAGAGAGATAAAGCTAGAGAGAAGTCAGAGTCTCGAGGTCAAAACCAGAGATCAAGTTATAAATGAAGGGTATAGGGTCCTATTTATAGAGTTTGAGATTTTGGCACCGGAGGAGCCCACATTTACGGGTGAAACCCGTGTATAAAATATTACGAATATGCCATGCGCGTAACCCGGGTGTCAATCACCCGGGCGTCGGGGGCCGGACGCGGGACGCCTTGGCCCCGTTAACACTGGACTGGTCCGATCTTGTGACACCGGACTAGTCTGGTCCCGTTTGTCCGGGCTAGTTCGGTGTTTTTGACACCGTACTATTCCGGTTCGGGAGGACTAGCGCGTATTTTCAAAGGGTCTCGGCCACTTACCATGTTCGGGTCGACGGTGTGACCATGTCGAGCCTTAGTGAGGTCCAGTCGGGTGTATATCCGTCATTTGCCCCCGAGTCAAGCATTTGTTTAACATTTACTTGACTCTATTTATTAGAAGGGCTTCGGTCGATACGGAGGTGTTCTTGAGGGGGAAGAAGCAGATTGATACGTTTAATGATCTTACTAATGACTGCAAAGATGGGATTAATACATGTAATTCTGCTTCTAGTTAGGTAAACTTGAGATTGGTTTCCACTTCTCTTTGTTGTTACAGGTTTTGAAGTATACTATGATGATGTATTTGAAGTTAGTTGTTTGTCATATGTTGTTGTTGCTAGAGACATGTTTATTTTTTCTATAGTTTTGCAGAATCTTTGTTCATTAGAAGTGTTGTCTTGTTGAAAAAAAGGTCACTTATATTTGCTTTAGTTGGAATTTTGTGATATTTAGTAGGGGTGAGCAAATATCCCGAGAGGCTCAAAGTCCCGCCCGTCCCGTCCTAGCCCGTTCTAAAAATGTGCCCAAGCCCTAATGGGCGGGACTTTTCTTCTCAACTAGGGCTAGGGCTAAGGCTAGGGCTTTTTTACGAAGTCCCAAAAGACCCGTTCCGTCCCTTTTTGCTAACTAATCAGCTATAAACTATAATTAGTTAAGTTAACTTATATAATATGCATGCATTTGTAACTTGTTATGGCAGAATAGTTGGTGGCTTTGTGTTAGAGTCTTGGTAAAACTTAGTTTTGGAGTCTTTGGTGAACTATTTTGGAGAACCAAGTTATGTGTAGAACTTGGTGTTCGTACAAGTGACAAAATGTTTGAGCGATTTTGGTATTTTATGGTGAATTTGTGGTATGTGGTGAACTTTGTTGTTGTTCTGTGTTTGGTTATGCTTTAAGTATATTGAGTATGATTTTTTTTTTTGAACATGGATGGGAATTTGGGTTTGTCCCATTTGTCCCTAGTCCCTGTAGGCCCGTGACGGGCGGGCCTTTTCCTACTAGTTAGGGCTCGGGATAGGGCTCGGGACAACCATTAAGTAGCCCTAGTTTTAGGGCTTGGGCTATTTTTTAGAAAAAGCCCGCCCATTTGTCCCATGCTCAGCCCTAATATTTAGTCACTCGTGTTTCAAACTATGTTTCAAATGGTCGATATTTGGTAGGTCACAAAAACTAACTGAAGTTGATGCAAAATCCTCGTGGCGAATGGAAAGCTAAATGACATTTGTTCTTGATGTTTGATGGATCAAGCTCGTTGGGCTCCGTTCTTGGCGGCCTTGCGTCGAGTCGTGTTCCTTTCTCTGTGTTACGCTCTTTCGATACTTTCTAAACTTACCTGCACAAGGGGTAAGCCGAGGGGTGTCCGGCAAACCCTCTCCGATGCCTAAATGAGAGTTCAGTTTTAGAGAGATAAAACTAGAGAGAAGTCAGAGCCTCGAGGTCAAAACCAGAGATCAAGTTGTAAATGAAGGTTATAGGGTCCTATTTATAGAGTTTGAGATTTTGACACCGGAGGAGCCCACATTTACGGGTGAGACCCGTGTATAAAATATTACGGATATGCCATGCGCGTAACCCGAGTGTCAATCACCCGGGCGTCGGGGGCCGAACGCGGGACGTCCCGGCCCCGTTAACACTGGACTTGTTCGATGTTGTGACACCGGACTAGTCCGGTCACGTTTGCTTGGGCTAGTTAGGTCTTTTTGACACCGTACTAGTCCGGTTCGGGAGGACTAGCGCGTATTTTCAAAGGGTCTCGACCACTTACCATGTTTGGGTCGACGGTGCGACCATGTCGAGCCTTAGTGAGGTCCAGTAGGGTGTATATCCATCATTTGCCCCCGAGTCAAGCATTGGTTTAACATTTACTTGACTCTATTTATTAGAAGGTTGCACGCTCGATTGTATCTCGGCTTTATTTTTTTACCTTTTACAATGAGATATTCGTTGTCGGTGTGTATTGCCCGACGGTCGTTTCTTCCGTGCTAGAAGGGTGTTCGATCTATGTCATTGTTATAATCATAGATAGAAAATTCACCCAAGTATGGGGTGAGTCATAAATGTGTCAATCATATATTTTCATGGATGTAATCATGAATATGGATCATACGTGTTTGTAATGGATCCTAAATAACGATGCAAGTGAAATTAAGTATGTCAACATGGGTACGTGCATATGTACGTAACAGAGCATGTATGATGAATGATTGTATGCCATGCAGTGTGTATGCATAGGTATGACAAAATTGTCTCACATTGTTCAAGTGAGTACACACATGTAATGATCATGGAAAAAAAATTCTAAGTGTTGTCAATGGCACTGTTAACTCATATAGATGCCACCATGTAAAGTGATGAAAAAATTTCTAAGTGTTTTGACAACACTAGCATTGATGCGTATGGATGCAATCATGGTAATCAATTTGAAAAAATCTGAAGTGTTTGACAACACTAGTAGTGATGCACATGGATGCATACATGGTAATAAGTGAAATTTTTTCTAAGTGTTAGAAAACACTATCAATATTGCATTGTAATGCATAAAGATCCATCATGTCTGTATGCCTTAGTGAAAAAACCACTAACACTTTAGGTGATGGCATGATTGTAAATAGTCACCATTTGAAAAACCCTACACTAATCATCTTCTTTATAAAGTGTAGGTTATCATTCTTGGTAGCCACCAAAGATTCAAACTTTACTTTCATTAAAAAAAACTCATACTTTTTACCTTACTTGGGCACCACGAAATCACCTTAGTTCGGTTTTGGAACTCGGTTTGGTTATCGGTTTGATCTTGGTTACTAATCGAACCTTGCTTTGGTCCGACCCCGGTTTAAAGTTTGGACGGCAGCTCGCGGCGATCCTGGTAAATTTGGGAGCTCACGGCGGCGAGATCCCTAGCGGAGCGAGCTCACGACGTCTGGATCGGGGGCTCCGTTTCTGTTCCGGTCTTGACTAGGGTGATCGAGGGGCGGCAGCGGACTCGATCCACGACGGGGCCTCGTTTATTGGCCGTAATCATCGCCAGAAACGGGGTTGTCCTCAGTGGACAGACCCGTGACGTCGAGGAGTTGATGGCGACGCGATTCCTTGCTCGCGACGACAATTCCGGCAGCAGCGGCCTTGGCCCACGACGGAGAGGGCTTTGTCGGTGGCTTCAGATGGGCGTCGAGATTAATTCCGGTGGCCCTTTCCGGTTCAATTGAACCGGTTTGATTCGAACCGGTCTGTGGTGAGCCGGTTCAGTTGAGTCGGTTCCGTGCTTGGTCCCGACTCTTGAAGGTCCACTATTTTCCTTTTCGTGTCCTATCTTTTAATCATAGTGTAGACAAATACTTGCAATATATGGATAGATCAATGATAATTGAATAATTACATGTAATCGAAAATGGGATACCGTTACTCCGATTTTGAATTTTTTTTTTTTTTTTTTCGAAAACTTTGTGTTTTTCCCGAGTAAGGATGTCATTGCTTCTGTTTGGTTTGTTATTCATATTGGTCATTGTAGTTATAACCTGTCATCATAAAAATTGTTACGTAAAATTTTTCCCCTGAAATAGGCTTGGTTATATCTTAGACGTGAGGTGTTGGGTCTCGCGTAAATGGCGTCGTACGCTATGCTTGCGTTGCCATGATATGTTCATATGTCGGACGTAGGGGGTTTCCCTTAGCGTCTATCACGTATCACTGTGTTGGACGTAGGGGGTCTCCCTATGCTTCTGTCGTATATCACATCATAAGTGTCGTATTGCCTCCGAAGTAAGCATAGAGACCATCATATGCTTAGGGGGTTACCCTTTGCATTATCATTTTCATCGTCATTGGTACATTGTCGTATTGCCCTCGAAGTAGGCGTCAGTTTTATCTTGGACATGTGGTGTCATCCTTTGTGTCTGGCGTGTCCCATAGTCTGCACATGTCGCTGTGCCTCCGAAGTAGTCGTAGTAGTAATTATGGACATAAGGTGTCAACCCTTGTATTCATCACACCTTATAGTTTGCATTCATCATGTTGCCCTGGTAGTAGGCTTCGTCATCGTCATGGACATAGGGTGTCGAACCTTACGTCTGTCACGCCTCACGGCGTCGTCATCGTCATGTTGCCCCCGAAGTGAGCGTCGTTGTTGTCATGGACATAGGGTGTCGACCCTTGCGTCCGTCACGCCTTATGGCGTCGTCATCGTCATGTTGCCCCCGTAGTGGGCGTCGTAGTCATTTGTTACGACGTCATGATTTTTGCTATGTCTTCATTTCATGTTGTAGGCTATTCGCACTACTTGCTCATCGATCCATTGTATTTGGGAGTGGATGGGACTGTCTCATCCTTGCTTGGAGTATTACTATCATAATGCGTAATTCTTTTTCCTTGAAAGAACCTATTACCATTTTTCCTGATCGTTAGTGGGAGTCGGATTTGGATGCGGATTGGGAGGCCTCTATTGAGTCTGAGTTGGTGTCTGGGTTATTACCCATTTCTGATTCTGAGTTTGCGCATGTGCTAGTGACGGGGTTGGAAACGTCGTCCGAGCATGATTTGTATGTGGAGTCTTCGTCTGAGTCGAAGTCAGCCAGAGAATTTATAGAATGCTCGGATGTTCAAGCTGAAGACTCGACATTGGTTTGTGAGGTCGAGAATCAAGGTCGGAAGTAGGATGGGAACTACCTTTGATTGAGAGTGTTTCTCACAGAGCTTTAGCGGGCTTGACTGACGTAGACGAGGCCATTTACCCCTTTGAGTGTTACCCGAATTCTAAGATCAGGAGTGTCACTGTGCCTCCACATGGGATGTCGAAACTGTATGTTGTTCAGATGCGCAGTGGCTTGCACTTTCCATGTAGCCCGGATCTTCTTGAGTTGTGCCAGTACTATGGTATCTCTCCCCTTAACCTTGCTCCCAATGCCATTCGATGCTGGGTTGGTTTCAAGGTGTTGTGTTATCGTCAGCGTTGGAAATTCTCATTTACTCTTTTCCGATGCTTCTATAAGATTCAGTTTCAGAAGGCTAACGGTGTGTTTGGCATGGTTGTTCGATATCCTGCCTTGTCTGGTCCCGACACTGGGGGAGGTGATGCTGCTTGGGATTTGAATTTTCGATTTTTTCTTCTAATTGATCGATCTAGTAGTCAGTGGAAGATTCATTATCTCTTCGTCAAGGATTATCAAGTTACTTGGCCAAACACCAAGTTTGGAATTAAGGACGGTGCTCCGACTTTTTCCGAGCTGTCTTCGTCTGATAGAGCAGCTATCAAGGTTATACTTGATGCACATCAGGCTCGGAACTTTCAGCCCGTGCAGGCGTATTCAGAGGCAGATCTATGCTGGGCGGGCGTTTTAATAGGTCCTTCATTGGTATGTTACTACTTTTCTTGTTTTTCATATCCTCTCGTTTCCTTCCTTGTAGGTTTGTTTACTGACAGAACCCCACGGTCACAGGTGGGCAACTCTGTCCGCGGCGATACCGGGAATGCTAAAGAGATTGCTCCACCCCCCGTTGATCCTGGAGGCTGAAAAATATCCAAGTCTCCAAAGATTCCTGTTGGATCCTGGAATTACTGGGTTGGTTTCCACGGTATCTCCGAGCTCCTTAGTATTCGAATTCCGGGCACGCACCTGCAAAAGGGGACAATGCCAGGGCGAACCCCGGCGATCCCTCTCCGACGATCAAATTAGTAACCGTTCATATAAAGAGGGATCACTATTTTGTATATAATTTATCATATATCAAATGTTAATCATAGGATTCTTATATAAAATAATATAATAACAATTATGGTATATAGTCATTTATTGACGATGGCCGTTATGGTAACAGAATATTTAGACAATTACTGTTATGGTAATTGAATATTAATAGTTGATTGACCGTTATGGCATCAAACTATTTATATTTAGTACCTATTATGGTATCAAATAAATATGTTTATATCAATATCCATCATTTGCCCCCGATGCTGATGGAGGCTTTGCCTGCATTAGGCTCTGAGTTAAATGAACCTGCATCCATTACACAATCATTTATATTACAATATATTACTCTCTTGGAGCTTTGTGGTCGATCGTCGCTTCGTACGACCGACTATGGAGGGTGGTCTGTCTACCGACCCTTTATTTTACTCACTTGGAGTGTTTATGGACGATCGTCTCTTTGTACGATCGACTATGGAGGGTGGTTTGTCTACCGACCCTTTATTTTACTCACTTGGAGTTTTGTGGTCGATTGTCGCTTCGTACGACCGACTATGGAGGGTGGTCTGTCTACCGACCCTTATATTACTCTCTTGGAGTAGTTTATGGATGACCGCCTCTTTGGACGGACACTTATAAAGGGTGGTTCGTCCACCAACTCGTTCATGTAAAATATTACTCTTTTTGGAGTAGTTTAGGGATAACCGCCTCTTTGGACGGACACCTTTGCATGAAGGACGTCTGTATCTCCATCGCCCGATGATCCTTTAGATATATGTAAGCATAATAACCAACTTGGAGATTCATAGAAATAATAACCATTTTGCGACCATGAACATGATAGCCGTTTTGAAAGTCGTGGACATGATAGCCACTAAAAGATATGCTGACATGATAGCCACCTTGAGGTAACAAGATCTCATTTCTTGTGGACATGATAGCCACCTTGATGTTAATGGATATGATAGCCACCTTGATGTTCGTGGACATGATAGCCACTTTTGAGGTTCGTGGTTGTAAATATAATATGGTTTTGCGCCTGATTGAATGACCGCGGTTGTAGGATTCATATACCTACACACCTGACCGGGGAATCGTAATGTAATATGGAAATAATCTGATCACTGGACCATGGCGGTAGGAGTGATATACCTACGCACCTGATCGATGAATCGTAATATAATATGGCAATATGTCTGATCACAGGATCATGATGGTAGGAGTGATATACCTACGAGCATGATGTCGTAATATGAATAATCAAAAGCGACATGAGTGATATACATGCGCACCTGATGTCGTAATAGGAATAATCAAGGCGGCAGGAGTGATATACCTGCACGCCTGAGAGTTATTGTAGTTACAGTAGCGGAAATAGTGATATACCCGCGCATTTGATAGATTTTGAGCTTTGGGCATAGCACCTTGGTGATGCCTAGAAGCTACTTGTAATTGTTTATAAGGGGTAATGGTTCCCTATAAATGGTTGAGGTCTTCTTGTTGTCACTCCTGGTAGGTCTTCTGTCGTTTTATACGTTTGTGCGACAGATCTAAGGATCATGGCCGCATTTTGTAAGTAAACTACGCACTTGATCGAAGGATCACGTCTGATGGATAAATGTCCAATTCGGGTTCGTATTTACATTTCGGGCCTCGTAAACACGTCGAAAATTACATCTCGGTTTAAAAACGTCTCCTAAGGAATCAAAACGGTCCGGAAACGCATTTACGCGCGTCCGGACCGGACCTCCGGGTTGCATAGCAACCCGAACACCCGGATTGCAATGCAATCCGGACGTCTGGATTGCATTGCAACTCGGACGTCCGGATTGCATTACGGGTATCGCGCGACTATCGTATCCGCGATTACCGTTACGCGTAGAGAAGTCAAGTTCGCACATTACCAATATGGATGACGGTTACCGCATGATCTTGAACCGTCATCAAACCGCTTTAAAACCGGGTCCGGTCCCAAGAAAGCCTATAAATAGGAGGCCTTGGCCACCCATTTTCACACATCCTCTCATTTGCCCAACTTTGGTATTTTGAGCTCTGACTTCTCTCTAGAAATATTCTCTCTCTAGAAATTACCTTTTTTGTCCTTATAATGACTTAAGCTTCGGAGAGGGCTCCGCTAGCACCACCCCCCCCCCCCTCTCCGTGCTAGCATTGGTCCTTCGTGCAGGAAATGCCGCCCAGACGCCTGCATTTGTGCACAGACCACCGCCTCTTGAGACACAGCCGAACCGAGTCACAGACCTTTACGGGAGTAAATCCGAACAATCGTCAGTGGCCCAACCTCCTCCCGACGGAAGGGTTACAACCCAAAAGCCCGCACAACCACGCGAACAGACGCGTCCTCACGACCTTGTTCATCCAGGACGCAACACTGGCGCCGTCTACGTGATTCGAACAACAAGCTACCGTACCGCAGAAATCATGACGAGTGAACTCAACCCTCCCGAAGAGGTGAAAAACCCAAGGAAAAGGCCCGGGCGCCCCAGGAAATCCCCAGCAAACAAAAGAACAGGAGGCCAAGCTCCAGCATAGCTTCCATACCGACTGAAAATGCGCCCAACGCACAGCACAGAGAGCCAAGGGACAAACATCACACATATCCACCTGGTTTCGAACCAGAAACGCACGAAGATGAATCCCAAGCATAAATGCCACTAGGCAAACAAAGAACGGGGGCAAACCCGATGCCTACCGTCACTCCAGCAATGATGGCTGCACTGGAAGAGTTACTCGCATTCCGCGAGTCTCTAAAACACCAAGGATATGCGGCTCAGCCACCTCCGTCCAACCAACAGTATGCTGCGCCAACAAGAGAAATGTCGCAAGACACTACTCGCTACGGCAATCCTTCCCAGGGCAGGAACCAACACGCAAGATATGAACCTGCACGGTCATACACTCCTTTCCAAGGAGCCCATCAATGGAGGAACGAAAGACAGCCCCCATTCTACCACCCACAACAACCAACGAGAGATGATCCTTTTCAGGCCACAAGCAGGGATCAATCTGACATCTACCGCAACAATGGTCGGCAAAATCCTTCAACAGGTTATGCTGAACCGATAAAAGGGTTTACCGCCGAGATGTTAGAAGAAATGGTGCAGAAGAAGATGAAGGAAGCAAAAATGAAAGGTATGCACGCTCTTGAAGAAAGGGCGTCACATCCATTTGCTGACCACTTGGTAAACAGTCACGTCCCAGACGCACTGTATCGAATCGGAGGAGACCTCTACCGTGGAAAAGGAGATCCAGTTGAACACGTGCAAAAGCACGAGGCCTCTCTGCTAGGCAGAACGAAAAACCCACACCATTTTGCAATGACGTTTTCACAAACTCTTGCCGGGACTGCAGCACACTGGTTCTTCTCACTACCATGCGGAAGTATCACTTCATGGGCAGACCTCAAGGCCAAATTCATTCAACGGTACATGGGCGAGCGCACATTGTTAAAAGGGGCAAACGCTCTAGACGACGTCCAACAACAAAACGAAGAGTCTCTTGCCGATTACTACGTCCGCTTTAATCAGAACATCTCCGACATTCAGAGGAACCTGACAGAAGGAGAGATTGTTAGAGCGTTCATTCGAAACCTCGGACGAAGAGGCAATGCCCTAGCTGAAAAAATGGCAAAGCGCCCAGCAGAATCCATGGAGGAGTTAGCCGCAAGAGTCAAAGAATACATAGATCTCGAAAGGTTTCAGAAGCCAGAACAAGGCAAAAATCGCTGCAGCATAGGCAAAAGATAATCCAAAACAGAACCAACCAAAACCACACCCAAGTGGTCAACAAGGAAGACATTGTCAACCACAGCCAAAACGACCCTTTCAAGGAGATTTTCAGAAGCCAAAGGAAGTAAACCTTGCCGACTGCATTCCTTTGAATGCCCCGCTGTCTGTAATTTTGAGAGAAATGAAGGACGTGAATATGTGGAAGGAGCCAAACAACTTCAGGAAAGGCCCATTGGGGAGAGACAAGGACAAGTGGTGTGAAAACCACGAGGTCTTTGGCCACGAGACCGATAGCTGCGTCAGTCTGCGCTTCCGAATTAACAACTTCGTCCTCAAAGGCGAATTGAAACAGTTTGTCGATCAAGGCAACAACCCCCCGAGAAAGACTCAACCAGAGTCATCAAAAAGAGGAAACAAGGGAAAAGAGAAGGTCAATGACAACCCTCCGCCAGCCAAGCGAGGTGTAATCAACGTCATACACGGTGGGCCTGCCGCCGGAGGACAAGTATCCAATGCTCGGGACATTTATGCATCCCAGACAGCAACACTGCCAAAGTACGGAAAGCGCAAGCAACCTGAGCAAGAAGACGCAGTCATCCAATTCTCCAGGGAAGACTTAAAGCATATCGTTTACCCCCACGATGATGCTTTAGTCATAACCATGGACATTGACAGGTACGATGTGAAAAGAATTCTTGTCGATGGCGGAAGCTCCGCTGACATTCTACATGTCAGAGTCCTGGAGCAACTAGGAAAATCTGTCAAGGACTTGTCCCCAGGAACCTTCTCATTAGTCAGCTTCGCCGGAGCAGCCACACAACCCCTGGGTACAATCACACTTCCTGTCATCCTTGGCCAGGGGTGGAAAGCATTACACATCAACGTCACTTTCGTAGTTGTAGAATCTCTCGGAGCCTACAACGGAATCTTGGGACGAACAACGATCAATCCCTATGTGATCGTGCCCTCCACTGTTCACCAAAAGATGAAGTTCCCGACGGAACATGGGATTGGGGAAGTGCTAGGCGATCAGATAACCGCAAGACGTTGTTACGTCAATGCCTTGAGAGCAAAACACCAATACCATGTGGCCATGGTAAATTCCTTCAAGAGACAGAAAGTCGTTGATGAAAGAAAGAAGCAACTGATGGAACAAGCTGTTACAGTTTGGAACCAACAAGGAAGCATCCAGTTCTCACCATGGCACAAAATATGGCTCGTTAAGCAGGGAGAAGACGAGCCAATCAAGGAATACTTCATTAGATTTGCCTCCAACGCCTCAACAGCGAAAGCAATAAGAGAAGAAGTGATAAGTGTGTTCTATGCAAACATGAACGCGAAATCTTTCATTCTCTTTGGACGAACTCATGGATGGCAAACAACAAAAACCATGGCAGATCTAAAGGATAAGCTTGAGACAGCAGTCTTATGCGAACAAGAACTGAGGTGGGGTACACCCCTCAGTTGGGACAAAGGAGTTCGAGCAAAAATGAACAAGCAGGAAGACGCAAGCATTGATATCGACAACATCTTCACACCGCTAAACACGGTGGCTGAAGACATTTACGTCAACTTGCTGGAAAACAAGCTCCCAAGTCCGCTTGTCCTGGAGACAGCTTTCTTGGGCAACAACATCAGAGAATGGTGCAAGTACCATAAAACTTGGGGGCACAACACAAACATGTGTCTACCATTAAAGTGGGAAATTGAAGAATGCATCACGCTAGGTGCACTAAGGCGATTTGTTGCATCCGACTCCACGACATTGTCATCAAACCAGCCATAATGAAACGGGAGAAACAACTATCTTTTAGATTACTTTGCGCATTCCTAGTATTTCTAGTATAATCAATGTAAATACACGCAAGTATCTAATAAAGTCAATCTACATTTGTAGGTACACATCTATCTCTTGCACGATATTTTTTGGATTAAACGCGAAGCAACTAAACTACGCGCTTATTATCTACATCAATAATCCAAGAAATTATGACACGTACAAGCAAAATCTATCATGTGTTATGACAACGTTTATCATCAACAACAATTTACCCATATGGATGACCACATAAAAAGGCATCATCATAGAGTCAAACACTTGGAGTCAAGCCCAAGACACTTTCAAAACCAGCATATTGCAAATACACATAATGGATGATATTTGCATACCTACACCAACAAGGAGTTCATTTCTCCATTCACAAATCAACATCTACATCAAGAAGGTGTTGGCAACACAAAGCAATGGCGCTGTATTCACAGCCTACTTATATGACACAAGTGCAACTTGCGGATTATCACAAAAAAGGAGCTTATAGCAATTCTATACTCAAAGGGACGACTATTCAAAGAGCCGTCACCCACAAGCAATATCTTGGATTAACCAAGACCCGCTATCAAAGGGGGCATGTTTACTTCTAGTGACATCTCTTTTTAGAGGTAAATTCTCATGTTCATAGCCATTCCCTGGATTCAGAACAGGATGGGCAAATACGATAACAGGGCTCATCACCCCATAAGTAGTGGATATCCTTTGTTTAGACTACAATCCCATGTTACGAACTCCTGGTAAGGGTTCACTCTTCATAGCGGATGTCCTCTGTTTAGACGACAATCCCATGTTACGAATTCCTGGAAAGGGTTCACTCTTCATAGCGGATGTCCTCTGTTTAGACGACAATCCCATGTTACGAATTCCTGGTAAGGGTTCACTCATCATAGCGGATGTCCTCTGTTTAAACGACAATCCCATATTACGAACTCCTGGTAAGGGTTCACTCTTCATGGCGGATGTCCTCTGTTTAAACGGAAATCCCACATAACGAATTCCTGGTAAGGGTTCACTCTTCATTGCGGAAGTCCTCTTGCAAGATGACAATTCCGTACTATAGATTTTCAAAATCGTGTTGCATGGTTCCTGGACGCAGAAAACATGCATCACAATTCATACTCTCAAAGTGTTACATGGTCCCTGGACGCAGGAATCATGTATCACAAATATTTTGCAAAATATTTTGTCAAGTATTTTATCCAATATTTTATATATCAAACATCTTTCCAAACATTTTATCAAACAAGGATTCAAGGTTCGCAAAACTCTCTTTCAAAACAAAAAAGTCTTTACGTATGCTTCCCCAACGCGGGTTGATACACGCTGACAGGTGCGCACCCTGTTTAAAACTCATAAATTTACAAGTAGAGTCTTGTACAACGTCGCCTTAGAGTGGAACTAAGAGACGGTATAAACTAGTATCTTGCTCAAGCGAAGATAACACATTTCAAACATACTACTTGTTAAGTCGCTATATGTGAGTCACTTGACAAGCTTCGACGGATATAGTGTCAAGCTATGCAGGAAGACGTACAACATGCATAACGCATCGTATGAACAATCTTGAATCAAAAGTGGCTATCGGTCACGATTGCGGGGACTACGTTTACACTACTAGCCACCCACGTTCAGTAAACACAGTAAACGATAGCGGTATGAAATATTACTAACAAGTTATCATACCAACTGCTGTGTATAAAACAGGTTCATACGACGTAGTTCAAAGCGAACAAGTCACAAGCAACAATCAAACAACAACTCTCCAACAAGTTTCTAAACATAGAAGCCGGGGGGCAAACGAGCTCATAAACGAGTTCAACATATCGAAAAGATGACACAAATCAAAGCAGTCCATCATCCCTGACAGGGCTGGGCGGAACAGGCAAATGTTGCACATTAGTGCCGCCACCATCTTCTCCAAACAAAAATGCAAACTCAGATGTTGCAGTATCTAAGCGACGAAGCTCGGCAACTTGCCCAACAGCAGACTCCGCATATGGCCCTAACTTGTCAAAAGGAAAGCCAGGAGCAAGAATACTCACTCTACGAATAAAGTCCTCAGCAAACTCGCTGAGCATAGGAGTGGCCTTCGCTGTGGCAGCAGCGGTAACTGCGTTATCAAATCCATGGGTAGAAGGGAACTTGCTAAGTCCCTCTTCAATGCCAGCCTTCATTTCTGCCTCACGCACTTTCCGACAGGCAGCCTTGTGCTTGCCGGCGTTATCAGAAATGGCCTTCTCAATGGCAGCATTCTCAGATTCAAGCTGAACAAGGCTGGCATAATCAGAATCATAACGAGCATCAAAATCCGTCTTCTTCAACGAAAGACGGCGCACTTCATCCTTAGCTTCCTCAAGCTCCTTAGACAAAGTGGCAGCTTTGTCAGCAATGACACGTTTCTCCTGGACAAGCTCCAACGAAAGAGGCCATGTGCACCATGTCGGAAACAACCTGAAAACAAGGAAACAATAAGCATACATGTTCGGGAACAACGAACATAGCGAAGTAAAAAAAAAAAGATACTCACTGGAGTGAATCCAGACAACGATCTCTCAACAAAAGTTCGTGCCTCCTCGTCACTCGAGGGTCGAACAACTCGATCACCAGGAGGAATGGATCGATGAAGAACACGCACGCCAACTTCAGGCATGCTCAGCTGGGAGTTCTTGGGAAAAGAAAGATCTCCTGCCACATATGGCATCCACTTACCATCTGAAATATCACCATCCAAAGGACGAAGCAAATCCGCACGTCCAAGTGGCGGGACCGCTACATGCAAACCAAGCAGCATTATGCAAAACCCAAAAACAAACCGTATAAAGGCACAGAATCAAGTGTCCAGATTATACCAGAAAGAAGAGAACGTTCCACCTCGGACCGCTCCTTCGAGCGGGGGGCAGACAACGCATCCTCACAACCGTCAACTTCCTTCCCTTTATGACAGGAAGGAGTAGGAACGGTCACAGTAGTCTTCGGACGCTTTGAACTGCTCGAAGAACGCGCCCCAGTGGTGGACCGTTTGGAAGAGTCAGGACCTACAAGTAGCATGCAAAGTTACAATCCAACCAAGAAAATTCATAAGGAAGATTTTCCTTTTAAAACCATCTACCTTTTCCGCGTCCAGAAGCCGCCGATGCTCCAGAAGCAAATTGGGGAACGATCCTCCCGCTAGAAGCAATCTTGCGAGCGGCCGCCGTCTGCAAAGACGAGCTTTTTCCATCAAACCAACCTATAGTGCAACACGGTAGAAAGTTATAAAAATGATCAACATACCGAAGCTGCAGAAGGGAGCACATGGATCCCAGCATCAATCAATTCTTGATCGGATGCACGCAACGAGCAAGTAAAGCCGCACGATTGTTGACAATGATATATCTGTTTTATCACTTCCTTATCCGACGAGGAGAGTTCCCGAAAAGCAGGCGCGGGGTCAAATTTCTGAACATACTCGACATCCCAAGTCGTCCCCGCATCATGAACAAAAAAGTAATGATGCCTCCAATGGTCGGCAGACCGATCCGCGGTAGCAACTAATCGGTAACTAGGATCCCACTTGGCTTCCCCAAGACCAAGTTCCTCAAAACCATCGCTCTGCAAGTTCGGCCAACGAACTTTCACACCGCACAATCCCGCTCAGTCTGAACTCTTAAGCTGGTAGAAGCAGCGAAAGAGGGTGCAAGAATAATGCCAGGACTGCTTGTGAAGCAACACTCTGAAACAAGTCCATACTCGAATCACGTTGGGTGCAAGATCTAAAGGGGAAATCCCATAACCGCTACAGAGCTCAACCAAGTCAGAACAGTAGGGAAACCGCAAACCCTCTCTAACGTGTGATGTGTACACGACGGATAAATCTACAGGCAGAGGAGTAGCATCTCCTAGACTTCTATCAGGAAGTACCTCAAAGGGGTAAAAAGCCTCGGTACAAGCGTCGAGTCCGGAAGCACTCGCATACAAGGTGAACAGGGATGTATCCAAGCGGTTAGTATAATACCTAACCAACGCCTCAGTCTCTCCAGCAGGAGATACCCCAATAGCTACACCCTCATCGGTGTCTAAAACACTATCTGCCGGCAAAGCCGGGTCTACTTCCAAGTCATCCTCTATATCGGAATTAAAGGGAGTCTGCGATAGAGGAGTGGTGGACTTACTCATTGTATCAACTCGATCAAAGGGAAGGAAGCTCCGCAAGAAGTTACTACAATCCCACAATCTGCAAGGAGCAAGCAAAAATCAATGCGCGTATCAAAGTTAACGCGCGTATCAACATCAATGCGCGTATCAAAGTTAACGCGCGTATCAACATCAATGCGCGTATCAAAGTTAACGCGCGTATCAACATCAATGCGCGTATCAAAGTTAACGCGCGTATCAACATCAATGCGCGTATCAACATCAACGCGCGTATCAACATCAATGCGCGTGTCAAAGTCAACGCGCGTATCAAAGTCAACGCGCGTATCAAAAAGTCAACGCGCATATCAAAAAGTCAACGCGCGTATCAAAGTCAATGCGCGTATCAAAAAGTCAACGCGCATATCAAAAAGTCAACGCGTGTATCAAAAAGTCAACGCGCGTAACCAAGTTCCACGCACATAGTAAAGTTGGTACGTACCATAGAAGGGACTAACGTCTTAAGGAGCTATCATGCAAACTGTGGAATTAACGCGACAAACCGTAAGGATCGAACGCGGCAACGCTTAAGGAAAATTTTTCTCTAAGGCGTCAAGACGGCAAGTGACTATGCCTAAAGTCATTGGGCAATCCCCGTCAACCAAAAAACCCGCCAAGAAGAAAAATTATGCATATCAACCAAAAAAGCTCCTACACAAAGATACGGGGGCACTATATCCAAACGGGAAATTCTACCTCAACTATCCACGGAAGTGAAAAATCGCCTAAATTATGGACAAACGACGATAATGACGGCAATCAATCAACAATTACTCGACATATAAGCATCAACAAGCAGTCCCACATGCCGACAACGAAAAATAGCTCAAACGAACAACAATACGGTGACATTGGCATTCAAGTCGAAGCTGTCCTGAAAATTTGAATTTCCAAATTACCTCAAAACGTGACGGAAAGTATCCCAATGGACTCCCCTCGTCGAGACGATTCCGGAAAGGTAAGGACCGCAACAAACCGAGGCCGGGAAGGCGGCGCGTGGGACACACGCTCCGGCGAAGGGGATTCTCACGCGGCGGCGCGTGAGGGCGCGTCCGGTGTCTCCTGGTGGCTCCGAAGGCGGCGCTGGAATCCTTGGGACAAACCGAGTCGAATGGTGGTGTCAACTTCTGAAAACAAGCCAAAGATCAGACTCGAAACTGTCAGAATGTGTCTAAGCTCCACGACGGCGAGGAAATTTTGAACACAAAAGCAATTTCGGGAAAGGGTGAATGAATTACCTGCAAAGGAAATGGAATGATGAACTCCCAAGGTGCTGGAAGGATAATTGGGGATGTGTGTATTTACATATCCCAAAGAGATGCTTTGTTGATAAGGATTGAAGGATTAGTTTACCTACATTCAAGCCTAAACCCCTACGGTATACTCTACCCTCTCCTCTAAAAATATCTACCCCTATGCATATCTTGACATTGCACGTATCAAACCCACCACTTTACATATACGTTGCGACCGCATGATTCATGATTTGGTAATCACTTAGTTGTTTTAGAAGCATACGGTTTCTATTTCCTGCACTACGTAATTATGATCTTACCGTGACCATTACCTATGCATGCGTATTGATAGAGGCATGCTCGCATAGTGTATTATCAATCGCCCATGTCTCCAACGATAACCATACTTGCGCATATATATTTCCTATTGCACTAACCGTGATGACAGGAAACAAATTCATTCGGTCGGAAAATCAAACGACGGACGAAGTCAAGATGCTTGCGTCCGACCAACGATCAAAACCGAAAGGTTAGCGTCAAACTCAAAATTGGACAAGTATCCTAACTTAAAATAGAGTCAATAAAGGTTCTAAACCGTTACTTGACTCGGGGGCAAGTGATGGATAAATGTCCAATTCGGGTTCGTATTTACATTTCGGGCCTCGTAAACACGTCGAAAATTACATCTCGGTTTAAAAACGTCTCCTAAGGAATCAAAATGGTCCGGAAACGCATTTACGCGTGTCCGGACCGGACCTCCGGGTTGCGTGGCAATCCGGACCTCGCCGAATTACCCAAATTCGACGAGGTCCGGATTGCATTACGGGTATCGCGCGACTATCGTATCCGCGATTACCGTTACGCGTAGAGAAGTCAAGTTCGCACATTACCAATATGGATGACGGTTACCGCATGATCTTGAACCGTCATCAAACCGCTTTAAAACCGGGTCCGGTCCCAAGAAAGCCTATAAATAGGAGGCCTTGGCCACCCATTTTCACACATCCTCTCATTTGCCCAACTTTGGTATTTTGAGCTCTGACTTCTCTCTAAAAATATTCTCTCTCTAGAAATTACCTTTTTTGCCCTTATAATGACTTAAGCTTCGGAGAGGGCTCCGCTAGCACCACCCCCCCCCCCCCCCCTCTCCGTGCTAGCATTGGTCCTTCGTGCAGGAAACACCGCCCAGACGCCTGCATTTGTGCACAGACCACCGCCTCTTGAGACACAGCCGAACCGAGTCACAGACCTTTACGGGAGTAAATCCGAACACTCGTCAGTGGCCCAACCTCCTCCCGACGGAAGGGTTACAGCCCAAAATCCCGCACAACCACGCGAACAGACGCGTCCTCACGACCTTGTTCATCCAGGACGCAACAACGTCAGTGAGCTATAATATGGGACGTTTGCCCTTGTGAATGGCCTGTTTGCCAGAAAGTGAATCCCAGTTCGGTATAAAGATGCACCGTTGGTGCTAGAGCGTAACACTTTAGTTGTAGTCGTTAGACCCTGAACGATGTGCTCGTTTGAGTTGTAAATGAGAAGAACATTTACGCGTATCATTGTAATCAGATATAGATCTGAGCTTGAGTTATAACGGGATATAGATCCGAGTTTGAGTTATAGCGACGCGTCAACTCTAGTGTATTTCAGGTGTTAGCCACCAGGTTTTAGTATGTAAGTTGGGTGTTGGCCACCACAGTTTTGACTCGGAACTCGAAAATTCCGAGTATGTCTAAGTGTAAGTGTTTGGCAACTAGGACGTATAGATAGCCGCTAGCGCGTTAGTATTTGTATAGTGAAGTACTAAAGTAGATATAGTGTCGCTTAGTACTCCCCTGCCCCCTAGGCTTGGGCGGAAAGAACTTTTCGGGCAAGACGAAATGCTCTAAAAATAGAAGCAATATGCATAATATAGTTGCTCTTAAAAATATGCATAATGTAAAAGTTTGGGGAATGACTCTCCTGCTATGTAGTGGTTGTCCAAATTGCCCCCGTGCCTTTAGTTGAGGGGTGTGCGTTGCAGCATATCCTCCCATCATTGTGGGTTTTGTTTTTGCACGTTGTGGGTATGTTTGAGTGCTGAGAGACGTAGGAGCGTGCGTGTATTGAACGCTCATGTCTCATTGATCTGGTCGTTGTATACTTGGAGATACAATTTGGAGGCTTGCTCCTTTGTTTTCGTATCCTGTCCATGAGATGTCAGATTCGACAATCATGAGTTTTCATAGACATGCATTTATATAAATTCATACTCATTTGAATATTTCAAAGCACACCATAGTCCATAGACAATAAATAGTGTAGGGAATAGATGCTTCCCTGATTTCGGTGTTTCGCGACACTTGTTGACTGCTTTTGACCGTGGTTAACTATTGTTGACCGGTTTGACTGTTATTGAACAGTTTAATTGTTGTTGGCCGGGTTGGTCAGTTTTGGCCGACGTGATGCTGCTTTGAGCGATCGTAGATAGATTAGAAACAGTTTCCCTTCCATCTCCATACGCTTCCTCTGATGTCAAAAGGTAACAAGTTGTATATATATATATCATGCCCCCAAGCCAAGGAGAGGTGTCGACTCTTCTTGGTTTGTATAACATGCCTTAAGACAACACATGACGTGGAAGTACTATATTAGATAAAACGATGATGTAATCATTCGTACATGTATGCATATACAGATGCCTTTGTTACGATACTAGTGTATGAAATAGTTGTACATGTAGCATTATGATGTAGCAATCAGACAATGTTAAAGTATCATGGATCCCTCGTGACTATTTGATATGAACTAGTCAAGTAACGTTTTACACAACTGTTGATGAAACATGCATGCGGCACTTGGGAAAGTCATGATTCCTCTCTAATTATCAATCACCGTATGATGTATTAGACATTTATGCCCCCTGTTATAAGTAGTTACTATTAACTCGTGTTGGTCCTCATGATAATGCCTAGGTTTTAACCGATAGGTTACCCTAGTTAACTATGCACATTCGTGATCATGTATATATAAATTAGTACATGCATATGTTAAGATAACAGTAAAAGCATATATACATGTTTTATTCAAAAGTTTAAATAGCTCATATATGTGCTTATCATAGCCATGACTTCAAAGCAATAGCTAAATTATGAATAAGAAACTTATCTTGCTAGCTTAGCTAGTAAGCTTCTCAAAGGTGAGCTTTGGTGTTGAATTTCCATGTCTTAGCGAAGTAAACGCCCATAGCTTAGATGAACGGCGATAGTCAAGAGCTTTTATGCTTAGCATAGTCAACACCTCGTAGATGGTGCATCAACCGTATTTGTTTGCTAAGATTTCCTTCATGTAAAGGAATAAAGATAAATCACCATATAACAGGGATATCAAACATGGTTGCTTATGTCAAAATATAACAATTAAATTTGAGTGTAATGAAAACTTCCCTGAATTTGACAAATTCGTTCCAATGGCTCGCAATGAATCCGATAAGTCCGATTTTAACATTTGGACCGTTTGGTTTGGCCTTTAAATTGGTGGTTTGACCACTGGTTGACCGGATGTACCGCTATTATCCGGTTCAGTGATTTTTGGGAGTCTTCACGAGGGCCACTTACTGGCAGTCCTGCTAGGCTGATTTAAACCTGCTTAGTCCCCAAATTTAGCAATTAACAAAGCCCAATAAGTGAAACCAGTGTCCTTTTTACGCCCAAACGTTATTCCTCTTCCCTCAGAATCACCGAAATAGCCGACGCAGACCAAACAACCACGTCAAATAGTTACAGTAATAAATGATGGATATTGATATAAACATATTTATTTGATACCATAATAGGTACTAAATATAAATAGTTTGATGCCATAACGGTCAATCAACTATTAATATTCAATTACCATAACAGTAATTGTCTAAATATTCTGTTACCATAACGGCCATCGTCAATAAATGACTATATACCATAATTGTTATTATATTATTTTATATAAAGAATCCTATGATTAACATTTGATAGATGATAAATTATATACAATAGTGATCTCTCTCTTTATATGAACGGTTACTAATTTGATCGTCGGAGAGGGATCGCCGGGGTTCGCCCTGACATTGTCCCCTTTTGCAGGTGCGTGCCCGGAATTCGAAGACTAAGGAGCTCGGAGATACCGTGGAAACCAACCCGGTAATTCCAGGATCCAACAATTCCCAAGGCTCCAGGTATGTATGCATATGTGATTACTATCGTTGTCATACAATTCATGTTATAATTGTTCTCATATCATCTTTCTTGCTTTTTCAGGGAAAGCTGTTGCTACGGACAGGGTTGTGGCTTCCGTGCGTACGAAGAAGTCGATCCCCAATACTGGATGTTCAAAGGATTCCTTTAGCCAGAAGAGGAAACCCACTCAGGTTGACGAGCCTCTTCCGACTCCTTCTTGCGACAAAGAGAAGGATGTCGTAACTCTTGTACCTGCTGTTGACAAGGGTAAGGCTCATGCCTTAGTCCAGGAGATTGCCTCATATGCTGACGGTCTGTCGGATATCTCTCCTCCTGGCCTGGAGTTGAATCTCAAAGGTAAGAATCATTGATATTACTTCGTTATTGTTTATTTTATGCATCACTTGTGTATTGACATGTAGGGCGCATTCGGCTCCCCGTGCTATCCCGGGAGGACTTGGTTCGTCCTCTCCGCGGTGACGTCGTAGGCTCCTCTTGGGTGCCATTTACCTCTACTTGTAGTTACCATTTTGACCGATGGTCTACCTTGTTGACTCCGGAGGTCGGCGTACGCATGCTGAATGCGATTGTGCCCCCAGTTGATCGTAAGGTTGTCCCTGATTCTGGTCCGACTGGACAACGTCTTGCTCGCGAGGCATTGTCTCGATATGCCCCCCTAAGTTTTCTATCTTTATTCTTTCTATTTTGTATACCTCTATTTCTCAACGCATGATTGTTTTATTCAGTTTGTTGCCGACATGGTCAACATGACGTCCTTCGTGGTCGAGCTGACCGAGAAGGTTGATGCCCAACAGTCTGAGTTGGAGCAATTGAAGGAGATAGTGTGTGCCCAAAAGGAGAAGGCTTTCGACCTTCGATTCCTCCAAGCTGGTGTATCAAGGTCGCATTGCCTCCCTTGAAGCCGAGGTCAGTCGACTTCGTAAGGAGAAAGAAGACGAGGCCATAGCGGCACGAGAGTTCTTGGCCACGACTCTATTGAAGAATTCCGATGAGGCGGCTCTTCGAGGTGTCACCCAGTACAAGGCCTCTCCCGATTTCGAGGAGGATGCCAAGGCGAAGTACAATGATACTATCACATCTTACGGTGAACAGCTTGTTGTTAAGATTCACTCCGTCGATCCACTCTTTGATTTCAACGAGCTTGGCGACTTTGCCAGCTTTGCTGCTATGCACCTTGATGCACTTTATGGTGAGGATTCTGTCCCACACCCCCCCAAGCGAAGAGAAGCGTACTTCTTCTTCGACTTCCTCGGGTGATGTAGCGGACACTACTCCGTTTGATCACGACGGCGGTGGCGAGCCTGCCACCTCCGACTGATGGGCGTATTACTCTATCATGTTTGTAGATAGCCGCTTTCGTTTCATTATGCTTATCGTGCTTCGTTATTTAGAAACACTCATTCTGGGACTTGAGCATATATGCCGTCCTTCTATCTTTTATGTTAAACCTGTCCAAAACATATATAGACAATATGGTTATATAAACATGAGTATTATTCCATACCCTTGTTATCATGCTTGTCCCTTCGTTTTGGGCCATGCTTGCTTGGTTGTGTGTGTTTGCACAACTTGTTGTTTCCTCTTGTTTTTGAGGTCGTTGTTGCTATGCCGGTTGTATGCTGGTCTCAGCTTGATAGCGCGTGTATGTCGAGACTTTGTCATACCCTTCTTTATTTGAGGCATTCTTGTACTTTTCATGCCGGTTGCATGCCAGTCATGACGTTCATTACATTCATCGTCAATTGTACTTGAGCGCTAAGCTCATTTGTGCCCTTCTCGGTTGTTACCAAGGCACGGCGTCGTTCAAAAGATATTCATCATCAATGGTACTTGAGCGCTAAGCTCGTTTGTGCCCCTCTCGGTTGTTACCAAGGAACGACGTCGTTCAAAAGGTATTCATCGTGAGTGATGACATTCATCCGATGTTCGATGCCTCGACATAGCTTTGTTGGCAAGACGCTACTTGCGCTGTGTTGACACGTTTTATAACCGCATATCTGATGCCTCGAGATAGCGTTGTTAGCAAGAAGCTACTTAGTTGTTTGGCGCATTTTAACCATTCGTCCGATGCCTCGAGGTAGTTTTAAGGCAAGATGTAACTTGCGTAATTTAGTACGTTTTAAGCCGCTTACTCAATGCATTGAGATAGCGTTTTGGCAAGACGCTTATTTGCGAGTGCACTTTACCGCTTACTTGATGAATCAAGATAGCGTTGAGGCAAGACGTTACTTGCTTAGTTTGGTACGTTTTAAGACGCTTACTCAATTCTTTGAGATAGCGTTTTGGCAAGAAGCTTACTTGCATCCTAACATGCATACTAAAAAAGTTAGTGCGTTTTCCGCCGCTTGGTAAACCAAGATGTGGCGTTATGGAATAGACAATATGCAGTTCCCTACTCATATGACTTCAACTTGTGAGTCGTCGCCAATGTATATCCTCTTAGAATCCTTTGGCAATCGTCTAAGCTTGGCGAACAGTCCTTTGTCATTGGCTATGTGGTTCCGTCGCACCTGAGTCAAGAATCCAAGAAGGATTTGAGTCAGTTAACATGACAGTAGAGGAAACAAGAGCTTCCATTACATAACCAACTTCGCATACCTTTTCAGGATGCGATTTGCTAGACCCTGTACCTTCGCCTATTCGGCGTGGACTAGAGTTCTCGCGGACTATCTCCGATTTTAGGTGGAGATTGCCAGGTTTAGGCTTTGTCAACATTTTAACGTCGACTGCCTGTTGTTTCCTTCCTTTGTTCATCCTCTTCCGCTTCCCTTGCCCAGCTTGTCCCGGTGCTGGTTTCATTCGAGCCTGTTCCATCTCGATGAATTTCAGCACCGATGCAAGATCCAATACAGAACCACTGGCAGTCAATAAAGCCTTGGCTGCTCTCCAAGACTTCGAGAGGGCCCCGATGATGGCCTGAATTTTATCCCATTCACCCACCTGACCTTCTTCCTCCAGTGGTTTCAAAGCGCTAAGGAGATCATATAACTTTTCCAGTACACTCTTGCTGTAGCTATTAAAGCTTTCTTCCAAGGAAGATATGAGTGGGTGCAGGATTGCTGCCATGCCGTTTCCGTATCTCAGGAAGAGGGCATCTCAAATGTCCTTTGCACTTGGAACATTCTCATACTCATCATGGAATTCCTGAGACATCTCAGACATCAGAATCTCCTTTGCTCTTTTGTCATCTTGCTCCCATTTAAAATGGGCATATGCTAGGTCCTTGGTTAGACCAGCTTCTGGGTAGCTCATGGATTTCTGAATGTGACCTAACATGTCATTTCCAACAGTGCACTGACACGCTTGCTCCACGAGTCATAGTTTGTCTCAGTCAAAAGCTCATTAGCACAAGATGTTGTCATCTATGTTGTAATTCGTTACTAAACACGATGACAATCATGCATAATCAGGGAGACAATAACATTTTGAGAAAGAATTTCATACATCAAATATCTATTAAGATAGAATCCGAAAAATAATGATTCCTTAGTCATCTAAACCAACCGACCACCAGTAAACCAATGGAAGATGGCTGTGAAAGAGTTCACACTATCGCCGTCTTCTATCTAATAGACCAGTATCTTAAAACGGTTTTAATCGCAAATTACCGGAACAGGAATTTTAAAATAAGCATACCCGATCTTGGCTTTCCCAAGGCCCTTTTTGTTTTGGAAAATCATTCCGATGAATTCAATCATGCATACATAATTCTACTATCCATGTAAATTATCATATGACAGTAACGTTCATCATACACACCACACACATGCTTACGCGTCATGCGTCTAATGTTCTGAGGAACTCATGCTTGCATTCATAATTCTACTTACAAGTAAATTATCAAATGTAACTTCATCCTCAAGATTCTAGCATATGTGTCAAACATGTAACATTCACATCAAACATACATATTTGGCGACTGGTTTTCGGTTTTAAAATAATTTTAAACATTAGTGGCCGATTTGCAATGCATGCTTATATTCGGACATACCAACAAAAAAAACAATTTTGACAGATAACAAAATAAAGCCAAGCAAATTGAGGTTAGAGCAGACTTCAAGAGAAAGGAAATGCAATCACAACCTTTTTTATCAGTAAAGGGAGGTGGTAGGCACTAAATCAATCTATAAAGCAAGAACCCAACCTGAACCACTCTAAGAATAATTGAAAAATTGGTAATACACACTTGAAGTATAAGAAAAGTGTTGGTGCGAAGAGAACGTATATAGAATGGATTTTTTCTTTCTGATCACTAGCCTGCCGGACCGCCCTCTCGATCAAACTCTCAATTTCATAAGAGAGAAAAGTTTGGAATTCAGATCTGTCTAAATTCCAATCAGGGAATTTCCAGTCCTCCATCCTGTTCAACTGATAATCTGCCAAGGCCCATGGACCCGGACCCCTCCTTCTTCGAGGATGCAGAAGAGGAAATTCGAAGGAGATTTTCGGCGGCAGCAATTACGCAACATTCTAGACATGAATCCTAGGCATTTACAACCATCACAGCATGTCTATCCTATTGCGCATTTCATATATTTAACAGGGCTCCGCCCACAACATGCAATTTCCAGCTAGTTTGACTATGTCAAGACACATTTCTAATCATGCATCAATATATATATTGAATAATAAACAATTGTAATTCAGCCCTCTAATTAATCCAGTCCCAAAAACATGTATCTCCGAGATCCATCGCCATAATCGAAACAAAGCATAAATGTTAGCAACCCTATGAGCATTGTGTAGTCCATTTCGAGGCTCAAAAACATTTAGATTTTAAAACTTGACCTCCCTATTTTAGTTGACTTGAATTCGGTTTAGAAAACATTGTTCGGTTCAGTCAATTTCAGTCTGTTTTTTGGTCCGCTTCGGTTCAGAAAATCCGGTTCGGTCCGGTTCGGAAAATCCGGTTTCGGTTCGGTCCGACAAAATCCGATTCTTCGTTCCGGATTTTAATTTTAAAATATGGTTCGATCCGAACTGGTCCAAGAAAATAGGGTTCGGTTCGGTTCAACACTCAAAAATCGGTTTAGTTAGATCCACTTAATTACCCTGGTCCGACCCAACTCGAATAGGTCGAACTGATTGAGAAAATCCGATTCGGTTTTATTTCGTTCCGGTTTAACATATTGGACCGGCCCATTAATTAAAATTTAAAAGATTGGGCCGAAATGCTTACTTGTGGCCCAAGAAGGGTTTTAAAATCCAAAAATATTTAACTTGACCACCAAGTAACATTAATTATATAAAATAATTTCCAATATTAATATATATATATATATATATATATATCGGACTAAACACAAACATATATATATTTATTGCTAAGATTCTATCTATAAGATTAAATCAATCAACAATATATATATATATATATATATATATATATATATATATATATATATATATATATATATATTGTCATTATCTTAAATAGGGTAACAAATATACTGACAATATATTTTCTCAATCTTTTAGGTAACTAAATCTATCAATAATATCTATAACCCTATTTAAATATTTAGATATATTGATAGTGATATGTATTTCTGTATATTAATGTGAATCTATCCTAATGTTCCTAATTATAGATATATTGTTACCTTAATTAAAAATTAAATTATGGTAAACAATATTATTTTAATAATTTATATGTTTGTGCCGAAATTTCTTTAATTGGTGACCAAGAAATTAAAAAATTTTACCTTGAAAATTGCTAGAATTTTCGGCACAAACACCTAATTAGGAACAAGTGGTCAAATGTTAAGATCAAATTTTAATAAGATCTACAATCCAATGTTTGATTTTGATAAATATTACATTTTTCTTGAAGATCATGAACATCAAATTAACCAAGAACATGAAAATTTTGGACCCATCATAAAACCCCTTAAAAAATTCAAAAAATTTAAATCTTTTTATTTTAAAATTTTCGGTCCAAAATTAAAAATTTCAAGAACACCAATTTATCAAAATCATGAACTCCTAACATAGGATCTGATACCACTGTTAGATTACGGGGAGTAATCACTACGGAAACTTAAACATGGTATGTGCTAGTAATATCAATTACGCAGCGGAAAGTTTACACATACCTCAAGAGTAACCGTAGTCCAAGATCCTTGCTCGAGGATCCTCCGATCGGAAACCGTAGAAGTCCTTGTGAAAGAAGCCTTACGCGATATAAGCTCCACAGCAAAGCCTCTGATCGATTCTTGCAAATGGACAGATCTCTGGAGAGTTTGCTCGAAAGCAATTTGGCACACCCTTGGTGAGTTTTTTGTTTCGACCGAACCCTGTAGTGTGGGAGGATGATTTTTCTCTCTAAAACTCTCTTGTGAGAGAATTATGATTAACCCTAAAATTTCCCTAACACCTCTTATTTATAGGAGGAGTAAAGTGGAAAAAAGTCCACTTTACCCCACCATAAACTTTCGGCCGGCCTATGTATTTGGGGAGGCCCAATTTTGGGCCTCCTATGTCAATTGGGATTTGGGTCTAGCCCAATTACCCTAATGTGAAAGCCAAGTTCATTAGGTAAACTATACATATTATGAGCTACCAATTACGGCGCTCATCACCATATGCTTACAGTTGGAGCGTAAAACCTCCTAATAAAATATGTCGAATGTGAACTTTGCCATGTCACATGGGAACAGTCGTCTTGATGGAAGGGAAACCTCAGCAATATCAATACAAGATAAGAGCCATGATATTTGGAAAAAGAAACATGCTTATGCAAAACGATCATTTGGTTTTGGGGTACACGACATGATCAAAGTTTTGCAGATCGTCGTGACAAACTTCATTCGTATACTACCACATTCTGGGCTAGATGAGAATCTACGATAGCATATGACATTCACACTCTTGATATAAAATAAATTCAGGTTATGCTGTTGACGCGCACTTCATACTACGTGTGCCATGTTCGACCACGGGGTCAGGCTCGGTTGTGTTAGACGGAATCTTCCAAGATTCTGAAGGACACAAACTTCTTCACCTTGAGCGTGTGACTAATCATGGGTGCTGAATGAAGCAGCACCCGAATTACCCTTACCACTCGGAGCTCATGTCCAAGTTTGAGCTCAATGTTCGCTCTCAGGCGTACGAGCGTAGTGCCCGAAGAAAAAGGCAAAGTGACCACGTTTTGGGAACCGGTTGAGTTTGACTAAGGATATGACCAATGGGGATGGTCATGCACATTTGTAACTCTTGTATTCACCAGGTGGCCACCAGCCGGGTATTTGTTGAAGGTTTTGAATACTTGTACGGATGCCTTGGAGAAGTATCCTTAAGGGAAAATAAGAAATAGGAGAGTAACGGTTAACCAAGGGTATAGCACGGCATAAAGAAGTAACATGTTGGTAATCAACGTTTCGCGGATGCTACAACACTCTTAACTGATAAGTAGCGCGAAGTCCATTGTGTCTGCCCTTCACACGGAAAACCTCTTATGAACAATATGAGAATTGGATTGGATCAATGAATAAATATTTATGTGTTGGGCAACAACATATTAATAGGCACCCTCCCATTCCGACGAGTGGGAGTCGTTGGCATTTAGAGTAAATAGGCCGCCGTAATAGGAGCTCATTAATATAAGTCCAACATGCTAAGTCAAATTGGGGTATGGTACATAGGGGATTTCAGATCATGCCGAAATCCCATGGGCATGCGTGGCCCGTACGGGCCGGCTCAATTAGACACATGGTGCAGCCGAAATGGTTAGCAAACCCACTAAGAGTTTTGCTCACCCCCTCTTATAAATAAGAGATGTTAGAGATTTCTTGGGGTTGGTCATTCTCTCCCTTTTAGTAGTCACAAAGAATTCCCTTCTCCTTAGACAAAATGAGGTTCGGCCGAACCTACACACACCAAGAGTAAGTGCCGAATTATTTCAAGTAATTCACCCCCGAAGATCCATCCAGTAACCGGATTGAAAGAGGCTTTGCTGTGGAGACCATTGCCTTCAGATTTCCTCTTTAACAAGAGTCACCGAAGGACACTGTCCGACATTCCGTGAACTCCCGTTGACATCTTGGGCTACTGATTGCGATATAGGTATGTGCACCCTTTCCGCTGCATATTAGTTACCTGGAATGTATCTAGTTTTGATCCGTATTAATTCTCCCTAAAACCAACAGGTTCTGTCCTGGCTGGGGCTACAAGAAGACGTATCCTTTCTGATTCAGTTGTGAGTTTTCTCAGTAATCTTTTAACAGAGTAGGCTGAAAGACTGAGCGAGTGATGTTTTCTTTCCTCCCAACTCCATATGTATTCAGGTCTGGTTCAGTGGTCTTTGGTTCAGCAAATGATTTTTTTATTACAATTAAAAAAAAAGTCCGGGTCGGACCAGTAATGAGAACCAATTGGGTGTACCCCCTTAATTGGTTCTACTTTAGGGCTTGAAAACCTGGTCTGCTTAGAATCGGTCCGGACTGGATCCGTTCCAAACAGTCCGGTTCCATACCAGATTTTGTCCGTATCGGTTGGACCGGTGTTTTTGCCCAACCATAGACCAACTAATTCCCATACATGGTTTGAGTGCATTGACTGTAACTCTTTTCTTATTTCTTTCACCCATTTGGTTATTTGAGATCCTTCCAATGCCTTTTTGATAGTAACAAATTCGTCAACTGATACTACATTAATAATCTCGCCCCATTCTATGAGAAATTTCTTGGGGCGGAGATCTTTGCCGAAAGCTACATCTCGATTTTAGAGAGTTAGTACCTTCTTTACATGTTTAAAGTAACACTGATACACATATTTTCCCGAACTACTTCTACTAATAAACAAATGCATCAATAATCACCTAAGTTTCTTATCTCAGTGGCTGAAACGGTTTCCATTTCAGATACAATCTTCTTCGACTTCTCGGTATCCACATTATAAACATACAACTTCGCCACCACCAAGAAGAAGATGAAGTTTAATGATGCCAGGAGAATGTACAACGCGTAATAGTAGTCCAAATGGCCGACGTTCAAGTTATAATCCGGAACCCAACCACCTGGCTTTCCTTTACTCTCTGTAAGATTCGATATGGTTCGTAGGATGAATGAATTAAGAAACGAACCAATTCCTATACTCGTACTATAATACGAAGCTCCCAAGCTTTTCATTCCACTCGGGGCTTGATCGTAGAAGAAATCCATCTTCGCCACTTCTAGGAAAGTATCCGCAATGCCGACGAGAGCAAATTGCGGAATTAGAATGAGGAACGATATAGGTAAAGTGATTTTCGGATCGTAAATACCCGTTTCTCTGATAACCGCCAGTCTTTTTAACTCTGCAAAATAAGCGGTTGTCGCAATAGCTATATAGAGTGCCATCCCGACTCCCATTCGTGTTAGCATGGTGATGCCTCTAGGGTTTTTAGTTTGGCGTCGCATGTAGGGTACGAAAAAACGGTCGTAAATAATAACGCTTAATATCATGAAAATTTGAATCATGCACTTGAAACTCGACGGAGGGATTGGATTGGTGTTCGGGAAAAGCTTCAAGTCAAGAGTCGTCGCTTGCTTGATGAATAGGGTTTGCACCGCCCCAAAAAATGTACTGGGGATGATCGTCGATACCAAGATCGGTATCATCTTCATCATCTGCTTTGTTTCCTCGACTTGGGTCACTGTGCATAGCATCCACGGTGAGTTTGGCCCGATCTTTACTGCAGCTTTATCAAGAAATCTGAAATTTTTGATAAAGAACATGCATAAGACCCTAGTAATCACATTTCTCATTTTTTGTTGAGATTTGTTTAACTATGACTACTGGAAATCCTGGAATTACCGACACAATTAAATTTCGTCGGCAAAAATTGCTCAACAAAGCTTTATTTATTGAAAAAAATTATACTCTGTTGGCAAAAATAGTTTCGACTGAAATTTTTTCCAGCAAAAGTGGTAGTTTTACCGACATAATATCATTATTGTCGGTGAACTCTTTAGTAATGAATACTTTGGTTGGAAAATTGATTAATTTTGTCACTAAAGGAATTATTGATTGGTTTTGTAAAAACAAGATCATTGTCAAAAGTGAAAAAACTTTCACATTTAGCGACCAAAAATATTTTGTCAGTACAAATAGATCTGACTGACAAAATGATTTTTCTTTCAGCAAAAGTGGTAGGATTATCGACAGAATGTCATTATAGTCGTTAATCTTTATGCCAGAAATACTTTCGTTAAAAAAATCGTATAATTTCGTTGCTAAAGAACTTATTGACAGGTTTTGTCAACAAAATTATTCCTCGCCAAAGTGAAAAAAATCACTTTTAGTGACGAATATTATTCCGTCAATAAATCAGATATTTTCAGTAGTGTATGCAAAGACCATATGCGATTAGTGAGCTACCTCAATAAAGGGGTATGGTTGATTCTGAACTTCTCAACACGTGTATACTCTTCTAAGCTGAGCTCATGAAGCTCCTCAGGGTTTTCCGGGATTTGGACATTCCATTTTTTTACGGTAGCCACGAGAACCCGACCTATCTTAGTAAATGCACTTCCTGACGGTTTCTTGTGTCGGTAAAACTTAGTTCCCGTCAAGAACAAAATCAGACCGAGCACGATCAACAAGGCTTGAATACTGTACCCAATGTCAAAGCCCTTACGCTCTTGGATCCAAACCATTAGCGTAGTCGCCATGAAATTGCCGAAGAATACAGTTAACATCCACCAGTTAAAAAAAGATGTCTTTTGTTTCTTTTCCTTAGGCTCGAAGTCATCGAACTGGTCTGCCCCCATGCTTGAGATGTTTGGCTTTGTACCACCATCTCCAATAGCAATCAAATACAAGGCAGTAAAGAGGCATATTTCTCTATAGGAGAATATATGTGGTGGGCATTTGGTTTGGGGAGTACACATTGGCTTAGGCATAAGTAGTTTCTCATTTGTTGCTACAACCGCGAGTAGAATCATTCCCTATCAATAACATCACCATGGTAAATTTCATATTTGGTTACTTATATTTGTCAATATTAGCTATCAGTTAAAACTTGTGATATTGTTGTCGCAATATCTCAAAATGTTATTAATTTGTTATATTCACTGACAAAAATAGGAACGTGACAAATAGAAAATTAATATGACATGTACTAATCAGTTTCATTTTCAATAAAACCATGTACATCTTTTTGATTATTTTTTTTAAAAAAAAATAATATATATCGAGAGCTTTCTATTTTTGAATCAAGAACCCGGAAAATGCAATTCTGATTTCTGAGTTCGGACTAAAACTTATTAAACTACAACTATGGGTTCAATCCGGACACACGAACTAGAATTTCGGGTTCATTTCTAACCCTTAGTCGCATTTTTGGGTTCGGACTGAACTGATGACAATTTAGAGAAATGATTAAACTGCAAAACTTGGCATGTAACCACCGTGCGACACTAATAATATTAAAATAACCATTTTTCATTAATAAAAAAAATCACACACATAATGTCGCATATCAAGTTCGTATGAACTATGAAGCTTCACATGCCCTAGTAAAACTCGACAATTAAACCTCAATCAACATCTTAAGGTTTATTTTGAGCTTATAGTTGCATTTATGGATCAATTTCATCCAAGAAATGCACTTTTATATTCAAAAATGGGGTATCAAAATCTAAAATGGAAAATAAAACACAGTAAGTGACCAAATATGCAAATGTCATAACCAATCAAAAGATGAAACTTACCGGAACATAAAAACACATGCTGACAAGAAATGTCCAAAAACGACCGAGATGTGCGTCTGCAATGTAAGCACTCAAAATCGGTAGTATCCAAGCCGTGCCTACCCAGTTGGTAACAGCATTCGATGCATCAACAGTTCCATAATTCAACTTCTTCGTGAAAAAGATGAATAAATTAGCTGCAACTCCATGACACGCGATTCTTTCGAACACTTCGTAACCTATTATGAAAGAACTACCCTTCCATCGCCCCGTTTTCGACCTTAAAACGGGTCTTCCTTTAAGATCAACCGTACCGTCTTGTGTGTAAGCTTCGCTTCCATCAGCGACACATTTCTCTTCAATTGTTTTCATTGACATGTTTGAGAGAAGGATTATGTTTATGTTTTCTTGAATTTGAGTTGATGATGATTTGGCGTCTTATTGTTGTATTATATATGGTTTTTTGGATGATTAAGACTAACAGATTCAATACGGTTACTAACTGTCCTTGGAAGTTGATGATGATCCAGTTTGACACAGCGAATCTTAATACAACTAAAACCTAATTGTCGCGTTACTGTACTAGAAAGTAGTTTTCAACGTATATCACAGTGGAAAGATGCCAAAAAAAAAAAATATATATATATGTACTCTATAATCTAGGAAAAAATAATTGGGTTAAAGGTCCTTTTGGTACCACATGTTTGCAAAAATTACACTGTTCATACCACTAGTATTTTTTCGTACTGAATTGGTACCATATGTTTCCAAACCTTACTGTTTTGGTACCTCCGTTAGGGTTCTGTCAAAAACAACCGTTAAATGGCATGTGCCATGCACGTGACCAACCCAAAACTTTCAATTTTGTTACAATTTAGTCCATCTAATACATCCCTAACTTTTATTTTGTTCAATTTAGTCCTAAAACTTCAAAACCAAACCATTTTCCCAATTTGACCTAACCGGACTTAGCCTAGGGCTAGGTCCGACCCTGGGTCATGGTCGCCGGACCCAGGCGACACCGACCCAAGGTCGGACCTAGCCCTAGGCTAAGTCCGGCTAAGTCAATTGGGACCTATACCCAATTTGGGGCTAGGTCCCAATTGACCTAGCCGGACCTAGCCTAGGGCTAGGTCCGGCTAGATCAATTTGGGGAAATGGTTTGATTTTGAAGTTTTAGGACTAAATTGAACAAAATAAAAGTTAGGGATGTATTAGATGGACTAAATTGTAACAAAATTGAAAGTTTTGGGCTGGTCACGTGCATGGCACATGCCATTTAACAGCCGTTTTTGACGGAACCCTAACGGAGGTACCAAAACAGTAAGGTTTGGAAACATATGGTACCAATTCGGTACGAAAAAATATTAGTGGTATAAACAGTGTAATTTTTGCAAACATGTAGTACCAAAAGTACCTTTAACCCAAAATAATATTAGTTCAGAAGATTCACATAACGCGCAGAGGATGAATCCAGAATTTTATATGGCAAATAATTGAATCATATACATATAACATTGTGTGCAGACAAAAAAAAATTGAAAATGAGAGAGATCTCTTTTAAGATATATTATTTATTCAACATAAAAGAAATAACATCATTCCGACGCCAATCCCGAACGCTATATATCACTAAAAAAAACTTGTGTAAAGTGCATATTTATTACTAATATACGAGAAAAAAAATTATAAATCTATATATTTTATAAATTCTGAAGCACACATAATAAGGGGATTCACCACAGCACGACACGTCAGCATTACTATACAATAAAAAATTAACACATGAAGTTAATGTTGATTTTAGGGAGAATTAATAAGGATCAAATTAAATACAATGCAACCATGTAACAATGGTGTGGTGGTTCAGTGCTTTATCCTTTAACCAGAGGTCAGGGGTTCAATCCCCGCTAGTGACTATGGGAATGGAAAATTGTTCATTGCTAGCACTTATAAATAGAGCTCTACATCCATTATTTGAAGGTATTTTATCTCTCTAAGCATACATTCTCTCTCTAAGCCCATACTCATTTATACATCGGAGTGGGCTTACTTGAAGAACACGTTAGGAGGGGGAAGCAAGCAGGTGCCTGCAAGAGGAAGCAACTAGTGGGCTTACTTGAAGAACACGTTAGGAGGGGGAAGCAAGCCAGGTGCCTGCAAGAGGAAGCAACTAGGTGCCTGCGGGGGAAGCAAACAGGTCCCTATGGCAAGTCATTAGGTTACTATAAACATGGGGCAAGAGGAAGTGGGCGATGAAGAACGCTCATTCCGGAAAGATCAGCACTCTTCAACAAACCCCCAAATGAGTAACAGGGCACCACAGCAAAAAGTGAGCCAACAGCCACCCCACCCCCGCCACCACAAGCTAGCAATGGACAAGAAAGGAGGAACCCTCAAACATACAACCTTCCCCCATAACTACTAGAAGCATTAGAAGATATGCTAGATAGAAGGGAGTGTATGAGGGCAAACCTAAGGCAGGAACCACAACGTTACCAAGTGTCACCACCAAGATCTATGCAGGGCACCAACAAGCATACTTACAATCCTATAATGATCTGAACCAAGAGATGAGGTATCCTCATCAGAGGAACACCACCTACCAAGCTTACCCAACCCAAGAACATGCCAGGCAACAGCCAGCAGGACAACAAAATACCACCACGATAGCCTTGACAAAAGAAGATATAGAAGACCTCACAGCGAGGAAGATCAAGGAGTCAAAGGGGCGGGCAATGCATAAGCTGAGAGACAGGGCCACACACCCCTTTACTCAAGAGCTTTTACAGATCATTATCCCACCAAATGTGTCACCGCGTCCAATTCCAACAATATTGGTAAGGGGGATCCGATTCAACACATCCAGAAGCATGATTCTTCCCTGTTGAGGAGGACCGCGAAGAGGACCACTTTGCACTATTATTCCCTTCAACACTGTCGGAAAATGCTTCATACTGGTTCTTTGGCTCTACCCCCAAGCATCACTGTCCTCATGGGCATACTTGAAGGACAAATTCATCCAACAATATTTGGATGAAAGGCAATAATTGAAGGGTGATTCAGCTTTGGATGATGTTAAACAAACTTTCGATGAATCTCTGGCGAGCTATTACACAAGGTTTAACCAGAACATATCAGATATTGCGACAGAGCTCTCGGAAGAGGAAATCGTCCGAGCTTTCATAAGGAACTTAGGACGCAGAGGCGCATCGCTGGTAGACAACGTGGAGATGTTGCCAATTAATTATTTGGAAGAATTGGCTGAAAGAGTGAAGACATATATTGAACTAGAGCGATCTCGCTCAAACCGCAAGAAAGGTAATGAAACAGCAGCGCCTGATAACGGCAGAGGAGGAAAGGGTAAACCACATGTGGCACCACAGGTTCTGCGAAGGCAAGGATGGGTACACCCGGGAGGACCAAAGATTGCTGAACCAACGAGACCCCAGGGAATCAACAAAATTGTCTTCACCCCTTTCAGGAGGAAGCCTTCGGTCATATTGCAAGAAATGAAAGGGCTTAACTTGTGGTCACCCCCGACAAAGAAAAAAGAAGGAAGGATGGGAAACAACGTGGACTAGTGGAATGAATATCACGACGTTTATGGGCATCACACAGATAATTGCTTCTATATACAAAGAGACAAAGAAAACCACCTCAAGAAGGGAATCCTGACAATTTTTATCAAGGATAACAGGAAAAGAGAGAGAAGTCCACCTCCAAGGCCTCCCCCGAAAAGGAAAGGCAAAGAGAAAATGGAATTTTTCATACTCCACCAAACAAGAGGGGAACAATCAATGTAATTCATGGAGGGATGTCAGCTGGGGGGGGGGGGACTCTCAAACTCTAGAGAGGTCTATGTAGCTCAAGTAGATGAGATGCCCTGGCCAATCCAGGGTGGTTTAGTGCTATGCCTGAGGAAATGTCAGCTCTCTGGAACAATCAGACATGGGATCTTTGTCCTCTTCCTCCTGGTAAAAAGAAAGTCGGTTGTAAATGGGTCTTCACGATCAAGGTCCATCCCAATGGTTCGCTGCGTCGTCTCAAAGCTCGCTTGGTTGCAAAGGGATACTCTCAGGAATATGGCGTTGATTATGATTAGACGTTTTCTCCAATTGCTAAAATGACATATGTTCGGATATGTCTTTCTCTAGCTGCCATCCGTCACTGGCCACTGCACCAATTGGATGTCAATGGCATTCTTGAGGAGGAGGTTATGACTCAGCCACCTGGGTTCGTTGTTCAGGAGGAGTCTTCCAAAGTCTGTCGTTTGCGAAAATCTCTATATGGTCTGAAGCAATCCCCCAGAGCTTGGTTCAGGCGTTTCTCTCATGCACTTCATCAGTTTGGCATGACCAGGAGTGCTAATGACCATTCGGTCTTTTATAGACACTTGGAAGGGTAGACAGTTCTACTAGTCGCGTATGTTGATGATCTGATTATCACCGGTGATGATGTTGAGGGGATATCAACATTGAAGAAATTTTTGAGCAAGCAATTTCAGATCACGGACCTTGGTAAACTCAAGTACTTTCTTGGCATTGAAGTATCACGATCTCCTGGAAAAATACTTATTTTTCAGAGAAAGTATGTCCTTGATATGCTTTCCGAGTGCGGGTTACTTGGATGCAAACCTGTTGATTCACCGATGGTTCCTGAGACCAAGCTCATGCCTGATGATGGAACGCTCCTACATGATCCTGGAAAATATCGAAGATTGGTCGGGAAACTAAATTATCTGACAGTTACTCGACCATACATTTCTTATTCAGTGAGTGTAGTGAGCCAATTCATGTTAGATCCGCACATGATACACTGGGATGCAGCTATTCGGATCCTTAGATATCTCAAGGGATCTCCCGGGAAATGACTCATATATTCTGACCAGGGGCATAATAGGATTGCAGCGTTTACTGATTCCGATTGGGCGGGTTGTCCTACTAATCAAAGGTTAACTACTGGATATTGCGTCTTCTTCGGTGGTAACCTTATATCATGGAAGAGTAAAAAGTAAACAGTTGTATCTCGATCCAGTGCAGAGTCAGAATACCGTGCAATGGCAATCACAGCTTGCGAGCTAGTTTGGACAAAGCGTTTAATCAGCGAGTTGGGTATTTTCCATGACGATTTGATGAGTCTACATTGTTTTGGTAAAAGGTTTTGAAATTAATTAACTTTATAACCACATTAACCCTAATTTATGTATGTAATTAATATTAATATACTTGTTGAAAACTTTTTTCTACATGTTCCTTGCACTTTTTTTTTACTTGTTCCTTTCACTTTTTCTACTTGTTCATGTATTATTATTTTTCAAATTGGATGTGTAGATATCTAATAATGAAAAAACTACGTAACACGCGCGTGCAACGAATGCGCTAAAAATTCTAGTTAACCTAAAAAACTCTTAAGTGGGATAATATGTCGCTAATGTGGCATTATGTGGAATGAGAGTTGGAATTTCTTCTTTAAATTGTTAAAGTAACTTTGATATACATATATTTTTCCAAAACTACTTCTAATAATAAACAAAAGCATCAATAATCACCTAAGTTTCTTATCTCTGTTGTTGAAACAGTTTCCATTTCTGCCATTTCAGACTCATTCTTCTTCGACTTCTCGGTATCCACATTATAGACATACAACTTCGCCACCACCAAGAAGAAGATGAAGTTCAGAGATGTCATGAGAATGTAATTGGCGTACATGATAAATAAGTATGACGCTTTATGGTATATGAATTCTCATAACCGTGTATTCTTGCATGGGTTATCTGATCCATACAAAAACTTCATATCTAACTAATTTATATTTTTTTCCCTATTAAATGACATTTATATATCTTATATACTCAATATCTTTATTTTCAATATTATATATACATGTTAAAGTTTACAATTTGCGTCTTCTTCGGTGGTTATTTTTATTTTTTTAAAAAATAAATAAATAACGGCACTTTGTTATGTGTCGTTAGTTGTTTAGTGCCTTGAAGTATCGTTACGTGAAAAAAAACAGCGGCACCACAATAAGTGCCGCTATCTTCAAAATAATATAAAAAATTCGACAGTTTTTGGGTAGTGCCGCTGCTTAGTGTCGCTAATGTCACCTTTTCTTGTAGTGTAGTAATATTAAAATTGTCCGGTGAATAAGGAAGTTAATATCAAATTGCCACGTCATTGTCAAACTGTCACGTCTGTATTGTTAACCATTAAGAAAATGACCATATTTTTTTTTTTGGTTAAAGACCAATATTATTAAACACCACAACGATTATAGTGCATATGAAAAAAAAACAGCCACAACAGGTAGTTTGGATAGATCCAAATCCCCGTACAAACAATGCAGTTGATAACAGAACATAAAAAACCAAAGCAACACAGTATGAACCAACCATACAAACAGCAAGAACTGGAGTAAATAACATAATCGGTTTAAGAGCGCTAACACCCCTATAACAAAAGATAATAGCTTGTTGAGGAGGACCCGATCTGATACAGCAAAACAGTCAAATCTTTGTAAAGGAGCCGAAGTACCCTCAAAGAAGACCTAGCTAACAGCAGCCCTGCGCGACAAGCAATACTAGAAAAAAAAAACCAAGAACGATAAAATTACAGACAATCCAATTAACAAAAGAGAACTACACGAGTGAGTCGAAGATGGTAGAGATTCCCCCAAGGTAGATGAGACCAAAGATCAAACTACCGATGCATCCCTGAACGAGGAACATCCGAGGACTAACGCACGTTAGGTGTACCGAGGAAAAACTCTGCTCCTCTCGCATGAGGAGAAGTTTACAAGGATCGGATACGGTATAAACCGGATCCAAACCTGAATGGTGACAATGGAAAAGCATGTGGTTAAAAGTGTGAAATTTGGAATGGTGATTTCGTTGAACTTGGTCCCCATCTAGAAGGGGTAAGTATAATAGGGAGGTGTAAATGATCACAGTTACAAAATAACTCTTAAGTTTGAAACGATGGACAGAATCATCTGCAAAAAATTTATCACGATCCTCCAACCAAAGGATGGTCAGAAAAACAAAGATAAATATCACAGTGATATCAGCACAGCAGAGGATTTTGTAGAGGACCATGGGTTGTAAGTACCACCAGTTAAGGATCGTCAGCTTCCAGACGGTGAACCAGTAATCACCGTTTGCTGGTGGCATCCGATCGGAGATCTAATGCCTTTATCGATGGCGGTGGTAACATGAGAAAAAGAAAAATAAATATAGCTTGGATAGAGAACGAACATTGCAAACTAATTAACTATGACGATGAAAATCAATAGCAACTATGGAAGTTGTGACTTGGACGACTAAGGGGCGGATGGATTGGCTATGGCATGGCTTTTAGACAAAAAAACCTTTAGCAAAGAGTTTGAAAAACTAAAAATCTTGTAAAGAAGGTTTGCTTTGGAAGAGAGGACGCTCACGATGTACGGTGATAAAATGACCATATTAATATAAATACCCTCCACTCATTCATTATATTTAATCATTTTTAATACTATGCTATATTTAATTCACCAAAAAAAAAAAAGATGTAGTGATTATCACAGTTCTCTTACACAAAAAATGTTCACAGATCGATCATGTGCAGCATCATGCTAATTTCTACCTTTTTTATATAATTAATTAAATATATATTTTACATAAGTTTGTTAATCCTTTTCGCTGAATCAGCATTGCTATCTAGTAAGAAACTGAAAAATCATTATGAATAATTTGACATATCAACATAGTTAACCAGTAAAAAAATGACAAATCACTATGAATAATAATTAACCTAAAAAACTCTTAAGTGGGATAATATGACGCTAACGTGGCATTACGTGGAATGAGAGTTGGAATTTCTTCTTTAAATTGTTAAAGTAACTTTGATATACATATATTTTTCCAAAACTACTAATAATAAACAAACAAAGGCATCAATAATCACCTAAGTTTCTTATCTCTGTTGCTGAAACGGTTTCCATTTCTGCCATTTCAGACTCATTCTTCTTCGACTTCTCGGTATCCACATTATAGACATACAAATTCGCCACCACCAAGAAGAAGATGAAGTTCAGAGATGTGAGGAGAATGTACAACGCGTAATAGTAGTCCAAATGGCCGACGTTCAAGTTATAATCCGGAACCCAACCACCTGGGTTTCCTTTACTCTGTGTCAAATTCGAGATGGTTCGAAGGATGAATGAATTAAGAAAGCAACCAATTCCTATACTAGTACTGTAATATGAAGTTCCCAAGCTTTTCATGCCGCTCGGAGCTTGATCGTAGAAGAAATCCATCTTCGCCACTTCTAGGAAAGTATCCGCAATGCCGACGATAGCAAATTGCGGAATTAGAATGACGAACGATATAGGTAAATTGACTTTCGGATTGTAGATACCCGATTCTTTGATAACTTCCATTCTTTTCAATTCTGCAAAATATGCGGCCGTCGCAATAGCAACATAGAGTGCCATCCCGATTCCCATGCGTGTTAGCATGGTGATGCCTCTAGGGTTTTTAGTGTGGCGTCGCATGTAGGGTACGAAAAAACGGTCGTAAAGAATGACGCTTAATATCATGAAAATTTGAATCATGCACTTTAAACACGACGGAGGGATTGGATTGGTGTTCGGGAAAAGCCTTAGGTCTAGAGTCGTCGCTTGCTTGACGAACAGTGTATGAACCGCCCCAAACAACGTACTGGGGATAATCGTCGATAGCAAGATCGGTATCATCTTCATCATCTGCTTTGTTTCTTCGACTTGGGTCACCGTGCATAGCATCCACGGCGAGTTTGGTCCGGTCTTTACCGCAGCTTTATCAAGAAATCTGAATATTTGGATAAATAACAGGCACAAGACCCATTTGAAACTCGCAAGTACTGACATTTCTCATTTTTTTTGGATTCGTTCAGCTATATGAATACTTGAAATCCCAGAATTACTGACAGAATTTAATTTCATCGGCAAAATTTGCTTAGCAAAGCTATATGTATCGATAAAAATAGTTTTGACTGGATTTTTGTAGGTAAATTCTTTAGTAACGAATACTTTAATTGGAAAATGTATAATTTCGTCACTAAAGGACTTATTGACTAGTTTTGTCAATAAAATTTTAGTTGTCAAGAGTGAAAAAACTTTCAACTTTAGCAACAAAAAAAATATTTTGTCAGCACAAATAATTTTGACTGACAAAATTATTTTTCTTTCAGCAAAAGCAAAAGTGGTAGGATTAGCGACGGAATATCATTATAGTCGTTAAATTCTTCAGCCAAAAATACGTTCATTGAAAAATTGTATAATTTCGCCGCTAAAGAACTTATTGACAGATATTTTCAGTACTGTATGCAAAGACCATATGCGATTAGTGACCTACCTCAATGAAGGGGTGTGGTCGATTCGGAACTTCTCATCGCGTGTATACTCTTCTAAGCTGAGCTCATGAAGCTCCTCAGCGTTTTCCGGGATATGGACATTCCATTTCTTGAAGGTAGCCACTAGAACCCGACCTATCTTAGTGAACGCGCTTCCTGACGGTTTCTTGTGTCGGTAAAACCGAGTTCCCATCAAGAACAAAATCAAACCGAGCATGATCAACCAGGCCTGAATACTATACCCTATATCAAATCCCTTACGCTCTTGGATCCAAACCATTAGCGTAGTCGCCAAGAAACCGCCGAAAAATACAGTGAACATCCACCAGTTAAAGAAAGACGTCTTTTGTTTCTTTTCCTTGGGCTCGAAGTCATCGAATTGGTCTGCCCCCATGCTTGAGATATTTGGCTTTGTACCACCATCTCCAATTGCTATTAAGTATAAGGCACCAAAGAGGCATACTTCTCTGTAGTTGAATATATGTGGTGGGCACTTCTGATCCTTTGTTTGGGAAGTACACATTGGCTTAGGCATGAGTAATTTCTCATTTGTTGCTACCAATGCGAGTAGAATCATTCCCTATCAATCAATAACATCACCATTATCAGTTACATATTTAGTTACTGACATTTGTTTATATTGCTTTCTAGTTAAAACTTGTGATATTTACGTTGTAGTGTTTTGGTTAGGGTGCGGTTGAGTTTGTTTAGGGACTAAATTAAAAAAAAAATTAGGTATATAAATTGCATGACTAAATTTAACAAAAATGAAACTTAGAGGCAAGTCACGTGACTTGTGCATGGGCATTTAAATGTCAAACTTGACGGTTGATTAACAAATGCACCAATAGTTTACAAAATGCTAAAATGCTAATGTATCACACCAAAAGTCTACCAACAAAAAGATATGACACTAAAAGCCAAGTTTGGATGAACATATATATGACACCAAAAGAACATTTAACCCAAACAAAAATAAGTGACCAAAAACTTACCGGAATGTAAAAACCCAAGCTGACAAGAAATGTCCAAAAACGACCGAGATGTGCGTCTGCAATGTAAGCACTCAAAATCGGTAACATCCAAGTCGTGCCTACCCAGTTGGTGACAATATTAGATGCATCAACAGTTCCATAATTCAACTTCTTCGTGAAAAAGATGAATAAATTAGCTGCAATTCCATTATATGCAATTCTTTCGAACACTTCGTAGCCTATTATGAAAGAACAACCCTTCCATCGCCCAGTTTTGGACCTTAAAACGGGTCTTCCTTTAAGATCAACTGTGCCGTCTTGTGTGTAATCTTCGCTTCCATCAACGATACATTTCTCTTCAATTGTTTTCATTGATGATATGTTTAAGAGAAATATTATGTTTATGTTTTCTTGAATTTGAGCTGATGATGATTTGGATGTCTTATTATTATATAAGATTTTCTGGATGATTAAGATTAATAGATTCAATTTGGTTACTAACTGCACTAGAAAGTTGACGATGATCCAGTTTGACAGCGAACCTTAATGCAACTAAAAAAACTAATTGTCGCTTTAATGGACCAAAAGTAGTTTTTGACATATCACAATGGAATATGCAAAACAAACTACAACAAAAAAAAATTAATCTTAGCAAAAATAGTTTAATTTTAGAAAATACACATACCACATCAAGGACGAAGTCAGAATTTTATCTGACAAATAACTGAATCATATATATAGATAACATTCCGTGCCGAAAAAAGAAAATTGAGACTGAGAAAGATGTATTTTATGATATATCATTTATTCAACATAATAGAAATAACATCATTATGGGCCGGTTCCATGCGTCACGGAATTTTCGAACTCCGTCCAAAATCAGATATTTACTGTTGTCACTCTTTTGGCATGCGTTAATGGAGGTGGTCCACTAAAAGTATGTTCAAAGAAAAATAAATGATTTTGGATCTTCCCATTTTACTATTTAAATTACACGCATAAAATAATGTACAACTTTCAGAAGCTAGACACATATAGGTCTTGATCGTTGCCGGAGACTTGCGGAGGATGAACACCTAAATGTTGGCATTTGGAGTGTATGTGCCGACATAATTGAGATCCCATTAATATAAGCCCTACAGATTAAGCATAATTGGAGTTAGGCACTTAAGGGATTTTGGGTCAGGCCAAAATCTCTATGAGACACAATTGGCCCAAAATGGGCCAAGCCCAATTAATGTAAGTTTCGGCCGAACTAGGGTAAGCCTTATGGTGGGTTTTGCTCACCTCCTCTTATAAATAGGAGGTGCTAGGGGATTTTATAGGGTTGATCACTATCCCCTTTTAGTTGACTAGATACTAAATCCATCTCCCTAATATTCTAAAGGTTCGGCTGAAGGTGGTGTTCCACAAGGAGGGGCCGAAATCGTGTCAACAATTTACCCCAGAGATCTTTCGTGTCACCGAATTGAAAGAGGGTTTGCTGTGGAGACAATTGCCTGCGGATTGCTCCTTAACAAGAGTTCCTGCAGGACCCGACCTGCAGATCGAGAACTCTCTCTGTGACGATTCTTGGGTTACGGAAGATAAACTGGTATGTGCCCCTTTCCGCTGCGTAATTAGTTACCTGGCATGTACACGTGTTTTAATCCGTAGTAATTATCCCCTAATTCCAACAGTGGTATCAGAGCCTTGTTAGATTACGGGGATTAATCACTACAGATACTATAAACATGGTACATGCTAGTAATTGATATTACGCACCGGAAGATTCGTACATACCTCAGACGTAATCCGTAGTCCCAAGATCCTGCAGCAGGGAGTTCACGGTCCTCCGGTCGGCACCTGTAGATATTCTTGTGAAGGAAGCCATACGCGGTATATTCTCCACAGCAAAGCCTCTGATCGATTCTTGAAAAGTTATGAATTTTTGAAGAAAAAAGCAAAAAAAGACAAAACAAATATATTAAATCATTAAAAGAAGGATGGATTGGGACCTAGCCCAAATTTACCTCAATTGGGGCTAGGTCCCAATTGACCTAGCAGGACCTAGCCTAGGGCTATGTCCGACCCTGGGTCAGGGTCGCCTGGGTCCGGTGACCCCGACCCAGGGTCGGACTTAGCCCATGGCTAGGTCCGGCTAGGTCAATTTGGGAAAATGGTTTGATTTTGAAAATTTAGGACTAAATTGAACAAAATAAAAGTTAGGGATGTATTAGATGGACTAAATTGTAACAAAATTGAAAGTTTTGGGCTGCTTACGTGCATGGCACATGCCATTTAACGGCCGTTTTTTACGGAATGGTAACGGAAGTACCAAAATAGTAAGGGTTGGAAACATATGGTACCAATTCGGTACAAAAAATACTAATGGTATGAACAGTGTAATTTGTGCAAACATGTGGTACCAAAAGGACCCTTAACCCTAATTATTATAAAAAATGATAAAACTAGTCATGTTTGCAAAATATAATATTATATATCTTAAAAATGTGCATCCACAATCAGATATTTCTGCTGTTACAAGCACAACCCGAAATAGCAAGCAGGAGATAAAGAGAAATAGAATTATTATCCTAAAAAATTATTAAGTGCGAGACCCTTATCATAATAATATTAGTTTGGTGTAACAAACCTTTCCTAAGAATTTCTCTTAATGGGTTGGCTAAATCGAGTTGAAATAAACTCGAGTTTATTTTAACCGAACCCTTTCGAGAAGTGTTCAAATACTTATTTGTGTATCGTAAATTATTAGTGTTTTTTTTTTTTGCCAAATATAGTTTAATTCTAATTTCCGAAATTGGCTTTGCATGAAACTGCATTTAACCAAACCGCGTTATTCTAAAACCACTACACATGCATTTGTTTCGTTTGTTAGAGAGTCTATATAAACTATTTTATTCATTAGGCATGCCATCCTATAAGTATTCCAATACTTGTTTTCCACCTTAATTAGAAACATCTAGTAAATAATGTAATACGATAAGAAAGAAAAAGACAAGTCTTTTATGTAATTGAAACTGAGACTCTGCGCCTCAATTGGAGTCCGCAACGTGTCCACAACGATTCCGCAATGCTAATACTGCTATGCCACCTAGGATAGACTCAACTAGGCTATACGTGCCATCCCCGCTAGGAGCCGGAACGGACGGAGATGGGAAGTCGCGCGTGGGCAGAACTTCTAAAGGAGTCTGCTGAACAACTGTTTAAATACAAAAGCAAAGGTTTTAAATTATTTTTTTTTGGTAAAAAACTATATGCAAATAAGATTTGTACCTGATGGTGTAGCAGGGCAGACGCAGGAGACTCGGTGGTCTGTGTTGGCACTGGTATGTACCAGCGGCAACACAATGAACAACAGTGAAAGTGCAAAACGAATAGACATAGCTATCTGCATGATAAAATAAAAGTAATGAAATTTGATTGAAAATAAACGAAATCATACGTAAATATTCAGAAAATTAAAGGAAGTTTTGCGACACTTCTAATTTTGTTTTTGTCTTAACTGACTTAAAAATAGTTTCGACTATTAGGTCGTGTTATTATTAATTGTTGTTCCATATTTAAAGTGTTGATATTCCATATTTTGTGGCTTTTAGGTATCTGAAAAATATAAATTGTTACACCAATCAGAACTACTTCCCAATTGATCTAGCCTCGGTCGAGTCTAGGTTAGGTCTAGCCATGCATGGTTAGGTTTGCCTGACCTATGCGACCCCAACCATGATCTAACCTAGCCCTGGGCTCGACTAGGACTAGTTCTATGAAACTTAGGTTCGATTGGTAATGTAATACGATAAGAAAGAAAAAGACAAGTCTTTTACGGGAAAAAAGACATATCTTTTTGTGAAATTCCAAGACATTAAGTTTAGTTGTTATTCCACATGGTGGGGATTGTTTTGTAATTTAAATATTAATAATATATGAAACTGAAAAGAATTAAAAAAATATTTTTTGTTCAGTAATAAAAATAATGAGTCGTGTCTCATATACACCAATGGCAAAAAAAAGTCTCATATACACAGTACTGATATTGCATGATAATAGATAAAAAAATTTCCTAATCATAAATCTAGATAGTGCCTAGCTAGATGTCTAAAACATGTAACGAGAATAATAATAATCTCAACACCCCGAATGTGTTTAACATAGGGCTGAGCAAGAAGCCCGAAAAGTCCGAAGGCCCGAAAATCCCGACCCGAGCCCGTCCCGAAAATCCCGTCCCGAGATGTAGCCCGAGCCCGGTCGGGCGGGATTTTTCTTCCTAAGTCGGGCTCGGGCTCGGGCTTTTTCTTAAAAAGCCCGAAAGTCCCGAGCCCGCCCGAATATATGTATATATTATACATATTTAAGTTTAACCTAAGTCTACTAACTATAGTTTAAGTAACTTCACTATAGTTAAAATAAAAAAATCCTAGAATTAGACTATGGATGATGTTTGAACTTATTGAATTTTGTATTGATGTGTTGAACTTGCATGTATTTGAAATGGATGGACCTCATATTAGGATTTTTTTTTTTTTAATTTTTTGGTTCAAATTCGGGCTAGCCCGAGCCCGAGCCCGAATCCCGATGTCCCGACTCGGGCGGGACATTTCCTTTAGGTTCGGGCTCGGGCTCGGGCTCGGGCCAAAAATATGAGTCCCGAATTTTCGGGCTCGGGCTCAGGCAAAAGCCCGCCCGTCCCGTCCCGAGCTCACCCCTAGTTTAACATGCACTGAACAATGAAGGCTCTACGATCGTATACACATATATAACTTAAAACGAATAAAAACATACATTCTGTTATACTAGCAAACACACACACACACACACACACACATATATATATATATATATAGGGATCCCATATATATATATATATATAAAAAGTACGTTCAGTTCATTAGATATTGAAACTATCGTCTAATACTATTTTGTCACTCATAATCTAATACGAACTAAGTAGACAAATACTTAACACATAAAACAACACTAATGATAATCAAGCCCAGCGCGGCAAGTCCGCTAAAGAAATACCCTATAATCCGAGCCGTCTAATACTCGTGATCCTGAACAGGTGGAATAATGGAAAATCTCGAATCGGCAGAAAATCTACCGGAACGGGTGTCTGCTCAACTACTGTTTTTAAAGTTTCAAAAGCAAATTTGTTAAATTGAATACTTTTTTTTAAGAAACTTTATACAAATTATTAAGTAATGTCTAATTAAACTTAAATATAACTAATTTATTAAGTTTCTATATACCTGCAGGTGGGGCAGGAGCGGGCGACTGGGCCTGTTTTGACACTCGATATGCAAGTGTCAACACGATGAAGAGTATTACAAATGCGCAAATGGTAGACATGACTGTTTTCTGTAAATAATCTTTTATTAAATAACGAATGATAAAGACAGTTTTACTAAAATTGGATGTTCTAACAGTAGATATTTTTATTAAAATCTAATAATTTCCCAGTGGGACAATTCTTGTGGTAGGTTTATTATTTACACAAAATTAATATTATTATGAAAAGTGTCGTTTTTTCACTCTAAGAATAAATCCTAGAATAATGGGAGGAAAGATATTTCATAATACTAATGGATTGGTGTAAACACGAAACTCACTCAAGAATTTTCCGACTTGAACTCATAGCCTAAATAAAAATTAAATCTGAATCTCTTTTATAAAAAGACATGTATTTCAATTTGCTTTTACCGATCAGAATCGTAGGGATCGGGACAATAGTGGGAAATTCCGGAAATTCGGACTTGAATATTTTTCTAAATAGAACAGCTCGTTTGTCTCGATCTCACCCCTAATTTAATCTCGAAAACCTACACATTTTAAACACCATCAGTGCTTATAATGTTTGAGGCCTAAATAAAAATTTAATCTGAAGCACTTTAATAATAAAAATAAAAAAAAATAAAAAAAAAGACATGTCTTTCAATTCCAATTCCTAATTCACGATGAAGCACAAAAATCAGCAGGTGTTCATGCCAATAGACACCAACAGCTCACACGGCAGTGATCTCATCTATTATTGTGGTTGAATTAAATCTCAGATTCAGTCCTTTTGGAAATTGGCTAATAGATCGAGCATTTTCTAAATTTAGGGTTCAAGTTAAGTACCTGCGACGATTTACCCAACGTTGACGGAGATGAAGATTGCAACTGCAGTTGAGCTAGCGGAGATGTTTGGACTTTGAAGATGGAAACTGGACTGCAATGCGACAACAATTAATGGTTTATCTGCGATAGCAATTGGTGCAATGCGCAGAACAATTTTATTCGTTTCATATTAAACTGAACCCATTTTAGGCCAAACTCTTAATTAGTGGGAAACTGTGACTATGCGCCCCAAACGGAGTCTGCAACGTGTCCACAACGAGTCCGCAATGTTAATACTTCTATGCCACCTAGGATAGACTCAACTAGGTTATACGTGGCATCCCCGCTAGGAGCCGGAACAGACGGAGATGGGAAGTCGCGCGTGGGCAGAACGTCTAAAGGCGTCTGCTGAACAACTATTTAAATACAAAAGCAAAGGTTTTAAATTATTTTTTTTTTGGTAAAAAACTATATGCAAATAAGATTTGTACCTGATGGTGTGGCAGGGCAGGCGCAGGAGACTCGGTGGTCTGTGTTGGCACTGGATGTACCAGCACCAACACAATGAACGATAGTGCAAGTGCAAAACGAATAGACATAGCTATCTGCATGATAAAATAAAAGTAAAAATTTTACTGGAAAAATTTTACTGGAAAAAAAAAAACGAAATCATACGTAAATATTCAGCAAATTGAAGGAAGTTTTGCGACACTTCTAATTCTGTTTTAGTGATAACGGACTTAAAAATAGTTTCGACTATTAGGTTGTGTTATTATTAATTGTTGTTCCATATTTAAAATGTTGATATTCCATATTTTGTGACTTTTAGGTATCTGAGAAATACAAATTGTTACGCCAATCAGAACTACTTCCCAATTGATCTAGCCTCGGTCGAGTCTAGGATAGGTCTAGCCATGCATGGTTAGGTTTGCCTGACCTAGGCCACCCATGGTTACCTTGGATGACTATACCCTAAACTATAAGACTATTCTCTAAATTAATATACTCTAAATTACTATCACCGTTAACCACTAAACAAAAAATCACTAAACTCTACATCATAACACCGCATACACTTTAAAACTAAACCCTAAATGCCTAACACGCTAAACTAATATTACTTAAATCACATTACAGTAAAGTATATAACATTTTTATTTAATTATAAGTTGTGATTTGTGTTACAATATTACACTTTGTACTAATTAGACTAAATTCACATTGACCGAATTTGTTTAAGAATGTAAAGTTCAAATTAGGATGACTAATGTTTCAAATTAATGTGTTTTGTAAACTATAAGAGATGTTCTGCTAATGCTGTTTCACACTACCTTCATATGTTATTTCCAGCAAATAAAGATAGAAAAATTTCTCTAGTTTATTGGTAGAGTGTCTAGGTTCTGTCATAATAGTAGGATGTTGGTTCGAGTCTGCTTAAGCCCATTTTTATTTTCATAAAATACATTTTTTTGCCTCGTGTCAAATTCGACTCGGAGACATGTGTATTACTATTTCTTACACGATTTGTACACGAACTTAGGTCGTGTTATTATACAGGTGTCAAAATCGTGTTAAAGGTCGTGTCAGTTTGACACAAGGCATTTGACCGTGTCAAAGGTCGTTTTAAATGTCAGTTCGTGTCAACATCGTGCTAAATATCGTCGCAATTTGACACAAGGAACCACCCCGTGTCAAAGTTCATGTTAATTGACCCTAGTTTCTTGTAGTGCATGATCTGACCTAGCCCTGGGCTCGACTAGGACTAGTCAATTGAGACTTAGGTTCGATTGGTAATGTAATACGATAAGAAAGAAAAAGACAAGTCTTTTATGAAAAAAATCTTTTTTGTAAAATTCCAAGACATTAAGTTTAGTTGCTATTCCACATGGTGGGGATTGTTTTCTAATTTAAATATTAATAATATATGAAACTGAAATGAATGAAAAAATATTTTTTGCTCAGTAATAAAAATAATGACTCATGTCGCATATACACCAATGGCAAAAAAAAAAAAAAGTCTCGTATACACAGTACTGATATTGCATGATAATAGATAAAAAAAATTCATAATCATAAATCTAGATAGCGTCTAGCTAGATGTCTAAAACATGTAACGAGAATAATAATAAAACACAACACCCCGAATGTGTTTAACATGGCACTCAACAATGAAGGCTCTACGATCGTATACACATATATAACTTAAAACGAAAAAAACCTTACATTCTGTTATATTAGCAAACACACACACACACACACACATATATATATATATTAGTTGTTTCGCGTCTGCGTTGCACGCGCTATTGTTAAATATATTATTCTAAAGTTTCTTTGAAATTACATAATAACAAGAAAATTAAGAAATATTAATTGGAAGTGAATCTAATGTTGAAAGTGTCTATGCTAATGGAAATTTAAAGGAAGGACAAAGGAGTAGAAACAAAAAAGAAAATATCTGAAACAGGTGAAATTAGATGTAGCTTTAATGTTGCATTCGGTCTTAATCTGAATAAGGTGAGACGTAGATTTCCGACTTCAGGTTATGAAATATTGGTCATCTATGTTAAAAACAACCTATGGATATAAAATGAGACACATGGCATACAATCTGACTAATAACTCTATAACCGTAAAACACCATGAAAAAAATTTATAAACCACAAAGAGGGAGTAGTGGCTATCCATTGAAGACCCATGATCTCCTGAACCAGGATAGACATTCTGAAGTTTCGCTAGTACTATATCATGAAGTTTTTAAACTAGATAATATAAATATAAAATCATATTAAGTGAACAAACTGATTTGGATGAAATAAAATTTGGCTTAAAGGTTTGGAGAAAGAAATGTGAACCTTCTAAAAAGGGAACTACTGTACGAATCCTTAATTACATGATTATTTCTTTCAAAGCAAGCACCAACATACTGCAAATCAAAATCAGTAAATGAGAAAATTGTCAAGAGTCGAATAATACAATATATTAATATTGAAAATATAAATCAAATATTTAATAACACATAATCACTAATAGTAGGAAATTCATTCTATACTTTATGTTTTTATAATTTTCATTATATACTTTTATCGCATCACCAATTCAATTTTTACTTAGAAAAAAATATGCAGTTCCACTCCATAACCTTACACCGGAAGTCACTCGTTCAATGACCAAGTTGCTAATATCAGGGAGATTACATGTACCAATGATCTTAAGGTCATCGAAGTATAGGCAGCATGATAACTGAGAAGTCGTAATTGTCGTTCCATCGATATTTTGAATCATCAACTCAAAATAACACCTACATGAACTATGAATATCCTATACGTCCGTATGTTATCTGATTTAATCCATGGATCAATATAATTATATATATATATATATATACGTTCAGTTCATTAGATACTGAAACTATCGTCTAATACTATTTTGTCACTCATAATCTAATACGAACTAAGTAAACAAATACTTAGCACATAAAACAACACTAATGATAATCAAGCCCAGCGCGGCAAGTCCGCTAAATAAATACCCTATAATCCGAGCCGTGTGATCCTCGTGATCCTGAACAGGTGGAATAATGGAAAATCGCGAGTCGGCATAAAATCTACCGGAACCGGTGTCTGCTCAACAAATATTTAAAGTTTCAAAAGCAAATTTGTTAAATTGAATACTTTTTTTATGAAATTTTATACAAATTATTAAGTAATGTCTAATTAAACTCAAATATAACTAATTTATTAAGTTGTTATATACCTGCAGGTGGGGCAGGAGCGGGCGACTGGACCTGTGTTGAAACTGGATATGCCAGTGTCAACACGATGAAGAGTAGAACAAATGCGCGAATGGTAGACATGACTTTCTGCTATAAATAATATTTTATTAAATAACGAATGATAAAGATAGTTTTACTAAAATTGGATGTTCTAACTGTAGACATTTTTATTAAAATCTAATAATTTCCCACTGGGACAATTCTTGTGGTAGGTTTATTATTTAGACCAAATTAATATTATTATGATAAGTGTCTTTTGGTTTACTCTAAGAATAAATCCTAGAATAATGGGAGGAAAGATATTTATCATAATATTAATGGCTTGGTGTAAACACGAAACTCACTCAAGAATTTTCCGACTTGAACTCATAGCCTAAATAAAAATTTAATATGAATCTCTTTTATAAAAAAGAAATGTCTTTCAATTTGCTTTTACTGATCAGAATCGCAGGGATCGGGACAATAGTGGGAAATTATGAAAATTCGGACTTGAATATTTTTCTAAAAAGAACAGCTCGTTTGACTCGATCTCACCTCTAATTTAATCTTGAAAACCTACACATTTTAAACACCACAAGTGCTTATAACGTTTGAGGCCTAATTGAAGGAAGTAAATTGAAGGAAGTTTTGCGACACTTCTAATTTTGTTTTAGTGTTAACGGATCACTTCTAATTTTGTTTTAGTGTTAACGGACTTAAAAATAGTTTCGACTATTAGGTCGTGTTATTATTAATTGTTGTTCTATATTTAAAATGTTGATATTCCATATTTTGTGACTTTTAGGTATCTGAGAAATACAAATTATTACACCAATCAGAACTACTTCCCAATTGATCTAGCATCGGTCGAGTCTAGGTTAGGTCTACCCATTCATGGTTAGGTTTGCCTGACCTAGGCGACCCCAACCATGATCTGACCTAGCCTTAGGCTCGACTAGGACTAGGTCAATTGAGACTTAGGTTCGATTGGTGTCCAATTGGACCTAGGTCACAATTGAACTAGTTCGAGTCGAGCCCAGGGATTGGTTCGGTCATGGTTGGGTTCGCTTGTCCTAGGCGACCCAACCATGGTCTGTCCTAGCCTAGACTCGACCCGGGTTTTAGGTCAATTGAGAACTAGTTTTAATTAGTGCAAGAAATTGGATTTCTCAAGTTCTAAAGTGTCACAAAAATTATCTCAGGAACCAATTTGTCAATTTTAAGAAAAACAATGGAAATCAACCAATCGAACAAAGTGGAACCACTGAATATCAATATTTTCAATTCAGACAACAATTAGTAACATTTTATATAATTAAAACTGATTTTAGGTTCTTCTATAGCAAGCCTTCCAGATTTTGTTAATTCCTAATTTACGATGAAGCACAAAAATCAGCATGTGTTCATGCCAATAGCCACCAGCAGCTCACATGGCAGTGATCTCATCAGCAGGTGTTCATGCCAATAGCCACCAGCAGCTCACATGGCAAAACTTGAAATTGACTCAAAAAATTCGAATCGAGCCGAGCTCGAGACGATCTTTCTAGTATGCCGAGTCGAGCTCGATCTTGACAATGCTCGGCTCGAGTTACTCGCGAGCCTAAACGAGTTTTGAGTTCGAGTTTATAAGTTAAATCGAGTCGAGCTTGATTCTTATTATTATTCTTATTTAATAATAATTAATTATTATATAAGTCAATTGAGTTCGAGTTTAGTCGAGCTTGTTAATTTCTGTTGATGAAAACTGCTCAAAACCCAGTTCCTTAAGCAAACCTCTCAACCAAATCACTTCCCCAATAGTCATTCTCATACTTCTATATTTCTGCCTCTGCACTAGAACAAGAGACAGTATCTTGCTTCTTTGATTTCCAGGATATCATAGGACTTCTAAGTCGAATACAATACCCTGTTACTGATTTCTTGCTTACTTTACACCCTCCCCAATCACTGTCGCAAAAAGTTGTTAATGTGCTCAGAGTGTTTGATGCAGGAAAGAAAAGCCCCATCCCTGGACTTCCCTTAATGTATCGTATGACTCTGAGAGCAGCTGAGAGATGTGATTGCTAAGGGTCACTAACAAATTGACTTAGATGCTGAACTGAATAAGCCAAATCTGGCCTTGTCATAGTTTTTTTTTTTTTTTGGTAATATAGAAGAAAAACTAACAATAAAGATCCTTACAAGAGTAAACTACTCCCTACGAGGTACATATCTCGGTTCCGCTATGCCTAACATGTCTTTTAACACAGGCCAATGAGATTGACGAGGAGGAATATCATGAATAACCAAATAATTATCTTCTTGATTAGCTGCAAGTTTCGCTATCGCATCTGCTGCTCCATTTGCCTTGTCATAGTTAGATGCAAAAGCCTCCCCACTATCCTTCTGTTCCTTTCTGGATTGTCTAGTCTTGTATCATCAGCATTCACCTTGAAATAATCATCATAATCAACAGTTGTAAGTCTCTGCTTTTGTTCCAGAGGAGTTGCTGCTTCCTTGCCTTCCAACAGACCTGCATCAGCTATCAACTCCAAGCAGTATTTTCTCTTGTATGTGAGCCCAACTAGCGCATGCAGTTGTCCGATTTTTTATGTCTGACACGATATTTCCAATCTACTGAGTCTCATTCTTGAGTATTTTTAAAAAAAAAAAATATTTATATCAGCAAAAACAATTTGGTTGGCAAAAGTAATTTTTTCTCGAAAAAAAGTTTTGCAACGATGCCCCGTCAGCACGGAATAGTTGTAATGGGTGGGGGGTTATATTGGCATAGAAGTTTCAAGTTTCAGACCAAAGTGGTAAACTACAATCCATATATATAATGGAAACAATACATGATCAGATAAATCTTAGGGTTAATAACTAAAAAACTATCCAAAGTTTGCACTGTGTTAAAATCAGGTGTCTGAAGATTCAAATGTTAAACTAAAGTGTCCAATGTTTCAATTTTGTTAAAATTTGGTGCCTCCGTCCAAAATTGCAGTTAAATGTAACATAATTGTGTCACGTGCTTGGCATGTGAGGTGCTAAAATTTTAAATTCCAAAACTACCCCTTGTTGATAGTGTACCCCTCACATGCCCAAGTGAAAAAGTCAAAACTACCCTTGGTCCAAAATAAACTCCTCCCTCGCCGGAACTGGCATAAGGCCGCCGGTACCTGATTTTAGCACTGCCATCTATAACAAAATCCACAACGTCGATAACTTATGAAAGAGTAATTCCTTAAAGTGTGAAAAAAAAGAGTGAAAAAATCATAGAAAGTTAACAACTGCCATGTGGCAGTTGTTAACTTTCTATGGTTTTTTCACTCTTTTTTTCACACTTTCTAGCAAAGCCCCTTATGAAAACATAAATATCTCTACGGGGCTTCATTTAGTAGTACTTTTCTTTTACCATCAACATTCCCAAACCTTAACCCAACAGCTTATAATCTAGAGGTCATAATTAGCTCAAAATAATGTCCATTGTATTGCAGCACATCATGAGGTCACCTAGTAAGCAATTAAGTGAGAAGCATATAAGGGAATAAGATATATTATAGATAAATATATCTTATTATATTTAGATGAATATATCTAGATTAGCAATAGATATATTCTTAGTATATTATCAGATTATGTTTATTATTATATTGCTATAGATATAGTCTTGTATCTATATATATAGGTACATGTACTCAACCCTAAATAAGATCAATAATACAATTATCATTCTTCTATATGGTATCAGAGTCTTTCTAACTCCAACGAGTACAACTTACAAGCCGTCGCGCACCATCGCCGCTGTTCAGGGGCGGTCGGCACCGCCGTCAACTATGAAGATGTCATGCCGGCCGCCCCCTGGCCAATTCTAATTTCAGTTTTTTTTTCCTTTCTTTTCTAATAAGACAATAAATCTCTGCTTCCGTATCGACGATTTCTGCACCGATCTTTTGGTACCCGCTCCAACGAGCGTAATTTTTTTTTATTGGCCCATGCTCATGGCGGTATTTTTTTTGCTGCATTTTTGTTGGAATTAAGAGGTTTGCTCCAACGAGCAAATTCACCTCCGTCGTTTGCTTATCGTTCACCAACGTGAACATCGTGATTAGCAGCATCCTGACTGACTGGACTTCTCCGGGTCTCCGCCATTGCCGACTGGACCTCCGGGCTACCGCCGTGCCGACTGGATGGATATTTCCGGGCTACCGCCGTGCCGACTGGACATCTCCGGACTTCCGCCGTTGCCGATTGGACCTCTTCGGGCATCCTTTGATGAAGACTGGACTATTGGGGCATTCATTAATATTCTTCGTATCAAGATCGGCATTCTTGTCAGAACGTCCGTCTTGCGGGGGCGTATAAGGGAATAAGATATATTATAGATAAATATATCTTATTATATTTAGATGAATATATCTAGATTAGCAATAGATATATTCTTAGTATATTATCAGATTATGTTTATTATTATATTGCTATAGATATAGTCTTGTATTTATATATATAGGTACATGTACTCAACCTAAATAAGATCAATAATACAATTCTCATTCTTCTATATATATTTATCTATAATATATCTTATTCCCTTATAAAGCAAACCTGAATATCGAGCTCATTGTAGAGGGCCTTCACTTTTGCAACATTGGCAGGGTCGGGTTTCCCGTAGTTAACGAGCTAAAGAGAAATCAGGATAAGAATGTCAAGAACACAAAGAACATGTACGTGATATATAAAGAAAGATGAAATATCATATACATGCAATAGTTTCTTCTGGTCTTTATTAGAGAATTCAACAGCTTTGACGACTACCCAAGAGCACTTGAAGTCTTCAATGTCAGTTTCAATCTGTAAGGTGACAAGTATATGAGTAAAATCTCTAAATACTGGACCGGGGAATATTTGTTTTTCACAATATAGCTTATCTTTCCGAGGATCACCATATCAGTCCAAATAATCATCCTAAGAAAGTAGAACCAGAAAAAGAAAAATAACATTTGTACAAAAACATGTTAGAAAGACCCTAATGTTAATACATGAATGATCTTGTTCATGCTACCTTATGTAATAACCATTTCCTTCTACATTGTCTTTACATTTCAGTAATAAACACTTAGCAAGATAAGAATCCTATTCTGTTTCAATTTCCCTGCAAGATTTGTTATATAGCTGTCAAACAAATTCGCAACAAGAGAAATATTTTATCTGTTTAATAGAGCATATATAGTGTGGATTCTCACCGCCTGGAACATTGTAGTCCAACATCTGTTATAGAAAACACAAAACGCAACAAGGAAAGATCATTAATACTGAAAGTTAAAATAAAACATAATACAAGATACCAGCACATATTCATGCATAAAGAAGGGGTTGAGAACAGCACAACGATGCACAATGAGCACAAGTAATCTAAAACTTAAAAGGGTGATATTTCACTTGTATGGACTCAGTAAGGTAATAACGCAATCGCCACCCAGAAACTAAATCCGTGGATACTATCAAATATCAGATCCATGATTACCTTAACCAAGCAAATCCCACTTTAAATTTGATTAACCATGTAATTTTACCATATCCATCTAAATACTGGCATTTCTGTGAAAACGATCAAAGATCCAGCAAGGATATAGCCATTTCACGGAGTTGACTTTGACAAAACAAACTCACTAACTGTGCGTAAAACCACGGTTAAGGCCAGTCATGGTCCTGGTCGCAAGTCTCGATCTCGAGCTGCACCAAATGTATGTTAAGACCGCATTCCTCCACGGAAACCTGGAGGAAGAGATCTACATGGAGCAACCGAAGGGTTTCATTACTCCTGGTAACGAACGTAAAGTTTGTAAACTTCAAAGATCCATCTACAGTCTTAAACATTCGTCTTGGCAATGGTACCGCAGATTCCACGAGGAAATCGTAGGAAACGGATTCGTGAATCTTCACGAAGATCCGTGCGTGTATTATAAGATTTTCGGGTCTAAGTATTTCATCTTAACCTTATACGTGGACGACATACTCATTGCCGCAAACGATGAGAGTTTTATGAACAAGTCAAAGTCATGGTTGGCATCCTTATTTGAGATGAAAGACATTGGAGATGCCACGTGCATCTTGGGCATTAAAATTGCTAGAGATCGGGCTACCCGGAAATTAGGTCTGTCTCAAGAAGCTTATATCAACAAACTGTTGAAAAGATTCAGGTTACAGGATACCAAACCCGTGGATACGCCGGTGGTGATTGGGTGCACACTGTCTAAACGTGACGGCCCAAAGAACCTGGCAGAACGTGAACAGATGAAGGGTGTGGAGTATCTAAGCATGGTTGGTAGTTTGATCTACGTCATGCAATGCACCCGTCCGGATATCTGTTACGCTCTGGGCCTAGAGGTTCTGGTTAAGGAAGCCCTACGCGGATTATGCTCCACAGCAAAGCCTCTGTCGATTCTTTTGCGGGATGGGTCACCTGAGTAAATTGATTGACACAATTTGGCTGGGTTCGGCCAAACTACTAGGTTTATAGGGAGGAGGGATTTCTTTTATTCTCACCACAAAGGAATACAGAATTAGCTCTTAATAAATCTCATAGCACTCTCTATTTATAAGAGGAGCAAAATGGTATCAGAGCGCGCAGGTTCGAATCTCTGTGGCATCAGTTAGTCAAGTGGTTAGTCTTAACTTGTGATATATCTATACAGTTAGCTGTGAAAGCAATATATATATATATATATATCATAATAAAAAAAATTATATAAATTTTTTTTATTATTATAGTGTTTACCAAAATTATTGCATTATTATAAATAATGTTGTACTTATATATAACAAAGCTAAAAGGTTTTTTGCTTTAAAACGGAATTTTTAAATTATCAAATATGTAAGTGGAAAAAAAAAACTATCAAATGTATTATATATATATATATATTCAAAATAATAATAGTAATATATAAGATCGACCAAGAAAATAATTAAGTTGTTCAATCATATGAAATGTGTTAAGTTATTAATAGATGTACATTAATTAATTTAAATAAAAAAGCTTAAAATTACTTAACAACTATTTTTTAAAAAAATAAATAAATTTTAAAATTGCAAGTTTTATATTATATTAGTTATACATCTTATAAAAAAAGATATATAATGTTGATTTCTTTTTACCAACAAATGTTGATTATTTCATTACTATTGAATATTGTAAATAATAATTAGTATTAAATACTTTAATTAAATTAATTCATTACTATCAATTAATTTCCGATATCCAAAAAAATATTTAAAATTTTTAAATAATTGTCGGTATAATTGTACATTCAATAAATTAAGATAAATGATTTTTTTAATTTAATTTTTATTTAGAAATTTTCTATCGCGCGGGGATCAGTGGCTACTGGCTACTATTATCCTAATTTCTTACAACAACAAAAATGGACAACTAAAAGGAATGGGCTCCTCATATGTCTGAGGCCAGCCTGTTAAATACAGTTTTAATCGGCTCTTCATATGCCTGGGGCAGTATATGAATCAGACGGGACTTGATATTTTAATTAGGTCACTGTGAGGTGACGCCCGTAAGGGGTTTTGAATTTGAGACTTCGGATCTATACCACATATATAAGAGTAAACGTTCTTAACTACTAAACTACCACCACGGTTGGTAGAATTTGTTTCAAGATTAAAACTACATAATGTAATCTATCTATCTATCTATATATCTATCTATATATATTATACTAATTCTGATGGCGGGTGATTCTCGGCTTGACACATAAGCAATCGTATCCAATCATCCAAAGACACATCATCAATCCATCTTTCTTACTCTTCGTTATATTAGTATCTCTCCTCCCAATGTCAGTTACAAATCTTAATCTCTATCTCTATCTCTACTATATACTAAAGCTGATGGTCGATAAATCTCAGCTTGACACATCACCTAACCTAGAAAAAAAAAAAAACTCTCTCCAATTCAACTCAACAACATTAACCCAAAATAATAAATTAATATACAAACTCAATTAATATACACAATAATTACAATCATCTTTAACTAATATCTTGCCACATAAGTTTTTTTTTTTTGCCAGCTTTATATAAGATAAAAAATGCAGTGGGCTTGACTTAAAACGACAGTAGGAAGTCTTTATAGGAGTAAAAACGACGCCGCTAAATTCTATAGAGCTAGAAGTAAATGATGCTTTTCAGTTGGAAGTCTCTATAGCAGTAAAAATGACAGCGTTTTCGCAATCTTCTTTCTAATACAGATTGTCTCCTTTCAACCTGCGCTTCACACGTCATCTCCACAAACGACGCCGCTCAGCAACATCAACCACAAAAAACGACACCGCTCCGCTCTGCAACAGTAACCACGAATCGACACAAGTTATTCGTCATCCTTCCGTTACCCAAATTGAATATCAGTTTCAATCCAGGAATTCAATACACTACAATTAAGTTAACACCCTAATTAATATCACGAAATCAAAACAGCTAAAATCTCTTAAGCTTCTTCCACAAAACAACATATTATATTTATATATACCTATTATGGAATTGAGAATACAGGATGAGATCCTTTATTGCTACTGATACTTGCTAGCTATCTTATAATCTTCAACATCATCATCATCGAGCCAACTCATCTCGGTTCAGGCTCTTCCTTTGGTTTGATCTCTTGCTGCTGTTTTTTGTTGACGTTATGGAGGAAACGAAAAGCATAGAGTGGTTGAGATCGGCTGGAGCAGCAGGGCGATTGGAGGAGATGGCAAGCGGTGGTGCATGCAAAGGTTGGGCATCCATCTACCCGTTCAGTTATTTTCTTATTCAATTCACGTTCCAATCAATTAGGGTCGTCACATTTTCTTGACGATTGAAGGGATTTAGGATAGGTAATGAAGCAATAAGCAACGATTTTACCTCAAATCTGAACATCGAGAGAGTTGTCGCCGTCAGTGAAAGAGTTCATCGGTAGCTTGAAGGCGATTTCGATGGTCTGAGAGCTTAGAAGATGATCGATCAAGGTGAAGTGGAGGCCATGTCGACGTGGGGATCGAGATGGCTCATCGGAGCACGGACATGCATGCCTGTTCTGTTGGAAATCTCTCTCGGAATTGGGATGTATGAGTTGCTGTGTCATCTATGGAGAAAAACTGGTAAACCAAATATGAGGTAGGCTTTTTTCTATAGGTTGTGTGCGCAGTCAAAATAAGTCTGACTACTAGCTAGATGGATAAGATAGGGTTTTCTAGATGCTCATAGAACATATGGGTTGTATAGTTGGGCTTGGTAGTTGGTAGTACATTGATTATTTTTTAAGTAAAATACATAGAATAAGATGGGCTGAGTTTTATGTGGTCTGAAGTTGTATGGTAAGACTATTCAGTGTTTACATCTTCTCCAAACTTTGGTTTTCGGAATCAAGAAGGCACTGTACAATAAAATATAATGAACAAATCCAGCTCCTGTCTCAAAACAATTGAAGCCGGACCAGATAAAAAAAATCTTTTGTAAGCGACCTGAAAAATATTAACTGATTATTAGTTTTATGTGTTTGTTGTGAGTTTTTTAATTTTATCATTAATGGTTACAAACTTACATATTGATTATCTAACAAATTTAAGAGAAGATGAAACATAATTTATTTTCCAATTGATCATGTGCGTTGCTGGAAAAAAATCATACTTTTGTTTTAGATAAACATTGCATTTTTGGAATATAGTATTTTCTACATTTTTAACTAAATATATTAATATTTACTTTATATAATTGTATAACCCTTAATATTTACTTATATTATGTTAGTCATTATAATTTTTGAAAAATTGCATCGAAAATTTACACGTAAAACGTGTAGACATAGGTTTTTTCTTCTTAATAAATTACGAATGAACAAAACTTGATATTGATCACAAATATTTTATCAAATTATTATTTATAAATATGTTTCAAGTTGCCATACTCGAAGACGAGACACTACACAGTTCAGATCGAACAATTATTGTCCGATTTAATTTATTTATAATAAAAACATACATCAGATTTAGGATGAGAATTTTAATAATGATAATATGTCTTATTTTGTTAAAACTATAAAAATAACAAACTAATCACTATAACTTTTATAAATATTTATATAGTGTTAGAATAAATATATATTTATTTGGATAATTTATAATTTTTTCTTTCATATATAAGCGTCACATTTTTTACTATTTATTTTTCACACACCCGCGCTCCGCGCGGGTACAGCACCTAGTTTAATATAAAAGTTGATGTGATACCTTTTTTATCCAATACCTTTTAAATTTTAAATTCTTAACTTTGATTGATTATCACCACAAAACATTCTTTAACCTTTTTTTTTTCCAAAAAACATTGTTTAACTCAATCTAACCGAATCAAATACAATTATAATTCTTAGATTAGATTAGTTTGACTAAAGAGGTGACTTAGCTGATAATTAAGCAATGTATGTTTAATAGGAAATTTTGCAATAATAATAATAATAATAATATCAGAGATTTAATAATAATAATAATAATAATAATAATAATAATAATAATAATAATAATAATAATAATAATGTTTACCAAAAAAAATAAAATAATAATATAATAATAAAGTAAACGAAACGGCTCAAGATCCACCAACAATTAGATGATTTAGATCAGGATCACATCGATTTCGATCCTCGTAGAATCCTGAAATTCCCTTCAATCCCTCTCTCACTCCTCTTCCTAATCGACGATTTCAAGTGATTCGAGATTTCTTGTCATCCCGCTTGGATCTATTTACCGCCTTTGAGTGTCGATCGATCTGCAATCCGGACGGAAAATGCACAAGACGGCGCAGGCATGGTTCACGGGTGGTCCGAGCGGCGGCGGTGGCGGTGGGGACCTGCTGCCAAAATCGTCTCCGTCCTTGTTAGCTGACTGGAACGCCTATGCTACTTCCCAGGACAACTCCGACCCCATCCTAGGGTTCGATATTGAATCCGCAGTACGGACAGCCAACGACAAGGTCACCGGCACCTTCAGCGTGTAATTGAGCTCACACCTTCCTCTTTTTCTTTTAACTGCGTCTCTCACTCTGTGTGTTCGTCACTGTAGCCTGTGACCAATACGGTTCTTTGATAGGTTACTGTCAGCTCTCTGTTTTGTACTGTAATTACTCATGGATCTCAGCTGCACACTTATGCTGCACTCTAATCATTGGATAATCTACTAGCCAAATGCGCGATTTTGACAAACTATCACATGCATAAAAGCTGTAACTTATGATGTACTAGTAATCATTCAATTGAGATTTAGAGATACGCTTCATTGTGATCTCGACTTTAATTTTGTGAATTGTCCTTTTGTGGCCGTGCAAGGTTCAGTCTTGATGTCATTCCGAAGATGGATCCATGCTGCTTATTCGACACGATCTGTAGTATAAAATGTTATGTATAATACGTTGAGTAGATTGTGAATTGCATGATCTTGGTTGGATGTTAAAGTTGAACATGTTGATTTTGCCATTTACATTTATTTGCTGATGATTATGTGCAATTCGTGTGAGTGAATCCTGGGTTTTCTATACGATGTAGGGTCTCACAAGGAGTGAGAGATTTACCTGGTAGTCTACAATCTGCCACGAGCGGTGTTCCTTCTGGAAAATCTATCATGTACTTTGGTCTCCTCCTAGCTACTGGAGTGTTCTTCATTTTCATAGCTTTTACTATGTTTCTCCCGGTGATGGTATTGATGCCTCAGAAATTTGCTCTCTGCTTCACTATTGGATGTGCCTTCATTATTGGTTCGTTCTTCCCTCTTAAGGGTACTCAGTATCAACTTGCACACATGGCATCAAAAGAGGTGAATCAACAAACTTCTGTTTCTTTTGCACGGATTATTAGACAGTTAGCCTAATTGGTTGTTGTCTCAGAGTTTTGCTTTCGACTTTTCTGAAACTTTTACATTGTTTTCTTTCAGAGGCTTCCCTTTACAGCAGGTTTTCTTGGCACCATGGTGGGAACAATTTATGTCTCAATGGTGCTTCACAGCTATGTTCTCTCTGTACTGTTCTCAGTGCTTCAAGTAAGTAACGTTTCTCATCTTGATACAAGTTTTCTAGTTCTTTTGATACACTTGCAGTTAATATGTTTTTGAGTTGCACATACTGGTAACCAATGTCTACCAAACTAGCATTCAAAACTTCCTTGCAGACTGAACCCAGAATATAAGAAATTGATTTTAGTTAGTAGCATCTGTTGATATCTGGAGAGATTGATTGCTCGTAATGATCATGATATTTCGTTGTATGTTAGATGATCTTTGTTCTTTACTTAGATTATAGATATGCAAATGGATTTGCATCTTCATTAATGGTTTAGCCTCCAACTGATGTGCCTTATGTAAAGATGCATAGTAATTAGGCACATATGGTAAATTGCACAGCTTTGGTCCATTGTGACACATGTGTTAGTTGCAAAAAAATAAACAAACTGAACTTTGAGAGCAAACAAATTTAACCTTTTTCAACAAAAAAAACAAATTGAACAGCAAAGTACAAACTACATGATTTTTTTACTAAAACGTGACAAAAATTGTACACATAATTCCATGTACTTTGCACTTCACTACGCAATTGAAAGTAGAGTTAAGACCCTAAAAACCGTCACAACATGTTGCTAATCGGTGTCCCATATTTAAAACGTTGGTATTTGATGTCTCAACTATACTATGTTGATTTTCACTCTTTTCTCTTAAAATTAACGAAACAAAAATATGTATTTGAAATATAAATAAGTCTAAATCATGAGCAAATGTGATGTTTCAAAAAAGTGGAAAACATGTTTTTGTTCCTTAAAATGCCAATATTTAACATAGGACAACAAATATGATAGTTGGGATAACGAAGGTTAACATTTTAAACATAGGACAACAATTACCAACATGAAGGATTGATGTGGTTATTAATTATGTTGTTATAAATGAAGGTTCTGGCTTTGTCATACTACGTGGTTTCTTACTTCCCTGGAGGATCAACGGGGCTCAAGTTCATATCTTCGAGTTTGACCTCAACTGTAATGGCATGCTTCGGGAGGTGACATCAGTTTCATGCGTAGTTTTACTTTAATGATATGATTCTTCATCATATGTTTACCTGACATCTTATTATATTTTGAATTAATGAAACTACTTGGAGAGCTTGTAATTGTATCAACCATTTTATAACGTTGTTATTTAGACTTTTTCATGAGCATGATATAAGAAGCGGAGTTGTTGATAATTGATACAGCATTATAAGCAAACTCTTATCCGTCACATTTGAAAATATGGTATATCTATTTGTATTTTCTATGAATGTGTGATTTTCCAAACTGAATTTCTTTTAACAAATTGTAGTTAATTTTTATATTGTACAAAAATATATTTTCGTTCGTTTCTTAAGTTAACTTTATTAAAAAAGATATTTACAAAATTATGAAAACACACTAATTTTTTACTATTGTGACATGATTTTTTATATAAAATAAAATTTTCAAACAATATACGTTAAGAAATATATAAAAAAAAATTGTAACCCAAAAATACTAAAATAAATGTATTAAAATATATTAAAAATTCTATCAAACGTGAACTTTAAAAATTATTTAAAGTTGTTGATAATTATTGATATAGCAAAAACTTAACTATCTGCAGGATAGAAAAGTCTTATATATGCCTTCGGTTGTTCTAGCTCAAACCGATACTCCAAGAAAACAAAATCTAAACAATAGACAAATAATTTTTTTTGTCATAGAGGCTACTAATTGCTATTTAAATATTAAAAGAAAATTTACAAATTTTAGTTTTCAAGTTAAATTTTTCAGAAAAAGGATTTCAATTTTATTAAAAAAAATTGTTTTTATTACTTTTTAGAATAAAGTAAGAAATATGACTTAGAGATAAAATGATTCTTTTGTTGTAAAAAAAAAAGATTAGAAATTATAATATGTGATTTTTAAATAGTAATTTACTATCTCTATGAAGTCCAAATGTCAAAATATGAAGAAAATTGCCTAAAAATAACAAAATAAAACATGTGGGCGTCTCAAAGGAGTGGTGGGCAATTTCCTTATTTATTTATTTATTTATATTTGCCTTTTTTAAGTTTTAATTTAAATTATTTATGTAGTTTTATAATTATTTCTAAAACTATATTATATTGGGTGTTCACTTTATGTTGTTTGAGTCTTTGAGACGGACGAACATCCTCTGCCTTGGCTCGGTGCCTTGCTCTCTGTCGTGGTTAATCTCAACCGTCCATCTCTATCACTCTCCCATTTTAATTTATTATTATTTTGTTATTATAATAATCGGTAATTGGAAAGCTCCCCCGAACCACAAATAAGAAAATCTAGTGTATCTAAGGTTGTAGACGAGCCGAGTATCTGACAAGATCGACTCGACTCAATTTACTCGAGTTCGAACTCGATCGATCTTTAATTTTTCAAGTTCGAGCTCGACTCGATTCAATACTCGACGAGTTTGAGTTCAAGCCAAGGCAGGGGATGCATCCCCATTTCAAGGCGGTGCTGCAGTCTCAAACAGAAACGTGTTATTTTGATATTTGGATCATTTTCTTCATATTTTGACATTTGATTTTCTTCATATTTTGACATTTGAATTTTCTAACTTTGTTATTTGGATTAAAAATTCCTCGCTTTCAATATAAAATTTCCAAATAGTTATAAGAAAAAAGGCAATTAAAATATGGTTAATCTATTTGTATTTTCTATGAATGTGTAATTTTGCTAGCTGAATTTCTTTTAGCAAATTGTGGTTAATTTTTAAATTGTGCAAAAGATATCTCCGTTCATTCTTTAAGTTAACTTTGGATAAAAGAAAATATTTTCAAAAATTATGAAATCACGCTAATTTTTTTAATAATGATATTGTGTCATGATTTTTTATATAAAATAAAATTTTCAAACAATATACGTTAAGAAACATATACAAAAAATAAATGTATTAAAATATATTAAAAATTCTATCGAACATAAACTTTTAAAAATGATTATCTAATTTTAATATTTGAATTTTGGGCTATATATTTTTAATTTATTTATATTATTTGAATAATATGTATCATTTTTAAAAATTATTTGAGATTTTATTTGCTTTTACATAAATGCTGAGATATTTTAAAATTATACTGTAACTTTATCATGTTTTTAGTAATTTTGAAAAGACGAAAAATTGACAAAGCTAAGAAACTGCAAAGTTCAGTTAGTAATTTGCTTTAAAAATTAGGTAAAGAACAGCACATTTACAAAAAGTTGAGCGATCAATTAACTAATAATTATTTGGCCAAAAAAAATTAATAATTAAGACTAGAAAATATTATCCGCCATTAATTAATTACTTAAGTTTCTTTTACCAACCCTTTCTCTTTATTTTTCTTATAAAAAGGTAGAAAAGGTTCCCATAATTAATTTCCTTCTTTCACATCCACATTTTTCATACTGATCATCATATAAAAAACAGCATACGTATAGAAACATGATCCAATTACTACTGATAAGATGAAACTCATTCCTTAATCATATATCTTTGCCCTAATCTCTCTCTCAAGTGTCCTAATCATTGCCCTGATACTAACACTTGTTCACATCTCCATTCATGGAGACTCACTCCCATTATTTCATTCATCACCTTTCACCCTAAACCCAGAAAAACAACTAACTCACAATCAAACAAAAAAAAGAAGATTAAGAAGCAGCTGCAAATCCATGATCCGAAGATGCATAAAGTTGAAGATGATCTTGCCCGAGCAAGATCGGTTATACGAGAAGCTGCATCGGATAATTTCTTGATCGATCGGTTGACTCGACAAAGCAAAGTCACATTGTAGAATTCTAATCTAAGTATGATTACTTGCAGCACAAGAAACCTTTTAGTTTCTACTTGCTCCTAAAGTTACGCAGCTTCTTTACGTAATACTTCCTTATTTTCCTCAAAAACCAAAAATATGGCCAAGTAAAATACATCATTCAAAACTACTAGTACCCGGAAATGAAACGATGCATCCCTATGGAAAACTGAATGCAGAAATCTTGAACTCGAATTTTCCTTTCAAATGTCTGATAAGTCAGTAATCACCTGAAAAGCAATAATCAAAGATGTAACTGAATCAACTGTCCTAAATGATACTTACTACTAATGGAAGAACTGAGGCAGATGCACAATTTACCTTGTTTTCAAGTATAACCCCGTCAGGAATCGTAATCCGAATCCCGGGTTTTGCAGCAATGGTCACATTTCCCTGTCAGATAACAAGAACATTTCAGCAGAAAAGAGAAATTGTTCCTCCAAAAATGAATAAACAAAAAAAAAACAAGCAGCATTATCCTTCAAATTTAATTTAATCAAACAGATCAAAACAATGGTAACTGCCCATTACTGAGAATTTCTTTTAAAAAGAAGTTACCTTTAGGATGATACCACTTCCAAACCACACATCCCCAGTCACTTTAAGACTATTCAATTCGGATATACTTGGAATAGACTTGAACCGCTTCGAGAAGTCACTTATCTGAAAATATATTTATATAAAAAAATACAGTGAGCTTTCAAGGCTTATTATGGAGCAGATATAATGGTAGAAGTGTTGGATATATGTAAACCTTTTTGAATTCAGCTCCTAAATAGATGAATGGATCTTTTCGAGTTGTTGTTTTTCTAGCTAGAACGCCCTCAGATATGGAATATAGATCCGACTGCAGAACAATTGTTAGAAGTGAAGCACGAACGGTAGATATCATTATGCAAATTAATGAAGTAAAGAGTATAACCTGCAGAATTAGTAGATCTGATGTTGTTTTCAGTGGGAAATAATGAGAATCTGGGACGGAAATAGCAGCGGTACGGTTGAAGAACTAAAACATAGAATGAAGAAAACCAATCATTTTCCAGCGTTAAATAATCACTGTAAAATTTACTTATGGATAAGAAAGATTACTCGAATTGCAGAACTAGCTGCTGATTCACTTGAACTGACTTCATCTTCATCATCGTCGTCTGTTTTCTGCAATTGTGAAACGAATTGGTGGGCTTGTAAATATCAATTTTTATCTAATAACCTAAATGATTCATATTTTTTTTTTAAAGTTGGATTTAAGTGTTTACCTTTTTTAAAGCATCAATATTGAAAAGCCTTCGAACAGCTTTCAGATTTGCCCACCTGCACATGCCAATTAGCGTTCAGCAGAGTATCAACATCAGCAAGAAAAATAAAGGTAAACGAGGTAAACTCACAAGGTTTTCGTATCAACCAACTTGAAATCCTCCAGCTGGAACAAAATAAGCAGCAGCATCGTGGAGTAAACAACCAACCGTCAAATAAGAACATGGCAAAACATATCTCATCGTGTGTATCTATACTCCTATACTGTTTATAAAGGGTGGTGAATTAAGGGTTGTGACTCTACTTTTATTCTCAATTTTGCCCCTACAAGCTGTTCAAAATTCAACAAAAAATGATTACTTTTAGACTTGAACTCATGATCTTTTAATATTCATAAGCAAAGATATCAACCACTAGGTTAAGCTAACTTCAATGAATATAGGGGTTAAGAATCTAAAAACAATCTCAACTATATGTCATGTTCTTAATCAATGTCTCAGATTCAAAATGTTGATATTCGGTATCCCATCTATCAGATAGGTTGATTTCCACTATTTTCTCTTAAAATTGACGAAACAAAAACATGTTTTTAAGTATCAAATAAGCCTAAGCCATGAGCAACAGATATGATACTTTTGAAATGTGGAAAATAACACGTTTCAATTGCTTAAAACGCCAATTTTAACGCCAAAGCCGGTCGAAAAAAGTGTCAAGCAAAAAATATGATAATTGGGACACCGAATATCAATATTTTAAATCTGGGACACCGATTAGCAACATGGCTTATAGTTGGGACTGTTTTTAGGTTGTTAACCCATGAATTATTATATAATATTTATCGTTACTTAAATATTACCACTAAATCAATTATTATGTAAAAATGTACATGCGTCATGCGTGTCGACCTCTTGTCTATATATCTGTGCTTTCCCATCTGAGTGTTGGTGGAAATTTATCTAAAATCAGGTGGAAATACAACATATTTGGAGGCTTACGTGTTTCAGGAAGGGCTGGTTTGCAATTTCTCCAAGCTGCGCATAGAGAATAAGAGATCATCAATTCTCCTTTTGGACTCAAACTACCACCACCTTGAGGAATAAAAGATCACATAACGGACTTTGAATAATTCCAAAACCAAATAAATTAACGCACCTTGAACTTTTGCTGAGTGTTAGGAATGGCATTATTAGCATCAACTGGCCTAACCTGGAGATCTAAATCTTAGAACAAACATTTTGCAGAAAGGTAAATAATAGAAGAACCACATTTGACAGTTGAGCAATATTTCCCACCTCCATGCAACATTCAATCTTGTTCTCTACTAAATGGTTCAATATCTCTGAGAACCCGTCAAGGAGCACATAATTTTATTCAACCGTATGTAAATAAAAGCAGTTTAAATATTATGTTTCTATATTTTTCAACGCATGAACAAGTAGAATAACGAAAAGGATACTTGGATCAACAGTTGCACCCACGTTATCCGAATTGACCACAAGGACATACTCTTTACCCTGCAGAGTGAGTTGGTAACAAGTTACCACCAAACTGAGATTATTTAGATGTCAATAATTTCACATGAAGATGAATCACCTACCTGAGAGCTTAGTACATCATCAAGAACCCCACTCTTAATCAAGGACAAGACTAGTGTCCCTTCATCAGATTTGTACCTACACAGTATAATCAGAATATGATGTAACATCTAACAACTTAATGGCTATAATCGGAATAGATTGAAGAAACTGGGATGGCTTTGTAACAGCTTAATCCTAATATATGTAAGAAGTTTATACATAATCTTCCTGAGATACACTTGGGGCAAAAGCAGGAGTCTACGAGGTGATTTTGGTTTCAGATATTATTTGCAAAGTGGCATGAACAACCAACTGCATAGTCAATTGGCTCTTAATAGGGTAAATAGTGAGGATGGACAAAGACTATAAAGTTATGAGGTATGATATCATAACAGGCAAGCTAGCTTGTCAAACGCGTCTGCAACTTAATGAGCTTGTCAATGAATTAATAAAGTTTATAGTCGCTAACAGCAATAAATGTTAGAGGTTGGATGAGCATACAGTTCATCTTGACTGCTCCTTCCTCCAACAGGTGACAACTGGTCATTCTACAAGAAGGAGAAAAATTAAGCAATTAATAAATAAAAGGCATAATAGCTGAATAGCACAAGTATAAGTCAATGCTTGACTAAAATAATTATCTGACCAATTCAAAAGAAAGAATATTCACGGTTGACTTCTGCCGCTTCTCCAGAACCTACACTGGCAAGAATGTATGAGTAGTTTCTTCGAATAGCTACGATCAATTTCTGATAATGAACCATAACAAGGAATGAGTACCTTAAGGGTATCATTGTGTATTTTCTGTGAGTTCAATAGAAGCAGTGGAACACTGCATCCATACTTCAAATTGAGAGACTGCAAAGGTTTGGGATATAGAACTGTTAGAAGTTGAGGATAGCCAAATAACTAAATAAATAGAACTTTATCCAAAAAAAAAATTTAAATAAATATAGTAGATGTATCGACAAATCTAACCTCGATCTGGGTTGCAATCAAGTCCAGGGGTGTTACTCCTTCACCGATTTCAACAGCAGATCTAGTATGGATAGGGTATATTCCATTAACATTAAGTAAACATTATATTATAAGGCTACACATACAGTAAAAGGAAAATAGATTTTCAAATTAATTATTCAATAACCTCAGATACTGGAAAGAATGAAAGATGTCAATACGAAACCTTATAAAACAAATCCGACTTCGTCCCAGCCTATTTTTACAACTATTTGCATATGTAGGTGGCATACTAAATGGTAAACCAGGTACATGTCCATACATCAAGAAAGTTCTGAAACCAAGTTACAACTGCCCCACTATGGTCCGGCATCATTCTATGCTTGGTTACATTATTCAAGATAGGACACGCAATTTGCAAATTCTACCAATGGAGAGTAGGTTATTTTACATAGTTCGCTAAGTTGGATCATAGTTAATTAAAATGGTATCAGAACTTTTTCAGTGTTTAATCCATGCAATGGTATTACCAATTAACAAACTCATTATAGTTTTAGTTTCTATTTAGCAAAGAAGAGCAACCAAATCTTATGGGACAAACAAAACCGTAATGAAGCCACACGGTAGAAAATTTGCAAACCCAAGAACACATGCAGCATAGACAATATCAAACGAGCTGTCCAAGCACAAGAAAACAGAACAGAGATCAAATATATGGCCTTTTGAAGTCATATTATGAGGTTGTGCACTAAAGCAGGCTACCGAGAATGAATAAACATATCATCATCATGTTCCTTACGGGTGCACTCTCAATCTTCGTACTCCAAAGGCTTCAAATTTAAGTCAGTTAGTTACAATACCTGGGTAACATATAGTGCCTAGACCATAATCTACATTCCCTTCTAAATAAGAACCTACGTTTTTATGCATACCTATCATCTCTCTTCAGAAGGCACTCATATACATTAGATTCATACGAGAGTTATCTTTTATTTGAAAACTGATATATCTATTCGTAACCAAATCTACCGAGTATATCAAAAGATTATTTGTTTTTCAAAACCAAAAAAAGGGCATCATCCTGAACTATATAAGCAAACCCATCTTAGTACTATAGTTGAATTTGATACTCGAAATCACAAATATATATTCAATAGTAATGCAAAGGTAATAGTGCAAACTTGAATTGTAGGCTTACTTGGGACCATCAAACCCTATGTCTGTTCCTAATGCTCCATTAAACTTCAGCACTATGAGTTTATCCAGGAGATCCTTAGTTTCAACACTATCTTCAGGCATGGGCGTCAATTGGTCATAAGAAAGCAAGGGCAGATCGATGTCTTCTGCCTTGCTCATTCTTTTGCTCCCATCAGTGAGCTGAACCTCCTTCTGAGATTCAATCTCCACGACAGTCTTTCCCTTAGCCACGCCAAGCTTCTTCTGCTCAAGAAGGAAAGTCTTTGTGATGAGATTACAAAACAGATACACAAACTGCACCGAATCATTTGCGGGGATGGGATAAGTGATCTTCTTGAAGCAATCCCACGGCATGCTTGAAGTCACCAGAGATACAACTGGAATCTGCAATTTCTCAGCCTCTAGAATCAAAGATGATTTCATCTCGGTGTCCATTATCACTACACAATCCGGCGGATGAATCGGCCCAAAGCAGAGCTTCTTCTTCCTAGACCTGAACTTCTTAGGACTACAACTATTGGTCAGGACACCACCTCTCTTCCACAGAATATTGTTGCTCGGCGAGTAAAGCCCGATCTTTTTTGTCATTTGCTCCACAATTTCGTCAAAGAGAGGGTTGGTGTTGACGAACATAAACCTTCCCTTCTGACGAACCAGAGAACCGATGAAATCACAGGCGGTACGCATACAAATCAGAGTTTTATCGGAATCGATAATGTACTGGCGGTTCCGAATCCCATAGGTGAAGAGTTTGAAGTGGTGATTGGCCACGCGGCGGCCGACATGAGCATTCGTGCTCAGGAGCTTCTGAATCAAGATCGAATGGAGCGTCATCGTGGCTAATCGTTTGATTTCGAAGAAGTGTAGTGTAAGCTGAAGATAGAAATGACTGGACTTTGACAAGGAGTAGATGATGAAGGTGGAGCTGAAGCTTCAATGGCTGATGGTGGAAGGTCGTGGCGCGGCCCCGATTGACGGCCGCGATGGCTGGTGGGTGGTGGCGCGAGGACTTTGTTGCAGGCAGCCGCTCAAGGGGACTGTGTCTAGGTTTAAGCTAGAGTTTTTCACTTTTTTTTTTCTTGGATTTCTGTTTTTTTATTTTTAAGTTATATATATTTATATTTCTGGTCCTTTTATTAGGGGAATTCCCTCTTCCTCACCTAACATTAGGGCTGGCAATTTGTGACACGACACGATAGCACGACACGAACACGCACGAAAAAAACCGTGTTCGTGCTAGCATATGGCAGTACGATAACACGATAGCACGAACACGACTAACACGATATAACTTCCGTGCCGTGTTCGTGTTTTAGTATCCTAACACGACACGCACGATAACACGATAAAGTTGTGCTAATAAGACTAAATTTTAAGTATTTTTTGAGCAAATCTTATCTATTACCTCCAATTAGTGGTTTATTATTTAGTGTTTTTAAACTATATAATACTAACTTATGAATAGTGACATATTAATTCATGGTTTTTTAAATATGAAGTTAATTATTTGAATTTTGCTCAAAGATCTCGTATATATATATATATATATAACCGAATATCCTTCACAACACGATAGCACGACACGAACACGCACGAAAATATCCGTGTCGTGTTCGTGTTTGTAAAATGTGGCACGATAAGCTTATCGTGCGTGTTCGTGTTCAGTAAGTTTAACACGACACGATCACTGATGCGCACGATAGCACGCACGATAGCACGAATTGCCACCCTACCTAACATACTGTTGGAATCCATTTTAGTCCACTTTCTCTTGGATGTTTCTGAAATTCAAAATTTTGAGGAAAATTCAAAATTACTACCTCCCATAAAATTTGAGAATAAAAAATTGATAGAAAATAGGCATATTTTTGGATTGGGTACCGGTCAAAAGATCACGTGAAATTTTTTGACTGGTACCCGATCCAAAAATAAAAAGACCGTCGGCGAAATACCTTCATACATGAATTTCATTCATAAGTGTCCAACTCGTAGAATTAATATAATGTCTTCCATGAAGGTTGTGAATGACATAATATTATGCGTGTCAGACACTTGTGAATGACATTTAGGGGGTGTTTGGATGGATGTAATGTGGGATGTAATCTCACATTACGTCTCACATTACATCAACATTACGTTGTTTGGTTTGCCAAACGACGTAATGTGCATTGTAATGTAATGTCCATTGTAATATCAGATTACGTCCAAACTTCATTCGACGTAATGTGAGATTACATCCAAAAACGGATGTAATGTGAGATTACGTCCAGCATTACGGAGTGTTATTATTTTATTAATATTTATTATTAAATAGACAAAATACTTTGTATTATCATTATAGCTTATTATGATAATTTATTATTAGTGGGTTTTTTCATTTATTATCTACTTCATAACTCATTACTATAATAAATAATAATGAACATGATGTTCGTATAAAATGATTAAAGTCTTTTCAATGCATTTTTTTATGAAAATTATCTTATAAAACAACATATAATGTTTTAACTATTAGAATTTTAATAGTTGTGCATATTGAGTTTACACTTTTGTTTTTAAAAATCATAAATGACTATAATATTAACCACAAACATAAATTTTAAGTAGTTATTGGGTAAATGTCACATTAGGGTAATTCGGCTAGACCCAAATCGCAATTGACATGGGAGACCCAAAATTGGGCCTCCCCAATACATAGGCCGGCCAAAACATTAGTGAGGGGTAAAGTGGACTTTTGTCCACTTTGCTCCTCCTATAAATAAGAGATGTTAGAAATATTTAGGGTTAATCATAATTCCCTCACAAGAGTGTTTTAGAGAGAAAAATCATCTTCCCACACATCAAGTTCGGCCGCACCATTCACTACACCAAGGGTGTGCTAAATTGCTTTCGAGCAACTCTCCGAAGATCTGTCCCCGTGTCAAGAATTGATCTGAGGCTTTGCTGTGGAGCTGCACCACGGAGTGCTTCTCTAACAAGAACCTCTACGGGTCCCGACTGGAGGATCGAGAACTCCCTCGTACAAAGGATCTTGGACTACGGTAACTGTTTAGGTATGTGTAACTCTTCCGCTGCGTAATTTCGATTACATGCACGTACCATGTTTTGTGTTTCCGTAGTGATTACTCCCCGTAATCTAACAGTGGTATCAGAGCTAGGGGTGAGCGGTTCCGGGTACCCTATACTTTTTGGGTATCCCAGAACCAGACCAATACTAAACGGTTCCTAGCTTTATTACCCAGAACCGGACCATACCATTTAGGAACCGGAACCGGACCAGAACCGAAATGAACCAATCGGTTCCGGGTACCCGTTAAGGAACCAGTTACAAAATTTTCAGCTAAAAAACTGATTCTGAGTACCGGGTGAAACCGGGTTGTGGATACCTAGTTGGAGTAATTAGTTGATGCAGCGGCGGGAATTGAATATTACTATATTATGGTTTCTCTAATTTTTCCTTTAACATTCTCGGTTAAAAGAAAATTAGGGAAATTAAGTAAATGTTTAATGTTTATATATATATATATATATATATATATATATATATATATATATATATATATATATATATATATATATAACGGTTCCGGTTTCGGGTATTTGGGTACCCAAACATTTATCCCAGAACCGGAACCGAAAATACCGGTTCTTGACATATTATCCCAGAAACGTACCAGAACTGTCTACATCTACCCAGAACCTACCCAAATGACCGGTTCCGGTTCCAACTGGGTAATTTGCTCTTCCCTAATCAGAGCCAGGTTAGGAGTTCATGATTTTGATAAATTGGTGTTCTTGAAAATATAAATTTTGGACTAAAATTTTTTTAAAAGAAAATTTAAAATTTTCAGATTTTTAAGTATAAGGTGGTCCGAAATTATCATGATGTTCTTGGTTTATTTGATGTTCATGATCTTCAAGAAAAATTTGATATTTATCAAAATCAAACTTTGGATTGTAGATCTTATTAAAATTTGATCTTAAAATTTGACTACTAGTTCCTAATTTGGTGTTTGTACCGAACCCTAAGATGAATTACAAGGTAAAAATTTTAAATTTCTTAGGCACCAAGTTACAAGTTTCGACCGAACCACCTAGGGATATTGTTTACCATATTTTAATTTTTTTAATTAAGGCAACAATATATCTATAATTAGGAACATTAGGATAGATTCACATTAAAATATATAGAAATATATAACTATCAATATATCTAAATATTTAAATAGGGTTAAATATATTATTGATAGATTTAGTTACCTAAAAGATTGAGAAAATATATTGTCCGTTATTTGTTTCCCTATTAAAGATATTGACAAAAAATAAAATATATATATTATGTATAGTGCCGAAATTTACATATATATATATATATATATATATATATATATATTGTTGATTGATTTAATCTTAAAGATAAAATATTAGCAATAAATATATATATGTTTGTGTGTGCCGAAATATATATATATATACTTTAATATTGGAAATTATTTTATATAATTAATGTTAATTGGTGGCTAAGTTTAATATTTTTAATGGATTTAAAACCCTACTTGGGCCCCAAGTAAACATTTCGGCCCAAACTTTAAAATTTTAATTATTGGGTCGGTCCAATATGTTAAACCGGGACGAAATTAAACCGACCCGGATTTTCTCAATCGGTTCGACCTATTCGGGTCTGGTCGGATCGGGGTAATTAAGTGGATCCAACCGAACCGGTTTTGAGTGTTGAACCGAACCCTATTTTCTTGGACTGGTTCGGACCGAACCAGATTTTTAAATTAAAATCGGACCGAATTGAACCGGATTTTCGGACCAGACAGAACCGGATTTTTTGAACCGGACCGAACCAAAATGGACTGAAATTGACTGAACTGAACAATGTTTTCCAAACCGAATTCAAGTCAATTAAAATAGGGAGGTCAAGTTTTAAAATCCAAATGTTTTCGAACCTCGAAATGGACTATACAGTGCTCATAGGGTTGCTAACCTTTATTGACTAAGTCAAGCTAGCTGGATATTACATGTTGTTGGCGGAGCCCTAGTTAAATATCTGGTTTGCGCACTAGAATAGACATGATGTGATGGTTGAAAATGCCTAGAATTCATGTCTAGAAGCTTGCGTGATTGAATATAAGCATGAATTGCAAATCAGTCCCTAAAGTTTAAAATTATTTTTAAAATCGAAAACCAGTCGCCAAATATATATGATTGATGTGGATGTTACATGTTTGACACGTATGCTAGAATGTTAAGGATGTAGTTGCGTTTGATAATTTACTTAGAAGTAGAATTATAAATGCAAGCATGAGTTCCTCGTAACATTAGACGCGTGACGCGTAAGCATGTATGTGGTATGTATGATGAATGTTACTAGCATATGATAATTTGCATAGATTGTATAATTGTGTATGCATGAGTGAATTCATCGGAATGATTTTTCCAAAACTAAAAGGACCTTGGGAAAGCCAAGATCGGGTATGCTTATTTTAAAATTCCCGTTCCGGTAATTTGCGATTTAAACCGTTTTTATCAAACTGATCTATTGGATAGAAGACGACGATAGTATGAATTCTTTCACAACCATCTTCCATGTGTTTACTAGTGGTCGGTTGGTTTAGATGAGTGAGGAATCACTATATGTCAGACTCTATCTTAATAGATATTTGATGTATGCAATTCTTTCTCAAAATGTTATTGTCTCCCTGATTTTGTTTGATCATCAAAGTGTTAGTTTTCATGGCTGGATCGGTTCGCTTCTAAGAGCCTTTGTAAACACCTAATTTTGGTACGCGCGACACGTACGTAACATGTTAAAAGTGTTATGTGTAACGCGTTTAAAAAAGGAAATATTTAAATATGGAAGGTCACGGGGTTGCTAAAAATAGACTCAGTTTAAATTAGGACAATACATATGCAATAAATGATGTAATAATCAGAAAATATATAGTATATATATTTATATATATATTTTCGGATTTATTAAAGTGTATATTGAGCAAATATTGCTTTCCTAATATTAGGGGGTAGATTAGCTATAAATAGGTCCCTAGTCTATGTAAACAACACAACAACCAAGAGAATAAAATATTATTTTTTTAGAAATCTGTGCAAATTAAATTTCCTCCGCCCGTGACTGCACAGCTAGCTCCACCGGAGGTCGCCGGAAGCCCGCCTGCGCCGGTGCCCACCCTGCTGTCGGAGATCTCAGAGCTCTGTCATCGCCAGTCACGCCTGCTGCCGCCGGAATCGTCGAATCACCACGTCGGTCCTGCTGTTGCCGTCCCGGTCAGCTTCGTCCTGCTACTACCGAGCTTGCCCGCCTTAATCGCCGTCACCGGAAGCTCCGTGGCCGCTGCTGTGCTCCGCCGGAATCCGATCCGCTGCTCCTGTGCCGTCCCTCCAGGTGCTGCAGAACAGGTTTGCTTTCTGTAAATTTTTTTTATTTATTTACTGATATTACTATTATATATTGTTATTATTATTATTATGGGTATTATTGTACCATGTTAATTGGATAGTTATATGCAAATTAATTAGATAGCATGTGCTATTGTACATATGTATGTGACATGTAACTGTTTGTTATAATTTTGAGCATGTTTAATTTCGTTTAGACATTAACGTAATTAGGAATTTTATATGCTAAATAATATTTTAATGCTCAGTTTTATCGTTAATAATAGTGTCGCGTAAAAATTAGTTTATTTTTTTTAACGATAGATTAATTCGTAATAAAAGCACGCTTCAATTTTTAAATTGGCAAACATGTTAATTAAGTACCGAAAGGGCGTGATTAGAAAAATATTTTTTTAAATTCGTAACAGAACCTCCGAACTCGAATCTTTTAGCGCTGGCCAATTAGTTTACTTAGGTGCTAATTCGTTTTTTTACCTAAGCAATTTAGGTTTCTAGTTACCGTAATTAGCTAGTGGCGACTCTTTTAAAATTGCACGTTTTCAAAACGTAATTTGCCATAGGTCAGATTTTAGGTCCGACAGCCTTGCAATCTGGATGGTGAGGATTATGATGCATGAAGTGGATATGTGAGAAAACTCATTTTCGCTGAAGATATACATAAGTGTATTGATGTGAATAAGGGGAGAACATTGGTGAATGAACAAGGCGTCCTTGCTTACCCAAATAAGTTAAGGAGCTTTATGGATCGGAGAGCTTGCAAGGTGATACTGGCAACCCTAGAAAGAGAGGTTGCACATGACTTCAAACTCAACCTTAGTGCTCTTCAACTTTGGTGTGCCATAAAACTCCGCTTCGGTGGGGGAAAGGCAGCCGAAGCAAGAAAAGTGCTATTCGAGTATGTCGCCCTTATTTCCCAAGATGCATGTGTAAAACCCACATCAGATCTTATGAACGAGAGATCAAATTGGAGAAAGATACTCAGTATCGCGCAGAAGTACCCTCTATCATAGTTGGCCGACGACGGGTTTGATTACTTGATTAAAGCAATTAAGTTTATCACGACCCTGTTTATTGAAAGCAAACAACCAAAGGATCCTTCTGCGCTTCATCACAAGAGATCAAGGGAAGATGCAGAGGAAACGGGATCATCATTTTGGTCCTCAAACGATAATCCGGTGTGATGAACGCCGGTGATAAAAGTATAATATATATGTCTCGTTTATCTCCTCCTAGTGCTCTACATTTGTCTCTCAAAGCTTCGTGGATGATCTATAATATTTTTCCATCGTGATTATTTTTCTTGCTAATTCGGAATTTTTGTTTGAATTTTGGTGAATATTATTGTTTGAGAATTTTTGAATAAAGTAGTTACAATCAAGGTTGTCAGGATCTCGATCCGGATCGTAGGATCGTACGATCCAAAGATCCTACAAGGCTAAATCGATCCGGATCGCTAGCACTTAGGATCAGAGTATGATCGAGCGCCGGATCGTACGATCGTTCAAGATCGGTTAGGATCGGTCTAGGATCGTGATCCTAAAATATCCTAAGAAAATCATACATAGATTGAGTTTTTTTTATTATTTCAACCACTAACTACAATTTGGAGGCTCATTACACTTATTTATGACATAAATCTAATTCTATTTTAATAATAAAAAAATAGTTGGTAAATAGAATATCAAAACACAAAATGTATATGGTATTTCTTAATCATCTTCATTTATATGTCTCTAATAAATCAAGTAACTTTGTTTACCTAGGATACATTAAACATATATGTTTCTTATAATTAACTTGATACTTCATACGTTTCTTTGTGATTGAATTCATATTTTCAAATCATTTACAAGTAGAAGTTCGACTAATTATAACTTAAATGATCAAGCTGATTTGGACTTGAACTTAGATGATATTATAAAAATATCGTGTATGCTTAACATTTGAAGCTGATGAAGACTTAAATATAGTTGATAATGTTGTTATAGACAATTATTATTAATATTATAATTAGAAGCTTACTTTGAACTAATTTAAGGTTATTAGTACTTTGTTGGACTTTGATGTCTATTTAAAAGTGTATAATTTAATTAATAATTTCTAAAATACTTTTGAATACTATTTTGGTGATTTGATATTATATTGAGTAATGTATTCACTTTAAAAATATAAATTATTTTTAATGTGAAATAATTCGTAAAATTTTGTAGGATCGTACGATCCCCGATTCGATCCTACAAACGATTTGATCCAACCCTCAACCGATCCTAGTTAGGATCCCGATCCTGACAACATTGGTTACCATTCAATTCTGAATGTGTTCTGCTCATCAAGATTAATCGACTCGGCTAGAAACGAGATCGATCCGAAAAGGTAATAGTACTGAAATAATATAGCTATTGCAAATAGTCGAATCAAACAACTCCATACATCTATTTGACTTAAATCAAAGCGCCTTTCCAAATACAATGATTGCGTAGTTCCAAGAACGAACCAGGTATAAATCTTATTTTATTATTATCACTCCATTGATTGAAATAAACTTTAATGATAATCATGTTTGAAACCGTTAACACCGATTAAATTGAATTAAATTCAGAAATTAAACGATTTAACCAAGGGTTTAACCCCAGAGTAGATTGCGCAACGCGTAAGTGGACCTCGATAGACGGAACACATCGTTTCATTATATGAGTTTAATATTGAAGTGTTTATATGATGCCGTGCTGAATTTTCGTTTGCACTCCTTCGGAAATATGACTTACTGATAACATTTATATCGGTATGAAGTAAGCTACGTAAGCTACAACGACCTTGTAAAAGTATCAACTGACACATAAGGTGAATACCTAAAATATTCAGTTCGGAGATGGATAAAATCTCCGAGATAAGTCAGCAAATGAAGAAGGATAAAGTCGGTTAAACGATTTTCCTTCCAAACGCCTTAAACGATAAATCAGGCTAGGCATTCAAATTAAATAATACACTTCAAGAAGCAGAGTTTATATACTTACATAGTGTGGGAGTCGTTCTATAAGACATTCCATATGGAATGATGACAGATGATTCACATAAATGTAAAACTGTGTTCCATTAAGATCGGTAAGGTAGGTAACCATCATAGCTGAAAGGTGACAATGAGTTAAATCATATCACTATGCGACATTAATTTGCACGATAAATATGTATTTATGACAAGGTACGCCAGTTACTCCTAGAAAATACATGTTTCCAGCTTGGATTAAATGGTACCGTGGTCGAACATGAGACATTACATCACTAAGAGGGCAAATTTTTCAAATGCATGAACAGTTTGAATTAACATAGTCATGATCAAAACGTAGCAGAATAACGATGACGATCAGGTCCCACTTAAGTGAATGACATGGTAAATGAGAATGGGGACATTTTCATAGTAAATCCAGTGGGAGGAATAAACCATACCACAAGTAATCACTATTGCTGTTGGGACGAATCAAGTCGAACCCGATGGTCAAAATTGCTGAACCTGGAGTGACACAACTACCTATACTACCCATTGTTCCCAGTCGGAGTGATCCAACCATACTTGGTTCCAGATCCTAGTGACCAAGGAATGCATCTTAGAAGTATAACCCCGAGACCAAGAGGTTGTAATAGGAAAGTTATAGGTCAAGATTCTAGCACTGCTATTGTTCCCAACAGAGACGATGCTCCGATAAGATGCATTGTTCCGAGTGGGAAGATTATTCCCAATAGAAATGATGCTACGATAAGAAGCGTTATTCCAAGTGGGAGAAAAGACCAGACTAATAAGTGTGACTCATAATGCCTAGACGAGAGTCAAAGGAAAGTATCCCATTGAACAAGGTGAAAACCCCGCTCAAACTGTTGGCAAGCACTGGAAAGACCTCAAGTGGAGAAATGGAAAGAACTAATAAATGAGAGAGATCGCCTAAATGAAAGAAATTACAGTCTATAGTTGATTTACCTATTAACCACAGGGGCATAAGGATAAGATGAGCCCTGAAAGAAGGCTCACCACTGATGGAACAAGTCGGAGAACCCAACTCATTGCGAAAGATCTTACCAAATGCTTCACGGAGAGGACTTTGATAAGAGAAACTCGATGACTGTGCATAAAACCACGGCTAGGGTCATTCATGGTCCTGGTCGCAAGTCTCGATCACGAGCTGCACCAAAGGAATGTTAAGACCGCATTCCTCCACGGAAACCTGGAGGAGAGATCTACATGGAGCAACCAGAGAGTTTAATTACTCCTGGTAACGAACGAAAATTTGTAAACTCCAAAAGGTCCTTCTACGGTCTTATACAGTCGTCACGACAATAGTACTGCAAATTTCACGAGGAAATCGTAGGAAACGGATTAGTGAGTTTTCACAAGAATTTGTGCGTGTATTATAAGACCTCCGAGTCTAAGTATGTCATCTTAACCTACTACGTGGATGACATACTCATTGCCGCAAACGACATGAGTTTCATGAATAAGTCAAAGTCCTGGTTGGCATCTGTATTTGAGACGAAAGACATAGGAGACGCCACGTACATCTTAGGCATTAAAATTGCCTGATATCGGGCTACCCGAGATTTATGTCTATCTCAAGAAACCTATATCAACGAGCAGTTGAAAGTTGGTTCAGATTACAGGATGCCAAAACCCGTGGATGCGTCGGTGGTATTTGGGTGCGCACTGTTAAATCGTGACAGCCCCAAGAACTCGGCCCGACAGAGCATGAACAGATGAAGGGTGCAGAGATTTTAAGCATGGTTGGTACTTCAATATACACCGTGCAATACACCATTCGAATATATGTCACGCCGTGGACCTAGTAGCACGTTTCCAATCAGATCCTAACAATCAACATTTAAAAGACTGTAAAACGAATTACTATTTGTACCTAATTCGTTATCTGAAAGGTACTGCCGACTATGCTCTGTGCTATGAGGGCGGGAAGTTAGAATTGATCGGTTACAGTGACGCCGACCATGGTGGAGATTCGGATGATCGTAAGTCCACCACATGAGGAGTATTTCTCCTTGCTAATGCTGCCATTTCATGGACGGGCAAGAAGCAAACCTGTGTTGCGCTGTCAACAATGGAATCGGAATTCGTTGCTCTCTCTAAGATGCACAGGAAGCAGTATGGCTGAAAAAACTTCTTACTGCGTTGCTTGGTGGGTGACATCGGAAGTAAACCTGTAAAGGTGTTCTCCGACAGTCAGGAAGCTATTGTGGCAGTTAAGAATCTGAAGTACCATAGTAGGACCAAACACATTGATGTGAAATATTTCTATGCTAAATCGATGGTAGAAGACAATATAATCACTATGGAATACTTGTCCACTGATAATATGATCGCGTACCCATTAACTAAACCACTGCGCATGGATATATTCAAAAAACATGTAAAATTGCTTGGATTGCGTAGGGTTTAGAAATGGCATGTATCTGTGATAACATTTTGATATTAGAAAGTTACATTTTGTAATTGAAAGAATTGCAACTGAGTTTATGATCAATCGACGTCATAATGTTTTGATTACATCAAATTTACGGTCTATAAACTGAGTCGTAGGAGGACGGAATCCTCTGCCAAACTATGTCGAATGTGGGCCTTACCTAGTCACGCAGGTACGGTTGTCTTGCGGTGGATGGAGGCCTCTACTATGCAAGGCTGACTAAGAATCAGGGGGATAAACCTGATTACGCAGAACGATTATCTATTGTCGAAGTAACTCGACATGATCTCGTCCTGCAGATCGTCGTGATGAACTTCGTTCGTCATAAATCCACATTCTGGGCCAGATGAAAATCTGTGATAGCATGATTGACATATCCCATTCCTGTTGACCTAAAAGGTTCAGGTATGCTATCATCGCGTGCTTCATACTACGCGTTCCATGTACGACCATGGGGTCACAACTCGATTGTGCTAAGAAAGAATCCTCGCGATTCTGGCGGGCGCAAACTTCTTCACCTCGAGCGTGTGATTGATCCCGGGAGCCTTATGAAGAGGCACCCAAAGTATCCTCATGGACTCAGAACTCATACCTAAGGTCAAGCTCAATGCTCGCTTCCCGGCGTACGAGCGTAGTGCTGAACAAAAAGGCCAAGTGACCACGTCTTTGGAAACCGGTTGGGTTTGACTAAGGGTATGAGCGATGATGATGGTCAAGTTCACCTGTAATTCACCGATTCTTGCATTCACTAGGTGGCCACCAACCGGATATTAGTTGAAGGTTGTGAATACTTGTACGGATGCCTTAGAGAAGTGTTCCTATGTGGAAACTAGGCAAATGGAGAATTATCAGTTGACCTAGGATACAACGCGATACAATATGTATAAATGTTGTTTATAACAGGTTGATTGGAGAAAAGGGAATCAACGTTCCGCGGGCGCTACAACACTCCTAACAGATGAGTAGCACGATGCCCGTCATATCCGCCGGTCGCACGGCAAAATTCGTATGAACTATTCGGAAGCACGGAGCAGATCAAAAGGGAGAAATGTTGATGAGGATTTGGACAACAATACATTAACATGCACCCTCCCATTCCGGCGAGTGGGAGCTGTAAGCATATGGTGATGAGCGGCGTAATTGGTAGCCCATAATATGTATAGTTTACCTAATGAACTTGGGTAAATGTCACATTAGGTAATTGAGCTAGAACCAAATCCCAATTGACATGGGAGGCCCAAAATTGGGCATCCCCAATACATAGGCCGGCCGAAACATTAGTGAGGGGTAAAGTGGACTTTTGTCCACTTTGCTCCTCCTATAAATACGAGGTATTAGGGAATATTTAAGGTTAATCATAATTCCCTCACAATAGTGTTTTAGAGAGAAAAATCCTCCTTCCACACATCAAGTTCGGCCGCACCATTCACTAGACCAAGGGTGTGACAAATTGCTTTCGAGCAACTCTCCGAAGATCTGTCCCCGTGTCAAGAATTGATTTGAGGCTTTGCTGTGGAGCTGCACCACGTAGGGCTTCTCTAACAAGAACCTCTACGGGTCCCGACCGGAGGATCGAGAACTCCCTCGTACAAAGTATCTTGGACTACGGTAACTGTTGAGGTATGTGTAACTCTTCCGCTGCGTAATTTCGATTACATGCACGTACCAGGTTTTGTGTTTCCGTAGTGATTACTCATCGTAATCTAACAAGTTGTTGACAAAGTATATATATATATATTTTTTTTTTTAAATATACTCTCTATAAATTAATATAATAATAAAGTCACATTACAATGCACATTACAACAACACTTACCAAACACTGTAATCTAACATTACACTTCACATTACAACACAACCAATCACTGTAATCTAACATTTTAAGTAATCTCACATTACTTGTAATCTCACATTTCAAGTAATCTCACATTCGTCCATCCAAACGCCCCCTTATTGATGAAAGTATTTCAGTAATGAATTTTTCGATTTCTTAAAGAATTCATCTCATCTACTAGTTAAAGGACTTCGCGAGCGCAACATGCTTATTTTATATCAATTTTTATTTTCAAATTTAAAGGAAGGTAACAATTTGAACGAAAATTAGAATTTCATGTAGCCAATATTTATTAATAGAGGTGTATGAGCTTAGCTACAGCTATCCTTCTACGGTTCTACCCATTGTTATCAGAACCGGACCGGCGGCCCAATCGGAAATCAAAGCTATAGACGGTCCGGTTTGACAAAAAGATTGGGATGCAAGCGAACCTGGTCTACTTGTCCGGTTTTTATCGAACATGTCATTTTTTATCGAACCAGTCATTTTTTATCGAACCGTCCGGTTTTCCGTTTCAATACAAACAAAATGAAAATATTAAATTACAGCCCCGCCTCCGTGCTAATGCAGATCTTAGCTCATCTAACTTCGTCTTGATTTGATCTTGAATCAAATATAATCATTTCAAAGAGACTTCGAGCTCAAGTATATGTCGCTTCCTTCACCTAGCGTCGTCATCTCCTATGGGGTGCCAAAATCCACCATTGGTGGACCTCTGAAGTTTAGCAGTTATGGATTGAACAGCCCGACGACCCAGAGTCGATCAAGTAGCTTCTCCACTTCCAAGAAATTAATGGACTAATCGAGATTACGCCTCCCATCACCAGCAAGGACAGAGGAATCCCTCCAAGGATTCCTAGACGTGTTAGATCTAGACAGCCTGCAATGTTTCCAGGCCCAAGGAAGTGTGGAAAAAGGAGAAGTGAAATTTGGAATGAGAGGGTGGAAATGTGAAGGGAGGAGAGAGGAGGGAAGGGGATGGGATGTGGAGGGGAAAAGAAATGAGAGGTGAGGTGAGAGGTCAGATCTAGGCCCAGGGAAGGGAAAGAGAGTAAAAAAGAGAGAGAACGATCGAACCGGATTCGACCTGGTTCAGACCGGACGAACGGGGAACCGGTGCCCTTGCCGGTTTGATGATCAGTTCGTTCTGATAACATTGGTTCTACCAACGTTGTTTCAAACTCGATTCTCAGCCACATTGATACCTTAAGTTACTTGCAATTTATAACTAACCAATCTATTTTAAGAAATCGCGTTGGTTAACTAGAATGACGCGATTCTTATTAACGATAAATGAAATTTTAGTTAATATAATTTTGATCATATAATATTTTTTTTATTGATTTTCGATTTACTAATCGGCCATAAAATTATCGATTTGCTGGTATTTTGAAAAATAATTCTTTATAGAAATGAAGAGAGAAAGCGAAATGAAGATACCAAAAATGATTAAATACCAAATAGCTAGCTTGACTTTCTTCAAAAGTGCAAATAGCTAGCTAAATTTTTTTGAGCAAATAGCTAGCTATAATTTCTTAAGTAGCAATTAGATAGCTCTGTTATTTTTTATGTTAAAAACTAATAGAATTCCTCACGTGAAGAGCAGTTGACTGACTGAAATTGGTGTCAACATATTTTCGTAACCAAAATATACCATTCCAACATATAACATATTTTGGTTGAATGTCACTTTTTATCGAAGCACTTCAACATTATTTTCTCTGAATAATTCGCTTCCTAAATGTAGATTCATCTTACAAAATTATCGAATGAACAGTCCTTTATCGGCCACCGACAATATCACGATGTCCATATGATGCATACAATTTTGCTTTCTGGTTGAGCCAGTTCAATGGCTTTATATGAATTACCCCATTTTTGTTCTCATGTTAGGAATTCTATTAGTTTTTAACCAAAAAATTAACATAATTAATTAATTGCTATTTTAAAAAATTAAATCCTAAGCTTATGCACTAACAAAGAAAACTTTAGCTAACTATTTCATATTTAAAGAAAACGACAAAATCAAGCACTGATACGTGGAGCTCTCAACGGTGACGGACTCCTGACGGTTATGATGGTGACTCAATCAAGTACTACACGTGAAGCTGCTTCCATTAATTATAGTCAATCATGTGATAACGATATCCTATGTTTTAAGTAATATATATATATATAGTAATAATAATATATGTTACATTAATTAATGAACAAAACTACAACATTATGGTTAAAATATAGTTTGACTATTACTGTAGATTATATGAGAAATAATATATTAAAAAAAATTGGCCAAAAAAATATATATTTTAAAGTTTAAGAAAATGGAAGCTTAATAAGATTTCAGCTTTTTTTTTTTTTTTTTAATATCTTGATATATTTGATTTAACAACTGAAAATTTAAATATATCTATAATGATTAAATTTTTTGTATAACACTAGATTAAAATAATCTCTCAATCTAATGTCTCTAGCGATAGTTGACCAAATCACATCGCAAATTGCCATTACATAATAGTTTAAAGTAACAGCTTAGTTGTATATCTAAATATAATTTTTAAAAAAATACATTATTTATTAATTAAATTAGATAATAGTAAGTGACAAAACAAGTAACTCTGATGTTTGAATAAATTTTAGAACTTTATATATATTCTACTAAATGCATATAATTATAACACGTAATCGACCATTATGAACTTTAAAGTACAATAAAAAAAATTAAATCATAAAATAGTATTTTATAATTTTAATATTTATACTTACATTTATTTTAATTTACAATAATATTATTTACTTTTAATATTGTATTTAAAGAAAATAATTTTATTTTATTTTACATTTTCTGAATTACGAACATTTTTTTTATGTGAACCTCAAACAGTATATAATATCAGAAATTTCTAACTCTAATACACACCACTTTAACAAATTCATCAATAATATAATACATGTTTTCACTTAATATATTAATATAAAAGATGATTTTTCATGTAAATGTGAATTATTAATATATTATAGACTTCGGCCAAAATAAATATAAGTATATCCGTTTTTAACTAAATAGAATGCAGTATAAAGAGCAAATAAATGACCAATAAAATAACTAAACTATAAAGCATTGGTTAAATCGCAGTAACAAAGATTTGCATGTAAATTAAATCGAGAGACTCGTTCCGACAAAAAAAACCTGACTAATATGGAAACCCCACATTTATTAATTATTATTATTAAAAGAATTAAAGACAAGAATTATTCCAAATCTAAAGTCTAATTATAAGATTGATTTATGATAGATTAATTAATTAATGATGAGGAAAAGGTCAATTGCGTAAATTTCGAAGGGACAGACGGACAGCACAGCACTTCCCGAGGAGAAGAGCACCTATCATATATCAACCACCTCTCCCTCTTCTTCACTTCACTTCACATCTCCCCCTCCTTCATTTCCACACTCTCTATACTCACTGTATCACACAACCACGTGAATTCCGTGACAATGGCGACGACCATGGCCGCGATCGCCGCCCTCAAGCTCTCACCTTCTTTCTCAACCACACGTAACCAGAGAAGGAAGTCCAGTCCGTCCGCCACCTCCCTATCGTTCGCCTCCTCCCAGCTATTCGGCGACAGGATCGCCGCTGCTGCAGCATCTCGGTCGGCCCGCTATGTTAGGAGATCGCCGATCGTTGTTTCTCCGGAGGCGGTCTCCGATTCTCAGAGCTCGCAGACTTGTCTTGATCCCGACGCTAGCCGGGTTAGCCTTCTCTCTTTAGCTCCGTTTCCTTTCTCTTTGTTTATTGTTCACGTTTCTCTTCGATTGTGTTGTTTCTGCATAGTGGTTTCCGTAATTGTAATGCCTGATTCCATTAATGGTTCTGCGATCGCGTATATGATCGTCATTTTTTGTCAGACTCGGATTGAGAGCTGTTTCCGAATTTCTTATTGTTGTATGCTAATTAGAAAGATTTGAGAGGAACGTGAATGACGATGCAATTAGTTGGATTGGACTCTGTTCTAAACAAAATGCTGCATTTTGTGGATTTCTTATTCCTCTTTAAGTTAATTTGGAAAGTTTATGAATGTCAGTTGTTTGATTTGGTGTTTGGTGGTTCAAATTTTGAAACATGAGATTTGCTGTGTTCCACAGAGTGTTCTTGGGATCATATTGGGAGGAGGAGCCGGAACCCGCCTTTATCCGCTCACAAAGAAGAGAGCTAAACCTGCTGTTCCATTGGGGGCAAACTACCGTTTGATCGATATTCCAGTTAGTAACTGTTTGAACAGCAACATATCAAAGATATATGTCCTCACACAGTTCAATTCGGCATCCCTCAATCGCCACCTTTCGCGGGCATATGCAAGCAATATGGGCGGTTATAAGAACGAAGGCTTTGTGGAAGTTCTTGCTGCTCAGCAAAGCCCCGAGAACCCAAATTGGTTCCAGGTGATCTTAATACTCCATCTCTAGCTAAGATCAAACGCATTTTCTTCTGCCATTTATTGAATTTTGTTCAGTATCCAAACTATGTGTCAGTTTCTAACTGAATTTTGGTATATGATGATCACTCAAATACAATTTATAGAGTCTCAAGAATATCTGATTAAAGGAATTGTGTTTTAAGTTAAGAGTATGATATATGTATTATTTTGATGCCAAAAGAAGTCATCCATTTGTTGTGGCTTAATAATTGTTATACAGGGAACAGCTGATGCTGTGAGGCAGTATCTATGGTTGTTTGAGGAGCATAATGTCTTGGAGTTCTTAGTTCTTGCTGGCGATCATCTCTACAGAATGGATTATGAGAGGTTCATTCAGGCTCATAGAGAAACAGATGCGGACATTACAGTGGCCGCTCTTCCAATGGATGAAAAACGCGCCACAGCATTCGGTCTGATGAAGATTGATGAAGAGGGACGCATTATTGAGTTTGCTGAGAAACCAAAAGGAGATCAACTTAAAGCCATGGCAGTAAGACGCCTTTACCTCTTTACTCTCGGATCCTTATCTAACTGTTGCACGCCGAACGACTAATTAATCGGTGCTTTATATAGGTTGACACGACTATATTAGGTCTTGATGATGAGAGAGCCAAGCAGATGCCTTATATTGCAAGCATGGGCATATATGTTGTCAGCAAGAATGTGATGCTGGATCTTCTCAGAGAAAAGTTTCCCGGGGCCAACGACTTTGGTAGTGAAGTGATTCCTGGTGCTACTTCCTTAGGGTTGAGGGTATGTAATACCTTAAATAATTTTCTCCATAATTTTTTCTAAATGTAGAAGCACTTCTCATTTAACTGTTGCTGCTACTCATAGGTGCAAGCTTATCTGTATGATGGTTATTGGGAGGACATTGGGACGATTGAAGCCTTCTATAATGCAAATCTTGGAATTACAAAGAAGCCAGTCCCTGATTTCAGCTTCTACGACCGTTCATCTCCGATCTATACCCAACCTCGTTACTTGCCTCCATCAAAGATGCTGGATGCTGATGTCACTGACAGTGTGATTGGTGAAGGTTGCGTAATTAAGGCAAGTCGATGAGGAAGGAACAAGCTAATTATCTGACATAATGATGATGATTTATTTTTCTTGAAGCTCAAGTTTTGCTATGGTTTTTCCTGTTCAGAACTGTAAAATCCACCATTCGGTGATTGGACTTCGATCCTGCATATACGAGGGTGCAATCATAGAAGATACTCTAGTGATGGGAGCTGACTATTATGAGGTAAATGCTTTTTCTCAACTATAGCTACATTATGATCTTCAACTCACATATATACACATTTGGAAGTAAATTGTGATCTGGGTTTTCGGTTTCTATCCATCAGACGGATGCAGATAGGGAGTATCTGGCTGCAAAGGGCAGCATCCCGATCGGTGTTGGCAAGAACTCGCACATCAAAAGGGCAATTATTGATAAGAATGCAAGGATTGGAGATAGTGTTAAGGTTTGACATATCTCTTTAATCAAATCACCATGATTATGTTGTTAGTATTGTTGATATAGTGTATGAGTGTGCTGAATGTTTTCACTCATAAGTTTAGACTTATGAGACGTTGGTTAAGACGCACACCTTATTGTTGATATAGTATAAGAGTGTGTTGAATGCCTTCACTCACAAGTTTGAACTTATAGGACAGTTGGTTAAGACGCACATCTTATTACAAATATATACCAATTATATTCGTCTGGTTGTTTCAGATCCTGAACACTGATGGTGTTCAAGAAGCAGCGAGGGAAGCAGATGGTTACTTCATCAAGAGCGGAATTGTTACCGTGATCAAGGACGCAGTTATCCCGGGCGGGACCGTTATATAAGGCGAGTTTGAGCAAAAAGAGAGTAATCTAAGGCAGTTTTTACTGCAGAGAGACTTGATGCTAGGGATGTTAGAGAACTTTAGAATGAAGAATTGAGGAGTTTCTTTAAGATGGGGTGGTTGCTGCAAGCTAGTAGATGTATATCTTTATTCATTGCATATCATGTAATAGAGCAGTGAGGATCTGAATTTTAAGACTACCTCAATCTATAATCTCTCTCTTATGGATGAAGAGTAGTAAGGTCATCTTTTTACAAATAAATTAAATTAAGTTAAAGTGTTAAACCATGGCTTTTCAATATATCTAAGCTTATATATATTATATATTCGTAGAAATTAATTAATTACTCTATGGAGATCACAAGTTATTATTATACCAAGTTATATTGCTTATTCATAAATTTAAAAAATAATATACTTAGAGTAATTTTAGGAAAATTAATTTAAATTATTGAAAAAATATATAATGAAAAAACATATTTTTCTGAGGAAAAAAAAATATAATCTTTAGAGTTTTACTTGTATAAAAAAAATTAATAAAAAAACAATATTATATTTGTTTAAATAAAGTTTATTTCGAAATTTATTTTCCCTTTTCTAAAAAGGTTTAATTTTTTATTTTCTGTTTTGTTTGTTTTTTTTTTAGAATAATAAATTAATAAAAATTAATTGGTAATTTAGTAAACTTTACTATTTATGATCTACAAAAAAAAAATATATATTTGTGGTCTACAAATAGAGTTTTTTAATATATATATCTATTACCAATATATAAAATATGAAGTGTCCTCACCCCCAATGGGTGTCTTTTATATCTAAAGGGTGCCTTTAGCAAAAAAAAAAAAAAAAAATCTAAAGGGTGCAATTTATAAACTAAACCGCCCGGCTAAATGTATATGTAAAAACAACCGGACCGGTCAAGCAACCCGTAAATGACGAGCGTTTAATTTTTCCCTTTGGTTGAGAGGGTGGTTAACTCCAAAAACATCAAGAAAATTGAAGCAGCAAGGACGACCGCTGCATGGCTGATTTCGGCCGACCGCCGCTGGCCCGCCGATATGCTTCCACCCGCCGTTGGCCCGCCGATCTGCTACCACACTTAGCTAAAGTTCCGCTCGCCTGCCACTGTTATCCGCTCGCCATCCGCTGATATCCGCTCGCCCCTCGCTGGTATCCCCGTTTCAATAGAGTGTTTTTGTTTCAATTCGTTGATTCAGTTAATTCAATTTAATTAATTTCTCCTTCCCGTTTCGACTTCCTAATCAGGAAGCGTCAATTTCTCCACACCCAAAAGGCGAAGCGTCACTCAATCAGGAGAGTAGTCAGATTCTTAGTCGATTTCTTGGGTTTAGTCTAATTTTTTAATATTAAACACCTTCTTAGTTGATTTCTACAGGTGTGGCGAAAGAGAATGTTCCAGACATTTGGATTGTGTGTTGCGCTGTCTTTTTCATGATTGCTTCGGTTCGATTTCTCTTCATGTTGCCTGCACTCAGTTATAGTTTATGTGTTTTTTATCCTGTTCATTTTTTTTAAAATTGATATTTCTGCCTGCAATGTTTCCGTGTTGCACTATCTTTTGTATATAGTTAATTGCTTAATTATATGGTGTATTAATCCCAAAAGGTTGAAAGAATCAAACTGTAATCATTTGTTACTTTGTGTAATTAATGAAGCATTGGAGAAACTGATGCAGTTTAATCCAAATTTAAGTTCATCAAATTGTTGATTAATGCTTACACTATTTATCATATGATACTATGCTATTTATCAGACTGTAATATTTTTTTCTTCATATTATAATGCCCTGAAATATAACAGCACAAAGGAATACCGAACTGAGTTGAAACTTCTGATTTCAGCTTTTGAGTTTAGAGCACTGCACTGATATCTCTAAGATCATTCTTGATGTTCTATCTGCTTCTTCTAGAGCTCCGTCCTAATGCAGAAGATGATGATGACTTCTTGCAAGAGGTGCCCAATAGATGCAATGTAGATTTAGTTATGCCCCAAAAAAAAGAATCTGCCAAGCAAATACCCTGTGAGGTGAGTTAAATTTAGCAACAAACTGCTGGTTTTTCGGAGAAGAATGCTTTTAAAGTTCCATCCAACTTAAATATTTAACGATCTTGAATTTCTTTTACTGCAGAAAGCTCCAAGAACTTGAAGGGCTTGATGAAATAGAAAGATTAGAGCAGTTAATCGTGAGAGTTTGTGGAGAACTTGAAAAGAATAGCTCGTGAGGTGAGTTAAAATTTAGGTAATAAATTGAGGTTGAATGTGATATTCACTGCTCATGTCACCTATTCGAGTCCAAATGTATTTTTTGTCGTCATGTGGCAAAAATCTTAATTGATAAGGATGTAAAGGAGATTCCACCTCGGTATATTCTGACTTGGTGGCGTAAAGGCATCAAACATCAACATTATTATGTGACAAGTTGTTATGTTATGAAGATCGGGATGCTAGCGAGCGATGTATGTATTTTGATGCACTGTGCTCCAGCTTTTCTGAAGCTACTGAGATTGCAGCAGGCTCCACGGAGATGTCTGAGCTCTTGTCGAGATACACTGATGAGGCCAAGAATAAGCTCAAACAGGACATGAATGGGTGATGATTCAAGTAGACTTGAATTTGATCATATATCAAAGAGAGACAATGAAATTTGGCTGTTCCTTTGAAGAGCATCACCAAAAATCCGAGATTGAGCAAGAGTGATAGTCGAAATCAGAGAAGACAAAAAGCCGAAGGGACAAGCATGCTGATGATAAGGAAGGCCCTAAATTTATTGCCATTGAGACATATTTCATGTTCATTATATTTATTAAAGTCATATTAATTAGAGTTTGGTTGCATGAGGGTTTCCTAAATATAAATAAGCTCATATGTCTGGGTTGCGCATCTGCAGGTAATCAAGACCCGTATAGTAGTGGATTGTACATTCTTCTTTCTCATTATTTGTATCTTCTTTTTAACTTAGCAGTAGAATTCGATAAAGTTAACAGCACAAACAAGTAAATTCGAGTAACATGAAGTTGCCATCTGGTCTTGTACATGAAGTTGTTCATTCATTCCGCACATGTAAGTGGGGGAGATTAGAGGATGAAGGGGATGAATGAATAAGAATGAAGAAGATTGGATTGGAGTTATTACCCTAGAGATAGAGACCATAATAGTTCGTTACTGTTGCTGCTGCAATATATAGAGACAATAAATACATTTGTTACCTTCCTGAACTGGAATCCCAAGTATATTTCTCTTATTTTTACCCATTTTATAAGTAAGGAGAGTATTGTATCAGTGTAAGACAATATGCGCGTACAACGTACGCGCACAACAACTAGTATATATTAAATCGGGGAGGGATCAAATATCAATGACCTAAATCCGGAGATGAAGAAAGAGTGATTTTTTTATTTTTGTTGGCCCAAGGAAGAAAGAGTGAACTTAGCTCAGGAGCCTTCTTCAACAATTCCTCCATCCAAATTCCAATCCAATCCAATCCAATCGAGCCAGTGAATGGTGTTTCCATCGAGCTCTGATCGCGCCAAACCAAACCACACTGTCGAGCTCGATATTGACAGACAGGTAAGGCTCTATCAACTGTCTTCCAAATAAATAATGCCTTGATTTTCTTTCCGTTAGGATTTCAGCTGCTATTACTGAGTTAGGTTATTTTCCTGCTTTTCTATATTCGCTAAATTCTGCCCAGAACCACTGCTGCACAAGCTTCTCCCTGACGCAACCTTCATGGACAGTTAGCTGAAATTTTGAATCTCTAGAGTAGAGCTGCTATATATGCTAGGGTTTATATGCAATTGGACATTCTGATTTTAGGGTTAAGTGGTCTGAAATCTGAATAGTGAGGTTGTTTGCTTTTTCCTTCAATCTTCTTCTTCCTACATATATACTGCTCATCTTAGAGATTGTTTGCTTCTCCTTTTCCTTTTCTAGATGCCTTTGATCAGAAAGATGGCTGAAATTTTGAATCTCTAGAGTAGAGCTGCAGCTGCTATATATGCTAGGGTTTATATGCAATTTGACATTCTGATTTTAGGGTTAAGTGGTCTGAATACTGAGATTGTTTGCTTTTTCCTTCGATCTTCTTCTTCTTACATATATATATACACTGCTGATCTTAGAGATTGCTTGCTTTCTTTTTCCATTCCTAGATGGCTTTGATTAGAAAGATATCTGCAGTCGAAGAACAGAGTCACAATAGTAGGCAGCAGCTTGGGCTCTGTGATCTACCCGATGAAATCCTTATACACATCCTGTCAATGCTTCCAACAGAATCTGCTGTTAGGACATGTCTACTACTGTTTAAGAGGAGTGTGCAGCAGCACTTGTGGAAGTCCCTTACTAATCTTGCATTTCATGAGACAACATCCACGTTCTCTATTCGTAAGAGTGGCTTCATCAACTTTGTGGACAGAGTAATGCATCTCCGTGACCACTCTTTGTCTCTGCTATCGTTTTCTCTTGTGCACAACATCATTCGAAGAAATAGCAAAGATCGTGTCAAAACATGGATTACCAAGGCAGTTCAGTGCAATGTTGAACACCTCACTTTATCCATCTTTGACTTTGGTAGGGACTACGGGATGAGATTCTTTCCAAGCCGCATATTTAGGTGCCAATCCATCGTAAAGTTGGACCTCGACCTCGTCATTGCATTGAAGCTTCCATCTTCAGCTATCTGTCTCCCTCGTTTAAAGTACCTCAGACTTAGGGGCATTGAATTTGAGCGTGAAGAATCAACAGAGAAGTTACTTTCTTCTCCACTGCTTAAAGAATTGATTATTGATGAATGTACTTGGCGCATTACATCTATTCACGTGTGTTCTCCGCAGCTCCAAATTTTGAAAATTTATGAAAAACACCGTGACTCGTATAGTACACATTACGACGCCAAAATATGTATAATTGCAGACAATCTCAAGTATTTCTCTTACTCGGGGGATTTCATGCCTGAATATCGGATTTGTGCTTCTTCTACACAACTTAGCAAAGTTGAAATTGATGTCCTTGGTCTTGATTTCAATTGCTATAAGATCTTGAAAGGCCTTTCTGGGACACGGAATTTGGCTTTGTCAAATTACTTTATTAAGGTATGTATATAATAGAGCATTTGTTAAAGCCTTGGTAGCTAATATTTTTTGGACAAATAGCTAGTATACATAGTATAAATTATAAGACTTTGTGGATGTTGCAATTTCCTAGATAAATTCTGATGGCATGTAAGAGATACATGCAGATCCACATCCCCGTTTTAATTTTAAAATAGACAAAGTTAGTGTACTACAACTTTGTATAAGTTTAATTAGCAATTTGTACCAAAAAGAAAACTTCGACTACCGGCCAACCTCGAATGTTCAGCTTGCAAATTGCTAGTTAACTGTATAATCAACTCCAATTTATCGGATTTTGTTTTGTTTTGCTAACATTTGATTTGTGGAACAATCTGTAGGGCCTTCAAAAGTTTTCAGTTCTTTTGGACACAATTCCAAAATTCGAATGTCTAACTCAACTAGACATACAAGTTTATGAGGAGCCGATATGCATAGATAGTTTGGCGCTGATGAAGATATATGAAAGATGTCCACATCTCGAGTATCTTAAAATTTGGGTAATGTTCTGTTCATATGTTTTCAAGTATTAAAGTACAACCCAAATGATTTGATTCAAAACCTGGCACATTGACAGCCATATGAATCTAATTGGTGCAGAAACTTAGTCATACTGTGAGAAGCCCGCAATTGAGTCCCGTACCTCTATGTTTCCGAAGCCATCTCAAGAAGATCTTGATTCAATGTTATGTTCCTGGAGATGAAGATGATGCTGATGCTGCTTTAGACGTCATTCTTAACAACGCATTTGTGTTGGAAGAACTGATTCTCTATTGCGAGGGGGACGAAGAAAAAGATTTTCATGAAAATGATAGTAAGATTCAAGAATTACAAGATAAGTTAAATCAGCGGTATAGGGTTTCTAAAGATTGTACAATTTCAGTAAGTGTGGCATATTGTATTGATTGGTAAAGAAAGGGCATGTTGGAGGGAATTGTGAAATTAATGTGACAGTTCTTATCTTAAAACAATCTATGATTGTAGTTTTTCGAATGTTGGTGTCTAATGCTTAATTAGCTAGCTAGTAGTCTCTCTCCTTTTGACAACTTGTCATTGTAAGAAAAGAAAAACGGATGATAAGCTATGAATCATTGGATGTTGATGAAACATGATATCCAACATACACGTCGGATTAGTTAATGATGAATCAACAAAGAAGTTACTATCTTCTCTACACCTGGAAGAATTGATCATTGACGACTGTTTTTAGGCTAGTGTACATAGTTGTATTAAGCTAGCTTGCAAGTTGTTAATTATTTGCATTATCAATTCAAAGTTAATGTATTCGTTGATTTGCTGACATGTGTCTTGTGCAACTTCCAATGTAGTCCCTTCAAAATAATACAGAGCTTCTAGACACAATTCCAGTATTTGAATGTGTGACTCGACTTGACATACGAGTTTATAAGAAGATCTGCATACATAGTTTGACGCTAATGAAGCTGTATGAAAGATGCCCACATCTTGAGTATTGGGGTACTGTTATGTTCTTGTGTTTTCTACTATCACAATACAACCTAGATGATTTGATTTAAAATCCGCCACATTTATTTACAATCATATGAATCTAATTGGTGCAGAAACTTAGTCCGAGTGTGAGAAGCCTACGATTGAGTCACGTACCTTTATGTTTCCACACTCATCTCAAGAAGATCTTAGTCCATTATTAAGTTTATGGAGATGATGAAGCTAATGCTGCTATCAGTGTGTTGCTTAACAGTGCTATTGTTTTGGAAGAACTTGTTATCTACTGCAACCATGACAAGGACAAAGGATTTCATGAAGGTGGTCCTAAGATTCAAGAATTACATGATAGGTTTAATCAGCGTCCTAGGGTTTCTAAAGATTGCATTATTTCAATAAAGGTGAAATATCTTAATAAGTCATATTTAAGATGGGACGGTCATGACTATTACTATGAGGATAGTCATGACTATGAGATTTGTTATCTTAAATCGATGAATGAATCATAGTTTTTGAAGTTTTGGTGTCCCGTAGGTACCTTGTACTGCAAGCAAGCGATGAAATGGAAGTGGTGGATTTATCTTGTCTTGCTTTCTTGCCTCTTCCCTTTTTTATGAGCTGAGACTAATCTATGTGACTTAAAAAATGCGAGATGAATATCTATAGCCATATTTAATTTAATCAGTAGGTATGTTTTAGAGGAAACTAATGAATCTGGTGATCGACTTGGTTTGTCATAATTTAAGCAGAGCATTGCACACTAAGCAATAATCAATTAACGGGTAAATTTAAGACTTTATTTTAAAGTTAGACGATAAGCTGAGACATTTACTTCAAGTTCAAGAATCATAGCTAGAGAGAGATGGCCCCTCAAGGAAGGACCTCACTTTTCATCTCAGTGAGTCAGCAACGGGACATGACACTTGCAGATGAGAGATGCAGAAACAAATAATAAAGTGACTCGCTTAAATACGTGGTGTATATTGTTAGCTTACTTGGCAACCCTCTCCCTCTATCTCCTAATGGCAGCTGCTCTCTTAATCAAAGCAAACAACTACACTATTATATGGGCTTGCAATACTACTGGACTGGCTCATGCTAAAAAGCCCAACAGATTTAATTTCTGGCTACTGATTTTCCGGACATAATCAGTGCCCATATCCGGGATTCCGGGTACGGGTCTGCGACCATGATCCGTGGTGAACCCCGGTTCAATCACGGGTCGGGTGGTCGATGACCCTCGGGGTTACGGGTTGATCCATTTTGACATGCCTAATTTTGATTTTGACCGGGTAATAGTTCGCCCGAAGATAATTGTTATATTCTTGGGTTAATAACCTATGAAAGGTCCGAATAATAACCCATATTAACCGTTGAGGTACGAAGTTTCAAAAGTTAATATGAAGGGTCTGATGTTTCAGTTTTGTTGATATAAGAGGTCTCTCGTCAATTTTTGCTGTTAAAAGTGACGGAATTTGGTCACGTGCTTGGCATGTGACCGGGAATAAAATTAAATCCCAAAAATACCCATCTATCAAAGTTTGCCCCTCACATGCTTGAAATGAAAAGACGAAAATAGTTAACATTTGTTCTTCGATCCAACCCTGCATCCGAATAGTTCATATGAGGTTTGCCGTGCGACCGGCGGACACGAAGGGCATCGTGCTACTCATCTGTTAGGAGTATTGTAGCTCCCGCGGAACGTTGATTCCCCGTGTACAATCAACCTGTGAAAAAAATAATATTGTGGCGCTCTGTATCCTTGGTCAACTATGTCATTCTCCATTTTTCTAGTTTCCACATATGAACACTTCTCAAAGGCATTCGTAGAAGTATTCACAACCTTTCAACTAATATCAGGTTGGTGGCCACCTAGTGAATACATGAGTCGGAGAATTACAGGTGTACTTTACCATTCACATCGCTCATACCCTTAGTCAAACTCAACCGTTTCCAAAACCGTGTTAACTGGGCATTTTTGTTCAGCACTGCGATCGTACGCCGCAAAGCGAACATTAAGCTTGACCTTAGTATGAGTTCTAAGTCCGTGATGATACTTTGGATTCTTCATCATAAAGCACCTGAGATCAATCACACGCTCAATGTGAAGAAGTTTGTGCCCATTTGAATCCGTAGATCCTACCTAGCACAACCGAGCTTGACCCCGTGATCGAACATGGCGCGCAGTATGGACGCGCGCGTCGATAGAATAACCTGAACTTACATATTGTCACGAGTGGGAAATGTCATACGTTATCGTAGATTTTTCATCTGGGCCAGAATGTGGCTGTTGACGAACAAAGTTCGTCACGACGATACGCAAGACTTAGATCATGTCTTGTTACCCCGAAACCAAATGATTGTCTTGCTTAACCAGGTCTATCTTTCGAAAACACCATGGTTCTTAGCCGGTCTTGACATGGTAGTGGCCCCCCTCTCCGTTAAAACGACAAAGCATGTGTGACTAGGCTTGGCCCACATTCGACATGTTTTAATTAGGAGGATTGCCGCTCCTACGACTAGTTTATAGACCGTAAAATCCGATGTAATTCAAACATTATGACGTCGCTAGATCATAAACTCAAATTGCAATTCATTTTATTTAAATATTACTTTAAAACTCAAAATGTTATCATCACAACACAAGCCTCTTAAACCCTACGCAGTCCAAGCATTTTGACGTGCTTTTAGAAAACATCCATGCGTAAAGGTTTGATCAATGGGTCCGCCACCATACTCTCAGATGACAAGTATTCTAATGTAATTAATTTGTCTTCGACTATACTTTTAGCATAATTATATTTTACATCAATGTGTTTCGTCCTACTATGGTACTTATGATTCTTAACTAATGCAATCGCTGCTTGACTGTCAGAGTATACTTTCACAGGCTTACTCCCGTCATCGACGTCAAGCAATGCAGTTACGAGCCTTTTAAGCTAGACCGCTTCCTGTGCATTCTTAGAGAGGGTTACAAATTCGGATTCCATCGTAGACAGCGCGACATGTGATTGTTTCTTACTCATCCATGAAATTGCGGTACTAGTAAGGATAAATAGTATACTCCTCCTGATGTGGACTTACGATCATACGGATCGCCACCGTGGTCGGCGTGACTGAACACATTCAATTCTAATTTTTCACCCCCACAACACAGACTGTAGTCGGAGGTACCTTTTAGGTATCGAATAATTTGTTCATTTAAATGTTGATAAACATGGTTTGATCGGAATCGTGCACCTAAGCCCACAGCGTAACAGATGTCTGGACGATTGCATTGCATGACGTACATAAGACTGCCAACCATACTATGATATTCTTCACTTTTCATATGTTCGCGCTCAACCTGGTCTTTTGGGCCCTCACGCTTTGACAACGTGCACCCAAGCACAACCAGCGGATCCACGGGTTTGACATCTTGTAACTTGAACATTTTCAACGGTTTGTTGATATATGATTCTTGAGAGAGACATAGTTTGCGAGCAGTCCGATCCCTGGCAATCTTAATGCCTAGGATGTACATAGCTTCTTCCATGTCCTTCATCTCGAATATAAATCCACAACAAAGCATCTTGTCAATTCTTTCTGCAGGGATGGATCTCCGGAGTAGTTTGCTCGAAGCAATTTGGTACCTCCAAGGCACTAGATAGGTTCGGCCGAAACACTACTTTAGGGAGGAGTGATTTCTTTTTGTCTCACCACAAAGGAAGAAATAAGTTAAGTGATAAAACCCTAAATTGATCTTAACACTCCCTATTTATAAGAGGAGCAAAGTGGACAAAAGTCCACTTTGCCCTCCTACAAGTTTCGGCCGGCCATAAAGTAAGGGAGGCCCAATTTTGGGTATCTCATGTCAATTGGGATTTTAGGCCTGTTAGCATATGGTGACGTGACGCCGTAATTGGTAGCCCGTTAATATATGTGGTTACCCAAGATAATTAGGTAAATGTCACATTAGGGCTAATTGGGCAAGACCTAATTCCTATGTGACATGGGAGGCCCAAAATTGGGCCTCCCCCACCACATAAGTCGGCCGAAACCCTAGAAGGGAAGGGGGATGATTTTCTCCTCCCCACTATATAAGGAGGTCTTGGGGTCACCTCCAAAACACACATTGATCACAACTCCTCCTAAGTTGTGATTTGAGAGAAATCCCTTTCTCTTTAAAGTGAGTTCGGCCGGCCCCATAAACACCACTATTGGTGTGCCAAATTGCTTCTGAGCATTCAGTCCGAGGTTCTGTCCCCGTTGAAGAATCGATCAGAGGATTTTTTGTGGAGCTTATACCGCGTATGACTTCTTTTCACGAAGAATTTGTACATGTTCCGACCGGAGGATCAGAACTCCCTCCACAACGTTTTTGGGCAGGAAAGCTATTGAGTTATGCGTACATTATTCCACTGCGTAATTAGATTACTTACAAGTACACGTTTAGCATTCCGTAGTATTACGTCCCCGTAATCCAACAGTGGTATCAGAGCCAGGTTAGGAGTTCTTAAAATTGTGATAAACTGATGTTCTTGAAAATTTTATAAAAACCGAAATTTTTATGATGAACACCATGAGTGATCCGAAATTTTTAAACAAATTTCATATGTTTGATCTTTAAAAACTTAAAATATTCGGAATTTACATGTTTTTATAGATCAAAACCGAAAATTCATGTTTAAATTTGAGTTTGATGTTCATGAGCTTCAAGAACACAATAAGTTTTATCAAGAACAATATTTGGATTCATGATCATAATAGTATTTGATCTTAAAATTTGACAATATTTCCAATTGTTGGTGTTATGGCCGAAACCCTAGGTGAATTATTAGGTAAATTTTTTAATTTCTTGGGGTGCAAGTAAGTAAAATTCGGCCGGCCTAGCATATGGATATATTTGTTACCATATTTTAATTTTATTAAAAGGAGACAATATATCTATAAATTGGAAAGACAAGGAAATATTCACATTATATATTAAAATATATAAACTATCAATATATTTAGTTAAAATATAGGGATAAAGATATATTGATAGAATTTAGTTACTTAAAAGGATTAAGAAAAATATTGTCAACATATATTTTAATCCCTAAAGATATATTTGACAATAATATATATATATTATTGTCAAATATATCTTTAGGGACGTAATAATGTACACATACCTCAATAGCTTTCCTGCCCAAAAACGATGTGGAGGGAGTTCTGATCCTCCGGTCGGAACGCATACAATTTCTTCGTGAGAAGAAGTCCTACGCGGTATAAGCTCCACAACAAATCCTTTGATCGATTCTTCAACGCGGACAGAACCTCTGACTGATTATGATGGTGCCGAAATATTCAACTAACGGTGAGAGGGTTTCTCTCAAGTTCCTCAATGGAGGGACTTATGAATTACTTGATGTGTAAAACCCCTTAGGAGACTCCGCTATATATAGGATTGGTGGAGTGGACAAAAGTCCACTCCAACCAATGTGGTATAGGGTTCGGCCGAACCTATTAAAGGAGGGAGGCCCAATTTTGGGCCTCCCATGTCAATTAGGAATTGGGTCGAGCCCAATTAACCTAATATGACATATACCCAATTGTCTTAGGTAATATCCTTAATATTAACGGGATACCATTTACGGCGCCACGTCACTATATGCTAACAATTTGCTCCAAAAATAAATTTAGCTAGCTATTTGCATTTTTTAGTAAAGTTTAGCTAGCTATTTGATATATATTTAACCCTGTAACATAATGAACTTATGTTAATCACTACTAACCCAATTTATAGGATACAGATCTCCTTCTCCACTATTCATGTTCCAGATCATGCCTCACCGTTAAGATTTTGACACGTGTCCTGTGTGTAATTAATTTTGATTTTTTTTTTCTAAAACCCTATTATGATTGGTGAACTTAGAATGTCAAAATCTTAACGGTGAGACACAATTTTTGATAAAAAAAAGTGGAGTAGGAGATAATCCCATTTTTATGGTAATTTTTTTTCTTCCAAAAGTAAGCAAGTCATTAACATCTGTTAATATTATTTCCATATTATTTCACCTTATGATGAGGATTAATTAGGAAAGAATATCACAAATTATAATATTTGGTAATGTAATCCACATCTTTTAATTAAATGGGTAATAGTCATGAATTATCAATAACTATGATTTTAAACTAGTAAACATTATATAAATCATCACCCTTAATTAATCCTCCTATGCATATATATATATATAGTTAATACACTTTTACACTAATTTTAAATGACAATGAAGCTATGCCCGTTGCTTTCATCTCTTAGCCTCATTATCCTATTCAGTTATAGTTTTGGTGTCGATGCATCGAAAGAAGAACAACCTAATGCATTCAAAACATTCAATGTATATATTGGATTCAGATATCCTGCCCCAATTTTCGTGTCTCATATCGTATCTCACCGTTAAAATTTTGAAACGCATCCTTAAATTTAATATTTTTCTTTTACGGTTCACCAATCTCAGTAGTGTTTTAGAAAAAAAAAAAAAAACACAAAATTAATTACACTCAGAACATGTGTCAAGATCTTAACCGTGGAGCACGATCTGTAACACAAAAAGTGGGCAGAAAATTTGTATCCGAATGTATTTGTTTTATATATAAATAAATATATGCAAAACACACATTTTATTAACTTCATCATCTCTGAATGTTGTTGTCATTTCCAGACAGGGTACGGAGAAATTATAGATTGCATTGACATATTGAAGCAACCTGCGTTTAACCATCCTCTACTGAAAGATCACAAAATACAGGTAAATGTTAAGATTATAGTAAAATACCGGTCACATATATTTTTTTACTTCATATTTTAACGGGATTTGAATATTCAACATCTGGTTAACGGGTGAAATGCTGAACCGTTAAACGATATTGTGGATATAAATATCTTGTCCCACTATTTATGTCTTAAAAACTCTAATGGATTGGTGAACCTAATGGATTGGTGAACCCTAAAATGAAAATATTAAATCTACGCACACTTTGGCAAAATCTTAATAGGGTTAGGATTTGTTGTAAGAAGAGTGTGGCAGGAGATCTAGTTCCCAATATTGCATTTTTTGTTTAGATCTTAATTAATCCAACCAAACTTATTTATTTTCTTTAATTCAATATGTTTTATTTTTTATTTAATTATTTACGTAGAAAAGGCCATTTATTTTCTTTAATTCAATATGTTTTATTTTTTATTTAATTATTTACGTAGAAAAGGCCAAGTCATTACCCTGATGGGTGGATAAAACCTTCATTTGGAGAAGAGAAAATCAATAAAGAAGTTGAGAATTTAGGGTTTGGTGAAAAACAACAGTGTCCAGATGGAACCATTCCCATTATTCGAAGAAATACATATGAAGAACACAACAGTGATTCACCAACAATACAGCAATTATCTTCAGGCGAACCTTTACCCGGTCAAAATCAAAATGACATTTTCGTAAGTTTCATAACATATCATAATGTAACTGAATCCTCGTCAATTAAATAATTAATAATTTCTTTCAAAATCCATTTTTAGTTCGCAGTTTTGCAAATAAAACAAGGTACGAGATTTCTTGGAGCACAAGCATGGATTGATACCCCAAACCCAAAATGCAAAGATGGTGAATCCAGTGCAGCATTCATTTGGTTATCCGATGGAACCGATCAGAAAATAACTGTTGGATGGACGGTAATGAATTAGTTAGTTCTCAATTACTAAATTTATTTAAATTGTTACGAAAATTTAATGGTAAAATACTCTATAGGTCGACCCGAGACTATATGGAGATGATCATACTCACTTTTCAACTTATTGGTCGGTACGTATTATTTAACATTAATTTGTGTATAGTTTTGTTTGTCACATATTTGAATAATAATGATTTGGTATCTATTTATTTATATAGGGTGGTGTGGATAAGGGTTGTTATGACCTTAGGTGTCCTGGTTTTGTACAAGTTGATAAAAGTGTTACTCTTGGTTCTGTGTTACCGCAAGTATCTATTCCTGGTGGGGTACATTATGGTATCTATGTTAATGTTTATCAGGTTAGTGTAGTTAACATATTTTTTTTAAATGCAATTACGCAAGACAAATTAAAATTCCTTGTATTTTAATTTCTAACAGGACAAGGTTACAAAGAACTGGTGGCTATTGTATACAGAAGCTAATATTTCAGTTGGGTACTGGCCGAATGAGTTGTTTTCTCAGCTAGAAAACGGTGCGTCGCGTTTAGATCTTGGAGGACGCGTCTCTGCAATCGGACAACAACCAAGTCCTACTATGGGAAGTGGAGTTTTTCCAAATCCGGGTTACAGTGGCGATGTTGTTAGTTTTTTCTATCGGATTCAGTATTTAGATTCAGATAAGGTGTTAAAAAGCCCTAATGTCAATGATGCGGGTAAGTTTTTAAGTTGTCCGGAACTTTTTGGTTTGGACTTTCAGTTGTCTAGTGACCCAAGGCTCGGTGCAAAACTTTCTATATGGTGGTCCGAGTGGGAACTGTTTGAATTAACTGGCGCGCATGATATGAAATTGAAATAAATAAAAACAATATATATATATATATATATATATATATATATATATATATATATATATATATATATATATATATATATATATATATATATATAGGAAAAAACGTTGGTCGATACAGAGGTAAAAACACTATTCTGAAATATGTAGGACTAATATTCGATTAATTATTATTCGATAATCAACATACAATTAAAATTAACAAGTAATTTGTAAGTGTATGAAAATCGAAATTGCGATCCGTAGATCGAATGAGAAAGACGAATTTTTGACTGAGGCACGTGCTGATCACGCTCTCCTTAAAGCAATTTCGCCCCACCTCACCCTCCGGTTATGCAACGAGGTTTATTACATGGGCGATCACCTCACAGGATACAACAGTGTCGTTGACCCGAATCGTGCACACAATTCGTTTAACCGAACCGAACCAATACCTGAACTCAAACAAGAATATTAGACAAAAAATTGATCGAATAAAACCGCTACGAAATTAATAAATGAAACCGGGATTAATTTCTGATGGACGGGTCATTCTTGATCTGATTATGCTGGACCTCCACGTAAAATATCTTAATTGCTCCGAAGAGAGAAGACGGCATAGAGCGACTCCGGCAATGAACGTCACGGCCCTTCGTGACTCCACTATCATCTGCTGGTGTTGATGGTTGTGTACGGTCATGTGAAGACAAAGTTGACGAAGATCCTTTGATGAGTTTCAACTGCTCGAAGCCTTGTTTCATATCACTGTGTCTATATGTAAACCCTTATATTGGTTTTGTCTGTGGGTGCTAGTATAGATAGAGACAAGAGAGCGAGAGATGTAGTAGCACAATTTTACTTATGGAAACAAGACCGACACCCCTTAAATAACAAATGTAACAAGGTAGGATTATATGTCCAGTAAATGCACAAAATATATTATGCATATATCGAATATACACTTGCACGAATTACAAAGTGCAATGTATCTGGACACAATTAGAATAGCTAATTCTGGTTTTCCTAATTAGAGAAGATTAACTTTTCAAATATAATTTTGGCAACAATTAATTTTCCATTTAGCAAAACCGGACCTGCATTAGGTACTTAAATTGCTATTCACAATTTATGTGATGGCCCAAATGTCATTCACTACGACTATTGGGTCACTGTTAAGCCCAATTGTCCAACAATATATTCAAACACAAACATAGTGTTGGGACGTGGATATCGGGGTGTCTGAATGTCAATCTGAATATCGATCCCACGGGTACGATTTCTCTTTTTCGACGATCCGTTCTCCTTTGCTATACTTGTAATCCGTTCCTTCGTGAACCTACACGAAGGGTAAGCCGGGGTGGAATCGGCGAACCCTCTCCGATGCTTAAATGAGTACGGTATTTCTAGAGAGAGAAATTAGAGAGAAAACAGGGCTCAAATGTGCAAAAGTTTATAATGTGTAGAATGAGGAATATTGGGCTATATATATAGGCCTCAAGGGGGGATTAAGTCAGCAAATAATGTCATTAATCCCTAAACCTGCTTTATTAGTAAATAATGAAAGGCTTAAACCCTTGTAAGCATGAGATGGTTCGTAGTGTTGTGTGAGGGTCGCATGCGCGGAGCGTCGACGAGCCCTTTGAAGGCGTAATCCGGATGACGAACGGTCAGACGCCGCGAATACCCTTAATTACTCAGTCTGAAGGGGTATCAGTATAGGAATAGTCCTATCCTAGCAAGCTAGGATAAGACTAGTCATATCCTAGCGTGCTAGAGTAGGACTAGTTATGGCCCAGGCGGGCGTTTTTTTTCCGTACAGACCGTTTTTGCTTGTGGGTAGCGCATTCAGGTTAATATTTTGATTTACAATCATACGTGGGTTTGACGTGGCAACTAATTCCAAATTAAAACGGGTTCAAATTGAGCGTATATCCATCACACACGTATATATATTATATATAAATATCGATCCATACAACAGACAATATAATACTAATACTGTAATACTATTTTTTTCACTAATAATGTAATACTAATAACCAGGATGAAACCTAGTACAAAATATAATACAAATAACCAGTGGCGTAGCCAGGAACCGGAGTCAGGGGTTGCAGGAGTGATCAGTTTATTTTTACTCATATACAAACCTTAAAAAATCCAAATATCAAAATGTGTCGAAAATCAAATCACGGTTTTAGAAGAAAAAAATTCAAAAGAATTAAATAAATCCTTAAATAATCTTAAAATTATATAAACCTTAAATTCTAAAACTTTATTGAATTGTGTTTATAGTTTGACTGGATTAACCCTAGAAGATAAAAAAATTTAAAAGTATTACCTTCTAAAATTAACCTGACCAAACTTTACACCTAACTCAATAGAGTTTTAGAAAGAAAAAAAAATCATAAAATTATATAAATCGTTTACATTAAAATATGAAAATTCAACAAACAAAAAGCCAAAATGGGGGAAGAATTAGGTTCCGTTGTTTAGAACAGCGGAGCCCAAATTTTTTTTTTGGCGAAGCCGTTGTTTAGATAGCGACAATGTGGTTATTTTAGTATTTGGCTAAATTTGCGACACGTTTTAGTATTTGGACTTTCTTAGGTTGTTATATTGGTAAATAGTTCAAAATATTGTATACGAATAATTATTTAAAAAAAATGAAAAATACTTGTGAAAAAGAAAAAAAATCATATGAAAAAAAACTATAAAATATAGTCTAATGATTTAAAAGTAAAAAAAAATAATTACAATGACTATTACGATTTTTCATACTTTGAAATGAAACATAACATATTCATTATCAACAGATTCAAATATATATTTTTCAATGAAATTACCCAAAAAAATCGTTCGTAAATTACCGCTCATTGAACTACGTTATGGACAAATGGACTTTTGCAGATTTTTTTGGTAATACTTTTGCATATAATTATTTGAATAAATTTACATTGCCACTTAGATAGTCAGATATAATTTTAGATATGCACTTATACATACAACCTACCTATATATATATTAAATGTAATGAGTTAAATAGTATATATATAACATTCATATATAATGTTGCACCATTTTCCTATTTAAATGCGGGTGCAACATTTATTTTTTTCATAAAACGAGGGGTAGAAACATTTATATATTCATTAGTATATACACTAATTTTTATAAAGTTGAGGGGTAGCAGTTGCAACCCCTCGGCTGTAAGTAGCTACGCACCTGTTGACATCTAAACTTATTTTGACATCTAAACACATTTCAGTCTCAGTCTCATCATTCGATGACATGAAAGAAGAGACGACATCAGCTCGTCATCACTTGTGCAGTGACAGTGAGCTACTGAGCTCAGATCTCTCCATCAACCAGTAGCTCTCTTCCTCATCGAGCTCTTGCTGTCAGAGGAAGAAGGAGAAGGATGATCAGTATCGCAAATGGTGAAGATTCCTTCAAGCTGCTCAAGTTGTTAAAGCAGGGGAATCGTCATGTCGATGACATGGTTGCAGAATTCAGCTCCTGCTTCCGTCCCTCCCTCCATTTCGCTGTCTGCACCTCCCTCTATATCATCGTAGAGGTACGCGCATCAGCTTCTGCTCTGCGAATGGCTCTTAGCTGAACTGGTTAGCCTAGTGGACAGCATGGCATCATAGGGTTTAAGTTTCAATTGAGGGAATTATGCTGCAATTTAATTGCTTCGGAACAAAAGCCCCGTATTCTTAGTTTAGTTTGTTGTATTTCTATGTTTGGCTCTAGTAAAGTCAAAATAGCTGACTTTTATCGTTGAATTATCCTTGCTCGGTGAGAATATGTCTTTTGGATTCATATCTTATTTAATTAGCTGGTTCTATGAAGAATTCTCATTCGTGATTTTGTGTACTGAAACTGTCGGTTGGACTGGTTCAGTAGTTAGAGAATGTTAGGACTATTCACTATCTAAGGTGGTTGAGTTAAATTCATTAAATGGTGAGAGGAGGTATTGTGTCCTGAAAATATAAGGTTCTTTTCCACATATTCAAATGATTTGAAAAGAATCTTGCAATTTCTGGATGGGTAATACTCAAGACAGAGCCAATTTAGTGAAATCCACCTTGATTGCTAAGTGCTTGTGTAATTTTTGGTGAATCTGATGCTAAGCTTAGTGCCTATATTATGCCGGTTCTATCATGCTAATTAATGTATCTTTTTGGACAGGACAAATTTTTACTTACAGTACCGGAGCGTTTGGCGGCCTTTGCTATTCTAAATCAAGCTTATGCAACTCAGCTCCCTTCTACCAATCCATTCATTCGTTTTAATTGGACGGTAAGGGCTGTATATTGTTGTTGTCATCTTTTTTAGTTAAAATAAAGCAAATTCTTCCATCTACAAGAACATGATAAGAGAAACTTTATTGATGACCTTATATTTTCTAGTATGACTCTGAATTAAGTCCGTTCTTAACATGTTTCTGATTTCAGTACTGATGTAGTTGCATCCTGCCAAAAATTTACATGTCATCTATTTGACATGCCATTTTACATGTATTCCTGCAGGCTGCATGTGATGAGGGTGTAGAGAAGTTTGAGAGAGCTTTTATTCTCCAACTACTGAAATCTTCTGACTCAAGTTGTGGCAAACAAGTCAGTCTTTTTTATTTGACTGTAATTGACCTAAAGTTTCAAGTAACCATATATCCTTTGTAAAGATGGTTATTTCTCCATTCTCCTATATATGTATGGCCTATTTTTTCTGCAGTTACTTCCCTGTCCAACAGCAATCATTCTCAGCAACCTACAAAGATATCGAATCATGGGTCTAATGCTAGATTGAGAACCATTCGTTCAGGCATAATGCTAGGAACTTGGCGTTTTTACCTCCTGGAAGCATATATGTTGCATGGAAATTTTCCATATTTAGCTTAAACTTCCTAAATCCTTTAGAGATGATAGTTATTTTATTGAGCAAAAAGAAATGAATGGGTAAAAACAATATAAATGGTTGCACTTCCATATAAAACAGGACGCTCGTGGTGCAAGAACACTGCTAAGACTATAGCACATTTGAGTATGCCGCGATATTAGCCTGGACTTTCAAGTAGTACATCTTGTATTATTTTTAGTATATCAAGTCACTCTTCTTTGGTGTGGAAATATTTACACAGTAATTGTACTGGTAGTGTGTAGTTCCTTTATTTACCACCAAAAAAAAAAAAGAAGTGGAAATGAAGAATACATCATGTTGGACTGAACTTAAATATGTATTCATTAGATTGTAAGTTTAACTGAAGATATATAGCATGTTCTTTCTCATAGTTAGATGTTCCCTGCTCATATTTTGAATTGGATGCTATGTCTTTTATCAGTTTCTTAAATTGTCTGCTGCGGATTACATTAAAACTTTTGACCCTTCTGTACATGTAAGTGATCCTTCGATTACATTTTGATAATCATAATCTACAAATCATGTTAAACTTTTAATGAGACTTGTGAACTTCTCATGTGACATTTGAAGATGCTTTCTGTTGCATTTCACATTGATGCAACTGTCTTCATTACCAGGATTTCCCACAGATTGACCAATTGTAAAAGCAGTATTATAATGCTTTTCATTCTGAGTCCTATAACTGCTTATTCAAAGATGTGGCAATGAAGAATGTGGTGACCGACCCTGACATACCTTCCAACTGCAAGCAGTGGCGTAGCCAGGAACCGGAGTCAGGGGTTGCAGGAGTGATCAGTTTATTTTTACTCATATACAAACCTTAAAAAATCCAAATATCAAAATGTGTCGAAAATCAAATCACGGTTTTAGAAGAAAAAAATTCAAAAGAATTAAATAAATCCTTAAATAATCTTAAAATTATATAAACCTTAAATTCTAAAACTTTATTGAATTGTGTTTATAGTTTGACTGGATTAACCCTAGAAGATAAAAAAAAATTTAAAAGTATTACCTTCTAAAATTAACCTGACCAAACTTTACACCTAACTCAATAGAGTTTTAGAAAGAAAAAAAAATCATAAAATTATATAAATCATTTACATTAAAAATATGAAAATTCAACAAACAAAAAGCCAAAATGGGGGAAGAATTAGGTTCCGTTGTTTAGAACAGCGGAGCCCAAATTTTTTTTTGGCGAAGCCGTTGTTTAGATAGCGACAATGTGGTTATTTTAGTATTTGGCTAAATTTGCGACACGTTTTAGTATTTGGACTTTCTTAGGTTGTTATATTGGTAAATAGTTCAAAATATTGTATACGAATAATTATTTAAAAAAAATGAAAAATACTTGTGAAAAAGAAAAAAAATCATATGAAAAAAAACTATAAAATATAGTCTAATGATTTAAAAGTAAAAAAAAATAATTACAATGACTATTACGATTTTTCATACTTTGAAATGAAACATAACATATTCATTATCAATAGATTTAAATATATATTTTTCAATGAAATTACCCAAAAAAATCGTTCGTAAATTACCGCTCATTGAACTACGTTATGGACAAACAGACTTTTGCAGATTTTTTTGGTAATACTTTTGCATATAATTATTTGAATAAATTTACATTGCCACTTAGATAGTCAGATATAATTTTAGATATGCACTTATACATACAACCTATATATATATTAAATTTAATGAGTTAAATAGTATATATATAACATTCATATATAATGTTGCACCGTTTTCCTATTTATATGCGGGTGCAACATTCATTTTTTTTTTCATAAAACGAGGGGTAGCAACATTTATATATTCATTAGTATATACACTAATTTTTATAAAGTTGAGGGGTAGCAGTTGCAACCCCTCGGCTGTAAGTAGCTACGCCCCTGCAAATAACTATAAATGATAAGATAGCTATAGCACTTAGGATAGACTCTACAGTGCTAGATGTGTCATGTTCGCTACGAGCCTGAACAGACGGAGAAGGAAAGTCACGGGTGGGCAGAACGCCTAATGGTGTCTGCTGAACAACTGTTTAATTATAAAAGCAAATTTATTAAATTAAAAACTTTATTTTGTCAAAATCTAAATGCAAACATGATGTTTACCTGGTGGTGGGGCATGCGCTGGGGTAGGAGACTCGCTGCTCTGTGTTGACACTGGATGTACCAGTGCCAACACAATGAATAACAGAACAAATGAAAAACGAATCGACATAACTATCTGCATGATAAAAGTAATAAAATTTATTGAAAATAAACGAAATCATACGTAAATATTCAGTAAATTTAAGGAAGTTTTGCGAAACTTCTAATTTTATTTTAGTGTTAAAAAGACCTAAACATAGTTACGACTGTTAGGTCATGTTATTAATCGTTGTTCCATATTCAAAATTTTGATATTCAATGTTTTAATTATCATATTTTTTATTTTTCACTTTTTTTTTTTACTGATTTTAGCATAAAAATTGACATTTTAAAAATGGGTGTCAACTGTCAATACCTAGTGTTGTCAAAATGGGTTAACATGTGACTTGCAACGAAGTCCTCGACCTGGGGTCATCGCGATTCAGGGTACAAGTGAGCAAAAAGTCCATAAAGTCCAAAACCGAATCTGAAAGTCCAGGACTGTTTGAGTCTAGAACCAATAATCATCACTTTTCGTCCTTAATGGTCATGGTCCTAATTTCGATTCGAGATCATTCGGACCGTGGAGTCCAGGTTCGAACCCTGACTTCTGAGCCATAGCTACCAAGGATGTCAAAACGGATTAACTCGTGACCCACATGTTAAAAACCGTGACCCGTACACGACACGGGTTCCTAACGGGCCAAGAACTTATAACCAAGCACAAAGCTACTTAGTAACGAGGGGGGTCATTGCCCTTCCTGAACTTCCATAAAATTCTTCGAAGTACCTTACAAAACTAGGAAAAGTGCAAAAATAAAAGCCAAATGGAAAAGTGCAATTTACTCCCTCTAAAATTAGAGATAATATATAATTAAATTACAATTAATTCGAAACATGAGAAAATATTATCTACATCGATCCTTGCAGCTGACATCCAGTTGTTGACATGCAACCAATAGGACAGTAACATGTGTCACATAGTTTGCACATAAGCTGACAATTGTCACTATTCCATTAGTCAGTGTGTCACCAGCTGTATGCCAGCTGTTAGGACCGATGTAGGTAATATTTTCTACATTTAGGAAACTACCGTAGTTTTTGTCACAAATATCTGAAAAATTAATGTATGAAGATTTAAAGAAAGAATATATCACTATAAGCAGGGGCGAATCTGGCATACACCAAGTTGGGTCCCTGGACATTACTTGGATATATAATTCTTTTTTATTTATTAAGTACTTCTTCAGTAATATTTTTTTGGACCGCATTTAAAAGAGAAAGAGGAATTATACACATTCCAAAACGGGATTCCGATTAGTTCCGAAAGTAGTGTAGGTGACATGAGTGTAATAACAATCAACTTTTAGGGTCTTTTAACTTATACATACAGTCGGAACAAGACGGAGCGTTACTTTCGGAATGTAAATCATTCTCCAAAGAGAAAATGATTCTCGTTCCGAGATATTCCCACCATCAAATTTAAAATTAACACGTGCCTATCATAAAATTTCAGTTTCTCTATCCACTCTCTATTTTTCTTGGACGTAACTACCCTTGTAGCTGTACCTGATACCGAGGTAAGTATTTTCTTTTTTCTTTTAGTTAAGGAGGTAAGTGTTGACCAGAGAGTTATTACAATTTATCTCAATTTATTTACAAAATTTATTTTTTTACTTAAATATTAGTTACTCTTTTATTTCTAAAATTAATAAATTTAAGTATATGGCAAAAAAGAGTAAATTTAAGTACCAACTATACAAACTTATCTTCTGTGAAAAAAAATGTATAATCATGGCTGTTGATCACAAGTAATACGACCTTTGATGGATATCTGCTCAATTCGGGTTCGTATTTACATTATGGACTTCGCAAACACGTCGAAAACCACAAACGGATCCGAAAAACAAACACCCGAGGAACAAAACGGTCCGGACGCACGTATGCGTCCGGACCGGAACCTCCGGATTGCCTTAGGCAGTCTGGACTGGTCCGGATTGCCCTAGGCGGTCCGGACCACGCCGGATGTCGAATCCGACGTGGTCCGGACCGCTAACGGGTACCGCGCGCATCCTTATTTATTGTCCGAACACTGAGTAAAAGAGTTCTCCTAGGCCAATCTTAAACAAACTAGACGACGGTTCCTGCTTTCCTTTAAACCGGTGTCGAACCGCACAAAAACTGGGTTTGGTTCTAAGGTTGCCTATAAATAGGAGACCTTGGCCACCCATTTTGAGGACATTATCTCATATATTCTCAAGAGATTTGCCCTAAAAGCTCTGACATTTCTCTAGGATTTTCTCTCTCTATACTCTCATTTAAGCATCGGAGTGTGCGCAACCAGCACCACCCCCCGCTCTCCGTGCTGGTTATTGTACCGTGTGCAGGTGAAGTCGCGCGAAGGAGATAAGCTTACCTTACCGACAAACTTGCCCAGCCGTCAACCGTCAACCGATAGCCGTCAACCGACAACCGTCAACCGCGCACCGGTCAACGACCCCTTGTCGTCATCAAACAATCCGCTTCCGACACGCGGCGTGTCCCCATACCCGAAGTGCCGAAGAGTCCGTCTACCCGGTTGGATTTGGACGCAACAACCTTAATCTCCATGAAATGTTTTTTTTTTTAAAAAAAAATTCCAATGAACTATACATCTATATGTACAATTTTTTTTTCTAAAAATGAGTGTTATCTAGAAAAATTAATATTAGTTTTACAGTGATTTTTTGCCGATATTTTTTTAAAGTGATTCAAAATTTCAAATACATTTTTATCTATATATATATTATAAATTATGAAGAAAAGATAATAACAGAGTGAATGTGGAAGTGATGATTTTTTTTTATATTAATCGATGCATTTATGACAATTGAGCTAAGGGTTTTATAGTCATTAATTCCATAGCACTGATTGCACTAGGGAGCTAAGGGTTTTTATGTTTCAATTAATCGCAATTAAAATTTCGCTGATTTCAAAGTGTTCAAGATTCAATGTATACAATTAATCGCAATTAAAATTTCGGACCGTTCAAGATTCAACGTATGTAATTAATCGAAAATAAAATTTCGGTGATTTTTAACAGATGCTTGACGCGGAGCCAACGAACGAAGATACCAGGCGGTACAGGCAGCTTACAGTCTCAGTGACAGAGCCATCTCTATCTCTGGCGAGATATCGTCGGTGGTCATCGAAGCCATATCTATTGAAGAACAGACGCTTGACATAGATCTGACGACCAAAGGTAGCATGCGGTACGAGCATCTAAAATTTATTTGTGAATTTGCGCAATTGTATTTTATGGTTCAAAATTTTCAGTCTTTCGTTTACTTTTTTCAAATTTTAAACTGATATTTTATTTAAAAATAGTGTTTCAACATATTACAAATAGTCAGTATAAATTTTATCGAATATTATTTTGTTAATTATACATATTTAATAAGTCACCCCGAGCGATTACGTAAATTGTCAATTCATTTTGAGTTATTATACTTCTATTTTCTAAAAAAGTGTAAAATTAATTAATGTGTACATATATATATATATATATATTTTTTTTTTTTTTTGGGTAACGATGCACATGATTATATTAAAAAACAGTTACAACCTAGGACAAGGCTTCAAGCAACTCAATTGGGATATTAGGGAACAGCCATAACCCTGTTAGCCCAATTGAGGCAGCTTTTTTACCTAGTCGATGAGCAAGACTAACACCCAAACGTCCCACGAAACTAGCTATTACATCAGAATCAGACAAAAGTTTAGTTATATCCGAAAAAAGACCAAACAAGGCACTAGGGTAGGAGTCCGGCGAATCCAACGAGGACAGCAAAACTTGGGAGTCCGTGTGAAGATTTTTTGCAACGGGAAAATGCGATTGGAGAACCAATCCAGCCCGAAACGCCAAAGCTTCCGCCACCAAAGGCACGTCTCCCGAGAGGGTATGTATCGCTGCTCCTCGGACTTGTCCGGTTGCGTCTATATACACAGCTGCACCAAAGAGAAAACCGGATACTTTGTCCACGACTCCATCAACTATAATACAATCAAAAGGGTGGGTGTTACGCGAACCAGGAGAGTTCAGGGATCGCCCGAGGAGGGAGATCCTGAGTGATGAGCTCCAGAGGGTGCCTGTGTCAGGAATTACAGTAGGAATGCAATCAGTAGACAGTCGATCAAAGCGATAAATTACAGACTCGATTGACGGGACAATATTATTAAAAATGACCAAGTTGCGTTCCAACCAAATCGACCACAAAATAATGCATTTAAGTCTAAAAAGGGAGGCGGATAGGGTCCTATCTAGACTATCCAGATCAGAAGAGAGCCAATGTTGCACACTTAGGAAGGGTAGGGCGGTAGTTCGAATCGTGAAAGGGCTTGCAAACCAAACCCTTTGTGAGAAGGGGCAGGTCCACATTAGATGATTCCATGATTCAAAGGCTTGTTTGCAAAATACGCAGAAAGGATTGGCCGTTCGTATTCTCCGGTTGAGGTGAACTCCGAGGGGAAGGCCGTTAACACATCCCTTCCAGATGAACATCTTTATTTTTGGGACTACTTTGAGATTCCAAAGGAAGGACCAAAAGGAAAGACTAACAATCCTAGGGGATGTAGATGCAGAAGCCAGGGTGGCGTCTTGGTTTTGTGATACGAGAAAATGGTAGCCGGATTTGACAGAATAGTGTCCTTGAAGCGTATGATTCCAGACAAGTTTGTCGGGTGTGCTGAACAGAGGTAGTGGAATATCCTGGATTAGATTCTTGATGAGAGGATGGACTAAGGTGGTCAGAAGTGGAAGATTCCATTCGCGTGAAGAAGGTAGAATGGCTTGGTCGACGGATAAATCGGTGGGACTGGTACCTAAACAGGTCCAGTTGAGGAGGTTAGGGTGGTTCGGCACCCAAGGGTCCGTCCAGAAGTTGATCGAAGCGCCCGTTCCGATCCGCCATCTGCTACCTTCCAAAAGGTAGGGTCGTAAAGGTAAAAGAGTTCTCCACGTGAGGGAGTGGGAAGAGGAGGCCGAAGTTGTGGAGAACGGCTCCCGGGCAAGGTATTTTGTACGCATGGCTGACGCCCATAAGGAGTCCTGGGAGGTTAGAATCCGCCAGAGTTGTTTAAGGAGAAGGGCTTTATTGAAAAGTCGGAGATCTCTGAACCCTAACCCTCCAAGTTTCTTCGAGGTCGTGATCGTAGACCAAGCCACCCATGGAATCCCTTGTGAAGAGGAAGAGGATTTCCACCAAAAAGCTCGTATGAGTTGTTCAATCCGATCGAGAGATGATAACGGAACTTGAAGACAAGACATAGTATATGTTGGAATAGAAGCAATAGTTGATTGAATAAGAACTGCTTTCCCAGCTGTCGACAGTAGAGAACTCATCCATCCCTGAATGCGTCCAGCGACTCGGTCAATCAGCCTGTTTCCCACTCCCTTTTTCTGGGTAGACCAATCAATGGGTAGTCCAAGGTAGAGGTCGTCGTCCCTCATTTCGCGTACGCCCAATCTAGTACGATACCGGAGGCGATCAGCTTGTGACAAATTTTTGCTAAACTGAATACTCGATTTTGCGAAATTAATGAGTTGTCCTGATTCCCTAGCGTACATTGTAAGTATATCAACGATTGTTTCAACACTAGCATCAGAAGCTTCAAAGAACAAGAAGCAATCATCTGCAAAGAACAGATGGTTGATAGGTTGACAACCGGAGCTGGGCCGAATTCCTTTGATACGTCCTTCCATTTGAGCTGTAGACAATTTGGCAGATAGGGCTTCCGCACAAAGAATAAAAAGGAAAGGGGATAAGGGATCTCCTTGACGAATTCCGCGAGTAGGGTGGATGAAAGGAGTGGGTTTCCCGTTTATGAGGAATGCAAGTGAAGGAGTTGAGATGCATTGCATTATCCAATGTTGGAATAAGGTGGGAAGATTTAGGGCCATCATGATTCTTGAGAGGAAGGACCATTCCAGACGATCATAAGCTTTGCTCATATCCAGCTTGAGCGCAATAAAACCCACTTTTCCTACCCTTCTGTTCTTCATGACGTGATTACAAAAACATTCTTATATATTTTGCGTATGTCTAATATTAAATATAAATTTTTAATATACCATCAAATTTTTAAATAAGATTCAAACATTTAACATAAAATATGCATTTTTTTATTATACTAAATAGAGACACGTGGCAAAAACAACAATTTTTAAATAAATAACTTCAATGTTTAAAAAATAAAATTGAATAATTTATAAAATTTCATGTTTTCTACTATTTTTAAAATATTTTACTATTTTTTTTATATCTTTGGGTAAATTTATTTTTTTATTTCTTATCATATATTATTTGAAAATTTAATCTTATATAAAACACCGTGTTATTATATCATTATAATACAACATTATAACGTTTTAGGAAGTTTTAAAAGAATTTTCAGTCCAAAGTTTGGAAGATAGACGTAACTACTTTCACAACATAAAAAGTTTAGTTAGGAATTTATTTAAAAAAGAGTTTAACTAGCAAATTGTATATTCATTCAAAAGCAAGCAATTTAGTAATTAATCCATGTAACGTAATTGGCTAAAAAATAATATTCCATGTAACGTAACTATGTATAATTCTGTGAATTGTTCTACTAAAAAATTATACTTTTGGTAAGAAAAACAGCATGTGTAAAAAAAAGTTAGGAGAGAGAAATCAGAAATAAACAGTAAAATAAAATTCATTATTAACCTACTTATTTCCCAACAAAGAACCTACCTACTTCATTTCAATATATAATTAAACCTAAATCCTATTATCATATCCCTCTAGACATAAAAAGAATTAATTAACAGTAAAAAGTTAAATTAATCTAATTCTAATAAAAGAGATTAATTAACTCTAAATCTAAGAGATTCATTAACTCTATAACCCCTAAAAAAATAAATCCAAAACCTTCAAATATCAATCACACTCCAATCTAATTATCCCAAAAGCCGTAAATTGATTCAGTAAACCCCTTAAAAACTAAGTGAAAAATGCTTAAAAACTATATCAATAAACCCTAAATGAATTATGATAACACTTTCATTAACCATCAGTTTAGTTAATTCTACCTTCAACATTATAAATCATCATATTTAAATTTAAGTTGTATTTTAGATGTAGGGTTCACCGATTTCTTCTATTTTTTAAAGAAAAATAAATCCTATATATAATCGTAGCTAATCGTGCTAAAATGTAATTACTCTTATTTTGTGTGTTCTTAATCAACTTAGAGAAAGATTGAATTGATCTTACTTTGTTGTTCTTGATCTTGAAAGATTGAAAGGTTAAATTGATTATGATGTTAACTGAAGAAAGAAATTGAATTAGGATTAGAAGCATACCTGGATTTGTTTGTCAACTAAAACCCTAAATAATTAAAAAGAAAGAAATTGATGTTGCAGACGACTCTGTGTGTAGAACTAACTGCTTAAATTGAATGGAGAGAGTGGTAGACTAGATCTAGTGTGATATTTATTTTGTTATTATATATGATTATCAATTTAGTTTATTAATTTAAGAAGAAAAAAAGTAATGTGGCCAATTCTTGTAGTAATTGAACTATGCTAATTGTAGTAATTCATTCTTAATTATTTTCTTTTGGCCGATGATAAAATTTCCATTAACTAGTAATTTTAGTTTAATTGTTTGCTAAGAATTTAACTAATTATAGAGATCAAAGAGACGACTGGAGAGTTAATTATCGCGGATCAGTATTACTGACCCGCATTAATTAACCCATTATAGCTGTGATATTGATCTTCTCTCTACGTAATCAAGGCTCAAGCACAATAATATTAACTACTAAAATATTAAGTAAAAAAATTAGTTTCGGTTAAAAAAATTGTTTTGCCATGAGTAATTTAATAATTAACCTAAGGATTAATTCGAGCTATAAACTAGACTTGACTCAATTCACCCGAATTCGATCGAGCCTTAATTTTTCAAGCTCGAGCTCGACTCAATGCCATACTCGACGAGTTCGAGCTCGGCTCGATAATGTTAAAAAAATGCAATTAAATTATAAATGGTGCACATTAACTCGAACGAACTCGAACTTGACTCGATAAGACTTTTGGCTCGAACTCGACTTGAACTCAATATATAATATTATTACGTAATGCACGAAAAACTCGAACTCGAATAGGCAAAACAAAAAAGCTCTATTAGGCTCGCAAGTCTCTCGAGTCGAGTACTAGTGAACTCGAACTCGACTCGGTATCAGAAAAAGTTCGACTCGAAATTTAGTGAGTCGAATTCAAATATCGACTGAGCCGATGCCGAGCAGCTCACAAGTATGTTAGAGTGTTTGTTCATCATATCATATAACAATTATGGTAAAAGGAACTCTGGTAAGCAATGTCTGTTTATGCGACATTCATTTATGGACCGAGCTTCCATAATTCCAGTCGGAAATACACAGCTGGAGTACTCCAATACTAGAAACACAAATTATACAAAAGTGATTCGCTAAGAATATAAGGTTAATAATCTATAAAATGTCTGAATAATAGCCTATATTAATCGTTAAGGTTTGAAGTTTCAAAAGTTAATATGGACGGTCTAAAGTTTCAACTTTGTTGAATTTTAATTTTCCGTCCAAATTTTATGTCAAATTTAACAGAACCACCTGAAATGACAGAATTACCCCCTGCAATTTTTAAACAAAATAATAGTTTAATTAATGGAACATGAAATGACTAAAATACCCATTTCCACTAATTAACTCCGGCCACTGCCACACCGAGTCCGGCCACCGCCACCAAGGCTCCGGCCACTGCCACTCCGGCTTCGGCCACCGCCACCAAGGCTCTGACGACCACCACCCCGTCTCCGGCGACCGCCACCCAACTCCGGTGACCACCACCGGAGTTGGGTGGTGGTCGCCTGAGTCGGGGTGGTGATCACCGGAGCTGTGGTGGCGGTCGTCGGAGTTGGGTGGTGGTCGCCGGAGCCGGAGTCGTTGTACCCCTTTTTTTGCTTTAAGGGCATTTTCGTCTTTTCATTTCAAGCATGTGAGAGGCACACTTTGATAGATGGGTATTTTTGGGATTTAATTTTATTCCCGGTCACATGCCAAGCACGTGACCAAATTCCGTCACTTTTAACAGCAAAAATTGACGGGAGACCTCTTATATCAACAAAACTAAAATCTCAGACCCTCCATATTAACTTTTGAAACTTCGTACCTCAACGGTTAATATGAGTTATTATTGAGACTTTTCATAGGTCATTAACCCAAAAATATAACAATTATCTTCGGGCGAACCTTTACCCGGTCAAAATCAAAATTAGACATGTTAAAATGGATCAATCCGTAACCCCCGCGGGTCATCGACCACCCAACCCGTGATTGATCTGGGGGTCACCACGGATATGATTTCAGACCCGTACCCGGAATCCCGGGTATGAGTTGACCCGGGTCTGACACGTGATCCGGACCTGCAAGCTGAACAGCGACGGTGCACTAGTGCTGAGCATTATATAATTCTCTTGTTATGTTTCAATAATTTCATTATGTAAATGATTGGCCTGAAAGTAGCAATTGCATCCTAGGACAGTCGGGTCTGAGAGTGTCTGACGTAGATGACATTCAACTAGGGCTGAGCATAAAACCCGAGGAGCCCGAAATCCCGACAATCCCGATCCGAGCCCGTCCCGAAAAATCCCGTCCCGAAATTGGCCCGATCCCGAATGGGCGGGACTTTCCTTCTAAAGTCGGGCTCGGGCTCGGGCTTTTAAGTCAAAATCCCGAAAAGCCCGAGCCCGTCCCGAATTTACTATATTATTTGTTCCAGGAAAATTCAGTAAAGCTAATATATGTATATTGTATAATATAACTATAGTTAAAAAGTAAAAACCTACCCCTACCCTAGGTCCCTACTCGTCCTTGTCTGCACCTAGCCTAGAATTATACATTAGTTTATTAGTTATAGACTTCTAGCCTTCTAGGTTTTTAATTCACTCCTTTTCCTCGAGACCCCAACCTTTGAGCTCTTCTTTGAATTGGATGAAGTTTGGAAAGGATGAGAGAGAACCCAAGAGGATTTGAAACAAGAGCAGGACAAAATCGAGAATATGGCCAAACGACTTTGCTGGAAGAAGGTGATCGAGAAGGGCGACCTTGCAGTTTGGCAGAAGCCTCTCAACCACATCAAATGCGTCAAGACCAGCGCCGTTTACAAGAAGCCTCACATCTGCAAATCCAACAATCCCGGCTTTTCCTGGCAGAAGCCTCTCAATGTTTGATTCTGTTTTTTTTTTTTTTTTGTCATTTTTTTTTTAAATTCGGGGCTAGCCCGAGCCCGTCCCGAAATCCCGATGTCCCGACTCGGGCGGGACTTTTTCCTAGAATTCGGGCTCGGGCTCGGGCTTATTGTTAGTGTCTCGAAATATTCGGGCTCGGGCTCGGGCAAAAGCCCGCCCGTCCCGTCCCGAACTCACCCCTACATGCAACAAAGTGTCTGCCTCTTTTTTCTTTTCATTAAAAAATACAGTGATATATATATATATAGTATGTATAAGTTTGCGTATAAGCAATGAATTCTAGGTTATTTATTTTAAAAAGAATTAACAAAATTTCTTTAATTAGAATAGTTTTTTTTCCTAATGAATGCATAACGATAAAGAAAATTTATTTAATAAATAAAAACAATTAAAGAAAGGGAGTACTACCCAAAAAAAAAAAAAAAAACCTACAGACTCTTACAAAAAGTTTTCAATAAATGTTTTTCTTTAGATAAGTTGAACAGAGATATTATGACGAATCTATCACTAACACGATTTATTTTAGATAAAAAGAATGTAATTATATATTTATCTCATTTATTTACATAAAAATAAAATAGAGTTAAAAAAACTATAAACTGATAGGGACTAAGAGCGGGTCACGGGCCGTGTCACGGGTCCTAAGTATAAACCCGTAACCAGCCTAATTTCAATAGGTGTACTCGGATCCGACCCGTGGCCGGGTCATTTACAAGTCAACTACGGGTCACGGCTAAAATTGACAGGCCTAATCAAAATGTCATTTTCATAAATTTCATAACATATCGTCATATAATTATAGGTTAATAGGTCTTTTGATACAACATGTTTGACGATTTTTTGTTTTTGGTATCATATATTTTTATATACTTTTAGTGCAATACGTTTGCAATTTGTACACTTTTGATGCATTCATTAGTTCACCGTTAGTTTGACCGTTAAATAGTCACGTGACTTGCACATGCTTAGCCCCAAATTTCTATTTTATTTAGTTTAGTCCTTAATTTATTGTACTGATTTTTTTTATTTTTGCAATTTAGCTTCTAAACATTTTCAACCACACGCTAGGGATAAATTGACCCAGCCATGGTCCCAATTTAGTCTTAAACTTTTGATTTTGTTCAATTTAGTCCTCTAATACTTTCTTAACTTTTAATTTGTTCAATTTAGTCCTAAAATTTAAAAATCGAACCATTGGCCCAAATTGACATACCCAGAACCTAATTGGGGCTAGATCCCAATTGGCCTCGCCAGACCTAGCATATGGTTCGATTTTCAAATTTTAGGACTAAATTGAACAAATTAAAAGTTAGAAAGTATTAGAGGGTCTATACCTGGAAAATAACTCAAGGTAAAGTCATATTCTGTGCCCTCCAGAGCCAGTCCTGCGAATAATTTATACACCCCAAGAGCGTATCTTGAGAGTTGTTTAAACTACGACCAAATTCTGCGCCCTCCGGGAACCAGTCCCGTGAACAGTTTCTACGCCCCCAAGAGCGTATCTTGAGAGTAGTTTTAAACTACGACCAAATTCTGCGCCCTCCGGGAGCCAGTCCCGTGAACAGATTCTACGCCCCCAAGAGCGTATCTTGAGAGTAGTTTTAAACTACGAAATTATGCGCCCTCCGAGAGCCTATCTCGCGAACTAATTATGTGCCCTTAGAGAGCCTATCTCGCGAACATATTCTGCGCCCTCCGAGAGCCTGTCTCGTGAAAAATTTATGTGCCCTCCGAGAGCCTATCTCGCGAACTAATTATGTGCCCTCCGAGAGCCTATCTCATGAAAAAAATTTGCGCCCTCCGAGAGCCTAACTCGTGATAACACTCTGTGCCCTCCGAGAGCCTATCTCGCGAACACATTCTGCGCCCTCCGAGAGCCTATCTCGTGATAACACTCTGTGCCCTCCGAGAGCCTATCTCGCGAACACATTCTGCGCCCTCCGAGAGCCTATCTCGTCATAACACTATGTGCCCTCCGAGAGCCTATCTCGTGATAACATTATGTGCCCTCCGAGAGCCTATCTCGCGAACATATTCCGTACCCTCCGAGAGCCTATCTCGTGATAACACTTTGTGCCCTCCTAGAGCCTATCTCGCGAACATATCCCGTGCCCTCTGAGAGCCTGTCTCGTGAAGTTTTTTACAATGCCCCCAAGAACGTATCTTGAAGAACCCTTCTCTTTTACAAAGCAATGATATATGATATGAGAAACACGCAAGTCTGTTTATGATGACAATGCAGGCATGAAAAAAATCAAGTGTAGTAAAGATAAAACACTTCGACAAAAGAGAAGAAACACGACAACAAGCAAACAAATCACAAATCATGCAAACCAACCAAAGGAAAAGATACGTCTTGTATGCCGCCCCCACATGAACTCGGCATGCATTCAGTCCTGCACGTCGCCTTTGCGTGAACTCTGCTTGCATCCGAATTGAACATCATCAAGCACGACTTTCGACAAAGCATCACCCTTGAATATTGTGAAGCACACCTCATGAAGGGGACATCCCAAAAGCATAAAGGATACAACATCCGACAAGACGGGACGCGGGGACAAAACCTAACAAACATAGCCCAAACAAAAGGCAACTATAGCAACGAAGGTATGAAATACTATTCATGATATAAAAACATAATGTTGAAACACTCATGACAGGTTTGCCAAGAAATACGGAATGCAAAGGAAAAACTCCATACACTGCGAAGTGGCTATCATGTCCACACACGACGAAGTGGCTATTATGTCCACACACCAATAAGTGGCTATCATGTCCACACACTGCGAAGTGGCTATTATGTCCACACACTACGAAGTGGCTATCATGTCCACACATAACAAAACGGCCATCAAGTATACACATTATGAAGACGCTAATACGAACACAAACCTAAAAGAGCCTACGTCTAACCTTAAGAGGAGATCCAAGAAAAAGGGAAAAGCAATACCCTTCATACGCTCATCAAAGGTCTGCACTTATATTTCAACCTTCCTGGATGATACCAGGTAGGAGACGTCCTCATTATGAAGACAACCTATATATTTCACGAAATCAACCATAAAGCGGAGAATCACGGCAAGCACTATCGGGGGCATATAACGAAACGATCCCCACAACGATCACAACTATGATACTAGTAGAGGCTAACTCGAGAGTAGTCTCCACCAAACTTTCAAACAGAAATTTGCTATCTTAATTATAGCTATGGCAAAAGAAAGGAGTCTCAATGAAAGGGGATAATTACACCCATCACCAAAAGCAAGATCTTCAACACAATGGTTAATCACATGACCCCATAGGTATGCCAAAGGCACCTTCAAAGTCGTCAAACCTACATGAAGAAGAAACAGACCTGAGACTCGGCCCCTCGACTGGGGGGCAGAGGATGGAGGAGAGACATCAAGATCTATGGTCATCCCATCGTCTTAACACAGGTTGCCTCCCTTTGTCAAGAAAAGAGGGCGCCTCTTCGACCACTATCTCCTTATCACGAGAGGGAGTCGGCAAGCGGGCACTTGAAGGAGAGTCTCTCTCGGCTTTCTTCTTCTTGGCAGTCGAGGGCCCGACCTCAGAATCAGGCTTCTGTGCCTTGGGTTTGGATTGACTTGAACTCTCGCCCACCGCAAGAACCCGCTCGGTAATCAGGGGCGAACGCTCTAACAACAAGAAGAAAGCTACATGAGAACATTCATAAGTATATCATAAGGGAAAGATCATAGAAAAAAGAACATACTAGAAGCCTCTGCAGCCTTCCCTGATTTAGAAGATTTCTTGACCTCAGAAGCAGAGCCAGATGATACCTTCTTATACAAATCAACGGTGCGTTCGGAACGCTCCGCCTGTACATTATACGTTTTTTCCATGAAACCAACCTACAAGGGGGAAACAAAATATGAATGAAAACAAGATGATAAAAGACACACCAAGCTCGCGGGAGGAGAGGTCAAGCGAACCCTCGCCTTATACGAGTCCACCTCGGACACAAGACACCCAAGACACAGGACAATGAGATTTGGTCCAATTGCTTTGATAAATGATCTTCATGGTCTCCTTGTCCGAAGGAGAAAACTCCCCAAAAATGGGCCAGCCGTCCGAGCGACCGACGCAAAAGTCGACCCTTACTCATGGAAGGGTAAGATTGTTAGATTACGGGGAGTAATCACTGCGGAAACACTAAAACATGGTACGTGCATGTAATCGAAATTACGCAGCGGAAGAGATGCACATACCTAATACCATTTTACCTTAGATGAAGGATCCTTTACTCCAGGGAGTTCTCGATCCACCGGACGGAACCCGTAGAGGTTCTTGTTAAAGAAGCCCTACGTGGTGTTAGCTCCACAGCAAATCCTCAGATCGATTATTGGCAGAGGGACAGACCTTCGGAGAGTTGCTCGCAAGCAATTGGCACACCCTTGGTGTAATAGGTGGTTCGGCCGAACCTCTATGTGTGGGGATGAGGTTTTTCTCTCTAAAAAACTCTTATGAGGAATTATGGATTAACCTTAAAAGAAACCCTAACACCTCTTATTTATAGGAGGAGTAAAGTGGACAAATGTCCACTTTACCCTCTCCTAGTAAGTTCGGCCGGCCTATGTATTGGGGAGGCCCAATTTTGGGCCTCCCATGTCAACTGGGATTTGGGACTAGCCCAATTACCCTAATGTGACATTTACCCAAACACATTAGGTAAACTATACATATTTGGGCTACCAATTACATCAAACTCAAATTCAAACACGAATTTCAGTTTTGATCCATAAAAACGTGTAAATTTTGAAATTTTAAGTTTTCAAAGATCAAACATGTGAAATTTATTTAAAAATTTCGGAGTACTCATGGTGTTCATAATATATATAAATTTCGGTTTTTATATAAATTTCAAGAACATTAGTTTATCAAAATTTCAAGAACTCCTAACCAGGCTCTGATACCACTGTTGGATTACGGGGACGTAATACTATGGAATGCTAAACGTGTACTAGCAACAAATCTAATCTACGCAGCGGAATTAGTACACATACCTTTTAGCTTTCCTGCCCAAGAACGAAGTGGATGGAATTCTGATCCTCCGGTCGGATTCACGTGCAAGTTCTTCGTTAGAAGAAGTCTCACGCGATGTAGCTCAACAACAAGACCTCTGATCGATTCTTCAACGGAGATGGAACCTCGGACTTGATGATGACGGTGCCGAAAATATAAACTAGGGGAGAACAAGTTTTCTCAATAGAGATCCTTGTTCTTATTTATGAGCGTGTTAACCCTTAGGAGTCACCCCTATATATAGTATTGGTGGAGTTGCCAAAAGGCAACTCCAACCAATGTGGTACACCACATTCGGCCGAACTATGCATAATAAGGGGAGAGGCCCATTTTGGGCCTTCCTTGTCAATTACTAATTGGATTTGGCCCAATTAGCCTTAATTGACAATTACCTATTTAAACTTATGTAATTCCCTTAATTAACGGGCTCCTATTACGGCGCCACGTCACCATATGCTAACTATCAGACATATGTCTAACATGCTTGCTGAACTCAAGGAGGCAGGAGAAATCCTGACCGAGGAACAGAAAGTCCATTGCGTGATCCGATCTTTGCCCGAATCTTGGAGTAGCATGAAAATGCACCTTATCCATTCCACTCAACTCGATAACCTCGAGAAAGTGCGAGTTCATCTCGAGCTGGAAGATGATCGTCTCAAGGCTGAAAAGCCTAGAACGGAAATGCATATTGCATCCTCTGTTTCAGGTGTGCAAAAGGGTAAGCGCAAGAGGGAAAGAATCTCCAGTTCAAGGCAGACAAGCCTCAAGCTCGAAAACCTCAGAAGAAGTTCAAACGAAATCAATTCGGAGGCAAGAAAGGCAAGGCAAAACAGACACTTAAAGAGGAATCTCGAACGTGTTTTAGGTGTGGCGTGAAAGGACACCTTGCTGTTGCCTGTACCAATCCTCCCAAGGTACGTGCTGAAGAATAATGATAAACTCATAAGTTCTTCTAGGACTCCTAACACTCGAAAGTAATTCAATTCATCTCTTTGGATTACAGGATCGAGAAGGAGAACAAGTACAAACCTGAGGAGCTTGCCCCGAAGATATAAAGATTGAATGAAAGACTTTATCATTGTTTGCTTCGTATAAATAGACTTCTTTTAATTTCTTCAGTTTAAAGATACTTAATAATGTTCCTTGAAACACAGGAAACATTTTATTTAGAGCATGTAACCATGCTCGTGTTAGCATATGGTGACGTGGCGCCGTAATTGGTAGCCCGTTAATGCTAAGGAAATTACCTAAGTTAGTTAGGTAATTGTCACATTATGGTAATTGGGCCAAACCCTAACCCTAATTGACATGGGAGGCCCATAGCATAGGTTCGGCCAAAATAAGTCTCACATTGGATGGAGTGGACTTTTGTCCACTCCACCAATCCTATATATAGGGGACTCACCTAAGGGGTTTACACAATTCATTAAGAATAAGAAGTACCTCCATTGAGGAACTTGAGAGAAACCCTCTCACCCCCTTAGTAGTAAATTTTGGTGCACATCTTAATCCGAGGTTCTGTCCCCGTTGAAGAATCGATCAGAGGTTTTGTTGTGGAGCTTACACCGCGTAGGACTTCTTCTCACGAAGAACTTGTACAGGTTCCGACCGGAGGATCAGAACTCCCTCCACAACGTTCTTGGGCAGGAAAGCTATTGAGGTATGTGTACGTTATTCCGTTGCGTAATTAGCTTACTTACAAGTACACGTTTAGCATTCCGTAGTATTACGTCCCCGTAATCCAACAATGGTATCAGAGCATGGTTAGAAGTTCTTAAATTTGTGATAAACTAATGTTCTTGAGTTTTGAAAAATCCGAAATTTTCATGTTCATGAACACCATGAGTAATCCGAAATTTTTAAGTAAATTTCATGTGTTTGATCTTTAAAAACTTAAAATTTTCGAAATTTACATGTTTTTATAGATCAAAACCGAATTTTATGTTCGAATTTAAGTTTGATGTTCATGATCTTCAAGAACACCATGAGTTTTAATCAAGAACACCTTTTGGAATCATGATCGAGTTAGGGTTTTGATCTTAAAATTTGACAACTTTTCCAATTTACATGTTTGTGCCGAAAACCCTAGGGGTATTCTAGGTAAAAAAAATTTAATTTTCTTGGTCACCAAGTTTTAAAATTTTCGGCCACATTAATTAGAGATATAGTTTGCCATTTTTAAATTTTATTAATAGGAAACTATATATCTATAAGTTGGAAATAATGATAGGTTCATAATATAATATTGTAAAAGATATTAACTATCAATATATATATATATATAAAGATAGGGATAATATATATTGATAGATTTAGTTACTATAAAAGATTAAGAAAATATACTGTCTATATATTTTAATCCCTAAAGATATATTTGACAATAATATATATATATATATAAATATATGCATGCTGAATATTTTATGTATATATATCTATTGTTGATTGATTTACATCTTATAGATAGAATCTTGACAATATTTATATATATATATATATATTTAAATATGTCAAATTATATATATATATATATATTAGCAATGTTGAAAATTATTTTAAATAATTAATATTTCTTGGTGGCTAAGTTAAGTTTTTAGTGGACTTTAAAACCCTACTTAGCCCACAAGACATATTTCGGCCGTACCCTAGGGTTTATGGGCCGGTCCAATTGCTAAACCGGAACGGATAAAACCAATCCGGGTTTTCTTAATCGGGTCGACCTAGTCGGGTTGAGTCGGACCGTAGTAGCTAAATTGAACCTAACTAACCGGTTTTGAGTGATAAACCGAACCACAATCTTATTTTATTGAACCGTTTCGGACCAAACCGGATTTTTAAAATCGGACCGACTTGAACCGGATTTTAAATTGGACCGGACCAGAATTTTTAAATTTCTCAATGTTAAATAAAATAGGGTGTCAAATTTTAAATCCAAAATGTTTTCGAACTTTAAATTTAGCCTAAACAGTGCTCTTAGGATTTGCGTTTTAACATGTTTTTCGGTTAAAACCCTAATACCTAGTTTCAATTATGGGGATGAATCTCGGATATGCATGTTTTTGGGACTGGATTAAATTAGTGGGCTGGATTGCAATTGTTTACTTTCTGCAACATATATTAGAAATGTCATCTTTATTTCTCACCAGGTACCAGTGGGTGTTTTTTTATTTCGCACTGACCGCTTGCATGGGGCGTCAGGTACCAGCAAAGCGAAAGGGAATCTCCGGCCGTGCATGAGGCGTCAGGTACCAATGGGTGTTTATTATTTCGCACTGACCGCTTGCTTACAAGGAGAAAATGTCGGAAAAATCGGTCAGTAAAAGGCCAGGGGCACTTTTTCGGTCGAATCGGACGTAATCCGGTCGGCAAACTGCAGTACATTCCCGACTGGCGGCTCGGTCAGCATTTTTGCGGTAGGTAAAACCGATTTTTCTTGTAGCGTAAGTCAAATCCATTTGTGAGAAATAAAGAGGGTGCTTAGATTCGAGGTACAACTGACTACATGAGATAATGAAAGACAACCAAAATGAAACCCGAAACACTTAAAAGCAACAGTTTGACCCTAAGACACCAATAAGCAACATGAGGTAATTAAACCTGAACACTATATAAGTTACAATAATATTGTTATATTTATATTTTGTGACGTGGGAGATTTTGAAGTGTTGGATTTTAGCGTGTGAGTACACTTTTTTATGCAGAAATGATGATATGGGCAATACCCATAGTATACTATAGGTGTTTGACGATTTTTAGCCAATTATTTTTTGTTTAGAGGGTCAAATTCGCAGTTTTGTGTTTATGTCAGTCTTTTTTGTAATTTGTTGTTTGGGACTTTATTAATTTAGGATTTTGTCCTAGGTTTAGGGTTTTAGAATTAGCTATTTAAACTATATTAGCCGTCATTTACATTCAGTTGAATTATTAATGAAAAAAAAGATGAGGTTCTCCTCAACCCTGCGTCAATTTTTCGGTATTCTTCTGACTCAACGAATTTTTCCGCCTCAATCCAACAAATTCTCGGCATTCGCCTAAAATTAACGAATTTTTGTCCCATCTATCCCATTATGCTGCATCATTTTGTTAAAATGTATACGATATGATTATAGTTCGGTCCTTTGACTACCGTTTTCAAATATTCCCGCCATATATATTATATCTATAGCACGATTCTGACTAGTGACTTCCTGTCTTCCTCACTTAATTATGTTTATTATTATGTGTAATTTCCAAGAAGTAGAAAAGACTGTAATTGATTGGTGTAGTTGGCACACTTATCATTAATGAATTATCATTCATTGGGTTTGGGTGTGTGACTCTGCGTATATACAATTACTTACTCGTAACCCACCCTCTCCACATTATATATAGTCCAAGTGAATGAATGAATTAGCAGAGCTTTCACTCCAGAAATTTTTGCTAATTAATTTCCTTCAATCTTGACAGATATTGAGTTCCAGACGAAAGGACAGGTAACTTAAATTTTGAATCCCTAAAGTAGAGTTGCTATGCTGCTTGCTAGGTTATGCAATTGCATTTTTTTTAGAGGAATATGAAATTAGGGTTCAATGGGGTCTGAGGGATGAAATATTTTGCTTCTTCTTCTTCTTATATAAATTGTTTGCTTTTTATAGATTGTTTGATTTCATAGATTAGATGGCTGCAATTGGAAAGAATACTGCAATCGGAGAAGAGGGCCACAGTAGGCAGCTTCAGCTCAGTGATCTACCGGATGAAATCCTTGTACACATTCTCTCATTGCTTCCAACAACAGAAGATGCTGTTCGGACATGTCTACTGTTATGGAGGAGTGAGCAGCAGTACTTGTGGAAGTCTCTTACTCGTCTTGCATTTCGTGAATCTGATATTGTTGCGGAATTGTGCGTGGTAACAAGAAAATATTTAGTCGGGTAGTCGATGTTAAAATGAGAAGTAAAAGAACAGATAGAAGAGACACAAAATTTAACGTGGAAACCCTCCGGTGTAGAGGGAAAAACCACAAGCGAGAGAGAAAATGCACTATGAAAATGAGGAGATACAAGTGTTACACTCACTCCCTAAATACACTCAATAAAACCTCACTACACTCAAAGATATATGGAAAGAGTGTGTATGTATATATGAAGAGGTTTAGTGTATGGTAGCAACTATGAAATACTACGATGGCTTTTGGAGTGTATTGGCTTGCTTTCATCTGCACAACAACCATGCTTATATAGCCATAAAGCATAGTGTGAATAAGTAGTTTTCTTCCTACCATAATTGACAAATGGCTCCCTAGCTAGTAACATAGCTCTTCATCTTTGACAATCTCCAACCAATTCACCGAAAGTGAATTTGCCAAAATCTTCACCATTAATGCATGAATAGTTGCATGGACTTTAGTGTAAAATAATCAAGTCATATATCAACAATCTCCACCTTGACTTGAATTCTAGATGATCTCCTCAATAAAACGTTGTTTGCATTCCTCTCTCGCAATGCCCCGAAGGGCCCTCATAAATGGTGAACACCGATCAAGTCCAAGCAATGCTTGAACTTGAATTGCGTAACTGGTTTTGTGAGCATATCCGCAGGATTATGAGCTGTCGCAATTTTCTCCATGATGATTTTTCCATCTGCTACAACATCCCGAATAAAATACTGTCTCACATCAATATGTTTGGTTCTTTCATGATACATTTGATTTTTAGTCAAATGAATAGCACTTTGACTATCACAAAATATAGTGACGACGTCCTGAATCAAACCAAAATCATTAACCAAACCTTTCAACCAGATTGCTTCTTTGACTCCTTCAGTAATTGCAATATATTCTGCCTCCGTAGTAGAAAGTGCTACTATGGACTGCAAACTAGCTTTCCAGCTAATGGCAGAATTGCATAGAGTGAACACATATCCTGACAAAGACCTCCTTTTATCAAGATCACCTGCATAATCAGAGTCAACATAGCCAACAACATTGTTGTGTATCACCATTTTCATGTCAAACACCAATCCAATATCTGCAGAACCTTTCAAATATCGGAATATCCACTTAACTGCTTCCCAATGTTCTTTACCTGGATTACTCATGTACCTGCTGACAACACTAACTGCTTGTGCAAGATCAGGTCTAGTGCATACCATTGCATACATAAGGCTACCAACTGCACTAGAATAAGGAACATTTGACATTTCCTCCTTCTCTTCATTTGTCTGCGGACACAAGTCAGATGACAATTTAAAATGAGCTGCAAGTGGAATACTCACAGGTTTTGAGCTGCCCATATTAAATCTGTCAAGCACTTTCCCAATGTAATTACTTTGGGATAAGTACAATTTTCCAGCTTGACGATCTCTGCGAATCTCCATTCCAAGAATCTTCTTTGCAGCACCAAGATCTTTCATCTCAAATTCACTATTCAGTTGATCTTTCAAATGGTTGATTAATGACATATCATGAGCAGCAATTAACATGTCATCAACATATAATAACAAATAGATAAAAGATCCATTTGAAAATTTCTTGAGATATACGCAGTTGTCATACTGACTTCGAGAATAACCATGCTCAACCATAAATGAATCAAACCTTTTGTACCATTGTCTCGGGGACTGTTTAAGTCCATAAAGAGACTTCTTCAAATGACAAACATAGTCTTCCTTTCCAGGAACAACAAATCCTTCTGGTTGTTGCATATAAATTTGTTCCTCGAGTTCTCCATGTAAGAAAGCAGTTTTAACATCAAGTTGTTCTAATTCCAGATCCTGCAAGGCAACCAATGCAAGAAGTACACGTATAGAAGTGTGACGAACAACAGGAGAAAACACTTCATTAAAGTCTACACCATGTTTCTGAGTGTAGCCTTTAGCAACTAAACGTGCTTTAAATCTTGCATCCTCAATTCCAGGGTTGCCTTCTTTCTTCTTGTAGACCCATTTGCAACCTACAACTCTTTGACCCTTTGGCAATTTTACCAACTGCCAAGTATCATTCTTATGCAGAGATTCAATTTCCTCATGCATTGCAACCTGCCATTCAGAAGAATTAGAACATGAAATAGCTTCAGTATACGTATGAGGTTCTCCACCTTCAACTGTTTCCTCTGCAACTGCAAGTGCATAAGCAACCAAATCTGCTTCACTGTATCTTGTAGGCTTTCTAATTTCTCTTCTGGGTCTATCTCTGGCAATAGAATAATCAACACGATGATCCGGTTCCAAAGAATCGTGAACCTCCGATGTACTTGGCTCTGAAATGGTGGATGAAATATTCTCCTGGCTAGGAGTTGGTGCTTCAATCTCAAGCTCCACCCTCTCGTCGGTACTCTTTGAACCACCTGTGTCAAGAGAGGAAGAACCGACAGTTTCTTTCCCAGAGTGAATTAACGCATTTTCATTAAAAGTGACATCTCTACTGATAATCACTTTCATAAGTTCAGGGCACCACAAACGATACCCCTTTACTCCAAATGCATAACCAATAAATACGCATTTTCGTGCTCTAGGCTCTAACTTTCCTTGATTAACATGCGCATAAGCTGGACATCCAAAGATTTTCAAATTTGAATAATCAACAGGATTACCTGACCAAACTTCCTCTGGGATCTTGAAATCAAGTGATGTGTGCGGGGAACGATTCACCAAATAGCATGCCGTTGATGCAGCTTCCGCCCAAAATTCTTTAGGCAAACCAGAGTTAGAGAGCATACAACGTACTCTCTCCATTATGGTCCTGTTCATCCGTTCCGCAACACCATTTTGTTGAGGTGTACCTGCAACAGTGTGGTGTCTAGCAATTCCTTCATTTTCGCAGAACGTGTTGAAATCACCTCCACAAAACTCTAGACCGTTATCAGTCCGGAGTCGCTTGACCTTTTTCCCTGTCTGATTTTCCATTAAAACCTTCCACTTCTTAAAAATGGGGAAAACTTCATTTTTGTGTTTTAAGAAGTAAGGCCAGACTTTGCGAGAAAAATCATCAATAATGGTCAGCATATAACGGTGTCCTCCTTTGGAAGGAACACGTGAGGGTCCCCAAAGATCTGAATGAAGATAATCAAGAGTACCTTTAGTTCTATGAATCCCGGTACCAAAGCTTAACCTTTTCTGCTTACCGAGAACGCAATGTTCACAGAATTCCAATTTACCAGTACTCTGACCGCACAAAAGACCTTTCTTACTCAGAATGGTCAATCCTTTATCACTCATATGGCCAAGACGCATGTGCCATAATTTTGTGACGTCTGAATCCGACATGGATGACGATAGAGCTGCAGAACCTGTAACAGTAGATCCTTGCAATACATACAAACTTCCAGATCTGTTAGCTTTCATCAAAACAAGAGCACCCTTAGAGACCTTTAAAACTCCACCTTCAGCTGTGTACTTACACCCAAGAGACTCTAGGGTGCCAAGAGAGATAAGGTTTCGTTTCAAGTCGGGAACATGTCTAACACCGGTTAGAGTCCTAATCAGACCATCATGCATCTTAATTCGTATTGTTCCTTTACCTACAGCTTTACACTGAGCATTATTCCCCATTAAGACAATACCACAATCAACAGATTCATAAGTGGTAAACCAATCCTCATGAGGACACATGTGATAAGAACAACCAGAATCAAGAATCCACTCAGTTTTAGATCTAGTTCCAAAATCAGTCACAGACAAAACTTCACCTTCAGACTCATTTTGAGCAATACTAACTTCGGCAGATTTTTCAGTATTTCTCTGATTTTTGTTTTCTTCCCTTTGCTGCTTATTTTTCAGATTAAAACAATCAGAAATTTCATGTCCCTTTTTCTTGCAATAGCGACAAAATTTCTTATTATCGCGGGCTCTAGATTTAGACCTGGATTTACTTTTACTGCTACCACCCTTTTCAAAACTTCTCCCTCTAACAAATAACCCATCGGCTTCATCCTTTGAATTATTCTCAAAATCATATTTTTCCTTTGACAAAAGATTTTGCTTAACATCATCAAAGGTCAGGGTCTCATTACTACCATACAACATGATATCCTTAAAATTACGATATGAACGGGGAAGTGAACAGACCATTAGAACAGCTTTATCTTCGTCATCAATCACCACATCCAAATTTTCCAAATCAACAATGATGGAGTTAAACTCATTAAGATGAGTTTGAACGGGTGTACCTTCGGCCATCTTTATCGTAAAGAGGCGTTCCTTAAGACGAGTCTTGTTGGCAAGACTCTTTGTCATATACAAAGACTCCAACTTAAGCCACATGCCTGCAGCTGTATCCTCCTTAAGAACTTCACGTAGCACTTCTTTGGACAAACAAAGTTGGATTGCTGAAAGGGCTTTTTCATCCAACTCATCCCATTCATCGTCTGTCATGGTGGCCGGCTTTTTCACCTTTCCTGCAAGAGCCTTTTTCAACCGATGTTGACTGAGAACAGCCATCATTTGAACTCGCCATATGCCAAAACTAATTTTTCCATCAAACTTCTCAACATCAAATTTCATGGCCGAAGCCATGTAGTAAAAATGATAACCCGACTAAAATATTACAACGCTCTGATACCAATTTGTTGCGGAATTGTGCGTGGTAACAAGAAAATATTTAGTCGGGTAGTCGATGTTAAAATGAGAAGTAAAAGAACAGATAGAAGAGACACAAAATTTAACGTGGAAACCCTCCGGTGTAGAGGGAAAAACCACAAGCGAGAGAGAAAATGCACTATGAAAATGAGGAGATACAAGTGTTACACTCACTCCCTAAATACACTCAATAAAACCTCACTACACTCAAAGATATATGGAAAGAGTGTGTATGTATATATGAAGAGGTTTAGTGTATGGTAGCAACTATGAAATACTACGATGGCTTTTGGAGTGTATTGGCTTGCTTTCATCTGCACAACAACCATGCTTATATAGCCATAAAGCATAGTGTGAATAAGTAGTTTTCTTCCTACCATAATTGACAAATGGCTCCCTAGCTAGTAACATAGCTCTTCATCTTTGACAATCTCCAACCAATTCACCGAAAGTGAATTTGCCAAAATCTTCACCATTAATGCATGAATAGTTGCATGGACTTTAGTGTAAAATAATCAAGTCATATATCAACAGATATGTTGCTTAAAAGGAGACGCTTCAAGAACTTTGTAGACAGAATCATGAATCTCTGTGACCACTCCGTGCCTCTGGTATCGTTTACTCTTCAATACCACAAAATGGCGAAAAATGATTATGCAAATCATATCAATACATGGATTACCAAGGCAGTTCAGTTCAATCTTGAAGAGCTCACTTTATCCCTTGATTGGAACAGTGGTTATATAACACACGAGTTGCCATCCTGCATATTCGGGTGTCAGTCATTGGTAAAGCTAGAGATCGTATTTCCTTTTGCTTGCCTCGGTGCTCTTTCTTCATCGGTTATTTGTCTTCCTCGTCTAAAGTGCTTGAGACTTGGCACGGTCGAGTTTACAGACCGTGAATCAGCAGAGAAGTTACTTTCTTCTCCATTGCTGGAAGAATTGCATCTTGAATGTGTTTCTTGGCAAACGTTTCAGTACATAAGCGTGTGTTCACCCAAGCTCCAAATTTTGGAAATTTATGAATATGTTGATCTTATTCTTGACGACCCTGCTCCCTGCGAAATGCGTATTATTGCAGATAATCTCAAGCATTTCTCTTATATGGGTAATCTCTTCATGAATTATCTGATTTGTGCTTCTTCTTCTACGCAACTTCGAAAAGTTGAAATTGACGTTAATGAATCAATGCGCATGGTGGAAACTTGTTTCAATATCTTTGACCTCTTAAAAGGACTTTCTGGGGCAGCGATTCTGTCTTTGTCAGATTTTTGTCTTGAGGTATGTATATGATCAAATGTTAGCTTACGTAGTTGCATTAAATTAGATCAAATTAGTTCTGTTAAATTAGACTTTGTTTTTTCTTGTTCACATTTCTAACAAGTTGTTACTTAAAATTAACCCTATAATCATTTCAAATTTTATGTATTTTTGTTCTCTTTGTTGTTTTTTTTTTGCTAACATATGCTTTGTGAAACTTACTATAGTGCATAAAGTTTATGTCAACGTCTCGATGCAAAGTTCCATTATTTGAATATGTTACTCGACTAAACATACGAGTTTACAAGAAGTCGATTTGCATAAATCATTGGGCGCTGATGAAGATATATGAAAGATGTCCACATCTTGAGTATCTTAATATTGGGGTATTGTTTTCTACTCATGTTCTCTATTATTAAGATAACTTAAATGATTGGATTTAAAAAAATATTTACTTATAATCATATAAGTTTTGGTGCAGAAACTTAGCCAAACTGTGAGAAGCCCGCAGTTGAGTCCCATACCTTTGTGTTTCCGAACCTCTCTCAAGAAGATTTTGATTCATTATTATGTTCCTGGAGATGATGAAGCTGATGCTGCTATAGGTGTGTTGCTTAACAGCGCCTTTGTTTTGGAAGAACTGGTTATCTTTTTCGAGAGGGATGATAAAATCGGTTTTCATGAAGGCAGTTGTCAGATTCAAGAATTGCAAGATAGATTTAATCGGCTTCCTAGAGTTTCTAAAGCTTGTGTAATTTCAGTAAGGGTAACATATTATATTTTGTTTTCAACGGGGACTTACTATCACAAATGTTATGATAAATCTAGGGGTGAATCATAGATTTTGGAGTTTTGGCGTCTAATGTTTAGCTAGCTAGTATTTGCTTTTTGAGTTGTCAAGTGACAGCTTTCTGTCATGGTACAAGGGGCATTGTACTGCGAGCTATGAAATGGAATGGATTTATCTTGTTACTCCTGCATCTTTCCTTGTCTTGTAACTTTGTAGGCTTACTTACTAATATAAGTGACTTGAAAATGCGAGAAAAGGGCAGAATGATGGCAAATGCATCCATTCAATTTTCAGTTCTTTTGAGTTTTCATTCCTCAAACTCCGTAAGTTCAGCTCAATTTTTTTCTCCTGCTATTGAACAATTTGGTTGTTGGGTTTTTTGCATTGTTGTTCTTCACAAAATTTAAAAGAGGTGCTTTTTTTTTTGGCCAAGAGAGGTGTTTTCTAATTATTAACTCATTTTCATTTGTCAAAAAGAAATGTGAGTTAGCAATTTGTTCGGTGAGCCCAAACGTGAGCTAGCAATTTAATAATTAACTCTAGAATTTATTTATTAAGGGGGATTAGAGCTCTTCTTCTCCTTTCTAGATTAACATTATTATATGTAATTAATTAGAGAGTAGTTGGTGCACTTATCATTAATTGTGTGTGGCTCTGTGTGTGTGTATATAATTACTTGCAATGCAGCCCTCCCTCTTCCAAGTCCAGAATTGTAATGTCATTCAAGTCAGACAAGATCAGGTAAATTATCACTGACGCAAGCTTTGTGTATTGAATCTTCTTCGATTCTTCTTCCATATATATTATATACTGACCTATTTTAGACATTTTTTGCTTCTCTCTCTTTCTCTCCCTTTGATTTGATTTTATAGATTAGATAGATGGCTGCAATTGGAGAAGAAGGCCACGGTGACCATTCGTGTGTGTTCTCTGAAGCTTTAAGTTTTGAAACTTTATGATAGATACCAACACCAATATATATATATTAGTGGAGACTGTCTCAAGCATTTCTTTTGTGAGGGGATCTCATAAATAATGAATATCACATTTGTGCTTCTTCATCCACGCAACTTAGCAAAGTTGAAATATATGTTGATGATGAAGAAATGTTGGATGACTTCGTTCTCAAATGCTATTACATCTTAAATGGTCTTTCTGGGACGCGGAATTTGGCTCTATCCGATTATTTTCTTGAAGTATGTATATAATTAATCAAGTGTATTAAACTAATCAATCACGCATAATTGTATTTAGCTAGCTCGAAAAATTACTACCTACCCACACCCAGAGTTTAGGTTCCAAGTTATTGCTAATTATCTATTATCAATTTAAATTTATCTTACTTGTTTTGTTTTGCTAACATGTGTTTTTTGAAACTTTGTGTAGGGCTTTCAACATTCTTCAGAGCTTCTAGACACAGTTCCTATATTTGAATGTTTGACTCAACTAGACATACGAGTTTAAGGGGAGGTGATTTGCATAGATAGTTTGTGCTAATGAAGATGTATGGAAGATGCCCTCTTTTTGCAAGTCTTAATGTTGGGGTAATGTTCTGTTCATATGTTTGCACAAATTACACTATTCATACCATTAGTATTTTTTTGTACCGAATTGGTACCATATGTTTCCAAACCTTACTGTTTTGGTACTTCCGTTACCATTCCGTCAAAAACGGCCGTTAAATGGCATGTGCCATGCACGTGAGCAGCCCAAAACTTTCAATTTTGTTACAATTTAGTACATCTAATACATCCCTAACTTTTATTTTGTTCAATTTAGTCCTAAAATTTCAAAACCAAACCATTTTCCCAAATTTCTACAATTACTAAGTTGAACTTATGTATTTGGCGTTTAGCCCATGGGTATAATTTTCTGGTTTAGTTTAATGATATCATTAAGAGTCTAATAGGCTGAAAAACACCAAGCATTATTAGATAAGTTCATCAGGGTTTCTTTTAGTCAATTCTAGGTGTCATTAGGGTTAGTTTGCAGCCTTTAAATAGCCACATTAAGAGTTGGCCGAATTTACTCAATGAAGTTTGGAATTCAGTTTTTTTCTGTGAAGAGAGTTTCTTCTCCATTCGAACTTATCAAGGTTTTCTTTGTGGCGTTCAATCCACGACTTATCGAACAGATTATCCATCCCTGTTAGTGGCGTCTTCAACATACCCCCTCAACCTGAACTGGAAGCGGTCCACGACATCGACCTGATTGGAGATTCCATCAACCCGAATGAATATCATATCAATTGGTATAAGAGCAATTGATGTGATTCTTTCATCGTGTAAATTCCTATGGTGGTTATTTAAAGACTGCAAACTAACCCTAATGACACCTAGAATGGACTGAAAGAAACCCTAGTGGACTTATTTAATTAGGCTTGGTGTTTTTCAGCCCATTAGACTCTTAATGACCTCATTAAACTAAACCAGACAATTATACCCATTGGCTAAACGCCCAGCACATAAGTTCAACTTAGTAATTGTAGAAAAACACTTAAAGAAACTAAAGACATTGAATAGAAATAGCATAAGCTTTGGAGAGTTTCTTTGATCTTCTTGGATCGACAAAGATCAAATGAATTGAAAAAGCAACTTAATATTCATCGAAAAACCAGATAACTTACAACCCAAGTCAGTTTGAACCTAAATACTTAGAACACAAGTAACTGTCTGAAAAACGAAACTAACATAACGGTAAAGACAAATAACTGCTCCTACAAACTAGTAGATAACCTAACACACTTGTCTTATCTAAAACACACTTAACTAACCTAACTAACATTACACATACATCATAAACATGTGCCTGATACCATGCTCCACTCATGCTGGCACCATGCTTCACTCGCGTGATTGACACCATGCTTGGCTGCTGCTTCACCATGCTTTGCCCGTGCATTACCCAAGTTGACACCATGCTCTGCTAGCTGCTGTATCAGTCTGCTTCATTCACTTCGCCCTAACAGACCGTCTCCGAGATTTAGGTGGTTTCACGATTTTTGTTTTTTTTGTCCATGACACGTTTTTTCTGTTTGTTTGATAAGATAGATAGATCACGTTTTGAATACCCATTAGTTTTATTGTCTGACACGTTGGCCACGTGTCACTCATTTCCATCGGCAGCCCCTCTATAAATAATTATCCATCCTTCTTCCTCTGCCGTATATATATATATATATAGATATACATTCCCACCATATATATATATATATCAATCAATCGCTGAAGATGATGAAAATGAAGAAATCTGATCATCACCTTATTGTAGTGGTTTTCGTGGGGGTGCTTCTCCTCCTAATTACAGGGCCACCACCCACGGCAAAAGCAGCAGAGTGCGTCCCAGAAAAGCTAATGTGTTGCGCACCAGCGTTGGTGGGTGACATGCCACCGACCGCAGAGTGCTGCAAAAACCTAAAGGAGCAAGAACCATGTCTATGCGACTACGCCAAAGATCCCCGTTTCAGCAAGTACTGGAAAAATCCCCGTGCTCCCATCCTATGCGCTACTTGTGGCGTCCCTTTCCCTAAATGTTAATATATCTTCTAAACAAACATCTCATCAATCGTATAATGTTTAAACTATAACTCTTATATCTTTTATATACTCATCAATGTTCTGTTCATAACTAGACTAAATTATTATTTTACAAAAATAAATGACTTCCGCACCAACTATTTGACAAGGCGCTAAATATTTGATAATGCATGCAGCAAAAAAAGCAAGTCAAGCTGACCACTCTACCTAGGGCTGTCAATTCGGGCTCGGGCTCGACACGATGAGCCAACACGAACACGACATGAAAATTACGGGTTTGGCCGGTTGAATATCTTCAGTCACAACACCATCATCAATGTTCTAAACCTCTTTAAAAATATGTTGTTGAAAATCATCACTAGCTAGTGTTATTCTCAATCTCACATGAATCAGGTTGATTTCCTTCCTTCTCGATCTCACAAACGGTACGAAGACGAACTGCTGGATTTGAGGAAGAAAGCGGAATGGGTAAAATCGTCTTTTCAAAAATTAATTTCGTTTAAGTGGCCACCCTGCGTTTTGCCAAAGATCGGGCTTAGGATATGAATTATGTGTGTCAGATATATAATAAACTTACTACCTAAGTTAAGTACTAATTTTAATTTTGACCACAAAAAAAGGTTAAAAACTAGATGGTTAAGTTACTACTAACCCACCCAAACCCTAATTGAAAGAGATAAATTATTGACGACACTGCCTGATCATCCATTCCTTCCTTAAGATCGTAACCGCCGTTCATCTTCTACGCGGTTCGTCTTCTTCTTTGATTGTTCTTGTTCGATTTTGATGGATAAACTGATTTGAAAAAAATCTAATCCGATTTAATAAAATTAGATAGATGGCGGAAATCAGAAAGAAGGCTTCAGTTTGCTTTTAGTTTCTCAAAGATTATGGCCTTGAGTTGTTCTTGCTTTGCTGACAATTTCTGAAGAAATCCAGAAACTGAAACTCATCAAAACACTTTAACCTAGGCATTCCTCGCGAATGGAGCACAATAAGATTGAACGTTGATGTTTGACCACAATTTCTTCCCTTCCACAAGGCCAGTTGGTGTGAAGTTTCCTAGAAGGCTAATGCATATATTAGGATAATAAATAAATATTTTGTAATATTCTAAAATATATTCTTAATATTAAAAAAAATACGTTTTTTTTTTTTCATATATAGAGTATATTTCATGAATATTTCGTAAAATATTGAAATACTTAGTTACTCACGTTTGCCACTGTGACCGTTTGGTTAAAATGTGTGCATTTTGGTTACATATGTTTGCAAATATAATTGTTTGGTTACATTTTCATGAAATGTCCAAAATATCCCTTTTATAATATTTGTCATTTTATAACCATTTAATCACATTGTGTCAAACCTAAATTACTTACTAATTGAAACATGTTTAAACCATTTAATCACATTCTGAAACGTAGGTAACCAATTTGTCATGTCAAAAAACAAAAGTAATCATTTGACCACACGTTCGCACTTCCAAAATTCCCCTAACCCACCCAAGTTAGATACCCTAAAGGCCTAAACCCTAATTGATAGAATTCTACGACTCCGTGTTTGTTTAGAGTTGGGTTATTGTCGGGTCAATCTTAACCCGATATCGGGTTAAGCCCATTAAATAAATTATCAGGACCTTATATGTTATCACTTTAAGAAACCCTAATTTGTGTTATTGATGTTCTCTTTTACGCCTCCATTACTGGCGACTTGATCATCCATTCCTTGCTTCAGAAGTAACCGCCGTTCATCTTCTTCGGTTCGTCTTCTTCTTTGATTCTTCTTGTTCGATTTAGATAGATTAACTGATTAGAAAAAATCTAATCCGATTTAATCAAATATATTATTTCTATTTGTAAAAACTATGATCATATATATGCGTGGTAGTAATGAGAGGGATCTGATTTTAAGGCAAAGTCTCACTTTTTTTCTTCAATCTTTTTATTCTTCCTATGAGTCTACTGATCTTAGAGATTGTTTGCTTGTCCCATTGATTTCATAGATTAGATGGCTGCAATAGGAAAAAAGGCTGCAATCGGAAAAGATAGCCACAGTAGGCAGCTTCAGTTCACTGATCTACCGGATGAAATCCTTATACGCATTCTGTCTCTGCTTCCAACAACAAAAGACGCTGTTCGAACATGTCTACTTCTGTTTAGGAGGAGTGAGCAGCAGCACTTGTGGAAGTACCTTCCTAGTCTTGTATTTCCTTTAGGCTTTATGTTTGATAGAGATAGACACTTGATCATCAACTTTGCTGAGAGAGTAATGGATCTCCGTGACCACTCCGTGCCTCTCGTATCGTTTTCTCTTGGATTCGAAATGGGAATCGATAATGTGGATCGTTTCACAAAATTGATTACAAAGGTAGTTCGGTGCAATGTTCAAGAGCTCACTTTATCCATTGATGATTCCAATTATATGGAGGACTACACGATGGAAAATACGCCGTATTCCTGCATATTTGGGTGCCAATCTCTGGTAAAACTGGTCCTCAATATGATTACATTTAATGTTCCTTCTTCAGCTATTTGTCTTCCTCGTTTAAAGTACCTAAGACTTGGTAATGAGGTCACATTAGAGGATGAAGAATCAATAGAGAAGTTACTTTCTTCTCCACTGCTGGAAGAATTGATTATTGATCGGAGTAATTGGTACAATCATTCTATTCAAGTGTGTTCTCCGAATCTCCAGGTTTTGAAAATTTGTGACAGTAAAGACATAGAGCCGATAAACGTTTTTTTAGGCGAGTATCAGAGTGCCAGAATATGTATTATTGGAGACAATCTCAAGCATTTCTCCTACATAGGGAATCTCATTAATGAGTATCGTATTTGTGCTTCTTCTTCTACGCAACTCAATAAAGTTGAAATGTATGTTAGTGAAGAAATTATAGAGGATCTTGGTGTCAATTGCTATGAGCTCTTAAGGGGACTTCCCAAGACACGGAATCTTGCTTTGTCAGACTATTTTCTTGAGGTATGTATATAATAAGAGATAGTTAGAACCTTGATAAATTTGCTAGCTAAAGTTTTTTTATTTTGTTTTGGGTCTAGCTCGAGAGTTCAACTATCTAACACTAGAAGTTCAGCTTGCATGTTGCTAATTATTGTCCTTGTTTTGTTTTGCTAACATGTGTTTTGTGGAAATCTGTTTAGGGCCTTCAAGATATATCTGAGCTTCTAGACACTATTCCGTTATTTGAATGTCTAACTCGGCTTGACATACGAGTTTACAAGAGGAGGATCTGCGTAGATAGTTTGGACCTAATGAGTATATATGAAAGATGTCCACATCTTGAGTATCTTAATATTGGGGTAATGTTCTGTTCTTATGTTTTCTATTATTAAAATATAACTTAGATGATTTGATTCAAAGTATGGCACATTTACAATCATATGAATCTTTGTGCAGATACTTAGCAATACTAAGGGAAACACACAGTTGAGTCCCATACCTTTATGTTTCCAAACCTCTCTCAAGAAGATTTTGGTTCATTATTATTTTTCTGGAGATGATGAAGCCGATGCTGCTATAGATGTCTTACTTAACAGTGCCCATGTTTTGGAAGAACTGGTTATCTATTGCAAGAGGGACAAAGACAAAGATTTTCATACGAATCGAGAATTACATGACAGGTTAAATCGGCGTCCTAGGGCTTCTAAAGATTGTATAATTTCAGTAAGGGGGGAAGATTATGTTAAAAGGCCAGGGTCATCATGGTCGGGTTACTATGAGGATTTTTATCTTGAATCGATTAATGAATCATAGTTTATGGAGTCCAAAGCAAAGCTAGCTAGTAATCTCCTGTTGTATAGGAGATAATGTAGTAAATAGTAAGTCAGGAACCTTGCACTATGAGCAACCTTGGATAATCATGTATGTGATTCAGATGCTTCAGTTTGCTTTAAGTTTACCTACGATACGTTCCTTAAATAATTGATAACTGTCGTTTATACGACTAGTATTTTTGTGTTGTAAATATTTCAACATTTACATATATTTTGTACATGTATGATTTCTGATGCTTAAATGCAGTGTTATTCCGTGCTCAATAACTGAATTTGTTAAAGAGGTCATGAAAATTATTTTCTACCCATTTATATGTGTATTGTTGCAGCTAGTGATTTAAGAGCATGGTTTCTAACCGTATTACTCTCGAGCCCTACACTAGAAAGCCAACGCCATGCTTCTCATACTAGGAGGAAAATTACCATTTTAAACACAAGACTTGAACATTTGTAGTGAAAACTTGCAGTCTCTTTCGGCAAAGCTTCCTTAAAGTAAAAAACATTTGTAGATTACTAAATATTTCATTTAATTAAATTTCATTATTTTTTAAGGTCGCTTAATTGGAGGTTATATAGTAATTATAATTAGCTTCTCAATCCAACACTCTTATTAATTTAATTGAGCATTAACATATGATATGTACTCAACCCGTTCAAATTTCAGGCATATGTTCAAATTATATATGTTTCGCATGTTGAGACTTTTATATCACATAGATCATTCACTTGTCAAATCATATAACAAGTCAAAATATGGGTCAAATGTGGTTTTTGAAGTTTGAACTCTTACAGATAACATGTTATTCATCGTCCAATATTTATGAACTCAAACTATTAACTTAGTTCTTCTATATTTGTCAATTCAATCTCATTGTGTTCGGCATAATTAGTAGTTAAATAAATAGTTATTGTAATTTCAAGTATAAATTTTATATCTTTGTGATTTAAATTTTTCTTTAACGTTAAATCAAATTTTGTTGGTATTATCGTATAAAATTGTATGAAGAGTGTATAACCAATAACTCTAAGTGGTTAAGTACATGTTTAAATTCTTGACTCATCAAGTTAATGAGTTATATACAATTAAGTTGTTAATAGTTAATTTTATCTTCTTCTATATCTCCTGTTTTGAACTAAGTTATGTCGTTCTTTTATATCACATGGATTCGTTTCTCACGACGTATTAACTTAAACATATTATATTTTGATTGATTATAGATATTATCATACTAGAAAATTTAAACTATATTATATATCTTGAAATTTAGATAATCGATGCGCATGCAACCCATGCGTTAATAACTAGTAAAATATTAAACATAAAAACTGAGATTTTTTTGCCCGCGAATCTAGTATTAACTAGTTGTTATGGGTGTTAACGGGTTATAGGACACCGTGAAACTGCGTACCGGATTCCAATTTTGCCCGCCAATTTTGTTTTCAAACAATTTCAACGGAGGATGTGTCGAGTCATATGGCTCACTTTTTAAAGCTAAAAAAAGTTGAGTCTCCCAGTTGTTATTTAGGGTCCCCTCTTGATTTATCCAATAAGAGTAAAAAATCTTTTGATTTTCTGTTGGATAAATTTAAGAAGAAGCTCTCGGGTTGGAAATAAAAAATGCTTTCTATGCCAGGTAGAACCACTTTGATCAATTCAGTGTTGACCTCTATCCCTACCCATATTATGGAATGCACTCCTCTCCATGTTGCTACTTGTAGTGAATTTGATAGACTAAACCGTAACTTTCTTTGGGGGTCCACCGATGAGAAAATGAAGTTGCATGCTTTAAAATGAAACACTGTGTGTCTCCGAAAGGGGGTTGGAGGCCTCAGGATCTCTTCCATTAAAGATAGAAACAATGCGTTGTTAGAAATTTTGTGTGGAGATTGGAGAATTCAGATGCCCCTTGGGCAATCATTGTTAAAATGTGATACATTAATCCTTCTAAGGGGAAAAAAATGTTGGCCCTTGTACCTTAAGAGCTATTAAGGGGGGTAAACAAACTCTTGAGAAAGACCTTGGTTGGTTGTTGGCTCGGGTGACCATATTATGGTCCGAAATGATTCTTGGATGGGAGATTACTCTTTGCGATCTCTTATTCAAGGACCTCTTTCAGAGGACGATAACAAGATTAAAGTGAAAGACATTTTGAATAATGATGGAAGTTGGGATCTATCAAAACTTTCCATGCAACTTCCTGATACTATTTATAGTCGTATTATTACTACCCTGATTAGCATGTTTGGGAGTATAGCTGATAGAAGAATTTAGATGGGTTCTCCATTTGGTACCCCCACTGTTTCTGCTGTGCATAAGAAAATTATTGCACACAATTGTGAAAGTAGAACTGTGGACATGGGTTCTTGGGATTGGATATGGAAGTGTGTAAGGGTTAAGAACCTATGAAAGGTCTGAACTATCACCCATGTTAACGGGAGAGGTCTGAAATTTAAAAAGTTAATAACAGAGGTCTGAAATTTCAATTTTGTTGATTTGAGGTTTTCCGTCCATTTTTAGGGTTAAATTTAACAGAATTGTGTGAAATGACATTTTTGCCCCTTTAATATTTTGTTTTATTTAATATCTTATTTAAGGAAATGTGAAATGACAATTTTACCCCTAAAGTCAAATTAAAACCACCCAACTCCGGCCACCACCACCCGACTCCGGCGACCACCACCTCGACTCCGACGACCACCACCTCGGCTCCGGCGACCCGACTCCGCCCACCACCTCAGCAAAAAAGCTCCGATCGGGGCCAAAAAGCTCCGATCGGAGCCCAAAAAGCTCCGATCGGAGTCCAATCGGGGCCGGTGGCTCCGATCGCAGTCCAATCGGGGCCGGTGGCTCCGATCGGAGCCCAATCGGGGCCGGTGGCTCCGATTTTGGCCAAATCGGAGCCTTGGTGGTGGTCGCCGGAGTACGGTGGTGGTCGCCGGAGTACAATTGGTGGTCGCCGGAGTACGATTGGTGGTCGCCGGAGTACCGTGGTGGCTTCAAGGGCATTTTGGTCTTTTCACTCCAAGCATGTGAGGGGCACACTTGATAGAAGGGCATTTTTGGAAATTTATTTATTTCCGGTCACATGCCAAGCATGTGACCAATTTCCGTTAAACCGCTGTTATCAACAAAACAGAAATTTCAGACCTCTGTTATTAACTTTTTAAATTTCAGACCTCTCCCGTTAACATGAGTGATAGTTCAGACCTTTCATAGGTTCTTAACCCAAGTGTGTAACTATTCTCAGAATTAAACATTTTGTCTGACTTTGTATCCACAAATGAATATTTACTGCATATCATCTTCATTGTCGAGGTTTGGACATGAATCCTACCTGCTTCCTATGTGAGATTGATGTGGAGTATATTATTTATGTGTTAAGAGATTGTTATGTGGCTAGAAAGGTGTGGGAAGACATTGGTATACCGGCCCATATCTCAAATTTCTTCACTAATGAGTGCTCCAAGTGGCTTAGTGATAATTCCACCAGTAATAGATACATGGATCTGGTCTTGCTTGGAAAGTTATATTCTTAATGTCTATTTGGGTTATTTGAAAAAAATAGAAACTCTTTAATTTTTAACTGTTTGCCTTTTCCTCTAATATTACCGCTGTTGTTATCTTTCAGGCAAATGAAATTACTACAACTCTTCTGAAACAAGCTTCTCCGAGAAAAACATCCATTATCCATGTTAAATGGTATCCTCCTCCCGATGGTTGGGTCAAATTGAACACAAATGGTTCTACATTTGGTAATCCGGGGCCCACAGGGGGAGGGGGAATACTACGCAACAACTATGGAGAATGGATTGGTGGTTTTCAAAGAAGATTAGGAATCACGAATAGTGTTATATGAGTTATGGGCGCTTAGAGGTGGATTATCATTGGCATCGAACATTAGTATTTACTCTATTTTTATAGAAATAGATGTCAAAGAAGCCATCAATTTTATTGAATGAGTACTCTGAGGATCGGTGTCTAATGCCTTTGATTTTGGATTACAGAATCCTTCTTAAGGGTTTCATATCTACCGTGAAGCAAATCAGGTCGTGGACCACCTAGCTAAGGAAGCAGTTAGAATGGAAGAAGATTTTGTGAATTTGACTTCCGCTACCTAGCTTAAATATTATCTTATTGTATGACTCTTTAGGACTATCACATGATAGGCGAATCTCTGTAGTCATTTAATTAGATTCTAAGACCTTTATTTATCATAAAAAAAAAAATTAAAAAGTCTCACGGGTGGATTCGCATCTGGGATATTGCTAGGCCCCGTGAATCCACCTGTCTCGCATGTTTATCTTATATATATATATATAGGGAATAGAAACCTATTTAACCCATGTATGTTGAAAGGAGTCTGGTCACGTGATTGACCAATTTTTATAGGGAATAGTGTTGAATGGAGTCTGGTCACGTGATTGGCCAATTTTTATAGGGAATAGAAACTTATTTAACCCATGTATGTTGAATGGAGTCTGGTCACGTGAGTGGCCAATTTTTAAAATTTTAAAAATACGCCCAACTAGAACGCTGCTCCGATTTAGGGCTTAGGGTTCCGACGATTCCCGACCGATTACAACCGATTTAGGGCTAAGCAGCTCCAATTTAGGATTTAGGGTTCTGACTAATTCCAGCCGATTCTGCCCACTTTCCAACCAATTTATGCTTAAGCAGCTCCAATTACGACCGATTAGAGGTGGGTGGCCGAATAGTCAGTTGGCTTAAAAAAAGGACAAAATAGTCTTTTCAACTCAATTTATTAAAAGTAACCTCAAACCAAATAGTAACAATAATAAAAATTGAAACACTAAATATAAACAGTTTAAATTAGAACAGTTTCCAGATTCTATTCCCATATATTATATTCTATATACCATACCTATAGTATAGTATAAGTATAAGTAATATAACACGAGTCAAAATGATAAGGGTTATGCTGATTCTAATATATAATCAACCACCTCTCAACCTCCAAATGTAACATCAAATCCCATTTTGAACACTCAACTGATAAGTTATCGTGCAAAGGATTTGAGTGATAAGAGCGAGCCACTCCCATCGAGATAACAACTTATTTAACTTTCCGCCCAAGCATCAATCCTCTACCCAACAAGAAGCAATTACTAATTCCCGAGCTGCCCATCACTCATCATTCCCCATCATCTCCAAACACTTGTGAAGATCGGAATCACCAGCAAGCATCACCCATTCTTCGTTCATCATCATCCAAATACTTGAGCAGAAACATTCCATTTTGGATCCTAAACCTCTTAGCCACCTCCTCATACAGCTGAAAGCACCCATAACCCGGCTCTGAAAAGAATCTGCAGACAGCACAGTAACTAAAATGAAAGCACCCATCATTTAGAGATACCGTGCTGTCTGCATATCCTTTTCAGAATTGTGGGGGCTAACTGCAACAACAAATAAATAAAAATAAGTACAGAATCTTGATTTCAGTTTAATTCATTTCAACAGGTATATAACTATGAGTAAACCAATAATTATACTGACAAGGCATTTAAAAAAACGAAATTGAAGAGAAAAAAGTGGCTTTTTGTTGAGCGGGAGTGAGAACTTGTAAAAGAGAGAGTGACTACTTTTAAAATTTTAAAGTTGTGTCAATGATCAAATTACTATCAGTTGAACTAATGATTTTTCATGAAAATAGTGCTAAATGAACAAATCATCCATATTACATAGGTGGTTTTCTATAAACTGAATTTTCCCAGCTTGAACCTGAAGTAGCAGGATAGGTCAAGCTCACGTAACTTCAGCCAAACAGTGAGCTTGAACCTATCTATTATTGAAAAATAGAACATATGAAACATGTGAAATAATAGTCAAGTAGTACGGGTGCTTACCACTGATGTTTTTGGCAGCATCTTTGAGATTACCAGAGAAATACTGCTGGAGAACACTCATACTAACCATTTTCTCAGACGTGCTTTTTCTTTTTCTCTTGTTATCTCCTTGATCCATTTGCTATCTGCAAGTTGGTGAAAAACTGTCTCCATTAACTATATATACATATAAGTTATTTATATTGTCTTTAGAATCACCACGCGCATATTCTTTAGAATTCACATAGTCTAATTTATATGAGTACAGTAATAATATGCTAAAAGAAAAGTTTAAATATAATTGACGAGTACATTAAATGTAATATGTTTTTGAAACCTTCTCATTCAATACTGCATCAAAAACAAATCCATGCTTCTCTGCCTATTCGGCCAAATCAACCTAAAGGAAAATAAGAAACATCATAGAAGCATGTAGTAGTATACATAAAATTTTATAACAAAGCTACAAAAAAGGGCCAAAAACATGTTAAATATTATATATAAGTGATGATACGTACCTTATGTTTTGTCTCATAGACAGTAAGAGAATGTTAATCAGCATGTGTGTCAATGTTGAATTACTCAAAATGTAATTCGGTTTTTTTTATGTGACTTGTTATGCACTTGTTAAGACGTAAACAATGGCATAATTCATGATATTTAGTTTAAGATACCTACTAAAAGAAACAAATCATTTCCAAGATAAATTAGTATTAGAGCAAAACATTGACAACATCTATGGTAATTTATAAGGGTTATTACTGGTAATGAATAAACCATGGACATGGCTGAAAACAGAAGAACAGAGACATAAAAAAAAAGTGGTAAGCAGAAGTGGCTAGTACCCACCATGTTAACCCTTACGCTCCAGTAACCCATAATTAGACTGTTGACTTAAGAGATTGCAACATTTATGAGAACTAAGATATCAAACAAGACTGCTTGTCAACTCCTAAACTTAAGGATGTGTAAAAGAATATGTTCACAATATAATCAAACTGCAAATCGTCATATTGCGAAGAACAATGAAAGAAGCATTTACCTGAAGCATCGACCACTAAATGTTCCTCAGTCTTGAATAGCTTGTTTTGTGAGAGTTTGTCAAAAACGCTAGCCCCATCGCCTAAAGCGATGAGGCGAGGCGTTCCAAAGGGTCCTCGCTTCTGACCTTTAAGGCGTACGCCTCTGGCCTGAGGTTCGACTATTTTTTTTCTTTATATAATTGTTTCTGATTCTGCCCAAATCCCACTAGTTTATTTATAGGGGTTAAAATATTGAAGAAAAAACACCTGTCATTGCTCTAGTACACTTGTCATCTCTTTAGTTTCCTGTTGCATGTTCTTCTACACCTGTCCTTTCCAAAGTAACCTTCGGCCTAAACTCCTTTAAGCAATCATCCTCAGTCAGTTGCTAATACACTAATCCAACCTAGTGATTTTGTATAAGGCAATTCTGCAGTTCCTAAAACACTATACCCTTCTGTTCAGCTTAAATAGTCTAATATATTTGGTTATGTTCTAGTTATGTTTCATAGTATAAAAATATAATTTAGTAAATGCGCCTCTTTCAATGGGGCGAGCGCCTCAAAATATTTAGCCTTGTCGCCTCACTGCGCCTTACGCCTTTGACAAACAATTATTTGATAGATCTCTTTAATGAAAGCCGCTTAGAATCATTCTGTGAATATTTTCAAGCCAAATCATTTCAGTCTTTGGAATATTTTTACATCTACCTATCAGCCAATTGCATGTTCTTTTAACTACACGAGATAAACCCAGTAAAAGGTAATGAAAGGAAACCTGTTATCATTGAAAAAATGCAATTTTTTTGCTGCAACAAAAGAGAAAAACTCAATAAAAGTCTTAGGTCTCACATATTTTAGTAAGAAAGTGAAAGGAACATGTTGTTGTCGAAAAATATCTTTTTGCAGCCAAATGGATAAATTCAGCGAAAATCTGGGTTTTTAGTAAAAAGGTGAAAGGAAACCTGTTATAAACTTATAATCGTCAAATTCTGAATCTCAACATATTCCAGACCAATTTAGGTTCCACTTTCCAACCTGCACAAAAGAAGATTGTTCCAAGGTTGTGGTTGTTACAGACTTAAATAATAATAAATTCTAAAAATTTGTATCTTATTTCCTTTACCAGATCAAGCTCAGGAATTGAACCAAGCAATGCCTTTCAGCAGAGACATCACCGGAAATTTTAAGTTGGTATCCTTTTCCTTTTCCAAATAATAATGGGAACCTGAAAATAATTAGGTGCATCAATACACTCGGGCATCTTTCTTTATAAGTTGGCCATAATGCCAGGATCTAGATCATGCTCTCATAATTGTGGTTTTTCTAACATAAATATGCTGATAAGAGATGTATTTAAAATTCCTAATTGAAACCTCTAATGCTCTATAATTCCAATGCATAATAGTCATTTAAAATCATCCACTGGGTCTACGGCTATATGAATTATGAAGAGCCTGTCATCAAATAACTAATATATTCTTCAAAGTTTTGCATCATGTTCTTACTCTTGAAGCTTGAACATTAAAAAGTTATGTCATTAGTTTGTTGAAATATCTAAACCCTAAAATCATCTGCTTTGACTAACCATCCAATAAACCTGTTCCAGATCCACAAGTCATACCCTTGTTCTAACTCGGTTCGTTCTTTATCTAGGAATGATGTACGGTGGTTTTTTATTTGTGACAGGATTGAACGGAGCAAGTTATCTAATTTTATGCTTCAAATAAGGAAAGACTTGAACCAAATCAGCAACATTGTATAACATCACTTATTTTGCTTACCAAAATAGATCAACCTAACTAATTATCAGAATAGTCAAAAATGAAGAATCAGATAACAATACTTAAATAACAAATCATATCCAATGATTAAAAGAATACTTACGTATTTGTAACATGGAAAGATATTGAAATCGAGCGTGCCTTCTGAGCATGTGGTATCAAGCGAACCTACAATACCATAAGAAACAGAGACGGTGAAATCATAAAATTAGATTTGTTGATCTTCAAGGCATGTGAGGTTTGCAGTGTCCTGAGTTAAAAATCAACTCTTTTAAAGTGAAACAATCTTAACACTATTGAAGTGTGAAACACTTCAACTTTCTGATTCAATTTGTTCTTCCTCGATTTGAATTAAATTCAGAAGTATTCTGCTCACTCATCCAAAAGCAATTAGCAAATGTCTACTTTCGACTATATGAACAAAATATTGTATTGGTCAAGTCTCTATATTATGCAGCTATGTGGATTTCTTTTACTCAGTGTAAATGCGTGATTTACCAATTTATATTGCAACAACTTCGACAATAGCTATAGAGTCGGATGCTGTAACATAAGCCTAGATCAGCTAAAATTTGTTCATAAAGAAATCAGAGACGGAGGATTACAGCTGGGAATAACGCAAGGAAGGAACTTACAGTTATCATCACCAAATGAGAGACTCTGTCTCCACCGAGAATTACTCACGCATTCGTACAAGAAATTTGTGGCATTGGATTCTGGGAAGATTCCTCTCCCATAATCGACAACTTTGCAGACATTTTCTGTTTATTGAACAGACATAGATACATAAATAAAGGTAATCGATTTTCATTTTGAAATACAAACTACAAAGGATCAAAGAAAAGTGGAGACCCAATTCGTTTCGAGGACGGTAGGAGACGACTTATACAGACACCCAAAAAAGGGAATTTGATGAAACATTGAAGCGCAAACCTGCCATGGGAGGAATCGGTGGGGTGAACGACGATTTTACACAAGATTGATCCTGCGCAAACTTACATAACGTCATATATGGTTTGTGCTGATTCTAATATATAATCAACAACCTCTCAAGCTCCAAACCGTAAACATCAAATCCCATTTTGAACACTCAACTGGAAGTTATCGTGCACAGGATTTGATAAGGGCGAGTCATTCCCATTGAGATCACAACTTCTTTAACTTTCCGCCCAAGATCCTAAACCTCTTAGCCACCTCCTCATACAGCTGAAAGCACCCATAACCCGGCTCTGAAAAGAATCTGTAGACAGCACAGTAACTAAAATGAAAGCACCCATCATTTAGAGATACCGTGCTGTCTGCATATCCTTTTCAGAATTGTGGGGGCAAACTGCAACAATAAATAAATAAAAATAAGAACAGAATCTTGATTTCAATTTATTTCACTTCAACAGGTATATAACTACGAGTAAACCAATAATTATACTGACAAGGCATTTAAAAAAACGAAATTGAAGAGAAAAAAGCGGTTTTTTGTTGAGCGAGAGTGAGACCTTGTAAAAGAGAGAGTGACTACTTTTAAAATTGTGTCAATGATCAAATTACTATCAGTTGAACTAATGATTTTTCATGAAAATAGTGCTAAATGAACAAATCATCCATATTACATCGGTGGTTTTCTATAAACTGAATTTTCCCAGCTTGAACAGTGAGATTGCGCAACTTCAGCCAAACAGTGAGCTTAAGTACTATGCAACTCAATTCCACTATAGACCTATCTATTATAAAAAATAGAACATATGAAACATGTGAAATAATAGTTAAGTACTACGGATGCTTACCACTGATGTTTTTGGCAGCATCTTTGAGATTACCAGAGAAGTACTGCTGGAGAACACTCATACTAACCATTTTCTCAGACGTGCTTTTCTTTTTCTCTTGTTATCTCCTTGATCCATTTGCTATCTGCAAGTTGGTGAAAAACTGTCTCCATGAACTAAACAAATATATATATATATAAGTTACTTACATTGTCTTTAGAATCACCACGCGCATATTCTTTAGAAATCACATAGTCTAATTTATATGAGTACAGTAATAATATGCTAAAAGAAAAGTTTAAATATAATTGACAAGTACATTAAATGTAATATGTATTTGAAACCTTGTCATTCAATACTGCATCAAAAACAAATCCATGCTTCTCTGCTTATTCGGCCAAATCAACCTAAAGGAAAATAAAAAACATCATAGGAGCATGTAGCAGTATACATAAAATTTTATAACAAAGCTACAAAAAAAGGGCCAAAAACATGTTAAATATTATGTGTAAGTGATGATACGTACCTTATGTTTTGTCTCATAGACAGTAAGAGAATGTTAATCAGCATGTGTGTCAATGTTGAATGTTAATCAGCATGTTTTGTCTCATAAACAGTAAGAAAAAACACCTGTCATTGCTCTAGTACACTTGTCAACTCTTTAGTTTCCTGTTACATGTTCTACTACACCTGTCCTTTTCAAAGTAACCTACGGGCTAAAATCCTTTAAACAATCATCCTCAGTCAGTCAGTTGCTAATACACTCTCTTTTAGTTCAGCTTCATATATATCATGATCCAACCTAGTGATTTGTATAAGGCAATTCTGCAATTCCTAAAACGCTATACCCTTCTGTTCAGCTTAAATAGTCTAATATATTTGAATATGTTCTAGTTATGTTTCATAGTATAAAAATATAATTTAGTAAATGCACCTCTTTCAACGAGGCGAGCGCCTCGCTCGCCTCGTTTGCGCCTCATGCGCCTTTGACAAACAATTACTTAATAGATCTCTTTAATGAAAGCCGCTTAGAATCATTCTGTGAATATTTTCAAGCCAAATTATTTCAATCTTTGGAACATTTTTACATCTACCTATCAGCCAATTGCATGTTCTTTTAACTACACGAGATAAACCCAGTAACACGTAGTGAAAGGAAACCTGTTATCATTGAAAAATTGTAATTTTTTTGCTGCAACAAAAGAGAAAAACTCAATGAAAGTCTTAGGTCTCACATATTAGTTCAGTAAAAACCTTAGGTTTCATATATTTTAGTTAAACGAAACATGTTTTCGAAAAATATCTTTTTGCAGCCAAATGGATAAATTCAGCGAAAATCTGGGTTTTTAGTAAAAAGGTGACTTATAATCGTATTGAATCTCAACATATTCCAGAGTCCAGACCAATTTAGGTTCCCTTGCCAACCTGCAAGGAAGAAGATTGTTCTAAGGTTGTGGTTGTTTAAATAATAATAAATTCTAAAAATTTGGATATTATTTCCTTTACCAGATCAGGAAATGAACCAAGCAATGCCTTTCAGCAGAGACATCACCGGAAATTTTAAGTTGGTATCCTTTTCCAAATAATAATGGGAACCTGAAAATAATTAGGTGCATCAATAAACTCAGACATCTTTCTTTATAATTTAACCATAATGCCAGGATCTAGATCATGCTCTCATAATTGTGGTTTTTCTAACATATATATGCTGATAAGAGATGTATTTAACATTCCTAATTGAAACCTCTAATCCTCTATAATTCCAATGCATAATAGTCTTTTAGAAATTTCAATATCAATAGTGAAATGTAACTTCAAACTATAATCACTGAATAATTTCAGCCATCAACTATTGTGATTTTTTCCTTTCCATGTCTAGATATGTATCAGTAAACTATAGACATATCAATATAATCTAAACAAGTTAAGAACCAGCACCTCACCTGATTCTGAACCACGAACTTCCTCAATCTTGCTAGTAATCTCAATTCCTTCCTGCAGATCATGGAGTTAGTAGGAAAATGATAATTATCGAACAAACTAAGATCATTCCTGGAATTAAATATTATAATTTAACCATCATGCTCTCATAATCGTAAAGAATAGCGTGGAATATCACCTCTCTGATTAGTATTAGATACATAAGCGAAAGATCACGTCTCTGTGTAGCCGACTAAATTGATAGTCGCCCGAATTAGAAGCGACGCGGGAGTCGCCTAAAGCGATGAGGCGAGGCGTTCCAAAGGGTCCTCGCTTCTGACCTTTAAGGCGTACGACTCTGGCCTGAGGTTCGACTATTTTTTTTCTTTATATAATTGTTTCTGATTCTGCCCAAGTCCCACTAGTTTATATTTATAGGGGTTAAAATATTGAAGAAAAAACACCTGTCATTGCTCTAGTACACTTGTCATTGCTCTAGTACACTTGTCATCTCTTTAGTTTCCTGTTGCATGTTCTTCTACACCTGTCCTTTTCAAAGTAACCTACGGGCTAAACTCCTTTAAGCAATCATCCTCAGTCGGTCAGTTGCTAATACACTCTCTTTTAGTTCAGCTTCATATATATCATGATCCAACCTAGTGATTTTGTATAGGCCAATTCTGAAATGCTTAAATAGTCTAATATATCTGGTTATATTCTAGCTATGTTTCATAGTATAAAAATATAATTTAGTAAATGCGCCTAATAGGCGAGCGCCTCGTTTGCACCTCAAATTTGAGGCGATATTTAGCCTTGTCGCCCCAGTGCGCCTTACGCCTTTAACAAACAATTACTTAATAGATCTCTTTAATGAAAGCCGCTTAGAATCATTCCGTGAATATTTTCAAGCCAATTCATTTCAAACTTTGGAATATTTTTACATCTACCTATCAGCCAATTGCATATTCTTTTAACTACACGAGATAAATCCAGTAAAACGTAGTGAAAGGAAACCTGTTATCATTGAAAAATTGCAATTTTTTTGCTGCATCAAAAGAGAAAAACTCAATAAAAGTCTTAGGTTTCACATATTTTAGTAAGAAAGTGAAAGGAATAAAAGAGATAAGTTCAGTAAAAACCTTAGGTTTCATATATTTTAGTTAAACATGTTGTTGTCGAAAAATATCTTTTTGCAGCCAAATGGATAAATTCAGCGAATATGTTCACTAAGGTGCTTTCTAAAGCTCACCACAGACATTTGCTTATGAAGCTCAACATGATTGATTTTTTCAGCCAAAGTTCAGATTGAGTGAGGGGGAGTGTTGAGCCAGGTCGTGAGCCCAGGCCACTTTAGGTTTAAAACTCATCTGGCTATTTTTTCTGGCTCATTGTTGTCTGTAGCCCGGTTAGGACAATCTGTAACTTTGGTTTAGCTTTGAGGACTGAACTTGTTTACTTCAAAAGGTTGCGGTGCAATCTTTGTTATTTGCTATTAGGGTTTAGTATTTATTAGGGTGATAAGGAAAAATTAATATACAACTTAGATGATCCCCTCTATTTCTCTGTGCTGCTCTCTACTTCTCTATCGTTTCTCTGCTGCGACTTTTGGTTCTCCGATGGTCTATCCGCCGTACTCCGTCGTGCGTTGAGCCCTTGCTGGTTTGCACAGGAAAGTGGCAAAAATGGTGGCTGAGACTAGTTGCAATAGAGTGGTGGGCGAAGCGGCGATAGCGAGGATCGTTTTTGTGGTCGCAGGCTTGAATTCGGGATGGGTAGAATCGTCTGGGGAGTGAGTGAATCGTTTATGTGATTGAAATTCCGTAGCTTGGAGTGTAATGTTTGGAGTCGGAGAAATTAGGGCATCCGAGGAAGAGTCGATATGGGGAATTAAGAGAGTTGAGCATGTTTTCAAGCGGAAGGAGGATGCGTGAGATTCACCTGCGCGTGAAGCAAGGAGCTGACGTGGCAAAAGCAAGTTAGCTCCCTTACTCTCTTTCTATCTAAATTTTAATATATATATATATAGATAATAATATTGGTTTGAGATCAGCTCAGTTACGAATATATATTGTGTTAAGCGGTCTCCTAAAAAAACAGGGTCCCAAATGAGTGAGTCTTTCTTAGCCATCACCATTCAGTATTATATATGACATTATATATCTGCCTTACTTAATGCTCCTACCTCTGCATTGGTAAAAATTATCATAGACCTCTAGGAAAAGTGGCTTCAAAAGATTGCAGATTCTCAGTTCTATATCAAAATCACTAAAACAACTTAGCTTAATTTTTCCTAGTCATGTTCTTCCATTTATTCTGGAGATCAGTGGGGACCCTACTTTGGTGGAACACATGGGAACCAAACTCCAGTATTTTCCTCCATGGTAAATTCTTCTTATTTGTGTCCGAGAATATCTTCACTCCCTCCTGCAACATTCAAAAAAATTACAATTTTGCTTTCTAAAATACAATAGCAAGATCATTAAGGTTTATTCAACTTACTCAAATTGGTATATTCGGAATTTATTTTATACTGAATCAGATGTAATAAGAACAGAATTCTGTTTATCGATACGGGTTGTTCTTTTCAGAAATGATATACCTTTAGCATCTTTTCCTCTTCGGATGTCCAGAACCTTTTACGCTTACCTAGTAGTGTAGGGGACACATTCTCCCTGCAATATGACGGCAGTGGCTTTTCAGTTAATCAACTCGTCTAGTGACTAAATCGGGTGAATGGGTCAATTAAAGTTACAATTCACATCTAAAAGAACTTACTCTTTCTTTACATGGCTGGGAATGTTTCTCACATGAGTGCTTGATTTGGGGGCTTTGTCATTCTGTTCCGCATCTTCATCCTTCGGAAAGAGTCTCACGTGTGATTCATGACTCTTGTTTTCTACATTTTCAGAAAAACTCTCATTGTGTGATTCGCGACTCTCATTCGATTCCTCAGCTGCATTCTTTGTTTTTTCCGAAGACCCAATATCTTTCTGCCCCTTCGCGACAGCCTTCTCATCCAAATTTCTAACCTGATGAGTCTCATCGATATGTTGGTTAGGTTTAATTTCATCAGCATGATGATTTATGCCTTCACTCTGAGGAGTGGCAGCTTTCTCCTTTTTTTCATTCTCATGTCCCTTTCCACCAATAGAATCAACAACTGTAACTTTGAGGAAATTTGAAAGCTGTTCTTTTGCAGTCATAGCCTTCTTCCTCAACCTCTGAACCTTATCAACTGCTCTTTTATATGCACAATAAGGGCAGTAGAAGTTGCCCGAGTCATCGAAATTTGGCTTCGGGATAAGGCACTCCTCATGAATTGCAATTGGGCATCCAATCTCAGTGCAGACAAGCATCTTCCCAACTTTATCACATTTTATACAGCGATGCTTCTCCAACCTATCTGATTCTGTCCTTTCTTGAATGAAAATCTCTGGAGAACCTCTATCAGATTGCTTGTTTTTTTCGTCATCTGCGCATTTGTTTGGAGAAGAATCACCCACTGCAGCAACCTATGGAGAAAATAACTAGATTTCACAGGCTTGGATGTCAACGAGTAACTTTTTATGCAGAGAAACAAGGTACTGAATATAATGCAGTTGGCCTTTATTGGTGTTCCTCAATATGAATCACATAAGCTATAAAGATTACCTGCTTCTTTAAATTAATGAACTTTCTTACAAAGATCAGTCAAATTTGCCCTTCACAGATGTTTCATTTTAAAAGAACTTCCCAAGATCAAAGGCTAAAACCCAAATTTCCCTCATAAAATCCAACACTTCTGGTTACAAAATCCTAAAAGTAAAAAAGACTGAAAATCCTTCAAAATTGAAATGGAAACTATTAGACATCTATCTAGCTGCATCGGATTTCATAACTTCTTCCAATCGCAGAATTTCTTTCAAACTTCATGGCTCAAATGATGCAACTAATTCATCAGAAGCAAATTAGACATCCAGGTCCATCGGATTTCACGATATAAACACGGATCAACACTAAGATCGCGGTCGATAAACTCCACAGAAAGCAAATCAGTGGTTTTACTGCTAGGTAGAGACTGCGGGGGCGATTCAAGTTGTCGTCACTGACTGAGTCCTAGAACTGACAGACAGAGACCTGAAATGTACCTGATAGATGGGGTCGGAGTGACGAGCGACGGCGGAGGTAGAGCGGGGCCGAGGGGTTTTGCACGCGATACTTTTCTTCCTCATTGTTCCTCTGATCGAGTTCCTGGCCGCAAATTAGTGGAACCCGCGCCTTTTTTTTTTCACGAAAACGAATGGGGCTGCCTTGACCGGTATAGGCACCTAAATCATTTCAAATCTTGGTTAAGTTACTTCTTGTTGGCCGACCTATATTTGTAATTAATTGTTGATGCACTCTATAATTGTATAATTGTATTTGCTTGTTTATATAGACCTATATCAGTTAAAAACTCGCTTGATAGTACAAAAATTCGGTTGGTCCGAAAAACCGGTAAAAACCGAACCGGTTCTGATCGGGGAAAAAAAACAAAAAAAACAAAAAATCGAATCTGAAATATTCGGTTAGGTTTTTTGTCGGATTTTTTTACTCTAATTCAGTTTTCGGTCTTCAGACTTTGAGTTTCAAGGACCGTGGGGACCGATCCGACCGTTATGCTAATTAAATATATAGATGATATTTATCAATATAATTTATTAATTAGGTTTATATAAATTATAAAAGATTTACTTATGAAGATTGTTTTTTCTATTATTAATTTATAATTTATTTAATTATATTAATGGAAGTTATTTTTCATTTCGGTTTGATATAGTCCATGAAAAAGACAAGAATTTTAAATGGTAATTGTTAATTTTTATACCGAAAACTGTGCAACCAATGAACGGATTATTTTTCCTCACACGATTTTTTGGTCGAGTTTTTTAAGGAAAAAAACTAAACCAAAGTATAAATATTCGACAGAAACTAACACAAAAAAACCGGCCTGACCGGTCTAGTTTCACCCCTACTGCCTGATACGATTCATTTGATAGAAGTAGATGATTCGCTCGATGAATCTAATGTTGGACTGTAGTGTAAATTTTATTATAATTTTATAATATATCTAAACTCTACTCACTCTTATATGAGATAAAAATGTAATAGAGATTATATTCATAATTACGAAGTATTTATTGTTTTATTATTTTTTATTAAATAAATAAATTTATTTGTATGTTATTTATAGTTTATTATGTTACTATTGTTATTATCTTTTTATTATTTATCTACTTTCAAAACTTATTTTATTATAATATAATAGAGAATAATGTCCATAACGTTTGTATAAAATGAGTAAAAAAATATGTAACATTTTTTTATGATAGTTATCTTATAAAATTATATAAAATGTTTTTATCAATAAAATTTTAATAGTTATGCGAATTTAGTTTTAATAATTGTTGAATTATTATTCGTATTAAACATAAAATATAAAGTTTAATAAGTAAGTTGCTCTCAAAATAAATATTTGTTTAAATATTATCATATCAAGATATAATAAACTCTCGGATAGATTAATATAATAATAATAATAAGGGTTAAATGTAATTTTCAAATAACATGTTTGATCGAATATGACTTTTAGTATAATATGTATTTTTTGTATACTTTTAGTACCAAACGTTTGAAATTTGCTGACTTTTGATCCATCAGTCAATTGACCGTTAGTTTTGTCTGTTAAATGGCACATGCAAGTCACGTGACTCATTCTAAACTTTTAATTTTGTTCTATTTAATCTGTCAAATACATCTCTAACTTTTATATTATTTAATTTAGTCCTAAAATTTCAAAAAATGAACTCAATCGACTTTGCCGGTCCTAGCCCAAGGCTAGGTCAATTAGATTGAATTGAGGCGAGGTCTCAATTAGACTTAATTGGGGCTATGACCCAATTTGGTTAATTAGACCCAATTGGGTTAATTGGACCAAATTGGGGCTAGTTCCCAATTGACGTTAGGTCCGGCTAGCTCAATTGGGTTTGATTGGGTTCAGTTGGATTCCGTTTTGAATTTTAGGACTATGTTAAACAAAATAAAAGTTAGGAATGTATTTGACGGATTAAATTGAACAAAATTAAAAGTTTAGAATGGGTCACGTGACTTGCATGTGCCATTTAACAGACAAAACTAACGGTCAATTAACGGATGGATCAAAAGCCAACAAATTCCAAACGTTTGGTACAAAAAATATACACAAAAATACATATTGTATCACAAACCACATTCGGTCAAACATGTTGTATGAAAATTACTTTTCACCCAAATATATAATAATAAAGTCAAGTTACAATGCACATTACAAAACATACAAAACACAATAGTCTAACTTCATACTACACTACATATTACAACACAATTAAACACTATAATCTAACATTACATTATTCAGCATACATTACTTGTAATTTCACCTTTCAAATAAAGAGAATTACTTGTAATTTCACCTGCAAAGAATGTTATTTCAATGGCAATAATATGATAATGTCAACTAATGTTGCTCAACATGCTCAGTGAGCACCATAACAATATTTGTGGAAGAAAAACTTAGTAGCTTGAGAAAAATTGGAAAAGGTAGACTCTTATCACTTTTTGTACAATATTTGTGGAAGAAAAAATTGTTAGTTTTAACTAAACAATTAAGATTTGATCCTTAAATTCTTAATATACAAAAATTTAGCTCAAATCTTAATGGATCTTTCTTATATTTTGGTTTTGGTACTTTTTTTTTTTTTTTTTTGTATTTTTCTATTGTCCTAAATGTGAAATCTAGAATGAAACTTATATTATTAATATTATGATGCAAATATTAGGTGTGGTTAAAAAATTTCATACTTTTAAAGTTTTACATATGTTACAATTAAGTCCACCCTAGTAATAAAAAAACCAAAAGCATGGTATTCTTGGAGCATGGTAGACAAATATGTAATTGTTAAGGGTTAAGAAATTAAAAGCAGTACCGGGTCATGTTACTCATCGTTATCGCAGATTTAAAATGTTAATATTCGGTGTACCAACTATCAGATTAGTTCATTTCCACTTTTTTCTCTTAACATTTACAAAATAAAAACATATTTTTTAAGTATCAAATAAGTCTAAACCATGAACAATAAATCCGATACTTCAGAAAAGTGAAAAAAAAAAAATGTTTTTGTTGCTTAAAATGTCAATGTCAAAATCAGTCGAAAAAAGTGAAAAACAACAAATCTAATAGTTAAAGCACTGAATATTAATATTTTAAATATGAGATCGATTAGCAACATGACCTACAATTGATACTGTATTTAGGTTGTTAGCCCAATTTGAAATCTCTTGTGAAACAATACCTAAAAGAAACTAAAAAGTACAGTAAACTAAGAATCTTTTTGTTTTGTTAACCATTCAACACACTAGTGTACTACACCATACATTACAAGTTTGCTAACTGTTTGAAACACAATCTACAGCTACATTTGGTCAACTACAAAGGCAATACCCGTTCTTAATACCTTACATTCGCCAAACAAACCTACGCAGCTAGTGAAAGGACTTCCGCGAGCAAACTTGAATCCCAAGCAACCAAACTCTATTTCGGAGCTTCATCTTAGACCAACGGGCCCCCTTTCGTCCTGAACTACAATCTACAACCATATTTGGTCAACTACAAAGGCGATAACCGTTCGTGATACCTTACATTCCCCAAACAAACCTACACAGATAGCTATAAGACTTTCACGAGTAAACTTGAACTCCAAGAAACCAAACTCTATTTGGAGCTTCATCTTGGACTAAAGGGACCCCTTTCGGCCTGAACTGATTGCTGCCACACAATTTACGCCAATGTCAAAAACTGTAATAAGTAAACAACTTAAAAATTGGGTCCTATTTAAGCATCGTGTCTTTATTTCTTTTTTTTGCAATATCTACTACCTTAAGGATTATGGGAGATTCATAGGACAATTGACAAACTATTGGCATAATGCATAAGGTGAGTTTTGCTACTTTTATTTTTTTTCTTTTTTATGTTTCAGATAAGTCTACTCTTGTAGTATAAATCATCAAAGTATGCTGCTTTACAAGCATGCCTAGATAGGTACTTTAGAATAAAAATCGAGTCTTTTGTTAAGCATTGTGCTTATGCTTTTTTCTGCAATTTTCTATTACCTTAGGTCCTTGAGGATTATGTGAGATCCATTGAACAATTGACAAACTCTTTCTGGTATGATGCAAATCGTGGGTTTTCATACTTTTCAAGTTTTTTCTTTTTCTTTTTTATTGTTTCAATTAAGTCTACCCTGGTAGTAAAAATAGTCAAAGTTTGGTAACTTAACAAGCATATACCAGAAAATAAATTACAAAGTCCAAACTGGAGAAAGCAAATATTTTTACCTGGGCTGCATAGGCTGAAGTTAGTGCAAGGAATCTGACAAACTCTTGCTTCTTCCTTTCGAAGTCCAACTTTGTATGGTTCAGCATGCTCCGTTCTTTCTGCATGTCCTCAAGAAGTTTCTCTCTTTTTACTTTCAGCTCATTCATCTCCTTTTCCACTTCATAGTAACTTGCAGGAAGAGTAGATGCATCTTCTGCAAGGACTGAAAACCGCACAGCTACATCTTCCCTGCAATTCGATTTAAAAAAAAACCGACCCCGATCACTAACAACATGAGAAATTTCACTAGAGAACAAGAAAAATAATTACTTCCTTATGAACCCATATTCACCTATGTTGTATGCAACCACGGAGTGCTCCTAAAGCCTGATATCTAAATAATCAAATTCATGCTAAACACGAAACATTCCTCTGTTTCATCTAAATATTGTTATTCCAGTGATATTCACCATCACTTGTTTCAGCTGTAGACATATATATATATGTACACACTAGAAATGGGGATGATGCCAAACATTTATTACAGAGGAGGTAAATGTTAGAGTAGGGGAAAACTGTCTTAGTGAACAATTTTTAGGGGGTCAAACATAAAGCTTAAAAGCACTAAAATGAAAATCTTTGTACATTTTAGGCCTAGAAAATGGGATCTGCTAAAAGTTGAGGCTCATCCCTATGTTCCTTCGTCCCCGACTAGAAAGCACCCTACGTCATTAAGTTAATAAACTGTCTTACTAAAGCATAGTAGCATAATTAATTGATATGCATATTTGAAATTAAAAAAGAGAAGAGAAGGCTCACCTGTTACCCAGAAGATAAACCCCGGGGCCCCTAATGATTCCACCATCCAATGAAATAGCTCCATCACTGATAAAAGGGAGGGCATTTACCATTTCTGCCCTTGTTTTATATACTTGGGTATGGCGAAAGAGATAATAAAATAGGGTTTCTCTTAAGCCATGCCCATAAGGTGTCAGAAAATGTAGGTGAATATCATCCAAGTTGATCATGTTCACAGCAAAGCCGATAAAGCCAGGTGGAGACTCTCCATCAGGTAACTTGGGCTTATAAAGATCAAGTCTTCTCTGGTGATCATCGTAAAGAAACTTCCCAGCATATGATCTGACCAAAAAGAAAAAAGATTTAGATATTGCGAGATAAAAAATTTTAGGAAGTTAGAAATTTTGGAAGTTCAGATGCATGCCTTAGTTGCTCTAAACAGATGATGAGAAATCTTCCATTTACAGGCCGTCGAGTAGAAGCTCCAAGCCCGTGAACACCAGCATTTTTGTCAATGTGGCCTTCTTGATTGTACATTTCAACAGCCTTCATGCCTTCAAATGTTTTGCAAACAACAGCTAGCATTTTGTCTACTCCCACAAACTCAGCAAGAAGGCTACATATGCAAATCCCAAAAAAAATTAATTTTCTTAAAAGATTCCCAACTAAAATCATGTTATTGAGTAAACCTGCAGATGTGAAATATGCAAATGAAACGTACCTGTTGAGATTATGATCGGCAACTTTGCCTAGAGTTGCAACAACTCCAAGAACATCCTTGGTTAGTGTATGATGAGAAGGTTGAGCCACGTGACGGGTTTCTAGTTGGCATAGAAGACTAGCAGCAGTTTTTTCGTGCTGTAAAATTTTATCAACTGTATCCTCCCCAACCTCAGGCTTGGGTGCAGTTGAATTGTGATACCTGGCTAAAATATCTGCAACAAAAATATAAGGGATCTATGCCATCTAACCGATGAAATTACATTTAGCTGTGAAAATTAGGCGAATCAAGATGCCAAGAACAATGTACTACAAAAAAATATTACTTTAGAGGTGACATTATAGTGAAGGCAAATCAAGAACTTAAGAACAATGTGAATGGAAAACGTCTTCTAACAAATGCTTTTACCCTAACCCTAACAGACTATTGTTGCGATCAATCAACTGAGACCAAAATACCAGCTAAATCTACATAGTCAATCATTCTTCAGCTAACAATGGGCGAAACATAATTTCACATAAATTGCAATCATCTTACAGGAATTGAGTATTTTACCTTGCTTATCGAGAATAGTGTTATCCAATTTTACTTTCTGAGACTTCAACGATGTCAGATTATCTTCATGTTTCTTGATTTTCAGACCTAGAGACTGCAGATCATCTTGAAGTTTCTACAGCGACCATGCACTAAGAATCAGTGAAATTGATCATTCCATCCTATTTTTTTGCATCAAAATCATCCATAACTGAATTGAAGTGAGCCAACAATTATATAAGCAAAAAAATAACCTTGGAGCCGGCGAGAATCTGTTCGGATTGAGACTGTCCTCCATTTGACATTTCATCCTTTGCAGCATTGTTTCCTTCGTTGTCATCGACAACTACCAGAGCTGAAGAAGAAGGAATCATCTGCCAAACTGGTGCCTGATGAGCAGAATTCGGATAGAATCGATCTTCAAATTCTAGAATTTTAGCTTCGACACTCAGGTGAGTTCCAACAAAGAGAACTATATTAGAAGCAGATACAGCAAGTGCCGAGTGTGGTATTAGGAGGTTCCAATCCACATGTTGGAAGATTTATGAGTTGCGGATAGCGTTGACACATCAGTTTTTGCAACTAATTAGAATTTAATAGCTATATAATATTTTATTTTAATCCAACAATTAAATTAAATATCAAAACTAATTAAACTTTGCTGAAAAAAAAACTCATTAAACTTTAAAGAAAAAACGCAACAACAATCAAACCCTTCGTTCTTCACACTTCCAGTTAATTGCAGCTAGATGATTCATATCCCCAGATTTACTCATCAATACATGGGAATCTAAAGAGCTAACGAAATTGCCTATATATCATCAATAATCTCGGTAAAAGTTTTAATATGTCATGAGAATTTATTTACAAAAAAAATGAACAGACTATATCATTAAAAACCTCGATTAAAAAAATCATTGATACGAACGACAATAAATTTTCTAGGAAATCAACAATCTTGAACAAATTCTCCTCATGTATGTATATATAAGAGGGCTGGCCTGGGAACAAACAGATCTGAGACACAGCGTCGATGATATGTTAGATCTGAGACGAAGACATAAACATACGACAATACCCGTGACAACAATCCACGGCGGTGCGTGCATGCAAGGGTAGTTTGGACGAGTCAAGGAATATGACAACGACGTGGACAACCATGAAAGCTCGATCGGGAGATGGGTTTTTCAAACGCCAACCGAGGAGCGACAAGGTGATAACGGTAGCAGCATAATATCTTCAAAACAGCAGATCTGATGACATGCAGCGTATTGACGAATTAGTGATGGCGAATAGGCGATGACATAACGAAGAAGAAGAAGAAGAACAAACATAGAAGTGCAAGGGTCGAACAGAGAAGAGGCTTCAAGTTTTTGTTGTTGCGGCTGCGAGAATTAGAGGGCTAGGGTTTGTAACGATGCTAGAAGAGATGATGAATATGTTAATGATGCTTTATTTTATTTTATTAAGTTAATGATGCTTAGGTGGGCTGTGGAATGGGTTGGGCTATCTATGAAACCTCAATTAATTTTTCAGATACCCACAAAAAGAAAATCACTACTGTATGTGCAGTATAAATACTACATTTTCTATATTACAAATTCCAAAATGGAAAGAATAGCGTTTTATTTTACAAAAAAATAATGTAATTAATGACAAAATTATATTTGCCTAAGAATGGTTAATTTAAATAGTAAGATTTATAAAAGGGAAATGCATTTAATAAAAATATATAATCATAATGACAAAATTTCCCTATTTGGCAATGATTTATGATTTTCCAAAAAAAAAAAATGTTGTTCTTTTGTAATATATATATATATATATATATATATATATATATATATATATATATATATATATATATGGATTATTGTTAATTTTTTGCCAACTAATAGAAAGGACTTCAATTTTTATTTCAAAAGATTTTTCTTTTTCTTTTTATATTATATACTATTATAAATAAATGTATTTATATTGTTTGTTTAAATATTATATACTTAAAACATATTACATATATAATAGATTAATGAATTAGGGAGTTGTTGAATTACTTAATTAACTAGATCGTTTGTTAATTGACAAAAAAATGTGTAGTTAAGGCTTGATCTATTGGTGATTAACAAGGAGGTAACAACGAAATAATCAAGCGGTAGTGCACCCTACTATTTATACATATATTAGATTTAGAATTTGAATGTAATCGCCCGCGCGACGCGCAGGCAACGTACCCTAGTATTTTACAAATCTAGGTCTGGCCGGGTTGGCCCGGCCAACTGAATTTTATTTTATATATATATTTTTTTACAGTTGGCTGAAAAAAAAAATGGTTGGCCGGGCTGGGGTAACCCGGCCAAGTGTGTGTGTGTGGGTTTTTTTTTTTTTTTTTTTGCCTTTTTTAATAGAAATTGTAAAAACTAACGGTTTATGTTTTACATGAATGAATTTGGAATAGCTCTGTAATTTTGTACTAATATTTTTAGTACGATTTCCATCTATCAAGCCTTATCTTTTATTTTTTCCTAAATTTTAACTTTTCATCTGACTCATAACCATATTGTATAGCTGATTCTTTATTACAGTATACATGCACCACTGCCTTTGGATAATCAACTAAAACCTGAAGGCTCTTGCTCTAAAATAATGTAAAAATGTCTTACTACAATTGGGGATAGCTCACTTAATGTCATTACAAAATATTCACGAAATCGTTGTTTTATCGTCAAATGCTTTGTGTTGTATGTCAGTAAACAATTGAGTGCAACGAATTCCATTGTATTTGAAATAGTCAACGTGTTGCTAAGACGAGTAACCAACATGTTCTACATAGGTACGATGTACTCAATGACTATTTATATTACTGATTACATTTACTAAGACTTAATCATTCTTAAATTTGGGGGTTAAGAACCTATGAAAGGTCTGAACTATCACCCATGTTAACGGGAGAGGTCTGAAATTTAAAAAGTTAATAACAGAGGTCTGAAATTTCAATTTTGTTGATTTGAGGTTTTCCGTCCATTTTTAGGGTTAAATTTAACAGAATTGTGTGAAATGACATTTTTGCCCCTTTAATATTTTGTTTTATTTAATATCTTATTTAAGGAAATGTGAAATGACAATTTTACCCCTAAAGTCAAATTAAAACCACCCAACTCCGGCCACCACCACCCGACTCCGGCGACCACCACCTCGACTCCGACGACCACCACCTCGGCTCCGGCGACCCGACTCCGGCCACCACCTCGGCAAAAAAGCTCCGATCGGGGCCAAAAAGCTCCGATCAGGGCCAAATAGCTCCGATCGGGGCCAAAAAAGCTCCGGTCGGGGCCACAGAGCTCCGATCTGGAGCTCTATGGCCCCGACCGGAGCCACAGAGCTCCAGATCGGAGCTCTATGGCCCCGACCGGAGCCACAGAGCTCCAGATCGGAGCTCTGTGGCCTTGGCCGGAGCCACAGAGCTCCGACCGGAGCTTTTTTGGCCCCGATCGGAGTCCAATCGGGGCCGGTGGCTCCGATCGGAGCTCAATCGGGGCCGGTGGCTCCGATTGGAGCCCAATCGGGTACGGTGGCTCCGATTTTGGCCCAATCGGAGCCTTGGCGGTGGTCGCCGGAGTACGGCGGTGGTCGCCGGAGTACGGTGGTGGTCGCCGAAGTACGATTGGTGGTCGCCGGAGTACCGTGGTGGCTTCAAGGGCAGTTTGGTCTTTTCACTCCATGCATGTGAGGGGCACACTTGATAGAAGGGCATTTTTGGAATTTTATTTAATTTCCGGTCACATGCCAAGCATGTGACCAACTTCCGTTAGTTTTAACGGAAAAAACTAACGGATACCGCTGTTATCAACAAAACAGAAATTTCAGACCTCTGTTATTAACTTTTTAAATTTCAGACCTCTCCCGTTAACATGGGTGATAGTTCAGACCTTTCATAGGTTCTTAACCCTAAATTTGGTACAATTACTTTGACGTGATTATGATGGTCTTTTAGTTGCACATTATCATGGAGAGACATATACGAACCTCGCGCGTGCAATGCATGCGCTGAGTATGATAAAAATATATCGCAATATTTCGTTTCTTTCAATAATATATATGGATATAGCCATATTATATTATATATTAAAATTATGGTTATATGTGTTACTCTAAACCTAAAATAATATATAACCCTAAATGGGGAAATATAAGGAGTCTCTGGATATAACACCATTTCCATTTACTTGGGTCCCAAGTATTAGCGTTTAGTTCACTAATAATGACACACTTAGCTAGTTAAAAACGGTTAATAGCTTTAGAAGGTTGAATCATTTTTTAGAAGGTTGAATCATTTGTTGATTGATGATTAGGGATTACAATGCAATAGGTAAACTATATATACTAGGTGATAAGGATCACCAACTAGGACTAGCTATCCTATGTGCCCAACTTGGTGCACCAAGGTGCATACACCATGTAACATGTACTACATGATATATGCACCATATAATAACCTTATACAATCATCTAATGACATGATAGAAGTAAATGCAAGTATAAATGACAAGATGCAATGTGAGCATATCAACTTATATACTCTATATTCTCCCATCCTTTTCTTCTTCTTCTCTTCTTTCTTGGAACACATCCTTGATTCCATATAGCTTTAGAAAAGCTAAGTGTTGACTCTTGACCAATGCCTTGGTAAGCAAGTCAGCAAGTTGTTCCTTTGAAGGAATGTAATGGACACCTATGAATCCTTGTTGAATATGATGTCTTGTGAAGTGGCAGTCTAGCTCAATGTGCTTGGTGCGCTCATGGAACATGGGATTCTTTGCAATCTTCACAGCTGCTTGGCTATCTGTGTAGATTGGGATAGGAAGATTTACTTGTATGCCAAGTTCCTTGAGGATTCTTCCCACCCAAAGTGCCTCTTCAATTGCAACTCTTAGGCATCTATACTCTGCTTCAGCACTTGATAGGGAAATTGTGTCTTGCTTCTTTACCTTCCAAGCTATCATAGCTTCTCCTAGCTTGACACAATAAGCACTCACTGATTTCCTACTAAAAGGGCAAGCAGCCCAATCAGAATCACAAAACAAACTCAAATTGAGCTTGTTGTTGGAAGGATAGATCAATCCTTGCCCTGGAGTGCCTTTAATGTATCTGATGACTCTTATGACTGCATCATGATGGGACTTCTTTGGCTTGTCAACAAATTGACTGAGTCTTTGCACTGAAAAGCTAATGTCTGGCCTTGTCATGGTAAGGTATAGCAACTTGCCAATGATCCTCCTATAAGAAGTGGCATCCTCCAAGAGTGTATCATCAATGTTTGAATTAGTTGCTTTGTCATACTCATGTGTGGTGAGTTTGACATTGAACTCCATAGGGGTTTCAGCAGGCCTTGCAGCCCCTAGGCCAGCATCTTCAATGAGCTCAATTGCATACTTCCTTTGGTTGATTACAAGACCTCTATCTGACCTTGCAACTTCAAGTCCCAAAAAGTACCTCAAGTCTCCTAAGTCCTTCAATTTGAAGTGTGTTTGGAGTGTGTTCTTCAATTGATTGATCATCTTGGTGTTGGAGCCAGTGATTAGAAGATCATCAACATAGGTGAGAAGAAAAACTTTGTCATCACCTTGTATCTTGGTGAACAAGGAATGATCTGAGGCACATTGTTTGTAACCATTCTTCAATAAGGTTTGAGTGAGCTTGATATTCCATTGTCTTGAAGCTTGTTTGAGACCATATAGGGACTTGTTGAGCTTGCACACAAGTTTGGGATATCCCTCAAGAGACTTGGAATGATTAAAACCTTGGGGAATGTCCATATACACTTCTTCATTTAGATCACCTTGAAGAAATGCATTGTTTACATCCATGTGGTACAATCCCCACGATTTGGAAGCTGCCAAAGCTAATATGATCCTCACTGTGTCCATTTTGACTACAGGGGAGAATGTCTCATTGAAATCAGTCCCTTCAATTTGAGTGAATCCCTTGGCAACCAATCTTGCTTTGTATCTTTCAATGGAACCATCAGAATTGTATTTGACCTTAAATACCCATTTGCAACCAATTGAAGATTTGCCTTGTGGGAGTTCTATTAGCTCCCAAGTGTTGTTGTTTTGAAGTGCTTGCATTTCCTCCTTCATGGCCAAGATCCATTTTGGGTCTTTGATTGCTTGTTTATAGGTGGTTGGCTCTTTGATCTTGTCAAGAGCAGCCAAGAAGCATTTGTATTGTGGACCCAAGTTGTCATAGGAGACATACTTCTCCATTCCAAAGATAGCATTTGAACTTGATCTTTGTTTGAGTTCAGCAAGCCTTGCACTTCTCCTAGGAGGTGGTGGGTGTAGTTGTGCAATTCTAAGACTCCTTCTCAGATTGGAAGGTTGGGGGTGCTTCTTCTTCAATTGGTTGTTGAGGTGGTTGATCCTCAATTGGAGGTGCTTGATCATCCATTTGAGGTGTGAGAACCTCAATGGGAGGAGAGTTGGTTGATATATCCATGTCAAAATGAAAAGGATTCTCAGGTGGGAAATCCTCAAGTGGTTGCTTGACTCCCAAGCAAGATGGAATAAGAGCCTTTAGAGCATCCTTAGACATGCTAAAGGGGAAAATATCCTCATGGAAATGAACATCCCTTGATACATGAAACACTGAGTTTGAAATGTTCATCACAAGGTATCCTTTTTGAGATGTTGAATATCCCATTAGGATGCATGGTTCAGCCCTTGGACTAAACTTGTCATGGTTGTTCAATTTGGTTGAAAAAAATAGACAACCTATAGTTCTCAAGTGATGAAGGGAAGGAGTTTTGCCATATAACACTTCAATAGGTGACTTGAACTTCAAGATAGAGGTGGGAAGCCTATTGAGTAAGTAACAAGCATTGAGTATGCAATACCCCCAATGCCTCAAAGGCATGGATGCTTGAAATCTTATAGCTCTAGCAATGTTGAGGATGTCCCTATGTTTGCGTTCCACCCTTCCATTTTGTTGTGGTGTATGCACACAACTTGTTTGATGAAGAATGCCAAATTGAAGAAGCAAACCTTTGCAAATAGAATTGATGAAGTGAGTCCCATTATCACTCCTCAAAGTTTTGACCATTGTTCCAAATTGATTCTTCACCATGATTAGGAAATTCTTGATGTGCAAGAAAGTATCACTTTTGTGCCTCATCAAGTAAACCCAAGTTGCCCTTGAGTGATCATCAACAATGGTCAAGAAGTATTGATTGTTCTTGAAGGTTGGCACTTTGTAAGGACCCCATAAATCCATGTGAACCAAATCAAAGGGCTTTGAAGCAATAGAATCACTGGTTGGAAAAGAAAATCTAGATTGTTTTGCAAGAGGACAAATAGTGCATTGTTTGATACAACCATATGTCTTATTCAAGCCTAAAACATCCAAATGATTCAAATATTGTTCAGAGACATGGCCCAAACGCCTATGCCATCTCAATACTTCATCCTTATTCTCCAAGCAAGCAGCTGCTAACTTTCTTGGGCTTGAAGGCACCACATCCTTCAAAGTGTATAGTCCTCTATTCCATTCCCCAATCACCATGGACTTGCCACTCTGGCCCTGAAGTAACACATGATCACAAGTAAAGATCACTTTGCAATCTAACTGGCTAGGTAACCTAGATACAGAGATCAGATTGAACTTGAAGTCAGGGACCAAGAGTATGTTGGTCAAGGTAAATCCACTTGAGAAAGAGCAAGAACCAACATGAGTCACTTTGCATTTGTGACCATTTGGCAAGTGCACATATTGGTGATCTGAATCACTTTTCTTCAAATCATGTAGCCACTCAACTTGATGAGTGATGTGGTTAGTAGCACCTGAGTCAACTATCCAAACCATAGAATCACTAGATATACCTGCCATGTTGACATGAGCTTGATCCATATCCTCAAAGCTTAGGGGTGTATGATCAAAGTGATCATTATGGGCAGCAACATGTTGGATTCTTTTGTCAGCTGTGCCATGAAATATCCTTTTGTCCTTGGCTGCCACATGCTCAATTGTGCTTGAGTTGCCACCTTCTTCAACAATGTTGGCTGAATTCCAATTCCTCTTAGGAGCATTTGGATTGGTTTGATGAATTGGGTGATCATATGGGTAGCCATGTTTGATGTAGCAATTGTCTTCAATGTGACCTCTCTTGCCACAATAGTTGCAAGTATTGAGTGGTCTCTGACTTGAAGGATTGAAGTTGCCTCTTCCAAAGCCATTTCCTCTTCCAATGCCATTGCCATTGCCTCTAGCAAAGCCTCTACCCCTTGCATATCCTCTTCCATTGCCTCTACCACCACCATAGGATGGATGCTTTCCAGTGAACAAGGCAGTTGCCTCACCCACATCACCAATGGAACCAGAGATGGTCCTTTGGCTTTCTTCTTGTACCAATACAGAGAAGGCAATGCTAAGGGAAGGAAGTGGTTGTCTCATAAGTAAGGTGCTCCTAATGTGTCCATAGGAGTCATTCAGTCCCAGAAGAAATGCCATCAACTTTTGCTTCTCCTTGTGTTCATTGACAATGGCAATGTCTCCAGCACATTGAAGATCCAAATCATCAATGGAAGCAAGGGCATCCCAGAGTTGCTTCATTTTGGCAAAGTACTCAGTGATAGAGAGCACACCTTGAGATGTTTGATAAATCTCCCTTGTTAATTGAAAGATTTGTGTGCCATCCACTTTATCAAACATCTCCTTCAAGTCATTCCAAATAGAAGAAGCAGTTGTGTTGTAGACCAAACCATTCACCAAATCTTTGGCCACAGTGTTCCTCAACCATGCCTTGACAATTGCATTTGCCCTATCCCATTTCACTCTATCATTGACATCAACATCCAATCTTGTGAATGTGCCATCTATAAAACCAAGCTTGTTCTTCACCAACAAGCCTTCCCTGATTGATGTGCTCCAAACATGATAGTTGGAGGTTCCTTGTAGTTGGAAAGGGATGAGCATATGGCCAGTGGTGTCTGAGGGGTGTATGTAAAGGGGGTCATCAACATTGGTTTCTTGAGCCATTTTGTAACTCAGATAACACAAGTAGGTATGGAATGTGAATAATAGGAATCCAAATCCAAGAAATCAGCTGCCACAATCCAATCAAAATCGCATACACAAGTTGCACTATAAACAAAAGTAGTACACCAAGGTTGTTGATAGTAGGACAAAATCCAGCTCACCCTATGAGATTGCTTGTACAATTCCGCAACAAGATTTGTGACTTTCAAAGCTTGAAATTCAACAGAAATGGATTAGAAACCATTCTCCATTGATGAAAGCTCAGAATTCTTGAAGATATGAACACAAAGCACAAGGTAGGCACAAATGCTCCTCAGCCGAGCAATGTGTAGATAAGGGAAATCAAGCAATGAAATTCCAGGTATCAAGCAAGGGGCGCAGCTGAAACATGTTCAAAATCCATATCCAAATGTAGAGAAACAAAGCAAACTCCAGGAAATAGCAATATCAAACACGCAATCAGCTCAACAAGGCTGAATTCTTCAAGAACAAGCAAACTAGTACTAAGTCATCTTGGCTATGCTTAGTCTAGGTGCAGATCTACTTTATGCGTGTTGAGTTCTTGAAATTCCACTTACTATATGTCCATTCTTAAGTAAGAAATGGATTGTTGAAGTAGAAAAGATGATCCACGAAGCTGAAGTTGCAAATCCACACTTGAACAAGGTGAATGTTAAAGCAAAACTTTGAAGAAACTTGGTCTTCTTTAGCTTTGTGGTTGTGCCGCCATTTGAGGTGGCTCTGATACCATAATAGCTTTAGAAGGTTGAATCATTTGTTGATTGATGATTAGGGATTAAAATGCAATAGGTAAACTATATATACTAGGTGATAAGGATCACCAACTAGGACTAGCTATCCTATGTGCCCAACTTGGTGCACCAAGGTGCATACACCATGTAACATGTACTACATGATATATGCACCATATAATAACCTTATACAATCATCTAATGACATGATAGAAGTAAATGCAAGTATAAATGACAAGATGCAATGTGAGCATATCAACTTATATACTCTATAACGGTAAACCTGATGGGTTAAAAGTACTTTTCAGACCACATGTTTGACTAATGCGGCTTTTAGTACCGGATGTTTGGTTTTGTATACTTTTGGCACCAAATGATGGGTATACGTCCGATTCGGGTTCGTTTTATATTATTCGGACTTCGTTTACACGTCAAACCCACAAACGGCTTCGAATTATTCACCCGCGAGTTTAAAAAGGTTCGGACGCGCGCGTACGCGTCGCGGGCTAAAACCTCGTCCGGATTGTCCTGCAATCCGGACCTGGTCCACAATCCGGACCTGGGACAATTCGGACCTCCGGATTGTTCCTCCCGACGACACGCAAACCCTTACGTACACACTACACATACGGACCTTCCCGATGTCAGCTTTACTCCCGTCTACGCCCGGTTCGTATTTTACACTAAACCGACGTCGGACCGTTCAAAACCGGGTTCGAGTTTAGGAGCTCCTATTTAAGGGAATCCACTCACCCATTTCACAACTTAAGTTGACGCGAAAGCTCTGACCTCTCTCTAGTTTTCTCTCTCTAAAATTCTAATTTAAGCTCCGGAGAGGGTTCACCGCACTCCACCCCCCTTGCGTGGTGTGCGATATTGCCCCGTGTGCAGGTCTCTGGAGGAAGACGCGCATACTCCGCAGTGCTCGCATACGAAGACACTACAAGATACTCAAACACTTAGTCATTTAAAGGGCTTGCAAGTCCCCGACAGTCCGACGCTCCGACTCTCCGACAGTCCGACGCTCCGACTCTCTGACAGTCCGACGCTCCGACTCTCTGACAATCCGATATTCCGACGACGCTCCGACACTCCGAGTATCAGACACCCCGACTGTCGGACACCCGCAAGCTCCAATAACCCGTCAGCCCAACTACACAACACTTCAAGGACCCGACGACTTTCGAGTCAACAACCCGCGAAGAGTCAGGATCCTACATTTTGGCGCCGTCCGCGAGATTCGAACGAACAAGCTCTTGCTTACCAGCAACAGCTATATGGAAAACATATACGTCATACATGGTGGTGTTATGAAAGGGAAGCATACGCGTCCTAGAAGATAATATGCTGAAGAACACCAACATGATGATGAACAAATCCAAACGTGGACATTCATAGAGGCTTCACAACAGGAGATGCATGGTCCAGAAAAGAGACATGCAAAGACCAACACTGGAGCGTTACGTTGCGCTACTCTGACGTCGTAACCACCGCTATGGCGACTGCATCTACCGTCACCCTTACAACAGGGTGTACCAAGGCAGCAGTAATCGCTGCTATCACCACTAACACTGCCACAGTTGCGACATCTATTACCACCAATCATCGACGTTCGACCAACAGTTTTCACGTGTCGTGATCACTCCGGATCGGCGAAGGGGTCGCTACCGCTGGAAATCGTCGTCGACAGAAGGACAAAACGACTTAGTCCAGACCTCATGGTGGGGGCACCAATGCGAATCCCCCAGATGCCTGCTAGCATGCTTATCGCAAGCATATCCTTTATAGTAACAACTATATATATACAATAACATAATTGCAAGTCGTACCTATGGGCGATCAACACAAAGCAAGTATATATTCAACACAAGGTTGACGATACCTCAAACCGAGAGGTTCCCACGATTGACACAAGGAGTAACCCCTTACTATAAACTGAATGTTATAACTATTTCTATACATTACAAATTTCTATCTTATGACAAGGAAAAATATGAATAAAAGTGAACACAGAGGGGAAAGACACGACTTTAGTCGCATTACCTCAATAAGTCGCATCCAACGACCAGCTAGCAAACGCGCGCACATACAAAGTGCATACGTCTTTATAGTGCACCAAACTCTAGACATAGCACCACCCCAGAGGGACATGGTGCAATAACCAACGCGCAACATGAAGAACACAAAACATGAGATATACAAGACCGCCCATGACAAACAAAGCGAGCAATGACAACGATTCCAAACCCCACTACGCGCACCTACACGCACTTACACGTGCCTACCCACGCATGCGCGGCCTAATACGGATGTTAAAAGTAACATAAGCACTATCTTCGATAATGACAAAAGGAAAAGCGGGGGACCTTGTCATTGACATTCCTCAATTATGTATACATCTGTAACACAAGCACAACTTCAAAAAGCTACAAGTCATAGCCACGGCGGGGGTACAACACCATGAAGAATCACAATAATGCGCAAATTCGACATAAAGCGTACCAATGCTTCTCACCACAACGAGACACGCATCCAAGCTGAGAACAGTTACCCCTACTCAATCCCACCAACAAATACACTTGCATTAAAATACAAGGAATATGAAGGAGGGAATTTACAAAAATTCCTTAAATATGGGGGCTGCCACACAGCAGTCACCAAGGGAAATGCCCAGCACTCGTCGCAAGAACGGGGGCACGTCGTGAACTACGACTATTACAAGGTTTGGCAGTATCCTACTTACAAGAGATACTCATCACACCCGAGCAAAGAAAGATGGTGTGACTGCCAAGCGACTTGGGGGAACCGAACGAACAAGTGCTTGTCACCCCACCTAACTATAGGGAAGAAGTTCAGAAACGAAAGGTCATGCGAACACGCGAGCACGTGAACACCCAACACCACCCTTCTTAAGAGGAAGCCACATACGAGGAAAACAACCTCAACATCCTATACAGATTCAATCCAAGATATCAACACCAGGTATCGCCCTCAAAAGACGATAACTTCTACTAAAAAAGGTCCAGGTAACCGGCATATTGCCGAAACTCGAGTAAGAGGTAATAACTCTATGCGAAATACTGAACTAAACATAACAGACTACTTGGGTAAGATACCTACCTCGAATAGTCTGATTTAGTCAGAACATAATGCAAGCTGAACGGAACATACTAGTCGCGAATAGTCTGATCCAGTCATATTGACATTACAAACTGAACAGAACGAACTAGCCGAACCTGATATGAGGATCCAATAGTTCAGTCTAATCTAGTCTAGTTGGACAACATGACAGGCGGCATAGCCTTACAAGGAGACATATAGCTCAATATTACTTACTAACAAATATATACCTCGAATCAATGCGAAACAATTTGAGACAAGTTATGTACATATACAAGAGATATATCAAAGCCACACCCTACTTTGGAGACAACACCAAGTAGAGGTTGTATACAACACTCTCTTGAATTATTTACCTACGAACACTCTACTTAGGCATCCAAGCTAAGTAGAAGTGGCATATATATCACTTGCATCATCAAAGCAAGCCTCCAAGTTAATGACAAGTCACGACGCTCAGTAGTGGATACTACTCAAACATCGGCCATTATTAAATCTGAATTGATCAGCTACTTTAGAGCAGCATTCGAGGTACCTAAGCAGCCTGCCAAATTCAAATTTATTTATTTTATTAATTAATCCTCACGTTGAATAAGAAATAATTGTAATAATTGTTCAATACAAATAGTTTAAAGAGGGAGTGTAAGGTCATACATTTTTTAAGGAAATTTTTTTAATCGCTATCTCTAATAAAAAAACCTAATCCATTAAAAGTTCATGAATAAAATAGAGACATATGACAAAAAAAAATTGGAATGTGGGTTCAAAACATCTCAAAATCTCTATTTTTTTTGGGCTTTGCTAGAAAGTGTGAAAAAAAGTGTGAAAAAACCATAGAAAGTTAACAATTGCCACATGGCAATGCATTGCATGATTCTCTTTCGAATTTATATCAAATTGTTAACTGGCATGTGGCAGTTGTTAACTTTCTATAGTTTTTTCACTCTTTTTTTCACACTTTAAGGAATTATTTTTTTTTTTTTTTTTATAGAAGATGCATATATATAAGAGAAAACATTACAACCTAGATGGAAGATCGGAGCAAGACATCCGGAATATTAGGATCCAACAAGAGACCCTCAATACCTAACGACGCTGCTCGTTTCCCCAAGTCATGAGCGAAAATCGCTACTTTAGTCTTTCACAATGATGAAACATACTTGGCCTAAAAAGGCTGTCAAACATATGAATGTAACTTTTAGGGAAAAATCACCCAAATAACTAGTATTTGAAACTCAAACACAAAAACAAGGGAAAATTTCGGTTGTAACTGAATTTAACCAATGGAGCATCTCCCAGATGAGCCATTTAGGGCGCATCTGGGAGATGCGCCATTTTCCCCAAGGGTTAACGGTCAAATTTTAGACCGTTAACCCATTTTTGGCTCAACGGTCAAAAATTTGACCGTTGAGTCAAATGGCGCATCTGCCTGATGCGCCATTTGACTCAACGGTCAAATTTTTGACCGTTGAGCCAAATGGCGCTCTCAGACGCGCCATTTGACTCAACGGTCAAATTTTTGACCGTTGAGTCAAATGGCGCATCTGCGTGATGCGCCATTTGCCCCGCATCTGCCAGATGCGGGGTAAAATCTGGCTATAAAAACGGAGCTGGAGCGCCATTTAGAGCGCACCAGCTCCGAATTCACTCTAAAAAAACCTCTCTAAAATTTCTTAGATTGTCAGATTGTTGATATGGCGCTACCGGTAGATCCTTCACTTCTTTACAGCCAGGCGACTCACATATCTCAGAATGTTACTTGGGACACGGTAATATTTATTGTTGTTAATATTAATGAATAAATTGTATTTAGACTTACATGCTGATAGGAATTTACATACATGTTACTGCCTATAGGTATAGACCATCGATAAAATTGTTAATTTGAAAGATTCTGAAAGCTTATGAATTAGTTGTATATTTTAATTTGTAGTTACCACTTAGAATTTCTGTATATGCACAATTAGTTTACGTTTAATTTTATAGATAGTTCTCCAAATAAAACTGTTAAATTGAAATTTAATAGCCACTTATATATTTTAAGTTATAGTTGTTTTCTTAGAATATTTTAATGAATTAGTTGTATATTTTAATTTGTAGTTACCACTTAGAATTTCCTAGAATTTCTATATATGCAGAATTAGTTTACGCTTAATTTTATAGATAATTATCCAAATAAAACTGTTAATTTGAAATTTAATAGCCACTTATTTGCTTTCTTAGAATATTCTAATGAATTAGTTGTATATGTTAATTTGTAGTTACCACTTAGAATTTCTATATATGCAGAATTAGTTTACGTTTAATTTTATAGATAATTCTCCGAATAAAACTGTTAATTTGAAATTTAATAGCCACTTAAATATTTTAAGTTATAGTTGCTTTCTTAGAATATTCTAATGAATTAGTTGTATATTCTAATTTGTAGTTACCACTTAGAATTTCTATATATGCAGAATTAGTTTACGTTTAATTTTATAGATAATTCTCCGAATAAAACTGTTAATTTGAAATTTAATAGCCACTTAAATTTAATCCGAACAACCCGACGTCGTTTTCCCACCAAGTATACCGAGATATGTTGGTGGGCCCCTCTGCGAAATCTGTAAGATCAACTATCCAAACTTAATTGATAATGTTTTAAATTGTTTTACCATTTATTGTAGCCTGATTATTTTTAACTTTACAGGTGGAGTGGGACCAATATACCGCGGAGCGGCGAGAAATGCTTCACGCCGTATGTTTTCAAGATGAGGATCTGGCGAAGAGGCGGCTGCCGTTGTTCCACATGAACATCGTGGAGTGGTACCTCCCCGATCGGGTCCCGCGACAGTTTGGGTTGGCCCCGACGATTCCCGACCCTCCAACTGAGCTTCAACAATGGACCAGTCTCCACGAAAAGCGCACATGGGGTAAGGACGCGAGACCCCCTTACTGCGAACAACATGGGGATCTTATCCAAGTGTGGAACAACGGCGGCATCGTGGTGGTTCCAGGCGGCGTACCAGTGACCAAAGAAGCTTACATGGAGTGGTACAACTCTGTCACAGTTACAATGGCGACTCCTCGTCAAGAAGAACCTGAACAGCTGCCTGGAATTCTACCCCCAAGACACCACGATAGAATCGGAAACAACGTTCTGGTGGCAGTAAGTCTTCTATTCGACCTCTTATGTCAATTTTAATAATTTTAACAATTTTATTTGGTCCAACATATTTTCAAACTTTGCACATTTAATAGGCCAATTCGTTTGATCGTGCCGTGTTGCGAGCGAAGAAGATGCGTCGGTTAGCCACCAATGAGTCGGGAGTTAGTTGTGCTAATGCTTTCCTTTATGACTTACGTATGGGGTATGAAAGCCTCGACTTGGTTGAGCGTTTTGAGGCAATTATGGCCCGTCCCGATACTCCCCCCGAGGTACCTCCCCCTGATGTTGGTGCAGATTTTGGTGTCGATATGGAGTTGGGTGATCTGATCTTTGGAGGTATGGATGTCGAAGACCTCGACACCATGTTAGATGACCCAGCACAGGGGATGTACGACGCACCTCCACCTCCCACTCAGTATACGCAGGCCGATGAACCGGGTCCTAGTTGTAGTAGGAACGTCCGGGCGAGACGCGGATAGAAAATTAGTTTAGTTTATTATTTAATAATGTAATTTACTAAATGTCGTGAAACTTCAATGTTAGTCTTATAAATATGTTAGGAAACTATTTTAATTTTTTCATATTTTTTTTGAGTATGTTGATTTTTAAGATTTATTTCAAAAAGTTTGATTTCAGGGTACCTAACATGCATTGTTTGGAAAAAAATCATTTTTTCTAACTGTTTAGAAAAATTTTAAAAAAACATAGCACATACTTCAACTACATACGAATACAAATCCGCAAACAGTTCAGTTACAACTATCTTCAAATAAAACTATTACAACGAGTACTACTCATCTTGGCCCCGAGTGTTACAGCTTCTTGCGTTGTGACCTTCTTGACGACATCTACTGCATCTACTCTGCTTGGGTTCTTTGGATGTGTCCATTTCATTGCGAATTCTCTTTTTCTTCCGTCCCCGAGGAACAATCAGCATCCGAGGATCTGCTACTACCAAAGGCCCTTCCCATGTTGGCCATTGCGACTGCCGACGGAGTGTTTGAAACGGCATACCATAAGTTTTAATACATTTTTTGTTCTTGAACCATTTGGGAACAAAATCTTTAATACGACGATTCGAATGACCGATGGCTGCAATGGCGTGACAACACGGGTAATGAAATAGTCTCCATCTGCCGCAGTCACAATCCCTATCAGTCATGTTGACCGTATAGTTTTCATCATGTTCTGCAGCCGAAACATAGTATTTCACGCCCTGCTCAAAAGTTACAGTTCTGCAGAACCTCGCATCTTCCTTAGCCTTCTGTATCAACACTGTTATTTTCGGAGAATACGTTTTATTTGCCAGAACAGCTTCCTCTGCAATGTTCTTCCGGTCAACCCAATATTTGACCATCTTCGAGAACGTCTCAGTGACTAATGCGGTCACCGGTAACATACGAGCATCCTTTAGGACCTTGTTGAAACACTCTGAATGATTTGTTGTCATTACGCCATACCTTGAGCCGTCGTCGAAGGCCAATGACCAAACAGCGTAGTCACCACAACGGTCTATGAAACGTTTATACTTCTGATCATCTGCAACCAACCACATATCAACCTCTTTCTGGAACCTCTCCCTGTTCACCTCATAAATAAGGCTCGAGAATTTCTTTTTCAGCTGTTTATTCTTGAAATGAGTATTAAAGTTGCTCGCACGATGTCGGGCACAAGACCTGTGTGAGTGATTTGGCTCCGGATAAACCTCTGCTAGAGCACGCAATATACCGATGTGACGGTCAGAAATAATGCAAACATGACGGTTCTTAGTGATATGCTCCTTTACATGGGACAAAAACCATGTCCACGTTGCAATGCTCTCCTTGTCACATAAACAGAATGCCAACGGGAAAACTTGATTGTCAGCATCGTATCCAACGGCAACCAACAATTTTCCTGTGTACTTTCCATACAGATGTGTGCCGTCGACGCTGATCAACGGTCGACAATGCCGAAACCCGTGAATTGAAGGAGCGTAAGCCCAGAAACATTTATTGAACGTCGCAGTTTCCCCAATAACGGGGTTTTTGTACTGAAAATCGAATACGGATCCAGGATTGTAATGCGCCACAGCCAGTAAATGTTGTGGAAGTAGCCCGAATGAAGATACATGACTACCGAACAGTCGTTCAATGACTAAACATTTCGCGTACCACACCTTACGATAAGATGGATACTCTTTATACACGGAATCTTTAAGCTTATTCTGCAAATCTTTTATCGTCACGCTGAGGTTATCTTTCACATGACGGTAAATCTGTCGTTGAATCATCGAAGCGTCAAGGTTTCTGTGATGCACGATTGGCTCAATATTAACACATGTGTGTATAGGCCCAACTTTCCTAATCGTCCACTTGCCGAACCACCCTGATGTTGCACGAAGATTCCACGAACAACTGTCATCCGCGCATTTAAACAGAATTTCAGTTTTGCTTGATCTTGGGGTCTTACATTGTCGGGAATTCGCGATGTGCCATTCTTTAACATACATCTGCAGTGCTTCCTTGTTAGGATATTCGTCTTCCTTCTGGAAATACTTTGCCGCGTTGTTTGACGACCTCGCATCATGTATTTCCCAGTCGTCGCACTCTAGCCCTTGTTGCCATTCCCCCTCCACCCACTGTTCTGGGAACTCGTAGTCCCCCTCTTCATTTTCCCCCTCCTCATTTTCCCCCTCCTCATTTTCCCCATCCGACCACTGATCTATGAACTCGTAGTCTCCCACCCGGTTCTCCCGGTTCACCAACTCTTCGAATGGCTCTGCTCCAGAGTCGGATGAATACCGCTCATCCCTCTCTTCAACCTCCGGTAGGGTCGCATCACCTTCATCCGCATTAGCATTGCTACATTCACCTTCATCCACATTAGCATTGCTGCTCTGCCCTTCACCACTGCCTCCACGTAACCTTAAAATGCCCATCTGATATGTGATGTCCAGTTTTGGTACGAGAACCAGTTCAATTTTCTCGATGCCTAACGACAAAATGGACTCCCAATAACTTTGAGAGCCGACTGTGTTCATTTCTCCATCGAACATCCAAAATAATTCAACATTTGGTGCTCGGCATCGGGTCATGCTCTTAGCTACAAATATGACATCATCAAGTGTAATATCTCTATCACCATCGTATCGAAACCACTCATCATCGTATCGAAACCAAAGGGTCACCATATTTTCCTACATGATTATTATTACATAGTGTATTAACACATCACTACATACATACTTACAATATATACATATTGGCAATACTAAATCTAAATCTTGTACCAGGCAATACTATTTTCTGTCATCATTGAAATAACTATGTACAACTAATTAAAATATGAACTGCAAATCAGATATATTACCTTAGTATAGATTGGTACAGCAATTGATGGACTGATTTTTCAACTCTTCAACAACAACAATAAAATATGCTGCCAAATGTGCTGCCAAATGCGCCCAAAAGGAAAAATTTCCGGGTTTAATAGTTAAAAAAAAAAGGAGCAACTGGCAGATGAGCCCTAAATGGCGCATCTGGCAGTTGAGCCATTTAGGGCGCAACTGCCAGATGAGCCATTTAGGGCTCATCTGCCAGTTGCTCCTTTTTTCTTTGTTTTTTTGTTAACGGCGTTTAGCATGTCGGGGAAAATGGCGCATCTCCCAGATGCGCCCTAAATGGCGCATCTGGGAGATGCTCCATTGGTTATTTTGAGTTTTGGCCGAAATTTTCCCTTGTTTTTGTGTTTGAGTTTCAAATACTAGTTATTTGGGTGATTTTTCCTAACTTTTAGAGCATTTAATTTATAAATTATAAGATCAAAACGAGAAATAAATTAAATCCCCAAATGAAAAATAGTATCTCGTTCTTAAAGTAGTACAGTAAAGCAAGATGGCATATACATATATAATAGAAGGATTCAAGGGCCAAATATATTATTTCAAGGTTCCATCTTGTTTTACAGGAGTTAAAGGTTAGTTCTTAAATATTAACAAAATGATTGATTTACATGAAATGAATAGATGATGAATAAGGAATGGAGAATTGTTTGGTTAAAAGAGAATATAAATAAGGATTTTTTTTTTTGGGCCAAAATAGGAATATATTGTTTAGTAAATATAATGTTATTGTAAAAGGAACTTAAGAAGTATAAAATGATCTAAAACCCTTTACTATTTTATTTATAAGACAAAACAATGTTAAAAAAATATCTAAATTAGTTAAATTAAAATATTATATGAATAAAAATTGTAAAGGATAAATAATATTTTTTTATTATATGAATAAAATATTGAAAATAATAAAATCATCATAAATAATAAATAAATAAAAACCTAAAAAGTCACTTTAAAATCATAGTTGTCATCGATGGGTTTACTTTTTTCTTCATATTCCATGGTGGTAAAAGAAATAAATCCAAAGCTTCCGTGTATATTTCCTCAATATTTGGGATATATATATATATATATATCAGGTTTAGGGAAATATATAAATATAATATGGATATATAAACTATATTATTGAGATATATGAAATATATTTGTATCATATATATCATATTGAGAGAAACTAAATATATTTGTGATATATATATATATATATATATTATCATATATATCAAATATCATATATATATATGAGAGTAGTACGTAAACCCTAGCTAGCTAGCTAATTCGTTGATCACCGATCACTACTACTTTACTTTTGATTCCAGCGCGGCGATGCCTAGCATGAATACCTGCAGCAGGAGAAGACAAACATCCTCTGTTTGTTGTTCTCAACGTGTTTACAGCTCCTCTGTCTCTACGATGATGATGAAGAAGAAGAAGTCCAAGTCCAAGTCGCAGGTTGCAGTAGCGCAGCAGCAATATACTACAACTATTGCTGCTGCTGCAGAGACAAGAAGAAAACAAGTAGTGCAGGTGGAACGTTTGGGCGGATTGAAGCTTCGATTCCGTTTCTCCGAGAATATTCACTCATCATCAAAGTCATCAGGTAATATTGCTCCTCCTACTCCTCCCGTAGTGATCAAGACCAAGAATCTTGCAGTACAAGAAATAATTACTAATGATGAGCGGAACCGTTGTACCGTGAGATCGTGGCGTCTCGAAAAGGAGAGGGAAGCAGCAAGATCAATCAACATTATTAATAGTTTTAATATTCACTCATCATCAATGTCAACAGGTGATATTCCTCCTCCTCCTCCTGTTCACGTAGTCCAGACCAACAAGCTTGCAGTACAAGAAATCATTAGCACTGCTGATGAAGAGCGCAACCGTTGTACTATGAGATCGTGGCGCCAGATGAAGCTCCAAAGGGAGAGGGAAGCAGCAAGAAGAAAGATCGAAAGCATCACCAAAACCGTCGATATTCCTGATAATTACTACGACACCATGCTCCCGTTACATCAAATGTTTGGACACACACAATGGGTCAGGGAAGCCTTTTCTGGTGTCTATAACCCTAAACCACTCCAGAAGTTGGGATTGTTTCTCAAAGTCTAGATAGCTAGCTAGCTAGATCAATATATGTTAATTAACACGACTCCATTGAGTTAGATAGATAGATAGATATATTCGTTGAGTTAATTCACACGGTTTGTAATATATATTAGGGATTGTTCGAACAATATATTTAGTGAATGAAATATTACTTTTGGATCAGCCTAGCTATTCTCTGCAAAATTGAGTTTATCATCATTTCTCTTCTTTACAAAAGTGAGGCAAGTGGTGATGATGAAGTGCAGTGTCGAAATTCGGATGGTTTGCGCGCTAGCTGTAACGGTAGTAGTTGTGTTGTACATGCTTAAGTTGCAAGAACCTGAAATAAAATTCGTGTTTGGATCTCCGAAATGAAAACACTAGCTAGGACTAGGAGCCTCTGCAAAATGCAGTATTTATCATCCATTCTGCTGATTTTGAATGATGATCGATGATGATAAATAAAACATAGAGTTCACTTCTCCTACTTCAAGTTTCATCATTTACCGAAAACAAGATAGAGTTTGACGGGAATCGAACCCAAGTCTATAAAGATCCATACCATAGAAGCAAGCAAGAGAGGAAAGAAAGAAAGACAATTATTTGGTTCAATAGACAAACACAACATTAATTGTTTCAGTACTACGTACAAAGACAACAACAGCAATACATTCATCAATAATGCTCAATTATGAGCACAAGTTTGCATCTTCAACCTAATCTAAATTAGGTAAAGTCTATAAATTTGGTATAATGGTGAAAAATTTGCAGCTTTAAAGCATAGAGCCTCTAAATCGTCACAACATGTTATATTGACCCCTAAATTGCAGAATTTCTCTTCAACATTTTGTAGTTCAAACTCATTTGTTTGCAAATAGAAACAGCAAATGAATCAATTATATACAGAAAAGTGAGGGAGACAACCTCGGCGACAGGGGTGAACCAAATTACACTAGTTCGGTAAAACCAATTCCAAAAAGTTCTAAAAGATCAGGCCTAAAGCAATACCCAGCCGGAACCGGACCGATGATGTGGCCGGATCCACATTCTTCATGTCCATCTTTCTCCCCAACGATATAGACGGCTTGCCTAGTCAACTCCAAAGAATATGCAGCGCCGACGATAATGTCAATAGTTTCTTAGAGCGTTATATACCAACAACGGAAATCAAAGTCGAGAACCTGAGAATTCCCAAGTTCAAGATAGAAGTCGAGATCGATGCGATGAATGTTTTGGAGCAATTTGGGTTGAAGATAGGATTTTTGACAGAGATGGTTGAGGAAATGCAGGAGGAACTAGGTGTTATCGTTTCGAGTATAGTGCAAAAGACATTTGTGGAGGTTAATGAAGAGGGAACTGAAGCTGCTGCCGTGACTTACTCACATTTGCCAACAACCGGTTGTCGAACCCCTAAGGCGTGCGATGAGTTTATAGCGGATCACCCGTTTATGTTTGTGATTCACTAAGTTGCTGGATTTTTGAAGTCAAGTTTTTTTGTTTTTTTTTTTTTTTTATAATCATCATTTTGAGTTTTACTTGTGATTAAGTCAAACTAGCCAGATTTATATTATTAGGATAATATATTATCATGGTTCACTACAACAAAAAGAGTGTTTAGAGACAATTTTTGTGTCAAAGTAACGGCACTTTTCTAGTGCCACTAAGTAAATAACGGCACTTTCCATAAGTGCCGAGAAAGACAGTGTCGCTGGTATTTACCGGCACTTTTCTTAATGCCGCACACAACCCGCAGCGGCACTTATAGAAGTTTCGTTGTGTTCTATGCAACGACACTTTAGAAGTGTCGTTGTGTTGTAAGCAACGACACTTTAGAAGTGTCGTTGTGTTGTAAGCAACGACACTTCTATAAGTGCCGTTTTGTTTTATGCAACGAAACTTATGTAAGTGCGGTTGTGTTGTATGCAACGACACTTATGTAAGTGTCGTTGTGTATCCAGAGCACAAAACTCTGTATATATAATACGTTATCAAAATTCTAAACATTTCACCATTCCATTATGCTGTTTTACTTTCAACATAACAATCATTCTATATAGAAATTTTTTAACATAACACCCATTCAGTATATGACAAACCAACCAGAATGATTGTTTCAACATAACAAAATTTTAACATAGTATCCATTCAGTATATGCCTAACTAGCCATATAACTATAGACTAAGTGCATATATGGACTGTCCGACCTGACTTGAACACTAGGAAAGGGCACATAATTGGTTTAAACATAGCACCATTATGTTTATACATAACCAGCCATATATCTATATATATACCTATAGTCTAAGTGCATTCATGGACTGCCCAACCTGACTTGCACTTGGTACTTTCTTAACTTGACAATTAGAATATACTGCTTTTTTAACTCTACGGTGTTTCCTGCCTTGACTAAACGCACTTGAAGATGATGCATCTCGACCCTGTGATAACAATTCAAACCACAATGGTTAACAACTCCAATTGTTTACAAATATATAAAATCAAGCCTCTAAATGGAATTGCCAAAACATGATTGTGAGCAAGAACCTGACTAGCACTTGGGATTGGTGGCACAACACTAGGGTTTGGTGGTGCAACAGAATTGGTATGATCCCGACTCCCCTGTAGGAAAAGACACAAAATGATCAATGGTAATTTTTATCTTGACTTGAGAATGTTACTTTCTAAATTTAACGGTGTTTACTGACCTGAATAAAAGCACTTGAAGATACTGCCTCTCGTCCCTATTAATAAAATACACAGAGAGTTCTATATCATATCACATATAATTCTAAACAAGTCATGCAATCTGAAAATTAAAATATGATAACAGAGTGACTATGGAGCTGATGATTTTTTTTTTTACATTTATCGATGTATTTATGAAAATTAAGCTAAGAGTTTTGTAGTCATTAACTTCATATCATTGATTGCACTAGGGAGCTGAGAGTTTTGAAGTTGCAATTAATCGCAATTAAAATTTCGCTGATTTCGAACCGTTCAACATTCAATTTATACAATTAACCGCAATTAAAATTTCGGACCGTTCAAGATTCAATGTATGCAATTAATCGTAATTAAAATTTCTCTGATTTCGAACCGTTCAAGATTCAATGTATGAAATTAATCACAATTAAAATTTCGGACCGTTCAAGATTAAATATATGTAATTAATCGAAATTAAAGTTTCACTGATTTTTAACAAACGCTTGACGCGGAGGGTGGTACGGGCGGCTGACAGTCTCAGTGGCAGAGCCATCTCTATCTCCGATGAGATATCTCCGGTGGTCATCGCAGCCATATCTGTTGAAGAACAAACGCTTGACACGGATCCGACGACCAAATGTAGCATACGGTACAGACATAAAAAATTTATTTGTGAACTTGCGCAATTGTATTTATCGTTCAAATTTTTCAGTCTTTCTTTTAATTTTTCAAATTTTAGACTAATATTTTATTTAAAAATAGTGTTTTAACATATTACAAATAATCAGTATAAATTTTATCGAATGTTAGTTTGTTATTGTTAATTATACATATTTGATTAGTCACCCCACGCGATGCGGGAAATGCATTTAGTAACTTAATTAATTAACTTCATTATCAGTAAGTGTGAAATTAGCAAGTGGAGAGATTGATGATTATTTGTTTCTTAAAATTTTCCAATAATAATATTCACGGCACTCAACTTAACTATCGTATCTTATCCATTCAATTCTAATCTAAATTGGAATATTCATTATTAATAAATAAATAAAAAAGTAATTAATTAATTAATTAAGTGAGAAACCAACCACGACCGATCGAGATAGACATTAATTTGTTTCCTAAACTAACTTGTGAATGGCTAACTTGTACTTCAAGTCAAGTCGGTACAACTATGCATGCATATTTTCAGTCTTGTAGGTTTAGCCCCGACAGTAAGTTCTCTTAATTAATTAAGTTAGGCTAATTATTTTTGTAACTAATATTATACTAGTTGTTGCGCGCGTGCGTTGCACACGCATGTGACTAAGTATTATTGTAAAGTTTCTTTGCAATTATATAAGTAGTACTAATAATAACACAATGAAAATAAGAAAGAGTTGTTGAAAGCATAGAACATATATTAAAAGATTTATGTTAAGAGACTTTAAAAGTAAGGATTTTAAAAGTAAGGATAGATGAGAAAAACAATCTATAAAATTTTAGAAACAAATTAGATAAGATGTGGCTTTAATGAAGTGGATATAACCAAAATTTCCGGTCATGGTTAAGTATGTAGTATATATAACATATTCAAAGTTTTCTACCTACGGAAATGATATGAGATTTCATGAGCATCTCTTAATAGTTTAGTACCTACGTGAGGTAAAGCCACCAATAAATTTTTGGAGCATTAATTTGCACATCATAATATTCTCCGTAGCCCTTTCCATCCTCTTTGGATTTCAAAGTCTTATTTCCAAAATCATCTGTTGATCAACAAATGTCTGGTGACCACAATCACATTCGCGCCCACTATGACATGTATTTGGATAAAATGATAAGTAGAAAGTTAATTAGAAACTTAGCAGTTTCTAAATCTCCTATTCTATATGTGTACTCATAACAATAGTCAAATGGAGATCAACACCACTTGAATGAGAACTAATTAGTTCACCACCAAACAGTATGTTCACCAACTATTACAGAACCATGATGTCAAGTCCACTTAATTACATTCGCGCCATGGTTTTCACGTATGTGAGTACTTTTCCTCTATTAGAAATTGAAGATCCAGTTCAGTAGATTTTTTACTTGTCTCGGTAGTGAATAGAAATTCACTACCGAGACAAGTAAAAAATCTACTGAACTGGATCTTCAATTTCCAATGGAGGAAAAGTGCTCACATACGTTAAAACCATGGTAGCAATATCTCCAGGCTCCAGCCCACAAATGATTAGATATTCTGATGCAATGAAATGAAACAACGCATGTAAGCAGAATCAGAGGACCAGCAGAACTAATGTATGCATTGAACCTTTAAAAAAGATAATTTGTCCAAAAAAGTTCATCAAATTTGATATCTGATAAAACATCGAATTCCACAGCAGATTTATGTATATCTATAATCAATTAGCTGGAATTAGTCCAGAAATCACAAACATTGCAGCAAACAACAACTTGGCCTTGAACACATTTTGGTCGATCTCATCCAAACCCGTGGCTTAAATCTTAGTTGATGACTTCGAATCCACTAAAAAATGAATAAGTAACTCAAATCGATCCATTAATCAATCCAACAAAAATAAAATAGATTTTCCATCTCGCAGTTGAATAAAAAAATAGGAACATACGGGAAAAACCGGGATATGAACTCAAACTATCAATGCAACGACAAATCCATTTAGAATCAATGGAAACGAAAGGACTTAGATTAAATGTGAGGCAATTAATTACCTTCTGTGGCATGGATGCTTGTACTCTAGGGATTGAGTAATCATCTGTGTGTCTGGAGGAGTCACATACATCTGCACCCAAAGTAGACTATTGCTTAGTGTCTCTTCCAAACCAAATTAAACAAACTAAAGGAAGATGGCAAATTGGCATTGGGAAAAGCTATATTGTCTCCCAAGATGATCACACAATTTGGTTATAACAGATCCAATGTCATAGAGATAAGCAGTAACCAACATTATCGTACAAGGAATTTTAAAAACATAACATATCCACATGACATGAAAGCAAAGATTATAGCTTTTCCATAATAGAGATAGTATGAACTAACCTCTCTGGAGTCCCACCCATGAAGAAAACACAGACGAGCAAGGATATCTTGAGGAACTCGTCCTCATTGATTCGATAATCTACCACCATGTCCGAGTCCCAACCATGAATCGACATAAAGCTCTTCTCTGGACCCCATTAACGGTGGTGTCGTCGTCCGGCACGCCGCTGCCACCCTCCTTGAGCGGGGCGTACTCGACGCCGAAGCCCCTTTTGTTGTCGACCTCAAAGTGAATTTAAGGATGATAAATTCATTGAATTGGAAACGAAAGGTGGGAGAAAGATCACACGCTTCCTATTTAATGGCCATATGATCGTTTCTGATTACCGAGATGTGATGATTTGTTGAAGATCCCTAAATCCGATGCAGCACACGAGAACCGACAAACAAACTGAATGCTCAACTCCTAGTAGATGTGCTACATAATTGGGAAAAAGATTGCAATTCTGGAGACTCTCAGCTCCTCCTGCAATGACTTATATCTCTACATCATAACTAAAAGAATATATAGATATTTATTAGGATTTTTCAGCTCATCATTAATAGTAAGATTATATTGCACTTGTCCTATGTCATCTAGGACCATTTACAAAAGATATCTAGACGCGTTGATATTCATAAGTCTAGAGACGAAAATCAAAATAACACCTCATGAATTGAAATATAACACATCTAACAAACGTACTACTCCAACATTCAATAACTGTGCATTTGAAAGTGTTCACTGCTTTATCAATGAGCATAATAACAGTGAAGCACATAAGCACTTGCAATCTAAATTAAACATTCGCTAATTAAATTGTAACTCTGTCTGTGGATAACTAAATTTCAATCATCAAGAAAAGGGAATCAAAATATTTTTCATACAAATTCGGAAAAAATAATTTTATCATGTAAATAATAGGCATTAAACAAAAACTCGTTTTACCTTCAACTTCACAGCTTTTCTGCATTTTCTTCTTCCTATAATTAAGCTACTTCTTCCTAAAAAACCTCAATAAATTGTGGGGGAAAAACATGGAACCACTTACCACTGCAAGATTTATATAAAAATATGATGTAGAAAAAGTGTTAAACATCATATAAGGTTACTGTCTCTTGCACCAACAAATAGCAATGGAGCAAATCGCATAATTAATATTTATATACTGATGGTTAAAGTAATAATAAAAAAAGGTATTGGTCTACTTTCTCCTCTCCTGAATACAATTCTTACCCTTAGCATTAATTTATGTATGTTAAAGTACTTATCTGTTTCTACCAAAAAGAAAAAAGGAACAGTGAAACTCGAAACCCAGCTACGACTACTTTTTGTCAATGGTGAAGTATTATTATACCTGGAAATGTTGCTTCGAAATATTATTCCAAGAAGCTGCAGTTACTTTTTTATTATCAATATAAAAGTGTACTGACCCCGCACAGGCACCGGTGAATAAGTCAAACAAAACAAACAGTAAACACATCTAGCAGTTTAGCGATATTCAACCTGAGTAAATGAATGAACACCGAAATAGTTACTCCTTTAATTATCTGCTTCCTTTTCCAATCCACAAGCATAAGAACAACGAAACCAACTTACTGTGATCAACAAATCAACTGTAAGTCCGACTATAACTGAAGACAATGCTCAAACAAATATGCCATCTCGATCTGCATGAAGTTAACCAACAGAAAAAATAAGCACAATTATCTGAATGAATGAGACCCAAAACCTAGAAACCCGAAAAGAGCAAGTGAATCTTTAACAACAATATAACAATCTACTTTCTTCAGTGGCACCTGTTTGTTATACCTACCAATAGAAAGAGATGTAGGAAGATAAGCGACATTGTTGAAGTTCGTTTGTGCATTTGAGCGTACAAATAGAAAGAGTTGTTAACAAGCTATGTACTTTCATGAAATACATTTATTTATTGCAGTTTGAGTTATTCAGCGGGCAGAAGTAGAATGTACTCCTATTCTACAGAAGGCTGTGTTTTAGTTGTTTAGGCAAAAAGATTTGCTTTCGGTAGAAATAAACAGTAGGCACCATGTTGCAGCACAAGACATAAATAGATGAATGTTTGTCCTATGCTGCAGAAGGCTGTATTGTACTTGCTCTTTGGTATTTAAGTTTTTGTTGCTGCAGCAAAGTATGAACAGGAGGTAGTAAGCTGCGGCATAGCAGCAGGAAAACATGATTGTTGTTTGTTTTTTTCTGTGTGTCAGTACTTAGTACGCCAAGGCAGGTGGACAGAGTTAATACATGTACCCTCTGACAACAAGAAACAATACATGACTGATAGAGATCACAATCCTAACGGTGTGGCTAAATGTAAAAAGTAGCAAATAACTATAATGACCTTTTTTTTCTTGGAGGTTATCCATTTCAAAGTAGGAATACAGTATCATCATACATATCTGAAGTAGTTTGATGAGGAAACTTGTGCTATACTCTTCTTCTAGAATCATTAGCTGAATAAAAGCATATTACGCGGCATATCCATGAGCAATGAATTTGAGAATAATGATATTCTTCTACTAGAAGGGGGATCCACGCAACAAACACATTGCTGCTTTTGCAATAGCCCTAAAGTAAGTGGCTACAGCTGAGTATAAGGCATACATGCAGTAAGTAAGAAAAATGCACAAGCATTACTTGTTGCACTACTTAGGTGGAAATGCGGGCTGGTAACTGGAGGCACAAACAACCATTTAATACTTTAAGATTTAAGGTCATATCGTTTAACATGTATAAAATAGTAACTTAACTTCTTATTGACCTGATATTCCCTTCTTGCTAGACTTATTTCAGAACATGAAGTGGCTTCCATGAGTCATTTATTTTATTTTATGCAATTTTATGGTGACATAACTAATCAGAAGTTATGTCTTGGATTTTCTAAAGCTGAAATAAATTTACGTAACATATATATAATTAGTAATTCATTGCTGAAGTTTGGTAGTTTAGTACAATTTTGTAAATTATCTACTTATTTAAACATCCAACCTCCAACAGTGTCTGAGAGGATTAGTTTCTCACTAAATGTGCATTCTGAAATAATTAGCAGTAAGTGTTTCTGATTTTGTTCTGTTTGCAATTACTGAAGAAGAATCAGTAAGCTGTTAGAGTAGATACATTTTATAGGACTTTGTGTTGCTATTCATCGAACCAACATAAGACAATCATGGATACTTACATGATCAATCAAATTAAGTCGAGTGTCGTCTGTGGAGCTCTGCTCCACCACTAAAGGCGTGAACACACTATATATAATTAAAGCACACAGTAAGAGAATCAATTGCAGTCTCCTTCACACTGGAGGAGATTGAGTGGAGTCATATATACATGAAACAGAAATTCACAGTAAAATTTGTTAGGTAACAGTGGTCCTGAATTTAAGAAATGATGCACCAATACCAGCAATCAGTTGTCTTCTAGTAGTAGCATGAAGAGCTGTTTATAGTGTATGAAGATGGGTATGCATAAATTCAAGGTTTATGAAGAACTGAAGATGGGTACGCATAAAAGTACGCATAAATTCTTGTCAATCATGAATCACTGAAGATGGGTACGCTAAATTGTTGAATGCCTTAGCAATTTGAGTGCCTCTTTAATGCCTTAACATCAGCTATTGTTATTCTAAACAACAAATTTGAAAAGAATTGTTAGAGAGGCATTCTTGAATGCCTCCATAGGAAGATCAATTCACAGGCTTGCAGATTACCTTAAAAAGCTTACATGTGGAAGTTGGAATAACAGGTGACAAATGAACCATAGCAAATTTGAATTCAGCATAGGAAGCACATCAGGTTCAATAGATATTATATCGCATTAAGAAGCATATATCGACAACAATCGTCTATCTCACTATATTGATCACCACCCTTCCCAGTTTCTCAAGAAACTACTCTTCATATACGCATTCAGTATTACGTTAAAGTTCCTTTTTTTGTTCATCAAAGAGTGAGCATCAATATGTACCTGGACAACTTATCTACTATATCTATAACATGCTTCTCTAGTCCTGCAAAATCTATAATTTTTGGGATGGTTGGTAATAATGGTCCTATTCTACCGAGCTTGGGGTGTTATCATAGTCATTTGGTTTATGGAGATCAACTGGACTATGCTCGAGGATGATCCACTTTCAACCACCAGTTTTCTCTTAGTGAAAAAAACCAGGCTCCTTAGGCAATGGCAAAGTCATATCACTAATCAACGTTAACATCACAGAGGCCATTGTTGGTCTATGTTTAGGCTCTGCTGGACAGCTAATAGATCGAGTTGTACATACCGTAAGAGTGGCCAATCATTACAGGTCCCTGCAATTGATGGATGAATCAACTCATCGGACCTCCCTTGTTGAAGCAGCGGTTATGTGCTGTTGGTGGGGATTGTCGGTTCTTTGCACCGGTGCGTGGTGGAAGTTAGGTTGCTAACAGACGGCGGTGGAATCTCCAGCACTTCAGTGGGTACCGGGGTTGAAGGAAGGTTAATTGATCGGACATAGGGCAGGGGGGGCCGATGCAGTTGTTTTGGGGCGTGTTGGTGATGTTGTGTCGGGCGGGTCGGGTCGGTTCAGATTTGTGTCCCTTGGTCGAGTGGTGACTTTTGGGGTTGAGGACCCAAGCCAATTAATATATTGGTAAAATGATAAGTAGGTTGGACCAACAGTTGATCCATTCCCATTGACCATTAGTGTATATATATATATATATATATAGATTAATGAATAAATATGTTAGACATTATTTTTATTATTAATAAAAAATCAGTTGTAATTACATTCTATAATAATTATTCATACCATTATTATTTGATATAAATTTTTAAAACGTCTAACAATAAAGAAAAGAAATGTATTCAAAAGTTAGTCAAATTTAATGTTTAATATAATAGAGAAAAAATTATAACAAAAATTACTACTTGATGAAGATGAAATTCATATATCATAATTATTGATACAAAAATTTGAAAATACTTAGCAATAAGCAAACGTAATAAAAAATTAATCAAGTTTAATGTATAATCTTAATAATATACTAATTCCGATTATCTTAGTTTCTTAGCTTGACACATAAGCTTATCTTACCAATAAGAATGTGACAAATAAGCAATCTATCTTTCTCTTTTTTTTTTTGTGATTCTCTCACATAATTAAACCTACATTTTTATCCTCTCACATATTTAAAACTACGTTTTTATACTAATACGGATGGTTTGGTTAAAAGGATGAATCTGAGTTTGACACGTCATCATAGCAAACCAATAATAAAGTGCCACGTCTCTAAATACTAACACATTAACAATTTCTTTCAAAAATAAATAAATAAATAAAGCTCTCCTTCTATCCTTACTAATCTAAATCTAAATCTATATATTATACTAATCCTAGATTAACTCTTAATAATATGTTGCCACGTAGCTTGTGTCCATGTTTGGCTATATATTAATTTTTTCCAAAACGACCACGTTTGGCTATATTGGCTATATATTGTTGTTTCCAAAATGACTAGGCTCCACCGTAACTGACTGAAGTATTGAGCTATAAATGCTCCGGCTGATGTATCTGTTTATCACTTAATAAAAACGACATCGTTTATTACTTCTCCCTTCTAATACGGATGGTATATGTTCAATGTGAGGTTGACACGTCATCAAATCCATACGACATCGTTCCATTCCTTTTTCTTCCCATTAACGCCAATCAGAACCGGATTTCGGTTCAACATTCTGATACCCGGTTAAGGCAAAAAGCAGGCGACGAACCAAAAAACCCGAAGGGGAGAAAAAGATCGAAATCAATTTCATCTACAAATAATTAAAATAAATGCTAATTAAAACAATCATTCCCAATTTAATACAAAATAACGGACGAAATGAATGCATTAAAACAATTTTTTAGTAACCGACTAAGAAGATGAAGCTCTTCATCTTCCTTTGTGCAATCACGTATTTGGTGGGATCACTATATATAAATGCATTATGATTCTTTCGATCTTCGGAAAATTAATAGTCAAGAACCTTTATTGTTGTCTACATAGGAATGGGAAGGAATGTAAGAACATGACGAATTTAAACGAAGAGCAGAAAAATAAACCATGTGAGGGCCTGAAAATCATTCACTGATGTTATTACGGCCCCTTCTTCAACATCTCCAACATAACCCAATCCCCCACAACGAGTGCTTGCATGTGGCCGAAGATGACCATTCAACGTTTAAGATCTGTGCTTGCATGGACGTGTGAATCTCCAGAAACTACGATCCACGGCCAGTCGAGCATATCGGAGGCATCCATGCTACTGAATTTCTAGATCTGGAGAGTTTGCTTACAGATTTAAGGGGTTCGACTCCATGACGAGATTGGCCTGAAGATTTTCTATGCCAACGAGGAGATTCTGTCTCCTGCGCCTCCTAACGATGAGGCGCCATAGTGGCTAAAATCGACACCGGAAATTATGGGACAGCCTATGGTTGACCAGATCTGGGCTCGAACGAAGGGAGCAGGAGGTAGGACTCAGAACTCAGGCCGGACGCAGGTGAAGAAGGTTGCCTCGGCGACGCGTCGACACCGGAATCGGTGACCCATATGGAGTGATCCAGCGGTTAAGGTGAAGAACTCGGGACACTTTTTGTTCGACCGCGTTGCCGAGGTTGGACGACGCTAAAATTTATCGGACTGGAAGTGACTGTATGATGTCAATGAGAAGTTTTATTCGACTGGAAGTCAAAGCGACCGGAAGCGAAGTTTTATTAGACTGTAGGATGCTGCTGGAGGAGGCTTGAAGAGGTTGCACAAGGAGAAGTGATGTCAAGGGTTAATCAACTAGGTACAAGATAATGGGCCTGGGCTTGGTCTTTTTTTTTTTTTAAGATAACATTTTCAAAAAGCTTTAATGTAAAAAGTATTGTCTTTTTTCTTTTATATAAACTGGTAAAAGTGTTGTTAATATACAACTTTAATGTTAATTTTACTATTTTAAAGTTTTAATTTAATTATTTTAAGTTCTTCAATATTTAGTGTTTTTTTTTTATATTCATAGATATTTAAAAAAAAACCAAATAATCTACTAAGATTTTAGGCATAATAAAATATTATTATGACTTTTTACTAAATATTATTTTATTAATTATTTATACAGCCCGCGCTGCGCGCGGGTTCAGCATCTAGTAATATAATAAAGATAAAAACTGTAAAAAAGAATGTATGTTGCTTAGTAAAAAAAACTATCAGAGTAGGTTTTAGATAATATAATCAAGTAAATAATTTAATTTATGAATAAAATACTTTATAGTGAATTATGAAAAACACATTAAAATGACAATATTGGTTCCGTTAAAAAGTAATGTAAGATTACAACCAGTTTTGAAGGTAATCTTGCATACTTTATAATAATATATGAATACTTAGTTGAAAAAATGTGAACTAGCCCGAATTAGTTCCGTAATTTAATTTTCTTTTAATTCGAACAAAACATTTATACATCTGATTATCGTAACAAATCATCCATCCAACAATAAAATGTATATGTTCTTTTTAATATATCAATTTAAAATACGATTTTTTTGCTTAAAATGTGATAGTTTATTGTTACCCGTGGAGTGGTCCTAGGTGGGCCCACATCAGGAGGGCATTACCTGTAGCATGCTTGTTCCAAACCTGGACTAATCCCCACTCGCACCGGGGTCAGTCCGTTAGGGGTAAGGTGTTGATCATGAATATTTTTTTCATCTTATGGTCACTAGCAGAGATTGAATTTCTGACATCTGATTAAAGGATGAGACGCTAAACCACCACACCATATTACATTGTTACTTAAAATAAGTTTTCTTTTAATCAGCATCATACATAAGGTGCAGGTCACTAGTTAGTAATACATGTTCATTGTAGGGTTTTTCTATCATGCTCCACAAGCACCATGTTTTTGGTATTATTTTAACGGAAAAGATAGGGAATCCGATTTAAGATTCCGTCATCCTCCGATATGTGATGAAACCACAAAATGCCATCCAAGTTTGACTTAATTACAATATGCCAATTAAGGTCAAATTCGGATGCTTTGGATTCCGAACGTCGGAATCTGTATCACTCCTCTTATTTTAAATAAATGGTTGAAAAAGGGTAAATAAATAAGAGCAAAAATGTTTATATTATAGGTCAATCATTATTTTTAATTTCTATTTTGGTGAAAACTTATATTATCATAATGTCATTAATTAATATATCTTATTTTTTTGCCATTAATTAATCCGTCTTATTGTTACTCAGTTTATTACAATAATGCATATAATTTAGAAATGTACATATTATATGTCAATTCAAAATATTCTCATATATATATATATATATATATATATATATATATATATATATATATATATATATATATTCACACTACAAAGCCTTATGTAATCAAAATAATTTATAAAATAATTATAAATATATTTGATTACCTGTAGAAAAAGACCCTAAACCCTAAACCCTAAAGGTTAATTGATCGGACATAGGGCAGGGGGGCCGATACAGTTGTTTTGGGGCGTGTTGGTGATGTTGTGTCGGGCGGGTCGGGTCGGTTCAGATTTGTGTCCCTTGGTCGAGTGGTGACTTTTGGGGTTGAGGACCCAAGCCAATTAATATATTGGTAAAATGATATATATTCACACTACAAAGCCTTATGTAATCAAAATAATTTATAAAATAATTATAAATATATTTGATTACCTGTAGAAAAAGTTTTAACTTCTTGAAAAAAATAGGGTTCATAATTTGGTATTAGAAAAAGTTCAGGTTAAATTTTAATTTTCAGTAAAAGTGAAAGTGTGACCAGTAAAGTAGAAACTCTTCGGGGCCCAAAACTGTAGAAGCCCATTCGTCATTCATATAGTTCAAAGAAGTCTCAGGGTTCTTCAACCAACGAGCGCGACCGCAGTTCCGGCGAGATCAGCCACTTTCCCTCAAAGCTGATACCTTGCTTTGCACTGTCGAATTTCACTGAAAGTGTAGTATCAGAGTTAGCATGGCATTGTTCAGAAACGTATCGAAATCACCTATCGGAGCCGCCCTCTACCAGAGGATCGTCGGTGTTGCTGAGCTACGAAGAGGATTCAGCAGCGGCGGCGATGTCAGTGGGCCGGACCAGATGAACTTGATAAAGAGACTGAGAGAAAGAACGAGCGCCCCAATTAAAGAGGTCAAGGCGGCTCTAGTTGATTGCCAGTGGGACATAGAGGAAGCGCAGAAAGAGTTGAGGAAGAGGGGTATGGTTGTGGCGTCGAAGAAGTCTTCCCGTACTGCGGCTGAAGGCTTGCTTGCGCTGGCGAGGGAAGGGAATAAGGCGGCAATCGTTGAACTCAACTGCGAGACTGATTTCGTCGCTAGAAACGAGATTTTTCAGTATTTGGTAAGATCCTTGCTGCTAGAAGCTGGAGTTGCTAACCGTCTTTCACTGTTGCAATTGCGATTCGATTAAATCTCCAAATTGCTGATCGTGCTTGTGAAATTGATGATCTTTCAGGCCTCAGAGTTGGCTAAGCAAGCTTTACTGGTAGGGAATCCTTCTCAGGAAGGTTCTGGGGTCTTTCATGTTGGACCTGAGTGCTTCGAGGTAAGAAGTTTGTATTTTTTTTTTTTTAAAATATGTAATAATCTTTTATTCGGTTTCTGAAGTGGCAGCTGAGTATAGTAGGATGAATGCTTAAACTCTTTACTGAATCAGATGACTTGATGTTTGAATAATTAACATTGAGCTTTTAGGCACTCGATATAGTAATTGAAGCAGGTTACATGAGATTTTCTTTCTAAGAAGTGTATTTTAAAAAAAAAAATTATTTGATTTGGTTTCTTAATTCGCAACAGAATATAGTAGGATGAATGCTCAAACTCTTTACTGAATCAGATAACTTGATGTTTGCATTGAGCTTTCCAGTCACTCAATATGTGTTCTTGAAGCAGGTTGCATTAGTTTTCTTCACTTCCTTATTGTTTCTGTTTCTGCTATATAATTTGGTTCGCGGTGTATATTTTAAGAAATATGTTGTTACTATGTTTTGTTTTTCCCATTAAGCCTCATTGGCATTTTTCCGCTGTTTTCGTGTTAATATATTTTTCCTTTTTTATTTGATTAGGAACTCAAGTTAAACCTTGATCATCCTAAAATCAATGGAGAAACTACTGTTAAGAATGCAATTAGTGAAGTGGCTGCAATCATGGGGGAGAATGTAAAGCTTAGAAGAGGTTATACCATGTCTGCGTCTGCAAGTGGTTTGCTTTCTACCTACCTCCACACTAGCCCCAAGCCAGGTAAGAAAATTAATAGCCTTTTTACCTAGGTAAAAGATGAGTAAATGGTAGCTTATTCGGCAAGAGTCCATATGGTAGTTATGACTTGTGATCTTTGTCGAAGATTCTTTTTAACTCTTTGAGTTCAATGTTGTCTTTATGTTCTGTGAGGAATCTTGAGATTCTAGCTAAAATCAATTAGGGTAGTTAGTTCCCTTTTTTCCTTAACGTTGTTTGAACTTGAAAAGGCTTTCAACCTGTTCTTATGTGTCTTCACCTTATTTTCTTACTGGGATTGGTTTCCTGCCCTTGGTGAAGGATCCTGTTAACTCTGCTCCAAGTTTTTTACTTTTGTTTGAAATTTTCTTTTTGTGTTAAGAAACCTTTTACAGTTTTAGCCATAAACTCAGTATTTGGACCTACAATCAAACTTCTGTATCAACTTATTTACCTTATTAATAATCAAAATTGGTAATCATTGCAGGTTTAGGCCGTATAGCTGGAATTTTGTCTCTTGAAATTGAGAACGGTAATGCACAGGCCGATGCTATCCAGCGTGTGGGTTCAGAGTTAGCCATGCATATAGTTGCAGCCAAGCCATTGTTTTTAACAAAGGAACTTGTTTCAGCCGAGGCAATAGAAAATGAGCGTGAAATTTTGAAGTCCCAGGTAATTAAATCTCATACGTTTCTCCTCTAACATGTAACCAATGTGCAAATATCACAGATTGTACTTTACTGTTGCTCAATAAACTCATGAATAAAGTCAATAAGCTTATTATGTGAATACCGTACTAACACGATCAATTCTTTTTATCAGGCTGCAAGCTCTGGGAGACCTCAGATGGCCATAGAAAAGATGGTAGAAGGCCGTTTGAGAAAATACATGGAGGAAGTTGTCCTTACAGAGCAGAAATTTGTTGTCAATGACTCTGTTAACGTTAAGGTGTGCTGAAGTGTGTGTTTTTATTTACTTCTGCATTTACCTCCCTAAGAATTTGTTGCTAAATTAATCAAAAAGGGTGTGAAGAAAATAGATTTAATCATCTCTGACCAATAATACTCTGAAAACAAAAAGCTCAGATTATCTAAAAAGTTATAATTTTTTACCAAATTTGGTTCCCTTATTTTTACATTTATTACTAGTAATAGTAATAATTGCTGATTGGGGTGGTAAAACTCTGCAGACTCTACTTGACAATCTCTCAAAGGAAGTAGGCTCAACCGTGAAAATCAGCAACTTCTTCAGAATGGAAGTAGGAGAAGGAATCCAAAGGTAGGTATTACTGTTTCATTTAAAACCGTATAATTTGATGGATGCAATGTCAATTTTGGCATTTTACTCGAGTTTTTCACAAAAATAGTACTATTTGAACAACCAAATACAAAAATAGTTTACTGTAGCAAATTAAATACAAATCTAGCACTTACCGAGAATCCTCAAGAATTATTTTTAAATTTTTTTTTAATAAGAATCGGGAACCGGGAATAATTCCCGGTTTTGAATTATTATTTTATTTTATATTTCTTATCGAGAATCACATTCTCGGCAAGTGCTAGATTTTTATTTAATTTGCTACAGTATACTATTTTTGTATTTTTTTGGTGAAAAATTCATTTTACTCGGAATTATATTAGAAGCATGGTAATATTAAATTCATGAGGCTTCTTGCATATCTTTTGATGTATAATCTTTAACATGACAAACAAGGGCATGATTCATGAATCATTCTGTCATCTGCATTGCTGTGTTTGGTCTTCTCTATTACTGACAAGGGTGAAAATGACTCAATTGCAGAACCGAAGCAACAGATTCACCCGAAGCTGTAGCTCGGGCTGTTTAGTTTCAGATGGCTGCAGATGTTAAGTGATGTGATTTTGGTACTAGGTTCTCTGCTTTCGGTTTCTACATTATATTATTTAGATGCATCTGGTTCGGGTATACAGCTCGGCTTCTGTAGTGATAGAATTATGATCAAATTGTTTCATCCACCAATAAACAAACAGTTTTCGATTGGTAAATGAAGGTACTGCTGCTTCTTCTGCCTCGTCTGTAAAACCGAATAATTTATTTGGATCATTTGGTATTTTATACTAAGTTATCTTGAGTTTAATGGAAAGGTCCCGCTTGAGACATGCCTATTTAATTATGGACAAATTCATTCATTCTAGCCTGAATTGTCACCCAAAACTGAAGAAAAAAACTCGTATTATAATTATTCAAATTCTTCAAACACTATCAAATTTACCTACATCAAGTTTTCAAATTTACCTACATCAAGTTTTCAATACAACACAAAGTTATATAAAACAAAGAATTTTTCTACTATGCTCCAAGAGCACCATGCTTTTGGTTTTTTATTATTAGGGTGGACTTAATTGTAATATATGGAAAACTTTAAAAGTATGAAAAAATATGAAATTTTTTAACCACACATAATATTTGCATCATACTATTAATAATATCAATTCCTCTCTAGGGTTCACCTTTAGGGCAATAGAAAAATACAAATTTTTTTTTACCAAAAGCATGGTGTTCTTGGAGCATGATAGAAATGTCCTAAAACAAATCACAAAATTACATTAAATATACTAATAAAATTATGGTTTAGTACTAAAATCGGGATATGCTCAGGACATCTAGCAGGGTGGCAATTCGTGCGTGTTAATGATCGTGTCGTGTTAAATTTACTGAAAACAAACACTCACAGTATGCTTATCGTGCCACAATTTAAGAATACGAACACGGCACAAATATTTTCGTGCGTGTTCGTGTCATAATATCGTGTTTTGTAAGGATATACAATTGTATGAGATCTGTAAGCAAAAAAATCAATATAATGAATTTCATATATAAAAAAACTATGAATTAATATGTCAGTGTTCATAAGTTAATAGTATAGAGTTTACAAACACTGAAAATTAAACAACTAATTAGAGTTTTTAAACGTAATAAATAAGATTTGTTCAAAAAATACTTAAGAATTAGTCTTAGTAGCACAACTTTATCGTGCTATCTTGCGTATCCTGTTATGAAATTCAAACACGAACACGACATAAAATTTATATCGTGTCAATCGTGTTCGTTCTATCGTATTATCATTTTGTCATATGCTAGCACGAATACGATTTTTTCGTACGTGTTCATGTGGTGTTACAAATTTGTTAGACTCTTCTTTAAAAAAAAAAAAATCGAGCCGGATTTGGATGGAGAGTAGCACTAGCACCAATACGGACTAGGACACTGATTTCGAAACAATCTTTTTGAGACGGGCTCCTCAGAATATTTTTCAAGGAAATGCCATAATTGGGCCGCTTGGTCCATTGGGCATCTATCGGAAAAAGAAGAAAGCCCAAATACTTTGGGCCATACGCTTGTACACTTTCGACTGGTTTACTTGATTGCACGATGACGTGGCGGATCTACAATAAAACCCTGTGGAATCGAGAAAGAGGAGATATTTTCCACCAAACGGAAAACCCTGGCCTGTCAAACGAACAAAAAATATAAAATTAAAAATTAAAAACTAAACAAAAATTCGTAAAAAGATAAACCCCAAAGGCCAAAACCCTACTGTCTAAAATCTCCATTGTCTAAACTCCAAACAACCCTTCCCTCTTCTTCTTCCTCCCCTTCTCTGGTTTCCTCAAGTAGACACCATTTCCAGAGCAGCTACCACTAACAGTGAGCTCTTACTCCTATCGGCACCGCTAACCTCAGTAACCGAGGAGGAGACACGGCGGAGGCAGTGAATTGCTGATGCCGACACCAACTACCACTGCCACTGATGCTACTCCTCAGGTGCGGCCCTTCTTCTTCTTCTTTGCGCGATTCTTCTAGCCTAGTGATGCTACATCAGGTCCATTTTCACTTAAAGTGATGTGGAATTCCAACAATGATGCTTCCACTATCTTGCCGCCGTAATTCTGGCGCGCTTTCTTTTCTGGCCGTGATGTCACCCTTGGTTGAGACCGTTGGCCTTTTTGTTTAATTCGTGGGAGAAATGATGAATTAGAGGATTTACGATGATCATTTCTGTCAATAATCATTTCTTATATTACCGCTGTGATTCTCTACTAACCAGTAAGTGTCCTTCTGATTCTCCTGGCCTCTCCAGATGATTGAAGACTCTGGAAATTAGTGGCTTGGGATGGGGACTACGCGAGCTAAGAGGAAAACACCACTCCAGCTGCAATCACTGGAGGAATTTTACTCGGGTAGGGCAGAGTAGGGGATAATTTTCACTGTTAACTTCACCTGGATGAAGTATTTCTTTAGAGGATTGAATCATTTCCCAGTTCATTATCTTGTTTTCGCTCTTTTATTGAATATATTTATCTGGAGCTCTTGATCCAGGTCATTGAATTATAATTTGTAGAGATCGAGTAGTTTTGAGCTCCCCATTATTGGTTCTTATATGTCTTTGCTGCTAAAGCAATGCTATAGTATTTTCTAATCTTGGGTACTGTTTATTGCATACTAGAGGTTAAATATCCCACAGAAGATGCAATTAAAGAATTTGCCGCTGGTTCTGGATTGACATACAAACAAGTGCAACGTTGGTTCATAGAGAAGAGGAGAAGAGATAAGAAATGCGACGAAACGAGTGGTTCGTACTGCCCAGATCAAAGTAAATCAAGGCAAGCTGAACGGTTGAGTTCAAGATGCAAACGTACATCTTCAACAGTACATAAAAGGATGCATAAGTCTAAAAGAATTGAAAGGCTGTTCTGTATTCAGGATATGCTGCTCTCTCCTGAGTACATTTTGAGCAAAGTATTTCGCAAGGATGGCCCTCCGCTTGGTGTAAAATTCGACTCTCTACCGACTGAGAATCCTCTCCGTGTTAAAGCTGGTATGCTGCTAACTGTGAATGGTGATGAGAACAGTTTGATTGCTGATATTTATAGTATATTTTCCTTCTTTTTACTCTCATGCTTGTGGATCTCTTACTTTTGCATTAACCAAATGCTTTATTGAAAGTGTCAATATTATCTACCATTACTGCTGTGCTAGGTTTGTGTTTCTGAGCTGGTTGCTTGTGACCTTGTTGGCTTTCCTAGTTATATGACACTATGATGACCTGAAGCAATGTCTTGGATTATTCGGTGTAATGTGATGATGTGTACTCTCATGTGTATTTATCTATGTTCAATATGTCATTATCTTTTTATTTATTTTTTATCATTTGATTGTGAATAATGCATTTACTTCTAATTTAGTTTCACGCAATTAAGAACTATTTCCAATTGTTAACTCCTGGAAGATGTTTGCTACTCTATCATATTTTTTTTGTGCCTCTATGCTCTTCAGTATTCCTTTTTTCTGCTGTAAACACTAAAGATAAACCCTCTGTTTTTCAAGACTGACCTCTTAACTTCCTGTTTAGGATCTGGAAATGGCAATCCTTGCCAAGAGACTCAAAAGGAACCTAAAAAGAGGAAGGTATTCATGTATTTTTATTGTATAAGTAACATACATTTAGTTGCATACATACCTTTTCTTACTTTTTTTCGTTATCTTTGATCACCTTTTATTACCTTTTTCCGTTATCTTTGATCCTAATATGATCGTCCAATTGATAGGCTCTTGAACAAGGTATCGTTAATCATTCTGCAGCCCCTGGCAGTAGTTCAGGGAATAAACATGGTATGGGTAAAAGATTGATGACAGTTTGGAGAGCAATAAATCCTGATGGCGGTGACATTCCTACTGGAGTTGACTTTGTTGGAGGAAGCAGTGGTTTAACTCAAACCAGAAAGTCGCAGAACCCATCTTCTGCACACAGAAATCCAAAGAAGAAACCTGTGGCCGTAAGTAACTGTTGCTCTAATAAACTTTAGTTCTCCTTATTGCTTTATGCTTAAATATGCTTCAGAAATAAAATAATGAAGAAAGGTAGTCGTTCAAGTGGTTCATTGGAGAAAACACGCGTTCATAATTTATAATTATTGGTCTTTGAATCAGAGAATAGCCAGACAGAAGCTGCTGGAAAAGAAGAAGCCTATCAGGAAAAACAGAGAGGTGAGTATCTTGTCGTAGTTTTGGTTTGTTTTATTCTTAATGCAGTACTAAAACTCAATTTCACATATCAGGCACAGGGGAACAATAACCAAATCGAGAAACCACCTCGTATTGGAAAATGCAAACTTTCCTTGGAGGAAATGATTACTGAGGAATGTATTGATCATTTTCCCATGCTAGTTGATGATGAGGATTTGGAGCGGAGAGAGTTACTAGCCGGAGATAATCCAGTCTCTTGCTCTTATCATTTATCTTCAGATGGATTACACAGTTGTTTATTGGGCAAAGGTGATTTAGGGGTATTACACTGTTAACACATCTTGGAATATCTGAAGTTTTCACTGTTTCATATATTATTTCCTTTGTTGTTCAGATCTTCTAGCTACTTTTCCTCCGAGTTCTGTTAAGATGAAGCAACCTTTCTCTGTACAACCTTGGGATTCTTCTGTGGAGATGGTTAAGAAACTCTTCAAGGTAATATAGTGAATGGTCATTTGCAGATAATATTGTTCCCTTTCCAGTCTCTTGGCAAAGCATGCTATTAAAAATAGCCTGTCATATGGTAACTTCAGACATCTTGGCTTGCTAATTAGGGAATAGTATTTCTTTTGAAGTTTAGTAATGCCTTAATATGAGAGTTGAGCTATTTTCCATCAAATGCTACATCAACCATTAGAATATGTGTCACGTGATGCAAAATTAGTTAGTAAAGCCAGTAATTAACCTTTTGGGGGCAGCTAAGCTCAGTTTTTTAATCATGGAGATGCTTTGTCTGCAGGTTTTTCATTTTCTTTACACCTACAGTGTGATGCTTGATATCAACTCGTTTACACTTGATGAGTTTGCTCAAGCATTTCATGACAAGGTTATTTTCGAACTATTATCTGATTATCTAAGATTTTTTTTTCCTCTTGATCCGCTGTTTGTGTAACAAAAATAATGTTAAATGACGTTGATTTCTTTTGCTGGGCTTTGTGGATAAAATGAACTTCACAGGATTCCTTATTACTTGGAGAAATACATTTGGCCCTTCTCAAGCTTCTTTTTCTCAATATTGAAATGGAGCTTACCGGTGGAGCTTTTCGCCATTTAAGCAGATCCTGCAAGTTTCTGGCGTTAATCCATTCGGTGAGTGAAATGTGTGGGAGGCGCTTCTGCTCTATGCCTTTGATCAACCATAATACTCTGTTTTTTCCTGTCTTTGTCTTCATCCTTTTTTCCCTGTTTCTTATGTGCATTGAATAGAGAGAAGAAAGAATTGGTCTCTATTATTTTTGTTTCTGTTATTTGTTGATTTTTACTTCCATTCTTTGACAGTTAAGATGTGATCTTGTTCACGTTCCTTTGGGATATCTATAGAAAAGCTGGTGATTAATTTGCTAAGTATTGTTATGTTTGATCAATGAAGTCAAATGTATATGCTGCATTGGCATTTTACATGCTAACCATAGTGCCGTCTCTGATGAGGCCAAATCCAAAATGTGGATGGTCAACTTTATGAAATGGTTATTTTAATTCCCTTATGTTCATAAATGGTTTTGTTTACTATTGCAGAGAATGTTTCATCCATGAATAGACTGGAAACATTTTCCTGTAGTAATGTTTTCTTGTGATAAGATCTGCCATAAGATATTGTCTCACGCGGAGATATTGTCCTCTTCTTACTTAGTACTAGTGTCTCTTCTGTTATAAAGGAACTCTGGATATAATGCAAAACCTTTAAAAATAAAGTCGATTTCAAAGTTTCCATTGCTTTTCCCCAAATCACAGGTCGATAATGAGGAAAGTATTATGGACTTGTGGAGGAAGTTTCTGAATCCTCTAACGTGGGCGGAAGTGCTGCGGCAAGTATTAGTTGCAGCAGGATTTGGTTCAAGTCAGGTTCCATTGCAGAGGCAGACTGCTGACAAGGTACTTTAAGCCTTGAATGTGCTTGTAAGTTAGTAGTTTTTTTTTTTTTTTTGGTTTTTCACTGTTCTCTTTTTGCACTTTTCTTTGGGAAATTTGCTCAAATAAGGGATCCTCAGAAGACTGTAAGGAGATGTTCTAGCTGATTTTGTGAAAAGATAATTGATGCCTGAATTTTGTGAAAAGATAGTGAGATTAGAGAGGTGCTAGCTGATTAGAGAGCTCACTCAAGTAGGGTGGAGGGTAGTTAATTTCATATGGGTTAACAGGTCTTTTGGTCCATGATGTTTGACCACTTTTGGGTTTTGTTCCATGATGTTTTTTTTGTCTAGTTTTGGTACCATATGTTTGCAGATTTTTCTAGTTTTGGTCCGACCGTTCTGTCCATTTTTTCCGTTAAGTGACATGAGCAAGTCACGTGATCTACCCTAAACTTTCAATTTTGTTCAAATTTGGAGGAATTGACACCTTAAACCTAGTTTAATTTGGGCGAATTGAACTAGGTTTATGGGTCAAGTTTAGGGGAATTGACATTCTAAACCTAGTTCAATGGGTCAATTCCCCCCAAATTTGAACAAAATTGAAATTTATGGTGGATCACGTGACTTGCACACGTCACTTAACGGAAAAAATGGACGGAATGTAACGGTCGGGCCAAAACTATAAAAATCTGCAAACATATGGTACCAAAACTAGGCCAAAAAAAAAACATCATGGACCAAAACTCAAAAGTGGTCAAACATCATGGACCAAAAGACCTGTTAACCCATTTCATATTCTTTTCCTCAATGTTGATGAAACTATTGGCTAGCATTTTGTTGAACTGTAGAAGGAGAGAAGAAAGAAAATGTACAGCCCCCGGTTGTACGAGAAGCATATAGGTTATGTAAAGAATTGGCCCGGGTAGTTAACCATATCTCTTTCTATAGACCAGGCGTTAAATTATCCAATGTGGTACAAGCTACAAGCTATAGTAGATTCAACTTCAGACTATATAAATTTTGGGGAAAAGAACCTATTTAGTTTTAGTGTCTCATGTTTACCCCATATGTCAGTTTGATGTCTTAGTCTCAGGATTAAATTGTTAATATTTGGTGTCTCAGGTTTCAATTTTGTTGCGATTTGGTTTTCCGTCCAATTTTGGGTTAACTTTGACAGATTTAGATGAAAAGACAATTTTGCCCCTTATATATATTTTTTTGTGAAGCCACTCGTCCGATTCCGGCCACCTACCTCCTATTCTAGCCACCCACCTCCGATTCCGGCCAGGGCTAATTTGGGCATTTTAAATTTTATTTGGTCATGTGCTGGTCACGTGACCTAGTTCTGTCAAATTTAAACCCAAAAATTTGACGGAGACAACAAATGGCAACATAATTGAAACCTGGGACAGTCGAAAATAACATTTTAATCCTGATACACCAAATTGACACATGGGTAAACCCGAGACACTAAATAGGTTATTTTCCCTAAATTTTGACACTAGCGTGATATCAACTTGTCATTCATCATCCTGTTGCTCCATATTGGCGGTTAGCAAAGACTGGGACTGGCTCTGATACATGTAAAGTGTTGGGTCTATCTCTTAAAAGTTCAACCGTATTGGTTGATAGACCAGGCACATTGATAACCTTTTTTTAATGTTATGTCTAATATTCGGGCTTGTCTCTTACCAAGCACATAAGTGTAAGGGATTGAATTGGATGTAGGCCCAACTAGCTTGTAAGACCCACTGTTAAGATGGACCTTTTGTATAGATACTTTAGTAACTTTTCTGTAAGTAATTTTCCTTTGTTATCTCATTTTTCCGTAGTTTCTTCTTCCTATTTATCCTAAAAGATTCTCTCTTATTATTGTTCATATGGTTGGGTGTTCTTCCAGGAAGATATGAATATGAAGAAATATGGGCTCAAACCAAGCTCACTGAAGGGAGAATTGTTTAGGCTTTTGTCAGAACAAGGAAGTATTGGTTTGAAAGTATCTGAAATGGCAAAATCTTCGGAGGTAGTTCTTAACCCTTTTTTATCATTCTGAAATGGTCTTCTAGCTTATGTGCAGATTTTAATGTATATTGTGTAAAATTTGCAGATTGTGGGATTAAATCTCAGCACTTCAACAGAAGATTTGGAACTTGCGATATCTTCAGTTCTGTCTAGTGATATCACCTTGTTTGAAAAAATTTCATCCTCTACCTATCGCATAAGGGTCAATTTGAGCTCAAAAGATGATGATCTTGACTCGGATACTGAGGATGTGGGAACGGTTGATGATCATAGTGACGCCAGTGGTATTTGCAGCAGTGGTGACGATTCTGAGTGCGAAGCAGAAAGTATTAGTAAGAGAAAGTCCAAGTGTTTCCTTCGCCACAACAGTAAAAATAAGATGCTGATGATTCGCACTGAAATTGATGAGTCTCATCCTGGAGAACCATGGCTTCTCGGCCTAATGGAAGGCGAATATTCAGATTTAAGCATTGACGAGAAGTTGAATGTTTTGGTAGCGTTGATCGATCTTCTTAATGCTGGATCAACTAATAGAATGGAGGTAATCAATGATATTTGTTGCTTTCTAGATTTTTTTGCTGATTATCACACAATTTAGGGATACTTGATCTACAGATATGAGCTATTATCTTCTAATTTGCATTTGTTTAAGAGCTTCAGTTGATTCTTTTTGCTTGGCCATCTAATATTAAGGGATATACTGCTCTGCTTTCTGACATATCCATTTTGGTTGATTAAACCAAACAAATGCAGGACCCTAGCAAATCATTGGCAGAAAATGCCCCTCCTTCCATATATTCAGGCAGTGGTGGAAAAATTAAAAGGCTATTACCGAACCAAGAAAGGGCTAGACCATCGTGGGTATATGATCAACCAAGGCACGGCATAAATATGAGCTGCTCATCATCAGAGACTGGACCTGTTGATTCTTCAGTAACTTTGTCCAAGTTATGTAATGAGAAAACAAAAGGAGCGGACCTTGGTGGTGACTTGCACCCTATGCAATCCGTCTATCTGGGATCTGATCGTCGATATAACAGATATTGGCTTTTCTTGGGTCCATGCAATGCTTATGATCCTGGCCATAAAAGAGTTTATTTTGAATCTTCTGAAGACGGTCACTGGAGGGTGATTGACACTATAGAGGTATGCTTTTAGATTTCTCTACAGATATATTTAAACTTCAATGGAGTTAAATTATTGGGTAAAATATCACTTAGCCTCTCTATGTTTGTGCTTGGGGAAATTTCCTTTATGTTTAGTTTTTCCATTGTTGCTTTTCGTGCTGTGGTTTTGTAAAGTTAGCCCATTTCATCCTAAACTAACTGAACTGAACTAAGTTGTTGGGGGCTTAATTGCTACACTCACATAAGTATTTGGGGTTTCATTGAACCCCCATATTTGGTGAAATTAATTATAGGATTAACCAGACAAAATCAAAGTCCCTTTTCAAGTTTTACAGTTGGGCCTCCAATGAATTCCTAGAAGTGCTGCAATCGAGCCCTAATGATTTCGTTCAATTTGTTTGGGATGGAGAAGTGACAGTTAGCTTTGCAAAACTGCAGAGACAGAAGGGGCAAATTTTAAAAAATAAACATAAGAGGATTCCTTAAAACGTCCAAACTTAAAAGGGGGGCTAGGGTAGAAAAGTGACATTTTAGCTATAGTATTTGTAGTATATAATCATTTCCCCTCTTGTTTACTCAATGCAGGGACTTGATGCTCTATTTTCAGTTCTTGATAAAAGAGGTGTTCGAGAGGCACGGCTTGTTGAATCTTTGGGTAAAAGGAAGGCTTTCATCTGCCAAGAGATGTCAAGTATAAATTACACTGCCATTGCACCAGAGCTTGATACGGCTACTGAAAATAGCTCTCCGATATCAGATGTAGATAATAGCATAAGTCTAGATATAGATCATGGAGATTCTTTGCCTCAGCCTGGTGCTATCCTTCTTGACAGTGGAAAGAAAGGAGAAGAACAAAGTAACCGATGGAGCCGAATCAAAGCATTCGATTCCTGGGTTTGGAAGTCGTTCTACTTGGAGCTGAACTCTGTGAAAGCCGGGAAAAAGTCTTACAACGACTCGCTCACAAAATGTGGAAGATGCCATGACTTGTATTGGAGAGACGAGAAGCACTGTAAAGTCTGTCATAAGACATTTGAGGTTGATTTTGATCTCGAGGAAAGATATATTATCCATGCAGCAACATGCAGACAAAAAGGGTGTTCAGATGATTTCCCCACGCATAGAATTCTACCGTCACAGTTACAATCATTAAAAGCAGCAGTTCATACTATTGAGGTAAGAGTCTCTTTCATCTGCTGTCTTATCCTTCTTGATTCTTCATTTAATATATATGTATATTGAAAAGATTCTCATTTTGATATCAACTATATATGCAGCAAGTAATGCCTGAAGGTGCATTGATTGGTGCTTGGACAAAATCCGCACATCGGCTTTGGGTAAAGAGACTCAGACGCACATCCTCAGTGGCTGAGCTTTTGCAGGTCTAACCTTATTTTCATTCATTAAAAAGATTAGCTATAGCCATATTTGTCTAAATGTTATGGTGGATTTGATTCTATATTAAAAAATACTGCAGGTTCTTGCTGATTTTTTAGGTGCCATCAATAGAGAGTGGCTGTGCAAGTGCGGTAGTTTGCCGAGTTGTGATATTACTGCTGGAGAAATGGTTGCATTTTTCCCAACTATACCCCAAACTTCATCTGCCATTGCACTTTGGTTAGTAAGGCTAGACACGCTCTTAGCTCCTCATATTCAAAGGGCTCATCATTCTAACAGAAATCAGCAATTGCAACTTGTATAAAAGGTACACCCTTATGGCTAAAACGGTACAGCTACTTGTTGATTTTTTATGATGATAGTTCTTTTTACTTGCAATATTTGTTAGAACAACTGTAGAGTACAAGAATCTTTGTCCCCATGCAGAGAATAGACACTGTTGCATTTAGTAATGCCTCTATTTGTTGGTTAGCCCGGTATTTGCACTGCATTGATATGAAGCCTTATATAAGTCTCATGATAACCTTTTTGAATTACCGTAAGAGCATCCACAGTGGTATTACGTAAAGATTACGTAAACGTGGGTCCTACATGTTTATTTAAGTAAAACAATAAAAACTATCTACAGTGATTTTACATAGCATTCCTTAAAGATGGGATCCACACGTAAATTTATGTTTTTACATAAAGCATTCCTTAAATATAAGTAATGCACTATGTATTACGTAACCAATTTTTTATAATAAATTAATTTATTTTATAATTGGTGCTAATATCTTATTGGTGGTTGTTGAAAAATTTAATAATAAAATATATTTAATGAATATGTTTAAGTAATACGATTGCAGATAAAATATTTTTTACGTGGGACTTAAACTTACGTATTACTTAAAGTGTACATAAATGTCTACGTGGCAACTTTAAAGAATACAATTTATGTAAAACCATTGTGGATGCTCTAAAATGCGGCCAAGTCTTGCGGACTGTACGACAAACTAATTGATTGATTATTGAAGTGTGTCAAGTGTCAACTATTCAGTGGTTTTTTTTCCTTCTAAAACGCTAATTATAAGGTCTGGTGTACCTTGTTGTCACATGTGGCGAACTCTTACTTGTGTATTGTATCTCAGAATTTACCATATTAACTTTTGAAAGATAATGTTTATAATGTAGAAAGATTGGATGAATTCAGTGGATTCTAAATCAATATCATGATTAAGTTCAATTTTTGCAGGGTCATATTTTGGGAAGGGCTATGCATTTGCAATATCTGCTTCTTATTAATGGTCTGCATATTGCAACACCAGTAATAATAAGTAAAAATGGCAGAGTTGTCAAAGTTGCTATATAATTGGAACTATACGTAATTTTGCGTCTCTTCAACAAGTGGAAGCAAATAGTAACTTATTTTGACTGTGGGACAGTTACTACTGCAACGCTTAATTTGGTGGGTGGCAGGATCTCAGTCAAAGATGTGAGTTTGAGATTTCAATCGACATCACTGTATTATATCATCATCCCCAGTTACTACTAGATGCAATGAACTCCTTGTCATATATATATGTCTAGAGACTAGATAGGAAAGGTACAATTGATGTTCTGTGAGTGGCATGGAATTTTGTTAGTTTTAGCTACTGCTTTTTGCTTTTAGAGGTGCAATAAGTCGAGACCGCTTGCTGTTAGAGGAACGATTCACACTCCAATCTTAATTGATTTGTTCATATATGTTTGCTATGTATCAATTTTCATTTGTGTGATCGCTTATGTTATATCATTGTGTTACGGGATTAAGTAAGTTTTTGGGTCTTTTTTATTGTATTTAATAGTTTAGGGGTTAATTTGAAGGGTTAATAACTAAAAAATTGTTCAAGATTTACCCTATGTTAAAATTAGGTGTCTGAAGTTTGAAATATTAAAATGGACTGTCCCAAGTTTTATTTTTTTTGAAATTTGGTGTCTTTATGTGTCTTTTCATTTCTATTCAATTATTTTCATCAGCCAACTCACTCACTTATAATCCATCAGTACTTTTTACAAAATCGTCAAATTTCACCCTAAAGTTGAACATAAAAAAAAAGGGCTAAAGGTACTTTTCATACCACATGTTTGACCGAATATGACTTTTAGTACTGGATGTTTAGTTTTGTATACTTTTGGTACCAAACGTTTGAAAAAATGTGGCTTTTGATACATCCGTTAGTTGGCCGTTAGTTTTGACCGTTAAATGACATGTGCAAGTCACGTGATCGACTCTAAAGTTTTAATTTTGTTCAATTTAGTCCCTCAAATATATTCATAACTTTTATTTTGTTTAATTTAGTCTTAAAGCTTCAAAATCGAACCCAATTGGGACCTATCCCCAGTTGGGTAAATTTGACCCAAATTGGGCTATGTCAATTGAATTCGATTGGTTTAATTGGGTCCGATTTTGAAGTGTTATGACTAAGTTAAACAAAATAAAAGTTAGGAATATATTTGAGGGACTAAATTGAACAAAATTAAAAGTTTGGAGTCAATCACGTGACTTGCACATGTCATTTAACGGCCAACTAGCGGATGTACCAAAAGCCACATTTTTTCAAACGTTTAGTACCAAAAGTATACAAAATTAAACATCTAGTACTAAAAGCCACATTCGATCAAACATGTGATATTAAAAGTACCTTTAAATTTATATGATTATAAACGTGGAATGAATGATGCTTCACTGTGATTGATTGGTAGATTCACATGTGCAGAAACATGTGTAATGAATGATGCTTCACTGTTTGAATGAATGATGATTGATACATTCACATTCAGACCAATTCCTGCTTCACACCGATTACACACAGAACAGCTACTAAGTAATGTAAGAGTTATAACACTTAACATTTTTATTAACTTATACTTTTAAAATTACTTCAAAAGTTGGTAAATAACAAAAATAAATTGACAAAAAGATAAAACTAAGTAAATAAGTTAGTTATCGGATTTCAAATATAAACAAATTATCATGTACCAATTTTCGAATATTTCCTCAAGTACAAAAAAAAAAAAAAAAAGTGACCTGCAAGAATTTCCTGCATAGATCATGAATGCATTGATCCAACTTCAGTCTTCATATACACTCTTACAGACAATACAATAAGGAGAGATTGATTCGCCAATTTTGTATTCCAATAACTAAATATGATGGATTTAGTGAGATAATAGTAGTATTGTGATAGTAGTTTCCAAATTGTCATCCATAAGGACATATTAATATATGCTTACCGAAATTATACAATCTTTAGAAGCCCTGGGACACCGATTTAATATATCTTGTAAGTTTTGTCTTACGACTGCCTTTATGAAAACTGTTTTCTTCGATCCTCTTGCAATAGATAACCAGTTCGTCCAAAACAAGGGCACTGCTAAGTAATACATCTATTGCAGCATCATCTTCTTCGTCTCTAGAAACATAGGAATGGATCACGATCTTCTTGAGATGGGTCTGGAAACATAAAGGTATGGGACTCAATTGTGGGCTTGTCACATTATGACTAAGTTTCTGCACCAATTAAATTCATATGATTATAAATGTAGCAGGAATTGAATCATTTGACTGTCTATGTTGTTGAGTAATAATGGATAACATAAGAACAAGATGTTACCCCAATGTTAAGATACTTAATATGTGGAGATCTTTCATATATCTTCATTAGCGCTAAACTATCTATGCAGATCGCCTCCTTATAAACTTGTATGTCTAGCTTAGTCAGACATTCCAATATCGGAACCGTGTCTAGAAGGTCCGGAATGAGCGCAAGACCCTACACAGTAAGTTCAACAAAACAAATGTTAGCCTCACAACAAATATGATAAATTTGAATTAATTATAATATACATATACCTCTAAAAAATGATCCGACAAAGTCAGATTCTTTGTCTTGGAAAGGCCTTTTAAGATCATATATGAGTTGGCTCTGTACGAATGAAGAGGCAAATACACTGGTGTATTGACATCAATTTGTACTTTGTTAAGTTGCGTAGAAGAAGAAGCACAAATCTGATATTCATTTATGATATTCCCCGAAAAAGAGAAAGACTTGAGATTGTCTCCAATAATACGTATTTGGGTGCCAATAGAGCTATAAGGGTTTCGGTCATAAATTTCTAAATTTTTGAGCTTTGGTGAACACACATTGATAGACTCAATCTTGTACCAAATACAACTGTCAAGTATCAATTCTTCCAGCAATGGAGAAGAAAGCAACATCTTTGTTGTTTCCCAGTATCTAAAGTAGACTGCCTCAAGTCTCAAGTACTTTAGACTAGGAAGACATACAAGTGGTGGTGGATAAGGAATGTCGAGTTCAACGAAGGGGAATGTGATATCTAGCTTTATTAGGGATTGACAAGCGAACATGCAGCTTGGAAACTTGTAGCCCACAATATAATGAACACTGACGGATAAAGTGAGCTCTTCAACATTGCACTGAACTGCCTTGGTAATCCATGTTTCGAAACGAGTTGTATCATCTACTTCTATTCCTTCCACAAAGTATTGGAGAGAGAATGATACCAGAGATGAAGTTTGGTCGCGGAGATCCATTACTCTGTCCACAAAGTTCATGAAGTGACTCTCTCTAAGGAACATATCATCTTCATGAAATTCAAGTCTAGTAAGGGACTTCCATAAGTGCTGCCAAAACTTTAACAGTAGACATGTTCTAACAGCAGATTCTGTTGGAAGCATTGATAGAATGCGGATAATGATTTCATCGGGTAGATCAGAGAGCTGAAGTTGGCTACCATGGCTCTCTTTCCCTAATGCAACCTTCTAGGAAAGGGAGAAACAAGTCTGAGATCAGTATATGGAAGGAAACAATTTCCCTCTTCTGACTGATGGATATACGCCCAATTTGAACCCGTTGACTTCCGAACCGTTACATTTTTATCGTCCCATCGCCAATTGTAAATCGAAACTTCAACCCGGACACTTCGCGAGGACATCGACGGCTCGGACGGGGCCGAAGCGCCCGTCCAACAGAGGCGAACTCACCTAGGTGAGGTTGGGTGGCCACACCCGACCTCCCCTAGGGGAGATCGGGTCAGCCGACCCGATCTCCCCTAGGGGAGATCGGGTTGGCCAACCCGATCTCTCCTAGGAGAGATCGGGTCAGCCAACCCGATCTCTCCTAGGAGAGATCGGGTCAGCCAACCCGATCTCTCCTAGGAGAGATCGGGTTGGCCAACCCGATCTCTCCTAGGAGAGATCGGGTCGGCCAACCCGATCCCTCCTAGGAGGGATGGGGTTGGCCAACCCCACCCTCCCTAGGAGGGGTTGGGTGTCCTCACCCAACCCCTACCCTTGGGGGTCGGATTTCTCCCCCCCCCCAAGGGCCCCGACACCATCTTCAGACTCCCATGCTCGGTCCACTCCGCCTACCTCCTCCGAATCCTAAGGCCTTAATTATGCGCTTAAAGGTTAATTAATTGTGTTTAAGGGCTAACGATGTCATTAAGCCACCTTAATGACACCGTTGCCTATAAATACCCCACCTTCACAACTCATTTGATCATCTTGGCAAGTTGCACAATTTTGCTCTGACATCTCTCTAGCTTTATCTCTCTAAAACCGTACTGACTTAGGCATCGGAGAGGGTTCATCAGGCACCACCCCCCCCTCTGTGCCTGATATTGCCCCTCTTGCAGGGTGGCAAGGAGAAGAGGACCAAGGAAGCAGAAGAGCATAGAGCAGTAGGACAAGCCCCAGGGGTAAGAAGTACAAGCCTCAGGAGGTCAGAAGGAGAGAAGGAAAGGAGGTCAGAAGGAGAGAAGGAAAGGAGGTCAGAAGGAGAGAAGGAAAGGAGGTCAGGAGGAGAGAAGAGAAGGACACATATCAGAACGACTACCCCAAGAGAGTATAAGGGCAGGGATCAGAACGACTACCCCAAGGGAGTATAAGGGCACGGATCAGAACGACTAGTCCTAGGAGCATCGAACCCGACATTTCATTAGTGGGAGATAAATTCTAGATTGACGACCCGTTGACCTAGACTTTATAACCTAACACTTGGCGCCGTCTGTAGGCTTCGGACAGAAAGCCTGGCAATTACACGAGCTATGACGAACAGTAGGGTGGCTAGGCACCAACGCCCACCCGGGGGCAATGGGCGAAGGAGAGAACCCATACCCCCAGGGAGGCAGCCTAACCCTGGGAAGCAACCAATGCATCCAGAGCCCCAAGAAATACCACAGCCTCCTCAACAACAGAACAACCAGGAGGGAGGACCTTCACGCCCAGCTGGGGCTGAGTCCTCCACAGCCTCCACCCCCCGGACAAGAAGGCCACAGAGAGCAAGAGGACAACAGGGAGTGCCTTCCCACAACACGGCACCCCCTGAGGGATACTATTATGAGACAATAGGCATCACCGCCCACCTGGGATACTATTACGAACAGCTTAGTATCTAGGCATCACCGCCCACCTGGGGGCAATAGGCGAGGGAGACAGCCTATACCTCCAGCAAGGCAGCCTAATCCAGAGAAACAGCCTGCACACCAGAGCCTCAGGTAGCCCCACAGGCACCCCAGCCTAACAAGCAGGGAGGAGGTTTCCACAGCTCCAACTCCATTGACTAGGAAGCCACAGGGACAGGGGGGCAACAAGGAGTGCCATCCCAATACACCAGCATGAAGAAGAACAAGTCCCAGAAGAAGAACACCACTTGCACCCTCGAACAGGGCAGTGAGAAGAACAAAGGAGAGACAACCAAAGGCCACCCCCAGAGGGAAGGCAACAGTCTGTGCCTCCAAGGCAGCAACAGACACAGCAGGATGCCAGGGCATACACACCTCTGGGGGCAGATAGACAGGCAAGACCTCCAAGGAGGCATGGATTCAACCAAGTACCCCAACAGGGACATATACCGCACTAAGGGAGGACATACATGCCAGACCAACAAGGATATAGGAGTTCCAACATCAACCATGGCAATGTACACATACAGTCCGTATCACCACACACATGCCTAAGGGACATACCAAGGAAAGCTCAAAGGGAGGGACATAGTCCCAACAATACAATAAAGCAACCACCTACCCATGATACAGCACGACAGGTCCAAACCCCTTGTGCATGACAACCCTTGGCACACGTCCTCCTAGGACAGAGGAGGAGTTGAAAAGACAAGGATTTGAACAGGGAACTAATAGAGTACCACACCACGTCAGCACATAGCTACTACAATGGGAAGTCTCATGGAGAGACATAGTTGAGTGAGACCGCACATAGCATACATGAAGGATACACCTCCACCTAGTCCGCCTTGCAAGGATGCGACCTCATATTCCTCAAGTGGAAGGAATACACACAGACTAATGGAGGAAGATAGTTACATTACCAAGGAAGCAGGGGATTTCAACACCCCACACCCATATCCTTCCCATATCCTCTTATTTAATTTAACTGCATAACAAGTCAACTCCCCAAAAGGGGTAGATTTTGATACTTGATATCAACATGTTTTCCAAGAATGACCATACCGGACGCCTCCGGGCTCCGTGATATATATATACACAGGTGGACCACTAGAAGAATCAGTAAAAGGCCGTCGCCAATCAAGAGATGCACAAGCAACAGATTCCTCAATCCCAAAGAACACCTATAAGGTCAAGTTTCTGGGAAAGATCACAAGATGGAAGGCTCACTTACAAAAATAAGTTGAGCACTCCCAACATCCTATAGAGGAACTACCATGAAGGTCACAAAGGATTACCCCTACTACAACCTTCCACTAAGCTTCCTAGGGCCAAGCCCGTCAAAGGATCCCATCTGGCATTGGTATGCAAGGGGGGCACTAGTCACAACATGCCCTCCCCACAAACGCCCATTAGCACAAGAGGGGGTAGCCGCGAAGACATCCCTCCAAAAATGGAGGAAACCATATCACATGGGCAACACCCACAATCAGAAGCAAACACCTCCAGCGGATCTTTATGATTTCATAAAATAGCCAGGAGACACAACTACACTTAGAAAGCTCATCCTAGGTAATGGAATACACTTCCATCAAAAACTCTCAAGGACACCAAGCCTAGCAAAGGAAGAATGGTGACACCATCATCAAGCTTTTAAAAAGGGATGTGGAAAACATAGTATTTCCACACAATGATATGTTAGTCATAAGAGAGGGAATCACCAACTTTGACATGAAGAGAACCATAGTACATGAAAGGAGTCCGTCAGACATCTCCCATGACCAACCATTGATGATACTAGAGAAGAGTCAGGCATACCTAATACCAAGGGACACCCTACTAGTAAAGGTGGTCAGAACATCAACACACCCATTAGGGACACGGCACTGCAAATGAACCAGGAAAAGGATGGAACACATATCCTTACAAGTATCCTTAAAAGTATCCTTACAAGTATCCTTGCATTTATTCTTGCAAAAATAAACTCCGTAAATAAAGAGGTCATCTAATAGATGACTATGTCTCTGTTCTCAAAATATGATCCTAACCCGGAGATCCTTGGACTCCGTATCATATACGCAATGAATAACATGTTCATCAAAGATAGGTACACGAAGATTCAAGACAGCGCCATAAAGATTAGGCGCATACCTCTACCAAGTACGACACATTGGAGTGTTCACAAACACTCCCTCGCCGTCGCACAAGAAAGAAAGGCAGCCAAGGATACAAGTCCTAACAAAACAAACATCGGTAGAAAATCCCGTCATTGAAGTCATGCACCAAGAGAGAAACTCTAAAGATGCAAGTTTAGCATAGGAGATAGTGCAACAACTAGAGTGTGAAAAAGGAGATACATCTCCTACCAAGAGCCTTAGGGCAGGATAATAGTTCTACAAGATCAACCAAAGAAGAGCTCTAAAGCTTGGGGAGTAAGGTTTCAAGATCGACCTTCACACTAGACGCACATCCCGATCAACCACCTTGTCTGCAAATGATAAGACATTTGACTCTGGCATCCCATCAAGAGGAGAACCCCCTAAGGGCAGTGAAGAATACTCCAGTGTGAAGGAAAAGGCAAGGCACACTAAGTGCCACAACACTCCAAGAAGATACAGCCCGGTCAGACCCCCACACCCCCATGCACGAGCAAAGAGCATGGATCAGATTGAATAGTCTGAAACACGCCTACGAGATTAACAACTCAAGACACCATTCTATGAGAGAGCTCTTCAACCTACACAAGGAAAGGGGGGAAAAAATTTACAAGCCCCCCTAGGATACAGACATTGCCACATCCTAGTTACCAAGAGAATGAAATCCACCACCACCCACCCAAAGCAAAAGCCCTTCCACCCAACCTCCAAAGACACATCCGACAAAGGCATCATTTAGACCATGCCTGTGACTGAAACAAGCAAGCATGAGAAAGAGTAGATCCTACAAGGGACACTCATCGCATTCAAAGAGGCAGACAAGGGAGCCCCGAGCGTAAGGGGTACCCAACCAAGAAAATGAACGAGGGGCCTTCAACGGCCAAATATGAAAGAAGGTATGACCACCAAGCAACTTGGGGGGCACCAAACGAATAAGTGCTTGGTAGTCCACCTAAGTGTAAAAGAAGAGATTAGAGGCAGAAGATCACAATAACATGCAATACCACCTTTCCCAGAAAAGGTCACATAGGAGGAAAACATCTTCAACTTCCTATATGAACTCGCCCTAAGTTGGCAACACACAAACATCGCCCTCGAGAGGTGATCTCCCATACTGAAGGAAAAGCGTGATAGCATGCAATATCATAAAAGGAAAAGTCAAGCAAAGACTCGAAAAGCATACCAAAGATGCACCCTACATGAGAAAGGACACAAGGTAAGGTAATATTATGAGCCCTCCGGGAGCCTATCCCGCGAACAGATTTCGACGCCCCCAAGAGCGTATCTTGAGAGTAGTTTATATACTACGACATTCGACGCCCCCAAGAGCGTATCTTGAGAGTAGTGTTCATACTACGACCTTCGACGCCCCCAAGAGCGTATCTTGAGAGTAGTTTATACACTACGACCTTCGACGCACCAAGAGCGTATCTTGAGAGTGGTTTCCAAAAACTACGAATTTCGACGCCCCCAAGAGCGTATCTTGAGAGTAGTGTTCATACTACGACCTTCGACGCCCCCAAGAGCGTATCTTGAGAGTAGTTTATACACTACGACCTTCGACGCACCAAGAGCGTATCTTGAGAGTGGTTTCCAAAAACTACGAATTCGACGCCCCCAAGAGCGTATCTTGAGGTAGATTTGCAACCTACCAGATTCGACGCCCCCAAGAGCGTATCTTGAGGTAGAAAAAACACTACCAGTTCGACGCCCCCAAGAGCGTATCTTGAGGTAGATTTCAAACTACCAGTTCGACGCCCACCAGGAGCGTATCTTTGGTCTAACCTGAGCCCTCCGGGAGCCTATCCTGCGAAACGTTAAGTGCCGTCCGAGAGCCTGTCTCGTGAACAGTTTGACACCCGTCAAGAAGGTATCGGTGGACTAACCTGTGCCCTCCGGGAGCCTATCCTGTGAAACGTTAAGTGCCGTCCGAGAGCCTGTCTCGTGAACAGTTTGACACCCGTCAAGAAGGTATCGGTGGACTAACCTGTGCCCTCCGGGAGCCTATCCTGTGAAACGTTAAGTGCCGTCCGAGAGCCTGTCTCGTGAATAGTTTGACACCCGTCAAGAAGGTATCGGTGGACTAACCTGTGCCCTCCGGGAGCCTATCCTGTGAAACGTTAAGTGCCGTCCGAGAGCCTGTCTCGTGAACAGATTTCGACGCCCACCAAGAGCGTATCTTTGGTCTAACAGTACAACGTATACCGTGTAATGGGTATCAGAAGAGATCATCACACCATGCTTAGAAGGATACCATGCTTAGAAGGATACCATGCTTAGAAGGATACCATGCTCAGAAGGATACCATAAGAAAGAAATTTCTAAGTAAAGTAATGTGAAGAACAAGTAATGTTTTTTCTTGATGAGATAGCAGGTATGATGTGAAGGAAAGCACAAAAGAAAGAAAAAGAAAGGAAAGCATATTCAAAGGAGAAGTCCATGACCAAAGGACCATATACAGAAGCACAAGAGGTTATCATGAAAAGTAACGAGTTATACTACCACCCATATCACAAGTCAAGAGAAGTATCTCAAAGGAACCCAACACCACCAAGAAGGATAGCAAAGACATGAAATCCCAAGGTCAAAGCTCTCAAAATAAGCTCGACCCATCAAGAAGAGAATTGCCTTACAAGTCACACAAATCAACCTCCGACAAATATTATTGTCATACATGCCGCCCTCGCGTGACCTATGCTCGTATCAGACTTGAACATCGTCAAGCACAACTCATGAAGGAGACATCTAAAGAGCATAAAGGATACAACATCCGACAAGACGAGACATCGGGACCTAACCCAACAAACATAGCCTAAACATAGGACAGCTATAACAATAAAGGCTCTCCAACGAGAAAGGAATACTAAAGCACAACTCCATACATCGTGATGTGGCTATCATGTCCACATACACTGAAGTGGCTATCATGTCCACATACACTGAAGTGGCTATCATGTCCACATATCCTGAAGTGGCTATCATGTCCACATATCTTGAAGTGGCTATCATGTCCACATACCTTGAAGTGGCTATCATGTCCACACACTACAGAAGGGTTATCACTCCGACACATCACGAAGTGGCTATCACGTCCACATACCCCGAAGTGATTATCATGACAGCACGTCATAAAACATCTGTCAAAGACATGCATTGTAAAGACACCATCCCGACCACGAACATCAAAAGGCTACGCCTAGCCTCAGGAGGAGGTCCAAGAAAAAGGAAAAACAGCACCCTTCGTACGCTCATCAAAGGTAGGCACTTATATTTCAACCCACTGGGTGATACTAGGAAGGAGACGTCCTCATTATGAAGACAACCTCCATATCTCACGAAATCAACCATGAAACAAAGAATCACGACAAGCACTATTGAAGGGCATATAACAAAACGATCCCCACAACGATCACAACTACGACACTAGTAGAGGCTAATTCAAGAGCAGTCTCCACCAAACTCCAAAGCAAGAATTTGCTATCTTAATCAGAGCCATGGCAAGAGAGGGGAACCTCAATGTAAGATGATGATCACACCCATCACCAAAAGAAAAATCTTCAACGCAGGGGTTAATAACATAACCCATAGAAAAGACAAAGGCACCTTCAAAAGTCATCAAATCTATATGAAGATGAAATAAACTTGAGACTCGGCCCCTCGGCTGGGGGGCAGGGGATAGAGAAGAGACATCAAGACATATGATCACCCCATCGCCAGTCACAGGTTGTTTCTTTTTGTCAAGCAAAGGGGGTGCCTCTTCAACCACTACCTCCTTACCATGGGAAGGAGTCAGCAAGAGGGCACTTGAAGGAGAGCCTCTCGCGGTTTCTTTCTCCTCGGCAGCCGAGGGCCCGACCTCAGAGTCAGGTTTCCGCGCCTTGGATTTAGATTGACTTGAACTCTCACCCACCACAAGAACCATTCGGTAACCAAGGAAGAACGCTCTAACAACAAAAAGGAAGCAGCATGAGAACAATCATAAGTATATCACAAAGAAAAAAGAAGGGAAAAAGAACGTACTGGAAGCATTAGCAGTCACCCCTGACTTAGAAAATTTCTTGGTCTGATAAGCAGAACTAGAGGGTCCTTCCCTCTCATCTGATTCAACGGTCTCCCTGTCTGAAGAAGAAAGCTTCTCAAAAGGTGAGTCATCTATACGAGCAACCAACGCAAAGATCGACCCTTACTCATGGAGGGGCGAGATACGCCTACTACGGGGGCAACCTTAACACCAAGGGAAGAGGGCGAACTTTTAGTTTCCCCAAATGGAGCAACGCTCCAGCACATCCGAAGGAAGGGTCAACCCTTAACACATGTCAATAGACCCCTTCGCTCGCGGCGGTAAGAAGAAAGCTTGTAAGATTTTTCACCCTTACTTTTATGGGGAACAAGTTGCAGGGCAAAGGTCAAGAGCTATACACACGCTCCAACGAATGAAGGAAAAATGTTACACATGCCGAAGGTCGAGAATAATGGACAATGCTCACGCTAGTACGAGGGAGGCGGAACGTTGTGTCCCATTGAGTGGCAGAGTTTCCACCCTCAAGTAAAGGAGAGGTCTATGCTCTCACCTTTGCACTCATGCTCATATTCATGATTAACATCTGCAGGTACATCAATGTCATCACTCATGCTTATACTCACAACCCATCCATACATACATACATGTTCATGCTTGCACTCATATGCATGCCCACATACACACTCCCGCGTGTTCAAACATTTAGACGTCCATGCACGTGGCCGCCATGTATTCATGCATACATTCATGACTACAATCGCATCATGTCTCTACTCACTCCCATCCTTATGTTCCTACTTGCATGTATGCTAGTACACATCTTCATGTTCATGATATGTCCATGTTCACTCCTAGTTAACATCCTATAGGCATATTTTCTAGTATCCCATACTTAGAAAAATTTTGGACCAAAATTGAAATTTTTCTTCACTTAGACTTATCCCGGCATGAAATTGAAGCATAAGTCACTTAGTTGCATTCATATTGCATTCCTATGTGAACATGTATTCTTTGAGTATACGCCTGCGGCAAAGATAGGTTTATTACTTCCACCTCAGACGGACACGTGCCTAGGCACACGTCCGTACTACTCTGACGTTTACAATTCCTCTATCTCATAAGACAGGGGGCAGGGTCAGAGGCACGCCGCCATGGGTAAGCAAGCATTCAGACAAAGAAGGTAAAACCCCGGTTTCAAATTGCGCGTGTCATACCATCCTAAAATAGAGTCAATCAAGGGTTAGGCCATTGGTTGACTCGGGGGCATGTGATGGATATACGCCCAATTTGAACCCGTTGACTTCCGAACCGTTACATTTTTATCGTCCCATCGCCAATTGTAAATCGAAACTTCAACCCGGACACTTCGCGAGGACATCGACGGCTCGGACGGGGCCGAAGCGCCCGTCCAACAGAGGCGAACTCACCTAGGTGAGGTTGGGTGGCCACACCCGACCTCCCCTAGGGGAGATCGGGTCAGCCGACCCGATCTCCCCTAGGGGAGATCGGGTTGGCCAACCCGATCTCTCCTAGGAGAGATCGGGTCAGCCAACCCGATCTCTCCTAGGAGAGATCGGGTCAGCCAACCCGATCTCTCCTAGGAGAGATCGGGTTGGCCAACCCGATCTCTCCTAGGAGAGATCGGGTCGGCCAACCCGATCCCTCCTAGGAGGGATGGGGTTGGCCAACCCCACCCTCCCTAGGAGGGGTTGGGTGTCCTCACCCAACCCCTACCCTTGGGGGTCGGATTTCTCCCCCCCCCCAAGGGCCCCGACACCATCTTCAGACTCCCATGCTCGGTCCACTCCGCCTACCTCCTCCGAATCCTAAGGCCTTAATTATGCGCTTAAAGGTTAATTAATTGTGTTTAAGGGCTAACGATGTCATTAAGCCACCTTAATGACACCGTTGCCTATAAATACCCCACCTTCACAACTCATTTGATCATCTTGGCAAGTTGCACAATTTTGCTCTGACATCTCTCTAGCTTTATCTCTCTAAAACCGTACTGACTTAGGCATCGGAGAGGGTTCATCAGGCACCACCCCCCCCCTCTGTGCCTGATATTGCCCCTCTTGCAGGGTGGCAAGGAGAAGAGGACCAAGGAAGCAGAAGAGCATAGAGCAGTAGGACAAGCCCCAGGGGTAAGAAGTACAAGCCTCAGGAGGTCAGAAGGAGAGAAGGAAAGGAGGTCAGAAGGAGAGAAGGAAAGGAGGTCAGAAGGAGAGAAGGAAAGGAGGTCAGGAGGAGAGAAGAGAAGGACACATATCAGAACGACTACCCCAAGAGAGTATAAGGGCAGGGATCAGAACGACTACCCCAAGGGAGTATAAGGGCACGGATCAGAACGACTAGTCCTAGGAGCATCGAACCCGACATTTCATTAGTGGGAGATAAATTCTAGATTGACGACCCGTTGACCTAGACTTTATAACCTAACACTGACCACTAAACCCTAAAATCATAATGTTAACATTCCTCTCAAATGCAATTGCAATTTCAGGTACCTGTCCATTCTTGGAAGAGGACTTGAGGGAGAAGCAACACCGGAACATGCCCCGCTCTTGCATTGCAAGAAATTCCGAAAATAATCTCATCATCATTGCTCTGCAGAAATAATAGTTGTTAAAATTCCGAAGTATATGCAAGGTCCAGACACTAATAATGGAAAAACCAACTCAATGACATGAATTCACATTAACCAACAAGGAGTAACACTGCAAAATCTACACAAAATTCATGTATTCTGTCAGCCTAATGCCACGGGATAAGTCTAGAAGCTGTTTACCCTATTGTAAAGGAGAATGAGATGCGTTGGAATCATGTCTGTCATAAACCGACAAATAGTGAGTCAACTCCTGGATTTTGGATTTCTGTATGATCAGATATGGTACAGGAAATGCAAGTTGCTGCAAGCTCTTAAATCAAAAGGTCAACCAGCAAACTATTCTTAAGATAAACAGACAAGCAGACAAATCAAATAATCAATCGGAATCATACATACATAGCATTGGACAAAATGATAAACAAATAATCGGCATCGAACCGATTGAAAGCTACGGACAAACCTGAAATTTACAGACAAATTGGAAGCTGATTCAAAGCTAATCGGCAACACTTGAGAAGGAGGTGGCAGAGTCAATTAATCCGATGATGGTGCTTGTAGTAGGGGCTGACCGAATCACTGCTGCCCTTTGTGTGTGTTGAGAAGACGGACGATGACCCAAAGAGAAGTCCTCTTCCTCTCTCTCTATATGTTTTCTTTTTTCAAGGATTTCCATTCCTTACTTTTATGGCGGGAATATTTGTAAAGCTAGCCAGATATGTAAAACTTAAACACTGATGATGATTCGATTCATTTTTTTTTTTTCGAGTGGGATTGCCAACAAAGGAACCGTTATCATATTAGGATCTATCAACAATATATTTTATCAATCTCAGTCAACTAATATTTATCAATAATATTTAACATCCCTATAATTATGCTAGAATATATCGATAATTAATGTCACAGTTAACGGCTAACCCTAATTTCGGCTGAAATTCATCCCATGGTGGCCGAAATAATCAATTAATTTTACATGTAATTTTCGGCCAAAAACACAAATTTTAGGGTTAGTGGTCAAATTTCAAGATAAAAATTTACTAAGATCAATAATCCAAAGTTCAATTTTGATAAAAGTCATGTTTTTCTTGAAGATCATAAACATCAAGTTTTACTAAAAACACAAATTCATGAACTATCAGTTTTACCCAAAATTCAAGATCACCAATTTATCAAAAACATAAACTCCCAACACAGGCTCAGATACCACTGTTGGAATTGGGGGGACGATTACCACGGAAATAAAACCACAAGGTACATGCTATGTAACGAATTACGCAGCAGAAAGAACGCACATACCTATATTGCTTTCCGTAGTCCTAGGAACGTGACTGAGAGTTCACAGACTGCCAGACAGGTCCTGTATGAACTCTTGTGAACGAGCAATCAGTCATTGGGATGGATCTCTGGAGTAATTGCTTGAAGCAATTTGGCACCTCATTGCTCTGTGTGAAAGCGATTAAACCGTTTTTAAAGAGACTGATCTATTAGGAAGGAGACGTCGGCTGTGTGAACTCTTTCACGGCCTCATTCAATTGGTTTACTGGTGATCGGGTTGACTAGATGGCTGAGGAATCATTGTTGTTCGCTTTCTATCTCTTAGATATCCAATGTATGCAATTCAATTTTCAAGATCGTCGCATGATTGTAAATGTGTTAGTATCGAATAACACCGATGGATTCATTATGCGCCAATGAGCTTTTGAATGAGACGAATTACGACTCGTGGTGCAAACGCATCAATGTACTGCTTGATGATATGTATCTGATTGACTACATTCAGAAGACAATGAGTTGTCCAGATGCTGGCCTGACTAAAGGGCTAGCATATACCCACTTTAAGTGGGAGCAGGATGACAGGAGAGCTAAGGAAATTTTTCTATTTGAGATGTCTTCGGACATTAAAGACGAGTATAAGGATGTTCCAGTTGCAAAGGACATTTCGGATGCATTGTTCCTTAAATATGGAAACAGCATAACAGTTCATATGCACCCATTTATACATTCTTTGGATGAAAGTCTAAAGAGCGATAGCAATGGTGTACTTGAAAAGGTATACTAACTCCTCAACATGATCAAACCTACTGAGGATGTCAAATGGCTGAATGAGACAAAATTCAGGCCATAATCGGGATTCTTCCAAAGTCCTGGAGAGCAACTGGGACTTTATTGACCGTCAATATTTCCAAGCTGGATCTTGCATCTATCCTGAAATTAATCGAGATGGAAGAAACTCGATTGGCAATGGCAACAAGAGAATCCAAACTACCATGACCACCTGCTGGACAGAAAAGGAAGTGGAGGAACAGGGGTAAGAAACAACAGGTTGTTGATCATAAAACGTCAACTATGTCTAAACAAGCTAATCTCCAAGTAAAATCAGAGATAGTTTGCAGGGACTCTAGCCCTCGTTGTATCGGTGATGGAGCGAGTTCCAGCAAATCGTATGCCAATGTATGCAACATTGGATATGTTATGGAAGCTTTAGTTTCTTGATATGTCATGTTGATTGATTCAAACCCTTCTTGGATTCTTGATTCAAGTGCGACTGACCACATAACCAATGACAAAGGATTATTTGCCATGTTCATACGGATGCCAAAGGGTTCTTCTTAAAAAGATATATATTGGCGACAACTTACAAGTTGAAGTTGAAGGAGTAGGGAACTGCAAAATGTCTATGCTCAATGGTAGGACCTTACTTCTTGAAAATGTCCTATTTGCACCTAGAATTTGAAGAAATGTTATTTCAGTTACTTCTCTTATGAATAATGGTTTTGCTTTATCATTTGAGAACTTCATTGTTTAAATAAATAAAGGCAATGTCTTTTATGGGCATGCACACTCTTCCAATGGTCTCACTGTTATATATTTGAATGGAAACGATTATTCGAACAGAATGTATTCAATATCATAAAAGGAAGCAGAAACCGATGCTGCATCATCATTTCATATCATTCTCTGATCGAAGGTTAACATTGTTGTTTCTCTGATGAATGATATGTTTTAGTTTCTCAATCCTATATATCCTTATTGGATTTTCAAAAGTTGAGCTTCTTTATCAACTTGAATAATCTCGGGTTGTGAAATCATATATATATATATTCTGACTAGAAAGAGGTCGATGAGAGATTTTAAAACTCTGCAACAATATTGTCGAAACATATTTGTGATTAGGGCTGGCAATTTGTGACACGACACGATAGCACGACACGAACACGCACGAAAAAAGTGTGTTCGTGCTAGCATATAGAAGAACGATAACACGATAGCACGAACACGATTAACACGACATAACTTCCGTGTCGTGTTCGTGTTTGAGTATCATAACACGACACGCACGATAGCACGATAAAGTTGTACTATTAGGAATAATTCTTAAGTATTTTTTGAACAATTCTTATTTGTTACCTTTAAAAACTCCAATTAGTGGTTTAATTTTAGTGTTTGTAAACTCTATATTATTAACTTATGAATACTGACATATTAATTCATAGTATTTTTATATATGGAGTTCATTATTTTGATTTTTGCTTAAAGATCTCGTATAGAGATGTACAAATGTATATCCTTATACAACACGATAGCACGACACGAACACGCACGGAAATATTCGTGCCGTGTTCGTGTTTGTAAAACGTGGCACGATAAGCTTACCGTGCGTGTTTGTGTTTAATAAGTTTAGCACGACATGATTATTGAGACGCACGATAGCACGAATTGCCACCCCTATTTGTGATGACATGTGTGTCTTTTTTTTTTTTTTTTTTTTTTTTTAAATCTGGTTTTGATTGCAGTCCTGATGATAGCCCTAAAACTTCAAAATCGAACCAAATTAACCTAGCCGGACCTAGGCCTACACTGGGTCAGGGTCGGCTGGGAATGGCGACTCCGACCCAAGTTCGGCTGGGTTCAAATTTGAAGTTTTAGGACTAAATTAAACAAAATAAAAGTTAGAAATATTTTTGAGGGACTAAATTGAACAAAATCAAAAGTTTAGGGTCGATCACGTGACTTGCACATGTCATTTAAGAGCCAAAACTTACGGTCAACTAATGGATGTACCAAAGCCACTTTTTTTTTTCAAACATTTGGTACAAAAAACATACAAAACCAAACATCCAATACTAAAAGTCACATTCGGTCAAATATGTGGTATGAAAACTACATTTTTAACTCTTTTGTGATAAGTTTTTGGTAAATGTGCCATAATCATAGTGATACTTGTGTTGCCCTAAGAATACCATGCCTGATACCACGAAACTATGTCTCTGTCGCGGTAGGGTCATAATGACACCCCAACTCATGCTATAGTAAGAAGTAGTATCTATATATTATTTCAGATACCCAAACTGACACTTTGATTCTTAACGATATATATACTCGTAATAGACCCAACCTCTATAGGTGCTTTTGCGTTACCTAAAGTTGACACCGGAAGGCGGTCCCTGAAAGCCTTCTATTCCTCTGAAGTTACCGCATAAGAATATAATGACTTCTTCCAACCTCATTAGATTCTTCTTCATATTCTCTAACCTCTTTAAGGAAGAATAGCAAAAGATTTTTTAGGTATTTCAAGAATATTAATTTTCCCAGTCCTGGAATCTCAACTAAATTCACACAACTTGTTACTGATAGTTGTTCAAGGCATTTCAATTGTGATAGATCGGGAAAATTTTCTATTGTGCCACAGTTACGAACATTCAGCCTTTTCAGCAATTCCAACGTTTCAAATCCTAGGCCCTGGATTCCTTTCATGCAACAGTGCTTAATATGTAGCTCAGTTAGGTTCTTCATGTTGAGGTAAGGTGCTACACTGAGCTGGAATATAATTGAGGCTCTCATCCAATTCCAAAGGCGGCTCACCATTTTCGCAACTTCACGAGACACCAGGCGCTGGTAGCGAGTGATTTGGAGAATATAGGCACCTAGTTAACATGTCAAGGATCCCGCTTTCTTTAAGATACTCCAATATTACCCCAATATTAAGATACTCAAAGTCTGGAGAGATCTTTCATATATCTTCATTAGTATCAAACTATCTATGCAAATCTTCCTCTTGTAAACTCGTATGTCAAGTCGAGTTAGACATTCGAATATTAGAATAGTGTCTAGAAGCTCAGAAATATTTTGAAGGCGCTGATCAGATTTCCACAAGAACACATGTTAGCAAAACAAAACACGCACAATAAAATTGATTTTTTTTTTGCCAAAATAAAATTGAATTGTTAATACATAAAATTAGCAACTTGGAAGCTGAACTTCCAGGGTTGGGTAGTTGAACTCTCGAGCTAGATTATTGCAACTATGTATACTAGCTATTTATCCCCCAAAAAAAAAAAACTTTAGCTAGCAAGTTTATCAAATCCTAATGACATTTCAGGCTTCTAATTATCTCTTATTATATACATACCTCAAGAAAATAGTCTGACAAAACTAGATTCCGTGTCTTGGAAAGTCCCTTTAAGAGCTCATAGCAATTGAGACCAAGATCCTCTATCATTCTTTCGCTGACATATATTTCAACTTTACTGAGTTGCATAGAAGAAGAAGCACAAATATAATACTCATTATAAATGAGATTTCCTATGTAGTAGATATGCTTGAGATTGTCTCCAATAATACATATTTTGGCACTGTGATACCCGCCTAAAAAAATGTTTATTGGCTCTTCTTATTTGTTACAAATTTTCAAAACTTGGAGATTCGGAGAACACACTTGAATAGAATGATTGTACCAATAACACTGATCAATAATCAATTCTTCCAGTAGTGGAGAAGAAAGTAACTTCTCTGTTGATTCTTCATCCTCTAATCTGACTTCGTCACCAAGTCTTAGGTACTTTAAACGAGGACGATGTATAAGTGAAGAAGGAACATTAAATGTAATCATTTCAAGGACCAGCTTTACCAGAGATTGGCACCCAAATATGCAGGAATATGGCGTATTTTCCATCGTGACATCCATAAAATTGACATCGTCAATGGATAAAGTGAGGTTTTCAACATTGGACAGAAGTGCCTTGGTAATGGATGTAGTGTAACGATCCACATTATCAATTCCCATTTCGAAAGCAAGAGAAAAGGATACAAGAGGCACAGAGGGGTCACGCAGATGCATTACTCTGTCCACAAAGTTGATGAAGTGATCATTCCTATTAAGGAAGTACCAACGGTCTTGATGAAATACAAGATTAGGAAGGTACTTCCACAAGTGCTGCTGCTCACTCCTCCTAAACAGAAGTAGACATGTCCGAACAGCATCTTGTGTTGTTGGAAGCAAAGACAGAATGCGTATAAGGATTTCATCCGGTAAATCACAGATCTGAAGCTGCCTCTCTTTTCCGATTGCAGCCTTCTTTCTGATTGCTGCCATCTTGATCTATCTAATCTATGAAATCAAAGGGATAAGCAAACAACAACGCATATGATCATAGTTTTTAATAAAATTACAAATACAATATTATTTTATTAAATCGGATTAGATTTTTTCAAATCAGTTTATCTATCTACCATCCAACAAGAAGAATCAAAGAAGAAGACGAATCGAAGAAAATGAATTTCAAATCAGCCCCTAATGTTTAAAATTATTTTAAAATCGAAAACCAGTCGCCAAATAAGTATGATTGTTGTGGAATTTTCATGTTTGACACGTATGCTAGAATGTTGAGGATGTAGTTGCATTTGATAATTTACTTGGAAGTAGAATTATATATGCAAGCATGAGTTCCTCGGAACATTAGACGCATGACGCGTGAGCATGAGTGTGATTTGTTTGATGAATGTTACTTGCGTATGATAATTTACATGGTTAGTAGAATTATATATGCATGAGTAAATTCATCGGAATATTTTCCATAATATAAAGGGCCTAGGGTAAGCCAAGATCGGGTATGGTTGTTTTAAAATTCTCGTTCCGGTAATTTGCGATTAAAACCGTTTTAAAAGACTGATCTATTTGATGAAAACGGCGGTAATGTGAACTCTTTCACAGCCATTTTCCATTGGTTTACTGGTGGTCGGTTGGTTTAGATGACTGGGGAATCATTATTTGTCGGATTCAATCTTAATAGATATCTGATGTATGCAATTCTTTCTCAAAATGTTATTATCTACCTAATTTTTGCATAATCATCAATGTGTTAGTAAGAATTGGTTAATTTAGTGCGATTCGATATTGCTCACAATCTTGATGGTATGAATCATGATGAATAAAAAGAGTACGTGTTGAACTCTCTACTACGATTCCGAAAAGTGGAGAGGACAACTACAGATGAATATGGTAGTCTGTATGATTTTTGACAATGAGAAACGAATGTAATACTTTTGTTTCACCAAGCATGGGAGTAGATTCTTTGATGATCCGAACGCATATGTGGTGATACATTCAACCTTGGTAAAAAGGGGTTGAAGAAGACTTCAATTGCAACCAGGCAATGTTGCAGCTTAGTATCCCTTTGCATCCGCCTCGGTGGAAGCAAGAATGCAAAAGCTAAACGTTTCGGTTAAATGTGATGGTCTTCTCTCTTTTCAAGGATGTTGGCGTAAAACCCGCATCGGATCTTCAGAATGAAAGGTCAACATGGAAAGATGTATATGGTTGTCTGATATTGACAGGACTCAATGACCTTGAGCCTAATCAAGTACAGTAACCACAACAGTAAAAGGGAAACCACTATACTGGGTTCGAAAGAATTCAACCATGATCCGCATATTATAGAGAGAACTGGATAATCCGTTGGGTTAAACCATGTTGATAAATTGCGTCTCTAGTACGCCACGTAGGTCATGAATATGAAGTTGTAAAACGTTTTATACAGACACAAATCATTTGATGTAATTCACTCGTGAATTACTTAGATGTGATGTTCAAAATGACTTAAAGTTCTCGACTATTTATGCGACAATCATGGATCGAATACGCGATCTTCAGATCAAGAACCCTACCATTGTCACTCATCGTTCGTTTGGGTTACTAAAATTTTGGTTATTTCGAGATTTAGATTGAATAAAGTAGTTTCCGTTCGATTCGAAATGTGATCTACTTGTCAAAATTAATCGACCCGGTTAAGAGGGATCGATCCGAAACAAAATTTCAGCCAGGTAAAAGTGGTTGAATAAAACGAAACGATTCATGTACTCCATCATTTCAGTCGGGAAACTGAACTGAACATACACATCAATTGCGTAGCTAGATCGAAAGATTTAGTATTTCTCATTTGTTAGTATTCCATTGAATGAAATAATCTGTAATGATGATCATGTGCGAAACCGATTGGATTAAATTAAATTCAGAAATGAAACGATTCAACCTAGGATTAAAACTGAGGTGAATAGCGCTACGCGCAAGTGGACCTCGATAGACGGAACACATCGTTTCAAAATACGAATTTAATGATGAAGTGTCTGAATGACGATGTGCTGAATTTTCGTTTGCATTCCCTTGGAAACAACTTATTGATACCATTTACATCGGTACAAAGTAGGCTTCGGAAAGCTACCACGACCTTGTAAAAGTATCAAATGACGCATAGGGTGAAAACCCAAGATGCTCAGTTCGGAGATGGGATAAAATATCTGAGATAAGTTTGCAAACGAAGAAGGATGAAGTCGGTTAAACGATTTTCCTTCCGTACGCCTTGAACGATAAGTCAGGCTAGGCATTCAAATCAAATCACACACTTCTGGAAACATAGCTTATAAACATAATGTTAGATTCACTTAATCAACTGTTCCCTAAGGGATGATGAGAAGTGATTGACATTCATGTAAAACTGTGTTCCACTGAAATCGGTATGACACACCACCATAAAAAAAGGCTGAAGAGTGATAATGAATTAAATCATATCACCATGCGACATTAATTTACGCATTAAACACGTATTTAGGACAAGAGTATGTTAACTACTCTTTGAAAATACATGTTTACAGCTTAAAAGACATGGTACAATGGTCGGACATGTTACATTACATACTTGAAAACGAATTTTCCAATGCAATGACAGTTCAAAATAATGAGTCTTGACAGAATCAGGAGCAAGATATTACAGATAACATGTCCCACTTAATTCGAGTGGGAGATATTTGAACCAACAACTCAAGTGAATGACATGGTAAATGATAATGGGAACATTTTCATAATAAATCCAGTGGGAGGACTAAACACCTACCAAAAGTAATCACTGTTGCTGTTTGGACGAATCAAGTGAACCTGATTATCGTAATCCTGAACCAGGAGAACTGATCCCAATTGGAAGAAATGCTCTGATAAGAGGCATTATTCCGAGTGGGAGAGACGTTAAGACTCAAAGACGCGATAAACAAGACTAGACGAAAGTCAAAGGCATCGAAATTCTCCAAAGAAGTATCCCTTCTAGAAGAGTGATGACCTCACTCCAACAATTGTTGGCATGCATTGGAAAGACCTCAAGTGGAGAAATGGAGGAAAATAATGAATGAGAGAGATCGCCTAAATGAAAACCATTATAGTCTGTAGTTCATTTACCTGCTAACCACAGGGGCATAAGGATAAGGTGAGTCCTGAAAGAAGGCTCACCACTGATGGAAAAGGTCGAGCGATACAAAGCTTGACTTGTTGCGAAAGGCTATACCTAATGTTAAGACGTGTGTCTCGGGTTGACGGGTCTTCAATCCGAGTAACACTTCTCACGGGTAGTCTGCTCTTCTTTCCGATCCGTTTAGCTGGCTGATGTAATCCGTTGCTCTGCTCCTCGCAAACCTGCACAACGGCAGTACCGAGCACGGAGAGGGGGAGAAAGAGATCGACATCTCACTTTGGCTAGTGGGGGGGGGGGGTGGTGCTCAGTGAACCCTCTCTGATGCCTAAGTAAGTTCGGGTTTCTAGAGAGAGGAAATCTTAGAGAGAAGGCAGAGCTAAAGCATGTAATGATGCAACATGATAGAAATGAATAGAACTTGAGTAATATATATAGACTACAAGGGGATTAAGGTGGCTTAATGACACCGTTAACCCCTAAACGTACTTAATTAACACATAATGATAGGATTAAACCCTTAATAGCATGGAGAGGTGGGTGAAAAGTCTAAGTGTGAGTCGGGTAAAGAGATGTCGGGATGCCACGAGGGATGGTCCGTGTGACAAGGTTCGGGAAGGGTCCCGGATCCTTCGAGGTATGACGAAAATCCTACCCTATACGCTTATGATTGGACTAGGAAGTCTGATCCCTACATGTAGAGATCGGGTGTGGTCACCTTATCTCTATGTGTAGAGATCGGGTGCCACACCCGATCCCTATATGAGGAGATCTGGTGTGGCCACCCGATCTCTATAGGCAGAGATCGGGTGCCACACCTGATCTCTATAGGCAGAGATCGGGTGGTTGACGGCCTGGGCGGGCGTTTCTGCCTTGTCGGGTCACCTTAGTTCGTGGGTTGCGTGTCCGGGTCAAAGTTTCGAATTATAATCGTAAGTGGGGTGGTCAAAATAAGACAATCTGAATGGAGACGGGTTCAAATTGGGCGTATATCCACACATGCTCCCGAGTCAACCAATGGCTTAACCCTTGATTGACTCTATTTTATGATGGGATGAAACGCACAATTTGAAACCACGTTGTTACCTCTTGACGAATCATTTGCTTGTCCATAGGCGCCTTTTCCAGGCTTATCCTCGGTTTCTCAAAATAGAGGAAATAGAAACGTTAGAGTAAACGTGCACGGGTCTAGACCCGTGTCCGAAAAACGTGGATATAAAAATATGATCTTCTCTTATATGCATTTAAAAATACGTACGTGCATAGGGATACAATGCAATCACGAATATGGACTAATGTAATCTAATTTCATGTAATCATAATCAACACGTGCACATGCGGGGTGAGCCCTGTCTTTGAAAAAATACTTAGACCAGGTCCAAAAAATTTCTAAGTATGGGAATGTAGGATATATGCATATGAAAAATGCTAATTTGAGTGAACATGGATATACCGTGAACATGAAGGTGTGTACTAGCATACATGCAAGTAGTAGAAACACAAGTATGGAAGTGGGCGTGGACATGTTGTAGTCGTGGACATGAATGTATGCAGGAATATATGGCAACCATGTACATGGATGTCTAAGTGTTTGGACACATGGGAGTATGTATGTGGGCATGCACGTGAGCGTAAGCATAAACATGTAAGTATGCACGGACGGGTCGTGAGCATAAGCGTGAGTGATGGCATTGGTGCACTTGTAGATGTAAATCATAAATATAAACATAAGTGCAATGGTGAGAGTATAGACCCCATTTTATCCGAGAGTGCGAGCTCTATTCCTCGATGGGACATAACATTTTTCCTTCCTTGTACTAGCGCGAGCATTGTCTTTTAACCTCGGCTTTTGACAGATGTGACATTTTCCTTCATTTGTAGGAGCGTGTATAGCTCTTGAACTTTGCCCTGCAATTCATTCTACATAGAAGAAGGGGTGAAAATGCTTACAAGCTTTCTTCTTACCGGCTGCGTGGAAAGGTGTGTATTGACATATGTTAAGTGTTGCCCCCTCCCTTTGGATGTGTGGGAGCGTCGTTCTTTTGGGAGAAGCTAAAAGTTCGCCCTCTTTGTAGTGCTTTGGGGTTTGTTCCCTTTGACGGTGTACCTCGCCCTTTGATGGTCGGATCTCTTGGGTGTCGGTTTTTCCCCCGTAGCTTGATGTTGAGGTTCCCCCCCCCCCCCCCCCCCCCCCCCGGTAATAGGCGTATCCCGCCCTTCCATGAGTAAGGGTCGACCTTTGCGTCGGTCGCTCGGATGGCTGGTCCACCTTTGGGGAGTTTTCTCCTTTGGAAAAGGAGACAATGAAGATCATTTATCAAATCAATGGGATCAACTCTCATTGTCCTATGTCTTTGGTTGTCTGAGATGGACTTGTATGAGGTGGGGATTCGTTTGACCCTTCCTCCCATGAGCCTGGTATGTCATTAATCCTCTTGTTTTCATTCATCTTTTCTTCATGATATACTTATGACTGTTCTCATGTTGCTTTCTTCTTGTTGCTAGAGCGTTCGCCCATGGTCACCGAGCGCGTACTCCCGGTGGGTAAGATTTCAAGCCAGTCTACTAAATACAAGGCGCGGAAACTTGAGTCTGAGGTCGGGCCCTCGGCTGCCAAGAAGAAAAAAGCCACGAGGGACTCTCCTTCGAGTGTCCGCTTGCCGACACCCTCTCGTGATAAAGAGATAGTGGTCGAAGAGGCGCCTTCCTTGCTTGACAAAGGGAAGCGACATGCAGATGGTGATGGGTTGTCCATAGATCTTGATGCCTCTCCTCCATCCCTTACCCCCCAGCCGAGGGGCCGAGTCTCAGGTTTTTACTATTTCCTAACTTATAAATTTATTGTTACTTGTTGTTTTTTATGATTTACTAACTTGCCAAGACAGTCCGACTTGCTGCTTTGAGTCACAAGGACTTGGTCCGCCTTACTGATGAGGACATTATTGGGGTTGAGTGAACTCCTTTTGTTGGATTGAAAGAGTATCACTTCGATAGCCATTCTTCATTGCATACTCCTGAGGTTGGGGTTCGTGTCTTGCGTAGTGCTGTAGCACCTGGAGATCGCATCTCCTATCCCAAGTCTCCTAAGGAAACCAGGCGTTTCATTCAGGGAGTCTTATCTCGTTATGCCCCGGTAAGTGATCCCTTTCTTTCTTTCTTTCTTTCTTTCTTTCTTTTTCTTTCTTTCTTTCTTTCTTTCTTTCTTTCTTTCTTTCTTTCTTTCTTTCTTTTCTTTTATGTTCTATGTAGTTGTTTGTTATTTGACCTGATGTTTGCTCATTGTCTCAGGGTGTGTCTAATATTGTTAACCTTTCGTCCGTTGCACTTGAGTTATCTGAGGAGGAAAAGGTACTTGAGGGTAGTCAAGTATCCTTGAAGGCCGAGCTTAGCAGTGCTGTGGAGAAAACTCATCTTTCTGACTTGAAGATGCAAGAGTTTCGAGATCAGGTAGCCTCGCTTGAGACTATTATTGCTGATTTGCGCCAAAAGCTGATGTTGATTCTTCACTCAATGCTGCGGAGTTGAAGAATATTGAGGATAAGTGTCGCATAGAGGAGAGTTACTGCAATGACTGAGTATAAGTCTTCCCCTGCCTATGCTACTGATTTCCAAGTTCGATGCACCAGGGAGATGAACCAGTTTGGAGAGTATCTTACGGACCAGATTTTCAGGATTGATCCTCAGTTTCCGTTTGATGACCTGGGTGATTTTGGTCCTTATGCCAGTGGTTATGTTGCTGTGCTTAGGGGGCAGGCTGCGGTAGCTAAGAATGTAGCCGATGCCCCCGTGTAGGAGGATACTACACCTATAGATGTCGTTGATTCAAGTTCCTCTTCATCTTCTTCGAGTTCTATTAGTGGTTCTTCTTTGGAGCATCAAGACCGCTAGGACTCCCCACTGGCATCCGGTTGATTATCTGATAACCCTATCCTTGTACATATTTTTTTACTTTTCCTCCCCTTGTTGGGTTGAGTGGTTTCTCCCCGTGTTGGGTTGAGTTTATTTTGAAAGCCTTATACTTGGGAGTTTTATGGCTTTGCTACTTGACTTGGTTGTGTTGGTTCTCTTTGAGATGTCTGCCTTAACCTGGATGGTAGGATGACTTGTTACTTGGTTGTTGTGATAGCCTCTTGTGGTTGTTTCTATGGTTTCTTCTTTGCATGCTCCTTTCTTGTGCTTGTATTTACTTACTTGATGTCTTTTAGCATTCCCATGTTTCATGATACCTGTAATGTCATCATGAAAAAACTTGCATGTTTCTCATATCATATATCCTTTCTTTGTAAAGGAGAGGGGTTATTCAAGATATATTATAGGGGTCATTGTAAATTTTTTTCACGAGATAGGCTCTTGGATAGCGCAGAATATGTTCGCGAGATAGGCTCTCGGAGGGCGCAGAATGTGTTTGCGAGATAGGCTCTCGGAGGGCGCAGAATGTGTTTGCGAGATAGGCTCTTGGAGGGCGCGGAATTTGTTCGCGAGATAGGCTCTCTGGGGCGCGAAATATGTTTGCAAGATAGGCTCTCGGAGGGCACATAATTAGTTCGCGAGATAGGCTCTCGGAGGGCACATAATTTTTTCACGAGATAGGCTCTCGGAGGGCGCATAATTTTTTCACGAGATAGGCTCTTGGAGGGCACATAACTATTCACGGGACAGGCTCCGGAGGGCGCAAAATTTCGTAGTTTAAAACTACTCTCAAGATACGCTCTTGGGGTGTAGAAACTGTTCACATGACTGGCTCCCGGAGGGCGTAGAATTTCGTATTTTAAAACTACTCTCAAGATACGCTCTTGGGGCGTAGAAACTATTCGCAGGACTGGCTCCTGGAGGGCACATCATATGACTTTACCTTGTGTTATTTTCTAGGTAGGGTGCGTCTTTGATCGCTTTCTGAATCTTTACTTGAGTTTTCTTTCTTCTATATTGTCTGTTACCTGGCCTTTTCCTGAGCGTGGTAGATGACTTTTCGATGGCGATGCTTGCTGTCATCATTTTAAGATGAATCCGTACAAGAGGTTGAAATTGTTTTCCTCTTTTGTGACTTCTCTAAGAGGAGTGGTTTGAGCAATACATTTGCCGCTTGTATCTCTTAGAGTTGGGAGGGAAGCTTTTGCTTTTGTGCAGGTAGGGGTGATTTCCATTTTCTTGGTGACTGGTTGTGGTAGTGTCCATATCAGAGAAGCCTTGTAAATTATTGCCCCCTCTTCCTTATGTTTTGAGTAAAACGCTTTTGCGGTGATGATCGAGTAGAAGTAACGTATCATGGAAGGTGTTGCATCTGAGTTGTAGAACTGTACCTTATCATGGTATCTCGAGTTGTTTAACTTGAAGCTGTGTTTCGGACTGGTGAGTCTGATCCATGCCCCTTGCTCGGGTATGGGGGTCTAATCGGGTTGTGATAACCTTCTTGGAGCGTTGTCGTGCTTAGTGTGCTTCGCCTTTGCCTTTTCATTGGAGTATTTTTCCATGCTTATGGGGAGTGTCACACTGGTCATGCTACTCCCACCTCGAATCTTGATTATAGGCTCCCCTTGAATTAGGACTTGAACTTAAAAATGATATTTTCATTTAGGTTTGCAGGTGATGTTCCATGATTTTCCATGGGTTTGCCCCCGTATTGGCTATGCCTTGTTGGATAACTTCATTAGAAGCTGCGTTTGCATTGCGTACGTATACATGTTTGGGGGGTGTCGAGCTGACAAGTTCCTTCTCTTTTCCTTTGTTGTAACATTCCCTCACTAAGTGTTTGGCTTTTAACCTTAAAGGCGAGACCTTCCCCTAGTGCCCCCTTTATCGGGGTTTTCCTCTTGATGGGATGTCAGAGGCAAATGTCTTACCATTCACAAGGTGCTTGATCTGGATGTGGGTCTAGTGTAAGGGTCGATCTCGAAACCTTACTTCCTGAGCTTTTGAGCTGTGGATTCGTTTACCTTAGATCTGAGCCTGAATTTGGTGTAGATTCCTTGCTCAAATAATGACGTTGACGATTCTGAAGTAGGAGTTAGTCCTTCCTTGGTTGAGCTTGGAGAACTATTATCATGCCATAAGGCCCTTGAAGGGATATGTATCCCCTAAAATCTAACCTACGACGAATTTACGTTTTGGAAACGTGAATTTGAAAAGAGTCGCCACTAGTTAATTAAGGCTAACTAGAATCCTAAATTACCTAAGTGAATAACCGATTAAACGTCTAGGTATAAAATCGGTCTACGATCAGAAATTCGAATTCATGGGGTTCTATTACGAATTAAAAATGAAATTTTTAACTACGCCATTTCGGTACTCTATCTACTCATTTGCCAATTTTCATCGTTAATTAATTATGAATTAGTTATGCCTATGAACGACCTGATAACATTAACAATATTAATATATAATTAAATTGACGCGAACTAACATGACGTATATGCATAATTAACTATTTATCATATTAATCAATCTAAATATTCAAAACATGATGAAATATACATGATTAAACCTCTTTATCATTTATTTAATCTAGATCAATTATTCAGATTATTTGTGTAAAATTAAATCTAATAATATGACGCAATAAACTAAAAGGTTAAAGGTACTTTTCATACCACATGTTTGACCGAATGTGGCTTTTAGTACCGGATGTTTAGTTTTGTATACTTTTGGTACCAAACGTTTGAAAAAATGTGGCTTTTGGTACAACCGTTAGTTGGCCGTTAGTTTTGGCCGTTAAATGACATGTGCAAGTCACGTGATCGACTCTAAACTTTTAATTTTGTTCAATTTAGTCCCTCAAATATATTCCTAACTTTTATTTTGTTTAACTTAGTCATAATACTTCAAAAACGGACTCAAATAAATCAAACGAATTCAATTGACATAGCCTCATTTGGGTCAAATTTACCCAATTGGGGATAGGTCCCAATTGGGTTCGATTTTGAAGCTTTAGGACTAAATTAAACAAAATAAAAGTTATGAATATATTTGAGGGACTAAATTGAACAAAATTAAAAGTTTAGAGTCGATCACATGACTTGCACATGTCATTTAACGGCCTAAACTAACGGCCAACTAACAGATGTACCAAAAGCCACATTTTTTCAAACGTTTGGTACCAAAAGTATACAAAACTAAACATCCGGTACTAAAAGCCATATTCGGTCAAACATATGGTATGAAAAGTACCTTTAACCCTAAACTAAATAATATTATTACATGTGATTAGCATTATTTACCTATTACTTAAATTAAAGTCAGTTTAATTATATTAATCTATTAAAAATAAAATAAAAACTAATAAAACTAATAAATCTGTAGATAATAAAATAAAAAATAAAAAATGCAGAGGAGGAGCGTACCTGAGCAGAGACCGCCGGAGATGGAAGGGCGAGATCAGGCAAGCGGCGCTCAGGACAGCACGACGGAGCATGGGACGTCGCGGAGCTCGAGACGGAGGTGCTCTGGGTGGCACGGGCGGTCAGGTACGGAGTTGGTCGGGGTCGGGCTGAGTAGGGGAGCTTCGATCGGGCGGATTCAGGCAATGGCGGACGGCTTCACAGGTCACGGCGGGAGGTCTGGGGCGAGCGGACGGCCTGGCGAGGTTGCAGCGGCGGGCTCGGCAATGGCAGTCACTGGCGAAGGGAGTGGTGGTGGCTTGGGCTGTGACGAACGGAAGAGAGAGAGAGAGAGAGAGAGAGAGAGAGAGAATGTGTGGCGCGATGGTCAGAGAGCGATCTCCGGTGGGTCGAGTCCGGCGGCGGCAGGGCTCCGGCGCGGTGGCGAGCGAGCAGTCCGGCCGACAGGGTGTCAGTGTCACGGAAGAAACCAGCGGGGGAAAAAAGGAAAAAAAAAAAAAATGGCATTATAAGACAAAAATCAAGCGGAATCCGAGAAAATAATATATTATTTCTTTTGTGGTGTTTTTTTCTGTGTCTTTATAGTGTAGAACTGGACTAAATTACAGATAAAATCTAAATAAAAAATGCTAACAGATAATTAGCTTACAGATAATTCCTAGGATATATATCTCAACATATAATTATCTCTGTAGATTAATACCTTACAGATAATTGTCTCAAAATTAAAAAAACTAATTATTATATATATATTTTTAAATATTCCGAAAATATTAAATATATTCAAAATATTTTAAAATATATTTATAATAATTTCATAATATGAACTTAAGCATTTCTTGGAGACTCCGTGGCTTGATATGCGTCCATAATGACGTATTATGTGTAACATCGTTACGTCCGGGTCAAAATCGAGTGTTAACAGTTTGCCCATCTTTGGACGGACCCCCGTAGAACGTGTTCGAAGGGGTTTGTCCAAAGACGAAGAAACACTGATTTTGACCAGAAAGTATATCCTCTTCCAATTCTTCGAAGTCTTCAAGGTGGCTTATATGCTTATTCTGGTGCAAAAAAGTAGAACCTTGGTCGGCGGTCCCCCTGTTGGCGGTGCCTCCGTTGGTGATGAAGAAATGTAAAGCCTCGGTTGGTGGTGCCCATGTTGGCGGTGCAGAAAGGTAAAGCCTCGGTTGGTGGTGCCCCTGTTGGTGGTGCCTCCGTTGGCGATGCAGAAAGGTAGAGCCTCCAGTAGCGTACAAAAAAGTAAAAACCTCGATCGACGATGCCTCCAGTGGTGTGCGACAAGGAAAAGCCTCCAGTGGCGTGTAGTAAAGTAAAAACCTCGATCGACGATGCCTCCAGTGGCGTGCGACAAGAAAAAGATGTTAGATTATGAGGAGTAATCACTACGGAATCTTAAACATGGTATGGGCTAGTAATATCAATTACGCAGCGGAAAGTTTACACATACCTCAAGAGTAACCGTAGTCCAAGATCCTTTCTCGAGGGAGTTCGCGATCCTCCGGACGGGACCCGTAGAGATTCTTGTTAGAGAAGCCCTACGTGGTGCAGCTCCAGAGCAAAGCCTCTGACCGATTCTTGGCACGGGGACAAATCTCTGGAGAGTTTGCTCGAAAGGAATTTGGCACACCCTTGGTGACTTATGTGATTCGGCCGAACCCTTAGTGTGGGATGAGGGTTTTTCTCTCTAAAACTCTCTTGTGAGAGAAGTATGATTAACCCTAAAATTTATCTAACACCTCTTATTTATAGAAGAAGTAAAGTGGACAAAAGTCCATTTTACCCCAACCATAAATTCGGCCGGCCTATGTATTTGGGGAGGCCCAATTTTGGGTCTCCATGTTAATTGGGATTTGGGTCTAGCCCAATTACCCTAATGTGACACTTACCCAAGTTCATTAGGTAAACTATACATATTATGGGCTACCAATTACGGCGCCCATCACCATATGCTTACAGCTCCCACTCGCGGGAATGGGAGGGTGCCTGCTAATGTATTGTTGTCCAAATCCGCATCAACATTTCTCCCCTTTGATCTGTTCCATGCTTCCGAATAGTTCATACGAGGTTTTCCGTGCGATCGGCGGATACGACGGGCATCGTGCTACTCATCTGTTAGGAGTACTGTAGCGCCCGTGGAACGTTGACTCCCTTTTCTCTAATCAACTTGTTATAAACAACATTTATATTGTACCGCGCTGTATCCTAGGTCAACTGATAATTCTCCATTTGCCTAGTTTCCACTTAGGAACACTTCTCCAAGGCATCCGTACAAGTATTCACAACCTTCAACTAATATCCAGATGGTGGCCACCTATTGAATACAATAATCGGTGAATTACATGTGAACTTGACCATCCCCATCGCTCACACCCTTATTCAAACCCAACCAGTTTCCATGGTCGTGGTCACTGGGCTTTTTTGTTCAGCACTACGCTCGTACGCCAGGAAGCGAGCATTGAGCCTGACCTTAGGTATGAGTTCTGAGTCAATGAGGATACTTCGGTTGCCTCTTCATAAGGCTCCCGGGATCAATCACACGCTCGAGGTGAAGAAGTTTGCGCCCGCTTGAATCACGAGGATTCCTTCCTAGCACAACCGAGCTGTGACCCCGTGGTCGGACGTGGCACACGTAGTATGCAGCACGCGTTGATAGCATACCTGAACCTTTTGGGTTGAAAGGAAAGGGATATGTCAATTATGCTATCACAGATTCTCATATGGCCCAGAGTGTGGTTAAATGACGAACAAAGTTTATCACGGTGATATGCGAAACGAAGATCACGTCGAGTTACTTCGAAACTAGATAATCGTCTCGCTTAATCACGTCGTTTATCCCCCTGACTCTTAGCCAATCTTGTTTAGTGGAGGCCTCCCTCCACCACAAGACGACCGTACCTGTGTGACTAGGTAAGACCCACATTCGACATAGTTTGACAGAGGATTGCGTCCTCCTACGACTTAGTTTATAGACCATAAATCTGAAATAATCAAAACATTATGACGTCGATTGATCATAAACTCGGTTGCAATTATTTAGCTTACAAAATGTAACTTTCTAATATCAAAATGCTATACAGATACATGTCATTTCTAAACCCTACGCAATCCAAGCAGTTTTACATGCTTTTCGAATATCTCCCTGCGTAGTGGCTTGGTAAATGGTTCCGCAATCATATTATCAGTGGACAAGTATTCCATAGTGATTATATTGTCTTATACCATCGATTTAGCATAAAAATATTTCACATCAATGTGTTTGGTCGTACTATAGTACTTCGGATTCTTAACTGCCGCAATGACTGCCTGACTGTCAGAGAACACCTTCACAGGTTTACTCTCGATGTCACCATTAAGCAGCGCAGTAAGAAGCCTTTTCAGCCAGACTGCTTCCTATGCATTCTTAGAGAGAGTTACGAATTCCGATTCCATCGTTGACAGCGCGACACTGGTTTGCTTCTTGCTCGTCCATGAAATGGCGATTTTAGCAAGGAGGAACACTCCCCCCCTGTGGTGGCTTATGGTCTCTTGCAGCATGAATCCGAGATGTCTGTTCTTCATTCCAGGTTTCTCTCTCACTCTATCTCATATTAAAAAAAATCATTACCTGCTCTTGGCTCTTCTGATTTGATTGGTTGGTTGGTGGTGGATGCAGAAAATGGAGAAGGATTTAATCCATGGTGTCATTTAAGACTGCTTCAAGATAGATTGCATAAAAATGGAGAGGAATGTCTGTTATGACAATGTGTAGTTTGTAGTTTTTGTATGGATTGTATATGAGTATGGGTTTGATATGTGTATGGATTTGATGACATTATTAACAATAAAAAAATCAGTTTATGAATCAACAATGTTGTTTAAACTAGATAATACAAATATGTTTTTATAGATTTAAAAGACTTGACCTTATAAGCATTTACTTTAACAAAATATTTGATTCTAAGAAAACTTTTAGAATCCAAAGACCTCATACTGATTCTAACTTTTAGAATCAAATATTTTGACTATATATATGTTTTATAGCTTCAAATCTCCTGACCCTAAATGAATTTACTACATCAAAATATTTGTTCTGAAAACATTGTAGAATCAGATTATTTTACATATCGAACTATAAAAGTGAATAACATAATCACCAAATATGATTCAACAATATATATACAGAATTGTAAACACCGACCCTATTAGGTAGTAATTGGGGCAGACATTTTGTTTCTACAATACTCTTTTTAAAACTGATAGTTTGATTCTATAAGTGAGTACTTGAATCATATTCACCTTGTGCAGACCCGTGTCAAATAGCGTGTACAACCATTTGACTCGAATTTGGCACGGGTTTGCAACGCCTTGACACGCGCTACAGTATTTGACAGGACTTACCCGTGCCAAAGAAAATTTGTCACCCGATTACTACTCTCGGGGTGAATTTGTCTCAATCCCGTGTCAAACCCCTTTCGACACGAATTTGAGAGAATTTCACTCGTTTCAATTGTGGTGCTCTTTTGTAGTGAAGTAGCATACCTTCTTAAGACGTCTGCAAAACAATGGAATACATACTAATGTCTGCGCTAATAAATTCGAAAGGCTGCAAATCTTTTTAACACGCCTGCAAAACAATGGAGTAAGACAGATCCAATTTTTGCTCCACTAACTTATACATAGTGATTTTTCTGTTCTTGTTGAGATAAAATTTCACTGACACACTATTGCACTATTGTCAAAGAATGAATAGTGGTGTATTAAGTATGTTTGTTTGTATGTGTCGGTGAAGAAGAAAAATATGAAGCTAACTTGTAGGAGTCACCAATGTCTAGTTAGTCTTCATTGTCATGATATGATGTCTCTATATTATTGTTCTCTGACTTTGGCTAGAAGAAAAAAGCCAACAAGTCTATATATGTATTCATAATGTATGTGTGCTCAATTAACAAAAACTGAGAGCAAGTTCTATGTCTGAGAGCAATATACGAAAGTATTTGTCTATCACCTTCTATATTCATATTATCATCTCCTTCCAACATAAAGCTTCTCTACAAATTTATTAGCTAAGTTAATTCCGCTAACTTAGCGATTATATTCCAACCGAGTATTTTCCAACAGTGGTATCAGAGCTCAAAAGATCTTAAAGGGTCAAATCATCCCCACCAAAAAAATTCCGACTGAAGCATGTCTTCGTCAAATCTCTCTCTTTCATCTCCACAAATTTTTGGAGGAGAGAATTATGATTTTTGGTCCGTAAAGATACGAGCGTTTCTGATGGCAAACGATTTATGGGAAGCAGTTACGAAGGAACCGGAGAAGGAAACCGCTGGAGAAGAAATCGATGCAGCCAGACAAAAATTTTTAAAGGAGCAGATGTTGAAGGATGTCCGAGCAATTACCGTCATCCACTCCGCCGTCACCGATGCCATTTTTCCGAGGATCGTTGGAGCCGCAACAGCAAAGCAGGCTTGGGATATCCTCCAAAATGAGTATCAAGGCACGGAGAAGGTGCGCACGATCAGACTCCAGACCGCCAGAAGGGAGTTTGAAAATTTGAGAATGAAGGAGAACGAAAGTGTTCAAGATTACTCATCCAAATTGAGTGAACTTGTGAACCAGATGAAGTTGTATGGCGATGAGACAAATGATCAAAGAGTTGTTGAAAAAGTCTTGATCAGTCTCCCAGACAAATTTGATCCAATTGTAGCGGCCATCGAGCAGTCCAACGACATCAAGAAAATGTCTCTGACCGAGCTAATTGGTTCTTTGCAAGCTCATGAATAAAGAATAATTAGAAGGTCAGAAACTCCAGCTGAAGGTGCATTCCAGTCCAGCCACAAGTTCAAGAAGGGTGGCAAAAATCAAGGCCTTGTGAAAAACGACAAAGCAAATTTTCCAGGTCCCTCTAAGGAGCCTGGGAAGACTGGAAAATTTCCTCCATGTAGCACTTGTGGAAGGACAAATCACATGCCGAAGGATTGCTGGCACAAAGGCAAAATGCAATGTCGATTTTGCAAGAAGTTTGGGCATGTTGAGAAATTTTGTAGAGCTAAGCAAAACCAAAATAGCTCTCAAAATCAACAAACCCAGAAGGCCAACATGTCGGAGGATCAATTTCATGGAGATCAACTTTTTGTCGCCAAGCAAGGAGGTTCCAGTTCTGGAGATGAAGTATAGCTCATTGATAGTGGTTGTACAAACCACATGTCAAACAATTCCAATGTGTTCTGCCAGATGGATTCTTCCGTCAATGTCCCAATCAAAATGGGAAATGGAGCCGTTGTCAATTCCTCAGGCAAAGGAACGGTGGCAGTTCAAACCAGTAAAGGTACAAAATTCATCCAAGATGTTCTTTACGTGCCTAAACTGGATCAGAATCTGCTAACCGTAGGCCAAATGATTAGCAATGGTTATTGCCTGGGTTTCAAGAATGGAGCATGTAGTATTTATGATGCTGCACACAGTGAAATCGCATGTGTTAGCATGAAGGAAAAAAGTTTTCCTATTTCTTGGGATCATGCTCATAATGTCATGAAAGCGTCCACTGATGAAACATGGTTATGTCATAGGAGATATGGTCATTATAATTTGGATTCTCTCAAGTTGTCTTTTCAAAAGAACTTTGTGAGAGATTTAACTCCTATCCATGTTCATAAGGATGTATGTGAAGCATGTCAGTTGGGTAAAATGCATAGAAAACCATTTTCTAATGAGGAGACATGGAGAGCCTCTCAAAAACTTGAGTTAGTGCACACTGATGTTTGTGGTCCAATGAGAACTCCATCCCTAAGTCAGAATCGGTATTTCATCTTGTTCATAGATGATTATACTAGGATGACGTGGGTGTATTTTATGAGGCAAAAATCCGAAGTTTTCACGGTCTTCAAAAAGTTTAAAACCATGGTCGAAAATCAAAGTGGTTGTAAACTTAAGAAGATTAGATCGGATAATGGGAAAGAGTACACCTCCAAGAATTTTGAGAAGTTTTGTGAAGATGAGGGTGTTGAACATCAACTGTCAGTTGTTTACACTCCACAACAAAATGGTGTTTCCGAAAGGAAAAATCGAACTGTGATGGAAATGGCTAGATGCATGCTGAATGAGAAAAAGATGCCTAACGAGTTTTGGGCAGAAGCAGTATATACTATTGTGTATCTGTTGAACAGGCTTCCGACGAAGGCAGTGGCAAATGTCACTCCAATTGAAGCTTGGAATGGAGCAAAGCCGTCTGCCAAACATCTCAAAGTGTTTGGTTCTCCATGCTACGTTCATGTCCCGGACCAGGAGAGGCACAAACTAGAAGAAAAGGCGCTCCGTGGTATTTTTGTCGGCTATAGTTCTCAATCCAAAGGATACAGGATCTACAACCCTATCACTCAAAAGGTTGTAACCTGTAGAGATGTTGTCTTTGATGAGAATTCTATGTGGGACTTTGAAGCAAAAGAAGTCCGGAAGAAGCCGATGCTCAATTTCCAAGATCAACCTAGTACTTCCGAAAGTGCTGAGGTTGATGATGATGTTGAAGCTGACAACACACCCGATGATGAAGAAGAGGAGGAACATGGCGAGGAAAATCATGCAGAGTTGCAAAACTCTGTAGATTCAGACTCTCCTATCAGAAGGGTGAGATCTCTCTCAGATGTATACGAGAGATGTAATGTTGCACTTATCGAACCGGAAAGCTATACAGAAGCTTCAAGGTACGATGAGTGGAATTCCGCGATGGAGGAGGAGCTGCACATGATCAACAAGAATGACACGTGGCAACTTGTTGATCGACCAAATCACAAGAAGGTCATTGGTGTCAAGTGGATATACAAGCTGAAGGTCAATCCTGACGGTTCAATCTTGAAGCACAAGGCGAGACTCGTGGCGAAAGGTTATTCTCAAGAACCCGGAGTTGATTATTCAGACACTTTTGCACCAGTGGCAAGACATGATACCATCAGAACTCTCATTGCTCTTGCCGCGCAAAAAGGTTGGAAAATTTTCCAACTCGATGTCAAGTCGGCATTCTTGAATGGATATCTCCAGGAGGAGGAGGTATATGTCGAGCAACCTGAAGGATGGTTCATGAAAGGCCAAGAAGAAAAAGTCTACAAGCTGCATAAGGCTTTGTATGGGTTGAAGCAGGCTCCAAGAAGCTGGTATAGCAGAATTGATGATTATTTCATCAGTCAAGGATTCAGCAGAAGCGAGAGTGAACCCACTCTTTATGTCAGATTCAAGAACAGGTCAGAAATACTCGTAGTATCATTATATGTTGATGATATTCTTGTTACTGGAAGTAGTCCTGACATGGTTCTTGAGTTCAAGAAAAAGATGATGGAAAAATTTGAGATGACAGATTTGGGTCTTATGAATTATTTTATTGGGATGGAAATATGCCAAAACAAAAAAGGCATTTTCATATCTCAAAGAAAGTATGCCGAAAACATTTTGAAGCGGTTCAAGATGGATCGTTGCAAGCCGGTGTCTACTCCGCTAGTAGCCAATGAGAAGCTGTGCAAGGAAGATGGTGCTAGCAGAGTTGATCAAAGTCATTACCGGAAGTTGATTGGCAGTTTGTTATATTTAACTGCGACCAGACCTGATCTAATGTTTGCTGCAAGTTTATTATCCAGATTCATGCATGCTCCAAGTCAAATCCATTTAGGAGCAATGAAGAGGGTGCTCAGATACATTCGAGGTACAACCGACTACGGGATTTGGTTTACATCCACTGCAGATGCAAAGCTCGAAGGCTACACTGATAGTGATTGGGCTGGATCCGTAGATGACATGAAGAGCACATCAGGTTATGCATTTACGCTTGGTTCTGGAATTTTTACTTGGCTTTCGAAGAAGCAGGAAACTGTGGCACAGTCAACCGCAGAAGCTGAGTACATTGCAGCAGCAACCGCAACCAATCAAGCGATTTGGTTAAGGAAGATTTTACAAGATGTCGGTCATGCAGAAACAGAGGCAACTGAGATTTACTGCGATAGCAAATCAGCAATAGCTATTGCAAAGAATCCAATCAACCATGGGAAGACGAAACATATCAAGGTGAAGTATCATTTTATCCGTGAAGCTGAAAAATCGAAAGAGATCAAGCTAGTTTATTGCAATACTGAGGAGCAGATTGCAGATATCTTCACCAAGGCACTTCCGAAGGCAAAGTTCGAATTTCTGAGATCAAAGCTCGGAGTATTCAGTGAAAATTTTATGAAGGAGTGTTGAGATAAAATTTCACTGACACACTATTGCACTATTGTCAAAGAATGAATAGTGGTGTATTAAGTATGTTTGTTTGTATGTGTCGGTGAAGAAGAAAAATATGAAGCTAACTTGTAGGAGTCACCAATGTCTAGTTAGTCTTCATTGTCATGATGATGTCTCTATATTATTGTTCTCTGACTTTGGCTAGAAGAAAAAAGCCAACAAGTCTATATATGTATTCATAATGTATGTGTGCTCAATTAACAAAAACTGAAAGCAAGTTCTATGTCTGAGAGCAATATACGAAAGTATTTGTCTATCACCTTCTATATTCATATTATCATCTCCTTCCAACATAAAGCTTCTCTACAAATTTATTAGCTAAGTTAATTCCGCTAACTTAGCGATTATATTCCAACCGAGTATTTTCCAACAGTTCTGCAAAGAATAGCATGTTTAAATCATTGATGCAGAATATGTGGAAAAACAAGTAAAGTTGATTAGATATGAAGAGGAGTTTACTTACTTGAGTTTCATCACAAATTGTGTTGAAGGGTAGGAAGTGCTGCATTACATTTTCCACCCATACTTCCGCATCATTGTCTTTTCCACCAACTTTTCTATGAAATTAAGAACGGAGTACTGTTATTCACAGATAAAGGCGTAAAATAATGATATAACATGACAACATCTAATACTAACCAATATCTTCTGTCTTGCTCTTGGCATAGTAGTTTGGTTCGCAAATCAAAACTTCACTAAATCTATATCATCAATATCAAATCTTTTAGAGACAACATTGCTGAATTTCTGCGGTCAAACCATGTATCACCAAGTGTACAAGTCCAAAGTGATAATCAAGGGCAGAGTGCAGATAATGGGTACCTCCATGAACACCTCTCTAGTTGAGTTAGATTCATTAAATTGACCACCAATGATGTAATAACAGACACATAAAATCTGGATAACAAAATTTCAATCTTACGAAAAAGAATGTCGAGAATACAAAGCGATATATAAAATGGAAATATCTAAATATGTAGACCGATCTCTTTTATGTTTAAGGGCTAAATTGCAAAAATAAAAAATTAGGAAAATAAACTTGAGAGCTAAACTGAACATAATAAAAATTTGAGGCTAAATATGTCCAAGTCACGTGATTATTTAACGGTCAAACTGACGGTCAACTAACAGATGGACCAAAACTCAAAAAATGTCAAACATATAGTACTAAAAAAAAACATGTTTGATCAAATGCCAAAAGTTGTCAAACAAGTAGTAACAAAAGATCTATTAACCCTATTTTTTAATACCACAACTATAACCATATAACTATGATTTTTCAGCGTAGTCAAGCCATTTAACCGTAACCATTCAAACTAATACAACATTATTCCATAAAAAAATTAATCTAGATTAAACATGCTTTCAATGTTTCATACAAGAAATTCAAATTAAACACAATTTCATTCTTTCATACAAAAAATCCAAATTAAACATAATTTCATTGTTTTACTTAATTAAACAACACTTCTTCAATTGCTCATCGTGTCCGGTCGAGCTGGCCTAATAATAAGAAGTATAGGAATACTGAATAGGCATATTTCTGTATTTATTATTCAACATAGTTCAAAGTATTGAAAATATAATCGTAGGTTTTGCTCAATCAATTTCAGTTATTGAGAGTATGTTTAAGCTTAATCATGTAATTACTGAATTACTCTCAATTTTGCTGAAAATGACTACCTACCTCGATTATTACTGAATCACCATCTTCATCTACATCATCAATTGAAATTATCAATTGAAATTAAGTCTTCTTAACTTCATAGGTGTCTCTATAACAAATAAAGAAAATATATGAATTAGTACACGTTATGCAATAACCATGGTTATGAACCAAATACCATAACCATAACCATTATGGGTACAAAGTTTATCACCGTAACTGCACTATACCATAATATTTGGTGCAGTTAACCATTGCGATAAATACAAAAACCCCATGCACTACACCATACCATATTATAGGCCTACCTCGCGCACCTCCGTCCATTTGACGGTTAAAAATGTACGAACTCAAATTAAAATGACTGCAAAAATGAGACGCACCACTTAAAAGTACTGATTTTATCAAGAGTGTGTACTGATTTTATCAAGAGTGTATACATGATATTTCTTGCAATTTTTTGGTTGATTTCTATCCATTTTAACAACCAATTGGAAGAAAATAGGAATTTACCAACACCTTCTGGAAACACATGTAACTAATTTGTGATAAGTTTTTGTTAATTAACCCAACCCTAAGGTAATTGTGCCCTAATCATAGTGATATTTGTGTTACCCAAAGACTACCATGCCTGACACCACGAAACTATTTCTCTGTCGTGGTAGGTTCATAATCGGACCTCAACTCATGCTATAGTAAGAAGTAGTATCTATATATAATTTCAGATACATATTGTAATGAAAAAAAATGACACTTTGATTGTTAAAGGAATACTAGTAAAGTAGTAACTGACCCAACCTCCATACATATATAGGTGCTTTCGCATTACCAAATCTTGATACATGATGGCGGTCCCTGAAAGCCTTGTATTCCTCTGAAATTTTTACAGGAGAGTATAATGAGTTTTTCCAACCTCGTCAGATTCTTTATATTCTCTAACATCTCTAAGGAATCACAGGAAACGATCACTAGGGTTTTCAAGGATATCAATTTTCCCAACCCCGGAATCTCAACTAGCTTCTCACAATGTGATACTATTAGCTTTTCAAGGCATTTCAGTTGTGATACATCGGGAAACTTATCTATTGTGCCACATTCTCTAACATCCAGCTTTTTCAGCAATCCTAACCTTTCAAATCCTAGGCCCTGGATTCCTCTCATCCAAAAGTCATAAAATGAGAGCTCAGTTAGGTTCTTCATGTTGGAAAGACACGGCAATATCGTTTCTGTGTTTGCATCAGACAATGACAAACTCTGCAAATTTGATGGAAACTGCAGACAGCTCCGTAGGTTTGAACAACTTATGCCAAAGGTCTTGATAAGAGGTAATGTCGACGAATCTGGAATCTCATCAAGAGTCAAAGATTTTAAATGAATGAGGTTTGAGAGATCTGGGGCTTGTCTTAGTGAGCAACAGCCCATGAGACTTAGATCGGTCAAACTTGTTGGCAGCTCGGGCAATCTTTCAAGGTGACGACAGTATGGTAGATTTAGTGTTTCCAGATGAGAAAGCTGAGAAACGGTTTCAGGTAAAACTCTCACTGGTGTATGACTCAAGTCGATCACCTTTAGGTTTTTGAGATCTCTAATAGTCTCAGTTGAAAGAATAGTTATACCTGTATTCGATAACTCCAACTCGACTAATGATTTCAAGGTACCAAAATCATCAGGAAGTTGCACAATCTTACTGCAACCACTTAAAGAAAGATTTTCAAGATTCACCAATCTTGTGCTTGAACTCGGCAACTCCTCTATCTGATGACACGACGATAGACATAAGTCGACTAGTGATGTCAGGTCCCAATCGAGTTAGGTAATTTATTGATTCCTTCACAACTTTCCAAAGAGAGGTTTTCAAGTTTTACCAACCGTCCTATGGTTTCAGGCAACTCTTTCAGTTTTCTTGAAAAACTTAAATCCAAATGGACCAACGACTCTAGATCTCCAATTGACTCTGGAAGTTTATTCAAACTTACACAGTTCCTTAAAGACAAGCCCTTGAGATTTTTCAACCTTCCAATGGAGTCTGGCAATGTGTAAATATTTGTTGAATTTATATTAATGTGCTCCACATCTTTCAAGTTTCCTACTTCTTCCGGCAATTCCTGAAGATGATCACAACCCTGAAAATTCAAAGTCTTCAACTTCAGTAGCTTCCCAATAGAGCTATGAATTCTGACCAACTTGCTGCAGTAGCCAAGAGTTAAATGTTCGAGAGCTACCATTTTGGAGAACTCAGGCGTTGTAGTTAACCTCTCACACCCATAAAGGCTTAGAACTTTCAGACCTTGTAACTTCTGTCCAAAAATAAATAAGAAGGAACTCATGTGAGAGTCTCGCTTCTCCACACCAAATTATTGAAAACAAAAATTTAATATATGAATAACAGAATTTTACCTGAATCAGTATCCATCCATCCCAATTGTCAGCAATATTGCTGAATTTAAGGGTAAGGATAGCTAGCTTCATCAGATATGAATTTTTCTGATTCCGAAGCAGAGCAGAAATCTTATTTCTTATAGCCACAGTCAACTTTGGATCTACCAAACTTATAGAAAGCCACCTTATATTCTTAGGAAGTTGCCAAAATCTTTCAATATCCATTTCTCCTTCCACCTGGAGCAATCTTAGGTTTTCAAAGGCTGTAAGATCTATCTGATTATTGGCACTACGACCCAAACGAAGTCCTATTACTTCTTTTATCTGATCATTAAAAGGAAATTAAACATCATATAAGATTTCATGAAACAAACATCAAAGTATAGGATTAATGTGTGATATTCTCTCCTTAATTTACCTGTTGTCTCTCTAGAGCAATTAAAGTATCCTCGTATGTCTGGATCCTGCTACCCCCTCTAGGACTTGAAGTGTTACATGCTTTTATTGAAACAATTTCTCTTCCAAGATCTCTGAGTTGATCATGCATCCAGAACTTACCATCCTTGATTTTTACTAGGGACATAGATAAGAGGACTGGAACTCCCCAGTTTGGGCAAAAACCACAAGCCTCCCACATGTATGTTGGATATGACATTTCCTCATTGATGAAAAAGCAAGCAATATCAAGAAATATTTCCTTTTCATCATCCTCTAACGCTTCATAGCTTATCATCAGTTTTTCTTGAACTCGTCCTGCAGGTATCTTCTTCAACTTGCTTATCTTAGCTATCCAAGATTGTATACTCATGCCGCAGAGCAGCGAGCCTACAACTTCAAGTGCTAGAGGAAGTCCCGCACAAATCGAGATAACATCATTTGAGAGACTCAGATAGTCTTGCGGAGGAGAATCACTTCCAAAAGCATGTCCACAGAACAGCTGCATCGCATGTGTTGGATCCATTCCTTTGATTTCCATCCTTTCAATACGTCGAGTAGCCTTTGTGCTACCTTCATTTCTAGAAGAAGATGCTTGCATGAAATTCGTCACAACTCTTTCATCTCTTGTTGTAATGATTATCCGACTCCCTAAACCAAAAGAGATGGGTTCTCCAATAAGCTCCCTAATATGACTTCTTTCACTAACATCATCCAGCACAACAAGAACCCTTTTCATCCGAACAGAACTCTGGATTCTGTAATCGCTTGATGCCTTAGGATTTAGATCTTGCATTAGTTTTGTCTGCAAATTTTCAAGGCCTTTAGTGCTACACTCTTCTCGTAAATTTGCAAGGAATGAACATGCATCGAAACTGCTTGAGATCCGGTTGAAAATTGTCTTTGCGAGAGTTGTTTTGCCGATGCCACCCATACCGTACAAACCAAGAGATAGTACATCATCAGATTGAATATCCAGCAGATCCATTGCATCTTCAGTCTGATCCGTCATTTCGACAAAATGGTAGGTGGTAAATTTTTGTTTTCCTCCCAGCTTGAGCAAAATCTCCGCCGTGAACTGTTTGTTGAATTTAACAAAGCTACACATTTTTTCAGAAAAAAACAAACTATAAGACTTAAATTGAATGGATCAACCATTTAATCTAGTTATAATTATAAGTCATACACTGTTAATCTCATGCGCATGTTTCTGGTTTTCAAATTCCAGCTTGATAATTAACACAAAGAACTTTCTATTAGAAAGTGAAAGAAACAAACAATTGCATGAGTTGTAATATTACTAACCCCATATCCTTGTTGAGTTCACGTCCCTTGATTCTTGCCACCTCCACAAGAGCCTTCTCCCATTCCTGCACTTGCTCTCCACCATATTTCTCTTCTTGCTTCTTCAGATGATCAACGTACAACAGCGTTTTGAGCTTAACATCGTCAACAGTGACATCATAGAAGATGGGCACTATATATTTGTCAAGCTCCACCATTTTCTTAACTTCACGGAGACACCAAGCACTTGTAGCGAATGAGTTGGAGAATATAGGAACGCAAATCTTTGAGTTTCCAATTGCATCCAAGATCAAATCAATTTTTTCACCGACTTCGAGCTCATCATCATCCCTAAACACTTGGATTCCACTTTCTGTGAGATGATTGTAAAGGACATCGGTAAATCCCTGACGAGTATCAGAGCCTCTAAAGCTCAAAAATACATCGTACTCTGTCTTCAATATTGCTGGATCCCTAATTGCCATGGCTTGGCTGCTTGATTTGTTAAGCTTCGTCAATATCTTCCCTGAAGAAAAATAGAAACAAAGTTTGATTGATAAAGTGAATTGCAGCCAGAATACAGTATTTTTTGCTTCTCAATTAGTTGGTGCTGATTTTTTCAAAGTCTTCGCCTTTTGTCTTACATTCCCCTGTTTCTTTTCATGGTGGTTCACATTTTCAAGGTCTTTTGTCTTATTTAACAAACCAAATAAATAAATGCCGCCCAATTAGAAAAAAATAGTTATTTAATTTATTATTATTAATTAATTATGTGTAAAGAATTAATTTAGACACAATTCAGAAGGTTAGTTATATGTAATTTTAGTTATTTACACTTGCACACATGATTGAATAGTTAATTTTATTATGTGATTAAATAGTTATATATGTAACACGCGATAAAATAATATTAAAAAAATTGATTTAAATACCCCTGCATCAACTTCCCTTTCTTTTCCTCCAATTTTGCGTAAACTCTTCATATTCACGATTTACATACTGAACACTAAACTCTTCATCTTTGACTTGGCTTTCCTTGCACCATACACACTTGTAGGGATGCTTCTTTGTCAGCTGATTTTACTAATCATGGTTTACCTTCAGTATTACTATCTCTCTGGCTCACTACTGCTTTTTGGGATATTCTACTGCTAGTCGTTATGCTTTAACGATCCATGTACTTTATATTCATATATTCCCTACTTTTGTACTATTCTTGTAAAGTATATATTTTTGTTTTTTTACTACTATGGTGGATTTAATTGTAATATAGGTAAAACTTTAAAAGTATGAATTTTTTTAACAAAGGGCTTGAAGATCTTACCGCATTTAACAAAACTTTAAAAGTATGAATCTATCATGCTTCATAAGCATCATGCTATTTTTTTTTTTTTTTTTTTTTTTTTGCATTTTTCTATTGCCTAAAAGTGAACCTTAGAGGGAAATTGATATTAGTAATAATGTGATGCAAATTTGAGGTGTAATTAAAAATTTCATGCTTTTAAACTTTTACCAATGTTATAATTAAGTCTTCCTTAGTGTAAAAAATATCACAAGTATAATGCTTGTGGAACATAATAGAAAAATAGAAAAAGATGATATTATTCTCTAGTAAACCGCAAATCATAACACAACCTTTATTGTCTACACTACCCGAAAAAATGGCTTTTAGCCACACGACTTCCTGTCGCTAAAAGCCAAACATATAGTGACAAAACATCTCTGTCTCTATTCCACTCCTGTCGCTGCCGTGGGTGATTCTTCTCCCAACAAATGTGCAGATGGTGCAAAAAGCAAGCAATCTGATAGAGGTTCTCCAGAGATTTTCATTCAAAGAAAGGACAGAATCAGACAGGTTGAAGAAGCATCGCTGTATAAAATATGATAAAGTTGGGAAGATGCTTGTCTGCACTGAGATTGGATGCCCAATTGCAATTCATGAGGAGTGCCTTACCCCGAAGCCAAATTTCAATGACTCGGGCAACTTCTACTGCCCTTATTGTGCATATAAAAGATGTAAAAGGAAGATCAGATTTTGTACGTAATAGAAGGGAACTACTTTCTTATTAATAATAACCACTACAGCTTTTATAGCTGTTACAAAAGTGCAGATAAACATTAGAATGAAATTCCTAAAAATCTGGCAACTGATCCACTAACTCTAATAATGGAAAAACAGAAAACTTAAGTAAATACAGCATTTAACATGTGCTGAATTAGTTTCTAGAGCAGTAAGTCTAACACTCCTCCTCTGCTCGGGAACTGCAAACTCCAATTTTCTGCCGTAAGCTTTTGAACCTATCGACTGGTAGCGAATTAGTGAACAAATCTGCTAGTTGAGTTTCTGATCTGCAATAAACTAGAGTCACTTCTCCTTTTTGCTGCATTTCTCTGACTGAGAATAACTTGATGTTGAAGTGTTTGGTTTTCTTGTGGAAAACTGGATTCTTTGAAATAGCAATGGCAGCTTGATTATCTACAAAGACTTGAGTAGCATCACTAGACTTCATGTGTAGATCTTCCAACAATTTTCTAAGCCAAATGGCTTGATTTACTGCTTCTGCTGCAGCCACAAATTCAGCCTCTGCAGTAGACTGAGTCACTAGATCCTGTTTTCTTGAGCTCCATGAAAAAATTCCTGAGCCAAGCCTAAAACAGTAACCTGAAGTGCTTCTATAGTCATCAACATCTCCTCCCCAATCACTATCTGAAAAACCCTCCAAATGAAGAGTCTGTTTTTTGCTAAACTTAATTCCATGTTCAAGAGTGCCTTTGATGTACCTCAAGACTCTCTTTGCAGCAACTAAGTGAATTTGACTAGCACAATGCATATAACGAGATAAAACACTTACAACATGTTGAATATCTGGTCTAGTTGCAGTTAGGTACATTAAGCATCCTACTAGACTTCTAAAGTGTTCTTCACTGACTTTTTCTGACCCATCTTCTTTTGAGGGTTTCTCCTTCTGATTCATTGGGCTGCTGACCTCTTTGCAACTCTCCATGTGAAATTTCTTCAGAATTTCTTTTGCATATTTCTTCTGAGCAACAAATATCTCCTCCTTTCCTTGTTGAATTTCCATTCCCAGAAAATAGGCCATCAGTCCTAGGTCAGTCATCTCGAAGCTGTGCATAATTTCAAACTTGAATTTTTGAACCAGACCTGAATTATTTCCTGTCACAAGGAGATCATCAACATAAAGAGAGACAATTAAAATATTCCCTTCTTCATGTTTTACATATAGAGTAGCTTCTGATGGGCTTTTCTCAAATCCAAGGCTCATCAAATGGTCATCGATCCTGCTGTACCATGCTCTAGGAGCCTGTTTCAGTCCATACAGAGCTTTGTTCAGCTTATACACCTTATCTTCTGCTCCTTGAACTTCAAACACATATGGTTGATCCACATAGATTTCTTCTTGAAGAAGACCATTTAGGAAAGCCGATTTAACATCTAGTTGATATATCTTCCAACCCTTTTGAGCCGCCACAGCTAGGATTAGACGAATTGTATCTAATCTAGCAACAGGTGCAAAAGTATCTGAGTAATCAACACCAAAAATTTGAGCATACCCTTTAACGACAAGTCTGGCTTTGTATTTGATGATTGAGCTATCTGCATTCAGTTTGGTCCTGAATACCCACTTTACTCCAATCACTTTTCTGTCGGCTGGCCTCTCAACAAGTGTTCAAGTGTGATTCTTCTCGATCATTGATATTTCTTCCTTCATTGCCTCAAACCACTTTGGATTGAGTACAACTTCCTCAGGTCCTACTGGTTCGCAGATGGCCACATTGCATCTTTGATAGATGTCAGAAAGTGGTCTTGTGCCTCGTACAGGTGGGTCATCAATAGCTTCATTGCTCCATGGTTCATCAGGAATTTGAGTCATTGGAAGATGAGACTCTTCTCCTGTTTTATTCCAGTCCCATTTGCCATGTTCATTAAATTGAACATCTCTTGAGATTGAAATCTTCTTGGTTTGAGGATGATACACTTTGTAGGCTTTTGAAACACTGATGTAGCCAACAAATATGCCTGGGAGAGCCTTCTTATCCAGCTTATCTCTCTTCACATGTGGTACATGAACAAAGCAGATGCAACCAAACACTTTAAGTAAAGCTAGTGAAGGTTTATGTTCATACTGTTGGGTTTGTCTAGAATTAGTTGGTTAGATCCACTAAGCAATTTAGCCCATTAGCTATTTTGGATAGCAAGTTAATTAGGTTATATATATATATATATATATTCAATCGGCTGATTATATTATATATAATATATATAGATAGAAAACGTCCGTGGAATTATCTTTATACCAATATAAAAAGTGAAGGTTGTCCTCACCCCCAAGAGGTACATTTTGAATATTTTTTATTTTTATTTAAAATAATATATATATATATATATATATTACATTTAATTTCTATAAATTTATACAGTTTATAATTTATTCTTTATTATATTTGAGTCACGTTTATTATCTTTACTATTATTAAAAAAATAGTTAAATTTCACAATTTTTTTAAATGTCGCTTAATTGGGATGTAACAAATGGTATTTTAACTTATTAATCAAATATTTTTATCAATGAGAGTCAGCCTTAATATATGATATGTACTCAACATGTGTAAATTCTAGGTACATGCATTTTTCATTCAGCAGATTCATATAGATACGGGAATTTTCCGCATGTTGAGTTTGTATAACATAAATCAGTCATTTGTCAACTCATATAACATATCAAAACATGGATCTAACCTGGTTGTTGAAGTTTAACCTTTATACATAATTTGTTACTCACAATTTAATATTTATGGACTTGAACTATTGATTTTGTTCTTTTGTTTGTCAATTCAATCATATTGGGTATACCCTAATTAGTATTTGAAAATAATTAAGGTAAACTCAAGTATAAACTTTAGATTTTAGTGATTTTAAATTTGATGATGTAGTCCCTACTAAAATTTTAGTTAAATTTCATTAAGTTTTTTTTATTCAATTCGCTATTATCAAATTGAGTCGCCTCCAAAATATGATTTGTACTCCGTCCATGCGAATTCCGGGTACATGTTGATATTTTTGTATCACCTTGATCAATCACTTGCCAAATTATATATCATCTCAAAATATGGCTCAAACATGGTTCTTGAAGTTTGACAACTTATAGATAACATGTTACTCATCGTCCAACATTTATGGTCTCAGCTATAAATTTAGTTATTTTATTTGTCAATTCAATCACAATGTGTACATCCTAATTAATGCTTAGTTAAATGAATAATTGAGGTAAAGTTAATGATAAACTTTATATTTTTAGTGAATTAAATTTTCTTTTAGCGATAAATCAATTTGTGTTGGTATTATGATATTGCGTAAAAAATTATAATTACATTTGTATAACTCAAACTGGTTCACCAATGACTCTAAGTGGTTAAGTACGGTTTTACATTCTTGACTCATTAAGTTGATGAGTTAGATACAACTGAATCGTCAATGACCCGCGTCATGCTCGACCCTACTCATTGACAAATCTGTCTGTAAATATATATATATAATATGTAAGACTAATTTAGTACCATAATTGAAAACAGTAGTTAATTTTGTACTTAAGTATCATTTTCTATTTTCTCCCGTATTGAATTACGTTGTGTCATTCTTCACTATCACATGAATTACTTTCTAGCAACGCCTCAACTTGCCAATGTATTATGATTAATTTTAGGTATTATCGTATCATACAATTTAAGATAAATTATGTGTTTTGAAATTTAGATGATCGATGCGCGTGCAACGCACGCGTTAATAACTAGTATATATATACAGATAGATAGATTGAGGCGGTGGAGCCTTTGTCTACTATATATATATATATATATATATATAGGGTTAAAATCAATAGGACGTTTTTGAGGGGCATGGTAAAAGCATAGCAACAGAGCCTTCGTGGATGTTATTAGCGTGAGGAGTCTTCTAAGTAATCAACAGAGTGTGGCTTGTTAGCTTGTACGTAAGGGTTTTGTTTAGGCGAGTGATTATTCGTGTGGTTAGAGCATTGTGTAATAGGTCTCTACATGTATTGTGAGAGTGAGTGTTTTATGTGGTCTCGTCTTGTAACCCTTCGGTGTTGATTGTGCTAGTGAAGTGGTGCTCCTCCTTTGCCTGTGGAAGTAGGTCGCGTTGACCGAACCACGTTAAATCTTGTGTTCTTTATTGCTTTCTTTTAATCCGTTTGTGAGTGTTGAGAGAATCGATCCTAACACATACCACAATTCAAATGGTGTTGTATCTTTCAGGACCTTCGAAGGCAATCTGTTCTGTAGAAAGACCGCTGTGTTGGCTGCTTCAGCCCAGAACTCTTTGGGTAGGCTCTTCTCGTGAATCATACTTTTTGTCATCTCCATGATTGATCTGTTCCTTCTTTCACTCAATCCATTTTGCTGTGGTGTGTAGAAGGTTGTGAGTTGATGATCAATTCCATTCTTTTCACAGAATGTGTTGAATTCTGTGGAAGTATACTCAGTGCCATTGTCAGTCCTGAGTGTCTTTATCTTGCAGCCACTCTGATTTTCGACCAGATTTTTGAACTTCAAGAAAACCCCAAAAACCTCTGCTTTGGACTTCAAAAAATAAATCCATCACATTCTTGAGAAATCATCAATAAAGATGATATAAAATCGATTACCTTGGAGTGATTTAGTCCTCTGTGGTCCACTTAGGTCAGAGTGAACCAATTGAAGCTTCTACTTTGCTCTCCAAGTTGAATCAGGAAAAGATTTTCTGTTCAGCTTGCCAAAGTGACAAGCCTCACAGTCAGGATCGTGCTGGACAGACTTGGGAGTCCATTTGACAGCTCCTTTGCCTTTGCTTCAAGCATTCTTCTTAAGCTGCAGTGACCTAATCTCTTGTGCCATGTCTCTGTTGTGTTCTCAACTGCTGGATAGGCTGAGTACTCCTCCTGGGATGGATCGAAGGAGAAACTTTTGCCCTTCATCTTAACACACAGCACTTCCACCTCCTTGTCATCATAAATGTGGCAAAACTTGTTTTTGATTGTCACATTGAAACCTTTTTCTACTAGCTGACCCACACTAAACAGATTTTGATCAAGATCTGGTACATATAACACATCTGAGATTGTTTTTGTACCTAATCTTGTTGTGATTGCAATAGTGCCCTTTCCTTTTGCATTCAGATAGGCGCCATTTCCAATTCTGATCTTAGTGGTTTTGCATGGCTTGAGCTCCTTGAATAGACTTCGGTCATAAGTCATATGATTTGAACACCCACTATCGATTAACCATGTCTCTGAGCCTTCACCAGTTGCATAACATTGAGCTACGAAGATTTGATCATCGTCTGCTTCTTCCTTAGCTACCTGTGCATCTCTTTCTCTTCTTTGATTCTTGCATATTACTGCTTCATGCCCCTTCTGGTTGCACTTATTGCAGACTGCTTCTGGTCTTCTCCAACATTTGAACGGAGGATGACCTTTCTTCTTGCAGTGCTGACATGGAGGGAAGCTCCTTTTTTGAGTTTTCCCTTTGTTCTGACTGCTACTTGACCCTTCATTCTCCTTGCTGAAAGTCTTCTTCCTGGGCTTGAATGATGCTTGAAGTTTTACAGCTAGTGCTCCTTCAACTGAGGGCTCCATACGCATCATTCTTCTTTGTTCCTGAGCTTGGAGTGAATTCAAAAGTTCTGCCAGTTTCAGATTAGACAGATCTTTTGTATTCTCCAAGGAAGCAATAGTTGCTTCGAATCTTTCAGGTAACGTGACTAGAATCTTTTGAACTAGTCTGCTTTCAGAAAGGTCAGTACCAAGCATTCTCACCTTATTAGCAATACCAACCAATTTGTCAGAATATTCCTTGATGGTTTTCGACTCTTGCATTTGTTGACGCTCAAACTCTCGGATCAAGTTCAAGGCTTTCATGCCTCGAATTCTCTCATCGCCTTTGTATTCAGCATTGAGGAAGTCCCAGATGTCCTTTGCTATTTTGAGCATCATTATACGATTGAAGATGGCCGGAGTGACAGAGGAGAATAGACAAGACTTTGCTCTGGCCTTCCTTGTCTTCTTCTCCTTGTGTACCTTCATTTGTGCAAGTGTCGGATTATTTGGAAGAGCAGGGATTTCATAGTCTTCTTCCACTGCTTCCCACAGATCTTGCCCTTCTAGGTATGCCTCCATCCTTACAGACCACGCCTGAAAGTCCTCTCCATCGAAAATTGGTGGTGCCATGACTGAGAATGAATTTGAACCTTCCTCCATTGATAAGATTTTTGCAGGTGAAGTTTTCTCGCTCTTTTGAATGATAAAAAAAACTCTCTCTCTCAATTAGTCCCTTAAGAATATTGCTCTGATACCAATTGTAAAAGGAAGATCAGATTTTCTACGTAATAGAAGGGAACTACTTTCTTATTAATAATAACCACTACAGCTTTTATAGCTGTTACAAAAGTGCAGATAAACATTAGAATGAAATCCCTAAAAATCTGGCAACTGATCCACTAACTCTAATAATGGAAAAACAGAAAACTTAAGTAAATACAGCATTTAACATGTGCTGAACTAGTTTCTAGAGCAGTAAGTCTAACAAAAGAGCAGTTGATAAGGTTGAGAGGTTGAGGAAGAAGGCTATGACTGCAAAAGAACAGCTTTCAAATTTCCTCAAATTTACAGTTGTTGGTTCTATTGGTGGAAAGGGACATGAGAATGAAAAAAAGGGGAAAGCTGCTACTCCTCAGAGTGAAGATAGAAATCATCATGCTAATGAAATTCAACCTAACCTACATGTAGATGATGTTGAAGCTAAGGAAAATGAAGAAACTCATCAGGTTAGAAATTTGGAAGAGATGGCTGTCACAAAGGGGCATATAGAGAATGGGTCTTCGGAAAAAAAACAAAGAAGGCATTTGTGTTAGGATCGATTCTCTCAACACCCATAAACGGATTAAAAAGAAAGCAATAAAGAACACAAGATTTAACGTGGTTCGGTCAACGCGACCTACGTCCACAGGCAAAGGAGGAGCACCACTTCACTTGCACAATCAACACCGGAGGGCAAGGACTTAATGGACTTAACTAATTAATTTAAGACAAACCCAACAATTTGGTGAATCCAATGAGAGTCATGAATCAAATGAGAGTGTTTCTGAAAATGTATTATATCATCATCCCCAGTTACTAGATGCAATGAACTCCTCCACGTATATATCTAGACTAGAGTGGCATGGAATTTTGTTAGTTTTAGCTACTTCTTTGCTTTTAGAGGCGCAATAAGTCGAGACCGGTTGCTGTTAGAGGATCGATTCACACTCCTTTCCTAATCGATTTGTTCATATATGTTTGCTATGTATCGATTTTCTTTTGTGTGATCGCTCATGTTATATCTTTGTCAGAGCAGACTGTACTGGAAGAAGTGGATACTGCACGAGCTAATCATCTTGTTAGAATATTGACAAACTTCAGACTCGTGACACAACTTTGAGTTATAGTTTTTTCTTAGATGTGATCACTTGGCGCGAGGTTGTGTACCAATTATCGTTTGTGTGAGAATCGTGTTATATACGTCGCCTCGGGATGAGAAATCGTAGAACTATTTTTTTTTTTTTTAAAATACTGTATAAGGTTTTTGTTCATTAACCAACCTTAAGGTAATTGATGTTGGAAAAAACGTTGGTCGATACAGGGGTAAAATAGTAATTCTGAAATATGTAGGACAAATGTCCAATTAATTTTTATTCTGTGATCAACATACAATTAACGAGTAATCTGTATGTGTATGAAAACGAAATTAACGATCCGTAGATCGAATGGGAAAGACGAATTTTTACTGAGGCACGTGCTAACCACGCTCTCCTTAAGGCAATTTCGCCCCATCTCACCCTCAGGCTATGCAACGAGGTTTAACACAAGGGACGATCACCTTCCAGGATACAATAGTGTCGTTGACACGAACCGTTCATACAGTTCGTTCAACCGATCGAACCGAACCAATACCAGAACTCAAACAAAAATGTGAGATCGAAAAATAGAATAATGAGATGAATATAATTACGGAAATAGAACAAAACCGTTCTCTGCTTCGGATTCATAGAGTGCTTAACATCATGCCTATAGGGGCAGACAAGGACACCGTATGGGTAGATATAGGGCTACACCAACTATTTTGTAGACATTAAGGAAGGAGAATGACAGAGATCGTAGATTCTTTTTGGTTAGAGGAGTATTTGAGAGTAGTTGACTATTTTTTTGTCCTCTCACGATGGACTTCCTTATATAATAAACAGTAGGATTATTTAGTCCATAAATATACATAATATATTATGCATATATAAAATATACTCTTGCACAAATTACAACGTGCAATGTATCTGGACATAATTAGAAGAAATAATTCGATTTGTATAAATAGGCAACAATCAATTTCATATTTAGCACAACCAGACCCACACGTTTTATTTCAATTATTCTTCACAATTTATGTGATGGCCCGAATGTCATTCACTATGAATATTGAGTCACTGTTAAGCCCAATTTTCCAACAATCCCCCACATGAATGGTGTTTGGAAACCTAATGGTGACTCTAGACACGTAGTTTGAGTCCAACGGTCAATACCTGCATATGATAGGTATGAGACTGCCCTTTGAACCTTCCATTGTGAAATTATACAGACTCTACCGGCTGGTTAGTAGGCGCGATGTCTTTGAACTAACTGTTGTTGGTGTAAATGATGATATAACTCACACAAATATCTTCCTATTATAGTTCGGTTCACGCCTCAATGTCCGTTATGGCCCAGGACATTTTTCCTGGTTCTACGAGCGTTTCTAAGAACTGCGCCCTCAACAATTCCTTTCGAAGTGGCCCTTCTTCTCACTCGCATAGGTGATTATTTATCTCAACAGATTCATCACGACTCTAACTTCAGTCAAGAGTTTCACCGTGTCTTTGAGATTTCTCTCGAATCATTAAAAGTTTTCACTTAACATTTTCCACTCTATCACTGTTTCACATCTAGGAATGGGTTCGGGAATTTGACCCCCACAGTGATCTCACTCACTCATGTGATTAGGTTGTCCCTTTGAACCTAGATCTTGGGATCTCCAGTCAACTAGGTTGGGTTTTCCTTCTCTGGAATGTTCTCCAGGGATTTAAACCCATTCCCTTAGATAATTGACCAAATAGTTCTCTGTTTAACCCCTACGGGCAGCGGATCCGCAATATTTATCAGCCGATCTCTGTCGAGCGTGATATTTACAATTGAGAGCAACTGTGTAACATGAGTCTAGACTTTCCATTATACATGTTACAAATATCATACCAAATGCAAATTGATTATCGCAACATTGCTTCAAGATCCTTAGACTATCATATCTTGCAGGAATATTTTTGTTAATCCAACTTTTATATATTAAAGAAAAATTCTTCTAGCAGGCAACAGTTTTGCAACGTGTCCCATTAACCAACATTTAACAAAGGTTATCAGACTAATTGGGGGGTGCACCACTTATTTGCTTCAAACATTGTCCTCTAGATAGAACCATCAAGCTCTTTTATTATGTTGAATTTTATATGTATTTGGATTAAACCAATATAATCTCATCAATCGCAGCATTGGTATTCATACCGATTTTGGCCAACTTGCAAAATCCTCTGATAGCATAACCATTCTAACTGTACGACGCACTTTCAGTTCTTATAAACCTAGAATCAAAATATATGGTTTTTAAATTTCGTTTTAAAGGATTTTTTTTTTCATTTTTACGACGACGCCTTAATAAATACCTAGTTTGCATCGCTACAGTCTTCAAAACATGCTTGGATGTCTAGTATAGTGCAGTCCGTAATTACGAGTATATCTCAGGTACCTAAGTAACCTGCCGATATCATCCCAATGATCTGTACTCGTGTATCTACTCAGTATACTCATAACGTGTGCTATATCAGATCTTGCATATGTCATTGACTATAATCTGTCATGACACTATCTATTTTGACATCATTATTTCGGTGATTGCTTAAAATCGTATAATGACTTGACGAGTTTACAAACTCTCTTTTTGTATGGAGCTGAGAAACCTTTCAGGTTATCACATATAAATCTCTTATTAAAGTCTCCATTCAAGAAAGTTGTCTACACATCCATTTGATGTACTGCAAGATTTCGGAGGGCCGTAATTGCAAGTACCATTCAAATGGACATGAATCTCGTCAATATAGAATAAGAGTCAAAGTAACCTTTGATTACAAATCAGACTTTACACTTATTAATTGAACTATCTTCTTTCATCTTGCGTGAAAATTCACTTATAGCCTAGTGGTTTGCTTCCATGAGAAAGAACCGCTAGCTACCAAAAATTATATTCAAGATAGATTCAATTTTATTATAGATTGCTTATTTAAGCACATTGGTCAGAAAATCTGCACCGTAGCCAGAATACCCCCACATTCGAAGCTAAAAGTTTTATTTCCATATTACATGATATTTTACTTACAAGGTAATTTCTAATCAAATTAGCTTCTCCCATCGTATTATGGGTTACCCAGAACTAATCAACATTGAGTTCATCATGTTTTTCAATGTTCGATTATTCTCTCCGCAAACAAACTCTACAGAGTGAATGCGTTGTAGTGACTTCACGGATTAAACCGTATCTATGTAATTATTCAAAGAACAATTATTGCTACTACACATAATTTAATTCTCTTATCAAGTTGATTTTCAACTCTTGTTCATAAATTGTAAATTTTGCAATTCACAATCTTTTTTGAACATTGCAATATATTGTACTATCATGCACCAAGTGATGAAGTACTTCTTACCGCCTCGCGTAAGCATAAATTTCAAGTTGCAATCGATGATATGTACCAAATCAAGCGATTCGAGATTCCTTTAATTTGACTAAGGAGTTCGAGATAGCTCGAATACAACACAAATTTTACTCTTTTGTGTTTATTATCAATTGTAGTGTAGGGATGTAATTTATGTTAATTAACCTTCATAAGGTACCACAATTAACATGTAAATTAAATCAACTAAGTAAAATAAACATTATCAATCAATGTTCTTTCCGGCTCGTAGAGCATTATACTTAGCTTGATTATTTCCCCACATACATCTATATTATTCTTAGTCAATATATACTTATTTGACTTGAATACAAGAGAAACATTTTTCCTAAACCAACATATTGTTCAGGAATATTTTTACAATCAGCTTTTTCCAAGGTTGTAAACCATCATGGTTATGTTTCCAAATCTGGTGACCAGTGCTCTAGCAGAGCTTCCAAACTGATCAAACCAACAGTTGGAACATTAACAACATTGACACTCATAACTTCTTTAGCCCACACAGTCACTTTAGCAACATCGGTTACACCACCAGTGACAAAACTCCATCGTTATCGTTGGAGACCTTAGCTCAATTTTCTGATACACAGTAAAATTTACTGAGCTATTTTCCGTAGAAAATCATATTTCAGAATATACCATATTGTGTTAACCAACAAGAAATTGTCGTAAGATTGTTGGAAAAAAAACGTTGGTCGATAACAGGGGTAAAATAGTAATTCTGAAATATGTAGGACAAATGTCCAATTAATTTTTATTCGGTGATCAACATACAATTAACGAGTAATTTGTATGTGTATGAAAACAAAAATTAGCGATTCGTAGATCGAATGGGAAAGACGAATTTTACTGAGGCACGTGCTGACCACGCTCTCCTTAAGGCAATTTCGCCCCACCTCACCCTTAGGTTATGCAACGAGGTTTAACACAAGGGGAGATCACCTTCCAGGATACAACGTGTCGTTGACACGAACCGTGCATACAGTTCGTTCAACCGAACCGAACCAATACCAGAACTCAAACAAAAATGTGAGATCGAAAAATATAATAATGAGATGAATATAATTACAGAAATAGAACAAAACCGTTCCCTACTTCGGATCCACAGAGTGCTTAACATCATGCTTAGGGCAGACAAGGACACCGTATGGATAAATATAGGGCTACACCAAGTATTTTGGAAACATTAAGGAAGGAGAATGACAGAGATCGTAGATTCTTTTTGGTTAGAGGAGTATTTGAGAGTAGTTGACTATTTTTTTGTCCTCTCACAATGGACTTCCTTATATAATAAACAGTAGGATTATTTAGTCCATAAATATACATAATATATTATGCATATACAAAATATACTCTTGCACAAATTACAATGTGCAATGTATCTGGACATAATTAGAAGAAATAATTTGATTTGCATAAATAAGCATCAATCAATTTCCTATTTAGCACAACCACACTCACACGGATTATTTCAATTATTCTTCACAATTTATGTGATGGCCCAAATGTCATTCACTATGACTATTGAGTCACTGTTAAGCCCAATTGTCCAACAATTGTGCCTAATCATAGGGATACTTGTGTTGCCCTAAGAATATCAGGCCTAAGAATACCATGCCTGATACCAAACTATGTCTCTGTCGTGGTAGGGTCAAAATGACACCCCAACTCATGCTATAAGTAAGAAGTAGAATCTAAATATTATTTCAGATACATATTGAAAAATAAAAATGATACTCTGATTCTTAACGAAATGCTGGTAACTGACCCAAACCTCTATTGGCGCTTCTGCGTTGCGAAATGTTGACACGGGAAGGCGGTCCCTGAAAGCCTTGAATTCCTATGAAGTTATAGCAGGAGAGTATTGTGACTTTTTCCAACATCGTCAGATTCTTCATATTCTCTTACCTCTTTAAGGAACAACAGTTATAGATGCTTAGGGCTTTCAAGGATATCAAATTGCCCAACCCTGAAATCTCAACAAGCTTCTCACAATCTTCTACTATTAGCTCTTCAAGGCATTTCAGTTGTGACAGATAGGGAAACTTATCTATTTGTGCGATTGCTCCTCACATCCAGCTTTTTCAGCAATTCTAACCTTTCAAATCCTAGGCCCTGAATTCCTCTCATCCAACAGTTATTAAGATTGAACTCTCTTAGATTCTTCATGTTGAAAAGACACGGCAATATCGTTCCTTCGTTGGCATCAAACAATGACAAACTCTGCAAACTTGATGGATACTGCAGATTGCTCCTCCGGTTTGAACATTTTACAAGAAGGCTCTTGAGATTAGGTAAGGTGCTACACTCAGCTGGAACAGAATTGAAGCTCTCATCCAATTCCATAGGTGGCTCAGTTCCTAGTTGAGGCCATAGTGCAACACTCAAAATGACATCATCAAGCGGCAAAGTCTTTAATCCAATGAGCTTTGAGAGATCTGGAGCTTGTCTTAGTGAGGAGAAACCCATGAGGCGTAGATTGATCAAACTCGTGGGCAACTCAGGAAATCTTTGAATGTGACTACATTCTGATAGATTTAGTGTTTCCATAAGAGAAAGCTGAGCAACAATTTCAGGTAAAACTCTCACTAGTGTAAAACTCAAGTCGATCACCTTTAGGATTTTTAGATCTCTAATAGTCTCAGCTGAAATAATAGTTATACCTGTATACGATAACTCCAACTCGACTAATGATTTCAACTTGCCAAAATCATCAGGAAGTTTTACTATCTTACTGCAACCACGTAAAGACAGCTTCTTAAGCTTCACCAATCTTATGATTGAACTCGGCAACTCCTCTATCTCACAACTATCACAAGAGAGGTACTCAAGTTTTACCAACTGGCCTATAGTTCCAGGCAACTCTTTCAGTTTTCTTGAAAAACTTAAATTCAAATGGACTAACGAACCCAGATTCCCAATAGACCCTGGAAGTTTATCCAACCTTCCACATTTTAATAAAGAGTACTTTGAGATTTTTCAACTTTCCAATAGAATCTGGCAACGTGGAAATATTTGTACAATTCATATTAATGTGCTCCAAATCTTCCAAGTTTCCTACTTCTTCTGGCAACTCCTGAAGATTACAACCCTCAAGATCCAAGAGCTTCAACTTCAACAACTTCCCAATGGAGCTATGGATCTTGACCAACCTACTGCAGTCACTAAGAATTAAATGTTCCAGAGCTACCATATTAGAGAAGTTGGGCGTTCTAGTGAACCACTTACACCCAATAAGGCTCAAAGCTTTTAGTCCCTGTAACATCTGCACAAAAATAAATAAGAAAGAACTCATGTGAGAGTAAACTCTTGATTCTCCACACCAAATTATTAAAAAAATATATATATAATATTTAAATTACAAAATTACCTGAATTAGGATCCATCCATCCCAATAGTCAGTAAAAGTGCCGACGTTAAGGGTAAGGATAGCCAGCTTCATCAGATATGAATTGTTATGATTCCGAAGTAGAGAAGAAACCTTACCTATTATAGCCACAGTCAAATTTGTATGTACCAAACTTACAGAAAGCCATCTTATGTTCTTAGGAAGTTGCCAAAATATTCTAATATCCATTTCTCCTTCCACCCGGAGAAATCTTATATTTTCAAAGGTTGTAAGATCTATCTGATTGTTGGCACTAGGACCCATACGAAGCCCTACTACTTCTTTTATCTGATCATTAAAAGGAAACATCATATAAGATTTCAAGAAACAAACATCAAAGTATAGGATTATGAAGTGATGTTCTCTCCTGAATTTACCTGTTGACTCTCCAATGCCCTTAAAGTATCCTCGTATCGTATGACTGGATCCTGCTACCCCCTCTAGGACTTAGAGTGTTACATGCTTTCATAGAGACAAATTTCTCTTCCGAGATCTCTGAGTTGATCATGCATCCAAAACTTACTGTTGCGGAATTGTGCGTGGTAACAAGAAAATATTTAGTCGGGTAGTCGATGTTAAAATGAGAAGTAAAAGAACAGATAGAAGAGACACAAAATTTAACGTGGAAACCCTCCGGTGTAGAGGGAAAAACCACAAGCGAGAGAGAAAATGCACTATGAAAATGAGGAGATACAATTACACTCACTCCCTAAATACACTCAATAAAACCTCACTACACTCAAAGATATATGGAAAGAGTGTGTATGTATATATGAAGAGGTTTAGTGTATGGTAGCAACTATGAAATACTACGATGGCTTTTGGAGTGTCTTGGCTTATCTTTCATCTGCACATCAACCATGCTTATATAGCCATAAAACATAGTGTGAATAAGTAGTTTTCTTCCTACCATAATTGACAAATGGCTCCCTAGCTAGTAACATAGCTCTTCATCTTTGACAATCTCCAACCAATTCACCGAAAGTGAATTTGCCAAAATCTTCACCATTTAATGCATGAATAGTTGCATGGACTTTAGTGTAAAATAATCAAGTCATATATCAACAATCTCCACCTTGACTTGAATTCTAGATGATCTCCTCAATAAAATGTTGTTTGCATTCCTCTCTCGCAATGCCCCGAAGGGCCCTCAGAAATGGTGAACACCGATCAAGTCCAAGCAATGCTTGAACTTGAATTGCGTAACTGGTTTTGTGAGCATATCCGCAGGATTATGAGCTGTCGCAATTTTCTCCACAATGATTTTTCCATATGCTACAACATCCCGAATAAAATACTGTCTCACATCAATATGTTTGGTTCTTTCATGATACATTTGATTTTTAGTCAAATGAATAGCACTTTGACTATCACAAAATATAGTGACGACGTCCTGAATCAAACCAAAATCATTAACCAAACCTTTCAACCAGATTGCTTCTTTGACTCCTTCAGTAATTGCTATATATTCTGCCTCCGTAGTAGAAAGTGCTACTATGGACTGCAAACTAGCTTTCCAGCTAATGGCAGAATTGCATAGAGTGAACACATATCCTGACAAAGACCTCCTTTTATCAAGATCACCTGCATAATCAGAGTCAACATAGCCAACAACATTTTTCTGTATCACCATTTTCATGTCAAACACCAATCCAATATCTGCAGAACCTTTCAAATATCGGAATATCCACTTAACTGCTTCCCAATGTTCTTTACCTGGATTACTCATGTACCTGCTGACAACACTAACTGCTTGTGCAAGATCAGGTCTAGTGCATACCATTGCATACATAAGGCTACCAACTGCACTAGAATAAGGAACATTTGACATTTCCTCCTTCTCTTCATTTGTCTGCGGACACAAGTCAGATGACAATTTAAAATGAGCTGCAAGTGGAATACTCACAGGTTTTGAGCTGCCCATATTAAATCTGTCAAGCACTTTCCCAATGTAATTACTTTGGGATAAGTACAATTTTCCAGCTTGACGATCTCTGCGAATCTCCATTCCAAGAATCTTCTTTGCAGCACCAAGATCTTTCATCTCAAATTCACTATTCAGTTGATCTTTCAAATGGTTGATTAATGACATCTCATGAGCAGCAATTAACATGTCATCAACATATAATAACAAATAGATAAAAGATCCATTTGAAAATTTCTTGAGATATACGCAGTTGTCATACTGACTTCGAGAATAACCATGCTCAACCATAAATGAATCAAACCTTTTGTACCATTGTCTCGGGGACTGTTTAAGTCCATAAAGAGACTTCTTCAAATGGCAAACATAGTCTTCCTTTCTAGGAACAACAAATCCTTCTGGTTGTTGCATATAAATTTGTTCCTCGAGTTCTCCATGTAAGAAAGCAGTTTTAACATCAAGTTGTTCTAATTCCAGATCCTGCAAGGCAACCAATGCAAGAAGTACACGTATAGAAGTGTGACGAACAACAGGAGAAAACACTTCATTAAAGTCTACACCATGTTTCTGAGTGTAGCCTTTAGCAACTAAACGTGCTTTAAATCTTGCATCCTCAACTCCAGGGATGCCTTCTTTCTTCTTGTAGACCCATTTGCAACCTACAAATCTTTGACCCTTTGGCAATTTTACCAACTGCCAAGTATCATTCTTATGCAGAGATTCAATTTCCTCATGCATTGCAACCTGCCATTCAGAAGAATTAGAACATGAAATAGCTTCAGTATACGTATGAGGTTCTCCACCTTCAACTGTTTCCTCTGCAACTGCAAGTGCGTAAGCAACCAAATCTGCTTCACTGTATCTTGTAGGCTTTCTAATTTCTCTTCTGGGTCTATCTCTGGCAATAGAATAATCAACACGATGATCCGGTTCCAAAGAGTCGTGAACCTCCGATGTAGTTGGATTTGAAACAGTGGATGGAGTATTCTCCTGGCTAGGAGTTGGTGCTTCAATCTCAAGCTCCACCCTCTCGTCGGTACTCTTTGAACCACCTGTGTCAAGAGAGGAAGAACCGACAGCTTCTTTCCCAGAGTGAATTAACGCATTTTCATTAAAAGTGACATCTCTACTGATAATCACTCTCATAAGTTCAGGGCACCACAAACGATACCCCTTTACTCCAAATGCATAACCAATAAATACGCATTTTCGAGCTCTAGGCTCTAACTTTCCTTGATTAACATGCGCATAAGCAGGACATCCAAAGATTTTCAAATTTGAATAATCAACAGGATTACCTGACCAAACTTCCTCTGGGATCTTGAAATCAAGTGATGTGTGCGGGGAACGATTCACCAAATAGCATGCCGTTGATGCAGCTTCCGCCCAAAATTCTTTAGGCAAACCAGAGTTAGAGAGCATACAACGTACTCTCTCCATTATGGTTCTGTTCATCCGTTCCGCAACACCGTTTTGTTGAGGTGTACCTGCAACAGTGTGGTGTCTAGCAATTCCTTCATTTTCACAGAACGTGTTGAAATCACCTCCACAAAACTCTAGACCGTTATCAGTGCGGAGTCGCTTGACCTTTCTCCCTGTCTGATTTTCCATTAAAACCTTCCACTTCTTAAAAATGGGGAAAACTTCATTTTTGTGTTTTAAGAAGTAAGCCCATACTTTACGAGAAAAATCATCAATAATGGTCAGCATATAACGGTGTCCTCCTTTGGAAGGAACACGTGAGGGTCCCCAAAGATCTGAATGAAGATAATCAAGAGTACCTTTAGTTCTATGAATCCCAGTACCAAAGCTTAACCTTTTCTGCTTACCGAGAACGCAATGTTCACAGAACTCCAATTTACCAGTACTCTGACCGCACAAAAGACCTTTCTTACTCAGAATGGTCAATCCTTTATCACTCATATGGCCAAGACGCATGTGCCATAATTTTGTGACGTCTGAATCCGACATGGATGAAGATACAGCTGCAGAACCTGTAACAGTAGATCCTTGCAATACATACAAACTTCCAGATCTGTTAGCTTTCATCAAAACAAGAGCACCTTTAGAGACCTTTAAAACTCCACCTTCAGCTGTGTACTTACACCCAAGAGACTCTAGGGTGCCAAGAGAGATAAGGTTCCGTTTCAAGTCGGGAACATGTCTAACACCGGTTAGAGTCCTAATCAGACCATCATGCATCTTAATTCGTATTGTTCCTTTACCTACAGCTTTACACTGAGCATTATTCCCCATTAAGACAATACCACAATCAACAGATTCATAAGTGGTAAACCAATCCCCATGAGGACACATGTGATAAGAACAACCAGAATCAAGAATCCACTCAGTTTTAGATCTAGTTCCAAAATCAGTCACAGACAAAACTTCACCTTCAGACTCATTTTGAGCAATACTAACTTCGGCAGATTTTTCAGTATTTCTCTGATTTTTGTTTTCTTCCCTTTGCTGCTTATTTTTCAGATTAAAACAATCAGAAATTTCATGTCCCTTTTTCTTGCAATAGCGACAAAATTTCTTATTATCGCGGGCTCTAGATTTAGACCTGGATGTACTTTTACTGCTACCACCCTTTTCAAAACTTCTCCCTCTAACAAATAACCCATCGGCTTCATCCTTTGAATTATTCTCAAAATCATATTTTTCCTTTGACAAAAGATTTTGCTTAACATCATCAAAGGTCAGGGTCTCATTACTACCATACAACATGATATCCTTAAAATTACGATATGAACGGGGAAGTGAACAGACCATTAGAACAGCTTTATCTTCATCATCAATCACCACATCCAAATTTTCCAAATCAACAATGATGGAGTTAAACTCATTAAGATGAGTTTGAACGGGTGTACCTTCGGCCATCTTTATCGTAAAGAGGCGTTCCTTAAGACGGGTCTTGTTGGCAAGACTCTTTGTCATATACAAAGACTCCAACTTAAGCCACATGCCTGCAGCTGTATCCTCCTTAAGAACTTCACGTAGCACTTCTTTGGACAAACAAAGTTGGATTGCTGAAAGGGCTTTTTCATCCAACTCATCCCATTCATCGTCTGTCATGGTGGCCGGCTTTTTCACCTTTCCTGCAAGAGCCTTTTTCAATCGATGTTGGCTGAGAACAGCCATCATTTGAACTCGCCATATGCCAAAACTAATTTTTCCATCAAACTTCTCAACATCAAATTTCATGGCCGAAGCCATGTAGTAAAAATGATAACCCGACTAAAATATTACAACGCTCTGATACCAATTTGTTGCGGAATTGTGCGTGGTAACAAGAAAATATTTAGTCGGGTAGTCGATGTTAAAATGAGAAGTAAAAGAACAGATAGAAGAGACACAAAATTTAACGTGGAAACCCTCCGGTGTAGAGGGAAAAACCACAAGCGAGAGAGAAAATGCACTATGAAAATGAGGAGATACAATTACACTCACTCCCTAAATACACTCAATAAAACCTCACTACACTCAAAGATATATGGAAAGAGTGTGTATGTATATATGAAGAGGTTTAGTGTATGGTAGCAACTATGAAATACTACGATGGCTTTTGGAGTGTCTTGGCTTATCTTTCATCTGCACATCAACCATGCTTATATAGCCATAAAACATAGTGTGAATAAGTAGTTTTCTTCCTACCATAATTGACAAATGGCTCCCTAGCTAGTAACATAGCTCTTCATCTTTGACAATCTCCAACCAATTCACCGAAAGTGAATTTGCCAAAATCTTCACCATTTAATGCATGAATAGTTGCATGGACTTTAGTGTAAAATAATCAAGTCATATATCAACACTTACCGTCCCTGGTTTTAACCAGAGACATAGATAAGAGGACTGGAACTGCCCAGTTTGGGCAAAAACCACAAGCCTCCCACATGTATGTTGGATATGACGTTTCCTCGTTGATGAAAAAGCAAGCAATATCAAGAAATATTTCCTTTTCATCATCCTCCAATGCTTCATAGCTTATCATCAGTTTCTCTTGGACTCTTCCTGCAGGTATTTTCTTCAACTTGCTTATACGTATCCAAGATTGTATGCTCATGCCACAAAGAAGCGAGCCCGTGACTTCAAGTGCTAGAGGAAGTCCCGCAGTAAATGAGATAACATCATTTGAGAGGCTCAGATAGTCTTCCGGAGGAGAATCACTGCCAAAAGCATGTTCACAAAATAGTTGCATCGCTTGTTTTGGATCCATTTCTTTGATTTCCATCCTTTTAATACGTGAAGAAAACTTTGTGCTACCTACAATAGTCGAAGAAGATGCTTGCATGAAATTCGTCAAAAGTCTTGCATATCTTGTTGTAATGATTATCCGACTCCCTGAACCAAATGAGATGATGTTACGGCCAATACTATTACTGCCAATAATAGTGGTAGGATACAATTATATCTATATCTGATTAGGGATAATATTATTAGGTTAAATAATATTTATAATATTTAGTTATCTTATAATATAGTTATATCTTTAGTAATATAGTTTATATCTATATCTTATATCTTAGTATATCTTTAGGATTCTTGTAATCCCTATATATAGGTTATTATTATCAATGAATAAATCAAACCTTCCAACAATTAATCTTAGTCTCCTAAAGAGATTAGGGTTGATTAGGAAGTAAGCTTTCCTATTTCCATACATTCTTGTGTTCTTCGTGCTCTCAATATTCGGGCACGTATCATATTTGGTATCAGAGCCGACGATCCGATGGACCCATCGTTGGAGACAACTATGAAAGAATTCTTCAAGAAACAAGCAGAATTCATAAAGAAACAAGAGATGTTCTTCAAAGAACAAGACCTGTCTCTGGACAGGATAGAGAAGATGATACTGGGAGAGCTATCGACATCATCGGAAACCGTTGAGGTCGCGGTTGAAGAGATCGTTGATGAGGTGGTCGAGAAGCCAACCCAACCTGCCGAGGACGAAACCCTACCGATCTTGGCAGAAGGGCTGTCCCTGTTATCATCAGAGCAAGATGCCGTCTTCGACGATCCTATGACGAACTTGTCCACATTGACACTGAGGGAATTAACGGCTCTACTAAAAGAGCGTTTGAAGAAGATGGAGGTGAGCAAGGATGATAACTCTTCAGCACCAGCATCTGAATCCAAAAAGCTCGATAATGCACCCGATTCATCCAACAATCGGTTAACTTTGGTTTTGCCTCATCAATCAGCTCCTGCGCCTCTACAGAACATACCACAGCAACAGATCGTGTATCGACAGCCTAGTCCGATACCAAACCCATCGGCCACCACCCAGCTCCCTCAGGTGCAGTATTTGGCTGCTGAACCGCAAGGTAGGCTGCCTCCTCAGACAGCACAACCCCAGGAGAATCAAACCAGGAGGTATGAAGAAGAGGGTTTAATTCTGAAAGTTGGAGAAATCTCAAAGGAATGTGTAAAACAGAGCATACAAGTCATCACCGATAGGGATTCGACCGACCAGTGGCCGGCCCGGATGGACATCAGCGGAAAGACGCTCGTGGTGGCTGCAGACGGTGGGGCAGGAAAATTTGGGAACCGAGGAAGACCTCCGGGAACAGTAAAGAAACTTGATTCTAATTGCCCGGGAGATTTGGTGTCGAACATAAAGAATGCTAGAGGACTTTTAGCGAATTCAAAAGCTGAAAAGAACCGATTCAAACAGTTGGTTCCAATAGGGGAAGATCTAATATTTGAAGATGATGACTTCATCAAATTTGAGGAGAATGACGTCAAACAAGCCCAGAATGCTGCATTTGGGCTCGTTGCTGGTGGGCTTGGGGAACTACTTGGATATAATAATAATGGAGTAAATGTAGCTCTTTATGCGGAAACTACCAGTGGGACATGCTTCTTATATTTCATCTTTTTCATCGCTCATCAAAAAAATTACAAGCACGACAAATGGATAGAAGAAGTTGAGTATAGGCCTACGTGGAGTGATACAAGCAAATTTCTTAAAGCATACCCAACACACGAGCTTGAGGGCAAGCTCGTAATCGAGGAGGGGAGTAATGTTACGGCCAATACTATTACTGCCAATAATAGTGGCTAGGATACAATTATATCTATATCTGATTACTGCCAATAATAGTGGCTACGATACAATTATATCTATATCTGATTAGGGATAATATTATTAGGTTAAATAATATTTATAATATTTAGTTATCTTATAATATAGTTATATCTTTAGTAATATAGTTTATATCTATATCTTATATCTTAGTATATTTTTAGGATTCTTGTAATCCCTATATATAGGTTATTATTATCAATGAATAAATCAAACCTTCCAACAATTAATCTTAGTCTCCTAAAGAGATTAGGGTTGATTAGGAAGTAAGCTTTCCTATTTCCATACATTCTTGTGTTCTTCGTGCTCTCAATATTCGGGCACGTATCAGATGAGTTCTCCAATAAGCTCCCTGATATGGCTACTTTCATTAACATCATCCAGCACAATAAGAACTCTTTTCATCCGAAGAGAACTCTGGATTCTGCAATCTTGATGCCTTAGGATTTAGATCTTGCATTAGTTTTGTCTGCAAATATTCAAGGCCTTTGCTAGTGGTACATTCTTCTTGTATATTTGCAAGGAATGAGCATGCATCGAAACTACTTGAGATCCGGTGGAAAATTGTCTTTGCAAGAGTTGTTTTTCTAATGCCGCCCATACCGTACAACCCAAGAGACACTACATCATCAGATTGAATATCTAGAAGATCCATTCTAGCTTCAATCTGATCTGTCATTTCGACAAAATGGTAGGTGGTATATTTTTGTTTTCCTCCCAGCTTGAGCAAAATCTCCGTCGTGAATTGTTTGTTGAATTTAACAAATCTGCACATTTTATCAGAAAAAAACAAACCATAAAAATTGAATGGATCAACCATCATGATGCAGTGTGATAGGGATAGATGGATCAAAAACTCGTTGATTTTAGGGGAATGCCGAGAACTTGATAGATAGAGGCGCAAGAACTCGCTGATTCAAAAGAATGCCGAGGAATTGACGCATGTTAGAGAAAAACCTCAGTTTTTTTCATGGGTTAAGAACACAATAGGGGCCTGAATGTTTGCCCATGTTGCCAAAAGGGGTCTGAATTAAAAAAACGTATTATTTAGGGCCTGAATTTTGAGTTTTGTGTATAAGTGAGGTCTCCGTCTATTTTTTCTGTTAAAATTGACGGAAAGTGGTCACATGCAAAGCATGTGACCAAAAATAATTTGAAAACCCGAAAATGCCCTTTGACCAAAGTGTGTCTCTCATATGTTTGACCTAAAATGACGAAAATACCCTTTAAGCCACCACAGCTCCGGCGACCACCACCACCCCGACTCCGGCGACCACCACCGGCCTCCGGCGACCACCGAAAAGCTCCGATCGGAGCCGAAAAGCTCCGATCGGAGCCGAAAAGCTCCGGTCGGAGCCAAAAAGCTCCGGTCGGAGCCAAAAAAGCTCCGATCGGAGCTTTGGAGCTCCGATCGGAGCTTTGGAGCTCCGATCGGAGCTCTGTGGCTCCCGATCGGAGCTCTGTGGCTCCCGATCGGAGCCACAGGGCTCCAGATCGGAGCCACAGGGCTCCAGATCGGAGCTCTGTGGCTCCCGACAGAGCTCCGATCTGGAGCCCTGTGGCTCCGATCGGGAGCCACAGAGCTCCGATCTGGAGCCCTGTGGCTCCGATCGGGAGCCACAGAGCTCCGATCTGGAGCTCTGTGGCCCCGATCGGAGCCACAGAGCTCCGATCGGAGCTTTGTGGCTCCGACCGGAGCTTTGTGGCTCCGACCGGAGCTCCAAAGCTCCGATCGGAGCTTTTTTGGCTCCGATCGGAGCTTCGGAGCTCCAATCGGAGCCTTTTTGGCTCCGATCGGAGGCCGGTGGCAGTCGCCGGAGGCCGATGGCGGTTGCCGGAGGCCGGTGGTGGTCGCCGGAGCCGGGTGGTGGTCGCCGGGCGGTGGCCGGAGCGTGGTGGCCTTAATTGCATAATTAGTGTGTAGGGGTATTTTAGACATTTCACATTTTATTAATTAAATTGATAAATTATATAATAATTACAAAAGGGTATTTTTGTCTTTTCACGTAATTCTGTTAGATTTAACAGAAAATTTGGACGGAGACTTGAAAAAACACAAAACTCAAAATTCAGGCCCTTAATAATACGTTTTTTCAATTCAGACCCCTTTTGGCAACATGGGCAAACATTCAGGCCCCTATTGTGTTCTTAACCCAAGGGTTAAGAACACAATAGGGGCCTGAATGTTTGCCCATGTTGCCAAAAGGGGTCTGAATTAAAAAAACGTATTATTTAGGGCCTGAATTTTGAGTTTTGTGTATAAGTGAGGTCTCCGTCTATTTTTTCTGTTAAAATTGACGGAAAGTGGTCACATGCAAAACATGTGACCAAAAATAATTTGAAAACCCGAAAATGCCCTTTGACCAAAGTGTGTCTCTCATATGTTTGACCTAAAATGACGAAAATACCCTTTAAGCCACCACAGCTCCGGCGACCACCACCACCCCGACTCCGGCGACCACCACCGGCCTCCGGCGACCACCATCGACCTCCGGCGACGACCGAAAAGCTCCGATCGGAGCCGAAAAGCTCCGATCGGAGTCGAAAAGCTCCGGTCGGAGCCAAAAAGCTCCGGTCGGAGCCAAAAAAGCTCCGATCGGAGCTTTGGAGCTCCGATCGGAGCTCTGTGGCTCCGACCGGAGCTTTTTGGCTCCGACCGGAGCTTTTCGACTCCGATCGGAGCTTTTCGGCTCCAGATCGGAGCTCTGTGGCTCCGATCGGGAGCCACAGAGCTCCGATCTGGAGCTCTGTGGCCCCGATCGGAGCCACAGAGCTCCGATCGGAGCTTTGTGGCTCCGACCGGAGCTTTGTGGCTCCGACCGGAGCTCCAAAGCTCCGACCGGAGCTCCAAAGCTCCGATCGGAGCTTTTTTGGCTCCGATCGGAGCTTCGGAGCTCCAATCGGAGCCTTTTTGGCTCCGATCGGAGGCCGGTGGCAGTCGCCGGAGGCCGATGGCGGTTGCCGGAGGCCGGTGGTGGTCGCCGGAGCCGGGTGGTGGTCGCCGGGCGGTGGCCGGAGCGTGGTGGCCTTAATTGCATAATTAGTGTGTAGGGGTATTTTAGACATTTCACATTTTATTAATTAAATTGATAAATTATATAATAATTACAAAAGGGTATTTTTGTCTTTTCACGTAATTCTGTTAGATTTAACAGAAAATTTGGACGGAGACTTGAAAAAACACAAAACTCAAAATTCAGGCCCTTAATAATACGTTTTTTCAATTCAGACCCCTTTTGGCAACATGGGCAAACATTCAGGCCCCTATTGTGTTCTTAACCCAAGGGTTAAGAACACAATAGGGGCCTGAATGTTTGCCCATGTTGCCAAAAGGGGTCTGAATTAAAAAAACGTATTATTTAGGGCCTGAATTTTGAGTTTTGTGTATAAGTGAGGTCTCCGTCTATTTTTTCTGTTAAAATTGACGGAAAGTGGTCACATGCAAAACATGTGACCAAAAATAATTTGAAAACCCGAAAATGCCCTTTGACCAAAGTGTGTCTCTCATATGTTTGACCTAAAATGACGAAAATACCCTTTAAGCCACCACAGCTCCGGCGACCACCACCACCCCGACTCCGGCGACCACCACCGGCCTCCGGCGACCACCATCGACCTCCGGCGACGACCGAAAAGCTCCGATCGGAGCCGAAAAGCTCCGATCGGAGTCGAAAAGCTCCGGTCGGAGCCAAAAAGCTCCGGTCGGAGCCAAAAAAGCTCCGATCGGAGCTTTGGAGCTCCGATCGGAGCTCTGTGGCTCCGACCGGAGCTTTTTGGCTCCGACCGGAGCTTTTCGACTCCGATCGGAGCTTTTCGGCTCCAGATCGGAGCTCTGTGGCTCCAGATCGGAGCCACAGGGCTCCAGATCGGAGCTCTGTGGCTCCCGATCGGAGCCACAGAGCTCCGATCTGGAGCCCTGTGGCTCCGATCGGGAGCCACAGAGCTCCGATCTGGAGCCCTGTGGCTCCGATCGGGAGCCACAGAGCTCCGATCTGGAGCTCTGTGGCCCCGATCGGAGCCACAGAGCTCCGATCGGAGCTTTGTGGCTCCGACCGGAGCTTTGTGGCTCCGACCGGAGCTCCAAAGCTCCGACCGGAGCTCCAAAGCTCCGATCGGAGCTTTTTTGGCTCCGATCGGAGCTTCGGAGCTCCAATCGGAGCCTTTTTGGCTCCGATCGGAGGCCGGTGGCAGTCGCCGGAGGCCGATGGCGGTTGCCGGAGGCCGGTGGTGGTCGCCGGAGCCGGGTGGTGGTCGCCGGGCGGTGGCCGGAGCGTGGTGGCCTTAATTGCATAATTAGTGTGTAGGGGTATTTTAGACATTTCACATTTTATTAATTAAATTGATAAATTATATAATAATTACAAAAGGGTATTTTTGTCTTTTCACGTAATTCTGTTAGATTTAACAGAAAATTTGGACGGAGACTTGAAAAAACACAAAACTCAAAATTCAGGCCCTTAATAATACGTTTTTTCAATTCAGACCCCTTTTGGCAACATGGGCAAACATTCAGGCCCCTATTGTGTTCTTAACCCAAGGGTTAAGAACACAATAGGGGCCTGAATGTTTGCCCATGTTGCCAAAAGGGGTCTGAATTAAAAAAACGTATTATTTAGGGCCTGAATTTTGAGTTTTGTGTATAAGTGAGGTCTCCGTCTATTTTTTCTGTTAAAATTGACGGAAAGTGGTCACATGCAAAACATGTGACCAAAAATAATTTGAAAACCCGAAAATGCCCTTTGACCAAAGTGTGTCTCTCATATGTTTGACCTAAAATGACGAAAATACCCTTTAAGCCACCACAGCTCCGGCGACCACCACCACCCCGACTCCGGCGACCACCACCGGCCTCCGGCGACCACCATCGACCTCCGGCGACGACCGAAAAGCTCCGATCGGAGCCGAAAAGCTCCGATCGGAGTCGAAAAGCTCCGGTCGGAGCCAAAAAGCTCCGGTCGGAGCCAAAAAAGCTCCGATCGGAGCTTTGGAGCTCCGATCGGAGCTCTGTGGCTCCGACCGGAGCTTTTTGGCTCCGACCGGAGCTTTTCGACTCCGATCGGAGCTTTTCGGCTCCAGATCGGAGCTCTGTGGCTCCAGATCGGAGCCACAGGGCTCCAGATCGGAGCTCTGTGGCTCCCGATCGGAGCCACAGAGCTCCGATCTGGAGCCCTGTGGCTCCGATCGGGAGCCACAGAGCTCCGATCTGGAGCCCTGTGGCTCCGATCGGGAGCCACAGAGCTCCGATCTGGAGCTCTGTGGCCCCGATCGGAGCCACAGAGCTCCGATCGGAGCTTTGTGGCTCCGACCGGAGCTTTGTGGCTCCGACCGGAGCTCCAAAGCTCCGACCGGAGCTCCAAAGCTCCGATCGGAGCTTTTTTGGCTCCGATCGGAGCTTCGGAGCTCCAATCGGAGCCTTTTTGGCTCCGATCGGAGCTTCGGAGCTCCAATCGGAGCCTTTTTGGCTCCGATCGGAGGCCGGTGGCAGTCGCCGGAGGCCGATGGCGGTTGCCGGAGGCCGGTGGTGGTCGCCGGAGCCGGGTGGTGGTCGCCGGGCGGTGGCCGGAGCGTGGTGGCCTTAATTGCATAATTAGTGTGTAGGGGTATTTTAGACATTTCACATTTTATTAATTAAATTGATAAATTATATAATAATTACAAAAGGGTATTTTTGTCTTTTCACGTAATTCTGTTAGATTTAACAGAAAATTTGGACGGAGACTTGAAAAAACACAAAACTCAAAATTCAGGCCCTTAATAATACGTTTTTTCAATTCAGACCCCTTTTGGCAACATGGGCAAACATTCAGGCCCCTATTGTGTTCTTAACCCTTTTTTCATATATCAATAAACTTAATGTAAATGACGGCTAACAGAGTTTAAATAGAGAAATCTAAAACACTAACCCTAATACAAAATACGAAAGTAGCAATAAATTACCAAATAAAACGACAAATTATAAAAAAGACCGAAAGAAACATAAAACTGCAAATTTGACCATCTAAACGAAGGAATTTGGCCTAAAACCGTTAAACCTCATAGTTTACTATGGGTCTTGCTTAGATTGCCGTTTCCACTCAAAAAGCTATATTCATAAGGCAGCAGAAGTTAATCTGTATCATGTTTCCCTTTTAAAAATTCCATTTTGATGATTAACGCAAAGAACTTTCTATTGGAAAGTGAAAAAAACACGTTGGTGAGTTTAATATAAGATGTTGTGCATGCAATTCGATCAACTCAACAATGATAAAGCAAGATTGCAGGAGAGTTGTTAATATTACTAACCCCATATCTTTCTTAAGACTACAAGAGCCTTCTCCCATTCCACCACTTGCTCTCTACCATATTTTTCTTCTTGCTTCTTCAGATGATCAACGTACAACGTGGTTTTGAGCTTAACATCGTCAACAGAGACATCATAGAAGATGGGCACGATGTATTTGTTAAGGAACATATCATCTTCATGAAATTCAAGTCTAGTAAGGGACTTCCATAAGTGTTGCCAACTCTTTAACAGTAGACATGTTCGAACAGCATCTTTTGTTGTTGGAAGCAAAGAAAGAATGCGGATAAGGATTTCATCGGGTAGATCATAGAGCTGAAGCTGCTGCCTACTGCTGTGTCTCTGTACTCCCATTGCAACCTTCTAGGAAAGGGAGAAACAACTCTTAGATCAGTATATGGAAGAAGATTCAAGGAAAGAGCAAACAATTTCCCTCTTTAGACCACTTAACCCTAAAAAATCATAATGTTACATTCCTCTCAAATGCAATTGCAAATCTTAGCAGAGCTCTAGGGATTCAAATTCCAGCTACCTGTCTATTCTTGGAAGAGGACTTGAGGAAGAAGCAACACCGGAACATGCCTCGCTCTTGCATTGCAAGAAATTTCGAAAATAATCTCATCATCATTGCTCTGCACAGTAGTAATAATAATAATTGTTCAAAATAACTCAACTTATGTCTGTTTGAGTATCAAGCAATGGAGCACAACAACCTGAATATGTTTAAAGGAACTTACTTCAGTAGTGAAACCCAAGTAAAAAAATGATATTGATAAGGATGGAGGCATTTAATCATATGATATGTATATATTTATATTGTTTCTAATATATTTGAAGCATGCAATTGCTGCAGGCTCCTTCCTTAATGGAAACAAATAGACAGAATTCAGATTGACCAAAACCAAATCTCAGGTCCATTAACAATGTCAGTTGCAAACTTGAACAAATCTCTGTTTGTATTGCAAGTTCCAGACACAGATAATGGAAAAACCAACTCAATGACATGACTTCACATTAACCAAGTAACACTGCAAAATCTACACAAAAATTCATGTGTCATGGAGAATGAGATGCGATGGGATCATGTTCATGTCTGTCATAAACAGACAAATAGTCAAATCCTGGATTTCTGTATGATCGGATATGATACATGAAGGAAGTGCAAGTTGCTGAATTTTGGATTTCTGTATGAACTAGATATGATACAGGAAATGCAAGTTGCTGCAAGATCTTAAATCAAAAGGTCAACCAGCAAACTATTCTTAAGATAAACGAACCAGCAGACCAAACAGATAGTCAACCGGTACCATACATACTATTGGTCAAAATGATAACAAATAATCGGCATTGATTCGATTGAAAGCTACAGACAAATTGAAAGTTATAGACGTCAAATTGAAAGATGCGGACCTCAAGGAATTGGATGATGGTGGTTGTAATACAATAAATTAATTAATCCGATTAATACAAGCCTTGTATGAGGAAGACGACCCCAAAGTCAAGTCTCCTCCTAGCTATATGAATTTTTTTAAAAAAAAAAGCTAACCAAATGTGTAAAACTTAAACACTTGGAAAGTTGATTTTGCATGGCAGTAGTCTATTATCATCTTCCACAAAATAAAGAAATGCATGGCAGCAATCTATTATCATCTTCCACAAGATCTCATGAAAAACTCAAATATTTTGCTCCTCATATAGTGATTTTTATTTAAAACTCGATTGGTTTTTCAAGATCTGATTCCTAGTGGTAGCCTAAAGCTGAAAAACGTCAACTATTGTATGGGAAGACACTGATTGAAAAAAGGGGTTGGCTAAAATGCAGTCGAGTTTATTTCAACTTGATTTCTCAGCCGTTACATCATGAGAGAGAATCAATCAGAATTCAGGAGAGATAAAAAGTGTTTCTTACACATGCATGATCTAACGGCTGAAAAATCGAATTGAAATAAACTCGAGTCTATTTTAGCCGGACCCTTGAAAAAATCATAGGCTAGTTCAGAGCAAGATAAAAACAAGTGGTTAAGAAAATAGATATATTTATAAAGTATGTAAATGTTGAAATATTTACAACACTGAATCGCACTGCATTTAAGCATCAGAAATCATACAATGGACAAAAAAGTATGTAAATGTTGAAATATTTACAACACTGAAACGTATAAATAACAGTTATCAATTATTTGCCATTAAAATGATCTCCTAAATTATTATAGAAACACGAATAAAGCAAGACATTATGCACATGGACATCATCTGATTCCCTTTATCCTTTTTACATGTTCATTAGTCTATACTCTGTATAGGTCTAAAAAGGGTTTACTTGCACTGGTCTAAAAATCTCGACAGAATGCCGACTGGCGGGGTAGCGCTAGGGGAAAGATTTCTGGTCTCGCGCGCGTTATTAGTTTCTGGATTTGTTCAGGAATTGTGCAAAGCAAGAAGAACTCAAGGAAATCATAGAGAAACTAAAATCAAAGTAAAGCATATGATTTACCCAAACGAATAGAAGGTTGCTTGCGGTACAAGTTACCTGACATATGCTATTTACTAGATTCTGATCTTCGATACAAAAGAAGATTACAAGCTAGCTTTACTTTAAGACTCCAAAACCTATGATTCATTCATCGATTTAAGATAATAATCCTTATAGTAATAATCATTCCATGATGACCCTAACCTTTTAGTATAATCCCCCCTTACTGAAATTATACAATCTTTAGAAGCCCTAGGACGCCGATCTAACATGTCATGTAATTCTTGAATCGTTTGAAAACCTTGTTTTTTGTCATTCTTACAATAGATAACTAGTTCTTCCAAAACACGGGCACTATTAAGCAAGACATCTATAGCTGCATCAGCTTCATCATCCCCAGGAACATAATAATGAACCAAAATCTTCTTCAAATGGGTTTGAAAACATAAAGGTGTAGGACTCAATTGTAAGCTTCTCCCGGTATGAGTAAGTTTCTGCACAAAGATTCATATGATTGTAAATGTGCCAAATTTTGAATCAAATCATTAGATTGAATTTTATTAATGGAAAACATAAGAACATAACATTACCCCAATATTAAGATACTCAAGACGTGGACATCTTTCATATATCTTCATTAGTGTCAAATCGTCTATGCAGATCTTCTTCTTGTAAACTCGTATGTCAAGTCGAGTTAGACATTCAAATACTGAAAATGAATCTTGAAGCTCAGTATTTTTTTGAAGGCCCTACGCAAAGTTCCACAAAACACTTGTTAACAAAGCAAGCACATTACTTTTTTGTCTATACACATAATTAGTAACTTGCGAGGAGACTTTCCAGAGTTGGGTAGTTGAACTCTCGAGCTAGATTAATGCAACAATGTGTATTATTTGTCCAAAAAAACTTTAGTAAGTAAAATTTTCAAATACAAATGACATCAGTAGCAGGTTCTAAACATACCTTAAGAAAATAGTCTGACAAAGCCAGATTCCGTGTCTTAGAAAGACCCTTTAAGATCTCATAGCCTCGGGGAACATCATAATACGGTCTCATTCTTCTACTAACATCATTTATTTCAACTTTGCTGAGTTGCGTAGAAGATGAAGCACAAATACGATATTCATTAACGAGATTTCCCATGTAGTAGAATTGCTTGAGATTGTCTCCAATAATAGATATGTTGCGTCCATGTTCGTAATGGTGATAAATTTTCAAAACTTGGAGCTTCGGAGAACACACATGAATAGATTGCATGCACCAATAACAATGGTCAATGATCAATTCTTCCAGCAGTGGAGAAGAAAGTAACTTCTCTGTTGATTCAACATCTACTAATTTGACTAAGATAAGGCTAAGGTACTTTAAATGAGGAAGACAGATAAGTGAAGAATGAGCATCAAATGTAATGGATGCAAGCTCCAACTTTACCAGGGATTGGCACCCAAATATAGAGCTATGCAAGTGTTGCAGATTATCAACATTGCAATTTTCAAGGGATAGAGTGAGGTCTTGAACATTGCACTGAACTGCCTTGGTAATCCATGTTGCAACACAATCCACATCATCACTTTTCATTTCGCATCTAAGAGAAAACGATACAAGAGGCACGGAGTGGTCACGGAGATCCATTACTCTCTCCACAAAGTTGTCGAAGTGACTCCCTCTAAGCAACGGATCATAATCACGAAATACAAGTCTAGTAAGGTACTTCCACAAGTGCTGCTGCTCAGTTCTCCTAAACAGTAGTAGACATGTCCGAACAGCATCTTCTGTTGTTGGAAGCAATGTCAGAATATGGATAATGATTTCATCGGGTAGATCAGAGAACCTGATTGCAGCCTTCTTTCCGTTTCCAGCCATATCTATGAAATCAATGGGAGAAGAGAAGCAAACAATCTCTATAAATATACATATATGGAAGAAGAATTAGAAGATTTTGAAGGAAAAAAGTAAACAATCTCTCCCTCTACGTAAATTGAGACCAGTAAGCTTATAAAAATCATAGTTTTTAATAAAATACAAATACAATATTATTTTATTAAATCGGATTAGACTTTTTCAAATCAGTTTATCTATCTAAATCGAGCAAGAAAAACCAAATTGAAGAAGAAGACGAACCGAAGAAGATGAACGGCTGTTACTTCTGAAGCAAGGAATGGATGACCAGGTCGTCAATTAGGGTTTATGTATCTAATTAACTTGGGTGGGTTGGGTATAGAAGAATGAGAATTGTATTATTGATTTTATTTAGGGTTGAGTACATGTACCTATATATATAGATACAAGACTATATCTATAGCAATATAATAAGAAACATAATTTGATAATATACTAAGAATATATCTATTCCTAATCTAGATATATTCATCTAAATATAATAAGATATATTTATCTATAATATATCTTATTTCCTTATACGCCCCCGCAAGACGGACGTTCTGACAAGAATGTCGATCTTGATACGAAGAATATTAATGAATGCCCCAATAGTCCAGTCTTCATCGGAGGATGCCCAAAGAGGTCCAATCGGCAACGGCGGAAGCCCGGAGATGTCCAGTCGGCACGGCGGTAGCCCGGGGTAACTTATCTGACACCGTTGTAGGGCTTTATCTTTATACCAATATAAAATATGAGTGTTGTCCTCACCCCTAATAGGTACCTTTTCAACATTTTTAATTTTATTATTATTATTATTATTATTATTATTATTATTATTATTATAATATTTAGTTCCATAACTTTATACAATTGATGATTTAGTCTTTATTATCATTGAGACTCATCTATTTATCTTTACTATTACTTAAAAATCATTTCGTTAAATTTTGTTATTTTTATTTTTTAAGTTCGCTTAATTGACATGTCGCTGTAGTTATTATTAAATTCTCAATCCAATAAACTTATCAATTAGGGATGCACATCTCTTGCCCCACTCTTCTTGTTCCAGATCGTGTCTCATCGTTAAGATTTTGACATGTGTTCTGTGTGTAATTAATTTTGTGGTTTTTTTTCTCCAAAACCCTACTGAGATTTGAGAAACCTTAAATTTAAGGACACATGTCAAAATCTAAATGGTGAGGCACAATCTGAATCATCAATTAGAGTCATCATTAACATATGATATGCATTCAATATGTGCAAATGTTGGGTGCATGCATTGTTTCATTTACCATATCACAGATTTGGGGATGTTCCGCCCTTTGACATTTTTGTATCACATAAATCAGTCACTTTCCAACTCATATAACCTATCAAAATATGGATCAACCGTAGTTCCTGAAGTTTGACTTCACATATACCATGTTACTCGATGTTCAATACTTATTGACTCGAACTATTGATTTAGTTCTTGTGTTTGTAAATTCAATCATATTAGGTATATCCTAATTAGCAGCTGAATAAATATTTAAGGTGAATTCAATAAACTTCAGACATTAGTGATTTAAAAAATTGATGATTTAGTCCCTACTATATTTGAGAGTTACTAAAATTTTCATTAGTTAAATTGCATTAAATTTTTTGCTAAGTCACTTAACTTACATGTTACATTAATTATCATTAACTTCTTAATGCAATATACCTATAAATTCGAGTCACCCCCAAATTATGATATGTATTCAACTCGTGTACACTTAGAGTACATGTTGAGATTTTTTTATATATGTGTCAACAAAGGTTCTTGAATTTTGACCTTCTACGGATAACATGTTACTCATCTTCCATCATTTAGGTCTCGAACTATTAATTTAGTTCTTCCATCTGTCAATTTAATCAAATTGTGTACAACCTAATTAGTATTTAAATAAATAATTGATGTAAAGTCAAGTATAAACTTTTGATTTTAATGAATTGAATTTTCCTTTGGCGTTAAATCAATTTTTGTTGGTATTATGGTATAAAATTGCTTGAACGTGTATAGTTATGTTTGTATAGGTCAAACTGTTCCACTAATGACTCTAAGTGGTTAAGTACGGGTTTACATTCTTCACTCCTCAAGTTGATGAGTTAGATACAACTTTGTCGTTAATAACCCACGCCATATGCGATGTAACTCATTATTAGTTCTAACCGTAAATATATATACATGTAAAGCTAATTTAGTACCGTAATGGAAAACAATAGTTAATTTTGTACATAATTATCATCTTTCTATTTTGTTCGTTGTGAATTACATTGTGTCGTTCTTTTTTTCTCCCAGCCTCTCAAGTTGCCCATGTATTAATTAGATATCATCATATTAGAAAGCTTAAGATAAATTATATATCTTGAAATTTAGACAACCGATACGCGTGCAACGCACGCGTTAATAACTAGTATATATATATATATATATATGCGCTAACACTTTATATTAATTATAATAGGGTTAATAAATAAAAAACTGTCCAATGTTTACCCTATGTTAAAATTAGGTGTCTGAAGTTTCAAATATTAAACTGTAGTGTCCAAGGTTTCAGTTTTGTTAAAATATGATGTCTCGGTGTGATTACTTTAGAGAAGTCAATTCCGACGAAACCATCTGTCAAATTCGAGCTCCCATACACACTCCCTTCTCGTCATCTTACCAGGACCGTCACCTAAGAAGTTGGCCACATCCGCGCAAGTAAATCTCGCTCTGTTGTCCTTGGAAAATAGCTCCACACCACTCTTCTAGAAACTTTTTTTTAAATGTTCAATTTTAGGGTGAAATTTGACGATTTTGTGAAAAGTAAAGAGTGATGGATTATGAATGGGTGGGTGGGTTGATGAAAATGATTGAATGGAGATGAAAAGACGCACAAAGACACCAAATTTCAACAAAAATGAAACTTTGGACAGGTTATTTTAACATTTCAAACTTCAAACACCTAATTTTAACATAGGGTAAACCTTGGACCGTTTTTTAGTTATTAACCCTAATTGTAATAGGGTTGCTTACTTGCTTCCAGTCTAGTTCAAGAACAAGCAATCAAGAATCATTGCTTCCAGCGCTAATAAATGGTTTGGTCTAGTCTATATGTCGATTCAACCTCAATCCAGGACAAAATTTGTGAGAAGTACGAAAATTGTCGAAGAGCACAACACAGCTTAAGGAACAGATCAAATAGGAACAAAACAAAGAGCCACAAAAAAAAAAAGGAATAGGACCAATATTAATACCTGACGAAGAAAAAGTTGGTTACTGTTCCTATCAACGTGAGTTCTAAATTTAAAAGATTGTTAATTGTAGAATGTAAAGAGGGCAACATCAATTGTAATGGCAGAATGTGTACACACCAATGTTAAGGTAGTATATATACTTGGTTGTGATAGTCTTCATCTGCTTGGCCTTGCACTACAAAGGTACCTAAATATACAACCCTAGTAGAAAGACTATTATGCCCTTCTACCACGACAGAAGCGGTATACAGCTAACTTTGCTAATACATTGTTTTACGAAAACTTACTGAAATTATACAATCACCCTAGCACACCTATTTAACTTGTCTTGTAATTCTTGAATCGTACGACCCCTTCTATAAAAACCTCCGTCTTCGGGACAATAGATAACCAGTTCTTTCAAAACAATGGCACTCTTAAGAAGGACAGCTAAAGCAGCATCATCTTCATATCGAGGAACATAATAATGAACCAATATCTTCTTTAAACGTGTCAGGAAACATAAAGGGATGGGACTCAGTCTCAAGGGCGGCTTCTCACAATACAACTAATTTCCTGCACCAAGATTCATATGATTGCAAATATGTCAGATTTTGAATCAATCATCTAAGTTGTAAGTTTAAACATAGAAAACATAATAACAGAAAATTACATGAAATTAAGATACTCTAGATGTGGACATCTTTCATATATCTTCATTAGCACCAAACTATCTATGCGGATATTTGTCACATAAACTTCGAAGTCTAATTGAGTCAGAAATTCGAATGTAGGAATTGAGTCAAGAAGCTCTGAGAATTTTTTTAAGGCACTACAAAGTAAGTTTCACAAGACACATGTTAGAATAGTGGGCTTTGATTATAATTCATGGGTTTTACTAGTCTTTAGGCCCAAATGATTTTAGAATAGGTCCAATTTTAGAATGGGTAGAATTGGTTTTTTCTGTGGATTCTCTAATTTCAATAACTCTTAAATTAGTTCATAAGAAAAAAAATCTTATATTTGCACATAGTGGTCATTCGGTATAATTGGTAAATTGAGTAAGAAATATACATATATATTTTAATGATGCGTTTTAGTTAGATTTTTTTTTCCCGACTTGGCTTTGTACCTGATTATATATATATTGACTATACTATTTTTTCGTAAAAAACAAATACTATTTGAACTTATCACATAATCCAAAAATTGGGATTTTTTTACAAATAAAACAAAATTTATTTCTTCTATATTGATAGTTATAGTTAAAGATTTACGTAGGATCGACACTTGTAAGCGTCAATATAAAAAGAGTGTTTAGATTATTACGACGCTTCAGCACGTCAACTAAATTAGAATGTACCGACGCTTTGAAAAGCGTCACAACACTACAAAATCACTCGACGCCAGGTCGAAGCGTCACAAAAAAAAGTAACACTAATTTAGTCGATGTTGCGTCACTTATATCAAAACATAACGACGCTTCAAAAAATGTCAACATAATATAAAAACAAACAACGCTAGGTCGAAGCGTCACCAAACAAAGACTTATTCGACGCCCGAAAGTGTCGCCTATATCAAAACATAACGACGCTTAAAAAGCGTCGTCAAATTTTAATATAACTAAGATATTTACGACGCTTAAGCAAGCGTCGCCTTTGAAGTGTCACCTAAGTCCTAAATCATATTTTCTTGTAGTGGATGGTAGTTCTGCTACGATAATCCACACTACCTTGCATAATAATTAACAATTGATATTAAGAAAACGATATTCAATAACAAAATTAGCAACTCACCACAGTTCTAGTAATACCAGTTAGAGTTATATTTAGCAAGCTTCAGAGAGTAGGAGTATCAACAATCGAAGGAAATACCGGTGCTGAACAACGTAAGTGAAAAAACGATTTTTTTCCCCTCTTCTGCTCTAATCTCGTCTTCAAGATTAAGAACATTCTCTTTTACCCATATTTACTTAGACAAACCCACGTTTACTTAGGCATAATACCACTGATACATGAGAAGAGCAAATAATTAACATAAAACACAAAATTAAGAGAATTAATGCACTAAGAGGTTAAGATTTTCAAAAGTTTAATTTTTTTTCCCAAATATTTGCTCTTCTGGACACTCTGGAGCTGAACACGGACATTGGTGTATATAGAAACGCTCGCCATCACCTTCACCGCCGCCGTAAAAGAAAGAAAAAAAAAATCTACTAAGCCTTTGAAGCATTAAATTGAACATCTGTGGAATGGAAGAAAATGTCAGACATAAACTTAGAGGTACTAATTAGAGTCGGCTATTGAAGTAAAGACCACCATTCTCCAATCACGAAACTGGGTTGAGCGAGGAGATATTGAATGTTGATGATGTTGTTGGCGTCTTCTTCATAACCTACAAAATAATTAAGAAGCAAAATTCACAATTAAGTATCATAATCCAGTCTCAATCTCTTCTTATACGACTCTTGAGTAGAGTAGAAATACATAGTAACGATAAAAGCAGACAGAGTGGGGGTAGAACGTGGGTACAAAGAATAGAGATATTGTGCGACGTTTCACGGTAATATTAAAAAAATACCGAATTTCTGTAAATATATATTCTTTTGATATGACTAATATAACGGATATCTTTTATTTATTATTATTATTATTTTAATATACAATATACAATACCATTTAGTATATATATCTATATATAAAAATAGAATAAAAGTAATAATCTAAACAAAACCTATATAAAAGCCGCTAACGTCTTTAGAAAAAGAAAACCTAAAGCAAACGTCTTTCTAGTTTCTTCCTTTCGTGGTTCAAGTTCGCATGCAGTTCGTCATCCAAGTTTAAAAACAAGAATCAAGGTATGTATTTCAATTATACATTAAATTTATTGAATTACACAATAGTAGACAGTGGCAAGAAAAATCAGCAAGTACAGATGTTATGAAAGATAAAAATCATGATTGAATTCGATAGTTTTACAATACAAAAATTGTTGTATGATGAAAGCATGGGTGAAGAAGAGAAGGTTGAAGAACTTGAGAATGTTGAAGAACTTGTGAAGGATTCCCCTAAAGTAATTAATTAAGATGATAATTACAATTAATTAATTTTCGATTGAGTGAGCTGTTTTATTTATTTATGTATGCTTTTAGGAGGAGGATGATGTTCGTTCAGAGGAGATAGAGAATTTAACTGAACAAGTGGTAGAGAAGATACAGAGGGAAGATGACATGTTGAGTGACAGTGATATTGCGAGACGCCTAGAGGATATTATGATCGACATAGCTTTATTGGATTCAGCTGTAGATAATTTACTGGAAGAAGTGATCGACCTAGGTTTATTGAATTCAGATGAAATTGCTTTATTGAAAGAAGAGAACGATCAAGAGAAGACTAATGAGTCTAAATATCAGTTGTAATGTACTGTTATGCTTGCATGTGTGGATCAATACCCTTAATTATGGAACGTTACTAATGAATTAGCTAGATCATCATAACAAAACTATATAACTCGATGATAGTTCGGCTTTATATGGTTTGACAACACTGCACAAATGTGATAGCTGCAACCTTTCATCTTCAGTAATGGCGTAAGAGATCTCCACACATATCTATCCATCTTCAAGTAATTTCTTCATGTCTTTAATATGACATCTCCGCTTTTCCTTGGCTATAAGTAGATCTCTCTGTACCATCATATAATCACGTCCATTGATTAGAAAAATTAAATTGTTAATCTCGTTACTACTTAGAATTTTATATATATATATAAAGTTACCAATTTCACCAAATGAATGTGAGCATCATCCACTTCATAAAGCAATTTCACCACTTCCTTCTCCTTGTTTAGTGCAATCAGAGCACTCTCATCCGAGAATGCTTCAATCAAACGATGAGTGGCACGTCCAAGCCCTTCAATAAGGGCATGAATCTGCATCATAACATATATATATATGTATAATTACTAGTTATTAACGCGTGCGTTGCACGCGTATCAATCGTCTAAATTTCAAAATACATAATTTATCTTCCGTTTTCTAATATTTTAATATGTAGTTAATACATGGCCAAGTTTAGGGTTTGCGAGAAATGAATCTGTGATCGAAAAGAACGACACAAAGTAATTCTAAACAGGAAAAATAGAAGAGAATAATTAAGTCAAAAAATTAACAATTGTTTTAAATTACGATACTAATTTACAGTTATAACTAATAATGAGTTGGATTGAGCATGACGTGAGTTATTAACGACAAAGTTGTATCTAATTTATCAACTTGAGGAGTGAAGAATGTAAGCCCGTAATTCGCCATTTAGAGTCATCGGTGGAGCAGTTTGACCTATACAAACGTACCTATACACTTTTTATGCAATTTTATATCATAATACCAACAAAAATTGATTTAACGCTAAAGGAAAAAAAAATTTGGTCAACGGGACGCTAAAGGAAATTTCAATTCATTAAATCTTAAGTTTATACTTGATATGTCAATTACTTATTTAACTACTAATTAGGTTACAATTTGATTTAATTGACAGACGGAAGAACTAAATTAATGATTCTAGACCCTAAATGTTGGACAATGAGTACCAGGTTATCTGTAAAAGATTAAAATTCAAGAACCGTGGTTTACCCATATTTTGACATTTGATATGATTTGACAAGTGACTGATCTATGTGATACAAAAAAATCTCAACATGTACTCGAAGTTTGCATGAGTTGAGTACATATCATACTTTATGGGTGGCTCAAATTTATAGGTATATTGTATTAATAAGTTAATGATAATTAATGTAACATGTCAGTTAAACGGCCTTAACAAAAAAGTTAATGCAATTTATCTAATGAAATTTTTAGTAATACTCAAATATTGTAGGGACTAAATCATCAATTTTTTTTAAAACACTAATGTCTAAAGTTTATACTTGAATTCAACTTAACTATTTATTCAACTATCAATTAGGAGATACCAAATATGATTGAAGTTACAAATGCAAGAACAAAATCGATAGTTCGAGTCATTAAGTATTAAACATTGAGTAACATGTTATATGTAAAGTCAAACTTCAAGAACCACGTTTGATCTATATTTGATATGTTATATGAGTTAGCAAGTGACTAATTTATTTGATACAAAAATGTCAACAAGCGGAACATCCCCAAATCGGTGATATAGTGAATGGAAAAATGCATCTACCTTACATTTGCACCTATTGAATGCATGTTGAATCTAATTGATAATTATATTTGATGGAAAAATTAATAATAACTACGGTGACCTACCAATTAAGCGACCTAAAAAACTAAAAATAACAAAATGTAACAAAATTGTTTTTTTTAGTAATAGTAAAGATAAATAGACGGGTCTCAAAGATAAAAAGACTAAATCGCCAATTTTATAAAAATAGGGGAACTAAATATAACACGTATATATATATAATAAAATAAAAAATATGGAAACTAAATATAATATATATATATATAATAAAATAAAATAAAAATAAAAATAAAAAAGTTCAAGAGGTACCTTTTGGGGTGAGGACAACTCTCACATTTTATATTGGTATAAAGATTATACAAAATCCATTATAATACTTCAAACTAATTTTTTTAATAATGGACGAGCACGAGTACAATCTACAAATTCATAGTCAAACTTAAAATACGGACTTTTTAAAACAACCTATGAGATTTTTTGGGTTAAAATAAATAATAAACTATCCACCCAGAATCTTCATTCTCCACGTCCCGATGGAGACGATCAAATCTCCGGCGACAAGCTTCTTCTAAAGAGTAAAGAGAACCAAACAGGAGTGATGCATTTATTATAAAGTTTTAGTATTTCTATTTTTAATCCATAAATAATATATGCTAGTGCTACACTATTATTATTATACTAGCCACTAACCCCGCGCACCGCGCGGGTAAAATTTTAAATGAAATTATTAAAAAAATTTAATTTATTAAATATATGCAATGTTATTTGAAAATTTTATTTATTGGATAGATATTAATTAATAGTTATTATTATGTAAAATATTTCAAAGTATTGAAATAATCAATACTATATATGATTTTTATAAGACTATAACTAATAAAATAGAAATCGAAGTAAAAAAAATGTGTTTAGCGTTACAAATATGTTTTAAAAAATAAATTCTTTATAATTGGATTTGAAAAATAAATATTATTTTAGGATTTTCATAGATATAAATTTTAAGAGTTTAACTATAAAAATGAAGTATATATAATAATAAGTTTATAGTAATTTAGAGTTATAATAATGGAAGTATATAAGATAAGTAATTTAATTTATTGTAATTACAGTGAATTAGAAAAGTAACTCAAATTAATTTGTCGGAATTACAATTAATTATAGTATATTGCAGATAACCACTCTAATAAGGAACATGATCCAAATTAGATTTTTTTGGACAAATCGTTCCATATATTGTTATGAAGTTTAATAATTTGCCAAAAAATAAATGCAGTGAATTAAATTCAATAAAAATGTATTCACCTAAGACATGATTAACATTTGGTTTGTGGAAGTTTATTTTCTTAGTAGTTCTTCTTGCGTTTAATCCAAGGGAACCAAAAAGGCTGACTTTAGATTTTGGTTTATAGTTTTATACTATATTGAATTCATTATTATGTGTACCTTACACTTAATCGAATATGCTTTATATTTTAACTACTAATACATTTTAGTCACCAAATAATATATTAAATATGTAGAATCATATAGTTTATACATGTCAAAATAAGATAGTATGTTTGGATCATGTAAAATAAACAATTAAATTATATTATATCTTAATAGTCACGTAGATACACCAGATAGAGCAATAATAATAGTTGCATTTATATCTATTACGCAATCCAATAACCTATTTCAATAGCAATACAAAAAATAAAGAGAAAAAATAAATCCAAAATCAAAATCTTATACATATGTAAAAAATAATATAATTATTATTAATCTCATCCAATAATAGCATAAAATTTTGAATTACTTAATCTTTCGAAGATTTATATTATCTTAGTCACAAATTATACAAACTCGAATGATTGATTAAAACGAACTTGTAAATCACCAATAAATAAAAAAAAAAGTATTGCCATCAGATTATCTATAATGTAATTGAACTCCAAAAAAAAAAAATTTCAAAACATCGATAAAAAAATAGTAAATATATAGAATCAAATTGTCTATACCAATGCATACACATAGGATAACTTCATGCTAGATGATGTACAACCAACATAATACAAAGGGTAAGCAGACTTATACTAACCTCTTGATGAACTTTGCCTCCAAGTTGCAACTCAATCCGAAAATAATTATCTATTACATATATACAAAATAATATATTAATCTCATTTCATATAAAATATTGACATTGAATAACTAATCTTTGTGAAAATTGATATTATAGTAATTACAAATTATACGAACTTGAATCGAAGATTGACTAAAACCAACTTGTAAATTATCAATCAAGAAAGAAATAACTATTGCTATTGGATTACCTTTAACGTAGTTGGCCTAAGAAAAATTTCAAAAAATCAAAACAAATAAATAAGATTCGTGTATATTCAAAACAATAGTAAAAATAGGATCAGATTATTTAAAATGATTCATCTACATACTTCTACATTAAATGTTCGAGCTTTCTAGCAGTACCTTGTAGAGCGACTTCTTCTCGTGCTACACTTTAATCATGAACTTCCGCCTCTCGGGGTCCTTATTGGAGGTGCGACGGCCACCATACCACGACTTACTTTTTCAGCGAAGGCTTCTAAAAAACAGTCGAATTCATAATATTTATACAAATTCTGCATAACTGGATTTCTTATTACCGCTATCTATGTAATATGAATGCTCACAATTTAAATAACAGAATCAATCACAGAAAACAAAAAGTTACGCACTACAAAAAGCTTGAGCTTACAACCTAGCACCAAAACCATGCAAATTCAAGTCAAGTCGTTTTATCTCCGACACGGTCCCGACCACCACACTCTAAGCGCATTATGTTCCCAGATCCATCGCAACCTGCATCATGATGATAGTGACAATCATCAATTAAATTTCGATCAAATGTAGAGAACAAATACATATATGTAGGAAATTGTTTAATTCGGATGTAAACGATAAATAAAAAGTCGAATATACAGATAAAATTAAAGTATGAATTCATAAAAGTCGAGACATGATTGAGCCGTCTAAGGAGGAAGAAGGTTGGTTGCTACGAATTGTGCCCACTGGTGCAGAGCTGATCCATATAAGTGGTGTTTTTGAGTTAATTACATCGGCTTTAGATAGCTAGCTATTAGATACATAAGTATATTTTTTTTTTGATTTAGTATGGAGGTTGGATGTCTTAAATAATAGAAGGGTTATGCGAGAATCGTGCATACTTTCGATTAGGGTTTAGTAGTTATATTTTTTTTTTTTTTGCCAAAAGGAAAGTCATCTTATTCCGTAAATAAAATCTCAATCCGGATTACAATCCATAATTAATAAAGAAACTAAAGGAGATGGGGGTGCAAGCACCCAATTGACAGGGCACATCTCCTTTCTGGATTGAATCGCAATCCAATTAGCGCTTCTATTAGCGTTTCTTCTTGTGAACCTCCATGAGATTCGGGGGATTTGGCTAGCAAGGCTTCAAATGGTATGAACGATGTTGTCGAGCCGCCAATCACTTTCCTTTGTCTTTCCACAAATCTGGTTGACTACACATTCCGCATCCGACTCGATAACAACTTCATTCCATTGGTGACGAATTGCAAGCTCCACTCCTTGAAGTATTGCTCTAGCTTCAACACTAGAAGCTGTGCTATCCCTACTCACCCCGTTCCGACCTGCCACTACGATACCATTGGAATCTCTTGCTATTACTCCGGTGCCACCTCTCTTTGTGCTCTCAATCCAAGACCCATCACAATTAACTTTGATGATTCCCGGTGAAGGTCGTTGCCACTTAGGTGGTGTTTCATTCCTCGTCGTCCTCGAACGTCCCGCCTTTTGTTATATGTCCTCCATGTCTCTGATGCTAGTGACCGGACCTTCTCCACGACTTGGCTTGGATTCGGTCAATCACCTCCAAATAAAGCCCTACAACGTTCTTTCCATACCTCCTAGCCCACCAACTCCGACGTAATTTGAGCCATAATGTGCACGGGATCACCTCGAGCTGCTCTGTCTCCAAACTCCTCTACCCAATCAGTCCAATTGGGTTCATCACTGATGGATATACGCCCAATTTGAACCCGTTGACTTCCGAATCGCTTTATTTTTATCACCCCGTTAATGATTGTAAATCGAAACTTCAACCCGAACCCTTCGCGAAAACACCAACGGCTCGGACGAGGCCGAAGCGCTCGTCCGGCCGAGTCAGACTCGCCTAGGTGAGGTTGGGTGGCCACACCCGACCTCCCCTAGGGGAGATCGGGTCAGCCAACCCGATCTCCCCTAGGGGAGATCGGGTGGACCAACCCGATCTCTCCTAGGGGAGATCGGGTCGGCCAACCCGATCTCCCCTAGGGGGGATGGGGTTGGCCAACCCCATCCTCCCTAGGAGGGGTTGGGTGCCCTCACCCAACCCCTACCCCTGGGGGTCAAATTTCTCCTCCCCCCAAGGGCCCCGGCACCATTTTCGGACTCCCACACTCGGTCCACTCCGCCTACCTTCTCCGAATCCTAAGGTCTTAATTATGTGCTTAAAGGTTAATTAATTGTGTTTAAAGGTTAACGATGTCATTAAGCCACCTTAATGACACCGTTGCCTATAAATACCCCACCTTCACAACTCATTTGGGAATCTTGGCAAGTTGCACAATTTTGCTCTGACATCTCTCTAGCTTTATCTCTCTAAAACCGTACTGACTTAGGCATCGGAGAGGGTTCATCAGGCACCACCCCCCCTCTGCGCCTGGTATTGCCCCTCTTGCAGGGTGGCAAGGAGAAGAGAGCCAAGGAAGCAGAAGAGCATAGAGCAGTAGGACAAGCCCCAGGGGTAAGAAGTACAAGCCTCAGGAGGTCAAAAGGAGAGAAGGAAAGGAGGTCAGAAGGAGAGAAGGAAAGGAGATCAGAAGGAGAGAAGAGAAGGACATATATCAGAACGACTACCCCAAGGGAGCAGAAGGGCATGTATCAGAATGACTAGTCCTAGGAACACTGAACCCGACATTTCATTAGTGGGAGATAAATTCTAGATTGACGACCCGTTGACCTAGACTTTATAACCTAACACTTGGCGCCGTCTGTGGGCTTCGAACAAGAAAGCCTGGCAATAACAAGAGCGATGACGAACAGCTTAGTATCTGGGCATCACCGCCCACCTGGGGGCAATAGGCGAGAGAGACAGCCTATACCTCCAGCAAGGCAGCCTAACCCAGAGAAACAGCCTGCACACCAGAGCCTCAAGTAGCCCCACAGGCACCCCAGCCTAACAAGCAGGGAGGAGGCTTCCACAGCTCCAACTCCATTGACTAGGAAGCCACAGGGACAGGGGGGCAACAAGGAGTGCCATCCCAATACACGGCACCTCCACAGGGGTACTACTATGAGACACAACCTCAAGGGTATCCATATGGAATACTAACTCAAAGGAACAACAATCGTGCCCACACAACCAACATAAGGCCCGCATACTCGCAAGGAGCACAGACAGTGACTCCGAGGTTGATGAACGCATTGGATGAGCTGCTAGCCTATATAGAGACTCTGAGGAACAGGCAGAGAAGGCAACACCAGCATGAAGAAGAAGAAGTTCATGAGGAAGAACAAGACCCAGAAGAAGAACACCACTCGCACCCTCGAACAGGGCAACGAGGAGAAGAAAGAAGAAATTATCAAGAGCCACCCCCAGAGCAATTTGTGCCTCCTAGGCAACAACAGACACAACAGGACGCCAGGGCCTACACCCCACTGGGGGCAGATAGACAGGCAAGACCTCCAAGGAGGCATGGATTCAACCAAGTACCCCAACAGGGACATACACCGCATTAAGGGAGGACATACACGCCAGACCAACAAGGATATAGGAGTTCCAACATCCACCCTGGCAATGTACACATACAGTCCGTATCACTACAGACATGACTAAGGGACATATCAAGGAAAGCTAAAAGAGAGGGACATAGTCCCAACAACACAACAAGGTAACCACCTACCCATGATACAGCACGACAGGTCCAAACCCCTCATGCATTTACAACCCTTGGCACACATCCCCCTAGGACAGGGGAGCAGTCGAAAAGACAAGAATTTGAACAGGGGACTCATAGAGTACCATACCACGTTAGCACATAGCTACTACAATGGGAAGTCTCATGGAGAGACGTAGTAGAGTAAGATCGCACATAGCATACATGAAGGATACACCTCCACCTAGTCCGCCTTGCAAGGATGCGACCTTATATTCCTCAAGTGGAAGGAATACACACAGACTAATGGAGGAAAACAGTTACATTACCAAAGAAGCAGGGGATATCAACACCCCACACCCATATCCTTCCCATATCCTCTTATTTAATTTAACTGCATAACAAGTCAACTCCCTAAAAGGGGTAGATTTTGATACTTGATATCAACATGTTTTCCAAGAATGACCATACCGGACGCCTTCGGGCTCCGTGATATATATATACACAGGTGGACCACTAGAAGAATCAGTAAAAGGCCGTCGCCAATCAAGAGATGCACAAACAACAGATTCCTCAATCCCAAAGAACACCTATAAGGTCAAGTTTCTGGGAAAGATCACAAGATGGAAGGCTCACTTACAAAAATAAGTTGAGCACTCCCAACATCCTATAGAGGAACTACCATGAAGGTCACAAAGGATTACCCCTACTACAACCTTCCACTAAGCATCCTAGGGCCAAGCCCGTCAAAGGATCCCATCTGGCATTGGTATGCAAGGGGGGCACCAGTCACAACATGCCCTCCCCACAAACGCCCATTAGCACAAGAGGGGGTAGCCGCGAACACATCCCTCCAAAAATGGAGGAAACCATATCACATGGGTAACACCCACCATCAGAGGCAAACACCTCCAGCGGATCTTTATGATTTCACAAAATAGCCAGGAGATACAACTACACTTAGAAAGCTCATCCCAGATAATGGAATACACCTCCATCAAAAACCCTCAAGGAAACCAAGCCTAGCAAAGGAAGAACGGTGACACCATCATCAAGCTTTTAAAAAGGGATATGGAAAACATAGTATTTCCACACAATGATATGTTAGTCATAAGAGAGGGAATCACCAACTTTGAAATGAAGAGAACCATAGTACATGAAGGGAGTCCGTCAGATATCTCCCATGACCAACCATTGATGATACTAGAGAAGAGTCAGGCATACCTAATACCAAAGGACCCCCTACTAGTAAAGGTGGTCAGAACATCAACACACCCATTTGGGACACGGCACTGCAAATGAACCAGGAATAAGGATGGAACACATATCCTTAAAAGTATCCTTACAAGTATCCTTGCATTTATTCTTGCAAAAATAAACTCCGTAGATAAAGAGGTTATCTAATAGATGACTATGTCTCTGTTCTCAAAATATGATCCTAACCCGGAGATCCTTGGACTCCGTATTATATATGCAATGAATAACATGTTCATCAAAGATAGGTACACGAAGATTCAAGACAGCGCCATAAAGATTAGGCGCATACCTCTACCAAGTACGACACATTTGAGTGTTCATAAACACTCCCTCGCCGTCGCACAAGAAAGAAAGGCAGCCAAGGATACAAGTCCTAACAAAACAAACATCGGTAGAAAATTCGGTCATTGAAGTCATGCACCAAGAGAGAAACTCTAAAGATGCAAGATTAGCAAAAGAGATAGTGCAACAACTAGAGTATGAAAAAGGAGATACATCTCCTATCAAGAGCCTTAGGGCAGGATAATAGTTCTACAAGATCAACCAAAGAAGAGCTCAAAAGCTTGGGGAGTAAAGTTTCAAGATTGACCCTCACACTAGACGCACATCCCGATCAATCACCTTGTCTGCAAATGATAAGACATTTGACTCTGGCATCCCATCAAGAGGAGAACCCCGATAAAAGGGGCACTAGAAAAATATCCCGCCTTTAAGGCCATACGCCGAATACATGATGAATGAAGGTTATGACAAAACAAAAAAGGAGGGACTTGTCAGCTCAACACACCTCAAACACGTATATGTACGCAATACAAGCGCAGCCTCTAATGAAGTCATCCAACAAGGAATAGCCAATACAGGGGTAAAACCATGGAAAATCATGAAGCATCACCGGCAAACCTAAAGAAAAACGCCCTTTTTAGATTCAAGTCCTAATGCAAAGGAAGACTATAATCAACATTCAAGGTGGGAGGAGCATGACCAATGTGACACCCCCTAAAGGCATTGAAGAATACTCCAATGTGAAGGAAAAGGCAAACCACACTAAGTGTCACAACACTCCAAGAAGATTATCACAGCCCGGTCAGACCTCCCCATGCACGAGCAAAGAGCATGGATTAGATTGACTAGTCTGAAACACACCTACGAGATTAACAACTCAAGACGCCATTCTATGAGAGAGCTTTTCAACCTAAAACACAAGGAAGGGGGGGAAAGAATTTACAAGCACCCCTAGGATACAAACAGTGTCACATCCTAGTTATCAAGAGAATGAAATCCACCCCCACCCACCCAAAGCAAAAGCTCTTCCACCCAACCTCCAAAGACACATCCGACAAAGGCACCATCCAAACCATGCCTATGACCGAAACAAGCAAGCATGAGAAAGAGTAAATCCTACAAGGGACACTCATCGCATTCAAACAAGCAGACAAGGGAGCCCCGAGCATAAGGGGTACCCAACCAAGAAAATGAACGAGGGGCCTTCAACGGCCAAATATGAAAGGCGGTGTGACCACCAAGCAACTTGGGGGGCACCAAACGAATAAGTGCTTGGTAGTCCACCTAAGTGTAAAAGAAGAGATTAGAAGCAGAAGATCACAAGAACATGCAATACCACTTTTCCTAGAAGAGGTCACATAAAAGGAAAACATCATCAACTCCCTATACGAACTCGTCCTAAGTTGGCAACACACAAACATCGCCCTCGAGAGGTGATCTCCCACATTGAAGGAAAAGCGTGGTAGCATGCAATATCATAGAAGGAAAAGTCAAGTAAAGACTCGAAAAGCATACCAAAGACGCACCCTACATGAGAAAGGACACAAGATAAGGTAACATTATGAGCCCTCCGGGAGCCAATCCCGCGAACACTTTGGACGCCCCCAAGAGCGTATCTTGAGAGTAGTTCTAAAACTACGAACCCTGTGCCCTCCGGGAGCCTATCCCGCGAACAGATTCGACGCCCCCAAGAGCGTATCTTGAGAGTAGTGTTCATACTACGACCTTCGACGCCCCCAAGAGCGTATCTTGAGAGTAGTTATTACACTACGACCTTCGACGCACCAAGAGCGTATCTTGAGAGTGGTTTCCAAAAACTACGAACTTCGACGCCCCCAGGAGCGTATCTTGAGAGTAGTGTTCATACTACGACCTTCGACGCCCCCAAGAGCGTATCTTGAGAGTAGTTATTACACTACGAACTTCGACGCACCAAGAGCGTATCTTGAGAGTGGTTTCCAAAAACTACGAATTCGACGCCCCCAGGAGCGTATCTTGAGGTAGATTTGCAACCTACCAGATTCGACGCCCCCAAGAGCGTATCTTGAGGTAGAAAAAACACTACCAGTTCGACGCCCCCAAGAGCGTATCTTGAGGTAGATTTCAAACTACCAGTTCGACGCCCACCAGGAGCGTATCTTTGGTCTAACCTGAGCCCTCCGGGAGCCTATCCTGTAAAACGTTAAGTGCCATCCGAGAGCCTGTCTCGTGAACAGTTTTCGACGCCCACCAAGAGCGTATCTTTGGTCTAACAGTACAACGTATACCGTGTAAGGGGTATCAGAAGAGATCATCGCACCATACTGAGAAGGATTCCATGAGAAAATAATTGCAAAGTAAAGTTGTATAAAGAACACATAATGTTTTTTCTTGATGAGATAGCAGGTATGATGTGAAGGAAAGCACAAAAGAAAGATAAAGAAAGGAAAGCATATTCAAAGGAGAAGTCCATGACCAAAGGATCATATACAGAAGCACAAGAGGTTATCATGAAAAGTAACGAGTTATCCTACCACCCATATCACAAGTCAAGAGAAGTATCTCAAAGGAACCCAACACCACCAAGAAGGATAGCAAAGACATGAAATCCGAAGGTCAAAGCTCTCAAAATAAGCTCGACCCATCAAGAAGAGAATTGCCTTACAAGTCACACAAATCAACCTCCGACAAATATTATTGTCATACATGTCGCCCTCGCGTGACCTATGCTCGTATCAGACTTGAACATCGTCAAGCACAACTCATGAAGGAGACATCTAAAGAGCATAAAAGATACAACATCCGACAAGACGAGACATCGGGACCTAACCCAACAAACATAGCCTACACAAAAGGCAACTATAGCAATGAAGGCTCTCCAATGAGAAAGGAATACTAAAGCACAACTCCATACATCGTGATGTGGCTATCATGTCCACATACACTGAAGTGGCTATCATGTCCACATACCTTGAGGTGGCTATCATGTCCACATACACTGAAGTGGCTATCATGTCCACATACCTTGAAGTGGCTATCATGTCCACATACCTTGAAGTGGCTATCACGTCCACATACCCTGAACTGGCTATCATGTCCACATACTACAGAAGGGCTATCACTCCGACACATCACGAAGTGGCTATCACGTCCACATACCCCGAAGTGATTATCATGGCAGCACATCATAAAACATCTGTCAAAGACATGAATTGTAAAGACACCACCCCGACCACGAACATCAAAAGGCTACGCCTAGCCCTAGGAGGAGGTTCAAGAAAAAGGGAAAAACAACACCCTTCGTACGCTCATCAAAGGTAGGCACTTATATTTCAACCCACTGGGTGATACTAAGAAGGAGACGTCCTCATTATGAAGACAACCTCCATATCTCACGAAATCAACCATGAAGCAAAGAATCACGACAAGCACTATTGAAGGGCATATAACAAAACGATCCCCACAACGATCACAACTACGATACTAGTAGAGGCTAACTCAAGAGCAGTCTCCACCAAACTCCAAAGCAAGAATTCGCTATCTTAATCAGAGCCATGGCAAGAGAAAGGAACCTCAATGAAAGGTGATGATCACACCCATCACCAAAAGAAAAATCTTCAACGCAGGGGTTAATAACATAACCCATAGGAAAGACAAAAACACCTTCAAAAGTCGTCAAATCTACATGAAGATGACATAAACTTGAGACTCGGCCCCTCGGCTGGGGGGCAGGGGATATAGAAGAGACATCAAGACCTATGATCACCCCATCGCCAGCCACAGGTTGTTTCCTTTTGTCTAGCAAAGAGGTCGCCTCTTCAACCACTACCTCCTTATCAGGGGAGGGAGTCAGCAAGGGGGCACTTGAAGGAGAGCCTCTCGCGGTTTCCTTCTCCTTGGCAGCCGAGGGCCCGACCTCAGAGTCAGGTTTCCGCGCCTTGGATTTAGATTGACTTGAACTCCCACCCACCACAAGAACCATTCGGTAACCAGGGAAGAACGCTCTAACAACAAGAAGGAGCCAGCATGAGAACAATCATAAGTATATCACAAAGAAAAAAGAAGGGAAAAAGAACATACTGGAAGCATTAGCAGCCACCCCTGACTTAGAAAATTTCTTGGCCTGATAAGCAAAACTAGAGGGTTCTTCCCTCTCATCTGATTCAACGGACGGTCAGATTTCGTCGGACCACCTCGGAAAACGATCTTCAAGGTCTCCCTGTCTGAAGAAGAAAGCTTCCCAAAAGTGAGTCATCTATACGAGCAACCAACGCAAAGATCGACCCTTACTCAGGGAGGGGCGAGATACGCCTACTACGGGGGCAACCTTAACACCAAGGGAAGAGGGCGAACTTTTAATTTCCCCAAATGGAGGAACGCTCCAGCACATCCGAAGGAAGGGTCAACCCTTAACACATGTCAATAGACCCCTTCGCTCGCGGCGGTAAGAAGAAAGCTTGTAAGCTTTTTCACCCTCACTTTTATGGGGAACAAATTGCAGGGTAAAGGTCAAGAGCTATACACACGCTCCAACGAATGAAGGAAAAATGTTACACGTGCCGAAAGTCGAGATTAATGGACAATGCTCACGCTAATACAAGGGAGGCGGAACGTTGTGTCCCATTGAGTGGCAGAGTTCCCACCCTCAAGTAAAGGAGAGGTCTATGCTCTCACCTTTGCACTTATGCTCATATTCATGATTAACATCTACAGGTACATCAATGTCATCACTCATGCTCATACTCACAACCCGTCCATGCATACATACATGTTCATGCTTGCACTCATATGCATGCTCACATACACACTCCCATGTGTTCAAACATTTAGACGTCCATGCACGTGGCCGCCATATATTCATGCATACATTCATGACTACAATCGCAGCATGTCTCCACTCACTCCCATCCTTGTGTTCCTACTTGCATGTATGCTAGTACACATCCTCATGTTCATGATGTGTCCATGTTCACTCCTAGTTAACATCCTAGGTGTATTTTCCAGTATCCCATACTTAGAAAAATTTCGGACCAAAATTAAATTTTCCTTCACTTGGGCAGAATCCCGGCACGAAATTGAAGCATGAGTCACTTAGGTGTATTCGTATTGCATCCTTATGCAAGCGTGTATTTTTCGAGTATACGCCTGTAGCAAAGATATATTTATTACTCCCACCTCAGACGGACGCGTGCCTAGGCACACGTCCGTGCTACTCTGACGTTTACAATTCCTCTATCTCATAAGGCAGAGGGCAGAGTCAGAGGCACGCATCCATGGGCAAGCAGGCATTCAGACAAGGAGGTAAAACCCCGGTTTCAAATTGCGCGTGTCATACCATCCTGAAATAGAGTCAATCAAGGGTTAGGCCATTGGTTGACTCGGGGGCATGTGATGGATATACGCCCAATTTGAACCCGTTGACTTCCGAATCGCTTTATTTTTATCACCCCGTTAATGATTGTAAATCGAAACTTCAACCCGAACCCTTCGCGAAAACACCAACGGCTCGGACGAGGCCGAAGCGCTCGTCCGGCCGAGTCAGACTCGCCTAGGTGAGGTTGGGTGGCTACACCCGACCTCCCCTAGGGGAGATCGGGTCAGCCAACCCGATCTCCCCTAGGGGAGATCGGGTGGACCAACCCGATCTCTCCTAGGAGAGATCGGGTCAGCCAACCCGATCTCTCCTAGGAGAGATCGGGTCGGCCAACCCGATCTCCCCTAGGGGGGATGGGGTTGGCCAACCCCATCCTCCCTAGGAGGGGTTGGGTGCCCTCACCCAACCCCTACCCCTGGGGGTCAAATTTCTCCTCCCCCCAAGGGCCCCGGCACCATTTTCGGACTCCCACACTCGGTCCACTCCGCCTACCTTCTCCGAATCCTAAGGTCTTAATTATGTGCTTAAAGATTAATTAATTGTGTTTAAAGGTTAACGATGTCATTAAGCCACCTTAATGACACCGTTGCCTATAAATACCCCACCTTCACAACTCATTTGGGAATCTTGGCAAGTTGCACAATTTTGCTCTGACATCTCTCTAGCTTTATCTCTCTAAAACCGTACTGACTTAGGCATCGGAGAGGGTTCATCAGGCACCACCCCCCCTCTGCGCCTGGTATTGCCCCTCTTGCAGGGTGGCAAGGAGAAGAGAGCCAAGGAAGCAGAAGAGCATAGAGCAGTAGGACAAGCCCCAGGGGTAAGAAGTACAAGCCTCAGGAGGTCAAAAGGAGAGAAGGAAAGGAGGTCAGAAGGAGAGAAGGAAAGGAGATCAGAAGGAGAGAAGAGAAGGACATATATCAGAACGACTACCCCAAGGGAGCAGAAGGGCATGTATCAGAATGACTAGTCCTAGGAACACTGAACCCGACATTTCATTAGTGGGAGATAAATTCTAGATTGACGACCCGTTGACCTAGACTTTATAACCTAACAATCACCATCATTCCATCGCATGCCGATACAAGCGAACCAAACCGGCTTAGTCCAGGGGCACCGCATTAGAGCATGATCTATTGTCTCTGTACCCGTACAAAAAGGGCATATGGCCTGAATACCCATACCCCTCCTATTTAGCTCGTCAAGGGCTGGGAGAGCTCGAGCACAAGACCTCCATAAGAAATGTCTTACCTTTGGTATAGAAGGACTCTTCCAAATACGCTCCCAAACTTTAGTTGAGACACTCCTTGAGGTTGTGATTGTTGTTTGATGCTCTAATGGTTCCTTCTCACGTAAGCAATGATATACCACCCTTGGTTTTGCTTCTCATGTTCGTGAGTTAGGCCAAACTATTCGATCAGGTCCACCTCCCCTTCTAACGTGCACAGCTTGAATAGCATGTAACTCAGATTGTGTGAGAATAGGATTTAGCTCATTTAGATCCCACCGAGTCTCAGGTGGGCATAACAAATCAGAGACATGCATGCTTTTCATGTGCTCCAAAGCTCGATGCTCCCCCAAACGATAGCCATTTATATCTGGAATCCATGCATCTTGAAAAACTCGAATCTTTTCCCCATTGCCAACTTGCCAAATACCTTCCTCCGCCAAGATATCCCGGCCCTCGATGATGCTCGACCATGCCCAATAGGCCCGTCCCCCCTTAGTCGCTTCCATAAAGTCGGTGTTAGGGTAATATATTCCTTTCAGAACCTTAGCCCAAAACGCATTCGGTTCGTTTTGAAGTCGCCAAGCCGTCTTGGTTAACATGGCTAGGTTGAAAGTATTTAGATCACGAAAACCCATACCTCCCACTTTTTTTGGCCGAGTCATGCGATCCCACCGCTTCCAATGAATTTTTCTCTCATTCCCATTTTGACCCCACCAAAACCGGGCAATCATACTTGTTATATCATCACACCACGTTTTTGGAAATTTAAAGAGGGACATCGTATATGTTGGAATCGCCGTAATTACCGCCTTAATGAGGACTTCTTTTCCCGCACTATTGAGGAAGAGGTTTTTCCACCCATGAATCTTGGACGCTATCCGATCTTTTAGAAAGCCCAAAGCCTCCTTTTTTGACCGTCCCCACACAGTCGGGAGACCCAAATATTTGCCTGCATTCTCCACGCTTCTAATGCCCATAATCGCCTCAATTGTTGTCTTTGTAACTGTGTCCACATTATAGCCAAAAAATATTCCAGATTTGGAGAGATTTATGCTTTGTCCGGATGCCTTGCTATACGCCTCTAATATCTTCTTCAAAGACCTCGCATTTCGCTCATCGGCCGTTATGAAGAAGAGGGAGTCGTCCGCAAAAAAGAGGTGGCGTAAACGAGGACAAGTTTGTTTGATGCTCATCCCGGAAAGAATTAGATGCTCGGCCGCATTCATTATCTGTCTTGATAGCACGTCAGCGACCATTATAAATAAATATGGGGATAACGGATCACCTTGGCGGATGCCTCTTGTTGGTCGAAATTGCTTTGTTTTCTTCCCATTGATCACTACTTTGTATCGTACTTGAGTGACACATTGTTTAATCCACCCAATCCATACGTCATCGAACCCCAATGTATGTAAAACCTCAAACAAAAAATCCCATTCCACGCGATCATACGCCTTGTTCATATCGACCTTTATTGCGGCCTCCTTCCGAACTCGCCCATTTCGCATCCTTAGATGGTGAAACGCCTCATGTGCAACAAGGATATTGTCATGAATGAGCCTACCACTCACAAAAGCACTTTGAAATGGAGAAATTATGGACGGTAGGAACAATTTCAAACGGTTAACAATAACTTTGGAGATGATTTTGTAGCTGAAATTACATAGGCTAATTGGGCGAAATTGAGATGTAGTGTTCGGGTTTGGCGCTTTTGGAATCAATACAATGTCGGTAAATGAAAGGCTAGGTTTTAGATAACCCGTTTCAAAGAAAGCCCTAACCTCCTTGATGACATCATTGCCAACTACGTCCCAAAACTTTTGATAAAACAACCCTGAAAAACCGTCCGGTCCCGGTGCCTTGAAACCGCCTAGCTGAAACGTAGCTGTCCTTACCTCTTCATCTGTGACCCGGTTAAGCAAAACTCGGTTCATCTCATCCGACACAAGCCTTGGAACACATCCAAGCACTTGATCCCATCCCTCAGTGCCTTCTGATGTAAATAAGCCTTTGAGGAACTTTTCACATTCATCGATTATATCTTGTTCAGATTCAAGCCACGTACCATCTTGCACTTGAAGGCGTAAAACCTTGTTCCTCTTCCTTCTTTCAAGGGTTGTTTGATGAAAAATTTTTTGTGTTCCGATCCCCCTCATCCAACCATCGTATTCGTGATCTTTGTCTCCAATAAATCTCCTCCCTCTTCCAACATTCAGCAAGCTCCGCCTTTATGCTAACCTCTTCTTCCCGATCATATTCCTCATTTGAGACACCTTGAACTGAAGCAATCCGATTTTGGAGCTCGGAGATCTTTAATTTGTTATTTGCAAAATTTGCTTTGCTCCATTGCCTTAGAGCTTTCCTGCAACGGCTCAGTTTGGTAGTAAGTCTAGGATGCCCATTTGATGGAATTGCTTCATCCCACGCCTTCATTACCACCTCCCTACAACCCTCGTCTTCTAACCACATCGCCTCAAACTTGAAATCCTTTCTTCCCTTGATGTCACGAAAATCCAAGTCAACGACTAAAGGGCAATGATCCGACCCCGTAGCTGGTTTATGGAAAATCGTCGTATTGGGAAAAGCCTCAATCCAATCTTCATTCACCATTCCGCGATCAAGACGTTCTCGTACACGGTCGGCTCCTATGCGGTTATTACACCATGTGAACTTCTGCCCTTTAAAGCCCACATCGACAAGCCTCGTATCCACCATCATCGATTGGAAAGCATCCATCATTTTTTGACTCTTCGGATTCCCTCCGTCCTTTTCATAGTTATAGCAAATTTCGTTGAAATCCCCGATACACATCCATGGCCCTCGCCTACCTCTTGATATACGCCTAAAAATGTCCCACATTTTTAACCTCTCATCCCAATCATTGTGACCATAAATCCAAGTGATATGAATAGTGACATCACTTTGTCCATGCTTCAATGTGGTATCGATTATATTTGCAGTTTTGAAAAGGACATGCAAATCTATGTCTCGATTCCACCACAAAGCAAGACCACCCGACCTTCCCCTTGGATCAAAATAACATGCTTCCTCCATACGTAAAGTCCGTCTTGTCGACTCACAAAAAGCCCGCTTATTTTTAGTCTCCATTAAAAATATTACCTCTGGACGATGTTTCCTCCCGAGATCGATTAGATTAGGAACTGTCAGTTCCGATCCCAAACCCTGACAGTTCCATAAAAGTAGACTCATTGAGACCGTGTGGCTGTAATGGGACAGCCACCAGAACCCTTTCCAGACAAATCGGATAAGACTACATCATTCCTTGTAACATCGCTCAAAGCTCCATCAACCGGTCTCAACATACTTGGTCTCTCGGGTTGAACTTCTGCTACCCCACCATCCTTCTTAGTTATTGTGCTAGCATGCTCCTCACTGAACAACAATTTCTTTTTTCCCCTCTCACTTGCTAAAACCCCGTCCATAGCATCATCATCATGTTGTCTCTTCCTTTTGAAAGTGAGCTGCCCCAACAAAGGGCTAAGTCTGGTTTGGTGACTCTGAACATCCACCTCCCTTACCGGTGAATCCCCATCAATAGGTAGCTCAACCGTATAATCCCCACATTCTGGAAGCAAAAGGACGTTCCTTCTTACTGAGGCAAGAGCTGGAATTGGACTATTCATGGGCGGCTTTGGACGGCGAATAATGGTTGGTCGATATCTCGACTTTTTGGACTTTGTTTGAGAGATAGGTACATCAATAAGGTCAGCACTAAGGGTGATGTGAGGTGGAAATTCGGGTTCAGGTGTTGGGGTGGTTAGAGGTTGGCTAGGGAAGGGGTTGGGAGGGGTTGCCGCTTGGGATAAGCTAACATGTGGGGAAAGGCAATATTGAGTTCCATCAACCTGCATGTCGATGATTATAGGAGGGGGTGGGTCTTGGTTAGAGTGAAACGTGGTGGGGCTATTTAGTGGAGGGTTTGGATTAAGTTGGCTTGGATATATATGATGGTGAATATTTAGATAAGACACCAGGAGGGGTATTGCCTGCATGGGAGGTTAATTTCTCTTTCATTACTTCGCTCCACTTAGGCCCGGTTGAGCTTCCTAAGTCCTCCTTCTTTGCCTTCCCGATATAAGTCCATGCATGGTCGAGCTTCTTTGGGCGTTCAGTTTGTAACCAAGGACCAAACTTGGGGTTTGTTGGGTCAACCTCTGACATCACAAGAGACTCAATACAAGATCTTTCAATATGTCCTAACCTTCCACATTGATAACAAAAATCCGGTAGTCTCTCATAGCAAACTCTCGCCCACCCGCGCTCTCCATTCTTCCTGGGATACCAAAAACCGGCCACTAGGGGAGCTCTCGCATTAACCTCCACCTTGATTCTTAAGAACGATTTATCAAAACTTCCTTCCTCCAAACTTTTGTCATGTTCAATCAACTTGCCTATGTGGTTACCAATCATGGTGGCATTGTCCTTGCTCAATTTGCCCAGTTCAAGACCATGCACTTGTACCCAAAATTGGATGCGGTGAAAATCGATATCCTCCAAAGTCATCCCTGAACTCCATTGCTTAAGTGATAAGCAATGACCTTGTATTGCCCATGGACTCCAATCAAGTGCGTTATCCAAATCTTCTTCCTTCTCGAACTCAATCAAGACCACTTCTCCTGATAGATCTTTCATCTTCGCCCCCTCATATCTCTCCCACGCTCGCTTAAGAATGCTATGGATAGCAATAGTTTGATCGGTTTATCACAAAGAACCTTTCCAACACAACGTAATTCCTTCTCTACGCCTGCAATATCACCAAGTTTTAGACACGAATCTCTCGAAGTTGTTCTATCGTTTGGACTGTGATTCTCACGACGAGGCTGCTGTCCATGATGTCGCTCCATCCAGCTAGGTTTAGTGGGAAACAAGGGACGATTGCACAGAAACCGATTGAAACCAACAGCACACCAAGACGAATTAGGGTTTCGCCAATAGCTATTGATTCCTCAAAGAAAAGTAAAAAACTAGGGCAAAAGTTGAGAGAATAGCTTGCTCTGTTCACAAAAGAAACTGAATCATTGCAAACGCATTGTTGCTAGCGGCGATCTCCATTGAAAAGATGACAAGACCCATGAACGAGACGAAAACTCCCCACATCGGAGGCGAATAAATACTGCAATGTTAGTAGTTATATATATTATGCATATCGTGGCATTATATATATTGATGTTGCTTATATTTAATATTTTGTACATTAGCCATTATGTTATATTTAATTATCTATATACCAATATATTATTTGTGTTGGGTCCTCACCCCCAATAGACATCTTTGGCACCTTTTCATTTTATTAACAAAAAATATATTATATTTAATTCCTTTATTTTATAAAATTAATAATTTAGTCGTTACTATATTTGAGAAACATTTATTTATCTTTAATATTATTACTAAATCATTATTTAAATTTTTTTATTTTTTTAAGGTCGCTTAGTCGGCATATCATAGTAATTATAATTAACTTACAATCCAATATTCATATCAATTTAAGTCAGCCCTATCATACTCATTCCGTTCAAATTTCGGATACATGTAATTTTGTTTTATTCAACAAATTATATAGATCGAGTGATCTATGTTCCGCCTGTTGAGATTTTTCTATCACATAGATCAATCACTTACCAAATTATATATATAACAAGTCAAAATATGGGAGAAATGTGGTTCTTGAAGCTTGACCTCGTACAAAAAACATTTTACTCATCGTCTAATATTTATGGACTCAAACTATTAATTTAGTTCTTCTATTTGTTAATCCAATCACATTGTGTACAACCTAATTAATGTTAACTAAATATTTTTGTAAATTCAAGTCTATACTTTATATTTTTGTGATTTAATTTTATCTTTATTGTTAAATCAATTTTATTGGTGTTGTGTTTGTCCATCGATGACTCTAAGTAGTTAATAACAAGTTTACATTCTTGACACCTCAAGTTGATGAGTTAGATACAATGCCGTTAATGACCAACGTAATGCTCGACCCTACTCATTTATATATCTCACTATAAGGCTAACTTAGTACCGTAACTGAAGACAATAGTTAATTTTTTACTTAATTATCCTCTTCTATTTCTCATGTTTTGAATTACATTATGTCGCTCTTCTCTATCACATAGATTCGCTTCTCATAACGAATCAACTTGCCCATATTTTACTTTGATTAATTATAAATATTAGTAAACTTAAGATATATTATATATTTTGAAATTCAAATGATCGATGCGCGTGCAACGCACGCGTTAATAACTAGTATAAAAATAGAATGCTTACGTGGCGATCTATGGTCTTCCGGAACCCAACTGTATACATTTTTTATTTAAAATGAAACTTTTAATTAATTGTTTCTTTAAATTGCGTAGAGACCAAAATAGGAGATAAAAATACTTCTTAATTTTCAGTCAATCAATATTATGTATCTAAATTTAGAGAACCCCTATTAAATTTCGATTAAATTAGGAAACAGTGACAGCGTGGATTGTCCATGTGTCGGCCAGAGGGCTTCCAATACTGAATTAATATAATATAGTAGATATATCTTTATACCATACCTAAAAAGTGAGGGTTGCCCTCACCCTCAAAAGGTACTTTTTGAATATTTTATTTTTATTATTACTAAAGAGTTTAACACATGCATTGCACGTGAGTCAGTCAATTCGAAATATTAAATAATACTATATACAAAGTTGAGATGACTAAAACATCATATTTATTTGAGCAACAAAAGATGAACATTCGCAATTTGTGAGATGCGATAATTCCAAGTTATTCTAATAAAGAAAAATTCAAATTCATCTTCAATTAACACAAAAAAGATATAAAATGTTTCTCAATATGTTGAACTGGTTTACGAATGAGGAATGACTCCTTCACAGTATCTCTTCCTACAAATGCACGTATAATGTTTTCTTAAATCTAACATTACAATGACTCCATTTTTATATATATATTGATAGATCCACCCGACTCCACTTTTCTATACGTGTACGTAGTCACATTTATGTGTCTTATGTTTTCACATGTTAGATCAAATATATATCCTCAAGGTTTAGGCTTCATGTTGCCATTGTCAAGCAAGCCAAGAGATAAACTTCTCTTACACATTGCACGCTTTATTCTTTTCTAGTTTAAAAAGCATATAGTGTGACAAATAAAAATTTCATCCAAAAATAACAAAACATTTCCACAATTCACATCCTTCTCAATATGTATCTAAGTTGATATAAGAAACGGTAGACCAACCAACTATAACTATAAGTAAGATTAAACCTATGACCATAATTAGGACACGTTTCTTTGAAGTGATGACAGTATGTATAATGCAAAAAAAAAAAAAAAAAAGGTTATTCCCACTTAATTTGATTCAATTTCAATTCGAGTTTAACTTGATTCTTTTTCAATAAGATTTTTTTTTCATCCATGACATCTTTCTTATTAGATGTTATATTATTTATCTTTGGCTCCAGCCCAATACTGAACAAATATATATAAATAGATCAGTAGTGTAATTAAGTCTTAAAGAGTTGTCAAGAGGTTTAAACAAGGAATATAACTGTCAAAGAAGATTCAAATCAGTGAAACATCACATAATAGTAATATTGTGGATTGTTAGAGAGACAATAAAAAAAAGGCACAATTCTAGTCAAATTCAACGAATCTTATTTTAACTACAAAACCGATAATCAATGTCTCTTACCATTTACTAAGAAATCAAGCATGAAACATGAAAAATAATTTAATGGTTAAATAGTAAAATTGTGCAGTGTACACGAATTATTTATTCATGCTTGACACCACGTATTCGAAGATAGGACAACAAACTTTGAAATAAATCTTCCTGACTATTTCAGTAACTCGGAGGAAATACGCGTTCAACATTTTCGGAATGATCAACTATAAGTTTTCATTTCCTTGATGAATCTAAAACTATCTCTTTCTCATGAATGTTGTATTATGAATAAACTTGAAATCATTTTTTATTTTCAAAAAGCATCAAGATTGTACAATAGTATGTTGAATAAAATTGGGTAGACAATGTCTCCAGTAAATACTACAAAAAAACAATCATAGAACATATATTGTATATGGAAAAAGGCATGAGAAACTACATATCAGTGTGCAACATACGCTAACTGCCTTATGTTGCTCATTTATACTCCGACCTCTTTTGAATTTCCGGCGTGGTGTACCCTCATGCAGCGAATTTCATCATGAATTGCGTCAATTACAAGTGGTTCATACTCCTTGGCGAATTACATCATGAGTTACAGCAATTATGTAGCAGTGGATTACCTGTGGTTTCTAATCCTCCAGCGAATTTCATCGTGATTTCCATTAATTATGTTGCTTTGATTACCTTGAAAATTCCAATGAAAGTCACCATCTTCCATCCATTAATTACCATGAAATCCTCGTATGTTTACTGGAAGGAACTGGAGTGCAGGCGAAATCATGGTGTGGTCTCTTTTCTGCTTCGATAATTATGTGGCTCTTCTCGTCAATGATTCTTTGACAGGAGGAGAATGAACATTGCATGGACTGCGGGGATACCGAGAGGAGAATTGTAGTAGGACGCCAAGGGTTCTCTGACTTATGATAATAAGAGGGTGTAAATTGAAACGGTGACTATTGGATGGGACACGTCGGGTGATTATGGAGAGGGAACGATTTGTAATTGTTTTAAGGGTACTTTTAGGGTTTTAAGAGTTGGAATCAGCTTAAAACAACTTTGTTTTTTATATAGAGGAATAGATAGATATATGTGGGTAATTCCCTATCACCTCCATATTTTTTCTAACTCTTTTGTATGGGTTATTGACACATACATGTGCTTATACACACCCACGCGTGCACATACATGCTTACACGTATACCCGTTTGCATATCCATGTCACGAGTCTATTATCATGATCCCGTCATGCATATACTTACATCCCCATCGTTATATACTTATAAATGATCATATCTACATGTTTGCTATCGTGACATCGTACGACACACGTCTATGCACGTGTATGCATATACTTTGGCTATACACACATTAATGCTCACGTCCATGTTGTATACACAGTCCTACATCATTACGTATATACATATAATATACATACATTTTCTATGCTAACCATGTCAGCATCTATAGTCACCCCTATTAAACGAAGAGCGGGACACGGGACATCGAGGCCCACGTACCGACGGACGGTAAGTCCACACCAAGGTAACACCCGAATTTAAATCGAACGTATACTCTATCGAAAATAGAGTCAATCAAGGGTCATGCCATTACTTGACTCGGGGGCAAATGATGGGTATACGTCCGATTCGGGTTTGTTTTATAATTACTCGAACCTCGCCTGATGGATAAATGTCCAATTCGGGTTCGTATTTACATTTCGGGCCTCGTAAACACGTCAAAAATTACATCTCGGTTTAAAAACGTCTCCCACGGAATCAAAACGGTCCGGAAACGCATTTACGCGCGTCCAGACCGGACCTCCGGGTTGTGCGGCAATCCGGACCTCGCCGAATTGCCCAAATTCGACGACGTCCGGATTGCCTTACGGGTATCACGCGATTACCGTATCCGCGATTACCGTTACGCGTAGAGAAGTCAAGTTCGCACATTACCAATATGGATGACGGTTACCGCATGATCTTGAACCGTCATCAAACCGCTTTAAAACCGGGTCCGGTCCCAAGAAAGCCTATAAATAGGAGGCCTTGGCCACCCATTTTGACACATTCTCTCATTTGCCCAACTTTGGTATTTTGAGCTCTGACTTCTCTCTAGAAATTCTCTCTCTCTAGAAATTACCTTTTTGCCATTATAGTGACTTAAGCATCAGAGAGGGCTCCGCTAGCACCCCCCCCCCCCCCTCTCCGTGCTAGCATTGGTCCTTCGTGCAGGAACTGCGTCCCAGACGCCCGCATCCGTGCACAGACCACCGCCTCTTGAGACACAGCCGATCCGAGTCACAGACCTTCACGGGAGTAAATCTGAACACTCGTCAGTGGCCCAACCTCCTCCTGACGGAAGGGTTACAGCCCAAAAGCCCGCACAACCACGCGAACAGACGCGTCCTCACGACCCTAGTTCATCCCGGACGCAACATTGGCGCCGTCTGTGGGAAACGAGCAAGAAGCCGTTCCACACCGCAAGCTATGACAGGCAGACGTACGAAGAAGGCGGGGGCAAACAAGCAGAAGCCGACAACAAGTCCACTTGGATCCCTCACATGCCTGTGGCCACATCCAATGCCTTCTCATGCCAACATGAAGTGCGCCCCCCGCACAGCAAGGTCCCGAAGTCCAGAATGCAGTGCGCGTAACATCCATGCCCAGGTACCAGTGCCAAGTGCCAGTGCCGAGTGCTAGCGCCAAGTGCCAGCGCCAAGTGCCAGTGCCGAGTGCTAGCGCCGAGTGCTAGCGCCAAGTGCCAGCGCCGAGTGCCAGTACCAAGTGCCAGCGCCAGGTGCCCGTGCCGAGTGTCCGTGCCGAGTGCCCGTGCCAAGTGCCCGTGCCGAGTGCCCGTGTCAAGTGCCTGTACCGAGTGTCCTTGTGCCGAGTGCCCGTATCAAAATGCTAGCGCCTCAGCTCTGCAGCCTAAAAATACAACCGACAGTCACGACAACGTGCATACACGCACCAAAACTTATTCAAGCATTTATGCAACAGACGCTCCATGTGAGACAACCGCGTACGTACAAGACTTATTAGTCTTCGTGCAACAAGTAACAAGCATCACGCAAGGGGGGCAACCTCTTCAACACATTAACCTTGCATGACAACACCGAGCGCATACTCGCAGCATACAAGATTACAATGGTGGAATATTTTCTAAGTATTTCCATGTACGTACGTACATGTCGACAAAGATGGATTGCGTACAGCGAGTAGCTATGCCTCCTAATCACACCTACAACGCTCATCGACAAAGCTCATACGACGACATCTATGTCAACGCGCGTATCAAAGTCAATGCGCGTATCAAAGCCAATGCGCGTATCAAAGCCAATGCGCGTATCAAAGCCAATGCGCGTATCAAAGTCAATGCGCGTATCAAAGTCAATGCGCGTATCAAAGCCAATGCGCGTATCAAAGCCAATGCGCGTATCAAAGTCAACGCGCGTATCAAGAGTCAACGCGCGTATCAAAAGTTAACGCGCGTAGCAAAAGTCAACGCACATAGCCAAAGTCAACGCGCGTAGCAAAAGTCAACTCGCGTAGCAAAAGTCAACGCGCATAGCAAAAGTCAATGCGCATAGCAAAAGTCAACGCGCATAGCCAAGTTGGTATGTGCAGTAAAGAGGACCAACTTCTCAAGAAGCTATCATGCAAGCGACGCGGCTAATACGACGAACCGCGAAGAGCAAATACAACAAACGACTACTCCTTGATGATAAGGACCAAAGGAGTAATGCACCTACAAGCACCTACGGTATACTCCACCCTCTCTTCTAAAAATATCTACTCATATGCATATCTTGACATTGCACGTATCAAACCCATCACTATACGCATATGTTGCGATCGCATGATTCATGATTTGATAATCACTAAGTCATTTTAGAAGCATACGGTTTCTATTTCTTGCATTGCGTAATTACGATCTTGCCATGACCATTACTTATGCTTGCATATTGATAGAAGCATGTTCGCATGATGTATTACCAATTTCTTATGTCTCCAATGATAACCATACTTGCACATATACATTTCTTATCGCACTAACCGTGATGACAGGAAACAAAGTCATTCGGTCGGAAAATCAAACGGTGGATGAAATCAAGATGCCTACATCCGACCAACGATCAAAACCGAAAGGTTAGCGTCAAACTCAAATTGGACAAGTATCCTAGCTTAAAATAGAGTCAAGAAAGGTTCTAAACCGTTACTTGACTCGGGGGCAAGTGATGGATAAATGTCCAATTCGGGTTCGTATTTACATTTCGGGCCTCCTAAACACGTCAAAAATTACATCTCGGTTTAAAAACGTCTCCCACGGAATCAAAACGGTCCGGAAACGCATTTACGCGCGTCCGGACCGGACCTCCGAGTTGCATAGCAACCCGGACATCCGGATTGCAATGCAATCCGGACCTCGCCGAATTGCCCAAATTCGACGACGTCCGGATTGCCTTACGGGTATCGCGCGATTACCGTATCCGCAATTACCGTTACGCGTAGAGAAGTCAAGTTCACACATTACCAATATGGATGACGGTTACCGCATGATCTTGAACCGTCATCAAACCGCTTTAAAACCGGGTCCGGTCCCAAGAAAGCCTATAAATAGGCACTACAAGAAATCTGATATCTTGTGATGGAGAAAATTTTGTCACGATCGATTCTGTCACTATATATACGCTTATTATGACGAATAATTAATTCATCACTAGGAAAAAGAAATTGTGACAGATTTGTTTTATTATGCACTTTTTTCCATAATATTTTCAAAGTCGTGACAAATAAAACATTTGAAAAGTGTAATTCATCGCATTTTTTTTTAGGAAATTGGACATCAAAAGTATTAAAGACATCGTGACGAATTATGAGTCACAAAATTAATAATTGTGACAATCCATACTAAAGAAAATTTAACGTATAATAATTTTTAAAATGTTGTCATGTTGACAACTTAATAACTTTCACAATATTTAAAAACTTAACCGGGTATGTTTTGATTAAACAAAAGTACACAATTTTTTTTGCCAGTTAAAAAAAAACGCAACTCTTAATTAAAAAAAAAATTATTCATCGAAAATAATTGATTATTTTATAGCAAAAATATATTCAACTGAAGATTTTATTTTTGGCAAAAAAAAATCGAAGTTTTTTTTATTTATTTTAATAACAAAGCATATCTTAAGAGAAACAAAAAAAATTAGCGAGAAAACAATATCAAATGAAGTAAACATTATGTTTTGGCAAAAACAAAAATTAAATTAAAGACGGTTAACGACACGCGTGATCTTTGCATTGATAGCCTAAGACTGTAACGTCTTTTTAATTAATTCTTATTATCTTTGGTAAAAAAAAAAAATTCTTTTAATTATTACAATTATTATTGACATGTGTAATGGGGATGTAGAAGACCAAGATACGTATAGAAACTCTTTATCTCCCATATGCAAGCTGTCTCCCATTTAAACAAGATTAATTATATTTGAATCAACCATTCTTATGTTGGTGAATTGAACCAGCTCTTCTTCTATTCATATTTTTAGGGTTCTTGCGCTCATGCATTGTCCGATCGGCGATGGTTTCAATAAATTGCAGGCACCCACCAACAAGGATCAAGTTGAGAGGGTTAGTTTAATTACGTTCAGTATCAATAATATTAGACTCCTCACTTCATTAATCGGGCCAGGTTATTTCGTTCATATTATTTTGTTCATAGTTAATCTTATTTATATTATTATATATGTAAAATAAATGATCTTTCTTTAGAATTAATATTCTTAAATTGGATATTTCATAAATATATTTGGATGATGATTATATCTTAAATATGGGCTGGTTTATTTATTAAATTTCTATATTTTAGCAATAATAAATCATATTTAAGAGTGATATTAAAAAGAGAAATTATTTTTAATTAAACTTGAGATTGATAAAGCAATATATGAAACCCTCACTAAACACAACCGCCCACATCTATCTCTCTCCCACGACGGCAACCACAACTGCGCAACCCTGAAGTAGTGGTAGGAGATATTTGGCGGGGGTTCCCTCTTATTCATCCCTCACCTTTGAAAAAAGTGGCGCTAAGATGAAAGTGAAGCCATCGAAAAATTCAAAACTTTTAGAATCCTTCGACTGCTATATATATCGGAGATGCTCCCTGTGTCGACATAGTCAAGCTACAAACTATTTTGAGGTTATTCTATCATATATCTTTTTATTCAATTAAATTATATATTGTGATATTGTCTGATGAATTATTAATGCTTTTATTCCTTGTGAAGGTTGGTTGAAAACTTGCTGTTGCTTAGCAGCGTGCTGTTGTTGAACAGCATGCGGATATGTTAAATCCTAATTCAACACAGAAGACAGTAAATTATGCGAGAGGTTTTGTTATTAGCTAGCTAGCCTTTCAATCCTAGTTTTTATTTGAGATGTTTTTTTTTTGTGATTATACATATTTCTCATGGTGCCTTCATTCTCTATAGTGGTCTAAATAATTTGTCTTTATTTTATGCAGGAAAAAATGATTGAACTATGCAAAGAACCGACAGAGGATGGTGTTAATCTGTCTGGAAGTGAAATCGTTAACATAGTTGTGAAACCGAGATCTGGAAAGCCTCGTGGGAATAGTTTGAGGAAGCATACTTCTTCCAGTTGCAGCCAGACTCAACTTCAGACTCAGAAGATATTAATTGAAAAGCTTGAGAATTAGCAAGCAGTTATAGATGCATCACAGAAGTATATGCATGCAATCATTGAGAATACAATTCTTACGTAGATGGGACTTAAATAGATTGATGCTATTTCATAAATACAATTCTTACGTAGATGGGACTTAAATAGATTGATGCTATTTCATGTTGTTTCTTTTTTTTTGTTATTAGGTTTGTTTATGTTTTTAAGGTTTCTTCATGTTTTTTAGAATATTTAAATGTTCAGCTTATATATATTATATTATATTATATTAAATTTTATTTTATTTTTATAAATTGTTTTTAATAATATTAGGATTGAATGTAAACAATATTATAGTATTGGGACTAAATTTCTAAAATATAGAAAAATATGGATCAAAATGTGATTTTAATAACAAGACTAAATTTTAAAAATTCAAAATTATAGGCCCAAAATCTGGTATTAATAAACTATAGGACTAATCTATAAAATACATAATTATGGGGCCAAAAATGTAATTTTATTAATTGTAAGACTGATATTTTAAAATACTAACGTGACGAATACTTAACCAAAATTATGACATTACTTTCGTAACGAGTAAAGTTAGGTGACAACTTAAAATTTGTCATAACAAAGCTGATTACGTGACAGAAATATCGTTTTGTCATGATAAAATTTATTAAGACGGACGTTTCGTGACGACTCTCGTGACAAATTTAAATTATCATAATTCTATATGTCGTGACAAAACCGGGCCTTATTATGACGAATTCGTTCGTAACATAATTTCAATTTTGTTGTAGTGAGGAGGCCTTGGCCACCCATTTTGACACATTCTCTCATTTGCCCAACTTTGGTATTTTGAGCTCTGACTTCTCTCTAGAAATTCTCTCTCTCTAGAAATTACATTTTTGCCATTATAGTGACTTAAGCATCGGAGAGGGCTCCGCTAGCACCACCCCCCCCCCCCTCTCCGTGCTAGCATTGGTCCTTCGTGCAGGAACTGCATCCCAGACGCCCGCATCCGTGCACAGACCACCGCCTCTTGAGACACAGCCGATCCGAGTCACAGACCTTCACGGGAGTAAATCCGAACACTCGTCAGTGGCCCAACCTCCTCCTGACGGAAGGGTTACAGCCCAAAAGCCCGCACAACCACGCGAACAGACGCGTCCTCACGACCCTAGTTCATCCCGGACGCAACATCGCCTAAACGTCAAACCCACTAAACGGTCCCAAAATAATTACCCGCAAGTCTAAAACGGTCCGGGGTACGCGCGCGCGTACCCCGAGTATAGGACTTGTCCGGATTGTCACAATCCGGACAGTGTCAGACTCTCCGACCTCAACTCCTTGCTCGTCCACGTCCGGTTCACCTTTTCACAACTAAATCGACGTTGGATTGTTCAAAACCCGGTTTGATCTCAAAGTTTCATATAAATAGGGGTCCTGATCGTTCATTTCACAACTAAGTTGACGTCGAAGCTCTGACCTCTCTCTAAACTTTCTCTCACTGGAATCCTAATTTAAGTTTCGGAGAGAGCTCATCGCACTCCACCCCCTATGCGTGGTGTGCAATACTGCCCCTCTTGCAGGTATCCGAAGACACATGTATCCCAGCACGTGTAAAGACCCGCTACCTTGACGACCCGAAGCGCATACATCAGAACCCGACTCTCCCTCGAGCGAAGAATCCAACAATAAGCACTTATACATCCTGGTACTTTCACTATGTTTCCCATTTAACTTGTTAATATTTTTTCATTTTTTCTTTAACTAATTACTGTCCTCTATATAAATTGAATTGTTAACACACAACAACGATTAAAAGATAAAAAAAATGAAGTGGTTTTTAGAATATTGGCCTTTCATTACAATTATCTGATTCTTCTATATGTATTATTTTCAGAGGGAAGAACCAAGTGGATGAACATATATAAATAAATCCATTTCCATCTAATAGCCTACAATACAATGTACTAAAGGGGGTCTAACCCTAGTAGAAAGACTATCATATGCCGCTTGTACCACGACGGAAAGCTGTCAACGTTGACGACTCAATCGAAAATACTACCTAGCTAGCTAAGCAATAGACACCACTCTTGGGAGTGTATAAGCTGGGTCTTCTCTGTTTAGTTTAATTTTGTTGTGGATAGTTTGTTTTATTTTGGGTTGTATTTGTTGTTCAACCCAGGACTTGTTTAGGTTAGTTGGGCTTCTTTGTTGTTTGGGCTCGGTTCCTTCAGTTGTATAGATAATGGGCTAAACTCGGACCGGCCTGGTCTAGGTTGCCTTAGTGTTATTAGGCGAGAATGCTTCCCAGTGAAGGAACAAGATTCGATGACTCGCAATTCCTCGTGTCGTTCTCTCTTCTCTGCGACTCTTTCTCTCCACATCAATAGCTAGGGTTTCCAAAGGTTATCATGGTATCAGAGCGGCAGAGTTCGCCTTGCTGATGCTATCCTGTCCTCCTTCGCTCCACTGCATGTTATATGTTCTCTTGGTGTTATTGTGAGGGATTGAATCGTCTCTGTCGGTTCGATTTCCTCGCATCTGTTGCTAATTCGCCATCTTGCATGTGCAAGTGAACAGATCTTTCTGATCTGTCTTTGTGCATCTTTGCTACCAGATTTCCTCGGCAGTTCTACGACCTGATTCACGGCTCCAACTTGCTTCGCTGGATCTTCTTTTCTGATCTTGAGATATGATGGATCCTACAAAGCAGACGGAAGGCGGTGTTTCTACGGGAACTATCGCATCCGAATAAGTCGTGAACATCGACTTTTCTACCGAGGTTCACTCTTTTCACCCCTTGTTTCTCCATAGCTCTGATAATCCTGGCCAGAGTTTGATTGCTTTGAGATTGACTGGCACTGAGAATTATCGTAAATGGAGTCGTGGCATGCAAATCATTCTTCTAGGAAAGAATAAGTTTGGTTTCGTTACTGGATCTTGCTCTAAGGATTCTTATCTGCCCAAATTTCATTGTCTTTGGGATCGATGCGATGCTGTGGTCCGTGGTTGGATTATCAATTCCGTCTCTGATGAGATTACTGATGGAATCATGTATCTGGATAGTGCTTATCTTGTTTGGGCTGAATTTTAAGGAACGTTACGACAAGGTTAATGGCTCTAGGGTTTATCAGATTCATCGTGAGATTACTACTGCTCGCCAGGGCCGTGACTCTGTGGGAACGTTCTTTACGAAATTAAAAAACCTTTGGTCGGAATATGATGCTGCTAGTGATCTTTCCCACATTGAAAGTGATCTTTTCAAGAGACACTTAGACCATAAGGAAAATCAACGCCTATTTCAATTCCTTATGGGTCTGAGTGACTCGTATTCCAATGTGATGAGCAATCTTCTCCTATGGACTCCACTTCCAACTCTGAACCAGGCATACAGTATTTTGCTTCAGGAGGAAAGTCAGAGGGATGTCTCTGCTTCCATCTCCTCTACTGATGGTATCCAATTCACTGCTAATGCTTTTGGACCAATGATGTGAAGAGGAAATCCAACTCTAATGTTGAATGCACATTCTTTAAAAAGAAAATGCACTCAGTTGAGAGATGCTACGCAAAGGGGTGTGATTTATGCCAGAAGAAAGGCCATGTTCGAGATATTTGCTTTAAGTACAGAAATTTTTTGAACAAAGGAAAACCTATTGTGGCAAACACTGGTATTGACAAATCTGGAGATGATTCCTCATGTGAGACTGCTACTGCTGCTGCCAACAAGCTTGGAAATGTCACTCTCACAAGTCAGCAGTTTGAGACCTTGCTGCAAAGGAATGGAGGCAGTGGTGGGACACCCAGTGTTGCCACAGCCATCTCCTCTGCAGATAATCAACTGCAGTCTGCTGGTATGATTTCTTCCACTCTTGTTTTTAATAAAGATAATGGCTGGATTTTAGATACAGGAGCTAGTGCTCACATGACTGGAACCATGATTTGGCTTACCAATTTTAAACCTATTTCAAACAGTACTGTTTAATTGCCCAACGGTGTTTCTTCTTCTGCTGCCGGAATTGGTGATTTTGTTATTTAAAAAAACCTTGTACTGAGAAACATTTTATACCTCCCAGATTTTCAATTCAATTTAATTTCTGTTTCTCAGCTTACCAAGGATCTAAACTACTGTGCTACTTTTTATCCTGATTTTACTGTTTTACAGGAACTCTCAAGTGGGAGGGCCTTTGCAAATGGTAGTCAGCAATCTAGAGATTGTATGTTCAAATTTAAGGATTCCCACTTTTTCTTCTTAAAAATTAATTATATGTACCATTATAGTGGTCCTAGTGTCTAATTTGAGACATAAGTCGTGCCGATTTGGCATTGAGAAACCACTCAGTCCACGTGTCAAATTCGTTAATAATTTTAAAAACAAGTTCGTGTGACATTCGAGATAAAGGCCGTGCCAATTTGACACGATGAACCACACCGTGGCAAAGTTCGAAGTATCGATCAACTAAATTAACAAGTATAAAACGATTGAGATTGCTGGAGTTCTAAATATTACTAACATCATACTCTTCTTCAGTTCATGATGTCCCTTGATTCTTGCCACTTCCCATTCCTCTCCACTTGATCTTTACCATATTTCTGTTGTTGCTCCTTCAGATGATCAACATATAACGTGGTAGAAGATGGGCACAATCTCTTTGTTTAGCTCCACCATTTTCGCAAATTCATGAAAACAGATATTTGAGTTTCTAATCGAATCCAAGATCAACTTGAAGAAAATAAATTTGTATGTTTCTAAAGATGATGCTGTTATAGATGAATTCATATGTTGTTCCTTGAGGAATGGAAAACTCAGAAGCAGTGAAGGAGGAAATGACTACTTAGAGACAACATTAGCTATAATGAGTTTGAGTATGATTGGTTTATTACTTGGATGAAAAAAAATCCTATTTGATAATTCTAGAAAAACGACATACACCAAGCGACGCGCTTTTAATTAGCATTGCCTCACTTCAGGTTTAGGCCATACAAGCGTAGCCAAACATTCGATTTAGGCGTTGTCTAAGCTTGTAGTTTAGACAATGTTAAAAGCGTTGCATATGCTTTCAGACAACGTCTAGAACATCATCATATTTAGAAGTATAGTCAACGTAGTAATTAGCGTTGCCTATACTTTATGTGTATACAACTTATGGGATCGTCGTCTAAATCCTTCACGAAGACAACGCTAGGAAAACGTCACGTTTACTTTGACTTAAGGCAACACTTAAGCTACACATCAAAGTTTTAGACGACACCCCCCAATCCCGATGCTTCTTTTTTTATTGAGGTTTGTGTCACAAAATTTAAGCGATGTAAAAAGTGTCGCCTAAACCCTATTTAAGTGTCGCCTAAACCATAGTTTTGTTGTAGTAAAACAAACCTCGATCGTGTATTGTATGTTGTAGTGGTTTTGAGCGTTACTTGTACTGGCCTAAAATTCTCAATAAAATGGCAGCATGCCGACTGGCCTTGTGGCGAGGCAGCGCTAGGATATAAAGATTTGTGGTGCTCGCCACGTGATATCATACTCTTGACATATCTGTGGAGACCGTTGAAAGAAAGGTTGGAAGCTACCGTTGGTGAAAACGAGGAAACAACGAAAGTGCAAACGATATAAAGAAAGGATTATAGGGAAAAAGAAGTGTGGTTATATGAAAAAAAAAAACCGACACTACCTAAGTGCCGCTGAGTGTTTATTTATTTTTTAAATAAATAATAAGTACTTGGCTAAAAAAGAGTAGAAAATGATTGTGACATCATAATAAGTGTCGCTATCTTCAAAAATTTTTAAAAAATAACATTTTTCTAGTACGGTAGTAAGTGTCAGTAATGTCATATTTTCTTGTAGTGACACGTTGGTTAGGTAAGGAAAGCATAGACTTTTTATATTGGTGGTGATTATTTTTTGTAAGCAAATTCAACGTTCCTTCTTATGGTGCTCCATCGTACAATTATGATGTAAGGTAATGTTCATTTAAATGCCTGGGTTAAAGTGTTTTGATGAGTTTCAATTTCTGGATTTCTTCCGGAATTGTCACCGAAGCAAGAACAACTCAAGGCCAACGTAAATAAACTAAAAGCAAACTGAATATTCTGAATCCCAGATATGAATCATGATTACACAAAAGAAAAACAAGGTTGCTTGCACTACAAGGTGCCTGACTTAATATTTAGTACAAAAGAAGATTACTAGTTAGCTTTGCTTTAGACTCCAAAAAATATAATTCATTCATCGATTTAAGATAATAATCCTCATAGTCATAATCCAACCATGATGACCCTGACCTTTTAAAATAATATCCCCATTATTAAAATTATGAAATCTTTAGAAGCTCTAGGACGCCGATCTAAATCCCAAATATGAATCATGATTACACAAAAGAAAAACAAGGTTGCTTGCACTACAAGGTGCCTAACTTAATATTTACTACAAAAGGATATTACTAGCTAGCTTTGTGTTACACTCCAAAAACTATAATTCATTCATCGATTTAAGATAATAATCATCATAATCATAATCCAACCATGATGACCCTGACCTTTTAAAATAATATCCTCCCCTTATTGAAATTATGCAATCTTTAGAAGCTCTAGGACGCCGATCTAACTTGTCTTGTAATTCTTGAAACGTTTGGAAACCTTTTCTTTTGTCCATCTTGCAATAGATAACCAGTTCTTCCAAAACAAGGGCAGTGTTAAGCAACACATTTATAGCAGCATCAGCTTCATCATCTCCAGGAACATAATAATGATCCAAAATCTTCTTCAGAGAAATTTGGAAACACAAAGGTATGGGACTCAACTGCGGGCTTCTCACCGTAAGACTAAGTTTCTGCACAAAGATTCATATGATTTTATGTATGCCAGATTTTGAATCAAATCATCTAGATTATATTTTAATAATAGAAAATATAAGAGTAGAACATTACCCCAATATTAAGACACTCAAGATGTGGACATCTTTCATATATCTTCATTAGTGTCAAACTATCCGTGCAGATCGCCTTCTTGTAAACTTGTATGTCAAGTCTAGTTAGACATTCAAATATTGGAATAGTGTCTAGATGCTCATAAATATTTTGAAGGCCCTAAACAGATTTCCACAAAATACATGTCAGCAAAACAAAACAAGCACAATAAATTTGAATCGTTAATATACATAATTAGCAACTTGCAAGCTGAACTTCTAGAGGTAGTTGAACTCTTGAGCTAGATTATTTCAAGGGTTAAGAACACAATAGGGGCCTGAATGTTTGCCCATGTTGCCAAAAGGGGTCTGAATTGAAAAAACGTATTATTTAGGGCCTGAATTTTGAGTTTTGTGTATAAGTGAGGTCTCCGTCTATTTTTTCTGTTAAAAGTGACGGAAAGTGGTCACATGCTTGGCATGTGACCAAAAATAATTTGAAAACCCGAAAATGCCCTTTGACCAAAGTGTCTCTCATATGTTTGACCTAAAATGACGAAAATACCCTTTAAGCCACCACAGCTCCGGCGACCACCACCACCCCGACTCCGGCGACCACCACCGGCCTCCGGCGACCACCACCGGCTTCCGGCGACCACCACCGACCTCCGGCGACCACCACCGGCTTCCGGCGACCACCACCGACCTCCGGCGACCACTACCGGCCTCCGGCGACCACCACCGATCTCCGGCGACGACCGAAAAGCTCAGATCGGAGCTTTGGAGCTCCGGTCGGAGCTATAAAGCTCCGATCGGGGCCACAGAGCTCCAGATCGGAGCCACAGGGCTCCAGATCGGAGCTCTGTGGCTCCCGATCGGAGGCCGGTGGCGGTCGCCGGAGGCCGGTGGCGGTCGCCGGAGGCCGGTGGCGGTCGCCGGAGGCCGGTGGTGGTCGCCGGAGCCGGGTGGTGGTCGCCGGGCGGTGGCCTTAAGGGCATAATAAGTGTGTAGGGGTATTTTAGACATTTCACATTTTATTAATTAATAAAATTGATAAATTGTATAATAATTACAAAAGGGTATTTAAGTCTTTTCACGTGGTTCTGTTAGATTTAACAAAAAATTTGGACGGAGACTTGAAAAAACACAAAACTCAAAATTCAGGCCCTTAATAATACGTTTTTTCAATTCAGACCCCTTTTGGCAACATGGGCAAACATTCAGGCCCCTATTGTGTTCTTAACCCTTATTTCAACTATGTACACTAGCTATTTGTCAAAAAAAAAAAACTTTAGCTAGCAAATTTAGCAAATCCCAATGACGGTTCAGTAGAAGGTTCTAAGTTCTAACTATTACTTTTATATACATACCTCAAGAAAATAGTCTGTCAAAGCCAGATTCCGTGTCTTGGTAAGGCCCTTTAAGATCTCATAGCAATTGAGACTACGATCCTCTTTAATTTCTTCACTAACATATATTTCAACTTTACTAAGTTGCGTAGAAGAAGAAGCGCAGATACGATATTCATTAGTAAGATTCCCTATGTAGCAAAAATGCTTGAGATTGTGTCCAACCATACATATTTTGGTCCTCTCAGCATAGCTGAAATCCAAAAATTGGTTGTCCGGGTCTTCGTATTTCTCACATATTTTCAAAACTTGGAGCTTCGGAGAAGAAACGTGAATGTATAGAGTGTACCAATCAGACTGATCAATAATCAATTCTTCCAGCATTGGAGAAGAAAGTAACTTCCCTATTGATGCATCATTATCTGATCTAAATTCTTCACCAAGTCTTAGGTACTTTAAACGAGGAAGACAGATAACTGAAGAATCAAAAGCATCAAATGTAATCCTTTCGAGGACCAGCTTTACTAGAGATTAGCACCCAAATATGCAGGAATATGGCGTATCTTCCATAGCATCCATCATGTCATCATTCATATAATCGTAATCATCAATGGATAAAGTGAGCTCTTGAACATTGGACTGAACTGCCTTGGTAATCCATGTTTTGAAAGAATCCACATTATCACTTCCCATTTCAAATCCAAGAGAAAATGATACGAGAGGCACTGAGTGGTCACGGAGATACATTACTCTGTCCACAAAGTTCACGAACCGTCTCCCTCTAAAGAACATATGGTCTTCTTGAAATTCAAGACTAGTGAGGGATTTCCACAAGTGTTGCTGACCCTTATTTAGCAAAAGACATGTCCGAACAGCATCTTTTGTTGTTGGAAGCAAAGACAGAATGCGGATAAGGATTTCATTGGGTAGATCAGTGAGCTGAAGCTGCCTACTGGGGCCGATTGCAGCCTTCTTTTCGATTGCGGACATCTAATCTTGAAATGAAATCAATGGGACAAGCAAACAATCTCTAATTAACATCAGTAACACTCTCCCTCATATACTACTACGCATATGATCATAGTTTTTAATAAAATACAAATACAATATTAATTTATTGCATCGGATTAGATTTTTTCAAATCAGTTTAGCTATCCACCATCGAACAAGAACAATCAAAGAAGAATTCAAACAGAAGAAGATAATGGATGATGAACCGAAGAGTGAACAGCGCTTAGTGGTGAATAATTGATGATGAACTACGTACCGCGGCTGAACCCTAAAATCAGATTCCTCTCAAATGCAATTGCATAATAACCTAGCATCTATAGCAGCTCTACTCTAGGGAATCAATGGGAGCTGAAATCCCAACCGAAATAAAATCAAGGCATTATTTATTTGGAAGACAGTTGCTAGAGCCTTACCTTGTCAATGGCGAGCTCGAGTGTCGCAGTGTGAGAACGGACGCTCTCTGTGATTCCTGTGTGGTTTGGCGCGATCGGAGCTCGACGGCAGCACCAGTCAGTGACTCGATTGGTTGGATTGAAATTGGAAGAAGAGTTGTTGAACTATTGAAGTGAATCACCGTGGAAATTTAATAAGGGACACCTTGAAGTAGGCCCTCTCTAGCTATGAACAACTAGGCTCAAACCAGCTCCACTGCTAGTCTAGAATCTAGAATAAGAAGCGTTGACCAGGCCCACTCTAGGAACAGAGAATATATTTAAGATACCAAGCAAAATTCGTGGCTTTAGTAACATCCGTTAGTTTTTGCCGTTAAATGACATGTGATGTGACCAAACTTAAACTTTTGATTTTATTCAATTTAGTCCTTAAATATATTTCTAACTTTTATTTTGTTTAATTTAGTCCTAAAACTTCAAATCAAACACAATTAAACCAATCGAACCCAATTGACCTACCCGGACCTAGCCTAGGCCTAGTCCGACCCTAGGCCGGGGTCGCCGGACCTAGTCGACCCGGTCCCAATGTCGAACCTATCCCTAGGATTACGGATGGCAACGGGTCTCGGGGCCCCGCTGAGATCCGTAGTCTTTGGTATCCTAAAAACAAAACAATATTTCTTAGGACCTTTATACTATAACAATATTTTGTTCAGAATGATGAATATGGCTAGCTATTTTACTAGCTAACTGGATGCTACTTTTACAACCGGATCAATCTTAATTGCTGAATTAGTGTCACTGTGCAACAACTAACAACTTCAACAAAGGGTTAATAACTAAAAAACTGTCCAAGGTTTAGCCTATGTTAAAATTAGGTGTCTGAAGTTTGAAATGTTAAAATGGACTGTCCCAAGTTTCATTTTTGTTGAAATTTGGTGTCTTTGTGCGTATTTTCATCTCCATTCAATCATTTTCATCAACCCACCAACTCACTCATAATCCATCATTCTTTACTTTTCACAAAATCGTCAAATTTCACCTAAAAATTGAACATTAAAAAAAAAATTCTAGAAGAGTGGCGTGGAGCCATTTTCCAAGAACAATAGAGCGAGATTTACTTGTTCGGATGTGACCAACTTTTTAGGTGACGGTCCCGGCAAGATGACGAGAAGGGAGTGTGTATGAGAGCTCGAATTTGATAGACGGTCGTCGGAATTGACTTCTCTAAAGTTATCACACCGAGACACCAAATTTCAACAAAAATGAAACTTGGGACAGTCCATTTTAACATTTCAAACTTCAGACACCTAATTTTAACATAGGCTAAACCTTGGACAGTTTTTTTAGTTATTAACCCTTCAACAAAATTATGATCTTTTTGCTCAGTTTACTTTTACTTGCTCAATTGTTTGTGCTAATTAATCAAGCATAATTATAAACTATAAATGGTAAACAAAGTGAAAGTACTAGGATGTATAATACATCCTAGTACTTTCACTTTGTTAACCATTTAACTTGTTAAAATATTTTCATTTTTCTTTAACTGTCCTCCCTCTACAACACATCGAATTACCTTATTTGAATTGTTAACATAAACAAGATATAAAAAATGTTAGCTTTTCGTTGGCCAAAAAAAATGTTATCTTTTTCATTACGATCTGATTCTTGCTACTGTGTAGTAGTTTCAGAGGGAAGATCAAAGTGGCTGAAGATAAATCCATTTCCATTTAATAGCTTTCAAAACAATATACATAGGAGACCCCAATTCTAGTAGAAAGACTATGATGCCCCTTATACCATGATGGAAAGATGAGAAAGGAAATACTAGCTAGCTAAGCATTAGACACCTTAACTTCAAAATTTAAGATTCACTCATCGATTTAACATAACATTCGTTATAGTTATACAACCTTGATGATGGCCTTTTACTATAATATGTTACCCTTACTGAAATTATACAGTCTTTAGAGACTCTAGGACGCCGATTAAATCTATCTTGCAATTTTTGAATCTTATGACCGCGTTTATGAAAACGGTTTGCTTGATCCATCGCACAATAGATAATCAGTTCTTCCGGCGCACTTAAGCAACACATCGATAGCAACATTAGCTTTCTTATCTCCGGGAACATAATAATGAACCACAATCTTCTTGAGAGAGGTTTGGAAACATAAAGGGATAGGACTCAACTGCTGGTTTCCCTTAATATTGCTAAGTTTCTGCACCAAGATTCATATAATAGTAATAAGTAAATGAATGTGCCCAAAATTTGAATCCAAACATCTAGGTTTTGTCTTAATAATATAGTAAAAATAAGATAAGAAGAGATCTACACTACCCCAATATTAAGATACTCAAGATGTGGACATCTACTAAATATCTTCATTAGCGCCAAACTATCTATGGACATCTCCTCCTTATAAACTTGTATATCTAGTCGAGTTAGACATTCGAATGTTGGAAAGGTGTCAAGAAGCTCAGAATGAAGGCCCTACACCGGAAGTTGAACAAGACACATACATGTTAGGAAAACATAACATATAATAAATCTGAATTGAAAATACAGATAATCAGCAACTTGTAAGTGGAACTTTCTGGTTTGGATACATAGTTGAAGTTTCGAGCTAGCTTAATACATATATGTACACTAGCTATTCATTAAAAAAAAGGTTAGCCACCAAAATTTTCAAACCCCAATATTTGTAGTAGGAAGGTTTCTAACTAACGCTTGATTAAAATTAAATATACACATACCTCAAGAAAATGATCAGACAAAGCCAGATTCCTTGTCAAGATAAGGCCTTTTATGATGCCATAGCAATTGAGACCAAGATCCCCCCCAAACATTTCTTCTTTGACATATATTTCAACTTTGGTAAGTTGGGTAGAAGAAGAAGCATAAAAACGATTTTCATTTTTGGGATTCCACTTGTAAGAGAAATACTTGAGATTGTCTCCAACAATACATATTTTGGCAGTGTTGCCATACAATGAATGGTCCCAAAATTTCAAAACTTGGAGATTTGGAGAAGACACGGAAATCGATTCAATCCGGCACCAAGAACACTGGGAAATGGTCAATTCTTCAAGGAATGGAGAAGAAAGTAACATCTCTGTTGATTCACCATTAACTAATTTGACTAGGTGAAGTGTGAGATACTTTAAACGAGGAAGATAGACAACTGAAGAAGGAACATCAAATGTAATGCAGTAGAGGTACATCTTTACCAGGGATTGGCACATAAAGATGCAGCATGGCAATCTTGTCTTATCGAATGGATAAACGAATAAAGTGAGCTCTTCAACATTGGACTGAACTGCCTTGGTAATCATTGTTTCGGTACGAATCGCTTCATCTTCTTCTTCAATCAAGTAATGAAGTGAAAATGATACGAGAGGCACAGAGTGGTCACGGAGTTCCATTACTTTCTCCACAAAGTTGATGGAGTGACTCCCTCTTAAAAAGAAGGACTTACCATCAGAATGAAAGTTAAGACTAGTAAGAGATTTCCACAAGTACTGCTGCTCAGTTCTCCTAAACACTAGTAGACATGTCCTAACAGCATCTTCTGTTGAAAGCAATGTGAGTATGCGGATAAGGATTTCATCTGGTAGATCACAGAGTTCAAGCAACTGGTGACCCTCTTCTCCAGTTGAAGTCATCTAATCTATATGAAATGAAATCAAAGGACGTGATTGAGAGAGAAGCAAACAATCTCCAATTAACATCACTATATTTATATATGCATAACATATGGAAGAAGAAGAAGAAGAAGAAGATTCAATAAAAAGCTGGTTGCCTCAGTGACAATTTACCCGATCTTGAATGACGTTACAGTTCTGGACTTGGAAGGGGGAGTGTTGCTTTGCAAGTAATTATATATACACACACAGTTATTATTAATAATAAGTTTATCAATTACTCTATTTAATTACCTTCTATCTACTTCTCGGCAACTACCTATAATAATGTTAATGTTAATCTACAAAAGAGAAGAAGAACACTAATTGGTTTGTCTACCACCTTAAATAAATACTAGCCTTTTATTTTCTCAAGATTTCCACCCTTTTATTAACTACTAGTTATTAACGCGTGCGTTGCACGCGTATCAATCGTCTAAATTTCAAAATACATAATTTATCTTCAATTTTCTAATATTTTAATATGTAGTTAATACATGACCAAGTTTATGGGTTGCGAGAAATCAATCTGTGATCGAAAAGAACAACACAAAGTAATTCAAAACAGGAAAAATAAAGAGAATAATTAAGTCAAAAAATTAACTATTGTTTTAAATTACGATACTAATTTACTGTTATAACTAATAATGAGTTGGATTGAGCATGCCGTGAGTTATTAACGACAAAGTTGTATCTAATTTATCAACTTGAGGAGTGAAGAATGTAAGCCCGTAATTCGCCACTTAGAGTCATCGGTGGAGCAGTTTGACCTATACAAACGTAACTATACAATTTTCATGCAATTTTATATCATAATACCAACAGAAATTGATTTAACGCTAAAGGGAAAAAAATGGCCAACGGTACGCTAAAGGAAATTTCAATTCATTAAAATCTAAAGTTTATACTTGATATGTCAATTACTTATTTAACTATTAATTAGGTTACAATTTGATTTAATTGACAGACGGAAGAACTAAATTAATGATTCGAGATCCTAATGTTGGACAATGAGTACCAGGTTATCTGTAAAAGATCAAAATTCAAGAACCGTGGTTGACCCATATTTTGACATTTGATATGATTTGACAAGTGACTGATCTATGTGATACAAAAAAATCTCAACATGTACTCGAAGTTTGCATGAGTTGAGTACATATCATAATTTATGGGTGGCTCAAATTTATAGGTATATTGTATTAATAAGTTAATGATAATTAATGTAACATGTCAGTTAAGCGACCTTAACAAAAAAGTTAATGCAATTTATCTAATGAATTTTTTAGTAATACTCAAATATTGTAGGGACTAAATCATCAATTTTTTTTTAAAACACTAATGTCTAAAGTTTTATACTTGAATTTGAACTTTACTATTTATTCAACTATCAATTAGGAGATACCAAATATGATTGAATTTACAAACGCAAGAACTAAATCGATAGTTCGAGTCATTATGTATTAAACATTGAGTAACATGTTATATGTAAAGTCAAACTTCAAGAACCACGTTTGATCTATATTTGATATGTTATATGAGTTAGCAAGTGACTAATTTATTTGATACGAAAATTTCAACAAGCGGAACATCCCCAAAGCGGAAAAAATGCATCTACCTTATATTTGCACCTATTGAATGCATGTTGAATCTAATTGATAATTATATTTGATGGAAAAATTAATAATAACTACGGTGACCTACCAATTAAGCGACCTAAAAAACTAAAAACAACAAAATGTAACTAAATCGTTTTTTTTAGTAATAGTAAAGATAAATAGACGGGTCTCAAAGATAAAAAGACTAAATCGCCAATTTTATAAAAATAGGGGAACTAAATATAATACGTATATATATATAATAAAATAAAAAATATGGAAACTAAATATAATATATATATATATAATAAAATAAAAATAAAAATAAAAATGTTCAAGAGGTACCTTTTGGGGGTGAGGACAACTCACACATTTTATATTGGTATAAAGATAAGTAGGGTGAAAAATCAATAACAATGATGCAATGCATACAGTTTTATATTTTTAGTGATGACTAGGATTCAGCGCATGTGTTGCATGCACGACGATCATTTATGATTTTTTATTATGGGTTGATTCGAAAGACAAATTAGAAGCCAAGAACACTTCAATTTGGTAAAGAATAAAATAGTAAAATGTTATAAGAAATGTTTGACAAGCTTATAGAGAAATAATACACAATGATTAACCTATGGGAAAGTACTACTTGATAATGCTCCAAAACTTAAACAAATATAAAAGAGATGTTATAATACAACATTGTGAAAACAAAAATTGTTATATGCGGGAATGTAAAAGAGTTACAAGCCCTAAATATAACATGAAACAACAATAAAACCAACTGGTTTATGTAAGCTCTCCAATCACTTAATACGTTTCACACACTATATCTTCATCCAACTCTCAGAACAAAACTCAATAATCAGCTAAGAACTAGAGCTTATTTCCTACAGTTATGTTTATAAATCACAATTAATGGTATAATGAAGCTCGCGCAAACAAGAGCGGACATCTGGAACGAAGCTCCAGTCACAGAAGATTAGCAGGAGACGACGTTGCCATGTGGTAATTAAGGATTTCAGAAACGTGTGGATCAGATCACGCCATGACGCTCCAAAGTTTGTGTCATTTAATAGAGAGTTTAGTCAAAAATATGGTCGCCTTGGCAAACAGAACTTCTTATGTGTAGCAATTACTCTTTCTTTTAAGCACAGTTGACAACATATGAACTTTGGAACCACTATCTATATTTTTTTTCCTTTTCTAGTTCTAAGATTCAAAAGCCTAACATATGAAATGTTGTTACTCTTTTCCTATTTCTGAAAATAGAAATGTTGTTGTGTTTGATCTCATTCATGGAGATGTGTGGGGGCCATATCACTCTACAACTCATGATCACAAAAAAATATTTTTTGACATTAGTTGATGATCACAGTCGGATTACTTGGGTTTTTCTAATGAACTTCAAGCGTGATATTGCAACTATTTTGAAGAATTTTGTTATTATGGTCCACACACAATTCAACAAGATCATTAAAAAATTTCGAAATGATCATTTGCAGACCTTTTTTAAAGAAAAATGAATTCTTCATCAAACTAGTTGTTCCTACCCCCTCCCCCAGAATGGGAGGGTTGAGAGAAAGCACAGACACCTTTTGGAAATAGAAAGAGCTTTGAAGTTTCAACCTTCTGTCCCAAATAGATATTGGGGGGAATGTGTTTTAACAGCATGTTACATTATCAATCTTCTGCCTACTCCCGTTTTAAATTGAAAATCTCCTACTGAAATCATGTTTACTGCCAAACCTGATATTTCCCATATGAGAGTGTTTGGATGCTTTTGTATTGCAAAGAACTTGTTGGCAGTGGATAAGTTGACTGCTAGGGGTATCCTTCTGTCTTCATGGGTTATTCTGAAACCCAAAAAGGTTATAAACTCCTGAACTTGGCAACCAATAAATTTTTTGTAAGCAGATATATACAATTTTTTGAAGACAAATTGCATTTTTCTAGCAGTCAAACTGATTCTCTACCCCTGTTTTGTCAAGAATTTTCTGATTCATTCATTTCTCATGATGGTTCTTCTAAAACTCAATCTACTGAGAGACACCCCCCCCCCCCCCCCCCCCCCCCGAGAATATTGATGAGATAGATGATGAGCACACTGATGCTTCTGATATCCAACCTTTGAGAAGGTCTACAAGAGAACATAAGGCCCCTATTTGGATAGCCAGTGGAGACTATATTCTTGACTCTAACTCCATTGCTCACCCTATTGACCATTATGTTGGATATTCTAATATTTCTTTTGAGTAAAGATGCTATCTCTCCAATTTTTCAAAATTGGTTGAGCCAGATACTTTTGAGGAAGCCTCACTGGACTCTGGTTGAACTGCAACAATGCAGGAAGAAATTACTGCCTTGGAGAACAATGACATTTGGGACTTAGTCCCATTGCCTGGAGGTAAAAGGGCAATTGGCTGTAAGTGAATTTTTAAATTGAAGTAAAACTCTGATGGTAGTTTGGAACGTTATAAAGCACGTTTGGTTGCAAAAGGATATAAACAAAAGCATGGAATCGATTACTTTGAAACGTTTTCACATGTTGTCAAGATGAATACTGTCAGAATAGTGCTTGCTCTTGCTGCTATTTACAATTGGCCCCTTTATCAGATGGATGTGTTTAATGCTTTTCTTCAAGGTGATTTAGATGAGGAAGTTTTTATATCTTTACCCCAAGATTTAGAAATCAGAAGGGGAATGTTGTTTGTCGATTACGTAAATCCTTGTATGGACTTAAGCAGGCCTCTAGACAATGGAACAAAAAACTTACTGATGCTCTCATTAGTGCTGGTTATACTCAGTCCTTTCATGATTATATTTTATTTACAAAACATGTTGGAAATGAATGGGTTTTACTCCTTGTGTATGTGGATGATCTTTTGATTAGTGGAATAGTTCCTCTTTAATTTCTGATTTGAAATTGACTTTGGAAAGTAACTTTAAAATGAAGGACTTGGGTGAGCTTCATTATTTTCTAGGAATGGAGGTTGCTAGGCTGAAAAGGGTATTTTTTGTGTCAAAGGAAGTATGCTTTGGAATTAATTTCTGAGGTTGGTTTAGCTGGAGCAAAAACAGAGAAAACTCCTATTGAAATTAAGTCAAATTTGACTAGTAAAGTCTATGATGATTTTGTTGGATTAAATCAAGATGATAAGTTGCTTGCTGATGTTACTTCCTTTAGAAGAATAATTGGAAAGTTGCTTTATCTAACTCTCACTAGACCTGACATCTCTTTTTCAGTACAACATCTAAGTCAGTTTTTGAATGCTCCAAAGCAGTCTCATTATGATGCAGCTCTAAGAATTGTGAGGTATGTCAAGAATGAACCAGGTAAGGGACTTCTGTTTTTGCACAGAGCAGTCCTAATCTCACAGTTTACTGTGATTCAGATTGGGGCAACTGTGTGGAAACAAGACGTTCTCTAACTGGTTATTGTGTTAAACTTGGTGATTCATTGGTCTCTTGGAAAGTGAAAAAGTATGAAACTGTTTCGAAATCATCAGCTGAGGCTGAATATAGAAGTACTGGACATGCTATTGTTGGATTACGGGGACGTAATACTACAAAATGCTAAACGTGTACATGCAAGTAATCTAACTACGCAGCGGAATAATGTACACATGCATCAATAGCTTTCTTGCCCAAGAACGATGTGGAGGGAGTTCTGTGCTCCGGTCGGAACCCGTACAAGTTCTTCGTGAGAAGAAGTCCTACGCGGTATAAGCTCCACAGTAAATCCTCTGATCGATTCTTCAACGGGGATAGAACCTCAGACTGATTATGGTGCGCCGAAATCTCTAATAAGGAGGTGAGAGTGTTTCTCTCAAGTTCCTCAATGGAGGGACTTATGAATTACTTGATGTGTAAAACCCCTTAGGAGACTCCCCTATATATAGGATTGGTGGAGTGGACAAAAGTCCACTCCAACCAATGTGGGACTAAGTTTCGGCCGAACCACCTATAAAGGGAGGGAGACCCAATTTTGGGTCTCCAATGTCAATTAGGAATTGGGTCAAGCCCAATTAACCTAATGTGCTTTTACCCAATTATCTTAGGTAATATCCTTAATATTAACAGGCTACCATTTACGGCGCCACGTCACCATATGCTAACAGCTCCCACTCGCCGGAATGAGAGGGTGCTTGTTAATGTATTGTCATCCAATAGCATCATAATTTCAGTCTTCAGTTATTGTCTCCGTCTCCGAATAGTTCATACGAGGTTTTCCGTGCGACCGGCGGATACGACGGGCATCGTGCTACTCATCTGTTAGGAGTATTGTAGCGCCCGCAAAACGTTGATTCCCTGTCGTAAATCAATCTTGTTAAAAACAAAATATGTACCTTACTGTATCCTTAGTCAACTGATAATTCTCCAATTTCCCAGTTTTCCACATAGGAATACTCCTCCAGGGCATCCGTATAAGTGTTCATAACCTTCAACTAATATCCGGTTGATGGCCACCTAGTGAACACAAGAGTCAGTGAATTATAGGTGAACATGACCATCCTCATTGCTTATAGCCTTATTCTAACTCAACCGGTTTCCAAAGACGTGGTCACTTGGCCTTTTTTTTTTTGCACTACGCTCGTACGCCGGGAAGCGAACATTGAGCCAAACCTTAGGTATAAGTTATGAGTCCGAGAGGATACTTTGGGTGCCTCTTCATAAGACACCCGGGATCAATCCCACGCTCAAGGTGAAGAAGTATGCGCCCTTTGAATCACAAGGATTCTAGCTAGCACAACCGAGCATGACCCCGTGGTCTAACATGGCACGCATAGTATGAAGCACGCGTCGATAGCACACATGGACAAGCCAAGGATGAGATATGTCAATCATGCTATCGCAGAATCTTTCATCTGGCCCTGAATGTGATTTTAATGATGGATAGAGTCCAACACGACGATTTACAAAACGAAGATTAAGACATGTTATAAGCGTGTCAAAGTTATTGTTTTGTTTAACCAGATTTATCCCCCTGGTTATTAGCCAATCTTGTTGTGAAAGAGGTCCCCCTCTCCTACAAGATGACCGTGCCTGTGTGACGAGGCATGGTTCACATTCGACATAATTTTGGGGGAAGAATTTTACTTCTTCCTACTACTTAGTTTATAGACCGTAAAATCCGATGTTATTTATCATTATGACGTCGATGAATCATATACTCAATTTGCAATTATTTTATTCAATCGAAATATTATTTCAAATGTCAAAATTCCATAACTTATACAAGCCACTTATTAAGCCCTACGTAATCCAAGCAGTTTTACGTGCTTTTCGAAAATCTCTCTACGTAATGGCTTAGTCAATGGGTCCGCGACCATATTGTATGTGGACAAGTATTCTAAAGCGATTATATTGTCTTCCAGAACTAATTTAACTTAATTGTATTTCACATCAATATGTTTGGTCCTACTATGGTACTTTGGATTCTTAACTGCTACAATGGTTGCCTGACTGTCGGAGTATACCTTCACAGGTTTACTCTTCTTGCCAGTGCCAATTAATGCAGTAAGAAGCCTTTTCAGCCAGACTGCTTCTTGTGCGTTTTTGGAGAGGGCAACGAATTCCGATTCCATAGTGGAAATCGCGACACATGATTGCTTCTTGCTTACCCATGATATGGCAGCATTGACAAGGAGGAAAACCCCTCCTGTGGTGGACTTACGATCATCCAGATCGCCACCGTGGTCGGCGTCACTATAACCGGTCAATTCTATATGTTTGCCCTCATAGCACAGAACATAGTCGGCAGTACCTTTCAGATATCTTATAATTCGTTTCACGGCTTTTAGATGTTTATAACTAGGATCGGATTGGAATCTTGCTACTAGGCCCACAGCGTAACAGATACCCGGCCGAGTACAGAGCATGGCATACATTAGACTTCCTTCCATGCTCAGATACTCTGCATTATTCATTTGTTCACGCTCTTGCTGGTTCTTCGGGCCATCACGCTTTGACAGCGCGCACCCGAACACAACCGGCGTATCCACGGGTTTGGCATCGAGCATTCTGAATCTTTTCAACAGTTTGTTGATATATGATTCTTGAGACATACACAATCTCCGGGCGGTACGATCTCGGCCAATTTTAATGCCTAAGATGTATGTGGCCTCTCCCATGTATTTCATCTCAAATGCTGATACTAACCCGGACTTTGATTTGTTCATGAAACTCACATCGTTCGCAGCAATGAGTATGTCATATACGTATAAGGTTATGATTACATACTTAGACCCAGAGGTCTTGGTGTAAACGTATGGATCCTGGTGAAGGTTCACAAATCCCTTTCCAACGATTTCCTCGTGGAGTCTGCGATACCATTGCCGATACGACTGTTTAAGATCTTAAATAGACCTTTGGAGTTTGCAAACTTTACGTTCTTTGCCAGGAGTAATAAAACCCTCTGGCTGCTCCATATAGATCTCTTCCTCCAGGTTTCCATGGAGGAATGCGGTCTTGACATCCATTTGGTGCAACTCTAGATCGAGACATGCAACAAGGGCAAGGATGGCCGTAACTGCGGTATAACGCACAGCTGGTGATTATGTTTCATCAAAGTCCACTCCGTGAATTTGGGTATATCCTTTCGCAACCAATCGAGCTTTGTATCGCTCGACTTCTCCATCAGCAGTGAGTTTGAGTTTCAAAACCCACTTAGCTCCTATTGCTCTGCGGTTAGCAGGTAAATCAACTAAAGACCATACCGAATTAGATTTCATTCAAGCAATTTCATCTTCCATTGCTTTTCTCCATTCTTTTGCTTGAGGTCCTTCCATCGCTCGTTTAACCGTTACCGATTCATCAATAGACGTGAGAGTGAAAATCTCGCCTCTCTCAATGGGATACTTCTTGGGAGAAGTTTGTTGCCTTTAACTGCGTCTAGGCTCATTTGTCCCATTTTGAGTCTGATCCATACTCCCACTAGGAATAATGCTTCTTATCGAAGCACTACTCTCACTGGGAATGATGGCGGTACTAGAACTTTGAGCGACAACTTTCCTTGGACGACCTCTTCGTCTCGGGATTTCACCTCCGAGATTAGTTCTTTGATCGCTAGGACCTGGAACCGAAGTGATCAATCCGCTCCCAGTTGGAACTATGGGAACAATAGGTAGTTGTGTAATATGATTATCAGTTTCTACTTGATTCGCATTCCCAGCAATAGTGATTTGTGTTAGGGGGGAGTGAGCCCTCCCACTGGATTTATTTTAGGGATTGCATCCTCATTTACCAGATCACTTGTTTCTGTGTCAAATCTCCCACTCGAAGAAAGTGGGACCTGAGAATCATTGTCATCTTGTTCTAGTTCGATCAAGACTTCGTTTGTTTTTATTTCTCGTAGCGATGGAAATTCGTTCTTAAGAAAAGTGACGTCTCTGGACTCATGTTCGTACACATCACCGTTCTCAAGAGCTGACACAAATACATAACCTTTTGAGTTCTCAGAGTATCTTATGAAGATACTTTTAAGTTCTCTGGGGCCTAACTTGCCAAAACGACTGTCAGTTGTATGTGTGTAAGTCGCGCACCCCCAAGGTCGCAGCCTGGTAAGATTTAACTCTCTACCAGTCTATAACTCATACGGTGTTGTGTTAACTGCTTTTGATGGGACAAGGTTTACTACATGAGTGGCAGCAAGCAATGCATCTCCCCAATAAGAAATTGGTAATTTTGCTTATGACACCATAGTTCTTACCATGTCAAGGAGAGTTCGATTACGACGTTCAGCCACACCATTCTTCTGTTGTGTGTTGAGGATCGTCGTTTGACGGGCGATCCCACTTTCTTTGCACAACTTATCAAGCTCATTAGAGAGATATTCTCCACCTCTATCGGTGCGTAGGGTTTTCACCTTTCGCTCCTGTTGATTCTCTACTAGCTTTAGAAAGCTTTTGAAGCAATCTATAGCTTTCGATTTACGAGCAATCAAATGAGTCAACCCGAATCGGTGTAGTCGTCAATGAAAGTTACAAAGTATCGTTTCCATTTCTAGCAGTTACGTTCATTGGTCCACATACGTCGGAATGGATTATTTGCAATGGAAATTCTGCTCGTTTTGTTTCACCGAATGGCTTGCGGGTGGATTTTCCAGCTAGACAGTCATGACAAGTGTGTTTTACCACACTGTTTGTTTCGGGCAAAAGCCCTCGTCGTGCTAACGATTGAACTCTGTCATAGCCTATATGTCCAAGCCGCGAATGCCATCCGGTCGCGTCAGTTTCTGCTTCTTTGGAGGACATTGCATACATTCTATATGAATTTACATTACCATGTAGATCCATGATAAATAGACCGTTATAAGAAAAGGCATATCCAAATAAAGTATCCCCTTTATTTATGCGGACCAAGGATCTCTCAAATGATAAAACAAAGTTCTTATTCGTAAGAGCAGAAACAGAAACAACATTTCTACGGATTCTAGGAGCAAAAAGGACATTGTCAAGAAGTAAGGATTTGTCATTGCCCATTGGCAACTTGCAAGTCCCTACTCCTATGACTCCAACTTGTGAGTTGTCACCAATGTATATCCTTTTAGAATCCTTCGGCAATCGTCTAAACTTGGCAAATAGTTCTTTGTCGTTGGCTATGTGGTCCGTTGCACCTGAATCAAGAATCCAAGATGGATTTGAGTCAGTTAACATGACTGTTGAGGAAACTAAAGCCTCCTCTACATAACCAAAGTCGCATACCTTTTCAGGGTGCGGTCTGCTGGAACCTGCACCATCGCTTATACGGCGTGGGCTGGAATTCCCGCATACTATCTCAGATTTTAATATGGGACTGCCTTGTTTAAGCGTAGTCAACGTTTTACTGTCGACTGCCTGTTGTTTCTTTCCTTTGTTCCTGAATTTCCTTTTCTTACGGCTAGCTTGTCCTGCCGTTCTTTCGACACCGGAGTTAATCGAGTTTCTTCCATCTCGATTAGTTTCAGGACAGATAGCAGTCAATATAGCTTTTGGTTGCTCTCCAAGATTTCGGGAGAATACCTATTATGGCCTGAATTTTATCCCATTCAGCCATCTGACTGTCATCTTCCAATGGTTTGAACAAGCGAAGGAGACCATATACTTTTTCAAGTACGCTTTTACTGTTGTTGTTCAGACAAGTCTCTAGTGTTGGTATAAGTGGGTGCAGTGTAACCGCCATGCCACTTCCATATTTCAGAAAGAGGGCATCCCAGATGTCCTTTTATGTCGGATCATCCTTATACCTATCATAGAAATCCTGTGACATCTCAGACAGTATCATATCCTTCGCTTTCTTGTCATCTTGCTCCCATTGAAAATGGGCGAATGCTAGATCTTTAGTTAATCCGACATTCAGGCAATTCATGGTCATTTGAATGTGGTCAATTAGACCTTGTCCCTCCAATATTGTAACGACGCGTTTGCTCCACGAGTCATAATTCGTCTCAACTAATAGCTCAGATTCACATGATAATGCCTTCTATTAAGTGGTAACAATTCAAGGTTGGGAAGACAACAACATTTTGACAGAATTGCAAACATCGGATTATCTATTAAGATGAAATACGACGAATAGTGATCTTCCCATTTTCATATGTAAGGGTTTTCCTTATGAATCTTCCCATTTTCATATGTAAGAGTTGTCCTTATGGATCTTCCCCTTTTCGTTTGGAGTTGTCCTTAGGTTGTTGTATATACACTTCATCTTTGAGACACATTTGTAAGAAGGCTTTGTTGACATCAAGTTGCTGAATTTTCCAACCACGAGATAAGTCAAGCGTTAACACAGCCCGGATTTTCATTGGTTTGAAAACGGGGCTAAATGTGGTATGGAAACCAATACGGGGTCGTTGGTGAAAACCCTTGCCGAACGCTCAACACGCCCGTCGGGGCGCCTGCTAACTCGGAAAACCCATTTGCAACCTACAATGTTAGTGGCCGTTGCGAGAAATGCATGCACTATACTCATCCGCACTCAATAGAGTGTAAAATAGGATATCTTGTAGCCACTAAATGTTTCATAGGTTGAGCTGCGAAAGATGAACTCGATGCTGAACTGACCGGTCCAGAGGCTGAGCTGAGCGGGTAGATATGATGTTGTGGGCAGGGGCTGATCAGTGTTATGGTATTATAGTATAGTAGTATTATAATAACGTGGGGGAAATAGTAGAATATGATAGTTTGGGGGTAAAAGAGATATTAAAGGTTAGTTGCTTTTATATATATATGTAAGAGAGGTTGATGAGAGAATTATGGAAAATATGAATGAATGTTGAGGAGCTTAGCTCTCTCTATCTCTACATCTATAATCTAATCTTCTTGAATCTCCAATTCTCCGATCCTAATCTATCCACATTCTATTCTATCGATTGGGTTCGTATCATTGGTATTAGAGCCGATCTATCCTCGGTTAATGCTGTAATTTTGTTTCGATTCCAGCCACTATTGTTGACTCTGACCACCACCTACGCCACCGTCTCCGACCACCACCCCACCGATGCCGCCTACCATCTTGTGCACCGACGCTCCGCTGCCTGTCTTCTTTGTTCTCCTTCGTTTTGTCTAGTCACCTTTGTTGGTTCCACAAGCTATTGTCTAAGTATTAGTTCCACAAGTTGTTGTGTTGGTTCGTACATGCCACCACTTGCTCCGTTGGGCCTCTGATCACTAATGTACTACATTTTTCCTCACTAAGCTTCCGTTCTTGATATTCTGGTGCTATAGCTATCAATTTCTGGTGTTGCCTCACTAAATTGCTGCAAATTTGTCTTCTAATTGTTGCCCACTAAGTATCTACTACATCTATAAAAGAGTGGTTGGCCCTCACCCCCAATAGCCACCTTTCTTGCCCAAAAAGACACATAGCTTCCAAAAGCCACCAATTTAAACAGAAATAAGACTAACACTGATGAGAGGTCACCCCTAATGGTCACTTTCCTCCAAATGGTACCACTTTGAAAATCAAATGACTATATTGTGCCCTTGGTTTATGTTAACGTTGAAAAACAGAATAACCGACACACTCATGTGTTATAATCAAACCAACTACTATATAGGACCTGCCGACTTCCAACCCCTTTAGATCCAGCATCGATTTTACATTCAAGCCATGCCTCCACTAGCATCATCATCATCTCTCGACCCATGCCTCAAACCGACACCAATTTTTCTTTCCCAACGTAACGACCTAATAACCTCTCATCTTCGTTCCCTGGATCACGGGTACTATCTGGATCTCCGACGATGGTGGTGGCCGCAGTGGCAGTGTGGTGATTGTGGGCTGAGGCGTCTCTGTTGGAGATATGCATCCTCTCTCTCCAAATTGTCTGTCAAATCCGGCATGCAGTGGCAGTAACCCCGGCGGCTCCGACTCCGGTTTATGTGTTCGTGGCCGCAGGTCCGCAACGGCAGTGCTTGCTTTGTCAGTACAGCGGCACTATACTTTTCCTTCTGCAGCTATCTACTATTTTTCTCCATCTTCTGATACTATGATTTCCTTAGGCCAAATATATTATATACCTTGTATTTTGGATATTTTGTATAACTTAATTTACAACTTGGAAGAATAAATTTCACTAGAAATTTACATGGGATAGAATATGTGGACATATATCTGGTGTGAAACTGAAACCAAGTGCAGATGAACCGGTACCCACTAAAGATGAGTTTGATGTAGAATTGGACATGGAGAGCACCTCGGCTAGAATGGAGAGGTGCTTGGCACTACAGTCTACAGATGTGTAGGTACATTGGTGTCGGCAATTCTCCAACAATAAGATCAAGACATCCGTACATTTTGTTTACGTTATTCTGTTTACCTAAGTTAATAACTATTAAACCATATTTAGTGACAACATTAGTCATTTCTTGGTTTGTAGCATATACTTAATTAACATTTTGTGATGATGATCATGAGAGAGACTAAATATTTATTGAATTTGTTAATTAGGAGCGATTAGTTGTTTTTCACACCCACGTAAGCGCTATTTCTAAGTAGACTTGCAATTATTTTTCTTACAACTTACATAACTTTATTCATACTGTCTTACCAAGAATTTGAACTCAATACGATAATATTGGATGCTAGGTGCTTCGTTGCACATTAATTAAATCCAAACTATCGAGGAATAAATTAATATTGAAACTAGATCTTATTTTCCTTCTTTCTGATCTCATTGTTATTTTGTTTATTATTATACAATCTTTCAATAACAATCTCATATTTTCAACTTATATTTCTTAATTTTACAGTAGATATATATAATTGATCTCACAGACAAGGGATTTATCTAGCTGCAAAAAATCAAAATAAAAATTAATAATATGCGTGTGCAAGAGCATTGCACACGCTACAACAACTAGTAGTATTAATAATTACATGAAATGTTTTTTAAGTCTATATTATAATGATAATATATACTAACGTACACATCAATCATAGTACAAAACTTTCATATAATAATAATACCAAAAAATAATTAAAAACGTTACATATGATATTATATATATAACTAACTCTTCATTTTATACCTACAACACATACAATAAAATCTGGGTATATTAGTACTAATAATAATACATAATGGAATCATCAAGATTTGCCTTCCTCATCTTGTGTTTACTAATTATTTGCAGTGTCTTTCTAGAAGTCACTGCAACTGCACGACCATTGTCAAACATTGGACCAGCGATAGGTGTGTACTTAAACCTGTTTTTTTTTTTCTTTTATAAAATTGTGGTTTTGTTTTGTTATTGATTTAACCTTATATAATTTCTCTTCCATATATATACATATATAATTATATACGTTTTTATGTGCAGGACCAGTCGTCAATAATTGTTTTCCCTGTTGCAAATGGGAAGTGGATATCAGAGGGATACCCTATTGTGCGAAGTGTTGTCACGTATGATTACAAGGATCCGTGATATTGATGTGGATTCTTATAATAATGAAGTACTAAGTAAAAGATAATAATGTAGATGCATTATGCATTTCAAATCCAAAATAAGTCATGTATTTGATGGTTTGTTTACCCCGTTATCATCATATCGTGAATGAAAGCAAATTTAATAGCCTAATCTATAAATATTTCAACTTAGCAACTTTGGAAAATATTATTCTTGGTTGAAGCAAATTCTCCCTCATAAAAGTTTTAGGTGTTTAAAATTCCCGTCGAGCGAATAATTACTAGAGTTTGAAATATGTAACTGATATATCACTACGTAAAACCAAATATCTAAAAATTTTGATCCAACTAAAACTTCAATTATCTAATTTATTCAAACTTCAATAGGTTTTCGTGCTTTTAATATTTTAAGAAGTTCAATCATTTCAAATAGAAAAATAACGTATAGATAGATAAATCCGTAAATATAAAATATGAAACTAGGTAAAATATATCATATATCGATGCATCTACGAATAAAATATATATGTAGAGTTATTTGTTCAAATATTTTTACTACTAAACATAATTTTACGATTGAGTCATTTGTTAAATATTTTATTTAGTAGTAGTTTATTGTTTCTCATTTTATAATTTTAAATTTAATTTTTATAATTTTAATTTTTCATATAAAATTTTAATATTACTAGTTTGATGAAATGCACAAGAGAGTTTCTTCTTTTTCCTGAGTTGCTGCATTGGTTTTAAATGTGTATGGTTGCCGAGGAATTTGATTTTGGAGCTAATATTTTGTACCGAGCATAAGTATAGAATGGATAATGCTTAATGCTGAATTTCTTCGCATCGTGGATTTCCTTCGGAATGACATTAAAAAAATGCAAGGCTTGGTAGATGATGCTCTCATTGCTTCTAAAAGATTTACAAACTTAGTGGATAAATTGTATTATCCTGAAGAACCTGACTTACATGAATATGATGAGCAATCAGTTACTATCTTAGATAGTATTGAGGACGATGAGTTGTGCGATGTTGAAGATCCAGTGTCCATCTTACTTGAACATGTGGAAGAAGATCAACATGATGTTGAAGCCGGTTCTGATACTGTTAGCTTGATTGATGGTCTGCTGGAGGTCAAATGTGACAGTGTTGTTGTTCAGGATCACCATCATACTGAGGCATCCAAGTCAGCTTTATTTTCACCTTCAAAGTTTTAACTACGTGACTAAGTTGTAGAGTATTGTGATCCATTTTGGATACCTATTATTACATCGTCAATTGAAGCTCAATTGCGTTTCTTGCTTCTAAAGATGGCTTTCACAAGCAGTTTGAACATGATTATTGACTTGATGGATAACCAGAAATTGAAGCATATAATTGTTTGTGGAGATTTTCTTCTAGGATGGACACTCTTGCGAGACTATGATGGCTTCGATGGTCCCGGAAATCCTCAGGTCGGATTCACCTTTATGTGGTCACTCGTTCGAGACTATGATGGCTTTAATAGTCCGGGATTCTTTGTTTTGTCTCTCCTTCGTGATTACGACGGGTTTAATGGTCTTGGACACACCTTGAGGACAATGTTTTTTGAAGGGGAGGGCTATGTTATGGTATTATAGTATAGTAGTATTATAATAATGTGGGGAAATAGTAGAATATGATAGTTTGGGGGTAAAAGAGATATTAAGGGTCAGTTGCTTTTATATATATATATATATGTATGAGAGGTAGATGAGAGAATTATGGAAATTATGAATGAATGTTGAGGAGCTTAGCTCTCTCTATCTCTGTCGACCCTAAAAATCCGACCTATGGCGATTACGTTTTGAAAACGCGGATTTTGAATTGAGTCGCCACTAGTTAATTATTAGGCTAACTAGAATCCTAAATTTCCTAAATGAATAACGAATTAAACACCTAGGTATAAAATCGGTCTACGATCAGAAATTCGGATTTGGGGGTTCTATTACAAATTAAAAATAATAATTCTTAATTATGCCCTTTCGGTACTCAATTCACTTAATTTGCCGATTTTATTTTTTAAATACACATTACATCTGATTAATCCAACAATGTCGAGATTTAATTAATTTTTTATTATACACAAAGATATTATCAAATATAAACCTAAGTGTAAAAACTAATTAATCTAAAACTCCTAATTAAAACGAAATCTAAAACGCTAAAACTATCAAACATGATTAATTCCATACACAATCTAATATACGTTCAACATACATACGCAAATTATCTAATTAAATTTGATCAATTACATCTAAACTACCTAATTAAATATAATAACAATAATAATAATAATATAATAACATATTAATAAATATAAAGAACAAAAAAAAAAACAGCAGACTTACCTGCGCAGGGGGATGGACAGCAAATTCCCGGCGATACAGCGGACGGCGGAACGACGACGTGGTGGGCGAAGCTCCGGCGATAGGGACGGACGACCGTGGCCAAGCGGGCGGAGTGAGAGGGCGCGTCGGACGGAGCCAGGTGGGGCTCCGGTCTGGTTGGCGTGGGTGAGGTCTCCGGCAAAGGTCCGGTGGTCACAGAGAGGGTCGGCTAGAAGGCCGGGAGAGAGAGAGAGAGAGATAAAGAAAAAAAAAAACTTTTTACTACATGACAAATTTGCACGGGTTCCGAAAACTGATGTATTATTATTGTTTTTGTAGTCTCTTTTTTACATAGACTCTAGGGACTATTTATAGCTAACATAGACCCAAAAATTAGGAAAAAATATATTTTCTCTAATATGCACTCAATAAATCCGAAAATTATACATATATATATTTATGAATTTTGCCATAAATATATACTGTATATTTTCTGATTATTACATCATTTATTGCATATGTATTGTCCTAATTTAAACTGAGCCTATTTTTGGCAACCCCATGACCTTCCATATTTAAATACTTCCTTTTTTAAACGCGTTACACATAACATTTTTGAACGTGTTATATACGTGTCGCGCGTACCAAAATTAGGTGTTTACAGGTTGCCCCTCTTTGGACGGACTCCCGTAGAATGCATTCGAGGGGGTTTGTCCAAAGACGAGTAAACACTAATTTTGGCTAGGAAGTATATCTTCTTCCGGGTCTTCAAGTCTCCAAGGTGGCCTTTGGCTTTATTGATGGTGCGAAAAAGTAGAACCTCTGTCGGCGATGCCCCTGTTGACAGTGCCTCCATTGGTATCGCAGAAAAGTAAAGCCTTGGTTGGCGGTGCCCCTGTTGGCGGTGCCTCCGTTGGCTTGCGGAAAATAGAACCTCCGTCGGCGGTGCCCCTGTTGGCGGTGCCTCCATTGGTCGTGCAGAAAATAAAGCCTCGGTTGGCGGTGCCCCTGTTGGCGGTGCCTCCGTTGGCAGTGCAGAAAGTAAAGCCTCCAGTGGCGTGCGGAAAAGTAAAGCCTCCGGTGGCGTGCGGAAAAGTAAAGCCTCCAGTGGCGTGCAGTAAAGTAAAACCTCAATCGACGTTGCCTCCAGTGGCGTGCAATAAAGTAAAACCTTTGGTGATGATTGGTAACAGAAGACCTCTACGTCAGACAGTACCAACAACCTCTGGTGACGCCTCTAGTGGCGAGTGGCAACGGAAAGACCTCTACGTCAGACCGTACCGAAAAACCTCTGGTGATATCTCTGGTGGCGAAAGACTTCTACGTCATACCGTACCGGAGAACCTTTGGTGATGCCTCTAGTGGCGAGTGGTAACGGAAGACCTCTACGTCAGGCCGTACCGGAAAACCTCTGGTGATATCTCTGGTGGCGGAAGACCTCTACGTCAGACCGTACCGGAGACCCTTTGGCGATGCCTCTAGTGGCGTATGTCGGAGAAGAGCCTCTAGTGGCGTCCGTTGGAGAAGTGCCTCTAGTGGCGTGACTTGCGAAGGCTGAATACTAAGGCTTCGTTCGTCGGGGTTGACTCTCAGGAAGCTGGAAAACTTCAGATCCTGATTGTCGGTTGTGACTTGTAGGAACAGACTGTAATAGTCCTACTCATCCTTGAATGGTGACTCGCGAGAGCAGACTTCAACCGTCCCGCTTGCTCTGAAGTTGACTCGTAGGAACAGACTGTAACATTCCTACTCATCCTTGGAATGCGACCTGCGAGAGCATACTGTAACCGTCTCGCTTGCCGTGAAGTTGACACTGGAAGACGCTGCTTGCGCATGAGTGTTTGTCCCTAATTTTTGCCTAAATTGTGCATTGTGCGACAACCTAGCGGGATCTTTTTTCTTTTTTCTCTTTTTTCTCTTTTTTCTTTTTTCTTTTTCTTTTTCTCTCTTTTTTTTTGTTGAGAATTTCTCTTTTTTCTCTCCTTTTGCCACGACCGATTGAGAAATTTTCGACCGTGCCCCTCGTTTTTTTATTTGCTCTCCTTTTGCCATGATTGCAATTTCTGAACTTGCAACCATGCCTCTCATTTCCCTGATTTTGCCTAGGTCGCCCTTTCGGGTTTTCAACCTAGCGGAAGCACTCTTTGTTTGGTAGCCGATTAAACGGTGGTTGTGACCCGTACTTAATTTTCTGCCTCGATGCGGGAGTATTTGTAGCCATTTGGAGGGTGACTGTGACCTTTTTCTCACCGTCTTCGATGTTGCAGGAGCTCTTTTGATTGTAGCCATTTGGAGGGTGGCTGTAGCTCTTTATTCCTCGTCTCCGATCCGGGAAACACTCTTTGTATGTAACCATTTTGAGGGTGGTTGTGGCCCTTTCACTTAATATCCGCCATCGATGTTCCGGGATCACTCTTTTGACTGTAGCCATTTGAGGGACAGCTATGACCCTTTCTTTTATTTTCCTGCCCTCACCGGGTTCGCGAGATCACTCTTTTTGTGTAACCATTTTAAGGTTGGCTGTGGCCCTTTTTATTCTCCCGCCCTCACAGGGTTCGCGGGGTCACTCTTTTATTTGTAGCCGTTTGGAGGGTGGCTGTGGCCCTTTCACCTATTTCCCGCCTTTGACGATGCATGAGCGCTCTTTATCTGTAGCCATTTGAAGGGTGGCTGTGGCCCTTTCTTTGTAGTCGTTTTAGGGACGACTGTGACCCTTTTTATCTGTAGTTGATTTAGGGACAACTGTGACCCTTTTATTTCTTCACTGCTCTCACAAAATACGCATGAGCACTCTCTTTATTTTTATCAGTAGCCGATTAAAGGGCGGCTGTGACCCAAAAGAAAATGATTTTTTTGCCTTTTTTTTTTTCCCTTTTTTTGCCTTTTTTTTTGCTCTTTTGCTTTTTTTTTTTTTTTTTTTTTTTTTTAAACAAAAATTTAACGAAAATAATCAACAATAATTATGTACATGCCCCTAGTGGCAAATCTGAAATTTCTAATTCAAAACATCTCCTAGAGAAAGAATATGTCGATCGTGTCGACGTCCTGGATGGACCTTACAACCAATATGGATGACGTAGACAGTGATTTATTATCTCGGCTTCTCAAGTGCCCCGGTTATTGCTCAATCTCGTATGGGGATGCCCCATGGCTAGCACTATTGGGTTAGACTCGTCGCAAATGGTCATGCACGAGATATGATTTTCACGAGCTTTGATTTGGATGATTATCCGAGCTGCAAAATGATTAAGGAAAAACTCAAATTTCGGGGATAAAAATGATCACAACTTTTCTTACCTGGGTGTTGGATTTTTTTAGTGGGGAAATGTGCTCGCTAGGCAACTGTACCTGCTGCATGTCCTGATTTTCCTGCTCCATCTAGAAATCACAACTTGTATATGAGCATTTGCCGAAAAGTAAATGCCCCTGGACCTCTGATGGAAGGCACCAACAATAATGTTTTCTTTGCTTGACATCCAAAATGTTCATTGGTCACCATAATGAATCTTCACGAGACTCTTGATGATCTTTTGATATCTTCTCATCTCCGGACATGACTGATCTCAATAGGAGATGCCCATTGGTTACCATCGACCGGTTTAGACCTTACCGTAAAACAGATGTACAGCTTGGTTCGGGGACGCGTATGAATTCCACATATGGTGGGTGGAATTTTGACATATAAGTTCTTTGGAGCAGTCACATTTCACGTGGTTGCGACCTCGTCGAAGTGGTCGTCTGATCTGCAAAAAAGAGTAGGGACACGCAAATCTCAGGGAAAAAATTAAGTACAATCTATCATACCTAAGAGTCGGATATTCCGAGTGCGCAATTTGTTCTTCGTGCAACTGGATGACTAGACGCTCTTTTTATGTTGCCCCATTTGGCCAACACCACTTGTATGTGCGGGATACCTAACCAAGGGTACCTGAAAAGACCAGACACGAAAGTTAAGAATCAAATGAGTTATGCATGATTTTTCGGAAAACTTCTAATGTCATTCATTTCATAATTTTGATTACATTTCAAAAAGAATCAAAATTTATGATCTAAGGTGTTTTGCACTAGCTTGGAGTTTAGTGAGTTTGCTGATTGCACTATCTAGCTCGAACGCAGGACAGATGCTCAAAACAAAGTTTTTTTAAAAAGGTTTTCTCGTCCTTTATTTAAACTCGAATAGTCGCACTCAACTCCTCATTTAAACCATTTTTCAAAAATTAGAATCAAAACTCCCATTTTTTAAACGCTCGCTCATGCGAATTGAAATGACGATCTTGCCGAAAAAGTGTGATACACCTTGGATAAAAACGAATGACACTTTGAGTTTTTTTTTGGGTTAATAACTAAAAAACTGTCCAAGGTTTACCCTATGTTAAAATTAGGTGTCTGAAGTTTGAAATGTTAAAATGGACTGTCCCAAGTTTCATTTTTGTTGAAATTTAGTGTCTCGGTGTGATTACTTTAGAGAAGTCAATTCCGACGAAACCGTATGTCAAATTCGAGCTCTCATACACACTCCCTTCTCATCATCTTGCCGGGACCGTCACCTAAAAAGTTGGTCAGATCCGGGCAAGTAAATATCGCTCTATTGTCCTTGGAAAATGGCTCTAAACCACTCTTCTAGAAACTTTTTTTAAAATGTTCAATTTTTAGGTGAAATTTGACGATTTTATGAAAAGTAAAGAGTGATGGATTATGAGTGGGTTGGTGAGTTGATGAAAATGATGGAACGAAGATGAAAATACGCACAAAGACACCAAATTTCAACAAAAATGAAACTTGGGACAGTCCATTTTAACATTTCAAACTTCAGACACCTAATTTTAACATAGGGTAAACCTTGGACAGTTTTTTAGTTATTAACCCTTTTTTTTTTCTAAAAATGCTCATGCAAGCTCGAAAGTTAAAGTTTAACTGTTAAGGAAGTTTACAACTTACAACCAGTTTACCTGAATAATACATATGAAATGTATGTACAAAATAAAAAATCCGGGTAATTTTTTTAAAAAATAACGGAAATGCGATGCATGTTTGGAATTAAAAGCTCAACAACTAAGAGAAGATTTACAATCTATAAAAAAAAAAAGAATCGTTTTTCCTAAAACAATGCCTATGAGATGTACATGAGATGCATACTTGAAATGAAATTTCTACAGTTAAGAAAATTTACAAGTTATCTGAAAAGTTTTTTTTTTTTGGTGTTTTTTTAACGAGGAAAAATTCAATGCATCCTAGTTGCTCAAAATTGAAAAAAAAAAAACAAGTGAAAAGTTTTTTTAAAAAAATGCATATGAGATGCATAAAAATAAATACAATATGCAAACTTAATAAAAGTTCTACAACTAAGAAAAATTACAGTTTACCTGAAAAGTTTTTTCGAAAATAATGCATATGAGATGCACATCTTTTAAAAAAGTCAGGTAAAAGGTTTTTTAAACAAAGAGGCCTAAAACTAAGAGAGCTTACGATTTATCTAAAAAGTTTTTTTAAATTAATGCATACTGGATGCATTATTTAAAATAAAACAATTCTGGTAAAAAGTTTTTGAAATGATGCATATGGAATGCACGTTCGAAATTAGAAGCTCTAATTGCTAAAAAGGAATCACAATTTTTTCTAAAATGTTTTTTTGCATGCGCGACGTGCTAACCAAAATCACAACTTACCTGAAGAGTTTTTTTAAGAAAAAAATAATGCGTATGAAACGCAAGTTTGAAAAAAAAAATCAGGTAAGAGGTTTTTAAAGAAAAACAATGCATGCGAAATGCAAGTTTGAAAAGAAAACGTATACAATGACTAACAATTAGCTGGAGAAAAAAAATAGTTTTTTTGTTTTTTTGTGTTTTTTTTAAAAAAAAAAAAATGCAATGAGATGAATGCATTAGAATAGAAACTATACAAACAGTCGTATGATAACATTTACAACAAAAAAACAGATCATGTTAGGGGGGTAAAAAATAAGTGTGGCTTTGCTCTACAAGGTAGGTTCCACTGATAGGTTCCCGACAAGGTGGTTTCCTCACCCCATCACAGGGATCATAAGACCTTCACAAGCGAGTAGAGTTTTTCCGAGCCGTACCGGCGGCCCAGCCGCTCCAGTCGTACCGTACTAAACCTCCGGGGTTCCTAGTCGCCCTGGGTTTTAGGCGTTTTGGAGATTACGCTAAAGTGGTGTGTGTGCGAATATAAACAATGCCACAAAAAAGAAAACGTTAATTACTAACTCTAAAAATATGTACCTGTCACAAAAAAACAAAGTTAGAATGGTGAAGTCAATTAAAAAAACTCAAAAAGCATGGCAATAAGCGAATATAATGAGCCCGAACCCTCTAAAATTTCCCTAGCAGAGTCGCCAAATTGTCGACCCTAAAAATCCGACCTATGGCGGTTACGTTTTGAAAACACGGATTTTGAATTGAGTCGCCACTAGTTAATTATTAGGCTAACTAGAATCCTAAATTTCCTAAATGAATAACGAATTAAACACCTAGGTATAAAATCGGTCTACGATCAGAAATTCGGATTCGGGAGTTCAATTACAAATTAAAAATAATAATTCTTAATTATTCCCTATCGGTACTCAATTCACTTAATTTGCCGATTTTATTCTTTAAATACACATTACATCAGATTAATCCAACAATGTCGAGATTTAATTAATTTTTTATTATACACAAAGATATTATCAAATATAAACCTAAGTGTAAAAACTAATTAATTTATAACTCCTAATTAAAACGAAATCTAAAACGCTAAAACTATCAAACATGATTAATTCCATACACAATCTAATATACGTTCAACATACATACGCAAATTATCTAATTAAATTTGATCAATTACATCTAAACTACCTAATTAAATATAATAACAATAATAATAATAATATAATAACATATTAATAAATATAAAGAACAAAAAAAAAAAGAACAGCAGACTTACCTGCGCAGGGGGATGGACAGCAAATTCCCGGCGATACAGCGGACGGCGGAACGACGACGTGGTGGGCGAAGCTCCGGCGATAGGGACGGACGACCGTGGCCAAGCGGGCGGAGTGAGAGGGCGCGTCGGACGGAGCCAGGTGAGGCTCCGGTCTGGTTGGCGTGGGTGAGGTCTCCGGCAAAGGTCCGGTGGTCACAGAGAGGGTCGGCTAGAAGGCCGGGAGAGAGAGAGAGAGAGAAAGAAAAAAAAAAAACTTTTTACTACATGACAAATTTGCACGGGTTCCGAAAACTGATGTATTATTATTGTTTTTGTGGTCTCTTTTTTACATAGACTCTAGGGACTATTTATAGCTAACATAGACCCAAAAATTAGGAAAAAAATATATTTTCTCTAATATGCACTCAATAAATCCGAAAATTATACATATATATATTTATGAATTTTGCCATAAATATATACTGTATATTTTCTGATTATTACATCATTTATTGCATATGTATTGTCCTAATTTAAACTGAGCCTATTTTTGGCAACCCCATAATACTTCTTTTTTTAAACGCGTTACACATAACATTTTTGAACATGTTATGTACGTGTCGCGCGTACCAAAATTAGGTGTTTACAATCTCTATATCTATAATCTAATCTTCTTGAATATCCAATTGTCCGATCCTAATCTATCCGCCTTCTATTCTATCGATTGGATTCGTATCAATCAGTCGTCTGAGATGTTGCTGGTAATGCTGCTCATGGACTGTCGCTAGTTTGGTGATTCGAGAAAGGTATGTACATCACTAGGGGAGCCTTGGTTTCATTAGGGGTCGGTGACACAGTGGGTTACTCATGGACAAAAAGTGGAATATTAAACTCTCAAAGATATAACATAACGTGAAACGAACGGTTTGAGACTAATGGGGTCAATACACTTGTATTCACTTTGATTCAATGAATAACCAACGAAGATACAAGTTCTAGAGACAGAACCACAAATAGCAACGACACCCGAAGACATGAAGTTTTGTATAGTTTGGTAGTTCTCGAAATAGTACCTTAAACGGAGACCGATTACCTATTGTCGGAGTCGGAAGACGATTGATTAATTAGGTAGAGTGCATGAGACCAAAACTTCAAAGGAAAACGAGCATGATATAAGAAGGCAAGAACAATTTCAACAATGTGTCGATGACGATGCTCAGATAAGCCATTGTAATCGGGTGTATGTGGCGGAGTTGTGAATGAGAGATGCCGTGTTCGGCCAAAATCCTGCAAGTTTTCTAAATTCACCTCCGCTGTCGGAATAAAGAGCACGAATCGGAGACCTAAAAAAATTTCGACAATTGCGCCGAAGTGTTTAAAAACGGTCAAGATATATCTGATTTCCAACTAATTGGGTACATCCATGTGTAACGAGCAAAATGATAAAAAAAAAATTACATAAAAGCAAAAATAATCAATTTATATTATAGGAGAAGGACGCCAACATCCTAGAAATTAAATTCAAGAGGTTGTGAACTACGAATAATCGATTCCAAGAATGGAAGTTGATGACTCTTAGAAACAAGACAAGATTCACATAAATTGAAACGATTACCTTTGTTTGAAAAGGAAAATTTATTCATAATATATAATCTGAATGACACGAGATGATGGATGGCTAAGTCTCTTGTATCATTTTCTCTTCGATACGAGGAAGAAGATGTAGACGATGCAAATCGTATCAAAACATGGATTACCAAGCTAGTTCAGTGTTCAACGCCATTCCCTAATAAAGTTGGACCTTGAATCTATTACATTTAATGTTTCTTCTTCAGTTATCTGTCTTCCTCGTCTAAAAGTACCTCAGATTCTGCGATGTCAATTTTGAGGGTGAAGAATCAATAGAGAAGTTGCTTTCTTCTCCACTGCTGAAACAGTTGATTATTAACAGTTCTGACTGGATCCGCATTGGATCTACTAGCGTGTGTTCTCCGGAGCTTCAAGTTTTGAAAATTTATGACAAATAATATAATTATGTACTTGGACGTTACCGATTACATCTCCAAAATCAGTATTATTGCAGACAATCTCAATTATTTCGATTGCAAGAGGGATTAGATTTGTGCTTCTTTAGTTCTTCTTCTACACAACTTAGCATGGTTGAAATATCTGTCTATGAAGAAATGATAGAGGATCGTGGTCTCAAATCTCATTTGATATACGAACCTAAAGGGCCTTTATGGGTCACGGAATTAATGAAAGTTGAGGTTTGAAAATTTTGCTAGCAATCTACACATTTTTTGTGGAAAATAGCTAGTATGCATAGCTGCAACAGTCTAGCTCGAAAGTTTAACTACTCAACCCCTAAAGTTCAAAAAGTTCAACTTGCAGGTTGAGTCGCTTATTCGTTCACGCAATTCCTATATTCGTATATCTGAATCGATGTTCGGCTTTGATACCATTCTGTCACGCCCCCAAGCCCGAGCGACTATCCCACTAAGCCCAACTCAGCCTAACAGAGCCCGTTGTCCTCACTTGGCCCTTAAAATGAGGAATTCCGGTTGGACTTGAGTAGTACCCTCTGGCTTATTAAGGCTTCAAATTTCTTATTTCTAACCAATGTGGTACTTGGGGTATTACACACATGATGATATATGGTAATGTTCTATGTTGTACCATTATTTGATTATAATAGAAATTTGGGTTAAGAACCTATGAAAGGTCTGAACTATCACCCATGTTAACGGGAGAGGTCTGAAATTTAAAAAGTTAATAACAGAGGTCTGAAATTTCTGTTTTGTTGATAACAGCGGTCTCCGTTAGTTTTTTCCGTTAAAACTAACGGAAGTTGGTCACATGCCAAGCATGTGACCGGAAATTAAATAAAATTCCAAAAATGCCCTTCTATCAAGTGTGCCCCTCACATGCATGGAGTGAAAAGACCAATATGCCCTTGAAGCCACCACGGTACTCCGGCGATCACCAATCGTACTCCGGCGACCACCATCGTACTCCGGCGACCACCGCCGTACTCCGGCGACCACCACCAAGGCTCCGATTGGGCCAAAATCGGAGCCACCGGCCCCGATTGGGCTCCGATCGGAGCCACCGGCCCCGATTGGACTCCGATCGGGGCCAAAAAAGCTCCGATCGGAGCTCTGTGGCTCCGACCAGAGCCACAAATCGGAGCTTTTTTGGCCTCGATCGGAGCTTTTTGGCCCCGATCGGAGCTTTTTGGCCCCGATCGGAGCTTTTTTGGCCCCGTGGTGGTCGGAGTCGGGTCGCCGGAGCCGAGGTGGTGGTCGTCGGAGTCGAGGTGGTGGTCACCGGAGTCGGGTGGTGGTGGCCGGAGTTGGGTGGTTTTAATTTGACTTTAGGGGTAAAATTGTCATTTCACATTTCCTTAAATAAGATATTAAATAAAACAAAATATTAAAGGGGCAAAAATGTCATTTCACACAATTATGTTAAATTTAACCCTAAAAATGGACGGAAAACCTCAAATCAACAAAATTGAAATTTCAGACCTCTGTTATTAACTTTTTAAATTTCAGACCTCTCCCGTTAACATGGGTGATAGTTCAGACCTTTCATAGGTTCTTAACCCTTATTATAGCTAGCTACTCTGGTTTATTTCTACTAACTAATTGAGCATGTGTAGAAGATGGTATTTACCTAGCTTACTCGGACAAGATTCGGCTTGTATAAATGATGAGCTAAAACAATGGTTTTTCAAGCATCCGAACATGGTTAGAGGAACACTACTTTACAATTATAATTATCTTATTTGTTTAATTAATATGATGGATATGAATAGCTATTTTACTATTTGGATGCTACTTTCACAACAGGTCGACACAATTGCTTAATCCGTATCACAGGACGGGAATTTGATTCCGGCAACGGTGTATAGGTGTGTAACAACTAACTGTCAACAAACTTATGATCTTGTGCTCGGTTTACTTATACATGCTCTATGGTTTGTACTTAGTTAGTGGTTAGTATATATGGATTTAGATTCTAGATACTATATATAATCAACCATAAGTACTTATACATCCTGCTACTTTCACTTTGTTTATACCATCTAATTTGTTAATAAATTTTCGTTTTTTCTTTAACTAACTGTCCTCCCTCTACAACACATCGAATTACCTAATTGAATTTTGAACATAAACAACGTTTACTAGATAATATGTTGAAATGTTGGCTTTACATTATCTGATTCTTGCAACTATGTATTATTTTCAGATAGGAGATACAAGTTGGGTGAAGATAATAAATCCATTTCCATTTAATAGCTTGCAGTACAAAGCACTTGGGGCCCCCAACCCTAGTAGAAAGACTATCACGCCCCTTGTACCGTGACAGAAAGCTGACAACGGTGACGACTCAAAAGGAAATGCTAGCTATCTAAATCTAAACATTAGACACCAAACACTATGATTTGCTCATCGATTTAAAATAACATGTCTTATAGTAAGAAGACCGTTTAAACCTTATTGAAATTATACAATCTTTAGAAACTCTAGGACGCTGATTCAATCTATCTTGCAATTCTTGAATCTTAGGACAACCTTCATAAAAACCGTTTGCTTCATCGCCTAAGCAATAGATAACCAATTCTTCCAAAACAAGAGCGCTATTAAGCAACACATCGATAGCAGCATCAGCTTTATCATCTCCAGGAACATAATAATGAACCAGAATCTTCTTGAGAGAGGTTTGAAAACATAATGGTATGGGACTCAACTGCAGCTTTCCCATAGTATTACTAAGTTTCTGCACCACGATTCATATGATTGTAAGACTCAATCGTCTAGGTTGTGTCTTAATGATCAAAAACATAAGAAGAGAATATTACCCCGATATTAAGATACTCAAGATGTGGACATCTCTCATATATCTTCATTAGCACCAAGCTATCTATAGACATCTCCTCCTTATAAACTCGTATATCTAGTCGAGTAAGACATTCGAATACTTGAAGAGTATCTAGAAGCTGTGAAATGTTTTGAAGGCCCTACACCAGAAGTTGCAAAAGATACATGTTAGCAATACAAAACAACATACAATTATATTGAAATGATTATAAAGATAATTAACAACTTGCAAGCAGATTTGTTAATAGACACCAAAATTTTCAAACTCCAATATTTGTTAATAGACACCAAAATTTTCAAACTCCAATAGAAAAGTTCTAAGTAACACTTGATTAATATATATATACATATCTCAAGAAAATAATCCGAAAAAGACGGACTCCATATGCCATAAAAGCCTTTTAAGATGTCATAGCAATTGACCCGACATAAATCCCAAAACACTTGTTCAACATTTATTTCAACTTTGGTAAGTTGTGTAGAAGAAGAAGCACAAATCTAAAATTCAGTATTTAGCATCCCTGTGTAAGAGAAATACTTGAGATTTTCTCCAATAATACATATTTTGGCGCTCTGATTATAATTGTCATAATAACGGTTCAAAATTTTCAAAACTTGGAGCTTCGGAGAACACACACGAATAGATCCAATTGTAAAAATAACGAAGTGCCGATTTGCACTTGCCCAAGACCGTATCTAGTAGCTAATGAAGAACTCTTATATATATAATTCTCTTACTCTAAATATGATATATTGGAGACTCTTACAACCTGTGGTGGTGGTTGGTGTTGTGGTGGTTTTCTAGCTTCTACTTGCTTAGGTACAAATGACCCTTACCCCTATTTATAGTTTTCTAAGGAAATCTCTAGAATCTTAGAAATCTCTAGAGTAAGACCCCCTAGAAACTCTCTAGAAACTTAGGTCCTAGAAATATCTAGATACATAAACTAAGTCTTACTCTCTAGACCCTTCATCAACATGGACCAATTCTTCTAGCCCAAATCTTCAAGTCTTGGTCCATGATGCTAAGTTGGTCCTAGCCCATGATGGTAAATTAATCTCGGCCCATAATGGTAAATTAATCTTAGCCCATGAAGGTAAGTTAATGTTGATCTTAACACTCCCCCTCAACATTGACTTTCCTTCATGTTTCTTCATGTCAATGTTGCGCTCCAGTCTGTGCCGCTCTCGATACTTTTGTCGCACTATTCTGTCTTGATCAACTTGTGGTTTTGAAGCACTTCCTCCTTTATCGATGACTGAATTCTTAGCAAGCGACAAAGTAACTTGTCGACGCTTGTTTCCCGTCGTCGGCAGCACAGCTTCATCTCCCTTAGACATCTTCAAGTCCGACTCTTCATTCTCTTCATCTTGAGACAAAGATTGATCCTCAACTACCGGACTTGCAAGAAAGCAAGAATAAGCGCATATGCGATTTTTAACCCGATCACGAACTGGCTTGGTGATCGATCTTCCTGATCTCTTCTTCACCACTTGTCTTTCATCGGCTCCTCCATGGAAATCTCCGCGAGGATTAGAACTCCCCATTTTTCCATGAACCTTCTTTAAAGAAGTTTTCTTACTTGAAGCCGGTATCACGAACATGTCGTCTACTCGCTCACCAGTGTGAACTACATCCGCCTTGATCATCTCTACATTCTTGAGAAATTTCACATCTTTCGGACCAAATAAAACGTACATACCTGAATCAAGTGCATTCGCCACTGAAAGGAGATTTCTCTTCATCCCTGGAACATGATAAACATTATTGAGCTTGATCGATGTTCCACCGCCACTGTTGATCACAACAGTGCCTTCCTTCTCAACATGGTGAACTGTGTCATCCGCCGTGAGTATAAATTCTTCTCCTCCATGACGACGAATAGTAGAGAACTGATCTTCATCTCCGGTAAGATGATGACCGCAACCTGAATCTACAATCCACTCCTTTCCCAAGTCTCGAGCTGAAAATGCACATGTGGGAGTGGTCTTGGCTAGAAAACATTTAGCCCACTCTTCACCTTTAGTTGAGGTCTTAGGCTCCACCATGTTACTCTCCTTCAGTCTGATCCGACAATTTCTCTTCAGATGTCCAGGCTTCCCACATCGATAACAGTTGAAATCTTTCTTACGAGACGACTCCGCATTCCCACCAACCTTTTTCCTGGCGTCATTCTCCTTCATCTGAGCCACAAGCGCGCACAGATCTTCCTCCAGCTTGATCCCAGCCATTTGCTTAGCCAGCAACTCCTGTGAAGCTAGAAGGTTCTCAAACTCCTCCAAGGATGGTTGTTGGACCCACCCTTGAATTGACGTAACGAACGGTACATACTCGGAACGTAATCCCCGAATAATAGACCGTTTTATCCGCGCCTCCGAAATTGGCTCCTCCGGGTTGAGTAAATTAATTTCTGAACACAAGTTCTTAACCTTTAAAAAGAACTGTGAAATCGACGACTCACCCTGCTTTGCATTCGCCAGATCCGTCTCCAACATTTGTAACCGCGCCTCGTTCTTCTTGTTGTATAGCCGGTCTAGCGTCTTCCAGATCGAACTGGCAGAGGTGCATCGTGAAATATTCTCAAACACCTATGACGATATCGACCTCTTCAAGGCAAACTCCGCCTTGGCATTCCTCCGCTTCCAGCGTTTGACCTCTTCACCGTTTCTGGCGGTATCCTCCGGGGCGGTTGCATCATTGCCTCCAACGACATCCCTTCGCTCACGAGATACGATTCCATGCAAGACTTCCAAATCCGGTAATTGAACGAGTTTAATAGCTTCATTCCTTGTCCAATCACGCGAGCGGCAGCATCCATATTTAGAGTTCCCGAGTTCTTCAATCCCGATCTTGAATCTCTCCACGTAACCGCAAAAGTGGCTCTGATACCATGTAAAAATAACGAAGTGCCGATTTGCACTTGCCCAAGACCGTATCTAGTAGCTAATGAAGAACTCTTATATATATAATTCTCTTACTCTAAATATGATATATTGGAGACTCTTACAACTTGTGGTGGTGGTTGGTGTTGTGGTGGTTTTCTAGCTTCTACTTGCTTAGGTACAAATGACCCTTACCCCTATTTATAGTTTTCTAAGGAAATCTCTAGACTCTTAGAAATCTCTAGAGTAAGACCCCCTAGAAACTCTCTAGAAACTTAGGTCCTAGAAATATCTAGATACATAAACTAAGTCTTACTCTCTAGACCCTTCATCAACATGGACCAATTCTTCTAGCCCAAATATTCAAGTCTTGGTCCATGATGCTAAGTTGGTCCTAGCCCATGATGGTAAATTAATCTCGGCCCATAATGGTAAATTAATCTTAGCCCATGAAGGTAAGTTAATGTTGATCAGAACACCAATCCAGCACCAAGAACGGTCGTCAATGATCAATTCTTCTAGGAGTGGAGAAGAAAGTAACTTCTCTGTTGATTGATCGTTAACTAATCTGAGATCCTTAAGTCTCAGATACTTCAAACAAGGAAAACAGACAACTGAAGAAGGAACATCGAATGTAAATTCTTCAAGGTCCAGCTTTACCAGGGGTTGAAACCCAAATATGCAGTTTGGCAAGAATGTCGTCTCGTAGCCACAAATATAATCATCTTCATCATCATCATCATCAGATTCATAGATGGCTAAAGTGAGCTCTTCAACATTGCACTGAACTGCCTTTGTAATCCATGTTCTGACACGATCTGCATCATTTTCTTCTTGGATTAAGTATTGAAGAGAAAACGATAGAAGAGGCACGGAGTGGTCACGGAGATGCATTACTCTCTCCACAAAGTTGATGAAGTGAATACTACTTTTAAGAAACGTATCATCTTCACTAAATTTAAGACAAGTAAGAGACTTCCACAAGTGCTGCTGCTCATTTCTCCTCCTAAACAGTAGTAGACATGTTCTAACAGCATCTTCTGTTGTTGGAAGCAATGTCAAAATGCGGATAAGGATTTCATCAGGTAAATCACAGAGTTCAAGCAACTGGTGACCATCTTCTCCGATTGAACTCATTTAATCTATGAAATGAAAAGGGAGAGAAGCAAACAATCTCGAATTAACATCACTATATATACATATATAAATATTATAGAAGAAGAAGAAGAAGAAGATTCAATAAAAAAAGCTTCTCTCAGTGACAAATTACCCGATCTAGTCTGTCTTGAATGCGTTACAATTTTGGACTTGGAAAGGGGAAGGTTGCTTTGCAAGTAATTATATACCCACAAAATTAATAATAATAATAATAAGTGTATCTAACCTATCAACTACTCTAATATTAATTACCTTCTATCTACTTCTCGGAACTTACCTCTAATAATAATGTTAATCTAGAAAGGAGGAGAAGGGCATTAATCGGTTTGTCTACCACCTTAAATAAATACTAACCTTTCATTTTCTAAAAATTTATACCATTTTATTTTTTCATCATATATACGTGCTAGGACTTTGTAGTTTGTAGGGTGAAAAAGCAATAACGATGTGCAGCGCAGTTATAGTGACAGTTTTGTATTTATAGTTATTACTAGTTATTTCGTGCGTGCGTTGCATGCACACGTTGTTTAGTTTTGTTCTAAGTTTCGTTGCAATTACATTAGTGCTAGAAGTTAGAACAAAACAAATTAAGAAACATATTTCAGAAGCATTGCTTTTATAGAACCAAATTAGGCTTATTGATCACTTGTTGCAACCTAACATATAGATTCATAAAAATAAATCTCTACTTGTAAGTTCCATTACTCGCTAGTTGTTCTCAATGTATACTCCAATCTTGTTTATGAAAAAACCATTCTCAAACACCTATAGTACATTTTTTTACATAACGATATCAAAGTTAGATCATATTCCCCAACGATTCACAATACCTTCTGATGGGCCATGGCGAAGGCCGTTAGGCCCCCTAACGATTGGCAAACGGCGACTAGGCCTGGTGGGCCAGGAGCTGGGCTGCTGGAAGGCTAAGGGCTCCGACTAAAGGAGGCCCCGAGCAAGTATGGCTCCGATAGGGGAGAGCCCCGAAGACATCGGACCTGGACGTAGTCGGTCCCGATGTGGGAGTTGACACCACTCCCCGACACCGAATCTTCAACGATGTAACTTGGGAGTCTCCGATAATGATCGAGACTCGCCAGTAAGAGCACAATCCCGGAAATCTCGCCACGATTACAGTAGTGGTATAATGGGCGAGATATATGGGATACGAATAACTGTGCAAGATACGTGGCAAGATATACGGCGAGATATGTGGGATGGTGGATCACAATCCAACCGCCCAATCAGGTAACTGGGATAGCCTTTCCTCTATAAAAGGAGGGAAGTTATTCCAGATTAGGGTTACGTTTCACATACACAAAATACTGCTTGCTTGCCTTGTTGACTGCCATACTTACGTTAAGCATCGGAGAGGGATTCTGGGCCACTACCCTCTACTCCCCTCTTGCAGGATTGCGTGGAGCAAAGGAGCTAGGATTGCCGTCAAAGTCCGTACCGGAGTTCCACCGTGATCCAACATTGGCGCCGTCTGTGGGAACGCAACAAAAAGCCAAAAAGTAAGTTTGCTTCCCTCTGATTTCATTCCATGGCTGGCAACAGATCGCAACGCTCAGGCAAGCAAGTGCCGGCCACCAGCAATCCCCCTGAGGATGCTGCCCAGCATCAGGATCTGAGAGATGAGGGTGACAGCACTCGCCGAAACGAAGCACCTTCCCAGAATCCGGAGCTGGCCAGGGTAGTGGCAGAGGCCATGCCCCTATTCATGGAGGCCATGGAGGCCCTCCTAGACCAAAGAGAAGCTGCTAGAAGGCAGGCCGATCTCCCGCCGCTCCCTCCGCGGCGAGATGCCCCCAGAAGGCAGGTGGACGACAACCTGCCGCCACCCCCTCCGTTGAGGGAACAACCCATTCCCCCTCATCCAGCACCGGCGGAGAATTTTGTGGTCGATGGACCAGGGCCAGTACTACAAAGGACTATTCCCTTGAATGGTCCCCTCACTGCCGACCAGGTAGTAAAGATTGTGGGTATCTGCATGGGAGATCAGAAGCCCATGATGTCGGAATTGGGGAGTCAGGAGACCCATCCTTTCGTTCCCAGGTTGATCCATACCTTGGCCCCTCCAGGCTTGGGTATCCCGAAGATAGACGAGTACGACGGGGTCGCGGACCCGGTTCGCCATGTGCAGAAGCACCTAACAGCGTGCATGGGCAGGACCCCTGATGAGGATGTTATCTGTGCGTTGTTCCCGAGCACTTTGGGAGAGAAGGCAATGACATGGTTTTACAGTCTGCCCACCGGATGTATAACCTGTTGGAAGGACATGCACCAGCGATTCATCGCCCAGTACCAAGGACGTCGACGGCTGCTGAAGAGTGTTCGGACCCTGCATGAGGTAGTCCAGAGGCCTGACGAATCGCTGGCCCAATACTACCAGCGTTACACGGCTGGCATGACCGAGCTAGATGAGGAGATATCGGAGGGCGAGGCCATCCGCACCTTCATAAAAAACCTCAATCCCCCCTACGGCTCTGACTTACTTCACAGTGTCGCGGCCAAAAAAGTCTGGAACATGGAGGCGCTCCAGGCGAGAGTAAAACAGCAAATCGACGTCCAAGAGTCGAAGATCGCTGCCGGAGAATTGGCTCCTCCTAAGGGGCACGAAGGAAAGCAGTTGTTCAAACCATTGGACAACCGACACAGGAAGGATAGCTCCGAGGGTAGTCGGAGTCGTGGACGCTCCGATCGGAGGGAGGATAGGCGTCCGACCAAGAGGGACAGTCAGAGGGAGGAGTTTACCCCCCTCAACAGGCCTCTGAAAGAGGTCTTGGCGGTAATGGAGAAGCAAGGCCTCGCTCGTTTCCCCAAGAAGAAGGACGGAGAAAAGTTGGGCTCCCGCACCGACTGTTACTGCCGATTCCATCGGGCCTCTGGTCACGACACTGACCAGTGTCGGGAGCTGAAGAAGGAAATAGAGAAGCTTATCCAGAGGGGTAAGCTGAAGGAGTTCGTGGGAGACTCGCCCTGCAAGCCCCGTTCCCGATCTCGGTCAAGATCCAAATCTCGATCGAGGTCCCCAAGGAAGAGGAGGTCCGACGCAGAGCCTTCGGAGGGCCCATCGGGGTCCCGACAGAAGAGGATTATTAATGTGATCCATGGAGGGTTCGCTGCAGGGGGAGACACATCGTCTTCTCGGGAACGTTATGCCAACCAAGTGCCAGTCGCAGTGGTTTTGGGAAAAAGATCTCGGTCGTGGACCCCGAAGGAGGAGATGGAGATCACCTTCTCGGCGAAGGATCTGGAGGGAGTAGAGACCCCCCACGAGGATGCTCTAGTAGTGACATTGGACGTAGGGGGATTCGAAATGAAGAGGATCCTCATCGATGGAGGAAGCTCCTCCGACATCCTCTTCTCCGACGCCCTGGAGCAGATGGGGAAAAAGAAGAAAGACTTACGAGAGGTTAGCTTCCCGATGGTAGGATTTTGCGGCACAACCTCTTATCCATTGGGGGTCATTACGTTGCCCGTGTGGTTCGGCAGTGGCTGGAAGATGGAGAAGAGAGATGTGGAGTTCGTGGTGGTCGAATCCACAGGGACGTACAATGCGATCATTGGAAGAACCACTATCAACCCGCTGATGGCAGTAGCCTCAACTGTCCATCAAAAACTGAAGTTCCCGACTGAGAATGGGGTCGGCGAAGTGAAAGGCGACCAGGTGGCGTCGAGACGATGCTATGTCAACGCCACGAGAAGATCAAGGAAGGAGGCTATGTCGGTTCTCCAAACAGACACTGATCCTCGAGAGAAGTTTGGGCGTCCCGCCCCCATGGAGGACCTAAAAGTAGTCGAGATAGATGGACCCGAGAGGAGGGTAAAGATCGGATCCGCCCTATCCGAGGATCAAGCTGAGGAGTTAATCGCCCTATTGAAGGAATGCCATGTTTGACAAATAAGTCGCCCGTAGAGGCGCGAAGATGTAATCAAGTCGCCCTGAGTGGTGCATGCTATGTTAAAGACATCAATCAATAAAGAGGTTACTTCTGATCAAAGTATTCCCGAGTTGTTCTCGATACGTTAAAAAGCGTCATTGGACGTCCGAAAATCCTTAAGTTTTTAAGGTTCGATTAAAAAGCGTCATTGGACGTCCGAAAATCCTTAAGTTTTTAAGGTCCGATTAAAAAGCGTCATTGGACGTCCGAAAATCCTTAAGTTTTTAAGGTTCGATTAAAAAGCGTCATTGGACGTCCGAAAATCCTTAAGTTTTTAAGGTTCGATTAAAAAGCGTCATTGGACGTCCGAAAATCCTTAAGTTTTTAAGGTCCGATTAAAAAGCGTCATTGGACGTCCGAAAATCCTTAAGTTTTTAAGGTTCGATTAAAAAGCGTCATTGGACGTCCGAAAATCCTTAAGTTTTTAAGGTCCGATTAAAAAGCGTCATTGGACGTCCGAAAATCCTTAAGTTTTTAAGGTCCGATTAAAAAGCGTCATTGGACGTCCGAAAATCCTTAAGTTTTTGAGGTTCGATTAAAAAGCGTCGTTGGACGTCCGAAAGCCTTAAGGTTCTCAGGACCCGATAGAAGCGCTACGAAGAACATAATCGAAAAAGATAGTAATAAAAGGCTCGAAAGCCTAAGAGGTTCGATACAAGGGAGATAAATGAGGAAGGAGTACGAGGACTTAAGATTTAACAAATTAAACTCGGTCCTCGGGCGCTGAATCTTCAGAAGGCTTTGGAGGGGCAGGCTCGGAGGGATCGGTAGGAGGCTCGTCGGCGTCTTCGGAGGAGCTCTCCGACGGGAGGCTGAGGTACGTCTCTGCGGCTAGGCCGAGAGTCTTGGACTTCCTCAAGTCGATGGAGTCCCCGTAGGTTTCATTAAGCTCTTCGACAATATCAAGGATGGCATTCTGCAAATCCTCCTGACAATGTCTTGCCGCGTCTGCTTTGAAGTCCTCCGAGCTCCGATATTCTTCGAGGGCCTGGACCTTCGCGTTTGTTATTTGGGCGGGATAATCCGCCCTCGCCTCCTCTAGCTCCGCGATGGCCCTCTGCTTCTCAAGCTCCAGCCGCTCAGCAGTTTCTTGCAACGCTGCCTTATCAAAGGCAGCCTGGCTCCGATCCGCCAGGGCAGCCTGTTGCTCCCGCCTAAGCGAGCTCTCGAGACTTAGAATCTGCCTGTGTTGGGATTGAGCCTCTTGAGCAAGCTTGGCCCTGACTTCCTCGGCTCGCTGCCTTTCCTCCTCAGCCTGTTGCCTAACCTCTTCGACCCGCTCTTCGGCTCGCTTTTTACCCTCCTCCGCTCGAAGCCTTGACGCCTCGGAGGCAGCTAAGTCCTCCTGGAGCTTGGTCAAGCTCTCGAGGTTGGAGTTGGCCCGTTCTTGCTCCAAAGCCTCCCGAAGAGACAAGATGTAGCCAAAACAGCGATCCTGGTCCGCCATTTCCTGAGGGCAAGGTATAGCTTAATATTTAAAAAGTCGGAGTACTCCCAGGTGAATAAAAACAAAGTGTACTTACCTCTATCCGACGGACGGCCATCGCCCGGATATCCGCCTCGATGTCCTCCCCTTCCAGAGAAAGAGGGCGCCTCAGTGAGGGCGGGATCGAGCCCGACACCAAGTGCAAGGCCAGGTTCCTCTCCTGACACCCCCGATGTAGAGGAATCCCCCGAAGGGACTCCACCGGTCTCCAAGGCTCGGCGCCCTGGTCCGAAGAAAAGGCCTGGTAGTAGTCTCCATCCAAGGGGAATGGAGGTACTACCAGGCGAGCCCCTCCATCTCCTTCACTTACTTGGGCTTCGGGGGTCCCACCTCTAATTGGCGAAGATGGCGGAGCGGATGACGATGGTGGCGTGACGGGAAGTGGAGACGTCTTCCTACTAGGTGACTTCGCAGGAGTCGACCTCGATTTTCCTCGGAGGGTCAGGCCTTCCTCCTCAGCACGATCATCGGAGGGGGAGTCCTCCAAGCTGGTCACCCGACCAAATTCACCACGGGCCTCCGTTGGGGCATCTTCCACCTCCGGCTCCACTGCAGGCGCGGAATCCGAGGCAAGTGCAGCAGGGGCGACGTCCGCGGGACCTGCAGCGGGGCGAATAAGTCGAGGAATTAATTTGATATCGGTGTGCCAAATTAAACAACGCTCCATATATTTCTCTTTGCCGAAAAAGTCGTAACAACCCGCTTCGAGGACGTGTGGAGTTTCCCCTCGAAGGATATTTTTGACATCCCTGACCCGTCCTTTCATGTCGGAGGCTTGAAGGTCTTGAGGTACCAACTCCCTATATCTTTTTATAGCACGAAAAACTTCCTTACCTTCCTTTTCGGAGCGGACGTTGAAGGCGGTCTTGACCACATCCACATTAGTCCGCCCCTCGGAGGTGGGGGCAGACCCGGGGGCCTCGGAGGTCTTCGCCTTCTTCCGAGAGGGTCCCGATTGGGCAGAAGCCTTCCGATGGGAGGGCTTCTGCCCAATCGGGACCCTCTCGGAAGAAGGCGAAGACCTCCGAGGCCCCCGGGTCTGCCCCCACCTCCGAGGGGCGGACTAATGTGGATGTGGTCAAGACCGCCTTCAACGTCCGCTCCGAAAAGGAAGGTAAGGAAGTTTTTCGTGCTATAAAAAGATATAGGGAGTTGGTACCTCAAGACCTTCAAGCCTCCGACATGAAAGGACGGGTCAGGGATGTCAAAAATATCCTTCGAGGGGAAACTCCACACGTCCTCGAAGCGGGTTGTTACGACTTTTTCGGCAAAGAGAAATATATGGAGCGTTGTTTAATTTGGCACACCGATATCAAATTAATTCCTCGACTTATTCGCCCCGCTGCAGGTCCCGCGGACGTCGCCCCTGCTGCACTTGCCTCGGATTCCGCGCCTGCAGTGGAGCCGGAGGTGGAAGATGCCCCAACGGAGGCCCGTGGTGAATTTGGTCGGGTGACCAGCTTGGAGGACTCCCCCTCCGATGATCGTGCTGAGGAGGAAGGCCTGACCCTCCGAGGAAAATCGAGGTCGACTCCTGCGAAGTCACCTGGTAGGAAGACGTCTCCACTTCCCGTCACGCCACCATCGTCATCCGCTCCGCCATCTTCGCCAATTAGAGGTGGGACCCCCGAAGCCCAAGTAAGTGAAGGAGATGGAGGGGCTCGCCTGGTAGTACCTCCATTCCCCTTGGATGGAGACTACTACCAGGCCTTTTCTTCGGACCAGGGCGCCGAGCCTTGGAGACCGGTGGAGTCCCTTCGGGGGATTCCTCTACATCGGGGGTGTCAGGAGAGGAACCTGGCCTTGCACTTGGTGTCGGGCTCGATCCCGCCCTCACTGAGGCGCCCTCTTTCTCTGGAAGGGGAGGACATCGAGGCGGATATCCGGGCGATGGCCGTCCGTCGGATAGAGGTAAGTACACTTTGTTTTTATTCACCTGGGAGTACTCCGACTTTTTAAATATTAAGCTATACCTTGCCCTCAGGAAATGGCGGACCAGGATCGCTGTTTTGGCTACATCTTGTCTCTTCGGGAGGCTTTGGAGCAAGAACGGGCCAACTCCAACCTCGAGAGCTTGACCAAGCTCCAGGAGGACTTAGCTGCCTCCGAGGCGTCAAGGCTTCGAGCGGAGGAGGGTAAAAAGCGAGCCGAAGAGCGGGTCGAAGAGGTTAGGCAACAGGCTGAGGAGGAAAGGCAGCGAGCCGAGGAAGTCAGGGCCAAGCTTGCTCAAGAGGCTCAATCCCAACACAGGCAGATTCTAAGTCTTGAGAGCTCGCTTAGGCGGGAGCAACAGGCTGCCCTGGCGGATCGGAGCCAGGCTGCCTTTGATAAGGCAGCGTTGCAAGAAACTGCTGAGCGGCTGGAGCTTGAGAAGCAGAGGGCCATCGCGGAGCTAGAGGAGGCGAGGGCGGATTATCCCGCCCAAATAACAAACGCGAAGGTCCAGGCCCTCGAAGAATATCGGAGCTCGGAGGACTTCAAAGCAGACGCGGCAAGACATTGTCAGGAGGATTTGCAGAATGCCATCCTTGATATTGTCGAAGAGCTTAATGAAACCTACGGGGACTCCATCGACTTGAGGAAGTCCAAGACTCTCGGCCTAGCCGCAGAGACGTACCTCAGCCTCCCGTCGGAGAGCTCCTCCGAAGACGCCGACTTCCTTACCTTCCTTTTCGGAGCGGACGTTGAAGGCGGTCTTGACCACATCCACATTAGTCCGCCCCTCGGAGGTGGGGGCAGACCCGGGGGCCTCGGAGGTCTTCGCCTTCTTCCGAGAGGGTCCCGATTGGGCAGAAGCCTTCCGATGGGAGGGCTTCTTCTTGCGCTTCAACGAGTGGGAGGCATCGGTATCCTCCTGAAACAGACGGGTGGTCAGCGATGTTCGAGGGGCTGTAAACAGTGGAAACAAGAAATAATTAGAAGATTACCCAGAGAATTACATTGGAAACACCATCATGAACTTTTCCCCCAGCCTTGGGATCAATCAGCATAATCCCAATTTCAATCCGCTGCTGATCAGTGACAGAAGTGGCCTCGAAGGGCTGGTAACCCTCCTCCCAACGACGGGCCTGGATAAGCATCAAGGCCCTCTTGGTCTGCTCCGACCATGAACGGAAAGGCACGGGGGGATCAGCTTCCACGGTGGTCCTCGGCCACTCGATGGGACCAGGCTGGATGAAGAAGTATTGCTCCTTCCAGTTAGCATTATCGTTCCCCTTATCGGAGATGACGGCCCGTTCCTTGCAAATCTTCCAGGACACCTTCCTGTCCCAGCCCATCTCCTTATACTGCTCATCGGTCCCTTCGGGTTGGCGGGGGGAAAATGAGCAGATTCCGTCCTTGTTGCAGGTCATCTTGTAGAGAACCCGCCAGAGCTCCAGGGAATAGCTCCAGTCCTCCTTATTGATATCACACCACACTTGGAAGGCAATCCATGTACGGATTGCGTGTGGAGAGAAGGTCGTGGGGTACGTCTTATAGTGGTTGCACAGCTCCACCCAACTCGGACAGAAAGGAAGTCGAATTCCCGCACGAATCTGCCCTGGGGAGATGAACACCTCGTCCCCTTTGGGGAGCGTAATCCGGGCCTCGCGAGAATTGAATTGCTCATAGGGATAGCGGGCTCCGAAGGAGGATTCAAAGATGCCACACTCTATACAAGCCCTATCGTAGCTAATAGGTGCAAGCGTGTTCTTGAGATACTTGAAGACGAAAGGTTGGCCAACAGTAGCAGATCCCTCGGCTGAAAATCGTCGAGGGAAGGAAGGAGGGGAAAATTGAAGCCTAAGAAAACCAAAGATGAAAGGGAAAAGAGTAATAAGGTGAAGAACCTTACCAGACATGGTGGTTGAAGTGATCGTGATCGGAAAATCTGGAAGCTGGAAACGCCGGTGAAACCTTGAAGTGATCGTGATCGGAAAATTTGGAAGCTGGAAACGCCGGTGAAACCTTGAAGTGATCGTGATCAGAAAATCTGGATGCTGAAAACGCCGATGAAACCTTGGAGTGAGAAGAATTAGGGTTCTTGGGATCGCAGAGAAGAAGAAGTAAGGGAAAAGTAAAACAAGGTCTGGATTTAGGGTTTTATAAGAGAAGGAAAAGGAAACTGAAGAGGTGGGCAATCTGAGCCACAGAATTCAAAACGATTCGATCATGAGCGTCCAAGGGGGAAACGTGCCAATTCGACGAAGGCGAAACGGTTTCAATTTGAACCGTCAGGACGCATGGGACAGATAAGACAAGAGTAATGACGTACCGGGTGGTTGAAAAGGGCTTTTTCAGAAAGCAGGCATGCGGAACCCGAAACGTTCCTTCACCTCCTATCAGCATTTAATGCTGGTCTGATCAAGAAAACCCCTCGAATTCAAGCAGGATCCCAAAGGATCTTGAAGAGATCCAAGGCAAAGGCCTCCGACAGAAGTAGGGCAATGGCCTCCAGCGTTTCAGATAAAGACCCCCGACTGGGATGTGGAGGGGTCCGATACTGAAAGACGCGACGTACTATAAGTCCCTCACGTCTTGGGGGCAAATGATGGGCCATGGCGAAGGCCGTTAGGCCCCCTAACGATTGGCAAACGGCGACTAGGCCTGGTGGGCCAGGAGCTGGGCTGCTGGAAGGCTAAGGGCTCCGACTAAAGGAGGCCCCGACATTGAATGGCCCCGAGCAAGTATGGCTCCGATAGGGGAGAGCCCCGAAGACATCGGACCTGGACGTAGTCGGTCCCGATGTGGGAGTTGACACCACTCCCCGACACCGAATCTTCAACGATGTAACTTGGGAGTCTCCGATAATGATCGAGACTCGCCAGTAAGAGCACAATCCCGGAAATCTCGCCACGATTACAGTAGTGGTATAATGGGCGAGATATGTGGGATACGAATAACTGTGCAAGATACGTGGCAAGATATACGGCGAGATATGTGGGATGGTGGATCACAATCCAACCGCCCAATCAGGTAACTGGGATAGCCTTTCCTCTATAAAAGGAGGGAAGTTATTCCAGATTAGGGTTACGTTTCACATACACAAAATACTGCTTGCTTGCCTTGTTGACTGCCATACTTACGTTAAGCATCGGAGAGGGATTCTGGGCCACTGCCCTCTACTCCCCTCTTGCAGGATTGCGTGGAGCAAAGGAGCTAGGATTGCCGTCAAAGTCCGTACCGGAGTTCCACCGTGATCCAACACCTTCTATTCTCAAACTCCCATAATTCATTTTCTTACATAACGATCCCAAAGTACGGATTTCCAATGCCTTCTTTAAGATGTCTATGCATGCAAGTTTCAGTTGTCAACAACTTAATTAAAAAGTGAAGTTAGTATGAGCCAAAATTATATAACTATAATTTAGTCAAACATATGTAAGCATAAAATGAGTTGTATGCTTGTAGCAATTGTAAATATGCACGATGTATTGATTAAATACCTCAATAAAAATCACAAAAATATCATTGATATCAATTATCAAACTCCTATGGTACTCATAAAAAAAATACGCACAAGAGGTGAATATGATATATGATGTATGTTAAGGTATGAGCAGTTACAATCTCACCTGATTTAATACAAGTGATGCTTGAAGAGAGCATTTTTATCTACAATACGATGTACTACAGGGGAGAGTGGACTTAAATGTAATATCTCATACAATGTAGATATCACACTTCAACACAATATTATTAAATGACCACTTGCATTATTTAATGTAATCGTCTAGCAACTCAAATGTATTATATTTTAATGTCAGGAAAGTACCAATCAATCTCATCCAAATAATATTTTCCTGAAAACGTAGTATTCACTTTGTCACTAAAAGTGGCAAATGTAGTATAATTTTTCTTTATATACTACATGTAGGGATGGCAACGGGTCTCGGAGCCCCGCTGACCCGCGGGGCCCCGACCCGGTTTTGACCCGCCGACCCGCGGGTCACGGGTCCGGGGCGGGTCCGGGTCTAGAGACCCGGGGCCCCGTAGACCCGCCCCGAAATCCATATGTATATAATTTTTTTTTTTAAATTTTTTTATGTTAATATGATCTAACATTTAATAAAAAAATATGGTTAATATAGTACCTATATAAATAACATGGACCAAATAGATTTATATTTAGATTATTAGGATTTGTTAATTTGGTGTTTGGATTTAAATTTGTATTTGTAATGAATTTGATGTGTTTGTTGTTTATATTTGATTGATGTTAGATTTATGTTTTGAATTTATATATAATGTAATATTTTGACAAAAAAAAATTGTATTTAATATTGAAAAGTTAAAAAAAAAAAAAAAAAAATGTTCATATGACGGGGCGGGTCGGGGCCCCGCGGGTCGACCCGCGGGATTGTTGACCCGACCCGACCCGAAAGGCCCATTTGGCCGGGGCCGGGTCAGCCAGGCCGACCCGCGGGGCGGGTCCGGGGCTGCAAAAACCCGCCCCGACCCGCCCCGTTGCCATCCCTAACTACATGTTGGATTACGGGGCAGATTACTACGGTAACATAAACACGGGTACATGCTTGTAATCAGAATTACGCAACGGAAGATGTGCACATACCTTAAATCTTTTCCGTAGTCCCAAGATCTTGATGAGGGAGTTCACGATCCAAAAATTTCTCGTCATTCCAGTCAGACGAGATCTTGTAACTTGTCACTGAGGCAAGCTTTCCATATTATAAATATACGAGGAGAGTTTGAGTTCTAACACGGTTCGATTTTTTTTTTTTTTAAATGGAAGTTTTCTATAATAATTTTTTATGAAGAACTCAACAAAATATATTTAAGTTAATTAAAGATAAGAGTAAAGTTGTCATTTTATAACATTGATTGAGAAAATAAGTTTGAATTATACCGTCACATTCTAAAACGTAACTGTTATTTAATCATATTAAAAATGAAAAGTAACAATTCAATTACTTGGTACTTTAGGTAATAATAATCGATGTACATATTTTGCCAAAGTTGTAACAATAATCGATGTACATATTTTGCCGAAGTTGTAACAGTGCTTGAGAGTTGAGAACTAATTGATATATATATATATATATATATATATATATATATATATATATATATATATATATATATATATATATATATATTACATTTTAGTGGGCGCATTTGGAGGAGTTAATGGATAAAGTAGTTTGGTTTAGGGTTACTTATTTTACGAAGCAATCGTCGGATCACGTTGGAAGCCATACATACCTTCCCACGCAAAATGGAAAAAAGGCTTTCTTACCTCGAGAGGCTATTTTAATTTTAAAACACGGTCTGATCCTTTAAAATAATTCTTAGTTGAATTTCGACATGTATATATACTATTTGCTAAATTAAAAATATCATGAAATACACATGTTTGTTGCGATAATTTGGTGAAAATATATATAGCGGATATATGTATAATTTCCAGAAAAAGTATCAAAATTACACTTTAAGGAAAATTCTAACATTGGCTGAAATAATAGAAATAACTATTTTCTTAAATAAATAAATAAATAAAAAGAACATTTCTTAACGAGGAGGTGGGTAGTTGTATAGTGGTTCACTCAACTCTTCACGTTAAATACACACACTCTTCACACACCTTCATCTTCGCCAACTTTCCTCCAAACATTTCTTTATCTTCACATTTCCAACGAAATCTCAGTTTCATTCATTTTCCCTTCTCCTGCCTCCTGCTAATTACAGGGTATATTCTTTCTTGATCTCGATCAAGCTGCAATTTCTTGTTGTTCAAGTTACATCTTCGGAACTTCTGCTAACATGGTTTGCACTTTGCAGATAATATATAGACAACATGAAAGTGGTACTGCTATCTTTGATCCTCTCAGCCGCACTCTTCTTGCTCGTTCTTTCTGAATCGAAAGACGGCGATGAGCTCTTCAGGATAGGACTGAAGAAAGTGAATTTCGACAAAGAAAATCGAGTTGCGTCTCATCTTGAATTAATAGTTAGAGAGACTCTACGAACATCAATCAAGAAATACCGAGTCGGCAACTCACATGGAGATTCTGGTGACATCGTTACCTTGAAGAACTACTTGGATGCTCAGTACTATGGTGAGATTGGTATCGGCACTCCACCTCAGAAATTCACTGTTGTTTTCGATAGGCAGCTCTAATTTGTGGGTGCCTTCATCTCGATGCGTTACATCAGTAAGATAATAATCCTGATTTCGTTTTGGTTATGTATGGAAAGATAGAAATAAAATGAACACACTTTTATTTACTGCAGTTGCCTTGTTACTTCCATTCCAAGTATCGATCTAGTTCATCGAGTTCTTACAAGGAGAACGGTTTGTGTTCTTGTTTTTTTCATTTTACATAATCTTTCCAAAAAATATTTCAAAAGTAAATTTTTTTTATTCTTATACACGATGCAGGAACGAAAGCTGACATTCAGTATGGTACTGGATCGATCTCTGGCTTTTTTAGCAATGACAATGTGAAAGTTGGAGATTTAGTAGTGAACGATCAGGTAAACCTGCCCCACTTTATATACTACTCAAATTTCCCATAAGGAATTTCATATTTGCAGATGGAATTTTGAATTTCTTCGGTCGATCCTGTAAAGATTACAGTTGTTATTTGTTTGTGCTCTAATAAATGTTGTAGGATTTTATCGAGGCAACTAAAGAGCCTGGAGTTACGTTCTTGGCTGCCAAATTCGATGGCATACTTGGCCTCGGGTTCAAAGAGATCTCAGTTGGAGGCGATGTTCCCGTCTGGTATATAAATTGTGACTTATTATGATAACTTGTTCGCCAAGTTTCCTCAGTCAAGTTATTTGAAGTGTCTATAATTGGTTTCTGCAGGGACAATATGGTGGAAAAAGGACTTGTTAAAGAACCAGTGTTCTCCTTTTGGCTTAACCGCAACCCTGAAGCAGAACAAGGAGGCGAACTCGTGTTTGGTGGGGTTGATCCAAAGCACTTCAAGGGAGAGCATACTTATGTTACTGTAACCAAGAAAGGTTATTGGCAGGTAGGTCTGTTTGAATCTGAAAAGTAAACAAAATTTACAGTTGGAGCCTTATCTGTAAATCATTTGATGTTATTATTATTTTGTTTGTTCATCAGTTCGACATGGGTGAAGTTCTTATCAATGGGAAGCCAAGTGGTAAATTTTAGCTCCTAATCGCTTTTTTCCCAATTTTTTAGCTTGGTTTGTGTCTTTGCATGGTATTGACGCGATAGTTTCGTCATAGGACATTGCACTAGTGATAAATGGTGCACGACAATTGCAGATTCGGGAACGACTTTGATCGGTGGCCCTGCTGTATGGCATCCATTCTGACTTTTTTTTAAGGAATGAGACAGTAGTGGCAAAGAAGAATGGATATTGTGGTTGTATTTAGGTTCAAATCGTTGAGCCTGTCTTTTATTCATGTATGTGTATGTCTCAGGATGTGATTAGCGAATTAAACAGTGCTATTGGAGCCAAAGGAGTGGCTAGTCGCCAGTGCAAGGAGGTTGTTTCACAGTATGGGTGGCGTATAATGGACTTACTTTTGGCACAAGTAAGCATCACTGTTGCTTACCTAACATCTTCGGTCTAGTGTCTGATATTACTGCCTCAGTGTTTTCTACAATGCTTTGTTTGTGTGATGCTCGTATAAGATACAATGATACGATATCTGTTAAATTTCGCATTAGTCAAGTTTAGACTGACCGGCCATCATGAACAGCTGTTAATACATGTGGGGTTCCGTACCCCACACACCATGAACGTTTGACTGGGACACAGGCCTATAAAATGTAGTGGAATTTAACGTAGTATCAGAGTTCGATTCTGACTGGTCATGTTGGGTCTCCATTAACTCTGCTCCATATTTGTCTAGTTGAGCCTACACGTGAAAATGAGTTTGTTAAACTAGTCTCAGCCGTCCAGATTTGAAAAAAAATGGTTTCTAATCAAAAAGTCATCACGGTGCAAGAAAGTTTTAAGAATACCCTTCCACTCTCGCTAATCAATTGATATTAGAATAGAACATCGCCTATACATATAAATGGTTACACTAAGTTGACTGGTAAGGTTTGTCTCAGCCCGATGTGCAATTTAACATATAATTCACAGAGTAACTCTCCTTGATGTCGAATAACAGACTCAACCGAAGAAGATTTGCTCACAAATTGGTGTATGCAATTTTGATGGCACTCGTGGAGTCTGGTCAGTTTCTAAACAAAAGCTTTTTCCCATCTCTGTATAATTAATTAATTTACTCTAATAGGAATTTGGCTAAGTACTTTTCTCTAATGTGCAGTTCGGGAATCAAGTCTGTGGTGGAAGAAGCAAGCAGTAAATCTAACGGGATAGTCGGCGATTCAATATGCAGTGTTTGTGAAATGGCAGTCTCTTGGACACAAAACGAACTGCAGAAAAACCAGACACGAAACATGATACTAGACTATATCAGTCAGGTCAAACCGTAAAACATTAGAAGAAAAATATAGTGCAATATATTTGACTAAAATGTTTTAAATGATAAAACACATTGTCAAACGATAGTAGGGTAGTTACATTATTTTTCCGTATAAAATTGTCGTTAAACATTACTGTTAGATATCTGTCCAATTCGGGTTCGTATTTACATTTCGGGCCTCGTAAAATATCCCAAAACCCGTAAAAAAACCCTTTCGCGGACACCCAAGTCTAAAAACGGTCCGGGATACGCGCAATTCCCGGGCCGAAGGACTTCCGGATTGCCCTAAGGCGATCCGGACCAGTCCGGATTAGCGTCTTGCTCCGCGCTCATCCCGATTATTTTTGCCGATTGCGAGAAGTCGGTGCACGCATAGTCCACCTTGGTGACGGTATACGTATTTCCACATATCGACATCAAGCCATTCAAAACTGAGCATGATCCTTAGGTTCCCTATAAATAGGGGCCTAGGTCTCTCATTTGGGGAATTCCCTCACTTTTGGACTTGAAATGCTCTGACTTCTCTCTAAGGCTTTGTTTCTCTAGAAGTGCTAACTTGAGCGTCAGACTGGGCCCAACCAGCATTCCCCCCCTCCCACGTTGGTTACTGCCCCTCGTGCAGGACCCGAAGATCAGGAGCTCAAGGTCGAGGACCGGGAATTCAGCTCGGTGATTGTGTATTAAGGATATCGGCGTTCCCGTCCTTATACATATATCTCGAGCCCGATCGTGAAGGAAGAAGCCTGTTCGTGAAGGAAAAAGCCCAAAACTGCCCAAGTGGTGAAGCGAACCCAACATTTGGCGCCGTCAGTGTGATTCAAACAAAAAGCCATTCCGCACAGCGAGCTATGACTGGAAGACGACCAAAGAAGGCGGGTACAAACAAGCCGAAGCTGACAAGAAACCAACCAAGGACGTTCTCACGTTCCAGATATACGATCCACCGCCTCATCCGTGCCAACCGCAAACGTGCCTTCCGCACAGCACGGTCCCAAAGTTCAGAATAATGCACCAGCCCATGAGTTCGAGCAAATGACGGGGATCAATAAAGAATTCCCATACGGGATGCCAGACAACAAACAGAAGCAGGCAACAAGTCAGCAGGATCATTTGCACGTGCATAAAGACATGTTCGCTGCATCCTCCATACCAACAAGCAGCGTGCCTTCCGCACAGCATGGCCTTAAAGTCCAGAATACAACATACATTGCATCCTATCCGGAAAAGATGGCAAACGTACATATGATCCATGGAGACTTTGATGTTGAAAGCGAGAAGTCGTACGAGCAAGAAGTGTACGTTGCAAAGACAATGCACAAGTTCCATGATACCAACATAGAGTATGTCGATATAAAGGATGCCGCCTTTGAAGATGTCATTGGTTTTTCATCAAATGACAAAGAATACATTGCGTACCACGACGCCTTGGCCATAACCACGCAGAAGCCGACAAGAAGTCGATTTGGATCCTCCCACATGCCTGTTGCAACATCCAATGCTTTCTTCATGCCAACAAGAAGTGCATCCTTCGCACAGTACGACCAAGGAGTCCTCCAATACAAAGGTGTCAACCCGCCACCACCTGTCACTCCTACCATGATGACCGCGCTCGAAGAGCTGCTTGCATTCCGAAAGATGTTAACGAACCAAGGATATGCCCCGCCACCACCACCTATGCCTCCAATCAACGGACAAGTCGAGGAGACAAGAACAAAGTCTCAAGTCATCAGGACATACCGCACCAAGGAATAAGGGGGCAATACATGGAAGGTACCTTCCAGTACCGACAACCAATGCAAGGAGCCGCACGCTCATACAATCCGTATGTGATAGCACGACACCAAGAAGAGGCATGGAAACAACCTCCAACCTCCCGCTCAAAAGTTCACAAGGAAGGTTCTTCCACGAGGACAAGCCAAGACGATGCTGACACCTGTCACAAGGATCGACGAAAAAAACCTGTTAATGACGATGGCGTCCCAATCACGGGACTGACAACAAGAACCTTGAAGGCAATAATTGAAAAAGAGATAGACGTTTCCTGGGAAAAGAGACAACCGCAACAAAAGAGGCCATTCCAGTCAGACGTCCAAAGGCTCAAAAAGAACAATCTCGCCAAATGTGTTCTATTGAACACACTGCTGTCTGTCATCTTGAAAGAGATAAAGAATACCAAGCTGTGGAAAAAGCCCTCCAATTTCCGCAAGGGCCCATTGGGAAAAGATGAAAGCAAATGGTGTGAAAATCACGAAGTGTATGGCCACGAGACAGAAAGCTGTGTTGGATTAAGGTTTCATGTAAACAGCTTAATCTTAAAAGGAGAAATGAAGAAGTATGTCGACCAAGGCAATAAGCATCAAAAGAAGTCTCATGTGAAGTCTTCAGGAAAAGGCAAAGGAAAAGAAAAGGCGAATGATAATCCACCTATCGCAAAGCGCCGGAAAAACAATGTCACTCAAGGAACCAATCATGACGACTTATACAATCCTTGGAGCACGAAGGAGGAGGAAACAAATTTCAAACTCCCGGAAAACAAACTTCCCCATCCACTTGAGCCAATGACTGCCTTACTTGACAAGAACGTTGAAGAACGGTGCAAGCACCATAAAACTGGGGGGCATAACACCAACATTTGTTCATCCACAAAGGGGGAGATTGAAGAGCTCAACACGCTAGAAGCACTGAGGAACTATGTGGCGTGTGGCATAATCAACTTGCCGACAGATCACCTATGAAGACGTCAAACACATCATCAATCCCTTAATCTCCATTTATTGCATATCTACTTTAAGTCTTCTTAGATTAAGTACAACTTATGTTTATTAGCCTTAGTACTTTTCAAAAGGAGCGATCAGTAGACGCCTTCTTATAATCCGTTGTACGAACTCCAAATATCTAATGAAGGATAAATCTACTTTCGTAGGTACATTATTATATCATGCATACTACCTTGGAATAACGCCAAGTAACAACTACGCACATATTGATTGCGTCAACAACACAAGCTATCACACTATGAACAACAAACGGCTTAGGAAAAACAAGATCCCCATGCAACGGAGCCTCAAGCATTCTATACGCACAAGACTAAAAATCGCGCTACAATAATAAACAAGACGGGGCATCACCGAAATGACAACGTCATCAACATTGTGGAAGATAGGAATTCAGGATACACTCCTATGTTATACGCACGCCTGTGCCAAACCCATCATGAAAAAAGATTTAGAAAATTATTTCTAACATCCAGCAAGTTTACCCTTGTCAAGAACACAAGAAGGATCGTACCACTCAAAACGTAAGCCGACAGCAAAACTTAATCTTCGGCCAAAACAAAAGAGAAGATGAGGATTCCACCAGTATAAACATCTCTCAACTATGTGCACAATCGTCAAACAGACACAACCTCGGGAAGAGTCACAAGTGTATGAAGAAACACATCAAATAAACCCAGGCCCCTTGAAAGTGAACACATGAAGCATACATTGCAAAGCCAACACATTAATTCAACACCGCGCAATGCGCAATAGAAGAAGGAGAGCAACAACTCCAAATCGGCGTTCCGTTCGTGATTGCAGAAAAGCTTGACGTATATAATAGAATCCATGCGTATAAACAAGTGGGGTATGATGAAGCGTCAACATCACACCAAAAGATCAAGTTTCCAACAAAGACAGGAATTGGTGAAATAAAGGGAGATCAGCAGCTATCAAAAGACTGCTACAAGGTTGCACTCCGACATAATGTCAAGACAAACAATAGCGGAATTCCCTTCATTGATGAAAACCCAAGGGTAGATCATGCACGTCCTGCTTTCGTTGAAGCATTACAAGAAATCAAGATAGATGAGCCAGAATGGATGGTCCAAGTAGGCGCATCACGGTCAGAAGATAAAGTAATAAAAACCATCAGGAAACAGTGGTACGACTGCCAAGCGACTTGGGGGGCAACAAGCTGACAAGTGCTCGGCATTCCACCGAAGTGAAGAAACGAATATTTGCAAGAACACGCGGTACCTTTCTTCTAAAAAGGAAACACCAAGCAATGATCATACATAGGAATGTACATCATGCTAAGGAGGCATCAACGCGTATCATTTAGAGGACGCATACAATAATGCATAAGTCGATGTTCATACCGACATATTCACAATCACATGTAGCAAGTGATACTTGGAAAAGCTACGCTCCCAACATATGCGCACCTGTCATGATCCGCACCTATCGCGTCCGCACTTAAGGAAGTTTCCTACACAAATAAGGAATCCTCGTATCAGATTCCTTTACTTTATTTATTATATGCATTACTAAAAAGAAAATTTCATAACTCCATATTTTTGCAAACTTATAAACATTGCAACTATCTGACAAAGAGCAACTCTGTTCGTAGGTACATGCTACACTATGATTGCTACATGGGAATTATGCCAAGTAGTAACCTATGCACATAATATCTACTTCAACAATACAAGCTAAGAATTATGTTCAAGAAGGGGTTTATGGCATACAACGCCAACATATCTATTATCTACACCAACAGGGAATTTATTTCTCCATCCATAACAGTGGCTATATCAAGAAGATGTCGGCAACGCAAAGCCATCATGCTATGTGCACAATCAACCTATATATGGAAATGACAACTTGCGGCTTACCTACAAAAAGGGACTTACAAAATTCTCTACTCAAAGTGACGACTATTCCAAAGGCGTCAACAGCAAGCAATATCTTGATAAACACTAAGATTTACTATCGAAAGTAGCATGCTGTGGTATCCTCTTTGTAAGGGCAAACCCCATGCTTACTTCTAAAAAATGGCATGCTGCGAAATGCTCTTAGAAGCAAATCCTCATGTTCATAGCCATTCCCTGAATAGAAACAGGATGCGGCAAATGCAGTGATGGGACTGATCACCCCATCGTGGCGGAAGTCCTCTTGTTAGACGACAACCCCACACACTAAATATGCATACTCTCTTAAGGGTTCATACACCATGAAGACTTAGGCCTGAAAAAGGATAGCTTCATGTTATACGCTTTTTAAAGCAAACCTTGTACAAAACTCATCAAACTTACAAGTCGAGTCTTGTATAACGTTATCTTGCTCTTTAGCATTTAACGCAAAAAAAACAAAATCAGCAAGAAGTATCTTGCAACAACGTCGCCTTAGAGTGGAACTAAGAGACGGTATAAACTTAAGTCTTGCTTCGCCAAGACGACACTGCTACATATCAAAGGCCAAGTGCCAAATACATTACTAACTGCAATGCTACAAGTACCAAGTGTACATAACACCCTGCAATGCACAAGTCGCAACATTCTATGTTCTATCCATCACAACAAGGAGTTCAATCCTGTCATACAAGTCTAATACATACGGACAATGAAGATAGCTCAAGGTATGAAATATTACTAACAAGTTATCATATGTTTATTATTATTGAAAACAGGTCCAAGTGACGAAATATCATGCAAGAAAATGCATAAACAAAGAATTATCAAAACAACATCAACCCATTCACAAAGGGTTCAGCATGCTGGAAGCGGACAACCTGACACCAACCAAGAGATAACATCATCTCTAAGGATCTATGGCAAAAAGTTCATAATGTCAACATCAAATGCAATGTCGTCATCCACACAAAGGACACGACGAGAATGGTCGCTTCAACTTCAACACGACATAGTTCTTCAACATAAGCGCGACAATCAGCAATACGTGCATCAAAATCAGACGTCAACAAATGCTTACCTCAATGGGAGGAACTCTCCTCCTTGGGCCGGTCCCTCGACCGGGGGGCAGAAGACACCACCGCACGACCCTCAACTCTATTCCTTTTAACACAAGAAGGAGTTAGCACGGTCGTACTCGGCATAAAGAACTAAGAATCGCTCGAGGAACGCGCCCCTGCGTCGGATCTTTTGAGAATTGTGCTAAAGCTGGGAACTACAACCACGCGTTCAGCAACATGAAAACAACAACTTGGAAAATTAACAAGTTCCAAGAATATACAAAGAGGTGTCTTACTCACAAGTTCTTTACCGCGACCATATCCGGAGACTCCAGGGTAGCGGGGGCAATTGTACGGACATTCCTTCCAACGAACGGATTACTGTACACATCAGACTATCTGCAAAGACGAGCTTTTTCCATCAAAGTCCAACCTACATTACAACATGATATCAGTCATAAAGGACATCGACATCTACACTTGGTGTATTATTTAGCTGCTCTACCATGTCAACATACCAAATCTTCAAAAGAACGTATATGTGTACCGACATCAATTAATCAACTAACGAGCATCATGCAAACGGGGCAACTTCTTCAACACATCAACCTTACATGTCGACATCGAGCTCATACTCGCAACATACATGCTTACAAGGGCGAAATATTTTCTAAGTGTTTTGCTCAGGATGACAGTCAGCATATTGCAAGCTGTCAGCATACTACTATGTGTCAGCATATTACCAAGTGTTAGCATACAACAAGGTGTTGGCATACAACCTGTGTTTACATCAAGCATATGGATATAGCGTACATAGCCAGAGATAGAGAAAAGATTCTAAGTGGGGGCAAGTGCGCACATACGTGTACGTACATACATGTCGACAAGGATGCATGTCGACAAGGAGAAAATATTTTCTAAGTGTTTCAATGTACGTACATACATGTCGACAATTATGCATGTCGACAAGTGAAGAATATTTTCTAAGTGTTTCCATGTACGTACATACATGTCGACAAGGATGCATGTCGACAAGTGAATAATATTTTCTAAGTGTTTCCATGTACGTACATACATGTCGACAAGGATGCATGTCGACAAGAGAAGAATATTTTCTAAGTGTTTCCATGTACGTACATACATGTCGACAAGGATGCATGTCGACAATGAGAAAATATTTTCTAAGTGTTTCCATACACGTACATACATGTCGACAATGATGCATGTCGACAAGAGGAAAATATTTTCTAAGTGTTTCCATGTACATACATACATGTCGACAAGAGGAAAATATTTTCTAAGTGTTTCCATGTACTTACATACATGTCAACAAGTGAAGAATATTTTCTAAGTGTTTTCATGTACGTACATACATGTCGACAAGGATGCATGTCGACAAGGAGAAAATATTTTCTAAGTGTTTCCATGTACGTACATACATGTCGACAAGGATGCATGTCGACAAGGAGAAAATATTTTCTAAGTGTTTCCATGTACGTACGTACATACATGTCGACAATGATGCATGTCGACAACAGAAAAAAAAAAATATTTTCTAAGTGTTTCCATGTACGCACATACATGTCGACAAGAGGAAAATATTTTCTAAGTGTTTCCATGTACGTACATACATGTCAACAAGGATGCATGTCGACAAGTGAATAATATTTTCTAAGTGTTTCCATGTACGTACATACATGTCGACAAGGATGCATGTCGACAAGAGAATAATATTTTCTAAGTGTTTCCATGTACGTACATACATGTCGACAATGATGCATGTCGACAAGGAAAAAAATATTTTCTAAGTATTTCCATGTACATACATACATGTCAACAAGGATGGATGTCAACAAGGGGAAAATATTTTCTAAGTGTTTCCATCTACGTACGTACATGTCGACAATGATGGATTGCATGCATCAAGTAGCTATTATCAACTTCTACACAATGCCTCCTAAACATTCCTACAACGCTTATCGACAAAACTCATACGACGACATCTATGGTAACAAGCATTAGAAATTATTAAAATATTTTCTAAGTGTTTTAGCATGTTTGCAGACAATGACCGACAGTCTATACATGATACTCAACGTACATTGCCTAAGCTATCATCACCAACATACAATCATTGACGGCCATGTACGTACAACTACCGATCTTCAACATCGAGCATACTAAAGCAACGACTAAGGCATGGAACAACATGTCGACAATGAACACTATGCATAAGGGAGTATAACGATTCATTTACACTTTTCTAAAATTTCAGCACTTGGAAAATTTTTGGCCAATTTGGGACTAAGTATTCTAATGCATTTTATCAAACACCTTGTATGCATGGTAAAGATAACTAGGTACATAGTGATTTCAAGATTGAATCAAGGCCAAAAGAAATCAAGAAATGTCCAACCATGTACGGAATTGAACTCACCAACATGAAGCAAGTCCGGATTGACACGTGCCACACCGGAATCCAATTGATATCAACAATGATGTGTCTACTCCAAATCTATGATCTCAAAAGTTTCATCTTCATCAAGAATAGAGAGTTTCTTGGAGATTTATCTATGAAGGATGTAAGATAATGAGTATTCTCTCTCCTAATTTTTACTAATAGTGCCTACACCATGTGCTAAGGACTAAACTTTCATGTATTTTCATATAAGTCCTTAGCAACATTTACAAGCATCTTTGCATCTCTACTATGATCATATTGCATACATACTACACAAAGCTTCATGACATACTACACGTAATTATTATTTCATAGTGCGTACATAGAATTTATCATGCACGTTTATTATTTGTGATCATTACATGATTATTTTAATAATCTAAGTATGAATCTCATGTTTGTATCATGTCTCACAATTACACCAAACTTCATGTTTGCATCATACTACATGCTTGCATCATTTACTATGTTTATATCATGCTCAATGTTGACAAGCATGCTTTCCAATTTCATATTATTCTAAGTGTTTTGCTTATGACATGATTACGTCATCCGTTTATTATGTCATCATCTACATGTCGACAACGTGCTATATGCTTACATCATGTACCATGATATTATCATGTTATATAAATTTTTATCTCGCTCGTTACATGATATTAAGAATATAGTTGCATGTCGTTGTATGCATATTGTCCGTTATGCTAACCTTGTAAACAGATTACGTACGTACGGCGGAAAATTAAAAGTTGGTCGAATTTATGATCTCAACATTCGAATTGAAAAACAGGTCACCCCTGAGGTCAGTACCGAACCTAAATTGGACGAATATCTTATCTTTGAAAAGAGTCAAGCACGGGTTTTGAACCACTACTTGACTTGGGGGAAAGTGTTAGATATCTGTCCAATTCGGGTTCGTATTTACATTTCGGGCCTCGTAAAATATCCCAAAACCCGTAAAAAACCCTTTCGCGGACACCCAAGTCTAAAAACGGTCCGGGATACGCGCAATTCCCGGGCCGAAGGACTTCCGGATTGCCCTAAGGCGATCCGGACGGGTCCGGATTACCGTCTTGCTCCGCGCTCATCCCGATTATTTTTGCCGATTGCGAGAAGTCGGTGCACGCATAGTCCACCTTGGTGACTGCATACGTATTTCCACATACTGACATCAAGCCATTCAAAACTGAGCATGATCCTTAGGTTCCCTATAAATAGGGGCCTAGGTCTCTCATTTGCGGAATTCCCTCACTTTTGGACTTGAAATGCTTTGACTTCTCTCTAAGGCTTTCTCTCTCTAGAAGTGCTAACTTGAGCGTCGGAGTGGGCCCAACCAGCATTCCCCCCTCCCACGCTGGTTACTGCCCCTCGTGCAGGACCCGAAGATCAGAAGCTCAAGGTCGAGGACCGGGAATTCAGCTCGGTGATTGTGTATTAACGATAGCGGCGTTCCCGTCCTTATACATATATCTCGAGCCCGATCGTGAAGGAAGAAGCCTGTTCGTGAAGGAAAAAGCCCAAAACTGCTCAAGTGGTGAAGCGAACCCAACAATTACAAAATTAACCGAGTATGTTTTACAAATGCCACAATTAAATCATATTAACATATATTAACGTTATAATTGAGCCCAAACTCGATCAAGTACCAGGGCCCGATTTTCTTCTTGTGATCAAAGTATGGTCAAGGGCTCAATTGGGATCCACGCATTATTGGGTTATGATCGAGTTGGAGATAAGTTGTGACATCAGCATAAGTTATTAATTTTTAATTGTGACATATAGAAAATTATTTGCTTACTTTTATAAATTTAAAAAGTGGTTAAAATAAAAATTGGACGGAGATTGACGAAAGTACCAATTTTATCGTTTTGCCAACATGGTTCATCATTCTGTTGCACTAAATTACACTATTTGCTGACTTATCCTCAAAACATTTATTTTACCACTTGAAACATGTTGTATTGGTTATGTTTATAAATGGTACAGCCATAACCCCATGTTATTACTTTTTCAGATATGTGAGAAGGTCCCGAACCAGCTCGAACAATCAGTCGTCGACTGTGACAAAATCTCGAACATGCCGACCGTATCCTTCACCATTGGAGGGAAAGTGTTCGACCTTAGCCCACAAGAGTACATACTCAAAGTGAGTGACGGGTCCACGACTCAGTGCGTAAGTGGGTTCATGCCGCTCGAGCTTTCTCCTTCGTATGGTCAATTTTGGATCTTAGGAGATGTGTTTATGGGTCCGTATCACACCGTCTTCGACTCTGGGAAGCTCAGAGTTGGATTTGCCAAGGCAGCCTAGCCTAGCCTAGTGTAACTTCTCATGGATTTTGTGTGCATAGTCCTTTGGCATATAATAAAGTACATGAAGTTTGGTGTGCAATTGTTTGAATATAGTGTGGTGAGTCTGGTCTTTGTAAATAAGATTTTGGTTCCTTGCTTAATGTCATTCTTCTTGAATAGCTAGCATCGAAGCCAAAATGTAACTTTCAAGGGTAAATTTAAATACATGAAATCAAACTTCTTACTATATTAAAATTGACTTCTCGCGATGCGAAAATATATCACTATAACATTCAAACTAAATACGTTTCTGCAGAAGCAAATAAATATATCATTTCTAACCACAGTTAAAATAAACAAAAAAGTGACAGATATTATTAAATATCATTTTAAATCAAAATAGTATTAAGATTATTTCAATACACGTAAAAGTCTCGCGGAAATCACAACATATAACTATACGTACATTAAAAAAATATCAAAATAGTACAAAAATAAACGGCGTTAGTACATGGATTTTACCTCCGAGATGAAATCCATGGTTGCTAGGACCAGGAACCAAGTTGGTAGTGCAACTCCCACTGTCACCAGTAGGTAGTTGAGGAATTATAGGATTTTCATCCAACGGTTCAGCAAAATGATTATCAGGTTCGACTTGATTCGCGCCTGCAGCAACAGTGATCTGTGTGGTTGGATTGACTCCTCCAACTGGATTTATTATGAAAATGTTTTCATTCTCATTTACCATGTCATTCACCTGCGTTGCTGCCTCCAGTCTCCCACTTGAATAAAGTGGGACCTGATCATCATTATCCTACTCTAGTTCAATCAAGACTTCATTTACGTTGATGTTATAAAGCCTAAGAATACATCACATTAACTCTTCGACTTCCTATAGTCGCCATCTACAAAGGAGCTTAGTCACAATACTAACTCGTCAAAAAAGGAAGTATGTCTCAAAGATGACATTGAGCCCTTAGGAGGAAAGAACTTGATGTCTGTTGTCTAATTATTGAAAAGATGACAACAAACGTCTCAGGAGCAAGTGTTATATCCTAGTTCAAGAGAACTTAAGATCTTACTAAAAAAGCCTTCCAAAGTCGGGACTCTAAGACTCCAGAGTCGACGACATGAATAATTCGTCATGAGAAAATAAAGACAAAAGGTCGACGTCTTCTTTGAAGAGTCGACGCTAACCAAGTCGACAACCAACAACGAGTGCGAGAAGCGACGACTCATTACTCAGCCATAAAACCCATCCTCCTAAGAAAAGGTAAGGTGGCAACCTGCTTGTCAACAACTTGAAGAAAACCCTTCTTCCTAAGTAAAGGTAAGGTGGCAACCTGCTTGTCACCGGCTTGAAGAAAACTCTTCCTCTTAAGGAAACGTTAGGTGGCAACCTGCTTGTCACCAATTTGAAGGAAACCTCTCTAAAAGGTTAGACTAGGTGGCGACCTGCTTGTCATCTACAGACCCGCCACTGTCTCTCTTAGCCAATCAGAAAAGGCGGGTGTCGCCACTAGAAACAGCTAATCATGGAGAAGTAGCCGCCATCTATAGTCGGTATCTCTTAGCTTAAAAATACCAAAGTATTTTGTGCATTACATTATTATTACTCTCATAATCCATTACTGACTGAAGCTTCGGAGTGGAATAAGGGGCAAATCGCAACCCCTTTTCAGGTCCTCGCCACATTAAAAGCCTATCAAAGGAAACTAAGTACTTACTAGTGGTCACGAAAAATACCAAGAGGCAACCAATGCGAGATCCTAGAAGTTCATTCCTGAAGCAGGCCAAACAAGTCTTCATCCAACAATTGACATACAATCATCGGTTGTTTTATCGATAGAATTATAGGAGCACTCTTAAGTATAAACAATGTTGCTTGGCAAAAAAATGCATAAATCATGTTATGATTTGGTGTTACAACTCTTTTTTTGTTGCAATTCGATGTCTAAAGTATCAGATTTGTTGTTTTTCACTTTATTGTCTTGTTTTTCCCTTAAAATGTGTCTTTTTAACCAACAAGAACATGTTTCTTACCACTTTTCATAAGTATCAAATTTGTTGCTCATTTTCATAAGTATCAAATTTGTTTCTCATGATTTAGGCTTCATTAATGCTAACAAACATGTTTTAGTTCCTTCAATTTTAAATTGGAGACTACATTCAGGTTCTTCAACTCTTAAGTAACAAAGAGATTTATCTAGACCTAATATGTGCTTCATTCATGAGGTTTATTTTCTATAGTGTACGTATGATCCTAACAATACAGTGAGTAACCAATGAGATGTTGACTAATAAATATTTACTTACTATTAGGTACTCTAACTTCTTCTTGATAATATATAAAGAATACCGGCTACAGAACGAAATATTAATATGCCTAAATGAGTAAAATTGTGGTTTTGAATATGATATTAAAAAATACATTCATAATGCTTATGATTATTGACCTATGGTATGTTAATAGTAAATATAATATAGTGATGCGTTGTATTGTTGATAATCACATTTTAACAACATAAAAAAATCATATATATTCTTAGTCATAATTTTTTATTACATAACTTAATGCTAGCTTTGACTAGTTAGTTTTGACTGATGATAGATGTGATACTAGTCAATAAAATTGTATGTGACAAAATTTAACCACCCCATAACGGCATAACCAAACCATATCCAGGTTTAGTCATATTTTTATTACCTAACTTAATGCTAGCTTTGACTTTTTAGTTATAACTGATGATAATAACAGGATTTGATACTAGTCAATAAAATTTAATTTGTATGTGACAAAATTTACAGTTTCTTTTTTCTTCTTGTCATAATTTATATCTAAGGTTAATTAATTATTTGAATATATATAGTCTCTAAACCATATACTAAGTATTCCTATATAAGACATATCTATGGCTTTGCTGAATATGCATTGTTTTCTAGTTATTGTTTGTCTTAGTTTATATGGAATAAGAGCTTTTAAAGAAGAAGCAGGAACTAAGCGAAATATTGAGTTGGAGCAACATTTCAAACTTCTCAATAAACATGCCAACAAATCTATTGAGGTTTTATTCTACTCTTAGTCTTCACTACTAGTATAGCAACTACTTTAGTAATATACAATAGTGCTCTGTCTCTATAACTTTGTGCATATGTGGTAATTTTCTTTTACTGATATTGTTAAATATTCATGATATGTTTGCCAAAAATAAAGTCGTAGCTTTTGGAAAAAAAATTGAGCATAACTAGTGAAAAATAAAAGTAAGGTGATCCCCGTGTTATCTCAAATGTATATGATAATTAACCATTTTTTACTTCATCATTAATATGTGGTTACGAACATAATTTCACTTTTCTTGTAGTTGGATTATGCAATCTTTGATTGTGTTGATATATATTCGCAACCTGCATTTGATCACCCATTGTTGAAGAACCATAAAATCCAGGTATTAAATATTTTTATTTTAATAATACTAGTTGGGTTTTTAACTCCCAAATCGATATTAACAAGTAATAAAATTCTATGCATGCAGATGAAACCGACCAATTGGCGTGATATGCCTAGTAAAGTGGATAAGGGCCCTTCAACACAGAAAATAAGATCTACTACATTTGGTCAGCGTCTTGATTGTCCTAGCGGGACGGTTCCGATTCGTAGAATTACTATAGAAGATCTAATAAATGATAAATCTTTAAGAAGTGTTGAAGACTACAATTTTAATAAAGCAAACTCAAATGACCACGTAAGATCTTAATTATTTATTATTATACAAAGATAATTAATGTATAAAATCAACACAAATTTAACGTATTTATTAATTTTAATTAAGTTTGCGATATTGGACATCAAGCAAGGCAAAAAGTACAAAGTTACAGGGGCAAAAGGAAATGTTAATATTCAAAATCCACAATGCAACAAAGGTGAGGCTAGTGGAGCTCTAATCTGGTTATTCACTCAAAGAGGAGACAAAATTGTGGATGGCATTATTGTTGGATGGATGGTATGTGGTTACAATCTCTTTTATTATTGCACATACTATAAAAATATAATGATATTTTTTTTGATAATATATTAATATAAAAGCAAAATTTTCAAAAATGTTAAGTAAATAGTTATTATAATGTAAATTTTTTTAACACGTAAGCCACATTAGTATATACTAGATTTGAGTAAAAAGTATCGAGTTTGAAATCGTTTGAATTTAAACTTTTGAAATTTAAAATCGAGACACATTTAAATTCTAATATAACCGAGTTCGACTCGTAAGTGTATTATATATCACAATAAATTAGTATTTCTCATAACTGTTAGACTCAACTCGTAAACTCATTATATATCATAATAATATAATAAGTTAGCATATGTTATGACTATTTGACTCAACTCGAAATCTTATTATTCATCATAATATGTTAATATTTTTCATGACTATAATAATCGAGTTTGATTTGAACTCGAGTAAGTTATATATATATTATAAAACTCAATTAGACTCGCAAATGCTTTGAATTAAGTAAAATCGAACTTAAACTCGACTCGATAGACTAAAAAGCTCAACATGAGCTCGTTTCAATTCCAAAATTTTTAAATTAAATTCAAGATTTAAACTAGTCAATTATGAGATACTCGCAAGTAGACGGTGTCTGTTCTCGAAATATGGTTTTCCACATATCAACAACACCTCCCTGCTCTCTCTCTCTCTTATGAGTTGCACGTTCAAATTATTCCATGCGCACATATTTAACGAGTTACTAGTTATTTTTGCATGTGCTTTGCACATGCATTGTTTCTAAGATTGTTATTTATATAGGTTGTTAATGTATAATTATAATGATTATATTAAATATAATGGTTAATAACTAATAAACCGTCTGAGGTATGACCGTGTTGAAATTTGGTATCTGAATTTTAAAGTGTTAAAAAGGTCTGTCTGAGGTTTGAACTTTGTTGAAATTTGGTTTTCCATCCAAAATTGCTTTTAATTCTGACAGAATGTTGCGAAAAGTTAGAATTGCCCTTTCTATCAAATATGAAGTGACGAAATTACCCTAGATTCAAAACAACACCACCCAACTCCGGCCACCACCCAACTCTGGTCGGCCACCACTCAACTCATGTCGGCCACCACCCAAAAACCCTATAGTTGTTGATTTAGTTAGGAGGGATAATTTCGTCAATTCGCTAGGTAATGGAATGTCAGATTTTTCATGGAGGGACATTTTTGGAAAATCCATTTTATCGAGTTCACGTGATAAACTTCTGTTAGACATAACCCGAAAATAGAAGGAGACACCAAATTTCAACAAACACCAAACCCGAGACATTCAGTTTCAACGACGGACACCGTATTTTAACCTGGACCAAATCTCAGACAGTTTATTAGTTATTAACCTTCAATAAAATAATTTTATTTCTTTCTAGTAACATGTGTAGAATTTGGTGATCATTATGGGAAAAAATCGAGATTTTTGCATGATTTATAAAGTGCTTTGTTCAAATTCTGAATCATATACATAAAAATAAAACTGCGACCCTAAATACGTTGAATCGTTGATACATCACATATCATATATTAAATAAGAGTTGAGAGAACAAAAAATTTACGGATTTCTTCGGCTTATTGGTGTTTATAATAGTGCTAGTTTGGTTTTATATTCTAAGTCCCATTTTTTTTTTATACATTGTGTCGGTTTGGTAAGATTTAGATCAAATCCGATTTTATAACAAAAATTAATTCAAACCTGCCAAAATAGTCTGATTTAAACTTTAAATTTACGGATTTCTTCAGCTTATTGGTGTTTATAATAGTGCCAGTTTGGTTCTATATTCTAAGTCCCAATTTTTTTTATACATTGTGTCGGTTTGGTAAGATTTTGGTCAAATCCGATTTTATAACAAAAGTTAATTCAAACCTGTCAAAATAGTCTAGTTTAAACTTTAAATTTACGGATTTCTTCGGCTTATTGGTGTTTATAATAGTGCCAGTTTGGTTCTATATTCTAAGTCCCAATTTTTTTATATATTGTGTCGGTTTGGTAAGATTTCGGTCAAATCCGATTTTATAACAAAAATTAATTCAAACCTGCCAAAAATAGTCTGGTTTAAACTTTAGAAAGTTTTGACTTTAAAAAAAAATAAAAATTTTAGAAGGTATGTGTGGAACCTTTTGGAAGGTAGGTGACTTTTGGGGGTGAGGACCCAACACAAATTATATATTGGTATATAGATATAATGATAAAAATGTCTCAAATATGTATATATATATTGTGCTATTTATATTTTCCAGGTTGACACTAAAGTATATGGAAATTCAAATACTTATTTTGGGGCATTATGGAAAGTACGTATTTATCATTTTTTCCAGTGTAATTATATATATATTTCAATTTGCATAATATTTTTTATATTTACTTTAAACTATTATGCCATTTGATAGGGTAAAAGCGGTGGGTGTGTTAATTTACATTGTCCGGGTTTTGTTCAAGTATCTCAATCACATCCTCTTGGACTTCGCTTAACCAATATCTCCAAGTATGGAGGACCTCTATATACTCTTCCGATATGGGTTTATCAGGTATTTTTGAAAAAAAAATATGAGATAATTAATGACACTTATCACTAAATTAAGTAATAAATTAAAGTAGATAAACATTTTTATATGTATTCAATAATATTTATATAAAATTAGAGCTATGAAATTGTAGCCACACAATAACCTAACCCTAACCGTTGCTTGCAGCTTCAGCTTGATCCATTGTTACCATCTTTATAATATATTATATCATGTTTATAGGATAACATGACAAAGAATTGGTGGCTTGTGTCCGGAAGTGAGCAAGTAGGGTATTGGCCAAAGGAGTTATTTTCAACGTTTGATGAAGGTGCACAATATTTAACTTACGGCGGGTATGTAAAACCAATCCCAAATCAACCAATCACCCCTCCTATGGGATCAGGATATGCCGAAAAATGTGATTACAATCACACCTCATTTTTCTGCAAATTGGAATATCAAACTACAGACCAAGCACTTAAAGGTATGTATATACCTCCTAAGACAGGCCAGACCACAAAATTAAGAGTTGGTTGTCAAAATTATGATGTTCACTATAGTTGCAAGGATTCTCAGGAGCTTGGATATTACTTTTTGTATGGAGGTCCAAGAGGAAGTTGTCATTGATATATATATATATATATATGTTTGAATAAGTTGTGGTAATTAGTTATTCTAGCAATATTTACGTCTTCTTCTTCATTACATTATCATCATCTACTAATTTTATGTCATTTAAATTGGTAAGATGTTGAAACAAACACAATCACTCGTTATTCTAAAACACCTGATCAATATTATTTTTTGACGTTATTAACTTGTATTGTGAATAAATTGATAAGGTGATTTTTATTTGATTGATAATCATATAAAATGGAATGTATGGTTTTTGATATCTCATATTGAGATGCATGTTATTCATGGTGCATGGCGAATTGTGAACATCGTGTTTTTAATAGATAATGACACGATGGAGATTTTTTTGGCCAGCTATATGAGAGGGTTTGATTATTAATGTTAATAAGTTATAAAACGAGGCCTATCAATCCAGGTTAACCTTTAACCTGGAGACTGGGTCTGCATCGTGTAAGGTTAATAAGAGGCTAACCTAAACCTGAGCCGCATACTAGACCAGGTTAGGTGTCAAAACCCGAACTCGACTGGGTAGGCCAACCAGTGACCCGATGTTCAAAAAATAAAGGTAGTTCTACTTGTTAGATCCTAGTTAGATAGAAATCGAGATCAACAACCAGCAAGTCGGAATCCTCAAAAGTCAAGACCCAAAGTCAACGACTAACAAGGTTTAAAATAAGGAGATGAAGATAAGAGGTCGACGACATCATCGTAAGGGTCGGCACCAGATACGTTAAAAGGCAAAGAAAGTAAATAGACGGCGCCCCGATCAGAAGAAACCTTTCATCTTAAGGAAAGATGAGGTAGCAATCTACTTTTCATCACCGCTAGAAGAAACGGTTGGATTTTAGGGGATAAATACTACAAAAACATAACACGTGTACATGCCAGGTAATCTAATTACACAGCAGAATAGGGCACATACCGGTTATTCGCGGTTCTTGTAGTCCCAAGAGTCTAAGATCTTCAAAGGGGAGTTCCGGTCGCCGGTCGATTCGAAAGGCCACGTACTACTGGTCGTCGGTAGTTACCATTCGATTCGAAATGCGATCTACTTATCAAGATTAATCGACCTGGTTAAACGGTACCGATCCGAAATGCAATTTAACCAAAAATTAAGCCTATGAATAATGACCGAATCAAACAAATCCATACATCTTATCTTTGTCTAATGATTGTGAAAATCGAAATGTCATTAAAATCCATCAATTGCGAAGTTCTAGATGTGAACCGACTAAACTCTTTCTTAATTTGTTAGTACTCCATTAAATGAAATAATCTTTAATGATAAACATGTACGAAACCGATTGGATTAAATTGAATTGAATTTTTGAAACGAAACGCTTTAACCATGGGTTAAACCTTGGTAAATAGCGCCACGCCTGCGTGGACTCGAAAGACAGAACACATCGTTTCAAAGTATGAATTTAATGATGAAGTGTTTTAATGATTGAATGCTTAATTTTCGTTTGCATCTCTTCGGGAATAACTTAATGATAACGTTTACGTCGGTAAGAGGTATGCTTCAAAAGCTACCACGACCTCGTAAAATATCAATTGACGCGTAAGGTGAAGGTCTAAATGGTCAATTCGGATATGGGATAAAATCTCGGAAATAAGTTTGCAAAAGGAAAAGGATAAAGTCGGTAAAACGATTTTCCTTCCATACGCCTTGAACGATAAGTCTAGCAAGGCATTCATATCAAAAGTAGCACTTCAAGAAGCACAGTTTATAAACATAATGTTAGAGTCAATCTATCAGAAGTTCCCTATGGATGAATGACAGATGACTCACATTTATGTAAAACTGCGTTCCAATGAAATCGGTATGACACGCCGCCATAAAATCTAAAGAATGATAATGAGTTAAATCTTATCATCATGCGACATTAATTTGCACATTAAACACGTATTCAGACCAAGAGTGCGGAAACTACTCTTAGAAAATACATATAGCTTGAGAAAATGGTGTCGTGGTCGAACATGAGTCATTACGTTACTTAAGGACGAATTTCCAATGCTAGGTGAGTTTCAAACAGATGAAGTCTTGATCGAACTTAAGCAGAACGACACTAATGATCAGGTCCCACTTGCTTCGAGTGGGAGATTTGAACCAGCAACTTACATGAATGACATGGCCATGGTAAATTAGAATGGAAACTTTTTCATTGTAAATCAAGTGGGAGGAATAAACATTACCACATGAATGTCATGGAAAAGGATAATGGAAACATTTTCATAGTAAATCAAGTGGGAGGAATAAACCCTACAACACAGTAAACTGTTGCTGTAGAGACGAATCAAGTTGAACCTGATAATCATGTTGCTGAACCGCTGGATGAAAATCCAATAATGCAACAACTACCATTACTACCCATTGATCCAAGTGGGAGTGAATCGAACAACTTGGTTCCAGATCCTAGTGATCAAGGAATTAATCTCGAAAGTAAAACCCCGAGACCGAGAGGTCGTTCGAGGAAAGTTGTAGGTCAAGGTTCAAGCACTGCTCTTATTCCCAGTGGGAGTGATGCTCCGATAAGAAGCATTATTCCGAGTGGGAGTATCATTCAGACCCAAGATGAGGGTAACGAGCCTAGACACAGTCAAAGGCATCGAACTTCTCCCAAGAAGTATCCCATCGAGATGGGTGAAATCTTAACTCTAACATCTGTTGATGAACCAGTAACGGTTCAACGGGCATTGGAAGGACCTCAAGTGGGGAAATGGAGGAAGAGATCAGCTAAATGAAATCCATTATAGTCTTCGGTTGATTTACCTGCTAACCGCAGGGCCATAAGGATAAGGTGGGTTCTGAAAAGAGACTCACTGCCGATAGAAAGGTTGGGCATTACAAAACCCGACTTGTTGCGAAAGGATAAACCCAGATTCACGGAATTGACTTTGACGAAACATACTCACCGACTGTGCATTACACCGCAGTCTGGGCCATTCTGGTCCTGGTTGCAGGTCTCGATCCCGAGCTGCACCAAATAGATGTTAAGACCGCTTTCCTCCTCGGAAACCTGGAGGAAGAGATCATATGGAACAACCAGAGGGTTTCATTACTCCTGTTAACGAACGTAAAGTTTGCAAACTCCAAAGATCCATTTACGGTCTTAAACAATCGTCTTGGCAATGGTACCGTAGATTCCACGAGGAAATCGTAGGAAACAGATTCGTGAATATTCACGAGGATCCCTGCGTGTATTATAAGACCTTCGGGTCTAAGTACGTCATCTTAACCTTATACATGGATGACATACTCGTTGCCACAAATGATGTGAGTTTTAAGAAAAAGTCAAAGCCATGTTTGGCATCTATATTATTTGAGATGAAAGACATTGGGAAGGCCACATACATCTTAGGTATCAAAATTGCTAGAGATCGTGCCGCCCGGAAATTGTGTTTATCTCAAGAAGCTTATATCAACAAATTGTTGAAAAGGTTCATATTACAAGATGCCAATCCCGTGGATATGCCGGTAATATTTGGGTGCGCGTTTTCAAAGCGTGACGGCCCAAAGAACCAGGTAGAGCGTGAACAGATGAATGGTAAAGAGAATTTAAGCATGGTTGGTAGACTTATGTACGCCATGCAATGCACTCGTCCGGACATCTGTTACACCGTGGGCCTAGTATTACGATTCCAATCAGATCCTGGCTATCAACATTTAAAGGCTGTAAAATGAAATATTTGTTATCTGAAAGGTACTGCCGACTACGCACTATGCTATGAGCGTAGGAAGTTAGAATTGACCGGTTACAGTGACGCCGACCATGGTGGCAATCCGGATGATCGCAAGTCCACCACAGAAGGAGTCTTTCTCCTTGCTAATGCCGCCATTTCATGGACGAGCGAGAAGCAATCCTGTGTCAAGCTGTCCACGATGGAATCTGAATTCGTTGCTCTCTCCAAAATTGCACAGGAAGCGGTCTGGCTGAAAAGGCTTCTTACCGCACTGCTTGATGTCAAAGACGGGAGTGGACCCATCGTGGTATACTCTGACAGTCAGGTAGCTATTGCGACAGTTAAGAATCCAATGTACCATAGTAGGACTAAATACATCGATGTGAAATATAATTATGCTAAATCTATGGTTGAAGACAATATAATCAATCTAGAATACTTGTCCACTGAAAACATGGTTGCGGACCCATTAACTAAACCACGACGCAGGGAGACATTCGAAAGCACGTTTAACTGCTTGAATTGCGTAGGGTTTATATGTGGCATGTATCTGTGATAACAATTTGATAATTGAAAGTTACATTTTTATTAAATGAGAAAATTGCAAATCGAGTTTATGTTCACTCGACGTCATAATTTTTTTAATACATAAGATTTTACGGTCCATAAACAAAGTCTTAGGAGGCACAATCATCTGCTAAATTATGTCGAATGTGGGTCTTTCCTCGTCACACAGGTACAATCGTCTTGTGGTAGAGGGAGGCCTCTACCAAGCAAGACTGGCTAATAACTAGGGGGATAAACTTGGTTACGCAAAACTTGTCTTGTTTTTCCCTTAAAATATGTCTTTTTAACCAACAAGAACATGTTTCTTACCACTTTTCATAAGTATCAAATTTGTTGCCCATTTTCATAAGTATCAAATTTGTTTCTCATGATTTAGGTTTCATTAATGCTAAAAAACATGTTTTAGTTCCTTCAAATTTAAATTGGAGACTACATTCAGGTTCTTCAACTCTTGAGTAATAAAGATATTTATCTAGACCTAATATGTGCTTCATTCATGAGGTTTATTTTCTATAGTGTACGTATGATATTAACAATACAGTGAATAACCAATGAGATGTTGACTAATAAATATTTACTTACTATTAGGTACTCTAACTTCTTCTTGATAATTTATAAAGAATACCGGCTACAGAACGAAATATTAATATGCCTAAATGAGTAAAATTGCGGTTTTGAATATGATATCGAAAAATACATTCATAATGCTTATGATTATTGACCTATGGTATGTTAATAGTATAGTAAATATAATATAGTGATGCGTTGTATTGTTGATAATCACCTTGTAACAACATAAAAAAAAATCATATCTATTCTTAGTCATAATTTTTTATTACGTAACTTAATGCTAGCTTTGACTAGTTAGTTTTGACTGATGATAGATGTGATACTAGTCAATAAAATTGTATGTGACAAAATTTAACCACCCCATAACGGCATAACCAAACCATATCCAGGTTTAGTCATATTTTTATTACCTAACTTAATGCTAGCTTTGACTTTTTAGTTATAACTGATGATAATAACAGGATTTGATACTAGTCAATAAAATTTAATTTGTATGTGACAAAATTTACAGTTTCTTTTTTCTTCTTGTCATAATTTATATCTAAGGTTAATTAATTATTTGAATATATATAGTCTCTAAACCATATACTAAGTATTCCTATATAAGACATATCTATGGCTTTGCTGAATATGCATTGTTTTCTAGTTATTGTTTGTCTTAGTTTATATGGAATAAGAGCTTTTAAAGAAGAAGCAGGAACTAAGCGAAATATTGAGTTGGAGCAACATTTCAAACTTCTCAATAAACATGCCAACAAATCTATTGAGGTTTTATTCTACTCTTAGTCTTCACTACTAGTATAGCAACTACTTTAGTAATATACAATAGTGCTCTGTCTCTATAACTTTGTGCATATGTGGTAATTTTCTTTTACTGATATTGTTAAATATTCATGATATGTTTGCCAAAAATAAAGTCGTAGCTTTTGGAAAAAAAATTGAGCATAACTAGTGAAAAATAAAAGTAAGGTGATCCCCGTGTTATCTCAAATGTATATGATAATTAACCATTTTTTACTTCATCATTAATATGTGGTTACGAACATAATTTCACTTTTCTTGTAGTTGGATTATGCAATCTTTGATTGTGTTGATATATATTCGCAACCTGCATTTGATCACCCATTGTTGAAGAACCATAAAATCCAGGTATTAAATATTTTTATTTTAATAATACTAGTTGGGTTTTTAACTCCCAAATCGATATTAACAAGTAATAAAATTCTATGCATGCAGATGAAACCGACCAATTGGCGTGATATGCCTAGTAAAGTGGATAAGGGCCCTTCAACACAGAAAATAAGATCTACTACATTTGGTCAGCGTCTTGATTGTCCTAGCGGGACGGTTCCGATTCGTAGAATTACTATAGAAGATCTAATAAATGATAAATCTTTAAGAAGTGTTGAAGACTACAATTTTAATAAAGCAAACTCAAATGACCACGTAAGATCTTAATTATTTATTATTATACAAAGATAATTAATGTATAAAATCAACACAAATTTAACGTATTTATTAATTTTAATTAAGTTTGCGATATTGGACATCAAGCAAGGCAAAAAGTACAAAGTTACAGGGGCAAAAGGAAATGTTAATATTCAAAATCCACAATGCAACAAAGGTGAGGCTAGTGGAGCTCTAATCTGGTTATTCACTCAAAGAGGAGACAAAATTGTGGATGGCATTATTGTTGGATGGATGGTATGTGGTTACAATCTCTTTTATTATTGCACATACTATAAAAATATAATGATATTTTTTTTGATAATATATTAATATAAAAGCAAAATTTTCAAAAATGTTAAGTAAATAGTTATTATAATGTAAATTTTTTTAACACGTAAGCCACATTAGTATATATATAATGATAAAAATGTCTCAAATATGTATATATATATTGTGCTATTTATATTTTCCAGGTTGACACTAAAGTATATGGAAATTCAAATACTTATTTTGGGGCATTATGGAAAGTACGTATTTATCATTTTTTCCAGTGTAATTATATATATTTTTCAATTTGCATAATATTTTTTATATTTACTTTAAACTATTATGCCATTTGATAGGGTAAAAGCGGTGGGTGTGTTAATTTACATTGTCCGGGTTTTGTTCAAGTATCTCAATCACATCCTCTTGGACTTCGCCTAACCAATATCTCCAAGTATGGAGGACCTCTATATACTCTTCCGATATGGGTTTATCAGGTATTTTTGAAAAAAAAAATATGAGATAATTAATGACACTTATCACTAAATTAAGTAATAAATTAAAGTAGATAAACATTTTTATATGTATTCAATAATATTTATATAAAATTAGAGCTATGAAATTGTAGCCACACAATAACCTAACCCTAACCGTTGCTTGCAGCTTCAGCTTGATCCATTGTTACCATCTTTATAATATATTATATCATGTTTATAGGATAACATGACAAAGAATTGGTGGCTTGTGTCCGGAAGTGAGCAAGTAGGGTATTGGCCAAAGGAGTTATTTTCAACGTTTGATGAAGGTGCACAATATTTAACTTACGGCGGGTATGTAAAACCAATCCCAAATCAACCAATCACCCCTCCTATGGGATCAGGATATGCCGAAAAATGTGATTACAATCACACCTCATTTTTCTGCAAATTGGAATATCAAACTACAGACCAAGCACTTAAAGGTATGTATATACCTCCTAAGACAGGCCAGACCACAAAATTAAGAGTTGGTTGTCAAAATTATGATGTTCACTATAGTTGCAAGGATTCTCAGGAGCTTGGATATTACTTTTTGTATGGAGGTCCAAGAGGAAGTTGTCATTGATATATATATATATATATATGTTTGAATAAGTTGTGGTAATTAGTTATTCTAGCAATATTTACGTCTTCTTCTTCATTACATTATCATCATCTACTAATTTTATGTCATTTAAATTGGTAAGATGTTGAAACAAACACAATCACTCGTTATTCTAAAACACCTGATCAATATTATTTTTTGACGTTATTAACTTGTATTGTGAATAAATTGATAAGGTGATTTTTATTTGATTGATAATCATATAAAATGGTATGTATGGTTTTTGATATCTCATATTGAGATGCATGTTATTCATGGTGCATGGCGAATTGTGAACATCGTGTTTTTAATAGATAATGACACGATGGAGATTTTTTTGGCCAGCTATATGAGAGGGTTTGATTATTAATGTTAATAAGTTATAAAACGAGGCCTATCAATCCAGGTTAACCTTTAACCTGGAGACTGGGTCTGCATCGTGTAAGGTTAATAAGAGGCTAACCTAAACCTGAGCCGAATACTAGACCAGGTTAGGTGTCAAAACCCGAACTCGACTGGGTAGGCCAACCAGTGACCCGATGTTCAAAAAATAAAGGTAGTTCTACTTGTTAGATCCTAGTTAGATAGAAATCAAGATCAACAACCAGCAAGCCGGAACCCTCAAAAGTCAAGACCCAAAGTCAACGACTAACAAGGTTTAAAATAAGGAGATATAAGAGGTCGACGACATCATCGTAAGGGTCGGCACCAGATACGTTAAAAGGCAAAGAAAGTAAATAGACGGCGCCCCGCTCAAAAGAAACCTTTCATCTTAAGGAAAGATGAGGTAGCAATCTACTTGTCATCATCGCTAGAAGAAACTGTTGGATTTTAGGGGATAAAAACTACAGAAACATAACACGTGTACATGCCAGGTAATCTAATTACACAGCAGAATAGGGCACATACCGGTTATTCGCGGTTCCTGTAGTCCAAAGAGTCTAAGATCTTCAAAGGGGAGTTCCGGTCGCCGAGTCGATTCGAAAGGCCACGTACTACTGGTCGTCGGTAGTTACCATTCGATTCGAAATGCGGTCTACTTATCAAGATTAATCGACCTGGTTAAACGGGACCGATCCGAAATGCAATTTAACAAAAAATTAAGGCTATGAAGAATGACCGAATCAAACAAATCCATACATCTTATCTTTTGTCTAATGGTTGTGAAAATCGAAATGTCATTAAAATCCATCAATTGCGAAGTTCTAGATGTGAACCGACTTAACTCTTTCTTAATTTGTTAGTACTCCATTAAATGAAATAATCTTTAATGATAAACATGTACGAAACCGATTGGATTAAATTGAATTGAATTTTTTAAACGAAACGATTTAACCATGGGTTAAACCTTGGTAAATAACGCCACGCGTGCGTGGATCTCGAAAGACGGAACACATCGTTTCAAAGTATGAATCTAATGATGAAGTGTTTTAATGATTGAATGCTTAATTTTCGTTTGCATCTCTTCGGGAATAACTTAATGATATCGTTTACGTCGGTAAGAGGTATGCTTCAAAAGATACCACGACCTCGTAAAATATCAATTGACGCGTAAGGTGAAGGTCCAAATGGTCAGTTCAGAGATGGGATAAAATCTCTGAAATAAGTTTGCAAACGGAAAAGGATAAAGTCGGTAAAACGATTTTCCTTCCATACGCCTTGAACGATAAGTCTGGCAAGGAATTCATATCAAAAGTAGCACTTCAAGAAGCACAGTTTATAAACATAATGTTAGAGTCAATCTATCAGAAGTTCCCTATGGATGAATGACAGATGACTCACATTTATGTAAAACTGCGTTCCAATGAAATCGGTATGACACGCCGCCATAAAAGCTAAAGAATGATAATGAGTTAAATCTTATCATCATGTGACATTAATTTGCACATTAAACACGTATTCAGACCAAGAGTACGGAAACTACTCTTAGAAAATACATATAGCTTGAGAAAATGGTGTCGTGGTCGAACATGAGTCATTACGTTACTTAAGGAAGAATTTCCAATGCTAGGTGAGTTTCAAACAGATGAAGTCTTGATCGAACTTAAGCAGAACGACACTAATGATCAGGTCCCACTTGCTTCGAGTGGGAGATTTGAACCAGCAATTTACGTGAATGACATGGGCATGGTAAATTAGAATGGAAACTTTTTCATTGTAAATCAAGTGGGAGGAATAAACATTACCACATGAATGTCATTGCAAAGGATAATGGAAACATTTTCATAGTAAATCAAGTGGGAGGAATAAACCCTACAACACAGTAAACTGTTGCTGTAGAGACGAATCAAGTTGAACCTGATAATCATGTTGCTGAACCGCTGGATGAAAATCCAATAATGCAACAACTACCATTACTACCTACTGATCCAAGTGGGAGTGAATCAAACAACTTGGTTCCAGATCCTAGTGATCAAGGAATTAATCTCGAAAGTAAAACCCCGGGACCGAGAGGTCGTCCGAGGAAAGTTGTAGGTCAAGGTTCAAGCACTGCTCTTATTCCCAGTGGGAGTGATGCTCCGATAAGAAGAATTATTCCGAGTGGGAGTATCGTTCAGACCCAAGATGAGGGTAACGAGCCTAGACACAGTCAAAGGCATCGAACTTCTCCCAAGAAGTATCCCATTGAGAGGGGTGAAATCTTAACTCTAACATCTGTTGATGAACCAGTAACGGTTCAACGGGCATTGGAAGGACCTCAAGTGGAGAAATGGAGGAAAACAATGGAGGAAGAGATCAGCTAAATGAAATTCATTATAGTCTTCGGTTGATTTACCTGCTAACCGCAGGGCCATAAGGATAAGGTGGGTTCTGAAAAGAGACTCACTGCTGATAGAAAGGTTGGGCATTACAAAACCCGACCTGTTGCGAAAGGATAAACCCAGATTCACGGAGTTGACTTTGACGAAAAATACTCACCGATTGTGCATTACACCGCAATCTGGGCCATTCTGGTCCTGGTTGCAGGTCTCGATCCCGAGCTGCACCAAATAGATGTTAAGACCGCTTTCCTCCTCGGAAACCTGGAGGAAGAGATCATATGGAACAACCAGAGGGTTTCATTACTCCAGTTACACGTAAAGTTTGCAAACTCTAAAGATCCATTTACGGTCTTAAATAATCGTCTTGGCAATGGTACCGCAGATTCCACGAGGAAGTCGTAGGAAACAGATTCGTGAATATTCACGAGGATCCCTACGTGTATTATAAGACCTCCGGGTCTAAGTACGTCATCTTAACCTTATACATGGATGACATACTCGTTGCCACAAACGATGTGAGTTTTAAGAAAAAGTCAAAGCCCTGTTTGACATCTGTATTTGAGATGAAAGACATTGGGAAGGCCACATACATCTTAGGTATCAAAATTGCTAGAGATCGTGCCGCCCGGAAATTGTGTTTATCTCAAGAAGCTTATATCAACAAATTGTTGAAAAGGTTCAGATTACAAGATGCCAATCCCGTGGATATGCCGGTAATATTTGGGTGCGCGTTTTCAAAACGTGACGGCCCAAAGAACCTGGTAGAGCGTGAACAGATGAAGGGTAAAGAGCATTTAAGCATGGTTGGTAGTCTTATGTACGCCATGCAATGCACTCGTCCAGACATCTGTTACACCGTGGGCCTAGTATTACGATTCCAATCAGATCCTGGCTATCAACATTTAAAGGCTGTAAAACGAATTATTCGTTATCTGAAAGGTACTGCCGACTACGCACTGTGCTATGAGCGCATGAAGTTAGAATTGACCCGTTACAGTGATGCCGACCATGGTGGCAATCCGGATGATCGTAAGTCCACCATAGAAGGAGTCTTTTTCCTTGCTAATGCCGCCATTTCATGGACGAGCGAGAAGCAATCCTGTGTCAAGCTGTCCACGATGGAATCTGAATTCGTTGCTCTCTCCAAAATTGCACAGGAAGCGGTCTGGCTGAAAAGGCTTATTACCGCACTGCTTGATGTCAAAGACGGGAGTGAACCCATCGTGGTATACTCTGACAGTCAGGTAGCTATTGCGACAGTTAAGAATCCAATGTACCATAGTAGGAGTAAACACATCGATGTGAAATATAATTATGCTAAATCTATGGTAGAAGACAATATAATCAATCTAGAATACTTGTCCAATGAAAACATGGTTGCGGACCCATTAACTAAACCACGACGCAGGGAGACATTCGAAAAGCACGTTTAACTGCTTGAATTGCGTAGGGTTTATATGTGGCATGTATCTGTGATAACAATTTGATAATTGAAAGTTACATTTTTATTAAATGAGAAAATTGCAAATCGAGTTTATGTTCACTCGACGTCATAATTTTTTAATACATAAGATTTTACGGTCCATAAACAAAGTCTTAGGAGGACGCAATCATCTGCCAAATTATGTCGAATGTGGGTCTTTCCTCGTCACACAGGTACAATCGTCTTGTGGTAGAGGGAGGCCTCTACCAAGCAAGACTGGCTAATAGCTAGGGCGATAAACTTGGTTACGCAAAACGATTATCTAGTTTCGAAGTAACTCGACGTGATCTTCGTTTTGCACATCGCCGTGATGGACTATGTTCGTCATTAACCAGATTCTGGGCCAGATGAGAATCTGCGATAGCATGATTGACATATCCCATTCCTGTCAACGTAAAAGTTCAGGTATGCTATCGACGCGTGCTTCATACTACGCGTGCCATGTTCGAGCACGGGGTCAAAGCTCGGTAGTTCTATATAGAATCCTTGTGATTCAAATGGGCGCAAACTTCTTCACCTCGAGCGTGTGATTGATCCCGGGAGCCTTATGAAGAGGCACGTGAAGTATCCTCATGGACTCAGAACTCATATCTAAGGTTATGCTCAATGTTCGCTTTCCGGCGTACGAGCGTAGTGCTGAACATAAAGGCCCAGTGACCACAACTTTGGAAACTTGTTGGGTTTGACTAAGGATATGAGCGATGAAGATGGTCAATTTCACTTGTAATTCACTGACTCTTGTTTTCACTAGGTGGCCACCAACCAGATATTAGTTGAAGGTTGTGAATACTTGTACGGATGCCTTGGAGAAGTATTCCTATGTGGAAACTAGGCAAATGGAGAATTAACAGTTGACCTAGGATACAGCGCGACACTATATAATGTTTATAATAGGTTGATTGAAGAAAGGGAATCAACGTTCCGCGGGCACTACAATACTCCTAACAGATGAGTAGCACGATGCCTGTCGTGTTCGCCGGTCGCACGGCAAACCTCGTATGAACTATTTGGAAGCAAGGGCGATATCGAAGGAGTGAAATGTTGATACTGGTTTGGACAACAATACATTAACAGGCACCCTCCCATTCTGGCGAGTGGGAGCTGTTAGCACATGGTGATTGGGCGTCGTAAATGGAAGCCCATTAATATGTATTTCTTACCTGAGACAATTGGGTAAATGTCACATTAGGACATTGGGCCAGACCCAAATCCCAATTGACATGAGAGGCCAAAAATGTGGTCCCCCCCTTATGTTGGATTATGGTGTTTAATCATGCAAGGAAGAAACCATTGGTACGTGCTAGGTAATTAATTACACAGCGGAGATAGTGCACATACCTTTCAGCCTTTCTTACAGCCTAAGATCTTTGAGGGGAGTTCTCGATCCACCGACCGGTACCTCGTAGAGGTTCCTATTATAGAAGCCCTACGCGGTGTGTTCTTCACAGCAAAGCCTCCTTCGATTATCGCGGGATGGATCTTACTTGGAGTAAATTGCTCGTCTAAATTTGGCACCTCCACTAGGGTATTTCGGCCGAACCTATAGAGGGACTAGGGGAGGGTTTTAATCTCAAAGGTCCCCATATATAGGAGAAGTCACCCCAAGGTCCCCATAATCTTACACTGGGAGTAGAACTTGCACTTATGAAGTCACACCAAGGTCCCCATATATAGGAGAGGAGGTGGGAAAAATCCCACCTCCTCTTATGTGGTTCGGTGCCGACCTAGTGATGTGGGAGGCCCAATTTTGGGCCTCCCATGTCACATGGGATTTTAGGCCTAGCCCAAAATCCTTAATGTGACCCATTCCTAATTACTCAGGTTAATGGCCTTTAATTAATGGGCTACCAATTACGGCGACCAATAATCCCAAATGCTAATAGCTCCCACTCGCCGGAATGGGAAGGTGCCTATTAATTTGTTGTCGTCCAACACATCCGCATTTGGTCTTCGATCCAATCTCCGCTCCTAATGGTTCAAACGACGTTTGCCGTGCGACCGGCGGATACGATAGGCATCGTGCTACTCATCTGTTAGGAGTATATTGTAGCACCCGCGGAACGTTTATTCCCCATGCCTAATCAACATGTTAAAATAAAGTACCGCGCTGTATCCTAGGTTAACTGCAAATTTTCCAATTACCCAGTTACCACTTAGGGATACTTCTTCAGGGCATCCGTACAAGTATTCACAACCTTTCAACTCATTGTCAGGCTGGTGGCCACCTAGTGAATACAAGAGTCGGAAAATTTCAGGTGTACTCTACCATCCCATTGCTCATACCCTTTGTCAAAGCCAAACGGTTTCCAAGACGTGGTCACTAGGCCTTTTTGTTCGGCACTGCACTCACACAACGGGAAGCGAACATTGAGCCTAACCTTAAGTATGAGTTCTGAGTCCCTGAGGATACTTTGGATGCTTCTTCATATAGCATCTGGGGATCAGTCACAAGCTCAAGGTGAAGAAGCTGGTGCACGTACGAATCTCGTGGATTCTATCTAGTACAACCGAGCATAACCCCGTGGTCGAACATGGCACGCGTAGTATGAAGCACGCGTCGATAGCATAACCACAATATAATCAAGAAGTGTTGGGAAATGTCATATGCTATCACAGATTCGTCATCTGGCCCAGAATGTGATATTATTACGAACGTGGTTCATAACAGCGATCTGTAGAACTTTGATCATTGTCATGTTACTCCAAAAACAAAATGATCGTTCTGCTTAACCAGGTTTGCCACTGTGGTTCTTAGCCAGTCTCGACTTAATAGAGAATCCCTTCTCCGTCAAGACGACCGAGCCTGTGTGACGAGGCTTGGTTCACATTCGACATTATTTTACTGCGGAGGTTGACCCTCCTACGACTAGTTTATAGACCGTTAAATTCCGATGAATATTTAAACATTATGATGTCGTAATAATCATAAACTGAAACTGCAATTTATTTCCGTCATATTTCAAAAAAGTGTCATCACGATACTATCTACTTAAACCCTACGCAGTCTCAGCATTTTAACATGCTTTTCGAAGACATCTCTGCGTAGCAGTTTAGTCAATGGGTCTGCCATCATACTTTCAGTAGACAAGAATTCTAAAGTGATAACATTGTCCTCAACCATATTCTTAGCAAATTTATATTTTGTGTCAATGTGTTTCGTCATGTTATGGTACTTGGGGTTCTTAACTGCTGCAATTGCTGCTTGACTGTCAGAGTATACCTTCACAGGTTTACTCCCGTCCTCGACGCCAAGCAATGCAGTTAGAAGCCTTTTCAGCCAGACCGCTACTTGTGCGTTCTTAGAGAGGGCCACAAATTCAGATTCCATAGTCGACAGCGTGACACATGTTTTCTTCTTGCTCATCCATGAAATGGCGGCATTCGCAAGGAGGAATACCCCTCCAGAAGTGGACTTACGATCATCCATATCGCCACCATGGTCGGTGTCACTATATCCTAACAATTCGAGTTTTCCGCCCTCATAGCACAGAGCGTAGTCTGCATTACCTTTCAGGTATCGGATAATCCGATTTACAGCCTTTAGGTGTTGATTGCCAGGATCTGATTGGAATCGTGCTACAAGGCCAACAACGTAAGAGATGTCCGGACGAGTGCATTGCATAGCATACATTAAGCTGCCAACCATGCATAAGTATTCTACACTTTTCATCTGTTCACGCATCGCCAGGTTTTTCGGGCCATCACGCTTCGACAGCGCACACCTGAATGCAACCAGTGTATCCACGAGCTTTGCATCCTGTAACCGGAAACTTTTCAACAGTTTGTTGATATAGGCTTCCTGAGATAGACATAGTCTGCATTACCTTTCAGGTATCGGATAATCCGATTTACAGCCTTTAGGTGTTGATTGCCAGGATCTGATTGGAATCGTGCTACAAGGCCAACAACGTAAGAGATGTCCGGACGAGTGCATTGCATAGCATACATTAAGCTGCCAACCATGCATAAGTATTCTACACTTTTCATCTGTTCACGCATCGCCAGGTTTTTCGGGCCATCACGCTTCGACAGCGCACACCTGAATGCAACCAGTGTATCCACGAGCTTTGCATCCTGTAACCGGAAACTTTTCAACAGTTTGTTGATATAGGCTTCCTGAGATAGACATAGTTTACGGGGAGCCCGATTTCTAGCAATCTTAATTCCTAGAATGTACGTGGCTTCTCCAATGTCATTCATCTCAAATACAGTTGCTAGCCAGGACTTTGATTCATTCATATAACTCACGTCATTTGTGGCAATCAATATATCATCGACATACAATGTCAAGATGACGTATTTGGACTCGGAAGTCTTCGTGTACACGCATGGATCCTCGTGAAGATTCACGAATCCGTTTCTAACGATTTCCTCGTGGAATCTACGGCACCATTGCCAGGATGATTGTTTAAGACCGTAAATAGATCTTTGGAGTTTATAAACTTTACGTTCGTTGCAGGAATAATATTCATTTGGAGGAATGCAGTCTTAATATCCATTTGGTGTAGCTCCAAGTCGGAGCTCGCAACCAAAGCCAGTATGGCCCGTACTGTGGTGTAGGCACAGTCGGTGAGTTATTCTCATCAAAGTCCACTCCTTGGAGTTGGGTCTATCCTTTCGCAACAAGTCGAGCTTTGAACCGCTCGACAGCTCCATCAGCAGTGAGTTTCAATTTCTGAACCCACTTGGCACCTATTGCTCTGCGATTAGCCGGCAAATCAACTAAAGACCAAACATAATTAGCTTTCATAGAGGCGATCTCATCCTCCATTGCTTTCTTCCATTCTTTCACTTGAGGTCCTTCCATAGCTTGTTTAAGCGTTACCGGTTCATCAACCGAAGTAAGAGTGAGTAACTCTCCTCTTCCAAAGGGATACTTCTTGGGAGAAGTTCGTTGCCTTGAACTATGTCTAGGCTTGATTATCCCATCTTAAGATTGAACTTCACTCTCACAAGGAATAATGCTCGTTGTCGGTGCAATACTCCCACTGGGAACAAGGGCACTACTTGAACTTTCACCTACAACTTTTCTTGGACGACCTCTCGGTCTCGGATTTCCACCTCCGAGATTAAATCCACAGTTTACTATGTCCGGAAACCGTGTTGGTCGTGTCATTCCTACTTGATACAGTAGGTAGTTGAGGTAAAATTGGATTTTCATCCATGGGTTCGGTAACATGATCATCAGGTCCGACTTGATTCCCACCTGCAGCAACAGTAATCGATGTGGTCGGATTGACTCCTCCCACTGGATTTATTATGAAAATGTCTCCATCTTCATTTACTATGTCGTTCACTTGAGTTGCTGCCTCAATTCTCTCACTCGAATCGAGTGGGATCTGATGATCGTCGTCCTCTAGTTCAATCAAGACTTCGTTCGTTGATTTTAAAGAATCTATGGAAAGTTAGCTTAATAATGTAACGTCTCATGTTCGACCACGTCACCATTCGCCCAAGCTATTGCACAAATGTATGCTTTAGAGATACTTTTCAGTAGCTCATTTGGTACTATGTGTGTTTTAGCAACAATGATGTTGCTATTTAGGTAAGATTCCACTCATTACCAATATCGCATATGGTGTCGTGTAACCGATTTATACATTAATTAGGTTCACCACATGATTTGCAGTTGACCGAATAACTCACCTTGTGAAAGGGATGTTATAGGTTAAACTTGCGATATCATGGTACTGACCTTGTTAATGAAGTGTGTGTTGTTTTAATGCTTAGCCAATCTTTTGTCGTTAAAGGCTAAAAGTGGGAGACGTCGTTTAAAAGACGTTCATTTTCATTGCTCGCTCATACTCCAAGGTTTTAACCACCATGGATTGTGCATTTAGGTTTTCACCTAATGCTCGTTAAAATTCTCTACGAGAATCTTGTATGAGTAAATCCCTAGAATAGGTGTTCGTGCAAATGAAAATTTATTTCCATCATTAAATCAACAACACACTTTATTCTGAATTTTTTATTTCGAATCGTTGTACTCTGTCTATCGAGGAATACGCGCCACGCGCGCGACTCACCCGGTTTAACCCGAGGTGGGATCATTTTCGATTTCCAAAATTCAGCTTGATCGGTTTCATACATGTTCATTATTACAATTTAAATGGAGTACTGACAAATAACGATTGTCGGATCGGTTCGCATTTTAACTACACAATCGATGGGTTTATTCATTCCGGTCGACCCGACACTAATGATGGAGTATGTTTAACGTTTCGTTTTGTTCGACCATTTGTCCTAGCCGAAATTTTGGTTCCTAACCCGCAGGTTTGGATTTTCGTTTCGGATCGTTCCCTTTGACCGGGCCGATATATTGATAAGTGAATTGTACGTCGAATTGAGTAACAATTACTTTATTCAATAATTCCGAATCTCAAATAAACAAAATCATCAATTCAAATGAATGATGAAAAGTAAACGACAATGATGAGGTTCTTGATCTGAGGATCGTGTATATGATCTGTGCTCATCGTACAGATAGTCGAGAACATAGAGTAATGCCGAACATTACATCTGAACAGATTCACGAGTGAATCAAATATGATGGTATGTATCATAATAAAGCTTTTTTACAGCTTTATACACATGACAAACGAGGTGTACTTGAAACGCACTTTATCAACGGTGTTTCACCCACCGGATATTCGTTTTTGACCCCTAGGGTCTTGTTCTCCCCACAATATACGAAAATCAAGGTTTAATCCCTCGATGTCTTATGGTGATTAGTGAAGTTGGTTTCCCTTTCGCCCTGGTTACTACAGTTGATTTAAACTCACGGTAAGTGAGCCCCATCAACGTCAGTCAACCATTAAAGGGTATACCTTTTCTTTTCCATGTTGACCTTTATTCAAAGATCTCGAGCGGCTTTTACACCAGCATCCATGGAGAGGAGACCATCATTCACAACCAAAAAGTTTCTAGCTTTAACGGCCTTGCTTCCACCGAAGCGGATGTAGAGGGGACACTAAAAGGTGTAACGCCGTATAGTCATAATTGAGGTTTCCCTCAACCTCTTTGTCCAAGGTTGAATATATATCACCATAATCGATTTCAGATCATCAAAGAACCAATTCCCATTATTGGGAAACGGACTACCACATTCATCCGTTATCATCAAAGTTATACAGACTACTACATTCATCAGTTGTTTTCCTCTCTGCTTTCGGGATCGTAGCAGATAGGAGGTTAACATATACTCAACCATCATACTAAACACCATCAATATTGCGAGGAATATCTAATCACACTCATTCAGCCAATTAAAGCCATCACATTGATAATTTTGCATAAGAGGGAAGACAAAAACATTTTGAAAAATAAATTTCATTCATCAGACAACTATGAGATAGAAAATATCAAATAATGATCCCTCAGACATCTAACCCAACCGACCAACAGTGAAGCCCGAAGGAAGGGGAGTCGTGAAAAAGTTCACATTACCGATATCTTCTTTCTAATAGATCAGTATTTTAAAACGGTTTAATCGCTTTAACCGAAACAGGAGGTTTTAAAACATATGATCTTGGCTTTTCCGAGGCCCTTTTGAAAACGTTTCTAAGAACTATAGTTTGCACATATAATTCTACTATCCCAGTAAATTATCATGGCATGTCACATCCAAGAAACCATACACATCTCATGCATACGCGTCATGCGTCTAATGTTCTGAGGAACCCATACTTAGCATATATAATTCTACTTCCTAAGTAAATTATCACATGCTAATACATCCTGAACAATCATGCATACGCATCATGCGTGATCAAACCATACAAACATGCATATTTGGCGACTGATTTCTGCTTACATTTGGGGCAGAATTGCAATTCATGCTATAAATCAATCATGCGTACTTCTAGACATGAAACCTAGGCAATTGCAACCATCACAACATGTCTATCCTAGTGCGCAACTCATTAATTGAAAACCAGGGCTCAGCTCACAACATGCATAATCCAGCTAGCTTGACATAGTCAAGATGTCAGTTCTAATCATGCAATAATATAAATTAAATAACAATTGCAATTCAGTACACTAAATGACTCAGTCCCAAAATCATGCATTTGCGAGATCCATCCCCATAATCGAAACCGGACAACATGTTTAATTAAATCGTGAATAATTTAAACATGTGAGCACTGTGTAGGTAATTTAAAGTTCGAAAACATTTGGATTTAAAAATTTGACCATCCTATTTTAATTTTAAATCGGTTCAGTTTTAGAATATCTGGTTCGGTTCGCACCGGTTCGCACCGGTTCGGACCGGTCCGGTTCATTATAAAAGGTTCGGCCGGACTAGTTCGGTTTAAAATAGGATTCGGTTCGGTTTGTCACTCAAACCGGGTCGGTTCGACACATATTAGTTGCCCCGGTCCAACCCAATCCTAATAGGTCAGACCAATTGAGAAAACCCGGCATTTGTTCCGCTCCGGTTGAATCCATATAACCTGAACCGGTTCGGTCCTATTTGATCCGGTTCGGTCCGGTTCTGTCCTGTTCGGTATATATATAGAATTTCGGTTTGGTTGTCCCGACCCGGATGTGCTAAAATTGGATTGGTCCATAACCCATTGGGTTCGGCCATTATTATTACTTGTGGGCCAAATAGAGTTTTAAAATCCACTAAAAACTTAACTTGGTCTCCAAGTAACAACCAACAAATAAATATTGTCCAATTTTCTGCACATATATATATATATATATATATATATATATATATATATATATATATATATATATATATATATATATATTTATTGTCAAGATTCTGTTAGCATTTGGGGTTATAGGCCGCTATAATTGGTTACAAAAACCCCTTTATGGCCTCAAGCAGGTTTCTAGACAATGGAATGTCAAGTTAACTGATTCATTAATTTCTGCTGGTTATACTTAGTCTTTATATGATTATTCCCTCTTTAGCAAGCATGATGGTGATCAGATGTTGTGCTTTTAGTCTATGTTGACGATCTGCTTACTACAGGGAATAGTAGTAAATTGATCACTGAGCTCAAAAATGTGTTGCAATCCAGTTTCAAGATGAAAGACCTTGGGGAGCTTCAATATTTCTTAGGGATTGAAGTTGTCAAGTCTGAAAAAGGTATTGTTTTGTCCCAAAGAAAGTATGCCATTGAGGTAATCTCCCAGGTTGGCTTGACACGTGCAAAACCTGCTAAAACCCCTATGGAGATTAACTTAAAGTTGACTAGCAAAATTTTTGATGATTTTCTGAATGAGAACCAAGGTGATTATGTCCTACATGATGTCTCTTCTTTTAGACGACTGATAGGCACGTTGTTGTACCTAACCATCACCAGACTAGATATTGCTTTTTCAGTTCAGCATTTAAGCCAATTTTTGAAGTGTCCAAAAAATCTCACTTAGATGCTGCGTTGCGTGTTGTTAGATATGTTAAGGCTGAAGTTGGTAAAGGTATTCTGTTGTCCAGTGACAGTAAGATTGAGTTGGTCGGTTTATGTGACTCGGATTGGGCCAATTGTCCAGAAACTCGACGCTCTCTTATAGGTTATATTATCAAGATGGGTGATTCACCAGTTTCCTGGAAGGTTAAGAAACATGAAACAGTTTCGAAATCTTCAGCTGAAGCTAAGTATAGAAGTATTGGCCATGTTGTTTCAGAGATAGTTTGGTTACGGGGTTTGTTGTCCGAGTTGGGTTTTGATCAGGTCATGCATACCCCTCTCTTTTGTGATAACTAGGCTGCTGTTAAAATTGCTTCAAATCCTATTTTCCATAAGCGTACGAAGCATATCGAAATTGACTGCCATTTTTCTAGATTAAAGTTGTTGGATGGTTCTGTTAGTTTTGTTAATATAGTTACGGTACAGGGGATCAAGTGGCAGATGTGCTCACCAAGCCTTTGTCTTCAAAGCAACATTATTATTTGGTGAAGAAGATTAGAATGAAGAACATGTTTCCAATTGCAAGGAAGGAGGGGGAGCATGAAATTGCTAGAGATGAAGGACAGCTTGAAGGCATTGGAAATGAGGGGGAGGTTGAAGACAATGTTGATTAGTCTGTTGTGTTATTTTTTTTTTTTTTTCTCTGCGTAGTTTGTTTTGTTTCCCAGCTTGAGAGGGAGTGTTGAGTTTATTAAGGTCAAGTTGGGTTTATTTGTTTTATGTTTGGGTTTTATGTTAGGGCCAAGACTTTGTTTTAGGCCTGTTGTTTCTGTTGGGCTCGGTTCATTCTTATTTGTAAAGACTGTGGGCTAAATCAGGACCAGGCCCGGTCCAGGATGCCGTAGTGATTATTTAGGTGAGGACCTTCCCAGTGAAGGAATAAGTTCCTATGATCCGCAAGTGGTGTGCCTTCTCTTCTTTTCTCTGCGTCGCTCCATTACACTTCCATAGCTAGGGTTTGAGGAAGCTATCATCAACAACGGAAAATCTAAGTCAAGAATCTGAACAAATATCAGCCACACAGAAACCCAATTCGGAACTAAATATGCAGAAATAAGACACTCTCTAGAACACATAGAATATTAAATTCAAAAAAAGAAAACTTACCAAATTCACCCGCTTGACTAATTTAGATTATCGGTAGACTACCGAGCGACCAATTTTCGAAAGGAACTAAAAATCGGACATGCAAATCATAAATTATCAATTCATGCAACAAATTAACAGTAGAGACTAATCCGTGAAAGTTCACTATTTTTCGAGCGGCGTGCGGATTGGGGACGCGAGCGGCGGAGGTGGAACGACGTGAAGGAAAAATCAGGAGTCCAGTGGAAACAAACCATTTCTTCGCTCTGTCTCTTGAAACCTCACGTCCGGTAGTGACCAAACCTAAATATTTCCTTCAGTGCTGGGATGCTATGCTATTTAGAGAAATTATTATCTAGGGCGGTGCCAACAGGTGTCCTCCACCTGTTGGCCCTCCACCAATGAGAACATGACAAATGGAAATAAAAACAAAAGTAAACAGTATATAGTGACACTTGTCATGTCGTGATTGGTCTTGGTGCCACCAGATGGAAGACATCTGTTGGCACCGAGCCATTCATGCTATTTAGCTGCCACCTAGGCTAATCAATTTCTTATTGGTGCGTGTTAGTCACGCGACTCTCCCAAATCTTTTATGCTAGCTGTCGCGCCTCATACATCTTGTGCCGTTTCAGATCATAATTTATTCTCTTTTTGCGCGGCTTCATCTTCTACATAGCTCCTGTTGTGTCGTTTGCTTCGGTTTTGTCGTTTCAAATCTATGATGTATCATTATTAATAATAACGAACAAGTTTTTTTCCCCATAAAACTAAGTTAAATAATGTATCATTATTAATAATAACATGTGAATCATTTTTATTATTAAGGTTTGCAATTTTTTTGTTTATATTTTATAAATAAATATGTTTTTTATTTGTATTTTATGTCAAGTAAGATGAAATTATATGTTAAGATATTCAGACGTACATATATAATAATAACTAATAAAATGTTACAAATTTTTTTATTTATCGTTAGATAATATTTCTATCTTTATACTTTGTTATCTAAGTCTATATAACAATAAATTACATGCATGATTTATATTTAGCTCAATGTATAATATAATTTAGAAAGTTTCTTACTTATTAATTTAGCATAAAGTCTCTATCCATCTTCATTAATTGCTTAAAATTTCTACTTTATTACGTATTTCTTCTTCTTCTTTTATTTTCTCTTTCTACTTGGTCTGTGTTACAACTGATTGAGCGACTCTCACGGTTACTCTCCAGCTCATCTGCATTACATCAAGATTCAGCGACTCTAAAGGTTCCTCTATAGCTTAGTCGACATGCGTTTTGAAGTTTTATTTATTAATTACCGCTTTAATTTCAACGAAATGACTTATTTGTGGATCTAAGACGGTTCTTCTCCACTTTAAGTGCCAGAAGTTGTCACATTGTCCCAGCAAAAAAAAAAAATAGTTGTCACATTGTCAGCTCTATTTGTTGGATATAATATTTTATAAGTGTAGTTTGTGTTTTTTTTTCCTGAAAAACTCAAATATTCATCTTAATACTATCAACCTGATTAAACAGTTATTTAGATAACATGTTACTATTTGAATAAAATCTCTAAAATATTAATTAACTATATAAATTTTTTAAGTATTCAAACCGACGCCGTTCTTCGAATCTGCTTCATTGCAGATTCAACAACATTATTTGCAACAATAACAATTAATATTGGGAGCAAGATTAGTAAAGTAAGGTATAGAATACTCAGGAGTAGCATGAATATAAGGCACCAAATTAGCATGAGGGTACCAAAGCTGATCTAAGAGGACAAGATCAAGTTTGTGTCTGAGAACCAACGCTAATGATGTTATAATGACAACTTTTGTTCTTCAAATTCTCCAACTCTTTAAGGAACCACAACAATATATCATTAGGAGTTTCAAGGATATCAATTTGCCCAACCCTGTAATCTCAACAAGCTTCTCACAATTTTCTACTACTAGCTCTTCATGGCATTTCAGTTGTGATAGATTGGGAAACTTATCTATTGTGCCACATCTATTCAATACAAGCTTTGTCAGAGATCCTAACCTTTCAACTCCGAGGCCGTTGATTCCTTCTTCCATCCAACAGTCGTAAAAAGAGAGCTCAGTTAGGCTCTTCATGTTGGAAAGACACTGCAATTTCGTTTCTCTCTTGGCACCCATTAATCTCAAACTCTGCAATAAGGGTCTTGAGATGAGGTAAGGTGCTGCACTCAACTGGAACCGAGTTGAGGCTCTCACCCAATTCCAAAGGCAGCTCAATTCCATAGTGCACCACTCAATATGACGTCATCAAGCGAAAAAATCTTTAATCCAATGAGATTTGAGAGATCTGGAGCTTCTCTTAGAGAGAAGCAACCCATGAGATGTAGATTGATCAAACTCGTGGGCAACTCGGGCTATCTTCCTGCAACAAAATAAAGACAGCTTCTCGAGATTCACCAATCTTATGAATAAACTCAGCAACTCCTCTATCTGACCACACCATGATAGACATAAGCTAACCAGTGATGTCAGGTCCCCAATTGAGTCAGGTATTTTACTGATGCCTTCACAAAGAGAGGTACAATGTAAAGAGGGCAACATCAATTGTAATGGCAGAATGGGTACACGACAAAGGTAAGGTAGTATATATACTTGGTTGGTTGTGATAGTCTTCATCTGCTTGGCCTTGCAGTAGAAGGTACCAGGCATAAACTATTTAAATTCTCTCCAATACACAACCATGGTAGAAAGACTATTATGCCCTTTTACCATGACAGAAGCTGTAAATAAAATGAGAGAAACTACTAGCTAACTGTGCTAATACATTGTTTTAAGAAAACACTCGTAAACCCTTACCGAAATTATACAATCTTTAGAAGCCCTAGGACACCGATTTAACTTGTTTTGTAATTCTTGAATCGTACGAGCCCTTCTATAAAATCCTTCTTCGGGGCAATAGATAACCAGTTCTTTCAAAACAAGGGCACTCTTAAGAAGGACAACTAAAGCAGCATCATCTTCATATCGAGGAACATAATAATGAATCAAGATCTTCTTTAGACATGTCCGAAAACATAAAGGTATGGGATTCAGTCTCAATTGGGGGCGGCTTCTAACAGTACGACTAATTTCCTGCACCAACATTCATATGATTGTAAATATGTCAGATTTTGAATCAATCATCTAAGTTGTAGTGTAACAATAGAAAACATAAGAACAGAACATTACATGAAAATTAAGATACTCAAGATGTGGACATCTTTCATATATCTTCATTAGCACCAAACTATCAATGCGGATATCCGCCGCATGAACTTCGAAGTCTAGTCGAGTCAGAAATTCGAATGTAGGAATTGAGTCAAGAAGCTCTGAGAAGTTTTTAAGGCCCTACAAAGTAAATTTCACAAGACACATGTTAGCAAAAGAAATACAATAAATTTTAGTTGATTTTTTTTGGCCACGTTTGATTAAACAAATATTTAGCAACTCAACCCTCAAGCTGAACTTTAGGGGTTGAGTAGTTAAAATTCCGAGCTAGATTATTGAAACTATGTATACTAGCTATTTATCCACACAAAAACGTTTAGCTTCCAAATTTTTCAAACTCCAATGTTTCAGTTGCATGGCTCTAACTAACGATAATACCTCAAGAAAAAAATCTGACAAAGCCAGATTCCGTGTCCCAGAAAGGCCCTTTAAGATCCTATAACAATTGAGACCAAGATCCTCCATCATTTCATGACAGACAGATATTTCAACTTTGCTAAGTTGCGTAGAAGAAGAAGCACAAATCAAATATTGATTCATGAGATCCCCCTTGTAGTCGAAATACTTGAGATTATCTGCAATAATACATATTTCGGAGAAGTAATCTGTATCGTCATGATCCTGATAGAAATTTTCATAAATTTTCAAAACTTGGAGCTTTGGAGAACACACACGAATAGATCCAATGCGGGTCCAGTCACAACTGTGAATAATCAATTCTTCCAGCAGTGGAGCAGATAGTAACTTCTCTGCTGATTTTTCACCCTCAAAATTGACATCGCAGAGCCTCAGGTTCTTTAAACGAGGAAGACAAATAGCTGAAGAAGAAACATTAAATGTAATGGATTCAAGGTCCAGCTTTATCAGGGAATGGCACTGAACTAGCTTGGTAATCCATGTTTTGATACGATTTGCATCGTCTTTTTCTTCCTTCTCGTATCCAAGAGAAAATGATACCAGAGACGAAGAGTGGTCACGGAGTTCCATTACTCTGTCCACAAAGTTCCTGAAGTGAGTACCTCTACCTAACATATCGCCTTCATGAAATTCAAGACTGGTAAGGGACTTCCACAAGTGCTGCTGCCCACTCTTTAGCAGTAGTAGACATATCCGAACAGCATCTTCTGTTGGAAGCAAAGACAGAATGCGGATAAGGATTTCATCCGGTAGATCACTCAGCTGAAGCTGTTTGTCGTCTTCTCCTATTGCAGCCTTGTTTTCGATTGCAGCCATCTATGAAACCAAAGGGAGAAGCAAAAAAATCTCTAAGATGATTATATATATATATATGGAAGTAGAAGATTGAAGGAAATCAATGAAAAAGCAAACAATTTCCCTCCCTCTGCAGTGAGACGGCTGAACCCTAAAATCAGATTCCCTAGAGTAGAGCTGCTATAGATGCTAGAGCCTTACCTGTCAATTGCGAGATCGAGTGGCGAAGAGTGAGAACGAACGCTCTGGTTGGCTGCGATCGGAGCTCGACGGCAGTACCAGTGTCCGCCGGCGTGACTCGATTGGATTGGATTAGACAGAAGAGTTGTTGAACTGAACTGAAGTGAAGTGAACCACCGTGGAAATGGATTAAGAAGACAACAGCAGCTGAGATGAGGAAGACCGGTCTAATCCAAAGGCCACCTTAAACCGGAGGCACTCTCTAGCTATAAACAATTTTGGGCCTTACAAAGGAAAAAGTCAACTAGGCCCAAACTAGCTCAAGGAACTGTGAAGATATATTTAAGATGGATCCACTCCACTCTCTATACTCCATCGTATTTACAGTTAAGATATTTACACGTCTATTAATTAATTCTGTAGTTTTTTTTTTTTTTTCTAAAACCGATTAGTGAAATTTAAAAGGAAAACATTTAATCTAGGGACATGTGTCAAGATCTTAACAATAAGACACGATGTATGAAAAATGGGGCGGATGATCTGAATTCATTTAAGATATACCTAGCAAAAGTCTATCCATCCACACACAAACAAAAACCGCAGTAAAAAGCTCGAATTATTGCCCTGCTATAATACATTTTTTAAAAATGATACGAATTCCGAAACTCTAAGTTACAATGTATTTATTGAACGTGAAAAGTAATAAATTTGCCCCAAAATTTGATAATAAGTACCCTCATTGTCACTAAAAATTTTGTCAGTGAAAACAAATATTTTACTAGACACTAATGTATGTATTAGTAAACGATATAATATGGTGTAGCGATTTAAAACCCCTTACCAACTAAGTGAGAAGTAATTAGAAGTTTTAAACTCAAACCCCTTACGAATTAAGGAGAATTAATCTACACGTGAAGTAAATATGATCCTTATTCAGTGGCGGAAAAAGAAAAAATCGGACCTTGAGAAGGAGACAGAAAGTTTTTCCATATGTCTCTATACTAGAAACAAATAACACAAGTAACCCTCCAAGTAAAACTTTTAATAAAAATACCTCTGAATCCTACTGGGAGTCGAGTTTCAGATACGAACTTTTGTTATTATATAGGGTTAATAACTAAAAAACTGTCCAAGGTTTACCCAATGTTAAAATTAGGTGTCTGAAGTTTCAAACGTTAAAATAGACTGTCTTAAGTTTCATTTTTGTTAAAATTGGTGTCTTTGCGCGTTTTTTCATCTCTATTCAATCATTTTCATCAACTCACTCATAATCCATCACTCTTTACTTTTCCCAAAATCGTCAAATTTCACCCAAAAATTGAACATTAAAAAAAAAAATCTAGAAGAGTGGTGTGGAGCCATTTTACAAGGACAACAAAGCGAGATTTGATTCATCAGTACACAAGGACTAAGCCATCAAAAAGAAGGGGTCCGCCCCCTGCCAAGGTTTGATTCATTCACTCATCAGTAAGGTGTCCAGAAGAACAAGAATGGCCAAACCACAACAACCAAATTGTTCAGTGGCAGAAAAAGAAAAAATCGAACCTTGAGCTGATTGTAAGCCATCTTCAATGGAAACTCAATAGCAGTGAGGAAGGAAACGACGTGAAAAAGGGTTCTTTTTGCTTCAACGGCATCGGGTCACAGTGCCCAAGATGGTGGCCCTTTTCTCCAATTGCAGCCATCTATGAAATTAATGAACTGGAGAAAAGTAAACAATCTACAAGATGAGTATATATGGAAGAATAAGATGATTGAATGAGAAAAAAAACAAATCGGTTTAACTACCAGCCAAGTCGAAAAAAAGCAATCAAAGAAGAGGAACCGAAAGAAGAAGAATCGAAGAAGATAATGAAGGAAGACTGATGGTGGTTACTTTTGAAGGAACGGATGATCAGGTCATCATCAACGATCTATTTCAATTTAATTAGGGTTTAGGTTTCTAACTTCACAAATTTATTAACTAATTTTTTGAAGAATAAAATATTAGACTCATAAAACCAAACTTCACAAACTTAGTTGTAAAGGAACCACCACCTTGAAGATATTATATATGCAAGATTATCTTCAGTACAATTTTGCAATAGACATCAAAGGATCAATTTAGGGGAAACTTAAAAATTAGGGCAAATCGCTTACCTCCTTCATAGCTCGCTCTATTCTTAATACATGGGCGACACAGCTCTCTCACTATCATCATTGCCATCCGAAGCTTCAAACGTGGCAGTAGCAGCCCGTATATCCTTTCCAAGTTTGTTCCTGTTCATGCGAGCTTTGCAGATTCAACAACATTATTCGTAACAATAACAATACTGGGAACAAAATTAGTAAAGGCATAGAGTACTCGGAAGGAGTAGCATGAATATACGGCACCAAATTATCGCAAGGGAACAAATCCAATCTTTAGAGGACAGGGTCAAGATTGTGTCTGAGAACCAAAGCTAATACTTTTACAATGAGAAGTTTTGCTATTTGATCAAATGAGAACTTTTGTTCTTATATATAAAGCTAATGCATATCGCTCTCTCCACTGTCATGTTCATGCTATAGTAAGAAGTATTATAAATCTACATTGCCATGCAATTATTCTTTCGTGATTTAATCTTTATTTCAACACTCCCCCTCACGTGTGGGCTGCTATTTGATCAAATGAGAACTTTTGTTCTTATATATAAAGCTAATGCATATCGCTCTCTCCACTGTCATGTTCATGCTATAGTAAGAAGTATTATAAATCTACATTGCCATGCAATTATTCTTTCGTGATTTAATCTTTATTTCAACACTCCCCCTCACGTGTGGGCTGAGACATTTTTTTGAAAGCCCATCACGTGACACTTATTTTTCGTGTGGGCTGATAGATTTTAGAAAGCCCATCACGTGTTTGCTTGACCATATCGCAAACATGATGAAATTGGGGTTTAACTTGGCGCTGCGGAGACTCGAACCTGCGCGCTCTGATACCATGTGAAAGTTAAGACTAACCACTTGACCAACTGTCCTAAAACCTTAAGGTGTTGGGTGAAGGCGTGATTTAATCTTTATTTCAACAAAATACATATGCTAATGAAAATGAGACACTTTGATTCTTACCGGCTTAGGAGCTTTTGCGTAACAAAATCTCAACAGAGGAAGAAGGCGGTCCCTGAAAGCCTTCTACTCCTCTGAAGTTCTTGCACTTCTCTATATTGACACTATCCAACATTGTCAGATTTTTCAAATCCTCTAACCTCGTTAAGGAATCACAACGAAAGATCCTTAGGGCTTTCAAGGATATCAATTTGCCCAACCCTGGAATCTCAACAAGCTTCTCACAATCTTCTACTATTAGCTCTTCAAGGCATTTCAGTTGTGATAGATCGGGAAACTTATCTATTGTGCCACATCTATTCAATCCAAGCTTTGTCAGAGATCCTAACCTTTCAACTCCGAGGCCATTGATTCCTTCTTCCATCCAACAGTCATAAAAATAGAGCTCGGTTAGGTTCTTCATGTTGGAAAGACACGGCAATTTCGTCTCTCTCTTGGCACCCATTAATCTCAAACTCTGCAAACTCGATGGATATTGCAGATTGCTCCTCCGGTTTGAACATTTTACAATAAGGGTCTTAAGATGAGGTAAGGTGCTACACTCAGCTGGAACAGAGTTGAGGCTCTCATCCAATTCCAAAGGCGGCTCAATTCCTAGTTGAGGCCATAGTGCACCACTCAATATGACATCATCAAGCGACAAAGTCTTTAATCCAACGAGCTTTGAGAGATCTGGGGATTCTCTTAGTGAGCCGCAACCAATGAGACGTAGATTGATCAAACTCGTGGGCAACTCGGGCAATCTTTGAATGTGAAGACATTCAGATAGATTTAATGTTTCCAGATGAGAAAGTTGAGCAACACTTTCAGGTAGAACTCTCACTGGCGTCCAACCCAAGTCGATCACCTTCAGGATTTTGAGGTCTCTAATAGTCTCAGCTGAAAGAATAGCTACACCTGTATGTGATAACTCCAACTCGACTAATGATTTCAAGTTGCCAAAACCATCAGGAAGTTGTACTATCTTCTTGCAACCAAATAAAGACAGCTTTTCAAGCTTCACCAACCTTATGATTGAACTGGGCAACTCCTCTATCTGACCACACCATGATAGACATAAGCTAACCAGTGATGTCAGGTCCCCAATTGAGTCAGGTATTTTACTGATGCCTTCACAACTAGACAAAGAGAGGTACTCAAGTTTTACCAGTCGTCCTATAGATTCAGGCAACTCCTCCAGTGAGAATGAGAAACTTATATTTAAACGGAACAACGACCATAGATCTCCAATAGACTCTGGAAGTTTATCCAAGCTATAACAACTCCTTAAAGACAAGACTTTGAGATTTTTCAACTTTCCAATAGAGTCTGGCAATGTGGAAATATTTGTTGAATCCATATTAATGTACTCCAAATCTTCCAAGTTTCCTACTTCTTCTGGCAACTCTTGAAGATGCATACAACCCTTAAGATCCAAGTGATTCAACTTCAGCAGCTTCCCAATGGAGCTATGGATCTTGACCAACTTATTGCAGTCACGAATTATCAAATGTTCCAGAGCTACCATTTTGGAGAAGTTGGGTGTTCTAGTTAACCTCTCACACCCAATAAGGCTTAGCGCTTTCAGACCCTGTAACTTCTGTACAGAAAGAGATAAGAGAACTCCTGTGAGAGTGAAGTCCTATTTCTCCACACCAATTTATATTAAAAAAACAAGAGTATAATAATATTTGAATAACTCAATTTTACCTGGATTAGGATCCATCCATCCCAATTGTCAGTAATACTGCTGTGTTTAAGGGTAAGGACAGCTAACTTCATCAGATACGATTTTTTTCGATTTCGAAGCACCGCAGAAACCTTACTTCTTATAGCCACAGTCAAATTTGGATCTATCAAACTTATAGAAAGCCATCTTATATTCTTAGGAAGTTTCCAAAATCTTCCAACTGTCATTTCTCTTCCCACCTGGAGCAATCTTAGATTTTCAAAGGTTGTAAGATCTGTTTGATCGTTGAGAAAAGCATCCAAACGAAGCCCTACTACTTCTTCTCTCTGATCAAGAAAAGAAAACACCATGTAAGATTTCAAGAAATAAACGTCAAAGTATAGGATTAAGGTGTGATGTAATCTCCTTGATTTACCTGTTGCCTCGCAAATACACTTAAATTGTCCTCATATGACTGGATCCTGATACCTTCTCTAGGACTTAGCCTGTTACATGCTTTTCTAGAAACAAATTCTCTTCCAAGATCTCTGAGCTGATCATGCATCCAGAACTTGCCGTCCTTGATTTTTACCAGGGACATAGATATCAGGACTGGAACTGCCCAGTTTGGGCAAAAGCCACAAGCTTCCCACATGTAAGTTGGATATGTTGTTTCCTCATTGATGAAAAAGTAAGCAATATCCAAAAATATTTCCTTTTCATCATCCTCCAATGCTTCATAGCTTATCATCAGCTTTTCTTGGATTCGTCCAGCGGGTATCATCTTCAACTTGCTTATCTTGCCTTCCCAAGATTGTGTGCTCATGCCACAGAGAAGCGAGCCTATGACTTCAAGTGCTAGAGGAAGTCCTGCACTAATTGAGATTACATCATTTGAGAGACTGAGATAGTCTTGCGGAGGAGAATCGCTTCGAAAAGCATGTCCACTGAACAGTTGCATCGCTTGTTTTAAATTCATTCCTTTGATTTCCATCCTTGCAATACGTGGACAAACCTTTATGCTACCTTCATCACTAGAAGAGGATGCTTGCAAGAAATTCGTCGCAACTCTTTCATCTCTTGTTGTAATGATTATCCGACTCCCTGAACCGAATGAGATTGGTTCCCCAATAAGCTCCCTTACGTGACTTATTTCACTAACGTCATCCAAAACAATAAGAACGCTTTTCGTCCTAAGAGAACTCTTCATTCTATCCGCACAATTTGTTATACTTACGTTATCGCTTGATGCCTTAGGATTAAGATCTTGCAGTAATTTTGTCTGCAAATATTCAAGGCCTTTACTGGTGCTACATTCTTCTCGTATATTTGCAAGGAATGAACATGCATCGAAACTGCTTGCGATCCGGTTGAAAATTGTCTTTGCAAGAGTTGTTTTTCCAATACCGCCCATACCGTACATCCCAAGAGAAACTACATCAGCAGATTGAATATCTAGCAGATCCATTGCAGCTTCAGTCTGATCTGTCATTTCGACAAAATGGTAGGTGGTAAATTTTTGCTTTCCTCCCAGCTTGAGCAAAATCTCCGCCGTGAACTGCTTGTTGAATTTAACAAAGCTGCACATTTTTTAAGGAAAAAAAAAACAATAAGATGTAAATTGAATGGATCAACTACACTGTTAATCTCATGCATGCTGCTCTTCTTATAATTCTAGTTGGACGATTAGCACAAAGAGTTTTCTATTGGGCAATTCAATCAACTCAACAAGTATAAAGCGATTGAGATTGCAGGAGTTGTAGATATTACTAACCCCATATCCTTCTTGAGTACACGTCCCTTGATTCTTGCCACCTCCACAAGAGCCTTTTCCCATTCCTCCACTTGCTCTATACCATATTTCTCCTGTTGCTCCTTCATATGTTCAACATATAACGGGGTTTTGAGCTTAACATCGTCAGCAGTGACGTCATAGAAGATGGGGACAATATGTTTGTTGAGCTCCACCATTTTGTCAACTTCACGGAGACACCAATCACTGGAAGCGAATGTCTTAGAAAAGATAGGAACGCAGATCTTTGAGTTTCTAATCGCATCCAAGATCAAAGCAATCGTATCACCAATTGCAAGCTCATCATCATCCCTAAACACTTGGATTCCAATTTCTTTTAGATGATTGTAAAGGACATCAGTGAAGCCCTGACGAGTATCAGAACCTCTAAAGCTCAAAAACACCTCGTACTCTGTCTTCAATATTGCTGGATCCCTAATTGCCATGGCTGCCTGAATGCACCGCTACTGTACCAACCGCTTCACACTGTCACAGACAATAGATGATTCAGTAAAAGGAAACCATAAAAAAGACCGATCTTTGAAGATGATTAACTTTGTTTGGGCATTTGAGGTCACTAACCAACTTAAGACATCTTAATAAGAAATGGCAGTTGAAATGTTGAGCAAAATCAAGACCGATCTTTGAAGAGGATCAACTTTCTTTAGACATTTGAGGTCATTACCCAACTTAAGACATCTTAATAAGAAATGGTAGAAGAAATGTTGAGCAAAATCAAGATAGATGTTTAAGAATCATCACCTGGATTGTTTCATGCACGTCTGTTACTATTGGTAGGTCATAAGCTATCTTCACCTTTTCAAGAATCTGTATTACATAAGAGAAGTAGCTAACTGGCATTAAAAAGAAGAAAAAAAAATTAACCATTATGAGATCATGGAATCTAACAACCTTAGATTTCTGCAACAAAAATACTTTTTTTTTTCTTTTACTGCCGTCACATTCATACTGTTAATAACTTAATAGCCCTAATCTAAAAACAGCCCTTTAAACCAAAATATCATTTGTTACCTAATTGAAAGGAAAAGATAAGCAATCCACTGAATTTCATGGAATCAAGATCTAGAATACAACACTATGACTTCTGTTTCCTTTTCTGGAACCTAAATGTTCTTCATTTGCTCAATATTCGACAAATTTATTCAAATTGGAACATCAAGACAAAAACTACTAGGATATTAACCTGGAACTGACTGAAGAATCGGCGAAGCCCTTTCCAATGAAGAATGAATGCGAGCTCAATTCGTCGGATACTTCTTCTTCAGAATCACTCACGCTGAGGAGTGGCAACTCAGAATCATCAGTGAAGAAGGAAATTCGGTGAAAAGACACTTGCTACTTGCTTACCGTCATCGACGTATGATATAAAGTATGAAAAATATGTGATATGTTTGTTAAAATCTTTTAAACATAACATGTTTATGAACATGTTTTTAGTTGTAACATGTTTTAAAATTGCGGTTTTAAATAATCGTTAATCTTCTGTTAAAATCTCTGCTAACTTTGTTAATTGTAAAAAAAAAAAAAAAAACAACAACAACATGGCAATATATGATTGGTTACCGTGTATATAAAAGTAATACTTTATTTAAAATAGAGAAAAATAATTTAAAAATAAAAAATGCTGAAATTTTTTTATGTAATACTTTATTAAAGTATTAATTTAAAATACAATATTTTGTATTTATTTTATTATTATTATTATTTGCATAGTTAAAATTTGTGTACTTCTTTAAGAATTTCTTTACCATTTTAGAAATTGTTTTTACAATTTTTATATTATTTGTTTATAATTTTTTGAATTTCTAATACATATTATTATTATTATTATTTGTTACATTTTGAAATTTTTTTAATTAATTTTTTCCATAATTATTCATTTTTTAAATAGATTTTTCCTATTTTTTATTTATTTTCAATGTTTTTAACAAGTTTTCAAAATAATAACAATTTATTGATTTATCATGTCAACTTTCCATTCGCCACATCATCTTCTGTTAGTCATATTTAACGAACTTCATCTAAAATAATCAAAACAAAACATGTTAATCTATCACGAAACCTGTTATATCTTTTACACTTGTGTCAAACATATTACATTTTTTCTCCCTTGATTTTAAGTGAAATTCTATCCAGTTGCAAGTATTTTCATGTGTACCTAAATCAAATCTAAATTTTTGGATAAATTGAAAAGATTAGGATTATATTAAAACATATTTAATCGAACATTTCAAAGAAAAAAAGAGAGTATAATGGTAGTTTTTCTTCTTAATTAATGTAAGGTTATTTAGTATTTTCTTTGTAAATAATATTAGTTTTTTTGAGTGGTGAATAAATTTTATGAAGAAAGTTATAGATGTTAAGGTTGTTTAAGAATATTAAAGATAAAAAAAATGAAATATATATATATATATATATAAAAGAATGAAATCTCTTACATCTCTAATTTCAGCACTGCAGTTCCATTATCCAATGTTGGTGCAGTGGACAGATAGCAACTGTATGTTGATTCCACTCCTACTTGTATTTCAAGCTATGCTTGAAACTCTATTAAATTAGAGTCACATATATATTTGTAGGTTTAACAGAGTTTCACTTGTTGATATAAGGTGTGAAATTTAACATATATCAGGTTAAATTTAACATATTTGTGTGAAATGACATTTGTGCCCTTTTAATATATATTTTTGTTGGACTTGGTGCGTAGATATTGGCTTCAGTGGGCCAAATATCAAGCCCAAGTGTTTGGTATGAATGGGATTGGTAGTGCCGTGACTTCACTTGGCACTATCAGAGTCCCACACCGAAAAATATTAGGCTATTTTGCCTAGTTTATATTGTGGCAAACATCTTAAAGTGGTAACCAATTGCTAGATGAAAGGCTCTCTCTACACGCGCGTGCGCACGGGGTGCAAATCATCGGATCCAAAGCACACCCCGGCAGTCTTGGCTTGTGTGCATACACTAGGGGTGGCAAACAGGTCGTGTCACTAGTGACATACGTGTCAACAGATCACTTTAAATATGACACAAACAGTTCTCGTGTCACACACGGGAGTTGGCAGATATCGTGTCACACGAGACACAGAATTTTGTTTTTACACCAAAAAATATTACACTTTTTAGCCCAAAAACTTTTACAAATGTTACAAAATCATCCTAAATCAAGCACCATCATATTTTGAGAAATAATTGAATCTTCTCATTATACAAATAATAAGTTCATAAAGAAAAATTACTTAAATATAAAAAATCGAACATTACAAACAAAATAAGCCGATATCTAAATTTCAAGTTATCTTGAAGCTAGCACATGAAATCATATTATAAGTTTTTTTTGCCAATAGAAGTTTTTATTATTACAGACAATCATATTATAAGTTTTTTTTAAATAGATTAATGTACTAAATAGTTGCAATATTTTTAAAATTATTATTGATCATTATATATTTTTTTTGGCAAAATTATTGGGCTTTATATAAATATTAAGTTTCAAATAAGTCGTGTCTATCGTGTGGACCTACAGATCAGATCTACACGGACTTGCCTAAAAACGTGTCTAGTCGTGTCACAGATCTATCAGACACGGTCAGATTTTTGTGTAGATCAGGACACGAAAAAAAGCAGGTCCGTGTCAGATCGTGTCGTCGTGTCGTGTCAGCAATTGCCACCCCTAGCGTACACGATTGTCGGTCCGAAAAGATTACCTCGCGCGAGCCCGGTTTTGCTAAACATAATTTTTTGTTTATTCAAAAATCGAATTTGGAAACATATTATTCTGTCAATATAGCAAACCGAAAATTACCTGCTTTAGTGATGTCCAGATACATCGAATTATGAAATTTGGCGAGTATATACGCGTGAATATTCGGTGTATATTTTATTGAGCCAAAATATTGGTCAGTTTGTACACCGTCCATATTTGGTTTGAGCAAATCTTGAACTATAAATATGATGATATTCCTTCAGTTTTTTACACACAACAAAAATCTGAAATTTTACCCTAAAAATTCGAACTTCGTAGCTGCTAGGTGCTCCGTTCCATCACATTTATTTTCGTGACATCTTGTTGTTCAGGTTTAATCCTTATTCCGAGATTCAATTTTTTCATATTATTTTCTCTTTGAATCTCACATTCTCTTTTGAGTTCAGGTACTGTTCGGTTCAGTTCGGTTGAATGAGTTGTATGCACGATTCGTGTCAACGACACTGTTGTATCCTGGGAGGTGATCACCCCTTGTGTTAAACCTTGTTGCATAGCCTGAGTGTGAGGTGGGGCGAAATTGCCTTAAGGAGAGCGTGGTCAGCACGTGCCTCAGTAAAAATCGTCTTTCCCATTCGATCTACGGATTGCTAATTTCGGTTCTCACACACATACATATTACTCGTTAATTGTATGTTGATTACCGAATAAAAAATTAATTGGACGTTTTTCCTACATATTTCAGAAATACTGTTTTACCCCTGTGACTAACAATCTTAAGGCAATTCTAGTTCGATTACAGTAGGGTTTATTCTGAAATATTTGTGTCTTGTTGTTCAGGTATTATGGACAACAACAACAGTGATGCTGTTCTAACCACAGGTGTTGTCGCTCCAATGGCGGATGTGACAACTGTGGGGGCTAGACAAGGAACATCTAATGTGACTATGCATGTAAGTGCACCTGCTACTGCAAGGGAACTCTGGGCCATTTGAATCAGGGATGTGAATCTGAGGATGCCTAACAGAACAAGTCGATAACCGTGGCTGAGGTGGTGCAGAGAATAACCACTCAAGAAGATTTTAAATCGTGCCACAATAACCTGAATCTGGTAACTGTCGTGTCGGAGATGAACCTGATTGACTCCAACCCGGAAGAGTGGTGGCTGGACACCGGCGCCACTAAGCATGTTTGCTCGGATAAGGATCTGTTTTAATTTTGAGGAAGCAGAATCCAATGAGACCCTGTTCATGTGGAATTCGAGCACATCATCCATCAAGGGAAAAGGTACTGTGAAGCTGAAGATGACTTTCGGGAAAGAAGTTACTCTGACCAACGTGTTGCATGTTCCGGACATCTGGAAAAATTTAGTGTCAGGGGCCTTACTTGATAAGGATGGCTTCCGATTTTTTTTTTTTTTTTTTTTTTCAGTCTGGTCAGTTTGTACTCTCTAAGAATGCTGTCTATGTTGGGAAAGGCTATGAGAGTGGGGGTATGTATAAGATGTCTGTAATGGTCGTGGCGCCTAAAAAGAAGATTATGAATAAGAATGCTTCTTTTGCGTATATGCTTGAATCTCCTAATTTATTGCACGGTAGATTAGGACATGTTAATTACGAATCTCTGCGAAGATTGGTTAGCATGGATCATATCCCTAAAATCGAAACTGACAAAACACATAAGTGTGAAATATTTGTGGAAGCTAAACTTACAAAAACATCTTTTCTTTCGGTTACAAGGAACACAAAACCTCTTGATTTAATACATAGTGATGTTTGCGACTTGAAGTATGTCCAAACTCGAGGAGGAAATAAGTACTTTATCACGTTTGTGGATGACAGTACGAAATATTGCTACGTCTATATGATAAAAAGCAAAGATGAAGCTATACAGAAGTTCACGCAATATAAAACAGAAGTTGAAAATCAACTTGACAAGAAAATCAAAGTACTATGCACTGATAGAGGAGGCGAGTACGAATCACCGTTTCATGATTTTTGCGTAGAGCATGGCATTATTCATGAAGTAACGGAACCTTACTCACCTAAATCAAATGGGGTTGCAGAAAGGAAGAATCGAACATTAAAAGACATGATGAATTCATTGTTGATTAGTTATGGGTTGCCACAGAACATGTGGGGTGAAGCTATTTTAACTAGCAATTATCTTTTAAATAAAGTGCCCCGTAAGAAGGAAGACAAAACTCCTTTTGAGTTATGGAAAGGAAGGAAACCTTCTTACAAACACCTTCGAATGTGGGGGTGTCTTGCGAAGGTAATGATACTTCTACCGAAAAAGGTGAAAATCGGTCAAAAAACGATTGATTGCATTTTTATAGGATATGCTCAGAACAGTAATTCTTATCGATTTCTTGCGTACGAATAAAACATATCAGATATACACAAAGATGCGATAATGGAATCAAGAAACGCGTATTTCCTTGAAGATAATTTTCCGGTTAGGTCAAAAGGGGAAGCGAGCTCTTCGAGGCAAGCATATGAGACTATAGATGGAAATAGTCAGGACCAAGAACATGAAAATGTTGAAGTTGAGACAGAAGTCGAAACTGAGGTCGAGCCCAGGAGAAGTAAAAGGGCAAGGATTGGAAAATCCTACGCTACATATTTTCTGACCTATATGCTTGAAGCCGAACCTCAGACTTACCAGGAAGCTGTTAACTCTTCTTAGGGATCTCTATGGAAAGAGACAATTAATAGTGAAATTGAATCTATCTTGCAAAATCATACTTGGGAGCTAGTGGATCTTCCACCCGGAAGCAAACCACTAGACTACAAATGGATTTTTAAACGGAAAATGAAAGCACATGATTCAATTGATAAATATAAAGCCCGACTTGTGATCAAAGATCAGACAGAAGGAAGGTCTTGATTACTTTGACACATATTCTCCCGTAACGAGAATTACGTCTATTAGAATGGTACTTGCAATTGCGGCTCTCCAAAATTTTGCAGTACATCAAATGGATGTGAAAACAGCTTTCTTGAATGGAGACTTAGAAGAATAGATTTATATGGAACAACCCAAGGGTTTCTCAGCTCCAGGGCAAGAAAAAAAGTATGTAAACTCGTTAAGTCGTTATACGGTCTTAACCAAGCACCGAAACAATAGAATCTAAAGTTTGATAGTGTCATGATTTGAGAAGGGCTTTAGAATTAATGAATGTGACAAGTGCATCTACGTGAAAGATACAGATAAAGGCTATGTAATCCTATGTCTTTACGTCGATGACATGCTCATCATCAGGAGTAATGATGACATGGTCCGCTCAACGAAACATATGTTGAATTCGAGATTTGACATGAAAGATATGAGCCTTGCTGATGTGATTCTTGGTATAAAAATCATAAGAACATCAGAAGGAATTACCTTAAGTCAATCTCACTATATCGATAAGATATTAGGAAAATTCAACAAAAATGATATAAGAGAGGTCAGCACTCCAAGGGATCCTAGCAAGTATTTCTAAACAAAGGAGAAAGGAAGTCTCAGATTGAATACGCTAGGATCATTGGGAGTGTAATGTACCTAATGACATGTACTAAACCTGATATAGCACACGCTGTGGGCGTGCTGAGCAGATACACGAGTAATCCAAGTGCAGATCACTGGGATGGAATCGTCAAGCTACTTAGGTATCTGAGACATACTCGTAGTTATGGACTGCACTATACTAGACATCCAAACATAGTTTAAGGCTATAGTGATGCTAATTGGATATCTGATTCGAAAGATTCGAACGCCACAAGTTGGTATGTGTTTACCCTAGGAAGTGCAGCAGTATCATGGAAATCCTCAAAACAAACAGTTTTAGCCAGATCCACCATGGAATTTGAATTTATCGCACTCGACAAGTGTGTTGAAGAGGCGGAATTGTTACATCAATTTTTAGAGGATATTCCGAGGTGGCTAAAACCTGTGCCAGCAATCTGCATACATTGCGATAGTCAATCGGCAATAGGCAGGGCACAGAGTAACATGTATAGTGGAAAGTCTAGACATATCCATTGAAGACATAACTTCATTAGACAATTGATCTCAATTGGAATTATTACGATCGATTTTGTAAGATCGACTGATAATATTGCGGATCTACTAACCAAAGGGTTAAACAGAGAGCTTTTTGGCCAAGCATCGAGATGAATGGGATTAAAGCCCGTGGAAAAACACTCCTGAGAAGGAAAGCCCAACCTAGTTGACTCGAGATCCCAAGATCTAGGTTCAGTGGTGATGGGTTCCGATGTAATCGTTAGCCCCGTTAACAACCAGTGGACGGCGAATAGGTCCAGTGGGCCTCGTGAAAGGCTTGGAAGGCCCAGAGGCCCAGCACGAAGGGCCCCGACTCTAGTGGTCCCGATGTATGAGCTGAATGCTCCCGATGAGAAGCCTCTGAGTAGGCCCCGATATGCCTTAGTAAAGGCCCCGATAATAAAGCCCCGCAGAGGCTGGACCTGTCCCGTAGAGACTGAAGGTCCTGGGTGGTGATCTAGAATGAGACAACTCTGGAGTCCCCGACAGGAGTCAGGACTTGTGATCAGAGAATAAAGACCAAGAAACCCGCCTACCAGATAGAGTAGGGGGAGACGGTTAGAGATAAAGATAAATTCCCCGAGATACGCAGGGCGTGCCCGAGATACGTGGAGTATGGGTAAGATACGCGGAGCGTGGGGCGAGATATACGGAATCCCGACCGAGATATGCGGAATCGTGGCGAGATACACGGAATCATGGGTAAAACTGCCAAGCGCAGTAACAGGTAACTGAGTAACTTCCCCTCCTATATAAAGGAGGAAGTTACCTCAGAAAACCATCATCTAATACGAACTTAGACTTCTTGCTTATCACCCCATTGATCACATACTCATTTAAGCATCGGAGAGGGATTCTGGGTCACCACCCAGGTCATCCCCTTTTGCAGGATTACGCGGAGCCCAGGAGTCCAAAGCTTTCCGTCAAGGACGTAACGGAGCTTCGCCCGTGATCCAACATTGGCGCCGTCTGTGGGAAGCTTACGAAAAGTCAAGATAGCTTCTACCAGATCAATGGCCGGTGGTGGCAAGAAAAAGCAGGTTCAGGCTGGCAGTTCTCGTCCCGCAGGAACTATGAATTCCCAGTTGCCAGAACGTGTTGCTGAACAGGGTGAGAACCCCGCTCTTTCCCAGACAGGGGGGCAGGGTGACGGTTATGAGGTCTCAGTCCGAGACACGGAGATGAACAGGCAGGATATCCCGCGTAGGGATGAAGATGAGGCTCCCCCAAACCCGGTGGGCCACGGAGGAGAAAGAGTCCCGCGAAGGGAAGAAGGGTCGTCTTCGAACTCGGAATTGGCCAAGGCAGTAGCAGATGCTATGCCCATGTTCTTGGCTGCCATGGAGGCTTTGCTGGACAAGAGAGAAGCCGCCAAGAGGGCGGAGGAGTTGCCTCCGCGAGAAGAATTACCTCCACCCCCCCCCCCCCCCCCCCCGAGGGTGGTCCCAGAAGAACAAGAGGTTCAGGAGGTTCCGCCCAGGAGTAAGGGTAAAGAACCGGCGCACCTGGAGAAATTTGTGGTCGACGGCCCAGGACCGGTGCAAAACAGGACCATTCCCCTGAATGGCCCCATCACCCCCGATCAGGTGGTGAAGATCGTCAACATCTGCATGGGTGACCAGAAGCAGATGACATCGGAGTTGAGGGATCGATCCAGCCATCCTTTCATTCCGCGGCTGTTGGATACGGTCGCCCCACCAGGGCTAGGCATCCCGACCATCAAGGAGTACGATGGTGAAGGAGACCCGGTTCGACATGTTCAGAGACATGTCCAGGCTTGCATGGGAAGGACCTCGAACGACGACCTCGTGTGTTCGCTGTTCCCGATTACTCTGGGAGAAAGGGCCATGACTTGGTTTTTCATCCTCCCACCAGGATGCATTACGTGCTGGGCGGACATGCACGATCGGTTTATCAAACAGTATCAAGGTCGGAGGCGCCTTCTGAAGAGTGTAAGGTCCCTGACCCAGGTGGTGCAAAGGCCCGACGAATCGTTGGCATATTACTACCAACGATTCACCGCCAGTGCCGCAGAGATCGATGAAGAGATATCGGAGGGAGAGACCATCCGTACTTTCTTGCGGAACTTGAGCGCTCCGTACGGTTCCGACTTGATGCAGAGTGTAGCCGCGAAGGCTGTGTGGAGTATGGAGGCCCTGCAAGCGAGGGTGAAACAGCAAATCGACGTCCAGGAGTCGAAGATTGCTGCCGGAGAGCTCGATCCCCCGAGGTCGGGAAGAGGAAAGCCATCGTCCAAGCCGTCGGATTATCGCAAAGGGAGCGACAAGTCGGAAGGGAGTAGAAACCGTGGTCGTCCCGGAAAAAGAGAAGACAAGCGTCCCCCGAGGAAGGACAATCGAGAAGGTCGGGCCGTTCCCATCAATAGCTCGATGACTTCTGTGTTAGCTGTGATGTACCGACAGGGTCTCGCCCGATAACCTCCGAGGAAAGAAGGCGAATTCCTAGGAGGCCGCCCTGACCGCTACTGTCGTTACCATCGAGTCAATGGTCACGACACTGAAAACTGTCGGGAGCTGAAGAAGGAAATTGAGAAGCTGATCCAGAAGAGGAAGTTAAAAGAGTTCGTTGGAAGGGGAAGGTGCCGATCCCGCTCCAAAAGTCGATCACGGTCCCGCTCCAAATCCCGTGATCGATCCCCGAAGAAGAAGAAGGTTGAGCAAGAAGCCTCAGGTTCGGGTGCCCGCAAGGAGAGGCGGGGAACTATCAACGTCATCCACGGAGGAATGGCGGCGGGAGGTGATACCTCCGCTTCCCGAGAGAACTACGCTTCCCGCATATCTGCCGCGGTGGTGTTAGGCAAAAGGTCCCGGTCGTGGACTCTGAAGGAGGAAATGGTGATTTCTTTCTCGGCGGAGGATCTAGTAGGCGTGGAGAGCCCTCACGACGACGCCTTGGTCGTGACCCTGGACGTGGACGGATTCGAGATGAAGCGGATCCTGATAGACGGAGGGAGTTCCTCCGATATTCTTTTCATGGACGCTCTGGAAGCCATGGGAAAGACGAAGAAAGACCTCACACAGGTGGACTTCCTGATGGTAGGATTCTCTGGCTCCACTTCTTACCCGTTGGGAATGATTACCTTACCGGTGGAGTTTGGTAGTGGCTGGAAGATGGAGAAGCGAAACGTAGATTTCGTCGTAGTGGAATCTGCGGGGGCATACAACGCTATTATCGGGAGGACCACTATCAACCCTCTCATGGCAGTCGCCTCGACGGTTCACCAGAAGATGAAGTTCCCGACTGACAACGGGGTCGGAGAGGTCAAGGGCGACCAAGTGGCGTCGCGAAAATGCTACGTTAACGCTACCCGACGGAGAAGGAGGGAAGCCATGACTGTCCTCCAGACTGATGCCGATCCTCGAGAGGAGTATGGGCGTCCCGCCCCCATGGAGGATCTGAAGGAGGTTGAGATTGATGGGCCTCAGAGGAAGGTGAAGATCGGGTCTGCTTTGTCGGAGGAAAGAGCCCGAGAATTGATCGAGCTCCTGAAGGAGTTTAAGGAGTTGTTTGCCTGGTCCCCGAGTGATATGCCAAGAATCAGCCCCGATCTGATAGTACACGAGCTGAAGATAGACCCCGCGATCAAGCCTATCGCGCAGAGAAGGCGTCCGATGGGCGCGGATAAGAGGATCGCGATCCAGCAAGAAGTCGGCAGACTGCTTGACGCTGGATTCATCAAGGAGCTCCGATTCCAGACTTGGGTGGCTAACCCAGTCCTGGTGCGAAAGAGTAACGGAAAGTGGCGGATGTGTGTCGACTTCCGCGACTTGAACAAAGCCTGCCCGAAGGACTGCAACCCGCTTCCGAGGATTGACCAGCTGGTGGATGCCACATCGGGACATGAGCTGCTGAGCTTCATGGATGCCTATTCCGGGTACAACCAGATCAAGATGGTGAAGGAGGATGCCCCCCATACAGCCTTCTATGCCGACAGTGACGTCTACCATTACGACGTGATGCCCTTCGGATTGATCAATGCCGGAGCAACTTACCAGCGGATGGTGAACAAGCTGTTCGGAGACATGTTGGGGAAAACCATGGAGGCATATGTGGACGACATGCTGGTGAAGTCCCGACAGGCAGGAGACCATGTCCAGAACTTGGCGGCAGCATTTGAGCGGATGAAGTTCCATCAGGTTCGGCTGAACCCCGACAAATGTGCTTTCGGGGTGAACTCGGGGAAGTTCCTAGGGTTCATGGTGAGCCAGAGAGGAATCGAGGTGAACCCCGAGAAGCTGCGGGCAATCGAGGAGATGCAGTCCCTGAAGACCCATCGGGAGGTCCAGGTGCTGAATGGCCGGTTGGCCGCGATGAATCGCTTCCTATCCAAGGCGAGTGATCGAGTCATGCCATTTTTTGACGTGCTGAGGGCCCACAAGAAGTTCGAATGGTCCGACAAATGCGAGGAGGCGTTCCAGGCACTCAAGCAGCACCTCCGTACCCTTCCGCCGTTGGCGAAACCAGTTCCAGGCGAGCCGCTTTATCTCTATTTGGTTGTTTCCGATGTGGCTGTTAGTTCTGTTTTGATTAAAATTTTCAAGGGCAACCAAGTGCCTATCTATTATGTAAGCAAGGCGTTTGCCAAGTCTGAAATAAACTATCCCGCTATTGAGAAGTATCTCTTCGCGTTGATTATTGCCGCTCGAAAGCTACGACCTTACTTCCATGCCCATGAAGTCACGGTATTGACTAATCAGCCCCTGAAGCACTTTTTGAACCGACCGGAGGCGTCGGGGAGACTGGTGAAATGGGCCATCGAGCTGACGGAGTTTCGTATTCATTTCGCTCCGAGAACCGCTATTAAGGGCCAGGCATTGGCAGATTTTATAGCTGAGTCTACGGCACCCGATCTGGAAGTAACGGGTCCCGCAGAGGGGGCAACCATGGAGGAAGTCCCGACAACAAAACAACAGCCAGAACAGCCAAATGAGGAGAATACTTGGGAGATGTACACGGATGGTTCATCGAGTGTAGAAGGCTCGGGGGCAGGATTCATATTAATACCGCCCGGCGGAGGCGAGCCCCTACGATATGCCTTGGCGTTGACGTTCAAAGCCACCAACAATGAAGCAGAATACGAGGCTCTCATCACGGGCCTCAAGATTGCCAAGGGTACGGGGGTCGATCATTTAAAAGTGAAGTGCGATGCCAGCTTGGTTGTAAATCAAGTCCAGGGGAATTATGAAGCCAGGAGCTCGACAATGAAGAAGTATTTGCACGAGGTGCAGACTTTGAAGGGAAGCTTCAAAAGCTTTGATATCGAGGCTATCCCGAGGGAAGAAAACGCGGAAGCGGATGCCTTAAGCAAGTTTGCCCTGGCAGTGGCCCCCGAGGAGAATCGGAGGGTGCATTTCCTAGAAAAGGTGATTATCTCAAACATCGATCCGGCGGAGGTCTGCGCTATTGAGACAGGATCGGAAGAAGAGGAGAAGCCCATTTGGATGACCCCGATGGTCACGTATCTGACTACGGGGACACTCCCCGATGATAAGGTGGCAGCTGTCAGGTTGCGGCGGATTGCGGACAACTACGCGATGGTGGACAACCAGTTATACAAAAAAGGGTATGTAAAGCCTTTCCTAAAATGCGTGGCGGAACCCGACACGAATCGGATCCTGAGGGAACTACATGAGGGAGTCGCGGCCTGTCATGAAGGGGCCCGATCTCTTGTGAGGAAGGCGCTGAACTTGGGCTACTATTGGCCTTCGATGAACAAGGAAGCGGCCGCGATGGTCCGATCCTGTGATGCATGCCAGAGGTACGCTCCGAATATTGTGGCTCCCGCCGCGGACTTAATGCCCATCAGGAGTGCATGGCCCTTCGCGCAATGGGGGATTGACTTGGTGGGACCTCTTCCCCAAGCGAAAGGTCAGTGCAAGTATTTGCTCGTGGCCATCGATTACTTCTCAAAATGGATAGAGGCTAAGGCACTGGCCAGGACGACGGGGCAGCAGATCCTCAAGTTCCTTCAAACTCAGATCATATCCCGGTATGGGGTCCCTCGAGTGTTGATCAGCGACAACGGCCCTCCGTTCAATGGGACTCAGTTGAAGGAGTACCTGGAGGAGTTGAACATCGAACATCGGACCGCTTCAGTCCACCACGCTCAAACCAATGGCCAGGTGGAATCAGCCAACAAAATCGTGATGGATGGCTTGAAGAAGAGAGTCTACGCCTTGCAAGGCCATTGGCTGGATGAGCTCGAGAACGTGCTGTGGGCTGTGAGAATAACACCCAAGCAATCGACAGGAGAAACTCCGTTTGGCCTGGTCTATGGCACGGAGGCAGTCGCTCCCGTGGAAATAGCGGTGGCGTCCCATCGCGCGAAATATTACGAGCCTCTGACAAACGAGGAAATGAGGCGTCTAGACTTAGACTTGCTTGAGGAGAAAAGATGGAAGGCTGACGAAGTCCAGGCCCGAATGCGTCTGGCAACAGCCCGATATTACAATCGGCGTGTCAGGTCCCGACAATTCTTTGTGGGAGAACTTGTCTGGCGGAGGAACGAGTTCGTTCAACAAGATCGGATCAACAAGCTATCGCCAAAATGGGAGGGACCTTACAAGATCGTAGGGATGCCAGCACCCAATGCATACAAGCTAGAGGACCTTGATGGCAAGACGTTGAAGCATTCCTTCAGTGGCGAACACTTGAAGAAGTATCATGTTTGATATTAAGCCGCCGTGAAGGGCGCAAATTGTCTATCAATAAGATCTGATGTAAGCCTATTTTGAGTTATTTATGAATAAAAGAAGTTGCTTCCGATCAAATTGCTTTTAGATTTATTCTAACTGTTAGTAAGACGTCCTGAAGGACGCGACGAAAGCCTTCCGAGGTACGATGAAAGCCTTCCGAGGTATGCGTAAGTCGTCTATATGATGCGGCCAAAAGCCTTAACGGGTATGGACAAAAGCCCTACGGGGTACACGTAAGTCGTCTATATGATGCAACCAAAAGCCTAGGTACGAAAAGACCCTGATGGGTCCGCGTAAGTCGTCTATATGATGCGGCCAAAAGCCTTAACAGGTACGAAAAAGCCTTAGTAGGTCCGCGTAAGTCGTCTATATGATGCGGCCAAAAGCCTTAACGGGTATGAAAAGCCTTAACAGGTCCGCGAAAGTCGTCTGACAAAGACGCGATAAAAGCCCTTAAAGGGTACGATTGAAGCCGCCAGAGTTGGCGCAACAAAAGCCCTAAAGGGTGTGAAAAATGGCCTTGAAAGGTAGGGACGAGAAACCTTAAGTGGTGAAGTCCCGATTATGGACGAGAAACCTTAAGTGGTAAAGTCCCGATTTTGGACGAGAAGCCTTAAGTGGTGAAGTCCCGATTGGATGAGAAACCTTAAGTGGGGAAGTCCCGATTTTGGACGAGAAGCCTTAAGTGGTGAAGTCCCGATTGGACAAGAAACCTTAAATGGTAAAGTCCCGAGTCAAGCGTCGGGAAGACGTATGAAGTCATCTCAAATGGTGCATCGGAACGTTCTGAGTAACGAATTTAAAGCCGCTTTGGATAAGTGCAAACGAGTATCGAAACCAAAACAGATTGAAAGAAATTCCTTAGATAAAGGCTCGAAGGCCTAGGAGTTCTGATACAAAAGACAAAGGAGAAAGATTACAAGGACTAAAAAGTTGTAACATTAGACTTGGTCCTTGTTGGAAGATGGATCCTCAGCAGCATCGGAAGGAACAAAGTCCGGAGGGGCCTGGGCGGAAGGCTCCGCAGCTGGCGGAGTCGGGTCTACGGCAGCGGCCTCTTCACTCTCCGCGGGGAGGTTGAAGTATTTCTCCGCGAAAGGGGCGAGGGTCTCGGACTTCTTGAAGTCGATGGAATCCTCGTATGCTGTGTAAAGCTCTTCGACGGCATTGAACATAACGTTCTCCACCTCGGACTTACAGAACTCTACAGCAGCCACCTTGAATTCTTCAGAGTCCCGATACTCCCCGTGGCCCTGCAGGCGGCCCTCCTCGAGGCCCTGAGCCTTGGCCTCAGCCAGCTTGGCAGAAAATTCAGCCCTCTCAGCTTCGAACTTCGCCTTGGCCTCCGCGATAAGATCCGCGAAGACGTTCTTCTCGTGAATAAGCTGCCTCCTCTCCGACTCATGCCGCTGATTATCCGCCTGGACCATCTTCCGCTCCCGACGCATGACAGCCTCATGATCGTGGACTTTCTTGAGCAGGCTCGAGGTCATCTCGTCTAGGAGAGCTTTCTCCTTGGCCATCTTGTTCTTGGCCGCCACTGCCTCGTCGAGTTCTACCTGAAGCTTGGCTAAAGCATCAGGGTTAGACTTGGCCTCCGCCTCCTCCAAAGCACCCTTCAGAGCCAGGATAAGGCCGAAGCAGCGCTGTTGGTTCGCGGTGTCCTGAGAGAAGGGAGGAAAAGATCAAGGTACAGTAATAGGAGACAAGGATGATGAAGAAAATAAAACAAAGGTGAAGTTGTACCTCCATCCGACGAATAGCCATATCGCGGATCTCCTCCTCAAGGTCCTCCCGCGCCAAGGATAGGGGTCGTCTCAAGGCTGGAGGAATTGACCCCGCCAGCAGATGCAGGGCCAATCCAGGATCAAGGTTTCCCCGCTGGAGTGGAACCCCCGGAGAGACTCGATCGGGTTCCAAGGCATCATCCCCTGGTCGGGGGTGAAAACCTTGTAAAGATTTTCATCCACGGGGAGAGGGGGGATGACCCCAGAACTTTCAGCCGGAGGAGCCACCTCGGCTGGTGGCTCGGGAGTCGGAGTGCGGAACTCGGGAGGAGGACTCCGGGACACATCCTCCACGACGGGCCTCAAGGTGCTCCGACCGCGCCTGCGACGGAGCAGGCCACCTTCAGCGGGCTCCTCGGAGGAAGGAGAAGCCTCCAAGTCAGTCACCTGACGGAACTGGGCTTCCGTCGGGGTTTCCTCTGTCACCGGCGCCGGTGGAGTCACGGCCCGGGCTGGAGTAGCAGCACGCCCCGGAGTGACAGCCTCCGATGGACCTGCGGTGGCGGGACGAATAAAGTCAGGAAGAGTACCCTCAGGGCACCAGATGATTTGACGATCGAAGTGTTGGTTCTTCCCAAAGACGTTGTAATATCCCGCCTTGAGAACGCGGGGGATCTCTCCTCGAAGGATGTACTTGATCTCTTGAACCCGCGTTTCCCGATCAGCGGGGATAAATTCCCTGGGAACTAATTTCTTATATCGTTTAATGGCACGACGAACACGCTTACCTTCCTCGGCGGTAGTGACCCCGAAGGCTTGGTCAATCTCCTCCCTCCTGGCCTTCTTGGCCCCAACTTGCTCTTCAGTCGGAGGAGCAGCAGATAGAGGAGTGGAAGAGGAAGCGCCTTTCTTCACCAACTTTCTCTTCCGCTTGGAGCCACTCTGGACGGCATCAGTCTCGCCCTGCTTCAGAATAAGATGAGTCAACAGAGAAGCCTTCTTAGCTGCAAAAGTAAAAAACAAGATGGTTAGAAGTATTACCCAGATGACCAAATCTTTGAAAACAGAATCAAGGAGTCGGACTCCGATAGTAATCAGGTTCCTCTCCTGGAGCTTGTTGGCATCGAGGGGTATGAAGTTGTCTCCCCAGCGGTAGAGCTGAACCATTTGGAGGGTGTTGAGGTCATCCTCAGTGTAGTCTAGGAGCTTGGGGGCAGGGTCCGCCACGACATCCCATAGAGGCCATGGGACAGAGCTGTGCTGGACGAAGAAGTAGTACTTCTTCCATCCACTGTTGTCGGACCCCGAATCGCGAATCAGCACCCGATCTTTGTGAAACTTCCAAGTTTCGCTATCCCAGCCGAAACGTGAAAGTTGCTCCTTTGTCCACTTGGGGAGTCGGGGGGAGAAGGAGCAGACCCCAGCTTTGTTGCACTTCATGCCGTAGAAAGTGCGGAATAGCAGTAGACTGTACGTCCACTGCTGGCGGTGGCATAAGAGTTGGAAGGCATTCCACACGCGGATGGCGTGTGGAGAGAAGGTACAAGGGTGCGTTTTGTAGAAGTTGCACATCTCCACCATATTTCCGCAGAAGGGGAACCGAATCCCCGCGCTTATTTGTCCGGCGGAGACGAACACTTCCCCTGCTCGAGGAGGCGTAATGATGTGCTTCCTTCTAACAGCAGGTTGAGACTCGTACGGGAAACGAGGTTCCCAATCTGAGGTAATACACCCCTCTCTAAGGGCAACCTCATATGAAGCCTCAGAGATCTCATTGACAGCAAATTCGAAAATGAAAGGAGCCCTAGCCTCAGAGCCTCCAAGTCAGTCACCTGACGGAACTGGGCTTCCGTCGGGGTTTCCTCTGTCACCGGTGCCGGTGGAGTCACGGCCCGGGCTGGAGTAGCAGCACGCCCCGGAGTGACAGCCTCCGATGGACCTGCGGTGGCGGGACGAATAAAGTCAGGAAGAGTACCCTCAGGGCACCAGATGATTTGACGATCGAAGTGTTGGTTCTTCCCAAAGACGTTGTAATATCCCGCCTTGAGAACGCGGGGGATCTCTCCTCGAAGGATGTACTTGATCTCTTGAACCCGCGTTTCCCGATCAGCGGGGATAAATTCCCTGGGAACTAATTTCTTATATCGTTTAATGGCACGACGAACACGCTTACCTTCCTCGGCGGTAGTGACCCCGAAGGCTTGGTCAATCTCCTCCCTCCTGGCCTTCTTGGCCCCAACTTGCTCTTCAGTCGGAGGAGCAGCAGATAGAGGAGTGGAAGAGGAAGCGCCTTTCTTCACCAACTTTCTCTTCCGCTTGGAGCCACTCTGGACGACATCAGTCTCGCCCTGCTTCAGAATAAGATGAGTCAACAGAGAAGCCTTCTTAGCTGCAAAAGTAAAAAAAAAAATGGTTAGAAGTATTACCCAGATGACCAAATCTTTGGAAACAGAATCAAGGAGTCGGACTCCGATAGTAATCAGGTTCCTCTCCTGGAGCTTGTTGGCATCGAGGGGTATGAAGTTGTCTCCCCAGCGGTAGAGCTGAACCATTTGGAGGGTGTTGAGGTCATCCTCAGTGTAGTCTAGGAGCTTGGGGGCAGGGTCCGCCACGACATCCCATAGAGGCCATGGGACAGAGCTGTGCTGGACGAAGAAGTAGTACTTCTTCCATCCACTGTTGTCGGACCCCGAATCGCGAATCAGCACCCGATCTTTGTGAAACTTCCAAGTTTCGCTATCCCAGCCGAAACGTGAAAGTTGCTCCTTTGTCCACTTGGGGAGTCGGGGGGAGAAGGAGCAGACCCCAGCTTTGTTGCACTTCATGCCGTAGAAAGTGCGGAATAGCAGTAGACTGTACGTCCACTGCTGGCGGTGGCATAAGAGTTGGAAGGCATTCCACACGCGGATGGCGTGTGGAGAGAAGGTACAAGGGTGCGTTTTGTAGAAGTTGCACATCTCCACCATATTTCCGCAGAAGGGGAACCGAATCCCCGCGCTTATTTGTCCGGCGGAGACGAACACTTCCCCTGCTCGAGGAGGCGTAATGATGTGCTTCCTTCTAACAGCAGGTTGAGACTCGTACGGGAAACGAGGTTCCCAATCTGAGGTAATACACCCCTCTCTAAGGGCAACCTCATATGAAGCCTCAGAGATCTCATTGACAGCAAATTCGAAAATGAAAGGAGCCCTAGCCTCAGAGCCTCCAAGTCAGTCACCTGACGGAACTGAGCTTCCGTCGGGGTTTCCTCTGTCACCGGTGCCGGTGGAGTCACGGCCCGGGCTGGAGTAGCAGCACGCCCCGGAGTGACAGCCTCCGATGGACCTGCGGTGGCGGGACGAATAAAGTCAGGAAGAGTACCCTCAGGGCACCAGATGATTTGACGATCGAAGTGTTGGTTCTTCCCAAAGACGTTGTAATATCCCGCCTTGAGAACGCGGGGGATCTCTCCTCGAAGGATGTACTTGATCTCTTGAACCCGCGTTTCCCGATCAGCGGGGATAAATTCCCTGGGAACTAATTTCTTATATCGTTTAATGGCACGACGAACACGCTTACCTTCCTCGGCGGTAGTGACCCCGAAGGCTTGGTCAATCTCCTCCCTCCTGGCCTTCTTGGCCCCAACTTGCTCTTCAGTCGGAGGAGCAGCAGATAGAGGAGTGGAAGAGGAAGCGCCTTTCTTCACCAACTTTCTCTTCCGCTTGGAGCCACTCTGGACGGCATCAGTCTCGCCCTGCTTCAGAATAAGATGAGTCAACAGAGAAGCCTTCTTAGCTGCAAAAGTAAAAAAAAAGATGGTTAGAAGTATTACCCAGATGACCAAATCTTTGGAAACAGAATCAAGGAGTCGGACTCCGATAGTAATCAGGTTCCTCTCCTGGAGCTTGTTGGCATCGAGGGGTATGAAGTTGTCTCCCCAGCGGTAGAGCTGAACCATTTGGAGGGTGTTGAGGTCATCCTCAGTGTAGTCTAGGAGCTTGGGGGCAGGGTCCGCCACGACATCCCATAGAGGCCATGGGACAGAGCTGTGCTGGACGAAGAAGTAGTACTTCTTCCATCCACTGTTGTCGGACCCCGAATCGCGAATCAGCACCCGATCTTTGTGAAACTTCCAAGTTTCGCTATCCCAGCCGAAACGTGAAAGTTGCTCCTTTGTCCACTTGGGGAGTCGGGGGGAGAAGGAGCAGACCCCAGCTTTGTTGCACTTCATGCCGTAGAAAGTGCGGAATAGCAGTAGACTGTACGTCCACTGCTGGCGGTGGCATAAGAGTTGGAAGGCATTCCACACGCGGATGGCGTGTGGAGAGAAGGTACAAGGGTGCGTTTTGTAGAAGTTGCACATCTCCACCATATTTCCGCAGAAGGGGAACCGAATCCCCGCGCTTATTTGTCCGGCGGAGACGAACACTTCCCCTACTCGAGGATGCGTAATGATGTGCTTCCTTCTAACAGCAGGTTGAGACTCGTACGGGAAACGAGGTTCCCAATCTGAGGTAATACACCCCTCTCTAAGGGCAACCTCATATGAAGCCTCAGAGATCTCATTGACAGCAAATTCGAAAATGAAAGGAGCCCTAGCCTCAGAGCTAGCTTCGTCTAAAACGGATGCAAACAAGAGGATTTGAGAAAAGGAGAACAAACAGCAAGTAAATCGCGAAAACATAGAAGAAAGAACTTACCAGACATGATCGGTGGTCGAAAAGGTAAAATGAAGGAAGATCGGTAGGGTTGAAGACTTTGGATCACTCGAACAGCAGGAGGAGCTTGGAGAAGAAGCTTCGAATGCAAGTATGGCTGAAATCGAGAGAGTGCAGAAGAAGTGAATAAAACCAGGGTTTTAGCTTTTATAAGCAAAAGGACAACGGAGAGGGCTTAATCTTGACTGTTGAAGATGAAACGACTTGATCTCAATCGTTGAAATTATGAAGACGGTACGGAAAAGACAGCTGGATAGGCACGATCTGCACCGTTGAAGAGGAAACGACACGATCTTAATCGCCGAGATCATAGATACGGAAGAGGCGTGCGTGATGTCACAGCTGCTTTTCCAGGAAACAACAGTCACGCCGGTTCAAACGTCATTCCCTTATCCCTAGGCATTTAATGCTACAGTAACCGAGGAGTCTCCTCGGATTTGGCAACTGCCCATGGGGCCTGATGGGCCCAAGGCAATCATAAGTAAGTGACTCCGTTATACAGCAATCGCGTGCAAGGCAAAAGCCTCCGACGGTGGTATCGGAGGGCATGAAAACAAAAACCTCCGACGGTGGTATCGGAGGGTATAAAGACAAAAACCTCCGACAACGAGGTCAGAAGAGCTGAATTAGAAAGACATGATGAACTAAAAGTCCCCCATGTCTTGGGGGCAAATGATGGGTTCCGATGTAATCGCTAGCCCCGTTAACAACCAGTGGACGGCGAATAGGTCCAGTGGGCCTCGTGAAAGGCTTGGAAGGCCCAGAGGCCCAGCACGAAGGGCCCCAACTCTAGTGGTCCTGATGTATGAGCTGAATGCTCCCGATGAGAAGCCTCTGAGTAGGCCCCGATATGCCTTAGTAAAGGCCCCGATAATAAAGCCCCGCAGAGGCTGGACCTGTCCCGTAGAGACTGAAGGTCCTGGGTGGTGATCTAGAATGAGACAACTCTGGTGATCTAGAATGAGACAACTCTGGAGTCCCCGACAGGAGTCGGGACTTGTGATCAGAGAATAAAGACCAAGAAACCCGCCTACCATATAGAGTAGGGGGAGACGGTTAGAGATAAAGATAAATTCCCCGAGATACGCAGGGCGTGCCCGAGATACGTGGAGTATGGGTAAGATACGCGGAGCGTGGGGCGAGATATACGGAATCCCGACCGAGATATGCGGAATCGTGGCAAGATACACGGAATCATGGGTAAAACTGCCAGGCGCAGTAACAGGTAACTGAGTAACTTCCCCTCCTATATAAAGGAGGAAGTTACCTCAGAAAACCATCATCTAATACGAACTTAGACTTCTTGCTTATCACCCCATTGATCACATACTCATTTAAGCATCTGAGAGGGATTCTGGGTCACCACCCAGGTCATCCCCTTTTGCAGGATTACGCGGAGCCCAGGAGTCCAAAGGTTTCCGTCAAGGACGTAACGGAGCTTCGCCCGTGATCCAACAAGTGGGACAACCTAATCACAGGAGTGAGTGAGATCACTGTGGGGGTCAAACTCCCAAACCCATTCTTAGATGCAAACAGTGATAGGGTGGAAAAGGTTAAGTGAAAACTTTTAATGATTCATGAGAAATCTCAAAGACACTCTTGATTGAGATCAGAGTTGTGATGAAACTGTTGAGATAAAGAATCACCTATGCGAGTGAGAAGATGGGCCGCTTCGAAAGGAATAGTTGAGGGCGTAGTTCTTAGAAACAGTCGCAGAACCAGGCAAGATGTCCAGGGCCATAACGGACATCGATGCGTGAACCGAACAATACTAGGGAGATATCTGTGTGACTTGTATCATCATTTACACCAACGGCAGTTAGTTCAAGGACATCGCGTCTACTAACCAGCCAGTAAAGTCGGTATAAGTTCACAAAGGAAGGTTCAAAGGGCAGGCCCCATACCTATCCTATGCAGGTATTAACCGTTGAACTCAAATTATCGAGTCTAGAGCTTACTTAGGTTTCCAATACCATTCATGTGGGGGATTGTTGGACTTGGGGCGTAGATATTGACTTCAGTGGACCAAATATCAAGCCCAAGTGCTTGGTATGAATGGGATCGGTAGTGCCGTGACTTCACATGGCACTATCAGAGTCCCTCACCGAAAATATTAGGCTATTTTGCCTAGTTTATACTGTGTCAAACATCTTAAAGTAGTAACCAATTGCTAGATGGAAGACTCTCTCTACACACGCATGCGCAGGGGGGGTGGTGCAAATCATCGGATCCAAAGCACACCCCGGTAGTCTTGGCTTGTGTGCGTGCCCGCGACGTGCGTACACGATTGTAGGTCCGAAAAGATTACCTCGCACGAGCCCGATTTTGCTAAACCGGATTTTTTGTTTATTGCCAAAAATCGAATTTGGAAACATATTATTCTGTCAATATAGCAAACCGAAAATTACCTGCTTTATTGATGTCCAGATACATCGAATTATGAAATTTGGCGAGTATATACGCGTGAATATTCGGTGTATATTTTATTGAACCGAAATATTGGTCAGTTTGTACACTGTCCATATTTGGTTTGAGCAATCATTGCACTATAAATATGATGGTATTCTTTCAATTTTTTACACACAACAAAAATCCGAAATTTTACCCTAAAAATTCGAACTTCGTAGCTGCTAGGTGCTCCGTTCCATCACATCTATTTTCGTGACATCTTGTTGTTCAGGTTTAATCCTTATTCCGAGATTCAATTTTTCATATTATTTTCTCTCTGAATCTCACATTCTCTTTTTAGTTCAGGTACTGTTCGGTTCGGTTGAACGAGTTGTATGCACGATTCGTGTCAACGACACTGTTGTATCCCGGGGGTGATCGCCCCTTGTGTTAAACCTCGTTGCATAGCCTGAGGGTGAGGTGGGGCGAAATTGTCTTAAGGAGAGCGTGGTCAGCACGTGCCTCAGTAAAAATCGTCTTTCTCATTCGATCTACGAATCGCTAATTTCGGTTCTCACACACATACAAATTACTCGTTAATTGTATTTTGATACCGAATAAAAAATTAATTGGACGTTTGTCCTACATATTTTAGAATTACTGTTTTACCCCTGTTTTCGACTAACAATTTTTTTTTTATTTACTATCTTATTTGAGAAAATGTGAAATGACAAAATTACCCTTAGATTCAAATAAGGAGGATGAGACTGATTTTTTTTTTTGTTGCTATGAGGGGTATTTTTTACTTTTCATTCGAGCACTTGACTGTTGAACAAGGGCATTTTTAGGATATTTTTTTTATTCAGGTCACGTGGTCATCACATGACCAATTTCCGTTTGACTTAACAGCAAAAACAGACGGAGACATCAAATTTCAACAAAACTGAAACCTCAGACAGTCATATCAACATTTGAAACTCCAGACACCAAAATCTCACAATGGCCAAACTTTGGACAGTTTATAGGTTCTTAACCCATATTTGTATGGCTATATATGTATATATTCATATCTCGCATTTTTAAATCACGTAGATTAGTCTCAGCTCATTAAAAAGGGCATTTCACCACTTGCTTGCAGTACAAGATACCTATGGGACCCAAACCCTCGTAGAAAGACTACTATTAAGCACCTTGTAGGCTTGTACCATGCATGATAGAAGCTGTCAAAAGAACACTACTATCTAGCTAACCATTTCATTCCACACCAAAAGCTAAACATAGTCACATCACCCTGACTGAAATTACACAATTTTTAGAAACCTTAGGACGCCGATTAAACATGTCATGTAATTCTTGAATCTTACGATCACCTTTATAAAAATTGTTTTCTTTGTCCCTCTTGCAATAAATAGCCAATTCTTCCAAAACAATGGCACTGTTAAGCAAGACGTCTATAGCGGTATCACCTTCATCTCCAGGAGCATAATCATGAACGAAAATCTTCTTGAGATGGGTCCGAAAACAGAAGGGTATGGGACTCAACTGCGGACTTCTCATAGTATGACTAAGTTTCTGCACCAAAATATGACCAGATTTGAATCATTTAGGTTGTATTGTAATAATGTAAAATATTAGAATTAAGAAGAGAACGTTACCCCAACAACAAGATACTCAAGATGTGGACATCTTTCGTATATCTTCATTAGCACCAAACTGTCTATGGAGATTGCCTTCTTATAAACTCGTATGTTTAGTCGAGTCAAACATTCGAATACTGAAATTGTGTCTAGAAGCTCCGGAGAGTTTTGAAGGCCCTACACAGTATGTTCCACCAAACACATGTAAGCAAAACACAACAAATACGATAAATTTGAATTGATCTATTAATTTGCACAAAGAACAACAAGATAACAAATTCAAGCTGCAAGTTCTCATCCCCATTTAATGTAACATCAAATTATACGGAGCTATCTTATTGCAACTCTATATACTAGTTATTTGTCCAGAAAAGAAAAAAAGTTCAACTAGCAAATTGCTTACACCTCAATATTGAGTAGCTTTGGCAAAAAAACCGCTACCAGCAAGTTGCTAATTAATGCTTGATTATACACATACCTCGAGAAAATAATCTGACAAAGCAAGATTTCGTGTCCCAGAAAGGCCTTTTAAGATCTCATAGCAATTGAGAGCAACCTCCACAGGAATTTCTCTATCAACATAGATTTCAACTTTGCTAAGTTGCGTAGAAGAAGCGTAAATCCGATATTCATGTATGAGATTCCCAGTATAAGAGAAAGACTTGAGATTGTCTCCAATAAAACATATTTTGGTGTCGTGAGAAATACAGCTAAACTGGTCGTTATCATAAATTTCCAAAACTTGGAGCTTTGGAGAACACACACTTATCGATCCAATGTCATACCAAGAACAAGTGTCAATAATCAATTTTTCCAGCACTGGAGAAGAAAATAACTTCTCTGTTGATTCATCACCTTCAAATTCGACCATGCTAAGTTTCAAGTACTTTAACCGAGGAAGACAGATAACTGAAGAAGGAACATTGAAGGTAATGAAGGGAAATACGAGGTCCAGCTTGACCAGAGATTGACACCCAAATATGCAGCATGGCAAGCATGTCAGCACGTCGTCCATATCATCACGAAAAGATAGAGTGAGCTCTTCAACATTCCTCAGAACTGCCTTGGTAATCCATGTTTTGATATGATTTGCATAATCTTCTTCTACCATTTGGTGTTGAAGAGAAAACGATACCAGAGGCAATGAGTGGTCATGGAGTTCCATTACTCTGTCCACAAAATTCTTGAAGTGATTCCCTCTAAGGAACATATCGTCTTCATGAAATTCAAGACTAGTAAGGGACTTCCACAACTGCTGCCCATTTCTTAACAGTAGGCTTGTTCTAACAGCAGATTCTGTTGGAAGCAATGATAGAATGCGGATAAGGATTTCATCGGGTAGATCAAAGAGCCCAAGCTGCCTACTATTGCCCTCTTCATCGGGTAGATCAGAGAGCCGAAGCTGGATATTGTGGCCCTCTTCATAGGGTAGATCAGAGAGCCGAAGCCGGCTACTCTGGCCCTTTTCTCTGATTGCAGTTGCAGCCTTCTAGGAAAGGGAGAAGCAACCGTGAGATCAGTGTTTGGAGAAGATTAAAGGATTTTAATGAAAAAGCAAACAATCTACATCTTCAAACCACTTTACCCTAAATTCAGATTACTCTCAAACGCAATCGAGTAACCTAACAGGTCTAGTGATTCAAATTTAAGCTACCTGTCCTTTGTTGGAAGAGGACTTGAGGGAGAAGCAACACCGGAACATGCCTTGAACTTGCCTCAGTGGACTAAAACAATCTGATCTGGAGCTATCTGTGGAGAAGCTTCACATAATCACAAAAAAGGAATGGCGAGTTCAAGTTTGTTGCCTTAGCTGCAAGCAGAGCGACAAGTAGAACCAATTTAGTTTTGTGTATTAAAACACAGATTTTGTCTTTCAAAACAAAGGAACTAATTTACTTTTGTGCATCAAATTCAACTTAACAGTGAGAAACTAAGATGACAAACCTTCAATCTTGGATGCGATCTGAATCCAAAGCTTTCGGCCTCCTAAGTAAAATAAGAAACTTGATCACACACATGCATAACTTGAATCTAGCATCTTGGTAGCGACTCATTTATTTTATACACCATACTATACTACATACCCTCTTCCTTTTGTGTCATTTTTAGCTCAGTAAGCTGTGAGTTACACAAAAATAGAAAATCAGATGCTAGTAAAGCAATAACATTTAACACTAACCATCACATACCTGGATCCTAAACAACATACAGGGTGTTAGCAGTTGAGACAAAGCAATCAATGATTGTAGGTTTCTTTCTTTCTTAATGATATGTCTATATATATGAATTATATGGCTCCTTAAACTTCCATTATGTTTCCACATATACTATTTAATGATTGAATTATAGGATATTTCATTGCAAACACCAATATATGTGCCTTCTAGCTCCATTCTTATCACTATAGTCTATATATATATTAATGTTGTCCTATTTTCCCTTATTTCTGCCAAACTCTGTCACCTTCCATCTTAATCCTGATGATTTAACACTGTAAAAACTCGTATTTTCTATTAGTGCAGCTGAAAAGTACTCTAACTGAAAGCGTACATTGAAAAATTAGGCTGAATGCTTATGAGCAAAAGAGGAAATATATTATGTGAACCTACCTTGCGGGTTCCGGCTGCATCTCGCTCATGCGTAGTTTGCTCTAAGTGCTCCCTCTGCCTTTGATCACACTCTCTTTCTTCCTATGATTGTAACAAGGGAAAGATGAGGGACAATTTAGAAAGATGAAGGGCGGAAAAATGTAGCAGAAAACATTATACCAAAACACCATACAGCAAGGTTAGAAGCCTAGAAATCTTAGTGAAACGAAATCAGCAGAAAAAAATACTAAATATAGTAAGCTCAGGAATCCAAATAAGTGGGAGGGAACGTGATTAATAATGACAGGGTCCAAGTTGGGCATTTCTTCGAACACTCTCCGTGCATAACGAACACCCCTCAAGGCTTAAGTTCTAAAACAAGCAAAACATGGTGTGTTGATAGAGAAGTAGAAAGACAGGAGTATGTCAAATATAGATACCTGCAACCACCTTCTGCACTACTACGGCGCCTTCTCCGGCCACTTGATGCTCTTCTCCGGCTTCTACTGTCGTTCTCCCGGTACAGTCTGAAGAGTGGAGAGTTTTTTTTTTCCCCCGAAAGTGTGAAGAGAAAGTTACGGTACGGCCCCAGAAAAAAAATAACCGTTATGATTTCCATTTAAATTTAAAGATAAATAAATTAATAATAGTTGACAAAAAAATTAATAATGAGATTTTATCCGATTTTAAGTTTCAACTCTTTATATTAATAAGAAATCCAACCGAATCAAGTAAATCTACGGTGCGGTTGTGGTAAAAAAATATTAATTAATTAATTCGACGGGTGCAACCGACAGTGAAATTTACCTAACTGAGCATATTTTAATACTAAAATACAAAATTAAGCGGTCAAAATTGAAAATTACAAATATAAGCGTACCCTCAAATCCCATTCGAGGGTTTGATTAAAATGTTGGTCAAACCCTCGAATGGGATTGGAGGGTTAAAAAAAAAATTTGACAATTAAAACAAAGCACCCGGTTAAGAAGCCATCTCACTCATGCTCAGAACTCTCTTCCTTCCTGCCCATGGAGAAGTGGTCGTCGTCGGCCGCCGTTTTCTTCACCGCTCCGGTCGCCGTCTGACAACGTAGCTCCACCGCCCAGTCCGGTCGCACAGTCTTTCCGCCCAGCCCGTTGTCTCTCTTTCTCTGCAATCCGCCGGCTTCCAGTCACACCGCCTCTGCCAGTCACGCCTCCTCCGCCAGTCACGCCGCCTCCGTCCAGTCACGCTGCCTCCGTCTGCACACCGCCGCCAGTCCGCCTCCCCTCTCAGTCCGGGTAACACCAATTGCCTCCAGCTGCTCCAAATTCGAAACCCTAATTTCGGAATTTGGGGCAATTACCTAAATTGAAGTAATTTAATGCTATTTTATTTAATTATGAACATTTTTAGTGTTCAAATGTTGATTGGTTTACATAATTGCGATGAAATGTGCATTATTATAATAATACATAGTTTATAGATTGAGATATTTGGGATGAGCCCAAATTGGTTTGCTTGTTGCGTTCTGATTTTAGTGTAGCAGCTTAGAACTGTTGGGCTCGCAAATGCGGTGCCTTCACTGGGGAGATTTCTTTGATATAATTATCAAATTTAGTCCCTTCTATTTTGACTTGTCACAATGGATATGGCTAAGTTTGCAAACTTGGATCAGACTTTGGCACTGTGCTCAGGTCTTTTATTCAATCAAATCTATCTAAAGAATTATAATTGAGACTCAAAACACTTAATTTAATTAAATAAATATAAGTGACATTATCTACATTGAGACATTTTAACGTAGTAAAAATTATAATTCAGATTGAAAGATTGTTCCATTCTGTTAAATAATAATATGTGGCATCAGCAGCGAATTTAATCTTTAAAGTCTGGAAAAAAAAAATACCGATCGGAAAATTAATATGGAACCGGATCCTCTAGGGTTTGTGTTGTGGTGTTCCGTTTCAACTTTCAAGTTTCAACCCTCTTTAGTCTCATCACTAATGATTTCTCAAAACTTCGAAGTTGAGTGATTATAAGAAGATGAAGATTATAGCATAACTATGAGGAAGAAGATTAGAGTTAATTGCAGATTCAATGACTAGTGTTGGGACCTTAACCACTCGGGGGCGTCGGGTCCCTGTAAGGTAGGTTGGAATGTTCGTCGGGTCGTCGGGTCCCTGTACGTGCCTTGTACGCGCGCTCCTCTTGAGACCTGCACACGGGGCAGTATCGACACCACGAGGGGGTGGTGTGCGATGAGCCCTCTCCGATGTTAAAATAAGAAATCTTAAAGAGATAAAGCTAGTGAGAAGTCAGAGCTCTCTTGTCAAGTTAAGTTATGAAATAGGTGACCAAGGTTCCTATACATAGAGCACCTTGGGTTCAAGCCCGGTTTTAAGCGGTCCGAGTCCGGTTTAGTAGAAAAACGTGAACCGGGCGTGGACTTGAGTTAAATTGGCAAAGGAAAGGCTCGAGTGTAGTGTAAGCATACAGGATACGCGCGTCCCGGAATGACAACTCAAACCTTCGGATTGCGTGGAACAATCCGGAGGGGTTCGGATTTTTTGGGTCCGGATTTTTTGGACAATCTGGACGGGTCGCGGTCCGAATACGCGCGTGTCGCACGTTCGGACCGTTCTAACCTGTTATAGGCGTTTGTAAACAGTTGGTGGGTTTTGCGTGTTAACGAGGTCCGAATGTAAAACGAACATGAATCAGACGTATATCCATCATTTGCCCCCGAGTCAAGTAATGGTGTGACCCTTGCTTGACTCTATTTTTCGATAGGATAGACGTCCGATTTAAGTTCGGGAGTTACCTCATAATAGACTTACTGTCCGCCGGCGCGTGGGCCTCAATATCGTGTTTTCCTCCTTAGCTTAACGAAGGGGATCATAACTGCTGACATGGTTAGTGCAGCGAGTATGCATGTATAATAGATATATGCGTGGCAATGTATGTGTATGTACGTAACCTGGACGTAAACGCCAATCCCTATATAGAGGAGTGTGTATATCCATTCTCCACACTTAGTCTCCACACATGGAAATTGTCTCCTCCACATTGCTTGAAGGGTAAGATACTTGGGGTCCAACTTTCTTGAGGACCAAGAAACTCCGGCCAACCAGTCAACACTTACGGCTGCGTGACCATCTCCGGCGAGGGAGACAGCAGCGACGAAGGGTGTGAAAGCGGCGGCGGAGACGGCGGCGAGGCGGTGGCTGCAGCTTTTTTCCGGCGACGACGACATTTTTCACGGCGGTCGGACTTCAAAGGGCGGTTAGAGACTGTTAAGTTATGGGATCTCAGTCAACGGGGTGTCGGCTTTAATCCCACTCCTTATGGGGGGGTGTGTGTAATCCGGTCTTCTCAAGTCGCCTTGTCTTTTCCTATGTCCTTCTTCCGTTCCTTCTTCCTTTGGTTCCTTCTCTTCTTCTCTCCCTTCGCCCTGCAAAAGGGGCAATACCAGACACGGAGGAGGGGGGGGTGGTGCCTGGTGAACCCTCTCCGATGCCTAAGTCAGAACTATACTTCTAGAGAGATAAAGCTAGAGAGATGTCAGAGCTAAATTGTCCAAATAGCCAAGATGATCAAATGAGTTGTGAAGGTGGGGTATTTATAGGCAACGGTGTCATTAAGGTGGCTTAATGACATCGTTAACCTCTAAACACAATTAATTAACCTTTAAGTATATAATTAAGACCTTAGGATTCGGAGGAGGTAGGCAGACTGGACCGAGCATGGGCGTCTGAGAGGGGTGTCGGGACCCTTGGGGGGGGAGGAATCCGACCCCCAAGGGTAGGGGTTGGGTGAGGGCACCCAACCCCTCCTAGGGAGGGTGGGGTTGGCCAACCCCATCCCTCCTAGGAGGGATCGGGTCAGCCGACCCGATCTCTCCTAGGAGAGATCGGGTCGGCTGACCCGATCTCTCCTAGGAGAGATCGGGTTGGTCCACCCGATCTCCCCTAGGGGAGATCGGGTTGGCTGACCCGATCTCCCCTAGGGGAGGTCGGGTGTGGCCACCCAACCTCACCTAGGTGAGTCCTTCGTTGTCGGACGGGCGCTTCGGCCCCGTCCGAGCCGTTGGTGTTCTCGCGAAGTGTCCGGGTTGAAGTTTCGATTTGCAATCATAAATGGGACGATAAAAATACAACGGTTCGGAGGTCAACGGGTTCAAATTGGGCGTATATCCATCACATGCCCCCGAGTCAACCAATGGCCTAACCCTTGATTGACTCTATTTTAGGATGGTATGACACGCGCAATTTGAAACCGGGATTTTACCTTCTTTGTCTGAATGCTTGCTTACCCTTGGATGAGTGCCTCTGACTCTGCCCCCTGTCTAATGAGATAGAGGAATTGTAAACGTCAGAACAGTACGGACGTGTGCTTAGGCACGCGTCCGTCTGAGGCGGGAGTAATAAACTTATCTCTGCTACAGGTGTATACTCAAAAAATACATACTTGCACCAGGGTGTGATACGAATGTAACTAAATAATTTACACTTCCAATTCATGCCGGAATTTCATCTAAGTGAGGAAAAATTAATTTTGGCCCAAAAATTTTCCTAAGTATGAAATGCTCAAAAATAAAACTAACTTGATAATTCTCTAAGTATGGGAATATAGTTTAGCTATAGGTGAAAGGGATAAAAAAGATGATCTTTTCTTGGCCCTTAGATTTTACTTAAGGCTAGATGGATGGTGGTGATTAAAACCCCTAAAAAACCCTATCATCCTTTCAACATAAAAGAGGAGAGTTAGAGAAATACCTCCAATAGCCACCATAGCCACCATAGCCATCATCTTTCTTTTTCCACTCACCCTTGGAGAGCAAGGCAAGTTTGAGAGCACCCCCAAGGAGGAGGACCGGCCGGAATTTCCACCAAGGAGCTGAAATCCAGCCGGCCACCCAGCCAAGGCCGACGAGAAGTGGCCACCAGCACGGACGTGGACGACCGGTGGACCAGCAGCTCGGGACGGCGGCTCGTTTTCCGGCGACGACAGCTTTGAATCCAGCCGGGCTTGTCGACGGCGGGACCAGGCAGCTCCGGCGAGGTCAGGGGCGGATTCCGACGGCGGAAGGACAGCCGGGAACGACTCCGGCGACGACGGGGTTGGGGCTCCGGCGAGGGGCTGATTCTAATCGATTTCAAAATTCGAATTCCGGACCCGTTTATCACATCGGGTCGGGTTTTCCGAAGGTCCGCTCTTTTCCTTTTCGTTGCCGTACCAAATGTCGATTTTTGAATCGTTGATATTTGATTGCCGATGTTTGATTGCCGATGTTTGATTGCCGATGTTTGATTGCCGATGTTTGATTGAATGTGGGATTGCCGTAGATAACCGTTGGTAGTTGTGGATTTTGGGGAAAACGTTTGCCGGTCGTCCGGATGTGGTTTCTTGTCCGATTGGGTTATTCCGGTCTTGAATTTGATGTCGTGCCGCCGTTGGTATATTAATCCTTGTTGGAGGGTATAATGGTAATTTTTTCCAAAAACCCGACCTTAGGCTTGGATAAAATTGTTTGACTTGGTCGTTGTAGTGTTCTTGACTTGTGCTGACTATCTTTGCCGGGTGTCTTTGGATCTTTGATTGTTGTCGTTGATCGGGTGTCAGAGTATCTCCGGTTCTTCGGAAATTTCTCTTATCTTGATATCCATCGTGTCGTGGCAGGTACTATACTCTTGGTGGTGTCCACGTACGCAGACCCTTCAGAGACGCCGTATTCTCCGAAGGATGAGTGAGTTCCCTTTTTCTCTTCCTTTTCAGTCGCGTTGCTTCGTTTTCTATTGCTAGCTTAGTACCGTGGCCTTCATTGGGGTGTTGGTTGAAATTTGATTTGTGCTTTGGGGGTTTCCTGCTACCTTTGCCTTAGGTCTTGCTATCCTGTCAGAGAACCTTCTTACTAGGTCCGATTACAACGAACATGTCACTCTAGGGAACATCTGTCCCCTAGATGAGCCTCTGTATCCTTTTCTCCCCTCCTTGGGGAACACTCGAGCGACGGTGACGGAGCCTCCCATAGGGACGGTTGCCGTGTATCCCTCTCAGATCCGATTCGGGCTGAGACTGCCTTACTGTGACGAGCTTATAGAGTTGAGCAGGTTCTTCAGGATTTCTCCTGTGAACCTTGCCCCCAGTGCCCTCCGCGTCTGGGTGGGCTTCCGGGTATTGTGCCATTGGTACTCCTGGAAGTACTCTTTCACTCTATTCCGATGCTTCTATCGGTTTCAGTACCGGACGAGGGTGGGGTTTGCGAGTTTTGTAACTCGCCATCCGACTTTCAAAGATCCCCGATTCTCTGATTTCGGGTTGAGTGGGATCGAGTGGGATACCTCCCTCCGTTTCGTGACCCAGAGTGACAATTCGGCCAGTCACTGGGCTAAACATTATTTCTTCATTACGGACCGATACGTCACTTGGTCGGTCCTGAATGAGGATCGGTCCGATGGTTGGCCTGCTTTTGGAGAGTTCTCTTCGGATGACTTGAAGACCCTGAAGATCATTCACGAGAGCAACAGGACCCGGTCTTACTGTCCCGTGTCTTTAGTGACTGAGACGGATCTTTACGAGGCCGGGATCAGTCTGACTCCTGACTCCGGGGGTTCGGTATGTCACTTGGTCTTTCCATCTTTATTTACCTTCTGCTCTTCCTTTGTAGGTTGGTTTCATGGAAAAACCTATAACATGCAGGGAGCCCCTGTTGATCTGACCAAGAGGAAGGCTCCTTCCAGTTCTGCTTTGAAGAAATCCCCCCTGCCTGGGAAGAAGGCTGGAGCCTCTGGTATGCTTTCTCTCATTTGCTTCTTTATGGTATAACTTATGTTTTCCTTATCTTGTTTTTCTTACCTTGCTAGGGCGCTCCCCCTTGGTGACTGAGAGGGTCGTCTCTGTTGGTAGAGACTCTGGACCTTCCAAATCCAAACCGCGGAGATCTGATTCTGAGGCCGGGGCCTCGGCTGCTAAGAGAAAGAAAGCTGTGGATCCTGCTTCGCCTACTGCTCGTCCTCCGACCCTATCTCGTGATAAGGAGATGGTGGTCGAAGAGGTGCCTTCCCTAGCTGACAAAGGGAAGGGACCTGCTGGTGGTGGTTCCCCTGCCCCCCAGCCGAGGGCACGGTCCTCAGGTATGATCTCTACCTTATTACTGATCCTTCTGTGTTTATACTATCCTTTGACTTGCTTTGCTTGTGTAGGTGGGCCTCCGACTTTAAGTCGGAAGGATTTCGCACGGCTGACTGATGAAGATGTTATTGGGTCTGAGTGGACTCCCTTCGCTGGTCTGAAGGAGTTCCACCTCAATAGCTCCTCCTCTCTGCGGACTCCTGAGGTTGGCGTCCGCGTACTCCGCGGCGCCGTCCCCCCTGGCGACCGTGTTGCTTCGCCCAAGTCTCCTGGGGAGACTCGGCGCTTTGTCCAGGGGGTACTCTCTCGTTATGCACCTGTGAGTTGTTCCTTGCTTTCCTTTCGTTACTTTCATAATGGCTATCTTTCGGTTATTCACCCTTTGTTTGTATTGTTAGGGTATATCTGACATGGTTAACATGTCCTCGCTCGTGCTCGAGTTATCTGACGAGAGGAAGACCCTTGAGGACAGCCAGGTCTCTCTCAAGGCGGAGGTCGCCACTGCTGCCGAGAAGGCGCGTATATCTGATTTGAGGTTGCAGGAGCTCCAGAGCCAGGTATCTTTGCTTGAGGCCACTGTGGGCAGTTTGCGTCGGGAAGCTGAGGTTGCCGCGTCTGTCCATTCTGAGGAGCTGCGGAGGTTGGAGACTAAGTGTCGGGCGGAGGAGAGGGCTGTCGCAGTATCTGAGTATAAAGCCTCCTCTGCCTTCACCGCCGATTATAGCACGCGTCTCACTCAGGAGATGAACCAGTTCGGTGAGTATCTGGTTGATCACATATATCGGATTGATCCTCAGTTTCCGTTTGGTGACCTTGGTGACTTTGGGCCATATGCCGCTGGCTACGCGACTGTTCTGGTGGGTCAGGCTGCTGTCGCAGACGAGGCTGCCCCAGCCCAGGTGGATGCTACACCTGTGGAGATTGGTACCTCAGATTCCTCTTCCTCATCTATTTCCGGTGGCGGTTCAGGTTCAGGGGGTGAGGGTGACTCCCCCGAGGCTTCTGACTGAGTTGTTTATCTCATACTATCCTTGTATATATGACTACACTCCTTCTCCCCTTGTACGGGTTGAGTGTCTTTTGAGATTGTGATGGTGTTTGTTGTTACTTTCCTTTGCCGCATTATGTTGTTGACTACGTGGTTTGTTTGCCTTTATATTAGTGCTTCTCATGCTTTTGTATATATCTCTTCTCATGATGCTTCCTTATGCCTTGTGTATGGCTCTTTGGGTATGGACCCTTCCCTTGATATATTTTCTTTACTTATCCTTCTTTCATGATTTCCTTTACGTCATACCTGTCACTTCATAAAGAAAAAACATTACTTGTTCTTCATATTACTTTACTTAGAAATTTCTTTCTCATGGTATCCTTCTAAGCATGGTATCCTTCTAAGCATGGTACGATGATCTCTTCTGATACCCCTTACACGGTATACGTTGTACTGTTAGACCAAAGATACGCTCTTGGTGGGCGTCGAAATCTGTTCACGAGACAGGCTCTCGGACGGCACTTAACGTTTCGCAGGATAGGCTCCCGGAGGGCACAGGTTAGTCCACCAATACCATACCTTCTTGACGGGTGTCAAACTGTTCACGAGACAGGCTCTCGGACGGCACTTAACGTTTCGCAGGATAGGCTCCCGGAGGGCACAGGTTAGTCCACCAATACCATACCTTCTTGACGGGTGTCAAACTGTTCACGAGACAGGCTCTCGGACGGCACTTAACGTTTCACAGGATAGGCTCCCGGAGGGCTCAGGTTAGACCAAAGATACGCTCTTGGTGGGCGTCGAACTGGTAGTTTGAAATCTACCTCAAGATACGCTCTTGGGGGCGTCGAACTGGTAGTGTTTTTTCTACCTCAAGATACGCTCTTGGGGGCGTCGAATCTGGTAGGTTGCAAATCTACCTCAAGATACGCTCCTGGGGGCGTCGAATTCGTAGTTTTTGGAAACCACTCTCAAGATACGCTCTTGGTGCGTCGAAGTCGTAGTGTAATAACTACTCTCAAGATACGCTCTTGGGGGCGTCGAAGGTTGTAGTATGAACACTACTCTCAAGATACGCTCTTGGGGGCGTCGAGGTTCGTAGTTTTTGGAAACCACTCTCAAGATACGCTCTTGGGGGCGTCGAATGTCGTAGTACGAAGACTACTCTCAAGATACGCTCTTGGGGGCGTCGAATTCGTAGTATGAACACTACTCTCAAGATACGCTCTTGGGGGCGTCGAATGTCGTAGTACGAAGACTACTCTCAAGATACGCTCTTGGGGGCGTCGAAGGTTGTTGACTTGAAGTCATATCTGTGTAAGGATAACTTGGTGATTGTAACATCACATTCACTGGAAATACTTTTGAATAACTACTACTCTCTTAGGAGCATTCATGTTTTTGTACACTCGGGATGCCTTGGTGCACCAAGACATCCTTTGTAGGAAATGAAAGATAGTTGTAGAGTTGGAGTAACTTCGTGAGTTCTCCTTCTCAAGAGTTTTTTGAAAAGCTTGTAAAGCTAAAACATGCGAAATGCTAGATATGAAACTAAGGATATGGGGTGGCCACTGTGTCTGTTGCCACGTACTCCTTGAAGCTTCCATTGTAGATCATTTCTTCCACTTCCACCTTCAACACCATGCAGTTGTTGGTTTGATGCCCCCAGGTCCCATGGTACTCACACCAACCCTGTGCATCCTTACCAAGGAAGGCCTTGCCTTCCTCCCTGCATGCTGGCAACTCTTGCTTGAGGCGCTTGTGGAAGATTTCTTCTATGCTGAGTGTGAGGGGTGTGAATGTGAAATTGACACCTCCTCCCAATGTGTCTGCTTCTCTTCCTTTCTCTGGAACTTCATCCAACTGTTCCACTTCTTGTTCAAATGCCCTATCCAGCCTTGCCTTGAGCTCTCTCATTGTGCTCGTCATGACCATCTCATAGAGCCCTCCATATGCCCCGAATGAGTTTGGATGCATGTTTCTGATGAATGCTCTGACTGTTTCTCCCCTTGTGATGTCCATGTTGGCACCATAATTGAAGAATCTCTGGAAATAGCTTGATATGGGCTCCTGGGGCATTTGTTTGATATCATCTATGTGGCGGAAGCCTCTTAGGATGGAGTCCCTTGTCCTGCTCCCTATTATGGTGTCTGGCTGCCAAGGTATGGATGTTACCTTCACGGCCTTGCCCTTGTGTCTCCTTGTGGGCACTGTTTGGAAAAAATGCCTGCTCAGGCGGAGTGTCACTCCACTCTTCCTTCTTCCTTGCCTTTGTCTCCCTCCCCTCTTTCTTTTATCCTGGTTGGCTCCTGCCATGACCACAGCCACTGTGTCTGTCCTGTGTGATCCATGTCTCATTGAATTGACATAGCATTGTCTTGCAGTACGTTGATCACCCAGGACCTCTCCCACTCCGTTCTCCGTGATGTACTTCAGCTTCTGGTGAACAGTGGATGGCACTATTTCATATGGATTTATGGTTGTCCTTCCTAGGATCCCATTGTAGGCTCCCAGGCTCTCAACCACCAAGAAATTGACATTTACCTTCAGCTGGGTCCATCCTTGGCCCATGGTCACTGGCAATGTTATCATCCCCAGGGGGTAGCTTGTTGCCCCTGAGAAGCCAACTAGAGGGAAGTTGACCGGATTGATGTCTCCTTTGGTTTTCCCTATCTCTTCCAACACTCTCAGGCTTAGGAGGTCAGCTGAGCTGCCCCCATCCACCAAAATTCTCTTTACATCAAAATTATCAATATCTAAAGTAATAACTAGAGCATCATCGTGTGGAAAGACGATGTGGCTTTTGTCCTTCTCCGAGAACTCTATCTTCACTTCTTCTCCTTCTCTTGGTCTTTTCCTCCACCTTGGCACTGAGCTTAGCTTGGATGCATAGACTTCCCTTGCATTAGCAGTTGGGCCACCTGATGCTGCTCCTCCATGTATCATATTGATGACTCCTCTTTTGTTGGGTGGAGGGTTATAGTCTACCTTTTCCTTGCCCTTGTCTTTCTGTGGTGGCCCTAGCTGCATGCTATTGCCCCCATGGTCTACGAACTGCTTCAGCTCTCCCCTCTGGACGATGTTGTTTATGCTTAGCTTTAAGCTAAAGCATTCATTTGTGTCGTGACCATAAGCCTCGTGGTTATCACACCATCTATCCTTGTGATTTCCTACCATTGGGGCTCTCCACCTTGCAGGGGGTGACCATAGCTTTTGGTTCCGCATCTCTCTGAGTACGGTGGCTGGAGTGGCGTTCAGTGGGATGAACTTAATGACATTGATTTCTCTAGCCTTTAAGGGTTCACCCATTTGGTTTCTTTGCTGTGGCGGACGCCATTCCTGCTGCCTTGTATTCTGTGGGGGACGCCACTCTTGTTGCCTTGCTTGCTGCGGTGCCTGGGGTGGCTTTCCTTTGTTTGGCCTTTGATTATCTTCCTTAGCTGCCTGGATTTTGGCCTTCTTGCTTGCCCTGTGCCTCTCAAGGTCAATATGCGTTTTAACTCTCCCTGCAAGCTCTTCCAGGGTGCTTGCTGGCTTTTTGGCCATCTTTTCAGCCAATGTTGACCCAAAGCGACCTAAGTTTCTGATAAAGGCTCTGATTATCTCCCCCTCAGTGATGTCTCCCTGGATGTCTGCGATATTCTGGTTGAACCTAGTGTAGTAGCTGGCCAGGGTTTCATCGTATTCTTGTTTTACATCATCAATGGAGCCTGTTCCCTTGAGGAGTTTCCTCTCCCCTAGGTATCTCTGCAGAAACTTAGCTTTTAGCTGCTCCCATGAGTGGATGCTCTCGGAGGGCAGGCTGAAGAACCAATGTGAGGCCACCCCTGATAGGGTGTTTGGGAAAAGGAGTGCCTTGTATCTTTCATCAGTGGTCCTCCCAAATAGGGAGGCCTCATGCTGCTGGATATGTTCTAGGGGGTCTCCCTTCCCATTATACTTTGCAATTTGCACTGTGTGCAGGGAGTCTGGCACTCTGTTCATCTCTAGTTCCCTTGTGAAAGGGTGGTTTGTCTTGTCACTTAGGCAATGCAGGCTGGGTTTCTTTGACTCATTCAGTTTCCGGGTTATCATAGCTTCTATTTCCTCCGGGGTGATCATCACCGCTGCCGGAGTATAACCTCTCTGATACTCATTGTAGTTGTAAACTGGGCTTACTGGGTTCCCTTGTCTTTGCTGGTATGGACTGTAGGTGTACCCTTGATACGCCTGCTGGGGTGCTTCATAGAAGTCCTGCCTCCTTGGAGGTCTTGCTTGTCTTTCCTCTCCCAGCGGGGTGTAAGCCCTGTTGCTCTGCTGTTGCCTAGGAGGCACAAATTCTTGCCTTCCCTCTAGGGGTGGCTCTTGGTGATATCTTCTTTGTTCCTCTCGCTGCCCTGCTTGAGGGTGCGAGTAGTAGTCTTCTGCTGGGATCTGCTCCTCCTCCTGAGCTTCAGTGTAAGTTCCTTGGGTGTATGCCGGCCTTGCATACGCTGTGTGGGCGCGGTTGCCCTCTCTTTGTGCCGGCATCCCATGCGGGTACCCTTGGGGTTGCTCTTCATAATAGTATCCCTCCGGGGGTGCCGTGTTGTGGGAAGGCACTCCCTGTTGTCCTCTTTCTCTCTGTGGCCTTCTTGCCCGGGGGGTGGAGGCTGTGGAGGACTCAGCCCCAGCTGGGCGTGAGGGTCCTCCCTCCTGGTTGTTCTGTTGCTGAGGAGGTTGTGGTATGTCTTGGGGCTCTGAGTGCATTGGCTGCTTCCCAGGGTTAGGCCGCCTCCCTGGAGGTATGGGTTCTCCTCTCCGCCCATTGCCCCCAGGTGGGTGTTGGGGCCTGGACACCCTACTGTTCGTCATAGCTCGTGTAATAGCCAGGCTTTCTGTCCGAAGCCTACAGACGGCGCCAAGTGTTAAGTTATGGGATCTCAGTCAACGGGGTGTCGGCTTTAATCCCACTCCTTATGGGGGGGTGTGTGTAATCCGGTCTTCTCAAGTCGCCTTGTCTTTTCCTATGTCCTTCTTCCGTTCCTTCTTCCTTTGGTTCCTTCTCTTCTTCTCTCCCTTCGCCCTGCAAAAGGGGCAATACCAGACACGGAGGAGGGGGGGGTGGTGCCTGGTGAACCCTCTCCGATGCCTAAGTCAGAACTATACTTCTAGAGAGATAAAGCTAGAGAGATGTCAGAGCTAAATTGTCCAAATAGCCAAGATGATCAAATGAGTTGTGAAGGTGGGGTATTTATAGGCAACGGTGTCATTAAGGTGGCTTAATGACATCGTTAACCTCTAAACACAATTAATTAACCTTTAAGTATATAATTAAGACCTTAGGATTCGGAGGAGGTAGGCAGACTGGACCGAGCATGGGCGTCTGAGAGGGGTGTCGGGACCCTTGGGGGGGGAGGAATCCGACCCCCAAGGGTAGGGGTTGGGTGAGGGCACCCAACCCCTCCTAGGGAGGGTGGGGTTGGCCAACCCCATCCCTCCTAGGAGGGATCGGGTCAGCCGACCCGATCTCTCCTAGGAGAGATCGGGTCGGCTGACCCGATCTCTCCTAGGAGAGATCGGGTTGGTCCACCCGATCTCCCCTAGGGGAGATCGGGTTGGCTGACCCGATCTCCCCTAGGGGAGGTCGGGTGTGGCCACCCAACCTCACCTAGGTGAGTCCTTCGTTGTCGGACGGGCGCTTCGGCCCCGTCCGAGCCGTTGGTGTTCTCGCGAAGTGTCCGGGTTGAAGTTTCGATTTGCAATCATAAATGGGACGATAAAAATACAACGGTTCGGAGGTCAACGGGTTCAAATTGGGCGTATATCCATCAGAGACCATTTCCAGGTATGATGATGTCTAATGCCACCTCAATTTGCCCAATCCTTAGCTTGGATAGTGTTGTGTTCGCTTCACCACTTTGGCAGCTTCGGGTTTTTTCCTTCATGAACAGGCTTCTTCCTTCACGGTCGGGCTCGAGATATATGTATAAGGACGGGAACGCCGCAATCCTTAATACACAATCACCGAGCTAGACTCCAATCCTCGATCTTGAACTCTTGATCTCCGGGTCCTGCACGAGGGGCAGTAACCAGCGTGGGAGGGGGAAATGCTGGTTGGGTCCACTCCGATGCTCAAGTTAGCACTTAGAAAGCCTTAGAGAGAAGTCAGAGCATTTCAAGTCCAAAAGTGAGGGAATTATCTAGAATGGGAGACCTAGGCCCCTATTTATAGGGAACCTAAGGATCATGCCCAGTTTTGAACTACTTGATGTCGGTATGTAAGGATGTATACCGTCATCAAGGCGGACTATGTATGCACCGACTTCCCGCACTTGGCAATTTAATCGGGGTGAGCGTACGAGGTAAAACGGTAATCCGGACCTCCGGATCGCCTTAGGGCAATCTGGAAGTCCTTCGGCCCGGGAATTATGCGTATCCCTGACCGTTTTAGACTTGAGTGTCCGCGAAAGGATTTTTACGGGTTTTGGGATACTTTACGAGGCCCGAAATGTAAATACGAACCCGTATTGGACAGATATCTAACACTTGCCCCCGAGTCAAGTAGTGGTTCAGAACCCGTACTTGACTCTTTTTTAAAGATAAGATATTCGTCCAATTTAGGTTCGGTACTGACCTCATGGGTGGCCTGTTTGTCAATTCGAATGTTGAGATCATAAATCTGACCAACTTTTAATTTTCCGCCGTACGTACGTAATCTGTTTACAAGGTTAGCGTAACGGACAATATGCGTACAATGACATGCAAGGTGATAATATCATGGTATATAAAATAAGCATATATCATGTTGTCAATATGTAAATGATAACAGCGTAGTAGACGAGTGACGTAATCATGCAACAATCAAAACACTTAGAGTAATATGGAATTGGAGAACATGTATGTAATCATGAAGCATGATGTAAATATGAAAAATGATGCAAGCATGTAATATGATGCAATCATGGAAAATGATGCAAACATTCAATTCATACTTAGATTATAAAAATAATTACGTGACCATCATGAATTTGCATCATGTACGTATAAAAGCGATAACATGCATGACGATCTATGAAGCGTGCTATGCAACACTAGGGAGCATGTATGTAAAACAAGCATAAGAAATGTGTAAACATGCTTATACATGATACTAAGGACTTGTGTGAAAATAAATATTAGTTTAGTCCTTAGCACATGGTGTGGGCACTATTAATGAGAATTAGGAGAGAGAATATCCATTATCTTTCATCCTTAGTAGATAAATCCTCAAGAAGCTCTCCATTCTTGGTGAAGAGGGAATTCATGGAGGTGTGAATTTGGAGTAATCACATCACTTTTGACATCGATCAAAATCGAATCCGGGCAAGGAGGGAATCGAGGCGGCGCGTGAAGCAAAGGGGGACGGCGCGTGAGACAATCGGCAGCGGCGCGTGAGGGCGGTGGCGGCGACGCGTGTGGACGGCGGCGGCGCGTGTGGACGGCGGCGGCGCGTGGGTCTTCGGGTGAGGGCGAGTAGTAATTCGAACTTGCTTCGTGTTGGTGAGTCCAATTTCGTGCATGGCTAGACCTTTCGTGACTTCGTTTGACCTTGATTTAGTTTTGAAATCATCAAGTACCTAGTTATCTTATCATGCATACAAGGTGTTTGATAAAATGCATTAGAATACTTAGCCCCAAATCGGCCAAAATTTTCCTAAGTGCTGAAAATTTTAGAAAAGTGTAAATGAATCGTTATACTTCCCTTATGCATAGTGTTCATTGCCGACATGTTTTCCCATGCTTTAGTCGTTGTTCTAACATGCTTGATATTGATGATTGATAGTTGCACGTGCACGGTCGTCCACGGTAGTATGTTGGTAATGATAGCATAGATGTTTTCGTATGAGCTTTGTCGATAAGCGTCGTAGGAATACTCAAGAGGCATTGTGTAGAAGTCGATTGTAGCTACTTGATGTATGCAATCCATCTTTGTCGACATGTACGTATATACATAGAAACACTTAGAAAATATTTTCCCCTTGTCGATATGTATGTACGTACATGGAAACACTTAGAAAATATTTTCCACTTGTCGACATGCACCCTTGTCGACATGTTTGTACGTACATGGAAATACTTAGAAAATATTCTTCACTTGTCGACATGCACCATTGTCGACATGTATGTACGTACATGGAAATACTTAGAAAATATTCTTCACTTGTCGACATGCACCATTGTCGACATGTATGTACATACATGTATGTGCGCGCTTGCCCCCGTACTTAGAATTTTTTCTCTTTCCCTGTCTATGTATGTTATATCCATTTACTTGATGTAAATGCAGGTTGTATGTCAACACCTTGTTGTATGCTAACACTTAGTAATATATTTGACACATAGTAGCGTGATGTCCACTTGCAATATGCCGACTTTCATCTTGAGCAAAACACTTAGAAAATATTTCGCCCTTGAAATCATGTACCCATGTCGATATGCATGTATATACATAGAGCTTGCACAATGATTGACTTGTTACTTGTAATTTTCAGGATTTCGAGTTACGCAGACTTCTTTTCAGAGTTAGTCTTCTTGCCGTGGTTATTATGAGTAAGTCTTCTATCCCCGTTCCGCGAGTGACATTATGTTCAGATGATGGAGACGAGCCGGGTATCAACACAGTTGAGTCTCTTAAGGACCCTACGAGGAATGTGAGTTACTTCTTCAACTACATTGATGAAGATATGTTTGAGCTGTACGCGACTTGTTGTGGACTTGATTCTGCTTTGGAGGCTGTTCTTCCCTATGACGTGCTGCCGGACTCCAGAAAAGGGCAAGTTACTATTCCTCCAAGTGATCTATCAGTGGTTTATACCTCGCGGATTAAGGAAGGCCTGCGTTTTCCCTATTGTCCTGACTTGGTGGAACTTTGTCGCTATTACCGGATATCACCTTTAAGCCTCTCTCCTGCTGGTCTTCGTGTATGGAGCTGTTTTCGAGTTTTGTTCCACAAGCAATCTTGGCACTATTCCACCACTCTTTTTCGATGCTTCTGTCAATTGATGTGTCCAGACACGACGGGGTTGTGTGGAATGAAGATGCGTTGGCCGATCTTGCAAGATAAGGGCTTCGAGAAGCTCGGTCTTGGAGATGCCGAGTGGGATCACAAACAACGTCTAGCCGCACCGGCTGATCGTTCTGGTTCGCATTGGCGACATCACTACTTCTTCGTATGCGATGTCTGGACTATTTGGAATGTTGAGAATGTGGAGAAGGCTGATCCTGTTCCTATTTTTTCTAATCTTTCCTTGGATGATAGGGAGGCGGTGAAGAGCATTTTTCGATGTCAGCAAGAGCGTCGTTATCGTTGTCTATTACGTGGGGCTCATATCGAGACTTGATTGATGCCGGGATTCATATACTTCCTTCTGAAGATTTGGTATGTTGATATCTTTTATAACCTGTACTATGTTGCAATGTAGGTCGTTTTGATGGAAAAAGCTCGTCTTTGCAGACAGCTAATGATCGTGACAACCTGTCAATTGGGCGTCGTGCTCGTAATGTTGCCCCCACTATTCCTGAAGGCTCCGGACATGATCGTGGCAAAGGACCTAAAAGTGAGCCGTCTTCTTGTATCTTTCGCTTGACTTACCGATTTTTTCAAGTTTTGTTATATTCACGTTGTCTTTGTTCCTTTAGGTAACTTCGTGCATGTGACTGAGCGTGTTGTCGCGGTACCTGCCACTAGTGTTCCTCCTAAGAGATCTGCCGCAGGGGCGTGTCCCTCGAGTGACCCGAAGCGTTCTAAACCGAGTGCGGCTATTCCAGCTCCTTCTTGCGATAAAGGGAAGAGAGTTGAGAGTCGCACGATAGCGCCCTCTGCCCTCGGTCGAGGGACCGTCCCGAGGAGGAGCGCTCTTCCCGCCGAGGTATGCATTGTTCTACTTGACATACTTCTTATACTTAGTATATTTTGCTAATTTCTTCTTTGTTTTACGTTGTTCTTATTGTAGCATTGCCACGTATTAAGCGTGATGATTTGATCCTTTCTGACGGGATTGATGTTTCCGGAGAAAACTGGTCACCTTTCTCCGCTGGTAGTCTTCATTTCCCGAAGGACTCCAAACTTAGCACTCCAGGAGTTGGTGTGCGTGTGCTTCAAAGATGTGTTCCTCCCGGTGATCATGATGTTAAACCGTCTACTGATGAGGAGGCACAGGCATATGTTGAGAATGGCCTAGCTGAATTTGCACCGGTAGATCTTGCTCTAACTTTTTGCCTTCCTGTTGTACACATATGCTTTGTTGTCGTTGTTGATCGTGATTGCCTTGTTTGCTACACTTAGGCTATTTCAAGGATGATGAACATGTCTTCCTTTGTGTTGGAGCTTGTAAGTGAGAGGAAGGCCGCTATCAAGAAGTGCAGTACAGTTTCCCGCGAGCTTGCACAGTCTGAAGAGGAAGTGCAGAATTTGAATTCCAAGGTTGCCGATATTGATGCGCGTATTGCTGCTCGTCGCGTCCATGCTGAACAACTTGAGGCCGAGATTGCTGCTATCAAGCAGAAAATTGCGGAGAACAACAGTGTTCATGATGCCGCGCTTGCTTCTGTTCCTGACGAGGCGCACAGAGCAGGAGTTGAGAAGGGATTGGCTGAGTATCCTAGTACCCCTGCCTATTCTGCCGCCGTCCTTGCTGCTGCTAAAGCGGATCTTGCACCTTTGGTTGATGAGTTTGCCAAATATTACATTGGCAGAGTTCATGCACTTGCCCCCGGGTTTCCGTTCGACAAGCTGGGTCATTATTCTTCTTTTGTTGTTGACCATGTTGCGGATTTGCAACGTAAGGCAGCTGAAGCGGCTTCTATTGCTTTGACCTTTAGATATGACAATGCTGATGTTGAACTTGGTGTTGATTTCCTGGACATGTTGTCTTAGTCCTTTGGAGATGATTGTATGTTTGAGGCTTTTGCCCAAACCTTTATTTGTGTGTTTGCTTTGTATGGAACTTCGTCCTTTGGACCTGTTTTTCAATAATAAAAATCATGTGATATCTTGTTAGTAATATTTTATACCTTAAGTATCCATGTTTTCCGTATGCTTTGGACTTGAGAGATAGGATAGATATCCTTAGATGATGAACATGATGTCCGTAATTGCGACTATCGCGGATTGTCGAGTGTTATGAGCATCCTTCTTGGTTGGATTCCAAGGCATGACAAGATGCGTACGCTAGGTACTTGTAGTGTTGTAAGTGGTAATGTACTTGGCGCGGGCACTTGGCACTTGGCCTGGGTGAACTCACGCATGGGTGTTTAGTAATCCGTACTGGGTTTCATAGTCCGCAGCAAGATGACATGGGATTGCCCTCGCATGGAGGATGTCGCACCAGGTTGTAGATGACCGCATCTTGTTTTAAAAACCCAACGAATGGTCGTTGTAATCATGGGGTTGCCCCCGAGCTGGGGATGTTGCGCCATGTTGCTAAGATAATCATTGGAAAAATTTCCCGGATGTAATATGTTGTTATCGTTGTTTAGAATAGACATAATAGATATCGAGATAGAGAGCGTATTGGTTTCTCATTGTTGACGCCGAGTGTTGACGTGTTGTTGGCGTATAATATAGGTCGTTTATTGTGTTTAGCGTTATAGCTTGTATTGTTGATGCATATTATATGCGTAGAGTCCACTACTTGGTGTGATTCAAGAGTAGAGAGTATATGAGAGTTATGTACCTACGATAATACATTAACTTCATTAGTATTGTGGAGTATTTACAATGTTTTGCGAATGGGGTCAACTGATCACCCATGTGTAACTGTCCTACAATTGTCTTGAGTACTCAGATAAAAAAAGGAAAGTAGATGAGTAAAGCTGTAAGTAACGCAGTAGTGGGGAGGGATGTGTTTGTCGCCTCCCAAGTCAGTCTGTTCATGCGGTGGGGTGATTGCGCGCCACGTGACGTTGCAGCGCCCCAAGGGATATCATCTCTTCAATTTCGATCCTCAGAGTGAGGTAGTCGTTGGTGCTGTGTGCCCAAGTATGGTGGAACTTGCACCAGTCAGTTATACTTGTTCCAAGGAACGCTGCATTGTCTCGCCTGGGGAAGGTAACTTGTCGTGCAGGATGCTGTCAATAACTCTTCGACTCCTATGTTCAAAGGAGTGAAAGTATGGTTTGCGCTATTGTTTGCCACCCTGCTTGTGCTTGTATGCCCGTGTACGTCTCATTGGCTTGTGTGTGGTTTGGACCACCCCAGTTCTTGCTCACAAGCAATTGCCCTTTCAAGCTTGTCTTTGAAATCACCCATTGTATGTATTGTTCTCCAGCCATAAACTCTTCCGAATAGGAGGAATGAGCGAGCGTTCATGTTCATGAAAAACACATTGATCACTGCCTCCCTGGTTGCCTTTAATAAGGAAGCATTCAGCGCGTAGCGTTTGAAGTAGCTCCAAGTTGACTCTTCATCTCATTGTTTGACATCCCATACACTTTGCATCGCTGGGGCTAGCTGGCAGTGTGTCATGTATCCAGGAGCGAAAGCCTGTTCGAATCGCTCTTCCTCGAATTAGCGAGTCCCTTCTCCTTCAACCATGCTCAACCTTATTATGGAAATCGAGAGTTGTTGTTTACGCCTTAAAGCGTTTACATAGCACTGACGAGCGGCAGTTTGGTCGCCTAACACCTCTCCAATTCCATTTTCGGTTGGGAACTTCATCTTTTGATGTGCAGTCGAAGACACTATTTCGTACAGATTGATTGTTGTCCTCCCTAATATTTTGTTGTATGCCCCCAGGGTCTCAACCACTATGAAGTTTACATTGATGTCAAGCCTTTTCCATCCTTCGCCCAGTGTTACTGGAAGTGTGATTGTCCCCAAGGGGTATGTCGTTGCGCCAGCGAAGCTTATCAGGGGGTAGCTTCCAGGACTTAAGTCTGCTTTGGTTTTTCCAAGCTTTTCCAGCACCTTGATGGTTAGGATATCTGCAGAACTTCCTCCGTCAACAAGGATTCATTTGACGTCGTAGTCTGCAATTGGCATAGTGATTACTAGTGCGTCGTCGTGGGGGTAGACTATATGCTTCATGTATTCTTTGGAGAACATGATGACAAGGTCTTCTTGTTCTCCCCTAGGCCTCTTGCCATATTTAGGATGTGCTTTTTCATGCGAAGCATAAACGTTCCTTGCATGCGAGCATTGCCCCCCGGCAGCTTGTCCTCCATGTATGACGCTGATCACGCCTTGCTTTGGAAGATGTGGGTTATCATGCATCTTCTCTTTTCCCTTGTTCTTAGCCGAGGACTCTCCTCGGATCCTTTTCAGGTTGTTGTCACCTTGATCGACAAAGTGCTTCAACTCCCTTCTTTGAATGACGTTGTTGATTCGCATCTTTAAGCTAAAGCAGCTATTGGTGTCATGGCCGTACACCTCGTGGTTTTCACACCACTTTTCCGTTTCCTTCCCGATAGGACTTTTCGCCAGCTGTTGGGTTCTTTCCAGAGATTGGTTTTCTTCATCTCTTTTAGAATTACCGACAATGGTGCGTTCAGCGAGATGAGGTTTGCAGCATTTACCTCTCTTGGTCGTTGAAAATCGACCTGAGTAGGGCGTTTAAGCTGTGGTTGCCATACTGCCTATTCTGCTGGTTTCCTTGGAATTGTTTTGGTTGTGCACGCTTGTTATTGTTGTCCTTGTTGCGCAAAGCGTTCATCTTTGCCTTAACTTTGTTCCTGAACCTTTCAAGGTCTACATACTCCTTTACGCGCGAGGCCAACTATTCCAAGGTTTCTGCTGGGCGTTTCGACATCTTATCACCTAGCGCGAAGCCTAGGCGGCCTAAGTTCCGAATGAATGCTCTGATTATTTCGCCCTCGGATAAATTCGTCTGTATATCTGCAATGTTCTGGTAGAAACAGATGTAATAGTCAGCCATAGATTCGTAATGTAGTTGTTGCACATCATCCAGTGCATTCGACCCTTTCAGTAGCATACGTTCTCCCGTGTATCGTTGAATGAACTTGCCCTTTAAGTATGGCCATGAATCCACACTTTCTTTTGGAAGGGAGAAAAACCAATGTGCAGCAGAACCTGTCAAGGTTTGTGGGAATGTGACGGCCACATGGTTCAGGTTAGTTGATCTCCCTAGCAGGGAAACCTCGTGCGGCTGCACGTGTTCAATAGGGTCTCCTTTGCCAGAATACTTCTCAATCCTTATGTTGTTCAGGATTTCTGGAATCTTATTGTACAAGAGCTCTTGTGTGAAAGGATGAGACGCACTCTCGGACAGGACGTGCATTGCCCTGACCCTTGATTGTTTCAGCTTTTGCTCTATCAGCGCCTCCAAGATTTTGGTGGTTAGTCCTGTGATAGGGACATTGTCATCTCTTGCAGGCATCCTCCAATCAGTATTCGGGTTCCTGCCCATGTTCTGCCCCTGGCTTGGTTGGTAGTGGGAGTCCTCCTTATACTGCTGCTGGAACATCTGGCTTGGTTGCCTCCATGAGTCCTCAGGGTATGGCTTTTCATCACAAGGTGTGTATGAGCGAGTTCCCTCAGGTCCCACGCTAGCATGATGTGGGTTGGCAGCAGGGTGTTTCCTTCCCCATGTCGCGAGGCGTCACCCCTGGGTGTGGTATACGACTTTGTTCTCGCTGCAGCTTGCCTGTACGCAGGTGGTGAAGGTGGTGGCGCATAGCCTTGATTCTTTAATGTCTCCCTGAAAGCTAGCAATTCCTCTATTGCTTTTCATCATTGCTGGCGTAATGGTGGTTGCAGCTTGTGCATCTCCTCTTTGGGGCTGTTGCTCCTCTGCAGGCATCCCGTAAGGGTGTTGTTCATCTATGCGTGCCGTACGCTCAAACACTGGTGGTGGTTCATTGGTTTGGGAAGTAGGCTCCGATTGTGCATCTGGAGTTAGCACCGAGGAAGCCGTGGATGTAGCCTCAGGAATGTAGGAAGGGCCGGATTGACTCCTTCTTGGTGGTGCCTGCTTGGGTGCTTCCGTAGAGGCTTTTCTTTTTGAGTGTCTTAGCTCCTTTTCCCTTCCCGGGTTTAAGTTGTCAGGAGGTGGAGGGTTGTTCGTCATCGCTCTCGGTAGTGTATGACTTGTTATGTTCGGATCTCGCAGACGACGCCAAAATGTTGGGACCTTAACCACTCGGGCGTCGGGTCCCTGTAAGGTAGGTTAAAGTGTTCGTCGGGTCGCTATACATGCCTTGTACGCGCGCTCCTCCTGAGACCTGCACACGGGGCAGTATCGACACCACGAGGGGGGTTGGGTGGTGTGCGATGAGCCCTCTCCGATGCTAAAATGAGCAATATTAGAGAGATAGAGCTAGTGAGAAGTCAGAGCTCTCTTGCCAAGTTAAGTTATGAAATGGGTGACCAAGGTTCCTATACATAGGGAACCTTGGGTTCAAGTCCGGTTTTAAGCGGTCCGACCCAGGTTTAGTAGAAAAACGTGAACAGGGCCTAGACTTGAGTTAAATTGGCAAAGGAAAGGCTCGTGTGTAGTGTAAGCATATAGGGATACGCGCGTCCCGTGATGACAACCCGAACCTTCGGATTGCGTGGACAATCCGGAGGGGTCCGGATTGTTTGGACAATTTGGACGGGTCACGGTCCCAATACGCGCGTGTCGCATGTTCGGACTGTTTTAACCCGTTATAGGCGTTTCCGTTGGTGGGTTTTGCGTGTTAATGAGGTCCGAATGTAAAACGAACCCGAATCGGACGTATATCTATCAACTAGTAAAATAATATGTGTACAACAAGATCGCGATTTAAGTTACGTTTGTCTATGTGACATTAAATTTTACATAAAAACCTTAAAACTTCTTCAAAACTCATCATTGCATCTTTAAAATTGTTATGTCGTTTCGTTATGATTTATACTAATTTAAATAGATAAAATTCTATTTGATTACATTAAATAACAACACGTGGCAAAACCCACAATTCAGAGGTTTAAAATCAATTATAAAAATTATGAATCCAATGCATATTCTGTTCCCATGTAGCAAAAACAAAAATTATGATTTTAAATTGCACAAAAAATATATATCATTAAATTATATTATATAAATTCACGTCATTAATTTAGGGTTTATAGGTCTTTTTTGTATTCTATGTTTGCCAACTTTTGGCTTTTGGTACCACATGTTTGGTTTTGCCTATTTTTGGTACCATACGTTTGCCAATTGTATACTTTTGGTCCGACCTTTAGTTGACCGTTAAAGTTGACTGTCCCATTTTGATTTTGTTCAGATTAGTCCTCAATTTTTTTGTCCTAGCTTTTTATTTTTGCAATTTGACCCTTAAACATTTTCAACCGCAACCTATGACTAAACTGACCATGGGTCATGTGTCGGGCCATGGTCCTACCTAGCCATGGGTCGGGCCATGTGATGTGGTTGAATTATCGGATTTAAGCGTTCGAGTACACTTTTTTATGCGCAAACGACGATCTAACCCATAATAAACTATTGGGTTCGACATTTTTTGGCCAAATTCCGACGTTTAGAGTGTTAAATTGCAGTTTTATGTTTCTTTCAGTTTTTTTGGTAATTTGTCGGTTTTTTTTTAGAATTTTTTTTTAATTTCGTATTTTATCTAGGGTTAATGTTTTCTTTACAGTATTTAAACTATGTTAGCCGGCCTTCATTTACATTCAGTTGATTGATTAATGTAAAATATCAAGGTTTTCCTCAACCATGCGTCAAATTATTCGGCATTCTTCGGAATCAACGAATTATTGCGCTTCTATCCAACAATTTCTCGGCATTCCCTTGAATCAACGAGTTTTTGATCCCCTCCACCCCATCACGCTGCATCACCGTGGCTATGTCAATTTAGTCCTAGGGTGCGGTTGGAAATGTTTAAGGGCTAAATTGCAAAAATAAAAAGTTGGGACAAAATTTTTGAGAACTAAACTGAACAGAATCAAAATTTGGGGTTAGGCATGTGCGAGTCACGTGACTATTTAACGGTCAACTAACGGTCGGACCAAAAGTATACAACTGGCAAACATATTATACAAAAAATAGGCAAAATCAAACACGTGGTACCGAAAGCCAAAATTGGGCAAATATAGGATACCAAAAATCTATAAACCCTTATATTTATTTTTAACTATTATACAAAAAATTTATATACATAATATGATATTTTTGATGGAACATCATATGATAAATTTGTTATATTAGTATATATACTAGATACTGACACCCGCGCACCGCGCGGGAGAAATATATCTAAGTGAAAATATTAATTTTTAAAATAAAAATGTATATATAAAATTATTTGATAAATTTAATATTTTTTTTTTGAATATTCATATATGTAATTTTTGTTTTTTAAATAATTTTTAAAAATAATTGATTTGTTAAAACTAATAGAAGGACACTTGCATAAAATAATAGTAATAGTGAATGGAAACCACAATATATATTATCATAATATATTTATATACAATAATAATTTTTAATTGTTGTGATTTTTATTTTATAAAATTAAGTAAAATAAATAAATCTAATAGATATCAATAATATATTTATTTACATTTTTTTAATAAAATTTCATATTGATAAATTAATTTAAATAAAATATTTGCATTATACTGCTGAATTAATTAATTTTGAGTTTTTTTTACACTACTAATTTAATAGATATTCATAGGCACATCTACCACCCAATCGACAAAATAGATCAACTAAAGAAACTGAGAGTTTTGTTTTCGTTGATTCCTTTAGAAAATAAATTGTTTTGAATTGTTATATATACATGTGTATGAAAAATAGTTAGAAACAATTAAGAAGTTAGGCTTTTGAGTTTAAGGGATTAACCCATGTGAAATTGTAAAATCATAGTCCTGCAACAATAAAATAAAAAATTGCATTATATGTGTCGTATATTTGTGCAAATTTTAAGAATTTCTGACTATAAAACCCATATGATGGGAAACAAATTAATTTATTGTGGTTAACAAAAAAAATGCTGAAAAATTACCACAGTTGATTCCTAAGAGAAATATCTACAATTTTCCATCTATATCGAAAAATCATGTCATACTTCTTACAAAGTTTAGCTAAGTATCACTTAAACATTTACGAAAAACAAAATTCATAATTATATTATAATGCTATAAAGACTACAAATTACAAATAAATAGAAAAATCCGAAGTGTGAATATACATTATCAAAATCCTAAAGCAAGTTTAGATTCTAGATGGTAGTCTTTGCTTATTTGACTTATACTAAAATCAGAAAAAAAAAAAAAAAAAAAAAACAAAACAAAACAAAACAAAAAACTTGCATGTTAAATCTTTCTGACACTTATCAAGGATCTTACTCAAATTTTTAGGGCTTAAAAAAATATGAGTTTCTTTTCTTAAAAAAATGTAGTGCAAACAAAATTCAATTTTTTTTATTAAACCAGTTAAGTAATCTCACCAATTTTAGTGTCCTTTTGAAAACTTTCAACTCCGATCCTTAGAGCATCCACGATGATTTTACATAAATTGAACTCTTTAAAGTTTCCATGTAGAAATTTATGTACATTTTAAGTAATACGTAAAGTTAAACACACATAAATAATATTTGCTCTCCAATAATTTTATATAACTATATTCCTAGAATATATTCATTATTAAATTTTCCAACAACCACTTATAAGATATTAGTATTAATTATAAAATGAAATGATTTATTATTAAAAATTAGTTTTGTAATACGTAGTGCATTCCTTAATTTTAAGGAATGCTATGTAAAACTATTGCACATTTTTATACATTTTACATAAAAAAATATGTTAAACTCACATTTAAGTAATACTATGTAATAACATTGTGGATGCTCTTACGACCCGAGCATCTCTGACAATGATTTTGATGACTCTAACTCCTAACATAAAAACGTCCAATAGTTAAAATCAAGGAGGAAAAATTTACGTTAAAAATTATTTCTTTATTATAGAGATAAAATAATAATAAAAATTATCATGCAGTAACAAAAGGATTTACTCATCCACTAAAATGTTGATATATAATTGGCTGTGTTGTTGGGAAGGTAGTCAACGATATGTCATATGTTGATTAACGTAGAAGGAGATTAGTGTTTATAGAAACGTCAATCTTTGAAAAATTAAAAAAACGTCCATAAAAATCCAGTATAACGAATTTTGATTAGCTATTTTTTATAAAATAATTGATTCAAATTAAATAAGTGAAATGAATTACCGATAAGCAAAGTTTCTGTTTGTATCAATTTATCAGGTTTGTTATAACACATATTGTATCACGGTGAATCGTTTGAAAATTCATGTAAAATTTTCTTAACATTTAAGTATATCATTTTCACACATTAAATAAAATTAATCGAAACGCCAACAAAACCTCATTAATTAATAAAGAAAACAAAACAAAAATACAACTGCATGGACATGGAGATGGATTTACGATTTAGTATAAACCCAATAAAGTAATATAATTTTTAATTAAAATTGTGAAGATCTTACCTATTGAAGTACTGATTTCCAAAACTTGTAAGTTGCCCATTTAGGCTAACTAAAGACACCGTGAACATGTTACGATGCATCTCGAACGATTAATTGTTTGAAATAATTTAGCCTTAAAAATTATGTAGTGTAATTGCTTTCCGTAAGAAACAAAATATCTATAAAATAAAATAAAAAAATGCGCACAGTGTGAAATAAGAATAACAATATCTGCATCACCAAATTTAATAAAAAATCATCATCCATAAATATTATATACACACTTTTTAACTAACCTACTTTATACATTGAAAAGATTTTTATTGTAAAAAAACAATTGATAACATTTATGATTTTTTTTAGTCAAAGAACATTCAAGAGTTTAAGCCATCAAGATATATATGAATTTTCAAAATTTTGAAATAGTAATCAAGGTGTAGCCTTCAGAGAGGCAGCAATAGTTATGTAGTTAAACAACTCAGATGAAAGCTTTTTGAAATCGATAACATACCTGGATTTTGAATCTGAGCTTCTGCATTGCTGCAACAGTCATAGTTCACTATGAATAGTTATTGTGGATTCGTGAGAAGATTTCCAAACACCTTTTTATCATATACATCCAACTCAACTTAATCTTAGTTAAACCCACAAATAGATTTAAACAACGCTTGAATGAATTATCATCTTCATTCATCATACTTATGCTTGATGCCAAAATAAAATTGCAACTTCAGTCCTGAAAATTTAAAACATTAGGATTAGTCAATCGTGTTTATGAATCAACCAAATAAACCTAAAATTGATTTAACCAAGCAAACTATTTATTAAGTTCTCCAAAATATATAAAAACAGCCACTCCTCTGTAAAGCTGTAAATATAAGTTACATATATATGAGAATTCAAAATCCAAACTTGTATAGATCATAGTTAACTAAATAAGAAACGCTTGTATACCAAACGATCTTTAATGGGTACGTCTTCCAAAAGTGTCACTTTCCTCTTGAGCCTGCACAATAAATGTACTCCAACTTCATGCTAGGGATCGGATACGCCATGTTGACGTCACCATCAATGAGCTCACCGGCAACACCTCATTAGCTCCGGTCTATATGCTCTTGAATTTCTTTATCAATACATCATTATCTGAGTATAGATATAAAACCTTAATATAGACTAATTATAATAATTACCATACTGAACGATATTGGAAAAAAAAGGTGAACGATGATCTCCATTAACATAACCTACAAATTTTATATCTAGGTTTTATATCTCACAAGCTCTAAAGTTACATATATCATTCAACCAAAAATATAAGATTAAATAATAAGTTCGGATTATTTACCTATTGGACGGTATTCTTTCACATCTTAATAATCTTCGTCCTTCACTCGATCTTGACTCGAATAATATAGTTTTCGATCTACGATATTGGAAAAAAAGGTGAGCGATGATCTCCATTAACATAACCTATAAAAATTTTAATTAGGTTTTATATCTCACAAACTCTAAAGTTACAAATATCATTCAAATTAAATAATAAGTTCGGATTATATACCTATTATTGGACGGTATTCTTTCACATCTTGATAATATTTGTCTTCCATGCACTCGATCTCAACTCGAATAATATAGTTTTCGATCTCTTGATAATATAGTCTTTGACATAACTCTTTTTGGCCTCTTGACGATGGTAGTACTTAGTAGTTAGTAGTGTTTTTAGCATAATAATCCATCTCGTATATGTGTATATATATTGTAGCTTAAACTATAATAATATAGATTATTGTATAATATATATAACGTATTTTATAAAATATATATACATTCCATTCATCATTCTCATTCTCAGTAATAATACCAAACTCTATAAACCACCTTATTAATTATTATATATACTTATTAACTAAATAATGGATATTGGTAAAATATATAATAATATATCTAGTATAATATGTATATACATATAACTTATTTATAAAATATATATACATTCCATACATCTTGTCATTCCCGTGAATTAATATAACCCTAAACCACCTTATTATATAATTAACTAAATAACGTTATTTATTATTCTATATATATTATACTTACGTGGCGGCCTACGGTATTCCGGAACCAAACTGTATAGATAATGAATTTAAATGGAAACTTTTAATTAATTTGTTTCTTTAAATTGCGTAGCGACCAAAATAGGAGATAAAATTACTTCTTAATTTTCAATCAATCAATATTATGTATCTAAATTTAGAGAACCCCTATTAAATTCCGATTAAATTAGGCAACGCTGACTGGACAAACTGTCCACGTGTCAGCCAGAGGACTTCCGATGCCGAATTAATATAATACTAGCCACTTACCCCGCGCACCGCGCGGGGAAAATTATAAATAAAATTAAAAGCTAAAAAATTAATTTATCTTAATTTATTGATATATGAAACTTTATTTAAAAGTTTTTTTTTATTTTTTTATAAATTAATTAATAGTAATGTATAAATTAACTAACGTATTTATTACTAATTATTATTTAAATATTTCATATTACTGAAATAATTAATATTATATATTTTTTTTATAGGACTAAAACTAATAAAATAGAAAATCAGAGTAAGAAAATTGTGTTATCGTTACAAATAAGTTTAAAAAAAATTGTAACTGGGTAATTTGTAATTTGTAAGTTTAAAAACGAATTTATACACATCGATAATATTATTATAGCATAAACATTGAATGTAGAACTTAGTAGTTTTCATCATTTCATGAATCAGCTTTATCCAACTCAAGTAAACAAATTTCTCATCAATTTGCTGAAAAGCCAGGGTACATATGTCACAACAAAGTAAATGAACGCTAATTCATGGGCTTGTCCATCTACTTCAAGAGGTCACGTGTTAGTCTAACATAGTCGACTAAAATTGTAGGGTAATCGAAACAGTCAATTTAGCATTTCTCATTGTTTATTTTTAGCAGTGTTATAAAAACTGACCGGCATCAAACCGATGAGGTGACCGGTTCCCTATTCTGCCGGTCTGAATCTGTTCTTAGAAGAGCAGGGCTTGTGTCTCACAGTCCTGTTTGTTATAATCTTTAAAGGGCACTCAAGGAGAAGCATTAAAGGCCTCCCATTATTTACCTAAAAAAAAAGGCCTCCCATTGCTCTGTTAGTTGGTATGAGTGTATTGGTGATAGTATAACAAATTAGAAAATATATACATAAACTTAAGACAATATTATTAATCATGTACTATAATATTCTAAACTAATGTTTGTTCTTCAAAATGTTATCATGAAGAAGATCTGATTAAAAAAACTTATGTCCTTATTTTAAAAAAATGTGTATCAACAAATATTTTGTAAAATTAATATATTTTTGTAATTAATATAAGTATTATTTATCACATTTATTATAAAGAATTAACATAACTAATATTTTTTATTATATATATATTATGTTAATATTTGAGTTGCCACTAAATTTTAAATTATGGATGGCTAATTTCCTCAACTTCTATTCTATTATTATTTGAGTTGCAAGTCGATAGTATAATACTATATAACTTTTTTTGGCCAAAAATATACTTACACAATTATTATAAAATGTAGGTCTTTCGACAATTGTTATGAGAACTTACCTAATTTACCTTTTACAAAATTAATTTAACGATTCATAAAAGGAAAAAAAAGTAATAGTTATGATTTATCCCTTCTAGTTCGTGCATGTTGTACGTAGCAATTGACGGCAAAAGAATAAGAAACCAAAGAGTAGCATTGACAAAAAAAATAGTTCGTGCATGTATTGTACGTAGCAATTGACGGCAAAAGAATAAGAAACCAAAGAGTAGCATTGACAAAAAAAATCTGATAGCTTTTTTCTCTTTCTGCAAAGAGCTGGAGAAATTTAATATTAATTTCAAATAGCTAAAATAAAGTTAACAAAAACTCATAGATGCGTAAATTATTACATTATTACGTGGAAATATTATGTCTCGTCTTTGTTAAGTAAAATCATATTGTGTGTCTTTTATATACACAGTCGTCTTTGTACATTTCTCCATCTCGTACTCTTCTTGCTAGGTTCATATATAAATCTGAAATATCTTGGCTAGCTTTAATTAGAGTAAGGTTGTTAATAATCACTAAACTCGTAAATACATAACTATTAGTATGTGAAAAAATCACAAAAACAAACCCAAAGGTTCAACTCGGTTGTGGGGCAGATTATAATTAATAATGGTTAAAAAATATATGTTCAAGAAGAGCATATACAACAGAAAAATAATCATTTTCTTGTGTATATATTGAAAAACAAATAAACATATAGTACTTACACGGTAAACCCCTGCAACTGCAAGCAATGAAATTCTGAATTAGTTCGTATATGAAAGAGTAAAACATGGAAAAGTAGTTTCATAGGTAATCAACAAACATCTTGAGAATGTTATACAATAGTCAAATTGTGGAGTTGCTTGAACCTCAAGGACGTAACTGAGTAAAACCCCAATGCAAGAGAAAAAGATGTATATATCTATTATATTAAGAATACATCCCAAAAAGTAAATTATATGCGAATATTGTTAGTAAATATTTTATAGTAGCCTCCCATTCTTATCAACGGAGTTATCTAATTACATGGATGGATACATGCTAGTTTTTAGCCTGCAAAAAAGGAAAAAAAAAACAAATTGGAATTATTCTTTTAGTTAATTAATTAATTAATAATGATCAAACACTCTGTGAAGAGTGCAAATTTACAGTAAGATGTTCATAAAATAAAATTATTGTTCTAATGATATATATATATATAGTATCACTACAAGAGATACGACCTTTAACGACAACTGTCATTAAAAGTTGTCGATAAAAGTATTCTTACCGACAACTTTTATTTTTGTCAATAAAAAATAATTTTACCGACAAGAAAAAAATGTTGTCGATAAAGATTATCTTTATTGACAAAATATATAATGCTGTCGGTAATTTTCATTAAAATAATTAAAATATCTTTTTTTATTGACAACTAAAAAGTTTTGTCAAAAAGCCGCAATATTACTCACTACCAGTACCAAGCCATGTTAAAAATTAAAATTCTTTGAATCAATTTAATTTAGATTTATGGGAAAAAAATTAAAATTAAAATTTATTAATTAAGTGGCAAAAAAAATTAATTAAAAGATAATAAAGACAATTAAATTTTTATTCAATTAATTTTTTTTCCTAAGTGATGTCGTTTTAGCTTGAGAGCAATCTCTTCCTCTTTTTTTTTGTTGTCAAGGCAATCTCTTTCTTTAACCTTAGTTTTTTTATGTTAACAAATCTCCCTCGGACCTAAGCAACGCAGCATCACTCTCTCAACCCCCAAGTTTTAGAACTTCACTCTCTGCAGTCTGCATATCTCAGCCGCTGGCCGTTTGGCTGACGCCGCCCCACCTTCCGCCTGCCTCTCCGGCTCGGCCCGCTTTCTGAATGCCTCTTCTGCTCCGCCTGCCGTCCGAATGCCTCTCCAGCTCTCGTGCTCTGCCTGCTTGGCCTCTCTCCCCCTCAGTTCTCAACTCAGTCAGCCAAACAGTAAACTGAATCAGGCGGACATTAATCAATCAATTGGTTAGGTGAGTAATTAAATTCTTATCTTGATTTTGTTGATATGCATCTACTCAATTTCGATTTGGGTATGGCATGTGGGGGTGGGAAGTGTGGAATGCATCCTAAATTTAGGGTTTATGGTTCTGGGTGAATGTATATGATAATTATGACTTTTGCCTTTCTTATTTGTTTTCTTCTTATTATTATAGAAATATTTGTTATTCATGCCATTATTCATATATATTGGAGTATAAACCCTTTCAAATTAGGTTTATAGATATTATTTCGAATAGAATCATTCATATTATGGCTTATTTATGTACTTTTTAATTAATGATTGTCTGAATATTAGGCTTATTAATCAAGCTTATTACCCTAATGTTCACCTAGAACTACAACAAAGAAAATAACAAAGAATTAGCTGCAGAATTTAACAGATACATTACTTCAGTGTTATGTAGGAATGAGTGATGTCTTTCATAATGAACTGAATATTAGAAAATAGTATGATGCGTGATTTGCTCCGCATTGAGTATAAACTATAAATTAGTGCAATATATAAGTAGGAAAAGTTTTAACCTATCGACTTGGATTTTGGGCATTTATAACTAATATAACTCAAGTTTCTACTAATACTACACAATTATTCTATTGGGTTCCAATCACGTCTTTTATACACTTGTAATTCTAAAAAAAATTTCATTAATAAATATGGTCTAATTATGTCATTAGAGAGCAACAATTCGATGGCTTGTTGATTGGAGAGTTATTCAATAAAGGCCCTAAAAGCAGCAAAAAGGAATTTAATAAACTGGAAGCATTTGTTATTTAGTCAAAAGATAAAAATCTTAAACTCATACTTGATAAACTTCTGCAAGAATCACTTACGTACATAATTGTAAAATAGAATTTCATGTGTTCTACTATATGTATTTCGACCTGATATAATTTTACGAACACGTTCTACTTCTTATATATGCAATTATAGTTTCCATGGCTAAAGTTTACAGATTTCATGTGCTAAGTTTCTTATTGAATGAAACAAGAAACTTAAGATTGTCTATCAACAATCAGGAGTTGACCCATACCAAAGCGAGTCAATGCTAAGTGTCGTTTGAATCTTAATTAAAGCATTAGTGTGTGATAAATGTTTTAAATATAAGGAATGATGTCAGAGTTGATGTAGCCTCATGAAACAGTGACATTATAAGGATGTGGGCACCTGATGTTCCATATGAAGAAAACAAAATGAGGTTGAGTTCGATCTGTGCATCCTTTCTACACTTAACATCAGAGACATCTTTAATACATGATATTTTTCTATTAGTTGTATCATATTTTGAGAATCTATCTGACAAGTTGAGCTGATCATATGCAAAGATGTCTCATATGCTTATAATAGTTGCAATGGATTATTGTTCTGATGACTATAGAAGTAAAGTTTCATCAGTTACGCGGTGATCATCCATGTGCTGGTCATTATTTTGGAAATCATCAATTGACAAGGTCAGTCCATGATTTGACTCCCAATCTATGTTGTGAGAATCAACTTGCTAAACTTTGTAGTAGTTAGCTATAGTGTACTAAATTATTTTGAAATTTGAAGTGTGGCATTCACCACCGAATCAAGGAAAAGTGAAGGCCATGTTGAGTGTTGGTGTAGGGCATATACTGTTATCTTTGGTTGGGCTACTTGTCTTCGAATATTAACGTGTGAAACCTACTTTTGTTTTTATGTAGGTGCATTTTTCACGTACATCTCAGAAAAACACAAGTAGGTTCTCATTTATGTATATATGTATTTTTCACATTTGTGATTGTTAACGCTGTAAAATCTTCGATTTCCTACAAAGGTCAGGAAACCTTGAGTTCTTATCTAGCGGGGAATTTTGATCTTTGATGTGTCGAATTTTGTATATTTTTTTTAAGGTTTTTTATGCTTATTTGGTGGTGACCTTCTATATATGGAGAATTGGTATGCACTAGTTGCCCAAACAATATCAGGTACTCATCTTCATTACTTTCAACATATCATAATCTTGTTTATGTTTGATTTGTTGAGTTTTGTACATTTTTTTGGTTGTGTTGCTTATTCAGTGATCGTAGTTGATCAGCTCTATATGAAGAATTGATATACACTAGCTGCCCAAACAATATGAGGTACGTATTTTCATTACTTTCAACATATTAGGATCTTGTTCGTGGTATTTTCAATATTTTGTGTTATTATTTTCATTTTGGAATTCCATTTATAATGCTATATTGCTAAACAAAAGCTCTATCTATTGTAGTTAGTGTAGTTGCCGTGTTTCTTATAATTTTTTTTTTAATACATCTTAGTTTATGCAGATCAAAATACATGGACTTAAACTAACGTGAAAGTGGTCAAGAAGTGGCATCTTGGGATGTTTATTACAAGATTGTGTAGTTACTTTTTAAAACGTTAGTTAATCTTGTTATGCAGAATTTTGTTAGTTTGTGTATATATTCAGAATTTTTGTATTTGCATTTTTGTAATGACAGTACTTGATGATATAAAGCAAATTTGAAATTCTTACTGAAAAATAATATTTTCATTAAAAATATTTAATATTTGTAAAAAGTTAGCGACGAGTGAGAAGTTGTCGATAAAAAATTACAACATATTTTTAGTTGTCGATAAAAAATTACTACATATTTGTAGTTGTCGATAAATTTATCTTTTATCGACAAGTTTAGTATTGTCAGTAATAATATTAAATTGATTAAAATAATATCAACACATTATCGACAAAGTTACTTGTCGATAAAAGTCTTTACCTTTTACCGACAAACTTAGTTGTCGATAATACTTTTAGCGACGGGAGCTACATCGACAATCTTTATCGACAAAAATGTTTGTCGGTGAGACTTTTATCGACAAGAAAATGGCTTTATTGACAAAAAAGTGTTTGTCGGTGTAGACCTTATTTCTTGTAGTGTATAATGCTTGTGACTTTATCTCTATGCCTATCTATATAGACGATAGTGTGAACCTTGATGTTGATGATAATTTTGACATAGACGGGAATGCACGTATATTAGGAGAGGATCGTCTTCCTTTTCGATGTTTTCTCCACCTTTTAATATCTGATAGTTATGAGAAATAAAATAAAATTAGACATTCCTTTAAATATGAGAAAAGCAGAAAGATATAATTATATATGGAGTATTACCGAGGTTCTTGCATCTTGAAGGGAAACGAAGATGGTATAAGTAATAGAATTGCTCTTGATAAATAGACTATTTTGCTATTGATATACACACGTCTCCTCCTTATCTATACATAGAGTGTATAGAAGGAGAGTGAAAAGGAAAATAAATCATGCATAATATATATTCTCAAATATTAATGAAGGTAATATATATCTTACTATAACTTGATTGCTTACGACCATTCTAAAGTTTAAAAAAAAGAAAAAACTATATATATTATTAGAATAACTATTTAGGAATATCTTCAACTACACGGATTATTTGGTAGATAAAAATATATTATATATGCTTGGCCGGTAATTATTATATGTGTAAAAAAGTGAAGTTTCCAAACTTTAGCATTCGTGTGACATATTATTTATAATTATCTATATATATGTATTGCTTACGTGGCGGCCTACGGTCTTCCGGTACCAAACTGTATAGATAATGAATTTAAAAGGAAACTTTTAATTAATTTGTTTCTTTAAATTGCGTAGAGACAAAAATATGAGATAAAAATACTTCTTAATTTTCAACAATCAATATTATGTATCTAAATTTAGAGAACCCCTATTAAATTCCGATTAAATTAGGAAACAATGACTGCGTGTACCGTCCACGTGTCGTCCAGAGGGCTTCCGGTACCGAATTAATATAATATAATAGATATATATATAAAGCTTTTCACGTCTACTTTACGTATCTAAAATTTGTTACTATTTTACTCAAAATTAGATAATATTATATTATAATACATTAATAAAAATATTTAAATCTAAAATTATGTCATGTATTCTATATTTTACTTCCGGTTATTTTTTCCTACTGAACATTTTCAGTACAAGCCCAATCACACAGTTTCGAATCCGCTCTAAATAATTATACCTGCTCCTGCTTTAACAATTCATTGGTCAACGCTATTTACTGGAGATAGTAAATTTGGTCTCAAGAAAGTGGAATTTGGTCTCCACTTCTGCAGAGTTCCAATTTTACTATAGTATTTACTATAACAGTTCCACTTTGATGAATTGACAGTGACTGACATGACGATTGAGGTGGATAAACTAGGAATTCAACATTGAAAGTGTTCTAATAAACTTAACGGTGCATTTTACTAATCTACCTTTCTCTTAAGCAGCCGAAATTTAGGCAGAAATCTAGGCAGAAAATGCAATCCAATGGTCAGTATTACTTTTCCTTCAAAATTTTCAAGACTCCAAGTAAATCATGACCATTAACAACATTTTCTGCCTAAATTTCTACAGGTAATTTCGTTTTTTAAATCATTTTCCTTCTCTTAATTATATGTTGATTAAATCATTTTCCTTCTCTTAGTTTAGACCAACTGCAATCCATAGTCTCAACTAGGGGTGAGCGGTTCCGGGTACCCAGTACTTTTAGGGTATCCCAGAACCAGACCAATACTAAACGGTTCCTAACTTTATTACCCAGAACCGTACCAGAACATTTAGGAACCGGAACCGTACCAGAACCGTTAAGAGCCAATCGGTTCCGGGTACCCGTTAAGGAACCGATTACAAATTTTCAAACTAAATAATATAATTTTAGGTACTAGTTGGAACCGGGTTCTGGATACCCAGTTGGAACCGGGTTCTCGGTAGCCAATTGAAACTGAAATTTATGTTATACCAAGTGAATTATAAAAATAATTATAACATTTTCCACAAACCAATTTTAAATTTGTTAAATGTTTAGTGTTTTTTTAATTTATATATATATGACGGTTCCGGTTCCGGGTATTTGGGTACCCGAAAACTTATCCCGGAACCGGAACCGAAAATACCGGTTCTTGAAATTTAATCCCAGAACCGTACCAGAACCATTTACATCTACCCGGAACCTACCAAATGACCGGTTCCGGTCCGGTTCCGATTCCAACTGGGTAATTTGCTCACCCCTAGTCTCAACTCTCAAGTCTCAACCACCGCGGTTTCATTACCCGCCATTGATGTAGACAGTGGGCAGCAACTCGAGACTCTTTTACCTTAAAACAGTTGTTGTTTTAAATCTTAATTCCTCTGTTTATGATCATACTGTGGGCTCCAACTTTCACCATATCTATCACCTCCTTCGTCTCTCTTTGAATTCCCTCAAAATTCATAACCCATCTTCATCGGAAATCTATTCTCATCTTCTTCAGATGCTGTAAACCATCGATACGGAAGAAATTACAGTCGGGAACAATGCCGCCGATCGCCACCATGGCTGCTTCCTCTTCTCTATCTCTCCACCACATCACCTCATCCTTCCCCTCTTCGTCCAATTCAGTGCGAGAGCTTCCTCTCCTCAGATCGAGCAGAGCTAAATCTTTTGCCCCACTGAGAATGCCGCGCTCCACGGTGCGGTGCGCTGTAATTGAGAAGGAAACTCCCGAATCGGAGCGGCCGCCGACTTTTCTCCGGGAGGCGGACGAGGCCAACGGCAGTGCTTCGTCGTCTTCGGTTAGGGCGAGGTTTGAGAAGATGATAAGGGAGGCGCAGGATACGGTGTGTGCGGCTATTGAGAAGGCGGACAAGGGCGGAAAGTTCAAGGAGGATGTGTGGTCGAGGCCTGGTGGCGGTGGCGGTATCAGTAGGGTTCTTCAGGACGGCGATATCTGGGAGAAAGCTGGCGTCAATGTGTCGGTGGTTTATGGGAATATGCCGCCGGAGGCTTACAGGGCGGCTAAGGCGGCTGCTTCTGATCAGAAACCTGGTCCAATTCCCTTCTTCGCTGCCGGAATTAGTTCTGTAAGTAACCATTTTTTGAATTTTTTCAATTTTAGGGTTCCGGTTCAAACTTCGGTCAAAATGGATCACTATAGTGCCCATTTCAATCAATTTTCTTGAAATCATGCATTGATACCAGTTTATATGCTTTTTTGGATTAACAAAATTTGAAAATCAGTGATGAAGCACTGAAATGCTGCCCAGTTGGATTGATTCTTATATGTTTGTTCTGCTGTTGAATCAGGTTATGCATCCGAAGAACCCTTTTGCACCCACATTGCATTTCAATTACCGATATTTTGAGACCGATGCTCCTAAAGGTACCAGCTTCTTCTTCTTCTTCTCCCTCAAATGACTAATATTCATTGGCAAACATATAGTTTCTATTGATGATGATATGCGTAAATGCTTGTTCTTCAACTGATATTTACTGATGTTTTTTTTATTGTATTATCGAATGTGTTTATAGAGCCGGTGAACTTTAGGTACTGCGTTCTAGGTTTTTAATCTTCTGAATTGCTGAATTGATCTTCCAATCTGGTTCTAAGTTTATTGCATGAGATATTCAAGTTCAGATTGTATTAGGGTTGAATCACAATCCATTATCATTAATTCTACTCATATCTGCATATCTCCCTGTTAATGGCAGATGCTCCAGGAGCACCAAGGCAATGGTGGTTTGGTGGCGGAACCGACCTCACTCCTTCTTACGTATTCGAGGAGGATGTCAAGCACTTTCATTCGGTAAATTGATTGTTCTCTGACTTCAGCTTCTTGTACTAAGAAAGACATGGTAATGTATTTTAGATGAACATTTTCATTTTTGACATGAATTGGAAGGTAACTGATTGTGAAAGTTACATGATATTTTGATCGAATTTATCTAAAGTGTTGATATCTGATGTAATGACTACACAAGGACTGACCATGTTCAAGATGGTTAAGAACCTAATCACAGTCCTAAGTTTGTACATATTGCTTTTAGGTGTTCCAGATTTAAATTGTTCTTATTATGTCCCAAGTTTCAGTTTCGTTGTTTTTTGGTATTTCGTCCGTTTTTCTGTTAAATTTAACGGATTTTGGTTGGTCCAATGCCTTCATAAAGAAGAAAAAAGAACACTTATGATACCCTTTAAGTTATGTTAATTAGTGTGTATATACAGTGAAATTGAAGAATCTATCAAATTTGAGGTTTAGTTTAACTTAATTGACATAAATATACATGAATTGAATAAAAAATGTACAAAAATCTGTCAAATTTAATAGAATAAACGGACGAAAAACCAAAAGCAACGAAAACGAAACCTGAGACACTTATTAGGAACTAAAACGAAACCTGGAACATCTATTAACAACAATTTAAATCTGGGATACCCAAAAGTAATATGGTGCAAATCTAGACTTTGATTAGGTTCTTAACCCTATTCAAGAATGTTTTTGTTGTGGAATCATTTTCTGATAAATGGTTACACTGGTTTTCTTCTTATGCAGGTTCAAAAGAGTGCTTGTGACAAGTTCGACCCTTCTTTCTATCCCCGATTCAAAAAATGGTGCGATGATTACTTCTACATCAAGGTATCCTTTTTTTTTTCTTCTTTCCCAAACTCCATTTTCCGCCTCTTCTAAACTCTGGGTTGCTTGGCTATCAAGTAACGCAAATTAACGTGCCTATATCATTCCTTTGCAGCATCGAGGTGAAAGGAGAGGACTTGGAGGAATATTCTTCGATGACCTCAACAACCACGATCAAGACATGCTCCTCGCATTCGCCACAGGTAAAATTACTGAACAAATGTATAAGCAAAAAAAAAAAGAAAAAACATTTTATGCAAAATCTCAAAGACTTGTTTGAATTTGTTACAGAATGTGCAAACTCTGTGGTTCCAGCTTACCTTCCCATTATAGAAAAGAGAAAGGATACGCCGTTTACAGAGAAGAACAAGGAGTGGCAGCAGCTGCGTCGAGGTCGATATGTCGAATTCAACTTGGTAAGATTCACTCACTGAGATTCTTCTTCTGCCTCATGCATTGCAGTTAATAAGTTAAAGGGTTTAGAACTTAATTACAGTCTCAAGTTTGCACCAAGTTGCTTTTAGGTGACCCATGTTTGAATTGTTGTTAATAGGTGTCTTAGGTTTCGTTTTCGTTGCCATTTAATTTTCTGTCCGTTTTTTCTGTTAAATTTGATGAATTTTGGTCTAATAGCTCTTTAAAACTCAACAGCAATAACATTTAAAGAGTAAAGAACAAAATGACATTTCTACTTCCCTTTATCTTATGTCAAATAGAATGTACACGGTACATATAGTGAAATTAAAAAATTTATGCAAAATTGAGGTTTAATTTACCTTATTGTCATAATTATACATGAATTAAACAAAATCCATACTTAAATCCGCCAAATTTAATAGAAAAAACGGACTGAATAAAAAGTAACGAAAACGAAACTCCCGGCACCTATTAACAACAATTTAAACCTAGAACACCTAAAAGTAACATGGTGCAAACTTGGGACTATGGTTAGCTTTCTAACACAAAATTAAAACCAATAAAAGTAAGAAAGAAAGAAAAAAAAAAAGAAAGAAAGAAATTTACCATTTTTTATAGTTGTTGTTTGGGCCATTTCAGTGTTCCCTCCTGAAGTTTCTTCTTTTGTCAAGTATCCCTGAATGTTTAAGATAAGTTGTGCCCTTACCCACTTGCTTGGCATGTGACATAACGTGTTTTAGAAGAATAGTCCTCAAACTCTAATTTTTGTTTCAATTTTACCCCCACCAGAAGTTAATCACTTCTTCATTGAATTTATCCAAAAAACTGCAGGTTTATGATAGAGGTACGACCTTCGGGCTCAAGACAGGAGGCCGAATTGAGAGCATTTTGGTCTCTCTACCGCTAACTGCTCGGTGGGAATACGACCATGTAAGTTATTACTTCATCCTTTTACTGTCCTTTACCGAGTAATCGAATCAAGGGCAGTAAATTATCGTAAAAATGATTTCTCGTGCAGAAACCCGAAGAAGGAAGCGAAGAATGGAAACTGCTCGATGCCTGCATAAACCCGAAGGAATGGCTTTAAGAAATTGGATATCGCTTTTTACCTTTTGTTCATCAGTTCTTAATGTTGTAGTCTGTGATGATTGGTGTTTTATTGGAGAGATTTGTTGTAAATCGTATGGGTTACTTACTTGGGTTGTAAGTGATTAGCATGGATGATTTTGAGATTTAGGCAATAATATTTTGCAGGTGTTGTAGAAAACGAGTGATTGTGTATGTGTTGCAACAGTGTCTCAAATTTTTATTTTATTTTTTGTTACTATGCGATGCTTGAACTATTAAACTTTTTCATCTTAAAATTGACCGAATAAAAACTTTTTTAAGTATAGAGAAGTCTAAATCATAAGCAACAAAATTTATTTGGTCAATAACCTGGGAGAGGTCTGAAGATTGGCTCTGTGAATTTGATAGGTCTGAAGATTGAAATGGTAATAACTAAGGTCTGAAGTTTCGACTTTGTGATTTTGAGGTTTTCCGTCCAAATTTTCTGTCAAATTTAACAGAATCACGTGAAATGTCAGATTTACCCCTTGACAATATTTTAAACAAATTAAAGTTTAATTAATAGAATGTGAAATGACAAAATACCTCTTTCACTTATTAAAACATAACCCAACTCCGGCCACCACCACGACTCCTGCTGGCCACCACCCAACTCCGGCGAGCACCACCCAACTCCGGCGACCACCACTCACAGTCCGGCGACCCCACCCAACTCCAACGACCGCCACCACGGCCCCGATTTGGGCCCAATCGGGGCCGCGGTTGTGCTCGCCGGAGTTGGGTGGTGGTTGTCGGAGCCGGGTGGTGGTCGCCGGAGTTGGGTGGCGGTCGCTGGAGCTGAGTGGTTGTCGCCGGAGTTGGGTGGTGGTCGCCGGAGTTGGTGGTGACATTAAGGGCATTTTTGTCTTTTCATTCAAGCATGTGAGGTGAAAGAAGGGCATTTTTGGAATTCAATTTTATTTCTGGTCACATGTCAAGCACATGACCAATTTCCGTTAATTTTAACGGAAAAAACTAACGGAGACCTCTATTATCTACAAGTCAAAATTTCAGACCTCTATTATCACCAATTCAAACTTCAAACCTCTCAAATTCACATGGCCCAAACTTCAGACCTCTCCCAGGTTATTGACCCAAATTTATTTTATAATATTTCAAAAGTGGAAAGTAATATGTGTTGCTTAAAAAACGAGATTTTCTATTATGTTTCACAAGCATCATATTTGTGTTTTTTTTACTACTATGAATAACTTAATTGTAACATAATTAAAACTTTAAAAGTATGATTTTTTTATACTAAACCTAGAATTTGCATCACATTATTATTAATGTCATTTCTCATATAGGGTTCGTTTTAATGCAATAGAAAAATGCAAAAAAAAAAAAAAAAAAAAAAAAAAAAACCCACAAGCATGGTGCTTGTAGAGGATAACATAAAGACCCCTTAAAAACACTAAATTTAATGTTAAAATCAAACGAAAGAGTAAAAAACAACAAATTTAATATTTTAGTTGTCGAATCGCAAAAAAAAATAAAAATAAAAAAGAACTGATACACAAACTGCAACATGTCTATACTTCGGACAACTTTTAATTGCTAACCCTATAATTAATTAGTTGAGCTCCTAACGTAAATGTTGGTTTAAAAAAATGTGGAGTACGGCCAAGGCCCAAACATGACTCCACATTTTTATGGAGTCCGGTCAAGGCCTAAGCCGGACTCAAATGTGGAGCTCGACCAAGGCTAGGACGGGCTCCACATTTTTGTGGAGTCCGGCCAAGGCCCGAGCAAGACTGGACTCCACATTATTGTGGATTCCGGCCACACTCGGCCCGTTTAAGGGTCGATATGTTTGAGCCACCCTACCCTTCTCCTCCTGAGAGAACTTCACCCGGTTGCCTACTCCGATTTATACACGCACATCCACCTACTTAGAGAGAGCACCTCACATGATTACTTAGGAAGGGCGCCCCAATCGCCTCCTCCTCCAGATCACCATCACCCTATCCCCGAACGTTAAGTTCACAATCCCGGAATAAAATAACCATGTCCTGGTTAAATACTGTTAGAAAATGGGCCAATTTTTATTAATTTTTTTTTTTTTGGACTAATCTTGTTTAGAGCCCAAATGTTTTTTTTATTATTGAGCCCAATGTTAAATCTAGCCCATTTTTTGTGAATGGAATTTGTGAAAAGAGTTTTGTACCACATCGAATAGATGAGCTCTCATCCTCCCTTCTCTTCTCATATATAAAGGAGTCTTCCTCTTCACTTTTTTGGTAGAAGAAAATGAGATCTCTTCCTTTTGGTTGAGTATCCAATATTTTCGGAATCCATATTTTTGGAATCCAAGTTATTTTTCTCCTCCTATGTTCTTCGTGTTGACGAATTGCAGAGTTCTTCTTAGGTTGATTTCGACTTATGTCGTGTTCAACCTTTCTAGTTGTTTTTAGTCGTTGTCGTCGGCATTTCTGTTCTTCGTTTGAGTTCAGGTATTGGGTTCGTTTCGGTCGAGCGTGTTACATGCATAACACGATTCGATGACACTGTTGAATCCTGGGAGGTGATCGCCCCTTGTATAAACCCATTTGCATAACCCGAGGGTGGGGAGGGGCGAAATTGCCTTAAGGAGACTGTGATTAGCACGGGCCTCAGTATATAAAATACGTATTCGTTTTGTGTCGATTTTACGTATAATTTCGGTGTTGCCTATATTTTGCATGTTAACTGGTATAGTTACATGTAAGTAACCGAAATTTGACTAATTGCTTTTTAGTCATTGAATTTTAGAATATTGCATTTTGGTCCTCGGACTTTGTAAATTTGCATATTTACCCTCAATAATTCCAACAATCTTAAGGCAATTTTATTTGTTGGTTTTATGAGAGGATGCTTAATTGAATTTTGAGATTCAATTTTTTGGAGAAAATTATTTATTCTCTAAAAGTTCACAAATATTGTCGAACAATGATGTTGAAAATGTGAACATGCTCGAGAGCACATGTGACTGATAAAATCGCTAAGGCCATTTAGGTCTTCGAGACTGGTAAAGTCGTCAAAAGCCGTTGAGACTATTAGGACCGTTGAGGTCGCTAAGTCGTTGAGACTACTATGAAAAATCGAGATGGTCAAGGTTGTTAAACCTATTAAGGTATCCGAAATTGATATATTTGCTAAGGAGGCTTTGGTGACTTGACCCAATTTAGCTGTTGAGGCCTATGAGGTCGTTGAATCCATTGTTGAAAATGTGATTTAAAAAAAAAAAAAAAAATCGGTGAAAGCCGATTGAGTGTGTATGACAATTGTTATGGAAGTTTTCAATTGCACACTCCTGAACTTTGGCACGTATGTACCTCGTGGCGTTTGTATACGAGAGTAAGCCCCGTGTGGGTCTGGTTTTGTTAAAACCAAAATTAGCTGTGCCAAGTTTATTTTCTGTCCAACGGAAAAGAAAAAAAAATTGATTTTTGTAACTGAAGTGATTAAACTTAGTTACTGAAATCAGAAATTCAGATCGTTATTTGAATTTTAGTAATCCGAATTTGATGTTACGGATTAATTATCCCAAGGGGTTGGTCATAGGTCCAATGTTTGAACGCTCCTCAATGAGAATGTAGCTAACACTTGGCGGATAACTCTAAAATTGGGAAAGACCACGATCTTCTCGATGTGGTCTATAAATGTTATTATTCTAGCGAGTGATGCTATCCCATATACCGACGCCTTGATTACCGAGGTTGGACACTCGTTTAGGCCGCCGTCTATAATGCAGGGAAAGTCGCCGAGACTTACTTCAAAAGTTGAAGTCAAAAGATGGAATTCTTTTTGACAATTCTAAAAAAAAAAAAAAAAGAGGAGGAAGCGTCCCTATTGGGAGCACTCGAAATCGTCAAAAGAACTGTACGTTAAATACAGATAGACGAAAAATTTGATTGGATGAAGTTGAATTACTTTAAGTGTAATGGCCGTAGTGCCTGAAGTAAACATGAATAAAAATGTTTTTGCATTGGGCGTAGTGCCTATAGTGAACATGAGATAAGAATGTTCCATCTTGTGCTAAATTTGTGGCACAATAATTTAGAACATGTTAATTACGATACCTTGCAGAGGTTATCTAACATGGTTCATATTCCTAAAATCAAAATAGATCAATAACTTAAATGTGAAGTTTGCGTTGAAGCGAAACTTATTCGGCCGAAAGGATTACCGAACTTCTTGGTCTAAATACATAGCGAAGTTTGTGACTTAATATATGTCCAAACGCGAGGCGGGAAATAAGTACTTCATTACTTTCGTAGATGATAGTACAAAATATCGCTATGTGTACTTGATGAAGGAAAAAATGAAACAATTAACAAATTCATGGTTTACAAACAAAAATTTGAGTTTCAACTATTAATTTTTTTCGCAATGAGAAATGCGGCAACGATTATTCTCTGTTTAGAGAATATTGACTTAAACACGATTTAATCGGTGAAGTCATTGCACACCGCATAAAACCCCGATGGAGTTGGGTTGCGGGTTCGATCCAACCGGGCAACGTTTTAATGTTTATTTTGAACTAATTAGTATTAATAACGTTGTCGACGGTCAAGGTTTTGTCTTAGTGTGCATTAGATAAAAATATGAAAATGTTGTTTTGGCACTTGCGGTGCAACAGTCGAGGCCTTTTATTGGTCTGAGGATCATACCGTTTGAGAAACGCAACAGTCTGGAAAAAAAAATGTTGATGTGTTTATGGTCTGAGGATCTACAACGATAAAAGGATGATCCGAGGATCAATGATGATGTGGTTGAGAATTAGTAATAACTTCATACCCAACTCGTGTGTTAACACATTACATTTTTCTGGTAGAAATTAAAATAGTATGGTTGAGACCATGTTTGTTTTAGGGTTATGACGGGGTAGCTATTTTAACTAGCAATTACCTTTTGAATAAGGTACCCCATAAGAAGGAAGATAAAACTATGTTTGATTTGTGCCTTCGAATGTGGGGGGTGTCTTGCTAAAAATTATGATACCTCTACGGAAAAGACGCATACATTCCCTAAACCGTTGATTGCATTTTCATAGGATTTGCTCAGAATAGTAACGTGTATCGATTTGAGTCGAAAGTGTCAAATAAACACAAAGATACGTTAATGTAATCAATAAATGCATATTTCTTTGGAAAATCTATTTTTGGCTAAGTCTAGAGGAGAGGCAAGCATATGAGACTATAGAGGAAAAATAGTCAAGACCGAGAACATGGAGGGCATGTTGAGGTCGAGCCCATGATGAGTAAAAGGGCGAGGATTGAAAATCCTATGGTCCAGTTTTTTGACCTATATGCCTGAAGCCGAACCTTAGACTTACCACGAAGATGTAAACTCTTCTGAGAGACCTCTATGAAAAGAGGCAACCAATAGTGAAATTGAGTCCATCTTGCAGAACCGCACTTGGGAGCTGGTGGATCTTCCGCCCGGAGACAAACCGTTATGCTACAAGTGGATATTCAAATGTAAAATGAAAGAAGATGGATCAATTGATAATTACAAAGCCCGACTTGTCATAAAAGATTATAGACAAAAGGAATGGTGGAATTATTTTGATACATATTCTCCAGTAACTAGAATCACATTCATAAGGATGGTGCTTGCGATTGCAGCCTTGCAAATTCTAGAAATACATCAAATGGATGTGAAAACAAACCTGAGGGTTTCTCTGCGCGAGAGCAGGAAAAGAAAGTCTGTAAGCTTGTCAAATCTATGTATAGTCTTAGGCAGATGCCTAGACAATGGCTTTATAAATTTGACAGCGTTTTATTGGAGAAACGTTTCAAAATAAATAAGTATGAAAAACGTTTTACGTTGATGACATACTAATCGTTGGAAATAACGATGAGGTGGTCCGGTCCACTGGACCTATGTTGAATTTGAGTATTGACCTGGAAGACATGGATCTTGTCGATGTGATCTTTGGATTAAAACTCATTAGATCATCAGAAGGTCTCATTCTAAGTCAAATTCATATATTGACAAGTATTTGGATAAATTCAACAAAGATGACAAGAACGAGGTCAGTACTCCAATAGATACGAGTAAGTAATTTCAAAGAACAAGGGAGAATGGTTTTCCCAAATTGAGTACGCTCGGATTATTGGAAGTGTCATGTACTTAATGTCATGCACTAGACCAGATATCGCTCACGTTGTAAGTGTATTGAGTCGATATACGAGTAACCCTAGTGTTGTCCACTAGAACGGGGTAATCAGGGTACTTAGGTATCTGAGACATATTCGTAATCATTGTCTACACAAAGAGATATCCTTATGTGATAGAGTGTTATAGTGATGCAAAATGGATATCCGATTAGACACTATCACCTTGAGTATAAGGGGTTACGTATTCACCTTACGAGGTGCAACAGTGTCGTAGAAAATCCTCAAAACAAACAGTCATAGCCAGATCGACGATCAAGTCTGTGTTATTGTACTGGAGAAATGTGCCGAAGATGCAGAATGGCTATGTCATTTTCTCGAGGATTTTACTAATTGGCCAAAACCTGTGTTAGTGCAAAGATTGATGGTTTGTTTTGGTTTAATCCAAATTAAATCCAATCTAATGAAATGTTGAAGATTTTCTTTAAGAGACAAGGTTAAAGCAGAAATAAGTGGTGCACCCCCCCATTTGGCATGAAAACCTTTGTTAAAGGTTGGGAAATGGGACACTTTGCGAAGCTGTTGTTCACAAAAGAATCAATCTAAATTTAGATGTTGGATTAACAAAATTATTCCTGCAGGAAATGATAGTCTGAGGACTTTGTTGGTTTCAGAACATTGATACAACGTTGCGACGATCAATCTGTATAACACAGTATAACCTGCATAATGGAATGTTTAGACATATACGTCATAATTCCATTAGACAGTTGCTCTCAAATATATTTATTGTGTCCGATATCGTAAAGTCGGCAGATAAATAGCGGATCCGCTACCCGAAAGGGTTAACCAGAGAGTTATTTGGCCAAGCGTCGAAAGGAATGGGGCTAAAGCCCGTCGAGGAAACACTCTTGAGATGGAAAATCCAACCATGATGACTGGAGATCCCAAGAACTTGGTTCAATGGGACAACCTAATCACAAGAGTGAATGTTGTCACTGTGGGGGTCAAACCCCAAAGCCCATTCCTATGATGCAAACAGTGATGGAGAAGAGGTTAAGCTTTTGCTGGTGTTGATCTTATAACAGTAATTGGAAATTACTTAATCAAGGTCATTTTCACACAAAGCTTTTAATGATTCGTAAGGAGAACTCAGAGTCGTGAAGATGCTCTTGAGACATAGAATCACCTATGCGAGTGAGAAGTGGGGCCGCTTCGAAAGGAATTGTTGAGGGCGCAATTTTTAGAAACGCTTGCAGAACCAGGCGAGTGATCCAGGGCCTAGGGATCACAGGGCGTGAACCGAACCATACTAGGAAGGTACCTGTGTGGGTTATGTCGTCATCTACACCAACGACAGTCGGTTCAAGGACATCGCGTCTACCGACCAGTCAGTAGAGAAGACATGATCTCACAAGGGATAGGTTCAAAGGGGTTACCCCTACCTATCCTTTGCAGGTATTGACCGTTGAACTCAAAATCCGTGTCTAAATTTTCAATTTCCATTCATGTGGGGGATTGTTGGAAAATGGGCCAATTTTTATTAATTTTTTTTTTTTGGACTAATCTTGTTTAGAGCCCAAATGTTTTTTTATTATTGAGCCCAATGTTAAATCTAGCCCATTTTTTATGAATGGAATTTGTGAAAAGAGTTTTGTACCACATCGAATAGATGAGCTCTCATCCTCCCTTCTCTTCTCCTATATAAATGAGTCTTCCTCTTCACTTTTTTGGTAGAAGAAAATGAGATCTCTTCCTTTTGGTTGAGTATCCAATATTTTCGGAATCCATATTTTTGGAATCCAAGTTATTTTCTCCTCCTCTGTTCTTCGTGTTGACGAATTGCAGAGTTCTTCTTAGGTTGATTTCGACTTATGTCGTGTTCAACCTTTCTAGTTGTTTTTAGCCGTTGTCGTCGGCATTTCTGTTCTTTGTTTGAGTTCAGGTATTGGGTTCGTTTCGGTCGAGCGTGTTGCATGCATAACACGATTCGATGACACTGTTGAATCCTGGGAGGTGATCGCCCCTTGTATAAACCCATTTGCATAACCCGAGGGTGGGGAGGGGCGAAATTGCCTTAAGGAGACTGTGATTAGCACGGGCCTCAGTATATAAAATACGTATTTGTTTTGTGTCGATTTTACGTATAATTTCGGTGTTGCCTATATTTTGCATGTTAACTGGTATAGTTACATGTAAGTAACCGAAATTTGACTAATTGCTTTTTAGTCATTGAATTTTAGAATATTGCATTTTGGTCCTCGGACTTTGTAAATTTGCATATTTACCCTCAATAATTCCAACAAATACTTATCCGAGAATAAGTGGCATACATCCCTAAAAATACCTCAATATCTCTATCACATAGAGGTTAATCACTCTACTCTATTTAATTGCTATTGCTCTACTTTGCTTACTTATGTACTGATTTGAGCGTCAGAGAGGGTTCGCCAGGCCACCCCTTCTGCAAGTCACATTTGAGCAGAAAGAAGTGAACTAACGGAGATCAAGCTATCCTAACTAGATCCATCAATGTCATAAAACTTGAGAGAGTGGCCTCGATACGAATTGTAACTGTGATATAAAAATATTCATAGCCATCACTTAATCTTTTAGGATTGAACCGTTGTGGTAGAAATTATTCTATAGTCTCATCACTGCAGAGGAGTTTTGGGTTCGAATTCTAAAAATATGCATGACTAACACCTAATGTTTTAGGTGACTGACTCTGTACAACAAAGACTATTTTAGTGGTCGAGACTTTTAATTTTTATCTAAGAATTAGTCATTGAAGTATTTTGAAATAACACTTTCTCCAATGACGACATAGTTTAATATTTAAAATAAGGTCATATTCTTGTATCGTCTTCAAAGTTGAGCTGATCTTACTCTTGTATCATTCTCGGAGACGATCTGATCATGTCATTGTAACATTCTTTCAACGATATCGCGCATGAGAGTAACGTGGAAAATATTTAATATAAACATTAGAAAAATCCAATTAAGTAGATTAAAAAACCTTAATTGAATTTACAAACATCATTATGATAATTTTGTGTTTTAAACCTAAATTTAATATAATAGTCATGTATAAGTATCAAAATAAACATTAAAAATTTCCACTTAATTAAATTCAAATTCAAACCGTTTAAATTTAAAAACATCAATATGATTAATTTTGTATTTTTAAGTCTATATTTTATTATATAATAGTCTAATTATTGTATTAATGCACAACAAGATAATTTAAAATATGCATTGTTACAGCTACTATTTCAATTTGTTATATAATTGTTTAGAGATAGTATTTTTTATATAATTTTTATTTAATTCATCAAATTAAACTTGTGCTTTTTTCTTTTTAACCGTAGAGAAGAATCTTCATGTACATATATAACTATAATAATAATAATAATAATAATAATAATAATAATAACCTATATTAAATGTTGCTCCTGTCCTCACACTCAACCGACACAATGCTTGACTAATAAATTCTTTACATTCCTTGGCCTAAAAATAACTCATTCGGACCTCACGGAAGCACAGCGCCTCGCCAGTCACCACAACAGACACCACGCTTCAATTCACCGGTTGCTCTTTTGAGTCTTTAAAATTCATCGCTTCATTCTTCGAAGTGAGGCACACGCATGCCATCAGATTAACTGGAAGAAACTACCAAAAAAATCATGCATGCCTTCACAACTGTTAAGAAAAAATAGAGAAATTCTCAACTCTCAGCCAAACTCTTGCACCTATGGAATCCACCAGGTAGGCCCACCCCTATACTATAGTCTCATTCAATCTAATTTGTTTTGTTCTTCATATTTGATTGAAACTTTTTCATTGTTCGACTATCATTCATTCTATGTTCCATATGAAAATCAGTCACATTTAACATGCCACGACCCACGCTTGCTGTCGGTCCCAACGAATTACAATTGCAGAGACCGCTAAGGCAGAGTTCAAAGAATGTGTAATCCGATGACTACCCACATGTACGAGTCGACAAACAAAGCGCAGGTACCCTAATTCTGTTCCCTTCCGGTTTAATATCCTCTATAATTTCATCACAATCTTTCATTGCATAAAATACATACATAGTTATGCATTATGTATCAACCTTTTGTCAACGCACACAAGGTATTTGATATTTTGTCCAAATGGCCTTAAGAAATCCGGTTTTGGTTTGCTTATGAAGTCCAAATTCTGGCCAACTTAGACACCATCGAATTATTACTATAGAGAATGTGATCGTGAATAATTAATTTTTAGGTGCACAATTAAACGGATCAACATTGTGTGGACACGTAAATAACTGTTCATAATTTATGTGCTAATTCTTGATTTTTATTGAAGTGTTTGCCAATAGCAAATATTTCTGGTTATCTTTTGGTAAGTCCTACATTTGGCATATTCCTAGGATTCTCAATACTTTGTTGTATCACATGGTTGATGTTGGGTTTTGGTTTTTATTTTCTTAGACACGTTGAGAATATTGTTACTATCTTCCTTTTCATGAATTCTCTTATCCTGAATCAAACATGTACTGTTTTTCAGCTTCAAACTTTTCTACTTTTCTTTGGGATTGACTAAAACTTTCGTACTGTGTTGAATAAGAACTTTTGATGAAATTAGCCAATTAGGACCTTATTGGAGTTTGAAAATAAAAAATTACATTGATTCACACTATGATTTTGCTAGAGTTAAGATGATAATATTCATGTTAAGTGTGTATTTACAGTGTCGATTTTAGAAAGACGTCACTTTTTTGAATACCATAGAATTTGTTGTAAATCTTTTGCATGTTATCTAACATGGGATTGTTTATAGTTTACTGAATGCGCTAGAGTTTTTCTTTAGAATTGATTAGTATATATTTGGTGAATTTGTGGATGTTAGCAGTTTGTGGCATTTTAATTTATGTAATGAACAAGTCAAATTATACAAGATATCAGACTGGTGATTTAGTACTGTCTTAAGTTTGACAACGATATACATTTTTTCCGTATCTCTTGCTTTGTCCTACATCCTATATATCAAACTTTTCATCAAATCAAGTTTTGTTAACTGTTTCAGTTACAAAAACATGTCTAAGTTAGATTATTGAAACAATGACTCATATTCAGTTTTGATTAATATTGTCAAGTCGTTCATTATAATTGGACTCACCTGAATATAGTTTTGACTTCTTCTTGAGGTTATAAATAAACAACTTAATAGTTTTTGTTGGGTTGCTTCAAAGTGACTCATTTACTGTTGAATTGTTTAATCACATCTTTTTATTTATGTTTATATTCTGCTATGAAAAATATTGTTTCTTTCATTTGGTATGGTGAAGGGTGACTTCAGAAATCAGTCCAACCGTCTATATCTCTATTTCTAAATAAAATAAGAAACATAAATGTAATTTGCATTTTATCTCGAAGATAGTTAAAAAGTTCCATAGAGGAGTATATAATTTCTTTTTGAAAAAATAGCTTAATAAATCTTGGTCTTAAAAACTGTTTAAAACTTTATTAATGAAAACTCAAAGTGTTTTGAACCTAATGTTAGAGTGGGTAGGTGGGTGAAACTTTAAAACAACTTGTGTAAGCTTCAGTGCGGAATGTCAACTCCTGCAGTCTGATTGTCTATATATTTTTAAAGATCAGGTTTTTCTTGTTTCGTATGAGTGATAATTTATTTGTAAATAATTTCATAGGCATCTAATTTCAAATTATAAGCAACTCAACAAGGAATGGTATCTACATAGATCAAGTTGATAAAATCATAAAGCAGGGTTTGTTAAATAACTTATATGGATATTTTGATTTTTCGTCTATCCTTTAGATGCTCCACAACTTATTGACTTCTGTTGGAGGCTAAAAGTGTAAATATTAGTACAGATTGTTTGGAGAAGAGGTTTAGCAAACTTTGCTTAAAATGCATAAATGGACTGGAAGTTGGGTGTGATTATGTTGGAGAAGATGTAGCATGTCCCATACTGTGATTTATATGATCAACTGAATCTCTTGAACACTCATTCTTTGATTGTTAGTGGAGCTGGAAAGTGTGGTTTGTATGTTTTGGGGTTGACATGTTTAGCTCTCATGATATGATCATTGAAATTTGGTGGGAATGGGAGGTTAAATCTACTGTGAATGGTGTAAACAAAAAGTAGGTTAATGTTTATCATGTGGGTTTTGCGGCTTGGTCTTTTTAAAATTGGATGAAAAAATTAGAAGATACATTGCAGCATTACCTAAATGATCATGAAAGATAAAACACATTCCATTCCAGTGAAAGACATGGAATCACAATTGGATAGTATGTATGTCTCCTCCAAGTAAGCAAACTGTAATTTTTAAGCTAAACTTGTTTGTCAATCTCCAATGCTAAATGTTAAGTTGCTGCATTTCACATCCTTATGTATGCGCGTTTACCTTTAGAGCAGTCTCAAGTTATACTTTTATATATATATTTGTAATGGTGTATTGTAAATTTATAATATCTCTTTTACATTTGCTTAATATATAGTCTTATATTCTTTTCTTTTATCTTTGGTTAACATGCAGTAGTTTATACTTTTATATTTTCTCATTGGGTCTTGATACACGTTCCGGTCTATATATTCCTAGAAGTTCCGAATGTGAAACAATGACACACACGGTAATTATTCTCAAAATTTTGGTCATATTCACAATCACTCGCGTTCGGAACAAGTAGGAATCTCACTTTCGAATTGTTAATCATTTTCCTTTCTCATTTTTTGAATGTTCTGCTAACCTTCTTTGATTTTTAATTAATCTCCAATATCAATCCATGAAAATAAAAATTATATAACCGCCGTACATGCAACACATACGCTTTTTCTAATACATATAAAAAGGAGAGCTCCGCGGATATCACTGGACTGATGAAAGGTGTCTTGGTGAATTGTGTGGTACAATGCAAGATGTATTGTAAGAGACTTTATTATTATGTCATTATTGTGATTGTGCTCGTATTTTATTTTGTTATTGTATTCTTGTATGTTAAGCAGATAATCAATAATATCACTAAGGGGACTATTACTTTGACTGTGTTGGCATATCATCTAAGGGGACAATGTTATGTCCCAACTCATTTTTAATGTTTGTCATGTTCAACTGTTGACACATAGACTATTTCTATATTTTGTCGTAGCTTTCCTTTGACCGTGGATCTAAAATGCGTTTTATCAAAGTTTATCACATTCCGACATTGTACTATTTTAAATACTGTGTATTATGTATTTTTGAGTTAATCATCATGAATCATATACTACTGTCGCGCGTGCAACGCATGCGCAATCACCTAGTATATATATATATATATTTCTTTAAAAAAGTTTGAGAATATGTGAAATTCACACAACATTATAAATGACAATTGTAAAGTATATGTATTAATCTACAATGGTTAATTATTACATTTTAGGGGGGAAACTGAAATAAGGTAGAAAGAAAACTTGAATACACATGGGAGCCGAAGAATCAAAGCTTGTCCGCAAATTCTCCATTCGTAATCATCATCTTCAATGCCATCAATTTTCCTATGTGTCAAGACACGCAACTTTACTAATTTCTATGGAATTTTTGTATAGAAAACAACGTTGGAATAAAACATGGTATAAAGAGTTAAACTAAATACATTAAAAGACTAACTAATACATCCGAAACCATTATAAAGAAATTCAATTAAAAACAAAGAAAAAAGGAATATAACTAAAAAAAGAGTTTGTCAAATCAGCAATTTAAAGTAAAGCTCAAGATCTCTAATTGTCATTGGAGTTTTCCTATATGAAGAGTCATACGAGGATGTTTAAAAAAAAGGTAACGAAATTTTTAAAAAAAAAAAATTGCCATAAATTTGAAATAGACGTAAATAATAAAGTGTTGTGCTCGTGCATACAACAAAAATAAAAATCCTCCTCACAACGGTAAATATAATATCAGTAAACATACATTCATTGTTTCATACAAGAAAAGTCAACATACATTCATTGTTTCATACACGAAATCCAAATTAAACATAACTTCATTGTTTCACTTAATTAAAAAAACACATATTCAGTTGCCTATCACTTGCGATCATCGATCCTCATTCGCCATCACTTCCAATCGTGGTTACCTAATAATAAGAAATATAGACAAAAAAAATTGTGGGTGAGAAAGGGAACGGAATAAGAATTATAATATTTGAATAATAATTAAAGTATAATAATAATGTATATATATAAAAATACAAGTATTAGTAATATATATTAATATTATATATATAGATGTGATGGTTATAACCGCGGTTATGGACTGAATACCATAACTATAACTATTGCGGTTACAAGATTCATCACCATAACTGTCCCTCACTATAATTGTGTTGTTAACCATTGCGGTAAATGATGCAAATAACCATGATTATTTGATTTTCACCGCACCATTACCGGCTCTATGCACCTCCTCATGCTGTGCTTATTTTAATTTATTTAATATTATTAATTTGTCAAACACTTTGACCAATTAATCCACAGCACAACACTATATTACCAACGCATGGCACCATATCTTATTATAATGCATGCTTATTTTAATTTATTTAATATTATTAATTTGTCAAACACTTTGACCAATTAATCCACAGCACAACACTATATTACCAACGCATGGCACCATATCTTATTATAATGCATTATATATTATATATATTATAACTACAATCACTGCCAAAATCAATATTACAATCTATCCAACATCTTTACGAAAAAATAGTAATGAATAGTGATCGATGATAAGGGTTGGTTTAGTTACATTGGCTTGTGAAATATAAAACTTTATCGGCCTTTTATAATTACTAAACTTAATCTCTGATTTTAACAATAAAATAATAATATTTTAGAAAGTACGAAACAATATAAGATTATAAATGTTGTAGCAATCTTTTATTATATTATTTAATTATGATAATTGTAATATTTTAATTTTTAGTCCTTCAAGATAAAAAATCTCGGAGTAGCTATAGAAAAGTCCTTATTATGTGTAATTATTTGAAGCAATCTGTAATATTGTGAAATTGAAAGCTAAAATAATTATTTAAATCAAGAATTTAAACATTCCGTGAAATTCAAAGGTAAAGTATTTTAATATTTTTTGCTCATAGATATTTTAATATTAGAGACTAAAAAAAAATTATTTATGTTTTACTTTTATTTTATTTTTATCATAGCTACAGTTATGGACGTGGGATTTTCCCAAGCCAGTAGGAACTGATTTTACTATTTGGGGGCTTATAGGCTTTATTATTATCGTTTTTATATTAGTTTTAAGGTATATAATAAAACGAATTATTGCCAAGTGTCGCAAAGCCGGAGCCGGAGGTCGAACTCCAACCGATCTAGCTTTATATATATAGAATACATACATGTAATAAATAATCAATTAAATAAATAAATTTATAAATACATTGTGTACAACTTATATATAGGCCAGGTAGCTAGGAATATATCTCAAGGAACTACAATACCTAAAATTACAACTGCTCCTACGCCAATTTCTTTGTAAGTACTTCTTTGTTATTTTGATGTGCATTATTAAAGGGATATTAAACTAAGACAAAGTCATGTCTTTTTTTTTTTTATGAAAATACATTTATTTTGACAAAAGACATGTCTTTTTTTTTAATGAAAATACATTTATTTTGCCAAAAGACATGTCTTACCCTAGTTTATGAATTTTTTAAATGACCTTGTAGATTGATAAGATTATTATTTTTTTTCTATTATATACCTGAACGCACGTATACTATAATTTTTTTTTATAGCTAGTGTTTGGGTTTCAGTATTCTCTCCTAAAGTTTCTTATTTTGTCAAGTATCCTGATTGTTTAAGATAAGTTGTGCCTTGACATTATGAAATTTCATTGAAAAAAATGCTTAAAAATTTCAATGAAAACAAATGCTTAGAAATTTCAGTTATTGAAATTGAACCCAGAAAGATATATTTTTTTTGCCAAGAGTAAAGTAGGAGATTCATTCATCAATAGTGTGGAATACTGATTGAAGATGAAGGGTTGGTTTGGTTACGTTGGCTTGTGAAATATAGAACTTCATCGGCCTTTTATAAGTCATGCACTTAATCTCTAATTTTAACAATAAAATAATAAAATTTTAGAAAGTAGGAAACAATATAAGTGTTTTAGCAATATTTTATTATATTATTTAATTATGATAATTGTAATATTTTAATTTTTAGTCATTTTAATATTAGAGACTAAAAAAACTAATTATTTATGTTTTACTTTCTATTCTTTTTTATCAAGCTATAGTTATGGACGACATTGAGTGGGATTTTCCCAAGCCAACAAGAACTGGTTATACTATTTGGGGGCTTATAGACTTTCTTATTAGGGTTAACAGGTCTTTTGGTCCATGATGTTTGACAACTTTTGGGTTTTGGTCAATGATGTTTTTTTTACCTAGTTTTGGTACCATATGTTTGCAGATTTTTTCTAGTTTTGGTCTAACCGTTACATTCCGTCCATTTTATTGACATATTCAAGTCACATGATCCACTCTAAACTTTAAATTTAGTCCATCTAATACTTTCTTAACCTTTTTTTTGTTCAATTTAGTCCCGAAGTATCAAAATTGACTCTAATTGGACAATAGGTCCAATTGAATTTTTGAAACTTCGGGACTAAATTGAACTTAAAAAAAGGTTATGAAAGTATTAGAGGGACTAAATTGGACAAATTGAAAGTTTAGGGTGGATCACGTGACTTGTACATGTCAAAAAATGGACGGAATGTAACAGTCGGACCAAAACTAGAAAAAATCTGCAAACATATGGTACCAAAACTAGGAAAAAAAACATCATGGACCAAAACCCAAAAATGGTCAAATATCATGGACCAAAAGACCTATTAACCCTTCTTATTATCGTTTTTATATTAGTTTTAGGGTCTTTAATAAAATGAATTATTGCCAAGTGCCGCAAAGCCGGAGGTCGAACTCCAACCGATCTAGCTTTATATATATAGAATAGATATATGTAATAAATAATCAATTCAATAAATAAATTTATAAATACATTGTGTACAACTTATATATAGGCCAGCTAGCTATCTCAAAGAACTACAGTACTCTAAAAATACAACTGCTCCTACGCCAATTTTTTTGTAAATACTTCTTTTTTATTTTGATGTGCATTATTAAAGGGATATTAAACTAAGAAAAAGACATGTCTTTTTTTTTATTTTATGAAAATACATTTATTTTGACAAAAGACATGTCTTTTTTATTTAATGAAAATACATTTATTTTGACAAAAGACATGTCTTACACTAGTTTATGAATTTTTTTAAATGACATTGTAGGTTGGTAAGATTATTTTTTTTCTATTATATACTTGAACGCACGTATACAATTTTTTTTAGCTAGTGTTTGAGTTTCAGTATTCCCTCCTAAAGTTTCTTCTTTTGTCAAATATGCTGAATGTTTAAGATAAGTTGTGCCTTGACATTATGAATTTCATTGAAAAAATGCTTATAAATTTCATTAAAAATAAATGTTCAGAAATTTCAGTTATTGAAATTGAACCCAGAAAGATATATTTTTTGGCCAAGAGTAAAGTAGGAGATATTCATTCATCAATAGTGCGGAATAGTGATCGAAGATGAAGGGTTGGTTTGGTTACGTTGGCTTGTGAAATATAGGACTTCATCGGCTTTTTATAAGTCATACACTTAATCTCTAATTTTAACAATAAAATAATAATATTTTAGAAAGTAGGAAACAATATAAATGTTGTAGCAATATTTTATTATACTATTTAATTTTGATAATTTTAATACTTTAATTTTTAGTCATTTTAATATTAGAGACTAAAAAAAACTAATTATTTATGTTTTACTTTCTTTTCTTTTTTATCACAGTTACAGTTATGGACGACACCGAGTGGGATTTCCCCAAGCCAGCAGGAACCGGTTATCCTATCTGGGGGCTTATAGGCTTTCTTATTATCGTTTTTATATTAGTTTTAGGCTATATAATAAAACAAATTATCATAAGGTGCCGCAATAAGCCGGAGCCGGAGTCGAACTCCAACCGGTCTAGCTTTATATATATAGAATACATATATGTAATAAATAATCAATTAAATAAATAAATTTATAAATACATTGTGTACAACTTATATATAATAATCTGATTGATTATTCTATGCCTAGGGCTGGGCATAAAAACCGGTTCGGGCGAACCGAACCGGAACCAAACCGGAACCGAACCAATACGAACCGGTTTTGACTGAACCGGTTCTTAAATGATTCTGTTTTGATAAGGAGTATATGGAGCGGTTTTCGAACGGTTCAAAATAGGTTTTGAACCGGTTTCGAACCGGTTTTTAAGAACCACTTTTGTTACATAAATCCTAACTTGTTAGATAGTAATACACCCTTACATTATTTTTTTTGGTAGAATAAAGGGTTGTAAACGAGCCGAGTATCTGACAAGCTCGACTCGACTCAGTTTAATCAAATTCGAGCTCGAACTCGGCCGAGCATTAATTTTTCAAGCTCGAGCTCGACTCGGTAACATACTCGACGTGTTCGAGTTCGGCTCGACTCGGCTCGATAATATTAAGAAAAAAATTAATTTAAATTATAAACGGTGCACCTTATTAGCTCGAGCTCGAACTTGACTCGATTATGTTTTTGGCTCGAACTCGGGCTCTACCTCGACTTGAACTCAATATATACATATATAATATTATTACGTAAAGCTCGAAAAACTAGAACTCGAACTCGACTTGAATAGAAAAGCAAAAAAGCTCGATTAGGCTCGCGAGCTCTCGAGTCGAGTACCAGTGAACTCGAACTCGACTCGGTATCAGAAAAAGCTCGACTCAACTCAGAATTTAGCGAGTCGAATATCGACCGAGCCGATCTCGAACAGCTCACGAGTAGCTTGACTCATTTACACCCCTAGGATACATTCTTCACTATTTGGGTTTGGTTCATATTTGATATATATGTGGTCGTAGCAGGTTTGTTTACTTATATATAGTTATTATATATTCGGTTAACCCATATCAGTTCTACATTAAATTGAGTTCAGTTTTGAACTCAAAACTTAATTTAGAAGTAATTCTATATTTTAACTGAGATGATAGATTAACTCACTTAATATACAAACAGTTTGTATTTTTTTCAACCATAAATTTGCTGCACTTTTAAAGTTTGAGCTACGCCACTTGACGTCGTTTAAAGTCTCGAGATTTATGTTATAAATATTTGAATTCTTTTTTTATATTATTAGATTGTTTGGAATTTAGACTTTGATACTTTCTACTCTGAAGTGATCAGTTGTTTTCATAATTTGTATTTTGCATATTTGTGAATTGTTTATGGATTATCAACTTGGGTGTGTATTTTTAATTTTAGTAAAAAAATATGAAAAAAAAGGTTCAAAACCGGTTCGAACCGGTTCGAAACCGGTTTTACTATGGTTCGGTTCTAGAAGCTAAAATATGGTTCGGTTCTTACTTGGTACAGAAAACCAACTGAACCTAAAATCTGGTTCTGGTTCGGTTCTGAACCGGTTCGGCCCAGAACCGAACCATGCCCAGCCCTATCTATGCCCTTCCAGAAAGAATAAGTATTGCTCGACATTATGAGGTCTTTTTACAGAAATAACTAATTCCGCGGGCCTTTTATAGAAATGGACATCATAGAGATATTACCTAAAGGCCCAATAATTGAGGCCCATTATAACAAAATTCCAAGCTTTTACTCAAGACAAGGCCCATATGTCATCCATACTACAAAAAACCCCTTTTAAGAAAAATTAAACTGACAAATTTTATTTAATTAATAAAATAAAAGAGGACCGCTAAATCATGGGTAAAAATGGTATAGAGAAGAGATAGTAAGTCCAACCGCGTATCAAACCATGTGTATCATGAGTCATTGTTTTATTGTACCATTTATATTATACTAGTTATTAACGCGTGCATTGCACGCGCATTGATCATTTAAATTTCAAGATATATAATCTATCTTAAGTTTACTAATATTTATAATTAATCAAAGTAAAATATGAGCAAGTTGATTCGTTGTGAGAAACGAATCTATGTGATAGAGAAAAACGACATAACGTAATTCAAAACATGAGAAAGAGAAGAGTTTAATTAAGTAAAATATTAACTAATGTCTTCAGTTACGGTACTAAGTTAGCCTTATAGTTAGATATATAAATGAGTTGGGTCGATCATTACGTTGGTCATTAACGGCTCAATTGTATCTAACTCATCAACTTGATGTGTCAAGAATGTAAACTTATTCTTAACTACTTAGAGTCATCAATGGACAAATTTGACATATACAAACGTAATTATATACAATATCACAATACCAACAAAATTTGATTTAACAACAAAGATAAAATTAAATCACAAAAATATAAAGTTTAGACTTAAATTTACAAAAATATTTAGGTAACATTAATTAGGTTGTACACAATGTGATTGGATTAACAAATAGAAGAACTAAATTAATAGTTTGAGTCCATAAATATTGGACGATGAGTAAAATGTTATTTGTACAAGGTCAAACTTCAAGAACCACATTTCACCATTATTTTGACTTGTTATATATATAATTTGGTAAGTGGCTGATCTATGTGATAGAAAAATCTCAACATGCGGAATATATATCACTCGATCTATATAATTCGTTGAATAATTTTTTTTTACATGTATCCGAAATTTGAACGGAATGAGTATGATAGGGCTGACTTAAATTGATATGAATATTGGATTGTAAGTTTATAATTACTATGTCATTGTCAACTAAGCGACCTTAAAAAAAATAACACAATTTAAATAATGATTTAGTAATAATATTAAAGATAAATAAATATTTTTTAAATATAGTAATGACTAAATTATTAATTTTATAAAATATAGGAATTAAATATAATATATTTTTTGTTAATAAAATAAAAAGGTGCTAAAGATGTCTATTGGGGGTGAGGACCCAACACAAATAATATATTGGTATATATATATACTCATTATATATTCATTATAGTCGAGTTGGGCATGCATACACACACATTGACGTACACGCTTCAACTGTTTAGATCTAAACTTCACTATAAAATATACTGAAGTTTAGATCTCAACTTCCCGACAGTTGTAATAAAAAAAAAAAAAAAACTTTCTCTCCAGCCGCCTCTCCTGTCTCCAGTCGCCTCCTGAAACAAATGTGCCAAATTATAATTTTCTTTGAACCCTCAGTTTTTACACTTTTCAAAACTGATTTGATTTATATTTCATTTTTTACACTTTTCATAACTAATTATTTATGTTTTTCATTCTTTTTTGGGTTAAGAACACAATAGGGGCCTGAATGTTGCCCATGTTGCCAAAAGGGGTCTGAATTGAAAAATCGTATTATTAAGGACCTGAATTTTGAGTTTTGTGTATAAGTGAGGTCTCCGTCTATTTTTTCTGTTAAAAGTGACGGAAAGTGGTCACATGCTTGGCATGTGACCGAAAATAATTTGAAAACCCGAAAATGCCCTTTGACCAAAGTGTGCCCCTCACATGTTTGACCTAAAAAGACGAAAATACCCTTTAAGCCACCACAGCTCCGGCGACCACCACCCATCTCCGGCGACCACCACCCCCTCCGGCGACCCAAAAAAGCTCTGATCGGAGCTTTTTTGGGTCGCCGGAGGGGGGTTTTGGTCGCCGGAGCTGGGGTGGTGGTCGCCGGAGCTGGAGTGGTGGTCGCCGGAGCTGGGGTGGTGGTCGGTGGCGGCCTTAAGGGCATAATTAGTGTGCAGGGGTATTTTAGACATTTCACATTTCATTAATTAAACTGATAAATTGTATAATAATTGCAAAAGGGTAATTCTGTCATTTCACGTGGTTCCGTTACATTTAACAGCAAATTTGGACGGAAACTCGATTATCAACAAAACTCAAAATTCAGGCCCTTAATAATACTTTTTTTCAATTCAGACCCCTTTTGTCAACATGGGCAAACATTCAGGCCCCTATTGTGTTCTTAACGCTTCTTTTTTTTATCGCAGCTATGGATGACGAGTGAGATTTCCCCAACAAGCCAGAAGGAATTGGGTATCCTATATGGGGGCTAGTCGGCCTACTTGCAATCGTTTTTATAAGGGTTAATATGTCTTTTGGTCCATTATGTTTGACCACTTTTGTGTTTTGGTCCATGATGGTTTTTTTTCCTAGTTTTGGTACCATATGTTTGCAAATTTTTCCTAGTTTTGGTCCAACCGTTACATTCCGTCCATTTTTTCCGTTAAGTGACATGTGCAAGTCACGTGATCCACCCTAAACTTTCAATTTTGTTCAATTTAGTCCCTCTAATACTTTACTAACTTTTTCTTTTGTTGAATTTAGTCCCGAAGTTTCAAAATTGAACTAGGTCCAATTGACCAAATTGAACAAAAGAAAAAGTTAGGAAAGTATTAGATGGACTAAATTGAACAAAATTGAAAGTTTAGGGTGGAAAACGTGACTTGCACATGTCATTTAACGGAAAAAATGGACGGAATGTAACGGTCGGACCAAAACTAAGAAAAAATTTGCAAACATATGGTACCAAAACTAGGAAAAAAATATATCATGGACCAAAATCCAAAAGTGGTCAAACATCATGGACCAAAAGACCTATTAACCCTTTTTATAATAATTGTATGCTATATAATCAAACGAGTTAGCGGGTGCCGCATTCAGCCGGAGCCGGAACCGCAGCAAATTGAACTCCATGCACCTCCGTCTAGCTTTATAGAATACATATATGTGTTAGCGTGAAACTTATATATATATACACACACGAATAATAATAAATATAATTATAAATACCTAGTGTGCAACTTATATATATATATACAAGATGTAATAATCAATTAAATAAATAAAATTATAATTACATTGTTGACCATTAATTATATTTATCTTGAAAACCCTAATTGTCTAAGTTCAAAGACCTGTCTTTCGTTGTCATATATATACAATATATTAAACATAATAAGTTGCAATCCTGTGTAATAGATAATAGACAAAGAAAATAATAATTAAAAATAAACATTTTATAAGTATTTACAATGTGATTGATACATATTAAGTATTTTTAATGAAAAGACATGTCTTTTCTATAGAAATGCTAAGTTTTTTTTTTTTAAGCAAGCTAAGTTTCTTTCTTAATACCATAACCATTAGTAAAAAAAAATATAGTGATGTTATGGTATTAGTAGTAACCACACCATAGCTGTTTCGTCCTGACCCACCTGGTATAACAGGAGGTCGAATCGTCGGGTTCTTGCCGTGTCGGGTCCTTTACTTCGTGCTCTTTGCTCCACGCGTCGTCTTCCTAACCTGCACAAGAGGCAATTACAAGCACACAAAGGGGGGGGGGGGCTGGTGCTAGTGGAGCCCTCTCCGATGCTTAAATGAGAAATCTAGAAAATAAAGTTAGAGAGAAGTCAGAACTTTCCTAAGCCAATCTCAATTTTAGTAGTTTTAATATGAGTCAACATGATCCAAATGAGTGGCCAAAGCTTCCTTTATATGGGGAAACTCTAGAACCGACTCCGGTTTTTAAGCGGTTCGACGACGTTCTAATAGAAAATGCGAACCGTCGTCCGGTCTAATCGAAATTGGCTATGGAAAAATCAGACTAAGTAAAAAGACTTGAAAGGTGTGACGTGCGTGGGGCTCCCAGATGTCCGGACCACGTCAGATTTGGGCAATCTGACGTGGTCCGGATTGCCTTGGGCAATGGGGACGTCCCGGTCCGGACGCGTATGTCGCGCGTCCGGACCGTTTTGACTTGTGGGTGGTGTTTTCTATGCCGCTTTATGTGGGTATGACGTGTTTCCGAGGTCCGAAATATAAATACGAACCCGAATTGGGGAGATACCCATCACTTGCCCCCGAGTCAAGTAACGGTTCAGACCTTACTTAACTCTATTTTAAGATAGGATAAATGCCCAATTCAGGTCTGACACTGACCTCAAAGTTCGCCTGATTGATAACGGGGCACGCGGGCCTTGATCGCCTATCTTTAATTTTTCGGCGCGTATCTCCATATCTGCCGACAGGGTTGCCATGGATGCTATCACGTGTAACAGACGTGCGAGTCGTTGACGCGTCAGACGCGGGCGCGTCCGACGCGTGCGCGACAAGCACGTGGAAGCTGATGAGTATACATGATATGATGACGTGTGATTAGAGTATATAAACACGTGGAAGCTGATGAGTATACATGATTAGAGTCTGAGACGTATAATTTATCTAAAAATTAGTAATTGAAGTATTTCTGAAAAAACACTTTTTACAACGACGACATAGTTTAATATTTAAAATAAGGTTATATTCTTGTGTCATCTTCAAAGTTGAGTTGATCTTAGTCTTGTATCATTCTCGGAGACGATCTGATCATGTCATTGTAGCATTCTTTCAACGATATCGCGCATGCGCGTAACGCGGAAAATATTTAATAAACATTAGAAAAATCAAATTAAGTAGATTAAAAAACCTTAATTGAATTTACAAACGTCATTATGATAATTTTGTGTTTTAAACCTTGTAATATAATAGATATGTATAAGTATCAAAATAAACATTAAAAATTTCCACTTAATTAAATTCAAATTCAATCCGTTTAAGTGAATTTACAAACATCAATATGATTAATTTTGTATTTTTAAGTCTATATTTTATTATATAATAATCTAAGTATTGGATTAATGCACAACAAAAGAATCATAAAAATATGCATTGTTACAGCTACTATTTGTTCTATAATTGTTTAGAGATAGTATTTTTTTTAGAGATATTATTTACTTGTAGAGAATAATTTTCTTGCACATATATTTTCTTCTTTAAAAAAACTTGAGAATATGTGAAATTCACACAACTTGAACTTAAAATTATAAATGACTATTTCATATATCAATGGGTCAGCCATCATACTCTCAGAGGATAAGTATTCTAATGTGATCAATTTGTCTTCTACCATATTCTTCGCATAATTATATTTAACATAAATGTATTTTGTCCTATTATGGTAATTCAGATTCTTAACTGCTGCTATCGCTGCTTGACTGTCAGAGTAAATCCTCACAGGTTTACTCCCGTCATCGACGTCAAGTAGAACAGTCAAGAGTCTCTTTAGCCAGACAACTTTCTCTGTATTCTTAGAGAGGGCCACGAATTCAGATTCCATCGTGGATAGCGCGACACACGATTGCTTCTTGCTCATTCATGAAATGACGATATTAGCAAGGAGAAATACTCCTCCTGAGGTGGACTTACTGTTGGATTACGGGGTTAAAAACTAAGGAAACTCAAATAGAGATTTGTTGTAAATCGTATGGGTTACTTGGGTTGTAAGTGGTTAGCATGAATGATTTTGAGATTTAGCCAATAATATTTTGCAGGTGTTGTAGAAAACGAGTGATTGTTTATGTGTTGCAATATAGTCTCAGTTTTTTTTGTTTACAATGCGATGCTTGAACTATTAGATTTGTTTTCAACTTTTTCATCAAATTGACGGAATAATTTTTTTTTAAGTGTAGAAAAAGTCTAAATTATAATAAACAAATTCTGATAATTCAAAAGTGGTAAGCAATGTGTTGTTTAAAAAACGAGATTTTCTATCATGCTTCATAAACATCATATTTGTGTTTTTTTTACTACTATGATTCTATGAATGTCATTTTCCTAATATGGTTCACCTATAATGCAATAGAAAAATGCAACAAAAAAAAAAAAAAAAGCCTACCACAAGTCCACAAGCATGGTGCTTGTGGAGGATAATAGAAAGACCCCTTAAAACCACTAATTTTAATGTTAAAATTAGATGAAAAACAACAAATTTGATATTTTTATTGTCGAATTGCACAAAAAAAAATTTGATACACAAATCGTAACATGTCTATACTTCAGACAACTTTTAATTACGGACCCTATAATTAATTAGTTGAGCTCCGCACGTAAATGTTGGTTTAAAAAATGTGAAGTTCACACAACTTGAACTTAAAATTATAAATGACTATTTCATATATCAAAAGATAGGAATTGTAAAGTAGATGTATTAATCTACAATGGTTAATTATTACATTTTAGGGGCACATGAGAGCCGAAGAATCAAAGCTTGTCCGCAAATTCTTCATGCTTAATCATCATAATCTTCAATGCCATCACTTTTCCTATGTGTCAAGACACACACAACTTTACTAATTGCTATGGAATTTTTGTATATAAAACAACGTTCGAATAAATCATGGTATACAGAGTTAAACTAATACATCTGAAACCGTTATAAAGAAATTCAATTAAAAATAAAGAAAAAAATGAATATTATAACTAAAAAAGAGTTTGTCAAATCACCAATTTAAAGTAAAGCTCAAGATCTCCAATTGTCATTAGAGTTTTCCTAAATGAAGAGTCATCATACGAGGATGTTTAAAAAAAATGTAACGAAATTATAAAGAAAATAGGCATAAAATTTGAAATAGATATAAATAATAAGAATCCTCATCACAACAGTAAATAACTAAATATAATATCAGTAAATATATGAGGCATTGAAATCTAACTCAATTTGTTAAAGAGTGGATGCGCTGGAGCTTGAGAGCACTTCCAATTGTAGTTTCTAGTTCCTAGTTTCATGTTGTAAATTTGTTATTGTAGAGAGTTTCTAGTTCCACTTACTGTTGGTTCCTACTTGTAATAATTAAATATGAACTTTGCATTCCAATGGTAGTTCCTACTTCCAAAATGGGAGTTCCTAGTTTTTAGATTTGCCACTGGACGATGACTAGACGCCACTAGACGTGACTAGGATTACTAATATTACCGTTTTGCCGTTATCAAGTGAATAGTGAAGTGGAACAGTTCCCACTAGTAGGAACTCCTCCGTTACTGTTGATGTCGGTTCCTACTCTTTAATATTATTTTATTCAATTGTTTACTTTTCTTCTTTATTATATATATATATATATGCTACGCTAAGTCGAACAATGACACGAACCGTAATATGTCGTTTTTAATATTAAATAAGTTAAATAATGACAAGAACCAAAATGACTTCTTTTTAACTTTGAATCAATTTCAGAGTTTCCAGATTCAATTTTTTTTTTTTTATTTTACCATGTAACACAACCGTTTCATATACATATATATAAGTTATTTTTTCTTTTAATTGGCAACTTTAATGTATTCTTTTTTTTTTGTAATGTAATTTTTAAATTATTGCAATCATTATTTTTACAAACTTATGTGCTCATTTTTATATTATATTTGTTTTTATACAATTTTAAATACCAAAAGAATCGTAATTACTTTTAAATGTATAGTACGTAAATAATTGAACTAACCTAACGATGCTGAATTTCAAATTTCAAAATAATTAACAACACACGTCGGTCAAAGTTGGAATCATAATATTTGATCTAATATTGAAACTCTGACGAGTTCATACAAAATGTGAACTTTCGTTCAATTACATGTAAACACGCCTCCGGACCGTTTTGATACCGTGGGAGATGTTTTTTAAACCGAGATGTAATTTTTGACGTGTCGACGAGGCCCGAAACGTAAACACGAACCCGAATTGGACACTTATCCATCACTTGCCCCCGAGTCAAGTAACGGTTTAGAACCTTTCTTGACTCTATTTTAAGTTAGGATACTTGTCCAATTTGAGTTTGACGCTAACCTTTCGGTTTTGATCGTTGGTCGGACGCAAACATCTTGATTTCGTCCGTCGCTTGATTATCCGGCCGAAAGGCTTTGTTTCCTATCATCATGGTTAGTGCAATAGGAAGTGTATATGCGCGAATATGATTATCGTCGGAGACATGAGCAAACGGTAATGCGCTAAGCGAACATGATATCTATCCATATGCGTACATAAGTAATGGTCATGGCAAGATTGTAATTACGCAATGCAAGAAATATAAGGCGTACGTTTCTAAAATGACTAAGTGATTACCGAATCATGAATCATGCGATTGCAACATACGTGTATAGTAATGGATTTGATACGTGCAATGTCAAGACATGCATAGGAGTAGATATTTTAAGAGGAGAGGGTAGAGTGTACCGTAGGGGTTTAGTCTTGAGTGTAGGTAAACTAATCCTTTGATCCTTATCCACAAAGCATCTCTTTGGGATTCGTAAATACACACATCCCCATTTGTCCTTCCAGCATCCTAGGAGTTCACCATTCCACTCCCTTTGCAGGTAATTCACTCACTCTTTCCCGAAATTGCTTTTGTGCTCAAAATTTCTTCGCCGTCGTGGAGCTTAGATACGTTTTGACAGTTTCGAGTCTGATTTTTTGCTTGTTTTTGGAAGTTGACACCACCATTCGACTCGGTTCGTCCCAAGGATTCCAACGCCACCTTCGGAGCCTCCAGAAGCCACCGGACGCGCCCTCACGCGCCGCCGCGAGTGGGGCGTCTTCGCCGGAGCGTGTGGGCCACGCGCCGCCTTCCCGACCTCGCCTCGTTGCGGTCCTTACCTTCCCGGAATCGTCTCGACGAGGGGAATCCATTGGGATACTTTTCGTCACGTTTTGAGGTAGTTTAGAAACCCAATTTTAAAAGATAGCTTCGACTTGACTTTGAATGTCGCCGGATTGTTGTTCGTTTGAGCTATTTTTCGTTGTTGATGTATGGAACTGCTTGTTGATGCTCGTATGTCGAATAATTGCTGATTGATTGCCGTTACTATCGCCGTTAGTTCATAACTTAGATGATTTTCACTCCCGTGGGTAGTTGAGGTAGAATTCCCCGTTCGGACATAGTGCCCCCATGTCTTTGTGTAGGAGTTTTTGGTCGGTATGCATGATTTTCCTTCTTGGCGGGTTTTTGGTTGACGGGGGTTGCCCAGTAACTTTAGGCATAGTTACTTGTCGTCTTGATGCCTTAGAGAAAAATTTTCCTTAAGCGTTGCCACGTTCGATTCTTACGGTTCGTCGCGTTAATCCCCCGTTTACATGATGGCCCCTTAGGATGTTAGTCCCTTCCTTAGTATGTACCAATTTTACTATGTGCGTGGGACTTGGTCACGTGCGTTGATTTTTGATACACGCGTTGACTTTGATACGCGCATTGATGTTGAGGCGCGCGTTGATGTTGATACGCGCGTTGATGTTGATACGCGCGTTGATGTTGATACGCGCATTGATGTTGATACGCGCGTCGATGTTGATACGCGCGTTGATGTTGAGCGTCAGGTATAAACTGTTGGTTATTGCCTGCAAGTATGCTAAAACACTTAGAAAATATTTAAACGATATCTAACGCTTGTTACCATAGATGTCGTTGTATGAGCTTTGTCGATGGGCGTCGTAGGTGTGATTAGGGGACATAGCTACTCGTTGTATGCAACCTTGTCGACATGTATGTGCGTATATGGGAATACTTAGAAAATATTCTCCTCTTGTCGACATGCATCCTTGTCGACATGTACGTACGTACATGGAAACACTTAGAGAATATTTTCTCCTTGTCGACATGCAACCTTGTCGACATGTATGTACGTACATGGAAACACTTAGAAAATATTTTCTCCTTGTCGACGTGCATCCTAGTCGACATGTATGTACGTACATGAAATACTTAGGAAATATTTTCTCCTTGTCGACGTGCATCCTTGTCGACATGTATGTACGTACATGGAAACACTTAGAAAATATTTTCCCCTTGTCGACATGCATCTTTGTCGACATGTATGTACGTACATGGAAACACTTAGAAAATATTTTCCCCTTGTCGACATGCATCCTTGTCGACATGTATGTACGTACATGGAAACACTTAGAAAATATTTTCCCCTTGTCGACATGCATCCTTGTCGACATGTATGTACGTACATGGAAACACTTAGAAAATATTTTCCCCTTTGTCGACATGCATCTTTGTCGACATGTATGTACGTACATGGAAACACTTAGAAAATATTTTCCCCTTGTCGACATGCATCCTTGTCGACATGTATGTACGTACATGGAAACACTTAGAAAATATTTTCCCCTTGTCGACATGCATCCTTGTCGACATGTATGTACGTACATGGAGACACTTAGAAAATATTCTCCCTTTGTCGACATGCATCCTCGTCGACATGTATGTACGTACATGGAAACATGATACGCGCGTTAACTTTGATACGCGCATTGATGTTGAAGAGGTTGCCCCCCTTGCTCGATGCTTGTTACTTGCTGCACGAAGACTAATAAGTCTTGTATGGGGCGTTTGTTGCATAAGCGCTTGAACAAGTGTTGGTGCGTGCTTGCACATTGACTGGATTGCTAATAGCACTTTCCAGGATATCGTTGGCTTGCAGTTTCTGTTCTTAGCATAATTCTTGGAAGATCCGACGCAGGGGCGCGTTCCTCGAGCGATCCTTAGTTCTTTATGCTGAGCATGACCGTGCTAACTCTTTCTTGTGATAAGAGAGATAGAGTTGAGGGTTGTGTAGTGGCGTCTTCTGCCCCCCGGTCGAGGGACCGGCCCAAGGAGGAGCGTTACTCCTACTGAGGTAAGTGTTTGTTGATAATTCTTTGTTCATGCTTTTGCTTGCATGACATTTCGTCACCTGGACATTGTTAAGTGTTGTGATCGCCCCTCTTGGCTAGACTCCAAGGCATGGCGGGATGGGTAGAACATAGGATGTTGCGACTTGCACATTGTAGATTTTGTTTGGAGAAGACGGTGGCAACTTCTGCTTGTTCCGCCGAGTCCTGTTAGAGATGATGGCATTCTTTAATCTGTGCCATCTTTTAGATATGTTGAACTCGTTTCTGAGTCTGTTTGCCCCCCGGCTTCTATGCTTGAAGACTTGTTGTAGTTGTTCCTTAGTTGTTGCTTACGACTTGTTCGGTTTGAACTACGTCGTTTGAACCTGCTTTATACATAGTAGTTTGCATGATAACTTGTTAGTAATCTTTCATACCGTTATCACTTACTGTGTTTATTGAATGCGGATGACTAGTATCGTAGACATAGTACCTGCGGTCGTGACCGATAGCCACTTCCTGATTGATAAGTTGAGATGTTCTCCTGATTGCCTGCCTGATGCATTATGCATATTGCCCTTCTTTCCTGAATAGTTTGCCGCTATATGTGTTGCAAACTGCCGAGTATTTTTGCGTATAACAATATATCTCAACAAGTAGTGTGTTTGAAAAGTGTCATCTTGGCTAAGCAAGATACTAGTTTATACCGTCTCTTAGTTCCATTCTAAGGCGACGTTGTACAAGACTCGACTTGTAAATTTTATGAGTTTTAAACAGGGAGCGCACCTGCCAGCGTGTATCAACCCGCGTTGGGGAAGCATACGTAAGAATATTATTTGAGAGGAGTTATCTTGGCTAAGCAAGATACTAGTTTATACCGTCTCTTAGTTCCACTCTAAGGCGACGTTGTACAAGACTCGACTTGTAAATTTTATGAGTTTTAAACAGGGAGCGCACCTGCCAGCGTGTATCAACCCGCGTTGGGGAAGCATACGTAAAAACATTTTTGTTTTTGAAGAAGCATTTTGTGAACCCTAAAAAGCTTGTTGATAAAATATTTGAGAAAATATTTTGGCATTGAATGTTATACATCCAAAAAACCGTGTTGATAAATTTTTTTGGAAAGGTGTCTGATACATAAAACATTTGATAAAATATTTGGTAAAATGTTTGAAAAAATATTTGTGATACATGATTCCTGCGTCCAGGGACCACGTAACACTTTTTTGAGAATATGAATTGTGATGCATGCTTTCTGCGTCCAGGAACCATGCAACACGGTTTGAAAACCTGTAGTACGGAATTGACATCTTAACCAGAGGACTTTTGCCGTATAAAACGAACCCTGATGGCGTTCGTAATATGGGAATGCCGACTAGACACAGGACATTCGCCATATAGAGTGCACCCTGAACCGGATATACGCACTTGTTGTAGAGTGGGGCCGTTGTCTAAACAGAGAACTTCCGCCGTATAAAACGAACCCTGATGGCGTTCGTAATATGGGAATGCCGACTAGACAGAGGACATTCGCCATAAAGAGTGCACCCTGAACCGGATATACGCACTTGTTATAGAGTGGGGTCGTTGTCTAAACAGAGAACTTCCGTCACTTGAGGGGTGATCAGCCCCGTATACCCATCCTGTTCTGAATCCAGGGAATGGCTATGAACATGAGGATTTGTCTCTAACCAGAGATGTCACAGCATGTCCTTTTTTAGAAGTGAACATGGGGCTTGTCTTTAAAAAAGAGGATACCACAACATGCTATTTTGATAGTAGGCCTTGGCGTTATTCCAAGATTTTTTTGTAGTAGGTCTTGGTGTTAATCCGAGACATTGCTTGTAGCTGACGCCCTGAATAGTCGCCGCTTTGATAATAAATCCGTAGGTTGTCATTGCGGTATATAAGTTGATTGTGCACATAGCTTGATGGCTTTGTGTTGTCGGCATCTTCTAGAGATAGACGCCTATGTTATGAATGGAGAAATAAACTCCTTGTTGGTGTAGATAACAAATATGTTGGTGTTGAATACCATAAATCCCTCCTTGCACACAATGTTTAGCTTGTATTGTTGAAGTAGATTTTTGTGCATAGGTTACTACTTGGCATCATTCCTGAGTAGTAATCGTAGTGTAACATGTACCTACGAGTAGAGTTGCTTTTGTTAGATAATCGCAATTTTTATAAGTTTGCAAAAGTATGAAGTCATGAAATTTTCTTTTTAGTCATGCATATAATAAATGAAGTAAAGGAATTTGATACGAGGATTCCTTGTTTGTGTAGGAAACTTCCCTGATGGCGGATACGATAGGTGTAGATCATGATAGGCATATGTTAGGTAGAATTGCCGAGCACTTGTCAGCTTGGTGCCCCCCAAGTTGCTTGGCGGTTGTATCGTTGTTTCCTGATTGTTTATATTGTTTCAACTTCTAATAGTGCATGATCTGTCCTTGTGTAATGCCCCCGCCTTGTTTATTATTGCGACATGATTTTTAGTCTTGCGCGTATAAAATGCTTGAGACTTTGTGTTGTTGACGCGAGGAATATGTGTGTAGTTGTTACTTGGCGTTATTCCAAGGTAATATGCGTCATAATAATGTACCTACGAAAGTAGATTTAACCTTTATTAGATATTTAGAGTTCACGCGACGGATTACAAGAAAGTGTCTAGTGAACACTTCTTTTGAAAATTACTGAGGCTAATAAGCATGAGTTATTCTTAATCTTTAAAAGATTTAACATAGATATGCGAAAAAGGAGATAAGGAAGATAAAAGGATTGGTGATGTGTTTGACGTCCTCATAGGTGACTTGTTGGCTAGTTGATTCTGCCATGTGCCACATATTTTCTCAATGCATCTAGCGTGTTGAGCTCTTCAATATCCTCTTTTGGGGATGGACAAAAGTTGATGTCATGCCCCCAAGTTTTACTTTGCTTGTGTTGTTCTTCAACATCTTTGTCAAGGAAGGCAGTTGTTGACTCCAGTGGGCGGTGAGGTTTGTTTTTTGGGAGTGTGAGATTTGCTTCTTCTGTATCCATACTCCAAAGATTGTACAAGTCGTCACAATTGGTTCCATAAGTGACGTTGTTTTTCTGGCGTTTGGCGGTAGGTGGATTATCGTCCGCCGCTTCTTTTCCTTTGCCCTTTTCTGAAGAGTTGACACGAGGCTTCCCTTGATGCTTATTGCCATGGTCTATATACTTCTTCATTTTTCTTTCTAAGATCAAGTTGTTTATGTGAAATCTTAGTCCAACACAGCTTTCGGTTTCGTGGCCGTATGCTTCATGATTTTCACACCATTTGCTTTCATCTTCTCCCAGTGGTCCCTTGTGGAATTTAGAGGGTTTTTTCCACAGCTTGGCTTCTTTTATTTCCTTCAGGATGACAGATAACGGTGTGTTCAAAGGAACACATTTGGCGAGATTGGATTCTTTGATCCTTTGGGCATTTGACTGGAATAGCCTCTTTTCTTGCGGTTGTCTTTTTTTCCAGGAGACGTGTATCTCCTTTTTAATTATTTCCTTCAAATTTCTTGTTGTCAATCCCGTGATTGGGACGTCATCGTCACTAACAGGTTTTTCCCGTCCCTCCTTGTGACAGATGTCAGCATTGTCTTGGCTTGTCCTTGTGGAAGGACCTTCCTTGTGTATTTTGGATGACTCTGCTTGAGTCTTCTTTGGAGGGCTGTCGCCTTGATCAATGAATTGCTTTAATTTGCCTTTGAGGATGAAGCTGTTAATGCGGCTACGTAGGCTGACGCAGCTATCGGTCTCGTGGCCGACGACTTCGTGGTTTTCACACCACTTGTCCTTGTCTCTTCCCATTTGGCCTTTCCTAAAGTTGTTTGGCTCCTTCCACATATTCACATCTTTCATCTCTCTTAATATCACGGATAGCGGGGCATTCAAAGGAATGTAGTCAGCGATGTTTACTTCTTTTGGCTTCTCGAAACTTCCTTGAAAAGGTCGTTTTGACTGAAGCTGACAATTTCTTCTTTGCTGACCGCTTGAGGGTGGTTTTGCTTGATTCTGCTTTGGGGGTTGTTTCCATGCCTCCTTTTGGTGTAGTATGACTTGATGACTTGTGACTCGAGACTTTGTCCCTATCGTCTCAACTTATTCGTTGTTTGGAGGCAAAGGAGGTAACAGGTTGACACCTTTGTACTGGAAGGCTCCTTGGTTGGATGGAGGTGGCTGAGCCGCATATCCTTGGTTCTTTAGAGACTCGTGGAACGCGAGTAACTCTTCTAACGCCGCCATCATTGCTGGAGTAATGGTAGGCATCGGGTTTGTTCCCGTTCTTTGCTCGCTCTGCGGCATTTCTGCCTGGGATTCATTTTCATGCACCTCTTCGGGAGGGTTGTGATCACTCGTCATGGTTTCTGCGGAACGGTAGCTTTTTGTTCGAATCACGTAGACGGCGCCAATGTTGCGTCCGGGTTGAACAGAGTCGTGGGGACGCGTCTATTTACGTAGCTGTGCGGGCCGTAACCCTTCCGTCAGGAGGAGGTTGGGCCACTGACGAGTGTTCGGACTTGCTCCTGCGTGAGGTCTTGTGTCTCGGAAAGGTTGTGACCCGGCAAGGTTGTGACCCGGCAAGGTTGTGACCCGGCAAGGTTGTGACCCAGGGAAGATGTGACTCAGGGCGGATGTGACTCAGGGCGTCCGAACCTGCACTAAGGACCAATGCTAGCACGGAGAGGGGGGGTGGTGCTAGCGGAGCCCTCTCCGATGCTTAAGTCACTATAGTGGCAAAAAGGTAATTTCTAGAGAGAGAGAATTTCTAGAGAGAAGTCAGAGCTCAAAATACCAAAGTTGGGCAAATGAGAGAATGTGTGAAAATGGGTGGCCAAGACCTCCTATTTATAGGCTTTCTTGGGACCGGACCCGGTTTTAAAGCGGTTTGATGACGGTTCAAGAACGTGCGGTAACCGTCATTCTTGTTGGTAGTACGTGAACTTGACTTCTCTACGCGTAACGGTAATCGCGGGTACGGTAATAGCGCGATACCCGTAAGGCAATCCGGACCTCGTCGAATTTGGGCAATTCGGCGAGGTCCGAATTGTCACGCAACCCGGAGGTCCGGTCCGGACGCGCGTAAACGCGCCTCCGGACCGTTTTGATACCGTGGGAGATGTTTTTTAAACCGAGATGTAATTTTTGACGTGTCGACGAGGCCCGAAACGTAAACACGAACCCGAATTGGACACTTATCCATCAATATGTATATAATATGTTTAAGGTAGCAATTCAAACCTTTTATGTTTAAGGTAGCAATTCAAACATTTAACAAATTATTTATGTTTTACTTTCTTGTTTTTTTTTATCACAGCTACAGTTATGGACGACGACACCGAGTGGGATTTCCCCAAGCCAGTAGGAACTAGTTATACGATATGGGGGCTTATAGGCTTTCTTATTATAGTTTTTATATTAGTTTTAGGCTATATAATCAAACGGCTTATCACCAGGTGCCGCAATTAGCCGGAGCCGGAGGTCGAACTCCAACCGGTCTAGCTTTATATATATATAATACATATCTGTAATAAATAATCAAGTAAATAAATAAATTTATAAATACATTGTGTACAACTTATATATAATAATCTGATTGATTATTCTGTGCCCTTCCTGAAAGAATAAGTATTGCTCAACATTGGGAGGGATTTTTACAGAAATAACTAGTTTCGCGAGCCTTTTATAGAAATGGACCTCATAGAGATATTGCCTAAAGGCCCAATAGTCGAGCTGGGCATGTATACACACACATTGACGTACACGCTTCAACTTTTTAGATCTGAACTTCACTATAAAATATAGTGAAGTTCAGATCTCAACTTTCCGATAGTTTTAGTAATAAAAAAAACTCTCTTCAGCCGCCTCTCCTGCCGTATTCTCTCTCCAGCCGTATTCTCTCTCCAGCCGCCTCCTGAAACAAAGGTGCCAAACTACGATTTTCATTGAACACTCAGTTTTTACACTTTTCATAACTGATTTTATTTATATTTCATTTTTACACTCTTCGTAATTAATTATTTATGTTTTTCATTCTTATTATATTTTTTTTTATCGCAGCTACGGATGACGAGTGGAATTTTCCCCAACAAGGCAGAATGAATTGGGTATCCTATATGGGGGCTAGTCGGCGTACTTGCAATCGTTTCTATAATAATTGTATGCTATATAATCAAATGAGTTATCGGGCGCCGCATTCAGCCGGAGCCGAAATCGCAGCAAATTGAACTCCAAGCACCTCCGGTCTAGCTTTATAAAATACATATATGTATTAACGTGAAACTTATATATATATAAGTTTCACGTTAATATATATATACACACACGAACAATAATAATAATACTAATGATAATAAATATAATTATAAATACTTAGTGTGCAACTTTTATATATATATATATATATATAAGTTGCACACTAAGTATTTATAATTATATTTATTATCATTAGTATTATTATTATTGTTCGTTATAAGTTTCACGTTAATATATAATAATAACGAACAATAATAATAATACTAATGATAATAAATATAATTATAAATACTTAGTGTGCAACTTTTATATATATATATATAAAAGATGCAATAATCAATTAAATAAATAAATTATAAATACATATGTTGACCATTAATTATAGTTATCATAAATGTCTGACCATCCATTCATTTTATAGTCTATACAAATCTTGAAAAACCTAATTGTCTAGGTTCAAAGACTTGTCTTTCGTTGTCCTATATATACAATATATTAAACATAATAAGTTTCAATCTTGTGTAATAGATAATAGACAAAGAAAACAATAATTAAAAATAAACATTTTATAAGTATTTACAATGTGATTAATACATATTAAGTATTATTAATGAAAAGACATGTCTTTGAAAATACATGTTTTTTTCTTTAAAAGACGTGTCTTTACTACAGAAAGCTAGTTTTTTTTTTGAAGCAAGCTAAGTTTCTTTCTTAATACCATAACCATTAGTAAAAAAAAAAATATACTGCTGTTATGGTATTAGTAGTAACCACACCATAGTCTCACAATCGCCATCCATATGTGTGATGTGATTGATAAAAAAGAAAATATGATATATGTTATAAGTCTTATTAAAAAAGCTCAGCTGAAATAGCACAAGGTTTACTCGTAAATTGGACTCAATTATCCTCAAACCTTCATTTTTTGCACTTTTCAATCTTCTTTGTTTTTTTTTCTCACAACTATTACCCATAATTAATTATGTATATTTTTCAATCTTGTTTTTCTCACATCTAAGCAAATGATGGATGATGAGTGGGATTTTCCAAATAAGCCGTTCGATATAGGCCCTAGTTGGTCGTAGTTATAGTAATTTGTATAATTATTCTATGTTATTTGATCACGTGTTCAATTCTCCTCAAACCCTCATTTTGGCACTTTTCAATTTTTTTTTAATCACAACTAATACACATATAACTAATTATTATATATATGTTTCAATCTTGTTTTTCTCATAACTATGGATGATTAGTGGGAATTTCCGATAAGTAGAATGGAACTGGGTTTTCGTTATGGGCCATAGTTGTCATAGTTTCAATAATCTGTCTAATTATACTATGATATGTAATCAAATGCGTTATATCGCGCTTATGCGGAAAGAAAATCCGCATTCATCTGGAGCCGCAGCCAGTCGAACTCGAAAGGCTAGCGCACCACCTCCGGTTTAAATCTGTTTTAGTATATATATATATATTAGATAAAATAGTGTGAAACTTATACATATATATACTTGATGTAATCAATAGAATAATAATAAAAAAAATATAATTTGAAATACATAGTTTGTGAAATTTAATATAAAAATACCTGAAAGTGGTCTCACCTAAGAAAAACCAATGAATTTTTTTTTTACTCTGTTTTTGGCAATTTCAGGTTCAATTATGCCTGGTAGAAGCCTTGTCGAGAATCTAATTCTCGGCCACTAATTTTTAATTTTTTTAAAAGAAAAATCAGTTCAACTTAACTGGAATGAAGGGCATGTACTTATATATATATAAGTGGTGGAAAATCTAAAAATTAATTAAAAAATTAAAAGGAGATGTTGCAATCACTACTAGAAAAAGGGCTTTTAGTGACAGGCATTTCTTGTCGCTAAAAGCCCAAAATCCTGTCGCTAAAAGTTTTAGCGACAGGTGTTTTCATGTCGCTATCCTGTTGTAAAGCCCTTGCCGCTAATAATATTAACGATAGGATGGATATTCGTCCTGTCGCTAAGTTTTTAGCGACAGGAACTACTTGTCGTTAATCATTAGCGATAGGAAGTTCTCGTTAATCTTTAGCGACGGGAATTTCCTGTCGTTAAAACTAACGACAGGAATATCCTGTCGCTAAATCCTTTAGCAACAGAAAAAACCTATCGCTAAAGCCTCTAGCAACAAATATACATTTTAATTTTAGCGACAGATTTTATATATATATCAACAAAATGTACATTTTAAAGTATAAATGTAAAATTTAAAGGTTCAACACAAAACCTCAAAACTCATTAAATCCAAAATACACCATGATCTACAAATCCATCAAGTTCAACACAAAGATTAGACCTCTAAATCCATCAAGTTAAACACAAGACCTCAAAACTCACCTTTCATAAAATAGAAGAAACATATACTTGACTCAATATTCTAAAGTTGGTCATCATCACAAATCATGGGGAAAACTAAAGGAAAACAAAAGAGACACAATGGGTTCTTGAAAATTACAAAAGAGACGTCAAATTCTGATGCATCGAGTCATCATCGTAGTTTGATCCTTCATGATCATCAGGAGCTTCAAAAAACAAAGCAATCTACTTCAAATGTTACCTTAATCAGAAATCATATAGTTTTCGTCAATGTACTTCAAATCTGAAAAAGAAGGGAACTTGCCTGAAGATATGGCATCTGCATTATCACCATCACATAGTTTTAGTCTCTTCAGGGTTCAACAGCTATAGTAATCACAAAATCATGTTAAAATCAAGAATTTTTAAGAAACAAGATAGATACAAATAGAGAAGATAAAGTTGCAGAAAATTAAATAACAAAAAAAAAAAAAAACTGAATTTGTCAAAGATTTTGGAAGGCATGACAACCAATTTTCGACAATTTGAACTGCAAAATAGGGAAAAAGAGCAGAATGCATATAGCTGCTACCAGTATCATAAACAAAAAAATGTGCTTCCTTTTGAGTTTATGAATAAACATATGTTTCCCCAATATAATCACATCCAAATGGAATTTCACCTGAATGTAACTAATAATCCACTAAAAAGTTACTTCAAATCAATGTATAGTTATTACCTGGATCTATGTTTTCAGTATTCATAGAATTCTCATGAACCCGCTTCACATTCTTTTTCTTTGTGACCTTTACCTCATCTCTGGCCACTATGATAGGCGATTGAACTTCACTTGACTATAGTTGACAAAGAATAAAAAAATTAGATAAAAAAAATGACATCAATGATGGCATACATAAGAAAATTATACAGACTTGCATACCTGATCTGGAAAAGGTGGCCATGAATTGTTTCTTTTAGAATAATGATTCTGATAAAGAACCTTTTCTAGAGCATCCATTCGTTGCTTCGGTGCGTGATTTTCCTGTTGAGTGGTCTCGAGAGATTCAATGCGACGCTTGAGTAAATCATTTTATTGTTGAGTGGCTTCAAGATCTTCAATCCGATTCTTCAAAATCAAGTTCTCATTTTCAGCTACGGTAAGTCGACTCTCCAACTCAACTTGTCTGCTTGAAGATAATTCTCATTTCTTAAAAAATTTCGGTTTCACACCACCACCATAGGTAATGACAGAATTCTTGTTTTGATTCCCAAAACACTTCTCAATTAGAGGTATGTCAGAGATTGAAGGGTTTGATCTTCTTACTTCTTGCAACTTTTCCTATCAACATATACATGTTTATAAAAAAAGAGACAAATATGAAGAAAGCTTGTTTTGTTGTTTAGACAAATTGTACTATTGGAGATAGTAATTCTGGAAATAACATTACAAGTAGAGTTGTAGGCTATCCATTTCAGTGTAACGGAAAAATCAAAGTTTATATAAAGCATAAACACGCTGCTTAACAAACATGCCAGAAAGCCATACGGTTATTCATCATGTATATATGTGTATAACAGATAACTTCTTGGAGTTAGGGGAAGTTTCATCTTGGAGTTAGGGGAAGTTTTATGAGCCAATTTCCCTCATTATTAAAGAAAAACACAGTACGAAGATAAAAAAGAACAGAGCATGGTAACCAAGTGGCTGGACTGGACATGGTTGAGGCTATGAAGGAATAAAGCTAGTATATATACAGAAAACAGAGCATGGTAACTTACATATTTATCTTGAGCCGCCCTATCAATAATTACTTCCCCTTTTTGGCATGTGTGAAAGAACATCTCAACCTGTCCCAGTGAATTCCCTTCCTTTCCCCCCTTTTAGAAATACATATACATATATTTAAATACTCGATTAACATATTTAAGTGCTAATATTTACATATATCATAATTATGTCTTACCTTATCCCATTTTATTGCTCTAAATTGTTTGCTTCCAGTGCGATGAGGCATGGTGATTATCATATGAAATACTCTGATCCCCTACTTCTGGTGGATGCATATCCCTAAGAAAATCTGGCAGCTGATCTTCATTATCACTATCTTCGAATACTACATCATCGGACTCATATAAACCTTCCCCATGGTGATACCAGAAAGTGTAATTTTTTAGTATACCATAAACTAATAGATATTCCCCAACCGTTTCTTTATTAAACACCTTTTAATTTCTGCATCTAACACATGGACACCATATCCCATCAGAATCTCATGTGTGAGCGAATGCATATTCTAGAAACTTTTGAATTCCGGTTCTATAATCTGAATCTAAACGATTATCACTTTGCATCCAACTCTTATCCAGAGGCATTGTTGGAGATCTGCCCAATTCGGGTTCGTATTTACATTCCGGATTTCGTAAACATGTCGAAAACACAAATGGGTCCGAAAAACAAACACCCGAGGAACAAAACGGTCCGGACGCACGTATGCGTCCGGACCGGAACCTCCGGATTGCCTCCGGACCGTCAACGGGTACCGCGCGCATCCTTTTTTATCGTCCGAACACTGAGAAAATGAGTTTTCCTAGGCCTAACTTAAACAAACCAGACGACGGTTCTTACTTTCCTTTAAACCGGCGTCGAACCGCACAAAAATCGGGTTCGGTTCTAAGGTTGCCTATAAATAGGAGACCTTGGCCACCCATTTGAGGACATTCTCAAGATATTTGGCCTAGAAGCTCTGACCTCTCTCTAGGATTTTCTCTCTCTAGACTCTCATTTAGGCATCAGAGAGGGCTCAACCGGCACCACCCGCCGCTCTCCGTGCCGGTTATTGTCCCGTGTGGAGGTGAAGTCGCGCGAAGCCGATAAGATTACCTTGCCGACAAGCTCATACAACAGACAGCCGTAATTTTTCGACAAGCTTACACTGCCGACATCCGTACCTTGCCGACAAGTGCACATTGCTGACAGCCCCTTGCCAACATCAGAAAGTCCATTTTCGACACCCTGTGTCCCCAATCCGAAGTGCCGACATAGAAAATGTCATTGGCTTCTCGTCAAAAGAAAAAAAGCACATTGTGTACCCACACAACGACGCCTTAGTCATAACCACGCAGAAGCCGACAAGGAGTCAGCTGGACCCTCCCACATTCCTGTTGCCACATCCATTGCTTCCCTCATGCCAACAAGAAGTGTGCCCTCTGCACAGCATGGCCCAGGAGTCCACAATGCAGCGCACGTTACACCTCCTCCGGGATTCGAGCCTAGGGTGCACATCAATAGTCCCCTTACGGGATTTCAGCTGAAGGAGTTCAGCAACAAGAAGGAGGTGCAAACCTAGCGCCACCAGTCACACCCGCCACGAGGGCAGCCCTTGAAGAACAATAGCATTCAGAGAGACTCTGAGAAACCAAGGATTTTTTCCGCCACCACCACCGGTCAACGGCCAACCCGCCCCGGCAAGAGCAGTGTCGCACGACACCGGACGACAAGAGTCACAACAACAAGGAGGAGGAGGCCAATACACAGAAGGAACATTCCAGTACCAGCAACCAAGTCAGGAGCCAGCACGCGCATACACTCCGTACGGAAGTATGCAGCATCCAGAAGAAGTAAGAAGACAACCTCCACGTACCCGCTCGCAACAGCAGTACAAGGAAGTTTCCCTCCAAGGAATAAGTCAAAACAATGCTAACATCCATCGCAATGCTGGATGGAGAAGACCTGTCATCAATGAAGACATTCCAATCACAGGTCTCACAGCAAAGGCCTTGAAGGCAATAATCGAAAGGAAGATGCGAGAGTCAAAGTTGAAAGGAGTGCACGCGTCCTCACCCGTCGCGTCCGCTCATGACAGGTCCGTTCCCGACGCGTCCGCACTCGACGTGTCCGCTCCTGACGCATTCGCACAAATCCCGTATTTACCCGAAAATCCCCAACGAGGGCATGCACCAACTACACCCATGCAATGGAGCCTCAAGCGTTTCTATGAGCACAAGACTAAAAATCGCGCTGCAGTAATAAACAAGGCGGGGGCATCACCCAAGTGACAACGCCACCACTATTGCGGAAGATAGGAATTCAGGAGGGACTCCTATGTTATACGCACGCCTGTGCCAAACCCATCTGAGAAGGGAAGGATTACTCTTACTCACTCCTAGCAACAAACAAACTTGCATCAAAATGGAATAAGAGAGAAGAGCGAATTTACAAGTCTTCCTCAAGTATGAGCACGGCTGCATGACAACCACCAAGAGACACCCTCAACACTCGACGCAAGAGCGGGGGCATCTTGCTGAACCCCTACATACAGGACACAACATCCCCCGTACAGGATACAATTATCATATTATATCAAGAAACAACAATAAGACTACCAAGCGACTTAGGGGGCACCAAGCTGACAAGTGCTTGGCATTCCACCGAAGTGAAAAAGCGAATCATTGCAAGAACACGCAGTACCGCTCCTCTAAGAAAAGGCACCAACGAGGAATACAACTTCAACATCCTATACGGATTGGTCCCAAGAGGGAAACACCAAAGGGCGACCTCTTCTACTTGAACAAGGTCCAGGTAACACGCGTTACTGCCAAAGGTAAACTCAGGTATGAGGTAACAACTTCACAATAGAACTACTATGAATAAAGCAGACCACTCGAGTAGGACATCTACTCAGGGTAGCCTGATTTAGTCAAAACAAAAACCAAGCTGAACGGAACAGACTAGTCGAGAATAGTCTGATCCAGTCATATTGGCATTGCAGGCGATAGAGCCATATGAGGAGACTTATAACTCCATTCTATTCCCTAACCAATATATATCTCAAAGTATCGTGACTAATTTGAGACAGGTTATATGTACATCCAAGAGATTTCTCAATGACACACCCTATCTAGAGAACAACACTAGGATGAGCTGTATGCAACACTCTCTGGAATTCTCTATCTATGGACATTCTACTTAGGCAACTAAGCCAAGTAATTGTCGCGTATATATCATTTGCATCATCGCAACAAGACTCCAAGTTAATTATAACTCGCGACATCTAAGCGAATATTCTACTCAAACATCAGCTCTTCCCTTGGAAACAATACCAAGCAACGATCATATATACGTATGTGCATCACGCTAAGGAAGCATCGACGCGTATCAACTAAAGGACGCATACAGCAATGCATAGTCTCTCTTTGAACGTACATATTCACAAACATATATAGAGGGTGGTACTTGAAAAAGCTCCGCTCCCGACATGTGCGCACCGGTCACGTCCGCACCTATCGCGTTCGCACTTAGGGAAGTTTTCTGCACAACCAAGGAGTCCTCGTATTAGACTCATTTATTCTATCTATTATATGCATTACTTAAAAGAAAATTCATAACCCCATATTTTTGCAAACTTGTAAATATTGCAACTATCTAATGAAGTTAATATACTTTCGTAGGTACAATACTATATCATGCATACTACCTTGGAATTACGCCAAGCAACAACTACAAGCATATTACTCACCCCAACAATACAAACCATCGCGCTGTGTACAACAATCAACTTATATCATACGACGACAAATCACCTGTCAACATCAACAAAAAGTATATAAACACTCTCCATCTATAATGACGACTACCCCGAATAGCATCAACAACGTACTATATCTTGAGTTTAAACCAAGATCTATCAAAGTGACATGCTGCGACATCCTCCTTTGAGAAAACCCCCATGTTCACAACTACAAAATGGCATGCTGCGACATCCTCCTTTGAGAGAAAACCCCCATGTTCATAAGCCATTCCCTGAATACAAAACAGGATGTGGCAAACAGGTGGGACTGATCACCCCATCGTGGCGGAAGTCCTCTTGTTAGACGACAACCCCACAAATCAACAAAGTATGAACAACCAATCACGGAATCATACTTCATGAAGACTTATACCTTAAGTGGGCAGCTTCATGTACTCTAAAAAGTATGAACAACCAATCACGGAATCATACTTCATGAAGACTCATTCCTTAAGTGGGTAACTTCATGTACTCTACATGTATGTATACTACTCAAGGGTGCATACTCCGTGAAGACGTATTCCTTGTTAAGATAACTTCACGCTAACAGGAGCGAACCAAACACATCAAATAAAACACACCAAATGCAGCAAGTAGTGTCTTGCCACAACGTCGCCTTGGAGTGGACCAAGAGACGGTAAAAACTGCAAGTCGCTTCAACGCGGTCTTGTGCAACCCTTCTGGACTAACCATGGAGAGGTGCAGTAGCATCGCAAAGTAAGTACGGGTCTAACCATGGAAAGCCTTGCAACAACGTCATGCGGGATGTGCCCAACTGACGGATGGAAAAACGCATAGCATAGAGCAAGTAGCGTCTTGCCACAACGTCGCCTTGAAATGGTTCAAGAGACGGTGTCAGACCTAAAATCTGACCTAAGGCGATACGTTTTGAAAACGTGAATTTGGAAAGAGTCACCACTAGTTAATTATAAGGCTAACTAGAATCCTAAATTACCTAAGAAAATAATCAATTAGACACTTAGGTATTAAATGGTCTACGATCAGAAATTCGAGTTCGGGGATCTGTTACGAAAAAAAAAAAAAAAAATTAATTACGCCCTTACGGTACTCAATTCACTTAATTTGTCAGTTTAAGTTTTATTTAAGAATCTATCTATAACATGATATTCGAACACAAAAAAAAAACAACATGAACATTACCTATTACATATTTTTGGATTGACTAGTTAATTATCATAAAACAGTAACAAATTAACTAAACGAGTAAACAAAAAAAAAAAAAAATCTACTTAACTTCACTAGCATAGCAAAGCCATTAACAGTTAGTAAATATGTAATATAATAATGGGTTAAGAACCTATGAAAGGTCTGAACTATCACCCATGTTAACGGGAGAGGTCTGAAATTTAAAAAGTTAATAACAAAGGTCTGAAATTTCTGTTTTGTTGATAACAGCGGTCTCCGTTAGTTTTTTCCGTTAAAACTAACGGAAGTTGGTCACATGCTTGGCATGTGACCGGAAATTAAATAAAATTCCGAAAATGCCCTTCTATCAAGTGTGCCCCTCACATGCATGGAGTGAAAAGACCAAAATGCCCTTGAAGCCACCACGGTACTCCGGCGACCACCAATCTTACTCCGGCGACCACCACCGTACTCCGGCGACCACCACCGTACTCCGGCGACCACCACCAAGGCTCCGATTGGGCCAAAATCGGAGCCACCGGCCCCGATTGAGCTCCGATCGGAGCCACCGGCCCCGATTGGACTCCGATCGGGGCCAAAAAAGCTCCGATCGGAGCTTTTTGGCCCCGATCGGAGCTTTTTGGCCCCGTTCGGAGCTTTTTTGGCCCCGTGGTGGCCGGAGTCGGGTCGCCGGAGCCGAGGTGGTGGTCGTCGGAGTCGAGGTGGTGGTCGCCGGAGTCGGGTGGTGGTGACCGGAGTCGGGTGGTGGTGACCGGAGTTGGATGGTTTTAATTTGACTTTAGGGGTAAAATTGTCATTTCACATTTCCTTAAATAAGATATTAAATAAAACAAAATATTAAAGGGGCAAAAATGTCATTTCACACAATTCTGTTAAATTTAACCCTAAAAATGGACGGAAAACCTCAAATCAACAAAATTGAAATTTCAGACCTCTGTTATTAACTTTTTAAATTTCAGACCTCTCCCGTTAACATGAGTGATAGTTCAGACCTTTCATAGGTTCTTAACCCTATAATAATCAAATAATATAAAACTCACCAGTCACCACCGTAACTTTGTAAGTCTTGAGTCTGGTGCCTATCTTCTATGTTAGATTGTTAGGTCTTCTCCTTCATAACACTCGCACCAGCGTCCAACTGCCTCGACGCTCTCTATACGTAGACGAGTTGACCACCTGCTCCTCGATCATCAACCTTCACGATAGGCATCGTCTTCTCCTACACGGGAAGGAGATGATTTGGCAATGGGGTCAAAGCTCCGGTGGCTGACTTGGTTGAACAGCAGTGAAGGAGGAATAAACGTCAGAGCGGCTTCCAGGTGGTCGGGCTCAGGCAACGGTCTTTGGTGGTGCTGATCGGAGATGAACAACGAGGGGTGGAGCGGCTCTTAGCAGGTGGACTTGTTGCAGGTGTGAGATGGGCGAAATGAGGTTGATCGGGGCGCCAACTTGCCTTCTAAGCACGGATTTAGCAATCGGAGGAACAAACTTACGTTAAGCCGCCGTCCTACAGATGCAGGAGGAGCGAAGTCGGACGGGCCGGAGGTTAAACCGGGGTTGACGGCGACGGAGTGCTGATCCGCTCTGGCGATTGGAACGGCTTGTGAGTGAGTGAGGTCACCGACGAGAAGAAATGGGTCGGTGGTGGTTGGTACGGTGCTCGAAATTGGAGATAGCCACCGGGGAAGGTCGAAGTTGAAGCGGCTCCTTAAAGATTGGAGAAGACAATCTCCTGATATCTTTCCCTTTCTTCTCTGATGTGAGTGGAAAACTCGACCAACCTTATTAGATAGTGTAGAGAGGGGGTTGAATCATATGTATAATAATCAAGTATGTATAATGAATCAACCAAGTATTTATATGTTAGGATGCCACTATATATAGTAGATCAATCCTAACTAACTAGTCAACTATACAAGTCAACCTAAGGTACCATGTATCTATACAAGTATGAGTACCTATCTATGTATGTACAAATATGTACATCTAATATTCCCCCATCTTTTCCTTCTTCTTCCTTTCTAAAGAATTAAAAGGAAAATTTGAGAGAAAATGTCGATGATGAATGAAATGCCAAGGTCCAATCAAAACCCGGTCAAATAGAGCCAAGGGTAAACCCGTTCAAAATGAGCCAAGGGAATCAAAACCCGCTCAAATGATCCATGGGAAAAATTAAAACCCGCTCTAAAATGCCAAGGTCCAACAAACCCGATCTTCACAAAACGGCCCCTCGAAAATCCAATTTTCTGGATACGACCCCAAACTTGAGAACTGTCCTCAAAACAGCTCCAAAGAACTTCACAAAAAGGCCCCTCGAAAATCCAATTTTCGGGATACGGCCCCAAACTTGAGAACTGTCCTCAAAACAACCCCAATCTTCAAAAGCTCCAAAGAAGCCCCAATATTCAGAACTATCCTTAAAATAGCTCCAAACTTCACGAAATCAGCAAAAATGCCACAAACTCTGAAACTGCTCCAAAACAGCTCCAAAGTGCTCAAAAGAGCGTCCCAAATTTGAAAACTGCCTAAAACAGCCTCAAATCTCCAAAAGCTTGCAAAGAAGCCCCAAACTTCACAAATTATTTCAAAATAGCCCCAAATTCTTCCAAAATTCGGCCAAAATAGCCTAGGCACGTGCAGAGCACATGCGGGTGCACCGGGGTGCACAAGACAATCCAACTCCATGTCGAAATCCTGGTGCACGGAGGGTGCACGGCGCTACAAGGCTCAAAGGTCGCGGGTTCGAAGCCACGCAGACGCAAATATTTCACGAATTACAGAAGCCAACAGGTCGTGTGTTCGAATCCAGCAAAGCACGCAATTAATCAGCCAATTCGAAATTCTGGGCAGCATGAAGAACAGCATGAACTTTAAGATGTTCTTCAAGTGTTCTTCAACAAAATCAATTCGATTCAACTCCAAATCGTCGAAATCGAACAACAAACCAACTGGAATCCAATAGCAACCTAAAGGCGCAACTAATCCAGTCCAAATTGCAGCAAATAATCAAGAATCCAAGCTGAATTTGAAGAAAATTCAGCAACTATGCTGCAGCATGAAGAACACAGATATGCAGGTCCAAAAACGAATCGAATTGATCCAATCCGTAGCAGCAATCAACAAATTTCAGCTCAGAATCAAACGCAGCATCAAATGCGAATCCAATGCAATTCGAATCGCAGCAAATGATCAAGAAACAAGCTCGAAATCGAAGATCGAACATCCAACATTAAAATAGGCGCGAAATCTGAATTTGAATCAGAATTACCTCCAAGAAGCCTCGAATGATGCTCAAATCTTCACTGAAACTTCGCAATGATGTCCAGCTATTATATGGAATGCATAAAAATCGAAATAAAGCATTGATTCGAAGAATCAAGCTCATCCAAAATCAACAGAGCTGCAGCAAAATGAAGAACACAGAAACAGAGCTGCAGCAATTCCAAATTCCAGAACGATGAGCTGATCAATCCAGCTGTAATTGTTGATCTTAGACTCAAGAATCAACACTAGATCGAATCCAAATCATAGGATCGATCAAGAATCGATGAGCAAACTTCAAATCGATGAAACATTAACATGCAGCAAACTGAAATGCTGAAACCGAAATGCTGAAACTGATTTGCTGAATTGAAATGCTATAAATCTTCAATCCAAACAGCAATTATTGAGCAGTAAATCCACGAAATACAGCAGCTACAACTTGATCTTCAAGTTATCCAATGAATCGATGCAAAAAAATCCTCAAGATCCAAGCTCAAATCGATGAAAAACCTCTCAAGAAATCAAGAAACCGAATATGAAAAACTCAGCACTGATACCATATTAGATAGTGTAGATAGGGGGTTGAATCATATGTATAATAATCAAGTATGTATAATGAATCAACCAAGTATTTACATGTTAGGATGCCACTATATATAGGAGATCAATCCTAACTAACTAGTCAACTATACAAGTCAACCTAAGGTACCATGTATCTATACAAGTATGAGTACCTATCTAGGTATGTACAAATATGTACATCTAATAGACCTCCTTGAGATTGGTTCTTCTCCAAATACCATTCAACTCCATAACATCCCTGCCACTATTCACATGAAATCAAATCAGAATATATATATATAATGATTCGACAACAGATTATTTAGAAGACTAGCTGGAGAATGAGTTGAAGTTGGAGCGATCTAGATCAGCTGAAGCAGGGAGGAGCCAGTCTAGGCGGTGAAGCAAGGGCTCGGGGAATGAGATCAGAGTCGAGGTGGCCGAAAACAGGGACTTAGGCATGATGGTCGGTGAGATCCGAACGACGGCATATGGGTAGTACTGGACGGGAACGGCGTCTGGGAGGTTGGTCTGGAGGTCGCAGAACCGACCACGGCGGGTGGATCTGCAGTCGAGCTTGATGGCGAGGATTCAAGCCCGGTAGATTTCCCGAGGCAGCTGTAACGGAATGGTGCTGAAACGACGTCACGATCGGAGTCGGTGTCGGAGAGAGTGATGAGCGGGATCAGCGGCGGAGAGGTGTAGCTGGACGCACGTATAGCGGCAGATGGACGGCAACTGGACCAGGTTGGTGTCGGAGTGAAGTCGAATGGATGTTGGAGTCGTGGCGGCCGGACGGGGCTGGGTGGAGATGAGCAACCATGACGGTGAAGAAGACAGGAGGTGGACGGTGGCTCTACGGGATCGAGAATGGTTGTTAGACGAGGGAAGAAGATGGTTGTTATAAAAAAAACACATAATAATAATAATAATAATAATAAAATTAAATCTGAAACAAAACTAAGCTAAGAACAAAACTTCACGCCATCATTCTTCTCTAAATGTATGTCGATTTGTTTATTGCCTTTTCCTTTTTGTTTATTTTTTTTCCCCTTTACATCGACAATAGCTAGCTATATATATACAACTAGAAAGTAAATATTTCTGATTTATTCTTTAATAAATACTAAATATTCAGAAAATATACTCTAAATATTTAACAAATATTTTCTACCATAAATACAAATAACTATCCTAATTTAAGCTCGTCCTATCTTTGGAAACTTCGCGACTTTCCATATTTAAATGCTTCCATTTTTAAACGCGTTACACAAAACATTTTTGAACGTGTTATATACGTGTTGCGCGTACCAAAATTAGGTGTTTACAAACGGTAAAAACTACAAGGCGTATGGATACGACCTATGTCCCGTCCCTTGGATTAACCAAGTTGAGACGTAGTATCATCGCAAAGTAAGTACGGGTCTAACAATGGAAAGCCTTGCAACAACGTCATGCGGGGTGTGCCTAACTGACGGATGGAAAAACGCATAGTATAGAACAAGTAGCGTTTTGTCACAACGTCTCCTTAGAGTGGAACTAAGAGACGGTATAAACTAATGTCTTGCCTCATCAAGACGACTCTCCTACATGTCAAGTGCCAGTGCCGAGTGCCAAGTGCCCGCGCCGAGTACATTACTACCACGCCTGAAATAACAAAAATAACCAAGTTAGAATAACAAAGTCAAATATATATAAAAAAAACTAAAACATGGCAAATAAGCAAATATAAAGAGCCCGAACCCTCAATTGTCCCCAGCAGAATCGCCAAATTGTCAGACCTGAACTAACTTACGGCGAATTACGTTTAAAAAAACGTGGATTTTGAAAGAGTCGCTACTAGTTAATTAAGGCTAACTAGAATCCTAAATTACCAAAACGAATAGCGAACTAAACACCTAGGTATAAAATCGGTCCGCGATCAGAAATTCGAGTTCGGGAGTTCTAATACGAATTAGAAATATAATTTTCGACTACGCCCTTTCGGTGCTCAATTCACTTAATTGCCAATTTTAAAACTTAAATATGCATCACGTCGAATTAATCAGATGATATCAAAATTAAACAAATTTTCATGCGCAAATCATCATTAACGAAAAATTTAAGCCTAAAAACCTAATCAGTATCCAAAACTCCTAATTAAAATAAAAATCCAAATAAAACCAAGACATGCTCAAAATTACGATGTAAATTAATAATTACATGTCCTACACACATATATATATATATATATATATATATATATATATATATATATATATATATATATATATATATATATATACATACAATTAAACATGTTATCTAATTATTCTACATTTAAACTATCTAATTAACATGTTATAATTATAACAATAAATAACAATAATAATAATAAAATATAATAATATTAATTAATAAAAAATGAAAAAAAAAAAAAAAAAAAAGCTGGCACAGGCGTGAAAAATACCTGCAGGGACGGCAACAGGCGGTGGGACGAGCTCCGGTGCGGCAGCAGCTCAGGCGTATCGGAGCTCCGGCAGACCAGCAGGGACGGACGACGGCGGACCTGGCAGTCGAGGGGCAAGGAGGAGCGGACGGGATGGTCGGAGTCGGATTCGGATTCGAGATCTGGACGGAGCACCGGGCTAGACAGGGAGGCCGACGTCGACGAGCAGGGGCGGCCGGTGGTAGTGGAATGAGGCGACGCAGAGTCGGAGTGGACGACGGTGGCCCGACGAGGCCGTGGCGAGCGAGGGCGCGGCGGGGCTGGCTGGCCGGAGGTGACCAGAGGGAGGAGCTGTAGCAGACGAAAAAAAAAACTGGGCACTAGAAGACAAAAATCGCACAGAACCCGAAAATAATGTATTATTGCTTCTTTTTGGTTTTTTTTTTTTTTTTTGTGTCCTTTACAATGTAAACCTAGACCCCTATTTATATTAAAAACCTAGTCTAGTTACAGATAAAATTTAAATAAAAAATCGCTAACAAATAATTATTCTAGAGAATTTTCCTAAGGATATTTATCTTTACAGATAATTATTTTTTTGAAAAAAAATTAATATCTGGAGATAAATATCTTACAGATAATTTTCTAAAAATAAAAAACTAATTATTATATATATATTTTTAAATATTCCGTAAATATTAAATATATTCGAAATAATTTAAAATATATATTATAATAATTTCCCTAATGTACCCTTGAGCATTTTTGGAGACTTTGTGGCTTGACGTGTCCGGAATTTGACGTATCATGCGTAACGTCGTTACGTCCGGGTCAAAATCGAGTGTTTACGCCCGCAGAACGTTGATTCCCTTTCATGAACCAAACCTGTTTGAAATATATCTATGTACCGCACTGTATCCTTGGTCAACTGTTAATTCTCCAATTGCCCAGTTTTCCACAAAAGAATACTTCTCCAGGGCATCCGTACAAGTGTTCACAACCTTCAACTAATATCCGGTTGGCGGCCACCTAGTGAACACAAGATTCAGTGAATTAAAGGTGAACTTAACCATCCCCATCACTTATACCCTTAGTCTGACTCAACCGGTTTCCAAGACGTGGTCACTTGGCTGTTTTCTTTGGCACTACGCTCGTACGCAGGAAAGCGAGCATTGTGCCAGAACTTAGGTATAAGTTCTGAGTCCGTGAGGATACTTTGGATTCCTCTTCATAAGGCATCCGGGATCAATCACAAGCTCAAGGTGAAGAAGTATGCGCCCTTTGAATCATAGGATTCTAGCTAGCACAACTGAGCATGACCCCGTGGTCGAACGTGGCATGCGCAGTATAAAGCACGCGTCGATAGCACACCTGGTAAAGCAAGGGATGGGATATGTCAATAATGCTATCGCAGAATCTCTCATCTGGCCTTGAATGTGATATATAGTGATGGACAAAGTCCAACTCGGCGATTTACAAAACGAAGATTAAGTCATGCTGTTAAGCGTGACAATGTTATCGTTTTGTTTTAATCAGGTTTACCCCCTGATTCTTAGCCAATATTGTTATGGTAGAGTTCCCTCTCTCCTTACAAGATGACCGTGCCTGTGTGACGAGGCAAGGTTCACATTCGATATAATTTTGGTGGAAGAATTTTACTTCTTCCTACGACTTAGTTTATAGACCGTAAAATCTGATGTTGTTAATCATTATGACGTCGATAAATCATAAACTCAAATTGCAATTCCTTTCTTCAAATTGAAATATAATTTCAAATGTCAAAATTTTATCACTTTTACAAGCCACACAGTTTAAGCCCTACGTAATCCAAGCATTTTTACGTGCTTTTCAAAAATCTCCCTACATAACGGCTTAGTTAAAGGGTCTGCGACCATATTGTCTGTAGGAAAGTATTCTAAAGTGATTATGTTGTCTTCCAGAACAGATTTAGCATAATTGTATTTCACATCAATGTGCTTTGTCCTACTATGGTACTTTGGATTCTTAACTGCCGCAATGGCCGCCTGACTGTCGGAGTACACCTTCACAGGTTTACTCTTCTTGTCGGTGCCAATTAATGCAGTAAGAAGACTTTTCAGCCAGACCGCTTCTTGTGCATTTTTGGAGAGGGCAACGAATTCCGATTCCATAGTGGAAAGCGCGACACAAGATTGCTTCTTGCTTACTCATGATATGACAGCATTAGCAAGGAGGAAAACTCCTCCTGTGGTGGACTTACGATCATCCGGATCGCCACCGTGGTCGGCATCACTATAACCGGTCAATACGAGCCAATCGCCCTTATAGCACAGAACGTAGTCGGCAGTACCTTTCAGATATCTGATAATTCGTTTTACGGCCTTTAGATGTTGATAACTAGGATCTGACTGGAATCTTGCTACTAGGCCCACAGCGTAACAGATGTCTGGCCGAGTACAGAGCATGGCGTACATTAGACTCCCTACCATGCTCAGATACTCCGCTTTCTTCATCTGTTCACGCTCCTGCTGGTTTTTCGGGCCATCACGCTTCGATAGCGCGCACCCGAACACAACCGGCGTATCCACGGGTTTAGCATCCAGCATTCTGAATCTTTTCAACAGTTTGTTGATATATGATTCCTGAGATAGACATAATCTCCGGGCGGCACGATCTCGGGCAATTTTGATGCCTAAGATGTACGTGGCCTCTCCCATGTCTTTCATCTCGAATGTTGATGCTAACCAGGACTTTGATTTATTCATGAAACTTCGCAGCAATGAGTATATCATCTGTTGGGTTATGATTGATTAAACTCGTCATTAAGCACAAGAGTCGAGTACGTTCAAAGGGAAGTAAAAGAAGAGTCGTCGAGTCGACCTTTCTGACTCGTCTTAACGAGATAGGGATAAAAGGTCGACGACAACTTATGAAAAAGTCGACTTCCAAAGTACGACTGCCCGCCACTAGGAGAAACCTTCCTTCGAAGGTAAAGACAGGTGGCGACCTGCTGGTCACTATCATCAGAAGAAACCTTCATTCGAAGGTAAAGACAGGTGGCGACCTGCTGGTCACTATCATAAGAAGAAACCTTCATTCGAAGGTAAAGACAGGTGGCGACCTGCTTGTCACTATCATCAGAGGAAACCTTCCTCCGGAAGTAAACACAGGTGGCGACCTGCTTCAACCGTCATCAGAGGAAACCTTCCTCTAGAAGTAAAGATGAGGTGGCGACCTGCTTGTCACCTTCTTGACCGACTCTGAAAAGAAACCCCCCAAGGAGGGTAACCGCCATATAAAGTCGGTAACTTATCCCTATAAATAGGGACTATTTCTATTTACTTCATTACATTCAGTCAGTTCTAAATACGTTCATATATTATTACTCTCAATTCATTACTGACTTAAGCTTCGGAGTGGAATCAGGGGCCATCCCCACCCCTTTTCCAGGTTCTCGCCCCACATAACCTCTTAGAGGAAAACTTAGCGTTCGAGAGAGCTAAGTTCGAGGCGATACTTGGAAGTCCATTCCCCGAAGTTCAAGGCCACGTCATTTTGATCCCAACATCATCCACGTATAGTGTTATGATGATATACTTAGACCCGGAGGTCTTGGTGTATACGCAGGGATCCTCGGTAATCCGTATCCGAAGATTTCCTCGTGGAATCTGCGATACCATTGCCGAGACGATCGTTTTAGACCGTATATAGATCTTTGGAGTTCGCAAACTTTACGTTCTTTGCCATGAGTAATGAAACTCTCCGGCTGCTCCATATAGATTCCTTTCTCCAGTTTTACTTGGAGAGGTTTTGTCTTAATGTCCATTTGATGCATGCTCGAGTTCGAGACTTGCAGTCATGGGCAAGTACGGTCCTGACTATGGTGTAACGCATAGTCGGTGAGTCCGTCTTTATCAAAGTTCACTCCGTGAATTTGGGTATATCCTTTCGCAATTATTCGAGTTTTGCACCACTCGAAATTTCCACCAGAAGTGAATTCTAAGATTTCACTTTCTAGTTCTGTGGTTAATAGACAAATCAACTAAAGACTAAAACTGAATTAGTTCTTATTTAGGCAATTTCATCCTCCATTGTTTTCTTCTATTCCCTTGTTTTGAGGTCCTTCCTTTGCTTGCTGAACCGTCACTGCTTCAAAAACGAACATCAAGATGTTTAACACATCTCGTTTGATGGGATACTTCTCGTAAGAAGTTTGTTGCCTTTGATTATGCCTAGGCACGTTAATCCCATGTTTTAGTCTGATCGTTACTCCCACTCGAAATAATGCTTCTTATCGGGGCATTACTCCCACTGGGAACAATGGTGGTGGTTGAACTTACTTGGAATATCCTCTCGGTCTCAGGTTTTTACCTCCGAGATGTGTTCCTCGATCTCTAGGATCTGGAACCAATTTGGTTATTCCACTCCCACTAGGAAAAATGAGTAGTTGAAATAGTTCATTATCATGATTATCAGTTCCGACTTGATTCGCATTTTGAAATTTAGTGATGATTATGTGTGAGGGGGAGTGAGCCCTCTCACTGGATTTATTATGAGAACGTTTCCATCATCATTTACCAAATCAATCACTTATGCTGTATCAATTCTCCCACTCGAAGTAAGTGGGACCTGAGAATCTCCATCAACCATCTGTTAACTCAATTAGTACTAGCTTGTTTCGTTCTGCAAAGCGTTGGAAATCCATCCTCAAACCTTTATAATGTGCCATGTTTGACCACGAAACCATTGTTCCAGGCTAATTTTAAAACTCGTATTCTCCGAGAATAGCGCGTACTCTTAATAAATACTCATTTTAATGCGCAAATTAATGCGTCTTTGTGATAAGGTTTTACCCGAATCATTGATTAGCTTTTATGGTAACGTGTTAACCGATTTAGTCAGAACATAGTATTTTACATTAATGTGAGTTAAATTAATCTCATCCCGCAGGAACAATTAATGTGTAACTCTAACAGTATGTAATTCTAAGCTATGTTTATTGAAGTGTTTTAATGAATGCCTTCTAGCCAAACTCTTCGTTCAATGCTAAGGGTGGGAGAGTCGTTTTACCGACTACTTCTTTTGGCTTTGTTTGTTTAACTCATCCATAGACTTATCCATCTTATGGACTATGCATTTAAGCTATCGCTTTTAATGTCATGGTTGATATTCTAATTAGATTGTAGTCGCTGGAAAGCTTACATAAAATCTAAGTAGTTATCAGTGAGTTATATATGAAGAATTACAAACGAAAATTCCGCATTCATAAAAATACTTCATCATTAAATTCGTACTTTTAAAACGATGTGTCCCGTCTCTCGAGGTGACATGCGCCATGCGCATTATACCAGGTCTAAACCGTGGTTTTGAAATCGTTTTAATTTCCGAATTTAAAATCAAATCGGTTTTAACATGCATATTATTTTGGGATACATATGTTTAATGGAGTACTTATCAAATAAGGATGAGGTAAGTCGGTTTGCCTTTTAGAACTATGCAATTGATGAATTTATTCAGTTCAGTTTGACCTGACTGAGATGACAGAGTATGTAAAATGTTTCGTTTTTGTTCGACCACTTTTACTTAGCTGAAATTTTGGTTCTATCCCGTGGGTTTGAAATTTCGTTTCGGATCGTTCCATTTGACCGGAACGTTAAATTGATAAGTAAATTGTTTCTCGGAATGCTCCCAAGCTTTGAATCTAGCAAAAATTACTTTAATCGATAATACCGAATTTCGAAATAACCAAAATTTAGTAATTCAGACGAACAACGAACGATAAATGACAATGGTAGGATTCTTGATCTGAAGGTCACATATTTGATCCATGTTTACCGCATAGATAGTCGATAACTTTAAGTCATGTTGAACATCACATATGATTAAATTCACTAGTGAATGACATCAAATGATTTGTGTTCAAGTAAAACGTTTACGGCTTTACATACATGACATACGAGGCGTGTTTGAGACGCACTTTATCAACGGGGTTTAACCCACCGGATAATCGTTTAAAAACTTTTACGGTCAAGTTCCCTCCATGATATATGGATCACAATTGACTTCATTCGATCTATTGTGGTGAGCTGAGAAGGTTGTCGCTTCACTCCTTGGTTACCGTACTTGACTAGACTCAAGGTTATTGAATCTTGTCAATGTAAGGCAACCATATACGTCTTTTCATGTTGACCCTTTTATTGCGAAGGTCTCGAGTGGCTATTACACCAGCATCCATGAAAAGAAAAGGTCATCACATTCAATCGAAACATTTCTAGCTTTAACATCCTTGCTTCTACCGAGGCAGATGCAAAGGGATACCAAGCTTTGACATTGTCTGGTTGCAATTTGAAGTCTTCTTCAACCCCTTTATTCAAGGTTGAATGTATCACCACATACGCATTTAGATCATCAAAGAATCTACTTCAATATTTAGGAAACAAACTATCACGTTCATTTCTCATTGTCAAAATCATACGAACTACCATATTCATTCGTAATTGTCCTTTCTGCTTTTCGGAAATCGTAGCAGAGAGGAGTCCTATACATATTCCTTATGTTCATCATAATTTATACCATTAAGATTGCAAGGTTCATAGAAGCGTACCGACTTAGCCATGAAAACTCGTACATTGATAATTATGCAAATTCAGGAAGACAACGACATTCTGTCAGAATTGCAAACATCGGATTATCTACTAAGATGGAATACGACAAATAGTGATCCTTCAGTCATCTAGACCAAACCGACCGTCAGTAAACCGAGGGAAGGGGGTCTGTGAAAGAGTTCACACTACCGTCGTGTTCAATCCAGTGTTTTGAAAACCGGACCGGTTGTCGAACCGGCATGGAGGCCGGTTCCCGGTTCAACCGGTTTAACCGGGTTAAACCCGGTCTGACCGGAAAGTTCCAAAAAAGATAGGGGTGAAACCGGTTCGGTCGGACCGGTTTTTTAGCTATTTCGGTCGGAGTCCGATTTATTCGGACCGGATTTTTTCAAAAAAAAAATCCGACCAAAAATCCATATGAAAAAAAATAATCCGTCCATGTTTAGTACGGTTTTTTCGGTTCGGTTTTCGGTTTTAACCGAAAATCCGAACGTAATAATCAATATTTAAAATTTCTCCAATTTTAGAATACTAAACAAAAATTATGTAAAATACTATACAAAATTTCATACAACTAATACTTATAGAATATACTAAAAGTTCGAAAATTAATAAAAAGAGAAGATATTTGATTTCCTTAAGAAAAATTTTAAGTTATCTTAATATGATATATAATATATATCATATTATATTATATCATTGAATAACTTCGGTCTAGTTCGGTCTCCATGGTTTTTAAGACATGAGGACTGAACCGAACTGAAAAACCGAATGATACCAAAAAAATCCGACCACATAACAAACGGTCTATATACGGTCCGGTTTTTTCGGACCGGTCCGGTTCGGTTTTTTGCGGGTTTTCGGTCTCGCCGGATTTTCCTTTCAGCCCTAAAAAAAGATTCACAGTATATATAAATCAGTGTTTTAAAAACCGGACCGGCGGTCAGATCGGGTTGGACCGTGAGCCGGTCATGCCACCGGTCCGGTTCGAGGAAACTATCAAAATACACATTAAAACCGGTCAAACCGGTAAACTGGCGGTTCAACGGGGCTTTTTTAAATGAACCGGATCCGGTTGGACCGGGTTTTTCAGTAATCCTGAAACCCTAAAAATAAAATCACTACGCTTTGATTGTTCCTCCGAGCCGCAGCTTCTAGCTTCGTCCTTCAGACTTGGTTCCGTTCCCGTCCATCCCTAACGACGACTTTACGATGAGGAGTGATTTACGGAAAGATTTATGAGATTGAAATCTTGCAGGAGTATGGAGATGAAATTAAGAATGGGTGACTTTGGGGAAGAGACCGTGCAGTGAAGAATAATGGGATCCATGAGATTGCAATTTCAACTTTCTAGACAATCCATGGATTGGTGAGAGAAGAAGTTGAGATTAAGAGAAGATGATGAGAAAAATATGGGAGATACAATGAGAGATGTAATTTTGTTCTGGAGAGACAGATTCAATCAAAGAGTCCAGACTCTAGAGACTTTGATGCGTACTTCTATGTTGGTATATTATGGACCGCCGGACGAACCGGGTCGAACCCGATTGGGCCGATCGAACCGCAAACTGGCCATGGCACCGGTTCGATGTCCGGTCCAGTTTTCAAATCACTGATATAAACAGACGACGCTTTTACAGTTTCACTAGTTTCTTAACTTGCTTGCGCCCACAATCAGTCACGAACATCCACGATCCAGAGCAGCAGCAAAATCGGTCAGGACCAAGAGCATCCACAACCTAAACAGCAGCAAAATCGCGTCATGAGCATCCCGTAGGAGGCTGAACTCGACGGGACCACCTCTTTCAGATCTGTCTGGTACCGGAACCGCCCCCTTTCAGATCTGGCTGAAATCGACCGAGACCGCCTCGCCACATGAATGTCCACCGCCAAGATCGATGAGCAGCAGCCTTCATCATCACTTCTCATGCTGTTCTCATGAGCAGCAGCAGAGAAGTAATTGGGAGCAGCAGCAGAGAAGTAATTGAGACCAGCATCGACTAATTGATTGGGAGAAGCATAACTAAGTATCTGTTATCAAGACCAAAAAAAGTATCTGTTATCAGAAGCAAAGAAGACCTAAGTAGTGAGGAGGGCTTAGTGATTGGAAGCAAAGAAGACCTAAGCAAAGAAGAACCCAAGTGATGATGAAGGCTGCGGCTCTTGCTGTTTGCCTGTTGCTGGTAGGGTTTGTACTTCAAATTTTTTTTTGGCCGTGTTTTTTTACTTAAATTAATTGATTACAAGGTTTTTTATTTTGTTTCTTTTCCCGTGGCCAATTTTTTTATTTTTTATTTTCAGAATAGAGTAAACCGATTGGACCAGTACCGATTTTTACGGTTCAACCCGGTTCGACCGCCGATTCACTTTTAGAACCGGACTCAGTGTGTTTTTCATTCTTTTCTTAGAACCGGACCGATGGCATGCCCGGTTTACGGTTCGACCCGATTCGACCGCCGGTCCGGTTTTAGTCAGTCAGGTCATGTTCCTTTTTATCCTTTCTCCAATCAGATCTCCAGTCAGATCTACTCTACTGTCTTGCTCTCTACTAATTAGAAGCGCCAAATACCAGTTCGGGTGCAAAATCATATATATATATATATATACTACATGCCTCCCTCACTCCACATAATTCATTCCATCCATCTTCTCAGGTATGAGTTTGAGATTGACAAGTTAGGGGGACGCAGAGCTGAACTGGAAGACCGCCCGGTTCTCTAAAAAACTGGACTTTAGACCGGGTTCACTTACATTCTAAACTTTTTAACGAACCGGATCGTCGGGTACCGGTTACCTGTCGGATCCAACTCAGCGATTCCCGGGCTGGCAAAATCTCGACTGGTTGGACTTTAGGTCAAGTTGGCTAATTTCCCTTTTTAGTTTGATTGAAATCACACACTTCCACTGCTGCTGCTTCGCTGGTCCTTAGTCTGGTCGTGTCTCCATACGATGACGGGAGCGGCCAATTTGTTGTCTTCAAGTAAGAGATCTCAACTAGCCCCTTTTATGAATCATTCATAAAAACATATCTTCATTTGCATCTGATTGTCTCTCCGTCTTCAACCTTAGGGAATAATGACTCCTCTCTTTACTTCATGCAGCTCGCACTTGAACAGGTATTCCTTGTCCCTCCCTTTCTTTTACACTGTCTACCATTATATTGTGATTCTTTTCTCATTCCTCAAATAATATTTTCTTAGTCAATCAGTTTTTTTCTGCTATTAGTGGGAGGAGCCAAAGGATCTGCTTAGGTCAATAATAGTTGAGGTTGTGGTAGAAATTGATTTGATAAATGCAGTTGTGGATCATGACTTGTTATTGAAATGTGGCTGACTACCCCAATAATTTATTTATATATGATGACTATGTAAGTAGCTACTTCATACATGGTGATAAAACTCAAGTTCCTTCTTCTCAGTAACCTCAGTTTAGTTTACTTTATGTTGAATCTTTGGTTTTACTATCTGATGGTTATTAGATGTTGGAGATGGGTTTCATCAGTCTAAAGTTGTATTATCGTTGTTACTGCTATAATGTACTCTATTCATTAAACTTTATCCATGAATAAGATTTTAATACGCTTATTGATCCAAATGTTCGACGCTTGAAAAAAAAAACTGGATTTACCGTTAATAGATATCAACTCTTCTTGATTATTGCATTTAGGCTAAGCTTGCTTTGGAAAGCCTTGAAGTTCCAGTAGGGTAAGTGATCTCTTGACTTGACTACATATTCAATTTATGTCTACTGGTTTTTTTTTTAATCCTTAGAAGCCCAACTGTTTTTAGCTAGTCTATGCTAAAGACAATTACTTACTTAGAGTTAGTTTTAGTTTGTACACTGAAACTTGTGATGAGTAGAATATTCATGTTCTAAATATTTTGTATTGCTCGAATAAATAATGCTACCTTGTTTAATGTTAGATCGATAGATGGATTCAATTTTTCAAAGGCCTAAGGCGCAAATGCTAAAACGATAATCAGAATGTTCTTTCAATTTTTTTTCAGTTATCTAGTTTATTCCCGTTATGTCAGTTATTTAGTTATTTCAGTTTATCCAGACCCATAACATCTATATGATTCAAATTTCATTCGACTATTATACATGATATTTGCATTATCTTTAATAGTATAACTAGTAGGCGAGCCTCGTTTGCGCTACAAATTTGAAGAGATATTTAACATTTGTGCATTAGGCCTACCTATGACAACATTGAGGAAAACTGTATGTACATATGTAAACACGCATGAGATGGGTTCCTCTGCCTGTTAGCTTAAATTTTTCATTGGTGTTTTTTCTATCTTGTTTTTGCATAAGCATGTGTAGTTAAAGTTATTGAAATGGATAAATAAGAAAAGAGAAAACTCGCTAGATCTTTCTTTCTTTTTTTTTTTCTTGAAAATGAGGAGTTTACTGAATTGTATTAGTTGGTATCTTTCTACTTGAAGGTGTGTTATTATTGAAGATGGAAAAGTAATTTCATCAGGAAGAAATCGAACTACCGAAACACGTAATGTAAGTTTATAAAAAATTGTATTGCTATTGATGTGAGGAGAAGCTGAGGTTTAGTTAATGATGTTATAGGCTACAAGACATGCTGAGATGGAAGCTATTGATGTTCTAGTTGAGGGATGGCAAAAGAATGGCCTATCAACAACACAAGTGGCCGAAAAGTTTTCAAGTTGCACACTGTATGTAACATGTGAACCTTGTATAATGTGTGCTGCAGCTTTATCAATACTAGGTAAGCTAGGTATGTTGTCTATAGTATGGACAAGTGCAAGTGATATAATATAGAACACAATTGGGTACCATATATAGGGATAAAAGAAGTGTATTATGGATGTGGAAATGACAAATTTGGGGGGTGTGGTTCGGTGTTGTCATTGCATTCGAGTGTTAGTGCCTCCTCCTGTAAAGCAGATACCAGCAGGTTAATAGTTTCTTCTTTTTACTTCTGGTCGGCAATGCCAAGTTTTAGAATTTGTAATGAATGAGACAGTGTTTTTGCAGCAGCGGCAGCAGTAAAGAGGGGTTTAAATGTCATGGAGGAATAAAGGCATCAGAGGCAGTCTCTCTTCTGCGACATTTCTATGAACAAGGAAATCCTAATGGTATGTATGATTATTATTGATTGATTTCAAATAATTGATTGATTGATTGATCAATTGATTTATGGGGGTTCCAGCACCAAGGCCTCATAGACCTCTTCGAGTCGAAGAATCCTAATCCTCTATGTATGACAAGGTACATACATATTTTTCTCTGTTTTCTCTACCCTTTCTTTCTTATCCTGAAAATTCAAGGGTACCCTTCAACTATAGCTACATTCACTGAGTAGTGATAGATAGATAGATAAATAGGGTGGGAATCCTCCTTTTCTTTGCAGTTGTATATTTTTTTTATCCGGCCGGAGTCTTACTTAATTATTTGTTCTTCATATTAATTTTACCTTTATTTATTCTTACTAGATATTTTTGTGCGTACGTTGCACGCGTGTAAAGTAATATATATAATTTATATTCATTAGTGTATATATATAATTTTAAAAGAATTTAACAGGATAATATTTTCACATGATCAAATTAAAATAAACAGATGTATCATTTTTAAGTATGAAACCTATAGAAATAACTACTAATTTGCTCAAAGATCACACACTTCATTTATGAATTTTCTTCCTTGTATAATTTCTCTATCGCCAATCTTGATTAAATTGGAATATTTAATGTTCAAAAAATTCAGGTATAAGTGGATATGCCCAATGAATAATATAATCGATTTTTGAAGGAAACAAATAAATGTGAAGCTTCACTTAGATTTTGAATGTTTTTGAGTTAGAATGTTTTCTTTCATTATTAAATTCGTTCATTCATCATGACCATTTCATATTTCTAGTTTTGTACTTAAGCAATGTCCTCTTGCCGGTAATCAAATAACCTGAAATTATTCCATAATGAGGCATATAATGGTAAGATATGAATGCAGTTGTACCCTACTACGATGCAAAGTCTAGATGTAAATTAAGCATTGAAATACATTTTTCATTTATAGAATTACTGAGAATAAAAAGTGGTGCTTGGACTCTTTCAACTTCATCCATAAGAACTGTGACCTCTAACTGTTGGGTGTTTCATCTTTAAATAAATTATATGACCAATCGCAGATTTACTAAAAAAGATAGGTAATAATAACAAGTAATGAGTGAAACAAAAAATCACTTGGGAGTTGTTGATGACATCGTAGGAAGTCTTGTACATCGATCTCCTTTGTTGTTCTCATTTTTGTTATTCGCCACGCCATAAATGATGAGTAAATAAATATACGGATCCTTGAATATCCTTCCTGAAGTATATATTGATAGATATACGACGATGTTAAGTATTAAACGATACAGTGTTCGAAGAAGCGGTGGTGATGCAACAGAAGAATCTTATTGTAATGGCTTCTTGAAGAAATAAATGAACCTCCGTTGAAGGGCGGCAACCGATATCTGTTTGCAAGAGTTTGCAGAATAAAGGCAGACCGTACGTTGTTATGCAATCCATCCATCCTTACCATCTCACTTCGATCGTTGCATGCTAACAACTGACAGTCAAATTAAAAGATGATGATCATTTATTTGCCTCTTCTAAGACCACCCACAATTATTCTGTTCACGCCAATTCCGTGGTTGAACAGTTTGAAGAGTGCTGATTGAACAAGGCAGTGTATCTTCTTCTTTTACATCACGGGATGCTAATCGGAGAGAAGAGCCACGAGATGGGATAGAAGAGGCGGGTGGGGCTCTTTGGTGAAGGAGAACAAATGATGTTTTAATCTGACAGAACAAAAGCACGGAGGCGCACCTATATTGTATGTGAAGAGGTAGGTTCTTTGATTTATCAACAGAATAAAGTGCTCAACAATTCCATCTAAATATGCCAAGGGTGTCTATGGATCGGTGGATATATGTGAAAGGGTGTCTATGGATCAGTGGTGTCTATTAGATTATGTGAGGACATTTTTTAAGTGAGGACATATTTGAATTTACAGCTTTTTATTTATGTAATAGATTAAAACAGACCAGTGTTAAAATCCTAAAATAGAACCAGATCATTTGGTTTTACCCAGCCAAGTGAGACTAGACATAACACAATAGAGAGCAGAGATGTGATGTCTTTGATTCTTATTCATTCTTCCTTGACGGCTGCTGTTTCGTGACACAACATAATAGAGTCTCACTCCCTTTCTTCCTCTTCTCCTGTCCATTCTGCTTCATGTTTTTACTTACATAGGCACCAATATGGAGAGACAGACATTCTAACCATTATAAGCTTCACTGCTTGAGCTAGCTCTTCCGGTTTTGCGGACACATTACTTCAACTCAAAAGCATTCAGTCTTGTAGGGGCTTATTTGGTCTTCCTGGACAACCTATTCAACCAGTTCAGAGTTGTTTTTTTTAATAAAAGCAGTCTAGAATCGGTTCAGACTGGTTCTCGACCAGTTCTAGCCAGACTAGTTCTTACTTAGCCATCCTAAGCCACTTATAAACCTGAGTCATCACTTGATCATACCGTTTTAAACAGTCCCGGTCCGGTTCTAGAACCGGTTCCGGCCGAACTTGTTCCATTCCCATCCATACTTCTTACATAACACGTAGGGGTGAAAGCGGACCGGTTGGATCGGTTTTTTGCTTGGTTCGGTCGGTTATCTATATTTTCGGTCCGGTTTTTTTTCCTTAAAAAAATCCGACCAAAAAATCGTATGAGGAAAAATAAATCGTCCATTGGTTGTGCGGTTTTTTCGGTTTAAACCGAAAATTCAAGATAAACAATTACCGTTTAGTTCTCGTTATTTTCATGGAATTTATCAAAATCAAATGAAAAATAACATCCATTAATATAATTAAATAAATTATAAAACAAAATTAGAAAAATAATCTTCAAAAGTGTCTATTTCATAAATTTTATTAACTTAATTAATTAATTATATTGATTAATATCAACTAATATAATATATATTGTATTTATTTAGTAAGCATAACGGTCGGTTCGGTCCCCACGGTCTTCAAAGCTCAAAATCCAAACCGGATCGAAAAACCGAATTAGAGTTAAAAAAAAACCGACCAAAAACCAAATCGTATATTTCGGATTTAGTTTTTTTGGTCCGGACTGGTTCGGTTTTCATCGGTTTTTCGGACCAACCAGGTTTTAGTTTCACCCCTAATAACACGTTACATTGCCCAAACAACGATTTTTGCGACCATATGACACAACGATTGCACGAATATGATAACACGATGTAATTTTCGTGGTGTTATTTTGTGTTGGTGGTTGATTTTTTAGTACACTTTTTTAAGTCTTTTTTTTTTTTTTTTTCAATCAAACTATTCTTGTTTAATAGTTTTTTTTATTTTATTTTGTTTTATTAGGTGTCTCACGGGTGTTCTAGGTGTCTTCATGCTCGCACTGGATTACTCCGTTAGGGGTAAAATGTTGGTCATGAATATTTATATATTTTCAAGACTTGATCAAGTGTACATCAAGTGGGGTCCCAGGACCCCACTTGAGTTTTAAAAAAAAAAAATCAACTAAATTCGTTCGTAACGGTTTGAGGACCCCGCTTAAATATACTTAAATATGCATTAGGACACCATAAACGTATAGCTAAATGGTATTAAGCGGACTAATATGCATTAGGACACCATAAACATATAGCTAAACTGGTATTAAGCGGACTATTTGAACAAGGCAGCATGGATTCGAAACTAGCAACTATTATGTTTACACTTTATTATAGTTTATCCTTTATTTTCTCCTTCTATCCTCATTAATCAGCATTCATCATGTGGGTTCGATTCCCACCCCTTTGACTTTTTATTTGGCAACCTCACCCTTTTGACTTCAGTATAGTTTTTTTTTTTTTTTTTTTTAAATAAAAAAGTTAAAAACTCCAAAGAGTGAATTGAAGATTTTTCCTAATTTTTTCCCTTTAGTGTTTAGCATTAATACATCGCGTTTAGTTACAACATTTATTCTAAATATTAGCTTTATCGGTTTATATAAGAGTTATTCTATTGCAAATTACCGGAACGGGAATTTTCAAATAAGCATACCCGATCTTGGCTTTCTCAAGGCCCTTATAATTTCGTAAAATTATCCGATAATTTACGCATGCATATTTATAATTCTACTACACTTAGCAAATCATCATATCATGCCATAAACATCGAATAAAACATGCTTACGCGTCATGCGTCTAATGTTCCTAACATACATAATTCTACCTAAAGTAAATTATCACATGCGTTCTATCATGAACATCCTAGCATACGCGTCAAAAGATGCAACATCCGCATACATCATAGCATGTCTATCCTATTGCGCAAACCATATATTTAAATCCCAGAGCTCAATGCTCGCAATATAATATCCAGCTAGCTTGACTAAGTCAAGACGACAGTTCTAATTATATCAAAATATATGATGCAGAAAGTTATTCTAAATATTAGCTTTATCGGTTTATATAAGAGTTATTCTATTGCAAATTACCGGAACGGGAATTTTCAAATAAGCATACCCGATCTTGGCTTTCTCAAGGCCCTTATAATTTCGTAAAATTATCTGATAATTTACGCATGCATATTTATAATTCTACTACACTTAGCAAATCATCATATCATGCCATAAACATCGAATAAAACATGCTTACGCGTCATGCGTCTAATGTTCCTAACATACATAATTCTACCTAAAGTAAATTATCACATGCGTTCTATCATGAACATCCTAGCATACGCGTCAAAAGATGCAACATCCGCATACATCATAGCATGTCTATCCTATTGCGCAAACCATATATTTAAATCCCAGAGCTCAATGCTCGCAATATAATATCCAGCTAGCTTGACTAAGTCAAGACGACAGTTCTAATTATATCAAAATATATGATGCAGAAAGTAAACAATTGCAAATCAGCCCACTAATTTAATCCAGTCCCAAAAACATGCAAGTCCGAGATCCATCCCCATAATCGAAACCAGGCATTAGGGTTTTGAGTGAAACCGTGTATTAAAACACAAACCCTAAAAGCACTGTTTAGACTAACTTTAAAGTTCGAAAACATTTTGGATTTAATATTTGACATCCTATTTTATTGAACAATTTAAAATTTCCCAAAATTTTGAAAATTTGGTTCGGTCCAATTTAAAATCCGGTTCAAGTCGGTCCGATTTAAAAAATCTGGTTTGGTCCGAACCGGTTCAACAAAATAAGATTGTGGTTCGGTTTATCACTCAAAACCGGTTAGGTTAGGTTCAATTTAGTTACTATGGACCGACCCGACCCGACTAGGTCGACCCGATTAAGAAAACCCGGATTGGTTTTATCCGTTCCGGTTTAGCAATTGGACCGGCCCATAAACCTTAGGGTTCGGCCGAAATATGTGGGCTAAGTAGGGTTTTAAAGTCCACTAAAAACTTAACTTAGCCACCAAGAAATATTAATTATTTAAAATAATTTCCAATATTGCTAATATATATATATATAATTTGGCTAAACATATATATATATATATATATATATATATATATATATATATATATATATATATATATATATATTGTCAAGATTTTATCACTAAGATGTAAATCAATTAACAATATATAATAGGGATTTAAACCAAATTGGTACCTGGGTTAACAGCCCAAAACAAATTGGTACCTCTACTAAATTTTGTGACAAATTGGTACCCGAGTTAACCGGGGTGTTACACCGTTAAAATTTCTAGTTAAATCTAACGGAATCCCATTTTTGGCGCATGAAAAGACTATAATACCCTTATTGCAGAATAGCTACAAAATAGCAACTTAAAACTTTGGAACCCAATATCTCACTCATTTCTTCATCTTTTAAGACGATTTTTTTTCTGAAACCACATAATTTTTCGAGATCTATGCAACCCAAATAGTCGTAAAGTGATTTTCCCAGTTATTTTCCAATAAATATCGTTTTCCATGTTAATTCATTCTTTTTTATATCAAACTCCACCGCTTTACACTTATCACCCTTGATCACCCGCTTTTTTTACTAATTGGATTTCAATACTACAATCAAACCGTTGCTTTTGGATTCCAACACTTCTGTTTAAAAATCAAATTGATGTTATACCTTTCATCCAAAAGAAAACCAAAAATGAAAGTTTGTCGAATTAATTGTTATGCAATCTATAACTTACTGGAATTTTTCTTGATGTCTCCAATAAACTATATTGGTGTGTCTCTAAATCAATAAACGTCACTGCAAGAGAACATATGGATCTTAGATAGATAAATATGTTTCATACTTGAAATAGAGCAATAGGAAAAGTACTTTTAAGGGTATTGGAAGAACTTTTAGAATGGACACCAAGAAGAAATAGTTTATTTTCTCATTTAATCTACATGTGGAAATTGATACTCTCAGTATCCTGAGGGATGACCGTAATGTGAGAAAATAAGATGAACTTGCATTAAAAGAACCACACAAATAATTTTACCACTATGTGGCTAGAGACAAACAATAAATTTTCTTTCGAGATATTGCCAAAACTGTTCCATTTGCAATTTTATGTTGGACCATGTCAAGCTTTTAAAATCGAAGACCTGCAGAACTGGTCAATTTTTCAGCATGTCCAAAAAATATATAAACAAAAAAATTGGTAGCTTATCATGCTAAGATCCATATATTCTCATATAGTGACGTTTATTGATTTAGAGACACACCAATATAGTTTACTGGAGACATCAAGAAAAATTCTAGTAAGTTATAGATTGCATAATAATTAATTCGATAGACTTTCGCCTTTTGTTTTCTTTTGGATGAAAGGTATAATATCAAATTGGCTCTTAAACAGAAGTGTTGGAATCCATGAGCAACGGTTTGATTGTAGTATTGGAATCCAATTAGTAAAAAAATTTGGTGATCAAAGTTGATAAGTGTTAGAATACGGTGGAGCTTTATACAAAAAAGAATGAATTAACATGGAAACCGGTGTTTATTGAAAAAAAATTGGTCAAATCACTTTAAGGCTATTTGGCTTGCATAGATCTCGAAAAGTTATACGATTTCAAAAAAAAAATTGTCCAAAAAGATGAAGAAATGAGTGAGATATTGGGTTCCAATGTTTTGAATTGCTATTACGTAACTATTCTGCAATAAGGGTATTTTAGTCTTTTCATGCGCCAAAAATGAGATTCCGTTAGTTTTAACCAGAAATTCTAACGGTGCAACACCCAGGTTAACTCGGGTACCAATTTGTCACAAAATTTAGTGGAGGTAACAATTCGTTTTGGGCTGTTAACCCAGGTACCAATTTGATTTAAATCCCTATATAATATATATATAAAATTCGGCCAAACCATATATATATATATTATTGTCAAATATATCTTTTAGGGATTAAAATATGTAGACAATATATCTTTTTAATTGTTTAATAGTAACCAAATCTATCAATATATATATTATCCCTATTTTAATCCAAATATATTGATAGTTAATATCCTTTACAATATTATATTCGAACCTATCCTTATTTTCCAACTTCTAGATATAGTTAATTAAAATTTAAAAATGGCAACATATATCTCTAATAGGGTGGCCGGAATTTTTAATTATTTAGGGGTTAAGAAAATTAATTTTTTTTTACCCAAATTGCCCCTAGGGTTTCGGCCAACAAACATGATATTGGAAAAGGTTGTCAAATTTTAAGATCAAATACTACCTTGATCAAGAATCCAAATTGTGTTCTTGATAAAACTCATGGTGTTCTTGAAGATTATGAACATCAAACTCATATTTAAACCCAAATTTTCGGCTATGATCTATAAAAACATGTAAAATTCGAAAATTTGAAGTTTTTAAAGATCAAACACATAAAAATAGCTAAAAACATAGGATTTCTTCATGGTGTTCATAAACATCAAAATTTTCGGTTTTTATGAAATTCCAAGAACATTAGTTTATCAAAATTTAAGAACTCCTAACTCAGGCTCTGATACCACTGTTGGATTATGGGGACGTAATACTACGGAATGCTAAACGTGTTCTAGCAAGAAATCTAATCTACGCAGCGGAATTAGTACACATACATTTTAGCTTTCCTGCCCAAGAACGATGTGGAGGGAGTTCTGATCCTCTGGTCGGAACCACTTGCAAGTTATTCGTTAGAAGAAGTCTCACGCGATGTAGCTCCACAACAAGACCTCTGATCGATTCTTCAACGTAGATGGAACCTCGGACTTGATGTTGGTGGTGCCGAAATTTAGACTAGGGTGACAAGTTTTCTCAACGGAGATCCTTGTTCTTAATTGTGTGTTTAAACCCTTAGGAGTCACCCCTATATATAGTATTGGGTGGAGTTGCCAAAAGGCAACTCCAACCAATGTGGTACTAGGGTTTCGGCTGAACTATGCATAATAAGGGGGAGGCCCATTTTGGGCATCCCTTGTCAATTACTAATTGGATTTGGCCAAATTAGCCCAGATTGACAATTACCTAATTAACTTAGGTAAATCCCTTAATTAACAGGTTCTTATTACGGCGCCACTTCACCATATGCTAACAGTGCGCACATACTAGTGCGCACATACTAGCACGCACATACGAGCACGCACGTATACTTGTCGACATACAACGAGATGTCGACTATCAGGAATATTTTCTAAGTGTTCAAACCATAGCAGCTGTGAGCATACAATGAGATGCCGACTGTCAGGAATATTTTCTAAGTGTTCCACCATGTCAGCAACCAACAACCGTCAACGCGCGGCAAGTTGACGGCAATCAACAACCATCAACGCGCGGCAATTTGATGGCAATCAACAACCGTCAACGCGCGACAAGTTGATGAAAATCAACAACCGTCAACATACAACAAGTTGACGGCAATCAACAGCTGTCGACATCTAAAAAGATGTCAACTATCAGGGAATATATTCTAAGTATTCTCCTATGTCGGCAGTCAACGGCAGTCAACAAGGATCAAATAGCGACAACCGTGGTAACAAGCATTAAATATCTAAAAAATATTTGTTAAGTGTTTTATCATGGTTGCAGACAACATATGAGCTCAATGAACAAGAATCAACATAACGACAAAAAATTATGTCCGGACACCGGCTAACAATCAACATTGAGCATGCCAAAACATCACTCAAGTCATAGTGCAACGTGTTGACAACAATCACAATGCATAAGGGAAGTTTAACAACTTATCTTTTTTTTTTCCAAAATTTCAAGCACTTAGCCAAAATTTTGGCCGATTTGTGGAACTAACCTCTTGTAGGAATTTTATCAAACACCTTGTGGGCATACTGGAGTAATCAATTTCAAGAGACAATCAAGATCCAATTGAGTCTAAATAAGGTTGCAAATGTTTTAGCCATACCCGGAATTAGACTCACACCCACGAGACGAACCCGAAAAGTCGACCACCTCCCCGGAAGCCGACCACCGCCGTCGCCGGTGAGCCACGCGCCGCCGTGAGCTGCTTCGTAACTCCTACTCTGATCGCCGGAATCCCGCCGGTGCTGGCCTCCTAATGGCTACCCCAAAATTGCTTGGTCTTCAAATGTGCTAGACCCCAAATTTGTCACTCCCAAGTTTTCTTCTTCTTCAAGAAAGGAGAGAACACTAAAAGCTACTAATGGTGGAGGATCAACTAATGGGTATTATCTCTCCTATATTTATCCATCATTATCTATGGGTGCATCCTAAAGCTTTAATTATTTATTACTAAGTCCTCAAATAGCATGTTTACATGTTGTCATCTCCTTATCTCAATACTTAGAATTTTCTAAGTATGCCATGACTATATGCTATGCACACATGCTTTGGTGCGCACATGACATAACGCGCACATGACTTCACATACGTTATATCATTTTAAATGCATGATTCATGACTTTTATTATTATCACATGGTTACTTGCATGATTTAATTACCAATCATCTATTCGCATCTTTTACAATCATGCTGACATCACGTTCATATTGACATCACACTTATGTTGACGTCATACATCATGTTCGCATGCTTCCATGAGGATCATCGCATAAGTTCATAAACATGTGCACATTGTTTATTGTTCACTGTTATATGTATATTGCTGGTTGCGCTAATCATGTCGACAGTTAACATACCTCCCGACAAAAATCAAAGTGGAGCGAAATCGAAGCCGTCGCGCTCAATTGTCAAACAAGCCACCCTTGAGGTCAGCTCCGAACCGAAATTGGGCTTATATCCTAGCTTAAAATAGAGTCAAGTATGGTCTGAACCGTTACTTGACTCGGGGGGCAAGTGTTGGATATCTGCCCAATTCGGGTTCGTATTTACATTCCGGACTTCGTAAACACGTCGAAAATAACAAATGGGTCCGAAAAACAAACACCTGAGGAACAAAGCGGTACGGACGCACGTATGCGTCCGGACCGGAACCTCCGGATTGCCTTGGCGGTCTGGACCAGTCCGGATTGCCTTCGGACCGGTCCGGATTGCGGCAATCCGGCGGTCCGGACTGCCTTAGGCAATCTGGACCAGTCCGGATTGCCCTAGGCGGTCCGGACCACGCCGGATGTCGAATCCGACGTGGTCCGGACCATCAACGGGTACCGCGCGCATCCTTTTTTATCGTCCGAACACTGAGAAAAGGAGTTTTCCTAGGCCGAACTTAAACAAACCAGACGACGGTTCTTACTTTCCTTTAAACCGGCGTTGAACCGCACAAAAAACGGGTTCGGTTCTAAGGTTGCCTATAAATAGGAGACCTTGGCCACCCATTTGAGGACATTCTCAAGAGATTTGGCCTAGAAGTTCTGACCTCTCTCTAGGATTTTCTCTCTCTAGACTTTCATTTAGGCATCGGAGAGGGCTCAACCGGCACCACCCCCTGCTCTCCGTGCCGGTTATTGTCCCGTGTGCAGGTGAAGTCGCGCGAAGCCGATAAGCTTACCTTGCCGACAAGCTCGCACAACAGACAGCCGTACCTTGTCGACAAGCTTACACTGCCGACAGCCGTACCTTGCCGACAAGTGCACATTGCTGACAGCCCCTTGCCAACATCAGAAAGTCCATTTCCGACACCCGACGTGTCCCCAACCCGAAGTGCCGAAGAGTCCAACTACCCGGTTGGATTTGGACGCAACAGGCATCTTGTTCTATAAATTAAGGGTTTATTAGGAAAATATTAAGATATAAAATGCATGAAAGAAATAGGCATTCAAAACGTTGCAAACACACGGCTCATAAAACTTGCTAGGCCCACATTTTCCAAGCCCAAAACATAGCCTTTATTTTTATTTTATTTTTTAATCAGTGTAACTAGCGACAGGATATTAATTCCTGACGCGAAAAGTACCAAATTAACAGCGACAGGGTTAATTTCCTGTCGCTAAAAGTACTTTTAGCGATAGGAAATCACACCTGTCGTCGCTAGTAAACTGTCGCTACAAGCTACTTTTCTAGTAGTGAATGGAAACTCACCGTGGAGGTTCCGAGCGAATCAACCATCGTTCTGATTCCACTTGGAGAGTTAGAGTTAAGACGATTATACTAAGGAAAATGACCGAGATTCCGAAAGTTGGAATCAGGACAACCTCCAATTGTAACTGTTTTTAAATATGCCATTATAGTTGTCAAAAATTACCATGTCTACCCCTGTGTCACAACCCAAACACTCTCGGAGTTTAGAAATCGGAGGTTCTATCGCCACTCTTATACTAATGGCTTTGAGTCCAAAATTTATTTAGCAATTTTTAATACAAAATAATGTTGAATTATCAAACTAACACGCTGTTTTACCTAATAAATATTAACTAGTGTTATCAGACCGGACCGGTCACTAAACCGGTGAGGTGCCCGGTTCGATCCGGTTCGAATCCCGGTCCGACCGGTCTGAGAAGAAAGCCCACATAAATAATATCAGCATCCTAGATGGACTTCCCTTTGGGCCTTAGTAACCTCCCTTGGGCCTTCGTGCAGTACAATTTCCTTCAGGGATTGAATAGGCCTATCTTGGAGAGGTGAAGCAAATACAACTCAGATACAACACTCTACAGTCTACACAGTTAAAGAAACTCTATTGACACCTTTATCAATTCCTCTTGCAAAAACATAGCTTAGATAATTGTAATCAATAAATGTACAAAAGTAAAAAAATTGACTATAAGACATTCCAACCTCTAACCTGGAATAGCAAGAAGTCCAGATGTAGAAAACATAGAGGAAGCATCTAACACAGTTCATTGTCCATTGCATCTTCATAAAGCATGTGGCTTAATATTTGATTCTTAAAGATAACAAAGAGTATAAATTAACAACTCCGATTGATTGAGATCCAAGTTTCATAAACATAAACACTCTCTATAAGCCACCCCTTGATTATGTCACCATATTACACGGTGGTACATTAATCTGTCTAAAGGGCCTAACATAAATTTACATGAAAAACGACGACAACACTAAGAGATCAACGTTGTAATATAGAAAAACAACATAAGCAAACACGGATGATCTGCCAGGACTAAGAAACTATACTCTCTCAAAACCTAAATTTCACATTATGTGTCTTTTCGGAAGTCTGGTCCTAGTGTTTGTCTGTGCCTAGTGCAAATCTAAACATGCAAATTTAAAACTTGGATTATTGAGGATCTAATCTGTGCAACCTGGAAGTTTGGTGTGTTTTGTTGTTTTATTATGGTTTTGGACCTTTTTTATTATTTGTTATTCTTTGAGGACTTGTTTGATGTTGTGGGAGACCCGTTGTCTATGTTACTGTTTTTTAGTGGTCTTGTTCCTTCTCTTTATTAGTTTGGGGTATATTTTGTATTTTCCAGATTTATCGTCTATATTTAAGGGTGAGGGATCCAAATGAAGGAACTTCATCCGTGACCCCAATTGCTTGTACCATTCTGTTATTTTGCAAATTAGTGTTTCTTGCCCAGAAGTTGGTATCAGAGCTATGAGATAACTAATGACACTTATCACTAAATTAAGTAATAAATTAAAGTAGGTAAACATTTTTATATGTATTCAATAGTATTTATATAAAATTAGAGCTATGAAATTGTAGCCACACAATAACCTAACCATTGCTTGAAGCTTCAGCTTGATCCATTGTTACCATCTTTATAATATATTAGATCATGTTTATAGGATAACGGGACAAAGAATTGGTGGCTTGTGTCCGGAAGTGAGCAAGTAAGGTACTGGCCAAAGGAGCTTATTTATATTGTTGATTGATTTACATCTTAAAGATAGAATCTTGACAATATTTATATATATTTATATGTGTGCCGAATTTTTATATATATATTAGCAATATTGGAAACTATTTTATATAATTAAGGTTTCTTGGTGGCTAAGTTAAGTTTTTAGTGGACATCAAAACCCTACTTAGCCCACAAGAAAGCCTTTCGGCCGAACCCTATGGGTTTATGAGCCGGTCCAATTGCTAAACCGGAACGGGTTAAACCAATCCGGGTTTTCTTAATCGGGTGGACCTTTTCAGGTCGGGTCAAACCTGAGCAATTAAATAGAACCTAACCAAACCAGTTTTGTGTGAACTGATGGAAAATTTGAGTGGTGCAAAACTCGAACGATTGCGAAAGGATATACCCAAATTCACGGAGTGAACTTTGATGAACATACTCACCAACTGTGTGTTTACCACAGTTAGGGCCATCCTTGCTCTTATTGCAAGCCTCGATCACGAGCCTGCATCAAATGGATGTTAAAGACTGCATTTCTCCATGGAACCCTAGAGGAAGAGATCTATATGGAGCAGCCATAGGGTTTTATTACTCCTGGCAAAGAACATAAAGTTTGCAAACTCCAAAGATATTTTTACGGTCTTAAACAATCGTCTCGACAATGGTATCGCAGATTCCATGAGGAAATCGTCGGAAACGGATTTGTGAACCTTCACAAGGATGCCTGCGTTTACACCAAGACCTCCGAGTCTAAACATGTCATCATAACCTTATACGTAGATGACATACTCATTGCTGCAAACGATGTGAGTTTCATGAACAAATCAAAGTCCTGGTTATCATCAGCATTTGAGATGAAAGATATGGGAGAGGCCACGTACATCTTAGGGATTAAAATTATCCGAGATCGTGCCGCCCGGAGATTGTGTCTACCTCAAGAATCATATATCAACAAACTGTTGAAAAGATTCAGAATGCTCGATGCTAAACCCGTGGATACGCCGATTGTGTTCGGGTGCGCGCTGTCGAAGCGTGATGGCCCGAAAAAAACCAGCAGGAGCGTGAACAGATGAAGAATGCAGAGTATCTAAGCATGGTAGAATGTTTAATGTACGCCATGTTATGTACTCGGCCAGACATCTGTTACGCAGTGGGCCTAGTAGCAAGATTCCAATCATATCCTAGCTATCAACATTTAAAGGCCGTAAAACGAATTATAAGATATCTGAAAGGTACTACCGACTATGTTCTGTGCTATAAGGGCAGACAAATCGAATTGACTGGTTATAGTGACGCCGACCACGGTGGCGATCCAGACGATCGTAAGTCCACTACATGGGGAGTTTTTCCTCTTTGCTGATGTTGTCATATCATGGATAAGCAAGAAGCAATCATGTGTCGCGCTTTCCACTATGGAATCAGAATTCGCTGCCCTTTTCTAAAAACGCACAAGAAGCAGTATGGATGAAAAGGCTTCTTACTGCATTAATTAGCACTGACAAGAAGAGTAAACCTGTGAATGTATACTCCGACAGTCAGGCAGCCATTGCAGCAATTAAGAATCCAAAGTACCATAGTAGGACCAAACACATTGATGTGAAACACAATTATGCCAAATCAGTTGTGGAAGACAATATAATCTCTTTAGAATACTTGCCCACAGACAATATGGTCGCAGACCCATTAACTAAGCCATTACGTAGAGAAATTTTCGAAAAGCACGTAAAACTGCTTGGATTACGTAGGGCTTGATAAGTGGCTTGTATGAGTGATGGAATTTTGACATTTGAAATAATATTTCGATTGAATAAAAGAATTTCAAATTGAGTATATGATCTATCGACGTCATAATGATAAATAATATCGGATTTTACTGTCTATAAACTAAGTCGTAGGAAGAAGTAAAACTCTTCCACCAAAACTATGTCGAATGTGAACCTTGCCTCGTCACACAGGCACGGTCATCTTGTAGGATAGGGGAACCTCTACCACAACAAGATTGGCTAAGAACCAGGGGGATAAACCTGGTTAAACGAAACGATAACTTGGTCACGCTTATAGCATGGCTTAATCTTCGTTTTGTAAATCGCCGTGTTGGACTCTGTCCATCATTAAAATCACATTCAGGGCCAGATAAAAGACTCTGCGATAGCATGATTGACATATCCCACCCCTTGCTTGTCCAGGTGTGCTATCGACGCGTGCTTCACACTACGCGTGCCATGTTCGACCACGGGTTCATGCTCGGTTGTGCTAGCTAGAATCCTTGTGATTCAAAGGGCGCATACTTCTTCATCTTGAGCGTGTGATTGATCCGGGGTGTCTTATGAAGAGGCACCCATAGTATCCTCTCGGACTCAGAACTTATGCCTAAGGTCTAGCTCAATGTTCGCTTCCCGGCGTACGAGCGTAGAGCCAAAGAAAGCGGCCAAGTGACCACGTCTTGGAAACCGGTTGAGTTAGACTAAGGGTATAAGCTATGGGGATGGTCATGTTCATCTATAATTCACCGACTCTTGTGTTTACTAGGTGGCCACCAGCCGGATATTAGTTGAAGGTTGTGAACACTTGTACGGATGCCCTGGAGAAGTATTCATATGTGGAAAACTGGGTAATTGGAGAATTATCAGTTGACCAAGGATACAGTGCGGTACATATTTTATTTTTGACAGGATTCATTTACGAAAGGGAATCAACGTTCTGCGGGCGCTACAACACTCCTAACAGATGAGTAGAACGATGTCCGTCGTATCCGTCGGTCGCACGGAAAACCTCGTATGAACTATTCGGAGACGACGACAATGACTGAAGACTGGAATGTTGATGCTATTGGATGACAATACATTAACAGGCACCCTCCCATTCCGGCGAGTGGGAGCTGTTAGCATGTGGTGACGTGGCGCCGTAATTGGTTGCCCGTCAATGTTAAGGAAATTACCTAAGTTAATTAGGTAATTGTCACATTATGTTAATTGGGCCAAGACCCAATCCCTAATTGACATGGGAGGCCCAAAATTGGGCCTCCCCCTTAATTAACATGGTTCGGCCGAACCATGTACCACATTGGTTGGCGTGGACTTTTGTCCTCTCCACCAATACTATATATATGGGTTCTCCTAAGGGGTTTAACACATCAATCAAATTAATAAATCCCTCAATTGAGGAACTTGAGAGAAACCCTCTCACCTTTAGTTGAGATTTTCAGTGCACATCAGTCCGAGGCTCTGTCCCCGTTGAAGAATCGATCAGAGGTTTTGCTGTGGAGCTTATACAACGTATGACTTCTTCTCATGAAGAACTTGTACGGGTTCCGACCGGAGGATCAGAACTCCCTCCACAACGTTCTTGGGCAGAAAAGCTATTGAGGTATGTGTACATTATTCCGTTGCGTAATTAGATTACTTACTAGTACACGTTTAGCATTCCGTAGTATTACGTCCCCGTAATCCAACACCAATTTTACTGTAGTATTTACTGTAACAGTTCCATTTTGATGAGTTGATAGTGACATGACGATTTATTACCCCACAAGGCCATTTCAAAAACTACACAAACTAATGTTTACAAAGCACATGTCTTTTTGTTTGTTTAAATAAAGTTAAGTTGGATTCGAATAGAATTCGAAATCCAACTTAATTTTATTCAAAAAAAAAAAAAAAAGACATATGTTTTGTAAATATTTCTTTGTTATTTTTATGTGTGTGATTAAAGGTATACTACACTAACACAAAGACATGTCTTTTTTTTTTTTTTTTTTTTACAAAATAAAATATATTAATTAAGTTTGAAATTTCAGTAATGTATTCCTTTTTGTGTAGATTGATTTAAAAGAAATTAAGAATTTGCATGATAATGATGATGAAAAATGGCATTAAAGATGAAATTGTATATTTATTTATTTTATTTATTTCTGGAAGGGCACAGAATCAATCAGATCATGCATAAATATATATATAAAAAAGTTTTGCACTATGTATTTATAATTTTATTTATTTATATAATTCATTATTACATCTTATATATATAAAAGTTGCACACTAAGTATTTATAATTATATTTATTATTATTATTCGTGTATATATATATATATATATATATATATATAAGTTTCACACTAATCATATATGTATTCTATAAAGCTAGACCAGAGGTGCTTGAAGTTTGACTCGCTGCGGCTCCGGCTCCGACTGAATGCGGCACCCGATAACTTGTTTGATTATATAGTATAAAATTATTATACAAATGATTGTAAGTACGCCGACTAGCCCCCATATCGGATACCCAATTCCATTTGGCTTGTTGGGGACTTACCAGTCGTCGTCCATAGCTGTGATAAAAAACAAGAACGAAAAAACATAAATAATTAGTTATAATAAGAATGCACCATTCGAAAATGAAAAATGCTAGACCATGCGACCCACACATGCGACTCCAGTGCGATCAGGGCAGAAAGTTCACACATCTAAAATTATTGTACCTCTTTTACTTAATAAAAACCTTCTTGTTTCTTATTTTCTAAAATACCTGGATCTTTCTATCATGCTTCAAAAGCACCATGCATTTGGTATTTTTCTATTTTCCTAAAGGTGAACCCTAGAGGGAAATTGATATTATTAATAGTATGATGCAGATATTAGGTGTGGTTAAAAAATTTCATATTTTTTCATACTTTTAAAGTTACAATTAAGTCCACCTTAGTAATATAAAATAAAAAAAAAAAACCAAAAACATGGTGCTCTTGGAGCATGATAGAATTATCCGGTGCTCTTGGAGCATGGTAGAAAAATCCATATGCATGATACTAATACATTTAAAACAACCTACGCATGCTTTAGTATTAAACTAATTATATTATAAAGCATACTTACTTGACATCCATGTGTGTACGTGGTAAATTGGATTTTTCTACTATGGTCTTGGAGCACCATGCTTTTGAAGCATGATAGAAAGATCCCTCTAGGGTTCACATTTAGGAAAAATAAAAAAATACAAAAAAAAAAAAAAAAAAAAAGTACCAAATGCATGATGCTTTTGGAGCATTATAGAAAGATCCTTATTGGCCAAAATTTATTTCATGGGTTAATTAGCAAATACACCCCACATGTTTTAGTCATGTTGCCGATTGCACCCATATGTTTTTTCGTGTTGCTAAATGCACCAATATGTATTGCTTTGTTGCTCAATACACCTTTCGTCCAAGTTCAGTTTATTTTTGTCATTAGTTATTCACATGTTACTCACTTGCAAACATTTTTTAATTAAAAAATTAAATGATTTTGCTAATGACAGATATACCGTACATCCTACCTTCTACGACCATGATGAAATTATTTACCCTAAACCTCTGCAGATACGCCTTTTTGTATCGCTACTCGTCTTCACTGCGTTGTCGTGTATCTTGGAGGCTGGTCTTTTGCTACTCGCCCATCAGTGGCGGATCTAGGAACCCTGCTAAGTGGGTTCTTAGTACAGTCTTAAGGGAAAAAAATTCAAATCGGTATTAATACGGGTTGGAATTTAAATTTGTATAGGCTATTTTTTTTTTAATTGATAAAGTGACATAAGGATGTTTTTGTAATGTATTTTTCTCATGTAGCTTTAGCAATTTTTTTAAAAAAAATTAATTTTTGCTTATATTCCATATTTTTAAGAGAAACATCGTGGTTACTGTTGGATCACGGGCGAAGCTCCGTTACGTCCTTGACGGAAAGCTTGGACTCCTGGGCTCCGCGTAATCCTGCAAAAGGGGATGACCTGGGTGGTGACCCAGAATCCCTCTCCGATGCTTAAATGAGTATGGTGATCAATGGGTGGTAAGCAAAGAGTCTAAGTTCGTATTAGATAGTCTCGTTTTCTGGGGTAACTTCCTCCCTTATATAGGAGGAGGAGTTGCCCAGTTACCTGTGACCATGCTTGGCCGTTGTGCCCATGATTCTGTGTATCTCGCCATGGTTCCGTATATTTCGGCTGGGATTCCATATATCTCGCCCCACGCTCCGCGTATCTTACCCGTACTCCGCGTATCTCGGGCACGCCCTTCGTATCACGGGGAGTTTATCTGTATTCTAACCGTCTTCCCACTACTCTTATCTAGTAGGCGGGTTTCTCGGTCTTATCCTCTGATCACAAGTCTCGACTCCTGTCGGGGACTCCAGAGTTGTCTCATTCTAGGTCACCACCCAGGACCTTCAGTCTCTACGGGACAGGTCCAGCCTCTGCGGGGCTTTATTATCGGGGCCTTTACTAAGGCATATCGGGGCCTACTCAGAGACTTCTCATCGGGAGCATTCAGCTCATACATCGGGACCGCTAAAGTCGGGACCCTTCGTGCTGGGCCTCTGGGCCTTCCAGGCTTTTCACGAGGCCCACTGGACCTATTCGCCGTCCATTGGCTGTTAACGGGGCTAACGATTATATCGGAACCCATCATTTGCCCCCAAGACATGGGGGACTTTTAGTTCGTCATGTCTTTCAGTCCAGATCTTTTGACCTCTTTGTCGAAGGTTTTCGCTTTCACGCCTTCCGATACCACTGTGGGAGGCCTTTGTCTTCGTACCTCCCGATGCCACCGTCGGGGGTTTCTGCCTTGCGTGTGATCGTTGCGTAACAGAGTCTCTTACTCATGATTGCCTTGGGCCCACCAGGCCCCATGGGCAGTTGCCAAATCCGAGGGGACTCCTCAGTTACAGTGGCATTAAATGCCTAGGGATAAGGAAACGACGTTTAAACCAGCGTGACTGCTGTTTTCTGAAAAAGCAACTGTGACGTCACACACGTCCCTTCCGTGCCTGTGATTTTGGTGATTAAGATCGTGTCGTTTCCTCTTCAACGGTGCAGATCAAGCCCATCCAGCTGTCTCTTCCGTACCGTCTCCATAATTTCAATGGTTGTGATCAAATCGTTTCGTCTTCGACGGTCAAGATTACGTCCCCTCCGATTGTCCTTTTGCCTATAAAAGGTAAAACCCTGGTCTTATTCACTTCTTCTGCACTCTCTCGTTTTCAGCCATCTTTGTATTCGAAGCTTCCTCTCCAAGCTCCTCCTGGTGTTCAAGTGATCCAAGGCTCTCAACCCTTCCGATCTTCCTTTACCTTACTCCTTCGACCATTGAATTATGTCTGGTAAGAATTTCTTTCTACGTTTTCGTAATTTGCTTGCGGTTTATTCTTCTTTTCTCAAATCCTTTTGCTTGCAATCGTTTTAGACGAAGCTAGTTCTGAGGCTAGGACTCCCTTCACCTTCGAGTTCGCTGTCAATGAGATCTCGGAGGCTACATATGAGGTTACCCTTAGAGAGGGGTGTATTACCTCTGATTGGGAACCTCGTTTCCCGTATGAGTCCCAGTCCGCTGTCAGGAGGAAACACATCATTACACCTCCTCGAGCAGGGGAAGTGTTCGTCTCCGCTGGGCAAATAAGCGCGGGAATTCGGTTCCCCTTCTGTGGGAACATGGTGGAGATGTGCAACTTCTACAAAACGCATCCCTGTACCTTCTCTCCACACGCCATCCGCGTGTGGAATGCCTTCCAACTCTTATGCCACCGCCAGCAGTGGACGTACAGTCTTCTGCTGTTCCGCACTTTCTACGGCATGAAGTGCAACAAAGCTGGTGTCTGCTCCTTCTCCCCCCGACTCCCCAAGTGGACAAAGGAACAACTTTCACGTTTCGGCTGGGATAGCGAAACTTGGAAGTTCCACAAAGATCGGGTGCTGATTCGTGATTCTGGGTCCGACAACAGTGGTTGAAAGAAGTACTACTTCTTCGTCCAGCATAGCTCTGTCCCCTGGCCTCGATGGGAGGTCGTGGCGGATCCTGCCCCCAAGCTCCAAGATTATACTGAGGATGACCTCAACACCCTCCAGATGGTTCAACTCTACCGCTGGGGGGACAACTTCATACCCATCGACGCCAACAAGCTCCAGGAGCGGAACCTGATTGCTATCGGAGTTCGGCTCCTTGACTCTGTTCTGCAGATTTAGTCATCTGGGTAATATTTCTAACTATTTTATTTTTACCTTTGCAGCCAAGAAGGCTTCTCTGTTGACTCATCTCATTCTGAAGCAGGGCGAGACTGATGCCGTCCAGAGTGGCTCCAAGCCGAAGCGCAAACTGGTGAAGAAGGGTACTGCCTCCTCCACTCCCTTATCTGCTGCTCCTCCTCCTACCGACGAGCAAGTCGGGGCCAAGAAGGCCAGGCGGGAGGAGATAGATCGGGCCTTCGGGGCCACCACCATTGAGGAAGGTAAGCGCGTTCGTCGTGCAATTAAACAATATAAAAAATTAGTCCCCAAGGAGTTTATCCCCGCTGATCGGAAAACACGGGTTCAAGAGATCAAGTACATCCTTCGAGGAGAAATTCCCCACATCCTTGAGGCGGGATACTACAACGTCCTTGGGAAGAATAGACATTTCGATCGCCAAATCATTTGGTGTCCTGAAGGTACTCTTCCTAACCTTATTCGTCCCGCCACCGCAGGTCCCTTGGAGAAACCTGCCCCAACAGAGGCTATCGTTCCGGCGGAGACTGCAGCTCCGCAAGAACTGATGCTGGAGGACACCCCGGCGGGAGCTCAGTTCCACCAGGTGACCGATTTGGAAGCTTCTCCTTTTGTCGAGGAGCCTGAAGAGGGGGGGTCTGCTTCCCCGCGGCAGGTCGGGGTCCAGGAGCGTGAGGCCCGCTGTTAGGGACGTGTCCCAGAGTCCTCCTCCTGTTCTTCGCACTCCAACCCCTGAGCCGCCAGCAGAGGTGGCTCCTCCTGCTGAAAGTTCCGGGGTCATCCCCCCTCTCCCCGTGGATGAAAACCTTTACAAGGTTTTCACCCCCGATGAGGGGATGATGCCTTGGAACCCGATCGAGTCTCTCCGAGGGGTTCCACTTCGACGGGGAGAGCTTGATCATGGACTGGCCCTGCATCTGCTGGCGGGGTCCGTTCCTCCAGCCTTGAGGCGGCCCCTGTCCTTTGCGCGGGAGGACCTTGAGGGGGAGATCCGCGACATGGCCATTCGTCGGATGGAGGTGAAACTTCTATCCTTGTTTCGTTTTCTTCATTACTCTTATCTTCGATTGCTTATGTCTTGATCTTTTCCTTTCCTTCTTTTAGGACACCGCGAACCAACAGCGCTGCTTCGGCCTTATCCTGGCCCTGAAGGGTGCTTTGGAGGCGGTGGAGGCCCAGTCGAACCCTGATGCTTTAGCCAAGTTTCAGGTAGAACTCGACGAGGCTGTAGCGGCCAAGAACAAGATGGCCAAGGAGAAGGCTCTCCTCGATGATTTGTCCTCCAACCTGCTCAAGAAGGTTCACGATCACGAGGCTGTTATGCGTCGGGAGCGGAAGATGGTCCAAGCGGACCAGCAGCGGAACGAGGCGGAGAAGAAGCAGCTCGTTCATGAGAAAAACGTCTTCGCGGATCTCCTCGCGGAGGCCAAGGCGAAGTTTGAGGCGGAGAGGGCTGAGTTCTCTGCCAAGCTGGCTGAGGCCAAGGCTCAGGGCCTCGAGGAAGGCCGCCTGCAAGGCCGCGAGGAAGGTTTCCAGCAAGGTCGCGAGGAGGGTCGCGGGGAGTATCGGAACTCTGAAGAATTCAAGCTGGCTGCTGTGGAGTTTTGCAAGTCCGAGGTGGAGGACGTTTTGTTCAACGCCGTCGAGGAACTGTACACAGCCTACGCGGATTCCATTGACTTCACAAAGTCCGAGACTCTTGCCCCCGTTGCGGAGAAGTACTTCAACCTCCCCGCGGAGAGTGAAGAGGCTGCTGCCGTGGACCCGACTCCGCCAACTGCGGAGCCTTCTGCCCAAGCCCCTCCAAAGCTTGCTTCCCCCGACGCTGCTGAGGCTCCATCTTCCAACAAGGACCAAGTTTAATGCTTACATCTTTTAGTCCTTGTTGCCTTTCTCCTTTTTTTTTTTTTTTTTTTATCCTGTGTATCGGACCCCTTTTTGGCCTTCGAGCCTTTATCTAAGGAATCTCTTTCCATCTGTTTTGGTTTCGATGATCATTTGCACTTTATCTAAAGCGGCTTACAATTCGTTACTCAGAACGTTCCAATGCGCCATTAAAATGACTTCATACGTCCTTCCGACGTTTTACTCGCGACTTTACCATTTAAGGCTTCTTATCAAATCGGGACTTTACCACTTAAGGTTTTTCGTCCAATCGGGACTTTACCACTTAAGGCTTCTCGTCCAAAACTAGGACTTCACCACTTAAGGCTTCTTGTCCAAAATCGGGACTTCACCACTTAAGGTTTCTCGTCCAAAATCGGGACTTCACCACTTAAGGTTTCTCGTCCATGCCTTTTAAGGCCGTTTTCATACCCCTTAGGGCTTTTACTGCGTCTCTACCGGACGAATTAATCGTACCTTTTAAGGCTTTTTGCCGCATCATATAGACGACTTACGCGGACCTGTTAAGGCTTTTCCGTACCCGTTAAGGCTTTTGGCCGCATCATATAGACGACTTACGCGGACCCATCAGGGCCTTTTCATACCTAGGCTTTTGGTTGCATCATATAGACGACTTACATGTACCCCGTAGGGCTTTTGTCCGTACCTGTTAAGGCTTTTGGCCGCGTCATATAGACGGCTTACGCATCCCCTGCGGGGCTTTCATCGTACCTCGGAAGGCTTTTGTCGCGTCACTCAGGACGTCTTACTAACAGTTAGAATAAATTTGAAAGAAATTTGATCGGAAGGCAATTTCTTTATTCATAAATAACTCAAAATAGGCTTACATCGGATCTTATTGATAGACAATTTGCGCCCTTCACGGCGGCTTAATATCAAACATGATACTTCTTCAAGTGTTCGCCACTGAAGGAATGCTTCAACGTCTTGCCTTCGAGATCCTCTAACTTGTATGCATTGGGCACTGGCATCCCTACGATCTTGTAAGGTCCTTCCCATTTTGGTGACAGCTTGTTGATTCGATCTTGATGAACAAACTCATTCCTCCGCCAGACAAGTTCTCCCACGAAGAATTGTCGGGACCTGACACGCCGATTATAATATCGGGCTGTTGCCAGACGCATTCGGGCCTGGACTTCATCAGCCTTCCATCTCTTCTCCTCGAGTAGGTCTAAGTCCAGACGTCTCATTTCCTCATTTGTCAGAGGCTCGTAATATTTCGCGCGGTGGGACGCCACCGCTATCTCCACGGGAGCGACTGTCTCCGTGCCATAAACCAGGCCAAACGGAGTTTCTCCTGTTGATTGCTTGGGTGTCGTTCTCACAGCCCATAGCACATTCTCGAGCTCATCCAGCCAATGGCCCTGCAAGGCGTAGACTCTCTTCTTCAAGCCATCCATCACGATCTTGTTGGCTGACTCTACCTGGCCATTGGTCTGAGCGTGGCGGACTGAAGCAGTCCGATGCTCAATGTTTAATTCTTCCAGGTACTCCTTCAACTGAGCCCCATTGAACGGAGGGCCGTTGTCGCTGATCAACACTCGCGGGACCCCGTACCGGGATATGATCTGAGTCTGAAGGAACTTGAGGACCTGCTGCCCCGTCGTTCTAGCCAATGCTTTAGCCTCTATCCACTTTGAGAAATAGTCGATAGCCACGAGTAAGTACTTGCACTGACCTCTCGCTTGGGGAAGTGGTCCCACCAAGTCAATTCCCCATTGCGCGAAGGGCCATGCACTCCTGATGGGCATTAGGTCCGCGGCGGGAGCCACGATATTTGGGGCGTACCTCTGGCATGCATCACAGGATCGGACCATCGCGGTCGCTTCTTTGTTCATCGAGGGCCAATAGTAGCCTAGGTTCAATGCCTTTCTTACCAGAGATCGGGCTCCTTCATGGCAGGCCGCGACTCCTTCATGTAACTCCCTCAGGATCCGATTTGTGTCAGGCTCTGCTACGCATTTTAGAAAAGGCTTTACGTACCCTTTTTTGTACAACTGGTTGTCCACCATTGCATAGTTGTCCGCAATTCGCCGTAACCTGACACCTGCCACTTTGTCATCGGGGAGTACCCCCGTAGTTAGGTACGTAACCATCGGGGTCATCCAAGTGGACTTCTCTTCTTCCTCCGATCCTGTCTCAATAGCACAGATCTCCGCCGGATCAATGTTTGAGATAATCACCTTCTCTAGGAAATGCACCTTCCGATTCTCCTCGGGGGCCACTCCCAGGGCAAACTTGCTCAAGGCATCTGCTTCCGCGTTCTCTTCCCTCGGGATCGCCTCGATATTAAAGCTTTTGAAGCTTCCCTTCAAAGTCTGCACCTCGTGCAAATATTTCTTCATTGTCGGGTTCTTAGCTTCATAGTTCCCCTGGACTTGATTTACAACCAAGCTAGCGTCGCATTTCACCTTTAAATGGTCAATCCCCGTACCCTTGGCAATCTTAAGGCCTGTGATGAGAGCCTCATACTCCGCTTCGTTGTTGGTAGCTTTGAATGTCAACGCCAAGGCATATCGCAGGGGCTCGCCTCCACCGGGCGGTATCAATACGAATCCTGCCCCCGAGCCTTCTACACTCGATGAACCATCAGTGTACATCTCCCAAGTATTCTCCTCATTTGGCTGTTCTGGCTGCTGTTCTGTTGTCAGGACTTCCTCCATGGTTGCCCCCTCTGCGGGACCCGCTACTTCCAGATCGGGTTCCGTAGACTCAGCTATAAAATCTGCCAATGCCTGGCCCTTAATAGCGGTTCTCGGAGCAAAATGAATGCGGAATTCCGTCAGCTCGATGGCCCATTTTACCAATCTCCCCGACGCCTCCGGTCGGTTCAAAAAGTGTTTCAGGGGCTGATTAGTCAGTACCGTGACTTCATGGGCATGGAAGTAAGGTCGCAGTTTTCGAGCGGCAATAATCAACGCGAAGAGATACTTCTCAATAGCGGGATAGTTTATTTCAGACTTGGCAAACGCCTTGCTTACATAATAGATAGGCACTTGGTTGCCCTTGACAATTTTAATCAAAACAGAACTAACAGCCACATCAGAAACAGCCAAATAGAGATAGAGCGGCTCGCCTGGAATTGGTTTCGCCAACGGCGGAAGGGTACGGAGGTGCTGCTTGAGTGCCTGGAACGCCTCCTCGCACTTGTCGGTCCATTCGAACTTCTTGTTGGCCCTCAGCACCTCAAAAAATGGCATAGCTCGATCACTCGCCTTGGATAGGAAGCGATTCATCGCGGCCAACCGGCCATTCAGCACCTGGACCTCCCGATGAGTCCTCAGGGACTGCATCTCTTCGATTGCTCGCAGCTTCTCAGGGTTCACCTCGATTCCTCTCTGGCTCACCATGAACCCTAGGAACTTCCCTGAGTTCACCCCGAAAGCACATTTGTCGGGGTTCAGCCGAACCTGATGGAACTTCATCCTCTCAAATGCCGCCGCCAAATTCTGGACATGGTCTCCTGCCTGTCGGGACTTCACCAGCATGTCGTCCACATATGCCTCCATGGTTTTCCCTAGCATGTCCCCGAACAACTTGTTCACCATCCGCTGGTAAGTTGCTCCGGCATTGATCAATCCGAAGGGCATCACATCGTAATGGTAGACGTCACTGTCAGCGTAAAAAGCTGTGTGGGGGGCATCCTCTTTTGCCATCTTAATCTGATTGTACCCGGAGTAGGCATCCATGAAGTTCAGCAGCTCATGTCCCGATGTGGCATCCACCAGCTGGTCAATCCTCGGAAGCGGGTAGCAGTCCTTCGGGCAGGCTTTGTTCAGGTCGCGGAAGTCGACACACATCCGCCACTTTCCGTTACTCTTTCGCACCAGCACCGGGTTAGCCACCCAAGTCTGGAATCGGAGCTCCTTGATGAATCCAGCATCGAGCAATCTGCCCACCTCTTGCTGGATCGCAATCCTCTTGTCCGCGCCCGTCGGACACCTTCTCTGCGCGATAGGCTTGATTGCGGGGTCTATCTTCAGCTCGTGCACTATCACGTCGGGGCTTATTCCTGGCATATCACTCGGGGACCAGGCAAACAGCTCCTTAAACTCCTTCAAGAGCTCGATCAGCTCTCGGGCTCTTTCCTCCGACAAAGCAGAGCCGATCTTCACCTTCCTCTGAGGTCCATCGATCTCTACTTCCTTCAAATCCTCCATGGGGGCGGGACGCCCATACTCCTCTCGAGGATCAGTATCAGTCTGAAGGACAGTCATGGTTTCCCTCCTTCTCCGTCGGGTGGCGTTAACGTAGCATTTCCGCGATGCCACCTGGTCACCCTTAACTTCTCCGACCCCATTATCAGTCGGGAACTTCATCTTCTGGTGGACCGTCGAGGCGACTGCCATAAGAGGGTTGATGGTGTTCCTCCCGATGATCGCGTTGTATGCCCCCGCGGACTCCACGACGACGAAATCCACGTTTCGCTTCTCCATTTTCCAGCCTACTGGTAAGGTAATCATTCCCAACGGGTAGGAAGTGGAGCCAGAGAATCCCACCATCGGGAAGTCCACCTGCGTCAGGTCCTTCTTCGTCTTTCCCATGGCTTCCAGAGCGTCCATGAAAAGAATATCGGAGGAGCTCCCTCCGTCTATCAGGATCCGCTTCATCTCGAATCCGTCCACGTCCAGGGTCACGACCAAGGCATCGTCGTGAGGGCTCTCCACGCCTACTAGATCCTCCGCCGAGAAAGAAATTACCATTTCCTCCTTCAGGGTCCACGACCGGGACCTTTTTCCTAGCACCACCGCGGCAGATATGCGGGAAGCGTAGTTCTCCCGAGAGGCAGAGGTATCTCCTCCCGCCGCCATTCCTCCATGGATGACGTTGATAGTTCCGCGCCTCTCCTTACGGGCACCTGAACCCGAGGCCTCATGTTCGACCTTCTTCTTCTTCGGGGATCGGTCGCGGGACTTGGAACGGGATCGTGACCGACTTCTGGAACGGGATCGGCACCGACCCTTCCCGACGAACTCTTTCAGCTTTCCCTTCTGGATCAGCTTTTCAATCTCCTTCTTCAGCTCCCGACAGTTCTCAGTGTCGTGACCATTGGCTCGATGGTAGCGACAGTAACGGTCAGGACGACCTCCTAGGAATTCGCCTTCTTTTCTCGGGGGGTATCGAGCGAGACCCTGTATGTCCATCACAGCTAACACAGAGGCCATCGAGCTATTGATGGGAACAGCCCGACCCTCTCGGTTGTCCTTCCTCGGAGGACGCTTGTCTTCTCTTTTATCGGGACGACCACGGTTCCTACTTCCCTCCGACTTGTCGCTCCCTTTGCGATCGTCCGACAGCCTGGACGATGGCTTTCCTCTTCCCGACTTCGGGGGATCGAGTTCTCCAGCAGCAATCTTCGACTCCTGGACGTCGATTTGCTGTTTCACCCTCGCCTGCAGGGCCTCCATACTCCACACAGCCTTCGCGGCTACGCTATGCATTAGGTCGGAACCGTACGGAGCGCTTAAGTTCCGCAGGAAAGTGCGGATGGTCTCACCCTCCGAAATTTCTTCATCAATCTCCGCGGCACTAGCAGTGAATCGCTGGTAGTAGTATGCCAACGATTCGTCGGGCCTCTGCACCACCTGAGTCAGGGATCTCACGCTCTTCAGAAGATGCCTTCGACCTTGATACTGCTTGATGAAGCGGTCGTGCATATCGGCCCAGCAGGTGATGCTTCCTGGAGGGAGGCTGAAGAACCAAGTCATGGCCCTTTCTCCCAGGGTTATCGGGAACAATAAGCATATGAGATCATCGTTCGATGTTCGTCCCATACAGGCCTGGACATGCCTCTGCACATGGCGAACTGGGTCCCCCTCACCATCGTACTCCTTGATGGTCGGAATACCTAGCCCAGGCGGGGCTACAGTATCGATCAGCCGCGACACGAAAGGATGGCTGGACCGATCCCTCAGCTCCGATGTCATCTGCTTCTGATCACCCATGCAGATGCTCACGATCTTCACCACCTGATCGGGGGTGATGGGGCCATTCAAGGGAATGGTTCTATTTTGCACCGGTCCCGGGCCGTCAACCACGAACTTCTCCGGGTGTGCTGGTTCCTTACCCTTGCTCCTGGGCGGAACCTCCTGTTCCTCGGGGTCCACCCTCGGCGGAGGTGGTGCCCGATCTCCTGGTGGTGGTAGTTCTTCTCGCGGAGGCAACTCCTCCGCTCTCCTGGTGGCCTCTCTCTTATCCAGCAAGGTCTCCATGGCGGCCAAGAACATGGGCATAGCCTCCGCTACTGCCTTGTCCAACTCCGAGTTCGAAGACGACCCTTCTTCCCTTCGCGGGACTCCTTCTCTTCCATGGCCCACCGGGTTTGGGGGAGCCTCATCTTCCTCCCTACGCGGGACATCCTGCCTGTTCGTCTCAGCGTCTCGGACTGAGACCTCATAGCCATCACCTTGCCCCCCTGTCTGGGAGAGAGCAGGGTTCTCACCTTGTTCAGCAACGCGTTCTAGCAACGGGGAGTTCACAGTTCCTGCGGGACGAGAACTGCCAGCCTGAACTTGCTTCTTCTTGCCACCACCGGCCATTGATCTGGTAGAAGCTATCTTGACTTTTCGTAAGGTTCCCACAGACGGCGCCAATGTTGGATCACGGGCGAAGCTCCGTTACGTCCTTGACGGAAAGCTTGGACTCCTGGGCTCCGCGTAATCCTGCAAAAGGGGATGACCTGGGTGGTGACCCAGAATCCCTCTCCGATGCTTAAATGAGTATGGTGATCAATGGGTGGTAAGCAAAGAGTCTAAGTTCGTATTAGATAGTCTCGTTTTCTGGGGTAACTTCCTCCCTTATATAGGAGGAGGAGTTGCCCAGTTACCTGTGACCATGCTTGGCCGTTGTGCCCATGATTCCGTGTATCTCGCCATGGTTCCGTATATTTCGGCTGGGATTCCATATATCTCGCCCCACGCTCCGCGTATCTTACCTGTACTCCGCGTATCTCGAGCACGCCCTGCGTATCACGGGGAGTTTATCTGTATTCTAACCGTCTTCCCACTACTCTTATCTAGTAGGCGGGTTTCTCGGTCTTATCCTCTGATCACAAGTCTCGACTCCTGTCGGGGACTCCAGAGTTGTCTCATTCTAGGTCACCACCCAGGACCTTCAGTCTCTACGGGACAGGTCCAGCCTCTGCGGGGCTTTATTATCGGGGCCTTTACTAAGGCATATCGGGGCCTACTCAGAGGCTTCTCATCGGGAGCATTCAGCTCATACATCGGGACCGCTAAAGTCGGGACCCTTCGTGCTGGGCCTCTGGGCCTTCCAGGCTATTCACGAGGCCCACTGGACCTATTCGCCGTCCATTGGCTGTTAACGGGGCTAACGATTACATCGGAACCCATCAGTTACGAGTATTACTTTTATTAATTTTTTCAAGGAAATTTTAAATTTTGTCACTATATTTATACAAAACTCTACTCGTTATCCTAGAATCAATGGTTTTTATTTTTTTTATATAATAATAACTCACGAAGAAGGCTCGGAAAAACGTCACAAAGACTCACAACAAAATTGACTAAAAGTTGTAGAAAAAAAGAAAGCACATAAAAAAAATTAAGTAATTTTTTTAAACTAAAAGCTCAAATAAGAACTCAAAAAAAATGAAAAAAAAAAAAAAAAAAAAACTTCAAGAAAAAACAATTGACTAACAGAGAAGGAAAAAAAGTGAATAAAAGCCTCAAGGAAAAAAAACACATCAGGAAAAAAAATTTGATTAAAGATATTTTTTTTATATAATAATAACTCACGAAGAAGGCTCGGAAAAACGTCACAAAGACTCACAACAAAATTGACTAAAAGTTGTAGAAAAAAAGAAAGCACATAAAAAAAATTAAGTAATTTTTTTAAACTAAAAGCTCAAATAAGAACTCAAAAAAAATGAAAAAAAAAAAAAAAAACTTCAAGAAAAAACAATTGACTAACAGAGAAGGAAAAAAAGTGAATAAAAGCCTCAAGGAAAAAAAACACATCAGGAAAAAAAATTTGATTAAAGATATTTTTTTAAACTAAAAGCTAAATACAAAGGGATTGAACCCTTAATCTATAACCACATATTTAGACGCATTATCAGCTCAGCTACATAGATATTTGTGTCAAGTAGTGTCCTAATATTATGTAATTGGGTTCCTTAATAATATATTTACTAAAAATATACCTATATTAATAAATAAAAATTCCCGAGCCAAGTGGTGTCCCGGCAACCCGCTTGTTACACTCTACATCCGCCACTGTCGTTCATTGCGGTGACTGGTTGTCGTCGCGGTGGTTGGTTGTCGTGGGTGCATTCGGGTGCATGTGTGGCGCATATATATTTAAATAATGTTAGATCTTCAGGCGCATGCACCAAGATAACAAAACATATAGGTGCATTCGCTTGTATGTATAGTGCATCCAGTAACATGCAGAAACGTATCGGTGTATTGAGGATTTTTCTACTATGCTTTGTGAGCACCATGTTTTTGGTTTTTTTAATACTATGGTGGACTTAATTGTAACATAACTAAAACTTTAAAAATATGAACAATTATGAATTTTTTAACTACACCTAAGATGTGTATCATACTATTAATAATATCAATTTCCCTATGGGGTTCACCTTTAAGGCAATAGAAAAATAAAAAAATTAGTGGCAAAAGCATGGTGCTCTAAAAGTATTGTAGATTGGTCCGTGTATTGAGCTAACACCTCATGAAACAACTAACTATTTTCAGTCCCACACTTTGATGTTTTGGTACTCTGGTGTCTGTACTTATTTTTTGCTATGCTCTAGAGTCCACCCGTGAAAAAAGAAACTCATGGTTTAGCAGATGAAGAATAAACCTTGAACAAGAACTGGAGCTCAGGAAACGTCGTTAATGTCACTACTCCGCCACAGCCCCCGCCTCGCCACCTTCGTGCGGCAGCTCTCTTCCTCAGCCTCCACCAAAGTTCCCCTCCTCTACAACCTCCCGGAAGATCAGACCGCCGCCGTCACCCTCCAGCTCTACTCATGGGGCCGCGGCTCCTCCGGCCAGCTCGGCAGCGCCACTGAAGAAATCCGAATGTACCCCGGCCTCGCCGCCAAGCTCATCCTACCGCCCTCTTTCGCTCTCTCTCCCACTCCCGGCCGTATCTCCCCCTCTGCGGCGGCGATTGAGGTCGGCATCTCCTGCGGCTTGTTCCATTCTTCAATTCTAGTCAACGGAGAGTTATGGATTTGGGGCAAAGGGGACGGCGGCCGCCTCGGGTTCGGCCATGAGCATCCAGTCTTCGTGCCGACTCCGAATCCCAATCTGGAGAAGGTACAGAGCGTAGCTCTTGGTGGGCTCCACTCTGTTGCGCTGACGTCAGCAGGGGAAGTCTTCACTTGGTGGGTTCCGGCCATTAGGTTTAATCTTCTTCTGCTTTGTGGAGTTCACTGGCATTGGCTGCTTGACTTGATTCTGCTGTGATTGCTTTCATGGTGAAGCTTGCAGGGGATATGGTGGATTTGGGGCTCTAGGGCATACGGTTTATACCAGAGAGCTCCTTCCTAGATTGGTTAATGGATCATGGAGTGGTAGTATCCGCCATATAGCAACTAGTGGAACTCACACTGCTGCCATTACTGAAACAGGTTAGATTTTGTGTCTCAAGCAAATGAACAGGGCTGGAGCTTATCAAATCTAGTAACTTATGGAACTAATGAACTGAAACATGCTTTAGAGACGCCTGGCTGCAAGAATTTGAATAGATGATATTGATAATAGGAATAGAACAATTCCAGTTTGTTTGATGCTTCTTGAGTTAGATGAATAAAACAACATTTTTATAATCAAATATAAGATTAGCAATTCAAGATTCCCCTTAGTATATATATATATATATATATATTGAAGAATGTCCTTCTTGCCTGATTTTGTAACTAATTTTCATGGTGTTTTAGAGTTATATTAATGTGTTTGGTAAAGTGCAATTGAGAAATGTCATTTTTAAAATTTTTTATAAGTTTTTATGTGCATATTGGGTGACTGAATGTAGGTGAGCTCTACACTTGGGGTCGAGAGGAGGGAGATGGGAGATTAGGGCTGGGCCCTGGCCGTGGCCCTGATCAGGCAGGTGGTCTTAGTGTTCCGTCCAGAGTAAAAGCATTACCTGTTTCTGTGGCTTCTGTTTCTTGTGGGGGATTTTTCACAATGGCACTAAGTGAAGAAGGGCAGGTTTGGAACTGGGGAGGTAGGGTATCTACTAACTCCATTTTATGTTATAACTTTGTATCTTTGAGTAGTCCCGGTACCATACTTCCTTGTTGTACTTATTATCCTTTTGTTTTAGCTTTTCGGGTCATAAATAAGTTGTCAATCTTGTTCTAGCTTATCCTTTTGAGCACGATTTTCTGTTAAAAGCTGCACTAAAAGGTGAAGTTGCGATGACTGATGAATATGAACAAAATGGCTTCTAATAATACATAGTTGTATTAAGTGGTTCGGCTCAGTTGGGTTGGTGTGCTGCAATAGACCCCAAAAGCAAACTTTTGGTCCATTTTTAACTACGGGAACCTAACAATTTACTCAGTTTGGTAGAGAGGAGTAATGATAAGGACCTTTTTCTTCCCCAATAGATAAATACAGTTAGTGTTGATGGGATGAATCAAGTTTTCACTGCATTGAAGTGTGCATTAAATGGACAGATGCAGCTAAGTTTTTGTGTGTAAATAATGTTAGCTAAGCATAATACAATGAGGTTAGGCTTTGAATCAAATACAGCTTAATGGGTGTGAGAATATTAATATGTGTGAAGAAAATCCATGAATGGCAAGCTAAAAGGCTACTTTTAAAGCCACATTTGTATTCATGCATCTTATGTATCAAATGTGAAGGGGTAGCATCTATAAATTATCAAAGAGTATCATTTTATTTTTCTGGGTTGAGTTTCAATTAGACTTGTCTCTGAAATTCTTACCTAAAATGTTTTAATAATTATTATTGTGGTACTTTCACAGCAAACTCCAATTATGAGCTCGGAAGGGGAAACAAACTTGGTGGGTGGACACCAAAACTGCTACCCAGTCTTGAAGATGTTCGTATAATTCAGATAGCAACTGGTGGATATCACTCTTTAGCATTATCTGGTACAATTATGATGCCCAATTTCTATATCCTCCGTTGAATTCAATTTTCTTTTTTCTCATGATGTCTTCAATTATGCATAGTTACCATTCTGTTTTTAAAAATGTCTTATCAGATGAAGGAAAAGTACTTTCATGGGGCCATGGTGGGCATGGTCAATTAGGTCACTGTTCTATCCATAGCTGCAAAGAGCCTACAATGGTCGAGACATTAGCAGATGAACATGTCACTTTTATTGCTTGTGGAGGGTCGACTTCAGCAGCTGTAACAGGTAAGGCTTAGTCCTCCAGGATTGTCTCTACATTTGGAATGGCTGTTTAAACACATCATACATAATGGCCAATTCATCTTCTAAGAATCTGAGTAAATCTCCGAAGTAAGGCAATATAATGAGATGATGAGTAGAGCATGACTTGAATATTAATTACTTGGAGCAAGGCTTATATTTCTATGATAATGGAATACTCAATGCAGTTACATGCTCTTAAATGTGCATATTTGGATTAATCAAAGGAAAATTCTTTGGAGTGAAACTTACTGAGACAGTGGGGAAAAAATGAACTTTTACAGGGAAAAAAAGATTGAGTTGGTCTCTTAGTAGAAAAAAGTCCATTTTCACTCTACATTTCACTCATAGATGAGCATATAGAATGCAATGATTCACTTCTTACTACAAAATGTGAAATCTAGACTAATTTTTGTATATAAATGGTCTTTTTCCTTCTGTTTCAAGAAACTGTTGACTATCTTACTCAAAGTTGAATTTTTCTTTCCTAAAAATGTAACTTTCTCCTCTTCTGATCAAGGTTTACTCTAAAAAAATTCACCTTTTCAATTATCTTTTTTTTTTTTCCTTTAGAATGATTGATTCACTCCTATGCTTAGTTGTCTCAAATGACATGATAGACTGATATGCTGCTTCATAAAGTGGAGAAAGAATGTACATTTAATCTCTCCTTCCCCCAAAACAAAAACAAATTTAAATAAAGTGATGTTTTTTTGGTTTGGTTTGGTTTGAATGGAACAGATGAAGGGAAATTATACATGTGGGGAAATGGGAAGGACTCACAACTGGGGATTCCAGGGTTGCCTCAAGTACAGCCATGTCCCAAAGAAGTCAAGTTTCTAACCGAGGAAGACGGCCTGGGCCCACACAAGGTGGTGTCCGTTGCCATTGGTGCTTCACACACTATGTGTTTGGTCTCAAGGACAACTTCTTCTTCTTAAATGTGTCAGATAAGTCTTTCTACTTTTTTTGGCAGCAAAAATTTAAGGATGAGACCAGACAGCAGAAATAGGACAGATTACAGTAATGGTGGTTTAGGTTGAATCATTGGAGGAAGAAGTAGATAGAAAGAAAAAGTTTCAACTTTTTTGATGTTAGAAGAAGGATATTTATTTATTGCCATTATCTAATGTTGGATGATTATGGATTCGGATTTGTTGCTGTTTTTATTGGATTGGATGAGCAGGTGAATGCAAATAAGAAATTGTTGTCGGTCGGGCGATCAGACGTGTTAAAATTGGTTGTTGTTCATGTTAGGTAAGCAAATTTTTGCAGTTTAATTGTTTTTGTTCTTTTGAGATGATTAGTGATGAGGCTTGATGCTGCTATTCAGTGGAATTTGTTTGTTACCGAGTGGTTTGGGTCCCTCCATTCCTCTAAGTGTATTTTAAGATTTTTCTATATGCTTTGGGAGCACCATATGCTTTGGGAGCATCATGCTTTTGGTTTTTTTAATATTATGGTGGACTTAATTGTAACATAACTAAAACTTTAAAAGTATGAAAAAGTATGAATTTTTTTAAGTACACCTAAGATGTGTATCATACTATTAATAATATCAATTTTCCTATGGGGTTCACCTTTAGGGCAATAGAAAAATAAAAAAATTAGTGGCAAAAGCATGGTGCTCCAAAAGCATTGTAGAAAGGTCCTGTATTTTATAAGGGTTAAAGATACTTTTCATACCATATGTTTGACCGAATGTGGTTTTTGGTACTAGATGTTTAGTTTTGTATATTTTTTGTACCAAACGTTTGAAAAAATGTGGCTTTTGGTACATCCGTTAGTTGACCGTTAGTTTTGGCGTTAAATGACATGTGCAAGTCACGTGATCGACTCTAAACTTTTAATTTTGTTCAGTTTAGTCCATCAAATATATTCCTAACTTTTATTTTGTTTAACTTAGTCATAACACTTCAAAATCGGACCCAATTAAACCAATCGAATTCAATTGACATAGCCCAATTTGGGTCAAATTTACCCAATTAGGGATATGTCCCAATTGGGTTCGATTTTGAAACTTTAGAACTAAATTAAACAAAATAAAAGTTATGAATATATTTGAGGGACTAATTTGAACAAAATTAAAAGTTTAGAGTCGATCACGTGACTTGCACATGTCATTTAACGGCCAAAACTAACGGCCAACTAACGGATGTACCAAAAACCACATTTTTTCAAACGTTTGGTACCAAAGTATACAAAACTAAACATCCAGTACTAAAAGTTACATACGGTCAAACATGTGGAAGTACCTTACAATAATAATAAATATAACTCGTATGTACTCTATTTTAAACAAAAATTGGTATCCTCCCGCGGATGTAGTAATTTGTTTGGAGGGAAACTCGCTCGCTTGGGAGGACCCAAACCGCACCTAATCTGTTTGCAAGTCAATCGTTTTAACAAGTGGAAAATACACACCATAACAAATTTGCACCTTACTTTTTGAATAATTCAAAACTTGTACCTTCCATTAGTCAGTCACAAATCTTAAAGTCAATACTTTTTGTTAAGAATTTAAGCGCTACGTGCCTATTATCTAAATATATAGCTAGTTTGCGTATATATCATTTATCTAATTTAATAATAAAATTATGGGTTAAAGGGTCTTTTGAAGCCATATGTTTGGCCAACGTTAGTTTTTGGTGCTATATGCTTTTTTTTATAGGCTTTTGGTGCTATATTTTTGCATTTTGTAGGTTTTTGTGCATCTGTTAGTCAACAGTTAAGTTTGACCGTTAAATACTTTTATTTTATTCAATTTAGTCCTTCAATTTATATTCATAACTTTTTAATTTTTACAATTTAGCCTCCAAAGTTTTGAAATCGGACCTAGGTCGAAATTGACCGAGCCAGATTCCGACCCACTGCTGGGTCCGACCCTGGCTAGGGTCGCCTGACCCACAGCTGGGTCCGACCCTGGCTAGGGTTGCCAGGTCCGATTTCAAAACTTTGGGGGCTAAATTGTAAAAATTAAAAGTTATGAATATAAATTGGAGAACTAAATTGAACAAAATAAAAACATTTAACGGTCAAACTTAACTGTTGATTAACCAAAAACTTACAAAATGCAAACACATGGCACAAAAAGTCTAAAAAAAACATATAGCACTAAAAACCAATATTTATCAAATATAAAAAAAATTTAAAAAAAAAAAAAAAAAAACCTTTAACCCTAAAATTATAATAGCTGCACCCAGTGCCATCCTTAACCGACAAAATTGTGTTTCACCTAATCACACCATCTGTAATCTGTAACAAATGTTAACGTTAGTATGCCATAATACTCAACTCACTCGTTTGGTCTGTAACAAAGCGCAGACCACGAGAACGGACCAAAAAAGGAGGTAACGGTCGGTCGGTCGGTCCGTAATAATGTATGTAATTACATAGTCGTTATTATGGACGGTATCGAACATAACATAACATCAACATTATTATTACTATATATATTGTCCCCACATACTCGTATCATTCATCACATGTATATATTATGATAGAAATATATATATACAACATACCATAAGAATACAAAAAAAACAAACTTAGAGTAAAAGTATAACTCAACCCACTTCATTCTGACTAAAAAACCATAACAACATTTGAAAATAAAATATATTCAAAAAAGTAAAAATAAAAAAAATATTACAAAATCTAACACAAAACTACGGACGAACCTGCGTATGGAATTAATTCCTATGCACACTGCCATATGCTTGTGGGTCCCACAGTTGGGCCCAAATTCTTTTTTCAGTTTTTTTTTTTTAAATTGGGAAAATTATTATTGTTGAATAATAATGTAATAAACTAATAATCATAATAATTAATTATAACTTTTGAAATTAAAAAAGATCTTGTAATTATTAAAAAAAAGGAGAAAATCAGAGATATAATATAAACCTACTAGATTACATAGCAATAAGATTATTGATTTTTCCTTCTTTTATTGTGTATTGTTGGATCACGGGCGAAGCTCCGTTACGTCCTTGACGGAAAGCTTGGACTCCTGGGCTCCGCGTAATCCTGCAAAAGGGGATGACCTGGGTGGTGACCCAGAATCCCTCTCCGATGATTAAATGAGTATAGTGATCAATGGGTGATAAGCACAAGAGTATAAGTTCGTCTTAGATGATGGTTTTCTGAGGTAACTTCCTCCTTTATATAGGAGGGGAAGTTACTCAGTTACCTGTTACTGCGCCTGGCAGTTTTGCCCATGATTCCGTGTATCTCGCCACGATTCCACATATCTCGGCTGGGATTCCATATATCTCGCCCCACGCTCCGCGTATCTTACCCGTACCTCCGCGTATCTCGGGCACGCCCTGCGTATCTCGGGGGAGATTATCTATATCTTAACCGTCTTCCCACTACTCTCATCTAGTAGGCGGGTTTCTCGGTCTTATCCTCTGATCACAAGTCTCGACTCCTGTCGGGGACTCTAGAGTTGTCTCATTCTAGATCACCACCCAGGACCTTCAGTCTCTACGGGACAGGTCCAGCCTCTGCGGGGCTTTATTATCGGGGCCTTTACTAAGGCATATCGGGGCCTACTCAGAGGCTTCTTGCCGGGAGCATTCAGCTCATTCATCGGGACCGCCGAAGTCGGGACCCTTCGTGCTGGGCCTCTGGGCCTTCCAGGCTTTTCACGAGGCCCACTGGACCTACTCGCCGTCCATTGGCTGTTAACGGGGCTAACGATTACATCGGAACCCATCATTTGCCCCCAAGACATGGGGGACTTTTAGTTCGTCATGTCTTCCAGTTCAGATCTCTTGACCTCTCTTGTCGAAGGTTCTCGCTTTCATGCCTTCCGATATCACCGTCGGAGGCCTTTGTCTTCGCACCTCCCGATACTACCGTCGGGGATTTTCACATTCACTTTCCTCCCGATACTGCCGTCGGAGGCTTTTGTTTTCATACCTCCCGATACCGCCGTCGGAGGCTTTTGTCTTCATACCTCCCGACACCGCCGTCGGAGACTTTTGTCTTCATACCTCCCGATACCGCCGTCGGAGGCTTTTACCTTGGGTACAATTCTTGAATATGACTCTCCCAATTCTTCGGTCCATCACTTAAGATGACTTCATACACCCTTCCGATGCTTCACAATGACTTACCACTTAAGGTTTCTCATCCAAAATCGGGGCTTCACCACTTAAGGATTCTCGTCCAGAATCGGGACTTCACCACTTAAGGCTTCTCGTCCATAATCGGGACTTCACCACTTAAGGCTTCTCGTCCATAATCGGGACTTCACCACTTAAGGCTTCTCGTCCAAAATCGGAACTTCACCACTTAAGGCTTCTCGTCCAAAATCGGGACTTCACCACTTAAGGCTTCTCGTCCAAAATCGGGACTTCACCACTTAAGGCTTCTCGTCCATAATCGGGACTTCACCACTTAAGGCTTCTCGTCCCTGCCTTTCAAGGCCATTTTCATACCCTTTAGGGCTTTCATTGCGTCTCTACTGGACGGCTTTCATTGCGTCTCTACTGGACGGCTTTCATTGCGTCTCTACTGGACGGCTTTCATTGCGTCTCTACTGGACGGCTTTCATTGCGTCTCTACTGGACGGCTTTCATTGCGTCTCTACTGGACGGCTTTCATTGCGTCTCTACTGGACGGCTTAATCGTACCCGTTAAGGCTTTTTGTCGCATCATATAGACGACTTACACGGACCTGTTAAGGCTTTTTCATACCCGTTAAGGCTTTTGGCCGCATCATATAGACGACTTACGCGGACCCATCAGAGTCTTTTCATACCCGTTAAGGCTTTTGGCCGCATCATATAGACGACTTACGCGGACCCATCAGGGTCTTTTCATACCTAGGCTTTTGGTTGCATCATATAGACGACTTACGTGTACCCCGTAGGGCTTTTGTCCGTACCCGTTAAGGCTTTTGGCCGCGTCATATAGACGACTTACGCATCCCCTGCGGGGCTTTCATCGTACCTCGGAAGGCTTTTGTCGCGTCACTCAGGACGTCTTACTCGGATTGATAGATAACTTGCGCCATTCGCGGCGACTTAATATCAAACATGATACTTCTTCAAGTGTTCGCCACTGAAGGAATGCTTCAACGTCTTGCCTTCGAGATCCTCTAACTTGTATGCATTGGGCGCTGGCATCCCCACGATCTTGTAGGGTCCTTCCCATTTTGGTGACAGCTTGTTGATCTGGTCTTGATGAACAAACTCATTCCTCCGCCAGACAAGTTCTCCTACGAAGAATTGTCGGGACCTGACACGCCGATTGTAGTATCGGGCTGTTGCCAAACGCATTCGGGCCTGGACTTCATCAGCCTTCCACCTCTTTTCCTCGAGTAGGTCTAAGTCCAGACGTCTCATTTCCTCGTTTGTCAGAGGCTCGTAATATTTCGCGCGATGGGACGCCACCGCTATTTCCATGGGAGCGACCGCCTCCGTGCCATAGACCAGGCCAAACGGAGTTTCTCCTGTTGATTGCTTGGGTGTTGTTCTCACAGCCCACAGCACGCTCTCGAGCTCATCCAGCCAATGGCCCTGCAAGGCATAGACTCTCTTCTTCAGGTCATCCATCACGATCTTGTTGGCTGACTCTACCTGGCCATTGGTCTGAGCGTGGCGGACTGAAGTGGTCCGATGCTCGATGTTTAGTTCTTCCAGGTACTCCTTTAACTGAGCCCCATTGAACGGAGGGCCGTTGTCGCTGATCAACACTCGAGGAACCCCGTACCGGGATACAATCTGAGTTTGAAGGAACTTGAGGATTTGCTGCCCCGTCGTTCTAGCCAATGCCTTAGCCTCTATCCACTTTGAAAAGTAGTCGATGGCCACGAGCAAATACTTGCACTGACCTTTCGCTTGGGGAAGAGGTCCCACCAAATCAATCCCCCATTGCGCGAAGGGCCATGCACTCCTGATGGGCATTAAGTCCACGGCGGGAGCCACGATATTCGGAGCATACTTCTGGCATGTATCACAGGATCGGACCATTGCTGTCGCCTCCTTGTTCACCGAAGGCCAATAATAGCCCAAGTTCAACGCCTTCCTCACGATAGATCGGGCCCCTTCATGACAGGCCGCGACTCCTTCGTGTAGCTCTCTCAGGATCCGATTCGTGTCGGGCTCCGCCACGCATTTCAGAAAAGGCTTCACATGCCCCTTCTTGTATAATTGGTTGTCCACCATCGCGTAGTTGTCTGCAATCCGACGCAATCTGACGGCTGCCACCTTATCATCGGGGAGTACCCCCGTAGTTAGGTACGTGACCATCGGGGTCATCCAAGTGGGCTTCTCCTCTTCCTCCGATCCTGTCTCAATAGCACAGACCTCCACCGGGTCAATGTTTGAGATGATCACCTTTTCTAGGAAATGTACCTTCCGATTCTCCTCGGGGGCCACTCCCAGGGCAAACTTGCTCAAGGCATCCGCTTCCGCGTTCTCTTCCCTCGGGATCGCCTCGATATCAAAGCTTTTGAAGCTTCCCTTCAAAGTCTGCACCTCATGCAAATATTTCTTCATCGTCGGGCTTTTAGCCTCATAGTTCCCCTGGACTTGATTTACAACCAAGCTAGCATCGCACTTCACTTTTAAATGGTCGACCCCCGTACCCTTGGCAATCTTAAGGCCTGTGATGAGAGCCTCATATTCTGCTTCGTTGTTGGTGGCTTTGAATGTCAACGCCAGGGCATACCGTAAGGGCTCACCTCCACCGGGCGGTATCAACACGAATCCTGCACCCGAGCCTTCTACACTCGATGAACCATCAGTGTACATCTCCCAGGTGTTCTCCTCATTTGGCTGTTCTGGCTGCTGTTCTGTTGTCGGAACTCCTTCCATGGTTGCCCCCTCTGCGGGACCCGTTACTTCCAGATCGGGTGCCGTAGACTCAGCTATAAAATCTGCCAACGCCTGGCCCTTAATAGCGGTCCTCGGAGCGAAATGAATGCGGAACTCAGTCAGCTCGATGGCCCATTTTACCAATCTCCCCGACGCCTCCGGTCGGTTCAAAAAGTGTTTCAAGGGCTGATTAGTCAATACCGTGACTTCATGTGCATGGAAGTAAGGTCGGAGCTTTCGAGCGGCAATTATCAACGCGAAGAGATATTTTTTCAATAGCGGGATATTTTATTTCAGACTTGGCAAACGCCTTGCTTACATAATAGATAGGCACTTGGTTGCCCTTGACAATCTTAATCAGAACAGAACTAACAGCCATATCGGAAACAGCCAAATAGAGATAGAGCGGCTCGCCTGGAACTGGTTTTGCCAACGGCGGAAGGGTACGGAGATGCTGCTTGAGTGCCTGGAACGCCTCCTCGCACTTGTCAGTCCATTCGAACTTCTTGTTAGCCCTCAGCACCTCAAAAAATGGCATGGCTCGGTCACTTGCCTTGGATAGGAAGCGATTCATCGCGGCCAACCGGCCATTCAGCACCTGGACCTCCCGATGAGTCTTTGGGGACTGCATCTCCTCGATTGCTCGCAGCTTCTCGGGGTTCACCTCGATTCCTCTCTGGCTCACCATGAACCCTAGGAACTTCCCCGAGTTCACCCCGAAAGCACATTTGTCGGGGTTCAGCCGAACCTGATGGAACTTCATTCGCTCAAATGCCGCCGCCAAATTCTGGACATGGTCTCCTGCCTGTCGGGACTTCACCAGCATGTCGTCCACATATGCCTCCATGGTTTTCCCCAGCATGTCCCCGAACAACTTGTTCACCATCCGCTGGTAAGTTGCTCCGGCATTGATCAATCCGAAGGGCATCACGTCGTAATGGTAGACGTCGCTGTCAGCGTAGAAAGCTGTGTGAGGGGCATCCTCCTTCGCCATCTTGATCTGATTGTACCCGGAGTAGGCATCCATGAAGCTCAGCAGCTCATGTCCCGATGTGGCATCCACCAGCTGGTCGATCCTCGGCAGCGGGTAGCAGTCCTTCGGACAGACTTTGTTCAAGTCGCGGAAGTCGACACACATCCGCCACTTTCCGTTACTCTTTCGCACCAGCACTGGGTTAGCCACCCAAGTCTGGAATCGGAGTTCTTTGATGAATCCAGCATCGAGCAGTCTGCCCACCTCCTGCTGGATCGCGATCCTCTTGTCCGCGCCCATCGGACGCCTTCTCTGCGCGATAGGCTTGATTGCGGGGTCTATCTTCAGCTCGTGCACTATCACGTCGGGGCTGATTCCTGGCATATCACTCGGGGACCAGGCAAACAACTCCTTAAACTCCTTCAAGAGGTCGATCAACTCTCGGGCTCTTTCCTCCGACAAAGCAGAGTCGATCTTCACCTTCCTCTGAGACCCATCAATCTCCACTTCCTTCAAATCCTCCATGGGGGCGGGACGCCCATACTCCTCTCGAGGATCGGTATCGGTTTGAAGGACAGTCATGGCCTCCCTTCTTCTTCGTCGGGTGGCGTTAACATAGCATTTTCGCGATGCCACCTGGTCGCCCTTGACCTCTCCGACCCCATTGTCAGTCGGGAACTTCATCTTCTGGTGGATCGTCGAGGCGACTGCCATGAGAGGGTTGATGGTGGTCCTCCCGATGATCGCGTTGTATGCCCCCGCGGACTCCACGACGACGAAATCCACGTTTCGCCTCTCCATTTTCCAGCCACTACCAAACTCTACTGGTAAGGTAATCATTCCCAACGGGTAGGAAGTGGATCCAGAGAATCCCACCATCGGGAAGTCCACCTGCGTCAGGTCTTTCTTCGTCTTTCCCATGGCTTCCAGTGCGTCCATGAAAAGAATATCGGAGGAGCTCCCTCCGTCTATCATGATCCGCTTCATCTCGAATCCGTCTACGTCCAGGGTCACGACCAAGGCATCGTCGTGAGGGCTCTCCACGCCTATTAGATCCTCCTTCGAGAACGAAATTTCCATTTCCTCCTTCAGGGTCCACGACCGGGACTGTTTGCCTAGCACCACCGCGGCAGATATGCGGGAAGCGTAGTTCTCCCGAGAGGCAGAGGTATCTCCTCCCGCCGCCATTCCTCCATGGATGACGTTGATAGTTCCGCGCCTCTCCTTGCGGGCACCTGAACCCGAGGCCTCATGCTCGACCTTCTTCTTCTTCGGGGATCGATCGCGGGACTTGGAACGGGATCGCGACCGACTTCTGGAACGGGATCGGCACCGACCCTTCCCGACGAACTCTTTCAGCCTTCCCTTCTGGATCAGCTTTTCAATCTCCTTCTTCAGCTCCCGACAGTTCTCAGTGTCGTGACCATTGGCTCGATGGTAGCGACAGTAACAATCGGGACGGCCTCCTAGGAATTCGCCCTCTTTCCTCGGGGGGTATCGAGCGAGACCTTGTCTGTCCATCACAGCTAACACAGAGGTCATCGAGCTATCGATGGGAACAGCCTGACCCTCTCGGTTGTCCTTCCTCGGAGGACGCTTGTCTTCTCTTTTATCGGGACGACCACGGTTCCTACCTCCCTCCGACTTGTCGCTCCCCTTGCGATCGTCCGACAGCTTGGACGATGGCTTTCCTCTTCCCGACTTTGGGGGATCAAGTTCTCCAGCAGCAATCTTCGACTCTTTGACGTCGATTTGCTGTTTCACCCTCGCCTGCAGGGCCTCCATACTCCACACAGCCTTCGCGGCGACGCTATGCATTAGGTCAGAACCGTACGGAGCGCTCAAGTTCCTTAGGAAGGTACGGATCATCTCTCCCTCGAGATTTCTTCGTCAATCTCCGCAGCACTAGCAGTGAACCGTTGGTAATAGTATGCCAACGATTCATCGGGCCTCTGCACCACCTGGGTTAAAGTCCTCACGCTCTTCAGGAGGCGTCTCCGACCTTGATATTGCTTGATGAAGCGATCGTGCATATCAGCCCAGCACGTGATGCTCCCCGGCGGAAGGCTGAAGAACCAAGTCATGGCCCTTTCTCCCAGGGTTATCGGGAACAATGAGCATATGAGGTCATCGTTCGATGTTCGTCCCATACAGGCCTGGACATGCCTCTGCACATGGCGAACAGGGTCCCCCTCACCGTCATACTCCTTGTTGGTTGGAATACCTAGTCCAGGCGGGGCTACAGTATCGATCAGCCGCGGCACAAAAGGATGGCTGGACCGATCCCTCAGCTCCGATGTCATCTGCTTCTGATCACCCATGCAGATGCTCACGATCTTCACCACCTGATCGGGGGTGATGGGGCCATTCAGGGGAATGGTCCTGTTCTGCACCGGTCCGGGGCCGTCAACCACGAACTTCTCCAGGTGTGCTGGTTCCTTACCCTTATTCCTGAGCGGAACCTCCTGTCCCTTCGGGTCCACCCTCGGCGGTGGTGGTGGTAACTCTTCTCGCGGAGGCAATTCCTCCGCTCTCCTAGCGGCCTCCCTCTTATCCAGCAAGGCCTCCATGGCGGCCAAGAATATGGGCATAGCCTCCGCTACTGCCTTGGCCAACTCCGAGTTCGAAGACGACCCTTCTTCCCTTCGCGGGACTCCTTCTCTTCCACGGCCCACCGGGTTTGGGGGAGCCTCATCCACTTCCCTACGCGGGACATCCTGCCTGTTCATCTCAGCGTCTCGGACTGAGACCTCATATCCATCACCTTGCTCCCCTGTCTGGGAGAGAGCAGGGTTCTCACCACCTTGTTCAGCGATGCGTTCCGGCAACGGGGAATTCACAGTTCCTGCGGGACGAGAACTGCCAGCCTGAACTTGCTTCTTCTTGCCACCACCGGCCATTGATCTGGTAGAAGCTATCTTGGCTTTTCGTAAGCTTCCCACAGACGGCGCCAATGTTGGATCACGGGCGAAGCTCCGTTACGTCCTTGACGGAAAGCTTGGACTCCTGGGCTCCGCGTAATCCTGCAAAAGGGGATGACCTGGGTGGTGACCCAGAATCCCTCTCCGATGATTAAATGAGTATAGTGATCAATGGGTGATAAGCACAAGAGTATAAGTTCGTCTTAGATGATGGTTTTCTGAGGTAACTTCCTCCTTTATATAGGAGGGGAAGTTACTCAGTTACCTGTTACTGCGCCTGGCAGTTTTGCCCATGATTCTGTGTATCTCGCCACGATTCCACATATCTCGGCTGGGATTCCATATATCTCGCCCCACGCTCCGCGTATCTTACCCGTACCTCCGCGTATCTCGGGCACGCCCTGCGTATCTCGGGGGAGATTATCTATATCTTAACCGTCTTCCCACTACTATCATCTAGTAGGCGGGTTTCTCGGTCTTATCCTCTGATCACAAGTCTCGACTCCTGTCGGGGACTCCAGAGTTGTCTCATTCTAGATCACCACCCAGGACCTTCAGTCTCTACGGGACAGGTCCAGCCTCTGCGGGGCTTTATTATCGGGGCCTTTACTAAGGCATATCGGGGCCTACTCAGAGGCTTCTTGCCGGGAGCATTCAGCTCATTCATCGGGACCGCCGAAGTCGGGACCCTTCGTGCTGGGCCTCTGGGCCTTCCAGGCTTTTCACGAGGCCCACTGGACCTACTCGCCGTCCATTGGCTGTTAACGGGGCTAACGATTACATCGGAACCCATCATGTATAATATAACATATTTTTTGTGATTGTAAAGATTTTTCTTTTAAATATTTGGATTATGAAAACCAAATACACAAATATCAAGATTTAAAAACTAATTACCAAAATAACAATGTCACGAATTAATTATATTGATTATTCATTTCAATAATTTTTATTTTCACATAAAAAATACTTATTTAAGATCGTAGACAATTCATTTTCTTTTGAAATATATATATAAGATATATTTGTATTTAGTTTCTTATTTTCCTAATTAATTTTAAGAAGTACTAATTTAATTAAAATTATATATTTTAAATGGTTTATTTAAATATTATATTTATAACAAAATAGTAGAATAATTAGGGAAAAAAAGAGAATGAGGCCGTCTAATATAAGAGAGGGAGGAAGATATTTTTTAATAGTCATGTCTCACCTGCGTTTGACTGTTAAAAAAAATATTCCTCCATCTCTCGATACATGGATATTGGACGACCTCATTCTCTTATATATCTATATTTCAAAAGAAAATGAATTGCCTACAATCTTTAATAAGTATTTTTTAAGTGAAAAATAAAAATTATTGAAATGAAAAATCATTATAATTAATTCGTGAAATTTTTATTTTGGTAATTAGTTTTTAAATCTTGACATTTGTGTATTTGGTTTTCAATTTTCATAATCACATTATTTAAAAGAAAATAGTCTTTAAAATCATAAAAAATATGTTATATCAGAGCATCTACAATGGTATTACATATTTTGTTTTCCTTAAAGGTGTCACGTAGGCTTTCTATACTTATTTTAAGGAATACATAAATTTATGTAATGCTTAAATAATAGTAGGTCTACAATGGTTTTACTTAACCATCTTACGCAAACATATTTTATTATTAAATTTTAACAACTAATTTAAAAAGTAGTTATAATTAAAGTTTCAATTGTGTCGTTACAATCAGCTAAAAAAAATTAGTGTCGTTACAATTAAGTTTTTGTCTAATTTTACAACGAGATTTGTGTTATTTGTCATTATATATATATAACTAAGATATAATAAAATATCTGCTATATATTTATTATGAGTCCCCTTAAAGGGCTACTATGTAAAACCACTGTAGAGATCAGACATAAATTTACACAGTTCTTTTTAAATTTTCAACAGTTTTAATTAATTATTATGATTATTACATTACATTTTTTTCCAAGATTATTACATTACATTTCAATAATTATAATTTTCCAAATAAAAAAAAGTGAAAAAAGAATTTGGGCCCATGGGACCCACAAGCACATGACAGTGTGCATAGGTATTAATTCCATACGCAGGTTCGTCTTAGTTTTGTGTTAAATTTTGTAATATTTTTTTATTTTGACATTTTTTAATATATTTTATTTTCAAATGTTGTTATGGTTTTTTAGTCCTTCATTCTTGCTTAGTTTTGACTCTTTGACTGCAGTCCTTTGTTTCAGATGCTCGTGAATCCCAATCAATCAACCCCAATAAAGAAAGTACCGTTGTTGGTGGTAATCCATGTGCATGCAATTTGCCCATGCTACACTATAAATAAATATACACAAGGTTAGTTATATATACTTGACGCACTCATATTAATCAACTATTCATAAGCTTAATTATATTTATAAGTGAATGCTATTTAATAATGTGCACCCCTTTTTTTCTTCAAACTTCAAGTTAACCATAATCCAACAAATGTCTTATTTTATGGTTCATCACTTCTTGAGTAAACTTGGTATTTACACCAATACAATTAATACAGGGCAAGTGTCAGATAGTTTAGTCTAGGTGTGGAGCAAGCATGCTACGGGTACTGCCCTCCTGATGAGGCCCCCTTAGGACCACCCCACGGGAAACAAATAAAAAAAGTTTTAATTACTCACTCAGTCGTCCAGATTTATGGATTTCAGCGGCGAACACTTCAACTTATTTAAAAGAGTCGGTAGAAATCGAACATGCACATCTCATACTACTAACATACATAACGCGCGTCTAACTTAGCCGACTTTCTCATAAATTCAAATCTGTGAGTGAATATTTTGGGTTACAATTATAAACATATATAATTTGGCAAATAAATGTCGAATGAGCCGTTGAGTTGAGGTAAGTACGTGAGCGTGCAAAGACGAGAGGAAAGAAAAGGGAGACGAGCGTGATGGTAGTAATGAATGATTTATTCCTTGATCACACTTTTCATGTCCACACGCCCACCACCACCACCATATCCACTCTCACACTTTCCTTATTAATAATCTATTTTTCCTCATCCACTTAATTCTCCCTTTATTACTTATAATTGACATTTTTTTACTTTATGCTTTAACATTGATTTCGAATCTTAAACCAAAATTAGATCATTAGATTTTGAGAAAAAAAAAAAAACAATGATTAATTTGTGTTATCATCGCATACTTTAATTTTGCAAATAACGAACGGTCACAATTAAGTGATGCATGAATATTAAAAAAAGAAAAACAAATACAATTTTACATATTCTATTAAAAAAAAAGGTTAATTAAAGGGTCTTTTGGTGTCATATGTTTGGTCACTGTTGGTTTTTGGTATCATATGTTTTATTTTGTAGGCTTTCGGTGTCATATATTTGCATTTTGTAGACTTTTGGTGTATCGAACGGTTAAATTTGACCGTTAAATAGTTTTATTATGTTCAATTTAGTCACTAATCTTTTTTCGGCCACTGCCTAAAATATTCCGGCCACCACACAAGGCCGTCGGCCACCTCTCAAGGCCGCCAGAACCCATCCAAGCCCACTGGTGACCACCAATCGGGGCTGGACGGCTCCGATTAGAGTCGTCCGGCCCCGACTGGGCCACCGAGGGCTCCGATCGGAGCCACAAGTTTTGATCGGAGCACTGTGGCTCAGGTCGGAGCCAAAAAGCTCTGATTTGGAGCTCTATGGCTCAGGTCGGAGCCACGTAGCTCCAGATTGGGGAGCTTTGTGGCTCAGGTCGGAGCCACAAAGCTCCAAAACGGAGCTATGTGGCTCACCTCGGGGCCAAAAATCTCCAGATCGGAGCTCTGTGGCTCAGGTCGGGGACACAAAGCTCCAGATCGGAGCTCTATGGCCCTGACCTGAGCCTCAGAGCTCTATGGCCCTGACCTGAGCCACAGAGCTCCGATCGGAACCCTCGGTGGCCCAATCGGGGCCGGACGGCACTGGTGCGCTTGGATGGTCCAGCAGCCATGTGTGGTGGTCGTAATATTTTGGGCGGTGGCCGGAAAGAGATTAGGGACTAAATTGAACAAAATAAAACTATTTAACGGTCAAACTTAACCGTTGACTAACAGATGCACCAAAAGTCTACAAAATGCAAACATATGACATCAAAAGCCTACAAAATAAAACATATGACATCAAAAACCAACATCAGTCAAACATATGGCACCAAAAGACCTTTTAACAAAAAAAAAACTGTGGGATGTCGGAGTCACATTATGAGAGCAGCAGAAGTGTGCTTATTCTATACTGAATAATTATTATTCTCAATGAGTCAACTCGTAAAGGTAAAATACTAGATATGCATATTTTTCATTCATAGAATGCAATAGAGTTTGAATTTAAAATTTCTAACTAAAGGGTGGAGCGTTAAAATCGTTATAATATATTACAATTTGTGTATATATATAGAGCATCACTACAAAATAAAAACAAGGGTTAAGAACCTATGAAAGGTCTGAACTATCACCCATGTTAACGGGAGAGGTCTGAAATTTAAAAAGTTAATAACAGAGGTATGAAATTTCAATTTTGTTGATTTGAGGTTTTCCGTCCATTTTTAGGGTTAAATTTAACAGAATTGTGTGAAATGACATTTTTGCCCCTTTAATATTTTTTGTTTTATTTAATATCTTATTTAAGGAAATGTGAAATGACAATTTTACCCCTAAAGTCAAATTAAAACCACCCAACTCCGGCCACCACCACCCGACTCCGCCCACCACCACCCGACTCCGGCCACCACCACCCCGACTCCGACGACCGCCACCTCGGCTCCGGCGACCCGACTCCGGCCACCACCTCGGCAAAAAGCTCCGATCGGGGCCAAAAAGCTCCGATCGGGGCCAAAAAAGCTCCGATCGGAGCCAAAAAAACTCCGATTGGAGCTACAGAGCTCCAGATCGGAGCTCTGTGGCTCCGACCAGAGCCACAAAGCTCCGATCGGAGCTTTTTTGGCCCCGATCGGAGTCCAATCGGGGCCGGTGGCTCCGATCGGAGCTCAATCGGGGCCGGTGGCTCCGATCGGAGCCCAATCGGGGCCGGTGGCTCCGATTTTGGCCCAATCAGAGCCTTGGTGGTGGTCGCCGGAGTACGGTGGTGGTCGCCGGAGTACGGTGGTGGTCGCCGGAATACGGTGGTGGTCGCCGGAGTACGATTGGTGGTCGCCGGAGTACCGTGGTGGCTTCAAGGGCATTTTGGTCTTTTCACTCCATGCATGTGAGGGGCACACTTGATAGAAGGGCATTTTTGGAAATTTATTTTATTTCCGGTCACATGCTTGGCATGTGACCAACTTCCGTTAGTTTTAACAGAAAAAACTAACGGAGACCGCTGTTATCAACAAAACAGAAATTTCAGACCTCTGTTATTAACTTTTTAAATTTCAGACCTCTCCCGTTAACATGGGTGATAGTTCAGACCTTTCATAGGTTGTTAACCCTAAAAACAACATACTACCCAATAGGGGAAAAGAAAAAAGAAAAAAAACAAAGTAGTTATTGGTCCCCCATCCTTAGCAACTTCCTTCAGTTGGTTCTTTTCTTGAAAGTGAGTGTAGTAGATTAATAGTTTCTGTCTGTGGCTTCCAAGATCATACACATACTAAAGAAACAAATATATGGTTTTGTCACCTACTAAACAATACCAAATTGTGAGCTGCCAAGAACATGGAGCGCCCTAACAGAGCCAAATAGATTTACTTGACCCCTTATATATACACACAGTGGTCCTCTATTTATCAACATATATCTTAAATATCCATGAATATAAATCCATCTTGTATGAGTAATATACATTGATGTTAAACATTTTTATTGATCGGTTATGTCTTATTTTAAGTGTCTGGTAGGTGGCAGCTCTATCTAATTTTTAACTGACAAGAGATTTTGATTATGTTATATAAAATAGGGTTAAAAACGTAATAACAGTCATAACATAGATCATGTTGCTAATTGGTGTTTCATATTTAAAATATTGATATTCAATATCTCAATTATTATATTGGTTAATTTTATTATTTTTATTTTAAAATTACTGGAACAAAAATATATATTTTTTAAGCATCAAATAAGACTAAACTATGAGTAACAAATCTTATATTTCGAAAAATTGGAAAATAATATTTGTTTATTTTAATACATGTTGGTACCAAAAACCATCTTTTTCAAACATACTGTATGTGTTAAATCGTTTTTCTTATTATTTAGACATCTCTTAGGACATTGAATTAGAGTAACTACAATTCATAGTCTAGTAAAAGAGAGCTAAATAATAAAGTTTACAACCGCCTACTTCAAGTCGTTAACTAAAAACTTGAAATTGTTTTTTTTTCTAAATGTATTGAACTCTAGTATTACAAAATAATAATGAGATTCTTACACAATTACAATTACAATTATAATTATAATTATAATAGGATCTCTATCTTACACAAAAACAGTGAAGATTTTACACCAAAATGATGAGGGTACTGATAATATTTTTTTTTTAAAATAAATTTAAAGTCCTAATAAAAAATATTTGATAATTGTCTGATATTTATTACGGTATTATATGATGTGGCTCCACCACTGCTTGGTTGCGGTTTAATTGTGTTTTTTTTTAAGAAAATCTTACTTGACAAAAAAAAAAACCTACACTCCAACATGAGCCTATAACGTTTGTGAATGTTAGGCATGGGGAGTTTATTTAAGAAAAGGGCAAATTGCCTCGCATAATCGACCCTAAAATGAAGAAAACGTTTGTATTGTAAAAATGACCAAAAAAAAATGTAAATAATGATCTGAAATTTTAAAAATCAGCAGAAAAAAGTGAAAATAAATGCTAGAGCAGCCTGAAATTACATAACACTATCTCAAAGAAAATTGCTCGAACTATCTATAGCAACAAACATATTAGTAAAAATAAAGAGGATATTTATTGGCCAAAAAAAAAAAACATATTAGTAAACATATTTTTCCCATTATGTGAAGAGTCTTATGAACAATCTAAACAGCTGGTGTATCTTCAAGTAATGCATGTTTATTCTCGGTTAGCTAATAATGTATTAGTTAAGTATTTATTAATTATTAAGATTGTTGGTAAAAAAAAAGTAGGTATTAAAAGATTAAAAAAAGAGTGAATAAAAGATTTAACTATCCTAAAATGAGGGATATTAGAGTTCACTCGAAAATTGCTAGAGACATTATATTTTTATCATTATCAAGTATATTTAGCTAATGCAGCTAATGCCATAGTCAATGTCAAATTTAGTTATTACATGATTTGTTCTATAAATAAGTATTAGTTAAGGTTTTAGGTTTAATATATAAAAAATTATTAGACTAGTAGAAATAAACTATTAATTCATACATATATTATTATTATTATTTTACAGAAACTAATACATATATTAGAACCAAACAACCCATAATGATTAGCCAGTATCATAAAGAGAAATCCTTTCATTTAATTTAATATAAACATCACTCAGCTTAAAAACAATTACAGAGTGGGTGGGATCAAACTTTAATCACATGAGGAACATTACACAAATCCCCTAAAATCTAAATTAAGAAAATAAAACCCAAAAAAAAAAAAAAAAAAACAATAATAAATCAACCAATAAAAAGGACATAGTGATTTGTTTAACTCCATAAATCTCTGATCTCACCTTTTGCTGTAACGAATATTCCTGTCAAAAAATCCGGTCACGGTCAAACTGTTAAATCTCCCCATATGTGTAGTAGTATTATTTTAATTTTGTAATTACGTGGCAATAATTATTGTCGGTTTGAATTTGATGACGACGGAGTATATCAGCCGCCACGAAACGTCGAGCACTGCCACGCTGGCCGCGAAAGTTGGAACCCAGCACTGGTCGGACACCCGGCGAGCCCCACCGGCGGAATCATACAGTTGTACGACATACAGAGCGATGCAGAGTCCGGCAATGCCGCTCCCCGGTGTAACGGAAACTCGCTGATGTAGTTATGCTGCAGGTAGAGCGTACGGACGCGGCCGAGACCAATGCCGGTGACGTAGTCCTCCGGCACGGTGCCGGAGAGGCGGTTGTTGTTGAGAAAGAGTGTCTCGACCGCGGCGAGGATGGGAGTCAGTTCGCCGCTGAGGGCATTGTGGCTGAGGTCAACGATGGAGCCAGGGCCGTACGGGGATCCGGAGAATCGCTCCCCGGCGGCGCGTGGCGGGATCGTGCCGGAGAGATTGTTCCGTTGCAGCAGCATTGATGAGAGCGCCGGGTTGAAGAGTGAGGGCGGGATGGGCCCACTGAATCGGTTCATGCTTAGGTCGAGGTACACTAACTCGGAGAGAGACTCCAGGCGGTTGAGTGGGCCCCACAGTCTGTTCCCCGACGCGGAGAGGTACCGGAGCGACGGCGGCAGCGTCGGTAGGTACCCGGAAAATCGGTTCCACTTCAGGTCGAGGTGGAGCAATTCGGAGGTGACGCGTGGGGGTAACGCGCCGGAGAGGCGGTTCCAAGCGAGGATCAGTACCTTCAGCTGAGTCAACTCGGTGAGGGCGGCAGGGATCGGTCCGGCGAGGAGGTTGAAGCTCAGATCCAATGTGTGGAGATTGGTGAGGGCGGCGAGGGAGGTCGGGATCGGCCCTGTTAGGCGGTTTCCGGTGAGGGAGACGACGCGGAGGTTCTTCAGGCGGCCGAGCTGCGGCGGGATAGGCCCGGTGACGATGCCGGGAAATAACACGAGCTGAGTCAACTCCGTCAACCCCGACAAAGCGGCGGGGAGAAATCCGGCGAGTCCGGGCGTGCCGGATAGTCCGGTGCCGAGCGTGAGTATGGTGACGCGGCCGTCGGAGGAGCAGGTGACGCCGGAGAAGGTGGAGCACGGGTCCGGCGAAGTGAAGTCCCAGGTGGAGAAGAAGTCTGCTCCGGGAATGTCGGTGAGGCTGTTCTTGACGGCGAGGAGGGCAGAGATATCGACGGCGCTGATTTGGATCTGCTGGAGCTGCTGCAACGAAGGAGAGGCGAAGAAGAAGGTGAGGAAAAGGAGGAGGAGAGGTTGGAGGTTGGCAGTGGCTGCCATTAATGGAAATGAAGAAGCTCTAGAGGAGAGGAGGTGGCGACAGTACTTCTCAGTTTAGTAATGTGTGACTGGTGTGAGTGAGACAACTTACATCAGGAGTGTTTGTGTGGAGAACGTACATAAATAAAATAACAAATAATAAATAAAATAACTATAAAAAAACAAAAGAGTTAGTAGGTTAAAAAAGTAAAGAAAATATTGTAATAATTCTTTTCTTACCGAGAATCTTATGAAAGTTATGAAGCAACGTCAGTTGGAAGAGGAATCTTATGTTTTTAAAAAATTTATTTATTTATATTAATAATAAAGCTTAAGTATGCAATCTTGCTTGGACTTATTTGTTGTTGGGCTGTTTTTGTTCTTAGGCTTTGGTCAATTTTGATTTTGGATTTGGTTGTGTTGTTTTTATTTTCTTGCTGCCATTTTGGGTTCCTTTATAAACACTGGGGTGTAATTGTCATTTATATTAGATCTAGGGTTGAGGGAGATGACTTGTCAGGTGAAGGAACTAAGTCTAAAGATTCTTCGACATTGTTTATTCATCCCGTTGCTCTGCTAGGGTTTCTGTCCATGGTGATTTCTAGAGTGTTTTGTGAGTTTGATTGATGATATTTTGACATGGTATCATAGCTAAAAGGCACTCCTTACCTTTCCTCTTGATTCCGTGACTTCCGTTGGCTTGTCTTCCCTTCGTCGCGACGTACCTGCTTCGCGACTCTTCGTTGCGCGACCCTTGGTTTTTCGATATCTGAGTGGTTTCTTGTGTTCTCTCTGTTTTTGTTGGTGGTGGTTGTTCGCGGTGGTTGTTTGATTCACGTTTGGCGTTTGCTTCGGAGTCTAAGGTTGTTTATCTTCTTCGTGTCACAACTCTTCTTCCTCGTCATACCTGATGTCGAGTCCCAGTGACAAGAAAGATGAAGGTTATTCTAGATCGAAGAAGGTACTGGATGCAACCGATCTAGAGTACCGCGACGAGATTGTGCTAACACTGCAATGTTTAGATTCTATATCCACTTTCTTTACAAAGCTGCGTGTTTTTTGGGGTGAATTTGATGTTGCCTGTTCACTTCCTCACATTGAGGGCGAGTCCTTTGAGAAGCACTTGGAACACAAGGAAAACATGAGGTTTTTTCAATTCCTTAAGGGATTGAATGAGTCATATTCAACTACTAGGAGCAATCTCCTCTTGTGGACACCATTACCTTCTATTAATCAAGCTTATAACTATCTCATTCAAGATAAAAATCAGAGGGGTGTCTCTTCTGATATTGCTGGTACTGCTGAGGTCTTGGTTTGTAATTTGACTTCCATTGGTGATAGGCCAAGGGGGAATCAGTCTCTTGAGTGCACCTTCTGCAAGAAGAAGGGGCACACTGTTGATAAATGCTTTGCCTAAGGGTGTGATTTTTGCATCGGAAGAGGTCCACCTCTCCTACAAGACGACCGTGCCCGTGTGACAAGGCAAGGCCAACATTCGAGATAATTTATGCAGAGGATTGCGTCATCCTACGACTTAGTTTATAGACCGTACAATCCGATGTAATCAAACATTATGACGTCGATGAATCATAAAATCAAATTGCAATTCTCTCATTTATCAAAATGTAACTTCCAATTCATCAAAATGTTATCACAGATACATGCCCACATTTAAACCCTACGCAATCCAAGCAGTTTCACATGCTTTTCAAATATCTCTTTACGTAATGGTTTAGTTAGTGGGTCCGCCGCCATATCATCAGTGGGCGAGTATTCTAAAGTGATCATATTATCTTCTACCATAGATTTAGCATAATTATATTTCACATCAATGTGTTTAGTCCTACTATGGTGCATCAGATTCTTTACTGCCGCAACCGCTGCTTGACTGTCAGAGAACACCTTCACAGGTTTACTCCCAACATCGCCATCAAGCAGCGCTGTAAGAAGCCTTTTCAGTCAGACCGCTTCCTGTGCATTTTTAGAGAGAGCAATGAATTTCGGTTCCATCGTAGACAGCGCAACACAGGATTGCTTCTTGCTCGTCCATGAAATGACGGCATTAGCAAGGAGAATCACTCCTCCTGTGGTGGACTTACGATCATCCGGATCGCCACCATGTTCAACGTCACTGAATCTGGTCAATTCTAACTCCCTGCCCTCATAGCACAGTACGTAGTCGGCAGTACCTTTCAGATATCGATGATCCACTTTAAAGCTTTTAAATGTTGATAGCCAGGGTCTGATTGGAATCTTGCTACTAGGCCCACAGCGTAACAGATGTCTGGCCGAGTGCAAAGCATGGTACATAAGACTCCCAACCATGCTTAAATACTCTGCACTTCTCATCTGTTCACGCTCTTGCTGGTCCTTCGGGCCGTCGCGCTTTAACAACGCGCACCCGAATACTACCGGCGTTTCCACGGGTTTGGCATCCTGTAGTCTAAACATTTTCAACAGTTTGTTGATGTAGGCTTCCTGAGATAGACATAACCTCCGAATGGCACGATCTCTAGCAATTTTAATGCCCAAGATGTACGTAGCCTCTCCCATCTCAAATACAGATGCCAACCAGGACTTTGATTCATGCATAAAACTCACATCGTTCGCGGCAATGAGTATGTCATCTACGTACAAAGTCAAGATGACATACTTAGACCCGGAGGTCTTTGTATACACGCATGGATCCTCGTGGAGATTCACGAATATGTTCCCAATGATTTTCTCGTGGAACATGCGGTACCATTGTCGATACGATTGTTTAAGACCGTAAATGGATCTTTGGAGTTTACAAACTTTACGTTCGTTACCAGGAGTAATGAAACCCTCTGGTTGCTCCATATAGATCTCTTCCTCCAGGTTTCCGTGGAGAAATGCGGTCTTAACATCCATTTGGTGCAGCTCTAAATTGAGGTTTGCCACCAGGGCTAGGATTTCCCTGACTGTGGTGTATCTCACAGTCGGTGAGTAAGTCTCATCAAAGTCCACTCCGTGAAGTTGGGTGTATCCTTTCGCAACAAGTTGAGCTTTGTATCGCTCGACATTTCCATCAGCAGCGAGTTTCAGTTTCAGAACCCACTTCGCCCATGTGACCTTGCGGTTAGCAGGTAAAACAACTAAAGACCGCACAAAATTGGCTTTCATTGAGGCGATCTCTTCCTCCATTGCTTTCCTACATTCCTTCACTTGAGGTCCTTTCAACGCTTGTTGAACCGTCACTGGCTCGTCAACAGAAGTTAGGGTGAATATTTCACCCTTCTCGATGGGATACTTCTTAGGAGAAGTATGATGCCTTTGACTTCGTCCAGGCTTGTTTATCCCATCTTGAGTCTGAACATTGCTCCCACTCGGAATAATGCTTTCTATCGGAGCATCACTCCCACTGAGAACAAGGGCAGTGTTGGAACCTTGGCCTACAACTTTTCTTGGACGACCTCTCGGTCTCGGCCTACAACTTTTCTTGAACCAACTTTTCTTGACCCACTCCCACTGGGAACAATGGGTAGTTGTGGCATTATTGGATTTTCATCCAGCGGTTCAGCAACGTGATTATCAGGTTCAACTTGATTCGCACCTGCAGCAACAGTGATTTGTGTGGTAGGGTTGTGCCCTCCCATTGGATTTACTATGAAAATGTCCCCATCTTCATTTACCATTTCATTCACTTGTGACTCAAAGTAAGTGGGACCTGACTATCATCGTTGTCCTGCTCCAATTTGATCAAGACCTCGTATGTTTTGATTTCACCAAGCGTTGGAACTTCGTCCTCAAGGAATGTGACGTCTCTGGACTCATGTTCGACCACGCCACCATTTTCCTGAGCTGAAACAAACACATAACCTTTCGAGTCTTCTGAATATCTTATGAAGATACTCTTGAGTCCTCTTGGTCCCAACTTGCCAAAACGGCTATCTGTTGTGTGTGTATAGCTAGGCCGCGCAACCCCATGGTTGCAACCTGGTAAGGTCTAACCATCTACCAGTCCATAGCTCATATGGTGTCGTGTCTACCGCTTTTGTTGGAAAAAGGTTTACTATATGAGTAGCAGTCATCAACGCGTCCCCCCAAAAGGAGATCGAAAGTTGTGCATGTGTCATCATAGTTCTGACCATGTCCAGGAGTGTTCGATTACGACGTTCAGCCACACCATTTTATTGCGGTGTGTTTGGGATTGTCGTTTGACGAGCAATTCCCCTTTCTTTGCACAACTTATTAAACTCATTAGAGAGATATTCTCCACCTCTATCAGTGCGTAGGGTTTGCACCTTTCGCTCCTGCTGATTCTCGACAAGCTTTAGAAAACTCATAAAGCAATCTATAGCTTCAGATTTGCGAGTAATCAGTTGAGTGAACCCATAACGGGTAAAGTCATCAATGAAAGTTACGAAGTATCGTTTACCACCCTAGCGGTTACATTCATTGGTCCACATACGTCGGAATGAATCAGATGCAATGGATACTCGGCTCGTTTTGCCAAATGGCTTGCGGGTGGACTTCCCAGCTAGACAGTCATGACAAGTAAGCTTAACCACGTTGTTGGTTCCGGGCAGAATCCCTCGTCAAGCTAACGACTGAAACCTGTCATAGCTTATTTGTCCAAGCCTCGCATGCCATCCAGCTGCGTCAGTTTCTGCTTCCCTGGAAGACAATGCATACATACTATTCGGATTTATGCTACCATTCAAATCCATGATAATGAGACCATCAGAGGAAAGCGCATGTCCATACAAGACGTTGCCTTTATTTATCCGAACAAGGGTCTTCTCAAATGATAAAAGAAAGTTATTATTCATAAGAACGGAAACAGAAACAACATTTCTACGGATTCTAGGAGCAAAAAGGACATTTTCAAGAAGTATGGTTCTGCCATTGTTCATAGACAACTTGCAGTTCCCTTCTCCTATAACTTAAACTTGTGAGTTGTCGCCAATGTATATCCTTTTAGAATCCTTCGGCAAACGTCTAAACTTGGAAAATGGTCATTTGTCGTTGGCTGTGTGGTTCATTGCACCTGAATCAAGAATCCAACAAGGATTAGAGTCAGTTAACATGACGGTAGAGGAAACTAAAGTTTCCATAACATAACCAACATCGCATACATTATTAGGGTGCGATTTGCTGGAACCTACCCCATCGCCTATGCGGCATGGGCTGAAGTTCCCGCAGACTATCTCGGATTTTAATCTGAGACTGCCCTGTTTAGGCTTAGTCAATGTTTTATCATCGACAACCTGTTGTTTCTTTCCATTGTTCCTATTCTTCCTCTTCCTCTACCCAGCTTGTCCTGATATCTTTGTATCTTTCAATATTGATGCTAATCGAGATTCTTCCATCTCGATCAATTTCAGAACAGATGCAAGATCTAGCACGGAACCACTAATAGTCAATAAAGTCTTGGCTGCTCTCCAAGACCTCGGGAGAATCTCGATGATGGCTTGAATTTTATCCCATCCACCCATCTGACTATCTTCTTCTAATGGTTTCCACATTCGGAGGAGCTCGTATACCTATCCAAGTACACTTTTGCTGTTGTTGATTAGACAATCTTCCATACTTGGTATAAGTGGGTGCAGTATGACTGCTATGCCACTTCCGTATTTCAGGAAGAGTGCATCTCAGATGTCTTTTGTCATTGGAACATCCTTATAATCGTCATGGAAGTCATGATACATCTCATACAGCAGCATCTCCTTTGCTTTCTTATCATCTTGCTCCCATTGGAAATGGGTGAATGCTAGTCCCTTAGTGAGACCATCATCTGGGCAGCTCATTTTCTTTTGAATGTGGTCTATAAGACCTTGACCTTCCAGCAGCGTGCTGTCGCGTTTGCTCCACGAATCGTAGTTCGTCTCAATCAAAAGCTTATTAGCTGAAGCCATCTATGCTGTAATTCGTTACTAACACATTGATAATCATGCATAATCAGGGAGAAATAACATTTTGAGAAAGAATTGCACATCAGATATCTATTAAAATGGAATACGACAAATAATGATTCTTCAGCCATCTAAACCAACCGACCGCCAGTAAACCGAGGGAAGGGGGTTCGTGAAAGAGTTCACATTATTGTCGTCTTCAATCCAATAGATCAATCTCTTAAAAACGATTTTATTCGCAAATTACCGGAACGGAAACTTTGAAATAAGAATACCCGATATTGGCTTTCCCAAGGCCATTTTGTATTTAAAAATGTTCCGATGAACTTACACGTGCCTATATAATTCTACTTCACTAGTAAATTATCATAGCAAGCCAAAAATTCATCAATCAAACCATACATCATGCATAAGCATCATGCATCTAATGTTCCGAGGAACTCATGCTAGCATATATAATTCTACCTTCCAAGTAAACTATCACATGCAGCCACATCCTCAACATTCAAGCATACGTGTCATACATGAACACTTCCATATCAATCATGCATATTTGACGACTGACTTTTGTTTTTAAAACATTTTAAATATTAGGGGCTGACTTGCAATTCATGCTTACAATTAATCATGTGTGTTTCTAGACATGAATCCTAGGAAATCACAACCATCATAGCATGTCCGTCCTAATGCGCAAACCGTATATTAACCAGGGCTCCGCTCCCAACATCCAACTAGCTTGACATAGTCAAGACAACAGTTCTAATAAATATATGTGATAAAAAGTAAACAATTGTAATTCAGCCCTCTAATTATTCACGTCCCTAAATCATGCATTTCGAGATCCATCCCCATAATCGAAATCAGGCATTAAGGTTTAATCAAAAACTTGAAAGTTTTAAACATTCGAGCACTGTGTAGATTAATTAAAGTTAAAAAAACATTTGGATTTTAAAACTTGACCATCCTATTTTATTAATTGACTTGAATTCGGTTTTTGAAAAATACGGTTCGGTTCAGTCAATTTCGGTCTGATTCGCTTCAGTCCAGAAAATCCGGTTCAGTCCGGTTTTTCAAAATCTAGTCCGGTCCGAACCGGTCAAAGAAAATAGGGTTCGGTTCAATCACTCAAAACCGGTTTGGTTAGGTTCACTTAGTTACCCTGGTTCGACCCAACCCGGCTAGGTCGAACCAATTAAGAAAACCCGGTTTGGTTTTATTCCTATCCGGTTTAGCAAATTGGATCGGCCCATTAATCACACAAGGGTTGGACCGAAATAATCTTGTGGGCTAATAGAGTTGTAAAGTCCACTAAAAAATTAATTTAGCCTCCAAGAATTATTAACTATACAAAATAATTTCCAATACTGCAAATATATATATATTTCGACACACATCTATATATATATATATATATATATATATATTTATTGTCAAGATTCTATCTATAAGATGTAAATAAATCAACAATATATATACATATATATAAATTTCGGCCCCAACATATATATATATATATTTATTGTCAATATCTTTAATAGGGAAACAAATATACTGACAATATATTTTCTTAATCTTTTAGGTAACTAAATTTATCAATAATATATTTAGTCCCTATAATTTAGCTAGATATATTGATAGTTATATATTTCTATATATTTAATGTGAAACCATCCTTATGTTTCCAATTAAACATGTATATTGTTACCTTTAATAAAAAAAATTAAAATATGGTAAACAATAATCTTAAAAATTTCGGCCGAAACTTTTAATTTGGTGCCTAAGAAATTAAAAAATTTAGCTTGTAAATCTCATTAGGGTTCGGCCGAAAAACACCAAATTGGAAACAAGTGGTCAAATTTCAAGATCAAATTATAATAAGATCTACAATCCAATGTTTGATTTTGATAAAAATCCACTTATTCTTGAAGATCATGAACATCAAATTTTACTAAGAACATCATGAAAATATCGGCCCTAACAATTGTAAAAAATCGGAAATTTTAAATTTTCATTCTTTAAAATTTCGGCCATCGTCTTTAAAAATCAAGACCAACAATTTATCAAAATATAGAACTTCTAACACAGCTCTGATACCACTGATGGATTACAGGGTTGACTACTACGGAAACATAAATAAGGCACCTACTTGTAATCAGAATTACAGAGCGGAAGATGTGCACATACCTTAAACCCTTTATGTAGTCCCAAGGATCTTGCTGAGGGAGTTCTCGATCCACCGGATGGAACCCGTAAAAGTTCTTGTTAAGGAAGTCCTACGCGGTATTAGCTCCATAGCAAAGCCTCTGATCAATTCTTGGCAGGGACGGATCTCCAGAGTGATTTGCTCCAAGCAAATTGGCACACCCTTGGTGGTGCAATATGGTTCGGCCGAAACAAGCTTTAGGGAGGATGGTTTTTATCTCAAATCACCACTTAGGAGGAATTGTGAATTACCCTTAAGAAAACCCTAACACCCCTTATTTATAGGAGGAGCAAAGTGGACAAAAGTCTACTTTGCCCCTACACTATAGTTTCGGCCGGCCATGTATAAGGGTGGCCCAATATTTGAGCTTTCATGTCAATTAGGATTTGGGTCAAACCCAATTACTCTAATGTGACATTTACCCAATTTCTTAGGTAACTCATACATATTAATGGGCTCCTAATTACGACGCCCAATCTCCATATGCTAGCAGTCCCCGGGTGCGATGATATCGACAGTAGTCGTTTATTTGGTGACCCATCAGATTCTTCCTTGCTGGAGGAGGGTCATCCAGTCTGAGTTTTTCCATCTCTTGAAGTACTACAGATATGTTGTGCGTGAGGGGAGTATACCTTGCTAGGTGGGGATTAACATCCCTTTACTGGCTCTGGCGATTTCCTTGTCGGAAGTTCCCATCTCGTATTTTCCTCTCTTTTTGGAGGTGGAAGCAGATGTCTCCTCCACTTTGGCGGGAATGGCTTGCTTCTTGATCTCCGTGGGTGATTTCTCATGTGACCTCTCCAAGTCGATATATTTCTTGACTTTGATGGCGAGGGCGTCAATCTTTCTCACGGGCTTCATCACCATGCTATCTTTCAGAGCTTGACTCTGGATTCTTAGACCTCTCCAGAAAGTACGTATCATCTCGCCATCAGTGGCATCTTTGTTCAACTGTTGGTGTATTTTATGGTATCTGGTATAATAACTGGCCAAGGTCTCATCGGGACCTTGTTCAATTTTATCTCGAAAGTCCATGCTTTTGAGGCGTTGCCTCGCTCCTCGATGAACTTGGTCTTAAAATTTCGGGGGGGGACCATAGAACCATGTGGAGGCTTCTTCTTCTTTAAGAGTCGTCGGGAAGAGAGCCGCATAGTGATCCGGTGTTGCCCCTCTCCCCAGGAGAGAAGAGTTTTGAGCGTTGATGTGGCGAACGGGGTCTCCCTCACCAGTATAGTCGTCGATGTTCCTCGCGAAGACTTGTGGAGGAACTCGAGTATCGAAGAGTCTTTTGGAGAAGGGGTGAGAGGTATGATCACGAATGGCCAGCATGTCGCTCGCTCCCCTTCTCTTCTTCTCGAGTAATTCTTCTACCTGTCCTATAGTGAATAAGACATGTCGCCTTGTCGGTCTTAGGAGTCTTTTGAGCTTCATTCTCCGGAGGGTTGGTCTCATCGATCTTGCACTGGAGGCCACATCCTCATTATGAGAGATTTCTCGGGTTGGCTCCTTGTTGTCGGGAATGGTTCCCGCTTGAGCCTGGTTCCAGAAAGATATGAATACAGCCATTGGGGGACAATAGTAGGAGTCGTCCCTATTCCCACCTCTGGATCCACTATATTGGGGGGGGGGGGGGGGTCAGAGTGGAGAGGTTTTTCCTCCTCCCGAGCACCATTGTTTTGAGGAGGGTCTCCCTCATTTGTTGGTTTTGAAGTGGTAGGATCTGTTTCAGATCTTGTTATCTCTTCCACCACTGCCGTTGTCTTCTTAGTATTCTTGTTGGGAGCCATGACTTTTTGTTCACCGTTCCCACATACGGCGCCAAATGTTGGGATCAAAATGGCATGGCCTGAAGCTTCTGGTAATGGATTTTGAGATCTCGTCGGTAGCTAGCTCCTTTAGGTGTCTATGTCGACATCGGGAGTGCTTAGTTTCCTTTAGGGTGCTTTTGGTAGGCAAGGACCTGAAAAGGGGTGTTGATGGCCCCTGATACCACTCCGAAACTTAAGTCAGTAATGAAATTTAAGAGAATACTATAAAAGTATGTGAATGTAACTAATCTAAATAATGAAAGTGTTCCCCTATTTATAGGAGAAGTGTACCGACTTTGAGTGGCGGCTACCCTCTTGGGAGGGTTTATGTCCAGAGCCTGTAAGTAGGTGACAAGCAGGTCGCCACCTCATCTTTCCTTAGCCAGGAAGAATTTCCTCTGGCGGTTGAAGCAGGTTGGCACATCACTATTCCTTAAGAGGAAGGTTTCTTCAGTTTAGCAGGTGACAAGTAGGTCGCCACCTGCCCCTTCCTTAAGAGGAAGGTTTTCTCTGAGGCGGCAAGCAGGTTGCCAGTTGTCCTTTCGTTAGGAGGAAGGTTTTTTCAATATCGTTTGGCTTCCGACTCGACTTATTCCTTAAGAGTAAGAGTTTTGAGTGGTCTTGTCGCCAATCTTTCAAGGATCTCAGTCATCGACTTTCTCCATATTTGGTGTCGACTATCTATTCTTGTTTCCTCATTCTGAGTATGTTTGGTCGTCAACTCTCTTTCATGAGTCCTGACTTGCATGCTCTCGACTTGTATGCTCTCGACTTGTATGCTCTCTACTTGTATGCTCTGTATTTATTATCGTAACCCAATAGCACTCACGGAAGATCTCAGGCCTCACCTCACGCTCCACTCTAGACGGACGGACCAGACCTCACCAGCTAATCTCGTGCTCGCCTCGACCTAGTCGTGACCAGACCTTGACCCAGACGGCTGACGGACTGGACCTCGCCCTCGTACTCACCTTCCACCTAACCGTCTCGTCCACTTTTGTCCACCGGTATTTTGTTCAGCCGCGGGGTGGGTCTGGGCCCCGCGGGTCAACCCGCGGGATTTTTACCCCAACTGACCTGCCCCACGTGGTACATGTATCCAGGTCTGATTGGCTGACCCGCGGGGCAGGTCCAGGGCCGTGGAGACCCGCCCCGTTGCCATCCCTAAAATCCGACTGTTGGGTTACGATTAAAATGATAGGATAGTATGAAGTCGAGTACGTCTAAATGCGAGACTAAAGAAAATTAAGTCGTCGACCATTTCTGCTCAGAACGACAAGCCAAAGACAAATGGTCAACGACTATATATGAAGAAGTCGACTATTGAAGAACGACTAACAAAAGAAGGCGACTAAATCACTCAAGGCTCTCCTATTAAGGTACGAGTCGAGTCGATAGCCAAAATACCACTGAAGAAACCTTCCTCTTAAGGAAAGAGACACGTGGAGACCTGTTTTAGCCGCCATGAAGAAACCTTCCTCTTAAGGAAATGGACAGGTGGCGACCTGCTCTAGCCGCCATGAAGAAACCTTCATCTTAAGGAAAGGGACAGGTGGCGACCTGCTTCAGCCGCCAAAGGAAAACCTTCCCAGCTAAGGAAAGATGAGGTGGCGACCTACTTGTCACCTGCTTAAACCGACTCTAGACAGAGACCCTCCCAAGAGGGTAGCCGCCATTTAAAGTCGGTAATCTCTCCCTATAAATAGGGGAACATTCTAAATATTTTACAATCTTGATTCTCATACTTTACAATACTCTTACATAAATCCATTACTGACTTAAGCTTCGGAGTGGAATCAGGGGCCATCTCCACCCCTTTTCAGGTCCTCGCCTAGTACAAAGCTCCTAAAGGAAACTAAGTACCCGAGAGGTCGAGAAAGATACCTAAAAGAGTTAGCTCCCGGCGAGACCTCGGAGTCCACTACTATAAGTTCAAGGCCACCATCTTGATCCCAACATTTGGCGCCGTCTCTAGGAACAGATAAAAAAGTCATGGCCTCCGAGAAGAACATGATGCCAAACTCCGTGGTAGAGGAGGAATGAAGATCCCAAGTGAATCCCACCACTTCAAGGCCAACACCGGAGGAAGATCCGCCCATGCCTCAGGCTAATGGCACTGGCGGCGAAGAGAATCCAAGTCACTCCAAGTCATTACCAAATCCAGAAGAGGCGAGAACAGTCCCTCCGGCTGTCTCTCAAGAGGTAATGGCGGCTTTCATAGCCTTTTGGAACCAAGCCCAGGCAGGAACTGTTCCTAACAAGAAGGAACCAACCCGAGAACTCTCCTAGAAAGAAGATGTGGCTTCCAGTGTGAAGATAGCGGAGGAAAATCTCTTGAAAAAAGAGATTCCTAAGGCTCTCGAAGTCGATGCGGCGAGCAAAGAACCCGTCCTATTCACTATAGGACAGGTGGAAGAATTGTTGGAAAAGAATATAAGAGGGGCAAACGATCTGCTAATTGTTCGCGGCCGCACCTCTCACCCTTTCTCCAAAAGGCTGTTCAATACTCGAGTTCCCCCGCAAGTATTCGTGATGAACATCGACGACTATACATGCAAGGGAGATCTTGTTCGCCATATCAACGCCCACAACTCTTCCCTCTTAGGGAAAGGGGCAACGCCAGATCGTTATGCAGCTCTCTTCCCAACAACTCTAAAAGAAGAAGCCACCACTTAGTTCTATGGTCTTCCTGACAACTCGATAGACTCATGGGAGGCAGTGTTATCAGAACCGGACCAGCCACCGAACCGGTGAGACGTCCGGTTCCCGGTTCATCGGGTTCGACCCGGTTCAAACCCGGCCCGACTGGTCTGACCGGAAATCCTACAAAATATAGCAGCAACTTCTCCCTTACCAAGCAGTTTAACTTTTCCCTACAAGAAATCCTAAATGGTCTCCACATATCAAAAGCCCATTCCCAAGCCCAAGAATGCATCCCTAGTTGAAAGCGAAACAACAAATTCTCTTACCCAAGGAGTTCGATGGCTGCCTTCTCAGTGCCGATCCTCAAATCCCCTCCTGCAGCGAACCACTACACAACTAAAACGGGTATACCTTGTCAATTTCTTCACCCTTGTCATCTCCCTCGTTTGCTTCTAGCGGCTGGTTCACAGTCGAGTCGAGACCGGAATCCGTCTCGTCGTCGGCGGAGAGGTCCGTGGACGGCAGAGTTATTTTCCGGCCAAATAGCTTGATTGCAAGGTCTTGCATTTTCTAGGCCGCCAAACACAGAAGGAGAAAAATATGAAGAGGCCCGCCAAAATATGAGGATCCATGATTCAGAAATTTCAAATGCTCTCACCTCCCAGGCGATTTTGACGGGCACAGATCGTGGCACTCAAATGGATTTGTTCTCTAACTACTGCGACAGATCACTCCTGGATGATTTTGGAAGTAGGGTTTCAGTTAACTTTTTTTTTTTTTAAAGTCTGGACCGGCGAACCGGAGGACCAGCCGGTCTGCTCAAAACCGGCCGGTTCTCCAGAAATCCGGATATCGAACCGGGTTCGCTTACATCCTCCGGATTTGCTCGAACCGGACCGCTGGAGGCTCCGGTTCCGGTTCGAACCCGGTCGGACTGTCGGTCCGGTCCTGTTCTGATAACACTGATGGGAAGAGTTGAAGACCAAGTTCATAGAAGGCGACATAGGTCAAAGACAACGCCTCAAGAGCATGGACTTTCTAGATAAAATTGAGCAAAGTCCTGATGAGACCTTAGCCAATTATTATACTAGATACCACACGATACTCCAACAGCTGAATGAGGACGCCACTGATGGCGAGCTGATCAGGACCTTCTGGAGAGGCCTCAGAGTTCAGAGCCAAGGTATGAAGGATAGCATGTTGATGAAGCCCGTGCGAAAGATTGATGCCCTCGCTACTAAAGTCAAGAAATATATCGACTTGGAGAGGTCGCATGAGAAATAGCCCGGGGAAGCCAAGAGACAGGTCATTCCTGCTAAAATCGAGGAAGGTTCTGTTTCTCGAACCTCAAAAGGAGAAGGAAGACGAGATGAGGGTTCTCGACCTAAAAACTCCCAAAATCAGAAAAGGGACGTCAAGCCTTATCCAGCGAGGTACACCCCTCTCACACACAACGTTGCGGTTGTACTTCAGGAGATGGAGAAACTACTTTAAACAACCCACCTCCGGCTAGGAAGAACATGATGGGTCATCAGATAAATGCCTACTGTTGATATCACCACACTAGGGGGCATGATACAAATGAATACACCATCTTAAAGCATGACATCGAGACCCTCATTCAAAGAGGCAAATTGTTAAAGTTTGTAGAAAAATCTACCAATACCCCTAATAAGCGAAATAGAATCCCTCGAGAAGGCTCATGTTCACCACCAAACAATCAGGCTCCCTCATCTCAAAGAGGAATCATATATGTTATTGCAGGGGGATTTGCGTCAAGTGGAGGAACGAATTCAGCTCGAGAAGTATACGCCGCCCAAATATCCACAACGGCCTTGATGGGAAAAAGACCTCGAGAACCTGACCTCAAGACTATTAGCTTCACTACCAATGATCTCCTAAAGGTAAATCAACCTCATGAAGACGCCCTGGTAGTTACTCTCCTCATATCAACATATAGGGTCAAAAGAGTCCTTATTGTTAGCGGGAGCTCAACTGACATTCTCTTCTACCAAGCATTCTTACAATTGGGTCTGACAAGAAGAGATTTGAAGAAAGTCGACTTCCATTTGATAGGATTCACAGGAGAAACTATCTATTTTATGGGAGCTATTCGACTAACAACCATCTTAGGAGAAGACGAGAAAACTTTGCAAATCGATATACTATTTGTGGTTGTCGACGCCTCTTCGGCCTACAATGCTATTATTGGGAGGACAACCCTTAATCCTCATCGAATTATCCCCTCAACAGCTCATCAGATTATGATATTCTCAACGCCCCAGGGGATTGGTGAGGTTCGAGGAGATCAAGCCATGGCACGGCACTGCTACAACACGTCGACACGACGCCTAGAGAAGTTATAAAAACTTCTAAAGTAGACGCTTCTTTTTTTTGGATAATGCTTTGAAATATCTCTTTTTTGATGTAATATTCAGGAAATGATGAATAAATATGGACCCTTCGAGGTCCTCTTCTTTCTTACAAGAAATCGTTCAAATATTACCATCATAGATCGGCATCTACAATCTCGATTATCGACATTATGTGCCCAAGATGGCAATAAATCCTAGGTACGTCGGCAACTCGATAGAAGATCGGCGTCTACAATCTCGATTGTCGACATTATGTGCCCAAGATGGCAATAAAGCCTAGGTACGTCGACAACTCGATAGAAGGTCAACATTTACAATCTCAAAAGTCGACTTCTTCAAAAGTCGACTATTCACCCAAAAGGTTAGTGTTTACAATTTTAAATTGATAAACACGACACTGGCAGAATTTAAATGAAAATAATAAATCCATAAATTCGGTAGAACTTTCATTATGGAAGATAGAATTCGTTACATAAGGAATTTCTCGAAAGAAAGCATCTTAGAAATCTAAAGAGCAACTACTTATACAGTTTCTTTTCCCTTGGAGGAAGAAACAACAAAGCTATCATCCTCCTCGATAGGAATCTCCAAATATTGTTGGAGAAGGGGGACTTGAGAAAAAGGAAAATCAGGTTGATACGCTCTTAAGTTAGCCACAATCTCCTTAAGGGATGAGAATAGTAGGTTAGAAGCAGCCACCGTAATGTCAGCTTGGTAGGCAAGACTTGCTTTGTAATCATTAACAGCTCTAGCTGCTGAGCCTCTCAAGCTCGACATCTCGTTCTGCAGCACGTCGACTTTCTCGCGAAGAATGATGTTTTCTACTTTAAAAGCCTCTCTTTCCTTATCTTTCTTCCCCAACAGATTACGGTATTCTTTGACCAACAAAGGGAACTTTGTAAAGATTCCTCGCTTTTATGAAGCTCTCGTTCAAAAGCAGTAGACGTTTTAGCCGTATGTTTGAGATCTTCCCTCAACTTGGCATTCTCCTCTCTAAGGATCCGAACCTCTCCTATATCTTTTGTAGGCGATAAGTCCCTAAGTTTCGCTTTGGTCGATTGTAACTCCTTAAGAAGATCGATCATCAGAAGAGAATATTAGAGGGAATCCCTGGAAGCCTGTTGAAGAAGAAATTAGAAAAAGAAGATCAAATAATGAGTAAATTCAATGATCAAAAGGGGGAAATGCTCACTTCAGCTTATTTTAAAAGGAAAAGGCAAGTAGCCTCCTCTACTCCGTCCACACCTGTCCCTAGACGTCGACGATCCTTGGGGGGAATCGAAGCATTTAATAAATGAAGAGCCAGATTGGGGTTAACAATGGAATGTCCCTCTTTAAGAGGGTACCCTTGCAAAAAGTTTAAAGGATCCCAATCTTTGGAATAGTCGACAGAAGAATTTAACAACATATCACAGTCGAAAGAAGGACCCTCATAATCCGGATGATCACTGGCAGAAGTCTCAGCACGAGTAGGTGACGCTTGAGTCGATGAAGAAGAAGATGAATGTCCACATCGCCTTCTCTTTAGCCAAGAGCTAGAATAATGGGTATTCTTATTTCGACTGGAATAATGAGTATATTATTCGCCTCACCCTTGTCTTTGGAGGATCTCACATGCGGCTTCTTAGCGGAAGGGATAGCCTCGACATCGATAGGAGTATCGATATACGCCCCACTATTAGCTTCTTTCGACTTGGTGGCAGAAGAAGCTTCTGCCATAACTTGACGATGAGTCCGAATGATCATCATGATAAAATCTAAGAGGAAAAAGAACATCGATCATCAAAAGGCTGTTAAAAGGCAGGAAGTAGCGGTCCTAAAAAGAAAGAAGTAATCTCGGAATACCTGAAGAAGGACTGTCTGCCATAAATTTATTTTCCACTCAGGAATTGCTCACTCTTGAAGGATCAAATAAGATTGTGAAAACGAGAAATGCTTCAAACTGTGAAACAACTTGTGAATTTTCAAGTGAAAGCATCCTCGCGTGCTATCATTTCCAAGGTAACTCTCTCGCTTCTCACTTTCCCAAATTTACCCTCCAAAGCTTTAGTTCCATACACAGTACATCTCTCGTCTTTCCCACTTAACTTAACTATGGCTGAAAAAAAAAATTTATTTTGCCAAAAAAGTTATGTTTACGAATTGTTATTTCAGAGAATATATCTGTATATCGAATAGCAAGTAAATATAAAAACATAAAAGACATACATTTTTCTATGTATAATATTCTAGTAATTAAGAAGAATTTAATTTAGTCCAAAACAATTCTATTATTTATAAATTAGTCAATGGACCTCTGCGGGTTGGGTAGAAGTTTACTTCGATAAAAAATTATGTATAATATCATCATACTTGCGCTTTGTGCTTAAATATTTTTTTTTAATTAAGATATATATACTAAAAAAATATATGCATTTTATTTTGAATTAATTTTGTCACAATAGTCTAAGTGAGTTAGGAATATATAATAATATCATATAGGGATTAAGTACATTTTCATACCACTTCTTTGCACATAATCCACTTTTAGTACCACTTCTATTTTTTTGTATACTTTTGACACCAATTCTTTCAACTTTGTATCCTTTTGGTACCACTGTTAACTTTCCGTCCAAATTGACCGTTAAGTGTCATGTGCCATGCACGTGACCGCCCTAAACTTTTGAATTTGTTTCAATTTAGTCCATCTAATGCATCTCTGACTTTTAATTTGTTCAATTTAGTCCTAAAATTTCAAAACCATGATGGGTCAAGGGTTCGATTTGGAAATTTTAGGGCTAAATTTAACAAATTAAAAGTTAGGGATGCATTAGATGGACTAAATTGAAACAAATTTCAAAAGTTTAGGGCGGTCACGTGCATGACACATGACACTTAACGGCCAATTTGGACGGAAAGTTAACGGTGGTACCAAAAGGATACAAAGTTGAAAGAATTGGTACCAAAAGTATACAAAAAAAATAGAAGTGGTACCAAAAGTGGATTCTGTGCAAAGAAGTGGTATGAAAATATACTTAAACCCTATCATATATAATAGGATCTTGACACGTTTTATGAGTGTAATTAATTTTGTGATTTTTTTTCTAAAATATTATTGGGATCGGTTAGCCCTAGAAAAAAATATTAAATCTAATGACGTGTGTTAAGATCTTAACGGTGAGGCACGATATGAGGAATGAAGAGTGAGACAGAAGATCTGAATTCAAATCAGGGTGCCTCTAATAAATTATGACTATTTAATTATAATATTTAATATTAGATAACATAATCAGTTCTTAAACATTTCATTTAATTGAAATGACAGGGTAAAAAATTGAATTGATAAATATTATACATATAAAAATGTTTGTATATGGACTAGCGCGGTAGTCTTTAGTGTACGTGAAAATGTGGATTATTCTCTACAAGAGTTGAATAAGGTATTAAATTGTATATTTTCATGAAATTCGTTAGAAAAAACAATAGTGATTTTTATTTCAATACCTTTTCAGTTTTTTTTTATCATAATGAATGAAAGGGTAAATTTGTACAAAAAGGAAAGAGAGTGTAGTCATTATTATTGGGACCCACTTGTCATAGTATCCAGCTACTTTCGTTAGAAATTTCACGGTTATTTTCACAGTCTTTATCAAAGCCCTTGTGAAAACAAGAGCAAGGGTGAAAAATGAACGTGAAACAGTAGTATTTATATTGAAATCTCCACCAGCTGGTAACTTCTCAGGGAAGCCTTCCCTAGGTCATCACCCATTGGTGCAATTACTGACAACATGACCGTTGTCTAGAGAACCGTTGCGAATTTACTGAGACGACCCTTGAGCTTCTTCAAACCACCCAACGGTCAAAAATTCATTGGCCAATGGCCACATCTCGACTAAAGATACCTGTCTCAACCTCAAAAGTCAGAAGTTCGTAAACAAATGGCCAAATTAGATACAGAATCTCGCCAATAGATCCTGGAGGTTATACTCAACTCAAGAACTCCTCTTCATGAATGAAGTTGACGACTTAAGTTTCAGGGGCAGGCGTTGGGTTACGATTAAAAGGATAGGATAATATGAAGTCGAGTACGTCTAAAGGCGAGACTAAAAAAAATTAAGTCGTCGACCATTTCTGCTCAAAACGACAAGGCAAAGACAAATGGTCAACGACTATATATGAAGAAGTCGACTTTTGAAGAATGACTAACAAAAGAAGGTGACTAAATCACTCAAGGCTCTCCTATTAAGGTACGAATCGAGTCGATAGCTAAAACACCACTGAAGAAACCTTCCTCTTAAGAAAAGGGACAGGTGGCGACCTGCTCTAGCAGCCACGAAGAAACCTCCCTCTTAAGGAAAGGGACAGGTGGCGACCTGCTCTAGCTGCCATGAAGAAACCTTCCTTTTAAGGAAAGTGACAGGTGGCGACCTGCTTCAGCCGCCAAAGGAAAACCTTCCCAGCTAAGGAAATATGAAGTGGTGACCTACTTGTCACCTGCTTAACCGACTCTGGACAGAGACCCTCCCAAGAGGGTAGCCGCCATTTGAAGTCGGTAATCTCTCCCTATAAATAGGGGAACATTCTAAATATTTTACAATCTTGATTCTCATACGTTACAATACTCTTACATAAATCCATTACTGACTTGAGCTTCGGAGTGGAATCAGGGGCCATCTCCACCCCTTTTTCAGGTCCTCGCCTAGCACAAAGCTTCTAAAGAAAACTAAGTACCCGAGAGGTCGAGAAAGATACCTAAAAGAGTTAGCTCCCGACGAGACCTCGAAGTCCACTACTAGAAATTTAAGGCCACGTCATCTTAATCCCAACACCGGCCTTGGTTGTAATGTCAAGTAGTAAAAAGTGACAATTTTGTCCTTCCTTCCATACATATATATATATATAGCAAAAAATATTAAAAGGAAAAGAAAATTAGACTTTCAAGTTTCAACCATGGCAGTAGAATTTAATTTGATGCATGTTAGCTAGAGTCGTGGTCATCAAAGTATAGGGGTCGATTTGGATATTCTGTATTTGTAGGGTTAAATTACGACGGCCATAAAATTGGGGTAAAAATTAAATTGAAATAAGGCCACGAAAGGCAGCAGGATCGTTCATTCTCCGACGACGAACCGCCATTGGTGGCGGCAGAGGAAGCGCTTAAGAGAAAAAAGTAGCGACTCGATTTCCTTTCACTACCAACAATGGAAGATGAAGCAGAGATCTACGACGGCATTAGGGCTCACTTCCCTCTCAGCTTCGGCAAGCAATCGGCTGCTCCAACCTCTCTTGAATCCATCCACAACGCCACGCGACGTAGCGGCGGCCCTAAACCCTCGTTGTCTGGTCCATCCTCCGGAAACGCTGATGGCTTGCCTTCTCTCTCCTCTTCCTCCCAAGCTTGGGTAAATTCCGTTCGCTCTAAAAAACCTAACCTTGAGCTTGGGGGCGAGGGCAGTTCAATCGATGGGCCTGGCAGTAGTCAGGCTGATATCGTGGTCGGCCCGCCTCGTCCTCCGCTGGGATTAAGCTCTGATGGGGTGGATGACGATGAAGACGGGGCTATGGTGGGGCCTCCTCCCCCTCCCCCTAATGCAGGGATCAGTGACGATGACGAAGACAGTGTAATGGTTGGTCCTCCACGACCGAAAAATATCGACGTGGAAGAAGAGGAAGATGAGGAGAACCATTACCGTCTTCCTTCGAGCAATGAAATTGTCCTCAAGGGGCATACTAAGGTACACCAACTTATGATTATTCAAGGTTATCTCATTGCCAGTAGTGTTAAGCTTAATGAGCTGTCTTCTATGGGCTAGTATATTGTTACTGAATTGAAAGCTGAAGGTTCACTGTGAAATAGTCTTTAATTAATGTGCAGTGAAGCACATGTTAGTTCCAGATTTCTCAATATGGCTTTGTTGTACGTTATTGTTTATTATGAGGAATCTACATTTTCTATAGTAAACCTAAATGTTCATGAAGTTGGGGTGAATTTCATGATTTATATGGCTTTTTGAATTTTGTGTAATATGGTGATGACATCTCAATGTACAGATGGTACTGCTTACTATAAACAAGCTTTTACTGTTCTATGTGGTCGTAATACTAGAATTAGAACTCCAACTGTTTTTCTTCTTTTAACCGATCATTAATAATAACTATCGATGCATAGGAAGAAACAACATTAGGGGTGTGCTTTTTTTATAAGTGTTGTGCTTTTGAACTATCTCTGGCAGGAAAATATGGGACTTGAAATAGTGAAAATAAATCTGAACAGAGCTAAGAAAGGAAATTCTCATGAACTCCCTTTGAAGATGCATATTGTTATTGGTTGTTGCTAATTGTATTGGTACTTATATTTATGGATTCTGGGATCTAATTTGCAACCATAATGCCTTGTTCAGATTGTTTCGGCTCTGGCAATTGATCATTCTGGATCTAGAGTTCTTTCTGGAAGTTATGACTACACAGTACGCATGTATGACTTTCAAGGAATGAATGCCCGATTGGCATCTTTTAGACAGCTGGAACCATCTGAAGGACACCAAGTTCGTAACTTAAGTTGGAGCCCTTCAGCAGACCGCTTTTTGTGTGTCACTGGCTCAGCTCAAGCCAAGGTACCAACATGCTTCATGCATTTTTGTTCTTATATATAAATATAAATGTGTGGTCTATTTTGGTCTTGCGTAAACTCTCCCTTGAATTGCAGATTTATGATCGGGATGGGCTCACTTTAGGTGAATTTATAAAAGGGGACATGTATATCCGAGATCTAAAAAATACAAAGGGTCACATAACTGGATTGACTTGGGGGGAGTGGCATCCCAAAGCAAAAGAGACGATTTTAACATCATCAGAAGATGGGTCTCTTCGCATATGGGATGTGAACGACTTTAAAAGCCAAAAACAGGTATTTCTTCTTCCCTAAATTAATGTATCTCTGAACCCTGTGTTCTTCCAGTTTGTCGAACTAGTCAATTGAAGTGCATTTTTGCAATTAAGAGAGCTTTACCTGTTTCTTCAACAGCATTTACTTAACTTTCTCTTTTATGATATTAGTTAGTACAGTGTTCTAATGGTTGAAATTATTTATTTGTATCGACAGGTTATCAAGCCGAAGCTTGCAAGACCTGGAAGAGTTCCGGTAACCACATGCACTTGGGATCATGAGGGAAAATGCATTGCTGGTGCTATTGGAGATGGCTCTATACAGGTACATACATTTATTCCATTTCATCTAGTGGTTTTACTACAATATGTATGTTACATTTTGACTTAACTATCTATCCTCTAATTCCAATAACTCACGTGGCTTCAGATTTGGAACCTTAAGCCCGGTTGGGGAAGCAGACCCGATATTTACGTTGAAAAAAGTCATTCAGATGATATAACTTCGCTTAAGTTCTCAAGTGACGGGAAAACACTACTCTCAAGAAGTTTTGATGCTACCCTCAAGGTAATAAACGTTGATATATTTAACCGTTGAGTACATTTGCACGCATGCAGTTTGCGCTGACCGGAGTTTCTGAATGTATTTTCTAGGTTTGGGACTTGCGTCAAATGAAAAAGCCACTTAAAACTTTTGAGGATCTTCATAACAACTATGCTCAGACAAACGTCGCATTTAGTCCTGACGAGAAGCTCTTCTTGACTGGAACTTCTGTTGAAAAGGACAGCACTGTTGGAGGTGTATTGTGCTTCTTCGATAGAGAAAAACTCGAGCTTGTGTCCAAGATTGGGATATCTCCGACTTACAGTGTAGTGCAGTGCGCATGGCATCCGAAGCTGAACCAGGTAAATCCATAAATGCCAATGTCTGTCAAAAAGGGTGAAGCTTAACGAGAAAGTTTTGTCATACAATTTCATGAAACGACTTTTGCTTTTTTTTTTTTTGCTTTTTTTTTTTTTTTAACTTGCTCAATTTCTGAAGGTACATACTTTGTAGAATTTCCATTGGTTAGACTCCATTTAGCGAGTTTGGCAACGACAAAAGTCGTATGCTAAGATACTGTCTTTTGGAACAGATTTTTGCAACTACTGGAGATAGAACACAAGGACAGACTCACGTTCTCTATGACCCTAACCTTAGCGAGAGAGGAGCGCTAGTCTGTGTGGCACGTGCTCCTAGGAAAAAGTCAGTGGATGACTTCGAATTGAAGCCGATGATTCACAATCCTCATGCCTTACCCTTGTTCAGAGACCAACCGAGCCGTAAGAGACAAAGGGAGAAGATGTTGAAGGATCCATTCAAGGCCCACAAACCAGAACTGCCAATGACAGGTCCTGGTCATGGTGGAAGGGTTGGAACTACCCAGGGTAGCTTGTTGACTCAGTACCTCCTCAAGGTAAAGATTCCATTTTTACTCGATATTTCACACTTTTGCTACTGCATTTTAAATTATTTTTTTAAAAAAATTAACTTGTTGCCACTGTCTTGGAGTCAAAATGATTGATGTTGGTTTTGTCTCTCTTGTTAGGTAAAGATTTCATTTTTACATTGAATTTCACTCAAAATTTCACATTTTCTGTTTTTTCTGCTGCTGTTTTCTAAGCCCGACAGTTAATCCTTTTTTAAGACATGTTATTGCTAACTGTCTTGGAGTCTAAATGATTGATGTTGGTTTTGTCTCTCTTGCAGCTATGTAAAGATTCCATTTTACACTGATTAATTTCACATTTTTGTTCTTTCTGCTGATGTTTTCTAAGCCCGACAGTTTATATTTTTTAAAGAATTGTTATTGATAAACTGTCTTGGAGTCTAAATGATTGATAATGATGCTGTCTTAGTTGCAACAAGGAAAAAGATACATTTTTACACTGAGTGAATAAGTTTCACACTTTCTGCTCGTTACGCTCTGTTTTCTAAGACCGACAAAAAAAGAGACAAGTTATTGGTACTGTCTTGGAGTCGAAATGATTGATTGATGTTGTTGGTTCTGTCTGAATTGCAGCAAGGAGGAATGATCAAGGAAACATGGATGGAGGAAGACCCAAGAGAAGCTATACTCAAGTTTGCTGACGTGGCTGCTAAAGAACCGAAATTCATTGCTCCGGCCTATGCATCAACTCAACCCGAACCTGTTTTTGCAAAATCCGACTCAGAGGATGATGAAAAATCTTAGATAATCACCATGTCAGCACAATTACATAGTTTGTACTAGAATTGGGTTATTGGAACATCCTTGTCTTCTCACCAAACCAAAAAAAAATGGTTTATCTGTATCACTATATGTTTTCACGCCTATGTTGCAATCTATTTTCCTTTCGATAATTTCTATTTCCTTTTTCTAAAAAAAAAGAAAAAAATTCTTTTTAGAGCGGTGTTACAAAATGTGAATTTTTTTGTGAAAGAGTCCACTTCATACCAGTTTGTAGGAAATCCAATGTTTATATCAGATGTTTTTTTGTACCAATTTGGTACTAAGAGTTTCCATTTTGTACCGTTTTAATACATCTGTTTGTATTTTGTCAAAAAAGCTGTTAAATGGCCATGTGTCATGCATGTAAGTAGCTCAAAACTTTTGATTTTATTCAATTTAGTCCCTGTAATATATTTTTAACTTTTATTTTGTTCAATGTAGACCTAAAATTCTAAAATCAAACATTTCAACCAAATTGACCTAGTCGAACCTATCTAGGACTATGTCCGACCCTGGATGAGGGTTTCCTGACCCATGCGACCCTAGGGCTGTCAAATTTACCCGCGACCCGCAAACGACCCGTTAACGGGTCGGGTACGGGTGACCCTAATCACACCAACGGGTCATTTACGGGTCAACCCGTTAATGACCCGTTGAGGCCGGGCCGGGTTTAGGGTAATGACCCGTACCCGGCCCGTGACCCGTGTAAATCTTTTTTTTTTTTTTTGCCTATATTTTTAATTCCTAAATTCAAATTTAATTCTAAATTTCTAAATTCTAAAACACTTCAGGTAGACTGCTTAACTGCACAAACATAATTAGCAATTTTCCGTGTTTTTGTTCATCACGTGACCCATTTCATCCAAATTATAAATAGAAATCCTAATGAAACTAACAATTTGTAAAAATATGAAACTTGTACTACCAAAGTATATTTTAAAGAAATTAGCAATCTATTCAAAGGATAATTAGCATTCTATATTTGTAGTAAATCTGAATTATATAACAATTCGATTTCTCAACTGTTAAATTAGTCATAGACTCATATTGAGATTTATGCCTGATCTTATAGCTAAGAAATCTACTAAGTCGACTTCATTTTAGCCAAATACATTATCAAATGGCTACCTTAGTTCAAGTATCTACAAATGGCTATCTCCATTAAGATTTTCGTATAATTTAATGAAATAGTTACGTTACATATCCAGCACGTAGTGAAAAAAAAAAAAATTGCTAGCACATATTTTGGATAATCGAACAAATTGTTAACTAATATTTGTGCATTCAAATAAAATGCTAACTATTTTATTCATCAAAAGTGATATTCCATCTAAATATAATAAAAAAAATTCTAAATTAGCAATTAGTATACATGTCAAAATTAAGCTACCAAAATATTTTTAAAAACATTTCAACTTGCAATTTGCAGCTTTGCTGCATGTTTGACCCGGGTCACGGGTCAGACCCGGGTCAACCCGTGACCCCGAGTACGGGTCTGCGACCCCTGACCCGTGGTGACCCCCGGGTCAATCACGGGTCGGATGGTCGGTGACCCGCGGGTCACGGGTTGTGACCCGTTGACAGGCCTGCGACCCTGACAACTGGTGGGTGGGGAGGACTCTTAACCCTTTTATTTATTTTTTGTAAATGTAAATTGAAGGGAACATATTTAGTTATGAGTTGGCAGAGTCGATGCAAAATGATGATTGCCTTTATAAATTGGAGAGATTTACAGAGATGTTGATTTGAACATGAGTAGAATTACAGTGATTATGAACTAAGCAACTGCTTTACAACTGTAAGTTAGTGTTGCACGCTCTCGTATGTTGATAACCGAGCGTCCGACAATGCAGTAAACATCTGTGTATCTACAAATAACTGCACAAGACAGTAAAAACCCAAAATTTATCCGAGGAAAACATAGTAATTACAACAATTGAGGTTAAGAGCAGTAAAGATCTCACCTTTACAAATGGTCTGTCCTTGAGATGAAACGAGTCGATGAAACTATCCTTCAGTAGCAACGAAACCTGAGGAATCAGTGGTAACTATAGTGTCAGAACAGCAGTGATTAAGCTGTTTAGCTGTAAACATCAGTAAAAGCCTTCATTTTTACTGACTCTGTCACTGTCGGATTGAACACTGGTTATGGTGTGAGATCTCAGATCTGAACAAAGCGACTCTAAGTAGTTCCTCATGATGGCTAAGAATCTCCTCGAAGCTTCCACCTGCAATATTTTGAACATATATAACGGTGCAGATTAGAACATCAATCACTTTCTAAGTGAAAAATGTCGGTTTTTCGGGTTTGGAAAGGCCATTACTTCTGTAGATTGCATCAGGAGACTAATCAAAACAGCAAAAAGTTAAGGAATCTGACAAATTTAGGCGTTCATCACCTTAACTTCCAAATTTCAATCCCATCTGTCATGATTTCTCAATTGAAATTATGGAGCTCGAAGGGACAATATTTTCTGGGTTCGCTTCGCTGTTAAATTCACGAGGAATACTTTTTTTGTTTTGTATTTTTTTTAAATACCCAATTTTTATTGAATGCAATTATTGTTCTTCAAGAAACAAAAATAATAAATTGATCCCCAGAAAAATCAGAATCATTTCTTGAATCTCAAGAATTTTTAGAGAAATTGTGTGCTTTTCTGCAATTTCCTTTCAGTATGAGCTCTTAAAGCATTTATTGATCCAAAAATCAGTAACTATTAACAGGAAGATGCTACATACAACTAATCTCTGTTCATAATTTTTATTTTGAAAAAAAAGAATAATAAATTAAGCTGTACCTGGACCTCATTGCAGCGATATATAGGATGCTTTCTAGCAGCATAGTTTTCACAGGAAAGACTACTATGGTATGTTCTTAATTCAGCCACAAGTTCACTGTGCCGAGGAAGTGTTGGCAAATTACATGTCTTCACCTGGAACGACAAAAAATACCCGAAAAAGATGTTATTTTTATTTCTTTATATCAAAACTCGATGCAAAATGAAACCACTTGAACAAGGAGAAAACTTTGGGTAACAGACCTGGTCTTTAAGAACTTTAACTTGAACAAGATCTGATGTTTTAATTTTCAGATCTCGGGGTGTTTGTTGAACACCCACCTGCACAAAATGAAGTACAGCTTAATTATGCAAATCATTTCATTTTCTATGGTTTAAGCCGTACGAAAATAAAAGGTTTAGCAGTTAAGAAACATTGATATTGATATATTTGGAGGAAAAGAACCTATTTACAGTCTCAATTTTAACTCATGTGCCAATTTGGTATCTCAAACTTTAACCGTTGATATTTAGTGTCCCAATTTTCAGTATTGTTGCTATTTGGTTTTCCGTTAGATTTTGGGGTTAATTTTAACAAACTCAGTTGAAAATACTATTTTGCCCCCCCTTTTTTTGAAAGCCTCCGATTCCGGTCACCCACCTCCGATTCCGATCACCCACCTTCGATTCCGAGCCACCCACCTTCGATTCCGAGCCACCCACCTCCGATTCCTTGCCACGGCGATGCAGCTGCAGCTGGAGAGAACCCTAAATCGGCCGGAATCCTAAGACCTAAATTGGCCGAACCCTAAGTCCCAAAACGAAGCAGCGTTCTAATCAGGGGGTATTTTAGAATTTTGAGAATTTTTCACTCACGTGACCAGATTCCATTCAACTTAACCCCAAAATTTAACAGAGACACCAAATAACAACACATGAAAATTGGGACATTCAATTTCGTCCTCAGACTCCAAACTGACAAATGGGTCAAAATTGGGACAGTAAATAGGTTCTTTATATTTGGGGTTGTAAGAATGGAAACTTACTATGAAAGGAACTGGAGCATCGAGAAAATCAAGTAACTTCCCGGGTAGAACCTGAGAACAGCAGAAAAAATAATGTCCCAAATGCCTAAAATTCAAAATTTAATATGATTTGAGAAAACAAAATAATAATAATGAGATCCAAGTATCCAGGAACACAGTAGCTTTACTTACGGGGAGCATCAGACACTGCCATTGAAATGGACGAATCAATGGAACAATCGAGAGTGTTGTTGCTGACAAAACACCCTGCATATATTGAGTTGCTATCACCCAGGAAAAAGAAAAGACATAACTTATGTTCCAAGTTTCAAGGACAGGCTTACCAAATTAGGACACACTAGAACCACCTGTTTTTCTAATAAGACACCAGCAACCAGAGCCAATACCTGAAGAAGAGTAAACTTCATTCAAAATCAAAACTTTACGAGAAAAGACCACTTCTTTGTTCAATCTTTCTACTGGTCCCTAAATAAGCTTTTGCAGCTTCATTGTGGGTCAAAAACATACACTTTCCAGTGACAGAACGCGACAAATAGTTGCAGTTGTCCATATTGAGAGTGAAAGAGCTTCTTCTGCAGCAGCTAACTTTGCAAGAACCTTTTCAAGAGCTCATCGATGCAACGGACATATACATATAAGTAAAAGGTTGAAAATAACATCGGATGAATCGCAATTTACAAAAAGAGATGGAAAAACCTCAGGATCTTCCAAGGATTCCACACACAATTCACCCATTCCAAGATCAGAAATTGCAGGTCTCTTGTATTTAACAGCTTGAAGGTGTTCAAGTGGTCGAAAAACTATTTCATGTCCTCGAGGAGGAAGAGGCAGAGAATGGTAACCACAAACAATCTGCAGCAAGCAGTTCTTATTTTCCTGTCACAGAAAATAACAATTATTAATCCACCAAATGCACCGAAGTGCTAAAAGAATTATGCCATCTTAAAAAACAAAACAATGAAAACAAACCTTAGCCCACTCCATTATTACATCATCACCTAAATTCTTTACATAATTCTTCAACATTTCGTCATCCTCATCATCTGATATCACTCCTCTAGCTGGACTGCCAAGTATATAACAGAGTACTTTTTAAGCTGCAGTAGGAAAAGAAATAGGGAAATTCTACAAAGTGTGAAACTTAGAGTGAAGGAAACATTCTACTTATTCACTAGGTTTCTCTCTAAGTTCTGCACTTTGTAGAATACTCAGTAGAAAGATGGAAAAAAAAAGGGCAAAACTTCTACTAAATGCAAAACTTAAGAGTGTATGAAAGTGAAAAAAGTGAACTTTTTAGGAAAAAAGTTGCATTTTAGGAAAAAAAATCCATTCCACTTAAAGTTTCACGCTTTGTAGAATACCGTAGAAAAGAAAAGTGGAAATATGGGACTCTGTAGAAATGCCAACAGTTTAAGCATGGCACCTGAAAAGGAATTGTGAATCCCCAAATATTTCCAAGCACTGAGCCCCAGATGATGAACACGCCACATCTGGAGAAGGGGATAGATTTCGGGACTCTGAGGTCTCACAACTATTATTATCAAAATCCTTAGATTGGCTAAAATCCGAAGCATCACTTGTGCTTGAACCGTCAACATCCGTAGATGATTTGACTCCATCTTCTGGAACAATTCCAGCAGCAGCAGCACTTAGTGCAACTGCAGAATGAACGGGTATTGCAGATGCCTTCCAATCCACGTCATGACCATTATCAGGGTAGTAAGTGTTGTTGTTTATATAACTGTTCACATTGGTGACGAGATTCATCCCATTAATAAATTCAGTTACTCTATTTAGACGCTCCTGTGCAAGAATGCTGCAATGAAGCAAAACAAGTAATTTAGTAAAATAATTGTTCTCAGTAAAATTTTAGAATGAGATCTAGGGTGAAAACTGAAATTGTTTCAATATAATGAAGGGTTAAGAACCTATGAAAGGTCTGAACTATCACCCATGTTAACGGGAGAGGTCTGAAATTTAAAAAGTTAATAACAAAGGTCTGAAATTTCTGTTTTGTTGATAACAGCGGTCTCCGTTAGTTTTTTCCGTTAAAACTAACGGAAGTTGGTCACATGCTTGGCATGTGACCGGAAATTAAATAAAATTCCGAAAATGCCCTTCTATCAAGTGTGCCCCTCACATGCATGGAGTGAAAAGACCAAAATGCCCTTGAAGCCACCACGGTACTCCGGCGACCACCACCAAGGCTCCGATTGGGCCAAAATAGGAGCCACCGGCCCCGATTGAGCTCCGATCGGAGCCACCGGCCCCGATTGGACTCCGATCGGAGCTTTTTGGCTCCGATCGGAGCTTTGTGGCTCCGGTCGGGGCCACAGAGCTCCAGATCGGAGCTCTGTGGCCCCGGCCGGAGCCACAGAGCTCCGATCTGGAGCTCTGTGGCCCCGGCCGGAGCCACAGAGCTCCGATCTGGAGCTCTGTGGCTCTGGTCGGAGCCACAGAGCTCCGGTCGGAGCTCTGTGGCTCCGATCGGAGCTTTTTTGGCCCCGATCGGAGCTTTTTGGCCCCGATCGGAGCTTTTTGGCCCCGTTCGGAGCTTTTTTGGCCCCGTGGTGGCCGGAGTCGGGTCGCCGGAGCCGAGGTGGTGGTCGTCGGAGTCGAGGTGGTGGTCGCCGGAGTCGGGTGGTGGTGACCGGAGTCGGGTGGTGGTGACCGGAGTTGGATGGTTTTAATTTGACTTTAGGGGTAAAATTGTCATTTCACATTTCCTTAAATAAGATATTAAATAAAACAAAATATTAAAGGGGCAAAAATGTCATTTCACACAATTCTGTTAAATTTAACCCTAAAAATGGACGGAAAACCTCAAATCAACAAAATTGAAATTTCAGACCTCTGTTATTAACTTTTTAAATTTCAGACCTCTCCCGTTAACATGAGTGATAGTTCAGACCTTTCATAGGTTCTTAACCCTATAATGAAACTGTTAACTATCTTAGTCAATAACTTTTTTTTCCCCCTAAAAAGGTCACTTTTTTCACTAAGTAGTAAGCTTCACATTTTTTCTAGTACTCTATTCTTACCAAGCAATCCACAAACTGCAATTTAGAGTAAAAAATTAAATCTTTTCTATTCGGAAACCGTTAACTATCTCAGTCGATAACTTTTTTCTCGAAATGTTACTTTTTTCTTTTACTTTCAGTGTAAGTTACACATTTTTTATATTTTTCCATTCTTACCCATTTAGAATCTCATAGTGGAACTCAAAGAACGGTGTTCTTGATAATACGCAGTAACAACGAGGAGCAGCAACTAGAAAAGGACATCCAATAGATGAATGAAGAGGTGATCTTTCTCTTAAAAGTTCAGGTGGCCTCTGAACAATCTCAGGAACATGTAAACATATCCCGTAAATTGTTGAATTATCCGCCATCTGCTTCCATGGAAAAAAAAAAAACATCATTACTATGTGAATAACATCTGAAAATTTTGTATATGTAATTTTTTTTTCAAAAAAACTCACGTGTCTTACCTTATAAGAGAAAATAAATGAAAAATCATCTCTTCCCAAATGTTCCTGTTCATCATGAAAGAGAAGAAGAATGTTTGATTTGCTTGTAAGATAAGGCAACTTATATGTGCAAGATTCATTTAGAATATTGAGATAATCTCGAGTACCTGACCGTAGACAAGTTCATTCAAATCACTTAAAGATGGGGTCCTCTCCAGTAACCGGGCCTGGACAAATCAGTAAGTAGAAATAGTGTCATAAAGGTATAACACGACACTAACTTCGAGCGCAAGCAACCAAATGAGCTACAAATCATTAACCAATTTCCATGCTCCTCTGCATATATAAATGTACTGCACAAGTTACATCAATGACATATACAACCTACTTTCCCTAACTTAGAAAACACCTTATTTGGTAGCAGATCCTGATCCATGAAATACTCCACTAACCCAATGAAATTTTTTTACAAAATATAATGGGAAACTTTAGACATTAACTTAGAACAGATATAGAATAAGGCTAATCAAGTATATGCAGATATCATATCATATCATTATATCAAGTAAGAAAATCCAATTTTAGCAAGTATAATCTCTTTACCAAGGTAACTGAATCATGAAAAAGTCAAGATTACACACCTGAACACCTCCAGGAAAACAAAATGCTGCTAAATCCGTTGCACGCATTGGCAACCGCTTTGTAGGAGGATATTTGAATAAAATCTATGCATAGAAAATAAGAAATTTCAGTAATGCTAATTTCACCAATGTGAAAAATCCCATAAAAATGAACATAAATTCAATGAATGTGCAGCTAACCTGAGGTTCCAGAATTGGAAAAGAAGGTCCTCTCTTTTGCAATATTCTGGAGTCTACAAATTGAGACCTCGTAACCTCGGCCTCCCATCTTTTTCTTCGAGCGAATGCCTCCTCCACAGCTTCTAAATTTGCGTGAGATTGAAGACCCGCAACGATAAAATGTTCAAATAGCGATGTGGGATCCTGATATTTACTGCTGTCCTACAATAACATCCTCATAAACATTACTTGAATATAGATGATAAATATTCTTGCATAGTACAATACAACGGTAATTCGAGTATTAAATGAGCAAATCTGATTTTCAATCAAAATAGCATAAACCGTATACATAATTGGTATACTGCCGTCCTACAATAACATCCTCAGAAACATTACTTGAATATAGATCATAAATATTCTTGCATAGTACACAATACAACGGTAATTCGAGTATTAAATGAGCAAATCTGATTTTCAATTAAAATGGCATAAACCATATACAGAATTGGTATACCAGAGTTTTCGAGTGGAGCTGATACCACTGCCTCTTTTGATTAGCCAGTACTTCAAGATTGGAAATAGAACCAGGACCTTGTTCTCCGCCAAAAGCGGCACGACGCCAAGCTTTCTGCACATGAGCCTTCAAGTTTTGGAAACTATCAGATCTTTGGTGTGCAATAGTTATCTCACTCTGACAGCGCCGATGGCTGGGGCTCGGCGTGGTCGGGGTGGCTCTAGGGCTTCCACATACACTAGCATCCTCAATTAAAGCCTCAAAAGAGACTTTTAGTGCTTCTTGAGCTTCTACCTCTCCTTCCATTTCCACAACCCTCTTAGCTCATTTTCAACAAAACACTAGCCTTAATCCACAAAATCTAAGAATTCCACTTCATTTTCTAGCCAATAAGATACCAACTTGCATTTACAGCATCCACATTGTCATGCCAAGCCAGAGGAGCAAGAACAGACCAACCCCTCAATCAAATGGCCGAAATTGGCAACTAACTAAAAAAAATGGCAACTTTTAATCATCTTTGATGCGAATACCCTGTTTGAAGAGCAATGCAGCAAGAAAAATGGAATTTTGACGAGGTAAATCAAATCAAAAGCCAACCTTTAAACGTACAGGTGATTGGTGGAAAGCAAGAATCCAGCAAATTCCTTTAATGAATTTTGGGTATGAACAAAAGGGTGCAAAGGCAAAAAAATTCCGACAGGGGTTGTTGTATGGATCATTCTTCTTCCTCAGCGCTGAGAGAGAGAGAGAGAGGGCTTAAAAATAGAATGTCTGGAATATAGATAGATACAGATACATGCAAAAGAGACCACAGAGAAGAAGGGAATGGAAATAGAGGAGGAGAAGAATCTGCCGTTTTATTGGACTCCCCCGATTTCCAATTTCTTTCTTTGCAGATTCAAACTGCATATTTCTTCTCCTCTGCAATCTACCGTTACTGAGTCAATCAAATGAAATGTAATATTGACTCAAATAAAATAGCGACTCAATATCTATATCTTGTTAGAATATATGTTACTAGCCACTTAACCCCGCGCACCACGCGGGTTAAAAAATAATGTAACATATATGGGTTAAAATATTACATTTTTTCTAATTTTAAAGTAAAGAATTATACTGTTTTTTTTATAAATTTAATATATTTTTGAAGAAGAATATATGAATTATCAGTTAAAATGTATTAATTTTAAAATAAGGTACTAATGTTGTTCCACGCGAGTAAAAAAGAAATGGTAATATGTTATTTTATGTAATTTATTAAAAATAAAATTAATTGAACGTTTAAAAAAATATTAAAATGGGTGGAATTTAAATTTTATAATATAATTTGACCAAATATATATTTTTATCTACGTACTACACTCAATTTTATGTATTATATATATATATATATATAATTTTATTTATTTACATATGGGTTTTGTTTAGGCTAAAAGACCCTTATTTATAGGTATGTTATGTATTATATATATACGATGAAAGGAATATGTCATATTCTTCTATTTACATATTTTACTTAATGTATTTATAATATATTTTTTGAAAATTTATTTCCAATATTTTATCTAATTGCAAAATATTAATGGCTACATGCGTGTTCATAGATAATATTATAATTTTTTTATGAAATAATTTTTTTTATATATCTAAATAATTTCAAGTAAATATTTTATATACAATTGTTGCTTTTCATAGGAATTTGTATAATAAGAAGTCACACTTAAAAAAAACTGTACTAATGGCTTAAATATTGTTTAGTATAAATATATTTTAATCTAAAATTGTATATTGTTAACATAATGTTTTGCAAACATTGATTGTGAAAAACGTTGCAAATAAATTCAAATAAACATAAGTAAAAAGGTCATTGTATGTATCATTACCTTATCTTGATCTTCAAATATAGTTCTTCACATCATTTCTCCGCGTCAATGAATTCCTCATCCACACTCTAAATTCGACATAAAATATCACATTAAATAAAAAAAATACTTTAAAATACGCATTACATTTATATTTATATATATAAATAATATGTCGAATAAAATTATAAAAAAAGATACTTTATTTCCCAAATTTTTTATGTATACTCACAATTCCGATGTAAAGTTTTTTATCCAAATAAAACTATGTAATAAAGTTGATCAATTCAGTTCATTTATCTGATTACCTCATCTGTTTGTAAGGGGTTTTCGATCGTCAAGCTCTCCACAATTTTTTTATTATCTAATATTAATAACAAAATTTATGGAATTACCTGGTATTGTGAAAGTATTAGCATACATGTATGAGAAATTAATAGAATACACGTACATATATTATAATATATGATAAAATATTACCTTACATATATTATGTAGAAGAAGATGAACAAAGTAATTTTTTTTAGAAAAATATATAATTTTTAGTAGAATTAATAGGTACAATCGCAAAATTTGTATGAATCTATAAATAATAAATCAATTTAGTCACAAAAATATCACAAATTATTAGATAAATAGAACCATAAAAGAATATGTTAAATTGCTACATATCGGTAACTAAAGCAAGAAAGATAAGCGCCAGCCGTGGCAATTATTTTGAACTTACTGCTCATTGAGCATATATGTAGCATGCAAGAGATATCGTGTTATGAGAGAAACACAATATATAAATAAATAAAATAAAATTTAAGAAAAACCTGAGTATCACGAATGAATTGTCAGCTTCTTTTTTATCGTGCAACTTTTTACCTGAATGGATGGATTGATGCACCGTGAGTGTTATAAGTTGTTTTAGGGTTTAGACTTTAGATGCCTCTTTATATATGTGTGTGATATATTATTATTATTATTATTTTCAAAAAGTAGAAATAATAAGATAACAAAAGAAGTATATTTATAAAATATTTTAAATGTAATACTCAGATTGATACGGATTTCCTTAATTGTTAGGGTTCATATATATATATATATATATATATATATATATATATATATATATATATATATATATATATATATATATATATATATATATATATATTATTGTTATTATTATTTTAAAAAATAAAAAAGAATTTAATAAAATAAATACACGATTGATACAAATTTCTTTAATTGTTTTTTTTTTGCTACTTCTTTAATTGTTTGTTATATATTATTTTTAATATTATTTATAAATTACTATCATAGAAATGCATAATATACATAATGTGTATATATTAACAATTAAGTATTCAATTAATTCTTTGTTTTGGCAAAAAAAAAAGTAATTATTTTAAAATTAACAATTAAGTATTAGACCCTAATAGCTTAAATGTGTAGGAGATATTATATTTAATTTTTTTTTATTGAAATTTGTTTGGAGATATTATTTAATATTTTAAAAGAAAAAAATATATAATATAATTTATTTTATATACCTACGTTGGATTTTCAATTTTTTTTTTTTTTTTTGGTAAAGGATTTTCAAAAATTAAACATGGCATTCAAGATTTTGGGGAAAAATATTTATACACCTACGTTTATGTTATATATATATAACATATGGATCTGCAAAAATTAAATTAGCATTCAAGATTTCAGGAAATATATAGCTTTATACAATTTCGAGATGATATTATATATACATAAGTGTATTAATTGGCTAGAGAAAATCTTCGTTTGAATAATTAGTTTACTGTTTTTTTTTAATTATTATATTATAAGAATTGATTATTATTCTATATATATACCGCTTACGTGGCGGTCTACGGTCTTCCGGAACCAAACTGTATAGACAATAAATTTAAAAGAAAACTTTCAATTAATTTGTTTCTTTAAATGGTATAGAGACCAAAATAGGATATAAAAATACTTCTTAATTTTGAATCAATCAATATTATGTATATAAATTTAGAGAACCCTTATTAAATTCCGATTAAATTAGGCAACGCTGACTGGACAAACTGTCCACGTGTCAGCCAGAGGACTTCTGATGCCGAATTAATATAATATAGTAGATGTGAGACCATCATAAGAAGGCGCCACACCATAATTTCCGAGGTTCAGTTGCTGTTCTTTTAAAGATGCAGAATCTATGTCACTATGTGTCTATACATGTTGTGTGCATAAAAGTCTAATATTTATATGTAAAGAAAAATATTTCTTTTTTATTAAATACTAACACATTGCGAAATGCACAATTATCTACTGTGTATTTAAAATTAATTTTAGGGTTTACCTGTACAATTTTTTTTACCATATAATACAGCAGTTTTGAACTTTAAATCATTAATAAACAATATTCTATAATTTTAATTAAACATATTTACTTTTTATTTAAAAAATTGAAAATGTTATTCTTCTTGGTTCTCTTCTATGGATTAAGTGGAAGGATTTAATTAGGGTGTATTCCGTTAACAAATTGTGGTTTTTTCTTAAAAAAAATATTTTCGCAATTTCAAAATAGGAACTTTTAAATTAAACTCATTCCCAAAGAGGTGATATTCAAACTCGATTTATCTGAAAATGCAAATTGATTGATAATTGATTCAATCAACTTTGGGTTAAAAAATGGCAGTTAATATGTTATATAGAATCCATAATATTCGCATTATGTAAAAGTATGTAACTACGTATTGATTCCGCGTCGTCTAGGATGTCATTTTCTTATATTTTACAATGTATCTTTAACGGTTAATATTTATATTTCCATGTATGAGATCGAATCCATACAATGATCCTAAAAGTTTATGAACTATACACATGGGTGAAGCCACATCAAGGCGAGGGGCAATGCCCCCTAAACTTTTGGTAACGTGTACTTAGACCTAAAAGTTATAGTTATTCTCAATTTGACACTTTAAAATGTTACGCTTGCCCCCCGTTGGGATCAAGTTGACATGGCTCTGGACTTCAGGAATGGACTTCAAGGTGGCGTCTCTCTTCGCTCCGTTAGGTGTGTCTATCTCAACCTCAAAGGGTACTTAGTTTTCTTTTGTGGAGTCTTGGAGGCGTTAACCTGAAAATGAGGTGGGGATTTGCCCCTGATTTCACTCCGAAACTTAAGTCAGTAATAGAGTAAGTAATAGAATATGAGAGAGGAATACTTTGTGAAAGTATCTTAAATGTGTAAAGGATGAAAATACAAGAGTATTTATAGGTACAGATTGTACCGACTTTAAGTGGTGACAACTATGTTCTGATTAGCTGCTTAGTGGCGGTGGTTGCCTTTCTCTGATTGGTTGCTTAGTGGCGGTGGCCACCTTTCTCTGGTTGGCACATTTCTCTGGTTGGTTGCTTAGCGGCGGTGGCTGCCTTTTTCTGATTGGTTGAAGAGGACGGTGATGTGTCAACAGGTGACAAGCAGGTCGTCACCTCACCATTTCTTAATGATGAAGGTTCATTTGACCAGGTGACAAGTAGGTTGCCACCTTATCTTTACCTTGAGAGGAGGGTTTCCTTGGATCAAAAGGCGACAAGCAGGTTGCCAGTTGCCGTCTCTTCCTTAAAGGGGAAGGATTTCTCCATATGGTTTGGTTGTCGACTCGCCTCATACCCTGATAGGAAGGGAATTTAACCAGTGGTCGAATCTTCTTCCCACATTGTTGCATTTTGTGTTATCACCCTAAAGAGGGCTTGTCGACATTAACATTAACAGACACACTCCCATTCCGGCGAGTGGGAGCTGTTAGCATATGATGATTGGGCGCCAGAAATGGAAGCCCATTAATATGTATATGTTACCTAAGAAATTGGGTAAATGTCACATTAGGGAAATTGGGCTTGACCCAAATCCCGATTGACATGAGAGGCCCAAAATTGGGCCTCCCTTATACACCATAGGCCGGCCGAAACTAGGAGAGGGGCAAAGTGGACTTTTGTCCACTTTGCTCCTCCTATAAATAGGGAGTGTTAGGGATTTTATTAGGGTAATTCACAATCCCTCATTGGTGGTGATTTGAGAGAAAAATCCTCCTCCCTAAACAATAGTTTCGGCCGAACCTGTCAAGACGCCAAGGGTGTGCCAATTTTATTTGAGCAAACACTCCAGAGATCTGTCCCTGCCAAGAATCGATCAGAGGCTTTGCTGTGGAGACTATACCGCGTAGGGCTTTCTTAACAAGAACATCTACGGGTTCCGTCTAGTGGATCGAGATCTCCATTGGCAAGATCTTGGGACTACGAAAAATGCTTAAGGTATGTGCACATCTTCCGCTGTGTAATCCTGATTACTAGCATGTACCTTTGTTTATGTTTCTGTAGTATTTAGCCTCGTAATCCTACAAAATGATTAGGTCGAACCGATTAAGAAAACCCGGAATGGTTTAACCCGCTCCGATTTTGCAAATTGGACCGGCCCATTAAACCCATATGGTTCGGCCGAAATATTTCTTGTGGGCTAAGTGAGGTTTTAAAGTCCACTAAAACTTAACTTAGCCACCAAGAAATATTACTTATGTAAAATAATTTCCAATATTGCATATATATATATATATATATATATTTCGGCTACATCTATATATATATATATATATATATATATATATATATATATATATATATATATATATATATATATATTTATTGCCAATATTCTACCTATAAAATATAAATCAATCAACAATATATATACATATATATAAATTTCGGCTAACATATATATATATATATTTATTGTCAATATCTTTAACAGGGAAACAAATATACTGACAATATATTTTCTTAAAATTTTAGGCAACTAATTCTCTCAATAATATATTTATCCCTATAATTTATTTAGAAATATTGATAGTTATATATATTTCTATATATTGTGTGAATCTATCCATATATTTCCAATTATAGAGATATATTGTTACCTTTAATAAAAATTAAAATATGGTAAACAATATAATAATATATTTTGGCCGAAACATAGAAAATTTGGTGCCTAAGAAATTAAAAATTTACCTTGTAATTTCAATTAGGGTTTGGCCGAAACATCAAATTGGAAACAAGTGGTCAAATTTCAAGATCAAATTTTACTAAGATCTACAATCCAATGTTTGATTTTGATAAAATTCACGTTTTTCTTGAAGATCATGAACATAAAATTTTACTAAGAACATCATGAAAATTCCGGCACCAACAATTGTAAAAATCGGAAATTTTAATTTTTCACTACTTAAAATTTCGGCCAACATGTAAAATCAAGAACATCAATTTATCAAAATCATGAACCCTAACACAGGCTTTGATACCATTGTTGGATTACGGGGCTAAATACTACGGAAACTTAAATACTGTACAAGCTAGTAATCAAGATTACGCAACAGGAGATGTGCACATACCTTAATCGCTTTCCGTAGTCCCAAGATCTTGCTGAGGGAGGAGGTTCTTGTTAAGGAAGCCCTACGCGGTATAGTCTCCACATCAAAGCCTCTGATCGATTCTTGGCAGGGACAGATCTTCGGAGTGTTTGCTCAAAGCAAATTGGCACACCCTTGGTGTTCTATGTGGTCCGGCCGAAAACTAGAGTGTTTAGGGAGGAGGATTTTCTCTTAAATTATCATAAATGAGGAATTAGGATTCTCCTTAATAAAACTCGTAACACTCTCTATTTATAGGAGGAGCAAAGTGGACAAAAGTCCACTTTGCCCTACCTATAATATTCAGCCGGCCCAGTGTATAAGGGAGGCCCAATTTTGGGCCTCTCATGTCAATTGAGATTTAGGTCTAGCCCAATTTCCCTAATGTGACATTTACCCAATTGTCTCAGGTAACATATACATAATAACGGGCTTCCATTTACGGCGCCCTATCACCATATGCTAATATGTCCTACCAGGACATTTAAATTGGAGCATTTGCAGCCGGTAATTGAATTATGGATTTTTGGGTCTCATAAAGTCATTAAATACTTGATTGACAGTATTTGTAAATATTTATCTCTTAATTCAGTTTCATATTCTCCTTGTGCGAGGATCAAAATGAGATAATAACAATTTTTTTTCTTCTTTCAGTCAATCTCTTTTCTGCCAGAAGCTTCTTTTGTCCCCATAATGTTGGGAAAAGTTGGTCATCAATGACAATCAACAACTCTTACTTTAAATATATACCAGCCATTGTTCTCAATTAATTTTTCATACCAAGCATATTTTTCCCAACATTCCAGACCCATCTTTGTGAGTTGCGGTGGAGCAATTCAAACATATATCGCACATCATAAAATTCATATATGTAAAATTTTTCTCTTCACCAAAAGTTGGTGTAATGGGAGAACTATGATTTAACATTGGCTTGATGCACAACTATACTACCGCTTTCATAATAGCATGCATTTATCTCGGTTTGCTCTCATTGGTAGCTGTCTAGCCATTTAACTGGAGGTTCTTTGTAACTTTCATACTAAACTGCAAATAATTTTCCTTGAGAGCAAGCATTGTAATGATTTATGGAGAATTTTCAGGTTCTTCCAAATAATATTTTGCACATCGTAAGTGATCTGGTATAGTCTGTAACCGGTCACGCCAAATGATTTATTATATGGGTAAAACTTCTGGTTTACCTCTCGATGCATCAGTAACTTCTGGTTTAACTGATATGTATGTATCTTTTGTAACATAATCCGCATATTGTTATTACAATGATGATTGCAGAGTACTTGTATTCTTTATAAAAGTAAATAAATAAATAAACTATATGAAACATGTAAAGAACATTAATAACAAAAGGTTGGATAAAAGCATAAAGCGTAAGCGTAAATATAATTGTTGGCATTTAGTAAATTGGCCGCTGTAATAGAAGCCCTTTAATATAAGCCCAAAACCTAAGTAATTGGGTAATGTCAGATTAGGAATTTTGGGCTAGACCTAAGCTCTCAATTGACATGAGAGGCCCAAAATTGAGCCTCCCTAATTACTTGATGGCCGCCCGAAACTAGGGTAATTCCCTAGATGAGTTTTACCCACCTCCTCTTATAAATAGAGAGTGTTAGGGATTTATTTGAGGTTAATTACTTTCTCCCTTTGTGTTGAGACAAAATAAATCATTCCTCCCTAAAACACATAGTTCGGCCGAACCCCTAGAGCAAGGAGGTGCCAAATTGATTCGAGCAATTACCCCAGAGATCCATCATGCTGACGAATTGAAAAGAGGCTTTGCAGTGGAGACCATTCATCGTAGGTGATTCTTTAACTAGAGTTCCTACATGAGCCGTCTGGCGGACCACGAACTCCCTGTCACGATCTTGGGCTATAGAAAGCATCGATCTATGGTCTTAACAAATCGTCTCGGCAATGGTATTGCAGGTTCCACAAGGAAATGGCAACAGATTCGTGATTTTTCACGAGGATCCCTGCGTATACACGAAGACCTCTGTGACGAAGTATGTTATCTTGACATTATACATCGATGGCATACTCATTGCCGCGAACGACGTGAGTTATTTGAATGAATCAAAGTCCTGGCTGGCATCTGTATTCGAGATGAAGGACATGGGAGAAGCCACGTACATCCTAGGCATTATGATTGCTAGGGATCGAGCTGCTCGTAAACTATGTGTTTCTCAAGAAGCCTATGTCAACAAATTGTTGAGAAGGTTCAATCTCCAAGATTCCAAACATGTGGATATGCAGGTAGTGTTTGGGTGCGCGATGTCGAAGCGTGAGGGCCCAAAAGACCAGGCGGAGCGTGAACAGATGAAAAGTGTGGAGTACCTCAATATGGTTGGTAGTCTGATGTACACCATGCAATGCACTCGTCCGGATATCTGTTACGTTGTGGGCTTAGTAGCGCATTTCCAATCAGACCCTGGATATCAACATTTACGAGCCATGCGAATTATTCGACATCTGAAAGGTACTGCCGACTACGGACTGTGCTATAATGGTAGTAAGCTTGAATTGACTGGGTTCAGTGGCGCCAACCATAGTGATGATCCGAATGATCGTAAGTCCACCTCAGGAGTATTTCTCCTTGCTAAATTCGTCATTCCATGGATGAGCAAGAAGCAATCTTGTGTCGTGCTGTCTACGATGGAATCCGAAAAGAATGCAAATGAGGTTTTCTGGCTAAAGAGACTCTTGACTGCTCTGCTTGACGTCGAGGACAGAAGTAAGCCTGTGAGGATTTACTCTGACAGTCACGCAGCGATAGTGGCAGTTAAGAATCCAAAATACCATAGTAGGACGAAACACATTGATATTAAATATAATTATGCGAAGAGTATGGTAGAACACAAAATGATCACATTATAATACTTGTCCTCTGAGAGTATGGTGACAAACTCATTGACAAAACATTTACGCATGGAAGTTTTCAAAAAGCATGTCAAAATGCTTGGATTGCATAGGGTTTAGGAGGCTTGTATTGTATCAATATCATTTTGAGATTTGAAATAATATTTTAAATAAAATAATTGCAACTTGATTTTATGACGTCATATATAATGGCTGAATTACATCGAATTTACGGTTTATAAACTAGTCGTTCTAGTGTAAAACCTCCCAATAAAATATGTAGAATGTGGGTCTTGTCTCGTCACAGAGGCACGATCGTCTTGATGGAGGGGGAACCTCTACCATGTCAAGACCGGCTAAGAACCAAGATGTTTTGAAAGATAAATCCGGTTAAGAAAAAAGATCATTTAGTTTCAGGGTAACACGACATGATCATTGTTTTGCGGATCACCGTGATGAACTCCGGGTCGTCAGGACAATCCGGACGAGGTTTTAGCCCGGGACGCGCGCATCACATCTCGGACCTTTTTAAACTCGCAAGTGAATAATTCGAAGCCGTTTAGTGGGATTGACGTGTAAACGAAGTCCGAATAATGTAAAACGAAACCAAATCGGACGTATACCCATCAGGCATGGTGAACCCTTGAGGGCTAAATGAGTCAATTTGCCCTCAAGGGTTCACCCCGCCCAACTGTACACTATATCTAATAGGTTTTTCGAGAAAAAAAAACCCACAAAATAGTTACACATGTATTATATTATTTATTGTATATGAAAAAAAAAAAATTTGTTTTCTTGGTTATCGTGAAAGTTTTATGTAGTAGGACAGAGAGTAGAGTAGGACATGGAAGTAGGTTAGAAGATGTCCTCCAGAGATAGAAGATGTGCTTGTGTGTTTATATAAGGAGAGAAAAGAATCACATAGTATGGTTCCTAATAAAAATCACATGATTTGAAATTTTTGAATTAAGACATTTAGAGAAATCACATAATATAGAATAGTTTGTATTATTATTTTTTGGCCAAAATGGAATACTTTGTATAGGTTATGTTACTTTAGTCTAATATTTATAAGAATTAATTGAAAAAAATAAATTTATTGGTAAAATTTAAAACATTCGTAAATATAATTGCTTACTATAATTATAGTATAAGACGTTACTGAGCTTTTTTTACTATAATGATACATATAATTATTAAAGTTTAAATCGCAAATCCTAACATGTATGTATAACAGAGGGATTATTTGATGGCACGGTGCCTACACCTGCTGCCCCGTTCGCCTCTCACATTTGTTGTTATGTGGGACCCAATAGTGGGTCCTGATGGATAAATGTCCAATTCGGGTTCGTATTTACATTTCGGGCCTCGTAAACGTGTCGAAAATTACATCTCGGTTTAAAAACATCTCTTAACGGGTCAAAACGGTCCGGAAGTGCGTTACGCGCGTCCGGACCGGACCGCCGGATTGCAATGCAATCCGGAGGTCCGGATTGCATGTGCAACCCGGACGTCCGGATTGCGCGGCAACCCGGACCTCGCCGAATCGCCCAATTTCAACGAGGTCCGGATTGCCTTACGGGTATCGCGCCATTACCGTATCCGCGATTACCGTATCCGCAATTACCGTATCCGCGATTACCGTTACGCGTAGAGAAGTCAAGTTCGCACATTACCAACATGGATGACGGTTACCGCTTGTTTTCTTGAACCGTCGTCAAACCGCTTTAAAACCGGGTCCGGTCCCAAGGAAGCCTATAAATAGGAGGCCTTGGCCACCCATTTTCACACATTATCTCATTTGCCCAACTTTGGTATTTTGAGCTCTGACTTCTCTCTAGAAATTCTCTCTCTCTAGAAATTACCTTTTTGCCATCATAGTGACTTGAGCATCGGAGAGGGCTCCGCTAGCACCACCCCCCCCCTCTCCGTGCTAGCATTGGTCCTTCGTGCAGGAACCGTCGCCCAGACATTCAGACTTGTGCACAAACCACCGCTTTCCGAGACTCAGACATTTCCTTGAGACACAACCTTACCGAGACACATCCGTACCGAGACTCAGACCTCATACGGGAGCAAATCCGAGCACTCGTCAGTGGCCCAACCTCCTCCTAACGGAAGGGTTACAGCCCAAAAGCCCGCACAACCACGCGAACAGACGCGTCCTTACAACATTGTGCATCCCGGACGCAACATTGGCGCCGTCTACGTGATTCGAACAAAAAGCTACCATACCGCAAAGACAATGCACGAGACCGATGACACCAACTTGGAGTATGCTGACATAAAGGATGCCGCCTTTGACGATGTCATTGATCTCTCATCAAAATACAAGGAGCACACCGCATACCACAACGCCTTGCCCATAACCTCGCAAAAGCAGATAAAAAGACAACTTGGATCCTTCCACATCCCTTTTGCCACATCCAATGCTTTCTTCACTCCAACAAGAAGTGCATTCTCCGCACGATGCAGCCAAGGAGCCTTCCAGTACAAAGGTGTCAGCCCGTCACCTCCTTTGCCTCCAATTAACGAACAAGTTGACCAAAAGGAGGCATGGAAACAACCCCCAAAGCAGAATCAAGCAAAACCGCCATCAAGCGGTCTTCAAAGAAATTCCCAGAAGCCAGAAGGATTAAATCTCACTGACTGCATTCCTTTGAAAGCCCCGCCGTCCGAAATATTGAAAGAGATGAAGGATGCAAAAATATGGAAAGCACCGAACAAGTTCAGAAACGGCCCGTTGGGGAAAGACAAAAACAAGTGGTGTGAATACCATGAGGTTTTCGGCCATAAGACGAACAATTGTGCCAGCCTACGTTTCCGCATTAACAGCCTCGTCCTCAAAGGCAAATTAAAGCAATTCGTTGATCAAGGCGACAGCCCTCCGAAGAAGACTCAGGCAGAGTCATCCAAAATACACAAGGAAGGTCCTTCCACAAGGACAAGCCAAGACAATGCTGACATCTGTCACAAGGAGGGACGGAAAAAACCTGCTAGTGACGACGACGTCCCAATCACGGGATTGACAACAAGAACCTTGAAGGCAATAATTGAAAAAGAGATACACGTCTCCTGGGAAAAGAGGCAACCACGACAAAAGAGGCCGTTCCAGTCAGATGCCCAAAGGCTCAAAGATACCAATCTCGCCATATGTGTTCCTTTGAACACACCATTGTCTGTCATCCTTAAAGAAATGAAGGAGACCAAGCTGTGGAAAAAACCCTTTAAATTCCGCAATGGCCCATTGGGAAAAGATAAAAGCAAATGGTGCGAGAATCACGAAGTATGTGGCCATGAGACAGACAGCTGTGTCAGCTTAAGATTTTGTGTAAACAGCTTGATCTTGGAAGGGAAAATGATGAAGTACATCGACCATGGCAATAAGCATCAAAGGAAGCCTCGTGTGAAATCTTCAGAAAAAGGCAAAGGAAAAGAAATGGCGGACGATAATCCACCTATCGCCAAACGCTAGAAAAACAACGTCACTTATGGAACCAATTGTGACGACTTGTACAATCTTGGAAGTATGGATGCAGAAGAAGCAAATCTCAAACTCCCAGAAAACAAACCTCACCGCCCACTTGAGTCAACGACTGCCTTCCTTGACAAAGATGTTGAAGAACAACACAAGCAAAGTAAAACTTGGGGGCATGACATCAACTTTTGTCCATCCCCAAAAGGGGAGATTGAAGAGCTCACCACGCTAGATGCATTAAGAAGCTATGTGGCACATGGCAGAATCAACTAGCCAACAAATCACTTATGGGGACGTCAAACACATCACCAATCCCTTTATCTTCCTTATCTTCTTTTCGCATATCTATGTTCAATCTTTTAAAGTTTAAGTACAACTCATGCCTATTAGCCTCAGTAATTTTCGAAAGAAGTGATCACTAGACGCTTTCTTGTAATCCGCCGTGCAAACTATAAATATCTAATAAAGGATAAATCTACTTTCGTAGGTACATTATTATGATGCATATTACCTTGGAATAACGCCAAGTAACAACTACACACATATTACTCGCGTCAACAACACAAAGTCTCAAGCATTTTATACGCGCAAGACTAAAAATCGTGTCGCAATAATAAACAAGGCGGGGCATTACACAAGGACAAATCATGCACTATTGGAAGATGAAACAGTATAAACAATCAGGAAATAGCGATACAACTGCCAAGCGACTCGGGAGGCACCAAGCTGACAAGTGCTAGGCAATTCTACCTAACATATATACATGCCTATCATGATCTACACCTATCGTATCCGCACTCAGGGAAGTTTCCTACACAAACAAGGAATCCTTGTATCAGATTCCTTTACTTTAATTATTATATGCATAACTAAAAAGAAAATTTCATGACTTCATACTTTTGCAAACTTATAAAAATTGCGATTATCTGACAAAAGTAACTCTGCTCGTAGGTACATGCTACACTACGATTACTACTCAGGAATTACGCCAAGTAGTAACCTATGCACAAAAATCTACTTCAACAATACAAGCTAAGCATTATATTCAAGGAGGAATTTATGGAATACAACACCAACATATCTATTATCTACAACAACAAGGAGTTTATTTCTCCATTCATAACATAGGCGTCTATCTCTAGAAGATGCCGGCAACACAAAGCCATCAAGCTATGTGTACAACCAACTTATATGCCGCAATGACAACCTGCGGATTATCTATTAAAACGACGACTATTCAGAGGCGTCAGCTACAAGCAATATCTTGGATTAACACCAAGACCTACTACTAAAATACCTTGGAATAACGCCAAGGCCTACTATCAAAATAGCATGTTGTGGTATACTCTTTTTAAAAAAAAAAAGACAAGCCCCATGTTTACTTCTAAAAAATGACATGCTGTGACATCTCTGGTTAGAGGCAAATCCTCATGTTCATAGCCATTCCCTGGATTCATAACAGGATGGGCGTACGGGGCTGATCACCCCTTAAGTGACGGAAGTTCTCTGTTTAGACAACGACCCCACTCTATAGTAAGTGTGTATATCCTGTTTAGGGTTCACTCTTCATGGCGATTGTCCTCTGTTTAGACGACACTCCCATATTACGAATGCCATCAGGGTTCTTTTTATACGGCAAAAGTCATCTAGTTAAGATGACAATTCCGTACTATAGATTTTCAAACCGTGTTGCATGGTTCCTGGACGCAGAAAGCATGCATCACAATTCATATTCTCAAAAAAGTGTTACATGGTCCCTGGACGCAGGAATCATGTATCACAAATATTTTTTGAAAAATTTTACCAAAAATTTTGCCATATATTTTATCAAATATTTCATGTATCAAACACCTTTCCAAAAATTTTATCAACACGGTTTTTTGGATGTATCACATTCAATGTCAAAATATTTTTTCAAATATTTTACCAACAGCCTTTTTAGGGTTCACAAAATGCTTCTTCAAAAACTAAAATGCTTTTACGTATGCTTCCCCAACGCGGGTTGATACACGCTGGCAGGTGCGCACCCTGTTTAAAACTCATAAAATTTACAAGTCGAGTCTTATACAACGTCGCCTTAGAGTGGAACTAAGAGACGGTATAAACTAGTATCTTGCTTAGCCAAGATAACACCTCTCAAATAATACTTTTACGTATGCTTCCCCAACGCGGGTTGATACACGCTGGCAGGTGCGCACCCTGTTTAAAACTCAAAAAATTTACAAGTCGGGTCTTGTACAACGTCGCCTTAGAGTGGAACTAAGAGACAGTATAAACTAGTATCTTGCTTAGCCAAGATAACACCTTTCAAACACACTACTTGTTGAGAAATATTGCTATACGCAAAAATACTTGGCAGGTTGCAACACATATAGCGGCAAGCTATTCAGGAAAGAAGGGCAATATGCATAATGCATCATGCAAACAATCAGGAGAACTTTTCAACTTATCAATCAGGAAGTGGCTATCGGTCACGACTGCAGGGACTATGTCTACGATACTAGTCATCCACATTCAATAAACACAGACTCGGCGAAACAAGCAGAAGTTGCCACCGTCATCTCCAAACAAAACCTATAGTGCGCAAGTCGCAACATCCTATGCTCTACCCATCTCGCCATGCCTTGGAGTCTAGCCAAGAGGGGCGATCACAACACTTAACAATGCGCGACGTACAGTCGCAACTACGGACATCATGTTCATCGTTTAAGGATATATATCCTACCTCTCAAGTCCAAAGCATATGGAAAACATAGATAACTCAAGGTATGAAATATTACTAACAAGCTATCACATAATTACTATGGAAAACAGGTCCAGGTGACGAAATATCATGCAAGCAAAAGTATGAACAAAGAATTATCAACATCAACCCATTCACAAAGGGTTCAACATGCTGGAAGCAGATAGCCCAACAGCAACCAAGAGTCTACATCATCTCTAAGGACTTATGGCAAAAAGTCCATAATGTCAGCATCAAATGCAATGTCGTCATCCACATAGAAGACACGACAAGAATGATTGTTTCAACATACAACACAACATAGCTCTTCAACATAAGGGCGACAATCAGCAATCAACAAACACTTACCTCAGTAGGAGTAACGCTCCTCCTTGGGCCGGTCCCTCGACCGGGGGGCAGAAGACACCACTGCACAACCCTCAACTCTATTTCCTTTATCACAAGAAGGAATTAGCACGGTCATGCTCAGCATAAAGAACTAAGAATCGCTCGAGGAACGCGCCCCTGCGTCGGATCTTTCGAGAATTATGCTAAAAACAGAAACTGCAAGCCAGCGATAACTTGGGAAATTAACAAGTTCAAAGAAGATACAATGGAACGTCTGACTCACAAGCCTTTCACCGCGACCGTGCCCGAAGACTCCAGAGTAGCGGGGGCACTTGTATGAACATGCCTCTCAACAAATGGATTTCTATACACATCAGCTATCCACAGAGACAAGCTTTTTCCCATCAAGATGGAGATAGCGGACTCTCTCATGGTAACAACCGTGGGAAGACTAATTCTGACAAGAAGACAGCAAGATCTGATATCCTGGAAAATGCTATCAACAATCCAGTCAATGCGCAAACACGCACCAACACTTATTTAAGCACTTATGCAACGGACGCTCCATGTGAGACAACCGCGTACGTACAAGACTTATTAGTCTTCGTGCAACAAGTAACAAGCATCGCGCAAGGGAGGCAACCTCTTCAACACATTAACCTTGTATGACAACACCGAGCGCATACACGCAGCATACAAAATTACAATGGTGGAATATTTTCTAAATACTTGACTCAGGATGACAGTCAGCATATTGCAAGCTGTCGGCATACAACCACGTGTCAGCATATTATCAGAAGTTGGCATATAACCTGTGTTCGCATCAAGCATACGGATACGGCATACATAGCCAGAGATGGCGAAAAGATTCTAAGTGCGGGGGCAAATACACACACATAATGTACGTACATACATGTCGACAAGGATGCATGTCGACAAGGAGAAAATATTTTCTAAGTGTTTCCATGTACGTACATACATGTCGACAAGGAGAAAATATTTTCTAAGTGTTTCCATGTACGTACATACATGTCGACAAGGATGCATGTCGACAAGGAGAAAATATTTTCTAAGTGTTTCCATGTACGTACATACATGTCGACAAGGATGCATGTCGACAAGGAGAAAATATTTTCTAAGTGTTTCCATGTACGTACATACATGTCGACAAGGATGCATGTCGACAAGGAGAAAATATTTTCTAAGTGTTTCCATGTACGTACATACATGTCGACAAGGATGCATGTCGACAAGGAGAAAATATTTTCTAAGTGTTTCCATGTACGTACATACATGTCGACAGGGATACATGTCGACAAGGAGAAAATATTTTCTAAGTGTTTCCATGTACGTACATACATGTCGACAAGGATGCATGTCGACAAGGAGAAAATATTTTCTAAGTGTTTCCATGTACGTACATACATGTCGACAAGGAGAAAATATTTTCTAAGTGTTTCCATGTACGTACATACATGTCGACAAGGATGCATGTCGACAAGGAGAAAATATTTTCTAAGTGTTTCCATGTACGCACATACATAGCAACAAAGATGGATTGCATACAACAAGTAGCTATGCCCCCTAAGCACACCTACGACGCTCATCGACAAAGCTCATACGACGACATCTATGTCAACGCGCGTATCAAAAGTCAACGCGCGTATCAAAAGTCAACGCGCGTATCAAAAGTCAACGCGCGTATCAAAAGTCAACGCGCATAGCAAAAGTCAACGCACATAGCAAAGTTGGTACGTGCGGTAAAAAGGATCAACATCTCAAGAAGTTATCATGCAAGCAATGCAACTAATATGACGAACCACGAAGAGCAAATACGACAACGCTTAAGGAAATATTTCTTTAAGCAACAAGCGACTACTTCCAAGAGACTCCTCGATGATAAGGATCAAAGGAGTAATACATCTACAAATACTTACGGTATACTCCGCCCTCCCCTAAGTATTTATCTCTACATACATGATTACTTTGACATTGCACGTATCAAACTTGTCATCATACGCGTATGTCTCCATATCGCATGATTCATGGTTCGGTAATCACTTAGTCATTTTAGAAACATACAATTTCTATTTCTTGCATTGCGTAATTACAATCTTGCCATGACTATTACTTATGTATGCATGTGGATAGAAACATGTTCGCATAGCGTATTACCGATTGCTCATGTCTCCGACGATAATCATACTTGCGCATATACATTTCCTATTGCACTAACCATGATGATAGGAAACAAAGTCATTCGGTCGGAAAATCAAACGACGGACGAAATCAAGATGCTTGCGTCCGACCAACGATCAAAACCGAAAGGTTAGCGTCAAACTCAAATTGGACAAATATCCTAACTTAAAATAGAGTCAAGAAAGGTTCTAAACCGTTACTTGACTCGGGGGCAAGTGATGGATAAATGTCCAATTCGGGTTCGTATTTACATTTCGGGCCTCGTAAACGTGTCGAAAATTACATATCGGTTTAAAAACATCTCCTAACGGGTCAAAACGGTCCGGAAGTGCGTTACGCGCGTCCGGACCGGACCTCCGGGTTGCTTGCAATCCGGACCTCCGGATTGCGCGGCAACCCGGACCTCGCCGAATCGCCCAATTTCAACGAGGTCCGGATTGCCTTACGGGTATCGCGCCATTACCGTATCCGCGATTACCGTATCCGTGATTACCGTATCCGCGATTACCGTATCCGCGATTACCGTTACGCGTAGAGAAGTCAAGTTCGCACATTACCAACATGGATGACGGTTACCGCTTGTTTTCTTGAACCGTCGTCAAACCGCTTTAAAACCGGGTCCGGTCCCAAGGAAGCCTATAAATAGGAGGCCTTGGCCACCCATTTTCACACATTCTCTCATTTGCCCAACTTTGGTATTTTGAGCTCTGACTTCTCTCTAGAAATTCTCTCTCTCTAGAAATTACCTTTTTGCCATCATAGTGACTTGAGCATCGGAGAGGGCTCCGCTAGCACCACCCCCCCCCCCTCTCCGTGCTAGCATTGGTCCTTCGTGCAGGAACCGTCGCCCAGACATTCAGACTTGTGCACAAACCACCGCTTTCCGAGACTCAGACATTTCCTTGAGACACAACCTTACCGAGACACATCCGTACCGAGACTCAGACCTCATACGGGAGCAAATCCGAGCACTCGTCAGTGGCCCAACCTCCTCCTAACGGAAGGGTTACAGCCCAAAAGCCCGCACAACCACGCGAACAGACACGTCCTTACGACATTGTTCATCCGGACGCAACAGGTCCCACTCACAAAACAATGTGAGTGGAGAAGGGGCAGCAGGTGTTGGCACCGTGCCAGAGAAGATTTTTTCATGTATACCGCACAAATGACGTCATGTTTAATTTATAGAAATATAATATTTAGTGTATAATATTGCATAGAAAATAAAAGGAAACTATTTGACTTCTAAAAGAAAAGGAAACTAAAAAAATTATATGAATATGAAATTTTTATTTGAAACATGCTTAATTTTTCCTTTTTAGATTTTATTCCATAATAGGAATACAAATTTTTACAAGCACAAAAGCTGTCGAAAATTATCACTTTTATATATGTCAATTCCATATATATATATATATATTGTATATTCAGATTATTTACTTTCAAGTAAATTTTAATTGAATCATCCTTCAGTATTTATTATTACATAGTATGAAGAATAAAAGGTAACTAATTAATTGTTATAATAAAAGGAAACTAATTATATTGTATGAATATGAAAATTTTGTTTAAAACATGCTCAGTTTTCCTATTCAGGTTTTATTTTGTAGGAGGACCATTCACATGCACAAAAGAAATCGAATATTTAATAATCATTTTTATACATGCCGATTCGAAATTAATATGTATATCATATATTTAGATTATTTTACTTCCGAGTAAAATTTATTGAATTGATTAATAAAAATATATTTATTTGAAAAGAAACTTTAAAATATTTCTAAATATAACAGTTTACTACAATTATAATGTTTAAGACAATAAATAATTTTCTAGTACATATTAAGATATATGCATGTAAATCTCCATAATAAGAATAATTATTGATGATAAATTAATAATTAATGAAGAAAAAATTGGATTTGATTACATAAATACAGTTTTCTATTTACATGATGAATAATAGTAGATGTAATAAGTGTAGCACAGTTGAATTGGATGCACACAATTGAAACTTCATAGCATGACAATATATGTACCTTAAATTAGTAGAAAGTAATTGAATTGTTTTTTTTTTTGTCAGGTAATTAAATTATATAGGTTGAAAAAAAAAATTTAATAATAAATATAGATTTGGCAAAAAAAAAAAAAAAAAACTATATATAATATAAATATAGAAAGCTAAAGAATGCATTATGGGCACGATGCACATTATGAAAATCATTGGATATCTATAAATTCAACATATGAGATAATATGTGTCAAAAAAAAATTAAGATAATAAGAGAGACTCTCTCATATTGCCACATTAACTTATGTAATCACTTATATTTTGACGCCCCAAATTATAACACATTAAAATAAAAACTAATTCATTAACAGTGTCAATTCACTCACCTACACTCAGCACTTGGACAATACAATATTTTTCAAATTTCAATAATATTTGAAAAAAAAAAAAAGACAAAATCACCCAACACGACGCGGAAAAATAAGTTAATTTAACTATTAGTTGATAAGTAAGTATGTAATGTGACGATTAGATGAAACTTTTTTTTTTTTTTGGTGAAATGATAATATATTAATAATAATAAAAGAAACAACTACGGAAGGAGCCAGTGAAGAATACGTAGGTAAAACCAAGTTCCACTTACACCACTGATGCAACAACATAAGGTTGTCTAACATTGGATATAGACATATAGTACCTTTACAAACAAGAAGATTAGGAAAGAATTGCAACAATACTCTAATATCTGATAGAACCCCCAAATAAATAAGGAAAATAAAATTTCGAAGTGGACTTAATCTGATTTAGCAAAACTGGAGAGTCTGACAAGAGAAATGAAATTTCTCTGTTCATCACTCTTGCTAGTAGGAGTCAATTTCGGCAAGCAAATTCCTTCAACCTAAAGAGGGTTATCGTCAAAAGATCACCAAACAGAAACTGCCATAATAGTATTACTATGACTCAAAATAACAGCAACTCCAAAGATAGAAGATGATTCCTCACGCACTGCACCATCTACAAGCACGGTCCATGCGTATGTTGGAAACGGTGTGTGTCGTCGTTATATCTTGAATTCCCCGGTTGATTCTTGCTGAGTCAGTAACAAGAATATGTGCCAGAGAGTTATCGTGGCAGGCCGAAGAGATATAATCATTACGGACTGAGCACTAGGTATTGTGGTGCGGACAACATTGTTCCGTTCAAGCCAGATACCTCACATAATCAAACACTTCATAACAAAAAGTTCAACATTAGTATTAGGACAGTCAGACGGTTCAACAAGCCACTGAGACACGGAGTGAACATGATCTAAATTAGGGCTAACACCTAAACTAGACGCAAACCAAACTCGACGAGCAAACGGCCAATGCCACATGAAATGATCCCATGTTTCAATGCTTGAGCCACATAAGGGGCAAGATGGATCGAAAGTTGGTATCTGATGGTGGAGGTTATCCTGCAACAGTAGACCTCCAATGCATCCCTTCCAGATGAACATCCGTATCATCGGGATAAGTTGTGAAGTCCACAACTTTTCTAGAAAGATGGACTAGCAATCCTTGATGAATAAACACACGATGGACCTCCATGCATCTATTCATTAAGAAGCGAGATAAACTTAATTATGTACATAATACAAAATTCAAAATTACAATTTAAAATAAAAATTATTTAAAAAATGGGGAAATATATTTTTTTCAAGAGAAGAATACACTAAAAGCACTAATGATTTGTACACACATTAACCATTAAACATAACTTTTTTTGGCAAAAAAATCCCTTTAATTTTTTGAACACGACTAATCTACTATAATGATTTAGTTTGATAAATCACAATATAATATGTTCATATATATTATTATTTTATAACGATAATTAATATATATTAGTAAAACAGCACAAAAACATTTTACATATAAGTGGTTGAAACTATTTTGTAATATCTTATTATACATGATTTAATGGAAAATTACATAATTCTTTTAGTTTATTGTATAGAATAATAATTACGTGGTTATGTTAAATATACCATGTTTAATTCATAAATGACATGATAATCTACGTGGTATTCATAATTCGTATTAAGAGCACTTTTAATGGTGAGTTCCTAGTTCCTCCACCTCACCCGCCACGTCACTGCCAACTCATCAAAGTAGGAATTGCTACAGTAAATGCTACAGTAAAATAGGAATTCTCTCCAGTGGTGGAGATCTAGTTCCACTTTCAAATTGGGACCCACATAATTCTGTACTCACAATATAACATTTTGTACAAAAAACTCTATGGATAAATTAAATATTTATAAATACAAACTTATTTTGGCATTTAAATAATTATGGAAAAACAACATAAATGGTCCCCGAACTTTATACATTTTTCTATATATGTCCTTGAACTTTATTTTTTTCTATTGAGGTACTTGAACTGTCAAATTCATTCTGTTATAGTCCCGTCGTTAATTTTTTTTGTTAATTGTGGTGATTAGATGCTGATTAAGCAAAAAATATTGACATGGACAAGTTGGTGTGTCATTGTTTATGGCCACATCATGTTTGGTGCATTTCAGTTTCATGTTCTTTTGTTTTTGTTTTCTTTATTTATTCATTTATTTATTTTCTAATTATTGATATATACTAAAAAAATATGATGTGACCCTAAACATGTCATTTCAGCTTGTCCATGTTATCAATTTTTCGTCTAATTAGCGCTTTATCACCACAAAATTTAACAGCAGGACTATAACAGAATGAGTTTTATGAGTTCAAGTACCACAATAGAAAAATTTAAAATTCAAGGATATAGATAGAAAAAAGTGTAAAGTTCGAGGATCATTTATGTTGTTTTCCCAATAATTATATTAAAAGTTACGAACCTAATATAAAAATAAGCATGTAATTTTGTTAAATACGATTGTTATAATTTAAAATCATATTACATAAAAATACAAATAATATGTTCAATTTGTCAACTAAAAATGAGCATATTATATATATATATACACATTTGAGTCAACATATTAAAATCCAATAGATGTTCGATCAAATTTTTTTAAGCATTATATATAAATTAAATATTATTTTTAAAAATACGGACATGAACAAACCAATGAATGATATTCAAGTGTCAGATTGAATTAATTAAAATAAACTTGGAAAAAATATGTACAAAATCATAAAAATATAATTATTTGTTTAACAGAATTTTTTTATGAATTCTTCAAAGTTTCAATTTTATTTTTAGATCAAATATTTGTGTTCCAACTTTACCGACGTGTGTTGTTAATTATCCCAAAATTTGAAAGTCGGCGTCGTTAGGTTAGTTCAATTATTTACGTATTATACATTTAAAAGTAATTACGATTCTTTTGGTATTTAAAAATTTTATAAAAAATCTAATATATAAATGAGCACATAAGTTTTTAAAATAATGATTGCAATAATTTAAAAATTACGTTACAAAAAAATATATAAACAACATTAAAATTGGCAATGAAAGTAAAAATTAACATATATATATATATATATGAGACTACATAGAATTGTCACACACATTACTAAATTGCCAGAGATGTTCGACCAAATCGTCTTGAATCTTTTTTTGCCACTTTGATTTGATAATTCATTATGGAAGAATCAAATATAACTATAGAAGTGATGAATATTTTCAATAATTATACTTTACTTTACTATAGTAATATTACTAATAGGTGCAGTATTTACTCAGCGGGCATGATTATTGATAAATATAATTATGATATAATAATAGTGATTAATTAAATTAATTGAATCAATATTATTTCATCATATCAGTGTATATTTTTTATTCATCGATTGACATGTCTTGATTCATCGTCGTTAGCAGAATCGCGTTTATGCACATTAATTAGATACATATTAGTAAATCGGTTAAAGGTGAAGCCCTCATGTGTTTTTACTAATAATTTTAATATACATAAAAAAATATATTGTATATATTCCTAAAAATATTTTTTTTATATAATGTATCATGGTAAAAAATATATTCCTTTTATAGAATAATAAATATAATACGTAGACTATATATAAATATATATGCATTAAAATAATATAATTTGTTTAATAAAAAATTATTTCACGTATAATAATATGGAATTCTATAGTATTTTTTAAAATTTAGAATTGATGGTTGTGTTACACGGTAAAATATAAACAAACTGAGTGTGGAAAGTCTGAAATTGATTCGAAGTTAAAACGTAGTAATTTTGGCTCGTGTCATTATTTAACTTATTTAATATTAAAAGTGACATATTACGGCTCGTGTCATTGTCCGGCTTAACGTAGCATATATATATATATATATATATATATATATATATAATAAAAAAGAGAAGCAAAATAATTGAATAAAATAATATTAAAGAGTAGGAACCGACATGAACAGTAACATGGGAATTCCTACTAGTGGGAACTGTCCCACTTCACTATTCACTTGATAATGGCAAAACGATAATATTAGTAATCCTAGTCACGCCTAGTGGCGCCTAGTCAGCGTCCAGTGACAAATATAGGAACTAGGAACTCCCATTTTGGAACTAGGAACTTCCATTGGAAAGCCAAGTTCATATTTAATCATTACCAGTAGGAACCAACAATAAGTGGAACTAAGAACTAGGAACTCTCTACAATGATAAATTTACAACATGAAACCAGAAACTAGGAACTACCGCTCTAAGCATCGGTCTCATGACAAATAGAAAAACAAGGAAGTGTTAAAAAATGTGGCATAGTTGTAATTAGTTTATCAACCGTGTTTATTGGTGGAATTAGTTTAGTTTTGTACTAAATTTGCAACAACCTATATCTCCTCTATATTAAAAATTGGAGTTTCAACCAAAAACGTCCAAATGTGAATTCCCAGAAATACCCCCGTGAGTAAGTCTTACACAAACGGTTCGTCTAATCTCAAACGTTTCCCAATCCTCCGTGAACCGATTCAGGCGGTCAGGCCTGCATACAAATTCACAACAGCCAGCCGTCTATACATCTACCCTTCTCATTCTCCGTCGACCGCAGCACGCCACCGCCGCACCCCACCACCACCAGCGCCCGCCTCTCACCATACGCCAGCAGGAAGGGTCAATCAGTTCGGGTTCTCTCAAAAAAAAATTCTCCGTCGACCGCGCTCCCTCACGTCGTCCTCACTACCTCACGCCGCCCTATCCTCACCAACACAATCTGTGCTGTCGCTCTGCAATTCGCGACCCTAAATCTGTCGTCCTTTCTCTGCACGCAAAGGTCCAGACTTCCTATATCTTTCTGTATTTTGGTCGAATCCGGTGACGAACCGACTTAGACGTTATCTGACTCGAAACCAAAAATACTCATTAATTAGCAGTTGGAGGTCTTCGCTGACGCTCTAACCGCGCCTCTCAAATCCTTCCTCATTCCTCATTTTTACCAAATTCTTATGCAACTCATTTCCTCAATGCCGGGCAGCTTAGGAGTTCAATGCAACATCTTTATGTATGTTGGTGTTGCTGTGATGGTGTTTATGGTTTGCTTTGTTTTTTTCCTGAACTTTTTCATAACACAAGGGTATGTAGGCATCTTTTTGGATTTAAGTTTCTTCAACCAACTTCAATCTTTTCATGTGCTTTATTGCAGAATGTGGGAAGGTGGTGGATATAATGCTCTTTTTGTATGACTTAATCATTACCACTTTTATCCCTTAGTGCAATCTCTTGCTGGTTTAAATTGTTGGAAGGAGGTGTTACATTATGTTTCTAAACCCTAATCTATACAACTTAATCGTATATTCTGTGTGTACTTAGGCAACCCTGAGAGTTTTTAAAAGGAAGAAATGTATGCTTCTTTAACCATACAAACTCGAAGATAAAGTGACATTTTGCAGTCAAGGTGATAATATTATCATGATAGTCATCACTTGCAAACTGCAGTTATATTGGTTTCAACCCAAATGACTACATATGAAGTCTAATGCAAATAATATGGGGTATATAGTTTCTTTTCTTTCATCTTTTTCCTTGCTTACATATTTACTTTTGGACAAGTACATACTTCATGGGTTATATACGTTCATGGGTTTGTTTGAGATGCATGAGGGTATAGGTCAACAGATTGACTCTAAATATAAATGTAGGACATCACTAGAATGATCAATAGTTGTTGAAGTTGATACAGTCATCAGATTTTCTTTTTATCACTTACTTCTAATCATAGGATTGGAAAGAGTTGTCATTTATGTCTATAATAGATTGCGGCACGTGCAACGCATGTGTAGAATTCACTAGTACCTATAAGTACTTTTTTTGTGAAATAAATAATAACCCTCTAAAATAAAATATTTTGAATTAATTAGTTGTATATTATCGTGGGGTAGGGCATCGTAACTAAGAGTGAATGCTCAAAGTAGGCTTGTTCAGAAACTAATTTCCAAAATAGGTCTATTCATCTTTTTAATAATATGTGTTATTTAATTTGGACCTTAAAGTTTACATTATGTTACAAATGAACCCTCAACTGATATATAATAATACACGAAGAAAAAAATATTAAAAATGATGAAAAAAATAATAATTAAATGATGAAAATGCACATTAAAAAATAATCAAACAACAATTTTTTTTTTTTGTAAATTTTAATTTTTAAAATATATGTGAAATTAAAGGAAACAAAATTAAAGTTAAAAATAAATAAGTTTTGAAACAATTTTATCTTGGTAAAAAAAAAAACAACTATATAATGATATAAAAATTATTCATCAAGAGTATGCAAAAAAAATATACAAACTTAAATTCATTCTTAAATTTATCTATTAATTTTTCAAATTTAAATTAGTTGATCAATTTTTTTTTCAGCCACTAATTTTATAAAGTTAACATGTTTTATTTAGGGTTTATGTACACTTTCATTTTTATTTTTTCATACTTAAAAAATCACGAGTATTTGGTTTATTTTTACATTTTATATGATAGTTTTTCTATAATTTATATATTTAGCATAATTTATTTTTAGAATTTTTTTCGAAATTATTAATCTATTATTTTTTAGTTTATAACTTTTACATATAATTATTTTATTTCTTTCAATCTTTTTAAATATATTTCTTGTATTATATTTCGATTTAGAATTAATTGTAACAAAATATTAATTTAGGGATATAAAGTAAAAAAATAATTAATTAAAAAAAATAAAAACAACCTATTTTAAAAATTAATTTCAGAAAGAAACTTAGTTTGAGAATAAGTTTCACAAATAAATCTATAATGAGAATTCACTCCGTAACTGACGTACTAAAACATCGTCGTTTAGAGAACCCAAAGGGACGTTGAGAGGTCTCCAATGGGCGAAATCCTCTTCTTCTCTGCAACCTTCAAAATTCTCTTCGTCTTCTTCCAACGATGAACTCTTCTCTCGTCTCCTTCTCCATCTCTACTCTTTGCTTGAGATCTCTTGTGCGCTTTACCATCTTCATGTATTTACCTAAATCGGCGAGACCCTCGCGATTGCCCTAAACTTATCTTCTTTTTCTCCTCTTGTGGGGTTTCAGTCACTGAAGCACCCGCAGTGTCTGGTTTCTTGCTCAATCGGCTCACATGGTGGACGGCGTTCGTTCTACTGACGGTTTGTTACCCATGGAGGATAACCATTTTGTGCTCGACATTAGTTCCGACGAAGAAAGCCACTTCCTTGAAGAGCCTAAGTTCAGCGGCAGCGACGATTACGATTGGTTGCAGAAGGTTCTTGAGGAAGGTGTGTTAGAGCGTGAAGCGCCGGCCGGCGACGACTCGGACGAAGTCGTCTTAGTCAAGGAGGTCACAGCCAAGTCAAAGATTTTCGATAAAATGGATGCAGACGACGATGACTGCGTTATTCTCGACGGAGATCCCGATAAGGTGGTATCTGTAGACGATGGTCCGGTGGATATTGGCTCGGATGATCTGCATATCGTCGGAGAGAAAGGACAGGTTGGATGTTATTAAACTGAATAATCAAAATCTTGAACTATTGTGTTTATTCTGCTCGATTGTGTTTCTTGCCATGAATCTTTACTAGAAATTCTGTCTTTTTCGCATTGGATTGCCCTAAACTGACTGATTAGTTCTCTATCTTCGTCAATTATTAGACAGAATTATGGAAAATTTACCGAAGAACTGGTAATTAGGGTTTTCATGTTTGAAACCCAACAAACTATACTGTTGGCTGTACTCATGAAAAAGCAATAATGGATAGAACACAATAAACTGCACTTGAACAGATTTCCTAAACCCTAATTTTATACATATTTATTTACTGGATAAGTGTAACGGTTGTGGTTATTTCTTGGTTAATTATACTATGCCTGTAAGCAGAAATGTTATCCTACAGAAGACAATGTGAATGTACTATGTTAACTTCCTGGAATGGTTTAAAGGAAACAAATGTTTGCTAGATTTTACAAAATGTGAGATTTAGTTGGCTTCTAGTGTTTAATCTTCTAGAACATATGGTAAAACAATGAATAATAAACTCTTTGATTGTATGGTAAGTTGGTAAGTGCACCGAAAAGGTGTATTAGCCGACCTTATTTACACTGAAAAGTTATTAGGCGGCTTCCTTATTAGTTATGGGTTTAGTAGGTAGCTGTTAATGGTTATAAGTTTGGAGATGCAGTTGCAGTCTAAATTTAGTGCTTCAGTCAGAGAAACCGTATTTTTAAACCGTGCTAGCTGTTCAATTTCTCATGCTGGTAGAAAGGGATATATAAATTATTGAATTCTAGAACTAATTTGTCGCCTTGTCTGACTCGGTATTGACTACATTTTTTCCATGATTTACTTGTACAGTGGATACATCATTATGATCACCAATAAAATTTGATTCTACCTTATCTAATTATTATTTATTCTTCATAAAATGCAAATATTGAGGTCAAACAGAGATACTTCTGCAATCTTGTTTGTATGATGTAGATTATAGATGGTAGAATTAATGCAAGTCAAGCGCTCTTAGAGGCTGCAGAAAACTGATAGCAGAGGTTTTACTCATATCTCCTGTTTTACTAGAGTAAATTGACAGTTTAACAGTGAAACAAAATTATCACTCTGCCTTCTTACCCTGAATTTCATTTTTCTAGCTGTAGATATTACTAGTATTAACCATATTATAGTCTGCTTGTATATTTGTTTAAATAATTACAAATCACTGTTGTCATTGAAGCAAAGGATGACTAATTTTTTTTTACTTTTTATTTGGTAGGTTGCATGCCGTGACTATCCGCATCCACGACATCTCTGTGTTAAATTCTCATTCCGCAGCACCTCTCATGCAAATTACTGCACCCTGGTTAGATATTCCTCTTAACCCCTCAATTATCTTTAAAAAAAGTTTTTTTTTTACCGTTTCGTATCTACTTAATTATTATTCACAAATGGTAAATCATCATGCAGCGCCATTGCTATGTATTGTTAGATAATCATCTTAACCACCCAATCATCTTAAAAAAGTTAATATTTTACTGTTTCTTATCTATTTACTCAACTATTATTCACCCTGGTTTGATATTCCTCTTAACCCCTCAATTATCTTTAAAAAAGTTTTTTTTTTTTTTTACCGCTTCGTATCTACTTATTTATTATTCACAAATGGTAAATCATGCAGTGCCATTGCTATGTATTGTTAGATAATCATCTTAACCACCCAATCATCTTAAAAAAGTTAATATTTTACCGTTTCGTATCTATTTACTCAACTATTATTCACAAATGGTAATTTATCATCATACAGTGCCATTACTATGTATCGTTAGATATTCATCTTAACCCCCCCCCAATCATCTTAATAAAGTTGTTTTTTTAACCGTTTTGTATCTACTTACTCAACTATTATTCACAAATGGTAATTCATGATGCAGTGCCATTGCTATGTATGTGATTCACCTGCACCATGTTCCAACTGGGGCACAGGAACATTAATCACCGACCACTGCAATGCTACTGACCAAGAAGAGATATGGAAGACTAAGCGGAAGATGCTCAAACAGAAGAAAAGCGAGCCCGAGGTCCGGGCCCCACCTATGGCAAACCCGACCATCCTGACCCGACCCACCATTCAGTTACCACCATGGCAGCCGCCTCCAGTTACTAGTTTTACTGCCCCGGTAATTAATTACCAAACCGAACCCTACCCCCGAGGTAACACATTACAGTCAGCAACTACCGTTCTGCAGAATCAGACCCGGAGCACGAATCACCGTAATTCAAGAAGTTACTATGCCCAAAATGCCCCTGTTTTCAAAAAAACTGCAACTTTGTCAAGATCGTTTACTGTACCTGCAAATAGGGTTACTCCGCATAATATGTTGAGGTCGATGAGTGGGTCTAATCTCATCTCAAACCAAAATCTGGTCCGAAGACCGAGTCTTCATCATCAAAGTACTGTTCCATCATACGGAAGAAGCCAGAGCGGGATTCAACCAACGAATCTGCATTTACAAAGCATGAATCTGCATCAAACCCTAAATCAGCAACCTTTGGTTGGGAATTACTGGTCGAATCAAAGTGACCCTCGAGTGGTAAGTGAAGGTAACAATGGAATTACTGTTTCAGACCCGCAGATTTGCAGTGATGATCGATTGGAGGATAAGTTCGTAGGGATTACTGTTGCTGATATTGAGAATTGGTTGTTTGAGGATTAGTGATCTTTTTTTTGACCTGGTGTTCTTCGGCGATTCTGATGAAGACCCGGGTTTATAAGCTAACTAGATCCGACACCGAGATTTCTCAGGCACTGTTGATAGTATGGTAGGTAATTGGTAGGTTTTGACAGTTGATTTACCTGCTAGAAAAGATAAAAGGTTGCAACTTGGTGGATAGGTTTTTTGTATAGAGGCCACAACAACATATGTTTTTCTTGGAAGATAATGTCTTCTTTTCTTAGAAAATCATAGTACTAGTTGCAGTACAGCTTATGATGCTTGAAATGAAATGAATGTCCTTTGGTGAGACCTCTTGAAAGAAATTAATGATTTTTTTTTTAATAAATATGTATATATACCTTTGATTATTTTTGTGTCCCTTAGATGTAAGGACGCACCTTAAATGGGGTAAGGTAGGTCCCAGAGTGGCTTGTTACTGGGGCTGTATATATATTTTGACTTTTGTATCAAAATTTCAAGATACATAATATTATATTTATAATTAATCAAATTGATTCGTTGTTAGAAACGAATCCACGTGATAGACACAGTGTAATTCAAAACGTGAGAAATATAATAGGATATATAAGTACAAAATTAACTAATGTATTTAATTATGGTAGTAAGTTAGCCTTACAGTTAGATCTATGAAAACGTAATTATACACTTTTCATGCAATTTATACGTAATACCAACCAAACTTGATTTAACATTAAAGAAAAATTCAAATCACGAAAATAAAGTTTGTACTTAAAACTACAACAAATATTTATTTAATTAGAATGTACACAATGTGATTGAATTGACAAATAGAATAACTAAATTTATAGTTTGAATTGAATCTATAAATTTTGGACGATGAGTAATATGTTATTTGTAAGAGGTCAAACTTCAAGAACTACATTTGACTCATATTTTGACTGGGTATATATATGTTTGGTAAGTGGCTGATCTATGTAGTAGAAAAATATCAACAAGCGGAACATATATCCCTCGATCTTTATAATTCGTTGAGTAAATAAATGTACCCGAAATTTGATTAGGTTGACTTAAATTGATATAAATGTTTGATTGAGAAGTTAATTATAATTATTATGACCGACTAAGCAACCTTAAAAAATATAAATGTAACGATTTAATAATAGTATTAAAGATGAATAAATGTGTCTTAAATATAATAAGGACTAAATTATTAATTTATAAATATATATGAACCAAATATAATATTTTTTTTCTTAATAAAATGAAACTTTGCAAAATGTGTATATTGGGTATGATTTTAACTATTTATATATTCCTTATATTTATATAATGAGACAAAAATAAGTTTTCCTTATATATTCCTTATATTACTGGCTAAATAAATCACTATGTTTTGACCATGTTGCTAGATGTATCATATTATTTCTTGTGTTGCCAAATGCACTACTATATTTTGAAATGTTGTCAGATGCACAATTATGTTAGTCCACTGTTAAATATTATGTTAAAATAATGATGATTATTTACTACTAAAATGAAATATATATTTTTTTTGTAATATTATAATGTTAAAGTTTATTTCAATATCTTTAGAATTTGTTTTTCTATTTTTTACTCTTTTTTAGTTTCAGATTTTTTTTATTCAGTTTATTATCTATTTTTTTAATATTTTTAATTTTCATGTGACAATATTATAGTTTTTAATTATCCTTTTTTAAAAAAAAAAAAATTCAGCTCGATGAACACTGACAGTAAGGGGTTTGCTCTGGTCTTGGTCCGACCCAGGGCTAGCGTCTTACGAGCCATGGTTTTATTGATTGTGGGGTGTGTAATCTTGATGATGTATTGTTATGATTTTTAGCAGATATATATGTGCATGGAAAACTAGACAAAAAATATCAATTATTAAAAAAAATATACTAAATTTCGAATTCTTTCTTCATATTTGAATTTGTTGGTGTTGTTGTTCAAAGGAAGAAAATAAAAATCTAAGAATGTTGCTGTAACATTTTGCGTGGAGATTCTTCGTCATTATATTCATAAGCAATGCCACCATGGCTAGTAAGATCCATCCCAGCCATCTCCTCCTCATTTGAGATCCTCAGCAAGTTAAACTTATGCAGCAGAAAGAAAAGAGTCCCCATAGTTAGGCTCACCCACACCACCACCACCAATATCTGCACCAGCTGAGCCCCTACGAGCCCGAACCCACCTCCAAAGACCAGCCCGTAGGGCCTGTTCTCGAGCCCGGGGTAGATTTGGTCCACGTATTCCTTCCTAGCGAATAAGCCCGTAAAGAGTAGGCCCCACGCGCCGCACCCACCGTGGAGTTGCGCAGCCTCTAAGGGATCGTCGTATTTGACTACTTCCGCGAGCTTGTTGCATCCGATCAGAACCCAGGCCGCCACGAACCCGCATACAACGGCGGCCCACGGGTCGACAACAGAGCACCCGGCTGTAATTGCGGCGAACCCGCCTAGGAGCCCGTTACAGACGTCGATCACGTTCCAGTGCCCTAAGAGGATCCGTTTCCCGAACAGGGTTGTTAGGGCGGCGGTGCTGCCGGCCAGTGTGGTCGTGACACCTATTAGGGAATAACTATATTAGTAAAATATATATATATACTCAACGCTAAATAAGATAATATATCTATTTTCTAATATATTTAAAATGTATTTTCTTATTATTCCCTAATACCTGTCCGCCCGACCGCACTCCACTGCCCGTAGAAAGATCCGGACTTTCCGTAAGTTTTTAGGATGTTGAGGAATGAGCCAGGGTTGAACCCGTACCACCCGAACCATAGTAGGAAGGTGCCGAGGACAACTAGGGTTGCGCTGTGGCCTCTCATGGGCACGGTTTTGCCTTCGTGGTCGAACCGCCCCATGCGCGGGCCTTCGATCAGGGCTCCCCAGAGGCCTGCGATGGCACCGACCATGTGGACCACGCCCGACCCGGCAAAATCTATGGCTCCCGACCCAAACAGTAAGTTATCAGATCGGACCGGACTGGCCCAACCGTCAGCTGACCAAAACCAATGAGAGGTTATCGGATACACGAGTCCTGTTAAAAAGGACGAGTAAATGAGGTATGCAGGGAACTGGGTCCGCTCGGCAATGGACCCGCTCGTGATACCCGCCGCTGCTATCGCGAAAGCCCATTGAAACAGAAAATAGCCGTAATCGAAGGACTCAGAAGGGAACTTCTCGAGTCCGAAGAAATGGTGGCCCACAAAGCCGTTGGAAGGAGCCCCATAAGCTAAAGCGAACCCGAACACGTAGTAGAAGAAGCCTCCAGTGGCCGCATCGAGCACATTGGTCAACATTATGTTCATCGTGTTCTTGGCCCGAACCGAGCCCGCGCAGAGCATGGCGAACCCGATTTGCATGGAGAAGACAAGGTACGTGGAGAAGAGGAGGTAGGTGGTGTCCACCGCGTATGCCACGTCATTGAATTGGTTCGCCACGTCATCGAATCGACTGCAGATGTACTCGGCAGCTGCTGACGTGGCGTTCGGGCCTAAGAGGGGTCGGAGATCAGAAGCAGAGCAAGACATTGTGGTAATTAATCTTCTTCTTGTTGTTGTTACAGTTTAGTTGTGGAGGGCTTGTCAATTGTGGTGTTGTTGTTAAGAGAATCTTTAAATAGAGTGATTGAGAAAGATTCTTGTGGCCAATAAAAGGAGAAGAAAGATTCTTCAGTTAAGGTTGTAACGGAACATTTCTAAATATAGGTGATTCTCAAACCAGTTAAGTAGGAGATTCGCTCCAACACTGTAGGGGACACAAGTCACACAACAAAGATCCGAACAAAACTGGCGAAACACAGGAAATCTACTCAACTGCTCAGATTTATTCCTCAGATTCCCTTTTTACTTACTTTTTTTTTTACCGTGGCATATAAACTAGTTAAAGTCGAATTGGATTCTTACTAACCCGAATTGAATCGGTTAAGAACCAGTTCGATCGAACCAGTTTAATAACCAAACTCAATTTTCTATACTAAATAGTGCAGTTTAGGAGATGAAACATTTTAATAATTAACCGAATTGGACTAGTTTTTTTTATTTAACTTAATTTATTGCAAATTTAATACAAATTTCTTAAATATGCACTATGTATACTATATTGGTTCTTTTGAGAAGAAAAAAATAACAAAATAAACCTAGGATTAGTATAACTAAGGTCGCAACTTTTGTATTATAATCACTATATAAACCATTTAAACTAATCTAATTAGGCACATAAAACACGCTTCTCCTCTAAGAATCTACTACACTACACACATATCTATGATACCCTTCTCCACTATATAGATTTATTGAAATATTAAGTATTTTAATGATAATTTATGTTAATTTGTTATTTTTATTTATGAATTTGATTTGGCAAAAAAAAAAGATTTGGTTTAGTTGGAACCAGTTTATAATTAGTTTGAAACCAAATAAAATATTATAAAGGCAATTTTGACCTCAGTTTAAAACCAAACCAAATTGGTTTTAACAATTTAGTTCAGTTCGAATCAGGTACAATTTACAAGGTTCACTTTTTTTCAATTATTATTATTATTATTATTATTATTATATAACTATCTAAGTGCTAACCCTCATTATCATCAGAGAAAAAAATTATAATTATAGTCGATGAAAAAATCAAAGTCGAGATAAACAAATTAAAAACATTTTAACGGTAACTATATTAGTTTTAATATAGTGTTAAAGCATATATTTTCTCAAATTATAATTATTTTTATTTACTTCTAAATAAATATGAATGATTTTCATTAAAATTAATATACTAAATTAGTATAGAAAATAATAATAAGTTTAATAACCGAACCGTTACATAAATTTTGACCCAATTAAAAAATATTACCCGGATTTTACTTTTTTAAATTGGCTACTCAAACTTTCAATTTTTACGTAAATTTACACTTCCGTTATAACTTTCGTTAAATTTGACATAAACAAAGAAAGTGATAGCTACGTGGGATCTTTTGATATGTACCAAGATGAATTCACAAAAATTGAAATAACTAAAGCAAAATATTTCAACTAGGTATTTGCCCCGCGGAGTGCGCGGGGCTTGATATTTTATGTAATAAATGTATGTGATTATATTATTTATTACTATATATAGATGATGTTTGTAAATATTGCATATTAATTTTTTGTATTTGTTCTTAATTTATGCATATTAATTTATGTATCCCTGATAGAAACATATAGGTGTTCAGAAGGATAGAAAAAAGTATGGGAGTCAAACGACCAAAGTAATACCTTAAATCTGAAACAACATAGAAATCGAACCTGGGATCTAAGCGGAGCACAAATCCATTATACGGAGACAAACGCTAAGGAGAAACCAACCAAATATTTTCTACTCCCAGTGTCGTGTATCCCACCTCTTCCTCCAGGAAAATGATGTCACCGACTCTATCCAGCCTCGCAAGCAGTTGATTGTAAATACATAAGAGAAGGGAATTGAAGCATTACATGAGAGAAGGTCACGAAGTTTTCTCATAAAAAGAGGAGTTAGAGGAGTTTTACAAAAAGATGTGCGTTACAAAGTGATTAGCGTTACATCAGCAAATTTTAGTCAATCACATTGCTTTGTGGTGACGTGGCGTTGTTTTAGAGCATAATAGACTAAATGTATCCAAATTATATTATGTATAGATTGGGCGTTCAATTGAAAGACACTGTTAGAATTGTGTGGAGGTCAAATTGAGAGACCAATTAAATAAATTTCAATTTCGCTACAACTTTTTCAATTTATTGTGAAATGGATATATATCAAAAGACCACACGTTATCGAGACGTACCATTTTATGTCCATTTTGGCAGAAATTATAACAGATATTATAACAGATAGATATTATAACAGATGTAACAATTTGCATGAAATTTGAAAATTTAGGTAGTTAATTTTAAGAAATTAAATCTAGGATAATAATGTGTAACTGTATTAAAATTCAAATAGTAATTTACTTATTAATCATAATAATAATAATCAAACTAGTTTGGACATGGAAAAAATATGTTCGGCCCAAAAAATCAAATGGGCCCACGTCCGACCCAGAACTTAACACAACGGATTATATTGGAATCCCTAATATTATTAAATTAGGATGTTTAGTTCATCCATAATATTAGCTTATAATCGTCTTTTTTCACAATAATATGGTGTAATAACATATTTTAATCATATTCATTAGGATGACAATTTTTTGACATAATATAGTAACCCGAACATACGGAAAAAAAACCGTGTTCGGTTCGAGTATATGAAAGAACGGTAACATGATAATACGAAGACCATTAACATGAAGTAATTTTGTATCAGATTCATATTTAGGTATTACAGCACTACATATATACAATAACATAATAAAGTTGTTTTAACACAATAGACGATAATACAGTAAGTTGTTCTAGGAAAGTATGATTCTTGAATACTTATTTGAACATAGTTTTTAAAACATCTAGTTATATCGTTTTTAGAGTTTGTCAATACCACATTATATATATGTGGAACCTGATATATAAGGTCATAATCTTATATATATGAGAACCTAATATTACTTGATAACACAAAATGAATATACACAAAAAATTATGCTTTAACTTTCATATTTGTGAACATTAAACGATGTTAGTCTTTCATATACAGTAATTCAACAAAATAAACTTATTATCACACTTTTCTTGTTGTTGTAAAGACTTATTATCGCACTTATTGGTGTTAGAAGTCCACCTAGTCTATCTCTGCACGTAGCAATAAATTTGAATATGAATTACACATATTCCCTCGGCATAAGTAGTAATGAGATGAATATTTCTGAATATACCTCAAGAATTCGAACCTTCTCGAAAAAGAAAAATTCCCTGAGTTTGAAAGAGGATGCTCTCCTAAATGTATGGTTGAATGTATCGATAGACGTCGAGATCAGAAACAACCAAAATGCCGCAGTATTTTTTGAAGTGGCTCGAGGATTATTGTAAAGAAAGTAACACCAAGTTGTCATAGTTTGGCTTTCTGTAATCAATTTGGGAGTACTCTCTCTACAATAATCTTCACTTCGCTTCCTAAATGCTTCAGCCTTTTATTCGATATATCGGTCTCAACGATTATTGATACATTCAACTATGCACTTATAAGAAGTGCATCGCATCATCTTCCCAACCGAATTTTTCTTTTCCGGAACTTTCGACTAAATGAGAGGTATTCTCAGAAGTATCCACCTCACAATAACTTGAGCTGAGTAGCAAAGAAACATATTCAAATTTATTGACATGTGCAGAGATGGATTAAATGTCACTCCGATAGACCCAGAATCTGAACTTGATGCTGGAATTTATGGTTGAAAGTGCAGCTATGTTTTGGGCATGAGGGCTAGGATATTAGGATATTGAAGTGTATCTATATATATGGTTCTAGATAGGAAGAAGAAGAAGAATAATAGATTTGTTGTTAGATGGATAGGAACTAGTACACTGATTTTATACAAGAGAACAAGCATACGATAAGAAGATGATATTGCTTCACATGATGAGAATAAGAATCAAATCTAGCTTTTGTAGATTTGATTCTTCAAATAATTTATGGCAATGCTGACTACAGTAAATTTCAATGAAAGATTAGGGGGTAATATTTGAATTATTAGAATTTTGGAAACCTGATCGATATTAAAATTTGGATCTTTCTACAATGCTCTTGGATCACCATGCTTTTGCCACTAATTTTTTTATTTTTCTATTGTCCTAAAGGTGAACCCCATAGGAAAATTGATATTATTAATAGTATGATACACACAGTGTTATCAGAATCGGACCGGATACCGAACCGGTTAGGTGTCCGGTTCCCGGTTCGTCCGGTCGGACCCGGTCCGAACCCGGTTCGACCGGTAATTCACCTTTTACTGTCCCTACTCTAGGCCTCCTCTGTAGAATCCGTATCTCATTCAAGCAGATGAAGGTTCCGGCAACTACCTAAATCCAATTTTCTGCAAAGCCCGAGCATGGCTGTCCTATGAAAGATGAACAGATCGCCACCGAGTCGGATCTTTTTTTAACAACATACTGAAGTGGAGGTCACAGGGATCGACGCCGCTGCCACCGTCTGCATTCTCATCACCGAAATTCGCCAGCGAAATAAGAAGCAGAATCAAAAGTCGACCTTACAGATCTACACCGACGACAAGGTCCGCTAATTCGTGAACTTGATGTAATTAGGCGGAACGAAGCGATCTCCGCCATGAGCGGCGGCGGCACTTTCCTAACCGACGCTCACGTCGGTTACTACGAAGTACGATGGCCTTTGAAGTCATGGTATCCAGTAATTCCTTCGCTCCATACTCAAGAGTGGCCTTGGTGGGTTCCAATTCCATCCATCGTTGTTGATCTATATCCATTAAGTGTTGTCAATGTTTGTATATTTGAAGAAATGGAGAGGAAGTGAAGGAACGGCGGAAGAGAAAGGGGCCGGTTGGTTTTAGGGTTTTTTTTTCCTTTTTTTTTCATTTTCTTTTTTCATTTTCTTTTTTCTAGCAAACCTAGAACCGCCGGACCGGTGAACCGTCCGGTTTGCAAAAAACCGCCCGGTTCGACGAAAAACCGGTTATCGAACCGGGTTCACTTACATCCGCCGGATTTGCTCGAACCGGACCGTTGTTCGAACCCGGTCGGACCGCCGGTCCGGTCCGGTTCTGATAACACTGGATACACATCTAGGTGTAGTTAAAAAAATTCATAATTTTTCATACTTTTAAAGTTTTAGTTATGTTACAATTAAGTCCACCATAATATTAAAAAAACCAAAAGCATGGTGCTCCCAAATCATAGTAGAAAAATGTGATAATGTAGTAACATGTTGCTTTCCTTATAATGCTTTTGGTAAAATTGAGTAAATCTCATTTTTAAGAAATACTATTTAAACAAATTGTAACTCGTTTTTTTTTTTTTGTAATTTACATTAAAAAAAAAGGGTTAATAACTAAAAAACTGTCCAAGATTTACCCTATGTTAAAATTAGGTGTCTGAAGTTTGAAATGTTAAAATGGACTGTCCCAAATTTCATTTTTGTTAAAATTTGGTGTCTTGGTGTGATTACTTTAGAAAAGTCAATTCCGACGAAACCGTCTGTCAAATTCGAGCTCTCATACACACTCCCTTCTCGTCATCCTGCCGGGACCGTCACCTAAAAAGTTGGTCACATCCGGGCAAGTGAATCTCGCTCTATTGTTCTTGGAAAATGGCTCTACACCCACCCTTCTAGAACCTTTTTTTCTTAAATATTCAATTTTTAGGTGAAATTTGACGATTTGGTGAAAAGTAAAGAGTGATGGATTATGAGTGGGTTGATGAAAATGATGAAATGAAGATGAAAAGACGCACAAAGACACCAAATTTCAACAAAAATGAAACTTGGAACAGTCCATTTTAACATTTCAAACTTCAGACACCTAATTTTAACATAAGGTAAACCTTGGACACTTTTTTAATTATTAACCCTAAAAAAAACATAACTTACATTTAAATAACATTATGTAATACCATTGTGGATGCTCTTAGACCTTATAATATCGTTCTTATTTAATTATTATTAGTACTAATGACACTAGTAATTAGGAAGTACCATTGCAAGTTCCAGAGGGAGCATTGGATCATGCGATTAATTGCAAGTACTGTTGACTCTAACTCCAGATCTGCCCTCTCCATAGAAATCAACTCAACATTTCAGTAAAACAAAGCAAAGACAAACTTCACAGTAAAACAATCCAATCCAAAGACGAGGTAAACTGCATACTAGGTAAATGCTGAAAGATCATGCCCTGCCCTAATGAAGCGACATCACACACCGGAGTGCTCCTCCATGCATCAGATCAAACGCCTTGTTGATATCCGAGAAAGGCAACTCCGCACTTATGTATTCATCAACCTTGATTTCCTACAAGGCATATCAATATAAGCATTTCAATCAAAACTTCGTTTAGGCTACATTTACGGATCCAGATCATCTACCTCGCTTTTTCTTACTCAGATCGTGTATCGCTGATGTAATTTTAACATATGTACTTGGTGTAATTAATTTTGTAATTTTTTTTTTCTAAAAACTTATTTGAGATTGGTGAACCCTAAAAGGAAAGTATTAAATCTAACGACACATGTCAAAATTTTAATAGTGAAGTACGATCTGGGATAGAAAGAGTGAGTCAGGTGATCTAAATCCAACATTTAGAGGGTAAACCAACCCCCTTACCTTTTTCATGTACTTTTCTACGAGCCATGGAACTTGGGAGCGGCTTTTGAAGCCACCAAAGGCGGTTCCTTTCCAAACACGGCCGGTTACTAACTGGAAAGGACGGGTTTTGATCTCTTGGCCTGATGGAGCTACACCCACAATCACTGATGTGCCCCAACCCTGCAAATCCAGAGATCAATTAATGCAATTTTGAGCAAAACTGATTCACCATTTATACAAGAGGACTAGAGTTGGTCACCTTGTGGCAGCATTCTAAAGCAGCTCTCATAATATCAACATTTCCAATGCATTCGAAGCTGTAGTCAACCCCACCATCTGTCTGATCAACAATAACCTGTTGAATGGGTTTATCGTGGTCTTTCGGGTTGATGAATTCAGTGATTCCAAATTGCTTCCCTTCAAAGTGCAAGTACCAGTTAATAATGGTTGCAACAATACGGAAGAAAATGAGCAACATTCACGTCAAAGCTAAAAACCGTATAAAGAACATCTTCATCGACAATATTGGATTTGGTATATCAAAACAAAAGAATTCTTTGAGATTTTTCTAAGAATAATGAAAGTGAGTGGAAAAAAAGATTGTACCTATGTCGACCTTGTTGCTGTCAATATCTACACCAATTATTCGTGATGCACCAGCTGCTTTAGCACCCTCCGCAACCTATCATTTACGAGCTAATGCATCATCACATCTACCATTATACACAAAAGCCTAATAGATAATGCATTGGTGTCCAAGTCTTACGGCCAATCCAACAGTTCCAAGACCAAAGATAGCAACAATAGACCCTGGTTCTACTTTTGCTGTATTCCATACTGCCCCCAAGCCTGAATAATAGGGAAAAATATTGTCAACTAATCACGATATCTACAAGGAAATTGAAAACAGGCACAATGGTTTTTCTTTTAAGAATTGCATTTATTAATCTACATACAGCAGTACAGCACTAACTAATAGTAGAACATATTTTAAGTTAAATACTGAGCCCTGATTGAATTCGGATGCTTACCAGTGGTAACACCACAACCAAGAAGGCATACTTTCTCCAAAGGAGCTTTAGGATCAACCTTTGCAACACTGACATCATGCACAACCGTGTATTGGCTAAATGTTGAAGTTCCCATGAAATGATAAATGGGTTTTCCGTTAACTGAAAAGCGGCTTTTGCGGTCATTCATCATAACCCCAACACCAGTTGCAGCACGAACTTTGCCACAGAGGTTAGTTTTGCCGGATTTGCAAAACTTGCATTCACGACATTCTGCCTGGTAGCAGGGGATGACATGGTCCCCTGGTTTAACTTCAGTAACGCCTTCACCAACACTCTCTACAATCCTGTATATCATGAAAAAAATTATAAATCAAATCCATTACATGAAATTTGTAGAACGATGCAAAAAAGGGGTCCATACCCTGCAGCTTCGTGACCAAGAATGCAAGGGAACAGACCTTCGGGATCCTGCAAGTGCAAGCATATTGTGAAAATCTTCTTACATAATGTCTGTTCATATAATTGGCAAGTTAATCTGAAAATAATTAACTTTATTCATCACCAGAAGTAACTGCAACATAGAAATTGTTTAAACTGTAGATTTGAAGACTTGCATTCTTGAAGGCTTTATTTGTGACATCTACAATGACTGGCTATTTCTATTGTCCATTTCTTAAAACTAATAACATAACTTCTATCAACTTGACATGCAAGAGGTTCTTTATGAAAGATGGATCACAATTTCCATTCTCCATTCCAGCACATGCATTTTTACAAATATCAAATAATTTGTTTATCTACAGTCTACAGATGCAGATAGAACTGGACCATTGTGAAACGTACCGTCTAGACTGAAAACTAGATTGGCTGAATTGTTTCAAAATTTAAGGAGTTGGCTAACTCATCCTAGATCATCCATAATAAGATGGCAATCGCACTAGACAAAATGTCACGTCGAGCTAATCCAACGTCACTTCTTCGCCACGATAAAAGAATTCAGATGAACATGTTAATGTGTAGGATAATACAGATCAACACAGTGATATTACAAGGAAATACGAAAGCGGACAAATAGAAAAATGGATGAAGAAGAAGAGGATACCTTTCCGCCCCAAGTGTAGGCATCAGTGTGGCAAAGAGCGGTGTAGAGGATCTTGATCCTGACCTCTCCGGCCTGCGGCGGAGCCACCTGCACATCTTCGATCACCAGCGGCTTGTTCGGCTCCCACGCGACGGCAGCTGTCAATTTCGAAATCAATCATCGTTTATTTCCAGAGATTCAGACCAAATCTAGGTAGATGAAGCATGGATTAGAGAGATAACATACCTTTACAGGTGATGATCTGACCTTCGGTCGCCATTGTTGTCAGCTGAAGGGAGAAGAGAAGAAACTGTGGGTGATAGTGATATAGGAAGGACAATATGTGTGTATGTGGACTGAACTTTTTTTTTTTTTTTTTTTTTATCTTATATGTGGACTGAGCTAGTGAGGTGTGGGATATTCCATGACGTGGACGTTCGCCCTCTCGCCTTCCGCATGTATCTTTTTCTGGGCCAGGCCTACTAGTTTAAAGATACTCACAGGCCCAATAAGGCCCATTTGACCCTAACCATAGATGGGTTTTCTGGAAGGGAGCCTGATCCAACAGTGGTTTACCCAAAAAAGAAAAGGGTCTTGTCCAACAGTTGAAAACCCACCCACAGGCTACACGAGATTTTTCGGGTTTGGCTGGTTTCACATCCCTCCAAAGTCAAAATTTGACCGGTGATTTATTTATCTTTTACAAATAATTTATCATTAAAGGTTGATTCAGTAACACTAGTCCTTTAATTTGAAGGAATATTTTCCACGTAATCCGTCATTATAAATTTAAATATGAAACGAGGAATAGTAAATAAATAGATAAAAGGCTAAAGAACCAAAGTTAGTTATACCAACGGGAAAATGTTGTTGCGACATTAATAGGCGATTCGAGTTTGGATATCACTAAGTATAAACACTTTTGTTAAGAGAATTTTTAAGGGTTAAAATACCTCACAATCAAATTGTTGTTTCTGGTTGTCTTAAGTTTCATTTTAGTTACTTTTCAGTGCCTCCGCGCATCTTTTTCTCTCTCTTTAATCACTTCCATCTAGGGCTGAAAGTAAAATCCGGCGAGACCGAAAAACCGCAAAAAACCGAACCGGACCGGTCCGAAAATACCGGACCGTATATAGACCATTTGTTATGTGGTCGGATTTTTTTGGTATCATTCGGTTTTTCGGTTTGGTTCGGTCCTCATGTCTTAAAAACCGTGGAGACCGAACTAGACCGAAGTTATTCAATGATATAATATAATATGATATATATTATATATCATATTAAGATAACTTAAAATTTTTCTTAAGGAAATCAAATATCTTCTCTTTTTATTAATTTTGGAACTTTTAGTATATTCTATAAGTATTAGTTGTATGAAATTTTGTATAGTATTTTACATAATTTTTGTTTAGTATTCTAAAATTGGAGAAATTTTAAATATTGATTATTACGTTCGGATTTTCGATTAAAACCGAAAACCGAACCGAAAAAACCGTACTAAACATGGACGGATTATTTTTTTTCCATATGGATTTTTGGTCGGATTTTTTTGTTGAAAAAATCCGGTCCGAATAAATCGGACTCCGACCGAAATAGCTAAAAAACCGTCCGACCGAACCGGTTTCACCCCTACTTCCATCAACCTATTCCCTTACTCTTAATTCATCACTCTATAGTCTCTACTCTTCACAAAATGATCTAATACCCACGCCCCGCCCCGCCCCGCCCCGCCCCACACACACCACATCCAAAAGTTAGATTTTCTAACAAAGTAGTGTAAAGCGATTTCCGGCGAGAGCAGAGCGGAATTTTTCGGCACGGACGCATCGAGGTTTTCAAATGACGATTCTAGTAAAGTAATGTAACACCCAAAAACAGACAAAAAAAAAAATACATAAGACACTGAATAAGTTTTAATCCTATATATTATCAGTTTCCAGATTGGTTGAACTAAAGGAGCAAAGTAGTCAAGTAATTGAAGGTGTGGCGCAGTAACCAACAAATATAAAATGTAGGGAAGCAACAATTCAAGTTTACTAAATTTGTATTTGAAATGGAACTCAGCTAAACGTTGGGGGTAAACTTACGTAAGCCAGAAAAGCTTCCTTTCTCTCGCGCCTGTCCTGTCGTTAGTTCCGACTCACTCGACGTCCGCACATAGTGACGACGCTATTCATCCATTGATCTCTATCGAGGGATCAACAGTCGCTTGCTTTCGCCGCATCCTGCTCGATTGTACCGCCGTCGCAGTTTCCCAAGCTATGTAAGTGATTATCTCATTCCGCCATTTGTCTAAACTTCTGCCTGCTCCATGACTGTGATTGTGAAGTTCATCCATTAAGCATTAACGTTTCTTCCATGAAGGGAGGGAGAGCTGAAACCAATGGACTCGGAGCAGCTGAGAGAGCAGGCTCACAAGATGGTCGACTTCATCGCCGACTACTACAAGTCCATCGAGTCGTTTCCAGTCCTCAGCCAAGTCGAGGTTATTGTTACAGCTCAATAAGTTCAGCATTTGTTCTCTATATACTTCTTCTGACTGTAATTCAGACTTGTATCAAGATTTTGTGCTTTCACTAAAGTTACATTTGTGATCTGATGCCAGCCTGGATATCTGCGTAAACTCCTTCCGGATTCTGCGCCTGATTGTCCTGAAACGTTGGAGAAGGTTCTTGAAGGTGAAATTACTCGACTGTAAATTTTTCACCATTCAGTTGATTGTTTAACATGTGTTCAGAAGCTTGTTAATAAGAAATTAAGCTCTTAATCGGATCAAGTTCAATAATACAATACTTCATGGACTACTAATGAATTGAAATTGAATCCTGAGAGTAATTAGAATGCATTTTACTCAGTTCTTAGTAAATAAATGTGACTTGATAGTATTGAAGGAAAATATTATATCTGTGATACTGCAGATGTCCAGGCAAAGATATTACCAGGGGTGACCCACTGGCAAAGTCCAAAGTATTTTGCATATTATCCTTCAAATAGCAGTATTGCTGGTTTCATGGGGGAAATGCTCAGTGCTGCCCTTAACATTGTGGGTTTCAGTTGGATAACTTCACCAGCTGCTACAGAACTTGAAATGATCGTCTTGGACTGGCTCAGTAAAATGCTTAATCTGCCATCGGATTTCCTCTCGACTGGTGAGTTTCTGATGAATATGCTTATTGTAACATAATCTGCCATGTCAGGTATGTCGTTGGTTGTTTAGTTTTTTTTCTTTTCACGGTTAACCTATTATATGACAAAATGAAGCTCAACTCTTGTTCACTCTAGTAGAAACTAGAAACCGATGTTTTCTTTCGTCATAGTCACAATTATATTTTCCTTTGGCATGAGCTGAGCTTTTGCTGAAAGTGATGTCTTAACTAATCCCTTCCAATAAATATTTTGTTAGAATTCGGTCATGGAAAGTTACAGTATTTTAGTGAGGGGAAGATTTAATAGAGTTAACCACCACTTTAAAAGAATATCGTATCTCTAATGCTTGTCTGTGGTGCATTTTATATGCGTTATAGTTGCCATTCTTTTATGTCAAGCAACTCCTAGGATCATTACTAGATTCTTATCCACACATAGTTTGATGCATCTCTTTTGGATTGGCTTTTAAAGGAAGAACCCATTAGTATAATATTATAATAGCACATTCAGGCCAACTTTTGCTTGTGATATTGCAGGACAAGGAGGGGGAGTAATACAAGGCACAGCAAGTGAAGCTGTTCTAGTAGTGCTATTGGCTGCTCGAGACAAGCTTCTGAATACGGTTGGGAAGGATTCCCTGAACAAACTTGTTGTCTATACATCTGATCAGACACACTCTTCTTTAAAAAAAGCATGTCAGGTATGTAGTGGGCAAGGTGCAGTCAGTGTAATTGAGTAGAGCTCCTTAGTCTCTTCCAACTGAAAAAGTGTAACAACAAGTCACAGTTTATGTTATAACTGAACCTAATGTTCTAATTCAAGACCCTACATTCGGGGTTTGGTGCTCTGATTAATCATTCTGCATCTTCCTTCTGTTTGCAGATAGGTGGCATTTACCCAGAAAATTTTAGGGTCTTAAAGACGGATGCATCTACCAGTTATGCTCTTTCTCCAGATTCTCTAAATGATGCAATCTCCCATGACATCTCCATTGGCCTGATACCCTTCTTCTTTTGTGCAACTGTAGGAAAGAATCTTTGATATTTGTTCTGTATCCCCTAATGAATAACCATGCTCTATCAAATACCTTCAGAATATGTGTTTGTTCCTATGTGCTAAGCGAAATATTTCTGCATGAACATTAGGTTGGTACAACCTCATCTACAGCCGTTGATCCACTAATTCCTCTAGGAAGGATTGCCAAGGTAAATGATTTTCTGAACAAAAAACATACTTCAAAAACTCGCTTTGTACTCATTATCAGTATTTGCATTGTGTTGTTGGTTTGATTGAGACTGAGCTACAGCTCCGTATCACTAAGTTCAATCGGACTGGCAGAAAGATGATCCTGACATTGTCTTAGAAGATCCATAAGAATCTCTTAGTCAAAACTTGTTTAAGAGTTCATAGGAGTGGTCATGGCTATCAAAGCTACAGCTAGAAGTTGCTGGATCACCCTACTTCCTCAAAGGCTAGCAGAATCTGCTACCTTTGTGTTGCCGAAATGCAATAAGGCCTCTTAATTGCTATATGCTTTACTTTTGACTCTCTAAACAACACTTAACTCGTTCTAATACATCCGTGCAGAGTAAAAAGATCTCGGAAACTTAACTTTCCTTAATGTCTAATCCTTTTAGGATCATGGAATGTGGTTTCATATTGATGCTGCATATGCTGGAAGTGCTTGTATATGTCCTGAATATCGTCCCTTCATCAATGGCGTTGAACAAGCTGATTCATTCAACATGAATGCACATAAGTGGTTTCTTACAAACTTCGATTGTTCAGCTCTGTGGGTTAAGGTATCCTATTTAAATTCAAGCCTTCATATCGAAATGCTTAATGTTTCTTCTCAATAGTAAGCTTTCTTTATAATTATTACAAAATATTTGTAATTTACATAGCCATTGACTACTGATGAACAAATTAAATAGAGACCAACTGTTCACTTAGCATCATCAACTCAACCAGAATATTAAATTAATCCACGTATGCTTATGATTATCAGGACCGGAATGCTTTGATCCAATCACTGTCCACAACTCCAGAGTATCTAAAGAACAAGGTAATGCTTCCTTTAAGTTTCCCTAGCAGTAGCAGATGGATTTCATTTCGACTTTTGAGGGAAACTAGAAGAAGGAACATGAGTGTTACAGATCATTTATGAAAAATATTATCATGTACACTCAAACCCATGTGAAATTATATAGGGTTAAGAACCTATGAAATGTCTGAACTATCACCCATGTTAACGGGAGAGGTCTGAAATTTTAAAAGTTAATAACAGAGGTCTGAAATTTCAATTTTGTTGATTTGAGGTTTTCCGTCCATTTTTAGGGTTAAATTTAACAGAATTGTGTGAAATGACATTTTTGCCCCTTTAATATTTTGTTTTATTTAATATCTTATTTAAGTAAATGTGAAATGACAATTTTATCCCTAAAGTCAAATTAAAACCACCCAACTCCGGCCACCGCCACTCGACTCCGGCCACCACCACCCGACTCCGGCCACCACCACCCGACTCCGGCGACCACCACCTCGACTCCGACGACCACCACCTCGGCTCCGGCGACCCGACTCCGGCCACCACCTCAGCCAAAAAGCTCCGATCGGAGCCAAAAAGCTCCGATCGGAGCTTTGTGGCTCTGGTCAGAGCCACTGAGCTCCGCTTTTTTGGCTCCGATCGGAGACCAATCAGGGTCGGTGGCTCCGATCGGAGCCAAACTGGGCCGGTGGCTCCGATTTGGGCCCAATCGGAGCTTTGGTGGTGGTTGCCGGAGTACGGTTGGTGGTCGCCGGAGTACGGTGGTGGTCGCCGGAGTACGGTTGGTGGTCGCCGAAGCTGGGTTGGTGGAATCGTGGTGGCTTCAAGGGCATTTTGGTCTTTTCACTTCAAGCATGTGAGGGGCACACTTGATAGAAGGGCATTTTTGGAAATTTATTTTATTTCCAGTCACATGCCAAGCATGTGACCAACTTCCGTTAGTTTTAACGGAAAAAACTAACGGAGACCGCTGTTATCAACAAAACTGAAATTTCAGACCTCCGTTATTAACTTTTTAAATTTCAGACCTCTCCCGTTAACATGGGTCATAGTTCAGACCTTTCATAGGTTCTTAACCCAATTATATACCTTAAAGAGGGAAAATGAGTGTTACAGATCATTTGACATTACTTAGTATAAGGTTCATAGTTTAACCAGAATGATTCTCCAGGCATCACAAGCAAACTTGGTAGTAGACTACAAAGACTGGCAGATCCCATTGGGACGTCGTTTCAGGTAAATATCCTTCTAACAAATTTCTCTGTCAAATCATCAAATGGATTGAGACTTCTCAACTATGAAGATAAAATTGGTGCTGTTTCCAGATCACTTAAACTGTGGATGGTGTTACGACTATACGGTCTGCAAAACCTTCAAAGCTATATCAGGAACCATATCGAGTTAGCCAAGCACTTTGAAGGACTTGTTGGTCAAGACCCGAGATTTGAGGTAACTTAAATGCTATATATTGATTAGCTATACAGTATACAATTTTGTATTTTGCTGAATGTTTCATTACAGAATTATGTGAGAATACATAAACGTATGTAACACTAAACTGTTAGATGACTAATCATGAAGCAGCTGAAGTTTATCAATCGTAAAGTCTGTATTTATGGTGAATTATTCGATGAAAGAAACTTAAGTCATCATTAAACAAGTTAATTAATAAGTAATAATGTATCGGTTCTGTTGAAGTGATTAATTAACTCTAATAATTCATTCATCCATATATGTATGAAATTGTTGAAACATCTTATATTACTGTTTCTGCATTCTGGTTGAATATGATGCCTCTTGTTGACAAGGTTGTAACACCTCGGATATTCGCATTGGTGTGTTTCCGGGTTGTGCCTCCTGAGACTCATAATCAAGAAGATGGAAATAAGCTGAATCAACATCTGTTAGATGCTGTGAATTTGACTGGAAAGATTTTCATTTCTCACACTGTAAGCTCTCATTACTGTTTTTTATTTGAAAATATTTTTGCATTTTAAACCTCAATTTGTTAAAAGTATTGCATTTGTAATATTGCAGGTACTGTCGGGTGAATATATATTAAGGTTTGCAGTAGGAGCTCCATTAACAGAGGAGAGACATGTGAATGAAGCATGGAGAGTTATACAAGAACAAGCTTCACTATTGCTTCCTAGCATCAGTTGATTCCTGTGTTTTGGTACGTGCATTTTCATTATTATTATTATTATCATTATTATTATATTATTTGGCCGATCGAGATGGGAATAATTTTTGCAATGTCATGAATATTCCGTGTGCCTAGCAGTATATTGTTATTTATGCGTGTTACGCGAAATTCAACTTGCATTAAAATTTATGTTATAATAGTTTTTGATCCGCGTATTACACAAAAATTATTTTAAAATTAATATTAGGATTGACAATTTTTTACATGATAACACAACACGAATAAATACGGAAAAAACTATGCTCGTGCTAGCATATGACAAAAAGATAATTATAACACGAATATAATTAACACGAAGTAATTTTCATTATGTGTTCGTATTTATGTATCACAACACGACATACACGATAACACACTAAAGTTGTGCTAGTAAATCTGATTCTTGAGTACTTTTTCTAAAAATGTATTGCTTAATAGCTTTTAAAACTCCAATTAATTATTTATTTTTTAGAATTTATTAACTCTATATCAAGAATTTGTGAAATTTGTCATATTAATCTATAGTTTCTACTATATGAAGTTTATTATTTTGATATATGCTTAAAGATCTCGTATGTAGATGTAAAACATAATAACTTAACGCAACACAATAGCATGACACAAAAAGTGTATCGTGTACAAAAAAAAAAACACGATAAACTTATTGTTTGTGTTCGTGTTTAGTAAGTTTAACACGATAAGATTATTAACACGCACGATAGCAGACACGAATACAAGAATTGCCAACCCTAATTAAAATTTATAAATAGCATATGCATCATATTGTTGATTAATTATTTAATAGTAAAGTATGATAAGTTAGAAATATATTGTCATAAAAATAGTTCATAAATCAGAGTATTATAAGAAATAAAATTCTTTGATAACGGTATTTAAAATTAGATAACAATATATAGTAAATAAATGTAAGTAAATATATCTTTTGAGATTAAAATAATATAATAGTATTTAATAATGTAGATTTTTTTGGTACATTTTAAAACTTAGAATTACTTATTGTGTCACCTGACAATATAATATATATTTGTAATTAGAATCTCTAAAATTGATTTTAAACCACAAAATTCAAAATTTTCAATTTCATAGTGTATTATTAACTTATTTAATCAAGTACAGTTATATTTCTTTAGACTAGATTTATGAGGTGCCTCATTTGTTATTTTTTAAATAAAAAATCCATGAGCTAAATATTGTCTAATTTTCAATAAATAAAAGTAGGACCATATTGCAGTTACCCTTTCATATTTATGAACTAATTCAGTCCACTTAAAGGATGGGAGATCAATTGTAGTTGTACCTTGGCTTTCAAGTTACACAACCATTGGATTGTTTGTTGGCATTGTAGTAGGGATGGGACCACCAATCAATCTATATATATATATATATATATCTATATACCAATATATTATTTGTGTTGGGTCCTCACCCCCAATAGACATCTTTGGCACTTTTTCATTTTATTAACAAAAAATATATTATATTTAATTCCTATATTTTATAAAATTAATAATTTATTCATTACTATATTTGAGAAACATTTATTTATCTTTAATATTATTACTAAATCATTATTTAAATTTTGCTATTTTGTTAAGGTCGCTTAGTCGGCATGTCATAGTAATTATAATTAACTTACAATCCAATATTCATATCAATTTAAGTCAGTCCTATCATACTCATTCCGTTCAAATTTCAGATACATGTAAATTTTTTTATTCAACGAATTATATAGATCGAGTGATATATGTTACGGCTGTTGAGATTTTTCTAACACATGGATCAGCCACTTACCAAATTATATATATAACAAGTCAAAATATGGGTGAAATGTGGTTCTTGAAGTTTGACCTCGTACAAATAACATTTTACTCATCGTCCAATATTTATGGACTCAATCTATTAATTTAGTTCTTCTATTTGTTAATCCAATCACATTGTGTACAACCTAATTAATGTTAACTAAATATATTTGTAAATACAAGTTTAAACTTTATATTTTTGTGATTTAATTTTATCTTTATTGTTAAATCAAATTTTGTTGGTATTGTGATATTGTATATAATTACGTTTGTATATGTCAAATTTGTCCATTGATGACTCTAAGTAGTTAAGAACACGTTTACATTCTTGACACCTCAAGTTGATGAGTTAGATACAATTGAGCCGTTAATGACCAACGTAATGCTCGACCCAACTCATTTATATATCTAACTATAATGCTAACTTAGTACCGTAACTGAAGATATTAGTTAATTTTTTACGTAATTAACCTCTTCTCTTTCTCATGTTTTAAATTACGTTATGTCGCTCTTTTCTATCACATAGATTCGTTTCTCACAACGAATCAACTTGCCCATATTTTACTTTGATTAATTATAAATATTAGTAAACTTAAGATAGATTATATATCTTGAAATTTAAATGATCGATGCGCGTGCAACGCACGCGTTAATAACTAGTGTCTTAAAAAATGAGTAAAGTGCCCACCACACCCACCATTTCAATTATTTTTGGCCAATCTAAATGAATTGTTGCATGGCCACAATCTAAATGAATTGTTGCATGGCCACACTAGGACCAATAATGACCATGACTCTTTTGTGTCCACATGTTTGTGTTCAAGATAATGCAAATATCTTACGTGATATTTTACCTCATCAGGAAGAAAGTACTTTTAGCATTATTTTTCTATTACCATTCGCACGTGATCAGTATGTAGGAGTTAAAATTCTCTTTTTTTTTTTTTTTTTTTCTATTTATAGAATTTGAATATAAAAATTTTAATTAAAAAATGGAGCGTTGAAGTGGTGCAAGTTGCACCTATTTTTTTTTTTATGTAGCAGATTCGTGTTAATCCTTGAGTCTTTGGATTACTCATAAACCTGGTGCAATATATATAATGGATGACACTCTTGTGTAGCATCACTAAAAGCCTAATATAGTTAACAGTCCAAGTCCTCATTTCATAGAAAATAATTTTTAATCATATCGCTATGGAGATTCGAACTTGTGACTTCGAAGCCAAACTACCGGTGGTCCCATTAAATCCATATAGAGCCACAGTCACCTAAAAGAATAAGAACGTTTATAAAACAACAAATATAAGATCACACAATACAAATAAATATATAATACGAATAAGATATGCATTTTATTTTAACAAACACATAAGATCACGTTTATATTTATGTTAAATATATCTAGAGAAGTTGTATTCATAAACTATCAATTACTATCGGTTGATCACAGTTTATTATTACTCATATTTTATTCTTAAGTTCTAATTAAAAAAATGTATTTTTAAGTTGTCTTAAAAAAAAAAATATTAATCGTATTTGTCTGTGCAATTTTTTTTTTTTTGTTTTTGTATTTTAAAATAAGTTTATCAAAGTTTTATTATTTATTACTAGGGCTGAGCATGGGACGGATGGGCGGGTTTTTTTCTAAAAAATGGCCCAAGCCCTAAAACTAGGGCCGCTTAATGGCTGTCCCGAGCCCTAGCTAGTAGGAAAAGGCCCGCCCGCCACGGGCCTACAGGGACTAGGGACTAGGGACAAATGGGACAAACCCAAATTCTCATCCAAGTTCAAAAAAAAAAAAATCATACTCAATTTACTTAAACCATAACCAAACACAGAATAGCAACAAAGTTCACCATAAAACACCAAAATCACTCAAACATTTAGTCACTTGTAAGAACACCAAGTTCAACACATAACTTGGTTCTCCAAAATAGTTCACCAATGACTCCAAAACTAAGTTTTACCAAGACTCTAACACAAAGTCACCAACAATTCAGATATAACAAGTTATAAATACAAATCCAGATCAAATCGAACTTCAACCCGAGCCATCACTAAAGTTAACTTAACTAACTATAATTTATAGCTGATAAGTTAGCAAAAAGGGACGGGACGGGTCTTTTGGGACTTCGTAAAAAAGCCCTAGCCCTAGCCCGAGCCCTAGTTGAGAAGAAAAGTCCCGCCCATTAGGGCTTGGGCACATTTTTGGGACGGGCTTTTTGGGATGGGCTAGGGCGGGACGGGCGGGATTTTGAGCCTCTCGGGATATTTGCTCACCCCTATTTATTACAATGAAAAACCAATATATAAATACATTGTACATTAATAAAATGACAATGGTCTACCAATAAAGTTGTTCATATATTTAAAGCGTACCCAAGGAAAGAATCCATTAGATCACATTTATACTGATAGTAAAGGGACGCAAATGATTTATCAGTTTCTTTTTGGCCGAACTAATGATTTCATTTGATACATTAATTATTATTATCATTGCTGGCACTGTGTTGTCGATAGCCAGCTAGTCGTCCAGCTGTACTAAAACTTTTTAAGTTTTTTTGCTAAATTATATAATAATAGTAGCAAAATGCCTTTTAATTTCCCATTACGGCACGGCACACAACTAACCAAACAAGACCAAGACAACGCAATTAGTTCCTAATCTGTATGATTATTAGGAAAGATAATGATTAATTCCAAGAAACTGTCGTCTCTTTTCTTTTAAAGGCCGAAAGCCGCCATCTTTGGCCGCCGCCCAAAAGAAAGACTTTTATTTGTTTTTTAATTTTCCCCCAATTGCTTTTTTCTTTTTCTTTTTTACTATTACTATAGTGAATGCAAAACAATGAAGCGATTCATCAAAAATCCCCAACAGAGCTCTTACTGAAGAAGAGTCCATCTACTTACTGTTGTATTGTATCTCTCCTTCTGCAGGATATGCTTCCACAAATGACAATTACAGCTTCTATAATGTGTTGTCTTCTGCCAACTTGCAAATTCTTCATCATCACAATACAATAAGTTCCAATTCTTCAGAGGGCGAGCTCAGAATGGTTCATCAAGCATGACCTTTACACAAAAAGGAAAATTACCAACTCAAACCCCAATGCAGAGAGAGCACAGCATATAACAGCAAAATCATGTCAGTCCTTCATGGAAACTGTCTGTTGAACAGCACAAGCAGTAACAGCAACAAATCCCATGAGCCTATGAATGTAGCACTTCTGCTATAGATCAGATTCCTCCTATAGCCTCTTCTTAGTAAGTAGCTCATGGTGGTCTCTTCTATATAATCTGCATCTCCAAACATTGATGCAAACAAGTAGCACATTGCATTTTATCTACAAGTTACCTGAGAACCCAGGTCGATCCGGAGAAGCATTTGCCACGAAGCGCAGTTGTATGTATTATCAAATGAAATTTTTCATAGCTGCTTTATATGTATTTCCATCAAGAGAGAAGAAACATTCATTTTGATCATCATTCATAATAGCGAGTGACAATGCCCGCACTACTAGCAGCTAGCTAATACTTACTCTATCATGAACCCAACACAACCCCCATACTAATGGGGCTAGCTACTCTCTGTTACTCCCATTTGTCAGCGCTAGAAATAATAATCAGCTCGATCAGCATCCAAAATGTCATCCTCCAGCTCCACACAATGGTTTTCCAAGTCTAACTCAGACATCATACATCTTCTTCTAACCATCATCAGTAAAATTTGCAAGTTTAGACCTGAAGCTGCATAATCAAAAGTGAGTAAACAACATTAATCAAAACGTATTATCAAATTATGAGACATGCTCAGCAGCATATGCTCCGTCCAGAATCCACTGATGCTCTTAATGTACTCACTTTAGAAGAAGCATCTTCCTCATCAGCAGCAGCAGCAAGTATTTGGCTATGTCTGTTCAACTTCCACCATGATGTAAATAATTGAAGAATTTCAAACATTGTCAGTGTCTCTCTACTTGCATCCAGATCAGAACCTTTTCCTCTTACCACTTTGCTGCATGTCATCCAACTCCTCATTCGGCTCTCCATCACTATGTCTGAAAGTCTCTTCTTGCTCTTGCTCTTGCTCCTCTTCTACTCTTCTCGTCTTACTATTATGTGCTGCTGCATCCTCTGCTGCTGCTTCATTTTTGGTATGCCTTTCCAACTGTTGCTGTCTTTCTCTCGAGTTGCTTCTTTCTGGATACACATCTTCTTCCTGACACATTCGGTAAGAAGATCTTGAAGACTCATCTGTGTTGTTGCTGTAGACAAAGTTTTTCTCTTCACCACCACTGTAAGAAGGCCGAAAATGTCTAGCTGGACCTCGTTTGTCAACCAACCGTCTTCTCTCATCATTGTTGCCCCCTTCTCCAGAGAAATCATGAAACCGGCCACCACCACGCATCGGAAACCTGAAGTAGTCTCCTCGTGTCCTTTCTCTAGAATTCTCCATATCATATCTTCGAGTCCTATGTGAGCCGCCCCTTCCAGATGAGCCTCCTCCCCTACTATGATGCATCATCCCCCTACCAAAACCATGATGGTGGTCCCTTCCAGAATTCATCTCCCTTAAATCATCCATTTGCCGTGACATATATGGAGGAGGAGAACCCTGTTGTCTTCGAATCATGGAATCTCCTTGGAAGCAAGCACGCCCAGGTGGTGGTGACCTCACTCGTTCCCCCCTCCTGTACATTGCTGGGGACCTTCTATGAGTCTGCTCAACAAACCCATCTGGGGATCTCCTTCTAGGAGAAGACCATTGACCTGGAGGAGATCGACTTCTTAATCTGATTGGAGACTTTGAATGAATTCGGCGAAGACCTTTGTTGTTGAAATTCCTTTCTCCTCGAATCGGGAAGCCACCATCTGATTCTTCATAGGGAGGAGGCCGACTGCATGGAAATGTTTCCATGTTGTCATCAGGGAAATCTCTGAACTTGCGTGGCCCTCCAACCATTTGATCTCTCCCATTATAAGGGCGCCTTTTATCGCGGAAATTTGATCCCTCCTCGTTGAAAAACTTCCTTCCTCCACGCCCAATACCACCAGAAAACCTATTATTTGGTCCCGATCCATAATTTCTGTAGTCAGATCCATATTTGTTGTATCGAGCATTACGGTATTCTACTGGTCCATTGTACATTCCGCTCGAGCCAAAATCCTGATCAGGCTCCCAATCAGCAGAGCACATGTTATTGTGACCCCTTCCCCTATCACGTGTATAGCTGGACCTAGGATTCCTAGAGAACATATCGCGATTCCTTTCTCTGGAAAACCTATTGAAATCATCACCATAGACTTCATCCCTGGAAAATAAACAGAACTCATGAATACATATGATCTAAAGAAATGTTTCATACAAGAAACACGGTGAAAAGGGTTCCAAAATAAGACTAATCACCTCCCTCGCAGATGCGGCTTTTCTCCTTCTAGTGCAACATCAGGCAATCTTTTTCTTCCAAATTGTACTGGTAAAGACCTGTCGGGAGATCTTGTTTTACCTGGAGATGACATGTTATAAGCCCTGGACAAGTTTATAACCCGGGTCCTATTTACATCAGAGCCATCCTTACCCACAATTTCACTATTTAAACATGCTTCCATTTCTGGTAAAGTTGAGCAGTCCTCTTCGTCATTATCATAACGGATCAAATGGTCAGTATATTCAGCATTAGGGTAAATGGCAGGAGCAAGATTCGCCATAGAAGAAATGCTGCTGTCAACAGCTTCACCAGGTACGTACTCAACATCTTGGCCTTCCAGTGGATTACTGATAGCATATGGGCCAACTTCTCTTCGAGAGGCAGTTGGGCTGTCCATGCGAAATTCACCAAGTGTTTCAACTGCCAGTGATTCTTGCGGCTGGGCATCTTCAGCAGCAGTCTTCATGATCTTCTCATAAGGAATAATATCACTGCACTCATTCGGTTCTTCGACATCCATATCAACAGGAAGTTGCATTTCACCGTCTTGGTTCCCTGTAGGTGGAGAAACAACAGATGGTCGGGTCAGCCTTTCTGATTTGTCATGCTCATTTTCACCATTGGAAACATTTTCGATTTGCATTGCACAGGTAGGTCCCTCTTGTCCTGTATTTATAGGTTGTTCCCGAAGCTCCCCATCTTCATATTCATTATCCTCACGACGCTCTTTACCCGTTGTTGCCACATTGGCATCAGATTCACATTCAGAATCATAACTATCATGTTCCATACCAGCTGGTATATCAATCTTCCCTTCACTGACACAATCCTCACCATCCCTCGAACTAGGAAGTTCACCTGTTGGTTCTGATTTGTTGTGCCCAACGCTCAGAATATTATGTTCTTGAATTCTGTCTGTATTCTCAACAGAGGAAACTTTCTGTTCTTCAAGAACACGCCTAATTGATGAAGATTCTGGATTTGAAGAAATCTTCTTAGCATCTTGAGACATTACCTGATTTTCAGAGACCTGAGTGTCCAGATAGCCACCTACATGGCTATCACTAGATCTGGTCGACTCACTTGCCAAAGCTTTAGACATCTGCAGCACTTCTATACCTTTCTTGCACAATTTGGTGCCTTTTAGACTCTGCTCATTTAATCCGTTTGCTGTTTCTTCACTTGTAGTTAATGATAAATGACTTCGCACTAAACCTGGTTCAGTCTTGACTAATAAGTCTGAGTCAACAACATTTGGAGTGACATGACTAGAACTCCTGGCAATTTCTAACCCACATTTTTGAATTAATTCAGGTTTCACCATCTTGCTGTCTAAGGATAAGGTTCTAAGTTCTTTGGACTGAACTTCCGCCAACTTCTGGTTTGAAGGCTCATCAAATGGTTCCCGCTTGACAATGACTGGAACACCAGCACTTGAGTTGCTAGAGGACGACAAAACTCTAGCTACGTTTGGTCTAGAATCAGTACTAGCAGCTGGACATTGAGATATCTGGATTTTCTTCAAATCAAATGATGACATTGGCAAACCGAGTTGAAGGGAGCTTGCATGAGTATGTGCTTCACGCAATGGCATAGAATATAATGAGTCAACAACTTTCAATTTACGATCTTCAAGATTCAATCTTCCTGATATACTCCCTCCCACTAAGTCTGTGGAAGCTACAGGAGGTTTTACATCAAAATTGTTGACATTTGATAGCACTGTGCCATAAACAGAGTCTGTACTCACAGAAGCTGCGTCGCTAATCGAAGCTTCCCAGTTATCCATGGTTGTGTTCAGATCCCAATTCGACCTGTTTGCACGTACAAGACTATCTTCATTGTCCGATTTCATACCACTAGTGGTTAGCATACTACTTTGTCCATCAGTCAACGACAACTTCAGAGAAAAGTTGCGCATGTTATCTTGTGTACGAGAAGCCTCTACTCTCTGCTTGCCCAAGTTATCTTGAGTACGAGAAGTATCTACTCTCTGCTTCCATGCCATGTTCACACTTCCCCCTGAAACTGCTGAACTTCCAGCTCCATCTTTTCCAACTGATTCCAGCTTCTTGTGCATTTCACCTGGCTGTTTAGTATTGCTTACTTTGATTACATTGTCTTGCTTCTCAGGAGGAACAAGAAATTTCTCACTTTTCATGAGGGAGCTGGGGCGAGCTGCAACTTCAGTAAGATTGGAGGAGTTGGAAACTGCGGACGCAGAATTAGCATCCTGCTGCTTACAAACATCCTCTGGAAGTGCAGGCAATAACGGAGGTGGGGGAGATGGTGGTCGAATGATTGGGAATCTCCGTTTCTTAATGGGAATTACAGCAATATAGTCACTTGACTGTGGTCCCGATGATCTAGCCCCACTCTGCCAAAAAGAAGAAAAATTATTCAAGTTAAATTTTTTTAAGAACAATTCAAATATATATCTGAGCTTAGAGAAGAAGAGCATGTTTAAACAGGGTTAAGACCTCTTCTTTCGCTGATATCGGCATAAGTCAATGTTTAGACAATTGACGGCCTCAGAGAATACAACGTAGCTGATTTCAGGTAACTACTGCGTTTCAATCAAGTTCAGATCCGCCAAGTAAATATAAATAACTCCAATACGTTAGCTCCCACGATAAGTGTTCTTCTAACACCTGCATACCCATTAAGGCACATGATAAAGATGATGAGCCTCGAAAGCAACATATGCAGAACTTGAAAACCACAACACACCAACCAACATCACAACCAAATTCCAAATCTATATAAAAAAACTGAAGACCAACGAATCTGGCCTCATAGGCTTCAAGAATAGCGGATAAAAACATCGGCAGACAACAACATAGTGAAGCCAGTTACTCCTAAGCCGGCGATAAGAAACAAAACCCTTTGTTCATCTGAAGAACCCAGGCCGCGCTACGCATCTTTCTTCTCAACTAAGTCTCCCCCATCTGAACAGCCGATAACGAGATGAATACTGTGACACTCACCGCCACAGAAATCACGCCAATCTCAAAGTCAAGCCCCCAAAACCTCGAAAGAAACAATCTTTACGAAGAACGAATCAGGGGAAAACCCTAGGCGCATGCCTCCTCCTTGAAATCCAGGCCGACAAATCCGTCTTCGCTTCTTTACAATCAAGAAATCGACGCAAACATATATCCTCGATAAATTCAGAGAAATCAAAAACCCTCTGAATTGATGGAAAAAGACCAAAAACAACGAACAGGAGAAGCCAAAAATCCCAAATCGATGAACATACCAACGTGAGAGTCGAATGAAATGATAGATCGGCAAGAAAAGCAGTGATCAGAGCGTGATGCACTGAGATCTGAACTTGGCGGCTATTCGTCGCTGCTCAGAGAGAGGAGTACCTGATCTCGCTCTTTGACTGAGAGATGGAGAGAAGAGAGGCGTAGAAGAAATTGGCTCTGGTAGTTTGGATTGGGAACGGAAGGAAAGAAGGAAGGGTATCGTATTTATTATTATTATTATTATTATTATTATTATTATTATTATTATTTATTTTTGTTGCCAAATATTATATATTTTTATATATGTATATAATAAATAATTACTGATTAACCAGCACATTAAGCATAATATTATTTTAATTTTTTGTTTGCCAATAACCATAATATTTATTCAACAAAAAAAACATAATATTTTGTCACAAAAACTTAAGTTATACTAATTTTCAAACCGGACCGGATCTTGAATCGAATCGGTAAGTTAGTTGGTTCACTTTGACCAATCCGATCGGTTTCAAATCAATTCACCAGTTTTGGGAAGAAAAAATCATAAAAACCCATGGTTTAAGTCATTTGAATTGGCAAACTGATACCATAATATTTTGTCCAACACGAGTCAGTTTTCAGTTCGAACTTCTGTCCGGTTTGATTTTCAAAACATTGAGTTATAAGATAAATTGATTTGACTTTTATAAGACAACTTATTTTTAAATTAATGTTAATAATATAATTTTTCTACTTTTTTTTTTGTTATATAGTCATAACTATATAATATGATATGTTATCCATAGTGAATTATATTATATTTTTGGCCAACAAAAATAATAGTATATATAACAATAAATAAAAGTAAATAAATATATTTGTAGATATTAAAGTTATGTAATCTTATTTAATGATGAAGTTTTTTTCTAGTGTGTTTTAAAGTTTTTAATCGATGGTTGTGATATGTGGCGCAACATTTGGAATCATAAGTCTTAGGATTGTTTTAAATTTGAGAATTACCGATTTTGCAATGTAGTATTTGATTCGGATCTCATGCCCCACTTTTCATGCCCTATACCGTGTCTAACCGTTAAGAAATTGACATGTGTCCTTAAAAAAACTCTATTTGGATTGGTGAACCCTAGAATGAAAATATTAAATCTAAAGACACGTATCAATATCGGTACGACCATAAATAGTGAGCAGAAGATCTGACTATGTAGTATTATTAAATTTAATATAACATATTTATATTTCGAGATGGAGATAGCTTGTCTTTTAGGTTGAAGGATAGCTCTTCTTTTTGTGCAAAGGAAGGATAGAATAACTTCCAAAAGATGTTGCTTTGCAACTTGCAAATTAAGTATTCTCTTTTACTATCCAAAAATAATAAATGAATGAATATTCAAAACATATTAATTATCAAATTGCTAGCTGAACTTTATATGAAAGTGCAATTCGTTAGCCAAACTTATTTTTGTAGCAAACTGCTAGCCGAACTTTTGATAATGTGCAATTTGCTAGCTCGGAATATATTTTATAAAACTACTAAAAGTACCCTAAACTTCTACTATTATTCTAAAAATCCTCAAATTTTAAATAAAAGCAAATATAAATCTCGAATAAAAGTTATAATTATATATATTATACAAAAAATATATATATAAGATAAATATACAACCCCCAAAGTTCAAAAAATTAAAATAATTATTTTTTAAAAGTTTATGTCTTATAGAATTTTTGAAAATATTTTAATAAATTAATTTTTTGTATTTTAAGGTACGTTTTTTAATATATTTCTTAACTTTATTATTTTGTAAATTTGATTTTATATAAAACATCATGTCTTTATATTATCATATTAAATCTTTAGGGTATTTTTAGCAATTTTTTAAAGTATTTTCCATCCAAAGCTAATGGAAAATTTGACGGAGCTAGTTTTTTGCAAAATATAAAAAGTTCAACTAGCAATTTGCTACGAAAAAAAGTCTAGCTAGCAAATCGCACATTCTTGTAAAGTTTGGCTAACAATTTGGTAATTAACCCATACATATATTATATGTATGTATCATGGGCTAAATTGTCAGTTTGCTCAACCTAACTAATGTTTGGGTACTTTCATATTTTGCCCTTTATGGCTTTTCATTTTAGTTTGCACCTTTGAGTTTTATAACAAACAAAATGAATATCACCAATTTTCAGTATTTTTATATTCAAACTTAACATAATACATTCTAAATAATTATTATATAAACCTTCGACCAAAAAAATAACATTAAATAAAAGAAATATAATGTAATTTTTCAAAAGTTCCAATAATAAAACTCCCAAAAAGAAAACCGAACTGCTAAAATTGACCGACTTATGAATAGATCAAGAATCAATCTTAGTCCATTAGGAAACTGTGAATTATTTTAAATTATGTACTCAACTTCTAACTTTATATATTTAATTTTAGGGTTTATACGTCTTTTGGTACCATATGTTTGCTCACTTTGGACTTTTGGTATAACATGTTTGGTTTTGCCTATTTTTGGTACCATACGTTTGCTAACTGTATACTTTTGGTCCGACCGTTAGTTGACCGTCAGTTTGACCGTTAAATAATCATGTGACTTGCACATGTCTAGCCCCTTTTTTTCAGTTTAATCCTCAAATTTATTGTCTTAACTCTTTATTTTGCAATTTAGCCATTAAATTTCCAGCCGCACCCTATGACTAATTGACCTAGCCATGAGTCGGACCATGGCTTGATCAATTTAGTCTTAGAGTGCGGTTGAAAATATTTAAGGGCTAAATTGCAAAAATAAAGAGTTAGGACAATAAATTTGAGAACTAGACTGAACATGTAAACCCTTAATTTTCTCAACAGTATAATGATACCATTCAATTTTGTCCTTCTATTAACTTTAGATTAAATCCATTAACAATTAAGAAAAAATAGGTTTTTCTAATATAATTATGGAGCACCATGTTTTTGCTTTTTTAATTACTAGAGTGTACTTAACTGTAACATATGTAAAACTTTAAAAGTATGAATTTTTTTAAGGGGTAATAACTAAAAAACTGTCCAAGGTTTGCCCTAGGTTAAAATCAGGTGTCTGAAGTTTCAAATGTTAAAATAAAGTGTCCAAGGTTTCAATTTTGTTAAAATTTGGTTTTCCGCCCAATATTGCAGTTAAGTTGAACAGAATGAGGTGAAATGACACTTTTACCCTTTAAATATTTTGTTTAATTTACTAGTTTATTTGAGATAGTGTGAAATGACGAAATTACCCCTAGAGTCAAATTAAAACCACATTATCTTCGGCGACCGCCACCCATCTCCAGAGACTGCCACCCGTCTCCGGCGACGATTCGGCCACCGGGGGCCCGAATCGGAGCCACAGAGCTCTAGATCTGTGGCTCGGGTCGAAGTCACAGAGCTCCAGATCTGATGTTTGTATTTTTCTATTACTCTAAAAGTGAACCTCATATGAAATTTGTTTTAGTAATCATGTGATGCAAATTTGAGATGTACTTAAAAAAATCACGCTTTTAAACTTTTACCTATGTTACAATTAAGTCCTCCTTAATGTAAAAAATACCACAAACATGATGCTTATGGAGTATGATAGAAAATCTCGTTCACTTATAACACATGTTTGTAAAGTTGGTATGTGAATATCAGAATAATGAACTTCTCATTAAAAAAAAACAGTGAATTTATGCATAAGATTTTACATATCCTTAATATAGAATTAACAAACTCCAAAAATCAAACAACCTAATTATAGTTCTAAAACATATGAAACAAAACATGTTAAAAAAAGACAAAATAATTAGACCTAATGGTAAAGTTTATCGTTATGTCGTGTTGTGATATCTAAACACGAATTACAATGTATTAATCGTAATATTGGAATGTTATACGTTTATAGTCACACGATTTTTTCGTTGGAACTGGACTTGGCATAAGCTAATGCATCCTTGTTTTAGGGATAAGTCATAAGAGTTTGATTGAAGATTTGACAGAATGACTACATTCATAAATTGGCTTGTATGTCTGAGTTGGAGAATAAAATTAAATACATTCAAGAGTTCGAGGATGAAACGAATATTTGGTTCGAGTGTAGGGACGGAATCGAGTCAACCAATATAACTTTGTACAACTAACTGTGACGTGACAATTCTACCAAAAAACTGTGACGTGACAAGCAGTACCAAACTTAGCAATGGATATTTAATACACAGGTTAGGTAGGGGTTGGCAAACAGGCCGTGTCGTGTCGATTCGTGTCGTGTCGCTAGTGACACACGTATCAACAGATCTCTCGTGTCTAAACAGATCACTTTAAATATGACATAGGCAGATCTCGTGACACACGGTAGTTGGCAGATATCATGTCACACGGAACACAGACACGAGACACGGAATTTTGTTTTTACACCAAAAAAATATTACACTTTTTAGCCCAAAATTTTTACAAATGTTACAAAATCATCATAAATCAAGCACCATCATATTTTGACAAATAATTGGATCTTCTCATTATACAAATAATAAGTTCATAAAGAAAAATTACTTAAATTTAAAAAATCGAACATTACAAACAAAATAAGCAGATATCTAAATTTCAAGTTATCTTGAAACTAGCACATGAAATCTTATTATAAGTTTTTTTTATTTGTCTATATAAGTTTTTATTATTACAAACAATTATATTATAAATTTTTTTAAAATATTTTAATGTATTGAATAGTTGCAATATTTTAAAATTATTATTGATAATTATATATATTTTTTGGCAAAATTATTGGTCTTTATATAAATATTAAGTTTCAAATAAGTCGTGTCGATGCGTGTCTATCGTTGGACCTACAGATCAGATCTACACGGACTTGCCTAAAAACGTGTCTAGTCGTGTCACAGATCTATCAGACACGGTCAGATTTTCGTGTAGATCAGGACATGAAAAAAAGCAGGTCCGTGTCAGATCGTGTCGTCGTGTCGTGTCAGCAGTTGCCACCCCTAATGTTACATAGGGCTTGTGGGGGGCAATGCAATGTTTAAAGTTTAAAACTCCTATTTTCAATTGAATATATAGTAGATAATAATGAATAATATCTAGGATTGCGTCAGGGTGTGCGTCAGTGACTGAAAAGTGACGGCACTATCTTTATTTTAATTTTAATAATAATAGAATATTTGTGTCAACATGATCAAAATGATTTTTTCTTTAAACAAAATGTTTTATATGATGTAACATGTTGATAAATGTGGATAATTCAATAATTGTGTCAAATACTGTTAATGCTCTACCTAATATTTCATATATAACCGCGTAATATGATGCAGTCATTCAACACTTTATTTCTTAACTGGAGGTTAGAGATTCAAATCCGTCGGTTACCATGAGAATTGAAAGATACTCATGGTTAGCACTTTCCATTATGGATTGATCCGGTGCAATCCCCTTATGATTAATCTAAGTGTGGAACAAGCATGTTACAGATGCTGTCATTCTGATGGGTTCCACCTAGAACCACCCTTGCGGAAAAACAAAAATAAATAAATTTCATATTATCAGAGTAATCGATAAGGGCTCATTTCAGGGACCTCTTGAGTTGATTAACATTCAGGTCGAAACTTAATTCTAACATTATAATAAATTATTAGAGCTTAATCCTAACATTTAGAAAGTATATGTTCAATTTTATAAATTTTATAATTGTTTAACAACAATTATGAACAAAAATTTACGAAAATACCAATTACCTATAATTTTGCCAAAGACTATTCATTATCAGAATAATAATAATAATAATAATACTTAATATTTTCCTCCCAATATTAATTATTTTGTTGCCATAATAATACTTAATATTTTCATCCCAATATTAATTATTTTGTTGCCATAATTAATGATTGATTACGGCAACAAAATAATTAATTAATCATTGATAATAATGTTTTGGTTTTTACATAAACTAGACACCCCGGTCTGCACAAATGTGCGCACTTTAAGAATATGATTAGGTGATTCTAAGGATGATATGAGCGTGTTATTTGGACGATTTTGGGATAATACAAGAATTAGTTTTATTAAAAAAAACTTAAATTGTATAAAATTTATATCATATAAACTAAAAATATTCTTTAAAACTTAAAAGTAAAATGCTAGAAGGTCCAGAGGAAAAAAAATCCATTAGAGGCTACCTGGTCCCTATTAACATTATTTGTAATTTTATGCACTACATCGAGTCTCTATGATGAAATCGATTCGCTTGCTGCTAATTGCTTCTATGTACACTTTGTTCAGTTAATCGATGACGTTTCTTAAATTTTATATCAAAATTTGCAATTTCTAGGGTTGGGCTCTTGATTTTAGGCTATAATTTTTTTTGGGTGTGAGTGTTTATGCTGGAGCTGAGATCTATCCTTAGGAACCAAAACCCTTTTCTCTTATTGCGTGTCTTCCAAATTGGGCCAAAAGTATGTTTTTTTGGGTAAATTGTGTTTCGTTTAGTTTTTTTTGTTGTCAATTGAAGGTTTCTTCGCTGCTTGATTAGCTAATTATTTCTGTTTTTGTTCTTTGATTGTCGATTTATCCATTCTTCTTCTAGATGAGACGAAGAACCTTACTGACTATGCAGTTAAGGTGTTTGACGATTGTTTAACCGTCTTTTGTGAGCTGAAACACTCCTCTAGAATGAGTGTGAACGTGTGTTGTATTTGGAATTGTGTTTTTATGCTCATGTAGCTTCATGCTCAAGAATATAGGGTTTGATGTAGAGGCTTCACTTTGTTGCTTGAACTACAAAACACGCTACAATAGGTTTAAGTTCCAAATACAAAAACAAGAGCACTAAAATGCGCAAGGTAACATTTTGAACAAACATGCACACACATAATAATACTTAGAGTATATCTGGAGGAGAGTTAATGATGATTATGTCAAAAAGCCTTTAGCAGTCGTTGGTCCCTTTAATTTCATTCTCAATTATTAACTTTTTCATTTTACAACAAGAATACAGACTGCAGGATTGATCGAATTGGATGCGGATAATTATTTAGCCTAATAAGCTAAGTGGCAATGAGACAGACAACATGAATTGTATGAACATTGCTTTTTAAAGCTAGAGGTGTTACAGTGATAACGAAGTCACTGTTGGGACTTTCTGGCCTGCTCCAGAAGCAGGACGCTTGTGGTGCCAGAAAGGACTAAATTGTCCATATTAAAAACTTAATGACCACTTAGTATAATTGATCGGTTCAGCTTGGTAAAACAAGTCGGTTCAGTTTTAAAGTAGTTTTCTTAGGTTTTCTCTACTTTGTTAGTGGCTTAGCTTCCTCCTCCTTCATGTTCTCTCTCATCTCGTTTGAAAAACTGAATCTCATGTTTGTGGACCCTATTCCTATGCAACTCTCTCTGGCGTTTCTATTTCATCGCGTCGCCAATGTTGTCAAACCCCTTAAAGGACACCTAGTTTTCTTCAAGGTCAACATCGTCTACGAATATTACGATCACGATATGAGAGAGAGACATCCAAGAGTAGGAGCAAGAGTTTAGTGGTGCAGCCATGAGCCAACCTTGGGAGCGATGAGAAGCTTGGTAGTGTCAATGAGTATTGAATTCATCATTGCTTTTGCCACGTGATTGTTTTTTTTGTTTGCTTTAATTGATTAACCAAGTTTCTCTGAGTTGTGTACTTACTATTTTTATAGAAATTGTGTCATGAAGTTATACAACTGTACCGTTGTATGTAACGACTCAAGATTTCAAGTCTTTATCTTTTAATGTGGGTCACAGAAGACAAAAGGACACATCACATGATATGTATTAGTTACTGGAATCATGATATAAACCCAGAAATTACTCTGATCATATTCATGTGATTTCTAAAATTATATATTTATTTTTCACTTAATCTTTGTTGGGATTTGGGAGAATGAATTATTTTGGCCTTTTGTTGTAAAGAGATGAGAGAAGGTTTTATGTAGTGTCTGTTTGTTTCGGTGGGTACTACTAGTCTACTAATCTTGTTTCTTGTATACTCCACTTGAGATGGGATAGTTTTCCCCTGCAAGAAATATAGTTAAATATGAACAATAAAATACTGATAACTAAGTGGAGGGACACCAAAGAAGTTGAGCAACAAAACTCATTAATTGCAAAGTATTTATCAGCAATATAATAAACAGTAAATTCTCAATTTAATTGTGATATATAAATATGTAAATCATTCATAATCCTATTCGTAGGAAGCACATTTAAACTCTAAACTACAGAGCTTCTCATCCACGCACGCTTGGCTGTACCAAACCCTCGGCTCCCCATAATCACGGTGCTAACTGCTAAGTCCAAGCCTCTTGACCTCCAGACAGAGAGTGTTTCCCTCATATCGTGATCCTTGACGATGTGAACCTTTAAAGGAATCTGGGTGTCACTGAGGGATTTGATAACATCGGTTATGAAACATAAATATTAGATAAGAATTGTAGAAGAACAAAGGTCATATATACGAGAGAAAGCGATAAATCTCGAGAGTTAACTGAAGCTACACTACTTCGGAGTAAAGAAAACCTATGAAAACTACTTTAAAATTGATCCGACTAATGTTTTACTGAACCGAACCGAACAATTATACTAAATGGTTCTTAAGTTTTTATTATGAACAATTTAGTCCTTTCTGGCACCACAAGCATCCTGCTTCTGGAGCAGGCCAGAAAGACCTGTCACTGTTTCTTGGTTTATATATAAGATATAATTAAATATTTTTAAATTGTCCCTCTAATGCTTTGTTGCTTTGTTTATTAATTTGACAAACTCTACAATTGAAATACGACTGTCGCGCATTGACCACTAATCTTTATACCAATATAAAAAGTGAGGGTTGTCCCCACCTCCAATAGGTACATTTTCAAGATTTTTCATTTCATTATTATATATATAGTTCCCATAACTTTATAAAATTGATGATTTAGTCATTATTATTTTTGAGACCCATCTATTTATCTTTACTATCACTTAAAAATCATTTCGTTAAATTTTGTTATTTTTATTTTTTAAGTTCGCTTAATTGACAGGTCGCCGTAGTTATTGTTAAATTCTCAATCCAATAAACTTATCAATTAGGGATGCATATCTCATGCCCCACTATTCTTGTTCAAGATCGTGTCTCACTGTTAAGATTTTAACACGTGTTCTGTGTGTAATTAATTTTGTGGTTTTTTCTCTAAAACCCTACTGGGATTGGTGAAACCTAGAAGAAATTAAATTTAAGGACACGTGTTAAAATCTAAATGGTGAGGCACAATCTGGGGCATGAAGAGTGGGCAAGAGATCTGAATCCATCAATTAGAGTCAGCCTTAACATATGATATGCATTCAATATGTGCAAATGTCGGGTGCATGCATTGTTTCATTTATCATATCACAGATTTGGGGATGTTCCGCCCGTTGACATTTTTGTATCACATAAATCAGTCACTTGCCAACTCATATAACCTATTAAAATATGGATCAACTGTAGTTCCTGAAGTTTGATTTTACATATACCATATTACTCAATGTTCAATACTTACTGACTCGAACAATTGATTTAGTTCTTGTGTTTGTAAATTCAATCATATTAGGTATATCCTAATTAGTAGTTGAATAAATATTTAAGGTGAATTCAATAAACTTCAGACATTAGTAATTTAAAAAATTGATGATTTAGTCCCTACTATATTTGAGTGTTACTAAAATTTTCATTAGTAAATTGCATTAATTTTTTTGCTAAGTCATTTAACTTACATGTTACATTAATTATTATTAACTTCTTAATGCAATATACCTATAAATTCGAGTCACCCCAAAGTATGATATGTATTCAACTCGTGTACACTTAGAGTACATGTTGAGATTTTTTGTATATGTGTCATCAAAGGTTCTTGAATTTTGACCTTTTACGGATAAAATGTTACTCATCGTCCATCATTTAGGGTCTCGAACTATTAATTTAGTTCTTCCACTGTCAATTCAATCAAATTGTGTACAACCTAATTAGTATTTAAATAAGTAATTGACGTAAAGTCAAGTATAAACTTTTGATTTTAATTAATTGAATTTTCCTTTAGCGTTAAATCAATTTTTGTTGATATTACGGTATAAAATTGTATGGAACGTGTATTGTTACGTTTGTATAGATCAAACTGTTCCACTAATGACTCTATGTGGTTAAGTACGGGTTTACATTCTTCACTCCTCAAGTTGATGAGTTAGATACCACTTTGTCGTTAATAACTCACGCCATACACGATGTAACTCATTATTAGTTCTAACCGTAAATATATATACAAGTAAAGCTAATTTAGAACCGTAATGGAAAACAATAGTTAATTTTGTACCTAATTATCATCTTTCTATTTTTTTCGTTGTGAATTACATTTTGTCGTTTTTTTTTCTCACAGCCCCTCAAGTTGCCCATGTATTAATTAAATATTATCGTATTAGAAAGTTTAAGATAAATTATATCTTGAAATTTAGACGACCGACACGCGTGCAACGCACGCGTTAGTAACTAGTATATATATATATATATATAAAAATATTCCAAAAGCCCAAAAATGGGCCTCATCATATGCTTTGTTCAGCCCACAATATAATAAACACAAAAATGGGCCTCGTCATATCCTTGTTTTTAAGAGCTTCTTTTAGGTTAGAAAAAATTTGTTAAAGTGCAATATTTCTTACATTCACACCAAAAAATAAAATCTTACTGAGCTTGATCTTATACAAATTTGAATTCTAACTCAGACTAATTAACTATTAAATAGTGATGAGAATATGTTACTTGTTGTCTTTATATGTTTTTCTTCTTTCCAAATTGCTAACTGAATTTTTTAGAAAATTCCAATTTATTACCTAAACTATGCTATAATTAACAATGTGTTAGCTGAACTTTAAGAATATTTGCAATTTTCTAGCTAAATACTGATAACACATAATGTCATTTCCACTATTTAACTATCATTAAATTAGACCAAATTAGTAAATTACAAATATATATTTGTTCGGCTAGCAATTTATATATATATATATATATAAAAAAAAAAAATCAAACTAACAAATATGACAGAACCTATAAATAACCCAATTTAGTTAACTTAAGTGGGCATGAGATTCGTTTATTCTTCGATAACATTAATTTTTTCAATAGTTAAATCTTAGATAACATAATTGTTCAGAATCATACACGTTGCGTTCTAAAATACTACAAAGTAAACTGTTGGATCACGGTGGAACTCCGGTACGATCTTTGACGGCGATCCTAACTCCTTTGCTCCACGCAATCCTGCAAGAGGGGATAGACCGACGGTGACCCAGAATCCCTCTCCGATGCTTAAATGAGTATCTCGTATACGGTGGCAAGCAGGAATCTCAAAGTGTGTATCTCAAAACGTCATTGATCTGAGGTAACCTTTGCCCTTTTATAGGCGGAGAGGTACCTCAGTTACCTGGTGAACCGTTGGGGTGGTTAGCCCATATTCCGCATATCTCGGGTGCGATCCCGCCTATCTAGGCCATGATCTCGCTTATCTCGGCCACGCCCCGCGTATCTCGGCCACGCTCCGCGTATCTCAATCACGCTCCGCGTATCTCGGCCACGCCCCGTGTATTCCAGTCTCAACCTCTGATAGCAAGTCCCGACTAACATCGGGGACTCCAGAGTTATCTCATTGTGTCACCGCTCGGGGCCCCTCGTCATCGTGACAGGGCCAATCATTTTCAGGGATTCATCATCGGGGCCTACTTAAAGGCATCTCATCGGGAGCATCCAGCTCGCCTATTTGGTCCGACTCTGTCGGGACCTCTCATCCTCGGGACTCCCTCTGTCGGGACCCTTCGCCTGGGTCATCCTGATCTCCATTTAGGGCCCAGTGGGCCTATTCACCGTTTCCTTGTCGTTAAAGGGCCTAACGGCTATAGCGGAACCCATCATTTGCCCCCAAGACATGAGGGACTTACAGTTCGTCGTGTCTTTCCATTCCTGACCTCCCGACATCGGAGTCGGGGACCTTTCCCTTGATACAGTCACTTGGTACAAGTCTTCTCGTTCACGTTTCCTCAATGCCCTGTGGATAACTGCCAAATCCGAGAAGACTCCTCGGTTCCCCAGCCATTAAATGCAGTAGATAATGAAGCGACGTCTTCAGCACCCGTGCCTGATTTTTCGCGCCTGCTTTTTCTGAAAAGTTCTTTTCAGGCCGTTTCATCATTGCACTCGTTGCCATTCTGTACGTTTCATCTCAACGGTCCAGATCAGAACGCTTCAACTTCGACGATTCAGATCAAAGCGTCCATTCGACTGTCCTCTTCGTCTATAAAACCCTAACCGTGGGCACAGTTTCACTTTTACCGTTTCTGAAATTTCGAAAGCTCTCTGCAACTTCTGAGAACTTCAAGCTCTGCGTTTACGAAGATCCAAGTGTTTCTCCGATCAACTTTCCGGCAAGCTTCAGATCATCCTTCCTTCCTCATGTTATCATGTCTGGTAAGGATTTCTTCCTTCTTACTTGTGTGTCTTTTCCTCTTTGCTTAGTTCGTTCGTAATTTCCCGGAAAACCCAACGTGCCTTTCCTTGCCATGGCTGATTTCAGACAGTGGATCTAGTTCCGAGGGAAGAAAGCCCTTCAACTTCGACTATGCTCTGAACGAGATTTCCAGCACTGCGTACGATGCAGCTCTCCGGGAGGGATGCATTACCTCTACCTGGGAACCTCGTTTCCCGTATCCCTGGCCCCGCCCCTCGGGTAACCTTGAGGTTACTCGTCCCCGGAAAGGGGAGGTGTTTGTCTCTACGGGGCAAATATCAGCGGGGATTAGATTCCCCTTCTGTGGTAATCTGGTCGAGATGTGCCAACACTACAAGACGCATCCGACCACCTTCTCTCTCCACGCCATACGTTTGTGGAACGCCTTCCAGGCCCTCTGCTTCCGACAGAAGTGGGTGTACAGCCTCAAGCTCTTCAGGACCTTCTACGGGATGAAGTGCAACGAGGCGGGGGTCTGTGCCTTCTACCCCCGGATGCCGAAGTGGAACAAGACGCAACTCGGGTTGTGCAACTGGACCAATGACACCTGGAAGGTGGTCAAGGGTCGGGGACTCCTGGTCGACACGGGGTCCGATAACAGTGGGTGGAAGAGGAGCTACTTCTTCATCCAAAACTCCTCGATCTCGTGGCCCCGATGGGAGGTGGAAGCGGACTCTCCTCCCGCTTTCCACACCTACACCGATGAAGACTTCCAGACTCTTCAACTCATCCAGCTCTACCGGTGGGGGGAGTCCTACACTCCCCTCGACGCCAATTCTCTCGTGGAGCGGGACCTGGTGAATGCCGGGATCCGACTCCTCGACATAGTCTCCGGGGGGCAGCTCTTCGACGGCCCCTCCAATATGGTTCCCTGGGTAACATCTCTAACCTCTGTTTTTTACTGTTTGCAGCTAAGAAGGTATCCGTGCTGACCAATCTGATCCTTAAGCAGGGGGAGACCGATGCTGTCCGCCCTACGCGGAAGAGGAAGTCAGCCAAGAAGGCTGCTGCTCCCTCGGGATCTCCTTCCGCGGAGCGGCCAAAGCGGAGCCGCGTGGAGGTGGACAAGCTCTTCAATGTCCAGACCGCTGAAGAAGGTAAAAAGCTCCGCCTCGCTATTGAATCGTACAGGAAGCTGGTTCCCAAGGAGTTGATTCCTTCGACTATGGAGGCCCGCATCGCCGATGTCAAACGTGTCCTCCGAGGGGAAACTCCTCGTGTCCTGAAGGCGGGCTACTACAACTACCGCGGGAAGGACCAATATGTCTCCCGACGCATTGTTTGGTGTAAGGGCTCTAATGAACTTCCTGATTACGTTTCTAAAGCCTCATCTCGTCCTCTAAGTGCAGGTCACTCGGGGACTCCGTCGGGTACTGGAGCCTCAGCAGGCGCACCACCTTCAGCAGTGGCGCCTCCTTCTGCAGGGGCACCACTTTTCTCCAGTGGTGGGACCCCGACCGGCGAACAATTTCGTCGGGTGGAGAGCCTGGAATCCTCCGAGGAGACTGATGAGGGTGGCTCCCTTCGCCATCGTCGGAGGACGGGGCAGTCCCCGCTGAAACCAACCTCCGAGGGGCTGCCCCCCTCGCCTTCTTCACGACAGCAGCGACAACCGTCGCCCGTCCACGACTTCACTCCTTCCCCAACCCGGGGTGGGTCGGAGGCACGCCCCTCCACGTCCCCAGTCGGCCCTTCTCCTCTTCCCCTCGACGGGAGTTTTTCCAAGGCCTTCCACCCCGCACAGGAGGATGCTCCCTGGACCCCGATCCAAACGCTGCAAGGGGTCCAGCTCCGACAATGGGACACATATCCGGAGCTGGCTCTACACCTGGTAGCAGGATCAATCCTGCCTTCTATGAGGTATCCGATCACCTTAGATCGGGAGGACATGCGCCGGGATGTACAGGAGATGTGCATGCGTCAGATCGAGGTAAGACTTTCACCTTTCTTTTCTTCATCAATAAGACCGGTTGCTCATCTACTAATACTTCTTTTCCTTCCTTCGCAGGAGATGGGGGACATCAACCGTTCCATCGGGTACCTCCTCGCCTACGAGGAGGCCCTGGAGCAAGAGCGGGCGGCCACAGCCAAGCTTAAGGAGGATCTCGCGCCCTCTGAGTCTTCGCGGGGAAAACTGGCCAAGGAGCAGGCCATCCTCGACAGAAAGACTCGGGACCTCCAAAAGCGGGTATGTGACTTCGAGGGGCTCCTAAAGCGGGAGCGGCAGGAGCGGCAGGTTGCTGAGGACAAGCTGGTCCTTGAGAAGAAGGCTCTAGAGGAGCAAGTTGCGGGGGTTCCCGCGCAGCTGGTCGCGGCCGAGACCAAGGGCCGGGAAGATTATCGGAGGTCCGAAGACTTCCAGGCTGATGCTATGAAGTTCTGCAGCGCGGAGGTGGAGAACACCCTCTTTAACGCAGTCGAGGAACTCCACCTGGAGTATGGCGACGCCATCAACTTCGACAAGTCTCCTTCTCTCGCTCCCTTCGCGAAGAAATACTTTGCTCTCTCGGAGGAGAGTGATGAGGGGAGCACTCCTGCGATTGTTGAAGACACAGCAGAGCCTCCAAGTGCTGATGCCCCGATAATCGACCCTCCAGCGGCTGAACATGTGGAGCCTTCTGCCACAGACCTCGTGGACCCTGCTCCCGTTGATGCTGCCGACAAGGACCAAGCCTAACTGCTTATCTTTAGAGTCCTTGTATTCTCCTCATTTTTGTAATCCTCGGGCCTTTAAGCCCTTATGAATATCAGACTTTCTTAGTTCCGATTTTCCATTGCACTTCTTAGAGCGACTTTACTTACTTAAGACGAAACCTCGACACTTAAGATATTTTCACACATCACTTAAGACGATTTACCAACTTGCACCACTTAAGGTGACTTACTGTCACGCACCACTCAAGGCGACTTTTCAATACTTAGAATAAATCCAAGAATCATGCATCACTTAAGACGACTTAATCTCGTGCATCACTTAAGACGACTTTAACAACACTTAGAATAAATCTAAGAATCATGCATCACTTAAGATGACTTAATCTCGTGCATCACTTAAGACGGCTTTTCTCGCGCATCACTTAAGACGACTTTTCTCGTGCACCCCTCAAGGTGACTTTTCTCGTGCACCACTCAAGGCGACTTTTTCTCGTGCACCACTCAAGGCGACTTTTCTCGTGCACCACTCAAGGCGACTTTTCTCGTGCACCACTCAAGGCGACTTTTCTCGTGCACCACTCAAGGCGACTTTTCTCGTGCACCACTCAAGGCGACTTTTCTCGTGCACCACTCAAGGCGACTTTTAAACAACACTTAGAATAAATCCAAGAATAATTCCGATCGGAAGCAACCTCTTTATTCATTGATGGCACAAAATTTGCTTACATCGAATCAAACGATAAACAACTTACACCACTTAAGGCGATTTTACATCGGGCACCACTTAAGGTGACTTTTCAGCGGGCACCACTTAAGGCGATTTTACATCGTGCACCACTTAAGGCGACTTTTCATCGGGCACCACTTAAGGCGACTTTTCATCGGGCACCACCTAAGGCGACTTTTCATCGGGCACCGCTTAAGGCGACTTTTCATCGGGCACCACTCAAGGCGACTTTTCATCAAGCATGGTGTTTCTTCAAGTGTTCGCAACTAAAAGAATGCTTCAATACTCTGCCATTGAGGTCTTCCAACTTGTACGCATTCGGAGCTAGCATCCCCACGACCTTATAAGGTCCTTCCCATTTTGGTGACATCTTGCTGATCCGATCCAAAAGGGTGAACTCGTTGCGATGCCAAACCAGCTCCCCGACGAAGAATTGTCGGGACTTAACTCGCCGATTGTAATACCTGGCCGTCGCCAAACGCATTCGAGCCTGGACTTCATCGGCTTCCCGCCTCTTCTCTTCGAGCAAGTCCAAATCCAGACGTCTCATTTCATCATTCGTCAAAGGCTCGTAATATCTCATCCGATGGGATGCCACAGCTACCTCCACGGGAGCAACAGCCTCCGTGCCATAAACAAGGCCAAACGGAGTCTCCCCAGTTGATCGTTTGGGCGTCGTTCTAACAGCCCAAAGCACGTTTTCCAGCTCGTTCAGCCATTTACCCTTCAAGGCATAGACCCTTTTCTTCAGGCCATCCATCACGATTTTGTTGGCTGACTCCACCTGGCCATTAGTCTGAGCATGGTGGACAGAGGCTGTCCGATGCTCGATGTTCAACTCTTCCAGATACTCCTTCACCCGAGCCCCGTTAAATGGTGGACCATTGTCGCTGATCACTACCTTAGGAATCCCGTATATGGATACAATATGGGTCTGGAGAAACTTGACGATCTGGTTCCCCGTCGTCTTGGCCAATGCCTTAGCCTCTATCCATTTCGAAAAATAATCGACAGCCACAAGCAAGTACTTACACTGACCTTGTGCCTGCGGGAGAGGTCCCACCAAGTCGATACCCCACTGCGCGAAGGGCCAAGCACTCTTGATGGACGTCAGATTAGAAGCCGGAGCCACGATGTTCGGGGTGTACCTCTGGCACGCATCACAGGATCGGACCAACGCTGTCGCCTCCTTGCTCATTGTAGGCCAATAATAGCCAAAGTTCAGCACCTTTCTCATAATGGATCGGGCCCCTTCATGACAAGCCGCAACCCCTTCATGCACCTCCTTCAGGATTCGACTCGTGTCGGGCTCAGCCACACACTTCAAGTACGGAGTCGAGAACCAGCCCTTCTTGTATAGCTGGTTGTCCAGCATCACGTAATTAGCCGCGATACGTCGTATCCTGTCAGCTACTACTTGATTATCGGGGACTGCCCCCGTAGTCAGGTACGCGACTATCGGGGTCATCCAAGTAGGCTCCTCCAATATTGCTTCAATAGCACACACCTGCGTCGGGTCGGTGGTCGACAAGATCACCTAGGGGTGGCAAACAGGTCGTGTCGTGTCGATTCGTGTCGTGTCGCTAGTGACACACGTGTCAACAGATCTCTCGTGTCTAAACAGATCACTTTAAATATGACACATGCAGATCTCGTGACACACGGGAGTTGGTAGATATCGTGTCACACGGAACACAGACACGAGACACGGAATTTTATTTTTACACCAAAAAAATATTACACTTTAGCCCAAAATTTTTACAAATGTTACAAAATCATCCTAAATCAAGCACCATCATATTTTGACAAATAATTGGATCTTCTCATTATACAAATAATAAGTTCATAAAGAAAAATTACTTAAATATAAAAAATCGAACATTACAAACAAAATAAGCAGATATCTAAATTTCAAGTTATCTTGAAACTAGCACATGAAATCTTATTATAAGTTTTTTTTATTTGTCTATATAAGTTTTTATTATTACAAACAATTATATTATAAGTTTTTTTTAAAATATTTTAATGTATTGAATAGTTGCAATATTTTTAAAATTATTATTGATAATTATATATATTTTTTGGCAAAATTATTGGTCTTTATATAAATATTAAGTTTCAAATAAGTCGTGTCGATGCGTGTCTATCGTTTGACCTACAGATCAGATCTACACGGACTTGCCTAAAAACGTGTCTAGTCGTGTCACAGATCTATCGGACACGGTCAGATTTTCGTGTATATCAGGACACGAAAAAAAGCAGGTCCGTGTCAGATCGTGTCGTCGTGTCGTGTCAGCAGTTGCCACCCCTAAGATCACCTTCTCCAAGAAGTGCACCTTCCGATTTTCCTCCAGGGGTGCCCCCAAGGCAAATTTGCTTAAGGCATCTGCCTCTATGTTTTCCTCCCTCGGGATCGCCTCGATGTCGAAGCTTTTGAAGCTCTCCTTCAAGACTTGTACCTCGCGAAGGTACTTCCTCATCATTGGGCTCTTCGCCTCGTATCGCCCTTGGACCTGGTTCATAATCAGGGCCGCGTCACATTTCACTCTCAAGTGAACAACTCCCGTACCTTTGGCAATTTTAAGGCCCGTGATGAGAGCCTCGTACTCCGCTTCGTTGTTAGTGGCCCTAAATGTTAAAGCCAAAGCATATCGAAGCGGTTCACCTCCGCCTGGTGGTATCAATACAAACCCTGCTCCTGATCCGTCTGAACTCGAGGAGCCATCCGTGTACATCTCCCAAGTATTTTCCTCGTTTGGCTGTTCTGATTGCTCTGCCATCTCTGGTTGTTCGGCTATCGGGACCTCCATGGTTGCCCCCTCTACAGGGCCCGTTTCTTCCAGATCGGGGGCTGTAGACTCTGTTATGAAATCCGCCAATGCCTGGCCCTTAATAGCCGTTCTCGGAGCAAAGTGTATGCGGAACTCACTAAGCTCGACTGCCCATTTCACTAATCTCCCCGACGCATCAGGTCGGTTCAAAAAGTGCTTCAGAGGCTGGTTCGTCAATACAGTAATCTCGTGTGCATGGAAATAAGGCCTCAGCTTCCGAGCAGTAATAATCAACGCAAATAGATACTTCTCAACGGCGGGATAATTCATTTCAGACTTGGCAAACGCCTTGCTTACATAATAGACGGGGACTTGATTACCCTCGACAACCTTCACTAACACAGAGCTAATGGCAAATTCAGAAACAGCCAAGTAAAGATAGAGCGGCTCGCCTGGAACCGGTTTCGCCAACGGCGGGAGGGTGCGAAGGTGCTGCTTGAGTGCCTGGAACGCTTCTTCACACTTGGCGGTCCATTCGAACTTCTTGTTGGCCCTTAGGACTTCAAAAAATGGCAATGATCGGTCACTTGCCTTGGACAGGAAGCGATTCATTGCAGCTAGTCGGCCATTCAGCACTTGCACCTCCCGATGGTTTATCGGAGACTGCATCTCCTCAATCGCTCTCAGCTTCTCAGGGTTCACCTAAGGATGGCAACGGGTCTCGGGGCCCCGCTGACCCGCGGGGCCCCGACCCAGTTTTGACCCGCCGACCCGCGGGTCATGGGTCGGGCTCGGGTCGGGGCGGGTCCGGATCTAGAGACCCGGGGCCCCGTAGACCCGCCCCGAAATGCATATATATATATATATATAAATATATATATATATATATATATATTTAATTTTTTTTATGTTAATATGATCTAACATTAACTAAATAATATGGTTAATATACCTATATAAATAACACGTACCAAATTACAAATATATGTATATTTAGATTATTAGGATTTGTTAATTTGGTGTTTGGATTTGAATTTGAATTTGTAATGAATTTGATGTGTTTGTTGTTTATATTTGATTGGTGTTAGATTTATGTTTTGAATTAATTTATAATGTAATATTTTGACAAAAAAAAATTGTATTTAATATTGAAAAGTGAAAAAAAAAAAAATTGTTCACATGACGGGGCGGGTCGGGGCCCCGCGGGTCGACCCGCGGGATTGCTGACCCGACCCGACCCGGAAGGTCCAATTGGCCGGGGCCGGGTCAGCCATGCCGACCCGCGGGGCGGGTCCGGGGTTGCCAAAACCCGCCCCGACCCGCCCCGTTGCCATCTCTAGGTTCACCTCAATTCCTCTCTGACTTACCATAAAGCCTAGAAACTTCCCCGAGTGGACTCCGAAGGCGCATTTTGTCGGGTTCAAGCGAACCTGATGAAGCCTCATCCGCTCAAACGCAGTGGCTAGGTTTTGCACATGATCTTTAGCTTGTCGGGACTTCACCAGCATATCGTCCACGTAAGCCTCCATGGTTTTCCCCAGCATATCTCCGAATAGCTTGTTCACCATCCGCTGGTAGGTTGCCCCGGCATTGATCAGTCCGAAAGGCATGACATCGTAATGATAGATGTCGCTATCAGCATAAAAGGCAGTGTGGGGGGCGTCTTCCTTAGCCATCTTGATCTGGTTGTAGCCCGAGTACGCATCCATGAAGCTCAACAACTCATGTCCCGACGTGGCATCCATCAGCTGGTCGATTCTCGGGAGCGGGTAACAATCCTTTGGGCAAGCCTTATTCAGGTCGCGGAAATCAACACACATCCGCCACTTCCCATTGCTCTTCTTCACCAGCACTGGGTTAGCAACCCAAGTCTGGAATCGGAGCTCCTTGATAAACCCAGCATCGAGCAACCTGCCCACCTCCTGCTGGATCGCGATCTTCTTGTCTGTGCCCATCGGACGCCTTTTCTGCGCGATAGGTTTGATCGCAGGATCGATCTTCAACTCGTGTACGATCACATCGGGGCTGATTCCTGGCATGTCACTCGGAGACCAGGCGAACAGCTCCTTGAACTCCTTCAGCAGATCGATCAATTCTCGGGCTGTCTCCTCGGTCAGAGCAGACCCGATTTTTACCTTCCTCTGAGGCCCGTCAATCTCGACCTCCTTCAAGTCCTCCACGGGGGCGGGACGCCCAAACTCCTCTCTAGGATCAGCATCTGTCTGGAGGACAGTCATTGCCTCCCGTCTCCTCCTTCGGGTGGCGTTAACATAACATTTCCTGGAAGCCACCTGGTCGCCCTTGACCTCTCCGACTCCATGGTCGGTCGGGAACTTCATCTTCTGGTGCACAGTCGAGGCAACTGCCATCAGGGGGTTGATGGTAGTTCTCCCGATAATCGCGTTGTAGGTCCCTGCGGATTCTACTACCACAAACTCCACGTTCCTCCTCTCCGATTTCCACCCTTTACCAAACTCCACTAGTAAGGTGATCACTCCTAGAGGATAGGAGGTAAAGCCAGAGAATCCGACCATCGGGAAGTTCGCCTCCTTCAGGTCCTTCTTAGTTTTCCCCATGGCTTCCAACGCATCCATGAACAGAATATCGGAGGAGCTCCCTCCATCGATCAGAATCCGCTTCATCTCATACCCATCCACATCCAAGGTCACGACCAGAGCGTCATCGTGCGGAGTCTCCACACCTACGAGATCCTCCGACGAAAAGGAGATCACCATCTCTTCCTTCAGGGTCCAGGATCGGGACCTCTTACCCAGTACCACAGCAGCGGGAATTCTAGAGGCGTAAACCTCCCGGGAGGACGAGGTATCACCTCCCGCGGCAAATCCTCCATGAATCACATTGATAGTACCCCGCTTCTCCTTACGGGCACCAGAAGACTCTGGGTCAGACCTCTTCTTCTTTGGGGACCGATCGCGGGATCGGGAACGGGACCGTGATCGGGATCGAGAATGGGATCGACACCGCTTCTCCCCGACAAACTCCTTAAGCTTTCCCTTTTGGATCAGCTTTTCGATCTCCTTCTTCAGCTCCCGACAATGATTGGTGTCGTGGGCATTCGCGCGATGAAATCGACAGTAGCGATCGGTGCGGTATCCCAAAAATTCTCCTTCCTTCTTCGGGGGGTACCTGGAGATACCCTGTCGCTCCATGACCGTTAACACCTCCGCCATAGAGCTGTTGAGAGGAATGTCATGATCCTCCCGCCTGTCCTTCTTCGAGGAACGCCTATGATCCCTTCGATCAGAGCGGCCTCGACTCCGACTGCTCTCGGATTTATCCTTTGATTTACGATCGTCCAAGGGTTTGACCGACTGCTTTCCCCTATTTGACTTCGGGGGCTCAAGCTCTCCAGCGGCTATCTTTGACTCCTGGACATCGATTTGCCGCTTCACCCTCTTCTGCAACGCCTCCATATTCCACACAGCCTTCTCAGCCACGTTGTGCATCAAGTCGGAACCGTAGGGGGATGTTAGGTTCCGAATGAAGGCACGGATGGTCTCACCCTCCGAAATCTCCTCGTCAATCTCCGCCATGCTGGCAGTGTATCGCTGATAATAGTGTGCCAGCGACTCATCGGGCCTCTGTACCACCTGGGTCAGGGACCTCACACTCTTCAACAGACGTCTGCGACCCTGGTACTGCTGAATAAAGCGGTCGTGCATATCAGCCCAGCAAGTGATGCAGCCTGGGGGCAGACTGAAGAACCAGGTCAAGGCTCTCTCACCAAGTGTGTTCGGGAACAGCGTACACACGATATCTTCATTCGGAGCTCTGCCCAGACACGCTATAAGGTACTTCTGGACATGACGAACCGGATCTCCCTCGCCATCATACTCCTTAATCGTGGGGATACCCAGCCCCGGCGGGGCAAGGGTGTCTATGAGTCGAGGAACGAAGGGATGGGTGGATCGATCCCTCAGCTCCGACACCAGCGGCTTCTGCTCTCCCATGCAGATGTTCACGATTTTCACCACCTGATCGGGGGTGATGGGACCATTAAGGGGAATGGTCCTATGCTACACTGGTCCTGGCCCATCGACCACAAATCGTCCTGGTCCTACTCCTGCCCTGGCTTCGGAGCTGAGCCTCCCGCACGTTCTGAACCTCTGCTGGTGGGGGCGCTTCCTCTTCTAGTGGGGGCATCTCATCTTGCCTCCTCGCAGCCTCTCTCCGATCTAAGAGAGCCTCCACGGCTGCCAGAAACATCGGCATGGCCTCCGCCACAGCCCTCGTCAGGTCCGTATTTGGAGGAGCCTCCTGCTCCCTATTCCCCTGGTGTTGAGCAACAGTATCTTCGGGACCTTCATTATGCCCCCCCTGTCTGGGAGACCTCAGCAGCAGGGAGATTCTGGTCTTCCTCACGTTCCGGCGGTGAATTCAAAGTCGTCGCAGTAGGATGACGGGAACCACCAGATTGTCCTTGTCTTCTTTGCTTGCCAGCCGCCATTGAACGAGTAGAAGGCATATCAGCTTTTTGTTACGTTCCCACAGACGGCGCCAATGTTGGATCACGGTGGAACTCCGGTACGATCTTTGACGGCGATCCTAACTCCTTTGCTCCACGCAATCCTGCAAGAGGGGATAGACCGGGCGGTGACCCAGAATCCCTCTCCGATGCTTAAATGAGTATCTCGTATACGGTGGCAAGCAGGAATCTCAAAGTGTGTATCTCAAAACGTCATTGATCTGAGGTAACCTCTGCCCTTTTATAGGCGGAGAGGTACCTCAGTTACCTGGTGAACCGTTGGGGTGGTTAGCCCATATTCCGCATATCTCGGGTGCGATCCCGCCTATCTAGGCCATGATCTCGCTTATCTCGGCCACGCCCCGCGTATCTCGGCCACGCTCCGCGTATCTCAATCACGCTCCGCGTATCTCGGCCACGCCCCGCGTATTCCGGTCTCAACCTCTGATAGCAAGTCCCGACTAACATCGGGGACTCCAGAGTTATCTCATTGTGTCACCGCTCGGGGCCCCTCGTCATCGTGACAGGGCCAATCATTTTCAGGGATCATCATCGGGGCCTACTTAAAGGCATCTCATCGGGAGCATCCAGCTCGCCTATTTGGTCCGACTCTGTCGGGACCTCTCATCCTCGGGACTCCCTCTGTCGGGACCCTTCGCCTGGGTCATCCTGATCTCTATTTAGGGCCCAGTGGGCCTATTCACCGTTTCCTTGTCGTTAAATGGCCTAACGGATATAGCGGAACCCATCATAAACTAACGAATATATTTTTGAAAAGAAGCATTAATTTTTTTTTTATGATATTGCATTGTAAAAAAATAATAATCAAATAATTATCATTAGCAACACGAGATTACACTCTTCGTTTTCAAACGATATCTTATATTTCCACTAAGAGCATCCACACTGGTATTACATAGGGATTACATAAATACATGTTTTTTTTAATGTAAAGTGAAAAAACGTGCTGCAGTGGTTTTACATAGCAATCCTTAAAAATGGGACCCGCATGTTTTTTTTTTTTTTTTATGTTTTTACGTAACACATTCCTTAAATATAAGGAAAACACTATGTTTACATAAAATTAATTACTCTATTTTTTATACTAAAACCAGAGGTTTTGGTCAACCTCCCTCGTTTTTTTTTCTTTCTAAATCAGCGGACAACCTCCCTCATTTTTTTTGGTTTGACAGTGATTCCGGACGAATATATATAACGATTAGGAGTTCTTTAATAGCTTTTTCTTTCCCGGTCGCTGGAGCATTTTAAATTTAAGTTGAAATTTATTTTACAAATTTACTTAAGAAACATTACAAGAAAAATCAGTTTTACCTACCGCAGAATTGCTGACCGAGCCGCCGGTCGGGAATGTACTGCCGTTTTCCGACCGGATTACGTCTGATTTGACCTAGAAAGATCTCCTGACTTTTTACTGACCGACTTTCCCGACCTATTCTCCCGGCAAGCAAGCGGTCGAAACGAAATTAAAAACACCCACCGGTACCCGACGCACCATGCACGGCCGGAGATCCCCTTTCGATTTGTCGACCGCTTTTATTACAAAACGAATTCCCCACCGAATTGATGTTCGTCATTTCTCTTGAATTGTCTTGCAGACATATCTCACTCTTTTGTCAACATAGTACGAGGATAAGGGAAGGGAATGGAAGGTTAACTACTTTTGTATATCAAAGTCTCTGGATAACCCAAGACTGAACAACAACCTGCTAGACCAATTGGTAATCTTGTTCGGAGGCCAAATGGGTATCCTGTTCACCCCGGTCTGCACGCTAATTACAAATGACTGCAACAGTCAATTGGTAAGTTCCTCCTTAAATTGAAATACCTTTGAGAACGACTTCGGAGTTACACTGTCATAGGTAAATGTCTACGCATTCGATTGTAGGTGCTTCGAGGAGAAATGTTCTCGATGGTGAGGCAGTGCCGATACAAACTGCGTTTGGCGTATGGGGTAGGAGATTTTCCCTATGGTTGTATTTGAGATGTGAACTTGAAACAAAAAAGAGACTCCCACAACGTGATCACTAGTTGCACCTTCACAGACGGTTGGGACCAGTTCGCACACGATGTGTTCCTATTGATTGAAGATAGTATCGTCTTCAAACTGGTCGGTGAAGATTTGATGTCTGTTCAAGTGTATAATTAGCAGGGTTTTCTGAAAGAAGGACATGTAGTCGTGGAAAACAGCTCATCTGATGAGGAGGAAGAAGTTTCATCTTATGACTTAAGTTGTTTAGGTGACGGTGGCAGTGAAGACACCCGCGGTCGTGATTGCAATATCAGATTAACCGGTAGCAATTCAAGCTGTGTAAGATCCACCTGTAATCTCATCTCGCTTTTCATTAGACGGATGAGAAGTGTTCGTTTTAATCCTGTGTTTGTATACATATTTATAGTTTCGTTGGACTGTGCAGACTTTTCCAAAGAGGTTTGCTGTTTACAATCGGCTGGAAAACTTGAGTGAAGTGGAGATTGTAGATCCTGTTGAAATGGTGTGGAAAGTAGAGGTTGAATTAACACATGCTAAGCACAGGTACAATCTTCTGCCGGTGCGCAACGTCCTCTGCGATACCGCTTTAAGAAGGGATGGAAGAATTTTTACATGGCGAACATATTAAGGAAGTGAGAGTGCATTCACTTTGATGTTTCTCCGTAAGGTACTTTGATTGACATCATATACTAGTGGTTCATACCTATATGGTATGTTTGTGGTGTTGTACTTTCTGTGTTAATTAACGGATGGCACCACTATAATTGTGTTACACAGAACTCCTGGTATTTGGTATGGAAACTTTTGATGTGGTATGAACTTGTTGATGTATTCGATGTGCTTACATACCTTATGTACATGTACCGAACGTATGTTCTACTATGTTGGCATAAGTTCGTCCAATTCACGTCACCATTACCATAGGAACCAAACTATTTGACTTAATCATAGTTTGTGTCAAATGTATTTTCAACTTTCCTTCTTATTATTAGTCGTAACTTGCAATACAATTTTGTAATTGATATTTGAACACTGCTTATTAATGATCAATACAATACACACTAAAATAGTGTGTATATACAGAATTATTTCTAAATCACGTCGACAGAACCGTCAAACTGACTGAAACAAATAGACTACGAAATTATAAAAAGGAAAGTACCGGATCCGATCTGTAAAACCGAATCGAGTAGTTCAAACGATATTTACGGTGACTCGACAAGCAATACTCTGATAAAGTTATTTCCAGAATTACCTAATCATAGTGTTACTTTCTGAGTCACCATCAACCTGTTTAAAATACTCAAAAACCGGAGGCACGCATATACACTCACCTATGTGGGTTCCCTATAATCACTCTGCCATCAAGGGGGAGAGATGGTGGGAAGCCGATAAGTTTGTGAATGTCGATATGCAGCCTCCACAACGTACAAGAGTTCATAATGCATTTTTTTCACAACACTTAGAAAGATACAATTGCGTTAATTAACCTTAACGCTCCCGTATCAAAATTGCAAAAAGAATGTTAAATAAATCAACAAAAAATGACAATAGGGACAGATTCCACCACAATCCAAAGTAGGGGTCCGTAGAAACCTGTAAAACGGGGCAAAGAAAAACGAGTGCTATATCCTGGTAGTCGAGTACAAACAGGGGTTCACTTGTATGTAAGAGCATGAAGTGAACACATAAACTTCTCCGACAAGAACGCATGGGAGAAAGGTTTATGAATGCTTACCGGATAAATTAATGTACAAGAGTGAAGACGATGTGGAGAGAAGTAATAACATTTTGCAGAGAGCAATCAGAACCGTTTGGAGTAAATGAAGAATAACCGACCGTGTATATAGCCGAACGTCGAAACGTTATAAAAATCGGCACTATTGATTTCAAGGGCAATAACCGTCGTATTATTTGGGCTACTAATGTATTCGAGCAATTCACACATTATTTAATCCCCCAGTGGCCCCGTAATTACTGCTCCCCACAATTAACTCCGCCGATTCGAGCTCCAACGAAAGTAACTACAACCAAAACCCTACCATTGGGTTTGCACAGTCCCCTTTAAATTATGTCGACATATTACAAAGAAAGAGGTAAAAAAAAGTTTTGACATATTAGTGCTTTTAATGGTAAATCTTATCGTTGTATAGTTAAATCATATGTTCTTTATATGTTTTCATTTTCTTTGTAACTATTATCCTTGTAAATATCAACAGATCTATAATCAAATGGAGACTAGCTAATCTTCATTGTGATGATAGATCTGTTGAGAAATCGTCTACTTTCCTAGCAAATCTTATCATTTTAGTGATACAACATCTCCTCTTCATCGAACATATCTTCCCACTTGTACTTAGCATCAAAATTATTTATGTCGACTGAGATATAAATTGCTCTGTCGACACACCTAGATCAATTTAGACGTTGTCCAGTTTTGTGCATAAATAACGTCTCCTAATGGTTAACTGAACGATGAAAATGATGGCTAACATAGAAATGATATTCCGCTGTAGGTTATTTCGATACAAGTTCCGATTAATACATACAACAATAGTTTCAACACTGCAAATTTCATCTGTTCTTCTCCCACAGTGAGATCAGCTGTTGATCTCAAGGGTCATAATAGTACTTTTTTGTTAAACCATTGTACTGACTCAATCCATGGAGTATTTATTCCCCAACCAGCCCGTAAATGTCACCAAAACCCTACCATTGAGCTGTCACACACCACGTCCAGAGATTCCTTCAGTAATGTCGACACATATCACAGAGAGAGTTAACACAGTTTCTGACAGTTTGCTTCTTTTGATGGTAAATCTTATCACTTTAATGGTAATCGTTTGTTCATATATTTTCTTGTTTTTCTGGTATTTCTTATCCTTGTGAATATACAAGCGTCTCCTTTGTCAACATAAATCATGTCACCTAAGAAGTTGACCGGTTTAATGGTGTTGACAAAGTTTTGTGACTACATTCCTTAGTATCCCTTCAGAAGCTCGTACTCCATTGTCAGAGGGAGGTAGCACGCCATCTTTGAGCTACTCACTTTCTTCTTATAGCAGGGATCAGATTTACAACCTAATCGAGGCTCTAGATAGTGTGCATGCTTCTACATCTCAGAGCACCCCACAGGAAAACCTGGCAAGTATATACTCTTTTTTTACGAGTAAAACTGCAAATGACTATTGGGTATTAGATAGTAGTGCAACTGATCATATGACAACACATATAAATTGGTTATTTGATATTAAACCACATCATAATAACTCAAAAGGAGTACAGTTGCCTGATGGGAAAATAGCAGCTATTAAGAGCATTGGATCATACATATTATCTACAGGACACTGTCTTAAGAATGTGTTACATGTTTCAAATTTCACCTACAACCTTTTTGTCCATATCGAAATTGACTAAGGACTTGGATTGCTCAGTTTTCCTGGAATGGTTGTATTTCAAGAACTCTCCAATGCGAAGGCCTTGGTTATTGGTAAAGAAGAGAATGCTTGTACTTGCTGAGGAAAGAGGATTTTAAAGCGTGTTCTTTTAATGTTGTTGGTTGTATGTCAAATAAGTCAAATGTTAAAGTTTGGCATTATCGTTTGGGACATATTGGATAGTTTAAACTAGGGTTGTATGATTTCCTGAAGCCCTTAGTAAATAAGGAAAATGATATGGATGTTCGTCAAGTCTTTCCATTAGCCAAACAAACAAGACTTTATTTCCCTCTTAGCACTAGTCGTGCAGATCATGTGTTTGATTTTATGCACATTGATGTTTGGGGACCTTATTGTGAAATATCTTCTAATGAAAATCGATTATTCATTACTATATAGTAGATGATCATTCCAGATTCACTTGGGTGTATTTCTTTAAGCATAAAAGCGATGTTCATGAAGTCTTTTATCAGCTTAATGAGGAGTCAATTCAACAAATCCATTAAGATCATCGGGACTAATAATGAGTCAGAACTTTCAACGAACATTGCACTTCTCTTTTCACTAATATGGGCATTGTTCATCAGAGCACTTGTATTACACTCCTCGGCAGAATGGAGTGGTGGAGAGGCGTCATAGACATCTTCTTGAAATTGCTAGAGCGTTACGATTTCAGGCTTTTCTTCCAATAAGATACTGGGAATTTTGAATTGCTACAACATGTTACCTGATAAATATTACTCATTCATCAGTCCTGAACAATGCAACTCCCCGTGAGCTATTCTATAACAAGCCTCATACTCTTCAACACTTAAGAGTCTTTGGATGTCTTTGCTATGCCAAAAATCTGAATGTGCATGATAAATTTGCACGTCGAGTAATCCTGATGTCTTTATTGGGTATTCCAACACTCGGAAGGGTTACATTTTGCTCAACCTGAGAGGGAAATTCCTTTTGTCGGTAGGGATTTCAATAGGACATCTTTCCATTTGCCTCTTCTAATCCTATGGTACCTGATTCTGCACATGCAATGTTGCCTGATGCCTGTAGGGTTCCCAGACGATGCCTGATGATGCATAAGCAGTGCCTTCTAGTGCCCAGACAGTGCCAAATTATGCTTCAGCAATGCTTACTGATGCTAAAGTAGTGCCTACTGATGCTCACGAAGTGCCTACTGATGCTCGGGAAATGCTTATTGATGCTCAAATAGTGCCTACTGGTATCTAAGCAGTGTCCGATGATGCACCAGCAATGCCAATCAACTCTCCTCCTAGAAGAAGTACCAGGCACATGAAGGCTCCTATTTGGTACACCAATTACATCATTAGTAACTCAGTCACCTATCCCATTCAACGGTATGTTTCTTATGAGCAGCTATCTCCACATTATAGATGTTGTCTCAGTGAGTTCTCAAGAGAAACTGAACCTCGAAGTTTTGAAGAAGCAACTATGGATCCTCGATGGAAAGAAGCTATGCAACTTGAGATTAAAGCTCTTCAAGACAATGGAACTTTGGAGCTTGTACAAACTTCTGTTATTCCCTCTGATAAGGAACCCATTGGATGCAAGTGGGTCTTCAAAATCAAGTACAAAGTTGATGGTACAGTAGAACGTTTTAAGGCAAGACTCGTTGCAAAGGGGTACAATCAAGTTGAAGGGATTGATTACTCAGAAACTTTCTCATCAGTGGCCAAGATGAACACAATAAGAACTTTTGTTGCTTCTCACAACTGGCCTCTTTAACAGTTAGATGTATATAATGCATTTCACCAAGGTGATCTTAATGAATAAGTGTTTATGGAGATACCTAAAGGATTTGGTAGTCAGTGGGAGTCTTATGTTTGTCGACTACTCAAATCTCTTTATGGTTTGAAGCAAGCCTCACGACAATGGAATGCAAAACTCACCGAAGCTCTTTGTGCACATGGATATAAACAGAGCAAACTGGATTACTCCTTATTCACTAAGAAAGTTGAAGAAAGGATTGTCATTCTACTTGTGTATGTAGATGATATTTTAATCACTGGAAGTTATATGACACTTGTTGAAGAATTAAAGCAGGTGCTAAACAAAAGTTTCAAGATAAAAGATCTGGGAGAGATGAAATTTTTTCTTGGAATGTGGAGTGGTAAGAAACAATAAAGGAATCATCCTGAATCAAAGAAAATTATGCCTTGAGTTAGTTGAAAAAGCAGGGATTTCAGGATCAAAAACTTACAGCACTCCAATGGAGAAAAAGCAAAAGATAACATCAATTGAGTATGATAAGCTTTTCAACACAGGTGGTGAAAATGAACCTTATACAGATGTAAGTGGCTACAAGAGACTGGTTGTAAGATTACTGTATTTAACAATGACTAGACCGGATATCAGTTTTATATTACAGAACTTTAGTCAATTCATGTATTCTCCAAAGAGATCACACATGGAAGCAGCTCTCAGAGTGGTGAAATATGTGAAGAAGGAGCCATGGTTAGGGATTTTATTTCCTATCAGCAACAGTCTAGCGATGAAGGCATACTGTGATTCAGATTGGGGAATCTGTAAAATGAAAAGAAGATCAATAACAGGATATTGCATAAAGCTAGGTGATGCAATTGTCTCTTGGAAGGTCAAGAAACAAGATACAGTAGCACTTTCATCAGCAGAAGCTGAATACATAAGCATGCGAGCCACAATTGCAGAAGTGATCAGGCTTAGAAGCTTACTAACTGAGCTGAATCAACATGTCTCTAAGTCCACTCATCTTTTCTGTGATAACAAGGCAGCACTGCAGATTGCAGCCAATCCAATGTATCACGAAAGAACGAAACATATTGAAATGGATTGCCACTTTGTTAGAGAATGGATTCAGAAAGGGATCGTATCTATTGCTCAAGTAAGAACAGAGAATCAAATCGCAGATCTATTCACCAAGGCAATTGGAAAACATGATTTTCTGCGATCAAAACTAGGGCTGAAGAATATCTTTGAGACACGCACGACCACCGTAAGGGGGAGTGTTGAAGTCTACAGGATGCCAGTTGGAAGTTAACTTATGACAGTTGTGTTAGTAGTTAGCCTTAGTTAGATTTCTTAGTGAGCAAGTTATGAGTTTGTTAATAGCTTACAGAGCACACGTAGCTTAGTATTGAAACTATTGTAATATAAATATTGATATAATACATTGATATCAGTTTGATGATGAATAAACAGAAAATTTACATATATCTCTCTCTTTCACGATATCTTTCTCTCTATTGTTCTTCGTTCCTATCTTTAATCTTCGTCTCCCACGAATCTCCACTTTGATCAAGTTTTGCTACTCAATAGTCATGTAATTAATTTTATTGTATCGTCGAAACTAATGTATTAAATATTCATTATTAAAACTTTATAAGAGGAAGTAACATATCACTTTTAAAAGTGTAAATATAAACTTTAAAATCACATATAATCATTATCTCGGTTTTTGTATCGTATAACATGATGGATATACGCATGATTCGGGCTCGGTTTTAAATTATTCGGACCTCGTACACGCACGAAACCCACGAAAAACCCAATTTCGAGCTAACCGGGGGAAACCGGGCAAGTCGCGAACTTGCCCGGCACCCCCGGGGGGCTTACCCGGAATTCCGGGTAAGCTTAACACCCCGGGGGGGTGTCGCGCACACCCCCCATTTTGTCTCGAATGTATAGGAGACCCGATTTTTGACTAACTCCTATGTGTCCGAGACCCATGTTTCAAAGGCGCGCGCGTCCTGCTCGGGACGACCGCCTGAGACGAGCGTCAGAGCCCTTTTCCCAAAGCTCTCCCCTGCATCCCGGTTCACATTTCCACATTGAACCGGGTCAAAACCGGTTTACGGTCCAAGGTTGCCTATAAATAGCCACCTTGGGGGTAAACATTGAAAGGTCACAAAAAGTCACTTTAGGTGAGAATTAGGAAAAGCTCTGACCTCTCTCTAAACTTTCTCTCTCTAGAAACTGTCTAATGTTGATCGTCGGAGTGAGCGCACCAAGCACCCCCCCCCCCCCTCTCCACGGGAGTTGCTTGGTAATGCTCCTCTCGCAGGTACGGATAGGCAGCTAGCGAGAGAACCCAAAGGATTTAGTGCGATCTTGGAGACGAAGGCAAAGGCCCGCTCACGACCCTAGGAGACGGACTTGGCCCAGACAAGCTCGCGCCCAACCCGAAGACATCGACAAGTTACTCAGCGGACAGCCTGCGATAACTTGGTCGAAACACATGGCGCCGTCTGTGGGAAACGCAACGACAAGTCATGGCGTACCACTGTTATTCTAAGATCACCACTTTACAAGATTCGGGAGAGTCACGCCAAGCGCGTACACCTCCTACCAAACGCGCGTGCATCGACGCTCTAAGAGGAGGAGTAACACCTCTCGCTCAGAAACTAAGAATAGTAGCAGCGGACACTAGGTGCAGCACTGCGCGCACAACATCGCACGTGCGTACACGTCGACATGGCAATGTGAGATCTACCACCTCACATACGAAGAGCCTAACAGATACACTAAGTGGCTATCATGTCCACGCATCTCGAAGTAGCGGTCGCTAGACACACTCTACCTTGGGGAAAATAAAGTAGCGGTCGCTAGAAACACTCTACCTTGGGGAAAACCAAGTAGCGGTCGCTACACACACTCTACCTTGGGGAAAGCCAAGTAGCGGTCGCAGAATGCACTCTACCTTGAAAACGCCAGGTAGCGGCAACAACATGGATAGGCAGTCGCCTCACCGACCTTTGACCGACGCCATGGAAGGACACGTCGCCTCGCCGACCTCTGGCCTTCTCCCTACCTCGGAAACATCAAGTAGCTGTCGCTAAATGCACCCAACTTAGGAACAACCAAGTAGCAGTCGTGGAATGCACCCAACTTTGGAACAACCAAGTAGCAGTCGTGGAATGCACCCAACTTTGGAAAAACCAAGTAGCAGTCATGGAACACACCCTACTTCGGAAGATCCCAGTAACCATCAAGACGGCCATCTCGCCGTCAAGACGGCCGTCTCGGACGACGGGCTCCCAAAAACCATCATATTGCATGAAAAACGTTTTATCAAAACTTTCATGATTCGTTATCCTTTTGATACAATTAGTCGTGGCATGAACTTTCCATATTTCTTTGATCATCGTACGAACCCGAAAAATTTCATGTGCGCTCGCGCCTTACTTCTCCCAAAATCACATTTATCATATTACTCGTAGTCCGTTGTGCTACTAACCCTCTGCGCAGTTATCAAGCATGACCATCTCAAAAACTAAGGCAAGGAGCGCGTCTGAGCCGCGCGTATCCACCCTTGGTAAGTCAAAACCCAAGGTGAGCAGACGACCCGAATCACGCGTACACCCTATCTTAAAATAGAGTTAAATAAAGGTCAAGCCATTATTTAACTCGGGGACAAGTGATGGATATACGCATGATTCGGGCTCGGTTTTAAATTATTCGGACCTCGTACACGCACGAAACCCACGAAAAACCCAATTTCGAGCTAACCGGGGGAAACCGGGCAAGTCGCGAACTTGCCCGGCACCCCCGGGGGGCTTACCCGGAATTCCGGGTAAGCTTAACACCCCGGGGGGGTGTCGCGCACACCCCCCATTTTGTCTCGAATGTATAGGAGACCCGATTTTTGACTAACTCCTATGTGTCCGAGACCCATGTTTCAAAGGCGCGCGCGTCCTGCTCGGGACGACCGCCTGAGACGAGCGTCAGAGCCCTTTTCCCAAAGCTCTCCCCTGCATCCCGGTTCACATTTCCACATTGAACCGGGTCAAAACCGGTTTACGGTCCAAGGTTGCCTATAAATAGCCACCTTGGGGGTAAACATTGAAAGGTCACAAAAAGTCACTTTGGGTGAGAATTAGGAAAAGCTCTGACCTCTCTCTAAACTTTCTCTCTCTAGAAACTGTCTAATGTTGATCGTCGGAGTGAGCGCACCAAGCACCCCCCCCCCCCCTCTCCACGGGAGTTGCTTGGTAATGCTCCTCTCGCAGGTACGGATAGGCAGCTAGCGAGAGAACCCAAAGGATTTAGTGCGATCTTGGAGACGAAGGCAAAGGCCCGCTCACGACCCTAGGAGACGGACTTGGCCCAGACAAGCTCGCGCCCAACCCGAAGACATCGACAAGTTACTCAGCGGACAGCCCGCGATAACTTGGTCGAAACATAACATTTAGTGACTAAATGTCCCGTATCTAACTTATAGTTAGCTCAATGTCCCAGATTATGTAGCTCATGTTGACTAAATATACTGTATCCTATAAATTATAGGTGGATGCCAATTAGATACACCCCTATACATAATTATCGAAAGGTCATTTCCCTAATTTTTTTGCCTTATTAGAACAAGATGCCATGCATATTATAGATTATACAACAATATCATCATCATGATATTTATCTAGAAGTTAGCAACTCGAATATCGACTAAAATATAAATATTGTTCGACTACAAGTATACATTATCAATAAAGATTCAAACTGTGAAATTTGCTGTGAAATTTCTCTAGAAAGTATGAAAGAGAAAGTGCTACAGCAAATTGTATTGGTTTCTTGGTGGGCCCTATAACACTTTCTAAAGAAATTTCACAGTAAATTTCACAGTCTAGCACTACTCATACATTATTCGTATGGCCCAAAATTCCACGCAAATAGTGATAGGTTTGGATCTTTTGTTAAGCCAACAAAGAGCAAAACGTATCCCACATATTGTTTTTGGTATATATATATATATATATATATATATATACCAAAAACAATATGTGGAATACGTTTTGCTCTTTGTTGGCTTAACAAAAGATCCAAAAGTTACAAGTGTCGCACTAGAAACTATTGTGTATTTTCTTTTTCGAAAGACCGTATTTATATTTAAGTATTATTTTCTTTTTGTATTATTATTATTTTTTTTTGCTTCTTATGAATTATAGTAATTCTTGTTACATATTGTAGTTCAAATGTTGTGCACAACTAAAACCCGTAGATAGATAGTACCACTTTTTTTCTTCCAATAATGTATTTATTTATTTTCCACATACAAAGTAACTATAAAACAAATATTTCCATAAATAGAATAATTTTCATTTCATCGTAGATCGTGCAATACATACAATTTTTTTCTAATATATATAAATAGCATCATTTATTACACTATATATATATATATATATCATTGGAATATGATTCTACGCTTAATTATCGTGTATTATTTTTATATAACATTTGTACTATTTTCTGTTATATGCTTCATAGAGCATATATTGACCGTGGCAAATTTATTTATATATGCATGGAATAAATCATCATTTTTATATTTGTTTATAGTAGGACAGCATGCAAGCGTAAATGTATACGGCATCTTTTTGTTCTAAAGTTCAGTGGGTCCATATGTTGAAATATATTATACCACACCATCCATTATATAGGGGCTTACAACTATAACATTATTAAGTTAGTCACATCTACCCGTTCAAGTCACACCAATTATTATTATTATTATTATTATTATTATTATTATTAGATATAAAGATAGATAAAACTGATGTTTAGGGTTTATTATTTATAGGAATTTGGGTGAAAAGCATCAAGTGCTATATAAAATAGCAAAACACTTACACCTACCCCCTATTTTAATTAAGTAGGTTAATTAGAGTAACATTTTAATTTATACTTTAATATCAATTATTAAACTAATTATGAACAACACGATTTACTATTTTAAGTACGTTAATTAGAGTAACGTTTTTATTTATACTTTAATAAATTTATTAAAGTGATGTAAATTATGAAATAACAGTTCACTACTTTGTGATTATTGAAAAATAATATATATATATTTGGCAAAATTAAGTTTCACGTTTTTTATATCGTCAGAGATTTGGTATTGCAATATCTAATATCATGTCAAAAGTAAAATATGTGTTACCTAATTATCTCGTAAACTTCGATAAATTCTTATTCAAATTGAACATTAATTTTTACATCGCATCACACCGTAATGATAAATAAAATAGGGTGTTGCAGATTTTAACTAAAATATCTCTTTCTGCAACCCTATTTTCTTTATTTTGTGTACAAATTACATATCGAAATGTTATAGTATAACATTCTTTTAGATTTCTCCACGCGTTATGATTTGTGAAGTTGTCCAGGGACAAACCTCTATCTTCAACCTTATAGAGGAGGTTAGGATTTATATTATTATTAGTATAATAATAATAATAATAATAATAATAATAAATATAAGATTCCATTTTGGATTCGCATCGATCAATAATTGATATGCTATGCTAAAAGCTAAATGCACACTAGGTATGGCTTCAGGATTGCGTAATAATTTAATAGTTGTTTGACGATCTCTTTCGAGTAGACAAATAATTTTGGCAAGACATGTGACAACAAATTGTCACAATGAATCATTATCTTCTAGTCGACACTAATTACCACGATGAAAGTAGAAGTTTCCTTAAGAAGTTACCATAATTTAGATTTAATTAAATCACCGGTACATTTATTCAACATACACAACACGTGGAGTGGATACCATCGAAAGTCTGTCATTAGCGGATAATTTGACAGTATGATCATTTGATTGAGTTTAGTTACATTTATCTGATCTAAATAATTATATTTGAAAAAAAAATCTAAAAAATTAAAATTTTCCCTAATTAAGTTAAAAAAAAAATGTGACGAAGCCAATCAATTCTAATTAAGTTTTAAAACATACCAAAATTAATAAGATGTCACGTCAACTTTTACATCATTAAATAATTTTTATATTTTTAATATTTACAAATTTTTTCGTTAATATATTATAATTATATTATTTACTATTATATATCGTAATTAATGAGTATCATAACTTTTGTATGGTACTTTGATTTACGAACTTATTTTTTAGGGTTAAGAACCTATGAAAGGTCTGAACTCTGAACCATCACCCATGTTAACGGGAGATGGCTGAAATTTAAAAAGTTAATAACAGTGGTCTGAAATTTCTGTTTTGTTGATAACAGCGGCCTCCGTTAGTTTTTTCCGTTAAAACTAACGGAAGTTGGTCACATGCTTGGCATGTGACCGGAAATAAAATAAATTTCTAAAAATGCCCTTCTATCAAGTGTGCCCCTCACATGCTTGGAGTGAAAAGACCAAAATGCCCTTGAAGCCACCACGGTACTCCGGCGACCACCAATCGTACTCCGGTGACCACCACCAAGGCTCCGATTGGGCCAAAATCGGTGCCACCGGCCCCGATTGGGCTCCGATCGGAGCCACCGGCTTTGTGGCTCCGGCCGGGGTCACAGAGCTCCGATCTGGAGCTCTGTGGCCCCGACCGGAGCCACAGAGCTCCGATTTGGAGCCCTGTGGCTCTGGTCGGGGCCACAGAGCTCCAGATCGGAGCTCTGTGGCTCTGGTCGGGGCCACAGAGCTCCAGATCGGAGCTCTGTGGCTCCGACCAGAGCCACAAAGCTCCGATCGGAGCTTTTTTGGCCCCGATCGGAGCTTTATTGCTGAGGAGGTGGCCGGAGTCGGGTCGCCGGAGCCGAGGTGGTGGTCGTCGGAGTCGAGGTGTGGTGGCCGGAGTCGGGTGGTGGTGGCCGGAGTCAGGTGGCGGTGGCCGGAATTGGGTGGTTTTAATTTGACTTTAGGGGTAAAATTGTCATTTCACATTTCCTTAAATAAGATATTAAATAAAACAAAATATTAAAGGGGCAAAAATGTCATTTCACACAATTCTGTTAAATTTAACCCTAAAAATGGACGGAAAACCTCAAATCAACAAAATTGAAATTTCAGACCTCTGTTATTAACTTTTTAAATTTCAGAACTCTCCCGTTAACATGGGTTATAGTTCAGACCTTTCATAGGTTCTTAACCCTATTTTTTAGTGTGATATATGAAATCCTTCTGAATGATACATGAAATTATATATTTTTAATTTTTTTTGGGTAAATCATTGTAACAAATGAATCGATAATAAGATGAATATGTTATTTTAATATATATATTAATTTGAAAACGATGTTCGATTTTATCCAATTATAACATAAGTTTTCCTACAAGTAGAATCTCGCGTAAAGAGCATGTCAATGATTATACACTCGTTATTTACTCGGAGGTTCGTCAACTTTAATTTATAACACAAAAAAATGCCTCTGAGAGTTTCCTCTCGGAGTTCTCCCCATTATCACCCTCGTCGGAACCCTAGAGAGCTTCTTTCCCACGTTTCTATCATTTCTATTGGGTTTTCTCTCCGATTTCACTATCTTTCCATCTTCTGCCGTATCACAGTCACCACCCTTTGTAGTTCCAAGGTTTTCAATCATGATTTTCGCCTTCCAAGGAAACCCCCACCATGCCCGTCTGCCACCTGGCATCACTCCCCTTGGCCACCGCCTGGACTGCCCAATCGTGTTCGGATTTTGGCTTCCTCCTGCAAGCTACCTTGGGATTTCTCTTGCCTCTTGAATGACGTGGGAACTCCTTTGCATCGAGACGTGTTGAGGTGGCGTCATTTCCCTGCCATCCTTTCTCCTTCTCTGGCACGACTGCCCCTTTATCTTCGTCTTCCACACTTCATTCCTTCCATACTGATTTCCTCTCAGTACGTGAGGAAAGCGACCTGTCCTAACCAAATTCTTCCAATCTGTCTTTTCTACTTTCTAGGGTTTTCAATGAGTTCAGTTGTTGATTACTCTAAAGTGCTTGTTGGTCGGATGTTCTCGCTCCGTCGGGAGAGGGAGACTTCAATCAAAACCCTGGTGGAGGAGCAATGGAGGACTTCTTCAGTGGCTGAGTTTGAAAGGAGGGAGGACAATCTTTGGACGTTTACGTTCGCCACCACCAAGGACTTGAACGTCGTTTACCTTAACAGCCCCTTCACTGTCGATGGAGGCCTCTTGGTGCTATTCCCTTGCCTGGACAACCATATTCCTTACTCCATTTCTTTTTCCAAAGTTCCGATCTGGATGGAGGTGAGGAAGGTCCCTTCCTCCTTGATGTCGAGGGACGTCATCTCTAATGCGTTGGCCTTGGTGGGGGATATTCTTTTTCTGGAGCTCGACGAGAATAGGCCTCTCTCAGTTGCCTTCCCTAGAGCTAGGGTTTTGATGGACTTGGAGCAGCCAGCGATCCCTGGTCTGTGGTTGCTTCAGGGAGAGGAAGCTGCTTTCAAGGTGCTCTTCACTTACCGGAATGGTATGCCATGCAAGCGTTGTGGCCGGCTGGGACATCATCAGGACTTCTGCAATATTCCGGAGAGGGTCTTTTCTCGACAACTTGAGGAAATGATGGATCGTATTGACGCACATCCAGGTGTCCGTGCCATTAGGGATAATTTAGTGGCCATCTACTCGATTAAGAACAAAGGCTCAGGTGTTTTGGTGCGATGGATGCCTTGGTTCGAGGATGATATCTTTAATAGCCCGGGTGGCTCGGAAAGAAGACGACGAGAGGAACTGCGTCAGGCTGAGATGGATGTTCCCCCAGAAGATGATTTACCTATGTCTCCCCCCACGACGGACAGTGACGAGAAGGAGGCCCCACTCTTGGCCTCTTTTGTTGATGGTAATCGTATTTCACCAGGCCTACAACTCCTTTTTTCTAATGATCAGCCAGTTTTTGCAGACCCGTTACCAGACATTACGGAGTTTATTCAGGCGATTACTCTGTCTGCCTTAACCACTGAGGCGGGACCTTCATTCGTAATGCCACCATTGCCACTACCTTATCCGATGGCACCGATGGAGTTTTTTCAACCAGGACCTTATTACTCGACAGTCACACATGTGCCACCTTTTGTGACTCCCATGCATAACAATTTCGGGTGGCAAGGTACCATGCATCCTTTTCACTTTGGGACTGGCCAGCCACTTTATCATCCTTGGGTTTGGACTCCGATTTGTGATCCTAATTTTATGTGGTATTGGGACGCGGCTTCCCAAACATACCTCCACCCTTATCAGAGTTTCGGGTTGTCACAGTACAATATGCATGCCAGGGGTCCTTCTTCTTCACAGCGTTCTGTGCATCCTACCTTGGGTTATCCACCGTCATCAGTTCCACCGGCACGTCCTACCTCGACTCGAGGTTTTATTCAAACTACAGATGTACCGGGAACCTTTGTTGGTACTTTGGAGGAGGTGGTTAGGGGAGTTCCAGCTGCACGATCTGCTGAATTGGATATGGTGCGTAGCGTGGTGGATTCATGTGAAGGTGCAGTTGTATCTCGTCCACGACGATCTGGCAAGGAGCCTATGGAGACAGACTGTCCGCCCTTACGGCAGCTCTCTGGGGAGAAGCGCCCTCGGTTGACAACGACTTTGATCATTCGAGATGTGGAGGAGATAGATGAGAACTCAAGAAATGTGCGTGCTCGCAACCCAGATGGAATTCCTCAGTCTGCTCCGGAGGTATCTTGTTCTTTTTGGTTCGGTTACCTTTACTACTATATTTTTCACTACTTCAAATGTGATGATATTGTTAGTTCGACTACGTTTGCGGGGGAGCCGATGGTTTCCCTGCGACACCAATGAGTCTTTTAGTTTGGAATTGTCAAGGAGCGGGAAACTCCCTGACAATTCAGCACTTGCGTCACCTTATTGAGGTGCGCAAACCGGTGGTCGTTTTTATATCGGAAGTTAAGAGTCAGCTAGGCCGTTTGAAGGGTATCCTAGGTTCTTTAGGTTTTGATCACAACATTGGTGTGGATTCGGTGGACACCCGGGGGGGTCTACTCCTTGCTTGGACTCCGTCGGTGAGCTTAGAGTTGATTTCCAGTAATCAGAATGCTATCCATGTTTCCTATAGCCTCTCACCTTTAGACCATCCATGGGAGGCTTCGTTCATCTACGCTCCCCATGGTTATGACGATAGACCCAGTTTCTGGGAGGACATTATTACCTTCCGGGAGGGTAGACCTGATTCTGTCCCTTGGCTGATTTTGGGGGACTTCAATGATTTATGGTCTTTTTCTGAAAAATTGGGTGGTAATCCTGTATCTACTGCTAGGGTTCTTTGGGCGCATACCTGGACTGATGAATTAGGACTTTTAGATTTGGGCTTCCAAGGGCAGCTTTATACGTGGTCGAATCGTCGTTCGGGAGACGACGGTATTAAGGAACGTCTGGATAGGGGTTTTTGTAATGTGGAATGGCGTATCCGATTTCCAGAGGCCTCCTTATTTCACTTGGAGCAAGTTGCATCTGATCATTGTCCCCTTCTCATCCGTCTCACTATTCCCTCTGCCTCAACTCAATTTCGACGTCCTTTCCGCTTTGAATCTATGTGGCTCCAGCATCCTCAGTTCAGAGAGTTCTTAATCAGCTCATGGCCATCATCCATTAGCGGTTCTGGTCAGTTTCGCCTGTCTCGAAAACTTTCTGTTCTTGCCTCAGCATTACGATCCTGGAATAAATTGGTCTTTGGGGAAATTCGTTTAAATATATCCAATGCCCTATCTGAATTACATGTCGCTCAGATTGGGAATAGGGAGGAGACCCATTTACAATATCTGGAGTCTCGTATTCACCTTCTGTATAAGCAACAGGAGACTTTGTGGCGTCAGAAATCGAGACAATTATGGTTTTGCGAAGGGGACCGGAATACCAAATTTTTCCATGCTTATACCTTGTGTCGTCGCCACTTCAATAAACTTACTCGTATCTTGATTGGCGAAGGGGAGTGGTTATTTGATCCAATGCTCATTATTCCTTACGTTCGGAATTATTTTTCACAACTGTTTACCGCTTCTGTTGATGATACCTTACATAGACTGCCGGATCTTAATGTGCTGGTTATCCCGGCGACTTCCCGGATTGGTATATCCCGACCTGTTACACATTTGGAAATCCTACGTGCCTCAAAACAACTCGGTCCGGATAAGGCTCCGGGCCCTGATGGGTTCAACCCTCGGTTTTTCCACCAGTCCTGGGATGTGGTTGGTTCAGATGTCTACACAGCGATTGCTGATTTTTTTACAACGGGCCATATGTTGAGGGAACTCAATAATACATTCCTGGTTCTTATCCCCAAATGTGATGCCCCTGAATCATTGAAGGACTGGAGACCCATATGCCTTTGCAACTCCACTTATAAGATCATAGCCAAGATTCTTTGTAATCGTCTCCGTCCTCTTATGCCTTTGATCATATCACCTTACCAATCCGCTTTTGTGGCTGGTCGCCTAATCACCGATAACCTGTGGCTATCCCAAGAACTGATTCATACGATCAAGCAGCGTCGCCGCGGGAGGGTGGGCCTTATGGCTGTCAAATTGGACATGAGCAAGGCTTATGATAGGGTGGAATGGAGCTACGTCCGGAGAATAATGGAGAGTATGTGTTTCCCACCGGTTTTCGTGAACTGGATCATGCAGTGCATCTCTACATCATCATTGGCGGTCCTCCTCAATGGATATCGGACTCCACATTTCTCTCCTTCTCGGGGTATTCGTCAAGGGGACCCTCTATCGCCATACTTATTCATCATGGTTGCTCAGATGCTTTCCCAGGAACTATCGAGAGCTCAGGGAACTGGGGACATACAGGGTATTCGTCCGGGCAGATTGACAAAAAGAATCAGCCACTTATTCTTCGCTGACGATAGCTTTCTATTCCTGGAAATATCTGACAAAGGGTTGCAATCGCTTACTTCAATCCTCCGGGAGTATCAACTAGAATCTGGACAAGTGATTAACTATGATAAGTCTAGTGTCTTGTTCAGCCCCAATGTCTCGGCTCAGAATCGCTCTGGTATTTTGGAGGCTTTGGGGATGCGGGAAATGGAACAAGGGGAACAATATCTGGGCCTTTCTTTAGATTGGATCAAAGGTAGACGTACCATGGGCCAGTCGGTTATTCAGCGAGTGACTAGGAGAGTCCAAGGATGGATGACGCGTTTACTTTCACCAGCGGGGAAGGATGTTCTTATCCGTGCTACGGCGGCATCGATCCCTACTTATCTTATGTCTTGTGTTCGGCTTTCCAAGGCTACGGCGGGTGAGCTAGATAAGTTACAACGGCAATTCTGGTGGTCCTCACAAACCGGCTCAAAAGGACTGTGTTGGATTGCTTAGAATAAGATCACGAAGTCTAAGTTGATTGGGGGTCTAGGATTCCGCGATACTTCAAATTTTAACTTGGCCCTCCTTTTTAAACAAGCCTTCCGCCTACTATCGTCCCCTGAGTCTATTTGGGTCGATTGTATGAAGCGACGATATTTTCCGGATGGTTCTTTCTTCACAGTGTCAAGCAACACTTCTCATTCCCTTCCTTGGAAAAACCTGGTACATGTGCGGCGTTTTTTGCTCGAAGGAGCACGATGGCGAATTGGGAATGGTCATAAGGTTAACTTTTGGACGGATCCTTGGGTTCCTAATTTTGGTTTACTTTCGGATTGGGTTCCGGGCACGTCAAATATTCACCATATCAAGGTCTCCACCTTCATCATTGACGGCCGCTGGGACTTGGAGACTCTATACATTTTCTTACCCCGTGTTATAGTCACAACCATTTCTCACTTGTATCTGCCCCTCTTCGACACTCAGGACCGGTTTCTTTGGAATCACACAAAGAATGGTATCTATTCAGTCAAATCAGGTTATCATCTTATAAATTCGCATCTCTTGGAAAGAGAGCCAGGTTTGCCTTCGACAAGTTCTTCCATTCACAGAATTGCTAGTTCGCCTTTTTGGTCAAGACTGTGGTCTGCCACGCTCTTACCCAAGATTCGGATGTTCGTCTGGAAAGGAATTTCAGGGGGTTTACCTTTTCGAGGGAACCTCCACCGTAGGCTTCCGTACGTTGATCCAACTTGCCCCCTTTGTGATGATGCTATTGAAACTTGGGACCATGTAATGTGGAATTGCGCTTTTGCCCGTCGAGTTTGGTTTGCCTCTTCTTTGGGGGTTAATCCTCTTATGAGTCATATTTCTTCTGCCCGTGGTTGGCTTGAGGAGTCTTTGGATTCAGGAGTGTCTGGTCAGGACTGGTTTGTTTATAAGTGTCTAGTTATGTGGGGTATCTGGCTTGAACGAAATAATGTAGTTTTTCGCGCTAGAGTACCTGATGCGTCGTCTGTAATGTTTTTCATTTCTTCTGTTTGTATTGATAACTGGGTTGTTCGTATGCCTATTTCAGAGCCCTCGCGGGTCCACAGCGGAGTCACGGAACTGATTCGTCGTTCGTCGATCCCCCCCAATTGTTGGTTAGTTATCGTGGATGGAGCGGTTCGTGGGGGGCAATCGAAGGTTTATGGAGCAGCTGTTCTTTTGAGCCCAGATAATGAAGTTTTTGCTATTTTCATCTCGTCTGCACTTGGGGATGATCCTCTTATTGCTGAAGGCTTGGCCTGTAGGACTGGTCTACTTCTGGCACAGCAGTCTAACCGGAACGTTCGCTTCTTGCTTTCGGATTCTTCGGTTGTACTAGAAAGTGTTTTGACCGCTTCGACAGAGCCTCCGCTGCCTTTGTTTGGACTCATTTCTGATGTTCGTACCTTGCTTGCTAGTTTACCTTTTCTGTCACTTTGTAATGTTAAACGTTCTTTTGTCTACCGCGCACATCGTTTAGTTACTACAGCAGCCAACTCTGATGTGGTCGGAACTTGGTTTTATCCAAGTATCCCTGGTTGGCTTGCTCAGTAATTGTCTTTTTGTGTATTGTTGTTACTTTTATATATGCATCGTTTCACCAAAAAAAAAAAACTTTAATAAAAAAAATAAATTCCCAAGAAGTATTTTTTTTTTTCATATGAAGATCTTTTATATGTACTATTATGTTTTTTCTATTTTACACACAATACTGTAACAACTTAATGTAAAAAAAATAGATGCATATTTACATTTAATGTACTAATTAAAATTTTAAAACAACCTTTTCTACGTAAAAACACAAGCCAATAATAGTATTATTAGATAAATTTTCATCTAAACTCGTGTGCTTGTAAGCAATTGGCAATAAGTAGTAATTCCAGCTTTGTACGAAAGCTTTGATTGAAATTAATTAATTTACTAAAAGAAGTATACATCTTATCCTTTTGGCAGCTGCATGATTGACGAAATCGGTTTAAACAGTGTTTATGTTGAATTCCCTCCAATTAGCTAATGCTATTAGTAAGATTTATTAATATATAAAAAAAAAAAAAAAAAGCTAATGCAGTTAAGTATTAGGACATCTTTTGTTATTTTCCTGCCTCTTTTTGGAGTCTTCTTTTAAAATGCTGAAATAATAGAAATTTTGGTATAAAATTAATTTTTAATTTTCTAAAATTACTAATCTAAATACATGTCGTTATTTAATTCAGTCATCTAGAAATATTTCTAAATGTTAGGATCGATCTATATATTGGGATTTTACATTTAGAAATCTTTATGTTGAAGCCAAAAGCTTAGACTTTTGAATTGAAACGAGATCTAATTGAAACAACTAATTATTGAGTGATGATGATTGTAGGAATCTAACAGATCGATTAATTGTAACACACAAGATACACACTACACTAGTAGCTAGGAGTATAAAAATCTATTACAAAAATATAAAATAATAGAGAATATAAATAGATTTTTTTTTATAATAATATAAATACATTATATCAAAATATATAGTTATATATGTATGTCGGCTTCGAACATGGACACGTGACGTTTTGTGGAATGGAATGCTGAGTTGGTTGGATTTCGAGACAGTTGTTCCTCTGCCCTTGTCCCGACCTAATTAAATTGCTACTTTTTCACCTTGTATAATTACACCCTACAACTATTAGATTTGCAGTTTCATTCCCTCAACTAATCAAATTTGACAAGTTAGATACTTAATTATATTTAGTGTCTAAATTGGTAATTTAAAAGTTTAAAATCAGAATTTAAATTTCTGAGTTACACGCGTTTCACAAATCGTAATTTCTTAGCTTAAAACCAAAATATAAATAACTAAAATATTGTATGATGTCAATAACCTTATATTTTTTATTTTTTTTTATATAAATGTATGGGTTAATAACTAAAAAATTGTCCAAGGTTTATCCTATGTTAAAATTAGATGTCTGAAGTTTCAAATGTTAAACTGTAGTGTCCAAGGTTTCAAATTTGTTAAAATGTAGTGGCTCGGTGTGATTACTTTAGAGAAGTCAATTCCGACGAAACCGTGTGTCAAATTCGAGCTCCCATACACACTCCCTTCTCGTCATCTTGCCGGGACCGCCACCTAAGAAGTTGGCTACATCCGCGCAAGTAAATCTCGTTATGTTGTCCTTGGAAAATGGCTCCACGTCACTCTTCTAGAAACTTTTTTTTTTAAATGTTCAATTTTTGGGTGAAATCTGACGATTTTATGAAAAGTAAAGAGTGATGATTATGAGTGAGTGGGTGGGTTGATGAAAAAAATTGAATGAAGATAAAAAGACGCATAGAGACACCAAATTTCAACAAAAATGAAACTTGGGACAGTCCATTTTAACATTTCAAACTTCAGACACCTAATTTTAACATAGGGTAAACCTTGGACAGTCACATCCCAAATTGTTTCTCCTATTTGCACTTTTTCATTCTTTTTTAATAAAATATATTATCATTTATACTTGAGACACATTTAATGTCTTACTACTATTATACGTGTCAATTTTAGTCACAATCTATGTCATGTACTTAACACATTCAAGTTTCGGGTACATATTAATTTTTTTTTACTTATAAATCGATTATAAGTCAACTCATGCATATAACATGTTAAAATAATAAGTCTCGATCCTACATATAACTCATCTACTCATCGTTACATATTTATGAAGGAGTTGAACTATATTTTGTATAATCTAGCTACTAGTTAAATTAAATTGGTAAAAAAAATAATACTTAAATTAATAATTGAGACAAAGTCATGTATAATTTTTAGATTTTAACATTTTGAATTATATTTAGCAATAAATCTATTTTGTTGGTATTTTTAGCATAAAAACCACATAAGAAATATAATTATAGTTATAGATTTCAAACATGTCTACCGATGATCCCAGTTATGTACGGGGTTACATTCATCCACTCACCAAATTTATGAGTTAAATACAAATTGATTCGTCAATAAGACAATTCAAATTCGACCCAACTTATTAACTCATATCGAGAAATGTAACGATATGTGTAGTAATATGTACAATCAGTTTAACATGGCAGTTAATTTGTCCGAAATTTACAATTTTCATTTATTGAAATCGTTTTCAATTATATAATTATGGGTCATCTTTTTCTATTACTTGGATTCATTTTCATACCGCCTCATTTTGCCATGTGTTATATATAAAAATAGATATTGTCTTATTAGAAACATTCTTATACGATATGTATTTCGAAATTAAGATGTTCAATGCGCGTGCAACACACAATAATAATTAGTAAGTATATTATTTTCATTTACATGTAAACAAAATTTTACATATATATATATATATATATTTTAATTTGATTATCTATGAATGTTTTAATTAGTATCATCGGATAATTAAATATTTTCTAAAGTGCATTATATAGTATTCAGATCACCTGCCACACTTTTCTTGTTCCCAGGTTACCGTTAAGATATTGACACGTGTTTTGGGTGTAATTAATATTATAATTTTTTTTTTTCTAAAACCCTATTGGGTTTGATGAATCCTAGAATGAAAATATTAAATCGAATGACATGTGTCAAGATCTTAATGATAATGCACGATTTATAACAGAAAGAGTTGAGTCCCTCTATGGGACAGGTGATCTGAATCCATTATATATCGTGTTCTATAGTATTACTTAACATTTTATTTAAATGTGGATCTATATTATTATTAAACTAAGTAATACAAAAAGTTGTCTAAATGGTATTAATTACTCTAACATTTATTAAAGTGACTCCATTTATATTTCTATAGTGCATTATTTAAATTAAAATAAAGAAATAAATTATATGCGATACCATTAAAAAGACTATATATTTTATTTGGGTATTAATAGAAAAATTAGATAAAAACTATATATTTTAAGTTTAAGTAAAAACTATTGAAGAATAAAATATAATTATTTTTTTTTGTTTGAACGAATATTGTTGTGGGAAAAAAAGAATATTGTTCACCTTTTAACATTACACAGCGTGCATATGGCACCAACAATTCAACATGTTTTGTTCTAAACGAATTATATAATTCATGTAAACCATTTCATGAACAAACTTTGTGTGTGCAGATAAATGTAGGAAATTTGTAATGGCAATGACACTATATATTTATCATTATTACCAAAATATTAATCAGGAATAGTATATCTTTATTTTACTTTTGCCAACAAATATGTTCAAAATTCAGATTATTAATGACTATGATTATTTTCATCTGTCACACAACATCATAATCAGTAACTATCAATTCATATGTGGAATTTATTATTTACAACTTATAAGGATCTTCAATATACGAATATTATTAAGCACTTTAGGGTAATATAAGTAGCTTTTTAGTTAACACTACCAATAATCTTGGACAACTATTGAAGGAAACCCTACCTTGTTAATTATGCAAGGTAATTAACTAACAAAACACATGTCAGTCAACTGTTGGCTTGGTGGAGGATGATCTACATCTTCTAACTTTTTTTCTTTTTTTTTTGTGAACGTACATTTTCCAACTTCATTTCTATTAAAAAAACAAAAAAAAAACTCATATGCCATATAATACGATGAATTATTTGGTGGCACCGATGTAAAACTACATGTTACCGCTTTCATTCACAAATGATGTGGGGTCCATATAGTATGGATCCCATTTTTGTGTGACACAAAGAGATATACTGTAGCTTTACCTCGGCTGTAGCACATAATTTTTCCATATCATACTATAGTTGCTTCTTTTTCTCTTGCAATATCTTCAAAAATCAAAATCAATAAGAAAAAAAATTTATTTAATAATAAAAGAGAAGAAAGTTAGTTAATAATCTCAAAAAAAAAAAAAAAAAAAAGAGAAGAAAGTTAGGCAACTCTCTCTCTCTAAAACCGGCTCTCTAGTCTCTACTGTAAAGAAAAAAAAATTGAAAATGTGGGGCAATCCATGATGGTGGGGTAAAACTGTCTTAATATTTGGCACTCGTATCGTACATGAATATTAATTTTCTGAAACAAATTAATTGTCAACAGTGTCCAACTTGATCGTTAGAGCACACTGATGGATGGATATTTTCCAATCGTAATACTTGCACGTTTTGAGAAATTTTATTTCAACGAAATTTTATAGTACAGTCATTTATTAGTTCGTAATTCTGCATGCAAATTTTATTTAAATGAATATATAAGTTTTATTATTAATTAATTTACTTAATTAATACACATAACTTAGGAACATATGATCTTAATATGTTATTAGAAAACCCCATCTTCTATTTTCATAAAAAAATAATTCACAAATCAAAAGTTATATATTTGATTAGCAATGTTCAAAGTTAAAATAATATCATATTTTTATAATACACTTTGAAATTTCGAACCATTAATTGTATGATATGAAAAAATATTAAGAATTTTCAAAATAATTTCAAAACCGCCGACTTTCACCTTCTATCATCATATGAAGTAAGGTAGTGAAAGATTTGATCATGTGTTACCAAACACTTCATCTTTCACCCAAAGTATTTTTAAAGGTTAAAAAAAACACATTTGGCAATGGCCAAACTCACCTTAGGCGTCCCTAGTTCTCTTTGAATTCGCTAGACTCCCGTTCTCAATCTCTCCCAATCCTCTCAGCTGTCGGCCGTTGGCGTCAACCGTCATTGCATGTCTTCGCCAACCCTCATCGTTCTTTGTCATCCAACCAACTGTTCCTTGCCGCCTTCAGTAATCTCGTCGCCATCCAGCAGTCTCGTCGCCGTCACCGTTCAGCAATCATGTCGCCATCACCATTTAGTAGTCTCGTCACCGTCAACGTCCAGCAATCCCGTTGCTATCCAAGACCCACCCATGTATCGTTGATTTTCAAGTGAAGAAAACTCAACTTTTTAGCAAAAAAAAAAAATAAGCTAGTGAATCAATGGTAACCAAAAATCAAATAGATGTGCTACAGTGAAGATTATTGAGCTCACTTTACTAAATAGATCTTAGATTGATTTTGGTTATGATATCCAGTTTTCCGTACTTAATTGGATTGTCAATCTTTGTATGAATGATCCATGATGAATGGTTCCTAAACAAGTAACCGGAACCGATCGATTTCAAACAGTTTTAGAATTGTTCTAATTCTAAACAGTTATATTACCGTTTCTAGATAATTAATAAGTGTCAGTAACCGTTTAGTACTGGTCTGATTTTGAAATACTCTAAAATTATAAAGTATCTAGAATCGTTCACCGAAACTCATACTAAAATAATATATTTCTGTCAAATATTTATAACAGATGTTGCATTTGAAGCTAGGACTTAAATTAAGTATTGTGTGTAGGAAATGAACTTGGAACCACTAAAGCAACTAATGCTTAGAGTACCTCTATTTCTCTATTACCTACCTAAACGTGTGTGTTAAGATACTTAATTAAAAAGAATACCCTTAATTAACAAAGTATTTAACTTCAAAAGGAGCATCATCATGAGAATGTGCAAGTGAGAAGAAAACCCACAAACAAAATTATTATAAATTAAAAAAAAGGGGTTAAAAAGGATGTCCTTTTACAAGTCAATGTCTAGATGTACTGCAATTGCCCACAAATTAAAGCCGCCTCTAAAAGGTCAGCATTATGGGTTCACAGTCATAATGCTGATTAGAACCCCACCATCCTTGTCCTCTCCTTTCCCTTGGTCACCCGATTAAGAGAGAACTTATGTCGACTATAAAAGCAGTTGAATTTTTTAAATTATCGTCGGTCGTTTAAAATTACTAAATTATTGTTAATCGTAAAAGGCTAAATGCAGTTGAATTTGCAACAATTTTATCAGATATATCAACATTCACATAACAATTAATATCTGATTAAGTTTCTCTTATGAGTTCTGATTAATATATCTTAAAATCTAATTGTTCTTTAACTTCTACTAATTAGATTGTATCTCCAAGACTACATTATTAGGGAATATATTATACATTTTAGCCAAACAAACAAAATATATTTTATTTGGAGGTAATTATGAATATTATTCTAAAATAAAAACATCATATTGTTCATACTAATATCGGTGAGTAGTCTACTGAGTACTGAGGCCACTGACTGCTCGGTAAAATATATTTTTGAGTTTTCTGTAGCTCTACTCTAATGATAAATATATACGACCATATATTTCATTCTAAATTTCACACTTTATTATAAATATAAAATTATCAATTAGTCAATATTTATTAATTAGTTGAAAAAAATTCTCTTAAGTTGCATGGTTGAAAGAATAATAGATGAAAAAAAATCAATTATCTTGCTCGATCATTTTCCTTCTAAATATAGCAACTTTTTCTACTTATTATCTCTATAAATAAACTAGCTTAATATTTAATTTGTGACTGTGCTAAAATACATTCAAATGTAAATATAGTTAATTTTAATTTATTGCTTGGCTAAAAGCATTAACTGTTTCTACTAAATATCTCTATAAATAAATACATACATACATTGTAACGATTGCAAATGTATTTAAATTTTTACTCGAAATTAAAGACTGAAATTTAATTAAAATTATCTATTCATGCATTCTCTCATTTAATTTAATAGCCAACTAAAACTATATAGTATACTCGACTGTATTGTATTCGCGCACTCTCAAAAACGCGGATCACCTGATGCAATATTGTTATTTTCGAAAAAGATGGGAGTTTTTGAATTAGGACAAAAGTTGTCCAACACCTGTACCTCTTGGACGATCATGATATATGCATGATTTTGACAATTTTTGGATCCCAAAACTTGTAAATTATTACAACATCACCACTTCACCAGGATCATTATTATCATTATATTATTATATATATATATATATACTCGAATATATTCGGAGATAGGCATTTTAGATATAGAAAAGACAATATTAAGCATTGATGATAATTAAGGCAACAAAATATTCCATTTTTCAAATTGGGTGCGAATAACAAACAACCTTTCTTCAACCTGTGGAATTAATTTACAGTTTTCTTCAGTCTATATATTTGATTGAAGATGTTGGTCGGTTATCCTTCATTCATTGGAGCGTCGCAGATAGTCACAAGTGAAAGTTTGGCGCTTTCTGTCACAAGCTTTTTGCCTCGTCGATCACATTCAACCCACACCTCCTCCTTTGTGCTCTGCATCTCTGTTCCTCCTCCTCCTCCTCTTCAATTTCATATCCATCCATCGATAAAAAGGTCGGTCTTTTTTTGGATTTGCCCTAATGGGGTCACTTTGATTTTCACCATCACCATCACCATCGGGAGAGAGTCCAAACCCAACAGCTTTCTTTTCTCCCTCTCCCTCTCTCTTTCTCTTTCTCTCTCTTCGTGGTGATAGAAATCTGCTTCCGCATGTGCAATGTGTCTACAGATTCTATATTCATATACGTGTACTCTTGCTGTGATGCCCGCAAGTGATCGGTGAAATGCGCAGCACATCCCGATCCTCAACTCAGCGACTCACTGCATTCAATTCCTTTCGTAATGGGTATCTCTCTTCTTCTGCCCATTCATAACAATCTCGTCATCGACAAACTCCAACGCTTTCCATTATTGGAGCTCTCCGCAATCTGCATCAATCTCGCACTATCTCTAGTTTTTCTCTTCGTATTCTCCGCGCGGCAGATTTCGCTCTGCGCCGGTCGCCTCGGGATATCAAAGGACGATTCGGTTCCGAGCTCGAATCCTATCAGGAGAAATCTCGACGGTGAGCCGAGGGAAGTTCAGATAGGTAATGCATTCAAAGCTTCACTGTCCTGCTGTCTCTATGTGTTGTTTGTGCAAGTTCTGGTATTGGGTTTTGATGGAGCCGCTTTGATTAGAGAATCAAAACAACATCTGGATTGGTCCTTACTTTGCTTTTCTGCTGCACAGTCTTTAGCTTGGGTTATACTGAGCTCCATAGCTCTGCATTGCAAATTTAAAGTGTTTGAGAGGTTTCCACTGCTAGTACGAGTATGGTGGGTCATGTCATTTGCTGTTTCTTTGTTCACTTTGTATGTGGATAGTAAGGAATTAGTTAGAAGCGGTTTTGAGCATCTGGGTCCTCATGTAGTTGCTAATTTCGCATCTTTACCGGCTCTTGCATTTCTTTCCTTTGTGGCCCTTAAGGGTGATACTGGGATCCAAGTATCTAGAAACTCTGAACTACAAGAGCCTCTTCTCGAAGAAGAAGCAGCTTGTCTTAGAGTTTCGCCTTATAACGATGCGGGGCTCCTAAGTTTAGCCACTCTTTCGTGGCTGAATCCACTGCTCTCCATTGGGGCCAAAAGACCACTTGAGTTAAAGGACATTCCTCTTCTTGCACCAAGAGACAGGTCCAAGACAAATTACAAGGTTTTGAAATCCAATTGGGAGAAATTAAAGGCCGATAATCCTACCGAACAGCCTTCTCTAGCCTGGGCGCTTCTCAAATCATTTTGGAGGGAAGCAGCTCGAAATGCTGTCTTTGCCGGCTTGAACACCCTAGTCTCATACGTCGGTCCCTTCTTGATCAGCTACTTTGTAGACTATTTAGGAGGAAGAGAGACCATTCGCCATGAAGGGTACATTCTAGCTGGGACTTTCTTTAGTGCGAAGCTTGTGGAGACATTAGTCACACGCCAATGGTATCTTGGTGTGGATATTCTTGGTATGCATGTTAGATCAGCTTTAACAGCAATGGTGTACCAAAAGGGTCTGAGGTTATCAAGTGCAGCCAAACAGAGCCACACCAGTGGAGAGATCGTGAATTACATGGCTGTGGATGTCCAGAGGATTGGGGACTATGCTTGGTATCTCCATGACATATGGATGCTTCCCATGCAAATCGTTCTTGCTCTTGCTATTTTATATAAGAATGTTGGGATTGCATCGGTTGCAACTCTGATTGCAACTATTATTTCTATTATTATCACGGTTCCGATAGCAAAGATACAAGAAGAGTATCAGGACAAATTGATGGGAGCCAAGGACGAGAGGATGAGAAAGACATCAGAGTGTCTTCGAAATATGAGGATCCTCAAGTTGCAAGCATGGGAGGATCGGTATAGACTGAGGCTAGAGGAGATGCGTGGTGTTGAGTTTAAGTGGCTGAAGAAAGCACTCTACTCTCAAGCTTTTATCACGTTCATCTTCTGGAGCTCCCCGATCTTTGTTGCTGCTGTCACTTTTGCCACTTCTATATTATTGTCCAGTCAGCTCACCGCAGGGAGCGTTCTTTCTGCATTGGCTACATTCAGGATATTGCAAGAACCACTGAGGAATTTCCCTGATCTAGTATCGATGATGGCTCAGACAAAAGTTTCTCTTGATAGGATTTCTGGGTTTCTTCAAGATGAAGAGCTCCAAGAAGACGCCTCAGTAATTTTACCACGAGGGAGCACAAATATTGCGTTGGAAATTAAAGACGGTGAGTTCAGTTGGGATACCTCTTCACCCCGAATAACATTAACAGGAATACATTTAAAGGTTGAGAGAGGGATGCGTGTTGCTGTATGTGGAATGGTTGGCTCTGGAAAATCAAGTTTCCTATCCTGTATCCTTGGAGAAATCCCCAAAATTGCTGGTGATGTATGAATTTGCTGATCTTTGAAATATTATTGTTGTTCTTATCCATTATTTCATATGAGTAATTTGAACTGACACTTATCAATTACAGGTCAGAGTATGCGGCACTTCTGCTTATGTTCCTCAATCATCTTGGATACAATCTGGAAATATAGAAGAAAATATTCTCTTTGGCAGCCCCATGGATAAAGTTAAGTACAAGAGTGTGATCCATGCTTGTTCTCTGAAGAAGGATTTTGAGCTCTTCTCTCATGGGGATCAGACTATTATTGGCGATAGAGGTATAAATCTGAGTGGTGGACAGAAGCAGCGTGTCCAACTTGCTAGGGCACTTTATCAAGATGCAGATATTTATCTACTTGATGATCCATTCAGTGCCGTTGATGCCCATACAGGTTCAGAGCTTTTCAAGGTTAGCTTACTGAGTGCAATTTATATTATCTTTTTGCCAATATAGTTGTTTATTGAGATTCTATTTATAAATGTACTGAATGTATCAAAATTTGTGCTGCAGGAATATATAATGACTGCTCTAGCTACTAAGACTGTGGTTTTTGTCACCCACCAAATCGAGTTTCTACCTTCTGCTGACATAATACTGGTATGTACAATGTTTAATGCTTAAGTTTACTTTTTAATTACAAATCTTGGTGGATAGTTTTACATGCTGGCATGCAAAGGCTTGTATTACTTGCATTATTCTTACTCAAACTAATTATGCAAGTAAATCTGTGATGGATTTTGTAAATTTATTTCATCATTGTTATGCAGACAGTTGTGTTCTAGTTTCAGCTTTATTTTCATCTGATAGTTGATGCACATTGTTATTTGAACTTGGGATGTCTTAAAGGTGTGTAAAATTTGCTCAATACAGTTTCTTTGCATAAGCTCATTCGTAGAAGTGGGCTTGTTCAATTAAGTTGTGGGAAGTGGGAATCTGCTTGGCATTTGCTGCATCCACTTGGAGAGCTTAAACAGCCATAAGATGTGTCTTTTTTCTGTCATGTTGACCTAGATTCCTCATCTGCCTCTTTATTTTGTAAAGCGTGCATTAGGTAAGAAATGTTAAAAAATTAGGTAAAACATATCTGTGAGGAAGCTCGTTTTTTTAGCATTCTCAAGTTGACCAAATTAAATAGATTATTTAGTAGTCTGAGATTCATTATGACAATCTTTTTATTTTTGTGTCTGGCAAAGCTGTGTTTTTCAAGGTGCACACATGTAAAAGAGTTAGTATAGTAATACATTTTTAACAATTTAGAGAACCCGAAGGATTAAGTTGAGCATGTTTCCCATGTCTCTTTTCTGTTAGTAGAGGATTTTACTTGCTTTGGCTGCTAACCATGAAATGTAATATCTACATGTAGATAAAAAAGATTTTTACTCTCTGTTGCGTATAGAAAGGTCTGCAACTGTGAAAGTGAAAAGAAGTTATATTTTCAAGAAATAGTGATTGATTTGGATAGTTAAGAATTGTCTGAAAAGGATTTTCGGTTTTACTTTACACTTTGCATTGCTCCTTGCATAGTTGACCAAACTTTTGGCAAAAGCCATATACTACATTCTTGAGCTGTTTATGTGAAAGTCTAATGTGGCATTTCTGCAGCTGATGCTTTTATATATACACATTTCTGTAATTTTAATTTGTGCAAAAGAATAATTCGTTGTTTATTCTCTGATACGGCATCTGACCAAACTAATTTTTTTATGGTGATAATTGCTGCTACCGTGCATTGATAGTTCCCATTTTGGGGTATAGAAACATATCTTACCTATGAATTCTCTTCTGGTGCTGGTTTTTTTTATTTATAATAAACTCAAGTTTTGAAGTTTATACTATTTAGCATGAAAATTTCATTGCTATTATTGGTTGGTATTGGTGCAGGTCCTAAAGGAAGGCCGTATCAGTCAAGCAGGAAAGTACGATGATCTCTTACAAGCAGGAACAGATTTCAGCACGTTAGTCTCAGCTCACCACGAGGCGATTGAAGCTATGGATATTCCCAATCATTCCTCGGAAGAATCAGATGGAAATCTATCTCCAGAAGGTCTTCTTGGTAAAGAGTGCAGTGCAAGTGGAACCGATATCGACAGCTTGGCAAAGGAAATGAACGATGGGGTATCTGTTTCTGAACAAAAGGCAATTAAAGAGAAAAAGGATAAAAAGAAAGCAAAACGCTCGAGAAAAAAACAACTCGTTCAGGAAGAGGAACGAGAGAGAGGCAGAGTCAGCATGAAAGTTTATCTGTCTTACATGGTTGCTGCATATAAAGGATTGCTGATTCCACCCATAATTATCGCGCAAGCTCTGTTCCAGTTTCTTCAAATTGGTAGCAATTGGTGGATGGCTTGGGCTAATCCTCAAACAGTAGGAGATAAGCCCAAAGTTAGTCCCATGGTCCTGTTAATCGTTTATATGGCACTTGCTTTTGGAAGTTCTTGGTTCATTTTTGTTCGAGCAGTTTTGGTGGCTACATTTGGTCTCGCAGCTGCACAAAAGCTGTTCCTGAAGATGCTTAGAAATGTATTTCGTGCACCTATGTCTTTCTTTGATTCAACACCCGCTGGACGTATTCTGAATCGTGTAAGTTTATCTTTCCAACTTTTTATAAGAAACTAAATATTTTCCTTCATTGTAGTCTTTAGTTGAGGCAATGCCCAGATAATGTATTGATTTGGGACATAGTTCTGATTCATATAAACTTGAACTCTCAGGTATCAATTGATCAAAGTGTTGTGGATCTTGATATTCCGTTTAGACTTGGTGGATTTGCTTCGACCACAATACAACTTCTAGGAATTGTGTGTGTGATGATGAAAGTTACTTGGGAAGTGCTGCTTTTAGTGATTCCTATGGCTATTGCTTGCTTATGGATGCAGGTGATTTTTAATGTTTTTTTTTCTTGATACTTGGTTTTTTCTTGGTTTATCGATTTATGAGCTGTCTGAAATTTAACTTGTTTTGTTACTTCGGCAACTTCAGAAATACTACATGGCTTCATCGAGGGAACTGGTTCGAATAGTAAGCATTCAGAAGTCTCCAATTATCAATCTTTTTGGCGAATCAATCGCTGGAGCTGCTACCATAAGAGGATTTGGGCAAGAAAAGAGGTTCATGAAGAGAAACCTTTATCTTCTGGATTGTTATGCTCGGCCTTTCTTCTGTAGTATTGCAGCAATCGAATGGCTTTGCTTACGAATGGAGCTGCTTTCCACTTTCGTGTTTGCATTTTGCATGATTTTACTTGTCAGCTTTCCACAAGGAAGTATCGATCCCAGTAAGCCCTCTTCTTTTTTCTGCGCACTTACATTAACACATTGAAATACACTAATTTGCACTAGTTCAGTCCAAAGTTTGAATCTTTTGAAGTTTCAGTGAATCCTTTTCTTATTTATGTACTCAATATCATCACTTTGCGCCAATTTGACTCAGAGGTTGAATTGTTAAGGGTTTGAATGAATCTGTTACTTATTTTCGTGCTCAAAATGACTTCTTTGCACCAAATTCAGATCAAAGTTTGAATCTTTCAAAATTTGCAATGGATCTGTTGCTTATTTTCATGCTCAAGATCTATTCTTTGTACCAAAATCAGCTCAAAGTTTGAGTCTTCAAAACTTCCAATGAATCTATGCTTATGTTTTCTTGATTTCAGGCATGGCGGGCCTTGCTGTGACATACGGTCTTAATTTAAACGCTCGCCTTTCAAGATGGATACTTAGCTTTTGCAAGCTCGAGAACAAAATCATCTCCATAGAAAGAATATACCAATACTGCCAAATACCCAGTGAAGCTCCTTCGATTATTGAACATTATCGCCCTCCTCCTTCATGGCCTCAGCACGGGAGAGTAGAATTAGTTGATCTAAAGGTACAAACTTTATCCATCTTAAATGATTCCTTGGGACACCCAAAATTCATCTTTAAGTTCTCTGAATGTTGCAACTTCCCTTTTTCTTTTTCAGGTTCGATACAAGGAAAATCTTCCAATGGTTCTTCACGGTGTCAGCTGTGTTTTTCCAGGAGGCAAAAAGATTGGAATTGTTGGGCGAACAGGAAGCGGAAAATCTACATTAATCCAAGCATTGTTTCGACTTCTCGAACCAGAAAGTGGGAGCATTACGATAGACAACATCGATATATCCAGTATTGGACTACACGATCTCCGTGGCCGTCTCAGTATCATACCACAAGATCCGACCCTGTTCGAAGGCACTATAAGGGGTAACCTTGATCCGCTCGAGGAGCATCCTGATGCTTCAATTTGGGAGGTATGATTCATTTCTTGGCTTCAATCTAAAAATTGTGTTACACCTAGTATTTGCACCACACCAATACAAACGCGACATTTGTCCCAACTGGGTTCTCTAATTTCGTTTCAATGACTTAGAAAAAACTAATTTTTATGCAACACATAGGGGTTCAGATACTGGGTGTAGCCAAAAATCACCTCTTGCTAATTGTTAATTGGTTGTTGCTGTTTCAGGCATTGGATAAATGCCAGCTCGGGGAAACTGTCCGCGAGAAAGACCAAAAGCTCGATACACCAGGTGCGTAACAACTTGCGATCCAAGCAAATACGTTCGTTCTTGATGGATTTATATCTAAATTTTCAGTTTTGGAGAATGGAGATAATTGGAGTGTGGGACAGAGACAATTAGTGTCTCTGGGTCGTGCGCTGCTAAAGAAAGCGAGGATATTGGTGCTCGATGAAGCAACTGCGTCTGTAGATACATCCACCGATAATCTGATCCAGAGAATTATTCGAACGGAGTTTAAGGACTGCACTGTCTGCACCATTGCTCATCGGATCCCAACCGTTATTGACAGCGACATGGTCCTTGTCCTCAGCGACGGTAATGAATGTTCTAGGATTTAGGGTTTAGGGTCTTTAAGTTGGGATTTGGGTTTAGGGTTTAGGGTTACTTATGCATCTATATTGCAGGTCGAGTAGCAGAGTTTGACACTCCAACGAAACTACTAGAGGATCGGAACTCGATGTTCCTCAAACTAGTAACAGAGTACTCATCGAGGTCGACCGGCGATTTCTGAATCGTGCCATGTCAGATGTCAGTCGACTAATGAGCAGCAGCCAGGTGTACAAAAGGGTTCGAGGGATCCTCGAGCTCCAAGAACAGCTTCTTCTTCTTCTTCATTAGCCAAATCAAGAAGGAAAACTTGGAGGACAAGGCAGTGACCCTATTCATCATAAGTGTCGTTGAGATGCATCGTTGATTATAACACGTAGAAATGGGAGATTGTGGGTCCCACCGAGTTGGGGTTCGGCTCATAAATAAGGTCGGGCGTGGGGTAAAAGATAAAGATTAGTGATGAATGTAAGTTTGGTTTAGTTGTGTACATTGATGGAAGAATTCTGTGTGTTGAATTTTTAGGAAATTTTGTAGAGGTGACGGTAGTAAGTTCGTTCATAGTCAAATTCAAGTTCCTCTGCCGTTTTTTTCCATCCATTTTTCTTAATTTTGAGTTGTAGAAACTGCTCTTTGCTCTCTCCATCCATGATGATTTATAATAAGTAATATATATTTGGGTAATTCTATCATTTGTCTACATTTATGTGTGAAAAATATAATTTTTTTTAATATATTACAGAAAAGTCGATATTATTTAAGAACTACAACAATTACAAAATAAGGTAAAGATACAACTAAGATGGAATCTTAGAAATTCAAGTGGATATTATTTAAGAACTACAACAATTACAAAATAAGGTAAACATAATACAACTAAGATGGAGTCTTAGAATAATTCAAGTGCATGTACAAACATTGTAACTGCTATCATAACTAGGAAATTTAGAATAATAAGGACACAAACAAACAATTAGTAATACCCAAGATAAATGACAAGAGCAGCTTAATAATAATAAAGATTACAGACAAATAATAGAACTTGGTGAGGAAGACCAGAGCTGATTTAGTAGAACAATCAATGCCATGAAGAAGAACTGAAACTCCTTCAAAGAAGATCTAGCTAACATTAGTCCTGCATGACAAGCAATACCAAAAAGAGCACCAAGAGAAATAAGATCACATATAATACAATTAACAAATAAGAAAAACCACATGAGAGACACGAAGTTGGTTGAGGTTCCTCCGAGTTAGTCAAGGTCAAAGACCAAGCTACCGCGACATCCCTGAACACGGAACTTTTGGGGATTAGCGGATGTTAGGGTGCCGAAGAAAACCTTAGCTTCTCTCGAATGAGAAGTACTTTAAAGTAGCTGGATAAAGTCGAAACTATATCCAAATCCGGGTGGGATCGTTCAATCATGTGGTTAAATATGTAGCCTTTAGTTCCCCACCGAAAATGGTAGAAAGTACAAAGTAGTGACTAAGATCACTATAAAGCCCAGGCGTAGACCCAGGCAGCTATACTGTCGATGTTGTCGTCGGTGGAGACGACTGAAAGTAGATCAGAATCCGGTATGCGAGGCGGCTGTAACAACAAAAATAAGAAAGCAAACACGGTGATAAAAAAAACCGGTCAGACCGATCACTCTAGGGTATGTAGCTAGAGGTCTGGAGAATAGTAGATCTGATCGGTTTACTGGTGGTTGGTAGTAGGGGCAGGGGCAAGACCTGTGGTTTCGAAACTACCGGCGAGAGATATTCGAAGTTGTGTGACAAAAAAATTCCAATGAATGGACGAGGAGATGACTTGTGCAGTAGTGGAGGCATGGTGGCTTTAGCGAAGGCTGAAATGTGATAAAAAGCTGCCTCTAACGAATATTGAGAGAGAAACCCCTTAGCTTAGATAGGAGAGCAAGCTCCCCTAAAACTTAACCAGTTCTTAGAAGATGGATGATTCTCTATAGAGTTTTAGAGAGAAGTAAGAGAAAGCGTTCCTATATTCAAGATTGTTCAAGTGGTTTGTGAAAAATATAACTTAGTGGAATACTTTTCAGTTAAAAAGTGATTCTTGTGTAGTTTTAAATGTGTGCTTTTTAGTTATTTATGTTTGTACGGTTAAATTAAGACAAAATATTCAAAATACAATTTTCATTTCTTTTTTTTATCATGTTCTTCGTCAAATTTTTCATTGCATTCATACAAAAAAAACTTCAATTTTTTTTTCTAATTAATTTGATGAAAAACTTGATAAATCTGATAATGAACATGCTGATGAACACTTAAACTGAAGGTAAATGTAAAATCTTCATTTTATAATAATTTCATCTCATTAAGTCAAACATAAGTGATAAAATAAAACAGCTTTTAATTATTAAATTATAAATCGTAGGTAACTAAACAATAACGTAAAAAATAATAACCATTTAACGATAACTAAATAATATATATTAAAGAAATAATGATTTTTAAGTAAAAATGACTATATAGGTTAGTTAATAGTTCACTGGAAGCCTGAAATGAACTTGAAGTGGGTAGTGAACTGATGGGAAAATAAAAACATTTTCAGGCAAAAAATAATAAGTGTAGGGTATAGTTTATAGTTTCTGAAATAAAATAATAATATGTTGGGAAGTTCTATGATTACTTAATAAATGGGTAATTAACATTTTTATATTGGCCAAAAAAAAATATTTTTATAACATGGAACAATTATTACAATATACAATACATATATACAAGATTCACTTTTAGATTACGTTTACCTTTTTATAGCATTGCTAAATCTGTATCTGTTGCTGCCGTATACTTGAAGTTTTCTATGGAATCACCGGAAAAGTGTGTCTCAAGTCATTCCCTTTACAAAGCATCGTCTTTTACTTGCAGCTCAAGTAAAGTGAAAAAAACACCAGATTTTCCCACTAACTACAACAAATAGGAACAACCCAAGAACTCACCAATCATAATGAATCCAACACCTTCAAAATCCAGAGAGAAAATGACGGAACCGAGCTTCAATCGGGTCAAGTTCAAAGGCAAGAGCGTAGGAGCCGACATGGTGGTGGTGGACCGGGACTACCAAGATTGCTGCTCCATCAACATCTATGTGAACAACAACATCACAGCAGCCAACAACTCCCTTCTGGTCGGGAGCACGGTGAAGATGGGTGATCCCGGTCCACGGCTCACTTTCAAAGGGTTGAAGTTCAATCATGGAACTAATACAAGACAAAGGCAAAGAACAGTGCCTTCATGGTTGAGGTTCTTTGAGATTTTCTTAGTTATGGTAATGCTGCTTTTATTACTTTATCAAGCTGTGTTACTTAACTTGTAATACAAGTCATTGTTGATTTTCCATATAATAATCCGTTTTTCGCGCATGATTTGATTGATTTTAGGTGGATTATTCTTGTCAAGATTAATCATAACAGAACCAAACAAACTAAAACTTCTTTTTACTTCTTTTTACCAGTCTTCTTTACTTAACTTGTAGTGCAAGTCATAATAAGATTATTCATAACAGACCAAAACCACCTCAAACTGTTACTCATCCTATCAAATCAAAACATAGTACTTTGTAAGTAACTTGTAATGCAAGTTTTCACTTCTCAAACTTAAAAAGTTGCCACCTTGCCATTTTCTACAACCCATTTTCCGGCTCGATTTGATTGTTTTACATTATCGACTGGATAAATGATACATCAATGAACAACCTCGAATTATACTCATTGAATTGAAATAGAACAATAAAGTTCTTTTTTTTTTCTAAGAAAAATGTAGTATAAGGCAAGAGACCGATCCAACCCGATCATTTCTTGACGAATTGCAATCCATTCGCATTAGAGTAACGCTCCATGAATCTCATGAACCGGTCCCAATCGCGAGGAGTCCGCATAATGTACTTAGCCTCGACTCCCGCAGGCTTTCCATTCACAAACTTCGCACTGACATCCACCGACTGAAGAACGCCTTCCTCGTCAATCATGTAAAATCCGGTGATGTCTCCTACATCGCGTGACGAATCAAAGACAGAGGGCTGGTCGAACAGGAAAATGGCCATCCCGTTGGTCCCATCACGCGATTTAGTCAGTCTAACATCCGGAATTGTCTGCTCGTCTGTTCCTTGGATGAACTGGATCGTCGGTTTTACCATAGCGACAACAAGGCCGGATGGTTTCTTCAATTTTGGTTTTAAGGAAACATGTTGGGACCGGGGAAGTTGTAATGTTCGGCCGTAGAATGCGGAATTTGAACTTTTATGAATCGGCGATGATACGACTCCTGCACGATATTAGATAATAAAACTATTAACCGAGCGAACTATAAAATTGATAGAAAAATGAAATCTTTTCCATTTCAAGAATCGATCGATAATCTCATTTTATAATTTTTTGGGTTAAAAAGTTTTTATTATCATATGTTTGACTAAATTTTAATTTTTTGCGTCATTTTTTTTTTTTACTTTTAGTGTATTCCTTAGTTTACTGTTAAGTACTCATGTACGAATCACATGACTTTTCCAAAATTTCATTTTTGTTCAATTTAGTTCCTAATATTTTTTTCCGACCGGCCAATCTTCTCCCGTAGATTATCTTGTTTTCCAACAATGAAAAAGTAATATTTTTCACTTTTAATCTAAATTTCACTGAACATTTAAAAAAAATTCAAAATTAAAACCTAAGGCAATAAGATACTGGATAAGAAATTTCTAGTAATTGACCAAAACCCATTAACATAATACAGAAACCATACTTAATTTCCAAATGTAGCATACTTCAATCACTGGGTTCTTAAGATCCTGCAAAACCCAAATAGAACTCAAGAACTACTACCCAAGTAGAGATGGGTTCAGCAGGGGAATTTCAATTAGATTATTACAGACCCAGTTCTCAATTTGTTGAATAGAGGATAGGGTTTACATAAAAATCCAAACTTTGGTTAAGAAAACTAGTGAGAGATCATAATTTGAAGAGAAGAGAGTACCTAGGTGAGCTCGGGGGTGATGAGTGCGCTGAGAAGCAGCGCAAGAGAATGCCATGTACTGTAGAGTCGCCATTGATGATCTCATCCACAGAGAAAGAGAAAGAGAAAGAGAAAGAGAGAGAGAGAGATTAAAGAAGGAAAATGGTGTGATTTGGAGGAGAAGAGGAATGGGTGATGGTGTGGAAGAAGCAGAGCCATTCAATTCAAAAAGATGGATTATTACATGATGAGGCCACTCCCTGCATGCATGCCCTCTCTTCAGCCATGCACTTAAATAAAATATAACAATAAGTAAAGTTGAGCTCGGGACAAACGGGCGGGATTTTTCAAGAAAATTTCCTAGCTCTAATTTTCGGGATTTTTCACAACCGTCCCTAGTCCTAACCCTATGTTAAACATTTGAAAAAGTATATACTTGGTCAGGACTTTTCAAATTCGGGACGGGTTAGGGACAACCCTAGTTTACACCTAAGAATGAAAATAAATATTAATTCTCAACTCAAATACAATCCAAGTTCAAGCATTCATCAAATTCATGACACATACATTGAATTCACCAACACATACATCGAATTCGCGATCACATACATCAAGTTCGGGACATTCGGGATTTTTTAAGTATAAATAGATTATTTAAGTTGTAAATTGTTGAATTAGAGTAAATAACTAGGAACATTCGGGACTTTCGGGATTTTTTGAAAAAAACCCTAGCCCTATCCCTAGTTGGGAGTAAAAGTCACTCCCATACGGGCTCGGGCCCAATTTCGGGACTGGCTTTTCGGGACGGGCTAGGGCGGGTTTTTCGAAAATTTGGGTTTGTCGGATTTTTTGCTCCGCCCTAACAATAACAACTAAAAGTGATATGATAGTAATTTAAGGATTAATAAACCAAATATTTATAAATCTTTTGTCTTGGAGGATTTTTTTTTTTTTTTTTTTTTTTGAATTTACCATCTGGCGGTTACAGATCAAATTGCTACATCCGTTATAATTTAGGTTAAATTGGATTGAAAATAAACATGCGTCTGTCATATAAGATTTTGATGTGTACCTGAATTCAGCTAGAGATTGAAAGATTTGCAACGAAATATATTCAACTGATTCAAAACTGCAATTCTTTTAATTTCTTAGTGAATCCATCTTGAGTACATGTCAAGAGATCTCTCACAATTGTAACATGATCACTACAAGAAAAAACGATTTTACCTACATGCCAAATCGATCGGAATACAAACGGAGATGGCCTGTTTCGGTCGTTTTCCGTCTGATACGGCCTCTTGTTAAAATGATAGTAGGGACTCGGCCGAAAACGTTCCTGATGAGTAAAACCGATCGGGAATTTGCTGAGGGGAAATATCAGTCGGGAAGAGGACGGTACATTAAGTCAGTCGTTAAATTTACCGACCGAAGTCCCGACGCTGTTAGGATGGCAGCGGATGCCTGGGAGGCTGCGTTGTCGCCCTCTCGACTCGAAATGGCCGGTGCTAAAACTATCGTAGGGAGCTGCAGCCTGGTGCTACTGAATATGTGTCTTTAGTAGCTGGGTTTTAGTTTCCGATGAAAGCCTTCAGACTACCATTAGACAAACGTTAACTACGCACATTTAATCACTCATTCCGTTATTACTGAAACCTTCCATTGCAGTTGCATAGCCTCGTTTCAGTATGTAGTCTTCAATTGTTCCGTCTTTGACACGAAATACTACTACGGGAGACATTTACGATTATTCGTTGTGGACATTTAACAACCCTGCAACCGATGCCAAAGGTAGTCTGGCGAGTCGGTGTTAGGGGAAATCAAATTGTGTTGTTCAGCACAACCATATGTGATTCCAATGTTAGGCTTTGGTGTTGATTAGTTCATATTAAATAGACGGTTTTTGCGTGTAGAAATCAGCTGCTATATATAAGCTTCACTGTATTGTCGGTTAATCCTGAATGTTAATTTTACCACCGCACGTTTCCATTGCTAATAGCCACTTGTTGACATGTGAAATACTGTTTCGAAATAACACATTTAGAATCAGCTGGGTTCAACTCAAATAGATGGAATTAGGTACTGTGAGCAAGTTTCCGTATGACGCTTTCAGGATTATACTTTAATTCCGTGTATGCTATGTTTAGCATTGGACAACATCTGATGTAACAAAATATTTATTCATACATTGATAACACATTTTACATATTGTGTTTACATAAAATTACAACTTTGAAATTAAAACGTATGTTGACATAACTGTTGTCCATACTTTGACATATATAACTTGTGGCAGCCAAATCCCACAACAGTTCAGAACCTGCAAACCAATAACATTCAACGGTATCTACTGGAAGGTCTACCCCTGTAGATGCTCTCAGGTAGACGTACAGAACGTATATAAGTTAATGTTGCACTTGAGCGGTCTTTAAGACACCAAACTAAGCTGTTCAAACCTGGGAAAACAAACGACTGAACATGACATGGATTAACATAGTCAGCAGCGTATTAGGCGGAAAAACAGGATGAGAGGGGAAGCAGCTTGAGATTTCACCTGACTTTGGCGTTTAACCGGACTGCTGATGTGGCAGTTCGACCACTGTACAAGGAAAGCGAGGCGAATGTAGGAGGCACTTTGTGACTGCAATGAGAGAAACACAAACACAATCTCTAGTATATATATTGCCGAGAAAATGTAGGGATAAATTTTGAAATTCAATAAAGATGTTCCAAATGAATTCGAATTTCCCCCCCAATTTCCTACTACTTATCTCTCTCCTTCTAATTAATGAATGAGACATATTAATTTGTATTTTTTTTTTTTGCCAAATGGGAGATATATATATATTATTCAAAATCAGGTTTTCAAAGTCCGGCTGACTTGATTCCAACTGTGCAATCAAATTTGCAAATAATTACTAACGTGCCATTGTATCTGATTTCAGAATTTGGCATGAAAAATAATGTCGGACTGTCTATCATTACAGTTTTATTTGATGTTTATTTCGACTTAAAATACTAACATTATGTTTGTTTCATATTATATTTTGGAAATAGCAGAATATTGGAAATTAAATTATACAAACTTTCATTTACATTATTAGTCTCGTCTAAAAATAAACAGTAATTAGTAGACATTACATAAGGGAATACAAAAAAAGAAGGTCTAACACGCTATACGACAATTATAACTGATGTCCCAATGTTAAATATATATGCGATGGATCAAAACATATGATTTGTCATAAACTAACTGTTCACAACCAAACACGTATGTCGACATAGCTTTTACTTATTCTGACTACATGTTGGCAGTGTGGGGTGACAAGTAGATGCTTTATCCTTAAAATGAGACGAATTTACCATTACAAAGACTATTGTTCCAACGACACTGCGACTATTTATCAGCATATATGAGACTACTTTCTTTAAAAGGAAGAAAAAGCCTAGATTTACAAACTCAATTTCAACCACAGATGGGGACAAAAACCTTATATTGGCTTAAGTTTGAACATTTGCCCGACGATCCTGCAGATGACACCATTATAGGGACAGTCTTCACTTCAACCGTGAAGATACCAAAGGAGCAAAACGACACAGCCACCACACCTCTGCTTGAACACGATCACGGCGAAGAAGACTTCTTGACGGTGAAACAGGGGAGCAAAAGGATGAGGCGTCGTTTGAAGTTTTGGAAAGACGAAGAAGGATTTCTCCCAGGTAGACCACTCTGCAAGCGTCGTTTGGAGTTCTAGAGTTTGGAGTTCTGGAGGGAAGTTAAGGGAACTGAAGGCAGGGTTAATTCTGTCAAAGCAAGTGACGATTTTCATTAAAAAAAATACGTCACGTGCACAACACATGTAATTTTAATGGTGGTTTTGGAAGGTAAATTAACATATGTATTAAAAAGGTACAAATTGCAAAACATTGGTACAAAAAATGTAAAAAAAAACTGGTAACAAAAGTAGATTTCGTTCAAAGAAGTGGTACCAAACGAACCATTATCCTTTTTCCTGCTCTCAAAATCATTTTTTTTAAGTTGACATTTTATAGTTTTGTATTTGCTAATTTCAAAATTACTATTTTTGAGCTGTTATTTTTCTGATATCAATCTAATTATGTGGTTAATAGGATATCGGTGGATATGACACTCATAAGCAGGAGATTTGCAAAGTTGTGGAGTTGTGTCGTTGACTTATCATGATCTTTATTATTAACATATAGGTACTGGAAATTCAAAAATGGTCATTTAGATATTTCATTGGGTTAAGAACCTATAAACCGTCTGAAGTTTATCCAATGTTGAAATTTGAAATTTGGGGTTTGAAGTTTAAAATCTTAAAATGGACAGTCACATGTATCATTTTTATTGAAATCTAATATTTGTGCGCGTATTTTCCTCTCCCTTCAATCATTTTCATCAACCCCACCCACTCATAATCCATCACATTGCTATTTATTTTTCACAAAGTTGCCAAATTTGCCACAAAACTTGAACATCCAAAAGAAAAAGTTTCCAACAGAGTAGTGGCATGGAGCATTTTCCAGCGACAATGAAGTGTGATTTACTTGCGCGGATGTGGCCAGCTTCTTAGGTGACAGTCCAGCAAGGCGACGAGAAGGGAGCGTGCATGGGATGTCGAATTTGACAGTCAGTTTCGTCGGAATTGGTTTTTCTAAAGTAATCACACCGAGACACCAAATTTCAACAAAAATGAAACTTCAGACACTAATTTTTAACGTCAGATACCAAATTTCAATATTGTTAAAACTTCAGACAGTTTATAGGTTCTTAACCCTATTTCATTAAAATGTAACCAGACGGTCACAGTTGCAAACATAAATAATAACTAAAAAAATACATGTTTGAACTAAACAGTTAAATAAGTAAACCTAAGTAGCAAATATATGGATTAACCTATTTAATATCACAAGATATTATTATAGTATTATACTGGTCACTGACCACCTATGCTTTTGTGTTGGATTCTGCTAATATATAAAACTTTATAATATCATTGACCAACAAAAACTTAATTATCATATTAATTTTATTATTAATTAGTGTGATATTGTATTGTACTTACAGATCCATCGACATTAGTAAATTACATTAAACTAACTTCCCACTGCAAAACTAAAAAATGCCTAACTTTGCCTTCACCATCTTTCAGTACCAGATGTGGATCTTTTCTTATCAAGAAACATGATCATCTGACATAATAACCTTGATTCTGAAACAGGCCTGGTAAATCACCATAATTAACACTTTGACGTTGATGGTTAAAATGAAGACAAGGTACTGGTAGTTCACTCGATTCACGAGCCCTTTTCCGACACTTTCTTCTCTTCAAGCTTCGATTTTCTGATGATGATGGCACAGTAGATGCTTTTTTGGTAAGTTCTTTTCTACTTTTGAGCACATTTTGACTATGTTCAAGCTGTTTGATCGGATAAACCGACTCCAGGTTGCAGTTCTTCACTAACGCGAGTGCAATAGATATACCTTCTAATCTGTAATTGATCTCTTCCAACTGCACCATAAAAAAAAATATTCAATCTTCACTTCATGGAGATAACATATGGTAATTAATTAGAGCAAAGCAAAGAATTGACGGTTACCGTTTGGCTGTGTGATGAATTCTGATTATTCTTGTATCTTTCATCTGCAAGCTTATTCCAAGAGTGCAAATGATCATTTATAATTTGCACCGGTGGAAATCGATTAGTAAGATGTAGTGCTTGGATATATCGTATTGCTTGTACCCTGTGATTGCTTCCAATCCATTTCTTGATCATATCTGTCATTAAAAAAAAAAAGATAATGATGAGCATACTAGTGAAAACAAGGGATTTTTTTTAAAAAAAATTCTGACAATAAAGTCTGTAATAAGGATTACTCACCAGGAAGAAATTCTGGCAATCCAATTTGTGTGAAAACCTCATGCAGTTGTTTAGGGCTGTCTAATGAGTTAACCAGAGTTACTATCTTTGATGGTTTGATAGTAAGGCCAAATTGGTACACATCATGAAATAGCAGGAAACAAGCAATCTTCATAGGATCACATGATTTCTCCTCTCTCAAGATTAACTTCCATGAAACCCCTAACTTCTTTGCTTCTTCGCAAGTGCAGTGCTCAACGGTGAATCCCCTTAATTCTAAGAGTAGTGAAATGCAACACTTGATAGGGATTTCTTCACTTGCCCTACTACATGTAGGCAGAAAGCGCGACCTCATTACATCAAGAACAAGACCTGCTGGATTTGATGAGGATCGAAGAATTGCTACAACTTTATCCCTCACCAAGCAGAAGTCGACATCCTGACGTAGTAAAACTCCTAAATCATTCTCGTTGTCACATACTGGTTTTTCAGGATCTGCATTATCCGTTGATATACTCTTTTCATCCAAAAGCCTTCTCCTTTTGGGTAAGGGATCTTTTGACACTGTATATAATAAACAAATAAGATTTAGCAGATAGAAAGGAAATTTAACTAGTTCTAGTATTTACCATGGTCTGAAATGTTACCTTGAGTAGAGACGACGCATTTGGTGTCAATTGAATCAACAGGGACAGAAGAGCCAGTGTTAGTGTGCTGCAACTGTGGAGCTGAAGCTGCAGGAGCATGAACAACTGCTTCTTTCTGTTCCACTTCATCATGCTTATTAAGGGAAGCAATCATTTGTCTCAGATTAGCAGGCGAATATTCTGATGAAATGTTGTATTTCTCAATGCATGTGATTGCAGCTCTTAAATTGAATATCGTTCTTGTCCTGGCTCGACTCTGCATAACATCCTATGCAGTCAAAAACGAGTTTCTAAGTAGAGACGGAAAAGGGTAGGTAAAGTCGAGTCGTAAAGACGGAACGTAAAAACGTAAGTTTCTACCAATGCTAAAATTACATTAGTAATAAAATGTATAAATGTACATATATGTAATTATGCAAAAGAGATACGAAAATATTCAATATGCTCATTAATAGCCTGTAACATTGTTTTAATAAAAGATATGGCCCCACCAGTAGTCACCTCAGTCGTCACGGTGAGCAATTGTTGTGGAATCGTGAGAATAATTGACGGGTCAATTAGAGTGTGGGCCAGTATCTCAATTAATATTTTATTCTTTTAAAAACTTAAAAGAGAAAAATATATTTATGGAGTCTAAGACTCTTGCATATTATTAAATATTTAATGGATACTGAACTTGAATAGAATAATAATAAGTTTTGAATTAATAAAATATGACTTGACCCACAAATTACGATCCATGAAAAAAAAACTCTCGTAGGTTTGGTTGATAAATTTTGTGGGATTGACATAATTTATTAGATTTGAGCAATTTTTAGCAAATTAAGGTAAAAATTCTAGAAACGGGTAGAAACTTACGTTTTTACCGTTTCTACCCGTTTTTACGACTCTACTCGCGTTTCTACCCGTTTCTACTCAGAAAGCGATTCTGGTACGTTTTAACTCGTTTTTTATGGTAAAAACGTAAAAACGTGCGTTTTTACGACCTAGAAACGAGTTTTTAACTACATAGATAACATCAAACAACATAGCAATCAGATACATATATACAAAGTTGATCATCTTATATATTGTATGGGAGGAGAATAAAGTTTATATACCTTTGCCATGCGAGAGTTATTTCCACTTTTAATGATTGCTGCTGATTCAATTTTGGATGTCTCAATGTGATCTTTCAGTAAGGAATCCAGAGGGAACTTCTCAATCAGATTATAGTAAAAAGCATATCTGATAGCCAGTAGGTGCTGCTTTCTTTCTACAAGTTCTTGAATCAACCCTAAGCACAAGCAGATACAAAGATCAATATTATCATACAATAATGAAAAGCCAGCAAAAAACTACTGCTAATTCCCTACTAAACATACCTGAGATCTTGTCTGTCATTCCCAGTAGGCAACATAACTGAGGCACCTGTTCAAAGCCAGCAACAATCTTCACATAGTTGAAGATTTCATCCACACTGAAGACAGAGATCACATTGTATACTGCTAAAACAAATAAAAATCCCAAAATCTCCGTGGAATGCTTGCTGTCAAGTTTCAGTTTAGTAATCCAAACACAAGACAGTTTCCTTGCTTCGGTATTCACCTCGGGTGTAATCTTAATATCAGGCGAAATCTTCAATAACTGTTGTAATAATAAAATACAGCTTCTCTGAACAATATGTCCATTAAACTCCTCTCCATTCCCATTCTTGCTCAAATATGGAGGAAAGAAGCCTTCAATGCATCCAAAACAAGCTTTGCAGGGTCCTCAGATAATCGAAGTAAAAAAGAAACTTCATCACCCATGTTTTCATGATTTTGCCAGCTCTTATTGAGGAAAATCTGAAGGTTCTTCCCGTCCATTACAATTTCTTTGCAATTTCGTTTCAACATGTCGACAGAGTTCTCCTTGAGTTTCAATTGTTCAAGCCCCCTATCCAGTTTCTTCCAATCTGCATCGAGTCTTCTCTGGTTTGATTCAAACACCTTGAATATCTCATCCAACTGTCGCTCATTCTGATCCACTTGATGCATTCGCTCATCCAATTTCTCCCGGTTTGAGTCAAGCTCCCTGCGTTGCCTCTCCAGATCCTTACTCAGTATATCAAGCTCTTTGATACTCCCTTCAATCCGCTTCTCCTTGTGATCAATTTCACGAATTCGCTCTTCCAATTTCTTCCCATCCGCTTTAAACTTTTCCAGAATCCAGTCAAGCTCTTTTCTTCGCCTCTCGATATCTCTACTTGTTGATTCAATCACTTCCTCTCTCAGTTTAAACTGCACATCTTTGAATTCCAGTTCAATCAGTTGTTCCGCCACTCTATCTCGTTCCTCACCGATTACAACAGTGTATATTTCGAGCTCTCTCCGACTCTCTTCGTATCGCTTTTCACACAACGACAACTTCTCCTTGTCCGAATCCAATTTTGTAGATCTCTCTAACAGTTCCTTGTTCTTGCGTTCTAATTCTTCTTCTTCTAAATCTAATAATTGCTTAGCGTCCGCTTCAATCTCCTCATGTTTTTGAGTAATCAGATTGACGATAGAATCGCCAAGACTCTTGAATACTTTCTTCTCCTTCCTCGTCTCCATCTCTACACCTCCACCGCTGTCTTCTCCACTTATTTTTTGCGAATACTCTCCTCAAGAAGAATTAAAGGCCAGTCTTGCGCAGAGCTGCCAACCCCTCAAACTGCTTCGTTGAATTATTTCGGGCTTGGAATTACGGCCACGACACTTGAGGTTGCAATTTGAATATGTGGTATAAATAGTCTTTTGGCAAACATATAAATATATATCAGCTATATATATATATATATATATATATATATAGCAGATATATATAGATATATGGATGGTAAAAAAAAAATGAAACTACTTTTTTACAATATAATATAATATAATTTATATACTTTAGTATTTATATCTATCTTATTAGGTTTATATATATATATATATATATATATATATATATATAAATTTGTGCAGAAAGAGAATAAGAGAGTATAGGAGGAGCTAAGATTTTACAATTTAAATCTACCAAGATGCAAATTAATGAGCATCCGACCTTAGCTCAGTTGGTAGAGTGGAGGACTATAGTTGTTACAAGACAGACATCCTTAGGTCACTGGCTCGAATCCGGTAGGTCAGATTAATTTTGTCGGCAAAAAAAAAATGCAAATTAATAAGGTGAGGGGAAACTATCATTACAAGTTGCATCCGAGTTATGAGTGGATTTATTGAATGGCTACTTAAAATCTCTTCTTTAATACGTCGACTCCCATTCTCATTTTTTTGTTTTTGAATGATATAAAGACGAGGAAATAACTGACATATACAAATAATCAGGATTTAATTATATAATATCTCATCTCGATAACTTCAAATGTCATTCATTTTGGAATTAAATTTATATATATATATAAAGCTAGGCTGAGAAATGAACCAACCCTAAACCTAACGATTCGCTTCGGCGGTGTATCATTTTGGACGACCACAAGTATTTCAAGTTTCGCGACTTCTCGAGAAATGGTAGGATTACATTACTGGGATAAAAATATAAACACAATCAGCCTGGCGAAATAATATTGCAATATCGGCGTATCTGCATTTGTTTTTTAAGGTAAACTTGCTCCCAGATTTATTTACCAATGCTGCATGAAATCAACTTACCTCTACATAATCAGCCATTGTTGAGGTCATCATCTCACGTACCACAAACTTTGTCACCCAGTCTCACCAAGCAGGAGCAAGAGCCCGAAGCTGGAGAGCGGCTCGACAACGACTGATCGGTAGCATGGAGTTTCACATATCATAGTTGAATGCAATAAGAAGGAGCTTCTGGGTAAGTTTCTTTTCTTACTCTTCTACACGGTAGAGATCGAAGGTTTGTTGATTCTATAGGAACACTAACTGTAGATCTGAATTTTTTTAAAACCAAAATTCAAAATAGGGAACATATCGACGGAGTAGAACCAGAATCACCCAATTGAAACTGAGAAAGGCAATAAATCAATAGATCTAGACCAATATGCACTGAATTCTCTACATCATCGACATGGAGACTAAGATGCATTCGTATAGGGCCAATAATCTCGCATCATCTTGCATGCAAGGTATCCACTGCTTGAGTCTGACTGTCTGAGGAAAAGGCTGCAAAGAATGAGATTGATACCGAAGTTGGAGTGAATGACCAAACTAGGTTTCTTTTCGAAACTAATTCCCAAACTAGGTTTGTTCAGAAACTAATTCCCAAAATAGGTCTCTTCATATTTTTAATAATATATATTATTTACTTTGCATCCTAAAGTTTACATTATGTTACAAATGAACTCTCAATCGGAATATAATACAAGAAAAAAAATTGAAAATTAAGAAGATTAAATATATGAAAAAAAATAAAAATGGAAATAAATAATAAATAATTAATGAAAATATAAAAATACACATTAAAAAATAATCAAACAAACATTTTTTTGTGGCTTTTTATTCTTAAAAAATATGTGAAATTAAAGGATAAAATTTACATATAAAAATAAATAAGTTTTTAAACAACTTTATATTGTCAAATAAACAACTTATAATGATATAAAAATTATTCATCAAAAGTATGAAAAAAAAAATATACAAACTGAAATTCATTCTATTGGCAAAAAAAAAAAAACTGAAATTCATTCTATTAATTTTTCAAATTTAAATTAGTGTATCTGTTTTTTTTGTCACTAATTTTATAATTTTAACACGTTTTACTTAAGGTTTATGTACCCTTTCATTTTTAAATTTTCATATTTAAAAAAATCACAAGTATTTAGTTTCTTTACATTTTATATCACAACTTTTTTATAATATATATCTTTAGCATAATTTATTTTTACAAATCTTTTCACAATTAATAATTTACTAGTTAAGAACGCGTGCGTTGCACGCGCATCAATCATTTAAATTTCCAGATATATAATATATCTTAAGTTTACTAATATTTATAATTAATCAAAGTAAAATATGGGCGAGTTGATTCGTTGTGAGAAACGAATCTATGTGATAGAGAAGAGCGACATAACATAATTCAAAACATGAGAAAGAGAAGTGGATAATTAAGTAAAAAGTTAACTAATGTCTTCAGTTACGGTACTAAGTTAGCCTTGTAGTTAGATATATAAATTAGTTGGGTCGAGCATTACGTTGGTCATTAATGGCTCAATTGTATCTAACTCATCAACTTGCAGTGTCAATAATGTAAACTTGTTCTTAACTACTTAGAGTCATCAATGGACAAATTTGACCTATACAAACGTAATTATATACAATATCACAATACCAACAAAATTTGATTTAACAAATAAAGATAAAATTAAATCACAAAAATATAAAGTTTAGACTTGTATTTACAAAAATATTTAGTTAACATTAATTAGGTTGTACACAATGTGATTGGATTAACAAATAGAAGAACTAAATTAATAGTTTGAGTCCATAAATATTGGACGATGAGTAAAATGTTATTTATACGAGAACTTCAAGAACCACATTTCACCCATATTTTGACTTGTTATATATATAATTTGTAAGTGGCTGATCTATGTGATAGAAAAATCTCAACAGCCGGAACATATATCACTCGATCTATATAATTCGTTGAATAATTTTTTTTTCATGTATTCGAAATTTTATCCGAAATTTGAACGGAATGAGTATGATAGGGCTGACTTAAATTGATATGAATATTGGATTGTAAGTTAATTATAATTACTATGACATGCCGACTAAGCGACCTTAAAAAAATAACAAAATTTAAATAATGATTTAGTAATAATATTAAATATAAATAAATGTTTCTCAAATATAGTAATGAATAAATTATTAATTTTATAAAATATAGGAATTAAATATAATATATTTTTTGTTAATAGAATGAAAAGGTGCCAAAGATGACTATTGGGGGTGAGGACCCAACACAAATAATATATTGGTATATAGATTATTCTTCTATTTTTTAACTTTTACCTATAGTTACATTTTTTCAATTTTTCTAATATATTTCTTGTATTATTTCAGTTTAGGGTCAATTGTAACAAAATATAAACTTTGGGATGTAAAGTAAATATCTAATTAAAAAAAACATAATTTGGGAATTAGTTTCTGAAGAAGCCTAGTTTGGGGATAAGTTTGACAAACCAACATATTTTGGAAATTCACTCAGAAGTTGAAGGGATGATTTATGGTTTGCAGGAATAGCGATCTACGACGTGGATTGTGAAGGACGTTAAGCAAGAGAGATAATCATAAAAGGGAAACAATTGAAGGAAGGCGGTGGGCTGGAGGAAGTCGGATGACATATGGCAAGTCACGTGGGCTAGATATATTATAGCTTTCAATTAAATATTATAGATTTATCCATCACATATATAAGTAGATATAAATATAATATTCTATGTTTATAGTAAAATAATAGTCATTAACTCTGATAATTGGCTTCTCGATCTAATTGTATCAACCAAAAATCGTGTCACATTAAAAATTAAAATTAACTATAAACTTCAATAATCAAAATAATAAATTCTAAAATGAGTTAATTTAATAAAACTCCCTAAAATTATTATATTAATTCATTGATTCATTGATAAATATTTATATTTCTTAACTTAAACTATTCATATTCAAATCCAAAGATTATCCAAATATTTCAAATCACTATCTCGAAATACGAAATCTAACAAATTATCTTTTACAAATGTCTTCTTAAACGAACTATTGATAATATTTTTCTTATAACAATACAAACTGATTATATATGTGTGCTTTTGCATTATGAAGATGCTAAGTATTTAATGACTAATATAAAGCATACAAAAATTATAAATTTATCATACCAATTATAACTGATCAACTTCTTTTTCCCTAATGCAGTGATACTGCTATGAAAAAAAATGACACCACCAATGTGGTGATGAGCCGAGCAAAACTCAAAACTATATGTTCCAAGCTTTAGGCATGATAATTGTGTAGAAGTAAGATGTGTTGAAATTTTATCTGTTTTTCAATTTCCAGTAATATTTTGTAAAAAATGATAAAGTCACCCGTGCTTAGCGTGGGAAAGCAAGCTAGTATTATATAAATTTTGAAAGAAAGATAATAACTCAGTGAATGTGTAGTTGAGGGGTTTCATGTGTTTTCTTAAGATAATAATTATGATCGTCATATGCATGCTAATCATGTAATTTCGACCAATTAGGTGAACAAGAATCAGACGATTACATACAACTTAGATCACTACACAACAATCTTTACTCTCAACACCAGTTGACTCAATTCTATGTATGTAATGTAGGTTTAAATATGGAAATCACATTTCTGCAAATAGTAAAAGTAAGTTCAAAGAAATCTTTGGTTCCATCTTAGATCACCAATTGGGTGATTTCCACTAAATCTGAAATTTGTTAGATCACCAATATGGTGAAGCAGCATCATGTTAATTGTAGAGTTGCGTCATCTGAATAGTTGGTACCCACTCAAAGTTCCTGTTGAATTGTAGAGTTCAAGAGTCATCAAAGATTTCAACAACTATTGAATGAAACCAAGTTGGGATCAATTTACAATGGTTCTTCCAAACATGTATAAAGACGGCCAGTTTAAACAATTGAGCAACATCATGTAATTAATTTCAACTTCTTTGTTTTGTTTTACTTTCAATAGTCCATGATGTTTTACTCATCACGTTGTAAATGTGGTTACTTTTATTTAAAAACAAAAATGTTTTCCTTCCATCTTTTGCAGAGATACTGTGAAAATTTCAAGGTGAATATTAATGGTATGGTTGCAAAGCACATAAGGTTCCTGAGAAGGTTGGACCATGCATGATGAGACAGCTTAGCCTAGGAACGATGTGTGGATCATCCTGGGATGATTCAAGTTTGTTCATCAATTGTTGTTTCAAATAACTCAAGCAGCAGAAACTTGGTTAATCTTTGATGATAAGTTTCTGAAGCTTGGTTACTTTTGAAAAAAATGATCATTACGGGTCCTAACAAAATATGTTGTTGAATATAACTTCACTTGTCATGATATTAGTGTAAGGAGTTTGGCTTTTTATGTGTTGCAGGAAGCAGATTTGAAGAAGAAGAGATCAAAGTTTGATTAGAATAGGATCACTTGGAGGTGAGCAACTGCAGTAGCAGCAAAGATCGAAGAAGAAGCCGCTGAAGTGGTTTACTTCAGAATCACAAGTCAGACTGTCTTAGGTGTCAAGTTAAGTCAGTTTAAATATGGTTAAGTCAGTTTATTAGTGTGGTTTTACTGCAGTTAAAGGTAGTGTTGTGCTGTAATGATCTCCATATGTTTAGGAGACAGTTTCTTGTAGGGTGGCTGCTACTTAGTGTGGAAGTTATGCTGTTTTAAATACATGTTCTGCCGTTTGTAAGAGTTAGAGTGAGTTTGAATGAAGTTTGCAGTTTCCTCTCAGATTTGTGCTTGATCCTTAATTCCATTTCTCAGTTCTTGAGTGTTTAGTGTTAAATCATCAAGTCTTTTAGCCTTACACGTGGTATCAGAGCATCACAGTTAGAGTCCTGCAGATTGAAAGTTTGGTTTTGCAAAACCAAATCGAAAATGACAGAGAAGGAGAGCAGTTTCATTGGGTTGGCAATACCCAAATACGATGACAACTATAACCATTGGAGTTTGTTGATGGAGAATTTACTGAGAGAAAAAGAGTATTGGGATGTAGTTGAGAATGAGATTGGTCGTGACAGAGATCAAGCAGTTTTAAAGTCAAGGGAGTTAACTGATTTGAAAGCTAAGAACATACTGTTTCAGGCCCTAGATTGGGTAACCTTGGAGAGTATTCTTTGCAAAGATACCGCCAAGGATGTGTGGGAATCAATGAAGAAGAAATGAGTTGGTTCTGAGAGGATGAATAAGGCACAATTGCAGGCTTTGAGGAGAGAATTTTAGTTGCTGCAAATGAAAGATGGAGAGAAAGTGCTTGCTTACTGCTCCAGAACACTTGAGATCTGCAATAAGATGCGATTATTTGGTGAAACTATGAATGATACTACAATTGTTGAGAAGATTCTCAGATCTCTTAATTCAAAATTTGATTACATTGTGTGTGCCATTGAGGAGAGCAAAAACCTGGACACACTGACACTAGATGAACTTCAAAGTTCACTAGTAGTACATGAGCAAAAGTTGCGTAGAAATTATGCAGGAGGAGAGCAAGCATTGAAGGTAGTGTCAGAAGGAAGTAGTTCAAGTTTGTCTCAAACCTCTAACCATCGTGGAAGAGGCTAATTTAGAGGACGAGGTAGAGGAAACTATGGCAGAGGAAATCAAGAAAGAGGAGACTCAGGTAGAGGCCATTTTCATTCAGGAAGAGGAGTTTCTCAGCAACATGGAAGAGGTAATGATCATGGGAGATTCAGAAATGATCATGAGAATAGAAATGCTCATTGTGATAGAGGAAATAACAGTCACCATTTCAGAGGAAGAGGCTATCCAGACCGGGGAAGAGGAAGAGGAAGAGGAAGGAATTATCAAAGCTATAACAGCAACTTTAACAACTATAATGACAAAGGTAATGTGCAGTGCCATAGATACCACATGTATGGTCATTTTCAGTATGAATGTTATGCTAAAATTCTTGATGAGAAAGATGAACCAACTTTGCTGAGATAGAAGATAAAGGAAAGGAAGTCTTGTTGATGACAGTAGAAAAGAAGTCGCATACTACATCTGCAAATGTATGGTATGTTGACACAGGGTGCAGCAACCACATGTGCGGCACAAATGAAGTTTTTTCAAGTCTAGGTGATATCTATAAATCCAAAGTAGTCTTTGGAGGCAATTCCTCCATTCAAGTTAGAGGAAAATGATCAGTTAGTTTCAGATCCTTAAGTGACATAATTTAAGTTATTGATGATGTCTTGTTTGTTCCTGGTTTGAAAACAAATCTTTTGAGTGTTGGACAGATGCTGCAGAAGAACTATAGCTTATGGTTTGGAAATCCGAAGTATGAGATCTATGAAGATAAGAAGGGAACTATTCTGGAGATTGAAATGAATCCAGACAGACTATTTCCTTTAGCTTTAGAGGGATTGCAGGTTATTCTAAAAGTAGAGGAAAAGAAGAATGAAGGTAAAACTACTGAAAATGAGGCTTGGTTATGCCATTTTCGGTTTGGACACTTGAATTTCAAGGGTCTAAACACATTGAGCAGGTTTGGAATGATAAGAGGTTTGCCTCTGATTCCAGTGCAAGAGGAGATATGTGAAGCATGTGTAATTGGTAAGCATGAGAGGAGTCCATTCACAGGTCACTCAAAGAATTTAGTAGGCAATGCATATGATTTTGTAAAATGGAAAGCAAGTGATCAATTGCAGTTGATTCACTCAGATGTATGTGGTCCTATAAGTCCTACTTCGAATGGTGGGAAGAGATACTTCATCTCTTTTATAGATGATTACACAAGAAAAGGATGGGTGATTTTAATGAATGAGAATTCAGAAGCTTTTCAGAAATTTAAGTTTTTCAAAGCAGCAGTAGAGAGTGAGACATGGAAGAAGATCAAGGTGCTGAGAACAGATAACTGAATTCAACAACTACTATGCTGCTCAAGAAATAGCAAGGGAGAGAACAACTTCATTCACTCTCCAACACAATGGTGTAGCTGAAAGGAAGAATAAGACAGTTGAAAATATGATGAGAAGCATGTTTACCACCTCAGGAATTCCTGGAAGATTTTGGCCTGAGGCTGTTATATGGAGCTTCTATATAATGAATAGGTGTCCCACATTCTCAGTAAAGGGAGTTACTCCAAATGAGGCGTGGAATGGTTGGAAACCTTCAGTACAACATTTAAGAGTCTTAGGTTGCATTGCCTATGCCAAGATTCAAGATGTTAATAGGACAAAACTGTATCGGGACAACTGAACTGAACATACACATCGATTTCGTAGCTAGATCGAAAGATTTAGTATTTCTTTATTATTAGTACTCCATTGAAATGAAATAGTTAGTAATGATAATCATGTGCGAAACCGATTGGATTAAACTGGATTAAATTCAGAAATGAAACGATTTAACCAAGGGTTAAAACTTCGGTGAATAACGCTACGCGCAAGTGGACCTCGATAGACGTAACACATCGTTTCAAAATACGAATTTAATGATGAAGTGTCTAAATAATGATGTGCTGAATTTTCGTTTGTATTCATTCGGAAATAACTTACTGATAACGTTAACATCGGGAAGAAGTATGCTTTATAAGCTACCACGACCTTGTAAAAGTATCAGTTGACGCATAGGGTGAAAATCCGAGATGCTCAGTTCAAAGATGGGATGTAATCCCTGAGATAAGTTTTGCAAACGAAGAAGGATGAAGTCGGTTAAACGATTTTCCTTCCAAACACCTTGAGCGATATGTCAGGCTAGGCATTCAAATCAATTAAAACACACTTCAAGAAGCACGGTTAAAAAAAAAAACATAATGTTAGAGTCAATCTATCAGGCGTTCCCTGAGAGATGAAAAATGACTCACATATATATATGTAAACTGTGTTCCAATAAAATCGGTAAGACGCGTCGCCATAAAACCTAAAGAATGATAATGAGTTAAATCATATCATCAAGCGACATTAAATTGCGCACTAAACACGAATTTAGGACAAAAGTACGTTACCTACTCTTAGAAAATATTTATTTAAAGCTTTTGAAAATGGTGTCGTGGTCGAACATGAAGACATTACATCACTTGAGGACGAATTTTCCAATGCATGATTAGTTTCAAATAGATATAATATTGATCGAACCAGAGCAGTTACACTGATATTCAGGTCCCACTTAATTCGAGTGAGAGAGATTTGAACCGGCAACTAAGGTGAATGACATGGTTAATGTTAATGGAAATATTTTCATAGTAAATCCAGTGGGAGGAATAAACCCTTACCACATGAGATCACTGTTGCCGCAGAGACGAATCAAGTAGAACCTGATATTCGAATTACTAAACCAGGAATGACGCAACTACCTAAATTACCCATTGTTTCTAGTGGGAGTGATCCGACCAAACTTGGTTCCAGATCCTAGTGATCAAGGAATTCATCTCGGAAGTGAAACCCAAAGACCGAGAGGTTGTCAAAGGAAAGTTGATGGTCAAGGTTTAAGCGCTGCTCTTGTTCCCAAAGGAAACGATGCTCCGATAAAGAAGCATTGTTCCGAGTGGGAGAATTGTTCTCAATAGAAGTGATGCTACGATAAGAAGAATTATTCTGAGTGGGAGAAATGATCAGACTCTAGATGGGATTAATCAAGCCTAGACGAGAATCAAAGGCTTCGAACCCATCGAGTAGGGTGACAACCTCACTCTAACAACAATAAATGAGCATTGGAAAGACCTCAAGTGGATAAATGGAGGAAAATAATAAAAGAGAGAGATCGCCTTAAATGAAAGCCATAATAGTCTATAGTTGATTTACCTGCTAACCACAGGGGCACAAGGATAAGGTAAGTCCTGAAAGAAGGCTCACCAATGATGGAAAAGGTGGGGAGGTGAGAAACCCGACTTGTTGCGAAAGGATATACCCAATTTCACGGAGTGGACTATGACAAAACAAACTCACTGACTGTGCGTGAAACCACGGTTAGGGTCAGTCATGGTCCTGGTCGCAAGTCTAGATCTCGAGCTGCACCAAATGGATGTTAAGACCGCATTCCTCCACGGAAACCTGGAGGAGAGATCTACATGGAGCAACCAAAGGGTTTCATTACTCTTGATAACGAACGTAAAGTTTGTAAACTTCAAAGGTCCATCTACGGTCTTAAACAGTCGTATTGGCAATGGTACCGCAGATTCCACGAGGAAATCGTAGGAAACGGATTCGTGAATCTTCACGAGGATCCGTGCGTGTATTATAAGACCTCCGGGTCTAAGTATGTCATCTTAACCTTATACGTGGACGACATACTCATTGCCGTGAACGATGTGAGTTTTATGAACAAGTCAAAGTCCTGGTTAGCATCTGTATTCGAGATGCAAAACATGGGAGAAGACACGTACATCTTAGGCATTAAAATTGCTAAAGATCGGGCTACCCGGAAATTATGTCTGTCTCAAGAAGCCTATATCAACAAAATATTGAAAATGTTCAGATTACAGGATGCCAAACCCGTGGATACGCCGGTGGTGTTTGGGTGCGCACTGTCAAAATGTGACGGCCCCAAGAACCTGGCAGAGCGTGAACAGATGAAGGTTGCAGAGTATTTAAGCATGGTCGGTAGTTTGATGTACGCCATGCAATGAACCCGCCCGGATTTCTGTTACGCCGTGGGCCTAGTAGCACGTTTTCAATCAGATCCTGGCTATCAACATTTAAAGACTGTAAAACGAATTATTCGTTATCTGAAAGGTACTGCCGACTACACACTGTGCTATGAGGGCGGGAAGTTAGAATTTACCGGTTACAGTGACGCTGGCCATAGGTGGCGATCCGGATGATCGTAAGTCCACCACAGGATGAGTGTTTCTCCTTACTAATGCCGTCATTTCATGGACGAGCAAGAAGAAAACTTGTGTCGCGCTGTCCACAATGGAATCAGAATTCATTGCCCTCTCCTAGAAAGCACATGAAGCGGTCTAGCTGAAAAGGCTTCTTACTGCGCTGCTTGATTTCGATGTCAGGAATAAAACTATGAAGGTGTTCTCTGACAGTCAGGCAGCCAATGCAGTAGTAAAAAATCTGAAGTACCATAGTAGGATCAAACACATTGATGTGAAATACTTTTATGCTAAATCTACGGTAGAAGACAATATAATCACTTTGGAATACTTGTCCACTGATAACATGGTTGCGGACCCATTAACTAAACCATTACGCAGGGAGAAGCATGTAAAACTGCTTGGATTGCGTAGGGTTTAAAAGTGGCATGTATCTGTGATAACATTTTGATAATTGAAAGTTACATTTTTGAAATGAAAGAATTGCAATTGATTTTATGATCTATCGACGTCATAATGTTTGAATACATCAAATTTTTTATCTATAAACTAAATCGTAGGAGGACGCATTCCTCTGCCAAAACTATGTCGAATGTGGGCCTTACTTCGTAACACAGGTACGGTCATCTTGCGGTGGAGGGAGACCTCTACCAAGCAAAATTGGCTAAGAGTCAGGGGGATAAACCTGATTACGCAAGACGATCGTCTAGTCTCGAAGTAACTCGACATGATCTTCGTTTTGCAAATCGTCGTGATGAACTTCATTCGTCATTAATCCACATTCTGGGCCAGATGAGAATCTGCAATAGCATGATTTTACATATCCCATTTCTTTGAACTTAAACGATCATGTATGCTATCGACGCGTGCTTCATACTGCGCGTGCCATGTTCGACCACGGGGTCACAACTCGGTTGTGCTAAGATAAGAATCCTCGTAATTCTAGCGGACGCAAACTTCTTCACCTCGAGCGTGTGATTTATCTCGGGAGCCTTATGAAGAGGCACCCAAAGTATCCTCACGGACTCAGAACTCATATCTAAGGTCAGGCTCGATGTTCGCTTCCTGGCGTACGAGCGTAGTGCTGAACAAAAAGGCCCAGTGACCACGTCTTTGGAAACCAGTTGGGTTTGACTAAGGATATGAGCGATGGGGATGGTCAAGTTCACCTATAATTCACCGACTCTTGTATTCACTAAGGTGGCCACCAACTAGATATTAGTTGAAGGTTGTGAATACTTGTACGGATGCCTTGGAGAAGTGTTCCTATGAGGAAACTAGGCAAAAGGAGAATTATCAGTTGACCTAATACAACGCGACACCATATAAATGTTGTTTATAACAGGTTGATTGGAGAAAAGGGAATCAACTTTCCACGGGCGCTACAACACTCCTAACAGATGAGTAGCACGATGCCCGTCGTGTCCGCCGGTCGCACGACAAACCTCGTATGAACTATTCGGAAGCAAAAGGACGAGATCAAAGGAGTGAATGTTGAAGCAGATTTGGACGAATACATTAACAGGCACCCTCCCATTCCGGCGAGTGGGAGCTGTAAGCATATGGTGATGGGCACCGTAAATGGAAACCCATTATATGTATATGTTACCTAAGTTAATTGGTACATGTCACATTAGGACATTGGGCTAGACCCAAATCCCAATTGACATGAGAGGCCCAAAATTGAGCCTCCATATACAAGCATGGCCAGCCGAATTACTAGGAGGGTGAAGTGGACTCTTGTCCACTTTACTACTCCTATATATATATATGTGTGTGTGTGTGTGTGGTGTTAGGGGTTTTATTAGGTTTATCATTAATCCTTCCTTGGAGTGTTTTAGAGAGAAAAACCCTCATCCCCAGAGACACCACACTTCAGCCGAACCACACCACCACCACCAATGGTGTGCCAATTTGCCTTCGAGCAAACACTCCGGATATCCGTCCATTTGCCAAGAATCGATCTGAGGCTTTGCTGTGAAGAATATACCACGTAGGGCTTCATTCACAAGAACCCCTACGGGTGCCAACCAGAGGATCGTGAACTCCCTCCTACAAAGATCTTGGGACTACGGACTACTGTTAAGGTATGTGCGAATCTTCCGCTGCGCAATTTCGATTACTAGCATGTACCATGGTTTTAGTATCCGTAGTGATTACTCCTCGTAATCTAACAGTTCTGATTTGTAAAATATTAATAAAAAAAGCCTCAAACATTTTTTTTGCTTTAGGCCTCAAGATTTGTTGAGACGGCCTTGAAAAAATTCACATATGAACGTACAAGTGACTAAGTTAACATTCAACACGGTAGCACAACATGAAAAATTGTGTGTCGTGTTTGTGTTTGTGATTGGTGTCAACGGAGTGGGGCGGGTATCGCTCGCCCCGTACCCGCCCCATACATCTCGCGGGGCGGGGCGGGTCGACCCACGGGTCGCCTACTAGAAATTATAAAACCTAAACTATATATTTATATATACAAATTTAGCTCAAAACTTGAATCATAAATACCAAATTTAAATTCAAATGCAAGTCACCAAACTCATTAGAATTCTTATTATTTTGACAATGTAGTATATTATCTATATAATTTTATATAATATACATGTAATATATATAAAAATAATACATGTTCGGAGCGGGGCGGGGCGGGTCGACCCCAAAACCGTACCCGCCCCACGGGTCACGGATCACGGGTCGGCGGGGCAAAATCGGGGGCGGGTCGGCGGGTACTTGTGCCCCGTTGCCACCCCTATTTGTGAACACTGGCAAGATAATCTTATCTTGTGTGTTCATATTCGTTAAGTTTACCACGATGACCTTGTTGACATGCAAGATTTGCCATCCCTAGTGCGGTCATGAGGGTAATTTTTTGTTGGAGTCACGAGGGTCTTTTAAACGTGCATCCATGATGGACTCACCAAAAAGTTAAAAGGATTGCGGCGAAATATATTTAATTAGACGCTCAATTGGATATCTGCTCAATTTTAACGGTGTCTTCCAATTAAGTGTCCAATATGTATTTCGTTGTAATCCTTTCAATTTATTACGAAATCATATTTGGTATACATTAAAAGACCTAACTTGCCGACATATATATATATATATATATATATATATATATATATATATATATATATATATATATATATATATATATATATATATATATATATACTCTTTTCCTATCCAATTTAACAAAAATTATAACAGAAATAGTAATTTATTATGTAATTGTAAGTTTAGGTAACAAATGTAAAACAAAATAAATTAAATTTTAAGTAGCTTTGGTTATTAACTCTTGATGCAATTAAAAATTAAAATTCAAGTATGAATAATCTATATATATATATATATATATATAAGTTCTTACCGAAAGAGAATAGTGCAGTGAAGGAGGAGCTGAGTGTCTAAGTTTTTATTTATTTATTTATTTCTATTTTTTATTTTCTATACAAACAGGAGTTTTCTGTTGCAGAGCTGAGGGATGAAAAACTGGACCTAGAAAATTGCAAACGTTTCTGGAGACATCTACCAAGTTCATCTCCATCATTAATTATACCACATTCCACAACAATCTTAATTTACTGAGAACTAGCCAAATTTCCAATGCTTTGAAGAACATAACGATTGAATGAACATCTACATAATTAATCTACCAACAATCAGTTAAATGGTACAGCCGCTTCGTAATCTACAAATTGACATCGATTTGTTCAAATTTCTCTACTATATAGAGAGGATGAGAAATAGTAGAAAAGGATGAGAAAGAGTCGGAGGTATGTTACAGACCTATGTCGAATCTGACATCCGTGATATACTCAGTCGATGTACCTAATACCACTCACTCATTGACCTAACATCTAACCCTCAACAGTTAACTGTTGAGGGTTATATGTTAGGTCAATGAGTGAGTGGTATTAGGTACATCGGCTGAGCATATCACGAATGTCAGATTCGACATAGTGTGTTCGGCCGAATGAGTGGTTTTTTTTTTTGGGCCGGATGGGTGGTTACATGTTAGTGTTATTCGACCCAAAAAAAACCACCCATTCGGCCGAACACACCACTGATTCGGCCCAAAAAACCACTCATTAGGCCTGTCTTGAAATGATTTTCAGGCCCAAGACTAATCTTACTTTCAAGAGCCAATGTTGGATCACGGGCGAAGCTCCGTTACGTCCTTGACGGAAAGCTTTGGACTCCTGGGCTCCGCGTAATCCTGCAAAAGGGGATGACCTGGGTGGTGACCCAGAATCCCTCTCCGATGCTTAAATGAGTATGTGATCAATGGGGTGGTAAGCAAAAAGTCTAAGTTCGTATTAGATGATGGTTTTCTGAGGTAACTTCCTCCTTTATATAGGAGGGGAAGTTACCTGTGGCCATGATTGGCCGTTTTTCCCATGATTCCGTGTATCTCGCCACGATTCTGTATATCTCGTTAGGGATTCCGTAGATTTCGCCCCACGCTCCGCGTATCTTACCCATACTCCGCGTATCTCGGGCACGCCCTGCGTATCTCGGGGGGGCTTATCTATATCTTTAACCGTCTCCCACTACTCTATCTAGTAGGCGGGTTTCTCGGTCTTTGTCCTCTGATCACAAGTCACGACTCCTGTCGGGGACTCCAGAGTTGTCTCATTCTAGGTCACCACCCAGGACCTTCAGTCTCTACGGGACATGTCCAGCCTCTGCGGGGCTATATTATCGGGGCCTTTACTAAGGCATATCGGGGCCTACTCGGAGGCTTCTTGTCGGGAGCATTCAGCTCATACATCGGGACCGCTAAAGTCGGGACCCTTCATACTGGGCCTCTGGGCCTTCCAGGCTTTTCACGAGGCCCACTGGACCTACTCGCCGTCCATTGGCTGTTAACGGGGCTAACAATTACATCGGAACCCATCAGAGCCCAATAACAAGTCATTTGGATGTATGCTAAGCATGTTGCTTTTGTTTCAGCCCTATATATCATTATTCCATAATCATAGTCTCACTATTGAACCCTATTTTGTAAAATATTTTTTTTCCTGTATATAACGTTTTTTATTTAACATTTGAAAACTAATTAATTTACAAATATTATATAAAAGTTATAAATTATTCATCTTTTTATTAATTTTTTGCCAAATCTTTTAAATAACTAGATATATGCATAATAAGACTCATTCAAAAAAATCTACTTACCATCCGGATCGCGCAGGTAAGCACGCTAGTTAGATTAAATTCAGGCTGTGATTTGGTTATTAGCTTTTAATGTAATTAATGATGAGAAGCTAATTCAAAAATTGAAGTCTTTCTCTAATAATTGAATTTTTTTTTCATAAGATGAGATCTTCTATTATGAAGCTGAGTTGTGGTTTCATTATGAAAAATATGATAAAACTTCATGCGTAAACTAATATTAGAGATTTAAATTCGTTGATATTATGAAAATAGAAAAATATTTATAATATTTTATTTTTACCCCTTATAAGTTGATTAGATACGGGTGATAATTAATTAATTCAGTTGTATAGTAACCTATTATAATTACTGCCATCTAATCTAATCACATAACAACCATCCACGAAAAAAAAAAAAAAAATCAGCTGCGGCTTCACATGGCTCACACCCATTCCACTTTACATATCCACTTTAGATCATTTAAAATAAACAGTATAATAGTAGAGTATTATTGGATTGCTAGCCGATCCACATGTGTGCATGTGAAATTACTATTACTTTCTTTTCTTTTTAATTATAAATCAAGATCCGGATTTTGGTAGTTTAATTTTAGGTTTGCACGATTGATATTGTTAGTCATCATATCAAATTTAATAATAAAAACTTAAGACAACCCTAATCACTTTCATATGATGAAACATATCGGCTCATCAACATCTTAATATAGTTAAAAGGTCGTCCTATTATTATTTTTTACTTGCATTATTTCTTATACTATCGCAATATGTAGATCAGATAAACGTTGATATTTTAATTAAATCGCTATAAAGTGACTATCTGAAAGTTTCGAACTTAAAACTTGATAATGAAACTACATGAAAGTGCAATTGTGTCCAATGTGTTTCATTTACATTAATTACGTACTTTATATTTGTATTAGTTATGTGGTTAAAGCTCCTTAATTAACTTTTCTCCCTGAAAAAAGTCCTTTTTTATTTTCTTTTTAAATTATTTTTGCCAAGTTATTAGTAATGTGATTAGCTAAGCTTTGTATAATTAACATGGGTTGATTCCCATCTTTTTCCTCTCTAACCCCAAAAAAAAAGAAAATCAAACCCCATCTTTGCTATAGCCTTTATTCCAATTTATACATACAGTATATATATAGTATAATAAAGATGATAATAATATTATAAAATAGTTATATGAATGGGTTGTATAGATCTGCTTCTGCTTAAAACAATTGGAGAGAACACAAAGTGGGATGGATGTGTGAGCTTAAACTCTTCCACATGTGGTGTTTAAAATATGAGGGAAATAATGTAATATATGGTTGCAGTGTTTGATTGTATTGCAATGTGATTGTATTAATTCATATGATGGTAACAAGTATTTATTTGAGAACAACATGCTTATTTTTTTTAAAACTTTATATTTTGGGCTTGATACATATTAGTCTATTCATGAACTATAAAAACCCGATATAAAAATTAAAATCGCATCGCTATTCAGATTCTATTGATTGAAAGATTTTGTATGTTTTATAAGATATTTTTCATATAAAATGTCACGAAAAAACTTTACTCATTTTGTACGAACATCATATGCACTATTTTTTATTATAATAATGAGTGATAAAGTAGATAAAATAAAATAAAAAGATAATAATAATAAAAATAGAATAATAAACTATAAAGAAAAGACACAATATTTTATTTATTTATAAATAATAATAAAATAATATGTAATTTTGGAGTTATCTCACATTACATCCGTTTTAGATGTAATCTCAATTACAATGAATGTAGTTTGGACGTACTCTCATATTACAATTGACTTCACATAATACACATTATATTTGTTTGGTTTGCTAAACAATATAATGTGGAACGTAATGTGAGATTTCATATTATATTCATCTAAACATCCCCTGAACTATCTAATTTTACTCTTATTTCTCTCAACAACAAAAAAAAAAACCTAGCCACAACTAAGCTTTGCAACTCTCCAACCGTCAGCGCGATCGTTTAAGACAGCTGCGCCGACATAACGGATCTTTCTTCAGTAAGTTTATTTTATTAGTTAGGATTCTGTCTTGTGGTGGCTGTTCACAATGGATGAATTCAACGGTTTCTTCTTCGTCCTCCATTTTTTGGATTTTTTTGTCTCTCATTGTGGAGACTTTTCGTCTTCCTGTAAAAAAATTGCATCCCATCATATTTCACTTTTATATTTCATATATATTATGAGAATCAATCCTACTATTTCAGATCCTGGAATTTCCACACTTGAAAAAAAATTGGGACATATCATTCAAATCATTGGTCCAGTAGTGGATGTAGCATTTCCCCCCGGAGAAGATGCCTAATATTTATAACGCTCTAATAGTTAAAGGTCGAGATACTGTCGGCCAAGAAATTAATGTCACTTGTGAAGTACGACAATTATTAGAAAAAATCGTGTTAGAGCTGTCGTTATGAGTGCTACTGATGGTCTAACGAGAGGAATGGAAGTGATTGACACGGGAGCTCCTCTAGTCATGGGAACTCTTGTCTCCAGCAACTATCTATTCAAGAATGGTATCACTATACAAATTTTTAAAGTCGGTCTGCTTGATCTGACCACTATTTCTGCGAAGTAAACTTTCATATTTTGTTGAACTAAGAATTTATGGAGTAGATATGCTTCAGATCTGTAAATCGGATGTGGAATTTCGCTTTTGAATGCGTTCCATGACTGTTTTTGTGGTCGGTTGTTTGGATGATTGGTTTAACGAAATATCAGTGGAAACGACATCTTTCATGAGGCTGGCGAGGAAGATGATGGTTAGTGGGTATGTTCAAGGTCCAAAGATCAAGTTGATTGGAGTATCACGAACATCGTCAACTAGGTGGCTGACCCGTGTGTTGCGCGGTAAGTAATTTGTTTATGTAATTGTTAAAATATTATAAAAGCTCAAATTCAATATTGATAATTAATTTGATACGTCATTGTTATTTAAAAAAAAAATTCAATGCAAATGAAATACTATTACATATTTAAGGTGTATATATAGGTTTATATAATTATATATTTATGTGTGTGAAAAGTTGTATTTGTTATTTAATAGGTTTATGCATATGATTTTATAATTTTTTGGTATACCGTTAGAAACCATCAAAATAAATAAATGTTTACTGAATATTAATCTTAATTATATTCTTTTAATTGTAGTATCTAAAAAATTATATATATATATATATATATATATTTTATACACGTGATTGTTGAAAAAAAATACTTATGTGGAAAAAAAAAAGTTCCTGAGAACAAAAAAGAGATTTATATGTATTTTAATACTTAAGTTTTAATATATTTTCTATTTTAGTTTGTAAAATTTTAATGATGATAATTATGTATTATAACAAATATATAGATTTCAAATTATATTATGTTATATTATATTATATTACATTACATTAATTTTTTATTTTTATATTTAATATTACAATATGCATATATATTTAATCCAAACAAAGGATAAGTACAAATATATTTTTTTAAGATTTTTTAATGGATTACTAACTCAACTATTATTAATTTTAATAATAATTTATCTAGTATGATGTCACATAAACCCGAAACAGTTCTTACACACAATATAATGTGGAGCATTGAGACAATTTTAAAGAAAACATAAAAATATTTATGATGTCACATTAGCAAATGTAACTCACAACCTATTAGAATTGAGTAAAAAATTTATCTTGATAACTTTTCTACATTATATACATCCTAACAAATTAATATTATATGAATAAGATTAATTTTAATAACATATAAAATAAAATGTTCTTGATTACAATTGATACATTTTTTTTTCTCACACATAAATCATTTTACTAATTTTTATTTATTTATAATATTAATGTCTATTGACTTAATTGAAAATATGTTGATCATACGTATGCAACAACATCTCTAATATATCCCATATAATAGTATTTATTTGGGTTGGATAACCTATTAAATAAAAATATATTTTTAGATTATACTTCATACATTTTTATTTTTCGTACACATATTTATCTTCCATAAAATATAATTTTATTGTCTTATGAATATTATTATAATTTTTTCGACATAAAATAATTTTTTGGGAAAAAAAACATATTGTATGAATGTGGTGGTGGTGGTAAGAAATGAATTATAATAAAATTAAATAAATTTCAAGATTATTATATTTAATAATAATATACTAAAAATATATAATAATCTTTAGCTAAAACAAACTTAATATACTTTGATTTTTTCGCACATGCCTTTATATTCCATAAAATATAATTGTATACTATTATAATTTTTTCGACATAAAATAGTTTTTTTGGGAAAAAGAACATATTGTATGAATGTGGTGGTGGTGAGAAATTAATTATAATAAAATTATATAAATTTTTATATTATTATATTCAATAATAATATACCAAAAATATACACTAATCTTTAGCTAAAGTCTAAAACAAACTTAATATAAGTTGTGATCATTTTAATGTTAAAATAAGAGTAAAAAAAAAAGTAACAACCTATTAATATTTATATAGATACTATTAATAGTTGGTGTTATTCTTGAAAAAACGGACGGAAAAACAAAACGGCTTCTAACATGGAATGAGAGCCTTTGGAGAATTTCTAAGTACATATAATTATCTACATGGAATTGATACATCATCAAGGAGAGTTACACATTGATGTGTACCAATAAAATGTTTTGATCTTGACGTGTAATCAACACATTTTAGTACTTGTCAAGCTTTTAGAGATCTTTTCGACATAAAATAGTTTTATTGGGAAAAAAACATATTGTATGAATGTGGTGGTGGTGAGAAATGAATTAAATAAATTTTAATATTATTATATTCAATAATAATATACTAAAAATATATACTAATCTTTAGCTAAAGCCTAAAACAAACTTAATATAAGTTGTGATCATTTTAATGTTAAAATACGAGTAAAAAAAAGTAACAATCTATTAATATTTATATAGATACTATTAACAGTTGGTGTTATTTCTTGAAAAAACGGACAAAAAAACAAAACGGCTTCTAACATGGAATGAGAGTCTTTGGAGAATTTCTAAGTACATATAATTATCTACATGGAATTGATACATCGTCAATGAGAGTTACACATTGATGTGTACCAATAAAATGTAATGATTTTGACAAGTAATCAACACATTTTAGTACTTGTCAAGCTTTTAGAGATCTTTTCAAGGAGTTTTTGACCAAAATAGACCCAAATAAACAACCAAATACCAATATAGCCACATAAAAAATTAATTACAAATCTAGGTCTGGCTGGGTTCCCCCAACCCGGCCAACTGATTTTTTTTTTTTTTTTTATTTTATTTTTTTACATTTGGCAGAAAAAAAAAAATTGGTTGGCCGGGTTGCCCCAACCCGGCCAAGTATGTTTTTTTTTAATATAAGTTGTAAAAACTAATGGTTTTGTAATTTTTTTTCCTAAAAACCTATTGGACATGGTGAACCCTATGGTAAATTGACAGACATTTGCCCTCTTGGGTTTACCAGTTTTAGTAAAAAAAATTACAAAAGTACTAATTTTATATATTTTTTTCTAAAAATCTATTAAACATAGTGAACCTAAAGAGAAAATTGACATTTCGCAGAATAATCTTTTTTTTTTTTTCTAAAAACCTATTGGACATGGTGAACCCTAGAGGACAAATTTGTCAATTTGCCCTCTAGGGTTCACCATGTCCAATAGGTTTTTAGAAAAAAAATTACAAAACCGTTATTTTTTACAACTTCTATAAAAAAAACAATAAATAAATAAATAAGATACATACTTGGCCGGGTTGGGAAAACCCAGCCAACCATTTTTTTTTTCCGGCCAAATGTAAAAAAAAAAAAAAAAAAAATCCAGTTGGCTGGGTTCCCCCAAGCCGGCCAGGCCTAGATTTGTAATTAATTTTTTATGTGACCTATATTAATATTTGGTTGTTTATTTGGGTCTATTTTGGTCAAAAACTCATTTTCAAAATTAAAGTATATAATATAGATTCCATCAACCATCTTTACCCGTATTGCACCTAAAAAATATTGAAAGTTTGTTCATAATAATACATATAGATACGCTAGCTGGATTAACATGCCATTAGAAATTGGATATGTTATTATCTCTATCTCTTCTAAATTCTCTTTTATTGATAGATTGCAATCTGATTCGCATATAATCGACTATTTGCATGAAAAATAACACCCCTTGACCGTATATACACATGTATATGCTTTGGGCCCTTAACTTAGAAATTCTCATGAAAAGAAATCAGAAAAAACAAATAAAATGTCTCTTCTTATTTCTTTGTGTGAATTAATAATCACTTGTAGATGTCTGTCCATATAATTCCTAAATCCTAGTCATACTTAGAAGTTACTCTCTGCCAGTATCTATTAATAAATAAATTATACCTAATCATATGACCTGACTTCCCATCTATTAAGTAATTATTTTTTTACCACTTCCAATGACCATCTTTAATTATTCATGTTAAAATACTATTTTCGTTTTCAAATGTTAAAATAATACAATGACCTTTCATTAGCAGATTTTACCACTCCATAATTTCAAAATCCATATTATATCAAGAGTGGTAGTAAAAAATATTTACTATAAACACTTTATTCACAATATACAAGTGAAGTTTATTTTTAGAGTTAAAATACTTTTTATACCACATGTTTCACCGAATGTGGCTTTTAGTACTTGATGTTTAGTTTTGTATACTTTTGGTACCAAACGTTTGAAAAAATGTGGATTTTGGTACATCCGTTAGTTGGCCGTTAGTTTTGGCCGTTAAATGACATGTGCAAGTCATTTAATTTAGAACAAGTATGTAACAAACAATACATTTTGATTACTGATTAGGAACTATATGACATTATGCAGGGAAAAAAATCCACTTTGTATTTCCTTAAAAAGGTTAAATAAACACAAAAATTACCCAACTTTAGAATCAGGTTGATATAGAAAAAAAAAAAATTGTTCAAACATGCAACAATATGTTTTAGATTCATTCGGAGATTAGTTCAAAAATAGTTACACAACACATCACATATCCATGGAAATTGATTTGAAATTTATAAACAAACCAACCGTCATAAAATTATCGTGTTAATAAGTGAAGACATGTTTAATCATCATTATATTTTAACACTACTACAATAACTCTCTATGATTTATGAGATCTACATTGTAGATCAAGCTCCATAGAAGACAACCTCTTAGGTTGACTTAAATAAAACAGTACCAGCAAAGCAAGAACAAACCATGGATTGCATCTCATATATATTCATCCAAAAAAGAAACTTTTTTTTTTCTTAAATAAATTAGAAGAACATTAATTAATTTTAATTTTTAAATAAAAGCACAACACATTCTTCACACTCCCCCATGTTTGATGTCGGAGAAGCTTCCAATAAGTCCAACCTGCAGATCCAATAACACGATTAACTCAATAATTACTCTCCAAATCCCAACTACTCCCACTTCTTCTTCTACACTGATCACTCTTGGATCGATTTCTTCAGAAAATGGCAGAATCCTGAGAAATTTACTGTCGAATTCTTGATAATCTTGACGGAGATGAAGATCAATCTTCTGTTCTTGCTCTTCTGCTTCGTTTTCGGCTCGTCAGCCGAATTGAACGATGAAGCTTCAGCATTACTATCGATAAAGGCCGCCATTTTCGATCCTCTAGGTAATCTTCAGACATGGAAGCTCCCCAACAATGGCGGCGGAGGGCACTGCAACTGGACCGGAGTTCACTGCAACGAAAATGGCGTCGTGGAGCAGCTCGACCTGTCCCGGATGAATTTAACCGGGATCATAACGGAGTCAATCCAGAACCTCAAGGGCCTTTCCGCAATTAACATAAGTTGCAACGGCTTCGTCTCCTTCCCCACGTCGCTGTCCAAAGTCACATCACTGGAGAGCATCGACATCAGTCAGAACAGCTTCGTCGCAGCCTTTCCCGTCGGGTTCGTGCGGTTTATGGCGGCGCTCACGTATCTAAATGCTTCGAGCAATAACTTCTCGGGGAAGATTCCGGAGGATATCGGAGATGCGGTTTCGTTGCGGAGTTTGGATCTGCGCGGGAATTTCTTCGAGGGGGGAATTCCGCCGGCGTTGAGGAATCTGAAGGAGCTGAGGTTTCTAGGGTTGTCGGGGAATAACCTGACGGGGCCGATTCCGGCGGAGCTAGGTCAGCTGGCCTCGCTCGAGAGTGTGATTCTCGGCTATAACGAATTTGACGGCGGAATTCCGCCGGAGTTCGGGAATTTGACGAAGCTTAAGTACCTCGATTTGGCGGTTGGGAACCTCGGAGGCGAAATTCCGCCGGAGATTGGACGGTTGCAGTCGCTAGAGACGTTGTTTCTGTACAATAACAACTTCGAAGGTGCGATTCCGTCGACGATCGGGAACTTGACGTCGCTGAAGCAGTTTGATCTGTCTGATAACATGCTGACCGGAGAAATTCCGATTCAGATTGCGGAGCTGAAGAGCTTGCAGCTTCTGAATCTGATGTGCAATGCGATTACGGGGACTGTTCCGTTGGGAATCGCCGATCTGCCGCATCTGGAGATTCTCGAGTTGTGGAACAACTCAATGTCTGGGCCGCTGCCGAGTAATCTGGGAGAGAACTCGCCGTTGCAGTGGCTGGACATCTCGTCCAATTCTTTCTCGGGGGCGATTCCGGCGAGCCTCTGCAGCAAAGGAAACCTCACAAAGCTCATTCTCTTCAACAACGGCTTCTCTGGTCCGATTCCGGCGACTTTATCGAGGTGCGAATCTCTGGTTCGAGTCCGGTTACAGAACAATCACCTCTCCGGCACGATTCCGGTAGGGTTCGGCAAGCTCGGTGGGCTTCAGAGACTGGATCTCGCAAACAACAGCCTCTCCGGCGAGATCCCCAACGATTTCGCCAACTCCGCCTCCCTCTCTTCCATCGACCTCTCCCTCAACCGCCTCCGATCGTCTCTCCCGTCCACCATCCTCTCCATCCCTAACCTCCAGACCTTCTCCGCGGCCAACAACGACCTCGACGGCGAAATCCCAGATCTGTTCCAGGACTGCCCTACGCTCTCTACTCTCGATCTCTCCTTCAACCGCTTATCAGGAACCGTTCCAGCAAGCATCGCATCATGTGAGAGGTTAGTCAACCTAAATCTCCGTGCCAACAACTTGACCGGTCCGATTCCGACGGCCGTCGCCATGATGCCCACCCTCGCCATCCTCGATCTATCCAACAACTCACTCACCGGCCAGATACCGAACAACTTCGGATCCTCCCCGGCTCTAGAGGTCCTCAACGTTTCGTACAACCGCCTCGAAGGTCCTGTTCCGACGAACGGGGTTCTGAAGACGATTAACCCTAATGACCTCGCCGGAAACCTCGGCCTCTGCAACGGAGTCCTCCCACCTTGCTTCGGAAGCCACGATTTAACATCAAGGGAGAAAGACATCCACACGAAGCACGTTCTCGCAGGGTGGATCATCGGGACCGCATCGGCTTTAGCCATTGCGGTGGCCATTTTCGGTGCTCGAGCTTTGTACCTGAGGCGGCACTCGGATCGGATCGAGGCTGGAGAATGGCCGTGGAGGCTTATGGCCTTCCAAAGGGTCGAGTTCACAACCTCTGACATCCTCGATAGTATCCGGGAATCAAATGTGATTGGTATGGGCGGGACCGGGATAGTATACAAGGCCGAGATCCCGAGATCAAGCTCGGCCGTGGCGGTGAAGAAGCTCTGGAGGCCCCCAGGGGCCGATATCGAGGCCAAAGGAGGTGGCGGCGGTGACAATGGCGACGATTTGGTGGGAGAAGTGAAGCTTCTGGGGAGATTACGACATCGGAACATCGTTCGGCTTCTAGGGTTTCTCCACAACAAGACCGACGTGATGATCGTATACGAGTTCATGAATCACGGTAGCCTCGGAGAAGCCTTGCACGGGAAAGAAGCCGGGAAACTCCTGGTCGACTGGGTGTCGAGGTATAATATAGCGGTCGGGGTGGCTCAGGGGCTCTCGTATCTCCACCATGACTGCCACCCTCCGATCATCCACCGAGACATTAAATCCAACAATATCTTGCTCGACGCCAATCTCGACCCGAGGATTGCTGATTTCGGATTAGCCAAGATGATGCTCCGGAAAAACGAGACGGTCTCGATGGTTGCGGGTTCTTATGGATACATCGCTCCCGGTAAGTCTTTCTTATCAAATATAATGTTAGATTACAGTGTACCAGACGACCCTGAAAATGCATAGTGTTGTGTTTACTTGTGTCGTATCGATCAGTTTGTTGTGTTTCTAATCGTGTCGTGTTTAACTATTGCAGAATACGGATACACACTAAAAATCGACGAGAAGATCGACATATATAGTTTCGGAGTAGTCCTACTAGAACTCGTGACGGCGCGGAAGCCACTCGACCCCGAGTTCGGAGAATCAACCGATATCGTAGAATGGATCCAAACAAAGACTCGAGACAACCGATCGTTAGAAGAAGCCCTTGACCCGAGCGTCGGCAACTGCAAACACGTCCAGGAGGAGATGCTTCTAGTCCTCAGAATAGCGCTCCTCTGCACCGCCAAGATGCCGAGAGACCGGCCTTCCATGAGAGACGTCATAACGATGCTCGGAGAAGCAAAACCCCGACGGAAAAACGGAAGCAGTAGCTCGGGTTACGAGGACAAACCCGTATTCAGCAACTCTCCTGTAAATGGCCTTGTCTAGACAGAAAATCCAACCAAAATTGTTTTAATTCTGTTTTGGTTATGTTACATGTTCAAATTGTTCCTTGTACTTAGTTTTCTTTTTTCTGATTTTTTTGGCCAAATTTCTTGTAAGAAGTTAACCACTGGTATATGAATTGGATCCTAATATGAGAGGTTTCTTCAATCTTACACAATCACACGATATTTATGTACATGAAAAACCGATCCAGATCGGGTCATTGATAGTAATCTTGAATTATTACACACAACAATACGCAAAAAGATCGATCGATTATAAAGCACTCAACTTCTTTGGATCGCCTTACTCGGTTTCTTCCATGTGGCATTGTTAGAATCAAGATTTGGGTTTCTTCGTCAAGATGTTCATCGGATAATGTTACCGTTAGCTTCATTCGATCTCATAATCCTTAGTCTCTTCACAGTGTTGAGGAACATGCTGCATTTAAAGAGAGTAACAAGAGAAGATCTCAATACAACTATGAACTAACTGTATATTAATTCTTCAAAAATCAAACCTTTGATGCATATATTCATCAATAGACTACAAGGCAAAGAATTATGAAAAATAAAACCTTTCAAGTAATATATGAATTAACAGCAATTATATATCTATCAAAGAAACAAGAGATCTCAATACAACTAGCTGCATATTAATTATTCAAAAATCAAACCTTTGATCCATATATTCATCAATGAAGAGACGAGACTACAAGGGCAAGAATTATGAAAAATCAAACCTTTCAAGTATAAGTAATATCTGAATTAACAGCAATTATACATCTATCAAAGAAATTATAATTTTTGGAAATGAAATCAGAATAAATACCTCCAAGGCACGTCGCCAACAAGCATCCAATCCCCGTCCTTATCTTCATACGTAAGTAAATACCCCAAAGAACCATCCAACAACTTCGACCCTCTTGTTGTTCCTACCAAAATTTGATAGTAAATTAAATTTGCAATTTTTCCTAAATAAAAGGCCATAGTAAAGTTTTTTTTTAAAAAAATTACCATAGGAACTGGTATTTTTGGAGGGAGCAAAGAACATAGTAAACAATGTCTGAGCTAGGGTTTGGTAGCAATTAAGGGCACTAAGATCAAGTTTTCTGCCAATTGCAACTCCATCCATATTGACTTTGACAAACAAGGATTTGAGGGACACCCTTTGTTTTTGGTTGCTTTCTTCATGGTTCCTCAAAGAAATTTCCTTCTCCAATGATGCAGCTGCAATTGTGTCGTTTCTCTTCTCATTCGTCGGGACAAATGCTTTGTTCGACGACAATTTTCCATTGTTAGCCATATTGTTCATCCTGTAAGATCTTATCGGAGGCCATCCCACAACTTGGCTGCTCAAAATTTATTAAAATAATCAATTAGTGATTATCTGGAAATTCATTATAATGATCAAGGTGATTGATATGGTCTAATCTAATCAGATAAGAACTTTAAAGCATTATTATTGATATTTCAGACCAATCTGCAATCAACATGTCTATATCTTTACCAAATTCAAGCCACGTATCAACATAAAAAAAACAAGATCACATTTTTAGGGATTCATTACAAGGGTCAAGGTGATCTATATATATGATTTAAAAGAACACACAAATCCTAAAAGCATCACATATTTTTAAAAGATTCTTACAAAAAAAACAATCAAGACAATTATCATGATCATCACCGGTTGAAGGTTTGTAAATCTTTTCTAAGGGTGGAATCGAATATACAAACACAACAAAACACTATAGTTCCAAGATCAAAGTCGAGATTCTGAAGAAAGTCTAACCTGGAGAAAGTTCTCTGTTTCTCAAACTTCAAACAGCAGATTTTTATTTTTACTATTTTTATTTTTACTATTTTTATACCCCCTGAGCAGCAATTTTTTGAGTCCCAAAAGTGCATTTTTTTCCCAACCCAACTCCTAAAATGCTATCACAGCAAAAGCCCTAAATTACAAGCAGTATACACCATTAATGAAGCATAAATACACCACAATTCAGCTAAACAGCAGCAAACCCTAATTTTTCAACCTATCAAAGATCGAATTTTGAAATTTACCTAGCAGCATTCGAAGGAGATACAGAATCAGCACTTCTCTTTGTTCCAGCAATACCATTTGCTCGGTTCTGCGTAGAAGAAGATGACGAAGATGATGATGACGGCGATGCAGCCGAAACCACCGAATTGAAGTCCTCAGCCGTCAGAATTTTGGGGGCAGCTCTCTGAGGCTTCTTCGATTTCAAATACCCACCACCGTTTCCGCCGCCGCCGACGGCGAGGCTCAAGCTGAGCCCTAACTCACACTCCGGAGTCGACGAGTCCTCCGAAGAAGACAGAACGTGAGGCGCGTCCTCCTTGCACACCGTTGACGCCGAACCGATTCCGGAATCGCGTAGAAGCATTCTGAACCTTCCGGTCGAGGAAGAGAAGAGGAGGAGGTTTATAAAAGAAGGGTTTTTCAACAGAGATGAATTTGAAGGCAAGTTTAGTAAAAAAGGATTGATTTTGATTGATGAGATGGCAACAAGAAACGCAGGGGGAGGCAGGTGCTTGGTGTCAAGAACAAGGAAGGAGAGACAGAGTGATGATGATGAGTTGGGAAAGAAAAGAAAGAACAAGTAAAGGAAATGGTGGTGGTGGTGGGGTTGGTTGATGTGACTAAATTTGGTGTGGCCCTCATTTGTCTCTTTTATGCGCTCCTAGCTCCCCTTCCTTCCTTCTCTACATCCATTTTTATTAGGTAGATAGATAGTAGATACCATTTTTATTAGGTTAGATGATGGTATCTACCCAAAATTGACCCAATATAGTGTCATTTTTAATATGTTTATTTATTATGATTAAAGTGATATTAATTAAAATGTGATATTATAATTAATATAGAGTATTATGTTGGATTACAGTTTTTAATAAAAAAAATTATTGTGACTTACTTGACTTACATATTATGGTATTAAAATATTTGAGAGTGGATTATATTTTATTAATAATAAATAATATTCTAAATAAATCAAAGAAAACCGTTTATTTATTTAATTAGTAAAACAATAAAATAATAATACAATATATAATAATAATAAATAGATGTGGAAAATAGACTAATGAAAAATACTAAATTTATTTAAAAAAATAATGATAAATATTTGTAATCTCACATTACATCTCTTTATTAATTTAATCTCACTTTACAATAAGAGAGAAATTCAACAAGTTTTGACAAACTCGTCGTAGACTCACGACAATTAAATTCGAATTATAGATGTTGGATATACGTCCAAGCTGTTATAAATTTGCCCCGATAATTGGGTCGCGACCGATTACAATTCGAAACTTGAAAAATAGACACCCAATGCCCAACACATAGGCCGAAAAAACACCCCGAGTGGTGAAAACCACTCGTGAAGATCCCGAGTGGATAGATCACTCGTGAAGACCCCGAGTGGATAGACCACTCGGAGGTAACCCAAGCAAGGGACCCTTGCTCGGGTAGCCCGAGCGAGGCCCATTGCTCGGGTAGCCCGAGCGAGGCCCCTTGCTCGGGTAGCCCGAGCGACCCGAGCAGGGCACTAAGGGTACCCGTACGGGTACCCCCCCCCCCCCCCCTCCGTCCGGGTGAGTCCCCCTCGCCCGGACCCTTACCCCCGGACGATATTTCGTCCGGGGCTCGCCTTTGGAGGCTACATATCAACACTTATCCACATCAAACCTATCTACGGTCGAACCGATGTCAAACACACCTTATTTACGGCCAATGCCAACTTATATTACGAAACTGCCATAACCGGACCAGGAAACCACTGGAACCGGGGTGCTTCAATTGGAACTCTATAAATAAGAGCTCTCCTCCCACCATTCAAAGGTAATCTTGCTATCTCTCTCTAGCACTTACTTTATCTCTCTAAAAGTATATACTCATTTAAGCGTCGGAAATGGCTCATCGAGTGCCACACCCCCCCCCCCCCCCCCCCCACACACACACACACACACACACCCCACACACACACCCCTTTGTGGTCTTGGTATTTCCCCTTTTGCAGGTATCTCGAGGAGAAGGAAGGGCGGAGGTTCGAAACAAGAAGGCACTCATGACACCGTGTGCAAACAGTGGGCTCCCGGGAACCCCCTCCCGGTGCCCATCTACAGATATACGAGAAAAAGAAGTCCACGGAGCGAGAATACTAGGAGAAGAAGCCCAGGAAGAATGAGAGAACGGAAGGAGAAGCCCACGAAGGAAACTCGTGAGCAAACATTGGCGCCGTCTGCGGATTCGAGAAAAAAGCACGTAGCCTACTACTTGTGCTCGATTTGGTACCTTATGTTTGTCCACTTTTGGCTTTTGGTACCACATGTTTGATTTTGCCTATTTTTGGTACCATACGTTTGCCAATTGTATACTTTTGGTCCGACTATGAGTTGACCGTCAGTTTGACCGTTAAATAGTCACGTGACTTGCACATGCATAGCCTCAAATTTTAATTTTATTCAATTTAGTCCTCAAATTTTTATCCTAACTTTTTATTTTTGCAATTTAGCCCTTAAACATTTTCAACCACACCCTAGGACTAAATTGACCTAGCAATGGTTCGACTCATGGCTAGGTCGGACCATGGCTAGGGTTGCCGGACCCGAGCGACCCTAACCATGGTCCGCCCTAGCCATGGGTCGGACCATAGCTAGGTCAATTTAGCAATTGGGTCCAATTGACCTAGCCATGGTTCGACCCATGGTTAGGGTTGCCGGGTCCGGCGACCCTAGCCATGATCCGACCTATTCATGGTCCGACCTAGCCATGGGTCGAACCATGGCTATGTCAATTTAGTCCTAGGGTGCGGTTGAAATTTTTAAGGGCTAAATTGTAAAAATAAAAAGTTACGACAAAAAATTTGAGGACTAAATTGAACAAAATCAAAATTTGGGGCTAGGCATGTGCAAGTCACGTGACTATTTAACGGTCAAACTGACGGTCAACTAACGGTCGGACCAAAAGTATACAATTGACAAACGTATGATACCAAAAATAGGCAAAATCAAACATGTGGTACCAAAAGCCAAAAGTGGGCGAACATAGAGTACCAAAAGATCTATAAACCCAGAAATAAATAAGGGGGTCCAACAGAACAAGGGGGCGACATAGTAAGGTATCTGAGTCTCCAGGAGCCTAGCATCCGGGGGCAACAACCAAAGGATGCTAAGCAACCGTCGTCCAATGGAGAACAACACTCCTTGGATAACACTTCATCAAGCTCCAAGACACCACGGTCGGTAGTCAATCAACAACTACCTCCCTCACCCCTAAAAAAGGACAAGCCCCTAATGGGGGCAAAAACCAAACACCCAAGAACAGGCCATAAGGCCAAAGAAGTTGCTAACAAAATTGCACCCATGGAAGCTCTTCCAGAGTATACCAATATGGGACAAGATGATGAGGGAACAGAACAACAACCACTCCACAAGGATGAGCAACACCCTCCTATCCCTCCATGAATGTACCCACGTTAGCTCTTCCAAAGCACATTAATAGGGGTAATTGGAGGTGATCACAGAACAACAGCCACTATGTGAAGGATATGACAACACAAGAGGGGGAGAGATGATTAATAACTCCATCCCCAGAAGAATATGACATTAGTAAGAGCAACCACATACACTGGGGGGCAAGAATCACCAATGATAGCAGTGAGAGTGCATGAATACACCTCCCCCCACTATGAGCAAAAGAATAACCCCAAATAAGGAGGGTCACTACAACCAGCAGGGCATGTTGCGCCTACTTTGAGAGAATGTCATCCAATGGGTTCTAATACGATATGATTTTCCATGGAAACCATATGGAATGCCATAATAGAATCTCATCCTACAATATACCTATGTACAGCAGTTACACCCACCAGACGCACGCCCGCCCAAGGAACGGGACAACACGTTGCGAAAGCAGGGAATACCAATTCAACCCAGTCTGCAGGGAATACCAATTCAACACAATACTCATTTTTGAGCCAAAATCCACTTCTACATACAATGAGGGGTATCACTAAATGAGGGGGCAGCACTAAACATATGCTCATCGCAATGATCAACAATAACTCCAACGTTAAAAAGATATTGGATTTTCAAAACTAACATTCTACACCTAAGGGTGCGAACAACACAGGGATGGGGGCACCACGCCAAACCAACACCTACGAAGAGTCAAAGGAAGAAACAGTAACAAAGATCAAAATTGAAAGCCCCCCTCCCCACCCCCCTTCGCCAATTCTGGAAGATGCATATAAGAAAGACATGCTCAAAGAGCAAAAAAGAGTAAGGAGACCGAGCAACTTGGGGGGCACCAAACGAACAAGTACTCAGCACCCAACCGAGAAACAGGAAGATAAGCCTTAACAAGCTAAACAAGAACAAACGATGCAACTACCAAGCAACTAGGGGGCACCATGTGATCTAGTGCTTGATAGTCCAACCGAAAATAGAAGGTCGCGCGAATATGTGGCATGACTTCTTCCAATGGAAACCACAAAGGAATGATACAACATAAACCCACTACAAGAACTCGTTCCTGTGTTGGAGGCAACAGTGACCGCCCTCATAAGGCGACATCCACAACTTATACCGACTGGAAGATACGGAATGACAGATATCAACTAACACTTTCAGTGGAGAACATTCGAAGAAGTTCTACACCCGAAGGGTAAAGGGAATATCTACTATATAATTTATTATTACCAAAAGGAGATCAACGGACTCCACTTAGACTTTCATTTCTGTAAAAAATGACAATAGCACTAAATGAATCAAATGCTTTTCAGGGCACAAGGGAAAGAAGAGAGGCATCATCACTCACAAAAGAGGAGGTGTCATCTATGACTGAAAAGGGACATAAGACCCACATGACCATCATTCCAACCGAAAAGGGGAAGATCCAAAAAGACAAGTCTGAAATATGATAAGGGGAAGATTCACAGGAAAACCCTTACATATGGAAAGAGGAAGATCTATAAAGACAACCCTTACAACCGAAAAGGGACATAAGACCCACATGGCCACCATTCCAACCGAAAAGGGGAAGATCCAAAATGACAACTCTAAAATATGATAAGGGGAAGATCCACAGGACAACCCTTACATACGGAAAGAGGAAGATCTATAAGGACAACCCTTACAACCGAAAATGGACATAAGACCCATAGGGCTACCCTTCCAACCAAAAATGGGAAGATCCAAAAGGACAAATCTGAAATATGATAAGGGGAACATCCATAGGACAACCCTTACATATGGAAAGAGGAAGATCTATAAGGAAAACTCTTACAACCGAAAATGGACATAAGACCCACAGGGCCACCCTTCCAACCGAATAGGGGAAGATCCAAAAGGACAATCTGAAATATGATAATGGGAAGATCCACAGGACAACCCTTACATATGGAAAAATGAAGATCCATAAGGACAACCCTTACAACCGAAAAGGGACATAAGACCCACAGGGCTACCCTTCCAACCGAAAAGGGGAAGATCCAAAATGACAACTCTGAAATATAATAAGGGGAAGATCCAAAGGACAACCCTTACATATTGAAAGAGGGATATCTATAAGGAAAACCATTGCAACCGAAAAGGGACATAAGACCCACAGAGCCACCATTCCAACCGAAAAGGGGAAGATCCAAAAGGACAACTCTGAAATATGATAAGGGAAAGATCCACAGGACAACCCTTACATATGGAAAGAGGAAGATCTATAAGGAGAACCCTTACAACTGAAAAGGGACATAAGACCCACAGGGCCACCCTTACAACATGATATGAGAAGTAAGTCCCCCAATCAAAGGGCAACTCATCCAACAAGATATGGGAAGTAAGTCCCCCAATCAAAGGGCAACTCATCAAACACGATATGGGAAGTAAGTCCCCCAATCAAAGGGAAACCCTTCAGAATGATATGAGAAGTAAGTCCCCCAATCAAATGGAAACTCATCAAATATGATATGGGAAGTAAGTCCCCCAATCAAAGGGCAACATTTCCAACAAGATATAGAATGTAAGTTCTTCAATCAAAGGAGGGTACCACCCCCTATACTTCAACAGGTGAGTATCATGTCCATATATCAAAGGAGGATACCATCCCCCTATACATCATCAAATGGCTATCATGTCCATATATATCAAAAGATGGTATCACCGCCTATACATCAACAGGGGCTATCATGTCTATATATACCAAAGGAGGGTACCAATCCCCCTATACATCAACAATGACTATCATGTCCATCTATATCAAAGGAGGGTACCATCCCCCTATACATCATAAAATGGCTATCATGTCCATATATATCAAAGGAGGCTACCATCCCCTATACTTCAACGTGTGATAATCATGTCCATATATATCAAAGGATGGTACCACCCCCTTATACTTCAACAGGTGACTATCATTTCCATATATATCAAAGGAGGGTACCACCCCCTATACTTCAAAAGGCTCGTACCCTAGATTCAACAATACTCGGGTTAGCCAAGCATGAGGCTCAATCACCATGAAGACGGCCTCCATATTATATAAAGTCCAACAACCGCAACATATAGGATCAAGGAGACAAACTAAGAATAATCGGACGCTCATCCGACCATCATAGAGTCAAGCAAAGGACAAAGTCATTGCTTAACTCGGGGGCAAGGCGGGATATTCGTCCGATCAAACAAAACCAAAACTCCAAAACCAGCGCTCGCGCGCGAGATAAGAGCAAACAAGTACCCCGGGAAAGGGGGGGCAATAGCACATCAGGTACTATTAACCCTGCCACGACGCACTATGCTAATCCATCAATGCCAACCTACCCAGGAGTACGTCCCAAAGTGCACAAAGATCAAATGCTTACTACGGGAGCAAAGACACGTGCATAGATGATACTACTTACTAAAGGAAGGACTATAGTGGATAAAACAAACATCATAAGCATCCTTAAGGGGGAGATAAGCAAAACCATCCTGACACTACCCAATGTAGTCGGGGGAGGGACCAAACACCTACAACAAGTTATGTATCAACTAGTGGTATGGAATGAACAACCTTATATATGAGCTACGAAGTGTAGACAATACGAGGAGTATCCCTCTACATACAACAACATGTCCACTACGGGGGCACACATACATTCATCAATTACCAAGTGTAATCAGCACAACGGTAAACCCCTATGTGTAAAGATATCAAAATACTCACTACGGGAGTACTGATACATACAAGAGCTTCCAAGTGTAGCCATGTCAAGGGACACATACATTCATCAAAAACCCCCTGCGTCTGAAATGCCAAACACGTCCACTTTAAGGGACAACTATATATATACAATCTCATATATGTAGGTTTCACAATTAACGCAAGGGCTAACCCCCAAGCGTCTGAAGCATGCCCACTACGGGGGCAACCATATACATACAACTCTATATGCACAGGTCACAAAGCATAAGTAACACAAGGGCCAAGCCCCCACATATGGAGGTGCAAGGTATGCATACCACGGAAGTAACCTCAGCACTGAGACGCGAAGACAAAATCACCGTCCGGGAAGCCCCGAGACCGAATCACAAAAATATCAACAAGGGGAGAATCCCCTTAACCTACACAAATGGAGTAACGCTCCATCATATACGAAGGGAACAACCTTCTACATATATTTATAAAAACTCTTTTACACGAAGGGTAAGAGGAGGAATTTTAACCACTCTCACATCCATCTATATAGAGTGAATTGCAGGGATAAGGTTGAAGGACCATGCCTACACTCCGACAAATGAGGAGAAAAACGTCATGCCCGTTGAAGGCCAAATCTAGAAGATCATACTCACACTCTCGCAAACGGAGTACAACACCGCTTCCAAAGCACCCTATTGGCTCTAAGAGCCTAAAAAAGAGGTTCCTCCAATAAGGACACAGTCCTAAGGCTAAGTGAAATGGGACTAAGGCCCATATTTCATACTTATAATCATTTACATCATCCATGTACATACTTGTACTAACACCCACGTTCATGTTGACTAACAATCACATGTTGTATGAACATCATTCCAACAAGGGATGACATATAGTCTCTCTTATATAGAGATGTGTCAAGCGCTTCTACAAGAAACTCCAATGAAACGGAGACTCAAATGAAAGGACACAATTCTAAGGCTAAGTAAAATGAGACCAAGGCTCGTAACTCTTACCCTTGTACACTATCTATATATGGCATAAATTAATTTAAATCAGCAATAGCATTTTATGTATCCGGCTTCTTTGAACAAGGAGCAAGGAAAATTACAACGTTCCTCGAGCACTCAATGAAGGCCGGGATCGTCATAAATCTTCCTCGAACAGGGGGCAAGGAAAATTACAACGTACCTCGAGCACTTTATGAAGGCCGGGACCGTCTTAAAGCTCCTGTAAACATGGGGCAAGGAAAATCGTGACGTTCCTCGAGCACTCGATAAAGTACGGGATCGTCATAAAGGTACATTTCGCAAGTCGCTTGGGCAATACTCCACAAAAATAGAGTCACGTAAAGGTTAAACCATTTCTTGACTCATGGGCAAATTTTGGATATACGCCCAAGCTATTATAAACTGGACCCCGATAATTGGGTCGCGACCGATTATAATTCGAAACTTGGAAAATGGACACCCGTGGCCCAACACATAGGCCCAAAAAACACCCCGAGTGGCGAAAACCACTTGGGAAGACCCCGAGTGGATAGACCACTCGGAGGTAACCCAAGAAAGGGACCCTTGCTCGGGTTACCCGAGCGAGGCCCCTTGCTCGGGTAACCCGAACAAGGGGCCTCGCTCCCCCCCCCCCCCCCCCCCCCCGGTCCAGGCAAGTCACCCTCGCCCGAACCCTTACCCCTGGACGATATTTCGCCCGGGGCTCGCCCTTGGAGGCCAAATTTCAACACTTAGCCATATCAAACCTATCTACGGTCGAACCGAGGTCAAATACACCTTATTTACGGTCAATGCCAACTAATATTACGAAACTGCCATAACCGGACCAGGAAACCACTAGAACCGGGGTAGTTCAATAGGAACTCTATAAATAAGAGCTCTCCTCCCACCATTCAAAGGTAATCTTGCTATCTCTCTCTAGCACTTACTTTCTCTCTCTAAAAGCCTATACTCATTTAAGCATCGGAGAGAGCTCATCGAGTACCACCCCCCTCCCCCCTCGTGGTCTCGATATTGCCTCTTTTGCAGGTATCTCGAGAAGAAGGAAGGGCGGAGGTCTGAAGCAAGAAGGCACTCAGGACACCGTGTGCAAACAGTGGGCTTACCGGGAACCTCTTCCTCGGTGCCCATTTACAGATATACGAGAAGAAGAAGCCCACGGAGCGAGAATACTAGGAGGAGAAGCCCAGGAAGAAGGAGAGAACGTAAGGAGAAGCCCATGAAGGAAACTCGTGAGCAAACAATAGAGACACACATTATATCATTTGATTTGTCAAAAGGTATTTTGGAACCATGTTAAAATATTAAAGTCATATGCGGTGACTAAGCAGAAAAAGGCGACGCCATTGATAAACCTATCTTATTAGGAATGGTGAGGTGGCGACCAGCTTAATAGCGACTTGGAAGAAACTCATTCTCCTAAGTAAAATTGAGGTGGCGACCTAATTGTCACCTGCTGACATATCACCTCCCTTTTCCACCTATCAGAAATAAGTGGCCATCGTCCTCAAACAACCAATCACAAGTAAACCTCCTTAAGAAGGTAACGCCACCTAGAGTCAGTTAAAAACCTCTATAAATAGTAATAATTTTACATTCATTTACAAGATTCCTACTTTTAATACACTTATACCAATTTAAGTTTCGGAGTGGAATCAGGAGAACAACCGTACCTTTTCCAGGTCTCGCCAGAAGAACAAGTTATCCCACAAAGCCTCCCAACTTCGGAGAGACGCCAAGGCAAAGGACCGGAAGAGCCTCGCTCAGGCTACCAGACTTTCAAGATCCAATATTTGGCACCGTCTATGGGAACCAAATTAAGCAGTCATGGCACCACCAAGAAATCGCTCGAGACGGGAGAAACATCCCCTCATCCATGTTTATAAACGAGGTCATTTAAGACCCGAAATAAACTTTAGTTGGTTAATATGGGCGCTTTAGAGGAGCTATCCACCAAACCAATGATGAGCTCTTTGAGATAGAGATAATCCTCGCATTCTTTGGAGGATTGAGACAACAGTCTCAACTTCTAGCAATCACTAGTCACACGGAGCATGTGGAGAGATGAGAAGGTTTGGCTTAAATGACAAGACTCTACATTCAAGTAGAAGATACTCGGAATAGTACCACACGACAAAGAGAAATAGCTCATCAGAATCCCTTAAAAGTCACCTCACACGAGAGACTCTAGATGCCCAGGAAGAACCTCCATCCAATTCAACAAAGAATAGAAGAGCTAAATATAGCAGAAGTTGGTCAACCCCCAGGGAATTCTGCCAACATCATCTACTCGAAGGACACAACATCGACGACTTTCTCTAACCAAGAAGGGAACTGAATTCCTACATGAAGAAAACCAGGGGCATCATTACCATATCTCCCACCAATCTAGGAGATGGGCAACGTCCAGAGATGACGACGTCAATGTCCTGTCAGGAGGATTTGCTGCAAGTGGAGAATCTAGTGCCGAAAGAGAAGCGTACGCTGCACAAGTAAACAATATTGATTCAAGAAAAATACCCAGGGAGTTGGAACCCATCACCATTTTCTTCCCGACTGAAAACTTGTTAGTCGTAACTCAACCTCAGGAAGACGCCCTAGTAGTGACCACATGGATCAATGACTTCGAGGTAAAATGAGTATTGATCGATGGAGGAAGCTCGACGGATGTTCTAGCCTTTGAAGTCATCACCACAACGGGGTATCAAAAATAGAATCTAATAGAAATGAACTCCCCCCCCCCCCCACGGGTTGGCTTCTCTGGAAGAACGATGTACCCGTTGGGCGATATCCGGCTTCCCGTCATTTTGAGGCAAGGATGGAAAGCGATCCATATAAACTTTTTGTTCGTGGTTGTCGACATAATGACAACTTACAACGCCATCTTGGGGAGGAAGACGCTCAACGCCAATCATATCTTCCCCTCTACTGCCCACCAGATTATGAAATTTCCTACCCCACATGGGTTAGGAGAATTATGAGGTGACCAATTAGCATCTAGAATATGTTATTTCAACACTCTGCGAAGGCATAATCAAAGGGAAACCTTGTCCATCGTCACAGACGAAGATCCACGAGAAGAAGGAATTGATGGCGTCCAGCCCTTATGAAGGAATTGATATAGGTCGAGATGGATGGCGCAGAAAAAACGGCCAGAATCGTAGCGACGTTACCACAAGACCTCATCAGTGGAATAACTTCACTCTTGAGAGAATATAAAGAGATTTTCGCATGGAAACCAAGCGATATGCCAGGGATTAGTCCTGATATCATCTCCCACAAGCTCAAAATTGATCCAGCAATGAAATCTATAGCCCATAAAAGAAGGTCAATAGGCTCCGACAAGAAGAAGACAATCGTCAAGAAGTCAGAAAGCTAGTCGAAGCGAGATTCGTTAAGGAGATACGATTTCAAACATGGGTCGCAAATCCCGTTTTAGTGAAGAATTCCAATGGAAAATGGAGGATGTGCGTGGATTTCCGGGACCTTAAAAAGGTGTTCCCTAAATATTCATATCTATAACCCAAAATCGATCAATTGGTTGACGTCCCTCAGGCCATGAGCTTTTAAGTTTCATGGATGCATACTCTAGCTACAACTAGATCAAAATGCACCCCAAGACGAGTCACACACTACGTGTTACGCTGATAGTTACAGATATCATTACAATGTGTCATTTGGGCTCATCAACGTCGGGCAACGTACCTAAGAATGGTGAATAAACTCTTCAAGCCCATGTTGGGAAGAAATATGAAAGAATACGTGGATGCCATGATTGTTAAATCTAAACAGAGCCAAGACCACTTTCAAGACTTGGCAGAAGCCTTGCCTGCATGCAATTGCATAAAGTATGACTAAATCCATCTAATGTGCTTTTGGAGTCCAGTCGGGAAAAAATTTGGGCTTCATATTGAGTCAGCTAGGAATCGAGGCCAACCCTGAAAAACTGTTGGCAATCGAATGAATGACCTCACCTACCTACCACCGAGATGTCCAATACTTGAATGGAAGATTGGCGTCACTCATAAGATTCTTGGCACAATCAGGGGACAAGTCGTTACCCTTCTTCAAGGTTTTAAGAGCTAACAAAAAGTTTGAATGGACTAAAGAGTGTGAAGAGTCCTCTCAACAATTAAAAAGTCACTTAAACTCACTCCCAGATTTAGAGAAGCCCCTCCCAGATGACCCACTATTCATCTACTTGAGTGTTACCTCAGCTTCTGTAAGTTTCATTCTCACAAAAGAGGTTGGCAGGATTCAAATACCAGTTTACTATGTCAGTAAGCTTTTTGGCGTCGCCACAAAGTTATGACTTGAAGGATTTACATAGGGGTTCTAGTCTGATAGACTAAATTACTCGACACACGCTGACTTTTCCTTTTATAAGGAAAGAGGCTGATGCTAAATGTCTCGGGGGGCAAATGTTGGAACCATGTTAAAATATTAAAGCCATTGACGGTGACTAAGCAGAAGCTTAAGGGAGAGATATTATGAAGTAATGTGCGGCAGGCGATGCCAGAATTATAAATCCACAGGGACGGTAGAAAAAGGCGACACCATTGATAAACCTATCTTATTAAGGAATGATGAGGTGTCGACCAGCTTAGTACCGACTTGTAGGAAACCCATCATCCTAAGTAAAAGTGAGGTGACGACCTACTTGTCACCTTCTGACATATCGCCTCTCATTTCCATCTATCGGAAATAGGCGGCCACCGTCCTCAAACGACCAATCACAAGCAAACCCCCTTAAGAAGGTAATGCCACCTAGAGTCGGTTCAAAACCTATATAAATAGTAAGAATTTTACATTCATTTACAAGATTCCTACTTTGAATATACTTATACTAATTTAATCTTCGGAGTGGAATCAAGGGAACAACCCCACCTTTTCCAGGTCTCGCCGGAAGAACAAGCTATCCCACAAAGCTTCCAAACTTCTGAGAGACGCCAAGGGATAAGACCAGAAGAGCCTAGCCCAGGCTAAGCCAGACTTTCAAGATACAACAAGTATAATTTTAACGTAATATGAGACGTAATGTCACATTATATCCAACCAAACATCCCGTCGTTTTAGAAAGGATGTTGATATTTTTTGGAATATGGAAATTTGAATTGCATGATATGTTTTTTTTTAAGACTCAATACTAAGCCTTTCTACTAATTTGAATGATATTTTTATTGATTATGGATATATTTTTTTTCATTTTAAAACATGAAGCCATGAACATAAATTTCCGTTTAAAGATAAAGTATTCAACTGTTATACCATATTATATAGGGTTACAGTGTCTTTTGGTGTCATATGTTTGACCAAAGTTGACTTTTGGTGTCATATCTTTTTTTGATAGACTTTTGGTGTCATACGTTTGCATTTTGTAGACTCCTAGTGCATATGTTAGTTGAGTGTTAAGTTAAACCGTTAAATACTTTCAATTTGTTCTGTTTAGTTCTCAAATTTATATTACTAAGTTTTTATTTTTACAATTTAGTCCCTAATGTTTTCTCTGGTCACCGTCCAAGTCCTCAGCCACCACCCAAGGGCGCCGACCACCACCCAAAGCCGGAAACCACCACGAATCAAAGTCGACAACCACGAATCGGGACCGGCCACCACGAATTGGGGTCGGCCACCACCAAATCGGGGCCGACCACCACCCCAATCGTGGTTAGCCACCACCAATTGGGGTCGGCCGACTCCGATTTGGGCCACAGAGGGCTCTGATTGAGCCACAAATAGCTCAGTCGGAGCCCAATTTGGCTCTGGTATGAACTCTAGCCCTCTATGGCCAAATCGAGGTCGACCGATCCCAATTGGTAGTGGTCGACCCCGATTGAGGCGATGGCCACCAATTGGATTCGGACACCACCAAGTGGGGTGGTGGTGGCCAACCCCAATTGGTGGTGGTCGGCCTCGACTGGTGGTGACTGGCCCCGATCGGGGCCGTCCGGTGGGGGATGACCTGGATTCGTGGTGGCCAGTTCCGATTCGTGGTGGTCGCGGCATTGGGTGGTGGTCGGCACCCTTGGGTGTTGGCCGGCGAACTTGGGCGTTGAATGGAGAAAACAATATAGACTAAATTATAAAAATAAAAAATTATAAATATAAATTGAAGGACTAAACTGAACATATAAAAAGTATTTAACTGTCAAACTTATCGGTCAACCAACGAATACACCAAAAGTCAAAAAAATGCAAACTCACGATACCAAAAGTTGTTTAAAAAAAACCAAAAACCAACTTTGGACAAACATATGACACTAAAAACTCTTTTAACACTATTTTATAATACGGTTAGTTAGAGCATCCACAATGGTATTACATTGTATTACTTAAATGTAGGTTTAACGTAAATTTTATGTAAAATTTATAAAAACGTACTACACTGGTTATACATAGCATTTCTTAAAAGTGGGACCCACCTAATTTTACGTAACCTATTCCTTATACTTAAGGAATGCACTATTACGTAATCAATTTTTAATTATAAATTAATTCATTTTGTAATTAATATTAATATCTTATTGGTGGTTGTTGGAAAATTTAATAATAAAATATATTTAAGGAATATATTTAAGTAATACGACTGCAGAGCAAATATTGTTTACGTGTGTCTTAACTTTACGTATTACTTAAAGTATATATAAATGTCTACGTGGCAACTTTAAAGAATACAATTTAAGTAAAACTATTGTGGATGCTCTTAGTATTAATCTTATATTGGTAGCGCAAAAAAAAAAAACCCAATTTAATTTTACTTAATCTTTACTATTTAGCCTTTTTTTACTTAATTTTTAATAATAAATACTGGATGACTCGTGTTGCAAGGATAATATATATTGTAGCACCGAATATATATCATACAAATAGTTTTTGTAAAGAATAATACAAAATAGTTGGCATTTACCTATTTATTTAAAAAAAAATATTAATTAGCATTCTATATATATTTCTTTTAGCTAAATATATATGAGGGTTTAATATCAAACATATACTTAACATAACACAAGTTGACAAATTAATATCCTATATAATTTTTTTGATTTTTAGGTATCTGGGAAGTCTATATTACACCATTCGAAACTATGTCTAAGTTGACCTAACCCAGATCGAGCCAAGTACTAGATCCAGACATTTTTGGGATCAGTTAGGTCATGTGAACCTAACCATGGCTGAATCTAGCTATAGCCTTGACCCGGGGCTACGTCAATTTAGACATAAGTCTGATTGGACCAATCGAACATATGTCTCAATTGATCTAGCCCAGGTCGAGCCTAGAGTTAGGTTAGACCATGGTTGGGTTCCCTAGTCAATCGAACCTAACTATGACCGAACATAGCCCTATTCTCGACCCGAATTTGGTTAATTGGGACCTAGCTCCGATTGGTGCAACAATTAGGACTTCTCATTTATCTAAAAGTCACAAAAATTATCTCATGTACCAATTTGTCATCACATATTATCTTAAATAGTTGTTTGATTTAAAAACCTATATAGGAGAAAGAATTTGTCTACCAAAAGGAAGAAATAATTTAGTATATAATTCATTTTAGCTTCGAAGCTCCTTATTTAGATTTACTTTTTAAAATGAAAAGTAATTTTCTTTTATATATTTTTGGGTTAAATAGTCTTTTGGTACTATATGTTTGATCAAAGTTGGCTTTTTATGCCATATTTTTTTTTTTTATACTGTTGGTTTCATACGTTTGCATTTTTATAGATTTTTAGTGCATCATTTAGTTGATCTTTAAGCTTTGTTAAATACTTTTATTTTGTTCAATGTAGTCTTCCAATTTATATTCCTAAGTTTTGATTCTTATAATTTAGTCACTGTTGTTTTCTTCGGTCACCGCCTAACTCTGTCGGCCACCACCCAATGTCGCGAACCACCACCCAAAACCGCCAACCACCACAAATCGGAGTCGGAAATCACAAATCGAGGTCGGCCATCACCGAATCAGAGCTGACCAGTCACCACCAATCGGGGCCGGCAACAAACAACCCCGATTTGATGGTAGTCAGCCGACCCCAATTCTTGGTGGTCGGTGACTTTGAGTGTTGGCCGGCGGACTTGGACAGTGACTGGCAGACTAGGATGGTAACCAGAGAAAACAATAAAGACTAAACTGCTAAAATCAAAACTTATGAATACAAATTTGAAGACTAAACATACAAAATAAAAATATTTAACAATTAAACTTAATGGTCAACTAACAGACACACAAAAAATCTACAAAAATATAAACAAATGAAATCTAAAGAGTAAAAAAAATAAAATAAAATAAAATATATATATATATATATATTATTTAAAGTAATTTTGGTCAAACATATAATACTAAAAACGATTTAATCTTACTTATACAGTTATACATTAAAATAAGATGAGTAAGAAGAAAAGAAAGCGTTGAATTTGCATTGGGCGAAGAGGGAGGGACCAGTAGTAGCGAAGCACCTAACTGTACTGCAGGTGTGTCTTTCACTTGTGTCTTGTGAATTTCAAGACGGGGCCCACCCTTGTCGGGTTTTTGGTGGAAAGCATAATTAAGGTTCTTGGTCCCATCCGGTCCAAAGCGACGACAAACTACTCTTTCCTTCTCATCTACATTTCTATATATATATTGAAATGAATTATATTCTAATTCCATATCCTTTAATAATATAATAAAATATTTTTTCCTTGCCTTTCTTGTATTGGAAAGGAAACACATAGAATTTTTGTTTTAAATATGAAATTATACAATAATAAAAATTGCACAAGTGCCCTCTAAAGTTATTTTTTCCAAAGTTTGTACCCTGACTTTTTCTTACCAATAATAATTGAATCTATTCAAATTTCAAGGCATCTGGCATCCCCTTTTTGCTTTTGATGATAGTGTGCGTGTGTGATACGATTGCCCTTCCTTATAATTTATTATTTATTATTTATTATTTATTATTGAAAAATAAAAATAAAAACAAATAAAAAAACTTAAGAATAAACTTAAAGATGGAAAGTCCATAGTATAGGAGTTTTCTGGCACATGAGAAATTACTTTCGAAATGAGCATTTAAGATTATTTTTATACTTCATGTAACAAATAACAAATATTGTAAAGTGTTGTAGCTCTATCTAATGATTAGTCAGTTTTGGTCGAAAACTGAATACGTTACTCGCATGTGACGATACTAATATTGCATTTTGGTTTCTATATATATTAGGGTTAACAATTAAATTACTTCTTAAATTTGGACTAATTTATACAAATCGTTACTTGAACTTTTTTTTGAAAAAAATTAGTTACTTGAAATTAATTTCCGAGCTAATTGTTACACATGTTTTATTTTCGTCAAATTGATCAAAACTGAGCATGTTTTCACTATGTGGAGTCTTTTTATGGGTATCAAAGATGATTTCCGATATAAATTGAAAGAATTACAACAAAATACCTTAATTTGGAGGCTCGATTGAAAAACACCAGAAATCCAATTGGGCATCCAATTGAAAGGTATTTCGGTTTATGTTTAAATTCACATAGGTACACATGAAAAGACCACATGTGGCAAAAACATGCTCAATTTCTATCCAATTTGATATGAATTGAAACAGAGGTAGCAATACTCATAAATTAAAAGTTCAGAAAGCCAATTTTAAAAAATTAAAATTCGTAGTGATTTGATAATATTGTCAAAAATTTAGTTAGTAACTACTAACCCTATATATTATTGTCATTATAATATTACAATATAATTTTACAATGTGATACACCACACATGTTTACATTCAAAACAGACTCATCATTGGAGGATCACATTTTCCAGATATCACATACCTAAAAAACACTATTTGTCATGGAGTAATTTGTCAATACCTAAAATATATTTAACCTCTCATTATTGTAATTTTCACTAATTTTGTTTTAATAGTCTCACAATTTTGAACCATACGCGTTATTGGTTAAGATTAAAGTTGTTACAAATCACAACTCATGTTATCAAATGTTTTTTCACAACATATATTTACATATTTAACACAAACAAACAAACAAACACTAATCTATATATCTACCATCGTTCATCGCCGAGCCAGTTATTCTTCTCTTTGGGCCCGGTCGGGCCTCTCTCACCGTACAATTCTAAGGGAAGCTTACTAAAAACGCGGTTCGTCGAGCCCTGTAAACCCACAGGCATCGCCCCGACTACTCTATCCAGCTCGGTTCTCGAACCATACACAACTGGAGGGCCCCACTCCCTCATATAATTCAGCCAATAGGGCTCCTCCACGACTCCATCTCCAAGATACTCTGCAGCCACAATCTCATACCGATGGCTTGAGTCCACACACAAGTTGCTACGCGCTGCGTCGTTCCGGATTCCGATCCCCAGCATATCCGATCCCTGAATTAACCCTTATTATAAATCTTAATTATTGATCCCACTCAAAGATGACTCATAACTAACCCGCAAAATGGCAAATTATGGCATGTGATTCTAACGCTTCTACCAAAATATAGAATTGTTAAAAAATATTACAATAAGTTAATATGTTTAATTAAAGTTGACTTTTTTTTAAAAAAAAAATTTGGTATCCTACGTTGACTTTTGATTTTTGGTATCCTACGTTGACTTCAGTACAATATCTTAATATGTTAGATCAAAGTTGACTTTTGATTTTTTTTTTTTTTTTAGATTTTTTGTATCATACGTTAACATTTGGTAGACTTTTTGTGTATCTATTATTCAACCATCAAGTTTGACAATTCAGTGTTTATGTGCAAGTCACGTAATTCCTCTAAAGTTTCATTTTTATTCAATTTAGTCCCCCAATTTATACGTTTCACTTTAAATTTTTGCAATTTTATCCATGAACAACCTCAATGGCATCCCGACCCAAAATTAACACAGCTAGGGTCAGACCCAGCCATGAATCCGACCCTAACTGGGTCAATTTTGAGCTAGGGTTCGATTGAGTCCAATCAAAACCTATGTCAAAATCGAACCAGCTGGGGTCCGACCAATGGCTGAATCGGACCCTGGTTGGGGTTGTTGGGCATGACCAACCCTGACCAAGGTCCGACCTTAAACTCATGCTGGGTCGGACCCTGGCTGGATCAGACTCTGGTTGGGGTCGCCGGACCCGGTCGACCCAAACTAGGGTCAATTTTGACTTAGGGTCCGACTGGACCCAATCGAACCTAGGTTAAAACTGACCCAACTAGGGTCCGACTTATGGTTGGGCAGGATCCTAGCTTGGTCAATTTTGACCTTGAATTTGTTTAAGGATTAAATAGCAAAAACTAAAAGTTATGGATACAGGGAACTAAATTGAACAAAAATAAAACTTATGGAGAAGTCACGTAACTAGCACATGGACCCTAACGATTAAATTTACGGGTAACTAACAGATGTACCAAAAGTCGACAAAATGCAAACGTATGACACTAAAAGTTTAAACTTTTTTTTGACAATAAATGCTAACATTAGTCAAATATATATCACCAATCCGAATTCTATGGACTCATTACTTACTAGATTTGTTACTGGATTTACTTAAATTTATTTAGGTCTTGAGATGAGGAAAACCCATGACCCGATAATTGACCTGACCCATTAACATGTATACCTGAATGTAGGTCCCCGGACGGGGAAAACTGGCATGGCCGTGCTTGGAGGAGTAAACCGCCGCCTTGTTCCCATCCACAAACTCCAAATCGAAGCTCTCAACCCACTGGCCACCACTGTGCTGCGAAAAGTATATACTCCAGAGCTCCCCGGTGAAGTTACTAACCCGAACTGTAACATGTTCCCAATCACCAACATGTTGTCCGATTCTACTAAGCTTGATATTCATCATCCCGAGTTTGATCGTGGCGGGCCCATTGAACGGACAAAACACCCACATTGCAAGGTCGGTGAAAGTCCCGCCCGAGGCGGGTTTCACGTGAACATAGAGCTCGGCTGAGTCCAAGTTCCCGTGTTTTACCCTTTCGTTAGGGAAATCAATCCAATACTGCCCGTCGTTTGTCCCACCGGAAGGTACATTCGATCCAATTTGATCGATTTCAACCCCATCAGGATCTCCAATTTTGTATAGTCGTGGCCCGTTTTTGAAAAACCATGGAAGGGAACAAGGCAGATAGATTTCATCGGGGTGGAAGTAAAAGGTCGGTCCGTAGTGATTGATCAAGGCATGGACTTGATCGAGATTCGGCATTGCGTGTAGCTTGGGGTCCAAGTTACGCAAACAAGCTACCGGAAGATCTCCTTTGTCGGTTAAATCAAGATTCAAGTAGCTACTGCAGAAGAAGGTCCCAACCGGAACGCCTCGAGACAGCATTCCTCTGTGTCTCGGTCTCGTATTCCATACCCTAAATGGCAGTCCAGAACAATCTTGAAGGATTTGTTTATGGCATTCGCAGGTGTCAGTTAGATCAGCCCTAACAACCCTAATTTCATCAACCGATGGCTTTTCCGGGCTATCTGTAACGAAGAACCCCATGGATTTATATCCTTCCGGAGGCTCAGGAAACCAGAAATAGCCGCATCCTTTTAGATTTGTGTCCTCAATTGCATCGTCTGGGCACCACACAAGTGTGTAATCAAGGGGTTTACCAAGAGCGGGTTGAGAACTGAGTTCGGAAGAAGCAACCTCACTTTCTCTCGCTGCAAGTAGGAAGCCTCGCAGAGGTTGATTGTTCGATTGGCAGTAGTGGCCAAGGCAGAAGAATCCATTAGGGATTTGTGAAGGACGGTAAAATGTAACGCCCTTCTTTCGGTCTCGGGACGGATTCCAGCTCCAGATTTTCTCGAAGCGGTTGATTTTGCAGACTTCGATTTCGCCTAGGGTTATTCTTCCAGTAGCAAAGCTTCCGCCTATGGACAATAAGTCGTGAAACGGATTATTATAAAACTAACAAACCTAGCAATATTCGGATAAGGTTGATTTAACACGATCTATTTCCACTTTGTTGGAGCATAATGCAAGCGAAAGTGAAAGAATCAGCATCTGATCAATCGATTATACGGAATTGCGCTGTTTTACAGTTGGAAGTAAGAAATTCAAACGGAGATCATCAGATTTTGATGCCGATTTTCAGATTTTGAACGAAATTGCGTCGATTTACAGTTGGAAGTAAGAAATCCTAACGGAGATCATCAGATTTTAATGCGGATTATCCAGAAAAAAGGGGGAAGGGGGAAGTACCTGAAGGCCATTGAGGGAGAGAAGCAGGGAGAGAGAAGGGATGATCGGGATCCGGTAGCAGATCGGAGAATCTGTTCCAGTAGAAGCATTGGCAGCCAAGCATCGTCTCGCTGTTGGCTTGGCTTCTCCGCCACCGACGAGAGAGAGAGAGAGAGAGAGAGAGAGTTGTTCGCGCCGAAAGCAAAAGCTATGAACACCCGGGAAGATGGAACGAACAATCCAGAAATGTGGCGACGCGTGTTTCTTTAGTCGGTTTCCTTTCTTTTTTAAAATTACTTAAATGCACCCCAATCTTTACGCCTGTTACCAATGCACCTTGAATGTTAGGTGCTACTGCTATTACTACAATGAGATCATGATCTAGTTTCATAGGACCTTTTTATCATGCTCTGAAAGTACTATGCTTTTAGTACTTTTTTTGTATTTTTTTATTACTCTAAAGGTGAACCCTAGAGAGAAACTGATATTATTAATAATATGATGCAAATATTAGGTGTGGTTAAAAAATTTCATATTTTTTCATACTTTTAAAGTTTTACATATGTTACAATTAAGTCCACACTAATAATAAAAAAACCAAAAACATAATGCTTTTGGAGCATAGTAGAAAAATCCAGTTCCACACGTACTATTGGTTTTTGCTGAGGGTGGGTGTTGTGAAAATTTAGACTAATAATTCATTAATTATTTAAAAATATTAAAGTGATAACTAAATGCATAATTAAATTTATACATTAATATTTTTTCTTAAAAGTTTAAATTTCAATCACGTAAAACTTTTGAATTAAATTGGAGTTTAACTTGCCGCTGCGGAGATCGAACTGACACGCTCTGATACCATGTTAAATTTCACATTGTATCGACCTAAACTCAACGAGATTCCATCACAAAACTAATTGGTTATAGGAGGAGGTATCTCACATGCTTATATTATATATATATATACAAGATTGCTTATGCAATTTCTGGTCGGGAGCGTTAAATTTAAAACTTCCTCCAATGAGGCGTCTCTAACGGGATTCGAACTCGGTTCGCCTCTAGGAATACAACTTGTTTTACCAGTTACTTATATGATGTTCAAATAAATACACACAACTTGTGTGGTATATAGTTACTCACGGTGAGACTTCAATACTATCCCGCATTGTAAGGGCTCTTGATTAAGACACCGACTTTTTAAATCCGGACGGGTTGAGACTAATTTAAAAAAATCTCACTCCCACGACCAGGTCTGACATTTCCGAAATCGGGTCGTCGTTATAACAATAATGGTGGTGGGATTTCTTGGTCGAGTAGTAACACTTCACAGCCTACGTCTTGCCCCATATGTTGTGAGGACTTGGACATGACAGACTCGAGCTTTTTGCATTGCTTGTGTGGATTTAGGTTGTATCTATTCTACCACAAGAGGATTCTTGAGCAGGATGGTCGTTGATCGGGTTGCAGAAAGTCGTACAAACACAATCTCATTGACGGGGAGGCGACGATTGAAGGAGGAAGCCTGACATTCTATTGGAATCGTTCCTACAATATGATGGCAATGCATTAAGAAATACGATATTTGATTGATCATGCTGGTTTATCTCTTTTTTGGCTCGTGTTCGATGTTGAAATTTGAACTCTGAATTTAGATATAGAAAAAAAAAAATATGTTATAGGATTTATAGTTCTGAGCGCACCTGGATTTAGTTTCGTCCTCTCACCAACAATTGGTTCTTCTTCTGTAGAGACTCGTTTTGGTATGTGAATAGATAAGCATGGTATAGAAAATATTGATACATGAGAATATTCTACATCAATATTCAAGTTTCAGCCAAAACATGTGTTGCTAAGTTACATTGATAAGCTGCATAAATAACATACACGGTTATCATTTGCCCATAACTCCTACTTTCTTATGAACATTGTTAGGTTTGTAATAATTCAAGCCACACTAACTATAAAGATAAATGCAAAAGCTGAAAATGCATACTAATCTTCATAAAGGGAAATGAGTTTTGTTGGGCTGTGTTGCTCCGGCATTCAGAAAAGTATGACGATGAAAGAATAAGAGAAATTTCATGTTGTTTCAGCTGTCTTTTCAGAGTTATAGATTGTGTTCTTTTCCAGATTGAATGTGAGTTGTTTGAAGTTGTTATGGTGTTGAGAGAACACACGCGTCTTCATAGTCTGAATATCACAACTTCTTCAAAGAACATCCTTTTATAATCTCAAAACCATAAACTTGAGGTATTGTTTCTAATTTCTTTCATTCTTTTTTTTTATCTACATTTGAATAGATGTGTATGATGAATCATGATTTAGCTTATTACATGGTGTGTATAGAGATTTGGAATAATTAAGTTATATGAAATTATTTATCAATGAGAATAAAATGTTTGATCTTGCATATATTTGTCTTGGCTTGTATTTCCATTGCAAAATTGCAGGGATTTAATGGATTAAACTTCTTATGAGTGACCAAAAAGGTAAATTCTCTTTGCAAATTTTTCTTATTAGGATTGCATATAAATTTTCTTATCTGTTTGGTTCAATTGGGTTCGATTTTGAAGTTTTAGAACTAAATTAAACAAACTAAAGTTAGAAATATATTTGAGGGACTAAATTGAACAAAATAAAAAGTTTAGTGTTGGTCACGTGACTTACACATGTCATTTAACGGCCAACTAACAGAAATAACAAAACTCACATTTTTTCAAACGTTTGGTACCAAAACAATACAAAACTAAACATTTAGTACTAAAAGCCACATTTGGTCAAACATGTGGTGTGAAAAGTACCTTTAACGGACTAAACTATGGAACGGCCGCTGCTTCAAGCGGCCTAATTTCCACCAATTAGAGGCCTGTATTTAATGGCAAACTTCTAAATAACCAAAAAAGTGAAAAAATGCGGTTTAGTGGTTCTTGTCACATCATATCACATCACTTAAGTGAATTAGACCACGGTTCGAAGATTTATCCAGACCGGATGTGAAGTTTTAAGTGACGTTTGAACTTGCCGTTTACTATACGTTCCGTTTTGGGTCTGTAGTCAGTCCAGTTTGACGGAGCTTCAGACAGGGACGGAGCTATATAAGGTCCAGAAAGGGCAATTGCCCCTCCTGAACTCCATGGAAGCTCAAATAGATACTTATAAGTTTTTGATAAAAATTGACTTGCTTAAGTTTGCCCCCTCTGAAAATATGTGATAATGTAAGAGATTACTTGCTTGTCCTTATGGTCAGATTTTGAACTGCAATGAAGAAAACAAAAATGTTGTTATTTTTGTTCTTCCGCCATTGATGTTCTTCTCGTGGTTGATGAGGAAGATGAAGAAGATAAGCAGGAGAGAGGGAAAGAATCTTCTTTTCCTTTTTCTTAAGATTATTTTTCAATAATCGTACCAAAAAGTAATAGAGATAAAGACTCTTCTTTACCCATTTATTTAATATATATATATATATATATTTATATTTTCATGACTGTGCAAAAGTTATCTTACTATTTATTAACTGCATACGTAGTTCTATTCTAGTATAATTATGTTCAAATTTACTAAATTCTCTTTTAAATCACCGATTCTAGCCAATAATTTTTTTCTATTCACTTATATTGATGTATACCTTAGGCATTATTTGGATAAATATATATTAATAATATCAAGTTATTTTTTTCCAATTATTTTAGGGTATCAATTTATATGATTATATTATATATTATAATAGTAATGATAAGGAATATAATATTAAAAAAATTCAACCACTAAGGCATAGTGGAAATACTAAACCCCTAGTCAAGTTTACTGTAAACCTTATCCATACCCTAAATGAAAACCACCACCAGAGTAAATAAAAAAATAGACATTTAAATAATTAATTAATATTATGGAATATAATTCATGCACATAAAATAATATTAGTTGCTACTGATTTCATATATCAATTGGAACAAATATAATAGAATTAAATATTAAATTTTAAAAAAATTCAACCACTAAGGCATAGTGGAAATACTAAACCCCTAGTCAAGTTTACTGTAAACCTTATCCATACCCTAAATGAAAACCACCACCAGAGTAAATAAAAAAATAGACATTTAAATAATTAATTAATATTATGGAATATAATTCATGCACATAAAATAATATTAGTTGCTACTGATTTCATATATCAATTGGAACAAATATAATAGAATTAAATATTAAATTTTAAAAAAATTCAACCACTAAGGCATAGTGGAAATACTAAACCCCTAGTCAAGTTTACTGTAAACCTTATCCATACCCTAAATGAAAACCACCACCAGAGTAAATAAAAAAATGACATTTAAATAATTAATTAATATTATGGAATATAATTCATGCACATAAAATAATTTTAGTTGCTACTGATTTCATATATCAATTGGAACAAATATAATAGAATTAAATATTAAATTTTAAAAAAAAATTCAACCACTAAGGCATAGTGGAAATACTAAACCCCTAGTCAAGTTTACTGTAAACCTTATCCATACCCTAAATGAAAACCACCACCAGAGTAAATAAAAAAATGGACATTTAAATAATTAATTAATATTATGGAATATAATTCATGCACATAAAATAATTTTAGTTGCTACTGATTTCATATATCAATTGGAACAAATATAATATAATTAAATTTTAAATTTTAAAAAAACTCAACCACTAAGGCATAGTGGAAATACTAAACCCCTACTCAAGTTTACTGTAAACCTTATCCATACCCTAAATGAAAACCACCACCAGAGTAAATAAAAAAATAGACATTTAAATAATTAATTAATATTATGGAATATAATTCATGCACATAAAATAATATTAGTTGCTACTGATTTCATATATCAATTGGAACAAATATAATAGAATTAAATATTAAATTTTAAAAAAATTCAACCACTAAGGCATAGTGGAAATACTAAACCCCTAGTCAAGTTTACTGTAAACCTTATCCATACCCTAAATGAAAACCACCACCAGAGTAAATAAAAAAATGACATTTAAATAATTAATTAATATTATGGAATATAATTCATGCACATAAAATAATTTTAGTTGCTACTGATTTCATATATCAATTGGAACAAATATAATAGAATTAAATATTAAAAAAAATTCAACCACTAAGGCATAGTGGAAATACTAAACCCCTAGTCAAGTTTACTGTAAACCTTATCCATACCCTAAATGAAAACCACCACCAGAGTAAATCAAAAAATGGACATTTAAATAATTAATTAATATTATGGAATATAATTCATGCACATAAAATAATTTTAGTTGCTACTGATTTCATATATCAATTGGAACAAATATAATAGAATTAAATTTTAAATTTTAAAAAAATTCAACCACTAAGGCATAGTGGAAATACTAAACCCCTACTCAAGTTTACTGTAAACCTTATCTATACCTTAAATGAAAACCACCACCAGAGTAAATAAAAAAATGGACATTTAAATAATTAATTAATATTATGGAATATAATTCATGCACATAAAATAATTTTAGTTGCTACTGATTTCATATATCAATTGGAACAAATATAATAGAATTAAATATTAAATTTTAAAAAAATTCAACCACTAAGGCATAGTGGAAATACTAAACCCCTACTCAAGTTTACTGTAAACCTTATCCATACCCTAAATGAAAACCACCACCAGAGTAAATAAAAAAATGGACATTTAAATAATTAATTAATATTATGAAATATAATTCATGCACATAAATTAAATATTAGTTGCTACTGATTTCATATATCAATTGGAACAAATATAATAGAATTAAATTTTAAATTTTAAAAAAATTCAACCACTAAGGCATAGTGGAAATACTAAGCCCCTACTCAAGTTTACTGTAAACCTTATCCATACCCTAAATGAAAACCACCACCAGAGTAAATCAAAAAATGGACATTTAAATAATTAATTAATATTATGGAATATAATTCATGCACATAAAATAATTTTAGTTGCTACTGATTTCATATATCAATTGGAACAAATATAATAGAATTAAATATTAAATTTTAAAAAAATTCAACCACTAAGGCATAGTGGAAATACTAAACCCCTACTCAAGTTTACTGTAAACCTTATCCATACCCTAAATGAAAACCACCACCAGAGTAAATAAAAAAATGGACATTTAAATAATTAATTAATATTATGAAATATAATTCATGCACATAAATTAAATATTAGTTGCTACTGATTTCATATATCAATTGGAACAAATATAATAGAATTAAATTTTAAATTTTAAAAAAATTCAACCACTAAGGCATAGTGGAAATACTAAGCCCCTACTCAAGTTTACTGTAAACCTTATCCATACCCTAAATGAAAACCACCACCAGAGTAAATAAAAAATGGACATTTAACTTAATTAATATTATGGAATATAATTCATGCACATAAAATAATTTTAGTTGCTACTGATTTCATATATCAATTGGAACAAATATAATATAATTAAATTTTAAATTTTAAAAAAATTCAACCACTAAGGCATAGTGGAAATACTAAACCCCTAGTCAAGTTTACTGTAAACTTTATCCATACCCTAAATGAAAACCACCACCAGAGTAAATCAAAAAATGGACATTTAAATAATTAATTAATATTATGGAATATAATTCATGCACATAAAATAATTTTAGTTGCTACTGATTTCATATATCAATTGGAACAAATATAATAGAATTAAATATTAAATTTTAAAAAAATTGAACTACTAAGGCATAGTGGAAATACTAAACCCCTAGTCAAGTTTACTGTAAACCTTATCCATACCCTAAATGAAAACCACCACCAGAGTAAATAAAAAAATGGACATTTAAATAATTAATTAATATTATGGAATATAATTCATGCACATAAAATAATTTTAGTTGCTACTGATTTCATATATCAATTGGAACAAACATAATAGAATTAAATATTAAAGGTTGTCAGGTGCAGCCACTACTATGCTGTTGGGTCACAGTACATCCAAACAAATTTAACGGGAGATCCTAACGCTGTTAAACCGGAATTTGTCGAACCAGACCAGGCCGAAAATCATTAAACCAGATATTAAGAATAAAATACATTATTAATAGGCCGCATGAAGCAGCGGCCGCTCCATAGTTTAGTCCACCTTTAACCCTTAAATTTGTATACTTCAATAAGTGGATGGTGTTAACTGAGTTTATTGAAGAGAAAAAAATATTCCAAGCTCAATAATTCAATTTTCTAGTCTCGGATTTATGGTCAGATCGAAGTTTTTAGACTGATCATTCATTAATTATCTTAAAATCTTAAAATGATAACTAAATTAATAATTAAATTTATATATTGAAATTTTCTCTTAAAAGTTTAACTGTCAATCACGTAAAACTTTTGAATTAAATTGGAGTTTAACTTGCTGCTGCGGAGATCGAACTGGCGTGCTCTGATACAATGTTAAATTTCACATTGTGTTGAGCTAAATCCAATAGGGTTCCATCACAAAACCAAATTGTTATAGGAGGAGGTAGCCGCCTTGCTCACACACACACACACACGCACGCACGCACGCACGCACGCACGCACGCACGCACGCACGCACACACACGCACACACATATATATATATATATGCATTAAATTTAAAACTCCCTCCAATGAGGCATCTCCAGCGGGATTCAAACTCGGTTCGCCTTTAGGAATACAGCTCGCTTTAATAGTTGATTATATGATGTTCAAATAATTACACACAACCTGTGTGGTATATAGTTACTCACGGTGATACTTCAATACTATCCCGCATTGTGACGGATCTTTGATTAAGACACCAACTTTTTAAATCCGGACGGGTTGAGACTAATTTAAAAAAATCCCACTCCCACGACCAGGTCTAACATTTCCGAAATCGGGTCGTCGTTATGACAATAATGGTGGTGGGATTTCTTGGTCGAGTAGTAACACTTCACAGCCTACGCCTTGCGTCATATGTTGTGAGGACTTGGACATGACAGGCTCGAGCTTTTTGTCTTGCTTGTGTGGATTTAGGTTGTGTCTATTCTTCCACAAGAGGATTCTTGAGCAGGATGGTCGTTGCCCGGGTTGCAAAAAGTGGTACAAACACAATCCCATTAATGGGGAGGCGACGGTTTAAGGAGGCAGCCAGACATTCTGTTGGAATCGTTCCTACAGTATGATGGAAAGGCATTAAGAAATACGATATTTTATTGATCATGCTGGTTTATCTCCTTTTTGGCTTGTGTTCGGTGTTGAAATTGAACTCTGAATCTAGACATAGAAAGAATATGGTATAGGATTTGTGGTTCTGAGCAGCACCTGGGTTTAGTTTCCTCCCCTCAACAACAATTGGCATTTCTTCTGTAGAGACTCATTTTGGTATGTGAATAGATAAATATGGTATAGAAAAAATTTGATACATGAGAATATTCTACCACAGTATTCCAGTTTCCACCAAAACATGTGTTGCTAAGTTACATTGTTGAGCTGCATAAAGAACATATATGGTTATCATTTGCGCATAACTCCTATTTTCTTATGAACATTGTGTTAGTATATCAATATATTTAAAGTTTGTTATGTTCGCAGTAATTCAATGAGTTTTGTTGGGTTGTGTAGCTCCGGCATCCAAAAAAGTATGTCGATGAAGGAATAAGAGAAGTTTCATGTTGTTTCAACTGTCATTTCAAAGTTATGGATTGTGTTCTTTTTCAGATTGAAGGTGTGTTGTTTGAAATTGTTATGGTGTTGAGAAAACACACACTTCTTCATAATTTGAACATCATAACTTCTACAAATAACATGCCTTTAAAATCTCAACACCGTAGACTTGAGGTATTGTTCCTAATTTCATTTTTTTTTTAATTTATCTACATTTGAGTAGATGTGTATGATGAATCATGATTTAGCTTATTGCATGGTGTGTATACATCAATGTTATCAGAACCGGACCGGACACCGAACCGGTAGGGTGACCGGTTCCCGGTTTGACCGGTCCAACCCGGTTCGAACCCGGTTCGCTTGCTGATTATTCATATATTCTATTTTAAAATTTAGAAACCCCTGACCTTCGCCTCCGCATCACTCATCTCTGTATCCATCTCTCTCTCTCAATCTCTCTCTCTTCTTCTCTCCTCACTCATCTCTGTCTCTCTCTTCTTCTCTCCTCTCCCTCTATGTCCAACACCTTCCCTTCCCATCTCTCTGTCCAACCTTTCATTTCCTCCAACCCGTAGCCCACCCTTCTAATTAGATGATTTTGGCTTGATTAAGTTTTAGGCTAGCGTCATATGAGGGGTATTTATTAGGTAAGGTTGAGCAGGGACACGGTTGTGGACTTCATGCTTGTCGGCGGAGCTTCCTTCCATGGTGACGTGAAGACAGCGGACGTGTTTCAGTTTTTTTTTTTTTGGGTATCCGAACCGGTGAACCGCCCGGTTCGCTCAAAACCGGCCGATTCTCCAAAAAAACCGGCTATCGAACCGGGTTCGCTTACATCCTCCGGATTTGCTTGAACCGGACCGCTGGAGGCACCGGTTCCGGTTCGAACCCGGTCGAACCGCCGGTCCGGTCCGGTTCTGATAACACTGGTATACATATTTGGAATAATTAAGTTATATGAATTTATTTATCAATGAGATTAAAATGTTTGCTCTTGGCTATATATGTCTCTGCTTGTATTTCCATTACAGAACTGTACGGATTTAATGTCTCTGCTTGTATTTCCGTTACATAACTGTAAGGATTTAATGGATTAACCTTCTTATGAGTGACCAAAAAGGTAAATTCTCGTTGCAAAATTTTCTTATTAGGATTGCATATAAATTTTCTTATTCGATTGTTTCAATTGAGTTCGATTTTGAAGTTTTAGGACTAAATTAAACAAACTAAAGTTAAAAATATATTTGAGGGACTAAATTGAACAAATTCAAAAGTTTAGGTTCGGTCACGTGACTTGCACATGTGATTTAACAGCCAACACTAACGGTCAACTAACGGAAGTACCAAAAGTCACATTTTTTCAAACGTTTGGTACCAAAAGTATACAAAACCAAACATTCAGTACTGAAAGTCACATTTGGTCAAACATGTGGTGTGAAAAGTAAATTTATCCCTTAATTTTTTATACTTCAACAAGTGGATGGTGTTATGAGTTTATTGATGGGAAAAAAATATATTCCAACCTCAATACTTCAATTTTCTAGTCTCGGTTTTAGGGTCGGATCGAAGTTTTTAGACTAATCATTCATTAATTTTATTAAAATCTTAAAGTGATAAATAAATGCATAATTAAATTTATACATTATATTTTCTCTTAAAAGATTAAATTTCAATCACCTAAAACTTTTGAATTAAATTGGACTTTAACTTGCCGCTGCGGGGATCGAACTGGCGCGCTTTGATACCATATTAAATTTCACATTCTGTCAAGCTAAATCCAATGAGGTTCCATCACAAAACCATTTGGTTATATGAGGAGGTAGCTGACTTGCTTGTATATATATACATATTGTATATACAAGATTGCTTATGCAATTTCAGGTCGGGACCGTTAACGTTAAAACTCCCTACAATGAGGCGTCTCCAGCGGGATTCGAACTCGGTTCACCTCTAGGAATACAACTAGCTTTAATAGTTGCTTATATGATGTTCAAATAATTACACACAACATGTATGGTATATAGTTACTCACGGTGAGACTTCAATACTATCTCGCATTGTGAGGGCTCTTTGATTAATACACCGACTTTTTAAATCCGAACGGTTGAGACTAATTTAAAAAAATACCACTCCCACGAACATGTCTGACATTTCTGAAATCGGGTCGCCGTTATGACAATAATGTGGTGAGATTTCTTGGTCGAGTTGTAACACTTCACGGCCTACGTCTTGCCCCAGATGTTGTGAGGACTTGGATATGACGGACTCGAGCTTTTTGCCTTGCTTGTGTGGATTTAGGTTGTGTCTATTTCTACCACAAAAGGATTCTTGAGCAAGATGGTTGTTGCCCGGGTTGTAGAAAGACGTACGAACGCAATCCCATTGATGGGGAGGCGACGGTTGAAGGAGGCAGCCTAACATTCCGTTGGAATCGTTCCTACGGTATGATGGCAAGGCATTAAGAAATACGATATTTGATTGATTATGCTGGTTTATCTCTTTTTCGTCTTGTGTTCCGTGTTGAAATTTGAGCTCTGAATTTAGACATATTAAGAATATGGTATAGAATTTTGGTTCTCAGTAACACCTAGGTTTAGTTTCCTCATCTTACCAATAATTGGTTATTCTTCTGTAGAGACTCATTTTGGTATATGAATAGATAAAGATGGTATAGAAAAAAAATTGATACATGAAAATATTCTATCTCAATATTCCAGTTTCAGCCAAAAAAATTGTTGTTAAGTTACATTGCTGAGCTGCATAAAGAACATGCAAGGTTATCCTTTGCCCATAACTCCTACTTTCTTATGAACATTGTGTTAACATATCAATACATTTAAGGTTTGTTAGGTTTGTAGTAATTCAAGCCACACTAACTATAAAGAGAAATGCAGAAGTTGAAAATGCATACTAATCTTCATATAGGGAAATGAATTTTGGTGGGCTGTGTAGCTCCGGCATCCAGAAAAGTATGTCGATAAAGGAATAAGAGAAATTTCATGTTATTTCTGTTAGAAAAAAAAAATGGGCAATTTTAACTAATTTTATTTGAGTTGGATTTTGGGCTAAATTGTTTTTACTCAAACCCAATCTCACTTAAGCCCATTATTTAGTGAATGGAATTTGTGAGGTTTTTGTCCCACATCAACCAGTTCACACTCCTCCTCCCCCATTCACCTCCTATAATTACAAGCTCATTCTTCTCCTCATTGGTAGAATGAAAAAATGAGATCTCTTCCTTTTGGTTGAGTATCCAATATTTTTGGAATCCATATTTTTAGAATCCAAGTTATAATTTTCTCCTCCTCTGTTCTTCGTGTTGACGAATTGCAGAGTTCTTCTTAGGTTGATTTCGACTTATGTCGTGTTCAACCTTTCTGGTTGGTTTTTTAGCCGTTGTCGACGGCTTTCCTGTTCTTTGTTTGAGTTCAGGTATTGGGTTCGATTCGGTCGAACGTGTTGCATGCATAACACTAGGGATGGGCATTGGACCGGTTCAGCCTGGACCGGTTCTGAACCGGACCGGAACTGTTTTAAACGGTCCGGTCCAGTGATGACTAAGGTTTTATATTGGCTTAGGTTGGCTTTAAAAAAACTGGTCTGGTTAGAACCGGTCCAGAACCGGTTCCGGACCGGTTCTGAACTGCTTTTCAAATAAATCAGTCTTGAACCGGTTGGATATTTGGACCGTTTTTTTTTATAAAAGAAAACAGAAAAGTTTCATACCGTTTAGTTCAAGAAGACCCAAATAAAACTTAGGGTTTAGAGTTTCAGCAAAGAAAACTAAAATCGAGGAGAAGAGAAAGGAAGCGACGACGGGGAGGCGGAGACGCGACGGCGAGGACCCGGAGAAGCGACGACGGGGAGGTGCGGAGGCGGAGACACGACAGCGGGGAGATGATGGTCGGGAGGCGGTCTGCAGCTTGAACCTTGAACAATGACGAAATTGAGTGGGTCAAACTGTTAATGAAAGATTGAAGAAGAACAAAGAAGATATCTCTCATCTAGCTCTCTAGTCTGTCTATATGTTAGTGTCACGGGCCTGGATTATCTAGCGCTCCCTAACCCGTGCGGCCTTAGGATTTCGCTCCTAAGTCAGCCTTTTCCCTAGCAAAACTAAGAAGAGAAGAGTATGAAGTGGAGAGGAGCTTTGGAACTCAAGTGAATGGATTTCTAAGGATGATTTACAAATGAGAGGGGGTCTCCCTTTTATAGGCTCCAAGGGAGACATCCACCAACTACCCACATTAATTACAAGAGTCCCAACTACCCATTAAATGCTATCTCTAGATAATTCTACATATTACAAGAGATTTCTACAAGTGTGTGGAGTCTTCTAGAATCTTCTAGAATCGCACGCATCCCAAGACTCCCCGGTTATGGATTCCCGACTTGTAAACGAGGCCCGGCGTGTCACGGACGAGCCTTAGATCATGTAAACTCCGCGTCCGTGACATTCTCCCCCACCTAATCGAGCGACGCCCTCGTCGCGTCCGCATCATGGAAAGCCTCGATCTCCTTCGTGAATTGCCAAAGGTCTTCCGCCGGCTCCCAGCTTGCTTCGGACTCTGGCAATCCCTTCCACTTGATGAGGTATTCCCGCTTCGGCTTGCACCAACGTTTTCGAACCTCCCGATCCGCCAGAATTTCTTCAACGTCTCGGTCGTAGGCCGTCTTCGCTCCAATTGGTGCACGAGATGACTCCGCTCGGCTTGGGTCCTCCTTGTCTTCGTGGAATGGCTTGAGCATACTCACGTGAAACACCGGATGGACCTTCATTTTGGCTGGAAGTTCCACCTTGTACGCCACCTTCCCGACTCGTTTGAGAACCCGGAATGGACCCTCGTAGCGACGAACAAGTCCCTTGTGAATGTCCTTGTGACGGAGAATGTTGTGCATCTTCACCATCACTTGGTCACCCACGTTGTACTCGATATGCCTCCGCTTCTTGTCCGCCCACTTCTTCATCCGTTTGGTAGCTTTGTTTAGGCATGACCGCGCTATGTCCGCCTCCTCTTGCCAAGACTTGGCGAACTTGTATGCCGATGGACTACTCCCCTTATAGCCCGTTGCCACCGTACTTGGAGTCGATGGTTGTTGTCCCGTCACGATCTCGAATGGACTCCTCCCCGTGGATTCGCTCCTTTGCAAGTTGTAGGAGAATTGGGCCGCATCCAGCAATTTCGCCCAATCGGTTTGTGTCGAGCTCACATAATGGCGAAGGTACAGCTCCAAGAGTGCATTGACTCGCTCCGTTTGTCCGTCGGTTTGAGGATGCAAACTCGTGGAGAAGTTTAAGTCCGTACCTAGCATTTTGAAGAGCTCCGTCCAAAACCTCCCGGTGAATCGCGGGTCTCGATCGCTCACGATTGTGGTTGGCACTCCCCAATACTTCACGACGTGCTTCATGAAAAGCTTGGCCGCCTCCTCCGCTGGACACTCCTTCTTGGCCGGAATGAACGTTGCGTACTTGGAGAACCTGTCCACCACCACCATTAGCGTTTGGCATCCTTCGGACTTGGGCAGGTTGACGATGAAGTCCATCGAGACACTCTCCCATGGTCGCTCCGGGGTAGGAAGAGGCTCGAGAAGTCCCGCGGGTGATTTTTGCTCCAACTTGTCTTGTTGGCATACGAGACAAGTCTTCACGTACATCTCCACATCGTCCCGCAATTGAGGCCAGAAGTACCTGTCCTCCACAAGTGCCATGGTGCGATGGATTCCCGGATGACCCGCCCACTTCGAGTCGTGGCACTCCCGCAAGATCTCCTTCCGAAGGTTGTCATGTTGAGGCACGTACAGTCGCGGTCCTTTGGTGTAAAGTAGGCCATCCTCACACCAAAACTGCCGTGTCTTCCCCTCGGTCGCCATCCCCATCAACGATTGGGCCCTCGCGTCGTGCTTGAGTCCCTCCTTGATCCTCCCGATTAGCGTACATTCAGGTCGGCTTATGGCTGCCAGCTCCACTCGCCTACTTAGCGCATCCGCAACCGAGTTTGTCTTCCCCGGCTTGTACTCCAACGTGAAGTCGAACTCCGCCAAGAAGTCTTGCCACCTTGCTTGTTTTGGTGACAACTTCTTTTGGGTTTGGAAGTAACTTGTCGCCACGTTGTCGGTCCGCACCACGAACCGTGATCCAAGGAGATAGTGTCTCCATGTCCGAAGGCAATGCACCACCGCCGTCATCTCCTTCTCTTGGACCGTGTACCGCCTTTCGATATCGCTAAGCTTCCGGGACTCGTACGCTATCGGATGCCCATCTTGCATGAGGACTCCTCCAATGGCAAAGTCCGAGGCGTCCGTCTCCACCTCGAACGGCTTCTTGTAATCGGGCAATACGAGCACGGGCTCCTCCGTAACCGCCTTCTTCAAACGATCGAACGCCCTTTGACACTTCTCCGTCCACTCCCACGCCAAGTTCTTCTTCAACAGGTCCGTGAGTGGCACGGTAATGCTCGAGTATCCCTTGATGAATCGCCGGTAATAGTTTGCCAAGCCAAGGAACGATCGTAACTCCGTCACCTTGGTTGGTGGCTCCCACTCCATGATGGCTTTGATTTTGGACGGGTCCATGCGAACTCGCCCTCCTCCAACAACGTGACCGAGAAAGGGGACTTCTCGTTGTGCAAACGCGCACTTCTCCTTCTTCACGTAGAGGCTGTTCTCCCGCAATGCCTCGAACACTTGGCGCAAGTGCTCGATATGCTCCTCCAAGGTCCGACTATACACCACAATGTCGTCAAGGTAAACCACAACGAAACGATCGAGGAACGGATGGAGTACCTTGTTCATGAGAGTGCAAAATGTAGCCGGCGCATTTGTTAATCCGAAGGGCATCACGAGGAACTCGTATGATCCGTAGCGCGTCACACAAGCCGTCTTTGGTTCGTCTCCCTCCGCGATCCGAACTTGCCAATATCCCGAGCGCAAGTCCAGCTTTGTGAACCATCTCGCCCCGCTAAGTTGGTCAAACAAGTCCGCGATGAGAGGAATCGGATACTTGTTCTTCACCGTCAATTTGTTCAACGCCCGGTAGTCGATGCACATCCGCAATGATCCGTCGTGCTTCTTTTGGAACAGCACCGGCGCGCCGAATGGGGCCTTGGAAGGCCGGATATATCCCGCATCGAGCAACTCCTTAAGCTGCTTCCGTAACTCCTCCAACTCCGGGGGTGCCATGCGATAAGGCGCCATGGCGGGTGGCCGTGCATCCGGAACCAACTCGATCTTGTGGTCCACCTCCCTCTTAGGTGGCAACTCCTTTGGAAGCTCGGCCGGCATAACGTCTCCAAATTCTCCAAGGACTTGGGCTATTTCCTCCGGGATTTCGTCCCCTCGGCTTTCACCCTCGTCCAACTTCAAGGTCGCGAGGTATGTGCACTCTCCTTTGCGGACTCCCCTCTTGAGTTGCATGGCCGACAAGGTCTTGTTGTCACCTCCCTTCGAGCGCTTGACCGGCACGATGCATTGGCACCTCGCATCCAAAATGCATATACAATCCGCGAAAGGAACTATCATGGCATCGATCCGATCGAGGAAGTCCATCCCGATAACGAAGTCATAGTCATCGAGAGGGATCACCTCCACCGTTTCTTTGCTGCTCCAAATACCTAACTTAATGTTTACCTCGCGAGCAATTCCGCATGTCGGGACTTCCTTCGAGTTCACCGTCTTCAACGTCGTGTTGGTTTTCTCCAATCGAAGGTTCAGCTTCTTTGCGACCTCCTCGGACATAAAGAGGTTGGAAGCCCCCGTGTCGACAAGTGCACTCATCTTCTTGCCGGCAACTTCAATCTCCGCGAACATTAGGCCCTTCGCCTTGGCCTTTTTGCTTTGGATGGAGCTAAGGATCCGCAGCGAACCCAACCGCGTTCCTTCTTCTTCCTTCTCCTCCGAAGTCACGAGAGCTGCGAGCTTCTCCCGTTTCGGACAATCTCGAGCCAAGTGAGGCCCCTTGCACAAGAAGCACTCTATCGGACCACGATCCTTCCACCGCGATCCACCTTTGTCTTTGGAGAACGACTTGGTGAATCTTCCGCCATCGGATTTTCCTCCATCGGGCTTGTGGGATTTCCCTCCATTGGAATGAGAAGGTTTACCGCGATCTCCCCCACCATTTGGCTTGGACTTCTCCGGCCGATATTCGTGTAGCGACTCGGCCGTCACCATCGCCCTCTCCAAGTTCTCCACGCCCCGACGCTCCAACTCCGTCTTAGCCCATGGTTTGAGACCGTCCATGAACTGGAAGAACGCCTCGTTTTGGGTCATGGAAGGAATTTGAAGCATCAACTCCGTGAATTGCTTGACGTACTCACGAAGTTCCCCCTTGTGCTCCAAACGACGAAGCTTTCCCCGCGCTTCGTTCTCGGCATACTCCGGGTAGAATTGTTTGTGGAATTCCGCCCTGAACTCCTCCCAAGTTTGGATCTCTTCCCCTAGTCGGTTGTCCTGCCTACGACGCCACCAAACTAGTGCATTATCTTGCAAGTAGGAAAAGATCATACCTAGCCGAGACATATCATCATCTACTCCCGTGGCTCGGAAGTAGTTCTCCATGCTGAAAAGGAAGTTATCCACGTCTTTGGCCACTCGAGACCCCTTGAACTTGTCCGGCCTAAGGACGTCCGGACGTGGACCGAGCTGCATCGCGCCCGCTCCCTCGACACGGGTTCTCCGCACCCGATTCAGCTCCTTCTTGAGTTCCGCCACCTCCGCCCGCAATCCCACGAGCTCATTCACCTCTTCTTGGATGGCCGTGATGGTAGCTCCGAGCGCGTCCCCCTTCTTCCCAAGTTCTTCAGTTGCGTCCTTCACATCCTTCTGGATCTCCTCCATTCCATAACGGATTTCGTCCACACCCTTGGACGCACCAACCGCGTCTGCTTGGACTTCAGCCACCACATCTTGCAGCACCGCGAGTTGATGATAAAGGTCCGCCAACTGCTCCTTGGTATTCATCCGGGTCTTCTCAGCTACCACCACCTCCGAATTGGATGCCATCGCTTAACCTTGCTCTGATACCACTTGTCACGGGCCTGGATTATCTAGCGCTCCCTAACCCGTGCGGCCTTAGGATTTCGCTCCTAAGTCAGCCTTTTCCCTAGCAAAACTAAGAAGAGAAGAGTATGAAGTGGAGAGGAGCTTTGGAACTCAAGTGAATGGATTTCTAAGGATGATTTACAAATGAGAGGGGGTCTCCCTTTTATAGGCTCCAAGGGAGACATCCACCAACTACCCACATTAATTACAAGAGTCCCAACTACCCATTAAATGCTATCTCTAGATAATTCTACATATTACAAGAGATTTCTACAAGTGTGTGGAGTCTTCTAGAATCTTCTAGAATCGCACGCATCCCAAGACTCCCCGGTTATGGATTCCCGACTTGTAAACGAGGCCCGGCGTGTCACGGACGAGCCTTAGATCATGTAAACTCCGCGTCCGTGACATTAGTCTATGAGTCTAGATATTCTGTATTCTATATAGACTATAGAGTAATAAAAAAGCATTAATTGAAAATTTCATATTTCAATGAAACATGAATCCCTCTGTCTCCATCCTCCCCAAGTTTCGAAGCAACGAAGAAGAGTACAGGTAAGACTTAGGTGTCATTTTTATTTATTTATTAATTTATAAATATAAAACAGTTCCAAAACCGTTCCGGTTCGGACTGGTTCTTTGAACCGAATGGGTATACCCCCTGGTCTGGTTCTAATTAGGGCTGAAAGTAAAATCCGGTAAGACTGAAAAACCGCAAAAAACCGATCCGAACCGGTCCGAAAAAACCGAACCGTACATAGACCGTTTGGTGTGTGGTCGGATTTTTTAGGTAATATTCGGTTTTTCGGTCCGGTCCTCGTGTTAAAAAAACCGTGGAGACCGAACTAGACCGAAGTTATATCAAATTATAATATAATATGATATATATTATATATTATTAAGATAACTTAAAGTTTTTTCTTAAGGAAATCAAATATTTTTCTTTATTATTATTATTATTATTATTATTATTATTATTTTTATTACTTTCATCTTTATTAGTGGTAATCAAATTATCTTCTCAATTACTCTATATTTTTTACGTTTGAATTCACGGTAGTTTCGAATTTCTCTTATTATTTTGGAACTTTGAGTATATTCTATAAGTATGAGTTGTATGAAATTTTATTTAGTATTCAACATAATTTGATTAATGGGTAATTTAATGTGATCAACTAGTAAAAATTGGAGATATTTTAAATATTCATTATTATGTTCGTATTTTCGGTTTAAACCGAAAACCGAACCGAAAAAACCGTACTAAACATGGACGGATTATTTTTTTCCATACGGATTTTTGGTTGAAAAAATCAGGTCCGAATAAATCGGACCCTGACCGAAATAACTAAAAAACCGGTCCGACCGAACCGGTTTCACCCCTAGTTCTAATTTAGCATGTTCAGAGCTGGTCTTTTTGGAACCGGTCCGAGCTGAACCGGTTCCAAGCAGTCCGGTTTCGGACCAGTTCCGAACCAGTCCGGTCGGACCGGTTTTAATGCACATCCCTACATAACACGATTCGATGACACTGTTGAATCCTGGGAGGTGATCGCCCCTTGTATAAACCCCTTTGCATAACCTGAGGGTGGGGAGGGGCGCAATTGCCTTAAGGAGACTGTGATTAGCACGGGCCTCAGTATAAAAATACGTATTCGTTTTCGTGTTGAACTTTACGTACAATTTCGGTGTTGCCTATATCTTTCATGTTAATTTGATGAATTACTTGTAAGTAACCGAGATTTGACTAATTGCATTTTGGTCCTTGGACTTTATAAATTTGCATATTTATCCTCAATATTTCCAACAGTTTCAGCTGTCTTTTCAGAGTTATTTTCCAGATTGAAGGTGTTTTGTTTGAAGTTGTTATGGTGTTGAGAAAACACACGCCTTCATAATATGAACATCATAACTTTTTCAAAGAACATGCTTTTATAATCTCAACACCATAGACTTGTACATTTGAGTAGATGTGCATGATGAATCATGATTTAGCTTATTGCATGGTGTGTATAGAGATTCTGAATAATTAAGTTATATGAAATTATTTATCAATGAGAATAAAATGTTTGCTCTTGGCTATATCTGTCTCTGCTTGTATTTTCATTGCAGAACTGCAAAGATTTAATGGATTAATCTTCTTATGATTGACCAAAAAGGTAAATTCTCGTTGCAATTTTTTCTTATTAGGATTGCATATAAATTTTCTTATTTGATTGGTTCAATTGGGTTCGATTTTGAAGTTTTATGACTAAATTAAACAAACTAAAGTTATGAATATATTTGAGGGACTAAATTGAATAAAACCAAAAGTTTAGAGTCAGTTACGTGACTTGCACATATCATTTAACGGTCAAAACTAACGACCAACTAACGGAAGTACCAAAACTCACATATATATTTTTTCAAACGTTTGATTCCAAAAGTATACAAAATCAAGCATTTAATACTAAAACTTACCTTTGGTTTGAAAAGTACTTTTAGCCCTTAAATTTTTATACTTTAACAAGTGGATTGGATCGGAGTTTTTGACCTTGATTCCCCACCCCCACCCAATAATCTTGGTAAAACCCAATTTATTTTAATACATATATGTTGACCCAAAAACTCTAAACCACGTATATTAAACAACAATTCATTATATTGTCTAATATTCAAATAATAATAATAATTCATGAAATAGGAAAAACTACTTTTGTATTTTGTCTTCCTACCGTAGGCGAAAATTTTGGATTATATAAAGGGTTAAAATCTATAAACCGTCTAAAATTTGCTCTATGTGAAAATTTTGTGTGTAAAGTTTAAAATATTGATATGGAATGTCTGAAGTTTCACTTTTGTTAAAATTGGATTTTTCTACTATGCTTTGGGAGCACCATGCTTTTGGTTTTTTTAATACTATGGTGGACTTAATTGTAACATAATTAAAACTTTAAAAGTATGAAAAAATATGAATTTTTTTAACTACACCTAAGATGTGTATCATACTATTAATAATATCAATTTCTCTATGGGGTTCACCTTTAGGGCAATAGAAAAATAAAATAAAAATAGTTGCAAAAGCATGATGCTCCAAAAGCGTTGTAGAAAGGTCCGTTTAAATTTGATTTTTCATCCAAATTTACTGTTAAATTTGACATAATTATGCGAAATGTCAAAATTGCCCCATATACTATTATGTTTCGACCGACCGGCCACCCTACTCCGCCTGCCCCCACCCAACTCCGGCAAGCCACTACCCTAATCCGGCCAGCGACCACTCTACTCCGGCGGGCCACCACCACCACAACTCCGGTCGTCCGCCGCCACGGCTCTGGCGGCCGACCACCACCCAACTCTGACCGACCTCCACCACCACGGCTTCGGTGGTCGGCCACCACCCAACTCCAGCCGGTCACCATCCTACTCCGACCGGCCACCACTCAACTAGAGGCAATTTCAAGATTTATTTTTGGGTTAACAGGTCTTTTAGTCTATGATGTTTGACAACTTTTGGGTTTTGGTCAATGATGTTTTTTTTTTTCCTAATTTTGGTACCATATGTTTGCAGATTTTTTCTAGTTTTGGTCTAACCGTTACATTCCGTCCATTTTTTGACATGTACAAGTCACGTGATCCACCCTAAACTTTAAATTTTGTTCAATTTAGTCCCTCTAATACTTTCCTAACCTTTTTTTTTGTTCAATTTAGTCCCGAAGTTTCAAAAATTCAATTGAACCTATTGTCCAATTGGGGTCAATTTTGAAACTTCGGGACTAAATTGAACAAACAAAAAGGTTAAGAAAGTATTAGAGGGACTAAATTTAAAGTTTAGAGTGGATCACGTGACTTGAACATATAAAAAAAATGGACGGAATGTAACGGTTAGACCAAAACTAGAAAAAATCTGCAAACATATGGTACCAAAACTAGGTAAAAAAAAACATCATTGACCAAAACCCAAAAGTTGTTAAACATCATGGACCAAAAGACCTGTTAACCCTTTATTTTTTATCGGGTCACATGACAAGCATGTGACCAAGTTATGTCTATTTTAACTGTAAATTTGGACTGAGACATCATATTTCAACAAAAGTGAAATTTCAGATATTCCATATCAGCATTTTAAACTTCAGATACCAAAGTCTCACATGCTGCAACTTCAAACGGTTTATAGGTTCTTAACCCTTATATAAAATGACATAATAAGGTGATGTGGGAGAAGTGTCGGATTTGGGCCTGCGAGTATAGTTTTTCATGCGAAAACGAAAATTTGAACAAGACCCATAGTGATTTATGGATTTTGACTTTTTTTTGGCCAAATTCATTCGTCTATAGGGTCAAAATTACAGTTTTATGTTTCTGCGGGTCTTTTTTGCAATTTGTCGGTTTTGTTTGGAATTAGTTGTTAATTTCAGATTTTATTCTAGGTTATAATTTTATTTCAGCATTTAAACTCTGTTTAACCTTCGTTGAGAATCATCATTGATTGAATTATAAAAAAAATCGAGGGTTTCCTCAATATTGCGTCGAATTTTCGGTATTCTGCGGAATCAACGAGTTTTCGTGCATTATACCATCCATCTATCCTTATCATGCTGCATCAGATTGGTATCAGATCATTTTCGGTCCAAAGTGATGTCGTTCATTGATTGGCTAGAACCATATCGTAACATAACTGCTACTATTCTTTATTATCCAATTTATGATGAGTACACTGGCGATGATGACGTCACAACGATGATCCACCATCACCCCTCCTTCTGTGATCCTGGTTTCATCCTTTCCCCGACTGTCAGGAGCGACTTCGAAGGCCTTTTGACCGCCGATTTCGGGTACAATTCACAAGGCAAATCGACCCCAAAGTCGGCACCCAGTCCACCCTCGAACACCGCTTCACGTGAAAAAAATTATGCTGGTGTGGCTAAGTGTGTTCTTCTTCCTGCTTCCTATTATTGGCCTTCATTGCGCAAGATTCGAGGGCGAATCTTCTCTTCCCCTGAGAGAATGATGTGGGAGAAGTGTCAGATTTGGGCGTACAAATATAGATTTTCATGCAAAACAGCGATCTGAGCACGACCAATAGTAAACTATGGGGTTTGATGTTTTTTGGCCAAATTTGTTCATCTATAGGGTCACAATTACAGTTTTATATTTCTTCGGGTCTTTTTCCAATTTGTCGGTTTTGTTATTAGTTGTTAATTTCGTATTTTATTCTAGGTTAGGGTTTTTTTTCAACATTTAAACCTTGTTTAGCCGTTGTTGAGAGTCACTATTGAATGAATTATTAAAAAAAATAAAAAAATAAAAAAAAAAATCGAGATTTTATTCAATATCGTGTCAAATTTTCGGTATTCTGCGAAATCAACGAGTTTTCGTGCATTCTACGCTCCATCTATCCTATCACGTTGTATCATAAAGGGACTAGCATGGATATTAAAGATAGATTTATGCAGTACCTCACATGCGAAGAATTGATACCAAAATCGTTTTTTTCGTTCTTTTGTAACACTTAACATTTGCTTGTTACACAAGCTTTTAGATGCATATAGGAAAAGCATTTTGTTACTTATTATTATAGTTGATTGCGCATGCAATTGAAGTCGACTGCGCATGCAAATGAATTTCCAATCATTAGATTACCAACTTGTAAAAAAAAAAACATAGTTACTAAATTGCAACAAAAAATGGTCTAATATCAAACATGCATTAGCTACGGAATATATTTTTGTTAGGGTTAAGAACCAAAATCTGTCTGAAGTTTGCCCTATATGAGATTTTGGTGTCTGAAGTTTAAATTGTTGATATTGACTGTCTGAAATTTCAGTTTTGTTAAAATTTGCTGTCTCCGTCCAAATTTGTTGTTAAAATTGACAGAACTTGGTCGTGTGCTTGTCACATGACCCAATAAAAAAAAATCTAAAAAATGTCCCTAGTTGGGTGGCGGCCGGCCGGAGTAGGGTGGTGGCCGGCCGGAGTATGGTGGTGGCCGGCCGGAGTAGGGTGTGGCCGACTGGAGTAAGGTGGTGGCCGGCCGGAGTTGGGTGTGACCGGAGTAAACATAAAAGTATTAGGGACAATTTCGACTTTTCACACCATTATGTCAAATTTGACAAAAAATGGGAAAAAAACCAAATTTTAACAAAATTAAAACTGCAGACACCAAAATCTCATATAGGGCAAACATTAGACAAACATTAGACGGTTTATATAGGTTCTTTCTCAACCTTTTTTGTTATTTCCCACGAAATATCTTAGGTGTCTGCCTCTAAAATAACACTCAGTCGAATCAAGTCAGCTGATATGAAGTAAAATATTCGCTATGAAGAGCTCAAAGCTCAATACTTCTGGAAAAAAGAAAATGCGTTGAACATGACACAATCTTTTAAATTTTTAATAGTTACAGAAAAGTTAAAGAAGCATGACTTAAACTCGAGATTCTAGTTGAAAGACGAAACGTTGAACCATTACATCTTACAATGGCTTTAATTTTATTTTGTTTTAGTTACAGAAAAGTCTTCAGAGACCAATATCTCCCTTTGTAACATGAGAAGTACACACATACATACATACATACATAATCATCAGCAGATACACCCCCTCTTGAATTGCATGCATGGCTAAAACCAATTTAAAAAGAGCAGCTCATACTCATACAGCAGCAACCAACCAAAACTAACAAAAACCATATCATATTCTCCAGTACACATAAACACCAACAAACCTCCAGACAACAAAACCAACATCCTCGGCAGTACATCGAAAGCAAAACACTTTGGAAAATCAAAACCCTAATCACCTTCAGGGGGTGTTGTGTTAAAACACCCCCCCAACACCACCACTATGCTTTTTGCTCCAAGCTTTTCATCGAGTGGCCCGAGTGTATGAGCCGTTGCCTCTGGGGCGGCTATAGTCACTGCCATCATAGTTGCTGCTTCCTCGACCACTCTGCGCTCCAAAACGTACCCTTCCCGTTTCGGTTGGATATCCTCCTCTGCCTCGGCCTCCCCTTCCTAACAGACATAGTCAATAAAAACACCACCATTTTCATTAAAGATCATCACTAAGATAAGGATAACATTGTCCCTCATGGTTTCTCAAAGGATGCCAAAATAGACAAAGTTTGGAGGATTCAGTAAATTCTGCTTCCATGCAAGTAAATCTCTTCATAATCAAGAACACTGTTGTCACTAACATAACAGAAACCAGAGAAAAAGAGAACAATTTGAGAAATTGGGGCGGATGATTATGATGTCAACATAGGAAAAAGTACGGAGGATTCGGTAAGTTCAGCTTCCATGCAAGTAAACTTCATAATCAAGAACTGTTGTCACTAACATCACTAAGATAACAGAAACCAGAGAAAAGGGAACATTTTGAGACATGGGGGCGGATGATTATGATGTCTCAAAGCTTGTCCAAAGCACTTCAACTGATTTTTTTTTTTTTTTAGAATTCAGTAAAGCTAGCTTCCATGCAATAATCTTCATGATCAAGAACTGCATGCAATATATATATAGATGAAGAAAAGAGGTACTTACTTCCTCCTCGAGGACCACCAGTTGTATTGGCTCTCCTCTCCTCAACGTAAATTGACCTTCCAGCTAGCTGCACTGGAGAAGCCTGTTTTTCATACACAAAACATAACATAAACTTAGAACCTGCATTTGAGGAAAAGATTTTTGCACAAACAGAAACTCAATACAAAAGCCTCAATCTTCGTGTGTTTTGAACAGCATTAGCTGTTATAATGATAATATGATATTGTGCTATCAAGCTCCCTTTTATAAAGATTTATCAATTTCTGGTATTTCATTAGCTTTACAAACCTTTACTGCATTGTGCACGCCAATGAAATCTTCAAACTCGACAAAAGCGTAACAAATACCGATTTCCTGTGAGTTAAAAAGTTGTCAGGATATTGCAAAAGCTTTTATACTCAAGAAGGAGAATGGAGTGGAGCTGAAATCACCTTCCGCCACTTGATAGCAACACCATCTGGTATAATCTTGCCAAAATGCTTGAAAACGTCTGCAATTTCAGCCTCGGTGACATCGGAAGGCAAATTCCTCACGTAAACGGATTTCAGTAAACCTGACAAAGATGACATGTAAGTATTTAAAGAATAAACTTAAGCTGTAATGCTAAATAAAAGTGACAAAACGAAACCAAGTCTCATTCTCCCATTGAAATGTTCCCTAGAGCGAAAAAGAAATCTTCTTTTATCAGCAAAAGATAATACCTTCATAATATAATACCTGAAAGCCTCAAGAGGGCGCAACATATAAAAATTAAGAAAGGTTTCAAAATAGAATAAAAATACAACCTTCATCATCAAAGAAACTGTCTTCAGCTGTTTCAGCTTCAGGCTCGAAACTGGGTTTAACGTTTGTTTGCTGAGCAGTGGGCTGTGGTGTGTAACTCCAGTCTGATGTTACTGGAGTTGCCTTGTTAGCGGATGGTTGTGAAGGGACTGCTGAAGCCGCCAACTGTGCATGTGCTCTAGCAACTTGCAACTACCAATTTTCACAATAAAATTTAAGTCAAAGACAATCACTAGAAGAAATAATATTAAAATTGAAACCATTTTTTCACTAATTCAAACATGGAAATAGATCTGTATGAAGTGTAAAAAAAATGATACAAAAAGTTATTAAAAAAATATTATATACTGGATAGATTAACAGGGGATAAAGAGCGGTCAGGTTCAAATTGCAGGCTAAAGATGCTGAAAATCCAGTTTCATTAACAAAACTCGAATTCCTAAACATCAAGGTATAGGTGGACGGGAGGGAAAGTAACTTGTTCTCCCTTCCCACAAAAATTTGAATTTTTTTACTAATAAAAATGCGCATAGGACCCTAAAATAGGGTCTCTAAAGTGCCCTAACGTATATGCATTGTGCAATCTTTTAAAATTGAAAGATAATCTTATCAGGCAATAACTAATGTTATTTATCGTACTGGCAACGTTTCTTTTTAATCCTAGCAGTAGAAAATACACTTTGCTCATTCAATCACGCTTATCCTAAAAAAATTGGCGGCCTATCATATGAGATGCAAATAATTATCAAGTGAAGAAGAAAAATATCCGGACAATTAACAGGAAATACGTACAATAGAGGCATAAGTTTTCTTCGAAGGCTCCTCAAAAGGTTCATTTGCAGCATCTTGAGCTGACGGCATTGCTTGTACGGTTTGCGTAGGAACTGATACATTCTCTTCGTAAGAATTTTCCAACACATGTTCACGTGGCTCTTCATGGTATTGGTGCTCTGCGTGGCTGTACGCGAGGTTAAGATCATCAACTAAATCGTCATGGTTGTACTCATGAACTTGATTTTCCTGACCATAGTACTCATCAGCTTGATTGTCTTGACCATAGTACTCATCAGCTTGATTGCCTTGACCATACTGATTAACTGAATTGTCTTCTATGTTTACAGATCGTATGTATTCACTGGCCTCTTCCCCCAAGGAATAGTTATGAACTGCCAAAGGCACAATGATAGAGATATAAATGATCCAGCATAAAAATAATACAAAGCTGGGAAAATAAAATCACAGCTTATGAATCTCTACACGTTTTTATAGCAAACTCCAATCAAGCAAGCAAATTATGCAGAATAAGATTCACGTAAAAGAAAAATATAGCCAAATTATGAGCCATAACCTAGGGAACGATGATCCAAAATGAGCACATCTATACTTTAATCCATGTGAAGCAAGAATGCATGATAACAAAAGGTCTGATTGTAGAATGACGCAGCGGATGTCCAAAGATAGATAACACAAGTACTTTGCTCGAGCACTTGAGAACAGGAACAATGTCTAGACGATAAAATTATATTCCAAAGGCATTGTTCGATCAGATTACTTTTTTTATATATCTTTCCATATTCACTGCATCAAGAGATAGCAGCACTGCAGCGGTCACCATAACATTATTATCTCACTAGCTGATGCTACTTAAAAGTATCCAGATGCACAGATCTGATTACCTGGTTCTGGAGTAGGGCTTGATGTATTGAACTGCATTTTGGATTTATCGTCGGTCATTACGGTGGGGGGATGTTGGTAGACGTTGCCATCATCAGAGAACTGGAAGATATCATTTAGTACAAAGAAGCCCTTCTCTTGAGGTGCAAGGAAAAAGGTTTGGATAAATTTTCTCTTGCCACTGAAATCCTTCGTTTTAACCAAACCCGAAACCACCACCAAAATACCCCCATCCCAGGACTCCAGGGAGTTGATGGTCTTCACCTCTATCGTAGTCAAATGTAGTGATGTTAGAAAACCATGGATTTCCTGCACATTAAAAAAAATGCATCTAAGCAAAACCCATTTCCGTAATGAAACAACACTACAATTATTTTGCTTCAAATTAACATTAGCTGCTCAAGCTCAGAAATCCTTCAGCTTCACATCAAAAAGGTTTGATCTACAATAAGTTTGATGCATCAGGGCATTTCCAGCCACGATGTCTTGATTCAAAAGTAACAAAGAATTACTCACTAATTCCTTTTCAGTTTATCTTTCCATTACGATTAACAGCTGATCGTCCATACACTTTTCCCCAATTCCAACCCTTTTGTTTGCCCCCAATTACTGATTTATCTCACTGCCTCAGCAGCTCATCCATCGAGGTTGAGGCAAAACTAAGAGTTTTATCAAGATTGAGATTAACCAGATCCCAAAGCAAAAGAAATAAGATCTCAGGCAAAGGACGAAGATTACCAGCATCGTTGAAGCAGTTTCGCTTTCTTCCCCTTCAATACGAATCATCGAGCTCGACTCACTGTAGAACTGATGCGCCAAATCTGGGTGCTCTTTGAGGACCTGGTAGTACTGTCCCACAAAATAAGAACCCACCTGAAAGAAAAATATCGAATCTTGGTTAATAAGACGAGCAGAGCCAAGCAGAAAGACGGATAAGATGAATCAGTGAGTGACCTGGACGGCGGAGACGGGAGCCTGGTAGGAAGACGCCATTACTGTCACTACTCTACACACGCATGAGCCGGAGAAGAAGCTGGAAGAGTTGAATCCAAGGGAAGATCGGTGTAGTTGTGCTTCAGATCGATGGAGAGGCTGAAGATGTAAAACCCTAAATTGACTATGCTCCTGGGTTTAAAAGGAGTTCAGTTGCTGCGAGTGAGAAAGAGAGTCTAATTTTTTTTTTTTTTCTTTTTTAGAATGGAATGAATGTTATTAAAACCAAATCTTATAATTAATTCCCAATTCTAAAATGAACTTTTTTTTCCCCTAGATGTAAAATCAACCCCAAAAAAATTTCAGGTTTTTTTCCGACGTGTGTTATGATTTTTTTTTTTTTTTCAGAACTTTCGATAGATTTTTTTTTTTGTTTTTTCATTTTCAGAACTCTCAATAAATTGATACTTCTAGTTAATGGATTTATATTGACATCAAATCAAAATATATGGTATGAAAGGTCTGAACTATCACCCATGTTAACCCATGTTAACGGGAGAGGTCTGAAATTTAAAAAGTTAATAACAGAGGTCTGAAATTTCAATTTTGTTGATTTGAGGTTTTCCGTCCATTTTAAGGGTTAAATTTAACAGAATTGTGTGAAATGACATTTTTGCCCCTTTAATATTTTGTTTTATTTAATATCTTATTTAAGTAAATGTGAAATGACAATTTTACCCCTAAAGTCAAATTAAAACCACCCAACTCCGGCCACCGCCACCCGACTCCGGCCACCACCACCCGACTCCGGCGACCACCACCTCGACTCCGACGACCACCACATCGGCTCCGGCGACCCGACTCCGGCCACCACCTAAGCAAAAAAGCTCCGATCGAGGCCAAAAAGCTCCGATCGGAGCCAAAAAAAGCTCCGATCGGAGCCAAGCATGTGACCAACTTCCGTTAGTTTTAACAGAAAAAACTAATGGAGACCGTTGTTTCAACAAAATAGAAATTTCAGACCTCTGTTATTAACTTTTTAAATTTCAGACCTCTCCCGTTAACATGGGTGATAGTTCAGACCTTTCATAGGTTCTTAAATTTTTAAGTTTATGACTTCATATTAGGGTTGGGCGACCGTTTGGAACCGATCAAGTCTGAGCCGGTTCCAAACATACCAATTTTTCAAGTGGATAACCGGCTTAAAAACCGTTAATATACTTTTCGAATAATCGGTTATAAACTGGACCAGACTGTTCTGCACCGATTTTGGCATGGACCAGATTAGTTTTAGATTGATTTTTTCATTTTTTTTAATTAGTGTATAGAAAATGAACAGACCGGTTCTAGACCGAACCGGACAACTTTTACAAAAATAGTCCAAAGCCAGTCCATTTTTTTAAATTTAAATCTTACCTAATCTCAAATTCGTACCGGACCCAAACTTTTTAACCAATTTCGATATGAGCCGGAGTCGGTCTGGATCAGAATCGGTCTGGGCCTATCCAGTTCTATGATCATCCCTACTTTGTATCTACTTTATATAGGCTTTAGTTACATATAAAAAATATATATTATTATATAATATCATGTTGTTAAGATTTTTAAATATATATATATTTACTTTTATTTACTACGTTATTGATAGAGCCACTATTGAGCTATTTGAACGTCTCATTGCCACCCAACCAAGGCTCATTCTTGAATCTGCAGCTGCCCCCATGGAGGATTTTTACGAGCCAGCAGCCACGTACAATCCGGAAGGTTCGCTAAGGATGGATCAGCCACCACAGGAGGCACTGATTGGACGCCGTCCAGGGAAGGAACCAGCAGCTGAAAGGAGTGTGCCCCCAAAGAAAAGGACCAGCGGGAAGCGTCCACTTACTGGAATCGTCATTCGAGAGTTAGATCCAGACAACCCACCCAGACAAGTGAGACCGAGGCGAGCTTCCGGAAGTTCCACACGTTCCACATCTCTACCATCTGGAGAATTGCATGATGACACCCCTACTCCAACAGGTTCTCATACTTCTACTATCTTGTAATATCTTGTTTTATGGACGTTACTGGAATTGCTTGATTAGTCTCTGGATTGGATGGTCTTTGTGTTGGATTGTTCTACTGACCTGGGCTTCCCGGGTCTCAGCTGCGGGGGTGCCGTGTAGGCACGGCCCGAGCATGTCATGAAGCTTCTAAGTTGGAACTGCCAGGGGGCGGGGCAAACCCTGACAGTTCGTCATCTTGGATACTTAGTTAGGTCTGAAAACCCTAATTTCGTATTCATTGCGGAAGTAAAGAGTAGATCGGATCGATTAGTAGCAACCTTACTATCATTAGGATATACGCACTCCCATGTCCAACATCCTTTAGGTATTAGTGGGGGGCTTGTTCTTGCTTGGCGTTCCACTTTTTCTGTTGTCATCAACTCGGCATCCCAACACATCATCCATACATCGATTATCCCCTCACCAAATCATTCTTCTTGGGATTGCTATTTTGTTTATACCCCTTCACAACCATCTCGAAGACCTATGTTCTGGAATGCTCTTATAGATAATATATCTCAATCCGTATCTCCTGCCATCGTAATGGGTGATCTGAATGACATTTGGTTCTCTTCGGAGAAGTTTGGCGGCAATCCTCCATCATCCGCAAGATTAGCCCGGGCACATAACTGGACAAATGAAGCTCAGCTTATTGACATAGGGTATCAAGGGAAATCCTTTACATGGACAAATCGACGTGATCCTCCGAACTTCATTGCTCAACGTCTTGACCGAGTTCTAGTAAACCCTAGCTGGGCTGTGGCATTCCCCCAGGCTACGGTATATCATCTGGCAACAACTGCATCTGATCATTGCCCTATCACTCTAAACACCCAGCCCCAATCACGGCCTCTTGGGAGAAAACCTTTCCGCTTTGAAAATATGTGGCTGAAACACCCTTCTTTCTCATCCACTATAACCTCTTCATGGCATTCTCCCATCAACGGGTCCTCCCAATTTCTCCTGTCTCGTAAACTTCGTCGTTTGGGTGCAGATCTGCGTCATTGGAACCAAATTTCATTTGGGAATGTCAGGTCCCAAATCATTGAACTCACCAACCGTCTAACGGAAGATCAAGCTAATACTGTTTCCGCCAACAATGGTGAGGCCATTCGACAACAAATACATGACTTGTATTCACAGGAGATAATGTGGCGTCAGAAATCCAGACAACTTTGGCTCACGCTTGGAGATCGCAACACCAAATTCTTTCATGCCAAGACCATGGCCCGGCGTAAGAGAAATAAGCTGGAATGGGTCCGTCTCCCGAATGGGGAATGGTTAACAGACCCATTATCTGTTCAACATCATATTCGCCAGTCATTCTCCCAACTATTCCAAGCCTCGCCTCCACCACAACAGTATTCTCTAATTGACTCTATTCATCTGGCTAGTACATCTTCCTTGGAGGTTCTAGCTATAGATATATCGGATGAGGAAATACTAAGGGCGATTCACAACATGTGTCCCGATAAAGCGCCTGGCCCCGATGGTTTTCCTCCACGTTTCTTCTAATCACAATGGGAGATTGTTGGTCCTGATATTATCAAAGCAGTAAAGAGTTTCTTCACTTCTGGTCATCTTCTGAAGGAACTAAACAACACGTTCGTCGTGCTCATTCCAAAGGTTGATAATCCTGAATACCTATCTGATTGGCGGCCCATTAGCCTTTGCAATACGACCTACAAAATTATTTCAAAGGTACTAGCAAATCGGATGCGATCCGTAATTGACAAATTAATATCTCCATTCCAGTGTGCTTTTGTTCCCGGTCGCCAAATCACGGATAATACTCTCCTTGCCCAGGAACTCATTCATGTATTGAAAAAAAGACGACGAGGAGCCAAAGGGCTTTTGGCTTTGAAATTGGACATGAGCAAAGCATATGATCGTGTTGAATGGCCATTTCTAAAAAGTGTTCTCTTAAAGATGGGATTTCCGCAGCGTTTTGTTAACTGGATTATGACATGTGTTTCTTCTCCGACCCTATCCATACTCATTAACGGACGTCAATCACCTCCGATACAATCCTCACGTGGCCTCAGACAGGGGGACCCTTTATCCCCATATCTCTTCATCCTTATCTCCCAAGTTTTATCGGCACATCTCTCTGCTGCTCAACATTCGGGATCGATTATTGGAATCTCTCCGGGGAGAAACTGCCCACCTTTGTCTCATCTACTTTTCGCTGATGACAGCCTGTTGTTTCTTGAGGCATCCCACACTACACTCTCTACTGTCAAAGTACTATTGGAGCGCTATGAACGTGAGTCAGGACAACTCGTCAATTTTCAAAAATCTAGCATGATGTTTAGTCACAATGTGCCTGCAGACTTACGTCATTCTCTGTGCCTGACCATGGGGGTCCAGTTAATGGGCCCATCTGAAATATACCTTGGCCTACCCTTAGATTGGACAAAAAACAAAAGACTGATGGCTGCTCGTTTGTTGGACCGGGTGTCATCCCGTATTCAGGGTTGGATGTCGGTTTTTTTATCCCCAGCCGGTAAGGAGATACTGATCAAATCCACAATCGCCTCTATACCATCATATGTCATGACAAATATTCGTCTTCCAAAACACTTAACGTCCAAAATTGATGCTCTGGTACGTAACTTTTGGTGGAAGAATTCTAAGGATCGAACCGGAATCCCCTGGGTTGCCTGGGATAAAATATGCAGGCGAAAAACTGAAGGCGGATTAGGATTTAGGAACACTCATCATTTCAACACTGCGTTATCGCTCAAGCAGCTTTGGCGTGTACTCACTGAGGAATCCTCCATTTGGGCCTCTACGATGCGCCTTAAGTACCTGTCACATAATTCTTTGTTTAAAGCATTTACCTCTGCTGGGCATTCACCGATTTGGAAAAATATTTTGGCTATGCGACAAACTGCTTTGCTAGGAATGCTTTGGAGGGTGGGTAACGGGGCATCTATTCGTTTCTGGAATGATCCCTGGGTTCCGAATTTTGGTATATTAAGTGATTGGCCGGGACTACATATTTCACACCCACACATCACCGTCTCGGCATTCATCATCCCAAACTCATCACAATGGAACGTCTCCTTGTTAGCAACGTGCTTGCCTCCGATGATTATTCAGCAAATCACCTCCATCATATTACCTCTTTTTGATACCACGGACAAAATCCTATGGAACAACACCACATCTGGAACTTACTCTGTCAAATCAGGATACAATTTGATCCACTCGACAGCTCAACAACAACAAAATGGGTCGACCTCAGGCCACATTCAGATCGCTAATTTTAATTTTTGGAGTACCTTATGGAAACTGCGGCTACTTCCCAAAATTAAAATGTTCATCTGGAAAGGTCTGTCAGGAGGTCTGGCCCTAGCCGCCAACCTTCACCGTCGGATCTTCACGCAGATCCTCTATGCCCTATTTGCAAAAAAAGGGACGAAACATGGGATCACCTTATGTGGCAATGCGATTTTGCCTCTCGAGTCTGGTTTGCGTCGCCCTTCTCTGTACGAAGGGATAGAATCAATTGTCCAACAATTATGGATTGGTTATTATTGACCAAACATGGTCCAGCAGACGATTCTAGGAACTTGATGGAGATTATGTCAGAAAAATGCATCTTGATGTGGAGCATCTGGCACACTAGGAATAGTGTAGTCTTTAGATCATCTTTATCCACAATAGAAACAAATATGCTGTTTTTAATGATGTTTTATTGACTAATGTGATTGCATGTGCTTCCATAGCAGGCACCCGCAGAGAGATCCCGCGACTCTCCTCCCCCGGCCCCTTAGATGCGTGCTTACAACAGTTTATCCCACTGGATGGATCACTGGTTCTGGTAGATGGTGCTGTAAATACTGTTTCTGGTTCCCTTTTTGGTGCTTCATCCCTTTGGAACCAGAATGGATCTTTAATTTCTCTGTCTGTTTGCTCCTCTCCCGGATCAGACCCCATTTTGGCTGAGGCACTTGCTTGTAGAAATGGCCTTCTTTTAGCAGCAGCAGCAAGCCCAAGTAACTCCCCAACGGTGTTCCTCTTGGACTCTCTCCTACTGTTCAATGCTGTTAGGTCTCCTACTACTGTTATACTGTCTCTTTTTGGGGTCCTGGATGATATCCGGACGTTGTTACGGCTTCATAGTAGTTTTTCTTTACGACTTGTTAATCGGCGTTTTGTTAACTATGCACATCTTTTGGTTAAACGGGCTGCTTTTGTAAATGTCACGGGAACTTGGGTTCATCCACTTATCCCGGCCTGCCTTATTGTGCATCCAGACTGCTTGTAATCGCTTTTCGTTTGCTTCATATTATGGGAATCTTCCTTTACCAAAAAAAAAAATTAATAAACATACTTTTTTTCTCTGCTATTATGTCCAAACTACTTTTTTAACCTAAAAGTGGAGGTAGAAAAAATTCACATATATTATATATTTCTAATTTACTATAACAAAATAAACAAAAACTTTTTTTGGTAGAAAATAAACAAAAACAGTATTACTATTCTTGGTTTTCGCGAGAGGTTTAATATCAAGAATAATTAATTAATTAGCTTTTCTATTATTCTAATATAATATAACTGTTGTCCAAGAAAAATTATATAATATATAACTACTATAGAAATAGAAAAGAGAAAAATGTCTGAATATTTAATTATTTATCTACTTCACGAAATAATTACAAATAGTTCATTCTTAAATAATTATATTTAGAAGAAACAATTATTCAATTTTTACTAATACATCTATCTATACCACATTATATATAATAATAACTACTCCTACCATTTTAAGTGAAATTGTGGACTACCATATCTGAATTGGATATCCATGTAGATTACCTTGGCAAATATATATATTACCATATTTTAATAACAATATATAGCCAGCAATAAAGGCAATCTATCTTGTTTGTAGAAAATATGGCAATATTTCACGAAACGTTTGTGACGTGAGTGTTTTCTTTTGTTTTAAGTTTTAACGTTGATTTTCTTGGCCAAAAAAAAAGTTTTAACGTTGATTTTGACCCAAAAAAAAAAAACCAATAAGTAACGAATATTATATATTGAATTGCAATAAAAAATAATTTAGGCTGCTATTTGCAACATATCGTATAGTTAGATCCGCTTTTATACTTTTAACCCTGTAAAAAATTATAATAGACCTTGATGGGTTCCGATGTAATCGTTAACCCCGTTAACAGCCAATGGACGGCGAGTAGGTTCAGTGGGCCTCGTGAAAGGCCGGGAAGGCCCAAAAGAGCCCAGTACGAAGGGTTCCGACCCCAGCGGTCCCGATATATATGAGCTGAATGCTCCCGACAAGAAGCCTCTGAGTAGGCCCCGATATGCCTTAGTAAAGGCCCCGATAATAAAGCCCCGCGGAGGCTGGACCCGTCTCGTGAGACAAGGGGTCCTGGGTGGTGACCTAGAATGAGATAACTCTGGAGTCCCCGACGGGAGTCGAGACTTGTGATCAGAGGATAAAACCGAGAAATCCGCCTAATAGATAGAGTAGTGCGAGACGGTTAAAGGTATAAATAAATTCCCCCGAGATACGCAGGGCGTGCCCGGGATACGCGGAGTATGGGTAAAGATACGCGGAGCGTGGGGCGAAATATATGGAATCCCGAACGAGATATACGGAATCGTGGCGAGATATACGGAATCATAGCGAGATATGCGGGATCGTGGGTAAAACTGTCAGGCGCAGTAACAGGTAACTGAATAACTCCCCCTCCTATATAAAGGAGGAATTTACCTCAGAAAACAGATCATCTAATACGCACTTAGACTATTGCTTACCACCCCATTGATCGCATACTCATTTAAGCATCGGAGAGGGATTCTGGGTCACCACCCAGGTCATCCCCTTTTGCAGGATTACGCGGAGCCCAGGAGTTCGAGCTTTCCGTCAAGAACGTAACGGAGTTTCGCCCGTGATCCAACAGACCTTAAATCCATTTTTTTATAATTATTTAATTACTTAATCGGTCTTTAGGAAGGAAAGTAAGAGTGGTCTAGTTACATTCCTAAAGATTTAGTAATTTGCTATTTATATTTTTTTTGGCCAACGGGAAACTGATTAAGCAAATAACAAACAATCCGGAGCATGGCCAACACTATTTGTGATGTTTAAAAATAACAAGTGTGGTATATATATATAATAAACAGAAACACGAACTGAATTTTGATGAAAGGTACATTCTACGATATCTTAATGTAGTCTTGTACTGGGATAATTTCCCTTTTCCTTTTAATAAGGTATATATATATATATATAATAGGGTTAAAAACACAATAGGGCCTTTAATGTTTGCCCATGTTGTCAATTGGGATCTGAATTGAAAAATGATATTATTAAGGGCCTGAATTTTGAGTTATGTTTATATGAGAGGTCTCCGTCTATTTTTTCTGTTAAAAGTGACGGAAAGTTGTTACATGTTTGGCATGTGACTGAAAATAAAATGAAAATCCGAAAATGCCCTTTGAACAAAGTGTGTCCCTCACATGTTTGACCTAAAAAGACGAAAATGCCCTTTAAACCACCACAGCTCCAGCAACCACCACCACTCCAGCTCCGGCGACCCAAAATAGCTCCGATCGGAGCTTTTTTGGGTCACCGGAGGGGGGTGGTGGTCGCCGGAGCTGGGGTGGTGGTCGCCGGAGCTGGGTGGTGGTCAGTGGCGGTGGCCGGAGCCGTGGTGGCCTTAAGGACATAATTAGTGTGCAGGGGTATTTTAGACATTTCACTAATTAAACTGATAAATTATATAATAATTGCAAAAGGGTAATTATGTCTTTTCACGTGGTTCCATAACATTTAACAGAAAATTTGGACGAAAACCCGAAAAAACACAAAACTCAAAATTCAAGCCTTAATAATATCATTTTGGGTTCAATTCAGACCCTAATTGGCAACATGGGCAAACAATCAGGCCCCTATTGTGTTCTTAACCCTATATAATATAACAATTGGTTCTGCTCTATCATCATATAAATGAGAATCTCCAATCACAAGCTCAACTTAAGCATAATCAAGATAGACAATAGTCATTATAAATCAAGTCAATAACAAAACTTTAAAATCCATACACCCTACAAAACAGCGACTCGACTCGACCATGATCTTCTTCTCCATATAGCACAACAAAGCGGCTAAAAGGCCATTTGGTGGATCATGTATGGAACAACGCTGTCCCTAAACAAATCTAACATCATTTGGTCCTTTTGATCCCCCAAAACCTACATAATACACAGAACTAGCAGACTGCAATTACTCCCATTTCGCAGTTAGATTCACTATAGGTTTCCGGAAAAAGATGAATAGGAGCAGTTTAGGTGCTGCATTGCTCAGTAATAGCTGCCATAGTACGCTTGAGGTGCTGCAGCTGCTTGTGGTGGTGGTGGTGCCGGGACCGCTGCTGCTGCTGCTGCTGCTGCTGCTGGTTGTGCATAAGTCTGCTGCGGATATGCCTGGAGTATTCATAGTTTCCGTAAAAGTTTTAGAAGAATAATTCAGTACAAATTAAATGAAGGGTTAATAACCTAATAACAATTTCAAGTTTGCATATATTGCTTTTAGGTGTCCTAGGTTTAAATTGTTGCTAATAGGTGTCTCGTGCTTCATTTTCTTGTCTTCTGGCTTCCCGTCCGTTTTTCTGTTAAATTTCATGGATTTTTGTCTAGTGGCTCCATAAAATTCAACAGTAAAAAAATTTAAAGAAGAGAAAGAACAAAAAACCATTTATGCTTCCTTCAAGTTGTATCAATTAGTGTGTACGTATATAGTGAAGTTGAATTTATGCAAAATTAAAGTTCAATTTAACTCAATTGGCATAAATACACATGAATTGAAGAAAATCACACTCAAATCCATCAAATTTAACCGAAAAAACAGGCAGAAAACTATAAACCAACGAAAACGAAACATGTGAAATCTATTAGCAACAAAAACGAAATTTGGGACACCTATAAACAACAATTTAAACCTAGGACACCTAAAAGCAACATGGTGCAAACCTGAGAATGTGATTAGGTTCTTAATCCTAAAATGAATCAACATTCGCAACAGTAAAAATGTGAGAAGAGGTGATTCATGAAAATTGATGAGCACCGTTGAAACATATTCAAAAGAATATCATGATATGACTACAGATTAAACCAAAAGCAATCAACTGCTAGGTCTATTCAGTTCTGAGAGGTCTCATGTTTTCGGCTTTTTTTCAGAAATTCAATATATTTTTCTGAGTCTATATTGGCTAAGCTAAATAATGTCAAAAGAGAAAAACTGCATATTTTCCGTACCTGTGCTGGATATGTTGCAGGATAAGCACCATATGCTGCGCTAGGTGGTGCTGGTGCTGCTGCAGATGCCTGAGGGTAAGCTGCCCCGTAAGCACCATATGGAGCGGCAGCCTATATATAAATAAAAACAACAAAAATATTTAAAAAAATAATAATTATTATTTATACCACACTTCAAATTACAAAGGAAGAAATAATTTATTCACACCCTCTTCGTGCTCAAATAGATAAAAATAATTAAATATTTACCGCTTGTTGAGGATACCAAGGTTGCGCTGCTGGCGCTTGGGCAGCTTGAGGCCAGCTTTGAGGGTGAACACCACCATATGCAGCGGCAGTCCATTGATTCTGAGCAGCACTAGGAGGATAAGAACCCATCGCGGCTGCAGGGTCAGAGGACTTTGCTAGCTTTGCTCTATCTGATGAGAGATCATCAGCCTGACGCTTCCTAGACGTGGTTGAACTCCTATGGTTTAGGAATAATTTCAAGTGCCTCTCATGGGCTTTCTTAATTGCAGTGGCATCTCCAACTAAATCCACAAACTGTAACATAGACAACCAGATGTTTAGTCAGTCCTTCAGGTAATTCAGGCATGAACGAGAAAGTTCAAACAAAAACTAAATTTCCTTGGTAACATCAATATCCAGACAGTCTGAAGAATACATTGCACACTCTCCGAAATCCAGTGCAAATGTTTGTTCCAATAGATATTATCCAAGAGATGTTATACTTTACAGAGGACATGAAAAAGCATTGTGTTCTCTTTAGTATATGCTTTGATTCAGTTCGAACGGGGTGAGGCAAGTATGCAAAAAGTGTAAGAGAGACTGTAGACTTAGTAGAACCAAAATAATTGAAATATAGATGTTTTGAAGTTATCTAAAGGTCAAAGAAAATAAAATGCAAATAAAAGCCCAAAGTTAGACATAATAATATCACCTCCAAATAAACGCTAGATAGCTCCTCCCTGTCGGGCATGCTTGAAATGTTAGGGATATCGGACTTGGGGTCAATGAACTTCCCAACCAATGTGTCAATATAATCTATTCTTTTAGGCATCGCCACCACTGTCTCCATGCAAATCAAGGCCTGCATAATACCAACGATATGTCAGCCAGAAAAAGGTGAGGCGTCTTGTTCTACACAAGTCTGTGGAATCAACTTTAGGCAGTCATTAAGTTGAGAGATAAAGGTCCAACTGACCTCGAGAAATGGTTTAGACAATTGAACAATCTCAGGTGCTTCAACTAGAAGATCCCTAGCCTTTTCCAAATTACCTGGTGTCTGAAAAAAAAAAAAAAAAACTGTGAGTTTCAACTTAGGAAACTCTAAAGACTCAAACTGAATCAAACACTAATTTTTTTAGGGGTACTATTAAATTAATATCCAGGAAAACCAAATAAGAGTATGCAGATCTGGGAGATGTCACGCCAACTCAACAAATAAAAGTTCCTTGATGATTCAAAAAGATGATAAAACCATAGTGAGAACTTAAATGAGGTCATTAGATGTCACGATTCACATGGAAAGACTTGTTAATCAAACATCAGAGTAAACTCTACGAGCTACACAGGAGACATACCAAATATAGGAACCGGGCATATTGCGCAAACAAAACTGGCAGTGTTTGAGAATGCTCCTTTCCCTTTTCAATAGCAATTGCCTGTTCATATACTGATAATGCAGCATCCAGATTTCCCTGAAACATGAAAAGAAAGAAACATCAGTTAAACCAGAAATATCACAACATATAATTAAGTACAAATACCATGAGCAATAAGGTTATTGAAGACTACAACACAGGAAATTCATAGCCGAAATGGTGGATTGAAGTTCTTTTAATGCCACAGGGATCATGAAACTCAAAGACAAAAAAGAACAAATTATGATCCTTACCTGTCTACGTTCCATATTTGCGTGCTTAATAATGGCTTCAAGAAGACCCGGAGAAATTTCAGCATGGACAAGTTGATAAGCAGATCGAGCCCCTTCAGTATCTCCATTATGTTCCTTGAACCAAGCCGAGAATAGGTGGATCTCTGGTTGTTTCTGGAACAAATAAAGAACAATACGATAAATAATACTCACCAAAAACATGGCAAGTAAGAATTTCAATTTAGAGAAAAGGTTATTGTGGCAACCAATGCCAACTTCATGGTTATCTACAACCGTGCTTCAATGCCACTTCACTTTAGATTATTAAAATTAGGGTTAATGATACCTCTCACACCACATGTTTGGCCGAATGCAGCTATTAGTACCGAATGTGGCTTTTGGTACCAAACGTTTGAAAAAATGTGGCTTTTGGTACATCCGTTAGTTGACCGTTAATTTTTTCCGTTAAATGACATGTGCAAGTCACGTGACCGACCCTAAACTTTCAATTTTGTTCAATTTAGTCCCTCAATATATTCCTAACTTTTAATTTGTTTAATTTAGTCCCAAAACTTCAAAACCAATTCCAACTGAAACATTGAACCCAGTTGACCTAGCCGGACCTAGCCTAGGGCTAGGTCCGACCCTGGGTTGGGGTCGCCGGACCCAGTCGACCCTGATCCAAGGTCGAACCTAGCCCTAGGCTAGGTCCGGCTAGGTCCGGCTAGGTCAATTGGGTTCAATGGTTTAGTTGGAATTGATTTTGAAGTTTTGAGACTAAATTAAACAAATTAAAAGTTAGGAATATATTGAGGGACTAAATTGAACAAAATCGAAAGTTTAGGGTCGATCACGTGACTTGCACATGTCATTTAACGAAAAAAAAAATTAACAGCCAACTAACAGATGTACCAAAAGCCACATTTTTTCAAACGTTTGGTAGCAAAAGTATACAAAACTAAACATCCGGTACTAAAAGCCGCATTCGGTCAAACATGTGGTGTGAAAAGTACCTTTAACCCTTAAAATTACAGTTTAAAAGAAAGACTGACGTGCTGGGTTGGGGTCGCCGGACCCAGTCGACCCTGACCCAAGGTCGAACCTAGCCCTAGGCTAGGTCCGGCTAGGTCAATTGGGTTCAATGGTTTAGTTGGAATTGATTTTGAAGTTTTGGGACTAAATTAAACAAATTAAAAGTTATGAATATATTGAGGGACTAAATTGAACAAAATCGAAAATTTAGGGTCGGTCACGTGACTTGCACATGTCATTTAACGGAAAAAAAATTAACAGCCAACTAACAAATGTACCAAAAGCCACATTTTTTCAAACGTTTGGTAGCAAAAGTATACAAAACCAAACATCCGGTACTAAAAGCCGCATTCAGCCAAACATGTGGTGTGAAAAGTACATTTAACCCTTAAAATTACAGTTTAAAAGAAAGACTGACGTGAGATCCAAATCCAATATTGTAGTTGTAAACACAACATTAGGGGAATAAACCAAAATAGGATAGTCTGATTGTTTTTCTACTTCACAACTTTTCTGCACTTACTTTCCATTCTAAACTACTGAATATAATAATTTATTATCTCTCATGGCAGCTGAACTTTCAAAGTTTAATAACAAGAGAAATCATAAAGCAATCCTGGTTAATCTTTCAATGCTTGCACACCTTCTCCCTAACCTCGTTACCTATATAAGTCAACCATGTCTGCTGTAAAAACTAAACCTAAACATCCTCCTAGAAAGAGAATCCAACCACTCATCATTTTCTGCAAATATTGCGCTCTATCCTTGCTATGTGCATGGTCTTATTTCCCATCACGTAGAGTCTAAGTGCTCATATTAGTGGTGATTTAACTTATAAGCATACCCCCAGCCCTAATGTTTTGAAAGTTTGTAAGCATAAAAAAAAAATCATCATTGTATTGTGATGGACACATCTAATTGTTCCATAAAGTCGTTCGGAGATGACATCATACGAATCATACCTTCACAAAAATTTGGGTGGCACGAACCAGGCCATTCTCTGCAAGATCCATGCGTTGATGTGCCTCCATGCACTTGACATATCTTATCCAGTACTCGGAATAATTGGCACAAGGTATTAAGCACCTCTCATAAAGCTTGAACACCTATAACCATAAGAGCTACGAGTAAGTTACCACGATTTAATCACGAACATCAAAATGACAAAGAAATATTCACAAAGCATGGAAGAGATATGCATAAGAAATACACCGATGCGGAACAGAGAGGCCCCTCAAATATGAAAGGGGACCCTCATTGCCTGACAGACACACTGTTAGGAAGGAAAGTGCACACCTGCATGCATAACATTGGAACTTTAAAAAGATATTTCCTTGTTACAGAAGGTATTATAAACCCACAATGTTCATTGACAAAAGGGTTTGAAATACTTAGCCGTAAGCAACCAAACTGAAGGCCCATGCTTTAGTCTCAGTTCAATATCCCGTTTTAAAAGTAGCTTCATCCAACCAGTTTAGCCAAAAAAGCATATCATGCAGCGGGTATTTCTAACTGTTAGTCACTGCAGCACATAAAGGCAACTAAAAACTACAGATAATGATGATTATAAAATGGATAGTAAAATCAGATACCTTGCTGAAGTCATCTTCATTTTCTATGAAGTTCAGATAATTATGCCAGTTTTCAAGCTCCGCGACATTGAGGGGCTTCACATGAAAATAGGGTCTGGCAACAGCTGTTTCAAAACCAACGATCTTAGAGTCGAACTCCTTAGCTTTCTTATACATCTCTTCTCTAATCGTGATATACTTCTCCAACTCCTCTGCTTCTGATAAGCCAGCACTTACAGGTTTGGTAGACTGTTCAGTAGCATCAGGAGCAACCTCCCCTTCAATCACATTGCCAGTAGAATCTGATACAACATTTCTGGTAGCAGTAGCTTCCTCAGAAGTTCTCAATTCTGATACAGGCCGGCTTGCAGCCAACTCCTTAAAGCTGCAATACCATTCAAACCATATGTTAATGGTCATTAGAAGTAGTATCATCATACTTTGAGAATGAAGCTAGATAGAGTGTTCCAAACTCCTCCCAGCATGCGGCTTGGAGAGTTCAAAAAATGTATGGGAGGACCAGAATAAAATGGGTTTTCATGATAGAATGACAACACTTGACACTGGGATATGTATGCATCAACTACCTACTACCAAGTTATGAATAAATCATAATCAGTATTAACACTTAACAGTGAGGTCTCCCGTTGGTATATCCCTATCTCTTTTGCAACTAGGAATTCTAAAACTAATACCAGCGTAATTAACATATTGCATCTCGACACACAGTCTGCAATCAACGATTAAAATATAGTAAATAAACATAAGCTAAAAACCAACCTAAAGTAGGGTTATCAAGGACAAACCTGTTGTAGTATTTATCCAGATAGAGAATTGGATTCTCAAGTATACGTGTATAGATACTTGCAATGCGACTCCATTCTTGATGCTTGTACTCATACTCAATATATTCATCCCAAAGGGTGTAAGACAGGTAATCAGTTCCGACATATGCTACTCCTCGTTCAAATAGCCTGCAACAACAGAATAATCACAAAATTGTAAGCATATAATACGTGAGCTTCTACGTAAGCATCCAAATGGTGTAGACCTAGCGCTGAGTCTGAAGGAAGAATTCATTCTAACGGCATATGCATTTTGAAGGCTCCAATTACCTTCCTCTAAAAATCACACAATGTCCATGGAACTGAGGAGAGATGGATCATCTTAGCCCTTAACTGGATGAATCTTCACAGCAGCGTTTTGCATATTGATGCAGTACAAAGATTAAAAGCTAAAAACAGCAAGTGTGGTGGGTACTATCTAATTGCAGTAACTTTTCAAGAGACACAGGTGGGCTTTCAAAAAATAGATGAGCCACTCTGCGGCAGTAAAATCAAATTTCATACTGCTACAAATAGCAAATTCATAGGAGAATAATCTCCAATCTGTTGATTGTGAGTTGAAAGTATGGGAAGTAACAGAAGTGGCTAGAGAAATGGAAGATTATAGATGACCCCTCTCTCCATTAAAAAAAAACAGAAGTAACTTCAAGGCCATTGAAATCCAAGATGACATGTCCACAGACGATGGATGATGTCAGACATTGCATTTTTTGGTTTAATAGGAAATACAGAAGGTAAAAACGAGTAACCGTGGGCATATACTGAATTACTGATATTTTTGCATCTCAATGAATATTTCCTGCACATCTTTTTTCTTTCGCCCATGCTTTTGTACATGAGTAGCACCCACTTAATGCATTTTAATGACATATTAACCATCAACACTAAAATGATGTTGCATGTCAGGTGAATCTTTTACTGACAAGTTTTGCTTTAATTCTTCATTCTTTTGTAAATGAAGTGCGCCCTTTTGTGTGTGACTAATGAAATCCTTACATGTTAACTTTCCCATAAAAAAAGAACTCTTTTATATTCAAAATGTAAGGACAACTATGGAAGCAATATTGGATTTTGAGATGAAGTCTCTAGACCAGTAAAAAGATCTACAGTGACAAAAATAAACGAATGAAGAGCAGACCTTCTTATAATATCAGGATCTTCATACTTGCTTATGGCAAACCTGCAATAATGCAGCCAAATATCAACAGAATATGTCACCGCCTGAACAGCCCTTTCATAGACTTCCATAGCTCTTTCAGTAGATCCAAGTGCCTCATGATCAGCATACTTCTTCCAGTAACCATAGCAGAGTGGAAATTCTGCTAAAAAAGAATCATACACTCGTCGAATTTTCAAGATGTTTCCCTGCACATGAGGACCATACATTTTGTAGATAAAACGTGTGTCAACTACCAGTTTGAAAAGGGCATGAGAAAAGGGAAAAGAAACGCCACAGAAGGCAGGAAAAGGCAACAATGAAATATTAAACAGCAACAGTATCTATATTATAGACCCGGACAAATAGTCATTAACGAAAAGCAAACATATCTGCATCATTAACACATCCAATGCATGCACCAAAACATACTAGCAATCGCTAAAACAACTTCACTTTTGAGAGTGGACAAGACTAAGATCAAGAACTGCATTAGCAATATCTAAAAATTAATATAGAATCATATCCATGTTTAGGTCTAAATTTAACCTACAAAGATTACCCTACACGAGCTTTATCTATATGATGATTGTATTTCCATATTTCTACAAGAACAATCGCTGAAAGCCTGAAACTCCCTAATTCCACTCAAAGTTAATTTAAATTCAAGGACACATTTAAGCATTTAACAAGACAAACATCATTACAGAACGTCTGCAGTCTGCACCAAAATTGCAATTAAAAAGAGGCTACAAAACTCATGTGCAAAAAGGATATCCCCTCAGTTTATGGAAGAACATCCATGGCTTGGCAAAATTTAATTGTAATAATAACTAGGGTTCATTGACCAAATGTTCCACGGATTAATTTCACATACTCAGAAGTCAGACGTATAAAGACCTTACTCTAGTAGCAGTGTTCTCTCACGCATGCGCAAATGTAAATTACTATTCGAGTGCATCTAACAAACACTTCTCCGCACTAAAGAATATATGAAGTGCGGTACCAGGTAACTGCAGAGCCTGCTAGTAAATGATAAGGCTAAATTAGGAAATTTTCCCATAATAACATAATTATAGACATGTACCTCAGCAACCTTCTCTGTCTCTTCAACCAATGCAACCCAAGCATCAAAATCTAGAGAGTTCGCACGGACAATGTTCCACAATCTTTCTTCTTCAGCAGAACTAGTAACTGGAAATAACAGGAGAGATAAAATTATATTAGAACTATTTCTATCTAGCATATATATATATATGGGTAGTGTGGTTGTGACGAGGGCAAGAGAAGTGATGGTAAAAGTCTAGTGCAGCAAACAGTCTAAATAATTCTCTACTTATGCATGTGGAGAAAACAATACACAAAGATGACCTAATATTTAGGTCAAATATGGATGGTAACACAAAAGTGTATCCTATCTGGAAGCATGTGTATACTAGTTTTGCATACAAGTTCTACAGAACGTATTAATTAGCAACAATGAAACAGACGCAGATGTGAATCAATTGCATTGCAAGTTCTATTGATTGAAAAAAAAAAAAGAAAAAAAAAAGAAACAGAGATTGATGCAAATTGCATGTGTCAATCAAAAGAATATGCTGTTTTTAGCATTATGGATGCAATCAAAACAGAGACCTCTGAAAAAAACCAGCTATGTCAGAATTTGGTGAAACACATGCCAAAAAAAAATGCTGACACAAAACTTGCTACATATCATTACAAGTTCAAAATAATTACTTCACGCTTCTGAAGACTGAAGATATGGGAAAATATCCACAGTTCCCATTTTCCGAATCTTACAACGATAGGAGAGTTGAGATCAGAATCACACACTTAAGCTCAACTTGTTCAGATGCTAAGTGAACTGAACCATACATAATGCCCCTTCATAAAATCTTTACTTTTAGCATTCGAAAAATACTCATTCTTGAAAAAATAAAATTGACAATAATTATCAACTATAGCTGTAAAAACTACAAAGTCATAAATGCTACGCAATGACACAAACAGCTATAGCGGAGTTCGAAACAATTAAATGGATGAAATAAAATCATCAGACAGGGACATACCAGAACCATCTTTTGGTTGCACTTCAGCAGTTGCATCAGCCCCATAAGAAGCATTACCATTCTCTGCGGACACTGCATGGCTCCCATCAGCATTCCCATTTTGAAAGGCAGCATAAGTAGCATCTCCATGAGAGACTGTGGCTGAACTATCGAGACTAAAGAACTGCTCGTCAGTGATATTTGATTCTTGTGCTTCACTGGGTGCAACTGCGCCCTGAGCTGCAGAAGCTGTTGGATCTCCCTCAACATATGTAGCAGGATTATACCCTGAAGCAGTATAATCCATTGGAGTTGACGATGCTGTATTCACTGGTTCACTGTCCCCCATTATCACTGGTATTAGAATCAGTGGCAAAAGCTGCAATATCACAAATAAGTAACTACGATTACAGGTACATTCAGTCAAACATCGTGTCAGTTTACTTTGAAATCGCTAACTATCCAAAATTATAGCTCATCAAAACAAACTAGTCATTGCACTTATCTCCATGATTAAACGAACACAACTTCATAACTATAAAAACTGCAGTATCAACAACAAGGAGTGAACAAGAAGGAAATTTTTACGAAGATTAAATACATTCGGCGCAATAACAAAAAAACTGAGAATCCCCGCATTCAGCAATTGGAGCCGCCCTCTACATCATCTCGTTAAGAGATGTATATAGACGACGAACGGCAAAACGGAAACAGCTAAACCAATCAAAACTTCGGCGATGGAGAAACACTTACATCATCTGCGAAAGCAAGCTCCCGCGACACAATCTAAGTCTAAGCTCAGCGCTTCGTAAGAGAGGTTTAAAAGATGCAACGAAGATTTCTAGGGTTTGAATTGGGGCCTCACGAGGAGGAGAAGAGCTTCTTGAAGCTAGAAAGCTAGGGGAGTTTGGCTATTGGGGGTAGGGTTGGGCATTTAAACCAGTCTGGTCGGACCGGTTGTGATTGGTTTGGATACTAAAAACTGAGTATACTTCTTCAAAACCGATTAGAACAAGGGTTAACAATGGGTGAGCATGGACCGGTCCTGGACCAGGACCGGTCCAGGACCGTTTAAGTCCATTTAGAATGGACTTTTCCATTTCGGTCCTAGACCGGTCCAGGACCGTTAGGACCGTTTGAAACGGTTTCGGTCTCGGTCCAGACTTTTTTTTTTTTTTTAATTCAAGTTTTTTTATCTGAATTTTTTTAGATATTAAATATGAATTTGTTAATATATTATATTTTGTAAATATTATTATATTAAATTCGAATTTTTTATTATATGATATTTTTTAAATGTTAATATATTAAATTTGATTTTTTTTAATACATGATATTTTTTAAATATTAATATAATAAAACGGATTTTTTTAGCTAAATCTGAACGTAACGTGAAATATATATTCTTCAAGATCGGTTCAGGATTGTTAAGACTGTTTAAGCAATTCTGATATTTTCATTCCCGGTTTTGAAAAAAAAATTCTTATAATCCAATTATTTCATAGAAAAAAATCTAAAAACAAATCCGATTTTTTTTATTCGTAATAGTTTTTATTAAATAACTAAAATAAAATTCTAAGAAATGAGATTTTTTTTTTTTTACAAATAAGGAAAATATAATAGTACAAAATAGTTATAAAATTTAAGATTATATATATATATATATATATATATATATATATATATATATATGTATATATAGGCGAGCACTGCTACTGCTATAACACCTAGTCAAGTAGTCACCTATGTACAAGAAGTACAGCAAGCAGCTCCTGGCTACACCTAGCCAACTTGGTAGTTATTGTCTTAACGGTCCAAACGGTCCGGATTTGGACTCCACGGTCCAAACGGTCCTAGACCGAAATTAAGTCCAGGACCGTTAAGGACCGAAATGGTAGGTCCATTGGACCTGGACTCAAACGGTCCTGGACTTTTCGGTTCGGTCCTGAACCGGTCCCGGACTGGACTTGGACTTTATGGACTTTTTGCTCACTCCTGGTTAACAGGTATTTTGGTCCATAATGTTTGACAATTTTTGTGTTTTTGTCAATAATATTTTTTTACCTAGTTTTTGTATCATATGTTTGCAGATTTTTTCTAGTTTTAGTCTAACCGTTACATTCCGTCCATTTTTTGACATGTTCAAGTCACGTGATCCACTCTAAACTTTAAATTTAGTCCATCTAATACTTTCTTAACCTTTTTTGTTCAATTTAGTCCCGAAGTTTCAAAATTGACCCCAATTGGACATTAGGTCCAATTGAATTTTTGAAACTTCGGGACTAAATTGAACAAAAAAAAGGTTAGAAAAGTATTAGAGGGACTAAATTGAACAAAATTGAAAGTTTAGGGTGGATCACGTGACTTGTACATGTCAAAAAATGGACGGAATGTAACGGTTAGACCAAAAGTAGAAAAAATCTGCAAACATATGGTACCAAAACTAGGTAAAAAAAACATCATTGACCAAAACCTAAAAGTTATCAAACATCATGGACCAAAAGACCTGTTAACCCTTAGAACAACCAGATTACATTCGTCATAGAAGAAGACCAATCCTCTTTAGGGAATAATGAGATGGCGACCAGCTTGTCACATGCTCAAACTGGCACAAAGGAAACCCTTCCTCTTAAGGAATGACAACGTGGAGACCAACTTACAATCGTCATAGGAGAAGACCCAACCTCTTAATGAATAATGAGGTGGCGGCCAACTTGTTACCTGCTCAAACCGCCACAAAGAAAAACTCTCATAGGAAAGTAACGCCGTCATATAGTCAGTTTACAAACTCAACAAATAGTGAGACATTTACATTAAGATTCTCATTCACAATTCACTATATTAATTTAAGTTTCGGAGTGGAATCATGAGCAAAGTCCCACATATTCTTTCTTGTAGGTTTCGATTGAACAAGTTACCGAGTCAGAAGAAGTATAGATACCCACGTCAACTACCTAGGTGGGACCTGAAAAGCCGACTCCGAGCGAAACCAGACTTTGTGATCCAACAAGCGACTTTGGGGCCAAGCATAACAGAACAACGGTAAGTGTAGGTGGATGAACGAGCGTACGCCGTAGAACATCCAAATAAGAGAGAGGCTTTCGCCACAAAAACGCTCGTCTCGCTAAATGGCCATTGAAATATCGACATTAATCCGTGTTAGACCCTATATGAAATAAGAACTACATATTCGGGGACCTTAGAGTCGAGGGTAAAAAGTCGGCGACATAAAAGGATCTCTGTGTGAAGATAAAGAGAAAATGCCAGCGACTATAAAATCAGGAGCGACGCCTTTAAAGTCGACGACTACGAGTGGAGGAAATAGTCTCCCTCAAGAAAACTCATCCTCTTAAGGAATGCGGTGAGGCGGCGACCTACTTCCCACCGATTTCGAGGAAACCTTCCCTTTTAAGGAAAAATTTGAGGTGGCAACCTACTCGTCACTAGCTAAAGAAGAAACATTCCATCTTAAGAAAATGTGAGGTGGCGGCCTACTCGTCACCGGTTACATAAGAAACCTTCCCTCTTAAGGAAATGTGAGGTGGCGACCTACTCGTCACCATCTACAGAAGAAACATTCCCTCTTAAGGAAATGTGAGGTGGTGACCTACTCGTCACCAGCTACAGAAGAAACTTTCTCTCCTAATGAGAGGTGAGGTGGCGACTTGCTTCTACCGCCTACAGAAGTGAAAGATGAGCTGGCGACCTACTTGTCACCAGCTCTAACCGCCACTAGAAGAAGCATTTCCTAAAGGGTAATGCCGCCACTTAAAGTCAGTAACTTACACTCTATAAATAGCGAGGTGTTTATCATTATTCATTACATGACATCTTTCTCTACTATTGATATCCATGTACTAACTTAAAATTTGGAGTGGAATCAGGGGAAATCCCCACCCCTTTCTCAGGTCCTCGCTAAATCCTCACGACCAGGAGGAGCTAGCGGCTACCAAAAGTCCAACATACCTAAAGGTTTAGAGACGAATGACCAGAGAAGTCAACACCAAGTTTAGCCAAACGACATTGATCCAATATTTAGTGTCGTTTGTGGGAACTTATCAAGAATTCATAGCTGCGTTGAAACAAAAGGTGAATAGTGTATCCAATGGAGTTGAGGAAATCAACCCCACAAGGGCTAATCCTCCAAATTCTCACCAATTTAATAACAAGGAAAGACGGGAACCCCGCCAGAGACAAGCAAGGGGGCAAACATAGAATAAACTTCATTACCTCCACCACCGACAACCACGGAGAAGACACCAACACCCATAATTCTGCCTCCTGAGGTGTTAACGTCTTTCACTGCTTTTTGGACTCAAGCACAAGCTGGGTTGAGTCCACAAATGAAGAATCCTGCACTTTAAGTATCACATCTTGAGGAAGCCACTTCTAGCATCAAGATGATGGGTACACGAAATCCAGCCCCGGTTGTCGCCAAGAGAGCAGCTCTAGTCGACCATTCAGCAGAAGAAGAACAAGTGTTATTTACGCTGGAGCAAGTTGAAAAACTTCTTGAAATAAAGAAAATGGGGGAAAAGAGCATGCCAACAGTACGGGACCAGCCCTCTCATCTTTTCTCTAAAAGGTTATTTGCTGTCAGGATGCCGCCGGAGGTTTACGTCCGCAAAATTGACGACTATAAGAGAGAAGGCGACTCGATCAAGCACATCAACCAGCATAACTCCTCTCTTTTAGGGAGAGGTGCCGAAGTTGACCACTATCTGGTGCTTTTCCCCACCACTCTCACTGAGGAAGCCTCCTCATGGTTTTATGCACCTAGCAACTCCATAGACTCACTTGAGGAACTGAAAGTGAAATTCATTGAAGGACACATAGAGCAGAGGCAACGCCTTAAAAATATGGAATATCTGGACAAGATTTTTCAAGGCCCCAATGAGACCCTCGCCAACTACTACAACAAGTTTCACAAAACGCTTTAGAAATTGAGCAAAGATGTGACTGATGGCGAGGTGATCAGAGCATTCTGGAGGGGACTGGGGCCACAAAGCATATTATTGAGAAATAATATTGTGACAAAGCCTATCATAAAGGTAGAAGCCCCTATCACGAAGGTGAATCGATATATTGACCTCGAAAGGTCCTGGGAAACGGTTCCTCCAGAACCTGAAGTGGAGAGAGGAAGAGTCTTCGTTCGAAGGGAAGAGTATGTACAACCGCCAAGAAAGAAGCCCAGGAAGGAGGATAGGCGAGGAAAAGACAGGAAGGCTTTTAAAAGGGAACAGGTGTGGGAGTATCGTGATGACTTCACCCTTCTTAACCGAAATGTCTCAGCTATCCTGCATGAGATGGAAAAGTTGAACATCGCCGAACTGCCTCCAGTAAGAAGAAATCTCATGGAACAGCAGTTGGATGCTTACTGTCCCTATTGTCTAAAGGCCATGAAACGGACAACTGCGTCGCCCTTAGAGAAGATATTGAGGCCCTCATCCAGAGAGAAAAACTCCAAAAATTCGTGGATAAAGCTGAAATTCAACGACAATGGAGTAGAAGCCCTAGGCGACAATCTCCATCTCCTCCACCTCCTCGCAATCCAACTTTCGTTCATCGAAGAACAGTAAATGGAATAGTCGATGGGTTTGCTTCGGGTGGAGAAGGTGGAGAAACCAGTGATAGATTACGGGGAGTAATCACTACGGAAACTAAATCATGGCATGCTAGTAATTGAAATTACGCAGCGGAAGATTCGCACATACCTCTACAGTTGTACGTAAACCCAAGATCCTTGCAGGAGGGAGTTCACGCTCCTCCGGTCAGCACCCGTAGGGGTTCTTGTGAAGGAAGCCCTACGTGGTATATTCTCCACAGCAAAGTCTCTGGTCGATTCTTGGTCTGAAGTGTTTGCTAGAAAGCAAAAGGGCACACCATTGGTGAATATATGGTTCGGCCGATATAGGTGTTTCTGAGGGAAGGGTTTTCTCTCAAACCACTTAAAGGGAATTGCGATTAACCCTAATAAAACCCCTAACTCCTCATATATATAGGAGGAGCAAAGTGGACAAAAGTCCACTTTAGTAAAATATGGTGCCACCAACTTGGTTCATGTTGTTTAAGCTTCTATACTTGGCTTTGTGTCCCTGTCATTGTCTCTTCGTTCTTGAGCTGCTGCATTAATGCAGCAAGTTTCTGTTCTGACTTGTTCCAGAAAATGAATGTTGGGTGAAACCCAAATAAAAAATCTGGAAAATGAAGAATTTTTCAAAGATCCAACAACAATCTTGATCAATACCGAAAATCAGAACGTAAAATCACATCCAAGAACAGGACATCTCGTACTCCGGCCTGCCAATCATATGCAGATTCTTAATCCGAGTTCGGACGACGGTCGTTGCTGGATCCAAATAACCTGGTCAATCAAACTCAGGCCTACCGTAATCCTGCCCAGGACCTCCAGATCCGTACTCAGAACCGCCGTACCCGGGGCGATGCCCAGGATGAGGGTGACTGTAGTCATGGGTAGCAGATCAAATTTGAATTAGTCATTTTCTTGTCGTAGGAGGAGGATGAGTTGCAATTGCAGATCTCCTCCGAAGCGGTGTACTTGTCTATTCACTATTTGGTTTATCTTAGGGTTTATTATTTACCCGATTTAATTGCAATTTGGAGAAGACAATTGCAATTTCTGCATATTTTTTGTTCTTCATTGTTTTGTTACGGAAATCACGTGCCTCTCCACATGTGCTTATTAATTTACATCCGAGGGTATTTATGCCATTTCATATCAGGACACATAATCACGTGAGTGGCACAAAATAATAAAGGGGGCAAAATAGTATTTTCAACACAATCTGTTAAATTTAACCCCAAAAACTAACGGAAAACCAAATAGACACAAAACTGAAAATTGGGACACCAAATATTAACAGTTTAAAATTGAGACATCAAACTGACACTCGGGTCAAAATTCAGACAGTTTTTAGGTTCTTTCCCTATTTTAAAAGTTTCGGCAGAAATTCCTTACTGATGACCAAGAAATTAAAAAATTTACCTTGTAAATTACTAGGGTTTTCGGCCAAAAATACAAAATTGGAACAAGTGGTCAAATTTTAATAAGATCTACAATCCTATGTTTGATTTTGATATATATCATCTTTTTCTTGAAGATCATGAACATCAAATTACCTAAGAACATCATGAAAATTTCGGACCATTATAAACCCTAAAATTCAAAAATTTAAAATCCCTTTTTAAAAATTTCGGTCCAAAATTATAAATTTTCAAGAACACCAATATATCAAAACCATGAACTCCTAACACAAGCTCTGATACCACTGATAGATTACGGAACACCAATATATCAAAATCATGAACTCCTAACACAAGCTCTGATACCACTAATCACTACGGAAACTAAATCATGGTACATGCTAGTAATCGAAATTACGCAGCGGAAGATTCGCAAATACCTCTTCAGTTGTCCGTAGACCCAAGATCCTTGCAAGAGGGAGTTCACGATCCTCCGGTCGGCAGCCGTAGGGGTTCTGGTGAATGAAGCCCTACGTGGTATATTCTCCAGAGCAAAGCCTCTGATCGATTATTGGCAAGGGACAGATCTCTGGAGTGTTTGCTAGAAAGCAAATTGGCACACCCTTGGTGAATATGTGGTTCGACCGATATAGGTGTTTATGGGGGAAGGGTTTTCTCTCAAAAATCACTTAAATGGAATTTTGATTAACCCTAATAAAACTTCTAACTTCCCATATATAGAAGGAGTAAAGTGGACAAAAGTCCACTTTACCCCCTCCTTAAATTCGGCCGGTCATGATGTATAGGGAGGCCCAATTTTGGGCCTCTCATGTCAATTGGGATTTGGCCCACTGTCCTAATGTGACATATACCCAATTTACTTAGGTAACCTATACATATAATGAGCTACCATTTACGACGCCCATCACCATATGCTTACAACCAATGCCGCCAGGGAGGTCTATGCTACTTAAATCTCCACTGCAGCCCTAATGGGAAATAAACCAAGAGATATCTATCAAGTAGTCATTAACTTGAATAGCTTCACCACTGAGGACATTTGATGGTAACCCAACCTCATGAAGACGCCTTGGTTATCACAACAACCATGGTTGACTACGATGTGAAGAGAATTCTCATAGATGGAGGGAGTTCAACATAAAAAAAAAATTCTTTGACGTGTTCTCCAATCTAGGCCTCACCAAAATAGATCTGAAGAAGGTTGACTTTCCTTTGGTCGGCTTTGCAGGAAGAGCCTGTTGGATTCTTGAGGATAATTAATATGAATTAAGCCTTAGGTACATGCTAGGTAACTAATTACGCAGCGGAAATGGTGCACATACCTATTACGTGATCCGTAGCCCAGGACGTCAACGAGGGAGTTCACGGAATGCCGGATGGTGTCCTACGGGAACTATGGTTAAGGATAAATCCGCATGATATGGTCTCCACAACTAAGCCTCTTCAATCTGGTTGCTGGATGGATCTTCGGGGTGAATTGTTTGACACAATTCGGCACCTACTTCTTGGTAGTGTAGGTTCGGTCAAACCCTTGAGTAAAGGAAGAGGAGATTTCTTTTCTGATAACTAAAAGGGAGAGGGTGACCAACCCCAAGAAATCTCTTACACCTCCTATTTATAAGAGGAGGTGAGCAAAATCCTAGGAGGGTTAATTGCCAATGCGGCTGAACCTAGTGTGTAAATTGGGGATTTCGACTTTCGACCTGATCCGAATTCTCCTATGTGCCATACCCCAAATTAGACTTAGCATGTTGGGCTTATATTAATAAGCTCATATTACGACGACACATTTATTCCAAAATGTCAACAGAGCCACGTACCCTCTGGGGGCAATACGACTACCAATGGTGTTTGGAAAATGAAAAGGGGCACTTCATGTCGAGATCTATTCTAGTAGATATCACCACCGCCCACAACGCCATCTTCGAGAGGACAACACTCAACCTACATCAAATAGTCTCCTTGACGGCACATCAAGTCATGAATTTCTTGACACTGCATGGAATATGCGAGGTTAGAGCTTCACGACGTTGCTATGTCGACTAAATGAGACGCCAGAATGAAAGAGGAGTTATCGAAATTATCCCAAATTAGAACATTTATGTTTTCCTCATGCGGCTAATGTTTCTTTTATGATTTTGATATAATATTCAGGAATAATAATATATTTTCTGAAGTTACTATACACCAGAATCTATTCTCGACTAGGCGTCTACATTGAAGATCTGATAAGACATCAGTCGCCAATGTAAAAAAGTTAAAATGTTCTTCAACCTACAAGTTCTCGATGACTATAAAGAAATCAGTTATGTATTCTCGACTAGGCGTCTACATTGAAGATCTGATAAGACATCAATCGTCGAGGTTAAAAAGTTAAAAGGTTCTTCAACCTACAACTTCTCGACGACTAGAAAGAATCAGATATTTATTCTCGACTAGGTGTCTACATTGAAGATCTGATAAGACATCAGTCGTCGAGGTTAAAAAGTTAAAAGGTTATTCAATCTATAACTTCTCGACGACTAGAAAGAAATCATATATATATTCTCGACTAGGCGACTACATTGAAGATCTGATATACATCGGTCGTTGATGTTAAAAGGTTAAAAGGTTCTTCAACCTACAACTTTTCGACGACTAGAAAAAAACAGTTGTCTACTCCCGACTAATCGTCTATATCGAAGAATTGATGAAAATCAACGTCAAGATTTAAAGTTAAAATGTTCTTCAACCTAAAAACTTCTTGACGACACTGATCAAATTAGGCGTCAAGGTAAAGAAAGATAAAAGACTAACAAAAAGGGAGAAGGTCATCTTCGTTGATAAAATGAGTGTTTACATCAAGAGAAGATTACAAATGATAATAGAAAAACCAAAGCTAAAACCCTAGGCGTCCCCACTAGAAGCGTCATCCTTGCCCGCATCTGCATCCAAATATTGTTGAAGAAGCGATACGTTCTCAAAGGGAAATTCGTGCTGACATCCTCTTATTTCTTCGACTATCTCGGCAAAGGACTTGAAGACCATGTCTGAAGTCGCCAAAATCACATCCTCAGCGAATTGAGAACTAGCTTTATAATCAACCACGACACCTTCTGCATCCGCCTTTTGCCCTTCCAGCACAACTGTCAGGTCGACGATCTCTTTCTTCAACATCTCAACCTCCCCTTCAAGCATGGACGAAAATATTTGAGGACCAGGAGGGGCAATTGCCCCTCCTGACCTCCATAGATGCTCCAATATGTATATGTAAGCTTCAAGAAAAAAATGGACTTGTTTGATCTTGCCCCCTCTGAAAATCATGGGAAATATAAGTAATATTCTGTTTGCCCATCAGATTTAGAGATTCATTTTGACAAAGAAAGAAGATGAAAAATAAGTGATATACAAATTACGTTTTTTGTTCTTATTGTTGTTCTTAAACTTGTTTTTCTCATAAAGGAAAAAGAAGGTAAAGTGAGGAAAGCGGGAGATGAGAGATAATTAACTTTTTCTTCTATGGTTTTTTTTATTTTTTTATTTATTAACAAATGACTTCCTATTCCTATACGTGTTGTGTACTACCAGCTGCTAGACTAGGGGTGTCAACGGGGCGGGGCGAGACAAGTATCGCCCGTCCCGTAGCCGCCCCGCGGGTCGAGATGGTCGACCCGTACCCGCCCCATACATCTCGCGGGGCGGGGCGGGTTGACCCGCGTGTCGCCTACTGAAAATTATAAACCCTAAACTATATATTTATATATTCAAATTTAGCTCAAAACTGGAATCATAAATAACAAATTTAAATTCAAATCCAAATGCAAGTCACCAAACTCAAAATTCTTATTATTTTGACAACGTAGTATATTATCTATATAGTTTTATATAATAAAAAAGTAATATATATACAAATAATACACGTTCGGGGCGGGGCGGATCGACCCCAAAACCGTACCCGCCCCACGGGTCACGGATCGCTAGTCAACGGGGCAAAATCGGGGCGGGGCCCGCGGGTCGGCGGGTACCCGTGCCCCGTTGCCACCCCTATGCTAGACTACGAAAATAAGAATATAATTACAGTTATCTACAATCTGTTCAGTTTTTTTTTTTTTTTCTTTCAAAAGACTCAATTCTTTTTCAATTAAATTTTTAGCAATTTCTTTATTTCTTTATTAATCACTTGTTTTTAAGGATTTATTTATTATGCATATATATTGATGATTAATATATAACTTTAATATGAATGCAATATAGTAAAATTTAACAATAAAAAAGAGATTAAAAAAAAAAAAAATTCAATGAAATTTTATAATACGTATATATTACAAAATAAAAAGTTTTATATTAATATTAGTAAGAGTTTTTTTTTTCTTTTAATTTTTTTTTTGTAGAAGTATTCATGTATGTTGTTGTATTTATATTTTAATTTTATGTAATTTCAAGGTGTAATTTTTAATAGAATAAAATAAAATTATTATATTTGTATTTAGCTTATCAACTTTCGTTATGTATACTGTTAACTCTAAAAAAATGTAATAATTACCGATTCGTTCTATGAAATTTTATATTTAAATCTTTCTTTTAATTATTTACTCAGTTTGATTCTTGCTCTTTTTTTGTTAGAAAATTTTTGCTTGCCCCCCTCTGAAAAAAAAAATGCTGGCTTCGTCCCTGCCTTCGAGGGAGGTCACCACTCAGGGTAGGGGTGAGCTCGGGACAAACATATGGTCTTTTTTTAAAAAAAAAATGTCTCTATCCCTAGTTTTTGGGATTTTCCTAGCTCTATGTTAAACATTTGAAAAAGTCGCTACTTGGTCGGGACTTTTTAAATTCGGGACGGGATAGGGACAACCCTAGTTTACACCTAAGAATTAAAATAAACATTAGTTTTCAACTCAAATACAAATCCAATTCAAGCATTCATCAAATTCACGAACACATACATTGAATTCACCAACACATACATCGAATTCACGATCACATACATCAAGTTCAGAAACAATTCATTAAGTTCGCACACGTAGATTAAGTTCTATAATACGAACACTAGCATTCAAGCTCAACGCAGCTCCAAATCAACTCCAACTCCAAGTCAGCTCCAAATCAGCTCCATCACTTAATAAGAGTTGAAGATTTAAATGGTAAAATCTAAAACTATAAATAAATGTTATAGTGGAAAGGATATTTAAATAAAAAGCTAAAACTGAATGTCCAGACAGTTTACGATACATTGACGAAAAAAGAAATTAAGTTATGTTAGTTACTTACTAATTAGGCTTTATTTTATTTTATATTCATCTTGTTTAAGTATAATTAGATTATTTAAGTTGTAAATTGTTAAATTATGGATCGCAGGCACTACTATCCTTGTACTGGTTGTTCCTCTGATCATCGAGACGAGCCGCGAGCAGCAGCTCAATGACCTCGAGCTCCAGGATGCCAGCCTGCTCGGAACTCCAGCCGTCAAATAAGCGTGGTATTGTGTGATTCCTAAGCACTATGTCTATGATTTCGATTCTAGGTTGGTCAGTTACTAAACTGCTGCATTGCTGCTCGAATTTTGAGCTTAATTTCCCAAATTATTATTACTTGTTCAGTGTTATCATGAGCAGTGGTGGCAAAATTTCTTAGTTTGAATTTGAGCCTTGTTGAAATTGCTAACCTTTTGCCTTCTAGCTAGCAGTAGGTTAATTTGAAGATTACTACTTTACCAGAGTTCAGCTGCAGCCTCATAATCATATGAATGAAATGCTTTCTTTTGCATTGAAAACAATTAAGTTAATACCCAAAAGGAGCTATATATGAAACTTTGTAATGTCTTGAAGTTTTACTATGCCTGTTTCTATGATCTGTGTTTGATCTGGCTCTAGAGGCTTCTTACAGACATGTTTGTGTTTTTAAGCTTTGTAGTAACTTAGGGAGTCATAACCTGATTTCCATTGCCAATGCCGAGACATTTTCACACAAGTTCTGTCTTCACATCGCTGTTTTTCTCAGTTTTTAGTCTGAATTTCGGATCGATCCGAGTCCGATTCGAATTATTAAAATTCGTTTCTGGCAGACATTTAACCAAATTGCTACGTGGCTTTTGACTCGGTTATAAATTGTTAGCCGAACTTTGATTTTTCTTTTTTAATAAATATTGACAACTCAAACTTTCAATTTCCGAGCAAATTGCTACACTTATTTCTATTTCATTCAAATTGGACAAAAAAATAGACATGTCCCGTTCACACTGAGTCTTTACAGGTGTACCAAAGATATATTTGGACATAAATTTGAAATGATTACAACAAATATCTTCAATGGGCCTCTCAATTGAAATGCGTCTTTGGTATAGGGTGGAGGTCCAATTGAGCATTCAATTGAGTGAATTCCACTACAATTCTTTCAAATTATGTTCGATTTCATCTTTGTTACACACAGAAAGACTCCACATGGTTGGAATACGCTCATTTTCTGTCTAGTTTGACGGAAATTGAAACAAATGTAGCAATTTGCTCGGTAATTGAAAGATCGGATAACCATTTTTTTAAAAAAAATAATTTAAAGATCAAATAGCGATTTGTAATTAGATCAAAGTTTAGATAACATTTTTTATGGCCAAGTTTAAATAGCAATTTGGTTATAATCTCTTCATTTATCCATCACCTTGGGCTCGGATATAAGTTGGAATGCCCGAAAATTCGGGTTGAGACATTATTTCTAAAAGGGAAGAGAATCTATTTAGTGTCTCAGATTTATTTCATGTGTCAGTTTGGTATATCAGGATTAAATTGTTAATGTTTGGTGTCTCAGAGTTCAATTTTGTTGCGATTGTTTTTCCGTCCGATTTTGGGGTTAACTTTGACGAAATGAGATGAAAAGATAATTTTGCACATTTTATATATATATATATATATATATATATATATATATATATATATATATATATATATATATATATTTAAAGTTACCGTCCATCCACCTCTAATTCCGGTCACACCCTCTGATTCCGAGCCACCTTAGGACCTTTCCATCGAACCTCCACCACTAATTTCTGATCAACGACCACTTCTTGTACCAGATTGAAGTCTTGGAGACTCCGAACCAGTAACTTGACAACCGTACTCGTTCGATTTTCCTTCGTGTTCAAGATTTCTACAAGAAACACAATTAAGAGTTGTTCCGTGGATCAAAATAAGGATATTAGTGGGTGAGGAATGTCTGTTGGTTGTAATCTGCGTCGCGGACTGAAGCCTGGTCGGGGATGGCCGCTGGACTGAATGCATGATTGAGGAGTGTTGCTCCATGCTCGTCGGGAAGATATGCACGATCGAGGATTGGTGCTCCATGGTTGCCGGGAAGATCTGCACGGTCGAGGACTAGTGCTCCATGGCTGCCGGAAAGATCTGGGTCAGAACAGAAGCCTAGTCGGTTTCCGACAGTGGTGACATGATGCCGGCCACATGTGCTAATTTGAGCATTTTAAATTTTATTTGGTCATGTGCTGCGTGATCGAATTCTGTTAAATTTAACCTCAAAATTTGACAGAGACATCAAATAACAACATAATTAAAATCTGGGACAGTCGAATAGTCGTTTTAGTCCTAAGACACTAAAGTGACACATTGGTAAACTGAGAAACTAAATATATTTGTTTGTTTCCATTTTTTTGAAAAAGGTCTATCCGTTTGGTCTAAATGCAGTCCTATATATTTCTATTTTTCTTATTTAATAATTTTTGGTCAAAGAGCGGTCTGGTCAAGCACCACCACTATAGCTTCTCCTTGTAGATTAAGGAATGGATTTGCCACTGTTGCAAAAGATTTCGATTTGAAAAAAAGAAAATCAGAAATGGGGCGCTTTATCGTCATCGTCCCTGCTTTTTAGTCGTGGCTGGTGTTTTATTTGTAAATGTGATTGTTGTATTTCTTTGTTTGGATCATGATTTATCATATGAGAATGTGACAATAGAAGGCAGTGGATGGTGCTAAATTTAATTTTATAGTAATTATGCTTGATTTTGCTCTATTAATTAAGTTAAAAAAAATGTAATGTACTGAAACCTTCGGTGAATTTATGTTTTAAGATGCACCATAGTTAACGAGGATTTCACGCCCACTGACGATTGTCATTTATTTGTTATTTCAGTTTACCAGAATTGCCCTTTATCTTATAATATTAGACAAACGAAGTGGTAAATAAGCCTGGTTCTCCAAATTCCACTGATCTCTCAAAAAAACAAAAACAAAAATTCCACCGATCATATTTTCATTTCAATGTTATATTTTAAAATTAAGGTTGTGTAACTTTTACTTTATCGTTTATTTACTTATTTTATTATAGTATCTAAAGAAATTTATTTATTATTATTAAATTAGATAATGATTAGCGATCATATTCATACCAATAATAATAATTATGATGCTCAAATTTAATTTAAAGCTTCTAAGTCTAAATTCATAATATTATAACACGTAATGAAACCGGTAATTTTGAAGTTTAAATTTACCAAAAAAATTCACAACTTTAAATATTCACGACTATTTTTTATTTATGATAATATTAATTATTTTTGAATATCGTAATAAAAAAATGCATAATATTTCCAACGACACTTTTATTTACGAACGGATTATTTCATGTGAAGTAAATGTAATAACATTTCGAACGATATATGATAGTATACGGCGGCGGAGCTATCCAATAGAAAGGGGGCATATGTCCCTCATTCATTGTCGAATTTAGTAAGAAGTATTGAACCCCATTATTTAATTCACGGCTCCATCAATGATATTCTACGTGCATCACCGGAAAAAAGAAAATCAGCAATAAAGTATATAATATTTTAATATTAAATTAAAAAATATATTTGAGCAAGTTAATAATAATATTATAATTTATAAATATTCTTATAAGTAGATCTCAATCTAAAGCGTGAGATTAATAACTAATTTAATTTAAGAATTTACTCTTAAGCTGTTAATTGATTCTTATATGATAATTTTGGATCAATTTATTTTTTGGTATTTCTAATTGAAACTTAATATTTAAAAATAATTATTTAAGTGCTCATTTTGGAGAATCTAATTACGAACATTTGTAGTGATTAAATAGTATAATTCCTTCATTTGAACCAAGTATACTTGGCCACATAAAAAACCAAGTATACGGACGTGTAAAAGAACTTGAGGGTAGATTTGGAATGCGTGAGAGAGAGAGAGAAAGATGTTGGTCATAAAGCTAGTGGGCCCAGAAACCTTTCACAGGAAATTTCACTAAAAATTTCGCAGTCTTTAGCACTACACTTTTAAGTAATAGTTTATTTATAATTTTAATATTTACAAAAATATTTATTTTCTTTCATTTAATATAATGTTATTAAAACTTAAACATCGTAATCAAATAGTTAATTTATTATACAGTATTTTGATTTATAAAGATATTTTTGTTTTGTGGAAGCAATGATGAAAATCTTTTGAATAATATATAATATAATATATTTATAATTTTGTATATCACTATAACAAATTAATTAACAATAGAACGGATATATTCTTTTAATATATTAATTAATTTAATTGTAAGTTAATAATATTATAACTACTTTATATAAATATTAGGAATTACATTTTTAGTATCTCAATTTTGGTCGTTGACTTTGAACTACTTCAATTTTTTTTTTTTTTTTTTACTTTTAGTTGTCTCAACTATTCAAAGTGTGATTATTTGTTGAGACATAACTCGATTCATATAGCTCGGGAGATCGCATTGGCCTGAGCGTATGCTAAGCCTGGTTACTTGGTGTGGGAGAACATGTCTAATGCGAACGCGAGATGTGTTGAGCTCACTAACTCACTCTAACCGATCAAAACTCTAAATTGGACTTGGCTCAATTAGCTCAGCTTGAGGAATAGCCTTGTTCCGTGCTAAGATGTGGTCTTCCTGACTAGGTTACTAGATTTAGTACGAATTTGGCCCAATGCGAGTCTCATAATTAAGTGAATCGAGTCACGTGTCATTGAATAATCACATATCGAATAGTTGATACACATAAAAGTTAAAAATTTAAAAAAAAAAAGAAGTTAAATGCTAAAAATTTCAATATAGCCAATAGTTAAGGTACTAACAAAAGTAATATTGATCGTATAACTCCACTTTTTATGTTATAATAATAATATCACTTCGTTTATAAAATAAAAGCAAAAAAACTATTAATTTATTACAAAAATTATCATGGTAAATCCTTGATCATGCTATGATCAGTTTGTTTGTTTGTTTGTTTTTTTTTTTTTTTTTTCGCTAAATGTCGTGAAACGTTTGGGAGGGTGAGGAAGCTGTGTCATTAAAGTATTAATATATTAAGGATTCAACATTGAAAGCTCTAAAACTGATTTCCAATCATTCATTTTGAATGTATTATCTAACTTAATTAGTCAATCAATCATATATATATATATATATACAATTTTAAATAAATTTGATAAATATATTACAAGGTTGAGTGTCCTAATCTAATGATATTTTTTCTTTATAGTGTGTACTAACTAAAGCTGTTCCATAATAATAATAATGAATGATAATGGAAAGATGTACCTACCAATCTATCTTTATCCTCCCTCCTTATATAACAAAAGTTATTTTATTAAACAGCTATCTCCAAAAGGCAAAATCCTGCATATAATAAATACACGAATATTCCTACCGTATATATACGTACCACGTCTATAGTCTATACTATACATGAGTATATCGTACTATATAATATATACTCTGCTCACAAATACGACCATTCCCGCCCGACCAAGATTCTCTAGTATGAATCCATCCATCCGACCACATCATTTTCTGTTTGGTCCACGGCTGTGTGTGTGTTTTTGGTTGTTGGATGAATTGCAGTGTGATGAGTTAGTATCGTCCTTCGTGTTTAAAGTTGCGCTTTTTAAAAGCGGATCGAACGAAGAGCATGCATACGATCCCGAATCCCAGCGCAGCCACTCCTCCCACCACCATCGCCACTGTCTTCTGCGTTTTGTTATTTCCCGATCCTCCTGATTCTGTTCCTTCATTACCAACTCATGATTAATCTTAGAAGACAAAATTAGAAGATAGGCAAATAGAGAAAAAGCATTCCTAAGTTAAAGCAAAATATATATAAGAACATTTACTTAGGTGGTGGATCGTAGTAGATGTGAAAGCAAAATATATTATTTATCATTTCATATATTTTTCTCACCCTTTTATTTGGTTCATTAACATTTTTATTTCCAAGATTTTGCTATTTTTAATGTCTCCTCCTTAATTTCTTTTTCTTTTTAACCAAAAAAATCTGATATTAAATTAAATATACAAAATATGCAACAACGGTCATGTATTTAATAACTTTAAATTATTTTTTAACATTAAAATTAAAACTTTATATTTTTATAAAAAATATTTGAATATTTTATTATTTTTTAATGTATAGTATAATTAATTAGAAATAAATATATTTTTATTTATTTATATTTAATAAACATAACATGTGAGTTGAAATTGTGTCTTTGTTCATTGTGACTACTTTCAACAAATTATATTTTACATTTCTCTTCTATAAAATATTAAATGAGGCAAAATAGATTTGCTCATCCTGAGTGTTTCTTAAAATATCAGTAACCCAAAATAATAATATCTCAAAATTTATTTAAACTTTAGATTGTTATTTATATATATACTTTTTACAGTTCGTCCAAAAGTTACCTAAAAAGTATACAGTCCGTCATTGCTAACCAAATATATTCAGAATTTTTTTTGGTCAAAATATATTCAGAATTAGTAGAATTAGACATGGAGAGAGATTCACCAACCTGTTGTCGGCGCCGCCGTGGCCGAAGAATTAACGTCGGAGGCTCCATTAGGGTAGTAGTTGTAGCTAATGTAACACTTCTGCAGATATACCTGCCCAGAATAAGACTCCCCGCACTCCGTTTTCACTTTCTCCACTCCACTCTTCACGCACTCCACGCACCCCCCGCTCCCCAATTCCCCTTCACACTGCCCCAACACATACACATTCCTGTAGTTCCCCGTATAAAACCCTCCGCCGCCGCCGTTACCAACCCCAGTCGCCACCGTCTCCAGCGCCGCATCCCTTATCTCGTCAAAATCCCCGCCGCTCCCCGCCTTTTTCGACCCGCACACCTTGAACAGCAGCTCCGTATCGGAAACCTGCAAGAACCCCGCAATCTCGTACCTCAGGCAGCAGCCGGTGAGCTGGACTCTGGCGGCGACCGCGTCGCCGCAGATCTTGGAGGCGATCGACGGAGCCTTGGCGACGCAGGCGGCGCACTGGTCGACGGTGAGGTCGCCTCTGCACTGGTAAAGCCCCGTGACGGCGGTCTGGCCATCGCCGGCGGTGGCGTTGTAGAAGCTCTTGGTCGGCGACTGCGACAGGAGGGTGGAGATGAGGGATTTGAGGTTGCCGGAGGAGACGGCGTCGGGGAATTTCTGGTTGGCGCAGCCTTTGAAGATCATGTTGGTGTAGTCATCGGAGGAGGCGGGGTGGAACAGCGTGAGAGAAGCGGCGATGATGAGTAGACGGCAGAGACGGAGAGTAACGGACGGTTTGGTGTCGGAGAAATCCATGATCGGGAATTTTAGAGGGTCGTATTGTTGATTTTAAGGTGTCGTTTTGATTTGCAGCAGCAGCTTCGTTTCTTCTTCCGGGAGCTTAATTATTTTTCTGTCTTCAGTTGGAGACGCGTCTTTGCTGTGGCCGACGTGGACGCCGTCTATAAATCATCAGCTGTGGTAACGTAATGGGTTCCCTTTTATATTGGGTTAATTTAAAATCTTATAATTAAAGAGAGTTTTGTAGTCTAATTTGTTAACTATATTTTATTTTAGAGTTACTAACCAATTTGCTACATGAAGAAGAAGAAGAAGGTTGACTTACTTACAAATCGATTTCCAAATTATGAGCTATTTGAATTTTTAATTTCTAATCCAATTGTTATTTCGGTTCAGTTTATGTCAAATTAGACATAAAATGAGCATGTTATTGTCACATAAGACGTTTTTTTGTGTACATAAGATAAATTCAGACGTAATAAATTAAAAATATTGTAGCGAAATAACTTCAGTTAGACGCTTAATTAGACTTGCGTGCAGTTTCAACGGTGTCTCTCAATTGAACGTCCAATTATATTTCTATAATCTCATGTGGCCAGAACATGCTTATTTTCGACCAAAATTGAAAAAAGTGTTAACAATTTGTTCAGAAATTGAATGTTCAGATACAATTTAAAAAATCAAAATTTGATCAGCGATTTGTAATTGAATAAATTTAGGCCGCAATTTGATTATTAACCCTTTATTTTATTTTTTACAAAACTAGCTTCACTAAACTAAACCTTTTACACAATTAGCTAGTTAAGTTGTATTTTTTTTTTTCTATTTTAAACGAAAAAATCACATGATGTCTGCATTCATTACAAAATGAAAAAGGAAAATGCCATATCTATTTTCTTGAGGTTTTGATAGTAAAAGGAACAATAAAACAAAGTTTAATCAGTATTCTGTATAGTTTAATTTCATTTAGCTATCAGAAACAGATTATTCGGCTAGCAAAGTCTATATTAAAGTATATCTCAACTAGCAAAATGCACATTAACGTATACTTTGTTTAATTGTAATTATTGCTAATTTAAATATTATATGCATTGCATACACGCTTGAGATTCTTTTTAAAACATAAGAACATAACTAGACTAATTATTTGAACGGTGATATAAATTAAGTTAGCAATTTATGCAAATAAATAATTGAGCTAACAATTTGTCGGATCGAATAAATTTCAACAATAATTCTGTTATATTTTAGTTTTTATTATTAATATTAAGGAGGTGTGTTGGTAAAAATTAAAACTGTAAAATAATAAGCGCACCAATAGTCATACTCCACCTGGATAGGAAACTTGAAGTCAGAGTCTAAGTGAGTCAGCTGATGGCTTTGGTCAAAGGCTAATTAAACATCTGGACGTGGCTCATGATCTCAAGTTCCACGCCGACGGCTGATGAAACCCAAACTCGTAAAAAATTATTATTTAGTCCTATAATAATAATAAAATAATTAATTGTCGTTTGCTCCTAAGATCATTTGCAATGGTAGTTCCTAATTCTAGTTGCATGTTGTAAATTTGTTATTGTAGAGAGTTTCTAGTTTTACTTACTGTTAGTTCCTACTTGTAATGATTAAATAGGAACTTTGCATTCCAATGAGAGTTCCTACTGTAAACACCTAATTTTGGTACGCGCGACACGTACGTAACATGTCAAAAATGTTATGTGTAACGCGTTTAAAAAAGGAAGTATTTAAATATGGAAGGACACGGGGTTGCCAAAAATAGACTCAGTTTAAATTAGGACAATACATATGCAATAAATGATGTAATAAATCAGAAAATATATAATATATATATTTATATATATAAATATATATATATATATATATATATATATTCGGATTTAATAGGGAGAATATTGAGGGAATATTGATTTTCCAATTTTTGGGTGTCAATTTACCTATAAATAGGTACCTATTACATGTAAAAAACACACAGAAAAAATTAGAATAAAATATTATTATTTCTCGAAATTCGTGCTTGGTTTTTTTTTCTTACCTCCCGCTTGTGGCTGCCTGTCCAAGTTCGCCGGAGCTCCGGCAGACCCACCGCCGCCGTTGCTAGCCCAGACCACGTCGCGCCGCCACGCCTGTCACCGTCCTAGTCCGTCCCGCCCCTGCCGCCGGAGCCGTCTGCCGCTGCTGCGAGGAGGTCCGCTGTCCCCTGCCGCCGGAGCCGTCTGCCGCTGCTGCTGCTGGATCTGGTCCGGAGTCTGTCCGCCCTGCTGCTGCTCGCCGCCCCGCCTGCCGGACCACCGCGACGAACCTTGCCGGACCGTCTGCCGCTGCTGCCGTTGCTGCTGAAGGCCGCCGGAATCCGAGACCCTGCCGCTGCCGTCGCCCTCCTCTGGTCTGCAGGTAGTCCCGCTGTAAGTTTGTTTTTTTTTTTTTTGTTTTTTTTTAATATTATATTAATTATTTATTAATATTTTTTTTCTGTTTTTTTTATTTATTATTTTTATTATCATTATTATTATTGTTATTAGAACATGTTAATTAGTTAATTTAGATGTAGATTAATTAGGTAACATGTTTTACTGTATGTATATATGTGTAGGACGTATTATTATTAAATTATATCATGATTTTGAGCATGCTTAATTTTATTAGGTTTTATCTCAATTAGGAGTTTAGATGTGTAATAGTTTTTTTTTAGAGCTTATATTTGTCGTTGATAATGTTTTTCGCATGAGTGTTAGTTCGGTTTTTGATATCGTTAGATTAATTCGGCGTAATACATATTTAAATTTTAAAATTGGCAAATGGGTTAATTAAGTACCGAAAGGGCTTAATTAGAAAATGTTTTTTTTAATTCGTAATAGAACCCCCGAACTTGAATTTCTGATCGTGGACCAATTTTAGACCTAGCGTTTAATACGTTATTCGTTTAGGTAATTTAGGATTCTAGTTAGCCTTTATTAACTAGTGGCGACTCTCTTTCAAAATCCGCGTTTTCAAAATGTAATCGCCGTAGGTCGGATTTTTAGGGTCGACAATTTGGCGACTCTGCTGGGGAAAACTTAGAGGGTTCGGGCTTTGTATTTTCTTATTTGCCATTTTTTTAGTTTATTTGTGTATAACTCTGTTATTCTAACTTTGGGTTTTTATGTGATAGGTGCGGAACTTTTTATTTTACTAACTTATGTTTCTTTGTTGAACCCACACACACATCCACTTTAGTATAATATCCAAAACGCCTAAAACCCAGGGCAACTAGGAACCCCGGAGAGTTAGTAAGGGTACGACCGCGCGGCCGGGCCGCCGGAACGACTCGGAACAACTCCACTCGCTTGTGAAGGTCCTGTGATCCCTATGATGGGGTGAGGAAACCACCTTGTCGGGAACCTATCAGTGGAGCCTACCTTGTAGAACAAAGCAAAAACACACACCTGAAGCTTCGATCCTGCCGCTATGCGTGTTCGCGTGTGTTCTTTTTCTAATTGTTCTCGACCCCTAGAATTTTTCATGTATAGGACATGGGTCTCGATGTAATCATTATTTTGTACCATATGTAATTGTACAACGCATATTAATTTACGTTGCAAGCATGCATCATATTTTTTCAAAAAATGTGTCATTCAAATCGTCGTTTCTAAAACGCTTTACACACCATTTTCGAAAAAATGAAACGACTGCACAATTGCCCTTGTATCACGGGCCTACCATTTTTCAAGACTGACGTTGACCAGGTTCGGACAGCATGACGGATGCAGAGCGAAACTATTGAAGAAATACCGCGTAGAATGGAGCGCTAGTATCGTTCAAAATAGAAACGTCAGGGTTAAGTGCTCGTTCCAAAATCCGAACAAGTGGTAAAAATCAGATCCATTTTAAAAAAACCTTGTTGCATTACCATCGCTCGGATTATGGGGCAAGTACTCGACACTCATTGACCGAATTCCGAGTTGTGTAAAGTGTCTCAGAAACATATTTTACAAAGCTTTTTTCCAAAAGATGATGAGTTGAATGACACATTACTTTCAAAACAATCATGCATGATATCTTGTGTTCCATATTCTGAATATCACATTTTTCTCTGCAGGTATTACTGGCCATCACGCGACAAACCGCTAACATGGAGGACGCTCAAAGGATCCAGCAACAAGAGGAACGAATAGCCGAGATGGAGACGGCTAATGCTAAAATGCATCAGGATATGGCATCCATGTCAGCAAACATGGAGCGCATCATGGAACTCCCCGGGGCTCGATCAACTAATGATACTTTAAAACCCGCCTTGCTGACAGCGACCTCGAGTCCAGAATCCTCCACAACACCCGTGGCAAGCACTGGACCTCCAATGCCAGTTACAACCGTGCTTCCCGACGCCACGGTAGAACCCCCTCATGACCAACCCCCTGTTTTAGTCATTCCTGATCAATCTGCATCAAAGCCGCGTGTCCTTCCAAAACCGACGATAGTGTATGGGGATGTTAACCAAGGAGGTGCAATCGGCACAAAGGCAGCCACATCGCCACATGTCATCGAATCCGAACAGGATCGCCGCTTGAAGAAAATGGAGGAAAAGATGAAGGTTTTGTCCGGACTTGAGCAGTATGGAGGCATTGGCTACTCCGACCTATGCCTTTTCCCCGACATGTCGAGACCGGAGAAGTTCAAAGTCCCCGACTTTGAGAAGTATGATGGCACCAGTAATCCCATTGTGCACCTGAGGATTTACCTTGCAAAGATGGCCCCTTATCGGCAGTATGAGAAGTTCTTGATCCAGACGTTCCAGGAGAGCTTGAAAGGAGCAGCTTTGGTTTGGTTCGTCAGCTTGAAGGCCGGTGATATCTCAACCTGGGAGGACATGGCTAACGCTTTTATTCGCCAATACAAGTTCAATCTGGACACTGCTCCGACTCGCATGGATCTTCAAAGCATGGAGATGACTGGCGGACAATCATTCAGAGACTATATGCAGGCGTAGAGAGAGAAGGCTGCCGGAGTCCGACCACCACTGGAAGACGCAGAAGCGGTGTCCATGTTCATCGGCACTCTTAAAGGGGCATATTACTCCCATTTGTTAGGACATGTTTCAGCCAATTTCCCTGATTTGGTGAAGTCCGGAGAAATGGTAGAGCAGGGCATTCGGACTGGAAAACATGAAGACCCCTCCAGGAGTCAACAAGAGGATATAACCAAAAAGGGAGGCTCCAAGAACTGGTCATCCAAAGACGCAGCCGTAGGTGCAGTCTACCAAGCTCCGCAAACCCCCCGCTGCGGGTGGACCTGAAAACCGGACTGTGAACAAGATGCGGGAGTCTAGAAAATTCACACCCTTACCAGTGTCGGCCACCGAAGTATATCGGAAAGCACTTGCTCAGGGTCTCATTGGTCCTGAGATTTGGAAGACTACTTCAAGGATACCCAACAATGATCCAAACTCGAAGTGTGAGTTTCACATGGGGATAATTGGTCATTCAACCGAGGATTGCTCGCGTCTAAGGCACAGGATCCAGGATCTCATGGACCATAAGCTTTTGATTCTTAACGCAGATCCGTCGGCTGGCGCCAACACCCCTTCGGCCTCGTCCACATAATTTCTCTCGAAAAACCTCCTAGTGTTGCATCCGTTTTTTTTTTAGCGTTGAATAAACTTTTTCAATTATGTACTCCTTGCGCGGCAAGATCATGAGCTCCGCATGGGAAAGAGGGATATTGTCATGATCTAATCAATATAAATAAATCCCTATATTTGAGTTTATTTAATTGGTTTTGTTTTTTAGGAATGATGCAAGTCGATTGACAATTCAGTCTTTTCTTGAGTCGACGTTCCTAACAAAGTACTCAAAAAAGTCATGGATTACCAAGCCCATAAAGGCGGCCGATGAAGGATTCAAATCACCCAGTGGTCAAAATCTCCATACAGGGAATGCATGCGCCTTCCCGAATCAAGCCGTACATTCATTTTACGGCGACGTCCAAACTGGTCAGTGGCAACCAAATGGCATATCCCCGTTCAGATCGAGCACAACCGCCATATGAAGAAAAAGACGGAAGATGCAACGGATCCATTCATATATGGAGTAAATTTCCATTAAAGATGTCGGGCACCCAGGTAAGGGAATTCGTGATCAATTATACCCTCGAAATTTGATTTTTTTTTTCCTTACCCATTTTTCAGCTCGAATAATCATCCAATTCAAGGCCCCTGAAAGAGCACATCTCGTGCACGGCCCTTTGCTCGCCAACCATTCTTGTGCCCCAATGCGGACTACTCCACGTCACCCATGTGTGTTCGTTGACCAGGCCATTCACCATGTATGCGACGAGCCTATCCCGGTAGGTGCTAGCCGTTGGGCATCCCCAGACGAGATTGAGCAATAACCGGGGCACTTGAGAAGCCGAGATTAGAAATCACTGTCTACGTCATTCATTGGTTGTAGGGTTCATCCAGTGCGTCGACACGGTCAATCAAGTGAGTCCTTCTCTAGAAGATGTTTTGAATTGGATTTTTCAGATTTGCCACTAGGGGGCATGTACATAATTGTTGTTGATTATTTTCGTTAAATTTTTGTCGTCAAAAAAAAAAAGCAAAAAAAAAAAAAAAGCAAAAAAAAAAAAGGCAAAAAAATCATTTTCTTTAGGGTCACAGCCGCCCTTTAATCGGCTACAGAAAGAGTTTTTATTTTGCGAGAGCAGTGAAAAAATAGAAGGGTCACAGTTGTCCCTAAATTAACTACAAATAAAAAGGGTCACAGTCGTCCCTAAAACGACTACAAAAAGGGCCACAGCCACCCTTCAAACGGCTACAGATAAATGGTGCTCCTGCAACATCAAAGCGGGAAATAAGTGAAAGGGCCACAGCCACCCTCCAAACGGCTACGAATAAAAGAGTGACCCCGCGAACCCTGTGAGGGCGGGAGAATAAAAAGGGCCACAGCCACCCTTAAAATGACTACACAAAAAGAGTGGTCTCGCGAAACCGGTGAGGGCGGGAAAATAAAAGAAAGGGTCACAGTCGTCCTTCTAAACGGCTACAGTCAGAGCGATCCCGGAACATTGATGGCGGATATTAAGTGAAAGGGCCACAACCACCCTCAAAATGGTTACATACAGAGAGTGTTTCCCGGATCAGAGACGAGGAATGTCTACAATCAAAAGAGCTCCCGCAACATTGAAGACGGTGAGAAAAGGGTCGCAGCCACCCTCCAAATGGCTACAATAAAAAGCTCCCGCAACATAACGGTGAGAAAAGGGTCACAGTCACCCTCCAAAGGGCTACAAATACTCCCGCATCGAGGCGGAAAATAAAGTACGGGTCACAGCCACCGTTTAATCGGCTATCAAATAAAGAGTGCTTCCGCTAGGTTGAAAACCCGAAAGGGCGACCTAGGCAAAATCAGGAAATGAGAGGCATGGTTGCAAGTTCAGAAATTGCAATCATGGAAAAATGAGAGAAAATAAAAAAATCGAGGGGCACGGTCGAAAGTCTCTCAATCGGCTGTGGCAAAAGGAGAGAAAAAAGAGAAATTCTCAACAAAAAAAAAAAAGAAAAAAGAAAAAGAAAAAAGAAAAAAGAAAAGAAAAAAGAGAAAAAAGAAAAAAGATCCCGCTAGGTTGTCGCACAATGCACAATTTAGGCAAAAATTAGGGACAAACATTCATGCGCAAGCAGCGTCTTCCAGAGTCAACTTCACGGCAAGCGAGACGGTTACAGTCTGCTCTCGCAGGTCGCATTCCAAGGATGAGTAGGACTGTTACAGTCTGTTCCTACGAGTCAACTTCAGGGCAAGCGGGACGGTTGGAGTCTGTTCTCGCAAGTCACCATTCAAGGATGAGTAGGACTGTACAGTCTGTTCCTACAAATCAATCGACGATCGGGATCTGAAGTGGTCCAGCTTCCTGAGAGTCAACCCCGACGAACGAAGCCTTAGTATTCAGCCTTCGCAAGTCACGCCACTAGAGGCACTTCTCCAACGGACGCCACTAGAGGCTCTTCTCCGACATACGCCGCTAGAGGCATCGCCAAAGGGTCTCCGGTACGGTCTGACGTAGAGGTCTTCCGCCGCCAGAGATATCACCAGAGGTTTTCCGGTACGGTCTGACGTAGAGGTCTTCCGTTACCACTCGCCACTAGAGGCATCGCCAAAGGGTCTCCGGTACGGTCTGACGTAGAGGTTTTCCGCCACCAGAGATATCACCCGAGGTTTTCCGGTACGGTCTGACGTAGAGGTCTTCCGTTACCACTCGCCACTAGAGGCATCGCCAAAGGGTCTCCGGTACGGTCTGACGTAGAGGTTTTCCGCCACCAGAGATTTCACCCGAGGTTTTCCGGTACGGTCTGACGTATAGGTTTTTCCGTTACCACTCGCCACTAGAGGCGTTGATGGATATACGCATGATTCGGGCTCGGTCTTAATTATTCGGACCTCATACACGCGCAAGACCCTTTACGATTCCCCAATTTCGAGCTAACCGGGGGAAACCGGGCAAGTCGCGAACTTGCCCGACATCCCCGGGGGGCTTACCCGGAATTTCCGGGTAAGCTCAACACCCGGGGGGTGTCACGTACACCCCCCATTTCGTCCCGAACGTATAGGAGACTCGATTTTTAACTAACTCCTATGTGTCCGAGACCTATGTTTCAAAGGCGCGCGCGTCCCGCTCGTGACAGCCGCCTGAGACGCGCGTCAGAGTCCTTTTCCCAAAGCTCTCCCCTGCATCCCGGTTCACATTTCCACATCGAACCGGGTCAAAACCGGTTTACGGTCCAAGGTTGCCTATAAATAGCCACCTTGGGGGTAAACATTTTCAAGTCATTTTAAGTCACTTTGGGGGAGAAACCCCCCGCAGAGCCAAGGCGAGGCCTCAGTCGCCTCGTCTATGCCAACAAGAAGCGCACACTCTCGGAGTAACGCGCAAGGGGGCACACAGCAAACCAACGCTCCTCCAGGCTTCGCCCATCAAACCTTCAACACGCAGGAGCAACCATATGGAATGCCAAACGCTGGAACATACAACCAGGCACCAGGGGCACAGACTGCACCTACAGTCACCCCGGAAATGATGGCAGCACTCGAACAGCTGCTTCATCTGAGAGAGGCATTGCGCAACCAAGGATACGGGGCGCCACCACCCCCTCCTGCGCAACAAGCAAATATGCCCCCGCCACCAAGGCAGGCGCCTCCAATGAATGCACCTCAGCAGAGAGGCCCTACAATCTCAAAAACCCCGACCTTTCACGGGAACGCACAGCAAAGCAGGCAGTTCCCCCAACAAGGGACAAGACAGGAGCTCTCACATTCCTAAACACCTTACCAAGCAGGGCCATTCAATGAAGGAGCCTGGAGGCAGCCGTCTCAAACATTCCAGGGATATCAAGGTGGATATTCTCAGTACAACCCGACGCATGCGCAATTTCCCCAACAAGGAGCAAGCATGGGACAAGAAGCATACCCCCAAAATCAGGGTAACCCAGTCACCGGGTTGACGGAGGAGATGCTTGAACAGTTGATCGAAAAAAAGATAAAGCAAAGGAAAATGAGAGGGATGAACACATTGGTGGACACCACATCCCACCCTTTCACTGACGAGCTGGTGTACAGTCGCGTCCCAGACGCACTGTATAATCTAAGACCGGAAAAGTACCGAGGCAAGGGAGACCCGATAGAGCATGTGCAACAACATGAACTAATGCTTTTGGGAAGGACAGACAACCCTCACCACATAGCCATGACGTTCCCCCAAACGTTAGGCGGACCAGCCGCACACTGGCTCTTCTCCCTGCCAAAGAAAAGCATAGACTCATGGCAGTCCCTCAAAGAAAAGTTCATCCAACGTTACATGGGAGAACGTTCGATTATCAAAGGATCAAATGCCTTGGATGACGTCAAGCAAGAGTGGAATGAGTCCCTCGCAAGCTACTACATCCGATTTAATCAAAACATCTCGGAAATCCAAACGAACATCGCAGAGATAGAAATCATCCACGCCTTTGTCAGAAACCTGGGTAGGCACGGGTACGACTTGGGCCAAAAGCTCTCTACAAGACCGGCGGAAACAATGGAAGAGCTCGTGGCAAGAGTAAAAGAGTACATTGATGCTGAGCATTACAAGATGACAGCACGGGACAAGTGGGTTAAGCCCGGCAACAAGAAAGATGAAAGTAAGCCAGGCCCCCCGAAGCAGAACCAAACCCCCCAACAAAAACAGTGGACTCCGCCCCAGAAGAGAACATTCAACATTGAAGAAGACAAGAATCCAGACGTCAACACCATTGAGCTAATCCCTTTGAACGCTCCCCTGAGTGTCATACTGAAAGAAATGAAAGAACAAAACCTCTGGAAAGAGCCATTCGGTTTCAGAAAGGGCCAGCTGGGGAAGGAACAAGACAAGTGGTGTGAAAGCCACGAAGTCAACGGCCATGAAACAGACGACTGTAGAAGCCTTAAGTTCCAAATCAATCGAATCATACAAGAAGGCGGACTTAAGCACTACGTCGACCAGGGGGGAAAGATTGAGAAGGTGAAAAGAAAATTCACGCCAAAGGAGAAAGGAAAAGAGAAGACCAATGACAACCCCCCTCCTAAAAAGAGAGGAGTTATTAATGTCATTCATGGTGGTCCAGCTGCAGGAGGACAAGTCTCCAACACAAGGGATGTATACGCTGCGCAGGCAAGCACACTCCCCAAGTATGGGAAAAGAAAGAAACCGGAAGAGGAGGACCCCGTGATAGGATTCTCGAGAAAAGACATGGCACACATCGTCTACCCGCATGAGGACGCGTTAGTAATAACGATGGAAATCAACGGGTTCGACGTCAAAAGAATTCTAGTAGACGGAGGAAGCTCGTCAGACATCCTCCATATCAATGTCCTCGAACAGCTGGGAATGAAGAGAGAGGACCTGAAGCCGGGAAATTTCCCGTTAGTAAGCTTTGCTGGAGCTGCTACATACCCACTGGGGATGATCACCCTTCCCACTGTGATAGGAGAATGATGGAACGCAATGAAAGTCGACATCACTTTCGTGATCGTCGAGAGCCTTGGCACTTACAACGGAATTCTCGGAAGAACAACGATAAACCCCTACGAGATGGTGCCTTCAACGGCACATCAAAAGCTGAAATACCGCCTAAGGGGAGGAATTGGTGAAGTCTTGGGCGATCAGACGACAGCACGAAAATGCTATGTCAACGCCCTAAGATGCAAGAACCGCCTGGACATAGCAGTCATTGAAAGGGGACAATGTTCCAAGTCTGAAGTTGAAATGCGATTTGACGAAATGATGAGCAAAGGAGACAGACTCCCAGCATTTCAAACCCCAATGCTCCCAAGCATATGGGACATCAAACAAGGGGAGTCGGAATCCATCCAGAGTTACTTCAAGCGATTCGCCATAAATGCAACTTCAAGTTTAGCAGAAAAGTCAGCCGTGATCAATGCCTTTTTCCTGAACATGAACTCACCTACATTCCTCCTATTTGGACGAACACAAGGGTGGAGAACAACCAAATCTATGGCTGACTTGAAAGAGAAGATGGAAACAGCAATCGAGGTCGCAAACGAGCTGGGGTGGTTTATCCCACCCGCAGAACAAGAGGAGGCGCGCGAACACAAGCGTGCAAGACAAGACTTGAACAACAACCAAAATGGCAAATATACACCTCTGAACATAGAGGTGGAAGAGTTGTTCAAGACCATCCTGAAGGATGTTTTACCTCCTCCAAGCGAGATCCGGATTGCCTTCCTCGGGAAGAATCCAGAAATATGGTGCCACTACCACAACAGATGGGGTCACAGCACGAATGGGTGCCCCTCTCTACGCAACAGAATCGAGGAACTGATCAAACAAGGAGCTCTGCGTTCCTACATTGCATGCGAGAAGCCAGCTTTATCAAACCGTCACTAGGGGAATAATCCTTCCCCTATGACATGCACATACTCTATATTTACTTTTCAAGTACTGAGTAGAACGTTTAGGATGGGAGATCAGTTGACTCCATCCATGCACATCCCTTGTAAATAAACAAGAAGACTAATGAAGTTCACTCCTTGCGTAGGAAAAATCACTATGTAATGGCAAGCTACCCCGGTCCAAAACCAGGAACAAGCCACATGCATCATCAACAAAGGCCCTAACTCTATACGCAGAAAGGGCAACCAACAAGAAAAGCCATCAAAAAGATATCAAAGCAAGACTAAGCAAAGATCATGCCTGTATTCAAAACAGAGGAAGCGCGACGCACGCAAGGAGACAAAATAATGTCAACAAGGATGTGAACGTACTAATCTATTCACATCCTTGCCAAAAGTCGGGGGACAAGCGGATCATTGGGAATCCTCCCTCGCAAGAAAATGCAAGTGTCGGACGTACTAATCCATCCACACTTCGCAGCAATACAAGGATGTGAACGTACTAATCCATTCACATCCTTGCAAAAAGTCGGGGGACAAACGGATCATTGGGAATCCTCCCTCGCAAACAAATGCAAGTGTCGGACGTACTAATCTATCCACACTTCGCAGCAATACAAGGATGTGAACGTACTAATCTATTCACATCCTTGCAAAAAGTTGGGGGACAAGCGGATCATTGAGAATCCTCCCTCGCAAACAAATGCAAGTGTCGGACGTACTAATCTATCCACACTTCGCAGCAATACAAGGATGTGAACGTACTAATCTATTCACATCCTTGCAAAAAGTTGGGGGACAAGCGGATCATTGAGAATCCTCCCTCGCAAACAAATGCAAGTGTCGGACGTACTAATCTATCCACACTTCCCAGCAATACAAGGATGTGAACGTACTAATCTATTCACATCCTTGCAAAAAGTTGGGGGACAAGCGGATCATTGAGAATCCTCCCTCGCAAACAAATGCAAGTGTCGGACGTACTAATCTATCCACACTTCGCAGCAATACAAGGATGTGAACGTACTAATCTATTCACATCCTTGCAAAAAGTTGGGGGACAAGCGGATCATTGAGAATCCTCCCTCGCAAACAAATGCAAGTGTCGGACGTACTAATCTATCCACACTTCGCCGCAATACAAGGATGTGAACGTACTAATCTATTCACATCCTTGCAAAAAGTCGGGGGACATACGGATCATTAGGAATCCTCCCTCGCAAACAAATGCAAGGGTCGGACGTACTAATCTATCCACACTTCGCCGCAGCATCAAGTATGTGAACATGCTAGTCCATTCACATCCTTATAAAGGAAGACAAGCAGTTCAACAAGGATCATCCTCCTTACCAAGCCACAGGTGACGGTAATACTAACTCATCCACACCCCGCCACCAACAAAGATGCAATTTCCTAAGGAAAACCATCGGATCAAGGAAATCGACCAGTCAATAGAGCAACACTCTTCCAAAAAAAGAACAAGTTATTGAGACAGCAATAAAGGAAGATGCAAAATAATACTAAGTATTATATCTTTCTAACATCTCATGTCAGGCATATATATATATATAATATAGCAGGACTAAAAGTAAAGACATCCAGCCAGCATAAAAAGTCAAGCCCAAGACGCACCCCGTCAAAATCTCACCCATGCAAGGGGAGCAACCGTATATACACAAGAAAAAACAAAGAAAGATCAACCTGACCCAACGTCAGGAGCACCAGAACCAAAGGCGTCAGTCATAAAAACATCTTGCGCAGGGCCTTTGAAAGCACCACGGCGATCATCACCAACAGGGACGGACACCTGTCCCGTCAAACCACTCGTTCCACCACCCGCTCGGATCCCCGCAATAGCCCCAAGGGCATAGCCAGTATATGGACCAGCACTCTGAAAAGGAAAATCAGGGGCAAGAGAGTATACCCTCCTGAAGTAATCCACAGAGAAGGACTCCATGCGATCATCACGTGCCTTCTCGAGAAGCTTTGGGTAATCAGCTGTAGTAGGAAACTCAATCATCCCAAGCTGATCACCCAGGGCAACGTGAGACTCCTTGGTGTCCCTCAGCGCCACAGCATGCGCCTCCTCATCGACCTTCTCCTGGCGCAGTAGGGCAAATAGCTCCGCCTCCAGCTGAGACGCACAATCCTGACTTCCCTTGAGATCAGCGGAAGCCTTGGAAGAAGCATCTGAATGTGCGCGCGCCCTCTCCCTAAACACAACAACATCCTGAGACAAGTGCTCATGACGATCCTGCAAACCCCTCGTCTCCTCAACAAGCTCAACAACGAAGGAGGAAAGGTTGGTCATCACGGCATTCACCTGCAACAACAACACAAGCACATCACACACAAAGAAGCCAGACAAACGTGATAGATCCAACATAAAAGGAAAACAACGTACAGGAGCAAAGCGCGCGAGTGAGTCCTCGACACATTTCAGCGCAGCCTCAGGGTCCCGGGGACACGTCTTGCGGTCAACCGGCGGAACAGACCGCTGAACCACACGCACACCAACAGCAGGTGTGCTCAGGGAAACATCCTTGGGAAAACGGACAATAGACTGAGAATACGGAGCCCACTCATTCCCAGACACATCCCGATCAAGCCGGCAAATCAAATCAGACTTGCGGAGAGCCGGAGGAGTAGGAACAACTACACATCAAAAGCAAACACATTAGGAGAAGGCAAACCATACCAATACAACAAGAAGTCAACCACAAGTCACCTGCCAAGGGAGGCAACTCCACTGAACGCCCGCTCCCCGACCGGGGGACAGGCATGGTCGAATCTGCATACATAGGCCCTTTCCCTTTGTCACAGGAAGGAGCAAGAGGCATGCCGGCAGATGTCAACCTCCTAGGATCGCTCGGGAAACGAACGTCAGCATCATGCTCCCCGACAGGTACAACTCCCCCCGCTGTCGGGAACTCCAAGCCTACAAAGACGACCACAAAAAGACCATTAACATGTTAGCATGGGAAAAATCTCAACAAAACCTTTAAAAGGCACAAGTCCCATACCCGGGCCAACAGGAAGAGTATCGTCTAGGCCAGCAATCTGAGAAGACCCGCCTGCAACTCCACCCTGTAAACAGGGGCGTCTGTTAAGAAACCAACCTACAAGGAAACAAGAGCAGATGTTACAAAACTTCAAAACATACCAACTCCTCCCCCGAAGGACGTACGTGGATGCCCGCCGCGAGCAGCTCGGCGTCAGAAGCACGATAAAGGGGGCTGTACTCCCCCGCCCTATTCGCCGCGTGGATCTTCTTCAAAGCGACCTTATCTCTATCGGAGAACTCCTGAAAGCGTGGAACGGGATCGGCATCCAATATGTGAGAAGTCGTCCAAGTCGTGCCCGCATCCTTTATAAAGAAGTACTGACACTTCCATTTATTCTGGGAAGTGTCCGACCGTTCACAAAATCGCGCTTCAGTATTCCACCCCGCCCTGCGCAAGCCAAGGGAAGAAAATCCCTTTTCGGTCATATGAGGCCAGCGCAAGCTGAAGGTGCACATCCCAGACTCGTCCGCCTTACCCAGGCGGTAGAAGGCTCGAAACAACACTATCGAGTAGTCCCAGGAGTTTAGATGACATTGCACCCGAAAACACGTCCAAGCTCTAAACCCTGGTGGGGTAATAGAGATGGGAGAAATCCTATAATATCGACAAAGGCGGACCAGATCCTGACAGTAGGGGAACCGCAGCCCTTCTCGAAACTGTGAAAGGTAGACTGCCTCGTACTCAGCTGGAGGAACGGTGGGCCGACCAAACTCAACCCCCTTTACAACATCCCAAGGATACAAAACCTCTAGGCCGGGACACCAGCCCCGGGTCGAGACATAGAGGTCAAACTTGGAACGTGGAAGCTTGTTGGGAAAAAACACCTGAGTCTTCTCTAGTATCACACGGTCACCCGACGGTCCCAAAAGTACACCACTTCGAGACCCAGAATCGGAATCCATGGTGCCCTCATCAACCTCTCCCTCAAAGTTATCCGAAACAAAGGGATGAGACTTACTCATTGTGCGAAGAAGCAGAAACCGTTTCTTATCAGGAACACCCTAAATACCAAAGTCGTGCGCCTGCAAGCCCGTCAACCAAGCCCTGCAAAAACCATACACAACTCAATCAAAAACCAAGGCAACACATCAACCACATTCATCAAAGTCCTTTGCAAGGATATCCAACCCAACGGACCAACTGTCCGCGAGCAAACAGCTAGGGACCCTCCCGCTCGGGAGTCGAAAATCCTTACGCTCATCAAAGGCCTAGGCCACCTACTAATCAAATTTTCATACATTTGTGCAATATGACACAGGTATTCAAGCGCTCTACAAAGCGACAAGTTCAAGAGCTAAAGAAATCAAAGACATGCAAAGTTGGTTATAATTACCAAAATGCCATCCGACCACATTTCGATCAAATTTTATCCCCAAAACGGCTCAAGGCTCCGGGGGCACATACAAGCAGGTCAAATGCACTTAAGCAAGCCTATTACATGTCACGGGGAGACTTACTCTTCCCCGAGCAATCCGAGGAACACTCGGGTCAACTAAGCCACTAATGAACGCGAACTACCAAGCAATCATCTAAACTCCGGGGGCATGGTTATCCACTCACAAACAATCAGGGGGGCATAATCACCATAGGGGACATCATATCAAGCCACCCGTATCAAGATACAAAGGGTCGAACTTTTCGCTCGAATAAGTCCAACTTTGAACCTCCACGATTCCCCCCCGGGTGGTCGGAACCTAGGGACCTCTTCACAAAGGGAGTTCACTATCCTTAACTCTATCTATCTACATTTAGAGCTTAGCCAAAAACAAGTTTTGAAAATCAAGCCAAAATTTCACTTAGGCATTTCATCGAACACCTACCATGCACCTTATTGAAATTCAAAATGTGCAGCCCTAAAGGTCTAATTAGCATCAAGAAAAGGGAGGGGAGGACGTCACCAATCGATACTCGACAAGAAGGACTCGAAAACGGGTCGAATCGGGCTCGAAATCGACCCGCGAAGGATGCAGCCGCCGTCCACTACCGCCGCCGCTCCCGCCGCTGTCGCCGCCGCCTCGCCGCCGCTGGGCCGCCCTGACCTCGCCGGTGGTACTCCTGGTGGTGGCCGGCCGAAATGGGGTCTCACTAGCACCCTAAAGTGAATTCCTAAAATCACTACCTTAGCCCCTCCAAAACTCTCACCACAACCAATTCAAATGTTGATAGTTTTATAAACTATCATGAAGGAGGTGGACTACACAACATAGTAAGTACCATACATCCAAGAGGTATACTCTCATCCACCCTTCATTTTTTAAAATTGTTGATAGCTTGGGTTTTCACCATCAAATGACTTAGCTAAATTTAACTAAGTCATTTCAAATGGTTTCAACTTTTTGAAAACGCTATGTTTATGATTTTTCGTATTACGCCCGGCTCATGTAATTTTCCAAACCCGGCATTGCATCATTCACTAAAACCGTCGCCTCGCCGTCAAGACGGCCGTTTCAGACGACGGGCTCCCGGAAACCATCATACTGCATGAAAAACGTTTTGTCAAAATTTTCATGATTTATTATCATTTTGGTACAATTAGTCGTAACAAGAGCATTCCATGTTTATTTGTTCACCTTGCAAACCCGAAAGATTTCATGTGCGCTCGCGCCTTAATTCTCCAAACAATCACATTTTCCATATTACTGGTAGTCCGTTGTGCTACTAACCCTTTGTGCAGTTGTCAAGCATGACCACCTCAAAAAACTAAGACACGGAATTCGCCTGAGCCGCGCGTATCCACCCTTGGTAGGTCAAAACTCAAGGTGAGCAGACGACCCGAATCACGCGTATACCCTATCTTAGAATAGAGTTAAACAAAGGTCAAGCCGTTGTTTAACTCGGGGGCAAGTGATGGATATACGCATGATTCGGGCGGTCTTAATTATTCGGACCTCATACACGCGCAAGACCCTTTACGATTCCCCAATTTCGAGCTAACCGGGGGAAACCGGGCAAGTCGCGAACTTGCCCGACATCCCCGGGGGGCTTACCCGGAAAATTTCGGGTAAGCTAAGCCCCAGCTTACCCGGAATTTCCGGGTAAGCCTAGGCTTACCCGGAATTCCGGGTAAGCTCAACACCCGGGGGGTGTCGCGTACACCCCCCATTTCGTCCCGAACGTATAGGAGACTCGATTTTTAACTAACTCCTATGTATCCGAGACCTATGTTTCAAAGGCGCGCGCGTCCCGCTCGTGACAGCCGCCTGAGACGCGCGTCAGAGTCCTTTTCCCAAAGCTCTCCCCTGCATCCCGGTTCACATTTCCACATCGAACCGGGTCAAAACCGGTTTACGGTCCAAGGTTGCCTATAAATAGCCACCTTGGGGGTAAACATTTTCAAGTCATTTTAAGTCACTTTGGGGGAGAATGAGAAAAGCTCTGACCTCTCTCTAGAAAACCCTCTCTTTCTCTCTCTAGAAGCCGACTAATGTTGATCGTCGGAGCGAGCGCACCAAGCACCCCCCCCCCCCTCTCCATGGGGACTGCTTGGTAATGCTCCTTTCGCAGGTGCAGACAGACGATCTTCCAGAGAGCCCAAAGGACTTACCGCCGTTCAGAAGACGAAGCTAAGGCCCGCACGCGACTTTAGAGAACGGACTTGGCTCGCACCCAACCCGAAGATTTCGACGAGTTATTCAGCGGACAACCCGCAATAACTTGGTCGAAACAGGCGTCACCAGAGGTTGTTGGTACTGTCTGACGTAGAGGTCTTCTGTTACCAATCATCACCAAAGGTTTTACTTTATTGCACGCCACTGGAGGCTTTTCCTTGTCGCTCGCCACTGGAGACAACGTCGATTGAGGTTTTACTTTACTGCACGCCACTGGAGGCTTTACTTTTCTGCACGCCACTGGAGGCTTTAATTTTCCGCACGCCACTGGAGGCTTTACTTTCTGCGCTACCAATGGAGGCACCGCCAACAGGGGCACCGCCGACGGAGGTTCTATTTTCCGCACGCCAACGGAGGCACCGCCAACAGGGGCACCGCCAACCGAGGCTCTACTTTTTCGCACCATTAATAAAGCCAAAGGCCGCCTTGGAGACTTGAAGACCCGGAAGAAGATATACTTCCTAGCCAAAATTAGTGTTTACTCGTCTTTGGACAAACCCCCTCGAATGCATTATACGGGAGTCCGTCCAAAGAGGGGCAAGCTGTAAACATCTAATTTTGGTACGCGCGACACGTACGTAACATGTCAAAAATGTTATGTGTAACGCGTTTAAAAAAGGAAGTATTTAAATATGGAAGGACACGGGGTTGCCAAAAATAGGCTCAGTTTAAATTAGGACAATACATATGCAATAAATGATGTAATAAATCAGAAAATATATAATATATATATATATATATTTATATATATATTTATATATATATTTTCGGATTTAATAGGGAGAATATTGAGGGAATATTGATTTTCCAATTTTTGGGTGTCAATTTACCTATAAATAGGTACCTATTACATGTAAAAAACACACAGAAAAAATTAGAATAAAATATTATTATTTCTCGAAATTCGTGCTTGGTTTTTTTTTCTTACCTCCCGCTTGTGGCTACCTGTCCAAGTTCGCCGGAGCTCCGGCAGACCCACCGCCGCCGTTGCTAGCCCAGACCACGTCGCGCCGCCACGCCTGTCACCGTCCTAGTCCGTCCCGCCCCTGCCGCCGGAGCCGTCTGCCGCTGCTGCGAGGAGGTCCGCTGTCCCCTGCCGCCGGAGCCGTCTGCCGCTGCTGCTGCTGGATCTGGTCCGGAGTCTGTCCGCCCTGCTACTGCTCGCCGCCCCGCCTGCCGGACCACCGCGACGAACCTTGCCGGACCGTCTGCCGCTGCTGCCGTTGCTGCTGAAGGCCGCCGGAATCCGAGACCCTGCCGCTGCCGTCGCCCTCCTCTGGTCTGCAGGTAGTCCCGCTGTAAGTTTGTTTGTTTGTTTGTTTTTTTTTTTTTTTAATATTATATTAATTATTTATTAATATTATTTTTCTGTTATTTTTTCTGTTTTTTTATTTATTATTTTTATTATCATTATTATTATTGTTATTAGAACATGTTAATTAGTTAATTTAGATGTAGATTAATTAGGTAACGTGTTTTACTGTATGTATATATGTGTAGGACGTATTATTATTAAATTATATCATGATTTTGAGCATGCTTAATTTTATTAGGTTTTATCTCAATTAGGAGTTTAGATGTTTAATAGTTTTTTTTTTAGAGCTTATATTTGTCGTTGATAATGTTTTTCGCATGAGTGTTAGTTCGGTTTTTGATATCGTTAGATTAATTCGGCGTAATACATATTTAAATTTTAAAATTGGCAAATGGGTTAATTAAGTACCGAAAGGGCGTAATTAGAAAATGTTTTTTTTTTTAATTCGTAATAGAACCCCCGAACTTGAATTTCTGATCGTGGACCAATTTTAGACCTAGCGTTTAATACGTTATTCGTTTAGGTAATTTAGGATTCTAGTTAGCCTTTATTAACTAGTGGCGACTCTCTTTCAAAATCCGCGTTTTCAAAATGTAATCGCCGTAGGTCGGATTTTTAGGGTCGACACCTACTTTCAAAATGGGAGTTCCTAGTTCCTAGATTTGTCACTGGATGCTGACTAGGCGCTACTAGGCGTGACTATGATTACTAATATTACCGTTTTGCCATTATCACGTGAATAGTGAATTAGGACAGTTCTCACTAGCAGGAACTCCACCGTTACTGTTCATGTCGGTTCCTACTCTTTAATATTATTTTATTCAATTGTTTTACTTTTCTTTTTTATTATATATATATACTATGCTACGCTAAGTCGGAGAATGACACAAGTCGTAATAGGTCGCTTTTAATATTAAATAAGTTAAATAATGACACCGACCAAAATTACTACTTTTTAACTTCGAATCAATTTCCGAGTTTCCGGACTCAATTTGTTTATATTTTAACATGTAACACAACCGCCAGTTCTAAATTTATTAAAAAAATATTATATTATTTTAATGCATATATATATTTATATATAATCTACTTATTATATTATTATTCTATAAAAGGAATATTTTTTTTATTATGATACATTATATAAAAATAATATTTGTAGGATGATATACAATTTTTTTTGTATATTCAAATCATTAGTAAAAACACATGAGGGCTTCACCTTTAACCGATTTACTAATATGTATCTAATTAATGTGCATAAACGTGATTCTGCTAACGACGATGAATCAAGACATGTCAATCAATGAATAACAGATATACACCGATGTGATGAAAGACTATTGATTCAATTTATTTAATTAATCACTATTATTATATCAATAATTATATTTATCAATCATCATGCCCGCTGAGTAAAGACTGCACCTATTAGTAATATTACTATAGTAAAGTAGCGTATAATTATTGAAAAGATTCAACACTTCTAAAGTTATATTTGATTCTTCCATAGTGAATTATCAATCAAACTGGCAAAAAAAGATTTAAGACTATTTTGTCGAACATCTCTGGCAATTTAGTAATGTGTGTGACAATTCTATGTAGTCTCATATATGTTAACTTTTATTTAATTGGCAACCTTAATGTATTTTTTTTATATTTTTTTGTAATGTAATTTTTAAATTATTGCAGTCATTATTTTTAAAAATTATATGCTCATTTATATATTATATTTGTTTTTATACAATTTTTAAATACCAAAAGAATTGCAATTACTTTTAAACGTATAGTACGTAAATAATTGAACTAACCTAACGACGCCGACTTTCAAATTTTAGGATAAGTAACAACACACGCCGGTCAAACTTGTAACCCAGATATTTGATCTAAAATTGAAACTTTGACGAATTCATAAAAAAAATGTGAAATTTCGTTAAACAATCGGTTACATTTATATGATTTTGTACATATTTTTTCCAAGTTTATTTTAATTAAGGTTAGTGCTACAAAATGTGAAAAAATTTGTGAAATTTTCATAGAAAGTGGAATGGCCCCACACCAAGCACCTAACACATTTGTTTCTTTACTTTATCTTTCCTACTTTCTATCGAAATTTCACATTTTAAAAATTTACTCTTTAATTAATCGGTCTAACACTTGAATCTCATTCATTGGGTTTTTCATTTTTTTAATATGAATATTTAATTTATATATAATTAATGCTTAAAAAAATTTGGTCGAACATCTGTTGGATTTTAATGCATGTGTTAATTCGATGTTGTCTCAAATATATATATATATATATATGCTTATTTTTTAGTTGACAAATTTAACATATTTTCTGTAATATGATTTTTAAATTAGGACAATCATATTTAACAAAATTACGTGCTTATTTATACATTAAGTTTGTAGCTTTTTATATAATTATTTAAATACCAAAATAATTTTGTATTTATAAATATTTAATTTATCTAGAGAGTTTTTTGTACACAAAAAGTTATATTTTGAGTATAGAACTATGTGAGTCCCAATTTGGAAGAGTAACTAAGTCTCTACCACTGGAGAGAGTTCCTATTTTATTGTAGCGTTTACCGTAATATTTTCCACTTTGATGAGTTAGCAGTGACGTGGCGGATAAGATGGAGGAATTAGGAAAACCAGTGGAAGTGCTCTAATGTTTTGGACTAGTGTAGTTATATATTAGGATATTTGCTACATCTTTAAGTAAAGTCCTTGAAACTAGTCACTGAACATACTATTATGATATTAACTCACGGAATTTCGTTTTTTAAATTAGTATACAAGAATATATTTATATTGTTATTAATTAATTTGTTACAGTAAAAATAATTTATTATAAATAAATATATGATATTATATATTATTCTAAAGCTCTTTACATCTATTTCATATTTAAAATATCATTCATAAATTAATGTACCGTATAAAAAGTTATGATTTTTTTTTTTTATTATGATGATATTTAAGAGTAAAAATTCTATATTAAGTAAAGTAAAAAATATATTTATAGATAAAAATCAACTAATTTTATTGAATGACACTGATTATTTTGTGCATTTAAAATTTCAGAATCACTTAGACCATATGGTACAACACTAAACAATTGATATTTTAAACTTTAAAATTAATTCTAACCTTATAACAGTCGAAATCAATACTTTAACTTCGGTCTACAAAGTGTTAATTGTCAAGAGTATTATCCTAACCAGATGATCAATATTATTGTTCAAGAAGCCAAAACATAAATACAAGGGTTAATAACTTAAAAATAGTCCAAATTATATGTTATGTGTTACTAATAGCTGTTTCATATTTAAAATGTTGATATTCGGTATCCCAACTATTAGATTTGTTGCTTTTTAATTAATTTTTTTTATTGATTTAAGCATTTTTTCCATAAGAAACTTTTATTGTAAAAGCTCAAACAAATCAATATGGATTACAATCTAATTACATAATCGACAAAAGAGAAGATGCCGGTAAAACGACCCAATTGACCGGACACAACTCCTTTCTGGAATGAATTGCACTTCTATTGGCGCCTCGTCGAATGATTTTTCACGGTAAAATTTTGGATCTGACTTGCTCCATGGCGTATAGAGCATAAGATGTTATCGAGCCTCAAATCCGGGCTAGTTGTTGTGTTTCATATTTGGTCTACGACATACTCCGCATCCGATTCAACAACAACATTTGTTCATTGGTTAACGACTGCAAGTTTAACCCCTTGTAGTATCGCATGAGCTTCTACCGTGGCCGCATTCGATTATCTGTCATTTGAGTTTCGTCCATCCACCAAAATTTCCCGGTCATCTCGAGCCATTAAAATTGGTGTTTTAAGCAACAAAAAGATCTTATTTTTCAATTTTCCGAAGTATCAGGTTTGTTACTCATGACTTAGACTTGTTTGATGCTTAAAAATATGTTTTTTTTGTTTCGTCATTTTTTTAATGGGAGATTGCTTAAATATAAGTTTTTAGATCTTATACATGAATGGTGCCTAACATTATAAAAAAAAATTAGCAATACAATTAATGATATAAAATAATGTCATTTTGTGTAAAACACAGTCGAGTTATCTAGTATTATATATTTTTATATAATAATAATATAAAATGTAAGACACAAACGCAGTGTTATCAGAACCGGACCGGACACCGAACCGGTGAGGTGTCCGGTTCTCGGTTCGAGCGGTTCGAACCCGGTTCGATGGCATGTATAGAAGTTTCTTACTTTTTGGTGGCTAGTGAATGTTTCACCATTTCAGGGAGCAATATAATAATAATAATGAATAAATAAATAAATAAAACCACTTTGCTTTGGTAATGAAGACTGTCATTCACTTTATTGAATGTTGTGAAAGCATTAAATGATGCCTCTCTTCTCTCAATACCTCCCATCGAACAGTCCCCTCCATCTCCATTAATGCTTCTTCCTCTCCATCCATAAGGCTCCTCCAATTCCTTCATCTTCAATTTCTCTTCCACTAGACTATTCATCAAGTCTCTTCTCTACCCTACCCATCCTTCACTCCATCGTTTGCATTTCTCAATATATGATTTCTCTCTCTCTCTACATATGGCGTAGATCTATACATGGAAACTGAAAATTCAATCTGAAATGAGAAGGCGTGGCGGAGGGGAGTGGAGTGCAGACGGACTGGACTGTAAAGGCGGAGAGGAGTCGATTGTTATAGCGGCCGGAATGGAGGCTTGAGTGGCTGTGAGGATGGAATGAACTTGGGCGGTTGTGCTTGATTGATTTAGGTTTTTTTTTTTTATTTATAATATCGAACCGGCGGACCAGAGAACCGGCCGGTTCGACAAAAACCGGCCGGTTCTCTGAAAACTCGGCATTTGGACCGGGTTCGCTTACATCCTCCGGATTTGTTTGAACCGGACCGTTAGAGGTACCGGTTCCGGTTCGAACCCGGTCGGACCGCCGGTTCGGTCCGGTTCTGATAACACTGCACAAACGTTAAAGACTCACAGTTTTATATTGTTTTATTTAGAATACATTGAATTGAAACATGTATGGTGTTGGATTACGGGGACGTAATACTACGAAATGCTAAACGTGTACATGAAAATAATCTAACTACGCAGCGGAATAATGTACACATATCTCAATAGTTTTACTGCCCAAGAACGATGTGGAGGGAGTTCTGATCCTCCGGTCGGAACCCGTACAAGTTCTTCGTGAGAAGAAGTCCTACACGATATAAGCTCCACAGCAAATCCTCTGATCGATTCTTCAACAGGGACAGAACCTCGGACTGATTGCTCGGAAGCAATTTGACACACCAATGGTGGTGTATGTGGGCCGGCTGAAATACAACTATAGAGAGAAATGAATTTCTCTCAAATCACAACTTAGGAGGAGTTGTGATCAAGGTTTGTCCTTTGGAGGTGACTCCAAGACCTCCTTATATAGTGGGGGAGGAGAAAATCCTCCCCCTTCCCCTTTAGGGTTCGGCGCCGACCTATGTAGGTGGTGAGGCCCAATTTTGGGCCTACCATGTCACATGAGAATTGGGTTGAGCCCAATTAGCCCAAATGTGACATTTACCTAATTGTCTTAGGTAACCACATATATTAACGAGCTACTAATTACGGCGCCACGTCACCATATGCTAACAGCTCCCACTCGCCGGAATGGGAGGGCGCCTGTTAATGTATTGTCATCCAATAGCATCATCATTTCAGTCTTCAATTATTGTCTCCGTCTCCGAATAGTTCATACGAGGTTTGTCGTGCGGCCGGCGGATACGACGGGCATCGTGCTACTCATCTGTTAGGAGTATTGTAGCGCACGCAGAACGTTGATTCCATGTTGTAAATCAATCCTGTTAAAAACAAAATATGTACCGCACTATATCCTTGGTCAACTGATAATTCTCCAATTGCCCAGTTTTCCACATAAGAATACTTCTCCAGGGCATCCGTACAAGTGTTCACAATTTTCAACTAATATCCGGTTGGTGGCCACCTAGTGAACACAAGAGTCAGTGAATTATAGGTGAACATGACCCTCCCCATCGCTTATACCCTTAGTCTAACTCAACCGGTTTCCAAAGACATGGTCACTTGGCCTTTTTCTTTGGCACTACGCTCGTACGCCGGGAAGCGAACACTGAGCCAGACCTTAGGTATAAGTTCTGAGTCCGAGAGGATACTTTGGATGCCTCTTCATAGGACACATGGGATCAATCACACGCTAAAGATGAAGAAGCATGCGCCCTTTGAATCACAAGGATTCTAGCTAGCACAATCGAGCATGACCTCGTGGTCGAATATGGCACGCGCAGTATGAAGCACGCGTCGATAGCACACCTAGACAAGCCAGGGATGAGATATGTCAATCATGCTATCGCAGAATCTTTCATCTGGCCTTGAATGTGATTTTAATGATGGACAGAGTCCAACACAGCGATTTACAAAACAAAGATTAAGTCATGCTGTAAGCGTGACAAAGTTATCGTTTCGTTTAACTAGGTTTATCCCCTGGTTCTTAGCCAATCTTGTTGTGGTAGAGGTCCCTCTCTCCTACAAGATGACCGTGCCCGTGTGACGAGGCATGGTTCACATTCGACATAAATTTGGCGGAAGAATTTTACCTCTTCCTACGACTTAGTTTATAGACTGTAAAATCCGATGTTATTTATCATTATGACGTCGATAGATCATATAGTCAATTTGCAATTATTTTATTCAATCAAAATATTATTTCAAATGTCAAAATGTCATCACTTATACAAGCCACTTATTAAGCCCTACGCAATCCAAGCAGTTTTACGTGCTTTTCGAAAATCTTTCTACGTAATGGCTTAGTCAATGGGTCCGTGACCATATTGTCCGTGGACAAGTTTTCTAAAGCAATTATATTGTATTCCAGAAAATATTTAGCATAATTTTATTTCACATCAATATGTTTGGTCCTACTATGGTATTTTGGATTACTGCTGCAATGGCTGCCTGACTGTCGGAGTATACCTTCACAAGTTTACTATTCTTGCCAGTGCCAATTAATGAAGTAAGAAGCCTTTTCAGCTAGACTGATTCTTGTGCGTTTTTTGAGAGGGCAACGAATTCCTGATTCCATAGTGGAATGCGCGACACATGATTGCTTCTTGCTTACCCATGATATGACAACATTGGCAAGGAGGAAAACCCTTCATGTGGTGGACTTACGATCATCCGGATTGCCACCGTGGTCGGCGTCAATATAACCGGTCAATTCTATCTGTTTGCCCTCATAGCACAGAACATAGTCGGCAGTACCTTTCAGATATCTTATAATTCATTTTACGGCTTTTATATGTTGATAACTAGGATCTGATTGGAATCTTGCTACTAGGCCCACAGCGTAACAGATATCCGGCCGAGTACAGAGCATGGCATACATTAGACTTCCTACCATGCTCAGATAATCTGAATTCTTCATCTGTTCACGCTCCTGCTGGTTCTTCGGGCCATCACGCTTTGACAGCACGCACCCGAACACAACCGACGTATCCATGGGTTTGGCATCGATCATTCTTAATCTTTTCAATAGTTTGTTGATATATGATTCTTGAGACAGACACAATCTCCGGGCGGAACGATCTCGCGCAATTTTAATGCCTAAGATGTCCGTGTCCTCTCCCATGTCTTTCATCTCAAATGCTGATGCTAACCAGAACTTTGATGAAACTCACATCGTTCGCAGCAATGAGTATGTCATCTACGTATAAGGTTATGATGACATACTTAGACCCGGAGGTCTTGGTGTAAAGGCAGGGATCCTCTTGAAGGTTCACAAATCCGTTTCCAACGATTTCCTCGTGGAATCTGCGATACCATTGCCGAGACGACTGTTTAAGACCGTAAATAGACCTTTGAAGTTTGCAAACTTTACGTTCTTTGCCATGAGTAATAAAACCCTCTGGCTGCTCCATATAGATCCCTTCCTCCAGGTTTCCATGGAGGAACGCGGTCTTGACATCCATTTGGTGCAGCTCTTGATCGAGACATGCAACAAGGGCAAGGATGGCCCTAATTGTGGTATAACGCATAGTAGGTGAGTATGTTTCATCAAAGTCCATTCCGTGAATTTTCGGTATATCCTTTCGCAATTGTTCGAGTTTTGCAACACTCAACTTTTCCATCAGTAGTGAATTCTAAAATTTCACTTCCTAACTCTGCGGTTAGCAGGTAAATCAACTGAAGACCAAAACCGAATTTGTTCTTATTTAGAAAATTTCATACTCCATTGTTTCCCTCAATTCCCTCGTTTGAGGTTATTTTTATTGCTTGCTGAACCGTCATTGATTCGTGAACGAATGTCTCACTTGATGGGATACTTCTTTGATAGAAGTTCGTTGCATTTGACTATGTCTAGGCTCGTTAACCCATCTATAGCATGATCGTTACTCCCACTCGGAATAATGCTTTTTTTTCGGAGCATCAATCCCATTGGGAACAATGGCGGTGCTTGAACTTTGATATACAACTTCCTTAGAATGACCTCTTGGTCTTGGGATTTTACCTCCGAGATTTATTCATTGATCACTGGGATCTGGAACCAAGTTGGTTGTTTCCCTCCCACTAGGAATAATGGGCAGTTGTATTAGCTCAGCATTATGATTATCAGGTCCGACTTGATTCGCATTAACATTTAGTGATGATTATGTGAGGGGGAATGAGCCCTCCCACTGGATTTATTATGAGGATGTTTCCATCATCATTTACCATGTCATTCATTAATGCATTTACTAATACTATATCATTCTCCCACTTGAAGTAAGTGGGACCTGAAAATCTCCGTTAAACATTGATTTGATCAGTACTATGTCCGTTTCGTTCCGCAAAGCATTGGAAATCTATCCTCAAATTCTTATAATGTGTCATGTTCGACCACATTACTATTAATCCAAGCTAGTTTTAAACTTGTATCTTTTAAGAGTAGACCGTACTCTTAATAAATACTTGTTTAATGCACAAATTAATGCTACTTTATGATAAGGTTTTACCCGTATCATTTCTTAGCTTTTATGGTAACGCGTCAACCGATCTTATTAGAACATAGTGTTACATTAATATGAATCAATTTAATTTCATCCCGTAGGAACAATTAATGTTGAGTTCTAACATAATGCTATTTTAAACTATGTTTCTCGAAGTATTTAATAATATGATTGTTTAGCCAAACTTTTCGTTAAAGGCTTATAGTGGGAGTGTCATTTTACTGACTACTTCATTCGTTTGTTAACTCATCCAGAGACTTATCCACCTCATGGACTATGCATTTGAGCTCTTTCTTAATGCTATAGTTGATGTACTACTCGATCGTAGTAGCATTAAAGCATACTTCTAACCACGGTAGTCATTAATGAGTTATTTCCAAAGGATTATAAACGAAAATTCAGCATTCATTTATTAAAACACTTCATCATTAAATTTGTACTTTAAAACGATGTGTCCTGTCTCTCGAGGTGACATGCGCGTCACGCGCCTAATACCAGGTTTAATCCATGGTTTTTAAAATCGTTTCGTTTCCAAATTTAAAATCAGATCGGTTTTACATGCATATTATTATTATTTTTGAGATTATTTAATGGAGTACTTAAATAAGGATGTAATTGTCGGTTGGTTTGCTTTTAAAACTACGCAATCGATGAATGTTTTGATTAGATGAGTGAACGTTATTTAGTCCAACTTTTTATTGGAGGATTCTTGAATTAGTTGTTCGTTTCGGATCGGTCCCGTTTAACCGGATCAATTAATTTTGATAAGTAGACCATGTCATAGACTGAATGGTTACTACTTTACTCAATAATTATGAATCACAATTAACTAATTTCAAAACATTTATTGATAGTAAGAGAATTTATAGACATTGGTACTGAACCGAGATATATTACAAAGCTTTTAAAGGTAAAGGAAAATGTTGAAAAGGAAAGCTCCAACCATCTTCACCAACGTCCCTGAAAGAAATTCACAAGTGAATCATATCAGTTGACTGTAGTGATATAAAACGTTTAACGGTTTCGTATATATGGCAAACGAGGTGTACCTTTTACGGTACAAAATCAGCAGTAATTGTCGTAATGCGGATCTCGTTTGAGGACCAATTCGATCCAGTTTCCTCTGCTATTTCCTTTGTCCTTTTGCGGTGTTGCACAGTGGAACTTTTCAGTCTCCTCTGGTTGCTTTCTTTGAATAGGAACATGGTGTACTTAACTGCATTGATTAAGTAACTCAGTTCTAAGTCATCAGCAAACCATGATATCGGATATCCCTGTGCGATATTGATTATCTTTCTCCAATTGGACCTCTCGGTCCATTTGTTACACTCAGGTTTTACGCTAGTGTTATTTGAAAGCAGGTCAACATACTCCATTATTACTTTTCCGGCCTCGACTGCCTTTCCACTACCAAAACGGAGTTTAAGGGCGGCCCAAAGCTGAACAGTAGAATAATCGAGTGTGAAGTCCTCAGCAACCTCTTTATCCAAGATTGCCAATATCACCTTGCAAGCCATTTTATCTCCCAAGCCTATATCCCCGGTTCGAGGAACTAGGTTTCAGTTCGGAGGCACCAACAGCTTACCTCTTATAGCCATAATACAGCTGTGTGTATCGCATGCTATAAGACGTTCTCTTACAATTTCACTCAATGCCTCATAATCCATACCATCCAGATTGCATGGTTTATAAAAGCGTACCGACCCAACCATGAAAACTAACATAGTGGCAATCGTGTAAAGTTAGGAAGACAATAACATTTTGATAGAATTGCAAACATCGGATTATCTATTAAGATGGAATACGACGAATAGTGATCCTTCAGTCACTAAACCAAACCGACCGTCAGTAAACCGAGGGAAGGGGGTGTTGTGAAAAGAGTTCACACTGTTGTCGTTTTCAATCCAATAGATCAGTCTTTTGAAAACGGTTATTTTATTGCAAATTACCGAAACGGGAATTTTCAAATAAGCATACCTGATCTTGGCTTTCCCAAGACCCCTTTTTGATTTAAAAGAATCATCCGATAATTTACGCATGCATAACACTATATTATGCCATACATATCAAACAAACTAAACAACATGCTTACGCGTCATGCGTCTAATGTTCCTAGCATACATAATTCTACATAAAGTAAATTATCACATGTTTTCAGACCTGAACATTCTAGCATACGTGTCAAAACATGCAACTTCCGGACACATCATGCATAATTGGCGACTTGAATTTTCAATTTTGAAAACGTTCTGAAAATATTAGGGGTTGTTTTGCAATTCATGCTTACAATCAATCATGCGTAATTTCTAGACATGTATTCTAGTCATTTTCAATCAGCATAGCATGTCTATCCTATTGCGCAAACCATATATTTAAATTCCAGAGCTCAATGCTCGCAATATATTATTCAGTTAGCTTGATGAAGTCAAGACGACATTTCTAATATATTTTTCAGAAAGTAAACAATTGCAGTTTAGCCCACTAATTTTAATCCAATCCAAAAAACATGCATATCCGAGATCCATCCCCATAATCATAACTAGGCATTAGGGTTTTAAACGAAAATGTGTAAAAACACAAACCCTAAGAGCACTGTTTAGGATAATTTTAAAGTTCGAAAACATTTTGGATTTAAAATTTAGCCCACTAATCCGAGATCCATCCCCATAATCGTAAATAGGCATTAAGGTTTTAAACGAAAATGTGTAAAAACACAAACCCTAAGAGCACTGTTTAGGATAATTTTAAAGTTCGAAAACATTTTGAATTTAAAATTTGACATCCTACTTTATTGAACATTTAAAATTTCCGAAATTTTTAAAATTTGGTTCGGTCCAATTTAAAATCCGGTTTAAGTCGGTCTGATTTTAGAAATCCGGTTTGGTCCGAAACTGTTCAATAAAATAAGATTATGGTTCGGTTCATCACTCGAAACCGGTTTGGTCAGGTTTTATTTAATTGCTCCGGTTTGACCCGACCCGAAAAGGTCTACCCGATTAAGAAAACCCGGATTGGTTTAACCCGCTCCGGTTTAGCAATTGGACCGGCCCATAAACCCTAGGGTTCGGCCGAAATATATCTTGTGGGCTAAGTAGGGTTTTAAAATCCACAAAAAACTTAACTTAGCCACCAAGAAATAAAATAATTCCCAATATTGCTAATATATATATATATATATATATATATATATATATATATATATAATTCGGCACATATATAAATATATATATAAATGTTGTCAAGATTCTAACATAAATATATATAATTTTCTGACATACATATATATATATATATATATATATATATATATATATATATTGTCAAATATATCTTTAGGGATTAAAATATATGTAGACAATATATTTTCTTAATATTTTATAGCAACCAAATCTATCAATATATATATTAACCCTATCTATTATCTATATATACTGATAGTTAATATATATTTCAATATTATATTGTGAACCTATCCATATTTCAAACTTATAGATATGTTGTTACCATTAATTAAAATTAAAATATGGCAACCTATATCTATAATATTTTGGCCGAAATTTTAAGTTACTTGGTGCCCAAGAAAATTAATTTTTTTACCTAATTTGCCACTAGGGTTTCGGCCAAAAACATGTAAATTTGGAAAAGTTGTCAAATTTTAAGATCAAACTCTATCATGATCATGAATTCAAAAAGTGTTCTTGATAAAACTCATTGTGTTCTTGAAAATTATGAACGTCAAACTTAAATTTAAACATAAACTTCGACTTTGATCTTTAACATGTAAAATCCGAAATTTTAAGTTTTAAAAGATAAAAAACATGAAAGTTTGTCAAAATTTTTGAATTTCACACCAAAAATTCGGTGTTCATATTTAAAACTCATGAACATCAGTTCATCAAAATTTTAAGAACTCCTAACACTTGCTCTGAAACCACTGTTGGATTACGGAGACGTAATACTACAGAATGTTAAACGTGTACATTCAAGTAATCTAACTACTCAGCGGAATAATGTACACATACCTCGAGAGCTTTTCTGCCCAAGAACGATGTGGAGGGAGTTCTGATCCTCCGGTCGGAACTCGTACAAGTTCTTAGTGAGAAGAAGTCCTCTGATCGATTCTTCAACGGGGACAAAACCTCTGACTGATTGCTCGGAAGCAATTTGGCACACCAATGGTGGTGTACGTGGGCCCGCCGAAATACAACTATAGAGAGAAATGAATTTCTCTCAAATCACAACTTAGGAGGAGTTGTGATCAAGGTGTGTCCTTTGGAGGTGACCCAAAGACCTCCTTAAATAGTGGGGGAGGAGAAAATCCTCCCCCTTCCCCTCTAGGGTTCGGCGCCGACCTATGTGGGTGGGGAGGCCTAATTTTGGCCCTCCCATGTCACATGGGAATTGGGTCGAGCCCAATTCGCCCAAATATGACATTTACCTAATTGTCTTAGGTAACCACATATATTAACGGGCTACCAATTACGGCGCCACGTCACAATATGCTAACATATGTTTCTAATGATTGACTTTATACTTCCTTCTTAAGTTTTATTATTAACTAAACTTCATTATGCTTGAATTCTACTTTTCAGATCATTTACGTGGAAAAACCATGCAAGTACAAATATGATTAATAACCCAGACAATTAAGGTGGCTTGAACTTGGACTTGAATTTTGGATATTCGAGATATTACATATACATATAATTTTGGAGTTGATTAATACTTAGATAGAGTTGATGATGTTGCTATATAATAATTATTATTAGTTAACCTTGAACTAATTTAAAGTTATTTACTACTTTGTTGGTTGAATTCAAATGTTTATTTAAAATTATAATACTTAATTTAATGTCTAAAATGCATTTCAATACAATTTGGTAATTTAAGAATATGTTGAGTTACTTTTATTCGCTTGAGAAGAGTAAATTATTTTTACTGTAAAATAATTCCTAAAATTTTACATTTTCACTCAGATTCTACAAACATCCTATTCTCAATTAATTATAGTTTTTTTTTTTTTTTTTGTAAACAATCAATTCTGTATAGAAACTCGATCTTGGTGAAATCAAGGGATATAGAGAAATTATTAGATGGACCCATTCCGCCAACTCAGCGTATGGACCTACTAATAAGAAATAGACACGTCATAAATGCATTAAAAATGAATAACTTTGGTTAACACAGGATTACAACTCAATATTTCTCATAATTATTCTTATAATCTCTACATTTTTTTGGCTTAATAAACCAATTTGCTCTACAAAACCAGTATATTTTATTTTGTATATAATTATAATACATAGATATTTGATATTTTTCTAAAAACCTATTAGACACGGTGAACCCTAAAGGGCAAGGCGAACCCTAGAAAAAAATGGACACTTGCCCTCTAGGGTTCACCATGTCTAATAGGTTAGAAAAATACCAAAACACTCGTATTATAATTATATATAAAATAAAATACATTTATTTTGTAGGACAAATTAGTTTATTAAGCCAAAAAAAGAGGTAGAGATTAATTATGAGAAACATTGGATTCTAATCTTGTGTTAACCAAAATTATTCATTTTTTATGAATTTATGATGTGTCTCTTTTTTATTGGTTGGTGCATATGCTGAGGTGACGGATTGCGTCCATTTAATAATTTATCAGGATATAGATCATTTCTTCGACTTTTTCTATTCTAGAATAGAATATGCTTCATCGCGCCGTTGTTTCTTGCACATCTTGTTAAATTTAATATTTTTCTTTATAGTTTACTAATCTCAATAGAATTTTAGAAAAATCCATAAATCTAATAATTAGATCAAGTATATATATATATGTCAAATCACAACGGTGATGTGTGTGATATCCGAATCCGAAACCTAGAAGGGAGCCAAATAGAATGACACTATTTGGATGCTCTCAACTGGAAGCATCCTCGACGGAAGTCACTGCCTCGGCACACTTAGTCAGGGTCATCTACGGAGCACCATCTCCGGCAAAAGCCAAGCCTACGCCTAAGCCTAAGCCCGAAGCCGTCCCACCAAAGATGGCCTTGCTTTACCTCGCATTCACCCCGTCTTCCGGCGTCGTCGCCTCAAACCGGGGAACCGACTACTCCCTTTCCCTTCGCACCACCCCAACATCGACACAACCATCTCCCTCAAGCCCGCACAAGAACCCGCCGATACCCCCTCAACCACCACCACAAGCAACGCAACCACCCTCACCAAACCCTAGTCATGCCTTTCCACCCACCCCACGAACATCCACGCCACCCATGCCTAAGCCTAGGCCAAAGCCGGAAGCCCCACCAAAGCGGATGGCTTTGTTCAACCTCGCCTTCATCCCACGCTCCGCCTCCACCTCGCCAAATCGCGGAGTCCGCCCCATCCCCTCCCATTTCACGTTCCCCCCTCCACCTTCACTATCATCACCACCACTCCCGAACCCGAACAAAGACACCCCACCACTAGGGATGGCAACGGGTCTCGGGGCCCCGCTGACCCGCGGGGCCCCGAACCGGTTTTGACCCGAGGACCCGTCGACCCGCGGGTCACGGGTCGGGTTCGGGGCGGGTCGGACCCGGGTCGGGTCGGGTCCGGGTCTAGGGACACGGGGCCCCGTTGACCCGCCCCGAAATGTCTATGTATATATTTTTTACTTTTTTTTTTTAATGTTAATATAATGTAACATTTACTAAACAATATGGTTAATATAGTACCTATATAAATAATATGGACCAAATTATAAATAGATGTATATTTAGATTATTAGGATTTGTTAATTTTGATTTGGTATTCGGATTTGAATTTGTATTTGGTGATGAATTTGATGTGTTTGTATTTGATTGATGTTAGATTTATGGTTTGAATTTACATATAATGTAATATTTTGGCAAAAAAAATTGTATTTAATATTGAGAAGTGAAAAAAAAAAAAAATGTTCACGTCGGGTCGGGTCGGGGCCCCGCGGGTCGACCCGCGGGATTTTTGACCCGACCCGACCCGGGAGGTACACTTACCCGGGTCCGGGTCAGCCAGGCTGACCCGCGGGGCGGGTCCGGGGCTGCGAAAACCCGCCCCGTTGCCATCCCTACCCACCACCATCAAAACCACCTCCACACTCTCCAACGCGCCTCCACAAACCCCCACGCGCTGCCACGCGCCACCACACGCGTCTCACGCGCCCGCACGCGCCGTCCACGTTCACCCACGCGCGCCCACGCGCTGAGCTACCTCCACCCACTCACCGACGCGTGTAAGCCACGCGCCGCCATGCACGTCTTCACGCGCCATCACGCTCTACGACGCGCCTCCACGCGCTGCCGCGATCCTCCACCACCCCCGCCATGCCGCGCACCGATCGCCTACGCCCCTCCACGCGCCGTCGTAGATGTTGTTCACCGCTTTAAGCTCAAAATCGACTACATCTTGGCGGTACAGCCCTCTACCCTCCCCCTCCAACCCCTTCCAGTCGAACTCATAGTTCGTCAGAACCAACATTCTGTCCACAAATCGAACCACTGCATGACATATACCCTTCGGGGTATCCACGATAAGACTTCGGTCGCATCCTATTTTCGTCTTCCTTCGAGGAGACATAGCATTTCTTTGGCACTCTCCCTTTGCACTAGTCCTTCGCGGATGTTCCTATGGCGGGGGTGCCTTACAGAAATCTCTACACCGGTCATGTGGTCATCTTCGGTTTTGGATGGAACTGTTTGCGTTTCAGACATACTATGGGTCCGGTTTGGTATCGCTTGTTGTGCAGGTCCGCTGTTAGCTATGTCAGACTCAAGGAAGGTCCTCGTACCCTCCAAAGGATTGCGTTCGCTGCTGTCTCAGATGGATTCCTCATCTTCAAGCTTCTATCCTTTGCATGGGGTCATCTCCGTCAATAAGCCGATTTGCATCTTTAATTTATGTTTTACTAGTTGTATTTCTGTTTCGCACTTCGTTATCTTTACTTCCGTTGTTTTAGCCGCATCTGCTATACTTGTTCGGATATTGGACGTTAACCAATATCCCCGGAGCGATGTCGGTCCTTTGATAGATTATAATAGCTTTAATTATTAATAAAATCGGCGCGCTTGAAGATAAAAAAAATAATCCGAAACCTATTATTTAGAAGCATTTGTTTTTAATTTAAATTATTAATTATTATAATTATTGGCCATAAATTTAATAAAATAAAACCAAAATGGGACTGTGAAGAAGACTCAAAAACCATTTCAGAGCTCCTTAAACCGCGCCCCGTGCCCTATTTCACCTTCCCAGTCCTCGACCCATCAATCATCCACTGCTCCGGTGAGTTCTTCCTCCGCTATTTCGCGCCTTTTGGCACTCAGTACCAATGCTGCTGTTTTTTCACCTTTGATTTCTTGTCTTCTCCGAGGAGTAGCTGTTTCTCTGTTCCCCCATGTTTTCTAGCTTCTTTTCTGTTTTCGTACTACTTTTGAGGCGGAAATGATCCGTATTTTCTGATATGAGTCCATTAATTCCCTGAGGTAGTAGTTTTTTTTGAGGGAGACCGTCAGGAAATGGGTGAGTCTGGGCTGAGAAACGAGGTTTTCCCAGTAGGATTGTTGAACGAGTAAGTTGCGGTTTCCGATTACACGGCTGTTTTTTTTGGTGAAACATGCATGCATAGCTGCTGCAGATCATAATCTGCTTGGGTTCTTGTTGATGTGTAAACAAGGGTTATAGACTTGCGTTGTTTTTACAAGAGAATGTGACTCCTACTCTAAAAGACAAGTGGATAATGGTAGATTATAAATGAGAGTGACCAATTTTTGTTAATGGTTTGCAGATAGGCTTTTGTTTATTCACTTGGATAGTTGGATATTTGTTGCTTTTACCAAGCTATTCGTTAATCTTTGTATCTTTGCCCATTTAAAAGTACAAGCTCTTAAGGAATTTAGTTGTGAAAGTACATTGTTGGGCATTATCTCATTCTTGTAAGCAGGCAAACAGCTGCTTCAATCTTATTCCCTGTTTCTTCGGCTTTTAATCTCTCTTACTATGTAGATATTATTTCTGCTCGTGCCAAAATATCTCAATTCGCATTTTATATACTTTGGGATATTCAGTCAAGAAGTTGCTTCTACGTTTTACCTTGTTCCATTGAGTCTTACACATACCCTGCTGATTTTTGTTCATGGACATTCTAAATATTTTGGGATATTTATGTAGATTCCATGTCCAGTTTGAGCACCTTTGGTGCTATACAGGCAGTCAAAATGTTTAAACAAACAATGGAGTAGCCATTTTACATATTTGGGGTTGTAGCTTTTTGTGAAATCTTGTTCTGACAGGATTAACTGTTATTCCACAAACCGAAGATAAGATGTTCTGGTTTTGCTGAGTATGGTTGTTGTGTATTTACTTGATGCAATAGTTCAAGATAGGAAATTTTCTGAGTGTTTTTTTGCTTTGTTATTGTTTTTCTTTTCCCTCTCAAAGTAACTAACAACTGATCTGCTGAGTACATCTCTATTGATGAAGTGGGTAGAGGCACATGACAGTCCCTGTATATGATGAGATGGACTGAAGCTACCTATTATAGTCTTTATTTAATTTGAGATAGCCGTGGCTTTAAGCTTGTCCTGTTCTTATTTTTTTTGGGCAACCAATATCAAATTGTGAAAGTTTAGCTTCTTTTTTTAATGAAATACATTCGATTATTAATCTTAGTACATCCTGGACATAACAGATATCCAATAACAGGAGGTAGTGGTGCTACTTCTTCTACCAGTTTATGTAAGGATCCATGGCTCCAAATCCAAAAGTAAAAGCAGCCTTTACGGCAATGAAGGATCTTGGTATAGCTGAACAAAAAGTGAAACCTGTGTTGAAGAAACTTCTGAATTTATACGAAAAAAACTGGGAACTTATAGAGGCAGAAAACTACAGAGCATTATTGGATGGAATATTTGATGCTGAGGACGATAAGGTGCACACTTTCTTACAATTCTCCTAGCTTTTCACTCTTTCTTTCTTGAAAACTCTTTTCTTACGGTGCTGTGATTTGTTGTTATCTTCTCCACAGGCAACTGAGGAAAAGAGAAAAAGTACCATTGATGTATGTGACTTCCCCTGCTTCTCTCAGTTAACCTTTTTGTTTCTGTATATTATTTCTTTGATTATGCTTTGACCCTTTCTCTGTTGCAGGAAGAAGAGGAAGAAGCTCCTCAACTTCAACGTCCCTTGAAAAGGTTGAGGAGACATCAAGACAAACAGGCTACAACACCCTCAGCAAGTGATTCCGCCCCTCCATTGCTAGAGCCTAAACTAGAGGAAGGAGAGGAGCCCCAGCCCCTGCAGGTTCAGAAACCCGAGAGAAACAGGGGAAAGAAGGCTTTGGTCATCAGTGGGGGAGTTGATCAGTCACAGCCAGGTTCTGATGGATTTCAGGGTTCTGATTCTTCTCAGTTACGTGGCAGAGACAAGGGAAAGGGTCATAGCTCTTCAAAAACTGTTACATATCAAAAAAGACCCAGAGCTCGTGAAAGATCAAGAACTTCCAATCAACATCTCTCATTGTCATTGATTGTACCGAAAGATGAGCCATTTACTGATGATGTGCCAGCTCCCCTTGCAGTGATCCCTCCAGGTAATATATAGTATAGAGTCTATAGACTACATATGGCATCATCGATTATATTTTACTGTTATTTGAGGAAGTTTCTGATTTTTAGCGTCATTTATAATACTACAGTGGATGGTCGAATATCACTTCAGTAGTTCTTTTTAACCATGAATTGGTCTATTTTTATGAATGATTGTTTATTTGTGCATTGCACATCTACAGTAGTAATATAATATCATTTCTGTGTATTTTTCTCCTTTTGTTTAGTTAAAAATTATATACTTTTATATTACTTCCTCTTTTTACTAGACTCCCGTTGTTGCCCCTTATAGGTTTTTGATTGTGATGCCTAGTGCTACTTGTAACTTGTTCCTCGTGTTTGATTAATTTTTTTTCCTACTATACATACACGGGGAATGGAACTGGAACGACTTGTGCTTATTGACCTGACATGACAAATCTATCATGTCTTTGATAACTAGCCAATGGGATTCTCCATTGGTTCTTGATTCATATTGCCGAATTAATTTTTTTTTTGCCAAACCTAGTTATAGGTGATTCTTTTTATAATTTTCCAGTTAAAAGAATAATTAAGATGCCTTTATGTATCTGTCTTTGACATTTTTTGCATTACACGTCAGCATATAGGAAGGAATTGAGCTGTTGAGTTTTGACGATTCCATACTTTTAACAGGAAATGGTGACAAATTTCCATGACTGCGGCCTTACCATAGTCTCATCGTTTTCTGTTGAATACCGTTGTAGTGTATAGGATTGTGGAATTTGAGATCTCCAGATACTAAAGTTACCAACCATTACACTAATTTCCCTTCGACTTGATTTTCACGCTTAGTGATTAAATGAAATAACTGGTTTTTCCTTATTAATTTGCCCCCTCTTTTCAGCTATCAGTGATACGTGAGAGTCTTTAACATAGAAGTTATTTCTTAAATATCAATTCATCGTTTCAACCTGGGTTGATATTTTTAAGCTATAAACAATAAACTGGTCTTATCTCACATTTGGTTGCTATTGTAATTTTTATTTATGACAAGTGAATTGCAAGTAGACAAATTGAGTAATGTATCATTTGCTTATTCTTCTACTTTTACTGCAAAACTTACAGATCCGTCAAACAAGGAAGTATCTTCAGTTGAAAAGGAAAAAAGTTCTGGATCAAATGGTACAAATGCTTCAGTTCCCTTACTTGAGAATGGAGAATCGAGAGATGCTAACATTAGGGCATCATCAACTGAGAAGCGTGACTCCTCTCATGGAAATTCTGCTTTCAGCTTGGAGGTAGCTTCCTCACCTTTAGGAGATGTAAACCTTATTCTCAACTGCAAAAATCAAGGACCAGGCTTTCATATGCCTAGTTTAGATGCTGTTCTAAAGTTGATGGATGAGAAATGTCTCCAATCCTATAAAACCCTTTACCCAAATTTTTCAATTACAATGGTAACAAAACTTATGACGGATATCTGCCAGTGCTTTCTGGAACTAGGAACAGCTCATACTTCAACAGGAAACCCTATAGAAGCAGTACCAAGATCAAGTGATTCAAATAATGGAGGCAATGAGGAAACTTTGGTATCTGCAACATCTGATCACTGCCTTGATGGCACACAGGATGGAGGGAAAGGTACCAATGACGGCCTTTCAGAAAATGCTGGGGCCAATGAAGCTGTGCCATCTGGAAACGCTGTTGTAGAAAACGCTAATGAGGTGGATGGCGTGGACACTTCAATTGATCCAATGTGTTCCATGGAAACCAACAGCTGTAATGAAATTGTCAGTGAGATGGAGTTGGAGTGTTCGGTTTTACCCGTTGTCGAAGGGGATAAGGGAGACACCTTCATGCTCGCCTGTCAGGAAGTGACAGTTGATGTCACAGATGGGGAGGAACTAGTCAGTATTGGGTGGATCAACGAGCTCAATCAGCAAATCCCGCCTCCCTTTCAATATATACCGCAAAACCTGATTTTTTGTAAAGCTGCTGTGACCTTCTCTCTTGCTCAGATCAGTGAAGACAATTGTTGTTCAACTTGCTCGGGAGACTGTATCTCTAACAGCAGACCTTGTGGTTGTGCTCGTGCTAATGGAGGGAAGTATGCATATACAGTTAAGGGCCTTCTTAGTGAAGAATTCCTGGATGAGTGTATTTCCATGGCTCGAGAACCTCAAAAGTGTGGCCACTTCTTCTGCAAGCAATGCCCCCTTCAAGTATCAAGAAATGAGGCATTAGAGCCGTGCAAGGGCCACGCAAAGAGAAATTTTATTAAAGAGTGCTGGAGAAAGTGCCGGTGCAGTAGAAGATGTAACAATCGGGTGGTTCAGTGTGGAATTACTTGCAGTTTGCAGGTATGTGTGTAATATCTACATTTCAGTGTTGTTTCAGTATTATTTTATTATATAGGGTTACTTACCAAATTACACCAAACTCTGGACGAATTGCAAAAAATGTACCCTTCTTTTGACAAATAGCAAACCGAATACTAAACCAATAAGAAACCGTCTATTACTTCTCATGTCATGTCTTCATTCTTTTAGTTTCATTCTTTATATATGTTTGTATTTTCAGATTCTTAAAGTAAAAATATATAATTTTTTTAACAAAATAACTCAAATTTAATGGAAAAAGTGAAGCAGTATTGTGTTTGCGAATTTGCTCGAGCTCAGTTTTCTTGTTTGTAAAAAAGTGGTTCAATATGTTTATGCAATTCTTCCAAAGTTTGGATTGCAATTTGGTGATTATACATATAATATAATCGTAATAATTTTTTTTGGTTAAATTGCAATTTGCGAGGTTGATTTGGTAGTTTGTGTATTTCAGGTTTTCATGACATCTGAAGGAAAAGGATGGGGGGTTAGAACACTACAGGACCTCCCCAAAGGCACATTCGTTTGTGAGTATGTTGGGGAAATCCTAACTCACAAAGAAGTACTAGAAAGAAATGTGGACAGTGGCCATCATGGTTCCTACCAGGTTTTCCTCGATTCAGCTTGGGATTCAATCTCACCTGAAGATAATGAAGCTCTTTGTTTGGATTCTACTTGCTATGGCAACATTGCAAGATTCATTAATCATCGGTAACTTACTACTCCTTTTATGAATCTTCCATTTTGCATTTCGGTTGACAATCTGGGATCTGATAAGAAGTGTCTTTATTTGTTCTTCCCCTTTTTCTTTTTCTAGATGCTTTGATGCAAACCTGATTGGTATCCCAGTGGAGGTAGAAACGCCGAAGCATCACTACTACCATGTAGGAAAGATGAAGAATTTTGTTAATTTTGACATTTTTGCCTTATCACCAGTATGGTTAGTAACGGCTTTAATTTAATCCCTCATCTTCTTACAGCTTGCCTTCTTCACAACAAGAAATGTGCAAGCACTAGAAGAGCTGACATGGGTTAGTTTTCTAATTTTGAGCTGCAAATCTAAAGCCATAAAAAAGTTGTCTTTTTAAAATTGAGGATGAAGTATTTCTTGGTGTTTCAGGATTATGGTGTTGATTTCGATGATGATAACCCGACTGTGAGCTCATTCAAGTGTTTATGTGGAAGTCAGTTCTGTAGAAACCTTAAGCGATCCAATCGTAAGTGTTTGTTTTGCTTGTTTTGCAAGAAATTGAATTGATACCACTATGCTTACTGTTTTTGATCATTCCATTACTGAATGAATCGTCTTATTGCATGCAGAAATGATCACACAAACTTGAAGCCATCCTTTGAAGGGTTTCTATGATCGCAAATGTCAGATTTTTATCAGGTTTAGATAGTACCGGCGTAGTAGGAGACCGTTGGTTTCTGTTTGTACAGGGCTTTGTTAGTTCTTATGGTCGTAATTGTCGGATTTTAATGGGGTTTGTCGGTTTATAACTATGTATGATCCTAATTATCAGGTTAGTGGTGAATCTTTTGGTGGATGGTACATTTTGGATCCAACATTTCACTCCATATCAATAGTGAGAATCTTCTCACAAAAAAAAAAGTGAGAATCGGAACGGTGGGTTAATTGTGCAATTTTGAGTTTCTTAAGACCAGAAAATTTATTTACAGATATACATATATATTAGCAAAATAGATTCCAAAATAAGAAAAAAAAAATCATTTAAATACATTTTTTAGTTTTCTTTACAATAATAATTTGAGAATTATTTGGTTTTTAGATCAATTTTCTTAATTTTATCTTTAATCTTTTTGCCCAATAACTTTGTCTTAAGTTTATCCATGTGTCAATTTGGTGTTTTATGATTAAAATGTTATTTTCAACTGTTCCAGGTTTCAATTATGTAGCTATTTAACAAATTTTTGATTAAATGTAACAGAACTGGTCACGTGACCGAATAAAATTTAAAATGGCAAAATACTCATATGTGGTCGGAAAACAATTTATCACTGTTAGCAATGCGCCTCGTACTTGAAGGCTTCCCGGTCAGCATCGCCGTCGAGTTTGTACCGCCGCAAGTACTCCGTATCGTCGTTCCAGGTGAGGATCTTAGTGAGGACTCGCTCTTGCACGACGTCAGCGTTGTGTGTCATCTCCTCGATGAATTGCCTTCGCGTCCTTCTTGCACACCGGTGGGCCAAGGGAGATGAGATGACGGAGTCAACCAAACTTTTCCGTCCGATTCCAACTTCCGCCGACCTCGATTCAGAGGTGGGTGGCCAGAATTGGAGGTGGATGGCCGGAATGGGACGGATGACTTTGCAAAAAAATAAAATTATAAGGAGCAAAATTGTCTTTTCATCTCAAACCGTCAAAGCTAACCTCAAAATTGGACGGAAAATCAAATCGCAATAAAATTGAAACCTTATTAACAATTTAATAATGAGACACTAAATTGACACATGATGTAAACTTAAGACACTAAATATGTTCTTTTCCATTTTCTTTATTTTAGTTTTCTTTCCATCTTCTATTTACAATATGGTATCAATTTTAAAATATGCTATCAAACATTAGGGATGCAAACTATGGTTTTAAAGATTTTAAGCTAATGCTCTAATAGGATAACCATTTTGCAACAAGAATTACATTTGTTGCAAAATGGTTATCCTATGATTACTTTGACCATTAGCTAAAAACTTTAAAACCATACTCTACACCCCTAATGTTGATATGTAAATAGAAGTTGAAAAGGAACTCTTTTTATAAAACCGTATTCTAAATAGGATAACCATTTTGCAACAAATGTAATTCTTATTTTTCTACCCAAAAAGAAAAAAAAATCTATCTATTTGTCACAAATGGTAGGTATGGTATGTTTCTTTGCACAAAACGTAGAGGTTTGGTATGAGTTTACTACTTGACATTGTACAAGATCCATCTCAATCAACTAACTTGACTTGAGCAACAAGGAAGTAGCTGATGACAACGACAAGGATGCTCTATTGTGTGGCCTGCAGAAGACATCATCCTCACACCCTGAGGGCATTATCGGACGAATGTTCCCGGGATTTAGCGGGAAAAGGAACTCGTAGTATCCTTCCATTATCGCTGCAAAATCGCACGTCTCTGCAACCTTCGGTATCTAATTCCATTAAAACTATAATCAGATTTTTGGAAATCAGAAGAACAGAAAGAAGAAAATAAGATTTTAGGAATAATGTACTTGGTAAATGTCACAGAGATATCCATGGAGATTCGGATACTCGAGCAGCTTCTTCTTCGTGCATTTGAACAACACATTGTAGACAAGATCGAACCGGATCAATGTTGTGAATAGACATACGTCTGCAACTGTGAGATCCTCTCCGCACAAATACCGCGATTTGCTTAGATGTTCATCCACCATGTCCAGTGTATCAAATAAAGAAGTCACAGCAGAATCATATGCTTCTTGATTCTGGGCAAACCCACATCTGCAATGAATCAAGATTGTTCATTTCTTTATAAAGTTTGGAACTTTACAGGTTTAAAAGCGAAAAAAATGATGATTATGCGCAAACACGCATCTGCAGTCTATCAACTTCGTCGGTTTCTTCAAAAAGTTCGGGTTTTTAGGAGTTAACGCGAAAAAATGATGATTCTGAGCAAACCTACATCTTTAACCAACCTACATTGTTGATTCTGCGCAAACCCGCATCTACTATCAATCCGTATTGTCGATTTCTTCATAAAGAATGAATCTTTACAAATTTAAAAGCGAAAAAATTATGATCCTGCAACAACCGAGAGGTCAATGACTCAGTTTCTTCACAAAGTTAGAAATTTTATGAATTTAAAAGCGAAAAAATGATGATTCTTCCCAAACCAACATCTGCAACAATCAACGTTGTCGATTTCTTCGAAAATTCACAAATTCAAAAGTGTAAAAAAGTGATGATTTGATTTAGTACCTATAAACACCATTGTTGATGTTCGGGTAAATCACTTGATTCCACCTTTCAATCTCTGCCTTCAACTGTCGCGGATAGAGATCTAATTCTGGGTTAGTGGCCAAGCTATTGAGTCCCGAATTGAAGACCAAAGCGATGTCGTAGCTTTCATTGCAGGCGACTTCCTTCTTCTCAACATCCCACAACATCGGAACTGTGGAGCGGCCACTGTACCCTCCTCTCCTCAATCGGTACACTTCTCTCAGATTCCGACATCGGTTTGCTTTGTCAATTCCTGGGAGAATCGAATTACTGTCCGGAGATTCCTTGCCGGTGAATTCCCAGGAGCCGTCGATTCCTGGTGAGGCGACGGAGACCGGAACGGCGTCTTCGAGACCCTTGAGTGCGCGGACGATGAGGGCGCGGTGGGCCCACGGGCAGGGCAGACCGACGTATAAATGGAGGCTGCCCGGACGAGGATCGTGCTGACCGGTGGCGGAGAAGAGTAGGGAGGAGGGATTGGTGGCGCGAAACTTGGAGGACGGCCGGGAGTAACCGCCGGCAGGGTCAGATGGGGCGAGCTGCGACATCATGAGGCGCCACGTGGTGGTCCAGGCGATGCGGACGGAGGAGATGAGCAGCCCCGGCGGGAGGGATGGGCCCCAGAGGAGTTTCGTGAGGGCAGTTAGAGGCGGCGGTAGGGACATTCTGGGGCTTCCTACACGACATCTGACAGGCGGTTTAGGTTTGGTGGTGGCCGGAGCAAATCTGTTGCCTAGGAACGGGTTGCCGGAGCTCCGGGATGATGTGAAGAGGGACATGACTGGTCCGTTAGTTTGCAGTGGCGCCGATAATAGTTATTTTTCATTTTATTATGTTAGGTATATAATAATTGGAAAATATTAGTAATTTAGTACCAAAGTTTATTATAATCTTGAAAAAAATACATATCAAACTTTCATTTTGATCTGATTTGCTCATATTTATGTTTCCTGGAAATCATCGGTTAATTAAATAAGATCTATTTCTATTTATAAGTTACAAATTATATTACTATTTATCTTCGATCTATATTATTTTGTATGTATTTGTAGAAATAGGAATAGCTATATTATAGAGTACATATGTAATATGTATGTAAGAGCATCCACAATGGTATTACGTAAAGAATACGTAAACGTGGGTCCTACATGTTTATTTAAGTAAAGCAACAAAAACTATCTACAGTGGTTTTACATAGCATTCCTTAAAAATGGGACCCACACGTAAATTTATGTTTTTACATAAAACATTCCTTAAATTTAAGTAATGCACTATGTATTACGTAACAAATTTTTTATTATAAATTAATTCATTTTATAATTAATGATAATATCTTATTGGTAGTTGTTGGAAAATTTAATAATAAAATATATTTAAGGAATATGTTTAAGTAATACGATTGCAGAGAAAATATTTTTTACGTGTATCTTAAATTTACGTATTACTTAAAGTGTACATAAATGTCTACGTGGCAACTTTAAAGAATACAATTTAGGTAAAACCATTGTGGATGCTCTAACTACACTTAAATCTCATTCTCTAGGAAATGTCACTTTAAAGCGCCTTTAAAGCTAACACCAAAGCACATCTCTTTAATCTCTCTCCTGTTATAGTGAGAGAAAGCTCCTCTCTGCGTGAGATTGTTCTCTCCCTTGAGATTTCCCCCAATCTTTATGGAGGCCGTGGCAAGGCTACCTCCGGGAAGCTAATCTCCTAGCGTTTTCATCATGCTCCCTATAGCTTCTATTTGTTTCCTCAAGTTTTCTCCATCTCCTCGTTAATCCTTGGTGATCTGCGATGGCTTCTGAAAATTCCTCTCGAGAAATTTCCCTGGATCTCGAACAGGAGGTGGCAAAGGATGATTCGATCGCTCTGGTTGGTAAAGTAATCGCATCCAAACCTGTAAGAAACATTGCAGTAATCAATATACTTCGCAGAGCTTGGTTGGATTTAGGGAAAGTAGTGATCACTGAGTTATCTGATGGAATTCTGCTGTTTGAGTTTGAGAATGCTGCTTCTAGGGACAAGGTTTTGGATAGAGAACCATGGTCCATACAGGGGCACCCTTTGTGTTTGAGGAAATGCCACAGTCATGATAGAGTGGAGAATATGTGTTTTGACTGGATTCCTTATTGGATTCAGATCCATGGTTTGGCTTTTGGCCAATTCACTGAGAGGAATGCGAAGAAGATCGGAAATGCTGTTGGTAGATTTATGGAGCTGGAGCCTTTCAGGGCTGAAAATGGCAGTAGACGAGGATTCATGCGTATTAAAGTTGGGGTAAATGTTCATAAGCCTCTGCTATCCGGGGTTCTGGAATAAAATTGATGGGACTGGCAGAGCTTGGATTCATGTGAAATATGAGAGACTGTCAGCTTTCTGTTTCTCTTGTGGTTTGCTAGGGCACACATCCTCTCATTGTGATGTGCATGTGGAGAGAGCTGAATGGGACCCCAAGGCTCCTCGTTTTGGACCCTGGATGATTGGAAAAAGAGCTGGGAATATTGAAGTGAACAGCAAAGTAATTGGAGGGGATGCTGATAATGTAGAAGAGGTGAAGAAAACTAAAAGCTGGAGGGAAGTGATGGAAGAATTTATAAATGGGGACAACAGTAATGAGGGTCCAGTTTTGTATGGCAATATCAACAATGAGAATGAGAACTTTCAAGTCTCTGGAGAAGATGTGGTGATGAGTCCTCCAAAAATTGCCAACATGGAATTTCTGTATGCTGGAACCCCTAGCAGCACTATCGTCAAACCAGGACAAGCCATGGATCACACTCTTAATCTAACCACACAAAGCCCCTCCATAATACAAAATATACTCATGCCAGATTCTAGCCCCAAAATAGAGCCTAGCTCTAAGGCAGAGTCTACTGTTAAGATCTTTACCCCAAGAAACTGGTGTTTGATCTGAATGCTTTGAACTTAAAACGCCCTTTGGAGATGGAGGAAGGGTCAGAGGGTGGAATTGCTAAGAAGGGTAAGTTTGTGCCTGACATTGTAGCTGGTGATGATGGTAACAAGAAGAAACTTGCTATAGAAAAGAAAAAAAAGTTCCTAGTAGCAGTAGAAGGGTGATGAAAGTCTCTAGTACAAGGCTTCAGGAAGGTGATAATGTGAATGTACCAATTGCTGAAGAGGGAGAAACGAACTCTGTGGGCTCTGGTGGCTGGCTCTTCTCAGCCACCACAGCTAAATGAGTCTACTCAGTTGGAACTGTCAGGGCTTGGGGTCTGACCTGGCAGTTCCATATCTTTTGGACCTCGTGGGGGAACATAAGCCTGAGTTTGTTTTTCTTATGGAGACGAAAAATAAAGTGGAATTCTGTGAAGGAGTAAGGAAAAAATTGAAAATGGATGGAGCTGAGTATGTTGAAGCAAAAGGTCTAAGTGGAGGTCTAGCACTCTGGTGGAAGAAGGAGGTAAAAGTGGAAGTTAGACAGAAGAATGAAAATTTGATTGATACCAGGATTCTCTTGCCTAAGGAGAATGTGTGGATTTTCATTTCCTGGATTGGAAATCCAAAACAAGGAGAGAGGGTAAAGAATTGGAACATTCTTAGGCAACTAGCTGCTAATAGAAGAGAGCCCTGGTTCTGTATTGGGGATTGGAATGACATTGCCAGCATTTCAGAAAAATCAGGGGGAAAGATCAAAGCCGCTAATAAAATCAGTGGTTTCCAGCAGATGATGTTTGACACCCAGCTCATTGATGTGGGGTTTAAAGGATCTAACTATACCTGGAGTAACAACAGAAAAGCTGGGGTCAGAATTAGGGAGAGATTGGATAGGGGATTGGCTAACTCTTTCTGGTTTCAACTCTTTCCCAGTACCCAGGTCCTACACATGCCCATAGTTGGATCTGATCATAGCCCCCTAATTGTCAAAATTTGCTGGATGGATGGTAAAGGTCCAAAGATTTTCAAGTTTGAGAATATGTGGACTACTTCAGAAGAATGTGGTGATGTTATCAACAGATCTTGGAGTACAAGTAGCAGGGGAGAGGGCTTTGGAAACTTGATAACAAAGCTTGATAGATGCAGACACGAGCTTTTGACATGGAGTTGTGAGAGATTCAAGAACAACAAGAAGGAGATTGATGATTTGAAAAACCTGATTGGCCAAGTTCAGAATGCGGAGGATATGGAATATGATGAAGAGCTTGAAGATGATCTCTGCAATGAATTGAATGATTTGTGGAAGAAGGAAGAGATGTTCTGGCATCAAAGATCGAGGGCCAACTGGATCAACCTTGGGGACAGGAATACAGCTTTCTTCCACCAAACTACCATCCAAAGGAGAAGCAGAAACAAAATCTTGAGAATTAAAGATGAGAATGAAGTTTGGAGAGATAAGGAAGAGGAGATTATGGGAATAGCTAGTGATTACTTCAAGAAGCTTTTTGCTCATGGAGGGGAAAGAGATTGGGGAAATTGCCTTAACTTTGTAGAAGAGGTAGTCACTGACGAGATGAACCTGGGGTTATGCTCTTCAATTGTGGATGAGGAGGTTAAGCTAGCTACTTTCCAGTTGGGTGCTTTAAAAGCACCAGGCCCAGATGGATTTTCAGGAGTTTTCTACCAAAAATACTGGGATGTAATTGGGCCTACAATCTGTCAAGCTGTGAGGCATTTTTTTGACACATGAATTCTTCCACCTTATTTGAATACCACTAATATAGTCCTTATCCCTAAAGTTGATGACCCAGAATCGATGTCTCAATTCAGACCAATTGGTTTGTGTAATTTCTCTTATAAGATCTTGTCCAAAGTGCTGGTGAATAGAATGAAAAAGTTCCTGGATGTTTGGATCTCCTCAGCACATAATGCTTTTATTGCTGGAAGGTCAATTCAGGATAACATCATCATTGCTCATGAGGCTTTTCACTACCTCAGAATGAAGAAAAAGGGCAAGAAGGAGGAATGTGCTATAAAGGTTGATATGAACAAAGCCTATGACAGGGTGGAGTGAGATTTTCTATGGGCTGTTATGGATAAAATGGGATTCAGTGTCAAGTGGATAGAATTGGTTAAAGAATGTATTAGCTCTGTTTCCTATTACCTCTTAATCAATGGGAAAATGTCTGGGAGTTTTAAACCGACTAGAGGAGTTAGACAGGGAGACCCCCTCTCCCCCTACATTTTCATCATTGTAGCTGATGTCCTCTCGAGAATGGTGAGCAAATCTGTTCAGCTGGGAAATCTGAAGGGAATCAAATTGAAGAGAAGATGCCCTGTGCTTTCTCACCTTCTTTTTGCTGATGATTCAATTTTCTTTGTGGGGGCTAAATTGGAAAACATTGCTTGTTTGCAAGGGGTCATTGAAACCTATGGTGAAGCTTCAGGGCAATGTGTGAACTTTTCCAAATCAAGTATCTTTTATACCCCCAACACAAAGAGAGCTACAAAAGAAGCAGTACAAGCTTTACTTGGAATAAAAGGTGTGGAAGATCCAGGGAAATACCTAGGGCTGCCCACTATTTGGGGAAGATCCAAGAAGGAGGCATTGGGTTTTCTTAAGGGTTAAGAACCTATGAAAGGTCTGAACTATCACCCATGTTAACGGGAGAGGTCTGAAATTTAAAAAGTTAATAACAGAGGTCTGAAATTTCAATTTTGTTGATTTGAGGTTTTCCGTCCATTTTTAGGGTTAAATTTAACAGAATTGTGTGAAATGACATTTTTGCCCCTTTAATATTTTGTTTTATTTAATATCTTATTTAAGGAAATGTGAAATGACAATTTTACCCCTAAAGTCAAACTAAAGCCACCCAACTCTGGCCACCACCACCCGACTCCGGCGACCACCACCTCGACTCCGACGACCACCACCTCGGCTCCGGCGACCCGACTCCGGCCACCACCTCAGCAAAAAAGCTCCGATCGGGGCCAAAAAGCTCCGATCGGGGCCAAAAAAGCTCCGATCGGAGCCAAAAAACTCCGATCGGAGCCAAAAAACTCCGATCGGAGCCAAAAAACTCTGATCGGAGCTTTGTGGCTCCGGTCGGAGCCACAGAGCTCCGATCTGGAGCCCTGTGGCTCCTCTGTGGCTCTGGTCGGGGCCACAGAGCTCCAGATCGGAGCTCTGTGGCCCCGGCCGGAGCCACAGAGCTCCGATCGGAGCCCAATCGGGGCCGGTGGCTCCGATCGGAGCCCAATTGGAGCCTTGGTGGTGGTTGCCGGAGTACGGTGGTGGTCGCCGGAGTACGGTGGTGGTCGCCGGAGTACGATTGGTGGTCGCCGGAGTACCGTGGTGGCTTCAAGGGCATTTTGGTCTTTTCACTCCAAGCATGTGAGGGGCACACTTGATAGAAGGGAATTTTTGAAAATTTATTTTATTTCCGGTCACATGCCAAGCATGTGACCAACTTCCGTTAGTTTTAACGGAAAAAACTAACGGAGACCGCTGTTATCAACAAAACAGAAATTTCAGACCTCTGTTATTAACTTTTTAAATTTCAGACCTCTCCCGTTAACATGGGTGATAGTTCAGACATTTCATAGGTTCTTAACCCTTTTCTTAAAGACAGAATCTGTAACAAGCTATCTGGATGGAAGAGCTCTTTTTTAAGTCAAGCTGGAAAAGAAGTTCTCATCAAATCAGTAGTGACAGCAATGCCAACCTACACAATGAGCATTTTCTCTTTTCCTAAGAAGTGGTGCCAGGAGGTTAATTCAATGGTGGCTAATTTCTGGTGGGGTCAAAAGGCTGAGGAAAGAAGAATTCATTGGAGAAGCTGGGATACCATGACTAAGCCAAAATGCAATGGAGGAGCTGGTTTTAAGGATCTGCAACTCTTTAATATGGCGCTTTTAACAAAGACTGCTCGGAGATTATTGAATGAGCCTAATTCATTTTGGGCTAAGATGCTGAAAGGCATTTACTTTTATGATCCAACCTTTCTGGAAGCTAATAAGGGGGCCAGACCATCGTGGGCATGGAGTAGTATTCTTGAAGGGAGGGATGTATTGCTTAATGGAGGCCTTTGGCAGATTGGTGATGGACAAACAGTCTCTGATTGGAAGGATGCGTGGATTCCAGGCTTAGAGAAATTCATACTGAAACCTCAAGCTTTAGAAGAGGGCGTTGCTAATCTGAAAGTAGCTGAACTGATCTCAGAAACACACTCCTCATGGACACTCTCTCCAATCATCGATGTTATAAATCAAGAGGAAAGTTCAGTAATTGTCAAGATCCCACTTAGGATTGACAAGCCTAAAGACACTCTAATTTGGCCCTATGACAGAAAGGGGAAAGCTACAGTGAAGTCGGTGTACGCCAAGCTAAAGGGGAAGCCATGGAGAGCAGTGTGGATATTTCTTCAACTTCCCGACAGAAAACTAAGAAAGAGTGGTTACAACTCTGGGATTTGGATGCTCCTCCTAAAATCAAGAACTTCCTGTGGAGAGTGGCTACTAACGCAATTGCAACTGATGACAATCTAATCAAGAGAGGAGTCAAGACAATACCTTGGTGCCCTTTCTGCAGAGAAAGGGAAACAGTCGAACATTTGTTGCTGCTGTGTCCTTGGGTAGCTTCAATCTGGTTCGCAGCTCTTGGCATCACAGTTGATCCAATTGGTCTTGGGAGGGTGGAAGACTGGCTTGATTCTGTGGTAGCTCGCTCTGGGTTTGATAGATTCGAAAAGAAGAAGCTTTGGACTTTCCTAGGTTTTCTGATTTGGTTCATCTGGAAGGAAAGAAACAGAGGTGTCTTCGAAAGAGATAAACCAAAGTCTTCTACGGTACTGGCTTGCCTCTTCAGGAGCACGTGCGAGTTTTGGAACCTGCGTGGTAAAAGGCCTTTGAAAATTCCACCTGGGCCAGGTAATACTGTAGCAAGATGGGCTGAACCATATTTGGGCTGTGTTAAAATTAACTGTGATGCCTCGTTCAACCGGGCTTTGGGAGTGGCGGGCCTTGGAGTGATAGCTAGAGATTCAAATGGGTTAGTGTTGGATGGTTTGGGATTGCAAGTGCCTGCATCATCAGTTTCTGAAGCTGAGGCTATGACAATCTATGAAGGAACTCGTTTAGCTTGCGCGAGGAACTAGAAGCACATCATAGTGGAGTCTGACTCTCAAGTAGTTATCAATCAACTGAAGAATCCCGAAGGTGAATTTGACTGGAATATCGCTCCCATCCTCATCAATGCTCGTTCCATGTCAAGCAGTTTTGAAGATTTGCGATGGTCTTTTGTTAAGAGAAGCGCTAATGAAAGTGCGAATTAGGTTGCTAGGCAATCTAGTAAGGGGATGTGCCCTCCGGATTGGGTTTTAAACCCGCCGTCTCCTTTACTGTCTCTCCTTGCTTTGGATTGTAAAAAACCTCCTTAATTTCTCTAAATAAAAGCATCATATGTTTGTTGGCCAAAAAAAAAAAAAAGAAGAAGCTAACAGCAAAGCGAAAAATTTCAACCTAAGTAAAGGGTAATGACATAATTACTATCAAGACTAGTGGCGAACTGCTTGTCATCGAGACATGTGGCGACCTACTTATTATTAATGAGCATTTGTCTCAAAAAATAGAAAGTAAGTTATTACGCTGTTACAAAATTCTTCATAATAAGAAACATAAAAAATGTGACAACCTACTTATCAACAAACTATCGAGAAGATTGATTACATTGCTTTATCAATCAATAATATAGAATGAGATATCGCCCCTAAAATCGGTTAATATCTCCTACAAACAATTAGCTCTGCATATTCCATTTAAAAATATTCTCATTATTAAAATTCCATATTAATTTGACCGTGGTATAACTCCACACTTCCCTCTTAAGTGTTATTAATATTAGGCATCGGAGACCAGAGTCCAAACATTAAAATCCAACAGTATTGTTAAAATATATGGTTAAGGGTCCTTTTGGTACCATAGTTTGCAAAAATTACACTGTTCATACCATTAGTATTTTTTGTACCGAATTGGTACCATATGTTTCCAAACCTTACTGTTTTGGTACTTCCGTTACCATTCCGTAAAAAACGGCCGTTAAATGGCATGTGCCATGCACGTGAGCAACCCAAAACTTTCAATTTTGTTACAATTTAGTCCATCTAATGCATCCTTAACTTTTATTTTGTTCAATTTAGTCTTAAAATTTCAAAACCAAACCGTTTCCCCAAATTTCAAAACCAAACCATTCTCATAAATAATTGCTATCCTCAATGATGTGTTGTGGTGGGACAAACTCCTTTGGGTCAGATAAAACTTATCTTCACAAAAACGGGCTGATAGGCCCATCTATTGAATCAACACCTTCATTGGGCCAAGGCCCAATCCACCACAGTCCGCCTGCTCTTCAGTTTTCTATGAAAGGGCCAATGATACGGACAATTCCGAGGGCGGACCACTTTTTGGATAAGTTTAATACAGTGGATTCAACACTTATCTCTTAATTTGTAAGGGTTTAAACAGCGGATCTGAGAATAAGAAAGTATTCATAATCGATACTTTTCCATTTACAATCTAATCTGGTGCAAGTGGGACCCTGAGTTCCTCTTTTCCAAGTTGTTTTTTTTTTTTTTTTTTTCCTAGAAGTTTATGGTTAAATTATATAAAACCAAAGTATTATTCACCTTAACATTATCACGTGTTTATTTAAGATATAATATATAATGTTGAACCAAATCTTGACAAGGAATAGACAGATCGTAGTAATAAAAGATGCAGATAATGTTGGGTAAAGGGATGTTGTCCTTATTACATCATTAAGTTAATGAACCCCATGCACGTACAACAAACAATACAAACAAAATAAACTTTCCACAACACTTGACCTAAACACGTTTGTAATCCGTTGCCAAATCTTTTTTTTTAGCAACCAACTTAATTACGCTCACAAAGCAGGGCACTGAAACCCAGGTGGAGGGGTGTTTCCACACTGAAGAAGAACCTCAAGAGCAATCGGAAGTACGATGCTTATGTTCAGAAGCTTCACTTTAATGGCGGTGCACAGACACACCGCCGCATCAAGCCCTACCAGTCCTCCAAGCACAGGGCAGCATTTCTCTTTAGCGCTGCTCCCTATGCCTACGTGGATCAGCCCACCAAGAACGTCCACGCAAGCATCTAGCTTCAACGTGTCAATCGGACATGTCTCCGGTGCTGTCGGAGGTGGTGGGAAGGTCGGTGTTGGTGGTGGTGGTGGACATGGTGTCTCCACCGGCGGTGGTGCAGTCACCGGAGGCTTCACAATGGGTGGTGTCGGTACAGGTGGCGGCAGCACAATGGGCGGTGTCGATACAGGTGGCGGCAGCACAATGGGTGGTGTCGGGACAGGTGGCGGCAGCACAATGGGTGGTGTTGGGACTGGTGGCGGAAGCACAATGGGCGGTGTAGGGACAGGTGGCGGCAGCACTATGGGTGGTGTCGGGATAGGTGGCGGAAGAACAATGGGTGGTGTCGGGATAGTTGGCGGTTCGATAGGGGGAGTTGGAACCGGCGGTTCTGGGGTGGGTGGCGGGTAGACGATAGGCGGTTTGACAACAGGCGGTTTAGTTGGGGGCTTCACAACCGGTGGTTTGATGGTAGGCGGTTTGACAACAGGCGGTTTTGTGGGGGTTTAACAACCGGCGGTTTAGTCGGGGGTTTCACAACGGGCGGTTTTGTGGGGGGTTTCACAACCGGCGGTTTAGTCGGGGGTTTCACAACTGGTGGTTTAGTTGGGGGCTTCACAACCGGCGGTTTAGTAGGGGGCTTCACAACCGGCGGCTTTGTTGGGGGCTTCACAACCGGCGGTTTAACAACCGGAGGCTTTGTAGGGGGCTTCACAACCGGAGGCTTTGTAGGGGGCTTCACAACCGGCGGTTTAACAACCGGAGGTTTGGTCGGGGGCTTCACAACTGGTGGTTTTGTTGGTGGCTTAACAACCGGCGGTTTAGGGTAATGGGGCGGTTTGACGACAGGCGGTTTAGGGTGATGGGGCGGTTTGTGGGGTTTCGGGGCCGGGCCGGGTGGAGGGCAGTTGAGAGGGGGTTTAGGCTTTGGCTTAGGTTTTGGGGGATGGAGTGGAGGGCAGGTAGGGCAAGCTAGGGCAGTGAGGAAGCTGCCCAAGTACAATGCTAGTACCAATCCACTTACTAAATTGAACTTCCTCATATTGTGAGGAAAACAAGCAAGTTTGGTATATTGTGGTGTTCAATCCATGCAAACTCTTGCTTCTTTTTATAGTTGGTGTATGAGAGAGGTAAGGAATAAGGATTTTTTTTTTCTCATTTTTTTGCCATATATATTTATTTAGACACTCACTAACTCTTTATATTTTTTATGGAGTATTTTCGGTGACAGAGACTAATATATAATAATAATTTCATTGTAAAGTATTATTCATGAATATTTTTCCATTTTAAGGGTTTGAGATGGGTTTGAATCTGAAATATCTAATCAAGTAATGAAGCGTTGAAACACTACACCATATTAAATTGTTCAAAAACTTTATATCATTTATATAAACCCTACATTTACCAACAGTGCTTATGTTGACCGTATTTTTTTGGCTCCGTAATTGTTTACACAACACGAGAAAACGAATTAGTCCACTACAGAAACGAGACTTCACAAGTTCAGGTACTTGAGAACGGAACAAAAGACAAGGAGACTTAACCGTCTTCAAAAATTGGTTTGAGTGCAATTATTCCAAAATTAGTTTGTGTGCAAGTATATAACAAAACAATAAGTTGTATATCTGTTTGTGTTTGGTCATTCTAACATGATAAGTTTTGTTGACATGCATAATGAAAGCACATATATTGGCATGGTATTTAAGATTATAAATATTATATATGTTCTACATTTAGAATAATCCACATCACATACCAAGTCAGCCCTAAAGTTAAAATTTGATCATGAATATTTTTCTATTCACATGTTGTAAATACGTTCTATAATATTTAAATTTAATTATTATACTCAACACCTTAAATATTTCTCATAATAAGTACATTGTATACATGTTATGGTATTTACATTTAAATATTATGCTCCAAACTTTACCATAATTTTCATCCGCACATGATCATATCAATTTATAAGGGTAAAACAATAGATATGAAAACATTTTTATACCTAACACTCGAACCCTAGTTAAGGGACAAACACTCAGTCCCTACCCATCTTACATTACTAGTGGTTATTTTAGGGATTCATCATCCTTGATTTGGTTAAGGGGTGTGACCTTAAAGTAGAGAGGTTAATTATTGCTATTATTATCTTATATATATATATTATATATATATAATACTAACATTAACCCCCTTGTTGCATTAAAAATTCACAATATTTATACCACCCGACAATACATTCACATGTTCTTAACCTTATCCTCTTTGAAATATTAAAATCTGACAAGTCGTAGATATTTATTTTATTATGAGGATTTTGCAATAATTCTTTGACATTCCGCTGAATCTGGCCATGCTGCAGTACAGTGGGTTCTCTTCATCCTAATTCTTGTTATCTATCTCAAATTATAAGTAATCTCATATATGTTTTTTAAAAGAATTTGTGGAAATCAAATGTTTTTAATAATAATTACAGGAATAATCAATGTAATTTTAGAATATGCGTACTAAATTATTATACAAACTGTTACTCATTCTTATTTAAGATAGTATTTAATCGAATTTGTTCTAATGGCCGAGAGCGCTTACTCTCATGTGGTTTGGCTCCGAGGTCCCAAGTTCGAAACTCCTCAGGGGCGTCACCTCGCGGTGACCTGTTATAAAAAATACCAGGTTCCGCCTGGCCTACACACCGCGCCAGACCGTGAGCAGGAAATTTCGAACATTACGTAGCAGGATAGGCCAAAAAAATTGTTCTATTCATAGTGATGTCATTTTAAAGAAATTGTTTAATAAAAAAAGTTCATATTAAAAAGGCTAACGGTGGTCAAGGCTTAGGTGGTCGGGAGAATGTTGAAATATGTATAAGAGTGTGTTGAATGTCGTCATTTATATGTTCGAGATTATAGATAGTTAAGACATACACCGTATTTTTAAGTGTTTAATTATTTATATAATAATATAAAAATAATAACTTTTTATTATGACTTTTATACTTATTATATTATTTCTTATTAAGTTATTATTTTTTTTTTTTTCAATTTGCCGGTTTTAAAGAGGAAATGTAAGGCAATATATATTAGATTACTCATTGATGGAATAAAATGAAATATTTTAGGGTTAACATGTCTTTTGGTCCATGATATTTGAACACTTTTGGGTTTTGTTCCATAATTTTTTTTTGGTCAAGTTTTGGTACCTTATATTTGCATATTTTTCTAGTTTTGGTCCGACCGTTACATTTCGTCTATTTTTTCGTTAAGTGACATGTATAAGTCATGTGATCCATCCTAAAATTTCAACTTTGTTCAATTTAGTCCCTCTAATACTTTCCTAACTTTTTTTGTTCAATTTAGTCCCAAAGTTTCAAAACTGACCCCAACTGGAGAACTAGGTCCAATTGACCCAGCCATGGGGTCAATTCGCCCAAATTGAACTAGGTGCAATTGGGGTCAATTTTGAAACTTCGGGACTAAATTGAACAGAAAAAAGTTAGGAAAGTATTAGAGGGACTAAATTGAACAAAATTGAAAGTTTAGGGTAGATCACGTGACTTCCACATGTCACTTAACAGAAAAAATGGACGGAATGTAACGATCAGATCAAAACTAGAAAAATCTGCAACATATGGTACTAAAACTAGACAAAAAAAAAACATTATGGACCAAACACCAAAAGTGGTAAAAAAATTATGGACAAAAGAGCCAATATTTTAAGGTTCATAACATATTTTTTTTATTGGCAAACAGGTTCATAACATATTTAGTCACTCAAATTTGTTTGTAAAATTGCACACTGACACGAAACTCAACTAGTTATCATCAGTTAAACTAACCAAATGGAGCAGAATTAAGTGTTGGAAGTGGAACCAATCAAAAGTTGGGATATAAAGTGGTAGTTTAGTTCCAATCATCGATCGAATTTAATTAAATACCATAATAATGTCGTTCTTTCTAATTTTATACTTCAAAAGCATTCCGAGATGATATTGTCTGTCAGCGCTGTCGATATTCTCAATTGGTGCAGCAAATCCTGTCTTGCTGCTCAATGAATATCTTGCCTAGCTATTGAATTTAATTTGTTATATTAGCTATTGAATTTAATTTGTTATAATAGTTAAGAGTTCATACTTTAATATATTTTAATTTTATAATCTCATGTTTGAGAATACTTAGAAAGTTATTTCACCGTGATCTGATTAAAATATCAAGTCATATGTGGTCCATTTACCGCGTCAGACATAAAATAATGCGAGTAAAACTATACTTAATAGGTCGACCTCTTAATTATACTATGCTGATGGTGGGTTGTGTTGATGGAACCAGAACATGCACTAGTTGTTCATTAATTCTAGTAAGAAAAAATTCTAAATCGTAAGCAGATGAGTCTGATTAAGTAGGGGGATAACTGATGTGGTTGAAGTATTGGATTTTGCCCTATCAATATAGGTTTTCGAGTGGAAACGGCGATCTGAGAAAGACCTATAGTATACTATGGGGTTTGATGGTTTTAGGCCAAATTCCCTCGTTTAGAGGGTCAAATCCGTAATTTTTAGTTTTTTTTATAATTTGTCGGTTCTGTTAGGTAATTTTTGTTAATTTCGAATTTTGTCTAGAGTTAGGGTTTTTCTTTTCAGTATTTAAGACATTGTTAGCTGAATTTTACAGGAGATTACTGATATATGAAAAAAAACTGAGGTTTTCCTCTACCCGCGTCAAATTCTCGGCATTCTTCTGAATCAACTAGTTCTTGCGCCCTCTATCCGTCAAATTCTCGGCATTCCCCTAAAATCAACTAGTTTTTGTCCCATCTATCTCCATCACGCTGCATCAATAACCTAGGGTTGCCACTACAAGTTTATTTTTTTTATTATACTAGATGCTAGTGAGGCTGATTAGTCAGTGCATATGTTAGTTATTCACTACGTCTAATCGAAAAAATCTCAAATCATAAATATTAAAACTTGAACATACGTGTAGATCTAAGACGCTATTACTATATTATTCCTTTTATTGGAAAAAAAAAATATTTTTTATATTTATATTATACAGCCATATCGATGTGTCTATATTATTAAGATAAAATTAATTAATTAAATTGTAGAGGACCATGTATGGTGTGGGTGTTTAACCCGTAGCTATCTAGGCCACTATTACGTCCGTGAGTTTCAGGCTACACGTGACGATGGCTTCTAATTTCTTTGTAATCTTCGTAATTTCTTTTCGTTGCTTTTAAGACAAAATGGATAAAACGACAATAATGAATAAACCTATGTTGGCTTTATTTGGTCGCAACTTGCAAGATCACTCCCTCCTTCCTTGACTTTTTTTTTTCCCCCTTTTTTCAAATCGGATTTAATTTTTTTTTTTTGGCCAAAGGATTTAATTTTTTCACATCCCTAATTTTTTCATCCATTCACGTTATTAAAATAATATATTTTATCTACTTTTTTCTATGCCAAATTCATATATTAAGTGAAGTTTTTTCGTTCATGCAAGTCAATATATAGCTAATTATTTTTCCAATGAAGCTAATGATAGTGATGACCATATACATATTTCACTACTGAATGTTCGGATTCTTCTGGTTATGGTCTAACATTTTCCCGACTAGATTTAGTGAATAATCAGTTTATGCGCTGACTCCGTCAACGTAGCGCCACCAACAATCTATTATATAGTCAATGTGTCGTCTCGTTAAACCCAGTTTTACTCGGCTTCTCTTATCCTGACGCGGTATGTGTGCTAGGAGATTTTAAATTTTAATGAAGTCATTGCGAGATGACTCTTTAATGGGTTCAAATCTTGAATTTCGAAGTAAAATCAAATGAAAATGAACACTCTTAATCACTAAACGTCCATAGCTGGTGAATATAAACATACTAAATTGTTTAAGCAAGTTTGTACCGGGAATATTAAAGTATATCCGTCAAGATATGAATTTGGTTCGCCGAGATATTGATGACCCACAGATTTTTTAGGCCAATCAGCCTAGTGTATTCATAGTTTTAACTAAAATTAGCATATTTTACGTACATAAAATAGTACCCACCGAATGTGGACAATCTGAGCTAAAGAAATATAAATTTCCTTAATTAAATAAATAATAACACATGATGAGATTACCAAAAAATTTAATATTTAGTCTAGCTCTAGACCGTAAGCCACAAATGTATATTATCACGCCACCTGGTGGTACATCCTAAATTTTAAAACGAATTAGAAAAATCAAATTTCATTAAATGAAATTATTTAATGTCGTGGATATATTTGTTAGTATATATATATTTTCTTTCATTCATTATATTATTATCTAATTTTGAATATCGTAATAAAAAAGAACTCCTAATAATATTATGATTTATAAATAGTATTTTTAATCCTGTGAAAGTAGAGTTAGTTGATGAGATTTGTAATAACACATGATATTTATATGTCAAATTAATCAAAAGTAATATATGCATTTATATTTGTTAGATCACCGCAGACACAAAACTATATGTGTTTTAATATTAAAATATAATTGAGCTCTAGATTTATTTTTGAAGAAAAATATATATAAACCCTAATTTTTAAAGGAACCCCATTCAGGACATCTTATATCTAAACATGTCTCATTATCTATAAATTTAAATACCCATTTTAATGTTAAACTTGATTATAAATAAATGTTCTATATCGGACATTATCCGTCACTATCTCTCACTTTGACGATTGAGATTTCTGACTTCATTCCTAATTATCATCCACAAATTTCTTCTATTTGCACATGGTCTTCATTGATTCACGGCTGATGGCTCACAATATATTTTTTTCCTTTTATGAATCAATTGTCACAAGCTAGTTTCTAGCTAAAAATGTGACTTCAGACATCAAAGAGTTATGGAGATCTTGACTGCAAAAACTGAGCCTATCTATAACCTAGCTAGTTTGTTTCTATGCGTTTGTGTTTACTTAAGATTCGGCACAAAGAAACAAACGACGCCTTAATGTTTTTGTCTGTTATCTCTAGCCGCGAGTGCATGGTAGCTGTCGGCCACGTAAATAAATAAATAAAAATGGTAAAAAAAAAAGGACATGTTTGATTGATCACACAAAAGGCAGTAAAGGGAAAAGATGTTTTGTCTGCTATCGTACGTATTATCACCCATGCATTGCCATGCATGCATGCATTCTTGTGATAGAAAGAGAGACGTATTTCAATCTTCATGATGAAGGATATAGAACGTTATACATACCCTTCATTTCATTGCAAATATTCCTATTATGTATCTTTTTATGCACAAATATATATATATATATATATATATGCATGTTGGGAATTAATGGGAATGAGCTGTCAATTTGTATCATGTCGTGTTATATATATCATGTACATTAAATGTTTCGTATCAAAATTAGTTGTCTCAAATTTTTTTTTTCAAATACATGACATGATACAAATAGAATACGTGACACATAAACACATATTGGCGATGAAGAGTATGCTCGGATCATTTTTTTTACCATTTATAAAAAGACTACTATATATAACAACAAAAATTCTCTGCCGATTTCTTCTAGTTTAGTTTCTCGGTCTATCATTATCCATATAGAAGAGTACGCATAAATTTCCGAGTCTATGTAATAGGGGAATAATGGTCTTTTTTTGTCGTTATGTATGATTCATAACTTATAAAAATGTAGATGTCGTCTTAACTCAGCTGGTAGAGCGCATGGCTTTTAACCATGTGGTAGTGGGTTCGATTGCCACAAACGGCAAACATCTTTAGTTATTTATTATTACATGTGACTAGGGATGGGCGGTAACAAACATACCAGTTCTATGAGTGGAGAACCGGTAGTATACTTCTCAAAAAACCGGTTATGACATGGGCCGATTAGGTTTTTGGATTGGTTTTTTTTTTTTTTTTAAAGTGTAAATCTGTAATTGAAAAAGGGTCGGACCAGTTCTGGACCGAACTTGACTATTTTTTACAGTTCCAGTCCAGAACCGGTCCAATTTTTTAGTGTTATTTTAAATTCAGTCTGGAGCGGACTGTTTTATTCAGTTCCAGTCCAGTTTGCTGCCCATCCCTACACGTGACAATGTTTGAATATTGACAATGAAGAGTATGCTCAAATCCTTTTTCTTTTACCATTTATAAAAAAGACTACCATATATAACATATAAAAAATTCTCCGCAAATTTCTTATAGTTTAGTTTCTCAGTCTATCATTATCCATAGAGAAGAGTACGCATAAATTTTCGGGTTTATGTAAGATGCGAATCATGGTCTTTTTTTGTCGTTATGCATGAGTCATAACTTATAAACATGTAGATGCCGTCTTAGCTCAGCTGGTAGAGCGCATGGCTTTTAACCATGTGGTCGTGGGTTCGATTCCCACAGACGGCGAACATCATATGTCATTTATTATACGTGACGATGTTTGAATATCGGCAATGAAGATTATGCTCAATGTTATGAAAGTAGAGAGTTTGGAGAGGAAGTAAAATCAATATATGAAAAGTCTAAATAAGGAAGATGATATTTGTTATGTTGCATTTTGCATAGCCAACTAATTTAGAGTTTGATTCATTCGATAATAAACTCATGTTATTTGTCCCTCGAAGATACATAATATATTTTAATTTCATTCCAATTTTTGTGTTTGGGAATAACTAAATCTTGCTTATAATAGAGCTCATGTAGCATTATATAAGGTTCTTCTGGACCATTGTGTTCTTCATCAATCTCACTGATGGATATTGATATAAACATATTTATTTGATACCATAATAGGTATTAACTATAAATAGTCTGATGCCATAACGGTCAATCGGCTATTAATATTCAACTACCATAACAGTAATTGCCTAAATATTCTGTTACCATAACGGTCATCGTCAATAAATGGCTATATACCATAATAGTTATTATGTTATTTTATATAAAGAATCCTATGATTAACATTTGATAGATATGATAAATTATATACAATAGTGATCTCTCTCTTTATATGAACGGTTACACATCATATTTATCGGGTTCGTCACGAGCCATTAGACCGAAATCGTTAAATCCAGGGAAGTCTCTATTACAACTCACATTTAATTGTTCTATTTTGACATAAGCATCCATGTTTGATACCTTGCTATATGATGATTTATATTTATTCCTTTGTATGAAGGAAATCTTAGGAAACAAATATAGTTGAACCACTATCGACGGGGCGTTGACTATGTTAAACATCAAAGCTCACGACTATCGTCGTTCGTCTGAGCTATGGGGCGTTCACTTCGCTAAGGCATGAAGTTTCAACACCAAAGCACACATTCGAGAAGCTTACTAGCTAAGCTAACGAGATAAGTGTCCTATTTATTTACATGAGTTAGCTATCTCTTTGATTTCGTTGCTAAGACAAACGCATATAAGAACTATTTGCTGAGATACTTTTTTATTGCTAAGACAAGATAAGTCTCCTATTTGCCGTTGCCTGCATGCAATCACTGCTACTTTAACATGCATGTGTTAATTGATACATACATGATCATGAATATGCATAGTTAACTAGGATAACCTATCGGTTAAAACCTAGCATTATCAATTTATCATAAAGACCAAGTCGCGTTACTAGCAGCTTATAAGTGGGGGCATAAATGTCTAATATTCCCTCTAGGGATTAGTAAATAAAGATGCATCGTGACTTTCCCAAGTGCCGCATGCATGTTTCATCAACAGTTGTGTAAAACGTTACTTGACTAGTTCATATCAAATAGTCACGAGGGATCCATGATACTTTAACATTGTCTGATTGCCACATTATAATGCTACATGTACAACTATTTCATACATTAGTATCGTAACAAAGGCATCTGTATATGCATACATGTACGAATGATTACATCATCGTTTTATCTAATATGTTACTTCCACGTCATGTGTTGTCTTAAGGCATGTTATACAAACCAAGAAGAGGCGACACCTCTCCTTGGCTTGGGGGCATGATATATATATATACAACTTGTTACCTTTTGACATTAGAGGAAGCGTATGGAGATGGAAGGGAAACTGTTTCTAATCTATCTACGATCGCTCAAAGCAGCATCACGTCAGCCAAAACTGACCAAACCGGCCAACAACAATTAAACCGTTCGATAGCAATCAAACCGGTCAACAATAGTTAACCACGGTCAAAAGCAGTCAACAAGTGGCGCGAAATGCCGAAATCAGGGAAGAATCTATTCCATACACTATTTATTGTCCATGGCGTGCTTTGCAAAATTCAAATGAGTATGAATTTATATAAATGCATATGTCTATGAAAACTCATAACTAATGATTGTCAAATCTGACATCCTATGGACAGGATAAAAAAATAAAGGAGCAAGACTCCGAAGTGTATCTCCAAGTATACAACGACCAGATCAAGGGGACACGAGCGTCTAATACACGCACGCTCCTACGTCTCTCTGTACTCAAACATCCCCACGACGTGAGAAAACAAAAGCCACAACGATGGGGGGATATACACTGCAACGCGTGAGAGGCAACGTGGACGACCGCTAAACAACAGGAAAGTTCCCACCTACACTTTTACATAACGTCTCTTTTTAAGAGCAACTATATTATGCATAATGCTTTTTTATTTTTAGAGCATTTAGTCTTGCCCAAAAAGTTATTTCCGCCCAAGCCTAGGGGGCAGGGGAGTACTAGGCAGCACTATAGCTACTTCACTACTTTACTGCACAAATATTAACGCCTTAGCAGCTACAGATACACCCTAGTTGTCAAACATTTAAACTCATTGGGAATCTCCAAATTCTGAGTCAAAACTGTGGTGGTTAACACCCAACTTACATACTAAAACGTGGTGGTTAATACCCGACATACAGTAGAGCAGACGCGTCACTACACCCCTCTTATAACTCAAACTCGGATCTATATCCGTTTATAACTCAAGCTCAGATCTATATCTGATTACAATGATACACGTAAGGGTCCCCCCTACGCTCTAGCACCAACGGTGCATCTTTATACCCGAACTAGGATTCATTTTCTGGCAAACAAGCCATTCACAAGGGAAAACGTCTCATATTACAGCTCACCGTCGTTCATTCGATCAAGTGCGTAGTTTACTTACAACATGCGGCCGTGATCCTTCGATCAAGTGCGGCAACAAGAAGATCACAACCCTTTATAGGGAACCATTACCCCTTAAAAAAATAACAAGTAACTTCTGGGCACCACCAAGGTGCTATGCCCAAAGCTCAAAATCTATCAAATGCGCGGGTATATCACTCCTGCCGCTAGTGTAACTACAACAACTCCCAGCCGTGCAAGTATATCACTCCTGCCGCCTTGACTATTCCTATTGTGACGTCAGGCTCGCAGGTATATCACTCCTGCAGCCGTATATTACGACATCAGGTCTGTAGGTATATCCCTCCTACCGCCACTGTCCGGTAATCAGGCTTATCGCCATATTATTTCCATATTATATTACGATCCCTCGATCAGGCGCGTAGGTATATCACTCCTACATTCATGATCTTGTGATTAGGCTTATCACTATATTGTATTTTATTACTGTCACATGATCATGTCCATAGGTATATCACTCCTAACACCATGATCCTGTGATCAGACATATTGCCATATTATATTACTGTCCAGTGATCAGGTGCGTAGGTATATCACTCCTACCACCATGATCCGGTGATTAGGCTTATCGCCATATTATTGCCATATTATATTATGATTCCTCGATCAGGTGTGTAGCTATATCACTCCTACCGTCATGATCCAGTGATCATATTATTTCCATATTACATTATGATTCCCCAATCAGGTGTGAAGGTATATTACTCCTACAAAAGTGGTCATTCGATCAGGCGCGAAACCATATTATATTTGCTACCACAAATTTCAAGGTGGCTATCATGTCCACGCATCATAAAGTGGCTATCATGTCCACGAACTTCAAGGTGGCTATCATGTCCACACATCATAAAGTGGCTATCATGTCCATAACTTCAAGGTGGCTATCATGTCCACACATCATAAAGTGGCTATCATGTCCACGAACTTCAAGGTGGCTATCATGTCCACAAACTTCAAGGTGGCTATCATGTCCACAAACTTCTAGTGACTATCATGTCCATAAACATCAAGGTGGCTATCATGTCCACATGTATTCAAGTGGCTATCATGTCCACGGATTTCAAGATGGCTACCACCTGAAGAGGGTGATGACAACATTTTATATGAAAGGGGAGGCGAGAGATCCACCATTATTGCAAAGGTCTTCATACAAAGATGTTCGACCCGATAAAGGCGATCATCCCGCGATTACTCCACGGGAGTCTTACGTAAAGGGTAGACAAACCACCCTTCATACAAAGATGTTCGACCCGATAAAGGCGATCATCCCGCGATTACTCCACGGGAGTCTTACGTAAAGGGTAGACAAACCACCCTTCATACAAAGATGTTCGACCCGATAAAGGCGATCATCCAGCGATTACTCCACGGGAGTCTTACGTAAAGGGTAGACAAACCACCCTTCATACAAAGATGTTCGACCCGACAAAGGCGATCATCCCGCGATTACTCCACGGGAGTCTTACGTAAAGGGTAGACAAACCACCCTTCATACAAAGATGTTCGACCCGATAAAGGCGATCATCCCGCGATTACTCCACGGGAGTCTTACGTAAAGGGTAGACAAACCACCCTTCATACAAAGACGTTCGACCCGATAAAGGCGATCATCCCACAATTACTCCACGGGAGTATTATGTAAAGGGTAGACAAACCACCCTTCATTCAAAGGTGTTCGACCTGATAAAGGCGATCATCCCACAACTACTCCTCGGGAGTCTTACGAAAAAGGGGATGTAGATAAACCACCCTTCATATGAATGTGTTCGACCGAATGAATAAATCATTCCGTAACTATAACCCGATGGTCTTACGATGGAACAAATCAGTAAAACCTTAAGTTGACGAAAGGGTAAGGATGAGCTCTAACGACAACGAATGGACGAATTGATGAATAAGTTGGCATAAGAGTAAGCTGACGGATCATGAAGGTGACGGAAGAGTAAATCGACATATTCGTAAGCAAGGTAGCAGGATAAAGCCTAATGCAGGTAAAACCTACATCAGCCTCGGGGGCAAATGATGGATATTGATATAAACATATTTATTTGATACCATAATAGGTATTAACTATAAATAGTCTGATGCCATAACGGTCAATCGGCTATTAATATTCAACTACCATAACAGTAATTGCCTAAATATTCTGTTACCATAACGGTCATCGTCAATAAATGGCTATATACCATAATAGTTATTATGTTATTTTATATAAAGAATCCTATGATTAACATTTGATAGATATGATAAATTATATACAATAGTGATCTCTCTCTTTATATGAACGGTTACTAATTTGACCGTCGGAGAGGGATCGCCGGGGTTCGCCCTGGCACTCCCTTTTTGCAGGTGCGTGCCCGGGATACGAAGACTAAGGAGCTCGGAGACACCGCGAAAATATCTCGGTAAATCCAGGATCCAACACTCACGAGGACGGAAACTATATTTATCCATGAAAAATATCTTCAAGACATTTTTTTATAGTAAAATAATATTATCAATTCAATATCTTAAGTACTCGATCCTTCAGGCCGAGCCAAACATTTGTCCTGTCAATATATTTTTCTGAATCTTAACCTCATCAATAAATTGATTGTATTTAAAAACTCTTCAGGAGTTTCAATATCTTTAAATTCTACCCCTCACGCGATGCCCCTTTCGGCTATAGCGTGATCAATTCATCTTATCAAATCTTGCTTATAATAGAGCTCATGTAGCATTATATAAGATTCTTCTGGACCATTGTGTTCTTCATCAATCTCACGAGGACGGAAACTATATTTATCCATGTAAAATATCTTCAAGACATTTTTTTATAGTAAAATAATATTATCAATTCAATATCTTAAGTACTTGATCCTTCAGGCCGAGCCAAACCTTTGTCCTGTCAATATATTTTTCTGAATCTTAACCTCATCAATAAATTGATTGTATTTAAAAACTCTTCAGGAGTTTCAATATCTTTAAATTCTACCCCTCACGCGATGCCCCTTTCGGCTATAGCGTGATCAATTCATCTTATCAAATATCAGTTTTACTGAGTCGCGTGATAGCATACGGAGAAGATATACATAATCAACATGTATTATCAAATGAGTTATACACTATGGAGAAGATAACATAATCAACTTGTATTATTTCAAATGGTACAATTTCTTTATTATCCAACATTCTTGGAAAATTTTCCATACTCGCATTTTAAATCCATCTGGGATTTCTCTATCAAATTAGTCACCCAAATAGGCTCTAAGTAATTCATATCATGAGACGCATAAAAACTTTTTATGTACTGCCAACGTAATAATGTATTTTAAGGTAATTCCTCCACTAAATGAAAATGATCCATATAATAATTGCCAGAATTCGGCATATAACATTTGTACCACAAGTTGTGCGTATATATCTTACGACACAATTTATTTATGTGGAAAATAATTTGTATCCACTGGCTTCCACCTTCTGCATTTTTCATGCTAATACTTGCGTTTTTTCAAACTTTGGCCAATAATAATATTTGTTTAACATATTGAGCTCAAAATCCTCGTCTTGTTTTATGAATTCACTCATGAATAATATTCAAAACAGTTGTCGACAACTTGATATGTCTGGTTCCATAAATTCCCATTAATGACATACTTATCGAGATCTCTTTATTATAATTATTTTCAGGTACCTGAACCACTTCTGGGGTTTCATATTTAGTTATGTCTTTACTTCTTTTGGGAAATCACATCCATAATAGACCATATTTATCTATGCTCCATTCTTTTATTAAAAATTTATTTGGAACCAATATCGCACGCTTCAGGCGTGAGTTATTTTTATTATAATCTGTCTTATCATGACATTTCAAATTGGAGCATTCACAGCCGATAATTGATTTGTGACTTTTGAGTCTCATAAAGTCACTTAATAGGCAGTATCTAAAATTGGTTATCTCTTTGAACTTCAAGTTCATATTATCATTGTGCGAGGATCTAAATGAGATAATAACAATTTTTTTTTTTTTTTTCCAGTCAATCTCTTTTCTGCCAGCCGCTTCTTTTCTCCCCCTAACATTGGGAAAAGTTGTTCAACAATGACAATCAACACTCTTGCTTTAAATATATATATCAGTCATTGTTCTCTAATAATTGATTATAGACGAATTATGTTTCCCAACATTCCCGACCCATATTTGTGCGTTGCGGTGGAGCAATTCAAACATATATCGCACATCATAAATTAATATACGGGAAATGTGTCTCTTCACCAAAAATTGGTTGTAATGGGGAGAATTGTGATTTAACATTGACTTGAGGCGCAGTTATATTGCTGCTTTCATAACAGCATGCATTTGTACTCAGTTTGCTCTAATTGGTAGCAGTTTAGCTATTTAATTGGAGGATCTTTGTAACTTTCATGCTAAACTGCAAATCTAGACATGTAATTGTCTAAATCTTGTAGTAAATATCAATTGTCAATATCATCATCATTCTTTATTTGCATAATCTGAAAATTTGCAAATTCATAATCAACGCACATGTGACCATATTGTAGATCCATCTTTCAAAATAATATATCGGTCCACATGACAGGTGAACGGGTCCATATTCACCTTTTATAATTTCCATAAATAAAGGGGATTCAATCCTGATTTTATTGATGATGATCACACAATGAATTTTCCATGAGAGCAATTATCGTAATGATTTATGGAGAATCTTCGGTTCTTCCAAATAATGTCTAGCGCATCGTAATTGAACAGGAATGGTCTGTAACCGATCACGCCAAATATTGTATTATATGGGTAAAACTTCTGGTTTACCTCTATGCGTCAGTAAACTTCTAGTTTACCGGGATATTTAATCAATCATGACAATATTGGCGGTAAACTTCTGGTTGATCTGATATGTATTTCTTTCATAATCTGCAAGAGATTTTTTTTTTTTTTTTTTTGTATCTTTTGTAACACATTCCGCATATTTTTATTTTATCCATCTACATCTCAATAATGATTGCGGAGTATTCACATTTTTTATAATAAAAATAAATAAATATGAAGTATATGAAAGCATACAAATAACATTAATAAAGAAAATGCATAAAGCGTAAATAAATAACTTCGTACAAATGCTCGATTTCATGATCTTCAGGATCATTTATAGCTCAATTTTTTTAGGATCTTTATTATCTTTTTTTGTAACTCAATATCTTTAAGGATACTTGTTTTTTTCATATCTCAAAATCTCTTGGATATTCAGATCCTTTTTCATCAAGATCATTTACCTGAAATAATTCAAGATCTTTAGGATCTCTGTTCATAATTCAAAATCTTTAGGGATCCAATCTCGTTAATTCATAGTCCCATATATTTAGGATTTTCAGGATCCTTTATTCATTTCCATATCTTCTTGGATGTTCATGATCATTTATTCATAACCTATGATCTCTTAAGATATTTAAAATCCTTTATTTATTCATGTTATACATGATTTCTTGTTATACATGAAGATCTTTAATTCATAAATACAATGTTTCAGATCCCATTTTTCATACATTATAGGATCTTCCGGATTCTAAAATTAATAATTTTTGAGCTTTTGAATAACTCTTGATCTTCTAGATAATTTTATAATGAAATGCAATGAGCATACATATATATTTAATAAATTTACTGAGTGCGAGAAATATAAATAAATATAAAAAAATTAAATATATTGCAGTGCAAGAAATAAAAAAAAAATTGTAAATGTAGTGCAATAAACAAAAATATAACTATAAATGCGGAATTTAATAAATATGAATATTCATAATTTTGATCTTCAGGATCATAATATCGAATCTTCAGGATACGATATTAGTAGAGAATGCAATTTTCTTTATTTAAATATCTCATTATCGAATAATATTTGCTATTGAGGCCAAACTTTGCCTAATTTCATTGCGCTTCATAAAATCATCAAATTTCGCGCTGCATAATATCATCAATTTTCTGATAGCGTCATCACGCTTCTCAAAATTATCATTCTTCCAAATAAATTGGACTTTGCATTCTTTTCATGCATTATTTTTTTTTGTTAGAGGCATCATCGTTCTTTATCGATATCATGATGATGCTAATTTTTTTTTATCTTTTTCAAAATCAACCATGACTATGATAACCATAGCAAAATCATATTCCTTCAAAGTCAATCATAAATTGCCGCACTCACTTCGGGGAGTGACAAATATTTTTATTGTAATCACAATATGCAATACTCACTTCAGGGAGTGGATAATATTATCATTATATCACGAGTTATGACACTCACTTCAGGAGTATAGTATATTCTCATTATAATCATACACTCGCTTCAGGGAGTGGAGGATTCTCGTTATAATAATAAATTGCAACGCTCACTTCAAGGAGCGAAGCATATTTAGTGGGTGATTTATATAATTTTCACTGTTCATATCTGAATATATTTTTATCATCGAGCACTCATGTGCTAAGCCACATTTTTTTTATAACTCATGTGCCTCTACACTCGCTTCAGGAGTGGAACATATCAATACATATAACTTTATATAAGAAAACACTTTTCATATGTATATATACATAATATTTGATATCACCTGGTTTTATGTACTATAAATTGAGTCCGACAAGATTTGACATATTGTTTGATGTCGTATGTCGTAAAATTTAGTTTGTGCTTATTTTGCTTTGATGGTTGCTAAAATTTTTATTCTGCAAGACAAATATGTCCATTAGTTATTTCTAAAAAAATAATTATAAATTAATATGTCAAACAAAGAGAAAAGGAATTGGGAGCAATGAATTGAGTAAATCAAGCATAATAACACTAAATGCTGGATCCTTTGTCGATGATGAATGTAATATATAGTGTGGCTTGCTTAGTGTGTATGGATAATTCGAGTTGTTTGGCTGCGGTGAATGAACGAAAGTGTTTGGCTTCACCGGATTAAGATAAGAAAATAATCTAGCTAAACCGTGCTGATAACGTATTACAAAAGTAGAGAGGTAATAGAAGAGAGAACTTGAGAATGATCTTATTATTACACATAGGGGCCCTTATATAGGGATTACATAGACTTGGAGAGGAAGTAAAATCAATATATGGAAAGTCAAAATAAAGAAGATGATATATACACATAATATTGAACATCAACATAATATATTCATAACATATATAACATAAAAAAAATTCTCCGCAAATTTCTTATAGTTTAGTTTCTCAGTCTATTATTATCCACAGAGAAGAGTACGCATAAATTTCCGGGTCTATGTAAGATGGGAATCATGGTTTTTTTTTTTGTCGTTATGCATGAGTCATAACTTATAAACATGTGGTCGTGGGTTCGATTCCCACAGACGGTGAACATTAGAAGTCATTTATTATACGTGACGATGTTTGAATATTGGCAATGAAGATTATGCTCATATCATTTTTCTTTTGCCATTTATAAAAAAGACTACCATATGCATAAATTTCCGGGACTATGTAAGAGGAGAATAATAATTTCTTTTGTTGTTGTTATTATGTATGAGTCATAACTTATAAAAATGTTGATGTCGTCTTAGCTCAGCTGGTAGAGCACATGGTCTTGGATTCGGTTCCACAGACGGCAAATATATTTAGTCATTTATTACATGTGACGATGTTTGAATATATTATGCTCATATCCCTTTTCTTTTACTATTTATAAAAAAGAATATCATAAATAACAAAAAAAATCTCCGCCAAATTCTTCTAGTTTAGTTTTTAGGGGTGTCGATAGAGCAGATCGGGGCAGAAATTGACAATACCATCCCCACCCAATGAGACTTGTTGCATCTAGCAAAATTGTCCGAAAACTGTCGTAGGGCAGAAGTACTTAATAATTTTGCTCCACGGGGATATCTGCGGTGCATTGCTCTGCCTCACCTAACATTTAAGAGAAGTCATTAGAAGTCATTTATTATACGTGACGATGTTTGAATATTGGCAATGAAGATTATGCTCATATCATTTTTCTTTTGCCATTTATAAAAAAGACTACCATATGCATAAATTTCCGGGACTATGTAAGAGGAGAATAATAATTTCTTTTGTTATTATGTATGAGTCATAACTTATAAAAATGTTGATGTCGTCTTAGCTCAGCTGGTAGAGCACATGGTCTTGGATTCGGTTCCACAGACGGCAAATATATTTAGTCATTTATTACATGTGACGATGTTTGAATATATTATGCTCATATCCCTTTTCTTTTACCATTTATAAAAAAGAATATCATAAATAACAAAAAAAATCTCCGCCAAATTCTTCTAGTTTAGTTTTTAGGGGTGTCGATAGAGCAGATCGGGGCAGAAATTGACAATACCATCCCCACCCAATGAGACTTGTTGCATCTAGCAAAATTGTTCGAAAACTGTCGTAGGGCAGAAGTACTTAATAATTTTGCTCCACGGGGATATCTGCGGTGCATTGCTCCGCCTCACCTAACATTTAAGAGAAGAGTTCCAGCAGTAGACAATTCAGAGAAGACTTTATAAATAGCTTAGAATTAGGAGAAGAGTCATGGAAACTTACGATTACAGCTTGAATGTGTATAGATTGCTCGGTCTTCGTTTAGTCTAAAAATTGTAAGTTTTTACTATGGTACATCACTGAAAATCCTAAAACGCTCTATATTTATAATTGGGCTGTTAACTGAAAACAATGCCTATTATTACAAAATAACCACATGAAATTTCTATTATTACTTAATAACCCCATAAGTTTTATAAAATTACATAAACACTGCGGGGTGATGGGTTTCGCTATGGCCGTTAGGCCCTTTAACGGTGAGGAAACGGTGAATAGGCCCACTGGGCCCTAAAAGGAGGTCAAGAAGACCAAGGCGAAGGGTCCCGACAGAGGGAGTCCCGATGATGAAAAGTCCCGACAGAGTCGATCCTGATAGGCGAGCTGGACGCTCCCGATGAGATGCCTTTAAGTAGGCCCCGATGATGAATCCCTGAGAATGATTGGCCCTGTCACGATGACGAGGGGCCCCGAGCGGTGACACAATGAGATAACTCTGGAGTCCCCGATATTAGTCGGGACTTGCTATCAGAGGTTGAGGCCGAGATACGCGGAGCGTGGCCGAGATAAGCGAGATCATGCCCGGGATAGGCGGGATCGTGGCCGAGATACGCGGAGCGTGGCCGAGATATGCGAGATCATGCCCGGGATAGGCGGGATCGTGGCCGAGATAAGCGGAATATGGGCTAACCACCCCAACGGTTCACCAGGTAACTGAGGTACCTCTTCGCCTATAAAAGGGCAGAGGTTACCTCAGATCACATACGTTTTTGAGATACACTATTTGAGATTCCTACTTGCCAGTTTGTACGAGACACTCATTTAAGCATCGGAGAGGGATTCTGGGTCACCGCCCGGTCTATCCCCTCTTGCAGGATTACGTGGAGCGAAGGAGCTCGGATCGCCGTCAAGACCGTACCGGAGTTCCACCGTGATCCAACACGGGGCGGAAGTTCGGGACAAAACAATACATTTAACATATATTACCTTGCTCCACAGTTCTTTCAACCAAATTTTCCCCATAAACCACGATAACTACTTTCGCGGGGCATTTTTCGGGCGGTGCACCGCGAAATTCAGAGAATCCATGCCCCGTTGACACCCCTATTACTTTCTCGGTCTATCATTATACATAGAGAATTAAAAAAAGAATATATTTTCCGCTGATTTCTTCTAATTTAATTTCAAGACTACCATATATAATAAAAAAAATCTCCGCCAATTTCTTCTAGTTTAGTTTCTCGGTATTTCACTATCTATATAGAAGAGTACGCATAAATTTTCGAGTCTATGTAAGAGGGGAATAGTAGTCTTTTTTTGTCGTTATGTATGAGTCATAACTTACAAACATGTAGATGCCGTCTTAGCTCAGCTGATGACTAAAGATGTTCGATTCCCACAGGCGACGAATGTTGGGTTACGATTATAGATGATAGGCTAATGGGTAGTCAGGAGTATCAAAGTCGGGACGTTAAAGCATAAAGTCGACGACCATTTAAGTTCGCATCAGAAGAACAAAGGAAAGTATCGACATGCCTTCCTCGACGATACTGAAGTCAACAATATAAGAAGAGGTGTCGACTCTCTATAAAAATCCTTTTTCAGGTACAAGGCGAGTTGAAGACCAAACCATATGAGGAAACCCTTCCCTTTAAGGAAGAGGTACCAACTGGCAACCTGCTTGCCGCCTTCTGATCCAAGGAACCTCATCTCAAGGTAAAGCTGAGGTGACAACCTACTTGTCAACCAGTTAAAGAAATCTTCAACGTTAAGGAATGATGAGGCGGCGAACTGTTTGTCACCTGCTGACACATCACCGTCCCCCTCAACCTATCAGAGAAAGGCGGCCACCGCCACTGATCCGCCAATCAAAGCATAGCTGCCGCCACTTAAAGTTGGTATAATCTGTGCCTATAAATACTCATGTATTCTTACATTCTCTCTTATATAATTTTCATAATATTAATCTCATATTCCATTACTGAATTAAGTTTCAGAGTGGAATCAGGGGAAGATCCCCGACCTCTTTTCAGGTTAACGCCTTCAAAGACTCATAAAGGAGACTAAGAACCATGTGAGGTCGAGATAGATACCTAAAAGAGCTAGCACAAGGCGATACCTCGAAGTCCACTACCAGAAGGTAAGGGCCATGATAACTTGATCCCAACATTTGGTGCCGTCTGTGGGAAGGCGATCAAAAAGTCATGGCTTCGTTGAAGAAGAAAGCAGTAGCGGCAGTTTTGGAAGAAATTACAAAATCTCAAACAGACCCTACCAACTCAAAGCATGTCAGTGAGAAAGAAAGGAGGGATCCTCCACCACAAAATAATGGTGACCCTGATGAGGAACAACCAGATGCGAAAACTAGGACAAATCCTATCGCTGTCCCCCAAGAAGTAATGGTGGCATTCATAGCCTTCTGGAACCAGACCCAGGCGGGAACTACCCCAAAAGCTAAAGAGTCAGTGCTTGAGGCTTCCCAGAAGGAAGATGTGGCCTCAAGTGTGAAAACCTGTGAAACAAAGTTTCCAAAACCTTAGGAAGCACAAAAGACCACGATGGTCGACGCCCCAGCTAGAAACCCTGTTCTATTCACGTTGGGGCAGGTAGAAGAGCTGTTGGATAAAAATAGGAGAGGGGCAGACGACATGCTAATAGTGCACGACCACACCTATCCCTTTTCCAAAAGGCTTCTCGAAACTCGAGTTCCCCCGCAAGTCATTGCAAGGAATATTGACGACTATACTGGAGAATGAGATCTTGTCCGACATATCAATGCCCATAACTCTTCTCTATTAGGAAGAGGGGCGACGCCGGACCATTACGCAATACTCTTCCCCACCACCCTCAAAGAGGAGGCCTCCACATGGTTCTATGTCCTTCCCGACAACTCAATAGATTCATGGGAGGAGTTAAAAGCCTAATTCATCGAGGGGCATATGGGCCAAAGACAGCGCCTCAAGACTATGAATTTCTTGGATAAAATTGAGAAAGGTCCCGATGAAATACTGGCCAATTATTATACCAGATACCACAAAATACTCCAGCAACTAAATGAAGACGTCACTGATGGCGAGCTCATCCGAAACTTCTGGAGAGGACTAAGGTCACAGAGCCAGGCCTTGAAGGACATTATAGTGATGAAGCATGTTCGAAAGATCGGCGCTCTAGTCGCTAAAGTAAAAAAAAAAAAATATTAACTTAGAAATGTCGCATGAGAAGTCGCCGGTGGAACTGAGAAAGCAATTAGCTCCCGCCAAAACGGAAGAAAAAATCTTCATCTCGACCTCAGAAGAAGGAAGAAAAACGAGATGGAAGCTTCCGACAAGGAAACCGCTAGAATCATAAAAGGGACGTCAATCCCTACTTGGCGAGATATACTCCTCTCACACATAATATCTCGGTGGTGCTTCAAGAGATGGAGAAGCTCAGGTTAGACGACTCACCTCCAGTAAGGAAGAGCCTGATTGGTCAACAAGTAAACGACTATTGTCGTTACCATCGTGTTAAGGTACACGACACCAATGTTTGTGTTGCCCTGAAATGAGATATTGAAGCTCTCATTCAAAGAGGCAAGCTATTGAAGTTTGTCGAGAAACCCTTTAAAGCCCAAGATAACGAAGCAGAAGCCCACGAAGAGGTTCTCGCTCTCCCCCACACAACAATCCTGCTTCTATCCAAAGAGGAACCGTTAATGTTATTGCAGGAGGGTTTGTGTCAGGAGGCGAAACTAGTTCAGCTCGTGAGGTATATGCTACCGAAATCTTTGCAACAGTGAGGAGGGAAAAGGGGCATCAAGATCTTGACCAGTTGATTATCAGCTTTACAACTGACGATCTCATGATGGTGACTCAACCTCATGAAGACGCCCTAGTAATCACTTTCACAATGGCTGAATACGAATTCAAAAGGGTCCCTATCGACAGTGGAAGCACACAATATATCCTCTTTTATGAGGCTTTCATGAATTTGGGATTCGCCAAAAGGGACATGTAGAAAGTCAACTTCCCCCTAATCGGCTTCGCAGGAAAACTACCTACCATATGGGTGCTGTTAAGCTGCCAGTGATTTTAGGAAAGGAAAAGAAGGCTTTAAGAATCGACATACTCTTCGTCGTCGTCGACGCCGCTTCCGCTTACAATGCAATTACTGGAAGGACTACCCTCAATCCTCATCATATTATCCCCTCGACTGCTCATCAAGTAATGAATTTTCCAACACTACATGGGATAGGATAGGTTAGAAGAGATCAAATAACATCCCAACGCTTCTAAGCTCGATGCGACGCCGAAATCAAAGAGAAGTTATAGAAATGATGCCTAATTAAATATCTTTATATCTGTTATAAGCCTATTGTTTTGAGCTTTGCTTTTGATGTGATACTCAGGAATGATGGATATATAAAGCCCATCGAGCCTCTTATGATTCTACTATCGATGAAGGCGTCAACATCTAAAAGAATCGATTGCCGACGACAAAAAATCTGATATAGTCATATCACTCAGATTAGTCGGAAATTCAAAAAAAGTTGGGCATTGAAGATAAAGTCCTTTACCTAATCTATTTTTTACGACTAAAAATCTGATATTAGTCATATCATTCAGATTAGTCGGCAATTCGAAAGAAGTTGGACGTCGAAGATAAAGTCCTTTACCGAATTGTCGACGACTAAAAATATGATATTAGTCATATTACTCAGATTAGTCAGCAATTCGAAAGAAGTTGGGCGTGAAAGATAAAGTCATTTTCCAAATCGATTATTGACGATTAATAATATGATATCAGTCATATCACTCAGATTAGTCAACAATTTGAAAGAAGTTGGGCATCAAAGATAAAGACCTCTACAAAATCAATTGTCGACACAATGGACCCTAGATGGCCATAATGCCTAGGTTCGTCGACAATCGATAGAAGATCGGCGTTTACAAAATCGATTGTCGACATAATGGACCCATGATGGCCATAATGCCTAGGTTCGCCGACATTTCGATAGAATATTGGCTTCTACAAAATTTATTGTCGACATAATGGACCAAGATGGCCATAATGCCTAGGTTCATCGATAATTCGATAGAATATCGGCCTCTACAAAATCGATTATCGACGTAATGGACCCAAGATGTCCATAATGCCTAGGTTCGTCGACAATTCGATAGAAGATCGTCGTCTACAAAATCGATTGTCGACATAATGGACCCAAGATGGCCATAATGCATAGGTTCGTCGACAATTCGATAGAAGATCGGCGTCTACAAAATCGATTGTCGACATAATGGACCCAAGAAATAATCCCTACGTCCGTCGACAATTCGATATAAGATCAACGTCTACCAAATCGATTATCGATATAATGGACCCAAGATGGCCATAATGCCTAGGTTCTCGACAATTCGATAGAAGATCGGCATGTACAAAATCGATTGTCGACATAATGGACCCAAGATGACCATAATGCCTAGGTACGTCGACAATTCGATAGAAGATCGGCGTCTACAAAATCTACTGTCAACATAATGGACCCAAGATGGCCATAATGCCTAGGTTCGTCGAAAATTTGATAGAATACCGGAGTCTACAAAATAGATTGTCGACATAATAGACCCATGCTGGCCATAATGCATAGGTTCGTCGACAATTTGATAGAAGATCGGCGTCTACAAAATCGATTGTCGACATAATGGACCCAAGATGGCCATAATGCCTAGGTTTGTCGACAATTTGATAGAAGATCGACATCTACAAAATCGATTGTCGACATAATGGACCCAAGATGGCCATAATGCCTAGGTTCGTCGACAATTTGATAGAGGATCAGTGTCTACAAAATCGATTGTCGACATAATAGACCCAAGATGGCCATAATATCTAGGTTCGTCGACAATTCGATAGAAGATCAACGCCCGACTATGAGGCCCAGGTCTCGCCTAAAAAGAATCCCGAAAGAATCAAGATTACAATCCGATAATACAAATAATCCCAGCCGGAGAACCTCGGAAACGATACTCGACTTAAGCCCTCTTCTTCATAATGAAGTCAACGACTCAAGTCCCGGGGGAAAGTGGTGGGTTACGCTTATAGAGAGTATCAAATAGGGACTATTTCTATTTACTTCATTACATTCAGTCAATTCTAAATACGTTCTTATATTATTACTCTCAAATCCATTACTGACTTAAGATTTGGAGTGGAATTAGGGGCCATCCCCACCCCTTTTTCAGGTTCTCGCCCCATATAACCTCTTAGAGGAAAACTTAGCGTTCGAGAGAGCTAAGTCCGAGGCGATACTTGGAAGTCCATTTCCCGAAGTTCAAGGCCACGTCATTTTGATCCCAACAACGTGCTTTTCGAAAATAATTCTACGCAATGGCTTAGTCAATGGGTCCTCGACCACATTGTTGGTGGATAAGTATTCTAAAGCGATTATGTTGTCTTCCAGAACATATTTAGCATAATTGTATTTTTCATCAATGTGTTTTGACTTACTATGGTACTTTGGATTCTTACTGCTGCAATGGCTACCTGACTACCGGAGTATACCTTCATAGGTTTACTCTCTTTGCCAGTGCCAATTAATGCAGTAAGAAGCCTTTCTCAGCCGGACTTCTTCTTGTGCGTTTTCGGAGAGGGCAACGAATTCCGATTTCATAGTGGAAAGCACGATACATGTTTACTTCTTGCTTATCCATTATATGGAAGCATTGGCAAGGAGGTTAATCCCTCATTTGGTGGACTTACGATCATCCGGATCGCCACCGTGATCAGCGTCACTATAACCGGTCAATTCTATCTGTTTGCCCTCATAGCACAGAACATAGTCGGCAGTACCTTTCAGACACCTTATAATTCGTTTCACGGCCTTTTGATATTGATAACTAGAATTTTGGTTGGAATCTTGCTACTAGGCCCATGACGTAACAGATGTCCAGCCGAGTACAGAGAATGACATACTTTAAACTTGCTACCATGATCAAATACTCTGCATTTTTCATCTGTTCACGCTTCTGATGGTTATTCGGGCCATCACGCTTTGACAGCGAGCACCCGAACATAACCGGCGCGTTCACGGGTTCAGCATCGAGCATTCTGAATCTTTTCAACAGTTTGTTGATATATGGTTCTTGAGACAGACACAATCTCTAAGCACGATCTCGGGCAATCTTAATGCCTAAGATGTATGTGGCCTCTCCCATGTCTTTCATCTCAAATGTTGATGCTAACCAGGACTTTGATTTGTTCATGAAACTCACATCGTTCGCATCAATGAGTATGTCATCTACGTATAGTGTTATGATGATATACTTAGACCCAGAGGTCTTAGTGTATACGCAGGGATCCTCGTGAAGATTCACAAATCCGTTTCCAACGATTTCCTCGTGGAATCTGCGATACCATTGCCGAGACGACTGTTTATGACCGTAAACAGATCTTTGGAGTTTGCAAACTTTACGTTCTTTACCAGGAGTATTATACCCTCTAGTGGCTCCATATAGATATTTTCCTCCAGGTTTCCATGGAGGAATGCGGTCTTAATATCCATTTAATGCAGCTCTAGATCAAGACATGCAACCAGGGCAATGATGGCCCTAACTGTGGTGTAACGCACAGTTGGTGAGTATGTCTCATCAAAGTCCACTCCGTGAATTTGGGTATATCCTTTCGCAATCATTTGAGTTTTGAACCACTCAACTTTCCATTAGCAGTGAATTCTAAAATTTCACTTTCTAGTTCTGCGGCTAGCAAATTAATCAACTAAAAACCGAAACCGAATTTGTTCTCATTTAGGCATATTTCATCCTCCATTGTTTTCCTCAATTCTCTCTTTTGAGGTTCTTCCATTGTTTGCTGAACTGTCACTGGTTTGTGAACGAATGTCTCACTTGATGGGATACTTCTCTGACAGAAGTTTGTTGCCTATGTCTAGGCTCGTTATTCCCATCTATAGTTTGATCGCTACTCCCACTCGGAATAATGCTTCTTATCGGAGCATCACTCCCACTGGGAACAATGGCCGTGCTAGAACTCTGATCTACAACTTTCTGAGGATGACCTCTCGGTCTCGGAATTTTACCTCCGAGATGTATTCCTTGATCACTAGGATCTGGAACCAAGTTGGTCGTTTCCCTCCCACTAGGAATAATGGATAGTTGTGTTTGTTCAGCATTATGATTATCAGGTTCGACTTGATTCGCATTTGCATTTAGTGATGATTATATGTGAGGGGGAGTGAGCCCTCCCACCGGATTTATTATGAAGACGTCTCCATCATCATTTACCATATCAATCACTTTTGCTGTATCAATTCTCTCACTCGAAGTAAGTGGGACCTGAGAATCTCCGTTATCCATTAATGGTTCGATCAGTACTATTGTCCATTTCGTTTCGCAAAGCATTGGAAATCCACCCTCATATTTCTAAAATGTGTCATGTTCGAACACGGTACCATTAATCCAAACTAATTTTAAACTTGTATCCTTTTAAGAGTAGACCGTACTCTTATTAAATACTTGTTTAATCCGCAAATTAATGCAGTTTAATGATAAGGTTTCACCCGTATCAATCCTTAGCTTTTATGGTAACGCATCAACTTAATTTCATCCGTAGGAACAATTAATGTTGAACTCTAACATAATGTAATTTTAAACTATGTTCCTCAAAGTTTTTAATGGTATGATTGCTTTAGCCAAAGTATTCGTTCAAGGCTTATAGTGGGAGAGTCGTTTTACTGACTACTTCCTTTCGTTTGTTAACTCATCCAGAGACTTATCCACCTCATGGACTATGCATTTAAACTCTCGTTCTAATGCTTTAGTTGACAGACTACTAGATTGTAGTAGCATTGAAGCATACCTCTAACCACAGTAGTCATCATTGAGTTATTTCCAAAGAATTACAAACGAAAATTGAGCATTCATTTATTAAAGCACTTCATTATTAAATTTGTACTTTGAAATAATGTGTTCCGTATTTCGAGGTACACGCGCGCGTGGCGCCTAAAACCAGTTTATCCCGTGGTTTAAATCGTTTCGTTTCCAAATTTAAATCAATTTAATCGGTTTTACATGCACATTATTTTGGAATATATCATTTAATGGAGTACTAACAAGCATGAGGAGTTAAGTCGGTCTGCCCTTTTAGAATTATGCGATCGATGGATTTATTCAGTTCAGTTTGATCTGACTGAGATGACGGAGTATGTGAATCGTTTCGTCTTGTTTGACCATTTTTTTTACCTGGCCGAAATTTTGGTTCTAACCCGTAGGTTTGAATTATCGTTTCGGATCGTTCCCTTTAACCTGAGCGTTAAATTGATAAGAAAATTGTGCTTCTAATCGAGCAACAATTTCTTTATTCAATAACTCCGAATTTTAAAATAACCAAAATTTTAATAATTCAGACGAACAACGAATGATAAATGACAATGGTAGGGTTCTTGATCTGAAAGTCTCATGTTCGATCCATACATATCTGAACTTTAAGTCATGTTGAACATCACATCTGATTAAATTCACTAGTGAATCATATCAAATGTTTTGTGTTCAAATAAAGTGTTTCACGGCTTTATATACATGTCATAAGAGGCGTGTTTTAGACGCAATTTAATAACGGGGTTTGACCTACCGGATTATCGTATAAAACCTTTTACGGTCTAGTTCACTTCATGATATATGGATCACAATTCACTTCAGATGATCTCTTGTTGTGAGCTGAGAAGGTTGTCGCTTCACTGCCTTGGTTCCTTTGCTTAACTAGACTCAAGGTTATTGAATCATGTTAATGTAAGGCAACCTTATACATCTCTTCCATGTTGACCTTTCATTGAGAAGGTCTTGAACGGATTTTTCACCGGCATCCATGGATAAAGAAAAGAACATCACATTCAACCGAAACATTTCTAGCTTTAGCATCCTTGCTACTACCGAGGCAGATGCAAAGGGAAACCAAGCTTTGACATTGTCTGGTTGTAATTGAAGTCTTCTTCAACCCCCTTTAACCAAGGTTGAATGTATCACTACATATGCATTCAGATCATCAAAGAACCTAATCCAATTCTTGGGAAATAAACTATCACGTTCATCTCTCATTGTCAAAATCATACGAACTACTGTATTCATTTGTAGTTGTCCTCTCCGCTTTTCGGAATCGTACCAGAGAGGAGTCCAATACATATTCCTTACATTCATCATAATTTATACCATCAAGATTGCAAGGTTCATAGAAGCGTACCGACTTAGCCATGAAAACTAATACATTGATAATTATGCAAATTCAGGAAGACAACAACATTTTGACAGAATTGCAAACATCGGATTATCTATTAAGATGGATTACGACAAATAGTGATCCTTCAATCACTAAACCAAACCGACCGTCAATAAACAGAGGGAAGGGGGTGTCGTGAAAAAGTTCACACTATTGTCATCTTCAATCCAATAGATCAGTCTTTTGAAAACGGTTATTATATTGCAAATTACCGGAATGAGAATTTTCAAACAAGCATACCCGATCTTGGCTTTCCCAAGGCCCTTATAATTTTAAACGAATTATCTGATAATTTACGCATACATAATACTATATCACGCCATAAACATCGAACAAATAAATCATGCTTACGCGTCATGCGTCTAATGTTCCTAGCATATAATTCTACGTCAAGTAAATTATCACATGCTTTCATTCTCGAACATTCTAGTATACGTGTCAAAACATGCAACATCCGCACATATAATGCATAATTGGCAACTGGAATTTTCGGTTTTGAAAACGCTTTGAAAATATTAGGGGCTGTTTTGCAGTTCATGCTTACAATCAATCATGCAAAATTTCTAGACATGGATTCTAGGCACTTTCAATCAGCATAACATGTCTATCCTATTGCGCAATCCATATATTTAAATCCCAGAGCTCAATGCTCGCATTTTATTATCCAGCTAGCTTGACTAGGTAAAGACGACAGTTCTAATATATGTTGCAGAAAGTAAACTATTGCAATCCAGCCCACTAGTTGGATCCAGTCCCAAAAATATGCATATCCGAGATCCATCCCCATAATCGTAACCAGGCATTAGGGTTTTAACCGAAAACGTGTTAAAAAAGCAAACCCTAAGAGCACTGTTTAGGTTAATTTTAAATTTCAAAAACATTTTGGATTTAAAATTTGACATCCTATTTTATTGAACATTTAAAATTTCTGAAAAATTTAAATTTGGTTCGGTCCAATTTAAAACCGGTTCAATTCGGTCCGATTTTAAAAATCTGGTTTGGTCCGAAAAGGTTTAATAAAATAAGATTGTGGTTCGGTTTATCACTCAAAACCGGTTTGGTTAGGTCCAATTTAGTTACTACGGTCCGACCCGACCCGACAATGTTGACCCGATTAAGAAAACCCGGATTGGTTTTACCCGCTCCGGTTTAGCAATTGGACCGACCCATAAACCCTAGGGTTCGGCCGAAATATGTCTTATGGGCTAAGTAGGGTTTTTAAAGTCCACTAAAAACTTAACTTAGCCACCAAGAAATATTAATTATATAAAATAATTTCAATATTGCTAATATATATATATAATTCGGCACATATATATATATATATATCAAGATTCTATCTTTAAGATGTAAATCAATCAACAATATATGTATATATATAAAATATTCGGCACCTATATATATATATTTATTATTGTCAAATATATCTTTAGGGATTACAATATGTAGACAATATATTTTCTTAATCTTATATAGTAACTAAATCTATCAATATAGATTAACCATGTCTTTAACTATATATATTGATAGTTAATATCTATTTCAATATTATATTGTGAACCTATCCATATTTTCCAACTTATAGATATATAGTTACCTGTTAATAAAATTTAAAAATGGAAACCTATATCTTTTAATATTTGTGCCGAATTTTAATGACTTGGTGACCAAGAAAATTAATTTTTTTTTTACCTAAGATACCCCTAGGGTTTTCGGCACAAACATGTAAAATTGGAAAAGTTGTCAGATTTTAAGATCAAACCCTAACATGATCATGAATCCAATAGGTGTTCTTGATAAAACTCATGGTGTTCTTGAAGATCATGAACATCAAAGTAAAATTCGAACATAAAAGTTTGGTTTTGATCTATAAAAACATGTAATTTCCGAAAATTTAAAGTTTTTAAAGATCAAACACATAAAATTTACTCAAAAATTTCGGATTACTCATGTTGTTCATGAACATGAAAATTTTGAATTTTTCAAAACTCAAGAACATCAGTTTATCAAAAAAAATTAAGAACTCTTAAACCTGGCTCTGATACCACTGTTGGATTACGGGGACGTAATACTACGAAATGCTAAACGTGTACATGCAAGTAATCTAACTACGCAACGGAATAGTGTACACATACCTTTTAGCTTTCCTGCCCAAGAACGATGTGGAGGGAGTTCTGATCCTCCGGTCGGGACCACGTACAAGTTCTTCGTGAGAAGAAGTCCTACGCGGTGTAAGCTCCACAACAAAGCCTCTGATCGATTCTTCAATAGGGACAGAACCTCGGACTAAGGTGTGCACCAAAATTCACTACTAAGGGGTGTGAGGGTTTCTCTCAAGTTCCTCAATGGAGGTACTTATTATTAGATTGATGTATAAACCCCTTTGGTGAGACCCCTATATATAGGATTGGTGGAGTGGACAAAAGTCCACTCCAACCAATGTGGGACTAGCTCCGGCCGAACCATGCTATTAAGGGGGAGGCCCAATTTTGGGCCTCCCATGTCAATTAGGGATTGGGTTTGGCCCAATTAGCCTAATGTGACAATTACCTAATTAACTTAGGTAATTTTCTTAGCATTAACGGGCTACCAATTACGGCGCCACGTCACCATATGCTAACAATGTCCCCGTTGAAGAATCGATCAGAGGATTTGCTGTGGAGCTTATACTGCGTAGGACTTCTTCTCACGAAGAACTTATACGGGTTACGACCGGAGGATCAGAACTCCCTCCACAACGTTCTTGGGCAGGAAAGCTATTGAGGTATGTGTACATTATTCCTTTGCATAATTAGATTACTTACAAGTACACGTTTAGCATTCCGTAGTATTACGTCCCCGTAATCCAACAGTGGTAGCAGAGCAAGGTTAGGAGTTCTTAAATTTTTGATAAACTGATGTTCTTGAACCTTGAAAAACCAAAATTTTTATGTTTATGAACACCAATGTATTTCCGAAAATTTAAACAGGAAATCATGTGTTTGATCTTTAAAAACTTAAAATTTTCGGAATTTACATGTTTTTATAGATCAAAACCGAATTTTAGGTTTGAATTTGAGTTTGATGTTCATGATCCTCAAGAACACGATGAGTTTTATCAAGAACACTTTTTGGATTCATGATCATAGTAGTGTTTGATCTTAAAATTTGACAATTTTTCCAATTAAGGGTGTTAGTGCTGAAAACCCTAGTATATTATTAGGTAAATTTTTTAATTTCTTAGGGTCCAAGCAAGGTAATTTCGGCCGGCCTAGGTTAGGAATATAGTTTTCCATATTTTAATTTTATTAAAAGGTAATTATATATCTATAGTTGGAAAATATGGATAGGTTGACAATATAATATTGAAACATATATTAACTATCAATATATATAGCTAAAATCTAGGGATTAATATATATTGATAGATTTAATTGCTATAAAAGATTAAGAAAATATATTGTACATATATATTTTAATCCATAAAGATATATTTGACAATAATTATATATATATATATATATATATATATATAGATTTGGCCGAATATATATATTTATATTGTTGATTGATTTACATCTTAAAGATAGAATCTTGACAATATTTATATATATTTATATGTGTGCCGAATTTATATATATATATTAGAAATATTGGAAATTATTTTATTTAATTAAGGTTTCTTGGTGGCTAAGTTAAGTTTTTAGTGGACATCAAAACCCTACTTAGCCCACAAGAAAGCCTTTCGGCCAAACCCTATGGGTTTATGGTCCGGTCCAATTGCTAAGCCGGAACGGGTTAAACCAATCCGGGTTTTCTTAATCAGGTGGACCTTTTTAGGTCGGGTCAAACCGAAGCAATTAAATAGAACCAAACCAAACTGGTTTTTGTGTGATGAACCAAACCACAATCTTGTTTTATTGAACCATTTTGGACCAAACCGGATTTTTAAATCAGACCGACTCGAACCGGATTTTTAAATTGGACCAAACCAAATTTTAAATTTTTTTGAATGTCGAATAAAATAGGATGTCGAATTTTAAATCCAAAATTTTTTCGAACTTTAAAAGTTAATCTAAACAGTGCTCTTAGGGTTTACGTTTTAACACGTTTTCGGATAAAACCCTAATATATGGTTACGTTTATGGGGATGAAACTCGGATATGCATATTTTTGGGACTGGATTAAATTAGTGGGCTGAATTGCAATTGTTTACTTTCTGCAACATATATTAGAATTGTCGTCTTGACTCAGTCAAGCTAGCTGGATAATAAATTGCGAGCATTGAGCTCTGGGATTTAAATATATGGTATACGTAATATGATAGACATGCTATGCTGATTGAAATTGCCTAGAATCCATGTCTAGAAATTTCGCATGATTGATTGTAAGCATGAATTGCAAGTCAGCCCCAAATATTTTCAAAACGCCTTTTAAAACTGAAAATACCAGTCGCCAATTATGCATTATGTATACGGAAGTTGCATGTTTTGACACGTATGCTAGAATGTTCATGAATGAAAGCATGTGGTAATTTACTTTAAGTAGAATTATGTATTCTAAGGAACATTAGACGCATGACGCGTAAGCATGTTGTTTTGGTCTGATTGATGTTTATGGCGTGATATAGTATTATGCATGCATAAATTATCGGATATTTTTTACAAAATCAAAAAGGGCCATAGGAAAGCCAAGATCGGGTATGCTTATTTGAAAAATCCCGTTCGGGTAATTTGCAATACAATAACCGTTTTCAAAAGACTGATCTATTGGATTGAAGACGGCAATAGTGTGAACTCTTTCACAACACCCCCTTACCTCGGTTTACTGGTGGTCGGTTTGGTTTAGTGACTGAAGGATCACTATTCGTCGTATTCCATCCTAATTGATAATCCGATGTTTGCAATTCTGTCAAAATGTTATTGTCTTCCTAATTTGCATAATCATCAATGTGTGAGTTGGCTCAATTAGTGCGATTCGATATTACTCGCAATTTTGATGGTATTAATTATGATGAATAAAATTGGAGTGTTTGTTGAATTCTCACTACGATTTCGAAAAGTGGAGAGGACAACTACCAATGAATATAGTAATCTGTATGATTTTGACAATGAGAAATGAATGTGATAATTTTTTTCTCCAAGAATTGGAGTAGGTTCTTTGATGATCTGAGCGCATATATGGTGATACATTCGACCTTGGTAAAAAGGGGTTGAAGAAGACTTCAATTGAAACCAGACAATGCTATAGCTTAGTATTCATTCGCATCCGCCTCGGTGGAAGCAATGATGCAAACGCTAGAAATGTTTCGGTTGAATAAGATGATCTTCTCTCTTTCCATGGATGTCGGCGTAAAACCCGTATCGGGTCTTCAGGATGGAAGGTCAACATGGAAAGAATGTACATGGTTGTCTGATATTGACATGACTCAATAACCTTGAGCCTAATCAAATACAGTAACCACAGCAGTGAAAGGGAAACCTAATCTTCTCACCATAGCGAGTTCGAAAGAAGTGAACCATGATCCGCATAGCAAGAAGAGAACTGGACCGAATAAGTCCTAAACAATATTCTGGTGGGTTAATCCCCGTTGATAAAGTGAGTCTCAAATACGCCTCGTAGGTCATGTGTTTGAAGTTGTAAAATGTTTTATACGGACACAGATCATTTGAAGTGATTCACTCGTGAATTTACTCAGATGAGATGTTCAACATGACTCAAAGTTCTTGAACATTGTCATTTATCGTTCTTTGTTCGTTTCTAAAATTTTGGTTATTTTGAGATTCAGAGTTATTGAATAAAGTAATTGTTGCTCAATTCGAAGCTCAATTTACTTATCAATTTAACGTCTCGGTTGAACGAGAACGATGCGAAACGAAAATACAAACCTACGGGTTAGGACCAAGATTTTGGCCAGGTAAAAGTCGACGAATAAAACGAAACGACTCAGATACTCCGTCATCTCAGTCGGTACAACTGAACTGAACAAACCCATCGAATACGTAGCTAGATCGAAAGATTTAGAAATTCTTATTTGTTAGTACTCCATTTAAAATGATTATTTGCGTAATAATTAAACATGTTCAAACCCGATTTGATATTAAATTTGAAAATGAAAAGATTTAAACCACGGGATAAAACTGGTTTTTTGCATCGTATGCGCGTGTACCTCAAAAGACGGAACACGTCGTTTTAAAGTACAAATTTAATAATGAAGTATTTTAATGTATGAATGCTAATTTTCGCTTATGATTCCTTGGAAATAACTCATTGATGACTACTATAGTCAAGATGTATGCTTTAAAGCTGCTACGATCAAGTAGTACATCAACTATATCATTAAGCATGAGCTCAAATGCATAGTCCATGAGGTGGATAAGTCTCTGGATGTGTTAATAAACGAAAGGATGAAGTCAATAAAATAACTCTCCCACCATAAGCCTTTAACGATAAGTTTGGCTAAGCAATCATATTATTAAATACTTCGAGAAACATAGTTTAAAATTACATTATGTTAGAACTCAACATTAATTGTTCCTATGGAATGAAATTAAGTTGATTTCAAATTAATGTAAAACTATGTTCCAATAAAATCGGTTGGAGCGTTACCTTAAAATCTAAGAAATGATACGGGTGAAACCTTATCATAAAACAGCATTAATTTACACATTAAACATGTATTTATCAAGATTACGGTCAACTCTTAAAGAATACAAGTTTAAGATTAGCTTGGATTAATGGTAACGTGGTCGAACATAACACATTATAGAAATTTGAGGATGGACTTCCAATGCTTTGCGGAACGAAACGAACTAAAGTAGTGATCGGATTAAAATGGATAACGGAGATTCTCAGGTCCCACTTACTTCGAGTGGGAGAATGATATAGCATTAGTGAATGCATTAGAGAATGACATGGTAAATGATGATGGAAACGTCTTCATAATAAATCCATTGGGAGGGCTCACTCCCCCTCACATAATCATCACTAAATGTTAATGCGAATCAAGTCGGACTTGATAATCATAATGCTGAACCATTGGATGAAAATCCAATAGTCGTCGCAACTGCCCATTATTCCTAGTGGGAGGAAATGACTAACTTAATTCCAGATCCTAGTGATCAAGGTATAAATCTCAGAGGTAATATCCTGAGACCAAGAGGTCATTCTAAGAAAGTTGTAGACCAAAAGTTCTAGCACCGCCATTGTTCCCAGTGGGAGTAATGCTCCGAAAAGAAGCATTATTCCGAGTGGGAGTAACGATCAGACTCAAGATGAGATTATCGAGCCTAGACTTAGTCTAAGGAAACGAACTTCTTTTAAGAAGTATCCCATCAAGTGATAAATTTGTTCACGAACCAGTGACGGTTCGGCAAGCATTAGAAGAACCTCAAACGTTGGAATGGAGGAAAACAATGGAGGATGAAAATGCCTAAATTAGAACGTATTCGGCTTTGGTCTTCAGTTGATTAACCTGCTAACCACAGAGCTAGAAAGTGAAATTTTATAATTCACTACTGATGGAAAATTTGAGTGGTGCAAAACTCGAACGATTGCGAAAGGATATACTCAAATTCACGGAGAGGACTTTGATGAAACATACTCACCAACTGTGCGTTACACCACAGTTAGGGCCATCATTGCCCTTATTGCAAGCCTCGATCACGAGCCTACATCAAATGGATGTTAAAAACCGCATTTCTCCATGGAAACCTGGAGGAAGAGATCTATATGGAGCAGCCAGAGGGTTTTTATTACTCCTGGCAAAAAGAACGTAAAGTTTGCAAACTCCAAAATCTGTTTACGGTCTTAAACAATCGTCTCAGCAATGGTATCGCAGATTCCACGAGGAAATCATTAGAAATGAATTTGTGAATCTTCACGAGGATCCATGCGTTTACACCATGACCTACGGGTCTAAATATGTCATCATAACCTTATACGAGATGACATACTCATTGCTGCAAACGATGTGAGTTTCATGAACAAATCAAAGTCCTGGTTATCATCAGCATTTGAGATGAAAGACATGGGAGAGGCCACGTACATCTTAGGCATTAAAATTGCCCGAGATCGTGCCGCCCGGAGATTGTGTCTATCTCAAGAATCATATATCAACAAACTGTTGAAAAGATTCAGAATGCTCGATACTAAACCCGTGGATATGCCGGTTGTGTTCGGGTGCGCGCTGTCGAAGCGTGATGTCCCGAAGAACCAGCAGGAGCGTGAACAGATGAAGAATGCAGAGTACCTAAGCATGGTAGGAAGTTTAATGTAAGCCATGCTATGTACTCGGCCAGACATCTGTTACGCTGTGGGCCTAGTAGCAAGATTCCAATTAGATCCTGGCTATCAACGATTAAAGGCCGTAAAACGAATTATAAGAAATCTGAAAGGTACTGCCGACTACGTCATGTGCTATAAGGGCAAGCAAATCGAATTGACTGGTTATAGTGACGCCGACCACGGTGGCGATCCGGACGATCGTAAGTCCACCACAGGGGGAGTTTTCCTCCTTGCTAATGCTGTCATATCATGGGTAAGCAAGAAGCAATCTTGAGTCGCGCTTTCCACTATGGAATCATAATTTGTTTCCCTTTCTAAAAACGCACAAGAAGCAGTCTGGTTGAAAAGGCTTCTTACTGCATTAATTGGCATTGACAATAAGAGCAAACCTGTGAAGGTATACTCCGAGAGTCAGGCAGACATTGCAGCAGTTAAGAATCCAAAGTACCATAGTAGGACCAAACACATTAATGTACAATTATGCCAAATCAGTTGTGGAAGACAATATAATCTCTTTAGAATACTTTTCCACAGACAATATGGTCGCAGACCCATTAACTAAGCCATTACGTAGATAAATTTTCGAAATGCACGTAAAACTGCTTGGATTACGTAGGGCTTAATAAGTGGCTTGTATGAGTGATGGCATTTTGACATTTGAAATAATATTTCGATTGAATAAAAGAATTTCAAATTGAGTATATGATCTATCGACGTCATAATGATAAATAACATCGGATTTTTCGGTCTATAAACTAAGTCGTAGGAACTACGAAGAAGTAAAACTCTTCCGCCAAAATTATGTCGAATGTGAACCTTGCCTCGTCACACAGGCACGGTCATTTTCTAAGAAAGGGGAACCTCTACCACAATAAGATTGGCTAAGAACCAGAGGGATAAACATGGTTAAACGAAACGATAACTAGGTCACGCTTAAAGCATGACTTAATCTTCGTTTTGTACATCGCCCTGTTGGACTCTGTCCATCATTAAAAATCACATTCAAGGCCAGATGAAAGACTTTGCGATAGCATGATTGACATATCCCACCCCTGGCTTGTCCAGGTGTGCTATCGACGCGTGTTTTATACTACGCGTGCCATGTTCGACCATGGGGTCATGCTCGGTTGTGCTAGCTAGAATCCTTGTGATTCAAAGGGCGCATACTTCTTCACCTTGAGCGTGTGATTGATCCCGGGTGTCTTATGAAGAGGCACCCAAAGTATCCTCTCGGACTCAGAACTTATGCTTAAGGTCTAGCTCAATGTTCGCTTCCCGGCATACGAGCGTAGAGCCAAAGAAAACGGCCAAGTGACCACGTCTTGGAAACCAGTGAGTTAGACTAAGGGTATAAGAGATGGGGATGGTCATGTTCATCTATAATTCACCGACTCTTGTGTTCACTAGGTGGCCACCAACCGGATATTAGTTGAAGGTTGTGAACACTTGTATGGATGCCCTGGAGAAGTATTCCTATGTGGAAAAACTGGGCAATTGGATAATTATCAGTTGACCAAGGATACAGTGCGGTACATATTTTATTTTTGACAGGATATATCTACGAAAGGGAATCAACGTTCTGCGGGCGCTACAACACTCCTAACAGATGAATAGCACGATGCCCGTCGTATCCGCCGGTCGCACGACAAACCTCGTATGAACTATTCAGAGACTGAGGCAATAACTGGAGACTGAAAAGTTGATGCTATTGGATGACAATACATTAACATGCACCGTCCCATTCCGGCGAGTGGGAGCTGTTAGCATATGGTGACGTGGCGCCGTAATTGGTAGCCCGTTAATATATGTGGTTACCTAAGATAATTAGGTAAATGTCACATTAGGGCTAATTGGGCCAGACCCAATTCCCATGTGACATGGGAGGCCCAAAATTGGGCCTCCCACCCACATAGCATAGTCGGCCGAAACCCTAATAGTAGGGAGGAGGATTTTCTCCTCCTCCCACTATATAAGGAGGTCTTGGGGTCACTCCCAAAACACACCTTGATCACAACTCCTCTTAAGTTGTGATTTGAGAGAAATCCCTTTCTCTCTATGTAAATTTCGGCCGGCCCCATAAGCACCACCATTGGTGTGCCAAATTGCTTCCGAGCATTCAGAGGTTCTGTCCCCATTGAAGAATCGATCAGAAGATTTGCTGTGGAGCTTATACCGCGTAGGACTTCTTCTCACGAAGAACTTGTACGGGTTCCGACCGGAGGATCAGAACTCCCTCCACAACGTTCTTGGGCAGGAAAGCTATTGAGGTATGTGTACATTATTCTGCTGCGTAATTAGATTACTTACAAGTACACGTTTAGCATTCCGTAGTATTACGTCCCCGTAATCCAACACACATGTAATTCTCCGACTCTTGTATTCACTAGGTGGCCACCAACCGGATATTAGTTGAAGGTTGTGAATAGTTGTACGGATGCCTTGGAAAAGTGTTCATATGGGAACTAGGCAATTGGAGAATAACAGTTGACCAAGGATACAACGCGGCACAGAGAAATAACAGGTTGATAACATGTTGGGAATCAACGTTCCGTGGACGCTACAACACTCTTAACGATGAGTAGCACGATTTCCGTTGTGTCTGCCGGTCGCACGGAAAACCTCGTATGAAAAATTCGGAAGTTGGACTGGATCGAATAATAAATGTTTATGTGTTGGTCGACAACATATTAACAGGCACCATCCCATTCCGGTTAGTAGGAGCTGTTGACATTTGGTGAATGGGCCGCCGTAATAGGAGCCCTTTAATATAAGCCCAATATCCTAAGTGTTGATTGGGTAATGTCACATTAGGGATTTTTTGCTAGGCCGAAATTCCAATTGACTAAGAGGCCCAAAACTGAGCCTCCTCTTTAACACATGGCCAACCGAAACTAGTGTGTGACACTAGGTGGGTTATGTCCATCTTCTCTTATAAATAGAGAGTGTTAGAGATTTATTTAGGGTTAATCACTTCTCCCTTTTAGTTGAGACTAAATAAATCCCTCTCCCTTACACCACATAGTTTCAGCCGAACCACCTATAGAGCAATGAGGTGCCAAATTGTTTTCAGCAATTAACCCGGAGATCCATCCTAGTGACGAATTGAAAAGAGACTTTGTTGTAGAGACCATTCATCATAGATTGCTACTTCACAAGAGTTCCTACAGGAGCCATCCAGCAGACCGTGAACTCCCCGTCACGTTCCTGGAGCTACAGAAAACATTATAGGTATGTACACCATTTCCGCTGCGTAATTAGTTACATAACATGTATCTTGGTTTTGTTTCCGTAGTGATTATCCCTCTAATTCCCACAAAGAGTATGCATAAATTTTCGAGTCTATATAAGATGGGAACAATGGTCTATTTTGTCGTTATATATGAGTCATAACATAAAACATTTGATGTCATCTTAGCTCAGCTGGTATAGCGCATGGCTTTAACCATATGGTCATGGGTTTGATTCCTACAGACATCAGACATCTTTTATCATTTATATATACGCGACGATGTATCCTTTTTGTTTTACCATATATAACACAAAATATCTCTGCCGATTTCTTTTAGTTTAGTTTTCAATCTATCTTTTTTTTTTTGCTAACAAAGTATCATGCATTAAGATAATGTCAAAATAAATTACTATATATGACACAAAATAACTTTGTCGATTTCTTTTAGTTTAGTTTCTGGTCTATCATTATCCATAGAAAATAGTATGTATAAATTTTCGGGTCTATAAAAGAGGGGAATAGTATTTTTTGTTGTTTTTATGTATGAATCCTAACTCATAAACATGTAGATATCGTCTTAGCACAGTTGATAGAGTGTATGATTTTTAATCATGTAGTCGTAAATTTGATTCCCACAAACGGCAAACATTTTCGGTGATTGATGCAAACATGTTATACACTAAAAGAAAAAAAGGATAGAGAGTAAGAGTTAACATAAGGTTAGTCAAGAAGATATTATGTATGTCTTTATTTTTCAAAACATTAAGTGAAATCAGAAATATAAAGAATACACTAAAAGAAAAAGAGGATACATGATAAGAGTTGGCATACATTTAGTTAAGATGATTGGTTAAAATTAAATCACAACACATTAGAATTACTTGTAATCTAAAATGTATGTGATCTGATCACATCATTATAGGAAAAATAAAGACGTGAGGTGGTACGAGAATATTATATATGTCTAATTTTAATATTATATATGTCTAATTTTATATGGTTCACATTTTTCCTAATTTTACCATATATAACACAAAATATCTCTGCTGATTTCTTTTAATTTAATTTTCAGCCTATTATTTTATTTATTTTTCGAACAAAATATATAATGTCAAAATAGATTACCATATATGACACAAAATATCTTTGTAAATTTCTTTTAGTTTAGTTTTCAGTCTATCATTATCCATAGAAAAGAGTATGTATAAATTTCCGGGTCTATAAAAGAGGGGGAAAGTGGTTTCAGTTGTTTTTATGTATGAATCCTAACTCATAAACATGTAGATGCCGTCTTAGCATAGCTGGTAGAGTGTATGACTTTTAATCATGTAGTCGTAAATTCAATTTTATAGGGATTATAATCAAATTGATATCTGAAATGAAACTCCAAGACGAATAGGTACCCGAGACGATTTTTGTGACAAATTGTTACTCGAGATAACCCAAGTGTTACACCGTCTGTTTTTTCTTTAGTCATTGACGGAAATGGTCATTTTTAACGCAAATTTACGAAATTGACTGACCTGAAAAGATAAAAATACCCTTATGTAGTAAACAAGTAGAATCAGTCTCATTTCTTCTCCCTCATTCCAATTATGGATTTGCAAGTTCAATTTCACTGAACTCTCTACACCACGAACTGCGATTTTCGTTGTCCCACCTTAAATCGATGTCTTCAATGACTTTTAATAGTTCGATGGCCGCACCCAATCAAAGAAAATGCGGTTGTGGACTGATTGATGTGTAAATTTTCACGAAATGCTGTCAAATACTTTAGGTTTTCGTGACTTGCAAATGTAATTACTTGGCTTCTTGTTTTGGTTTATATGCATCATAGGTTGTTGGCCTTTTAGATTATGGACTTGCTAGAGTAGCTCATTTGATGATCAAGTATGTTATCACTCTAGCCATTTATTCAGTATCTCCAATTGCTTTTGTTGAAGAACTGCACAAAGACCCTCACAAAATCAATGAGGCTTATTTGCTGTAAAAAAGATACTATTAGTATGAGTATGTGTATGGTAGAATAAAAGCATTTTGAGTAGAATACAAGTGATTGGTCATTTATATGTTGACAGTTGAAACTCTCATTTTGCTATGTGCTTAGAAAATGTGCTTGTGGGTTTTTGTCATGGTTGTGTAAGCAAACTGCGTTGCTTTACCTCAGTTACGTATTACGGTGATTACGTATGTTATTTTTGTTTGATAATATATAGTTGAACAATAATTTTCCATTTTCAGTTAGAACCAGAATGAGGCGTATCAGATTAGACAGTGTAACATAATCTGTGTACTGCTTAGCAACAGTTAGACAAACCACATGTACCACATTGCAACATTTATACAAACCTCATATACCCCAATGAAACAGTTTCACAAAGTTTATATGCCACATTGAAACAACTTTAGAAGTTTATATACCAAAACGCAACGGTTTTCCGTCTGCAGCACTCATCAGCTTCTTCAGCTTGGCAGAAAACTCTCTTAGCATGAGGACAAACATTTACATCGTACTATTCGAAATAGGGACAACCTGTTTCTTTTGTAATCGGCTAAGGCAAAGACTATAAATCAAACAATAGGGGTAAAATGAAATTTTTTTTCATGTGCCCGAGGTTTTAACCACATCAATCAGTCCACAACCGCATTTTCTTTGATTAGATGGGGCCATCGAACTACTAGAACCATTGAAATTTGAGGTGGGATAACGAAAATCACAGCTTGTGGTGGAGAGAGTGAAATCGAACTTGCAAAACCCTAATTGGAATGAGAAAGAAGAAAGGGGACCGATTCTTTTTATTTACTGTAGAAGGGTATTTTCGTTTTTTCAGGTCAGTCAATTTTGTAAATTTGCCCCAAAACAACGAAAAAACTGATAGCGCAACACTTGGATTATCTCGAATACAAATTCGTCTTGGAGTGTTAACTAACATACCAATTTGAATATACTCCCAATTTTATATCGGTTCACAAGCCCATGAATAGTTGAATACATTGGGCTGCAAAGTCCAATATGAAAAGTGATGATGCGTGGGCTGATGATTAATTTCTCGGACGATACGAACAAAAGACAGTAACGGATCCTGGCCCAAAAACAACAGTAACGGATCTGCTGTTACGAAAATTTCGTCTGACACAAAATATATTTTGTGTCTAAATAACTTTAAAAATAATTAGACACTACTCTTAAGTAGGTTAGTGTATTTTAGAATTATGCATAAAAATAATACACATAGACAAATTTATATGTAATTTAATATTATTTATAAACTCATTAATTTTACCAATATTGTAATTAAGTCCTTAATTGTAGTTATTGATCAATTAAACTTGGTCGGCGAAATATGTAATTTTTAAAAAATTCCGGATTGATAAGTTCTTTTTTGGCGTTTTTGGTATTTACTTTCTCTATTATACATATTTTTTTTCAAAAAAATTCAATTAATATGTTTGTATAATATACATACTAAATTAATAATTATCATTTTATTAAATAATATATTATTATTTATACTTATGTACAAACTCATCTGCACGTCGCGCATGAACAACACCTTACATATATACACACTAATTTTGAAGGAGATTGACTAACCAAACACTCTCAGCAAATTACATCAGTAATATCATTGTAACTGGTACTCAATAGGAGAAGAAACTCCATCATTAATCGTTTCAATCACCAATTTAATTACTATCAAATATTTTATAAAAAAAGCTTAATTTAATGAATTTGACTAATCACTGTTTTTTATGGCCAAAGCCTAATCATTATTAATATATATCAATTGATATCATAATTATTTATTAAGTCACCATGCGTGACACGCGGGACAACGCCTAGTGGCTAGTACATACTAATTTTTATAGTGATAGAATAAGATGTTAAACTATAATCGACACGTCAGTTGTATCAGCAAATAAGACTGCGTCTTGTAAAAAATTAGAATTAACTCTAAATCTCAATAATTAAAATAATTAACCATAGTAAAAATCTTTGAAATTATTACAACGATTTTCTAATAGATTATTCATATTCCTCTACATAAACTGACATAAAATTTATTATCACAATAAAATACAAATTGATTTATATTCGTCATACCTACAAAAAAAATGTTATGTACTACATTATAAAATACGGAAAAAAATCCTCTCGTGCGAAATATTAGTCCACATTTTAGACAATGTTAGGCGCGATATTAGTCCGCATTTGAATGTCTAAATCTCATGAATTTAATTTAATTCTCTCCCTCTGCATTAATTATATATAATTATAATGTGCTAATTGAATAATAATAACTAAATGGTCTCATGTGATCACTCCAATATATTTATTATTTAATAACATGTTTAATAAATTGTTTGAGCTCCTTCTAAAACAAAACCCGTCATTTTTCTGTCGTATTTCTTTTCTATGTGAGGTCGTTTTCTTCTAACTAACCCCAACTACACGTTTTCCAATAAAACCTCACTAACTCCAGACCAGCATCTTCTTAATCAATTATGGCCAAATAATGATCTTAATTATTACTTATTTTCATTTAAATAAGATTCTTACAGTAAAAAAATGTAGTTGTTATGAATAATAATATTTCTATATTTATGGTACCCCTAGATGTATCTGTCATAGATAAAATTACGGTTATAGTACGTGAATAAAGATTCTTGCGAGGTTATGGTAAATCTCATGCTAAACCATAATAGCATCAACTGTTACTTACGACTTACTACTATGGTTTATTTTTTGGAAAGTCCTCATTGCTATATATCAAGTACTAATTCTTAACCTTTCATAAATAAAGGTATTTAGTTGAGATAGTTAATTTTTTTTCTTTAAATGGCAATATAACACACTTCAAAAATAGTTTAGCATTACTAAAATTATTATTTAATTATTAATTATTTTCACGACGTGTTTATATTACAACCTTTAAAATAATAATATTTGATCGCACCGAGTTAGTATGTAATGAATAAAGATTTGGTCATAAATTAATTATAGGGTTTAGGGCCTATAAACGATTTCCAAAATATTTCATGTTGCAATTTGCAGCTTCATTTTTTTTTTCATGTGTGTGAATAATAATTGTTTTCTGTTCATTATTCAGTCAAAATATATAGATGAAAATATTATGTATACAAAAGGAACCCAACAATTGTATCCTAAAAAATGACTCAATTATTCGAGCTCTCTTGCTCGCCCCAATTGAGTCATTATCGGTTTAGGGCTCAATTGTGCAAGTTAATGGTATTGCCGTGGCTTGAGACGGGCCAGAGAGTGACCCCCGGACTCTGTCAATAAAGTCATTGCTAGATAGGGATTAGCAATATTTAAAAAAAAAAAAAAAAAAAAAAATCAACTTTGTGAACTTTATTGTCTGTGAAATAAGAGTTATTATACGATTAATAGTACATATGCTGCGCACATAAAATGGACGGAAAATCAATTATAATATTTAGAGCTCTAAATATTAAAAAAAAAACAAAAATCGAAGTCGTGAATTGCAACATGGGTGTTCCTAAGTTCGATTGTACTAACTAGCAGATTGGGGTTTCTAGCTTATCGACTATAATAAGATCGGTTCCCACAACTATTGTCTAAGTGAACTAAAAAAATATGTCCCCTCTATTCATTTAAATTTAAGTAAATAAATTATACAAAAAGAAAACCACATCATTACGTTGAACTTTACTGTGAATAATTTGTACGGGTCGAAAATAGGAGCTCTCGTACATCCAAATAAAATAACCACCGAAAGCTAGCAAACCTGAAATGCATGATAATGTTTCTTACTATCTGAAAAAAAAAAAAAAAAATACGATTATTTGCAAAAATCGTATTTTAAAAAGTTGAACCAACTGGTAAAACGAATTGTGTACAGGAACGGCCAGAGGCTGAATCCCACTCTAAACGCCATTTTGGGGAAGGCTTAACATTTACGCTCCCGTCTCAAAAAATATAAATTGTGTCTTGTTTACACTCCGAATCTGCATAATGTAATTAGTTTTACAAATTATTTGTAAATATGTTATAAACTTCAGTAAAATGATTAGATAATTACACAACGTTTCACACACGCGCATATATATATATATATATAAAACGACTAGTTAAGTTTACTAAAAAAAAATAATATCTACGACTAGCTAGAGATATATTTATTTATTTTCAAACCGATCCATTAGTTTCTTGAGCTTCTCATGGATTAATACTACTATTATTTTATGTGTCTTTCTAAAATAACACTATAAGAAAAACGATTTTACCTACAAGTCATCGGTTGGAATCAAAACGGAGATGGCCTGTTCCGGTCGTTTTCCGTCTGATACAGCCTCTCGTTAAAACGATAGCCAGAGACTCAGCCGGAAACGTTCCTGACGAGTAAAATTGGTCGAGAATGTTTGCTGAGGGGAAATATCAGTCGGGAAGAGGACAATAAAGTATGTCTGTCGTTAAATTTCCCGACCGAAGTCCTGCCGCTGTTAGGATGACAGCAGAGACCTAGGAGGCTGCGTTGCCGCCCTCTCGACTCCAAGTAGCCGGTGCTAAAGCTGTCCTAAGGAGCTGCAGGCTGGTGCTAGTATGCGTCTTTAGTAGCTAATTTTTAGTTTCCGATGAAAGCCTTCATACTACCATTAGGCAAGCGTTAATTACGCACATTTAGTCACCCATTCCGTTATTACTCAAACCTTCCATTGCAGTTGTATAACCTCGTTTCAGTATATCGTCTTCAGTTGTTCCGACTTTGACCTGAAATACTACTACGGGGGACATTTACGAGTATTCGTTGTTGACATTTAGCAACCATGTACCCCGATGCCAAAGGTAGTCTGGCGAGTCGGTATTAGGAGAATTCAAATTGTGTTGTTCAGCATAACCGTATGTGATTCAACTGTTAGGTTTTGGTATTGATTAGTTCAGATCAAATAGACTGTTTATGCGTGTAGAAATCAGCTGCTATATATTGCCTTCACCGATTGTCGGTTAATCCTGAATGTTAATTTTACAACCGCACGTTTCCATTTCTAATAGCCACTTGTTGACATGTCAAATACTGTTTCAACCTAACACATTTAGAATCGGTTGGGTTCAAGTCAAATTGATGGAAATAGGTACCGTGTGCAAGTTTACGTATGACACTTTCACGAGTATGCTTTTATTCTGTGTATGCTATGTTTAGCGCTGGACAACATTTGATGTAAAAAAATATATTTATTCATACATTCATAACAGGGTATATCGACATATTGTGTTTACATGGTATGTCTACTGAGAAAAAATCGAGCACAACATTTTACAACCTGCAAGAAATTACGATTCAACATCGTCTGTGCTTAAACGCATATAGTTGTTGTGATACCCAAATTATATATCCATAAAAGTATCTTCTGGACACCGCAGATTGTCTCACATTGATGTACAACCCGTCTGTAACTGAAGCTGTAGTTAACTCGACGCTAAGGCCTGAAGTGGTCAAGCTATTCAAACATGGGTAGATGTACAAATTAGACATAAAATGAATAGACAATGTGAGCAGCGTACTAGGGGAAGAAGATGATTAGAAACGAAAGCAGCATGTAATTTTACCTGAGTCTGCCGTATCACCGGAATTAATGTCGATTTCACTGTTGGAACAGTGGTAATGGACAGCAAGGTGAGTGGATGATAAGACTTTATGAAGAAACTACTTTAATATAGTAGGGATTTTACCTGAATCTGCCGTATCACCGAAATTAATGACAATTTCGTCGTTGGATCAGTGGTAATGGACAACAATGTGAGTGGAGAATAAGACCTTTATGAAGACACTACTTTAATATAGGAGGAAAACTCTAAATACTTGGCCCAAATAAATTCTATTTTCCCCCAAATTTCCACTCTTTTCTCCCTCCTTTTAAGTAGAAAATCCGAAATTCAAACTCCGACAGAAATCACAGTGTGTGCAATAAAATGAGTGATAAAGTTTTAAATAATTACATGTACTTTCCATTGTATCTTCTTTCGAATTTTTTAGGATAAAACGTCGTAGTTTATTGAATCATATTACAATTTTTTTGTACATTATCCGTATGAATACATTAATTTATATTAATAAAAAGTTCTGCAATACATAACTTGCATTCCTTAAATTAAAATAGTAAGTTATGTAAAGATACCAGTATGAAGGAGCCGTATGTACTAAACTATTGTAACGTGTTTGGTTCAATTTACATAAACTATATGTTCCACCCACTTTGAATTGTATAGCCACTTTGTATATCACAAGTGTCGTATAACATGTGATTTATCACTAACTATCGTTGACATATAAGGACATCCGTCGACATAAATACATGTTATTATCACCACACGTTGGCGGGTCTTTTGGATGAAAAGTATGTGCTTTATCTTCAAAATGAAACGAATTTACCGCGACGACGATAAGTCTTACTACTACAATGCGATTATTGTATCAACATAAATGAGAATACTAATCTTACCAGAAAAATGATAACATTTTATACACGAAATATTTATCATGACATGGAAAAGTAATATCTTTTTAAAATATACAGTTTTGCATTTTTGAAAGAGAATAATTGGTGGGTCTGTCGGTGGGGAAGAGAGCTTCCACCTATTGCTGGGTCTGTTAACTCGACATGCCTTTGTTTTTGTCCCATCGAGTTAACAGACCCACCAATAAAAGGAAGCTCTATATTATCACTTGAAATCAACGGTCCCGGTCCGTTGACGGATCTCACCCTCCGGCTATAAAATGAGGGTGATTGATTTGAATGTACAATGAGTCATACTTTTTCTGCTTCTTCCCACTACATGCAGTCTTATAGGTTTTGAGTTAACTTCCCGTTCTTAAATACAGCTTGGCTTATGTTTGTACTAAGTTTGTGAGTTAGCCTTTTGTGTTTTCCCCGTCAAGTTAACATGAAATCTTGTGGTACTTTTTCGGTCATGGAAAGTCACTATTGTCGTAGATGGCGTCAAAGAGACAGACCTATTGGTTGTTTAATTAATAAGGTTAATCAGATTGTTTTGAAAAGACGCATTATGAACTCTTAGGTCCTATGTACATTTTGTAAATTATGTCTCTGCCAACCTGTCTACCACTAGTTTCTGGGTTTGGGAGTGTTGGTTCCGGATGGTGAGAATTTTCTACTGCTCATAAACAAGTCGAAGGAGACGACTCATTGTTTTCAACAAACAAAGCACACTGACTTCAACAAAGTAGTGTAATTAGAAACTCATCCAACAATTATGGTATGTAATACTAATTAAAGTCATATGTACACATAAGTTCTGTTCACGGTGTGAAGTCGAATGCCACGTTCATACTGACAACACTTCAAAACTATGCTTAATGAGATCACGTCAATACATTGTAAGATGGAGTTCATATTTTTGTAATTTAATTCTGTCATTTCATTTGGCATTTGTATATTAACGTTGTTAAATATATATGTATGAAAACAAAATAAGATGGCTAGGATCAAACATATGATCTGTCACAAACTAATTGTCGACAACTAAACACCTATGTCGACATTGTGCGATGAAAGAGATACATGACATCAACTCGTTGAATGACTTGATAATATTTAAGCAAATAAGAACTGTAATGACAACATTTATCAACAGATTAATGTTCTTTGCATCAAAATTGTAAACAATGTCAGATAAATATGTTATCACGCTCAAAGTGATATATATCAACTTTAATCTGTGCCTATGGGAAGTGTGAAAGACCAATGGCCTTGTAGGAAATACAGCGTGGGCATTAAAGGGCGGGTCTGTCGGTGGAGCTCAGTAATTACCGTGTGGTAAGGCCTAATTAAAAGACAGTGAATTACTTTACGGGGCGGTTCCTTTCAGTTTTCATTCACTCGCAACAATTATTATTCTTCTATATGCTCGACGTTATGCTTTCATGAGTCTAATTTGTTGAGGTTTTTGCAGGTGACATCTTCTTCAGGTTTTGTAGTGTCTCCTGCTTACAAGTTCACTTCTTATCGTTATATTATTGTTGTCATATAAACGGGACCCCCGTGTTTGTTCTGTCATTGATAGGGTGCAGCATTCATTCGTCTTCGCCATGTTTGACATTTGTTTGGTGAAGTCAGAATCCATCCTTATCGTCGAAGCGCCTGTCGGTTCTATCGTTAGTGGCGTTGCAGACATACAACAGTCACATGTTTGTACCTTTCGTCATACTCTATAAAAACATGTATTATGAACTCTTGGCGTCATAGAAAGACGTATTATGAACTCTTGTAATGAAGGGAGGTTTGTCTCCCCGCTTATGGGAGTTCATGTGTGCGCAGGACACCTGTAGACGAGCTCAAAATTGCATGCAAATCTCAGGATGACAATTCAGTTTGCACTAATTTGAGAAGGCAGGATCTCGTGCCTGTCCATTTGAACATGCATTCATGATTGTTTAAGTCATCATTTTTAAGGTTATGGAGCCCGTTCACTTGTGTAGGCCTTCACGATTTATCAAGTCATATTTGTTGAGGTTATGAACGGGCGGTATAATTTATTTTTTTAAAAGCACAAGCAAAACCAGATTCAACCCATTCTCTTTCACCGAATGTGAAATAGAATCAGGTGAGTCGTGTTTTGCTTGTTCATGGAAAAACTGATTCATCCGTCCCTTGTTGTATATCTTCATTTTATACGTATTAGGTCTGTTACAAAGTTTAAATGACTTTTCATTGTCTGTATAAGTCGGAAGTTATGTCGACATAATATACTAATGAGTTTATTTCTACATTACCCATAGTTTTATCATTTTGTTCACTCTTGGGAGACGTTTTATGTACTCTAAAAAAAATTAATACAGTTACGTCAATTGGTTTATTGAGGTGTGTCAAAATACCAAATCATCTTTCTTTTCTTTGTAATGGTCGACATACCAATTTATATATAAGTCGACATAAATAATTTGGATGCTCAGTACAACTCGTCAGATGTGTTTGGATGTAGATGGTAATTTATATTTAGAAGAAAACAATACTATCACTAAATGGATATGATTTTCTAGGAAACTCACACGATTTGTGAAGCCATAATTTATGTTGACAAAGCAGACGCTTGTATATTCACAAGGATAACAAACACCATGAAAATGAAAACATATATGAACAGATGATTCACCAATACAATGATAAAATTTACATGAAAAGAACAAAGCTGTCAGATAATTTTTCAAATCTTTCTTTGTGATATGCATGTCGCCATTACTGAATGAACCTATGGGGTTTGTGACAGCCCAATGGTAGGGTTTTGGTGACATTTACTTTCCTTGGAGGTTTAACGGTGGAGATCAGTAATTGCGGGGCGGTTGGGGGTTAAATACTCTGTGGATTGAGTCAATGCAATGGTTTAATAAAAACTACCGTGATGCCCCTTTAAATCAACAACTAATCTCATTGTGGGTGAACAACAATTGAAAATACATGTGTTTAGACAAAGTATGCTATTCCTTTCATATTACTTACAAATCGCTACCGAACATACGTAATTACATGAGGCCCATTCAGTTAAACAGTTTAACTCCAATAGTTTCGTTCCTATGATAATGGTGACATGAGTTTAACCAATTTATGCCATCAGAGTAGTAGCTTACGTTCAGTACATGTACATAATGTATGTAAGCACCTCGAACAAAGAAGGAAATTCATACCAAATACCAAACAGTTTGATACACACAAAAATAATTAAAGTGCCACTACGCATTAATTACGCAGAAGCTACAAGAGCACAAACATATCATATATCAACGACTAGTATATGGTGGCAATAAGAGTACTTTCAGGGGAAACATCAAAGTGAATGTACTGGCCCTTTCCTAATTTATTCGCGAGGTAAAAATCTCTCCATCCTTTATTAAACCGGAATCGCATAGGACGTTCACACACCGATAGATGATTGTACATGTGCTTAGGAGGTTCTATTTCAACATCTACTGTCCACCTCATTCCAGCAGGATCTTCAATCTCCACTTCACTCAAGCAGTCAAGCTCATTGTAAACAACAAATCTTTTTGGAATAGTATGCACAGTCGAACGAAACTGTTAATACTTATAAAACCAGCTGAATAAACCAACACTTCCTGATCGTCTAATGAAACGCGAGATGAGATTACAGATTAAACTTACACAGCTTGACTTGCTACCGGTTATTATGATGTTGCACTGACGACCGCGGTTGTGTCCACCAATAATGTCACCTAAACGACTTGAGTCATTGGATGAAACTTCTTCCTCCTCACCAGATGAACTGTTTTCCGCAGGTAGAGGTGCTTCTTTCAGAAGACCGTGTTGATTAAAGACTTGAACAGACATCAAATCTTCTTCGACCAGTTTGAAAACGATCGTATCTCCAACCGTTGCAGACATCATGTGCGGATTTTTCCCAACCTCGGTGAAGGTGCAACTGGTGATCACATTGTCTGAGTCTCTTTTCTGTTCCAACTTCACATCCCAAATATAACCATCGAGAAAACGTCCCACTCCATACGTCAAATGCAGTTTGTATCGGCCCTGCCTCATCCAGAATATTTCTCGTCGAAGTACCTAAAATTAAAATTTTAGACAACAGTGTAACCCCGACGTCGTTCACACAATCTATAATTGTATAATTACAATTTCAGGAGGAACTTACCAATTGACTGTTGAAGTCATCTGAAATGAACGTGCAGAATAGGGGGAACATGATACCCATTTGGCCTCCGAACAAGATTGCCTGAAACCTCTTCGTTAAAGCCGATGTGCAAAGAGGGGAGGAGGTAGCGGCGGGTAATTCAACAGAAACGACGAACATCGAAGGATATGTTGTGCCTCAATTCGGTGGGGAATTATTTTTGTAATAAATTGGTCGGCAAAGCGTAGGGGATTCTCCGACCGTGAACGGGGCGTCAGGCACCGGTGGGTACTTTTTTTTTCGTACCGAAGGCTTGCTTACCGGGAGAATAGGTTGGAAAAATTGGTCGGTAAAAGGTCTGGAGCACTTTTTCGGTCGAATCGGACGTAATCCGGTCGGAAAACGACAGTACATTTCCGACTGGCGGCTCGGTCAGCAATTATACGATAGGTAAAACCAATTTTTCTTGTAGTGTAATGATATTATTATTACCTATTATATTCTAGCAAAAATTGGGATTGATTTTTCATTTCTTATAAAAACAAACAATTCAATCACTTTGATTTTAATATCAAGAATTCATATATAACTAAACAATCCAATACAAAAGTTTAGTATTTACTCACAAATTAGTGGATGATTAGGCAAATTCTTTGTCTAAAATAAGAGTAAATCTGTAAAATGTGAAATTTTTTGTGAAATTTCAATAGAAAGTAAGATTTAGAAAGTAAAGAAACAAATATGTTGGTGCTTGGTATGGGCCAATTCCACTTTCTATGAAAATTTTACAAAAATCACATTTTGTAGCACCACCCAAAAAACAAACAACAAATGAATCCTAATTTTTTTACTAGGGATAATTTTGTTATGCCAAGTACTTATTTGTTGAGGAAAACTCATTCATTTCAGAATTGTTAAAGTTTATACCCCGATCATTTATAGAATACAAATGATACAAAAAAGTAATAGTTCATATAAATGACTTAATGGAAAATAACTTGAATAACCTGAACAAGTGAGTAATAATCATGTTATACATAAAAAAAACTTGCAGCTTTTTAACTCGCCGAAATAAAAAATATTCTATTTTCTTTTTGCGAATGAAAGAATCATCCTTGTACATATACTAGCTTAATTGAATTGTATGTAATTATTAATAAATTTAGTTTTAATTAATATATACCCGTAACTTCGAAAGAAGAGACGTGCATACTTACAAAAGGTGATCATAGTGACGTTACCACTGTTTGCCAAAAACACACACATATACATATATATATATATATATATATATATATATATATATATATATATATATAGCCAATGAGACCTAACACCCTTTACTTTCTGGCCAATAAAACCTAATCCCGTTGGTCAACTAACCATCCAAAAACACATTTACAAAGTCAATATTGTCTCCTAAGAAAAGTCATATAGCTGCCTAACTTTTCCTTTTTTTCCAGTCAAAAGGAACCAAAACACAAGTCCTTCTAATAATAGTAAAATATTAACATGCATAATATCGAACCATAACTTTAATTTTGCACAAAAAAAAAACATAAAACAAGAGAGGATACATATACAACTAATTAAATAGAAGAAAAAAAAACAGTTAGATTGATCAAAGGTTTTTCTTTTGGGCATGATCAAAACATATTGTAACTACCATTTCTATTATTTACATCATCTGAGGAAGAAGAAGAAGGCCCTGGATGAGCTTGAGAACCTTCCATGTTGGTTCCTCTAAGGTAGTTGACCCCGAGCCTCGGGTCAACACCTAAGATGTTTCGCAGTTGATCTTCATGAAATCTATGCTCCTGAGCCTGTTGCAAGAGGCGAAATGATCCTGACGGTGCCATCATTGCATCGTTAGGGTTAACATTTCCCGATGTTGTCCCGATCCCAAACCCGAAGTTAAGGACCCCTTGAGCCGGGGTCGGCGCAAAAGGTGCAACAGGTACAGTCCCACCCGTGAACTGTTGCACCAGGGCACGAAAATTTGTCGTGTCGGTGTTCATTATCGTGGTTGGGGTGCGACGAGATGCCCTAGATCGGCGGCGTGAGGGCTTCGACACGCCGCCTTCTGGGGTCAGGTGACCGGGACTGGGTCCCACAGAAGCTGATGTGGTTCCTAGCGCGACTGCGGTGGTGATAACTGTGGATTCAGGGTACGTGTCAGTGACGATATTGGGCTCGAGCCTAGGTTGCGCCGCAGGGCCAGGCGTCTGAGCAGGGAAGTTATCGTGGTAGAACTGCGCGGTCCAATCGTTTGGGGCCGACATTCGGGTGCTAATGGCCATATAAGGTGGTGCACAAGGTGAGGAGATGTATATATAGTGGCTAGCAAGGTTGCAGCCCTAGTGATTCCCTCTAGTTGGCCTCTCTATATTGTGTGCAAAGTAAGAAGGGAGGAGTGAAGGTTTGGCTTCACATATTTATGGAGAAAGAAATGGTCAAATTTATTTATGGGAGAAATAATGAAAATACCGTGTATGTAACACGTGGCAACATCATTTTTATTATAAAACATGTTGATTTTATAATTATTATTAAATTCTATTGTGACACGGTGTCGGTGTGTCACCCACCATAGAAGGTAAAATCAGTCTGTTAAAATCTTAAAAGTAAAAACAAAAATTTATGGATTTACGTTTTGTAAATTAATTAATAATTTAATAGAGCTTATGGGTTTTATTCTTGATTAAAAATTAAAATGGTATGAATATTTGTTTTTAAAATAATACTTTAAAATATCATATCCATTTTATATTTGATTAATTTGTTACAGTGGAATACAATAAATATAATGTATATTTGACTTTTATATTCTACTTTAACAAGAAAAAATTATTAATAAATTTGAGAATAGTAGAAAAGTTATGAATATTTAATAAATATATTTATTAGATTAAATAAATAAGTATATATGATTTAATTATACGAATCTATTTAGTGAGTTTTAAAGTTTAGAATTGTCGACTATGACACAATAATATGCATTGAGATTAGAAGTTTTAGAATTGATTTTAAACATCAGAATTATCAGTTTCATCATATGCATGTCATTATTTAATTTAAGGGAAATGATCTGCATTTCGAAAGTCAACGTTCGAAATGTTCTGAATAAGAGATGTTATAAAAATGCTACTAAAGTTGTGAAATATTACTTGCTCTGCCGTCGTGTCTGATCGGAATTCTGTCGGAACGTTTATCACTACTCTTAATTTAAAAGATAATTATATATATATATATATATATAATTTTAAACACTTGAACCTCTAGATTAATTTAATATATTATATAGGCCATAGAAGGTTTTTCATTTTTTAGGGGATTAGTATGGGATGATGTCATGAGGTGCATTTATGACGTGAAGTATATCTAGAAGCAGTCGAGGGAGCTGACATCATCAATCAGGAGGGAGTGGCTATAGTGGAGGTTGGTGACTTTCAAGCCAAAAAGGAGTCTTCAAAATGAAGATACCAATAGAGGATTGAGTGCTATTAGCTAGGATAGGAAGTTGCTAAGTATCTTCCTTTTGTACTGATCATGATAGAGATATTACCACTAATAGTGTCGATTTAAATGTGAATTTATTCAACATGGTCTGTCCAAAAGTAGCCCAGCATTGCTATTGAAATAGGTAATTGAAATAACATGCTTTGAAAATTTGGTATTTAAGATAATTTTATAATTTTTATGTACTTAAAAAGTTCAAAATGTTGCATCAATCAGAACTATGTATCAATTAACATAACCCAGAGCTAGGTCTGACCAAAATTGGTATCGCCTATATATGTCAAGTGAACCTAATCATGGCTGGACCTAGCATTGGACTTGATCCGGGCTAGGTCAATTGGGAACTAGATCCGATTGGATCCCAGTCGAGCCTAGGTCAGCCTGGGTCGAGCTCAAGGTTGTGTGAGATCATGGTTGGGATCGCCTAGCTAGGTCAGGCGAACCTTACCATGGCCAAGCCTAGCTCCGAGCTCGACTTGGGCTAGCTATGTTAATTGGAACCTAGTTTCGATATGTGCAACAGTTTGGACTTCTAAGGTACATAAAAGTCATAAAAATTATTTTGGATACCAATTTATCAATAAGTATTATCTCAAGTACCTATTAAATTTTAAACCCGTAATTATACGAGCTGAGAACATTAAAGTTTTTTTTTTGCAACTTGAGAGCATTAAAGTTAAAGTATTCGATAGTACAACATTTTAAGTGAAATTCGAAGTATGTTCATTTTTGAATCCTTGGTCAGCCCAAAAGAGACCGGGACCTAAATCTAAAACTAAATTCGGGCCTTCACATTTTTTTACAAAATATTTAAATTGACTATCTACAGTAAGTTTTTATTTAAAATTTATTTTTTAAGCTTTAAAAGAAGCAAAATCGCTAATTAAATATTTATACTCGTTTTTTTTCTAAAGTTTCATTTTAATTGACGATATAACTAAAACAAAACATTAGTAATAACTAATGTATATATTGTTGGTCGAAAGAAAGTATAATGTGTATATAATTAATGGCTTGACTTGACTATAACATGCCTTATAGTTGGCTCAATAAATGACGGTTTAATTACTGAAATTGGCTATAATTAAGTCAATTTTATCGCTTGTCCAAAAATAATGAAAAGTTGTTTAATTTTTTTTGTTGAACTGGACATTTTTTTGTCACGGACCGAATTAGACTTAGTTATATAATAATATATATGACACCTCATTTTTTCGGAAACCTAAAGCCCTAACTATAATAGTCTTATCCTTGGGCCGGCCTGTTTGAATCACAACTCGTTTTATCGGTTAGTCTCATCGGTTGGTATACTAAGCTTGACTTATATTTAATTAGCTCATTGCTATGAAGTGTAAACTCGAATGAGAAACTTATAACTTGTATAGTGGGAAGGTTTTTTTTAAAAAATGACTATGAAAGAGTAGTGAAAACACACAATTTACATGGACAAAGAAGACGACAATATTCATCCGAGACACGGACACGACATATCTCAAAACCATGTGATCTTTTGACTCATTTTGTAACGCTGCGTTTCTTTTTATTGATTTTTTCAGAGTTTTAATCAAAATACTACATTCGAATTTCGAACAACCAAAAAAAAAAGAAAAAAAAAACACAACAAAAGCTCACAATTCTACGCGTGGAGAGTTAGATTCTCTGCGAGACCATAGGTGTCGGCTGAGTAATCTTTAATTATTTTGTGAATGCATATTTATAAAGCTAGCTCATTGAATAAGTTTCTGGCCAGTACTGTCACTAGAAGTGTGTGGTATTGCTAATATTTTGTCTAGGAAATACGAGGCGGATGTATAATTGTTTTTTTATTTTGCTCGGCCAAAAAAAAGTATAATTGTTTTTTTTTTTTCTCAAGAAGTAAAAAAAAGAAAGAAAAAAAAGGTTTAAATAAGCATGACATTACTATAGTTCACTCTAAGGCCGGCTTGAGGCCCAAGAAACTCAGTCTTGGGCTTTAGGCCTCCCAAATGTATATATGGCCCATTTTTCAGTTATTGTGATATTGTGTCATTTTTTTAAATCGAAACTTAAAAAGTAATTTCGTTATGGAAAAAAAATATGGTTTACGTTTTTTTTGGCCAACTAATATGGTTTACGTTAGATTGAGAAAATTATTACCGCAAAAATAATCCTAATTACTTTCCTAAAGAATAGGGTCACATTTATATTTCTTTTTCTCAATTCATCACAATATCATTATTAACAATTAATCCTCAATTAAGTCAATTTTAATGTTATATAATAAATCCAAAGGAACTACCGGAAAAAAAATCAAGCCAAAGGAACCAAAATATTTATATCTACCAGAAAAAAAAATTCAAGCCAAATGAATTTTAAAATTATGAGTCTTGAAATAGAATTTAAAATTTACTCTTCATTTAAGTTCAACAATTTATAAAATGAGGTAAATAGAGAATAAATTATTTTTCAAAAAATAAAAAGAATAAAAAGTAATTAGGTTTTTTATATAGTAAAAAAGAAAAATTCAAAAGAATTTGTGCATTAAAGTAGCCAATTAAAATGCAATTTTGCTTTAGGTCTTAAGATAATAAAAGACTTACAATTTTACTTTAGACCTTGAGATTTGTTGGAACGGCCTGGTTTATTCTTTTAGAGCACTTTCAATGGGCAAATTTTTCAAGACATTTGCTTATGTGGATGTGAGAGGTTTGGACAAAATTTGTCCATACCACTAATTGTCCTTCTAATTTCTTATTCTCTTTCCTCTAAGTTGTCCATGGGACATTTTGTATTCTTTCATATTTTGCTATAGTTTTTATTCTCTCTCCATGTCCTATCTAATATTTATATTATATAATAATCAAAATTGAGACAAAAATTGTCTTTGCCATTGTAGGAGGTTAAGACATTTTAAATTAAATTAATATTTTTTTAACAATTGATGATGTGGAGGTGAGGTGGCTCAAAATGGCAACCAAAATGGCTTTGCCCATTGGAAGTGCTCTTATAAACCATTTCTCCTTCATGTATAAATACCCATTTGGGTAATCCGACTTTTTTTGCAAAAAAAAAAAAAAAGTAATCCGACTTTAAGGTGTCCACTATTAAACTCAATTATATAACTGTATCTAATAGTATGTGTAAAAGCTAGGGCTGGCTGACCCCGACAGGTGTACCTCCCGCGGTGGGTCAGATGGGGAAAAAAAATTCCGCGGAGCCCCAACTCGCCCCACCACGTGAACATTTTTTTTTTCTGCTTCTCAATATTATAAATACTTTTTTTCTACTAAAATATTACATTATATATAATTTAAACCACAAATCTAACACCAATCAAATACAAATAACAAAACATCAAATTTATCACAAAATCCAAACACTAAATCCTAATAATTTAAATATGCATATATTTATAATTTGGTCATCGTTATTTATATAAGTACTATATTAACCATATTATTTAGTAAATGTTACATTATATATATATATATATAAGCACTTCGGGGCGGGTCTACGGGCCCCGCGCCCCTAGACCCGGACCCGCCCCGAACCCGTCTCGTGACCCGTGTGTTGGCGGGTCGAAACCGGGTCGGGGCCCAGCGGGGCCCCGAGACCCGTTGCCATCCCTAGTAAAAACCGTTTTATACTCGTGTCTTTAAATTTAATAATAAATATCTCATTAAATTTTTTTAATAACAAATAGTAAGTATGTAAATTCTAATATATCGCACGTGGTATTACGTAAACGTGGGTCCTACGTGTTTATTTATATAAAGTGAAAAAAAACTCTCTATAGTGGTTTTATATAGCAATCCTTAAAAATATGACCCACACGTAACTTTATGTTTTTACATAAAACATAAATTTAAAGAATGTTTTATGTTGACACGTCCGTTTTTTTTTTCAAACCCACTTTTTCTTCAATTCCTTCCGCCTAGCTTTTTATTTCAGTCGTTCCGTTTCTCCAAACCCACTTTTTATTTTCGCTGCTCTTTCTAATTTCCTCTAACAATTGCAATACAATTCTCGTCTCAGCCACAACTAGCAAGCAATAGCGAATCAGTTTTATATATAATAACTAAGATATTGTAAGATTATATATATATATATATATATATATATATATATATATATATATATATATATATATAAAGTTATTATTAAAAAATGGCTATACATGCAGCACACTTGTAAAATTCGCTATTAAAAGGAGGGATTTTAATATCTACATAGCAGTTCTTAAAAATGGAACACACAAGTAAATTTATGTGTTTTACATAAAACATTCGTTAAATTTAAGAAATGTTTTATGTTGATACGTCATTATATAAAATTAACTATTATGTTTTTTTTTCAAATCCACTTTTTCTTCCATTCATTTCGCCCAGCTTTTTATTTCAGTGTTCCGTTTTCCCAAACTCACTCTTTACTTTCGCTGCTCTTCCTAATTTTCTCTAGCGATTGCGATACAATTCTCATCTCAACCATAGCCAGCGAGCAGTAGAGTTTTATATATACTATTTATATATATAATTAAGATATCTGCATACATGTAAAATTATATATATATATATATTATTAAAAAATGGCTATACATGCAGCACACTTGTAGAATTCGCTGTTAAAAGGAGAGATGTAGCATTTTACTGAGTAATGGCATAGCCCGGACAACTCAAGTACACACATTCAGTTTGTTACTACCTTCAGTTTATTATTATACTATGCCTTTATTAATTACATAATCGTTACTATTAAATAACAGAAATGATTCATAGACCAAATCGAACATGTTAAGTATAGGTCTTAAATGTCCTCATAATTAGCTTAAATTATCACACATACATAAGACATTCATCTTTAGCAGTTAGTTAAGTTCTGTCGTCTACCGATTTTTAATGTCTAATGAATTCGTTAGTACGGCAGGTGCCGTGACTTATATGTTTGCAGATTTTTTCCTAATTTTGGTACCATATGTTTGCAGATTTTTTCTAGTTTTGGTCCGACCGTTACATTCCGTCCATTTTTGATATGTACAAGTCACGTGATCCACCAAAAACTTTCAATTTTGTTCAATTTAGTCCCTCTAATACTTTCCTAACCTTTTTTTTGTTCAATTTAGTCCCGAAGTTTCAAAATTGACCCAAATTGAACATATTGTTTCAATTTGGGTCAATTTTGAAACTTCGGGACTAAATTGAACAAAAAAAGGTTAAGTATTAGAGAGATTAAATTTAAAGTTTAGAGTGGATCACGTGACTTGAACATGTCAAAAAATGGACAGAATGTAACGGCTAGACCAAAACTAGAAAAAATCTGTAAACATATGGTACCAAAACTAGGTAAAAAAAAACATCATTGACAAAAACCTAAAAGTTGTCAAACATCATGGACCAAAAGACCGGTTAACCCAATTACTTAATTAGAATCTCAACTCTATGTGATATATTATCCATCATAGGAAGAACTAAGAGTCTAAGATGATGTAGCAATTTAGGATTTTATCACTTATGTTTCGTGTTTCGAAATATGTGGAATTGAATTTTTTTTTTATGTTTAGTATTTTTTTTTCGATAATGCATTTTTATTTTTTATTATATCTGTTGTGTATAAACGGTTCCGGATTCCCATATGGTTGTCGTCTTGTCTGACTGGGGCCTTCTCTTCCTGTCTTGCATGGTCCGAGCTGAGTCAAGATTAAGAAGCTCCACTCCATTTTTATAATTAAAAATTATACCTTGCTGCAACTTTCCCTTTCCCTCTCTCGACTTCTAATCTAAGCTCACCCACCCATACAGGTATCCACTACTTTAGGTCACCTGTTCCCGACAAACTTCATCATTGTGGGGAATTATGTACAGGACGCTCGTCCATCCATGATTTCACTCAGTTAGGGTTTTAGGGTTTCTTCAATTCAGGGGCAGTTATGGTGAGGAAGCATGGCTGGCAACTCCCGGCGCACACATTTCAGGTATTATTATTATTGCTGAAATCCCCGCCGCGTAGTTTCTTATTCTGGTATGAAATGCTACTGTTGGTTCCTCAGAATTATTCAATTCGATTCTGTATCTGTGGTTACTGCTGTGTAATCCCTATTGTTGCCAGAACTCGAAATATTGTTTGTCCATAGCTACTTTGAAGTTTTTGTATATGATATAACTGTAATTACAGATGATATGCTGTTGTAGTATTTATGCTGCCTAGTGAATTGTAAAAAAAGAGACTCCTTTATGTTAAATTGAAGACATTCAAGAAATTTGGCTAATTTGATTTGTCTGAGGCTGTTCTTAGTCATGTTAACTAATTCCTCAAGATTCTTGTTCATTTGTTTTACTAATTGTCAGACTATGTTAATGGCAGGTTGTTGCAGTCACAGTATTCTGCTTGCTAGTGGTTGCTTTCTATGCCTTTTTCGCTCCTTTTCTCGGAGGGCCTCTCTGGGAATATATATTAATCGGGACATACTCTCCCGTGGTATGAATTATCTCGAATAATCATTTCTCTATCTAACTTTCATTAGAAATATTAAGTGCTTCTAAAATAGAAACAACCTTATTTTCTATTTTCAGGCACTTCTTGTTTTCATTCTATATGTTCGATGTACCGCGATCAACCCAGCAGATCCAGGAATTATGTCGAAATTTGACAGTAGAATAACTCAAACCGCTAACCCAAATATTGGGTTATCAGAGAAGCAATTGAATTTGAACCAATTGATCGAACCATGTGAGGATGATTTGCCTTCATCTATATCGTCTGCTTCCAGAAGCACTAGATTAGCAGCTAACTCTAGTATGAAAGAATCAACCGGAGGAAATAATACAACTTTAGGCATTAGTACAGAAAATAGATCGGAAAAATCCTGCTGTGCCTTTGGAGGAATTTTATGTGCCATATTTGTGCATCAAGATTGTCGAAACAGTGATAAGTTTGGAGATGAACAAGGTGATGAGGCTTTGTTCTGCACTCTATGCAATGCCGAGGTACTTAATCAAAAACTTTCATCTTTTTTTTTAATATTATTTTTTCACTTGACTGGAAAGTAATTTTGATGTTTCAGGTCCGTAAATTCAGCAAGCACTGTAGAAGTTGCGATAAATGTGTAGATGGTTTTGACCATCACTGCAGGGTATATCTTCACCTATTTACATGCTTCTTTCTGTAGCTAAATATATTACTATTATGAAAAAAATATCAATGAGTTATTGTTTCCTGGGTTAATTTTAGTGAAATTTTTACGTTGCTGCAGTGGCTTAACAACTGCGTCGGATACAAAAATTACGTCACTTTCATAGCACTCATGGCTTGTAGTATTGTTTGGGTGAGTAACTATCCAGGCCTACTGCTTTTTCTACAAAAAAAACTATGCTGCCTTAATTTATGCTTAATTATATTCAGCTAGTTCTGGAATCTGGAGTTGGGATTGCTGTCTTTGTACGGTGTTTTGTGAATAAGAGAAGCATGGAGGCTGAAATCATTGATAGACTAGGAAATGGCTTTTCCCGTGCACCGTTCGCATCTGTAGTGGTAAAAACACTAACTATTTACATAATTTAATAGGCTATGATGAATATTTCGCTAATTTTTACTGTTTTAAAAACAGGGAGTATGCACAGTAGTTTCTATCTTGGCTTGTGTTCCTTTGGGCGAACTCTTCGTATTTCACTTTCTACTCATGAGAAAGGTATAATAATCTCGCTAATTTGTGTTATGTTCTCTTTTTTGTTAGTTTTTAAAAGAAATTTGTGTCATGGTTTTGGTTTCAGGGGTTGACAACATATGAATTTGTTGTGGCAATGAGGGCGATGAGTGAAGCGCCAGCAGGAGCATCGGTCATCGATGAAGAGCTGCAAAATGTGTTGTATTCTCCATCGGGATCGGCTACCACTGGACTGAGTGGTGGAAGCTCAACTCTCGGCTTGCAGTATAAAGCTGCATGGTGCACTCCTCCTCGTGTATTTGTCGATTATCAGGTATATATCTATATCTATATCAAATAGTTTCTCTGAATACATTTGGTAGCTTGAAGGTTAATTTGGTGGTTTTAAAAGGGTTAGTTAAAAAACGAACGTTTAGTGTTTCGTAAAAATAAAAGGGTTTAAGGGTCTTTTGGTAAACATGTTTGACCAAAATTGGTTTTTGGTGCAACATTTTTTTAGACTTTTGGTGCAATCATTTGCAGTTTATAGACTTTTTGTGCATCTGTTACTTGACTTGTTAGTTTTAAGATTTAACCGTTAAGTAGCACCTAGCACGTGTCTTACACGTGACCAGCTCTCTAATTTTCATTTTTTTTTTGCCATACACTGTTTTTAGTATGGTCCCCCAATTTTATATTTCTAAATTACAAATTAGTCCCTAAAGAATTTCAATCGGACCCTAGTCCAATTGATCTAGTCAGGGTCCGATCTATGGCTGGGTCAAATCCTGGTCAGGGTCCCCGGACCTTGGCGATTCTATTGATCTGCCGATCTCACATCATCTTAAAGTGCATCGCGCGGTTATCATAATGATTTGCCTCATGTTTTCTTGAAGAGATCAGCCTAGTTTAGTTTTTGTTCAATTTATGATTTATGACTATGAAATGAAGTAAATCCATTCTAAACTATTATGTTGATTCAGGAGGAAGTTGTGCCTCATCTAGACCCAGGAATGGTCCCATCAACAATAGACCCCGATGCAGCAACATCTTCGGGAGTCCCGAAACTGGGAAAGAGACAGCAAGTCCGGATCAATCCATGGAAGCTTGCAAAGTTGGGGTCAGAGGATGCCATTAGAGCCGCCGCTAAAGCTCGAGCTTCCTCCTCAGTCCTTCGGCCCCTCGATAACCCTCGTTCCTCACAACTGTACCCAGACATTAGCTCCAGTAGTGTCCGAAGCAGTGTCAGTACCGATACAGGAACTAACAGGTATTGAAACATCTGATTCACCAATTCTTCATCACCATATGATTTAACAGAAACTCAAGACTATGATGTTTGCAATTCAATTCAAGTTCGGTTTTATTTTTGTCACTTTTTTTTTTTTTTTTTTCAATTTGCACAAGGTTGATAGGGTTAAGAACCTAAAAACAGTCTTAACTATAGGTCACGTTGCTAATCGATATTCCAGGTTTAAAATGTTAATATTCAATGTCCCAATTATCAGATTTGTTGCTTTCCCATTTTTTCTGACTGATTTTGGCGTTAAAATTGGCGTTTTAAGCAGTTAAAACATGTTTTCCACTCTTTTTAAGTATATGATTGTTTCTCAGATGCTTAAAAAACATGTTTTTGTTTCGTCAATTTTAAAAGAAAAAAAGTGGAAATCAATCATTATGATAGTTGGGACATCGAATGTCAACTTTTTAAATCCGTAACAGTGAATAACAACACGGTCATCTATATGTTTATATAGCGGCTAAGTTTTAGGGTTAAGAACTTAAAAACAGTCACAACTATAGAATATGTTGTTAATCAATGTTTTAAATTTAAAATGTTGATATTCGGTATCCCAGCTGTCAGATTTTTTGTTTTCATTTTTCCGACTGATCTTGGCTTTTAAATTGGTGTTTTAAGCAATAAAAACATGTTGTTTTCCATTTTTTCGAAGTATCATATTTGTTGTTCATGATATATGTTTATTTGATGCTTAAAAAACATGTTTTTGTCGTCAATTTTAAGAGAAAAAAAGTGAAAATCAACCAATATGATAGTTGGGACACCGAATATTAACATTTTAAATCTGGGACAGTGGATAGCAACATGACCTAGTTGGGACTGTTTTTTGGTTCTTACCCTTGATTATATCATCTATATGTATTTATATAGAGGATAAGTTTTCACTGAGTCGACTGCTTCAATTACAGGGACATCAAGAACGACCCGAGACTTCCATCTTTCCGGAACTCATCTGCTCCGAGCCAAGACGACTACGATGCAAGCACCCACAGTGTGAGCAGCTTCAGCAGCCCGACCCACGTCCACGAGTCCGTCACCCTGAGCCCTCTCCCGAACCCGACCACATTCCGAACCGCCATGGCACCACCACCTCGTGCCGATAATCTCAATTTAGCGGCACACCGCGGTGGGTTTGACGATAGAATCATGCAAAGAGGAACCGACCCGTTATCCGCAACCTCGTTCCTCAGAGACGGTAAGAGAACCTCGGTGGTGTGGGACCAGGAAGCCGGCCGATATGTCTCTGTCCCTGTCTCTGCCACGGAAACGAACAAGAACGGCCGGTCGTTACTGCCGTTACAGGGCGGCCCTAAGGTTGTTGGGTATGCAAGGAAGCCGGCATTAGGGACACAACAAGAATCTTCGTCTTCTTCGATGAATCAGACCGAGAGACTGTCGTATACTGGGGACAACATATTTTTCGGCGGACCACTGTTGAGAAACGAAAGGGAAAGAGAGGCTCGGTTTAAGAGAGATGTGGGTTCGAATCAGTTGCCAGTGTTTATTCCCAGTGGGAGCAGCGTCGATCGGGTTCATCCTCCATTTGGGTCGGGTTCGAAGTGATCGATCGTAGATGTGACAACTGTATGTATAGTTTTTTGTTGTTCATTTCCACATTAACTCGGGTTCTTCGAATTTGTAATTGTGTCATGAGATTGGTTTTCTAAGGGGATTTTCATTCGTTTCGATGGTTGTAATCTGAGTACGTGCCCAAATAAGGTGAACTGGAGGTCAAGCTCAGCTGAGTATGGATTTCCGAGCTCGAAATCCGAAATTGACTTGAGTTCGGCTCGATTAAGCTCGAATAGCAATGTTCAAATTGAAATTGCATGTCGATTTTTACTTGTAGTTTGCTTTATCGAGTTCGAGTTTGGCTTCGGTCTGCGACCTTTCTACAATGCTTTTGGAGCACCATGCTTTTACCACTAATTTTTTTATTTTTCTATTGCCCTAAAGGTGAACACCATAGAGAAATTGATATTATTAATAGTATGATATACATCTTAGGTGTAGTTAAAAAAATTCATACTTTTAAAGTTTTAGTTATGTTACAATTAAGTCCACCATAGTATTAAAAAAACCAAAAGCATGGTGCTCCCAATATATATTGAAGCCCAATATATATCTTTTGATCCTACTATTTATGTCTGGATTCTATGAACACGTATCAAATTCTTAACACTAAAGCACAATTTAGAATAGAAAGAATGTAGTAGGGAATTTGAATCCGTCTAATTCTAATCGGTTCAAACAGACCAATTATAGAATAGTAAATCCGTTCAAAAATGTTTTTATATAGGGCTGGCAATTCGGGCTCGGCATGATGGATCGACATGACAACGAAACGAAAATTACGGGCTTGAGTTTGATGTTAGTGACACGGCACGACACGATATAACACGATTTTTTTAATTTGATGCCACTCGGGTCTTGTTTAGTAGGAACATACTGGTTAATTTGATGCCAGAATTCATAATATTGTTGTCCTTAACCACTTTGAAGATTTCGTATGATATAGCTATAATTACAGATTGAAAGTATTTATGGTGCTTAGTGAACTGCAGCAAAAGAATCACCTTGACAGTGGGTTAACAATTGCATCGGTTACAAAAATCATGTCACTTTCATAGCACTCAAGGCTTCTAGTTTTGTTTGGGTTGAGTAAGCCTACTGCTTCTTTGACAAAAGTAAACTTTGCAGTAAAAAATTTATTCAGAGAATTTATGTGATGATTTTGATTTATGGATTGACAACGCATGAATATTATGAGGCAATGGTGGCCATGAGGGAGGCATCAGCACGAAGAGCTAACATGATGAGGAACTGGGGTTGAGGTTCGGGTTCGTGTTGAGGTTCAGGTTCGGGTCTGGGGTTGATGCATTTAGAGACTCGATTTTGTTTGGGTTTAGGTTCGGGTTGATGTATAGAGAGACTCGGTTTAAGAGATGCAGGGTTTGTTTGTATCATCTCGTTCGAGGTGATTAACCGTATGTGTGAATGCATCATGTCTAGATGTTCTTTCGTTTTGATAGTGTTATGTTATGGTTTCTTCTAATATGTAGGTGAGATGTTGATTTCGGGTATAATCCTGGTCGGCGACACTAGCCATGGCCTGAAATAGTTATGTGTCAGACTTGACTTGAGAATATTTAAGGATTTAACTGTATAAATTAAAAGTTACAGATATATATTGGATGATTAAATTAAATAAAATAAAAATATTTAATGAATAAAAAAACAGTATTAATGGAAAATATTGCACTAAAAATCAATTTTGATCCAGTACCAAAAGGCTATTTAACCTACGAGACCTTTAACGAGGGTAGTGTCCTAAAAAGGTAAAAATGCTTTCATTAGGAAATAACATAATAATTTTTATTCGTATCAAGGATAACTTGTAATGAGTAATGTGTTTACCATGAATATTTTTGCACCAAGATTCTTACGAGTTTTGAACTCAAAATTACACTCGATTACATTGTTATAATGTTACACCTATCGAGCCAAGTCGAGTAAATTCGAGCTCGAGCTCGATCCGAATATGCAAAATAAAAAAGTTCGAAGAAGCTTGAGTTGAATACCAGTGAACTCGTATTCGATTCAGCTTCTAAAAAAGTTCAACTCGACTCGAAATTTAATGAGTCGAATTCGAATATTGACCAAGCCGATCTCGAGTAGCTTATTAATATATTAATATTTTGACTTGTTTACACCCCTAATAACACCCACAATAAGTACTCATCAGCCAAAAAAAAAAATCTTTGGCCAAAAAAACAAAAAAAAAAGTCAATTCATTAAAAAAAATCTATATTGTTAACTACTAATTATGTAATTTTTCCAAATTCAAAATGATTTAACAATTCTATCCATATTAAATATGCTCAAGTGATCATTTTCGACCCTAATTAAATCTCGTCAAGAAAAAATAAATTATTATCATAATTATTAATTAAAGAAAAAAGAGAAAAGTTTTTTTTTCTCGGTGCAATAAGAAAAAAATATAAACTAACTACATCGAAGTGTTTTTTTTTCTTGGTGCAATAAGAAAAAAATATAAACTAACTACAATACTACATCGAAGTGGAGACTGGTGGTGTACGGCGCCATAAATGCTGAGTTGCTGACCGACGAAATCATGCATACTATTTGACCGACGCTAGAGTTGCCTCGCCCACCAGTCAGATTATGCCAAGTGTTATTATATACTTCCTCCTTTTGTCCCATTAACACTTGTCCCGCTTTGAATGGTATCGGTGCAACATTTGTCATGTGTTTTATTTTGTAGACTTTTTGTGTCATACTTTGCATTTTATAGACTTTTGATGCATTAGTTAGTCAACAGTTAAATCTGACCGTTAAATAGTTTTATTTTGTTCAATTTAGTCTATAATCTGCTTCCGGCTATCGTCCAAAGTATTCAATTCACCGCCTAAAGTATTCCGACAACCGTACAAGGTTGTCGGCCGCCGTTCAAGGAAGGTAGAACCCGCACAAGGCTGCCGGCTACCATCCAAACTCACCGGTGACCATCGATTGGGGCCGGACGACTCCGATTAGAGTCGTCCGGCCCTGATTAGGCAACCTATCGGAGCTCTGTGACACTGGTCGGGCCAAGGGGCCCCGAGTAAAGCCATCTAAAACTCTGGTCGGACCCCTTGGCTCCAATCTAGAGCTCTGTGGCCCCGACCCGAGCCACAGAGCTCCGATCTAGAGCTCTGTGTCTCCGGCCTAAGCCAAATAAATCCGATCGGAGCTTTGTGGCTCCGACCAGAGCCACAGAGCTCCGATCAGAGCTTTGAGACTCCGACTAGAGTAACAGAGCTTCGATCTGGAGCTCTGTTGTCCCGACCTTAGCCACAGAGTTTCGATCGGATCTTTGTGGCTCCGGCCAGAGCCACAAAGCTCCGATCTGGGCCCTCAGTGGCCCAATTTGGCCGGGCGGCTCTAATCGGAGCCGTCCGACCCCGATCGGTGGTCACCGGTGAGCTTCGATGGTGGCTGGAGGTCTTGTACGGATTCTGGCGGCCTTGTGCGGTTGTCGGAATACTTTGGACGGTGACCGGAAGAAGATTAGGGACTAAATTAAAATGTTTAACGGTGAAACTCAACCGTTAACTAACTTATGCACTAAAAATTTACAAAATGCAAACATATGACACCAATGCCAATATTGGCCAAACATATGGCACCAAAAGACATTTTAACCCAAATAATCATAATAATATTTGGTATAATAATAATGAATTGGTACTCAAATTGTTACATTGTTTGTCATGTGATTAGTTACAGTGTTATATTGGTAAAAAAAAAAAAGCATAAAAAAGGAGTGTAGTTGAGATATGAGTTTTGAAAGCAAGGATTATTCGAAAATCAATATGAATTACAGGAAGAAACGTATGGACATACTACACTAAGATGAATTGATATGTACCTTCACAATTCAATTTTTTTTTTTTTTGAAAATATAAACAGTTCAACACGAAGTGGCATCATATCGGAATAGAAGAAATCAAAGAGAAAATCAAACTAATGTTGAAGACTCTTGAGGTACTCCCTGCAATTTATGTTGTTTTAATAATTTTATTTAATCACTCGAATTGTTACATTGTTTGTCACGCGATTAGTTGCAATGGTACATTGGATTAGTAGAAAATGTAAAAAAAAAAAAGAATGCAATTGAGATATTGATTTTGGAAGCAAGGATTATTAGAAAATCAGGAGAAATTACCGAAAGAAAGGTATGGACATGCTACACTAAAATGGAATGACAATAGTTGGAGCAATTCTAAATACATGCATTTGTTTACATGACAATGCCACAACATCAAAGATTGTTATATATAAAATCGACATGTAATCGAATTATTTTATTACTTATGTAAACTTTAGCTAAATAATAATATATATATATGTGACCCCAACTTGTTGCGTTTTCAGGTTGGATTTTAGAAATATTCACTCCTAATAAAATATTTGATTTTCTAATTATTTTTAATTGTTTATTATGGTTTTTTTTAAATTATCTATCGTTTTAAATTTTTGGTATAATTGAAACAAATTTTTCTAAAGATGTGTGCATTTGTAAATAATTTTAATATGGTGCAACATTTGATTTATTTTATGTTAGGATGTAAAACTTAAATTGATCAATTTGTAAATAAAATGGACATTTAGAGTGAATGAGAGTGTTACTGACGCAGCAGATGTCGATAAAGATAAACCAGTACTTAATCAATCACTCAAGAAAAAGAACAATGTCTTTGAAATATATTAATTATCTGAAAGTTGTATTGAAAGTTGTATTAATAACAAGGAAAAGCACCCCTATATAAAAACTAACTAGGCTATTGTTGGGTTATAAATAAACCCGACTATGTATGTACGTTCTTGGTCTATGGTGATTTCCTACGGGTGACATGTCGAGTACGCTTTCAGGGCGAGGAGAAGAAGTCGACGACCTTTCTTGTTTATTTCAACCATTTGAAGATAAAAGGTCGACTACCAATCATGAAGAAGTCGACTTCAAAGGAATGACTGATCGACTATGGAGACTTAGAGAATCTTCCAGAGGACAGGTGGCGACCTGCTTCCCACCGTCTCCAAAGGAAAACATTCCCTCGAAGTAAAGACAGGTGGCGACCTGCTTCCCACTTGATTCCCACCGTCTCCAAAGGAAAACATTCCCTCGAAGTAAAGACAGGTGGCGACCTGCTTCCCACCATCTCCAAAGGAAAACCTTCCTCGAAGTAAAGACAGGTGGCGACCTGCTTCCCACCGTCTCCAAAGGAAAACCTTCCCTCGAAGTAAAGACAGGTGGCGACCTGCTTCCCACCGTCTCCAAAGGAAAACCTTCCCTCGAAGTAAAGACAGGTGGCGACCTGCTTCCCACCGTCTCCAAAGGAAAACCTTCCCTCGAAGTAAACACAGGTGGCGACCTGCTTCCCACCGTCTCCAAGGGAAAACCTTCCCCCGAAGTAAAGGTGAGGTGGCGACCTGCTTGTCACCTGCTTCAGCCGCCTTAGGAAAGACTTCCCTCCTAAGTAAAAGTAGGTGGCGACCTACTTGTCACCTGCTTGGCCGACTCCAAAGGAAAACTCACTAAGGAGATAACCGCCACTGATAAGTCGGTAACTCTCCCCTATAAATAGGGACCTATCTTATTCAATTAAAAACAATCTGCTCTGAATACTTATATATTACACTCTCAAATACATTACTAACTTAAGCTTCGGAGTGGAATCAGGGGACATCCCCACCCCCTTTTTAGGTACTTAACCTTAAAAGTCTCCCGGAGGAAATCAAGTCCTCGAGAGAGCTACGTCCAAGGCGAAGCCTAGAAGTCCATTCCGTGAAGTTTGTGGTCACGTCATTTTGATCCCAACAGCTATATTCCTACTAAGATATATATAATATCTATATATATCTTATATAAACTATAATCCTAAATATATAACTATATATATATAAAATCTAAACTAAGATAAAATATATAAATATTCATAAATATATATTTCAGGAATATATTTCATTATTTGGGCTTGAGCTTCCTTAATCTGGGCTTCTTGAATTTAGGCATGTCGCTCCCCGCGTCATTCTCCCCTTCTTTAGAACAGCTCGTCCTCGAGCTTGTTGAAAACTTAAAGTATCTCAGCTCCTTATGATTGAAGAATGAAACAACACTATGCTTCTTGTGTGTCACCTTTTTGCGAATCTTCTTCTTCGGAATAAATAAGTTCAACTTCAAAGTATCTTCACGAGCGGTAGTTTCATGTCTTTTTGAACAATTCGACCACGACCATTCCCGCACAGAATTCACGCCATCTTTCCAGTAAAATTATCCTTCCAAGCTAACGTGATTTGATGAAATAAAATTGTAGAGATTATACATCGAAGAACATGTCATGTGTGCAGGAACTATGAAGCAAAAGTCTCTACATGGGATATTAAATTTTATGAAATTTCATGACTCCCATGTAAGGTTGCATGTGGACTTCTTCCAGCTCCAAATAAGACTTCTCTATAGATATGGAATATGACATGTCTGGCTTCAAAAGCTTGAAATCTCCTTCATATTCGGATTGCAAAAGTGGAATCAAATTTGTAACTTCTTCAGATGGTTGGTCCAAAGTATCGACGTTCACATCCAAATTTGATATCGTCACTCTATCCACTTCTTTCTTGTCTAATTCGCCATCTTCATTCTTGTTAGACTCAAGAGAGTATTTGTGGTTGTCTAAGAATTCGTCCACCAACTCTACATACTCATGATTACCAGATTTTGTTTTTGTAGATCCAAGAGATGAAATCACATCTTTCTTCTCGCCGATCAAATTATTTTTATCAGGATCCTTAAGGATATCCTCCACCTTCAAGATTGATTCGGTCATCATGCTTGCTTTATTTTCTTCATCAGTCTTGAATCTTCTCTTCAATGGTAGTAAATTATAACATACACGGCCATCTCTTATTTTATACACATTGTCATGCTCAATGTACTTTGCATCTACGATGTTCAACCATGATCTCCCAAGTAGTAAGTGACATTCATCCATATCAAGCACAACACAATACGCGTCGCCGATATATGGGCCTAAAGAGAATTTTACCTTACAACGAAGTGTGACTGCATACTTGACTCCACTCTTGTTCCAGTGATTCGTGTGCGACTGAGGAAGCCTCTCAACTGACAACTTCAACTGCTCGACTGTCTTTTTATTGATCATATTCTTAAAACAACAATCATTGATAATAACATTAAGTTGAGAGTTATTTACCTTGGATCTTGTCCTGAAAAGTTAATAGTGCACTTCATCCTCCCCTTCCGGTAATCTGCTGGATTTAGGAGAGTACGCTAAACTCTGACCTTGACAAGAACGATGGTATTGCCCATATTTCAGTTGATAGGTTTGTGCATCAACTTGCTCCTCCGGCAACTGAATTGACTCTGTGATGTATAATGAACCCTGAATTTGTCGGCAACTATGATTCTGCTAAAACAAAAACCGCTTATAGTCGTCTTCGTCAGGAGGTATGAACCTTTGCCGCAACAATTGCCTCATAATTGGCCAACTCCTAACTGGTTGTCTGCCTTTTCTGCACAAGGTTGTCTGAACCCGTTTCCACCAAACTAATACTGCTTCTTTCAACCAGTATTCTACTATTTTTACATGTTTATCCTCCGGAACATTCATATTTTTGAAGAATTATTCTACAGCATCCACCCACTTTATAAACTCTTCAATGTCCATGTCATCGGTGAAAGTAGGGATACCTACTTTCGGACGGGATCCACTGGAGCACATATATTGTTATGTGTCATTACGCCTAACTTGATTTCGCCCTTCGTCGAGATATTCATAGTAGTCTTCATCGAATTCTTCAAAATAGTCCACTTGGTTGTAATACCGTTGTGGATTTGCATGAATAGGTTTGTCAATAGGTTGACCTCGGGTACGATCCCTGACACCTCCCCTACCGTCATCTCTATATATGTTGGTCTGAAACTCCGGGGTTTCGAAACAGACAGACGACTCTTCGAACTTTAGCCCGAACTTCATTGCCCTGCCGTTCAGTTGCTCCTTCAAGTCTCCAACAGCCGCTCTAAAGACGCTTGTTGCACGATCATGCCCACGTCTGAGAGCTTCCACCCCTTGATCGCCGTCAACAGGATGATTGACATATCTACATCGGTTCGCCATCATAACAGCTTCCTCCTCCTCCTGGATTCCAAGCCTGCTCTAATACCAGTGGCAGATGCATGTGCAAATATGCGGTTATGATCGTAACCTCATTATCGAGTATTTTAGTGGCACTTTATTTCTAAAGAAAAATATACCCCGATCCCTATTATTTAAATGTAAGATCCCTATTATATTGTGTAAGACACTAAGATACCCATTATTTGAGTGTAAGACACAAATTATTTTGTGCAAGACACTAAGACCCCGTTAATATAAGATCCCATTATTATTTTGTAACACTCAACTCTCATTCAATCAATCAAAGAGAAAATCTCATCAATTTTAAGATTTGTGTTTTAAACATAAAGAGTACACCGTTGTAAATTTTACTATTAGCTTCTTTTTTCTTAGAGTATGAGCCATAGTTACTCTAATCTAATATAATACGAGAGGTCCTACAGGGAAAAAGTATTTAATCATACAGTATTTTTGAACAAAATTGTTTTTAGTACCTATATGACAAAATAAATTATATTAGTATTACAATAGTGTCCTGACTCAATTAAAACTCAACTGATCCACAATCGGTACTAATCTGATTTGACTCAATTGTAACATTTGTATAAGAAAATATGGTTTAGTTGTGATACTTTAAAGTGTACTTATTGTATTGGGTTAACAGGTCATTTGGTCCATGATATTTGACCACTTTTGAGTTTTGGTCCACGATGTTTTTTTTCCTAGTTTTGGTACCATATGTTTGCAGTTTTTTCTAGTTTTGGTCCGACTGTTACATTCCGTCCATTTTTTCTGTTAGGTGGCATGTGCAAGTCACGTGATCCACTCTAAACTTTCAATTTTGTTCAAATTTGGGGGAATTGATACTCTAAACCTAGTTCAATTTGGGCGAATTGAACTAGATTTAGAGTATCAATTCCCCCAAATTTGAACAAAATTGAAAGTTTATGGTGGATCACGTGACTTGCATATGTCACTTAACGGAAAAAATGGAAGGAATGTAACAGTCGGACCAAAATAGAAAAATCTGCAAATATATGGTACCAAAACTAGGCAAAAAAAAAAACATCATGGACTTAAATCCAAAAGTGGTCAAACATCATGGACCAAAAGACCTATTAACACTATTTTATTTTTACATTTGAAATGTATTTAACAACAATTTTGGATAAATAATTGAAGAAAGTATCAATTATTATCGTTTTGAAATATTTATATTTTAAAACATGTTAGTACGACTAAAAACCATTTTTTTAGTACGACTAAAAAAAACATGTTAGTACGACTAAAACCCATTTTTTTTAAATACCTGTTATATATTTTTTATATAATTTTCTTAAAAAATATGTTAAATCTTAAAAAAAAATAATTTGCATAACGTAACCCCATTGTTGAGACCCAAGCTCCGCCACTGTCTGATACCAACTGACGTAGCGGATGTCGATAAAGATAAACCAGTACTTAATCAAGCACTCAAGAACAAGAACAATGTCTCTGAAATATATTAATTATCTGAAAGTTGTATTGAAAGTTGTATTGAATAGTTGTATGAATAACAAGGAAAAACACCCCTATATATAGAAAAACTAACTAGGCTATATTCCTACTAAGATATAGATAATATCTATATATATCTTAGGGGTGAGCAATGGTCTACCAAGACCATTACCAAGACCAAGACCGCCCAAGACCAAGACCATAAGACCAAGTCCATTTTGGACCAAGACCAATGGTCTTCTTTTGATGGTCTTATTTGGTCTTGGTCTAAATTTCAGACCAAGACCGAAAAGCCCATTGAGACAATTTAGGACCATTTAAGACCAATCTAATATTTTTTTTTTAAATGGAATTTGCAAATAATAATAAAACCAATTTTGAACTCTCTACTCTCACCCAATCACTCTCATTTAGTCTCACCACTCACTAAGGCCGAAAGCAAAACTCAGTAGGTCCAAAAAACCGCCAAAAACCAAATCGGACCGATCCGAACAAACCGAACGTAAATAGACCGGTAATGTGTTGTCTCATTTTTTAAAGTATATTAGTAAGTGTAACTTGTTTTACTAATTGCTCAAACTATTTTTTGTATATATGTGATTCAGTTAATTACTAATATAGTACCTAAAGAAAAGTGTTAAAATTAATTACGTAAATACTATTTTATGAGTTAGTGATTTGAGTTTCAAATTCTAGTTTTTTTTTTTTTTTTTTTTTGCCGAAGTTTCAAATTCTAGTTGAGATGCCACATTTGTAAAGATTTTAACCTCGTAGCATTTCAAAACCAAAACTATCAAAATCAAACCGGATCGATCCGAACAAATCGTAAACGAGTTTTATGTTTCTATTTTTATTTATTTTGGAACTCTGAATTTACTTTCTAAGAAATTGGAGATATTTTAAATATTAATTATTATTTTCGGATTTTCTATTTAAACCGAAAATCAGGCTGAAAAAACTGTTCTAAATATGGACAGCTTATTTTTTTCAAAATGGATTTTTGGTCGGACTTTTTTTGTTGAAAAAATCCGGACCGAAAAATGTGGACCCCGGCCAAAATAGCTAAGAAACCGGTCTGACCGGATCGGTTTCACCCCTACCAGTCACCGGCTCCACGGGCACGGGTCGGATCTTCCTCTTCTCCAGTATATTATATATAATTATAATAAGTGAATTTTCAACTTATGATTATTACAAAAATAATATTCGACAAATTTTAAAAAATTAAATTAAATTAAATTAAATTAAAAAAACATAAAAAATAAAAATGGTCCTAAATGGTTCTAATGGTCTGGACCAAAACCAGAACCAAAAAGACCAAAACCATTTTAAATGGTCCAAATGGTCCTGGTTTGGTCCTAGACCATTTGGAGAAGGACCATTTACAAATGGTCTTGCATGGTCTTGGTCTGGTCCTAACCAGGACCAGACCACGCTCAGCCCTAATTTATCTTATATAAACTTATAATCCTAAATATATAACTATAATTCTAGATATATATATAATCTAAACTAAGATAAAAGATATAAATATTTATAAATATATATTGTAAATATATATTTTAGAAATATCTTTTCCTTATTTAAGATTGAGTTTCCTTAATCTGAGCTTCTTGAATTTAGACATGTCGTTCCCCGCGTCAGTTACCTTCATTTTAAGGTTATATTTGGATAAGAAATAATTATAAACTTTCATATAACAGAAAGATAAGTTTTTCAACAAGTTTACTAATCATAATATTCTAGTTATACAAATCTCTCACTAGCAATTTTATTTTTCCAACGGATCATCTAGCAATTAGGTAATTAACTATTTAAAAAAATATGAGGTAATTTTGCAAAATAAATTCATTCGAGGGGTTAATAACCAAATTGCTACATGAACTTTGGACCGCTTATAAATTGCTACCTCAACTTTTGATTTTGAAAATTAGCTACCTCAACTTTGAAATTCAGATCAAATCGCTACATCAGTCAATTTTTTTTGTCAATTGAGACAAAATTGAACCACATGTGTTTTTTTCAAATATTTTTCTTCCAAAAATGTCATTGTCTCTCTTCCTTGCCTCATTGCGTGAACATACTTTACCATATTCTCTTCGTTATCATCATCGCTTTATTATTTTATTCTATGTCGTATGTATATCTTCAATTCCAAGAGTTCAGACAAACTTCTACATTACTAATTAACGATTCCTCCATCAAAACAAGCTGCAGAATCTAAAAGTTGTTTTGCTGTTGTTTTGATGCAGTAATTGTGTTGTTTCATCGTTGTTGTTGTTGTTGTTTTTTTTTTTTTTTTTTTTTTTGTTTTTTTTTTTCTGCTTTTGCTTATGCAATTTTTAGTTCGATTTTAATTATATTACGTTTAGGTTATGTGTTATTTGCTGTGTTATCTTGGTGCAGTAATTATGTTGTATCATTGTTGTTGTTGTTGTTGTTTTTTTTTGTTTTGTTTTGTTTTTTTTTTTTTCACTTTTTGCTGCTGCAATTTTCACTATTACGACGTTTACTTTTTGTTATTTTGTTTTTGAATCGTAGCGAGTATTTTTCGTTATCCTGTTGTTCAATTGCTTCCAACGAAAGGGGTCTGGGTATTTGTGGATCAAAGTCATAAAAAAATAATCCGTCCTTAAAATATAATACAAATTAAGTTAAATTCACTCCACCTACTAGCATTTTCAGCAATTGCACAAAAAGATAAAAGACAAGATAATAATAAGAGATAAAAGAGAAGTTGAAACACTTGAAATATACAACTTTAAATCGTATCTATGTCTGGTATACTTGGAACTAACATCAAAACAATTTGAATTCTGTTATATTTTCATTAAGATATATATGACATTTGCAAATTCCATACATAATTTTCAGGTGAACATAGCTAGTAGAGCGGCGAAGTTAACCTTTTTTTTTATGGGGGAATTGTTAATTAATAATATAGAAGTTTGTCTGAAATTGAAGATATATATACGACATAGAAGAAAATAATAAAGTAAAGATGATAATGGAGAGAAGATGATGAAGTATGTTCACGCACGGAGGCAAGGAATAAAGACAATGACATTTTTAGAAGAAAAATATTTGAAAAAAACACATGTGATTCAATTCTGTCTAAATTGACAAAAAATTGACTGAGGTAGAGATTTGATCTGAATTTCAAAGTTGAAATAGCTAATTTTCAAAATAAAAAATTGAGATAGCAATTTGTAAGCGGACCAAAGTTGAGGTAGCAATTTTGTTATTAACCTTATTATAAGACAGAAAAGTCATACAGTCGTTATCTTCTGACACTTTGCCAGCAGAGACTGAGAGCACGGCGCTTAAACTGGAAATTACAATAAAAACCACTTTTTTTCATTCTTCTTCCTTCTTCTACTTTCGTTTCGTCGTAATATATCACCAGTAAGGATCTTCTTCTTCTATCTGTAATCTTCGATTACTTTATTATATCCCCTCAATCAAATCAGATCTCATCTCAGTAACTAATCGTCATCATCTCAAACACTAATTTATTATTATTATTTAATCACACATATAAAGAGACTTATACTTTTCAATCTGCAGAAAGAGAGCTCCAGTAGTTCCGACAATGGTGATGAATCGAGTTCTGCGATCCAATCTCACAAACCAGGTTGGTTCCAAATTTGTTCCTTTTTAGGTTTACCTCGTACTATGTCGGAAAACCATCGTCATTACAGTGATATGTAACTTGATTATTATTATTATCATCAATTCATCATGGTTTAGCTGTTTTATCTTTCTGGGTTTGCTGTAAGGAACAAAAGTTTCTTTTAGATTTGGATTTAGTCCGATATTGAAGAACGCATGATTATGTTCGGGTTGATCAATGGTTGAGATTCTGCCACCTCATTCCAATAATTATTCATTCAACATTATGCAATATCCTCGCTCAGTCATTATTGAAGTTGAACTGATAAAAAGTGATAATGATTATTGACGCAATCTCATCTGCTACCTGATTTTATGTCCAAGAAGTCAATATTATCATACTGTGCATAGGAATTATTGCTTTTGCAATTTTAGACTTCTGCAAATGTGCACCATTAAAGACTTCTTTAAAAACTTGTCATTTTATTAGCCCCTTATGAGCTGATGTGACTGAGAATCTCATCATGATGATTTTGTACAAAAAGGTCACATTTAATAAGATACAGGAATTGCTTTTGCTATTTTTGGACTTCACAAATGTTACCATTAAAGTTCTCCTTCAAAATTAAAATGGTGTTCTCTTATCATCTAGTTAGTTAGATCACTTATAATGGCAAATTTTGTTAGACAATTCCTAATGTGGAGAATTGAATGAGTTACATTTTATGTCTCTCCCACTAATTGTCCACTTATATAATTGTCCACTTATATGCTTATTCTCTCCTCTCTATGTTGTTCATGGACATTTTCATTTTTTTAATATCTCTTCATATTTTATTGGCCTGTTTATTCTGTTTATTGGTTCATTTATATTGTAATAAATATTTTAAATTTTCTTTACCACTGGAAGAGATAAGTAAATTTAACATTGTTGTTATAACATATTGATGAGTTGGCGGTTTAAAATGGGAGCCAAAATGATATTTACCATTTTGAATGCTCTTATGAACTGATAAAAAAAGATGATGTGACGAAATCTCATCTTGTTGATTATTTCCAAAAAGTCACATTCTATTGTATTGCTATTCCAATTTAAAACGGAAATGTTTAAGTTAAAACCCTTCTTAAGATGGTGTCTCATTGTCCCCAAATTAGTAGATTTGGTGTCCCCTTCTTATGCTTAGGGTTAAGTGTTGAGTCATTGCTAGTTCTAAAACATTAGATGACCATGAATTAATCTTTCACTTTCTCTTTATGTGATATTAGTGTAATCTGAATTATCTTGTAACATAAATTTGGAAGCTAAATACTTAAATGATATATGTTTCATCTGATATGCTTATATTCTTTCTGCATTTGTGATACTAGTTAAACTCTTATGTTGTAAAAATCACAGCTTGGTCAATGTGCTACTAAGACCTTACCAGATTATCTCCTTGGGGTCCCTGCACTTTCCCGATTTTACAACTCGAGGACATCTTCACAGACCGAACAATCAACCAACCCGAATCAGGGCCAAGAGTATATACAATACAATCTCATCACTCAACTACTTAAACGAAGACCAACCAATAATATTTCATTTATTTTTCATTAATTTGTGCTACATATGCATTTTCAATATGCAGATATAAAAACCATGGAATGTTGGCTCCTTTTACAGCAGGATGGCAAAGTACCGATGTAAATCCATTGGTGATCGATAAGTCAGAAGTTAGTATATATAAATATATATGCATCTTATTTTTAGATATTTATCTGCATTTCATTTGCATTATCTTATAATTACTGTATGATTTTTTTTTCTGTTATAGGGATCATATGTTTATGACATAAATGGTAAAAAGTACCTTGATACTCTTGCTGGCCTTTGGTGCACTGCCTTAGGTACTATACATTGTTTGTCTCTTTTTTACCCTTGTTGCCTTGTCACTTGTTATTTTGAGGGAACTCTTGATTATCTATCTTACTCAGTTTACTTTTTAAGTGAAAAAATTACAATTTTTAAAAAAACTTCTGTTCTGAATTTCACTCTTTAATCATTTCTTGAAATATGCAGGGGGGAATGAACCGCGCCTTGTTGATGCTGCAATGGCGCAGTTGAAAACCTTACCCTTTTATCATTCTTTTTGGAACCGAACAACAAAGCCGTCTCTGGTATGGGAATTCTTATTTCCTGATTTTTATTTTTTATTTTCTGAACATTATTGTTCATTCTGAGATTTATTTCTTCTTCAGGACCTTGCTAAGGAGCTTCTTGAGACTTTTACAGCATCAAAAATGGCAAAAGCCTTTTTTACTAACAGTGGATCCGAAGCTAATGACACTCAGGTTTGGCAACTATTTATTTCCTCTTGAGAAAAAAAAAAGTATCAAAAATTATTTTAGTGGAAAAATGAAACCTTTTTCTTGAAAAAAGTGTTTTTTTTTTCTTTTCACAAATATGTTTGCAGTATGAACTCCACTTATAAAAACAAGAATGCTTATTCTGAATAGGTCAAGTTAGTATGGTACTACAATAATGCACTAGGAAGACCCAACAAGAAGAAATTCATAGCCCGATCAAAATCGTATCATGGTTCAACCCTGATCGCAGCTAGTCTTTCTGGGTAAGTGACATCGTTACAAAAAATTTACATGATTAATAAGTATCTTATACTTTAATCTCTTAAAAAAATTACAAAACTTTACATTGTTCTTCATCAGCCTTACACCTTTGCATCAACAATTCGATTTACCGGCTCCGTTTGTACTACACACGGATTGCCCTCACTACTGGCGATTTCATCAACCAGGTTCTCTACATTGCTGACAAGAATTTGGTCAAATTTTGTGATTTGCTGTTGATATTGCTAATCAGTAAAAAAACAAAATGTATCACTTTTCCTTTCAGGTGAAACAGAGGAGGAATTCTCCACAAGGTTAGCCAAGAACTTGGAGGAGCTCATCCTCAAAGAGGGTCCCGAGACGGTATTTTTTTTTTAACTGCTATCTTTTTTTACCTTATGAGGTAACAAAACATACTTTACAGTCACAAAGTCGATAATTTTATGGTCTTGTTATCATTTTCAGATTGCTGCGTTTATTGCTGAACCAGTGATGGGTGCTGGTGGAGTGATTCCTCCTCCAGCAACTTACTTCGATAAAGTAAGTGACATTTAATTATTGTTTTATTTACTTATTTACATTTTTTGCAATTTTTGGTGAAGATTTGAAATTTTTATTTTTTCACTGCAGATTCAAGCTGTTGTCAAAAAGTACGATATCCTTTTCATTGCTGATGAGGTAACTTTCTCATCTTATATTCTTATATTAAGTTTCTCGTTTTAGTTTTTATACGGGATAAGGTGTTACATGCCATTTTTACTGCCTCTTGGTGTTAACTTAGGTGATATGTGCATTTGGAAGGCTTGGAACGATGTATGGTTGTGACAAGTACAACATTAAACCCGATCTTGTATCTGTTGCCAAGGTAAATTAAACCTTCTTAATAAATACAATATCAGGTAATCTATATATTTTCTTAAGATAAAATGAAAATGGTTACATTTTTGTTGTTGCGTTTTTTAGGCGCTCTCTTCGGCCTATGTGCCTATTGGAGCCGTGATGATCAGTCCCGAAGTAGCTGAGGTTATTTACTCTCAGAGCAACAAATTGGGTAAATTGCTATTTTTGCAATATACGTATTCATATCTACATGTGGTATAAAAAATTCTTTTTTCTTCTTCACTTCATTTTGTTCATAAGTATAACACTATTGTTATTATTCAACAGGTTCTTTCTCTCATGGATTTACATACTCTGGGCATCCTGTAGCCTGTGCAGTTGCATTAGAAGCTGTAAAGATATACAAGTTTGTTCTCTCCTCCTAATTGAGAAACTTCTATAAACTGTGAAATTTAATGTGATACTTGGTAAGAAAGTTATTTTCGAACCAAAAGCTTTAAAGTTAAAGCATTCCCCATGGCAGCGTCTGGGATTGCAACTTGCTTTATCAATTGGTTCAACCAATGTTGGATTCATTTTTAAACTAAGTGTCACTCAAGAGTTTCATAGTTTGTAAAATTACTCTTACATGGACAAGATTCTAATTGATAACCAACCGACTTTGGTTGGTTCCTTGCAGGGAAAGAAACATACCCGAGTACGTAAAAAAGATATCCCCGAGATTCCAAGATGGGTTGAAGGCATTTTCTGACAGTCCAATCATTGGAGAGGTAACAAAATATAATATTTACCACATTCTTTTTTAACTTACAGGACATACTTTGATCAATTGAACAAATCAAATTTGTTGTCATCCACAGATTCGAGGAACAGGTTTGATTCTTGCTACAGAATTTACCGACAGCAAGTCACCCAACGATCCGTTTCCTGCTGAATGGGGTAATTTTTCATTCACCTAAGATTATATATATGAAATGAAATAGAATAGAATCTCTTTTGTGCATCCCTTTCAACTAAAAGAACTAAAAATTGGTATGTTTTTCAGGAGTAGGAGCATTCTTTGGAGCAGAGTGCCAGAAGCACGGCATGTTGGTTCGGATTGCAGGAGATAACATTATGATGTCTCCACCTCTTGTAATTACCCCAGAAGAGATCGATGAGGTAACTTGCATTTTAAGTTAAAAGGTTTCCCTATGATGGGCACTGCCATGAAATTCAAAAGTAAAACATAGTTTAACAACTGCAAAATTGGTTTTCAGCTAATCAGCATCTATGGCAAAGCACTCAAGGCAACAGAAGAGAGAGTCAAGGAGCTGAAATCTAAACACCAGAAGTAAAAACATAAGCTAGGTGGGCTGCTGATGATTCCGAAAAAGTAAAAAAAAAAATTTACTTGGTTGCCTTTTCATTTCGAGACTGTAGATGATAACTGATATGTTGCCTTCTTTGAAATAAATGAATAAAGCATCCATGTATTCTTCCTTCATTCTACTATCATATGCCCACTGCCCAGTGCTTTGACCTAAAGTAGAAGAATTGCATTAAAAAAAACCCCAATTTCAAGCCCTGGATCTCTTAGTCGATCATTATTACGACGAGTTAATTAACAACGTACATACCTTGTGGATTAGCTTGTTTGATGTTAATCGATTTCTGCCTCTGGTTTGAGGAAGAACTCGATGAAAGCGATTCTACCAGTTTGCTGCTGCCCGACTGAATTGACGTACGGATGTGTGGTTGGTGCCTTCGCAACTGAAACCAGATGCTGTACTTTTAGCATTCCGCCTCGTCCAATAGTCAGTTTGCTTCCTCTGTTGTCTTTGAGAACACTGCTCGGTAAATTCGAGGTTGTTGCTCGGAGGAACTTGTATTTATACCTGTTTGTGTCAAATCCTTGGTAAAACAGTAAAAATAAAAACTATTGTATTTTCAAGATCTGATTGATTAAAGAGTACCTTTGGGACACAAGGTGGTCACAGTGGAATGCTGTCAAGAGATCAGTATTTACATAATACATGAAGTCTATCTGCCAGAAATGCAAAATGGAAAGAGTTACTGCAAGAACAAGTAGAATAAGTTGTTCAAATTCAATCCCTGGTTACAGAAACGAAAAGAGATCAAACCTGCAAGTCTCCATGGCCCTCGCCTTTGAAGGTGACAGAAGGGGGAGACGGCTGTAGAGTGATCCTGATACTCGATCCAGGCCATTCAAGATCATCGATAGCTTCTTTCAGTGCTGCAGACTGAATTAATCACAATAATAATATGTTGAGCCCATGTAAAGTTTTGTTTTTCAACCGAAACTAACCTATGGAATGCAAAACACAAGGGAAAAAGCTTATGAGCAAAATTGATGTACCTTTACAGTAAAACTAAGTGGGGTACTTCCTGCAGGTTCAAAACCGTAGTCCCACGAAACTGTATCAGGGATCCTTGTCCGTATTTCTGCATAAATACAGGCCTCCATGGAATCTACCGACCTAGTATAAGAGTAGAAAGCGAGCAATCAGTAGCAGCATTCATAGCTTCATCTTGAATGGACATAAACTGCCATCTTAATACTGGTATAATTTAGCAGGCCAGCAAACAATAGCAGCATTGAAGAGCTTTCTTTATCTTGAATGGCCACAAACAGCTAACTTGATACTGATTTAATTTAGATCCAGATTATAGAGAGTGCTGCTGATTCTTGTTGAGAAAAAACTTGCAGTGAAGACTTGATGCAATGGCCAAAAGAATACCTCATGCTAGTACAGACAGAATCAGAAGATAGAGACTTTACTGTAAAATGGCATTAAAGGCCCAAAAAAAAGGTACTCAATTCAGAGACTCTGGCCTCATATCTAGGAGCTGTCACATTTGTAAGTTGCAGCAGGAGATCATTGAACTAAAACCAAAATGAAAGATGGTTCGAAACAGAGAATTTGAAGACATGCCGAGTGGAGGAACCCTTTCAACAAATTTAAAACCCAGCTGTTGTCAAGCTGTTGGATAGTAAAGATAAGTAGCTTTCCTCATATTTCGATGTTCCTTATCTACAAAATCATCAGTCATCGGGATTTTCCCCGATCAATGCTAATCAAATTTTGATAATCAATGGACCAGATTTCTGTGATATGATAAATGGAATTGGTTCATACTTGAGAAGAAGCTCCATGTCTGGTCCTGGATAGCGAATTTCAATTGTATTTGAGTGCCCTGGAATGGAGAAGGTGTTCAAGCAATCCACAAACAGTCCCAAACTCACCCCAAACCGCGGCCGACCTTGTGCGTTGTACTCATAGCAAATAAACAGCTAGATCAACAGAAATTACAAGGATTACGTTATCATCAAACCAGTAATATTGAAAACAAACATTAGGGATACAAGCTAAGTTATAGGAGAAACACGATTGAAAGCACATGCTTGAATTTTCAATTCAATTAGTTGATAGAAAAAAAAAAAAAGCATGATGAGAAGCGAAACTCAATACCTCGCTCTGGAGATAAACCTTTGCCTGAAGACAGCTGCTCTCCTCCACGATCAAAACAATTCCGTGTTCTGACAACTCGATCACTGCATCCTGAACGAAACACGCACCAAATAACACGAATAGACTCTGATTAACTGCCAGTACTTGATGAATGAAGATTCGTACATATAGTGGAGAAAGAGGATGGTTGAAAGCTGTAAACTTCAGGATGTGCAGTAGAAGAGCACGGAAAGCGAAATTACCTGCTGACGCTTCCAGCGGACAGCGGAGAGGGCGTCAACCATGCCTTGAACATTGTCAAGCTGACAAATGAGGTCCGGCGTCTCCGCCGCCGACGAACTCATCCCTTTTTCCCCCGCCAGAATGTTTCTCGGAATTCTGAAGGCGCGCGAAGAAGGAAAATTAAATCATTTGGCTTTGGCCCCTCTATGTTTTGCTTTTGCAAGGAGGGTCTCAAGATCATCTATTTACATTGGAAGTCCCAAGTTATGAAATTGTGAGTTCTTGTCCTAACATTTTAATTCTATAAAACTTGATCCCTTCCATCTAGACGTGGCAAACTGCTTGTATGTGTCAATGAGTTTGTGTGAACAAACACAAACACAATGTCATCTACTTATAAGTGTTTATAACTAGAGGTGTCAACGAGTCGGGGCGGGTTTAGCCAACTCCGACCCTACCCTATGGGACAAAATCATTCTTACATCACACTCTATTTATGAGTGAATGACCAAACTAGGCCACTTCTCGAAACTAATTTTCAAACTAGGCTTGTTCAGAAACTAATTCCCAAAATATGTCTCTTTATATTTTAATAATATCTATTATTTATTTTGCATCATAAAGTTACATTGTGTTACAAATGAACCCTCAATCGTAATATAATACAAGAAAAAAATTGAAAATTAAGAAAATTAAATATATGAAAAACATAAAAATAAAAATGGAAATAAAAAAATAATTAATTAATGAAATGATAAAAAAAAATACATATTAAAAAATAATCAAACAAACATTTTTTTGTAGCTTTTAATTTTTAAAAAAATATATGAAATTAAAGGATACAATTTACATACAAAAATAAATAATTTTTTAAACAACTTTATATTGGCAAGAAAAACAACATATAATGATATAAAAACTATTCATCAAGAGTATGAAAAAAAAATATACAACTGAATTCATTCTTAAATTTATTCTATTGATTTTTCAAATTTAAATTAGTTTTTCTGTTTTTTTTTTCAGTCACTAATTTTATAAATTTAACATGTTTTACTTAGGGTTTATGTACGCTTTCAGTTTTATATTTTCATACTTAAAAAAATCACAAGTATTTAGTTTCTTTACATTTTATATCACAACTCTTTTTTATAATTTATATCATTTAGCATAATTTATTTTCACAATTTTTTCACAATTAATAATTTATTATTTTTTAGTTTTTAACTTTTACATATAATTACCTTATTTTTTTCAATTTTTCTAACATATTTCTTGTATTATTTTGGTTTAGGGTCAATTGTAACAAAATATAAACTTTGAGATGTAATGTAAAAAATATATCTAATTAAAATAAAATAGAAAAACCTATTTCGGGAATTAGTTTCGAAAGAAGCCTAGTTTGAGAATAAGTTTGGCAAACAAACCTATTATGGGAATTCACTCTCTATTTATTTAGCGGAATCTGGGTAAAAAATATACACAGGCCCGCGCCACGAGGCCCAAAGCCTATCATTACACGGTCAATGGGGCGAGTTTGACCAACTCCAACCCCACATGGCAAAACCCTAGAGCTAACTACAAGTGGCTCATATTATTTTAACCAGTGGCGTATCCATGTGTATTAATGGAGTTACAAACGTCACCACATTATCAAGTATTTTTATTGAGACCTTATGTTTATTCTTGAAAGAAAATACACCTGATCCCCATTATTTTTCGTGTAAGATCCTCATTATTTGTGTGTGACTCTAAGACATTCATTATAATTTTATAAGACCTCGTTATTGTAATACGTCATTCAATTTCAATACATTAGCTTTTAACTTGAAGAATATGGTTGTAGATTTTATTGGGAGTTGCTACAATCATTTAAAAGCATCTATACTTTTGCAAAAATCCATATTTAAATATTTAAAGACGGGTCGGTACAAAACTAAAACGGTGACCCGAATGTTCCGATCCGTATTTTTTTTCCCAATTTCATTAACGCCGTTCATTCCAGTTTCACATTCCCAATTCAACCCTAGCTAAGAAGTATCTTATGCACCATTGAATTGTAAGAGAATCTAATCAATTCAGACGATAGATGTTTTCTTCTTTCCTATCCTCCGTCCCGCACAAGTATCTTCGGCTTCTTCTCCATCTTCTATCGTCTGCATTGATTTAGGAATATTATTCCCCATAACCTTAATCTTTGACTTTTGTGTGCGTTATTCCGTGACCTCGACTGTCGAATTGGGCTCTGTACCCTCGACTGAACGACCCGTAATGCTCCATGGAGGTGGACGAGAAGTGTATTATTAGCAAGAACTGTATTCCTCAGGCCACTACTCCTACAATCTTCTATATTCCTACATCCCAAAAAGGTTCTTATGTTATCTTGTTCTCGGGATTGCATTTTCTATATTTTCAGACAAAATGATAAGTGGTTGTGCTGCGGTTGTCTCCGGGATCCTTCTTGACGCTACGCACCCTGGTAGGGAGTGTGCGAGCGTGTTGCTTCTTGCCTTTGTTCATATCCTGCTTGCTGGAACTGGTGCGTTCCTTCTAAGTACTGTCCTCCTCCTTGCAGCGGGATCTCTTGGCGGGTAGTGTCACGTGACGCTGCCCTTGCTGGAGCGGCTTGTCCGTGAACTGGCGGTGGTGGAGGAGGTGGTGGTGCAGCATACAAAGAACAAAAGGAAATTACTTTGATTCTTCAGACACCTTGCCTTTTAGACAAGAATTCAAAGAACAAGAAGGTGCCAACAAGAAATAATCATCAGAAAGAAATTATCTGCTGACCACTATAAAGGAAACATGGATAGATGAAATCGAATATAATTATCTGAAATTGATGCTAAGTAATAACTAATAAGTATCAGGTAACAAGAAAAATGATATGGGATCTGGAAAATCGACGGAACCTGGGGCCGGAGTCTTGGACGGGGACAACAACGGGACTGCTAGACGGCGATTGCTGAACGGCGACGACGATTGCTAAGCAGCAACGACTACGGGACCGTTGAAGGTTACGGTGTTTATATATATCTGCACATGATAAATTATTCTGCAAATAGTGGCGTATAAATCCTCTCATGCTTCTGTGGCATGGAGAGTAAATCTGAACCTAACATCCAGTGTTCAAATCCAGCAACTTTTATACATTTTTTTTTTAAAATTCAGACCTATCATATTAGTACATTTTTTTTAAACCTCCATAAATTAACTACTATAAAAGTGCTACAATACCAAAATATCATTAGTTTCATATATTTTGGACTCAATATATCATTAGTTGTGATATTTGAAAGAAACATTGACGAAAGTATCAATTATCATCATTATTTAACATATTGATGTAATTGATGATATACGATTTTACAACTTGAATACATTTTTTTTTTAATTCAGACCTATCATATTAGTACATTTTTTTTAAACCTCCATAAATTAAAAACTACTATAAAAGTGCTACAATACCAAAATATCATTAGTTTCATATATTGGACTCAATATATCATTAGTTGTGATATTTGAAAGAAACATTGAAGAAAGTATCAATTATCATCATTATTTAACATATTGATGTAATTGATGATATACGATTTTACAATTAGTACGAGTCTTATAGATATACATTATAAGTATCAATTAATATGTACAAATACACACTGTATTATAGATTTAATTAAATCTTTTTATAATTACAAACAAATTTAAACAATTTAACATTATTTGTAAGTAGTAATTTAAGGTATATTGTTTTATGGTTTAAGGTATCAATTTATTTAGAGTATAGTGATTTAGGGTTTAGTCGTTGATGATTTAAGATATAATGATGTTTAGTGTATAATGGTTTACCGTTTAAGGTATAGTTATTTATATGTTATAGTGGTTTGTGGTTTAGAGTATAGTGGTTTCAGATTTAGTGACTTAGGATATAATAGTTTATGGTATAGTGGTTTTGGTATAGTGATTTGGTCATTATTTTGTAAGTCATAATCAATTAGCATATATATATATTGTAGACCGACCATATATAAGAAAACAAAACAGATTTTCACATATTACTTTCCTAAAATTTCATATTCGGGTTAATAACCGAATTTCAATAAAAAATAATTAAGTTTAGCTAGCTATTTCGTAAGTATATTTATCAACGCCATAAGAATATTTAATTAATTAATTAATTTGTACATCAGATGATAAAATACAATAAACATTTGGATCATGTCAGAAGAATATGTTATTGACGAATGGCTTACATGACGCGGTCTCATTAGTTGATTTATCTGTCGTGTCAGTTTGAGGTTTACCATCTTATTCTCTCACAAACAGAATTAGTATTAGTATAGATAGATATATTGTTGATTTAAATACTAACTCTTATTTTCTGCCATGAATTTTGTACTAATTAAGATATATACAATATGTGTGTCTAAACATATTAATCACTTAAAGTCCTTTTGCAACCACAACAGAGTCGCCACTGTAAGTTTACTTAAGTGGTAACACCATCCGCTGATGAAAATAACTTTTTACGTAGGCACATAATCATAATAAGACGTGTTTATTAGAAACGATAAAAATGTCGCCACTGTAAGATAACTTTAGTATTAAATCACTCTGCTGGTGAAATAATCTTTTTGGAGCGACATATTTCAAGTCACAAAAAGAATCTATTAGCAGCGGCACAATTACTGACACAGTAAGATGTCTTAAGCGATAACAATCGTCAATACTAAATGTACAATTTTGCATAAGTGCAAAGCTCGTCACAAAATATAAGTATTAGCAACAACTAAATGGTCGCCACTTAAGAGATACTTTACTAGCAGAGTTATCCGTTGCTGAATGGTTTGACTGTAGCGAACATTATGTCGCCTCAAAATGCTATTTTTTGCAGCGACAATGCTTTTGACACTATAAAGTTTTACAATATCAATTATTTCCGCTGCTGAAAGTTTTTGTAGCATCGTAAATTTTCTTGACACTAAACATTTGTATTAGCAGTGGCAGTAGTTTTTGAAAGAAAAAGGCCACTTTAGCAACGGTATTTTTCCATGCCTAAATACAATTCTTTTAGCCGCAACTTTTACCGCTACTAATGTGTTCAATTAGTGGCGACAATTCTTCCGTATCTATATATGTTTATTAGTGGCGGAAAAAAATGGTTCATCGTTATAGATGTGATTTCTTGTAGTGGTACTAGCCAAATAATCAAATAAAAAGTATATTATTGTTTGTGAACATTAACTGTCATCTGGAGATCATTCTCATAATTTTTTTGACTCCTATCTTAAGAGAAAAAATAATTTACTTTTCTAATCAAACGCTAAAGAAATAGAGAATGATGAATGTCATTCCTTAAATGTAGATCCGAACAATTCTCTCAACAAGAGTTAATTTTAGAAGCTCCTTTACCAACTAATATTATAAATGAATGTTTCGCAACCCACTATATTAACTTGTTCAGATTGTAACATTTCTTCAAGATTGTGAATAAAATAAGTACGGAGACCAAGAAGAAAAGTACATACACATAAAAATGAATTTTATTGTATGTCTTTATATCTTGGTCTCTTGTACTCTCGTAAATGCACAACTTTTTGATATCACAAAATACGGTGCAAAACGTGATAGGGCTACTGACTCCACTCAGGTACGCACACATATCTCTAAGATTTTGCTAATCTCAATTGATTCTCAATTCTTATTAATGTGTATTCATGCGAATGAGTAATATTCTTCAATATTTGGTAAAGGCACTAATTACTGCATGGAAGGAGGCATGCGCATCAACCAGCCCAAGTACAATCTTAGTTCCTAAAGGAGTTTTTGAAGTCGGGTTAATTACATTACAAGGTCCTTGTAAAAGTAGCATAGGACTACAACTTGAAGGCACCTTAAAGGCCCCAGCTGATCCAAGTAAGATTAAGGGTGTAGGGTGGATCACGCTAGAGAGAATTGACTTATTAACTATTTTTGGAGGGGGAGTCTTTGATGGCCAGGGAAAATCAGCTTGGGTGCAAAATGATTGTCATAAAAACGGACCTATCTGTAAGACTCTTTCAATGGTAAGAGATTTACAACTTTAGATATTTTTCTATTGCAGAAGGAATATGTTACTACATTTTTCATCTAGTCACAACAATCTTATCCAAAAAAGAATCAACATTTACAAATCTATATAGTTTAATTCCATCTACTGAAGTATTGTTTCTTATATTTGGTTTATGAACGAGCAGAATTTAAGGCTTAACAGTGTCACCAATAGCATATTGCGAGATGTAACAACCTTGGATAGCAAAAATTTCCATGTCAACGTTATAGGATGCAAGAATTTGACATTCGAGCGGTTCAATGTATCAGCGGCTGAAACCTCTATTAACACTGACGGAATTCACATAGGTCGTTCTGATGGAGTTAATATCATTAACACGGAAATCAAAACTGGAGACGACTGCATCTCATTGGGGGATGGCAGTAAGAATATTAACATCACAAATATTACTTGTGGTCCAGGCCACGGGATTAGCGTTGGCAGTTTAGGAAGGTATAAAAATGAGGAACCCGTTGTTGGTATTTTCGTGAAGAACTGCACAATTACAGGTTCACAAAATGGTGTTCGAATCAAGACTTGGCCAAAATCAGAACCTGGAGAAGCCAGTGAAATGCATTTTGAGGATATTACGATGAATAATGTTGGGACACCGATACTTATTGATCAAGGATACTGCCCATACAACCAATGCACTGCAGAGGTAAGTCAGAGGGATATCAAATTATTTTTGTTCTTTTCTCTATCCAAATTTAAATAAAAATTAATTTGTTGTTCCAATGCAAGTAAGGACTTTAAGAAAAAAACGTGTCTTATATATTTGGTTTATTTTCCATCCAGGTACCATCAAGTGTTAAGTTAAGTAAAATTAGCTTCAAGAATATTAAGGGAACTTCTTCAACTCATGAAGCAGTTAAGCTAGTTTGTAGCAAGAGTTTTCCATGTAACGGGGTGGAGCTTGCAGACATCGATCTCACCTACAGTGGAAAGGAAGGACCTGCAATTTCAATTTGTGAAAATATCAAACCTACCATCACAGGAAAGCAGAATCCAACCATCTGCGGTGTTAGTGCTGCTAAAACTACTTAATTAATCTGGACAAATAATGTCTCTAAAAATGCTTTTATTTTGTTGATCAATAATGTGACGGTTGAAACAACACAACTATATAGTTCGTATTGTATTCATTCAAGAGATATGTCAATCCTTTTATTATCAAAAAAACAACAAAATTGGGGAAAAGTTAAAGTATTTGGCAAAAAGTAAAATTAGTATATTTTTCTATCTAATCAATGAGGCATATTGGCAAAAAAAAAAAAAAATCGGCATAAGTAAAGATTTTCATCTTGAATTTGGTTATCCCGTGACAAAATTCTAGGAGGTAAAATACTGGTCAACATTTATTTTTCTATTTTGTAAGCTCAAACATGATACCTCTGATTAAGGGACGAAGCGTTGAATCTCTTCGCCACATAACAATAGTTAAACTCAATACATGTAAATAACAAGTTTATTCATAAAAAAAAACAACATACAAAAGCATTAAAATAAACAATGAAGAGAATTACAACAACGATCGATGTACCAATCATAAACTAGACAGCACATACTACATATCTATCTAAAGAGATATAATTATGCTTAATTAAGTTAAATTATGACACATGAAGAAATAAAAAATTATGAGGTTTAAAATCAATTCTTGAACTTTTGGCCCCAAATTCTTATTCTTACGCCACGTGGCACAACCAGCAATTTGGATCTTTAAAACGCGCCAAAAAAATTGACGTCATTAAATAAAATTATATAATTTCAGTATATGTAAATGTGTTTTTTGTACACTAAGATACAATCAATCGCGACGTTTTTTTAAAAAAAAAATAAAAATTGAAGAGTTGCAATTAGTTAATTAAAGCTTACTAGAAAGCTAAATTACCCAGGGGATAATAACTTGGTAATAATATCGTCCTTTTGTTACTCTATTTACGTATTCATCAATTTTTTATTTTAAATATACATGACTTCAGAATAGTTTAAAAATGGTAAAGTAATTATTAAATTCCACCACTAAAAAATTATCAACCATATTCCAATTCTACGTAAATAAATAAAAATTCATTACCTAAGTGAACTAACAATTATCATACACACCTAAATTAAAAATAACATATATATATATATATATATATATATATATATATATATATATAGTATATTGCATATTGTATAATAATAATAATAATAATATCATTAGTTGTGATATTTGAAAGAAACATTGACGAAAGTATCAATTATCATCATTATTTAACATATTGATGTAATTGATGGTATACGATTTTACAATTAGTACGAGTCTTTTAGATATACATTATAAGTATCAATTAATATGTACAAATACATACTGTATTATAGATTTAACTAAATCTATTTTTAATTACAAACAAATTTAAAAAATTTAACATTATTTGTAAGTAGTAATTTAAGGTATATTGTTTTATGGTTTAAGGTATCAATTTATTTATAGTGATTTAGGGTTTAGTCGTTGATGATTTAAGATATAATGATGTTTAGTGTATAATAGTTTACCGTTTAAGGTATAGTTTTTTATATGTTATAGTGGTTTGTGGTTAAGAGTATAGTGGTTTCAGATTTAGTGACTTAGGATATAATAGTTTATGGTATAGTGGTTTTGGAATAGTGATTTGGTCATTATTTTGTAATTCATAATCAATTAGCATATATATATTGTAGACCGACCATATATAAGAAAACAAAACAGATTTTCACATATGACTTTCCTAAAATTTCATATTCAGATTAATAACCGAATTTCAATAAAAATAATTAAGTTTAGCTAGCTATTTCGTAAGTATATTTATCAACGCCATAAGTATATTTCATTAATTAATTAATTTGTACATCAGATGATAAATTAAAATAAACATTTGGATCATGTCAGAAGAATATGTTATTGACGAATGGCTTACATGACGCGGTCTCATTAGTTGATTTATCTGTCGTGTCAGTTTGAGGTTTACCATCTTATTCTCTCACAAACAGAATTAGTATTAGTATAGATAGATATATTGTTGATTTAAATACTAATTCTTGTTTTCTGCCATGAATTTTGTACTAATTAAGATATATACAATATGTGTGTCTAAACAAATTAATCACTTAAAGTCCTTTTGCAACAACAACAGAGTCGCCATTGTAAGTTTACTTAAGTGGTAACACCATCCGCTGATGAAAATAACTTTTTATGTAGGCACATAATCATAATAAGATGTGTTTATTAGAAACGATAAAAATGTCACCACTGTAAGATAACTTTAGTATTATAACACTCTGCTGGTGAAATAATCTTTTTGGAGCGACATATTTCAAGTCACAAAAAGAATCTATTAGCAGCGGCACAATTACTGACACAGTAAGATGTCTTAAGCGATAACAATCGTCACTACTAAATGTACAATTTTGCATAAGTCCAAAGCTCGTCACAAATTATAAGTATTAGCAACAACTAAATGGTCGCCACTTAAGAGATACTTTACTAGCAGAGTTATCCGCTGCTGAATGGTTTGACTGTAGCGAACATTATGTCGCCTCAAAATGCTATTATTGGCAACGACAATGCTTTTGACACTATAAAAGTTTTACGGTATCAATTATTTCCGCTGCTGAAAGTTTTTGTAGCAGCGTAAATTTTCTTGACACTAAACATTTGTATTAGCAGTGGGAGTAGTTTTTGAAAGAAAAAGGCCACTTTAGCAGCGGTATTTTTCCATGGCTAAATACAATTCTTTTAGCCGCAACTTTTACCGCTACTAATGTTTTCAATTAGTGGCGACAATTCTTCCGTATCTATATATGTTTATTAGTGGCAGAAAAAAATGGTTCGTCGCTATAGATGTGATTTCTTGTAGTGGTATTAGCCAAATAATCAAATAAAAAGTATATTATTGTTTGTGAACATTAACTGTCATCTAGAGATCATTCTCATAATTTTTTTGACTCCTATCTTAAGAGAAAAAATAATTTACTTTTCTAATCAAACGCTAAAGAAATAGAGAATGATGAATGTCATTCCTTAAATGTAGATCCGAACAATTCTCTCAACAAGAATTAATTTTAGAAGCTCCTTTACAAACTAATATTATAAATGAATGTTTCGCAACCCACTATATTAACTTGTTCAGATTGTAACATTTCTTCAAGATTGTGAATAAAATAAGTACGGAGACCAAGAAGAAAAGTACATACACATAAAAATGAATTTTATTGTATGTCTTTATATCTTGGTCTCTTGTACTCTCGTAAATGCACAACTTTTTGATATCACAAAATACGGTGCAAAACGTGATGGGGCTACTGACTCCACTCAGGTACGCACACATATCTCTAAGATTTTGCTAATCTCAATTGATTCTCAATTCTTATTAATGTGTATTCATGCGAATGAGTAATATTCTTCAATATTTGGTAAAGGCACTAATTACTGCATGGAAGGAGGCATGCGCATCAACCAGCCCAAGTACAATCTTAGTTCCTAAAGGAGTTTTTGAAGTCGGGTTAATTACATTACAAGGTCCTTGTAAAAGTAGCATAGGACTACAACTTGAAGGCACCTTAAAGGCCCCAGCTGATCCAAGTAAGATTAAGGGTGTAGGGTGGATCACGCTAGAGAGAATTGACTTATTAACTATTTTTGGAGGGGGAGTCTTTGATGGCCAGGGAAAATCAGCTTGGGTGCAAAATGATTGTCATAAAAACGGACCTATCTGTAAGACTCTTTCAATGGTAAGAGATTTACAACTTTAGATATTTTTCTATTGCAGAAGGAATATGTTACTACATTTTTCATCTAGTCACAACAATCTTATCCAAAAAAGAATCAACATTTACAAATCTATATATTTTAATTCCATCTACTGAAGTATTGTTTCTTATATTTGGTTTATGAACGAGCAGAATTTAAGGCTTAACAGTGTCACCAATAGCATATTGCGAGATGTAACAACCTTGGATAGCAAAAATTTCCATGTCAACGTTATAGGATGCAAGAATTTGACATTCGAGCGGTTCACTGTATCAGCGGCTGAAACCTCTATTAACACTGACGGAATTCACATAGGTCGTTCTGATGGAGTTAATATCATTAACACGGAAATCAAAACTGGAGACGACTGCATCTCATTGGGGGATGGCAGTAAGAATATTAACATCACAAATATTACTTGTGGTCCAGGCCACGGGATTAGCGTTGGCAGTTTAGGAAGGTATAAAAATGAGGAACCCGTTGTTGGTATTTTCGTGAAGAACTGCACAATTACAGGTTCACAAAATGGTGTTCGAATCAAGACTTGGCCAAAATCAGAACCTGGAGAAGCCAGTGAAATGCATTTTGAGGATATTACGATGAATAATGTTGGGACACCGATACTTATTGATCAAGGATACTGCCCATACAACCAATGCACTGCAGAGGTAAGTCGGAGGGATATCAAATTATTTTTGTTCTTTTCTCTATCCAAATTTAAATAAAAATTAATTTGTTGTTCCAATGCAAGTAAGGACTTTAAGAAAAAAACGTGTCTTATATATTTGGTTTATTTTCCATCCAGGTACCATCAAGTGTTAAGTTAAGTAAAATTAGCTTCAAGAATATTAAGGGAACTTCTTCAACTCATGAAGCAGTTAAGCTAGTTTGTAGCAAGAGTTTTCCATGTAACGGGGTGGAGCTTGCAGACATCGATCTCACCTACAGTGGAAAGGAAGGACCTGCAATTTCAATTTGTGAAAATATCAAACCTACCATCACAGGAAAGCAGAATCCAACCATCTGCGGTGTTAGTGCTGCTAAAACTACTTAATTAATCTGGACAAATAATGTCTATAAAAATGCTTTTATTTTGTTGATCAATAATGTGACGGTTGAAACAACACAACTATATAGTTCGTATTGTATTCATTCAAGAGATATGTCAATCCTTTTATTATCAAAAAAACAACAAAATTGGGGAAAAGTTAAAGTATTTGGCAAAAAGTAAAATTAGTATATTTTTCTATCTAATCAATGAGGCATATTGGCAAAAAAAAAAAAAATCGGCATAAGTAAAGATTTTCATCTTGAATTTGGTTATCCCGTGACAAAATTCTAGGAGGTAAAATACTGGTCAACATTTATTTTTCTATTTTGTAAGCTCAAACATGATACCTCTGATTAAGGGACGAAGCGTTGAATCTCTTCGCCACATAACAATAGTTAAACTCAATACATGTAAATAACAAGTTTATTCATAAAAAAAAAACAACATACAAAAGCATTAAAATAAACAATGAAGAGAATTACAACAACGATCGATGTACCAATCATAAACTAGACAGCACATACTACATATCTATCTAAAGAGATATAATTATGCTTAATTAAGTTAAATTATGACACATGAAGAAATAAAAAATTATGAGGTTTAAAATCAATTCTTGAACTTTTGGCCCCAAATTCTTATTCTTACGCCACGTGGCACAACCAGCAATTTGGATCTTTAAAACGCGCCAAAAAAATTGACGTCATTAAATAAAATTATATAATTTCAGTATATGTAAATGTGTTTTTTGTACACTAAGATACAATCAATCGCGACGTTTTTTAAAAAAAAAAAATAAAATTGAAGAGTTGCAATTAGTTAATTAAAGCTTACTAGAAAGCTAAATTACCCAGGGGATAATAACTTGGTAATAATATCGTCCTTTTGTTACTCTATTTACGTATTCATCAATTTTTTATTTTAAATATACATGACTTCAGAATAGTTTAAAAATGGTAAAGTAATTATTAAATTCCACCACTAAAAAATTATCAACCATATTCCAATTCTACGTAAATAAATAAAAATTCATTACCTAAGTGAACTAACAATTATCATACACACCTAAATTAAAAATAACATATATATATATATATATATATATATATATTGCATATTGTATAATAATAATAATAATAATATCATTAGTTGTGATATTTGAAAGAAACATTGACGAAAGTATCAATTATCATCATTATTTAACATATTGATGTAATTGATGGTATACGATTTTACAATTAGTACGAGTCTTTTAGATATACATTATAAGTATCAATTAATATGTACAAATACATACTGTATTATAGATTTAACTAAATCTATTTTTAATTACAAACAAATTTAAAAAATTTAACATTATTTGTAAGTAGTAATTTAAGGTATATTGTTTTATGGTTTAAGGTATCAATTTATTTATAGTGATTTAGGGTTTAGTCGTTGATGATTTAAGATATAATGATGTTTAGTGTATAATAGTTTACCGTTTAAGGTATAGTTTTTTATATGTTATAGTGGTTTGTGGTTAAGAGTATAGTGGTTTCAGATTTAGTGACTTAGGATATAATAGTTTATGGTATAGTGGTTTTGGTATAGTGATTTGGTCATTATTTTGTAATTCATAATCAATTAGCATATATATATTGTAGACCGACCATATATAAGAAAACAAAACAGATTTTCACATATGACTTTCCTAAAATTTCATATTCAGATTAATAACCGAATTTCAATAAAAATAATTAAGTTTAGCTAGCTATTTCGTAAGTATATTTATCAACGCCATAAGTATATTTCATTAATTAATTAATTTGTACATCAGATGATAAATTAAAATAAACATTTGGATCATGTCAGAAGAATATGTTATTGACGAATGGCTTACATGACGCGGTCTCATTAGTTGATTTATCTGTCGTGTCAGTTTGAGGTTTACCATCTTATTCTCTCACAAACAGAATTAGTATTAGTATAGATAGATATATTGTTGATTTAAATACTAATTCTTGTTTTCTGCCATGAATTTTGTACTAATTAAGATATATACAATATGTGTGTCTAAACAAATTAATCACTTAAAGTCCTTTTGCAACAACAACAGAGTCGCCATTGTAAGTTTACTTAAGTGGTAACACCATCCGCTGATGAAAATAACTTTTTATGTAGGCACATAATCATAATAAGATGTGTTTATTAGAAACGATAAAAATGTCACCACTGTAAGATAACTTTAGTATTAAAACACTCTGCTGGTGAAATAATCTTTTTGGAGCGACATATTTCAAGTCACAAAAAGAATCTATTAGCAGCGGCACAATTACTGACACAGTAAGATGTCTTAAGCGATAACAATCGTCACTACTAAATGTACAATTTTGCATAAGTCCAAAGCTCGTCACAAATTATAAGTATTAGCAACAACTAAATGGTCGCCACTTAAGAGATACTTTACTAGCAGAGTTATCCGCTGCTGAATGGTTTGACTGTAGCGAACATTATGTCGCCTCAAAATGCTATTATTGGCAACGACAATGCTTTTGACACTATAAAAGTTTTACGGTATCAATTATTTCCGCTGCTGAAAGTTTTTGTAGCAGCGTAAATTTTCTTGACACTAAACATTTGTATTAGCAGTGGGAGTAGTTTTTGAAAGAAAAAGGCCACTTTAGCAGCGGTATTTTTCCATGGCTAAATACAATTCTTTTAGCCGCAACTTTTACCGCTACTAATGTTTTCAATTAGTGGCGACAATTCTTCCGTATCTATATATGTTTATTAGTGGCAGAAAAAAATGGTTCGTCGCTATAGATGTGATTTCTTGTAGTGGTATTAGCCAAATAATCAAATAAAAAGTATATTATTGTTTGTGAACATTAACTGTCATCTAGAGATCATTCTCATAATTTTTTTGACTCCTATCTTAAGAGAAAAAATAATTTACTTTTCTAATCAAACGCTAAAGAAATAGAGAATGATGAATGTCATTCCTTAAATGTAGATCCGAACAATTCTCTCAACAAGAATTAATTTTAGAAGCTCCTTTACAAACTAATATTATAAATGAATGTTTCGCAACCCACTATATTAACTTGTTCAGATTGTAACATTTCTTCAAGATTGTGAATAAAATAAGTACGGAGACCAAGAAGAAAAGTACATACACATAAAAATGAATTTTATTGTATGTCTTTATATCTTGGTCTCTTGTACTCTCGTAAATGCACAACTTTTTGATATCACAAAATACGGTGCAAAACGTGATGGGGCTACTGACTCCACTCAGGTACGCACACATATCTCTAAGATTTTGCTAATCTCAATTGATTCTCAATTCTTATTAATGTGTATTCATGCGAATGAGTAATATTCTTCAATATTTGGTAAAGGCACTAATTACTGCATGGAAGGAGGCATGCGCATCAACCAGCCCAAGTACAATCTTAGTTCCTAAAGGAGTTTTTGAAGTCGGGTTAATTACATTACAAGGTCCTTGTAAAAGTAGCATAGGACTACAACTTGAAGGCACCTTAAAGGCCCCAGCTGATCCAAGTAAGATTAAGGGTGTAGGGTGGATCACGCTAGAGAGAATTGACTTATTAACTATTTTTGGAGGGGGAGTCTTTGATGGCCAGGGAAAATCAGCTTGGGTGCAAAATGATTGTCATAAAAACGGACCTATCTGTAAGACTCTTTCAATGGTAAGAGATTTACAACTTTAGATATTTTTCTATTGCAGAAGGAATATGTTACTACATTTTTCATCTAGTCACAACAATCTTATCCAAAAAAGAATCAACATTTACAAATCTATATATTTTAATTCCATCTACTGAAGTATTGTTTCTTATATTTGGTTTATGAACGAGCAGAATTTAAGGCTTAACAGTGTCACCAATAGCATATTGCGAGATGTAACAACCTTGGATAGCAAAAATTTCCATGTCAACGTTATAGGATGCAAGAATTTGACATTCGAGCGGTTCACTGTATCAGCGGCTGAAACCTCTATTAACACTGACGGAATTCACATAGGTCGTTCTGATGGAGTTAATATCATTAACACGGAAATCAAAACTGGAGACGACTGCATCTCATTGGGGGATGGCAGTAAGAATATTAACATCACAAATATTACTTGTGGTCCAGGCCACGGGATTAGCGTTGGCAGTTTAGGAAGGTATAAAAATGAGGAACCCGTTGTTGGTATTTTCGTGAAGAACTGCACAATTACAGGTTCACAAAATGGTGTTCGAATCAAGACTTGGCCAAAATCAGAACCTGGAGAAGCCAGTGAAATGCATTTTGAGGATATTACGATGAATAATGTTGGGACACCGATACTTATTGATCAAGGATACTGCCCATACAACCAATGCACTGCAGAGGTAAGTCGGAGGGATATCAAATTATTTTTGTTCTTTTCTCTATCCAAATTTAAATAAAAATTAATTTGTTGTTCCAATGCAAGTAAGGACTTTAAGAAAAAAACGTGTCTTATATATTTGGTTTATTTTCCATCCAGGTACCATCAAGTGTTAAGTTAAGTAAAATTAGCTTCAAGAATATTAAGGGAACTTCTTCAACTCATGAAGCAGTTAAGCTAGTTTGTAGCAAGAGTTTTCCATGTAACGGGGTGGAGCTTGCAGACATCGATCTCACCTACAGTGGAAAGGAAGGACCTGCAATTTCAATTTGTGAAAATATCAAACCTACCATCACAGGAAAGCAGAATCCAACCATCTGCGGTGTTAGTGCTGCTAAAACTACTTAATTAATCTGGACAAATAATGTCTCTAAAAATGCTTTTATTTTGTTGATCAATAATGTGACGGTTGAAACAACACAACTATATAGTTCGTATTGTATTCATTCAAGAGATATGTCAATCCTTTTATTATCAAAAAAACAACAAAATTGGGGAAAAGTTAAAGTATTTGGCAAAAAGTAAAATTAGTATATTTTTCTATCTAATCAATGAGGCATATTGGCAAAAAAAAAAAAATCGGCATAAGTAAAGATTTTCATCTTGAATTTGGTTATCCCGTGACAAAATTCTAGGAGGTAAAATACTGGTCAACATTTATTTTTCTATTTTGTAAGCTCAAACATGATACCTCTGATTAAGGGACGAAGCGTTGAATCTCTTCGCCACATAACAATAGTTAAACTCAATACATGTAAATAACAAGTTTATTCATAAAAAAAAACAACATACAAAAGCATTAAAATAAACAATGAAGAGAATTACAACAACGATCGATGTACCAATCATAAACTAGACAGCACATACTACATATCTATCTAAAGAGATATAATTATGCTTAATTAAGTTAAATTATGACACATGAAGAAATAAAAAATTATGAGGTTTAAAATCAATTCTTGAACTTTTGGCCCCAAATTCTTATTCTTACGCCACGTGGCACAACCAGCAATTTGGATCTTTAAAACGCGCCAAAAAAATTGACGTCATTAAATAAAATTATATAATTTCAGTATATGTAAATGTGTTTTTTGTACACTAAGATACAATCAATCGCGACGTTTTTTTAAAAAAAAAAAAAAATTGAAGAGTTGCAATTAGTTAATTAAAGCTTACTAGAAAGCTAAATTACCCAGGGGATAATAACTTGGTAATAATATCGTCCTTTTGTTACTCTATTTACGTATTCATCAATTTTTTATTTTAAATATACATGACTTCAGAATAGTTTAAAAATGGTAAAGTAATTATTAAATTCCACCACTAAAAAATTATCAACCATATTCCAATTCTACGTAAATAAATAAAAATTCATTACCTAAGTGAACTAACAATTATCATACACACCTAAATTAAAAATAACATATATATATATATATATATATATATATATATATATATATATATATATAGTATATTGCATATTGTATAATAATAATAATAATAATATCATTAGTTGTGATATTTGAAAGAAACATTGACGAAAGTATCAATTATCATCATTATTTAACATATTGATGTAATTGATGGTATACGATTTTACAATTAGTACGAGTCTTTTAGATATACATTATAAGTATCAATTAATATGTACAAATACATACTGTATTATAGATTTAACTAAATCTATTTTTAATTACAAACAAATTTAAAAAATTTAACATTATTTGTAAGTAGTAATTTAAGGTATATTGTTTTATGGTTTAAGGTATCAATTTATTTATAGTGATTTAGGGTTTAGTCGTTGATGATTTAAGATATAATGATGTTTAGTGTATAATAGTTTACCGTTTAAGGTATAGTTTTTTATATGTTATAGTGGTTTGTGGTTAAGAGTATAGTGGTTTCAGATTTAGTGACTTAGGATATAATAGTTTATGGTATAGTGGTTTTGGTGTAGTGATTTGGTCATTATTTTGTATGTCATAATCAATTAGCATATATATATATTGTAGACCGACCATATATAAGAAAACAAAACAGATTTCACATATTACTTTCCTAAAATTTCATATTCGGGTTAATAACCGAATTACAATAAAAATAATTAAGTTTAGTTAGCTATTTCGTAAGTATATTTATCAACGCCATAAGTATATTTCATTAATTAATTAATTTGTACATCAGATGATAAAATACAATAAACATTTGGATCATGCCAGAAGAATATGTTATTGACGAATGGCTTACATGACGCGGTTTCATTAGTTGATTTATCTGTCGTGTCAGTTTGAGGTTTACCATCTTATTCTCTCACAAACAGAATTAGTATTAGTATAGATAGATATATTGTTGATTTAAATACTAATTCTTGTTTTCTGCCATGAATTTTGTACTAATTAAGATATATACAATATGTGTGTCTAAACAAATTAATCACTTAAAGTCCTTTTGCAACAACAACAGAGTCGCCATTGTAAGTTTACTTAAGTGGTAACACCATCCGCTGATGAAAATAACTTTTTATGTAGGCACATAATCATAATAAGATGTGTTTATTAGAAACGATAAAAATGTCGCCACTGTAAGATAACTTTAGTATTAAAACACTCTGCTGGTGAAATAATCTTTTTGGAGCGACATATTTCAAGTCACAAAAAGAATCTATTAGCAGCGGCACAATTACTGACACAGTAAGATGTCTTAAGCGATAACAATCGTCACTACTAAATGTACAATTTTGCATAAGTCCAAAGCTCGTCACAAATTATAAGTATTAGCAACAACTAAATGGTCGCCACTTAAGAGATACTTTACTAGCAGAGTTATCCGCTGCTGAATGGTTTGACTGTAGCGAACATTATGTCGCCTCAAAATGCTATTATTTGCAACGACAATGCTTTTGACACTATAAAAGTTTTACGGTATCAATTATTTCCGCTGCTGAAAGTTTTTGTAGCAGCGTAAATTTTCTTGACACTAAACATTTGTATTAGCAGTGGGAGTAGTTTTTGAAAGAAAAAGGCCACTTTAGCAGCGGTATTTTTCCATGGCTAAATACAATTCTTTTAGCCGCAACTTTTACCGCTACTAATGTTTTCAATTAGTGGCGACAATTCTTCCGTATCTATATATGTTTATTAGTGGCGGAAAAAAATGGTTCGTCGCTATAGATGTGATTTCTTGTAGTGGTACTAGCCAAATAATCAAATAAAAAGTATATTATTGTTTGTGAACATTAACTGTCATCTAGAGATCATTCTCATAATTTTTTTGACTCCTATCTTAAGAGAAAAAATAATTTACTTTTCTAATCAAACGCTAAAGAAATAGAGAATGATGAATGTCATTCCTTAAATGTAGATCCGAACAATTCTCTCAACAAGAATTAATTTTAGAAGCTCCTTTACAAACTAATATTATAAATGAATGTTTCGCAACCCACTATATTAACTTGTTCAGATTGTAACATTTCTTCAAGATTGTGAATAAAATAAGTACGGAGACCAAGAAGAAAAGTACATACACATAAAAATGAATTTTATTGTATGTCTTTATATCTTGGTCTCTTGTACTCTCGTAAATGCACAACTTTTTGATATCACAAAATACGGTGCAAAACGTGATGGGGCTACTGACTCCACTCAGGTACGCACACATATCTCTAAGATTTTGCTAATCTCAATTGATTCTCAATTCTTATTAATGTGTATTCATGCGAATGAGTAATATTCTTCAATATTTGGTAAAGGCACTAATTACTGCATGGAAGGAGGCATGCGCATCAACCAGCCCAAGTACAATCTTAGTTCCTAAAGGAGTTTTTGAAGTCGGGTTAATTACATTACAAGGTCCTTGTAAAAGTAGCATAGGACTACAACTTGAAGGCACCTTAAAGGCCCCAGCTGATCCAAGTAAGATTAAGGGTGTAGGGTGGATCACGCTAGAGAGAATTGACTTATTAACTATTTTTGGAGGGGGAGTCTTTGATGGCCAGGGAAAATCAGCTTGGGTGCAAAATGATTGTCATAAAAACGGACCTATCTGTAAGACTCTTTCAATGGTAAGAGATTTACAACTTTAGATATTTTTCTATTGCAGAAGGAATATGTTACTACATTTTTCATCTAGTCACAACAATCTTATCCAAAAAAGAATCAACATTTACAAATCTATATATTTTAATTCCATCTACTGAAGTATTGTTTCTTATATTTGGTTTATGAACGAGCAGAATTTAAGGCTTAACAGTGTCACCAATAGCATATTGCGAGATGTAACAACCTTGGATAGCAAAAATTTCCATGTCAACGTTATAGGATGCAAGAATTTGACATTCGAGCGGTTCACTGTATCAGCGGCTGAAACCTCTATTAACACTGACGGAATTCACATAGGTCGTTCTGATGGAGTTAATATCATTAACACGGAAATCAAAACTGGAGACGACTGCATCTCATTGGGGGATGGCAGTAAGAATATTAACATCACAAATATTACTTGTGGTCCAGGCCACGGGATTAGCGTTGGCAGTTTAGGAAGGTATAAAAATGAGGAACCCGTTGTTGGTATTTTCGTGAAGAACTGCACAATTACAGGTTCACAAAATGGTGTTCGAATCAAGACTTGGCCAAAATCAGAACCTGGAGAAGCCAGTGAAATGCATTTTGAGGATATTACGATGAATAATGTTGGGACACCGATACTTATTGATCAAGGATACTGCCCATACAACCAATGCACTGCAGAGGTAAGTCGGAGGGATATCAAATTATTTTTGTTCTTTTCTCTATCCAAATTTAAATAAAAATTAATTTGTTGTTCCAATGCAAGTAAGGACTTTAAGAAAAAAACGTGTCTTATATATTTGGTTTATTTTCCATCCAGGTACCATCAAGTGTTAAGTTAAGTAAAATTAGCTTCAAGAATATTAAGGGAACTTCTTCAACTCATGAAGCAGTTAAGCTAGTTTGTAGCAAGAGTTTTCCATGTAACGGGGTGGAGCTTGCAGACATCGATCTCACCTACAGTGGAAAGGAAGGACCTGCAATTTCAATTTGTGAAAATATCAAACCTACCATCACAGGAAAGCAGAATCCAACCATCTGCGGTGTTAGTGCTGCTAAAACTACTTAATTAATCTGGACAAATAATGTCTCTAAAAATGCTTTTATTTTGTTGATCAATAATGTGACGGTTGAAACAACACAACTATATAGTTCGTATTGTATTCATTCAAGAGATATGTCAATCCTTTTATTATCAAAAAAACAACAAAATTGGGGAAAAGTTAAAGTATTTGGCAAAAAGTAAAATTAGTATATTTTTCTATCTAATCAATGAGGCATATTGGCAAAAAAAAAAAAAATCGGCATAAGTAAAGATTTTCATCTTGAATTTGGTTATCCCGTGACAAAATTCTAGGAGGTAAAATACTGGTCAACATTTATTTTTCTATTTTGTAAGCTCAAACATGATACCTCTGATTAAGGGACGAAGCGTTGAATCTCTTCGCCACATAACAATAGTTAAACTCAATACATGTAAATAACAAGTTTATTCATAAAAAAAAACAACATACAAAAGCATTAAAATAAACAATGAAGAGAATTACAACAACGATCGATGTACCAATCATAAACTAGACAGCACATACTACATATCTATCTAAAGAGATATAATTATGCTTAATTAAGTTAAATTATGACACATGAAGAAATAAAAAATTATGAGGTTTAAAATCAATTCTTGAACTTTTGGCCCCAAATTCTTATTCTTACGCCACGTGGCACAACCAGCAATTTGGATCTTTAAAACGCGCCAAAAAAATTGACGTCATTAAATAAAATTATATAATTTCAGTATATGTAAATGTGTTTTTTGTACACTAAGATACAATCAATCGCGACGTTTTTTTTAAAAAAAAATAAAATTGAAGAGTTGCAATTAGTTAATTAAAGCTTACTAGAAAGCTAAATTACCCAGGGGATAATAACTTGGTAATAATATCGTCCTTTTGTTACTCTATTTACGTATTCATCAATTTTTTATTTTAAATATACATGACTTCAGAATAGTTTAAAAATGGTAAAGTAATTATTAAATTCCACCACTAAAAAATTATCAACCATATTCCAATTCTACGTAAATAAATAAAAATTCATTACCTAAGTGAACTAACAATTATCATACACACCTAAATTAAAAATAACATATATATATATATATATATATATATATAGTATATTGCATATTGTATAATAATAATAATAATAATATCATTAGTTGTGATATTTGAAAGAAACATTGACGAAAGTATCAATTATCATCATTATTTAACATATTGATGTAATTGATGGTATACGATTTTACAATTAGTACGAGTCTTTTAGATATACATTATAAGTATCAATTAATATGTACAAATACATACTGTATTATAGATTTAACTAAATCTATTTTTAATTACAAACAAATTTAAAAAATTTAACATTATTTGTAAGTAGTAATTTAAGGTATATTGTTTTATGGTTTAAGGTATCAATTTATTTATAGTGATTTAGGGTTTAGTCGTTGATGATTTAAGATATAATGATGTTTAGTGTATAATAGTTTACCGTTTAAGGTATAGTTTTTTATATGTTATAGTGGTTTGTGGTTAAGAGTATAGTGGTTTCAGATTTAGTGACTTAGGATATAATAGTTTATGGTATAGTGGTTTTGGTGTAGTGATTTGGTCATTATTTTGTAAGTCATAATCAATTAGCATATATATATATTGTAGACCGACCATATATAAGAAAACAAAACAGATTTCACATATTACTTTCCTAAAATTTCATATTCGGGTTAATAACCGAATTACAATAAAAATAATTAAGTTTAGTTAGCTATTTCGTAAGTATATTTATCAACGCCATAAGTATATTTCATTAATTAATTAATTTGTACATCAGATGATAAAATACAATAAACATTTGGATCATGCCAGAAGAATATGTTATTGACGAATGGCTTACATGACGCGGTTTCATTAGTTGATTTATCTGTCGTGTCAGTTTGAGGTTTACCATCTTATTCTCTCACAAACAGAATTAGTATTAGTATAGATAGATATATTGTTGATTTAAATACTAATTCTTGTTTTCTGCCATGAATTTTGTACTAATTAAGATATATACAATATGTGTGTCTAAACAAATTAATCACTTAAAGTCCTTTTGCAACAACAACAGAGTCGCCATTGTAAGTTTACTTAAGTGGTAACACCATCCGCTGATGAAAATAACTTTTTATGTAGGCACATAATCATAATAAGATGTGTTTATTAGAAACGATAAAAATGTCGCCACTGTAAGATAACTTTAGTATTAAAACACTCTGCTGGTGAAATAATCTTTTTGGAGCGACATATTTCAAGTCACAAAAAGAATCTATTAGCAGCGGCACAATTACTGACACAGTAAGATGTCTTAAGCGATAACAATCGTCACTACTAAATGTACAATTTTGCATAAGTCCAAAGCTCGTCACAAATTATAAGTATTAGCAACAACTAAATGGTCGCCACTTAAGAGATACTTTACTAGCAGAGTTATCCGCTGCTGAATGGTTTGACTGTAGCGAACATTATGTCGCCTCAAAATGCTATTATTTGCAACGACAATGCTTTTGACACTATAAAAGTTTTACGGTATCAATTATTTCCGCTGCTGAAAGTTTTTGTAGCAGCGTAAATTTTCTTGACACTAAACATTTGTATTAGCAGTGGGAGTAGTTTTTGAAAGAAAAAGGCCACTTTAGCAGCGGTATTTTTCCATGGCTAAATACAATTCTTTTAGCCGCAACTTTTACCGCTACTAATGTTTTCAATTAGTGGCGACAATTCTTCCGTATCTATATATGTTTATTAGTGGCGGAAAAAAATGGTTCGTCGCTATAGATGTGATTTCTTGTAGTGGTACTAGCCAAATAATCAAATAAAAAGTATATTATTGTTTGTGAACATTAACTGTCATCTAGAGATCATTCTCATAATTTTTTTGACTCCTATCTTAAGAGAAAAAATAATTTACTTTTCTAATCAAACGCTAAAGAAATAGAGAATGATGAATGTCATTCCTTAAATGTAGATCCGAACAATTCTCTCAACAAGAATTAATTTTAGAAGCTCCTTTACAAACTAATATTATAAATGAATGTTTCGCAACCCACTATATTAACTTGTTCAGATTGTAACATTTCTTCAAGATTGTGAATAAAATAAGTACGGAGACCAAGAAGAAAAGTACATACACATAAAAATGAATTTTATTGTATGTCTTTATATCTTGGTCTCTTGTACTCTCGTAAATGCACAACTTTTTGATATCACAAAATACGGTGCAAAACGTGATGGGGCTACTGACTCCACTCAGGTACGCACACATATCTCTAAGATTTTGCTAATCTCAATTGATTCTCAATTCTTATTAATGTGTATTCATGCGAATGAGTAATATTCTTCAATATTTGGTAAAGGCACTAATTACTGCATGGAAGGAGGCATGCGCATCAACCAGCCCAAGTACAATCTTAGTTCCTAAAGGAGTTTTTGAAGTCGGGTTAATTACATTACAAGGTCCTTGTAAAAGTAGCATAGGACTACAACTTGAAGGCACCTTAAAGGCCCCAGCTGATCCAAGTAAGATTAAGGGTGTAGGGTGGATCACGCTAGAGAGAATTGACTTATTAACTATTTTTGGAGGGGGAGTCTTTGATGGCCAGGGAAAATCAGCTTGGGTGCAAAATGATTGTCATAAAAACGGACCTATCTGTAAGACTCTTTCAATGGTAAGAGATTTACAACTTTAGATATTTTTCTATTGCAGAAGGAATATGTTACTACATTTTTCATCTAGTCACAACAATCTTATCCAAAAAAGAATCAACATTTACAAATCTATATATTTTAATTCCATCTACTGAAGTATTGTTTCTTATATTTGGTTTATGAACGAGCAGAATTTAAGGCTTAACAGTGTCACCAATAGCATATTGCGAGATGTAACAACCTTGGATAGCAAAAATTTCCATGTCAACGTTATAGGATGCAAGAATTTGACATTCGAGCGGTTCACTGTATCAGCGGCTGAAACCTCTATTAACACTGACGGAATTCACATAGGTCGTTCTGATGGAGTTAATATCATTAACACGGAAATCAAAACTGGAGACGACTGCATCTCATTGGGGGATGGCAGTAAGAATATTAACATCACAAATATTACTTGTGGTCCAGGCCACGGGATTAGCGTTGGCAGTTTAGGAAGGTATAAAAATGAGGAACCCGTTGTTGGTATTTTCGTGAAGAACTGCACAATTACAGGTTCACAAAATGGTGTTCGAATCAAGACTTGGCCAAAATCAGAACCTGGAGAAGCCAGTGAAATGCATTTTGAGGATATTACGATGAATAATGTTGGGACACCGATACTTATTGATCAAGGATACTGCCCATACAACCAATGCACTGCAGAGGTAAGTCGGAGGGATATCAAATTATTTTTGTTCTTTTCTCTATCCAAATTTAAATAAAAATTAATTTGTTGTTCCAATGCAAGTAAGGACTTTAAGAAAAAAACGTGTCTTATATATTTGGTTTATTTTCCATCCAGGTACCATCAAGTGTTAAGTTAAGTAAAATTAGCTTCAAGAATATTAAGGGAACTTCTTCAACTCATGAAGCAGTTAAGCTAGTTTGTAGCAAGAGTTTTCCATGTAACGGGGTGGAGCTTGCAGACATCGATCTCACCTACAGTGGAAAGGAAGGACCTGCAATTTCAATTTGTGAAAATATCAAACCTACCATCACAGGAAAGCAGAATCCAACCATCTGCGGTGTTAGTGCTGCTAAAACTACTTAATTAATCTGGACAAATAATGTCTCTAAAAATGCTTTTATTTTGTTGATCAATAATGTGACGGTTGAAACAACACAACTATATAGTTCGTATTGTATTCATTCAAGAGATATGTCAATCCTTTTATTATCAAAAAAACAACAAAATTGGGGAAAAGTTAAAGTATTTGGCAAAAAGTAAAATTAGTATATTTTTCTATCTAATCAATGAGGCATATTGGCAAAAAAAAAAAATCGGCATAAGTAAAGATTTTCATCTTGAATTTGGTTATCCCGTGACAAAATTCTAGGAGGTAAAATACTGGTCAACATTTATTTTTCTATTTTGTAAGCTCAAACATGATACCTCTGATTAAGGGACGAAGCGTTGAATCTCTTCGCCACATAACAATAGTTAAACTCAATACATGTAAATAACAAGTTTATTCATAAAAAAAAACAACATACAAAAGCATTAAAATAAACAATGAAGAGAATTACAACAACGATCGATGTACCAATCATAAACTAGACAGCACATACTACATATCTATCTAAAGAGATATAATTATGCTTAATTAAGTTAAATTATGACACATGAAGAAATAAAAAATTATGAGGTTTAAAATCAATTCTTGAACTTTTGGCCCCAAATTCTTATTCTTACGCCACGTGGCACAACCAGCAATTTGGATCTTTAAAACGCGCCAAAAAAATTGACGTCATTAAATAAAATTATATAATTTCAGTATATGTAAATGTGTTTTTTGTACACTAATATACAATCAATCGCGACGTTTTTTAAAAAAAAAAAAAAATTGAAGAGTTGCAATTAGTTAATTAAAGCTTACTAGAAAGCTAAATTACCCAGGGGATAATAACTTGGTAATAATATCGTCCTTTTGTTACTCTATTTACGTATTCATCAATTTTTTATTTTAAATATACATGACTTCAGAATAGTTTAAAAATGGTAAAGTAATTATTAAATTCCACCACTAAAAAATTATCAACCATATTCCAATTCTACGTAAATAAATAAAAATTCATTACCTAAGTGAACTAACAATTATCATACACACCTAAATTAAAAATAACATCTATATACCAATATATTATTTGTGTTGGGTCCTCACCCCAATAGTCATCTTTTGTACCTTTTCACTTTATTAATAAAAAATATATTATATTTGGTTCCTATATTTTTTAAAATTAATAATTTAGTCATTAATATATTTGAGAAACATTTATTTATCTTTAATACTATTACTAAATCCTTATTTAAAATTTTTAAGGCCGTTTAGTCGGCATGTCAGTAATTATAATTTTGGCAAAAAAAAAGTAATTATAATTAACTTACAATCCAACATTCATGTCAATTTAAGTCAGCCCTATCATACTCATTTCGTTCAAATTTCGGATACATGTAAATTTTTTTATTCAACGAATTATATAGATCGGGTGGTATATGTTCCGCCTGTTTAGATTGTTTTTATCACATAGATCAGCCACTTACCAAATTATATATATAACAAGTCAAAATATGGGTGAAATGTGGTTCTTGAAGTTTGACTTCGTACAAATAACATTTTACTCATCGTCCAATATATACCAAACTTAGTTCTTCTATTTGTTAATCCAATCACATTGTGTATAGCCTAATTAAAATTATATAAATATGTTTGTTGTAATTTCAGTCTAAACTTTAGATTTTTGTGATTTAATTTTATTTTTATTGTTAAATCAAATTGTGTTGGTATGGTGATATAGTATATAATTACGTTTGTATATGTCAAATTTGTCAATTGATGACTCTAAGTGGTTAAGAACAAGTTTACATTCTTGACACCTCAAGTGGATGAGTTAGATACAATTGAGCCGTTAATTACCAACGTAATGCTCGACCCAACTAATTTATATATCTAACTATAAGGCTAACTTAGTACCGTAACTGAAGACATTTGCTAATTTTTTTACTTAATTATCCTCTTCTCTTTCTCATCATGATTTGAATTTCGTTATGTCGTTATTCTCTATCACATAGATTTGTTTCTCACAACGAATCAAATTGCCCTTATTTTACTTTAATTAATTATAAATATTAGTAAAATTGAGATAGATTATATATCTTGAAATTTAAATGATCGATACGCGTGCAACGCACGCATTAATAACTAGTATATATATATATAGTATATTGCATATTGTATAATAATAATAATAATAATATCATTAGTTGTGATATTTGAAAGAAACATTGACGAAAGTATCAATTATCATCATTATTTAACATATTGATGGTATAAGATTTTACAATTAGTACGAGTCTTTTAGATATACATTATAAGTATCAATTAATATGTTAAATACATACTGTATTGTAGATTTAACTAAATCTATTTATAATTACAAACAAATTAAACAATTTAACATTATTTGTAAGTAGTAACTTAAGGTATATTGTTTTATGGTTTAAGGTATCAATTTATTTATAGTGATTTAGGGTTTATTCGTTGATGATTTAAGATATAATGATGTTTAGTGTATAATGGTTTACCGTTTAAGGTATAGTTTTTTATATGTTATAGTGGTTTGTGGTTAAGAGTATAATGGTTTCAGATTTAGTGACTTAGGATATAATAGTTTATGGTATAGTGGTTTTGGTGTAGTGATTTAGTCATTATTTTGTAAGTCATAATCAATTAGCATATATATATATTGTAGACCGACCATATATAAGAAAACAAAACAGATTTCACATATTACTTTCCTAAAATTTCATATTCGGGTTAATAACCGAATTACAATAAAAATAATTAAGTTTAGTTAGCTATTTCGTAAGTATATTTATCAACGCCATAAGTATATTTCATTAATTAATTAATTTGTACATCAGATGATAAAATACAATAAACATTTGGATCATGCCAGAAGAATATGTTATTGACGAATGGCTTACATGACGCGGTTTCATTAGTTGATTTATCTGTCGTGTCAGTTTGAGGTTTACCATCTTATTCTCTCACAAACAGAATTAGTATTAGTATAGATAGATATATTGTTGATTTAAATACTAATTCTTGTTTTCTGCCATGAATTTTGTACTAATTAAGATATATACAATATGTGTGTCTAAACAAATTAATCACTTAAAGTCCTTTTGCAACAACAACAGAGTCGCCATTGTAAGTTTACTTAAGTGGTAACACCATCCGCTGATGAAAATAACTTTTTATGTAGGCACATAATCATAATAAGATGTGTTTATTAGAAACGATAAAAATGTCGCCACTGTAAGATAACTTTAGTATTAAAACACTCTGCTGGTGAAATAATCTTTTTGGAGCGACATATTTCAAGTCACAAAAAGAATCTATTAGCAGCGGCACAATTACTGACACAGTAAGATGTCTTAAGCGATAACAATCGTCACTACTAAATGTACAATTTTGCATAAGTCCAAAGCTCGTCACAAATTATAAGTATTAGCAACAACTAAATGGTCGCCACTTAAGAGATACTTTACTAGCAGAGTTATCCGCTGCTGAATGGTTTGACTGTAGCGAACATTATGTCGCCTCAAAATGCTATTATTTGCAACGACAATGCTTTTGACACTATAAAAGTTTTACGGTATCAATTATTTCCGCTGCTGAAAGTTTTTGTAGCAGCGTAAATTTTCTTGACACTAAACATTTGTATTAGCAGTGGGAGTAGTTTTTGAAAGAAAAAGGCCACTTTAGCAGCGATATTTTTCCATGGCTAAATACAATTCTTTTAGCCGCAACTTTTACCGCTACTAATGTTTTCAATTAGTGGCGACAATTCTTCCGTATCTATATATGTTTATTAGTGGCGGAAAAAAATGGTTCGTCGCTATAGATGTGATTTCTTGTAGTGGTACTAGCCAAATAATCAAATAAAAAGTATATTATTGTTTGTGAACATTAACTGTCATCTAGAGATCATTCTCATAATTTTTTTGACTCCTATCTTAAGAGAAAAAATAATTTACTTTTCTAATCAAACGCTAAAGAAATAGAGAATGATGAATGTCATTCCTTAAATGTAGATCCGAACAATTCTCTCAACAAGAATTAATTTTAGAAGCTCCTTTACAAACTAATATTATAAATGAATGTTTCGCAACCCACTATATTAACTTGTTCAGATTGTAACATTTCTTCAAGATTGTGAATAAAATAAGTACGGAGACCAAGAAGAAAAGTACATACACATAAAAATGAATTTTATTGTATGTCTTTATATCTTGGTCTCTTGTACTCTCGTAAATGCACAACTTTTTGATATCACAAAATACGGTGCAAAACGTGATGGGGCTACTGACTCCACTCAGGTACGCACACATATCTCTAAGATTTTGCTAATCTCAATTGATTCTCAATTCTTATTAATGTGTATTCATGCGAATGAGTAATATTCTTCAATATTTGGTAAAGGCACTAATTACTGCATGGAAGGAGGCATGCGCATCAACCAGCCCAAGTACAATCTTAGTTCCTAAAGGAGTTTTTGAAGTCGGGTTAATTACATTACAAGGTCCTTGTAAAAGTAGCATAGGACTACAACTTGAAGGCACCTTAAAGGCCCCAGCTGATCCAAGTAAGATTAAGGGTGTAGGGTGGATCACGCTAGAGAGAATCGACTTATTAACTATTTTTGGAGGGGGAGTCTTTGATGGCCAGGGAAAATCAGCTTGGGTGCAAAATGATTGTCATAAAAACGGACCTATCTGTAAGACTCTTTCAATGGTAAGAGATTTACAACTTTAGATATTTTTCTATTGCAGAAGGAATATGTTACTACATTTTTCATCTAGTCACAACAATCTTATCCAAAAAAGAATCAACATTTACAAATCTATATATTTTAATTCCATCTACTGAAGTATTGTTTCTTATATTTGGTTTATGAACGAGCAGAATTTAAGGCTTAACAGTGTCACCAATAGCATATTGCGAGATGTAACAACCTTGGATAGCAAAAATTTCCATGTCAACGTTATAGGATGCAAGAATTTGACATTCGAGCGGTTCACTGTATCAGCGGCTGAAACCTCTATTAACACTGACGGAATTCACATAGGTCGTTCTGATGGAGTTAATATCATTAACACGGAAATCAAAACTGGAGACGATTGCATCTCATTGGGGGATGGCAGTAAGAATATTAACATCACAAATATTACTTGTGGTCCAGGCCACGGGATTAGCGTTGGCAGTTTAGGAAGGTATAAAAATGAGGAACCCGTTGTTGGTATTTTCGTGAAGAACTGCACAATTACAGGTTCACAAAATGGTGTTCGAATCAAGACTTGGCCAAAATCAGAACCTGGAGAAGCCAGTGAAATGCATTTTGAGGATATTACGATGAATAATGTTGGGACACCGATACTTATTGATCAAGGATACTGCCCATACAACCAATGCACTGCAGAGGTAAGTCGGAGGGATATCAAATTATTTTTGTTCTTTTCTCTATCCAAATTTAAATAAAAATTAATTTGTTGTTCCAATGCAAGTATGGACTTTAAGAAAAAAAACGTGTCTTATATATTTGGTTTATTTTCCATCCAGGTACCATCAAGTGTTAAGTTAAGTAAAATTAGCTTCAAGAATATTAAGGGAACTTCTTCAACTCATGAAGCAGTTAAGCTAGTTTGTAGCAAGAGTTTTCCATGTAACGGGGTGGAGCTTGCAGACATCGATCTCACCTACAGTGGAAAGGAAGGACCTGCAATTTCAATTTGTGAAAATATCAAACCTACCATCACAGGAAAGCAGAATCCAACCATCTGCGGTGTTAGTGCTGCTAAAACTACTTAATTAATCTGGACAAATAATGTCTCTAAAAATGCTTTTATTTTGTTGATCAATAATGTGACGGTTGAAACAACACAACTATATAGTTCGTATTGTATTCATTCAAGAGATATGTCAATCCTTTATTATCAAAAAAACAACAAATTGGGGAAAAGTTAAAGTATTTGGCAAAAAGTAAAATTAGTATATTTTTCTATCTAATCAATGAGGCATATTGGCAAAAAAAAAAAAAAAAAAAATCGGCATAAGTAAAGATTTTCATCTTGAATTTGGTTATCCCGTGACAAAATTCTAGGAGGTAAAATACTGGTCAACATTTATTTTTCTATTTTGTAAGCTCAAACATGATACCTCTGATTAAGGGAGGAAGCGTTGAATCTCTTCGCCACATAACAATAGTTAAACTCAATACATGTAAATATCAAGTTTATTCATAAAAAAAACAACATACAAAAGCATTAAAATAAACAATGAAGAGAATTACAACAACGATCGATGTACCAATCATAAACTAGACAGCACATACTACATATCTATCTAAAGAGATATAATTATGCTTAATTAAGTTAAATTATGACACATGAAGAAATAAAAAATTATGAGGTTTAAAATCAATTCTTGAACTTTTGGCCCCAAATTCTTATTATTACGCCACGTGGCACAACCAGCAATTTGGATCTTTAAAACGCGCCAAAAAAATTGACGTCATTAAATAAAATTAAATAATTTCAGTATATGTAAATGTGTTTTTTGTACACTAAGATACAGTCTATCGCGACGTTTTTTTTTTAAAAAAAAAAAAATTGAAGAGTTGCAATTAGTTAATTAAAGCTTACTAGAAAGCTAAATTACCCAGGGGATAATAACTTGGTAATAATATCGTCCTTTTGTTACTCTATTTACGTATTCATCAATTTTTTATTTTAAATATACATGACTTCAGAATAGTTTAAAAATGGTAAAGTAATTATTAAATTCCACCACTAAAAAATTATCAACCATATTCCAATTCTACGTAAATAAATAAAAATTCATTACCTAAGTGAACTAACAATTATCATACACACCTAAATTAAAAATAACATATATATATATATATATATATATATATATATATAGTATATTGCATATTGTATAATAATAATAATAATAATAATATCATTAGTTGTGATATTTGAAAGAAACATTGACGAAAGTATCAATTATCATCATTATTTAACATATTGATGGTATAAGATTTTACAATTAGTACGAGTCTTTTAGATATACATTATAAGTATCAATTAATATGTTAAATACATACTGTATTGTAGATTTAACTAAATCTATTTATAATTACAAACAAATTAAACAATTTAACATTATTTGTAAGTAGTAACTTAAGGTATATTGTTTTATGGTTTAAGGTATCAATTTATTTATAGTGATTTAGGGTTTATTCGTTGATGATTTAAGATATAATGATGTTTAGTGTATAATGGTTTACCGTTTAAGGTATAGTTTTTTATATGTTATAGTGGTTTGTGGTTAAGAGTATAATGGTTTCAGATTTAGTGACTTAGGATATAATAGTTTATGGTATAGTGGTTTTGGTGTAGTGATTTAGTCATTATTTTGTAAGTCATAATCAATTAGCATATATATATATTGTAGACCGACCATATATAAGAAAACAAAACAGATTTCACATATTACTTTCCTAAAATTTCATATTCGGGTTAATAACCGAATTACAATAAAAATAATTAAGTTTAGTTAGCTATTTCGTAAGTATATTTATCAACGCCATAAGTATATTTCATTAATTAATTAATTTGTACATCAGATGATAAAATACAATAAACATTTGGATCATGCCAGAAGAATATGTTATTGACGAATGGCTTACATGACGCGGTTTCATTAGTTGATTTATCTGTCGTGTCAGTTTGAGGTTTACCATCTTATTCTCTCACAAACAGAATTAGTATTAGTATAGATAGATATATTGTTGATTTAAATACTAATTCTTGTTTTCTGCCATGAATTTTGTACTAATTAAGATATATACAATATGTGTGTCTAAACAAATTAATCACTTAAAGTCCTTTTGCAACAACAACAGAGTCGCCATTGTAAGTTTACTTAAGTGGTAACACCATCCGCTGATGAAAATAACTTTTTATGTAGGCACATAATCATAATAAGATGTGTTTATTAGAAACGATAAAAATGTCGCCACTGTAAGATAACTTTAGTATTAAAACACTCTGCTGGTGAAATAATCTTTTTGGAGCGACATATTTCAAGTCACAAAAAGAATCTATTAGCAGCGGCACAATTACTGACACAGTAAGATGTCTTAAGCGATAACAATCGTCACTACTAAATGTACAATTTTGCATAAGTCCAAAGCTCGTCACAAATTATAAGTATTAGCAACAACTAAATGGTCGCCACTTAAGAGATACTTTACTAGCAGAGTTATCCGCTGCTGAATGGTTTGACTGTAGCGAACATTATGTCGCCTCAAAATGCTATTATTTGCAACGACAATGCTTTTGACACTATAAAAGTTTTACGGTATCAATTATTTCCGCTGCTGAAAGTTTTTGTAGCAGCGTAAATTTTCTTGACACTAAACATTTGTATTAGCAGTGGGAGTAGTTTTTGAAAGAAAAAGGCCACTTTAGCAGCGATATTTTTCCATGGCTAAATACAATTCTTTTAGCCGCAACTTTTACCGCTACTAATGTTTTCAATTAGTGGCGACAATTCTTCCGTATCTATATATGTTTATTAGTGGCGGAAAAAAATGGTTCGTCGCTATAGATGTGATTTCTTGTAGTGGTACTAGCCAAATAATCAAATAAAAAGTATATTATTGTTTGTGAACATTAACTGTCATCTAGAGATCATTCTCATAATTTTTTTGACTCCTATCTTAAGAGAAAAAATAATTTACTTTTCTAATCAAACGCTAAAGAAATAGAGAATGATGAATGTCATTCCTTAAATGTAGATCCGAACAATTCTCTCAACAAGAATTAATTTTAGAAGCTCCTTTACAAACTAATATTATAAATGAATGTTTCGCAACCCACTATATTAACTTGTTCAGATTGTAACATTTCTTCAAGATTGTGAATAAAATAAGTACGGAGACCAAGAAGAAAAGTACATACACATAAAAATGAATTTTATTGTATGTCTTTATATCTTGGTCTCTTGTACTCTCGTAAATGCACAACTTTTTGATATCACAAAATACGGTGCAAAACGTGATGGGGCTACTGACTCCACTCAGGTACGCACACATATCTCTAAGATTTTGCTAATCTCAATTGATTCTCAATTCTTATTAATGTGTATTCATGCGAATGAGTAATATTCTTCAATATTTGGTAAAGGCACTAATTACTGCATGGAAGGAGGCATGCGCATCAACCAGCCCAAGTACAATCTTAGTTCCTAAAGGAGTTTTTGAAGTCGGGTTAATTACATTACAAGGTCCTTGTAAAAGTAGCATAGGACTACAACTTGAAGGCACCTTAAAGGCCCCAGCTGATCCAAGTAAGATTAAGGGTGTAGGGTGGATCACGCTAGAGAGAATTGACTTATTAACTATTTTTGGAGGGGGAGTCTTTGATGGCCAGGGAAAATCAGCTTGGGTGCAAAATGATTGTCATAAAAACGGACCTATCTGTAAGACTCTTTCAATGGTAAGAGATTTACAACTTTAGATATTTTTCTATTGCAGAAGGAATATGTTACTACATTTTTCATCTAGTCACAACAATCTTATCCAAAAAAGAATCAACATTTACAAATCTATATATTTTAATTCCATCTACTGAAGTATTGTTTCTTATATTTGGTTTATGAACGAGCAGAATTTAAGGCTTAACAGTGTCACCAATAGCATATTGCGAGATGTAACAACCTTGGATAGCAAAAATTTCCATGTCAACGTTATAGGATGCAAGAATTTGACATTCGAGCGGTTCACTGTATCAGCGGCTGAAACCTCTATTAACACTGACGGAATTCACATAGGTCGTTCTGATGGAGTTAATATCATTAACACGGAAATCAAAACTGGAGACGACTGCATCTCATTGGGGGATGGCAGTAAGAATATTAACATCACAAATATTACTTGTGGTCCAGGCCACGGGATTAGCGTTGGCAGTTTAGGAAGGTATAAAAATGAGGAACCCGTTGTTGGTATTTTCGTGAAGAACTGCACAATTACAGGTTCACAAAATGGTGTTCGAATCAAGACTTGGCCAAAATCAGAACCTGGAGAAGCCAGTGAAATGCATTTTGAGGATATTACGATGAATAATGTTGGGACACCGATACTTATTGATCAAGGATACTGCCCATACAACCAATGCACTGCAGAGGTAAGTCGGAGGGATATCAAATTATTTTTGTTCTTTTCTCTATCCAAATTTAAATAAAAATTAATTTGTTGTTCCAATGCAAGTAAGGACTTTAAGAAAAAAAACACGTGTCTTATATATTTGGTTTATTTTCCATCCAGGTACCATCAAGTGTTAAGTTAAGTAAAATTAGCTTCAAGAATATTAAGGGAACTTCTTCAACTCATGAAGCAGTTAAGCTAGTTTGTAGCAAGAGTTTTCCATGTAACGGGGTGGAGCTTGCAGACATCGATCTCACCTACAGTGGAAAGGAAGGACCTGCAATTTCAATTTGTGAAAATATCAAACCTACCATCACAGGAAAGCAGAATCCAACCATCTGCGGTGTTAGTGCTGCTAAAACTACTTAATTAATCTGGACAAGTAATGTCTCTAAAAATGCTTTTATTTTGTTGATCAATAATGTGACGGTTGAAACAACACAACTATATAGTTCGTATTGTATTCATTCAAGAGATATGTCAATCCTTTATTATCAATAAAACAACAAAATTGGGGAAAAGTGAAAGTATTTGGCAAAAAGTAAAATTAGTATATTTTTCTATCTAATCAATGAGGCATATTGGCAAAAAAAAAAAAAGGCATAAGTAAAGATTTTCATCTTGAATTTGGTTATCCCGTGACAAAATTCTAGGAGGTAAAATACTGGTCAACATTTATTTTTCTATTTTGTAAGCTCAAACATGATACCTCTGATTGAGGGACGAAGCGTTGAATCTCTTCGCCACATAACAATAGTTAAACTAAATACATGTAAATAACAAGTTTATTCATAAAAAAAAAAACAACTTACAAAAGCATTAAAATAAACAATGAAGAGAATTACAACAACGATCGATGTACCAATCATAAACTAGACAGCACATACTACATATCTATCTAAAGAGATATAATTATGCTTAATTAAGTTAAATTATGACACATGAAGAAATAAAAAATTATGAGGTTTAAAATCAATTCTTGAACTTTTGGCCCCAAATTCTTATTCTTACGCCACGTGGCACAACCAGCAATTTGGATCTTTAAAACGCGCCAAAAAAATTGACGTCATTAAATAAAATTAAATAATTTCAGTATATGTAAATGTGTTTTTTGTACCCTAAGATACAATCTATCGCGACATTTTTTTTAATTTTTTTTGTAGAGTTGCAATAAGTTAATTAAAGCTTACTAGAAAGCTAAATTACCCAGGGGATAATAACTTGGTAATAATATCGTTCTTTTGGTACTCTATTTACGTATTCATCAATTTTTTCTTTTAAATATACATGACTTCAGAATAGTTTAAAAATGGTAAAGTAATTATTAAATTCCACCACTAAAAAATTATCAACCATATTCCAATTCTACGTGAATAAATAAAAATTCATTACCTAAGCGAACTAACAATTATCACACACACCTAAATTAAAAATAACATATATATATATATACAGTATATTGCATATTATATAATAATAATAATAATAATATCATTAGTTGTGATATTTGAAAGAAACATTGACGAAAGTATCAATTATCATCATTATTTAACATATTGATGTAATTGATGGTATACGATTTTACAATTAGTACGAGTCTTTTAGATATACATTATAAGTATCAATTAATATGTACAAATGCATACTGTATTATAGATTTAATTAAACCTATTTATAATTACAAACAAATTTAAACAATTTAACATTATTTGTAAGTAGTAATTTAAGGTATATTGTTTTATGGTTTAAGGTATCAATTTATTTAGAGTATAGTGATTTAGGGTTTAGTCATTGATGATTTAAGATATAATGATGTTTTAGTGTATAATGGTTTACCGTTTAAGGTATAGTTATTTATATGGTATAGTGGTTTGTGGTTAAGAGTATAGTGGTTTCAGATTTAATGACTTAGGATATAGTGGTTTTGGTATAGTGATTTGGTCATTATTTTGTAAGTCATAATCAATTAGCATATATATATATATATTGTAGACCGACCATATATAAGAAAACAAAACAGATTTTCACATATTACTTTCCTAAAATTTCATATTCGGGTTAATAACCGAATTTCAATAAAAATAATTAAGTTTAGCTAGCTATTTCGTAAGTATATTTATCAACGCCATAAGTATATTTCATTAATTAATTAATTTGTACATCAGATGATAAAATACAACAAACATTTGGATCATGTCAGAAGAATATGTTATTGACGAATGGCTTACATGACGCGGTCTCATTAGTTGATTTATCTGTCGTGTCAGTTTGAGGTTTACCATCTTATTCTCTCGCAAACAGAATTAGTATTAGTATAGATAGATATATTGTTGATTTAAATACTAATTCTTATTTTCTGCCATGAATTTTGTACTAATTAAGATATATACAATATGTGTGTCCAAACATATTAATCACTTAAAGTCCTTTTGCAACCACAACAGAGTCGCCACTGTAAGTTTACTCAAGTGATAACACCATCCGCTGATGAAAATAACTTTTTACGTAGGCACATAATCATAATAAGATGTGTTTATTAGAAACGATAAAAATGTCGCCACTGTAAGATAACTTTAGTATTAAAACACTCTGCTGGTGAAATAATCTTTTTGGAGCGACATATTTCAAGTCACAAAAAGAATCTATTAGCAGCGGCACAATTACTGACACAGTAAGATGTCTTAAGCGATAACAATCGTCACTACTAAATGTACAATTTTGCATAAGTCCAAAGCTCGTCACAAAATTTAAGTATTAGCAACAACTAACTGGTCGCCACTTAAGTGATACTTTACTAGCAGAGTTATCCACTGCTGAATGGTTTGACTGTAGCGAACATTATGTCGCCTCAAAATGCTATTTTTTGCAGCGACAATGCTTTTGACACTATAAAAGTTTTATAGTATCAATTATTTCCACTGCTGAAAGTTTCTTGTAGCAGCGTAAATTTTCTTGACACTAAACATTTGTATTAGCAGTGGCAGTAGTTTTTGAAAGAAAAAGGCCACTTTAGCAGCGGTATTTTTCCATGGCTAAATACAATTCTTTTAGCCGCAACTTTTACCGCTACTAATGTATTCAATTAGTGGCGACAATTCTTCCGTATCTATATATGTTTATTAGTGGCGGAAAAAAATGGTTCGTCGCTATAGATGTGATTTCTTGTAGTGGTACTAGCCAAATAATCAAATAAAAAGTATATTATTGTTTGTGAACATTAACAGTCATCTGGAGATCATTCTCATAATTTTTTTGACTCCTATCTTAAGAGAAAAAATAATTTACTTTTCTAATCAAACGCTAAAGAAATAGAGAATGATGAATGTCATTCCTTAAATGTAGATCCGAACAATTCTCTCAACAAGAGTTAATTTTAGAAGCTCCTTTACAAACTAATGTTATAAATGAATGTTTCGCAACCCACTATATTAACTTGTTCAGATTGTAACATTTCTTCAAGATTGTGAATAAAATAAGTACGGAGACCAAGAAGAAAAGTACATACACATAAAAATGAATTTTATTGTATGTCTTTATATCTTGGTCTCTTGTACTCTCGTAAATGGACAACTTTTTGATATCACAAAATACGGTGCAAAACGTGATGGGGCTACTGACTCCACTCAGGTACGCACACATATCTCTAAGATTTTGCTAATCTCAATTGATTCTCAATTCTTATTAATGTGTATTCATGCGAATGAGTAATATTCTTCAATATTTGGTAAAAGGCACTAATTACTGCATGGAAGGAGGCATGCGCATCAACCAGCCCAAGTACAATCTTAGTTCCTAAAGGAGTTTTTGAAGTCGGGTTAATTACATTACAAGGTCCTTGTAAAAGTAGCATAGGACTACAACTTGAAGGCACCTTAAAGGCCCCAGCTGATCCAAGTAAGATTAAGGGTGTAGGGTGGATCACGCTAGAGAGAATTGACTTATTAACTATTTTTGGAGGGGGAGTCTTTGATGGCCAGGGAAAATCAGCTTGGGTGCAAAATGATTGTCATAAAAACGGACCTATCTGTAAGACTCTTTCAATGGTAAGAGATTTACAACTTTAGAGATTTTTCTATTGCAGAAGGAATATGTTACTACATTTTTCATCTAGTCACAACAATCTTATCCAAAATAGAATCAACATTTACAAATCTATATAGTTTAATTCCATCTACTGAAGTATTGTTTCTTATATTTGGTTTATGAACGAGCAGAATTTAAGGCTTAACAGTGTCACCAATAGCATATTGCGAGATGTAACAACCTTGGATAGCAAAAATTTCCATGTCAACGTTATAGGATGCAAGAATTTGACATTCGAGCGGTTCACTGTATCAGCGGCTGAAACCTCTATTAACACTGACGGAATTCACATAGGTCGTTCTGATGGAGTTAATATCATTAACACGGAAATCAAAACTGGAGACGACTGCATCTCATTGGGGGATGGCAGTAAGAATATTAACATCACAAATATTACTTGTGGTCCAGGCCACGGGATTAGCGTTGGCAGTTTAGGAAGGTATAAAAATGAGGAACCCGTTGTTGGTATTTTCGTGAAGAACTGCACAATTACAGGTTCACAAAATGGTGTTCGAATCAAGACTTGGCCAAAATCAGAACCTGGAGAAGCCAGTGAAATGCATTTTGAGGATATTACGATGAATAATGTTGGGACACCGATACTTATTGATCAAGGATACTGCCCATACAACCAATGCACTGCAGAGGTAAGTCGGAGGGATATCAAATTATTTTTGTTCTTTTCTCTATCCAAATTTAAATAAAAATTAATTTGTTGTTCCATTGCAAGTAAGGACTTTAAGAAAAAAACACGTGTCTTATATATTTGGTTTATTTTCCATCCAGGTACCATCAAGTGTTAAGTTAAGTAAAATTAGCTTCAAGAATATTAAGGGAACTTCTTCAACTCATGAAGCAGTTAAGCTAGTTTGTAGCAAGAGTTTTCCATGTAACGGGGTGGAGCTTGCAGACATCGATCTCACCTACAGTGGAAAGGAAGGACCTGCAATTTCAATTTGTGAAAATATCAAACCTACCATCACAGGAAAGCAGAATCCAACCATCTGCGGTGTTAGTGCTGCTAAAACTACTTAATTAATCTGGACAAATAATGTCTCTAAAAATGCTTTTATTTTGTTGATCAATAATGTGACGGTTGAAACAACACAACTATATAGTTCGTATTGTATTCATTCAAGAGATATGTCAATCCTTTTATTATAAAAAAATCAACAAAATTGGGGAAAAGTTAAAGTATTTGGCAAAAAGTAAAATTAGTATATTTTTCTATCTAATCAATGAGGCATATTGGCAAAAAAAAAAAAAAAAAAAAAAAGAGAGAGAGGCATAAGTAAATACTTTCATCTTGAATTTGGTTATCCCGTGATAAAATTCTAGGAGGTAAAATACTGGTCAACATTTATTTTTCTATTTTGTAAGCTCAAACATGATACCTCTGATTAATGGACGAAGCGTTGAATCTCTTCGCCACATAACAATAGTTAAACTCAATACATGTAAATAACAAGTTTATTCATAAAAAAAAAACATACAAAAGCATTAAAATAAACAATGAAGAGAATTACAACAACGATCGATGTACCCAGGGACGGATCTAGGAATAATATTGAGGGGGGGCAAATTTTTTTAATGATAAAGTGTAAACTAATTAATCAATTAAAATTAATTTTGATTTATATTAACACTTTACATTTTAATTTCACATATAAAATGTAAGTATAATTAGAATAGTGTAAAGAAGTTCGAGTTAATAGTACCATAAATATACCAATTAGTGTAAAACCTATCGAATTATAATATTATTTTTCGTACATTTTTTCTATATATTACTATTTTTCTTTCATTTATTATTGACAATTGGCATATATATTCTTTTGACTATCAATTGGCATATATATTCAAAAAATATAATTTATATCAAGTTATTTTATCTATAATAATAAAATAAATTCCACAAATATAAGTGATTATACAAAATTAATGACTTGAAAAATGTTAGAGCAAAAAATGAAAAATATAGATAACTTAAACTCATGAAAAAAGATAAACATTTTTTGGTAAGCCAAAATAAATATTTTAAGATATCAAAATAGCAAAAAGTGTTTGGCAAAAAAAAAATAGTAATAAGTGCAGAAAAAGTCTCATCAATAGCAATAAGTCTAGAAAAAGTCTCATCAATAGCAATAAGTATTATATTATAGTAATTTTTCTCTCTCATGTTTTTTGTCTTCTTCATAAGTGATTGTCTTCTTCTTTAATTGCATAGCTCTCTTCATCTTCATTCCCTTACAGAAGAACAAAAAAAAAACGAAGATCATAATTAATCTTCCATTGTTCACTTTGTTTTTCCAAATAGAAGTATTAGATCGAAACTATAGGGGCAAAGATGCAGTCATTCATAGTTTTTGTACATTTCCAGAGGGGGCAAAATAGAAGAAGACCTTTTTTTTTTTTACTTACAGCATGTACATTGAAGCTTCTATGGAGGTCAGTGGGGGCACTGGCCCCCACTGGTCCCAACATAGACCCGTGCCTGGATGTACCAATCATAAACTAGACAGCACATACTACATAACTATCTAAAGAGATATAATTATACTTAATTAAGTTAAATTATGACACATGAAGAAATAAAAAATTATGAGGTTTAAAATCAATTCTTGAACTTTTGGCCCCAAATTCTTATTCTTACGCCACGTGGCACAACCAGCAATTTGGATCTTTAAAACGCGCCAAAAAAATTGACGTCATTAAATAAAATTAAATAATTTCAGTATATGTAAATGTTTTTTTTTGTACCCTAAGATACAATCTATCGCGACTTTTTTTTTAATTTTTTTCTTTTGTAGAGTTGCAATTAGTTAATTAAAGCTTACTAGAAAGCTAAATTTCCCAGGGGATAATAACTTGGTAATAATATCGTCCTTTTGGTACTCTATTTACGTATTCATCAATTTTTTATTTTAAATATACATGACTTCAGAATAGTTTAAAAATGGTAAAGTAATTATTAAATTCCACCACTAAAAAATTATCAACCATATTCCAATTCTACGTAAATAAATAAAAATTCATTACCTAAGTGAACTAACAATTATCATACACACTTAAATTAAAAATAACATATATATATATATATATATATATACAGTATATTGCATATTGTATAATAATAATAATAATAATAATAATAATAATAATAATAATATCATTAGTTGTGATATTTGAAAGAAACAATGACGAAAGTATCAATTATCATCATTATTTAACATATTGATGTAATTGATGGTATACGATTTTACAATTAGTACGAGTCTTTTAGATATACATTATAAGTATCAATTAATATGTACAAATACATACTGTATTGTAGATTTAACTAAATCAATTTATAATTACAAACAAATTTAAACAATTTAACATTATTTGTAAGTAGTAATTTAAGGTATATTGTTTTATGGGTTAAGGTATCAATTTATTTATAGTGATTTAGGGTTTAGTCGTTGATGATTTAAGATATAATGATGTTTAGTGTATAATGGTTTACCGTTTAAGGTATAGTTTTTTTTATATGTTATAGTGGTTTGTGGTTAAGAGTATAGTGGTTTCAGATTTAGTGACTTAGGATATAATAGTTTATGGTATAGTGATTTGGTCATTATTTTGTAAGTCATAATCAATTAGCATATATATATATATATTGTAGACCGACCATATATAAGAAAACAAAACAGATTTTCACATATTACTTTCCTAAAATTTCATATTCGGGTTAATAACCGAATTTCAATAAAAATAATTAAGTTTAGCTAGCTATTTCGTAAGTATATTTATCAACGCCATAAGTATATTTCATTAATTAATTAATTTGTACATCAGATGATAAAATACAACAAACATTTGGATCATGTTAGAAGAATATGTTATTGACGAATGGCTTACATGATGCGGTCTCATTAGTTGATTTATCTACCGTGTCAGTTTGAGGTTTACCATCTTATTCTCTCACAAACAGAATTAGTATTAGTATAGATAGATATATTGTTGATTTAAATACTGATGGATAAGTGTCCAATTCGGGTTCGTATTTACGCTTCGGGCCTCGCAAACACGTCAAAAATTACATCTCGTCTCCGAAAAACGTCTCCCAAGGGTCAAAACGGTCCGGAAACGCATTTACGCGTGACCGGACCGGACATCCGGATTGCGGTGCAATCCGGAGGTCCGGATCGCACGGCAATCCGGACCTCGCCGAATTGCCCAATTCCGACGAGGTCCGGGTTGCGCCACGGGTATTGTGCGATTGCCGTATCCGCGATTACCGTGTCCGCGATCACCGTTACGTGTAGAGAAGTCAAGTTCATGCGTTACCAATATGGACAACGGTTCCCGCTTATTTTCTTGGACCGTCGTCAAACCGCTATAAAACCGGGTCCGGTCTCAAGGAAGCCTATAAATAGGAGACCTTGGCCACCCATTTTCACTCACTCTCTCATTTGCCCAACTTTGGTATTTTGAGCTCTGACTTCTCTCTAGAACTTTCTCTCTCTAGAAATTACCCTTTTGCCACTATAGTAACTTAGGCATCGGAGAGGGCTCCGCTAGCACCACCCCCCCCCCCCTCTCCGTGCTAGCATTGGTCCTTTGCGCAGGATCCGACGCACGAGACTCAGATTTGCCGGGTCACAGCCTCGCCGGGTCACAACCTTGCCGGGTCACAACCTCCGACGGAAGGGTCCTAACCCGCACAACCTCAGACACGTCCTCGTGACCTCAGTCGTCCCGGACGCAACATTGGCGCCGTCTGCACGATTCGAACAAAAAGCTACAGTATCACAGAAACAATGGCAAGTGATCACAACCCTCCCGAAGAGGTGAAAAACCCAAGGAAAAGGCCCGGGCGCCCCAGGAAGTCACCGGCGAACAAAAGAGCAGGATGCCAAGCTCCAGCTGGGAGCCAGTCGGGACCCTCCCACATCCCAAGAGCTACTTCCGTAGCTTCATCCATTCCGACCGACAATGTGCCCAACACACAGCACAGAGAGCCAAGAGACAAACACCACGCGCATCCGCCTGGTTTCGAGCCAGAAGGACATGGAGAAGAATCTCAGACAGAAATGCCTCAGGGCGAGCAGAGAGCGGGGGCAAACCCGATGCCCACCATCACTCCAGCAATGATGGCTGCGTTGGAAGAGTTACTCGCACTCCGCGAGCATCTCAAAAACCAAGGATACGGAGCTCAGCCACCTCCGACCAACCAACAGTATGCTACGCCAGCAAGAGAGATGTCACAAGACACTACTCACTATGGCAATCCTTGCCAGGGCGGACATCAACACGCAAGATATGAACTTGCACGGTCATATACTCCTTTCCAAGGAGCGCAACAATGGAGGAACGAAAGGCAGCCCCCATTCTACCACCCGCAGCAACCAATGAGAGACGACCCTTATCAGGCCACAAGTAGGGATCAGTCTGACATCTACCGAAACAATGATCATCCAAAACCTTCAACAGGTTACGCCGAACCAGCAAAGGGATTCACCGCCGAGATGTTAGAGGAGCTGGTGGAGAAGAAAATGAGGGAGGCAAAAATGAAGGGTATGCACGCTCTTGAAGAAAAGGCGTCACATCCGTTCGCCGAGCACTTGGTAAACAGTCACGTTCCGGACGCATTGTACCGAATTGGAGGAGACCCCTACCGGGGTAAAGGAGACCCAATTGAACACGTGCAAAAGCACGAGGCTTCTCTGCTAGGCAGAACAAAGAACCCGCATCACTTCGCAATGATGTTTTCACAAACTCTTGCCGGGACCGCAGCACACTGGTTCTTCTCACTGCCTTGCGGGAGCATTACTTCATGGGCGGATCTGAAAGCCAAATTCATCCGGCGGTACATGGGTGAGCGTACACTGTTAAAAGGGGCAAACGCTCTGGACGACGTCCAACAGCAGAACGAAGAGTCCCTTGCCGACTACTACGTCCGCTTCAACCAGAACATTTCTGACATTCAGGGAAACCTGATAGAAGGAGAAATTGTTCGGGCTTTTATCCGAAACCTCGGCCGAAGAGGCAATGCCTTAGCGGAGAAAATGGCGAAACGCCCAGCAGAATCGATGGAAGAATTGGCCGCGAGAGTCAAGGAGTATATAGACCTTGAGAGATTCAGAAGCCAGAACAAGGCAAAAATTGCTGCAGCTAAGGCAAAGGACAATCCAAAACCACACCCAGGCAGCCAACAAGGAAAACATTGGCAGCCTCAGCCAAAAAGACCTTTCCAAGGGGATTTTCAAAGGCCTAAAGAAGTAAATCTCGCCGACTGCATCCCTCTAAACGCCCCGCTGTCGGTGATTTTGAGAGAAATGAAAAGTGCAAATATGTGGAAGGAGCCAAACAACTTTAGGAAAGGCCAGATGGGAAGCGACAAAGACAAGTGGTGTGAAAACCACGAAGTTTTCGGCCACGAGACCGATAGCTGCATCAGTCTACGCTTCCGAATCAACAACTTCATCCTCAAGGGCGAGTTAAAGCAATTTGTGGACCAAGGCAACAGCCCCTCAAGAAAGACTCAGCCAGAGTCGTCAAAAAGGACAAGCAAGGGAAAGGAAAAAGTCCATGACAACCCTCCACCAGCCAAGCGAGGGTTGATCAATGTCATACATGGAGGGCCTGCCGCCGGAGGACACATATCCAATGCTCGGGACATTTATGCCTCACAAGCAGCAACACTGCCGAAGTACGGAAAGCGCAAGCAACCCGAACAAGAAGACGCAGTCATCCAATTCTCCAGGGAAGACTTGAAGCATATCGTTTATCCCCACGACGATGCTCTAGTCATCACCATGGACATTGACGGGTACGATGTGAAGAGAATTCTTGTGGATGGTGGAAGTTCTGCTGACATTCTACACATCAAAGTCCTGGAGCAACTAGGAAAATCTGTCAAGGACTTAACCCCAGGAACCTTCTCATTGGTTAGCTTCGCAGGAGCAGCTACACAACCCTTGGGCACAATCACACTTCCGGTCATCCTTGGCCAGGGGTGGAAAGCATTGCATATTAACGTCACTTTTGTCGTTGTAGAATCCCTTGGAGCCTACAACGGAATCTTGGGACGAACAACGATCAATCCTTATGTGATCGTGCCCTCCACCGTCCACCAGAAGATGAAGTTCCCGACAGAGCATGGGATTGGAGAAGTGCTGGGTGATCAGATAACCGCAAGGCGTTGTTACGTCAGTGCCTTGAGAGCAAAGAACCAATACCATGTGGCCATGGTAAATTCCTTCAAAAGGCAGAAGGTAGTTGATGAAAGAAAGAAGCAACCAGTGGAACAAGCCATTACAATCTGGAAACCACAAGAAAGCATCCAATTATCACCATGGCAACAAATTTGGCTCGTTCAGCAGGGGGAAGACGAGCCAATCTCAGAATACTTCACCAAGTTCGCCTCCAACGCTTCAAACGCGAAAGCAACCAGAGAAGATGTGATAAGCGTGTTCTATGCAAACATGAACGCCAGATCTTTCCTTTTCTTTGGACGAACTCATGGATGGCAAACAACAAAGACAATGGCGGATCTAAAACAAAAGCTTGAGACAGCAATCTTTTGCGAGCAAGAACTGAGGAGGGACACACCCCTCAGTTGGGACAAAGGTGTTCGAGTAGAAACGAACAACCAGGAAGACACAAGCTTGGGTATCAACAACATCTTCCCACCGCTAAACACGGTGGCCGAAGACATTTATGTCAACCTGCTGGAAAACAAGCTCCCAAGTCCGCTTGCCTCGGAGACAGCTTTCTTGGGCAGCGACATCAGTGAATGGTGCAAGTACCATAAAACTTGGGGGCACAACACAAACATGTGTCCACCATTAAACTGGGAAATCGAAGAGTGCATCAGGCTAGGTGTACTAAGGCGATTTGGTGCAACCAACTACGCGACATCATCATCAAACCAGCCATGACGAAATGGGAGAAACAACTCTTTTCTAGATTACTTTGCGCATTCCTACTACTTCTAGTATAATCAATGTAAATACACGCAAGTATCTAATAAAGTCAATCTACGTTTGTAGGTACATACTTATCTCTTGCACGCTGTCTTTTGGATTAAACGCGAAGCAACAAAACTACGCGCATATTATCTACTTCAATAATCCAAGAAACTATGCCATGTGCAAGCAAAATCTATTACGCGTTGTGACAACGCTTATCAACAACAACCTATTCATATTGACGACTACATCAAGACGTCATCATGGAATCAAAAACAGGGAAGTTTCTTACACAAACAAGGAATCCTTGTATCAAATTACTTTTCTTCATACATAACTAAAAAGAAAGTCTCATGACTTCATACTTTTGCAAACTTATAAAAATTGCGACTATCTAACAAAAGCAACTCTACTCGTAGGTACATGTTACACTACGATTACTACTCAGGAATAATGCCAAGTAGTAACCTATGCACAAAAATCTACTTCAACAATACAAGCTAAGCATTGTATGCAAGAAGGGATTTATGGTACACAACACCAACACATTTGTCATTTACACCAACAAGGAGTTTATTTCTCCATTCATAATATAGGCGTCTATCTCTAGAGGATGCCGACAACACAAAGTTATCAAGCTATGTGCACAATCAACTTATATACCGCAGTGACAACCTGCAGACCTATTATTAAAACGACGACTATTCAGGGCGTCAACTACAAGCAATGTCTCGGATTAACACCAAGACCTATTATTAAAACGACGACTATTCAGGGCGTCAACTACAAGCAATGTCTCGGATTAACACCAAGACCTATTATTAAAACGACGACTATTCAGGACGTCAGATACAAGCAATACCTTGGACTAACGCCAAGGCTCACTATCAAAATAGCATGTTAAGATGCAAATCCTCATGTTCATAAGCCATTCCCTGGATCCAGAACAGGATGGGCATACTGGGCTGATCACCCTTTAAGCTATGGGCGTCCTCTGTCTAGACGGAACTCCGGACTCCAAGGGTTCATTCTTCGAAATGGGCGTCCTCTGTTTAGACGGCACTCCGGACTCCAAGGGTTCATTCTTCGAAATGGGCGTCCTCTGTTTAGACGGCACTCCGGACTCCAAGGGTTCATTCTTCGAAATGGGCGTCCTCTGTCTAGACGGCACTCCGGACTCCAAGGGTTCATTCTTCGAAATGGGCGTCCTCTGTTTAGACGGCACTCCGGACTCCAAGGGTTCATTCTTCGAAATGGGCGTCCTCTGTTTAGACGGCACTCCGGACTCCAAGGGTTCATTCTTCGAAATGGGCGTCCTCTGTTTAGACGGCACTCCGGACTCCAAGGGTTCATTCTTTGAAATGGGTGTCCTCTGCCAAGACGACACTTCGGACTCCAAGGGTTCATTCTTTGAAATGGGTATCCTCTGCCAAGACGACACTCCGGACTCCAAGGGTTCATTCTTTGAAATGGGTGTCCTCTGCCAAAACGACACTCCGGACTCCAAGGGTTCATTCTTCAGTGTCCTCTATCTAGACGACACTACGAATTCCTGGCCAGAATTCGATTTATACGGCAAAAGTCCTCTAGCAAAGACGACAATTCCGTACTACAGGTTTTCAAACCGTGTTGCATGGTTCCTGGACGCAGAAAGCATGCATCACAATTCATATTCTCAAAAAAGTGTTACATGGTCCCTGGACGCAGGAATCATGTATCACAAATATTTTTTCAAACATTTTACCAAAAATTTTGCCAAAAATTTTATCAAAAATTTTGTGTATTGATGGATAAGTGTCCAATTCGGGTTCGTATTTACGCTTCGGGCCTCGCAAACACGTCAAAAATTACATCTCGTCTCGGAAAAACGTCTCCCAAGGGTCAAAACGGTCCGGAAACGCATTTACGCGTGACTGGACCGGACATCCGGATTGCGCAATCCCGAGGTCCGGATCGCGCGGCAATCCGGACCTCGCCGAATTGCCCAATTTCGACGAGGTCCGGGTTGCGCCACGGGTATTGTGCGATTGCCGTATCCGCGATTACCGTGTCCGCGATCGCCGTTACGTGTAGAGAAGTCAAGTTCATGCATTACCAATATGGACAACGGTTCCCGCTTGTTTTCTTGGACCGTCGTCAAACCGCTATAAAACCGGGTCCGGTCTCAAGGAAGCCTATAAATAGGAGACCTTGGCCACCCATTTTCACTCACTCTCTCATTTGCCCAACTTTGGTATTTTGAGCTCTGACTTCTCTCTAGAACTTTCTCTCTCTAGAAATTACCCTTTTGCCACTATAGTAACTTAGGCATCGGAGAGGGCTCCGCTAGCACCACCCCCCCCCCCTCTCCGTGCTAGCATTGGTCCTTTGCGCAGGATCCGACGCACGAGACACAGATTTGCCGGGTCACAGCCTCGCCGGGTCACAACCTTGCCGGGTCACAACCTTGCCGAGTCACAACCTCCGACGGAAGGGTCCTAACCCGCACAACCTCAGACGCGTCCTCGTGACCTCAGTCGTCCCGGACGCAACATTGGCGCCGTCTGCACGATTCGAACAAAAAGCTACAGTATCACAGAAACAATGGCAAGTGATCACAACCCTCCCGAGGAGATCAAACACCAAAGGAAAAGGCCCGGGCGCCCCAGGAAGTCACCGGCGAACAAAAGAGCAGGATGCCAAGCTCCAGCTGGGAGCCAGTCGGGACCCTCCCACATCCCAAGAGCTACTTCCGTAGCTTCATCCATACCGACCGACAATGTGCCCAATACACAGCACAGAGAACCAAGAGACAAACACCACGCGCATCCGCCTGGTTTCGAGCCAGAAGGACATGGAGAAGAATCTCAGACAGAAATGCCTCAGGGCGAGCAGAGAGCGGGGGCAAACCCGATGCCCACCATCACTCCAGCAATGATGGCTGCGTTGGAAGAGTTACTCGCACTCCGCGAGCATCTCAAAAACCAAGGATACGGAGCTCAGCCACCTCCAACCAACCAACAGTATGCTGCACTAGCAAGAGAGATGTCGCAAGACACTACTCACTATGGCAACCCTTTCCAGGGCGGACACCAACATGCAAGATATGAACCTGCACGGTCATACACTCCTTTCCAAGGAGCTCAACAGTGGAGGAACGAAAGGCAGCCCCCATTCTACCACCCGCAGCAACCAATGAGAGACGATCCTTATCAGGCCACAAGTAGGGATCAGTCTGACGTCTACCGAAACAATGATCAGCCAAAACCTTCAACAGGTTACGCCGAACCGGCAAAGGGATTCACCGCCGAGATGTTAGAGGAGCTGGTGGAGAAGAAAATGAGGGAGGCAAAAAGGAAGGGTATGCACGCTCTTGAAGAAAGGGCGTCACATCCGTTCGCTGAGCACTTGGTAAACAGTCACGTCCCAGACGCACTGTACCGAATTGGAGGAGACCCCTACCGGGGTAAAGGAGACCCAATTGAACACGTGCAAAAGCACGAGGCCTCTCTGCTGGGCAGAACAAAGAACCCGCATCACTTCGCAATGACGTTTTCACAAACTCTTGCCGGGACCGCAGCACACTGGTTCTTCTCACTGCCTTGCGGGAGCATTACTTCATGGGCGGATCTGAAAGCCAAATTCATCCGGCGATACATGGGTGAGCGTACACTGTTAAAAGGGGCAAACGCTCTGGACGACGTCCAACAGCAGAACGAAGAGTCCCTTGCCGACTATTACGTCCGCTTCAACCAGAACATTTCTGACATTCAGGGAAACCTGACCGAAGGAGAAATTGTTCGGGCTTTTATCCGAAACCTCGGCCGAAGAGGCAATGCCTTAGCGGAGAAAATGGCGAAACGCCCAGCAGAATCGATGGAAGAATTGGCAGCGAGAGTCAAGGAGTATATAGACCTTGAGAGATTCAGAAGCCAGAACAAGGCAAAAATTGCTGCAGCTAAGGCAAAGGACAATCCAAAGCCACACCCAGGCAGCCAACAAGGAAAACATTGGCAGCCTCAGCCAAAAAGACCTTTCCAAGGGGATTTTCAAAGGCCTAAAGAAGTAAATCTCGCCGACTGCATCCCTCTGAACGCCCCGCTGTCGGTGATTTTGAGAGAAATGAAAAACGCAAATATGTGGAAGGAACCGAACAATTTTAGGAAAGGCCAGATGGGAAGCGACAAAGACAAGTGGTGTGAAAACCACGAAGTTTTTGGCCACGAGACCGATAGCTGCATCAGTCTACGCTTCTGAATCAACAACTTCATCCTCAAGGGCGAGTTAAAGCAATTTGTGGACCAAGGCAACAGCCCCTCAAGAAGGACTCAGCCAGAGTCGTCAAAAAGGACAAGCAAGGGAAAAGAAAAAGTCCATGACAACCCTCCACCAGCCAAGCGAGGGGTGATCAATGTCATTCATGGAGGGCCTGCCGCCGGAGGACACATATCCAATGTCCGAGACATTTATGCATCCCAAGCAGCAACACTGCCAAAATACGGAAAGCGCAAGCAACCCGAACAAGAAGACGCAGTCATCCAATTCTCAAGGGAAGACTTGAAGCACATCGTTTATCCCCACGACGATGCTTTAGTCATTACCATGGACATTGACGGGTACAATGTGAAAAGAATTCTTGTGGATGGTGGAAGTTCTGCTGACATTCTACACATCAAAGTCCTGGAGCAACTAGGAAAGTCTGTCAAGGACTTGTCCCCTGGAACCTTCTCATTGGTTAGCTTCGCAGGAGCAGCTACACAACCCTTGGGCACAATCACACTTCCGGTCATCCTTGGCCAGGGGTGGAAAGCATTGCATATCAACGTTACTTTTGTAGTTGTAGAATCCCTTGGAGCCTACAACGGAATCTTGGGACGAACAACGATCAATCCTTATGTGATCGTGCCCTCCACCGTCCACCAGAAGATGAAGTTCCCGACAGAGCATGGGATTGGAGAAGTGCTGGGTGATCAGATAACCGCAAGGCGTTGTTACGTCAATGCCTTGAGAGCAAAGAACCAATACCATGTGGCCATGGTAAATTCCTTCAAAAGGCAGAAGGTAGTTGATGAAAGAAAGAAGCAACCAGTGGAACAAGCCATTACAATCTGGAAACCACAAGAAAGCATCCAATTATCACCATGGCAACAAATTTGGCTCGTTCAGCAGGGGGAAGACGAGCCAATCTCAGAATACTTCACCAAGTTCGCCTCCAACGCTTCGAACGCGAAAGCAACCAGAGAAGATGTGATAAGCGTGTTCTATGCAAACATGAACGCCAGATCTTTCCTTTTCTTTGGACGAACTCATGGATGGCAAACAACAAAGACCATGGCGGATCTAAAAGAAAAGCTTGAGACAGCAATCTTTTGCGAGCAAGAACTGAGGAGGGACACACCCCTCAGTTGGGACAAAGGTGTTCGAGCAGAAACGAACAACCAGGAAGACACAAGCTTGGGTATCAACAACATCTTCCCACCGCTAAACACGGTGACCGAAGACATTTATGTCAACCTGCTGGAAAACAAGCTCCCAAGTCCGCTTGCCTCGGAGACAGCTTTCTTGGGCAGCGACATCAGTGAATGGTGCAAGTACCATAAAACTTGGGGGCATAACACAAACATGTGTCCACCATTAAACTGGGAAATCAAAGAGTGCATCAGGCTAGGTGTACTAAGGCGATTTGGTGCAACCAACTATGCGACATCATCATCAAACGAGCCATAACGAAATGGGAGAAACAACTCTTTTCTAAATTACTTTGCGCATTCCTATTACTTCTAGCACAATCAATGTAAATACGCGCAAATATTTAATAAAGTCAATCTACGTTTGTAGGTACATACTTATCTCTTGCACGCTGTTTTTCGGATTAAACGCGAAGCAACAAAGCTACGCGCATATTATCTACTTCAATAATCCAAGAAACCATACCATGTGCAAGCAAAATCTATTACGCATTATGACAACGCTTATCAACAACAACCTACTCATATTGACGACTACATCAGGACGTCATCATGGAACCAAAAACAGGGAAGTTTCTTACACAAATAAGGAATCCTTGTATCAAATTCCTTTTCTTCATACATAACTAAAAAGAAAGTCTCATGACTTCATACTTTTGTAAATTTATAAAAATTGCGACTATCTAACAAAAGCAACTCTACTCGTAGGTACATGTTACACTACGATTACTACTCAGGAATAATGCCAAGTAGTAACCTATGCACAAAAATCTACTTCAACAATACAAGCTAAGCATTGTATGCAAGAAGGGATTTATGGTACACAACACCAACACATTTGTCATTTACACCAACAAGGAGTTTATTTCTCCATTCATAATATAGGCATCTATCTCTAGAGGATGCCGACAACACAAAGTTATCAAGCTATGTGCACAATCAACTTATATACCGCAGTGACAACCTGCGGATCTATTATTAAAACGACGACTATTCAGGGCGTCAACTACAAGCAATGTCTCGAATTAACACCAAGACCTATTATTAAAATGACGACTATTCAGGACGTCAGATACAAGCAATACCTTGGACTAACGCCAAGGCTCACTATCAAAATAGCATGTTAAGATGCAAATCCTCATGTTCATAAGCCATTCCCTGGATCCAGAACAGGATGGGCATACTGGGCTGATCACCTTTTAAGTTATGGGCGTCCTCTGTTTAGACAGCACTCCGGACTCCAAGGGTTCATTCTTCGAAATGGGCATCCTCTGTTTAGACGGCACTCCGGACTCCAAGGGTTCATTCTTTGAAATGAGTGTCCTCTGCCAAGACGACACTCCGGACTCCAAGGATTCATTCTTCGAAATGGGCGTCCTCTGTTTAGACGGCACTCCGGACTCCAAGGGTTCATTCTTTGAAATGGGTGTCCTCTGCCAAGACGACACTCCGGACTCCAAGGGTTCATTCTTCAGTGTCCTCTATCTAGACGACACTACGGATTCCTGGCCAGAATTCGATTTATACGGCAAAAGTCCTCTGGCAAAGACGACAATTTCGTACTATAGGTTTTCAAACCGTGTTGCATGGTTCCTGGACGCAGAAAGCATGCATCACAATTCATACTCTCAAAAAAGTGTTACATGGTCCCTGGACGCAGGAATCATGTATCACAAATATTTTTTCAAACATTTTACCAAAAATTTTGCCAAAATTTTATCAAAAATTTTATGTATCAAATGTTTCATCAACATGGTCTTTTGGATGTATCACATTCAATGCCAAAATATTTTCTCAAATATTTTATCAACAAGCCTTTTAAGTTTCACAAAATGCTTCTTCAAAAACTTAAATGTTTTTACGTATGCTTCCCCAACGCGGGTTGATACACGCTGGCAGGTGCGCTCCCTGTATAAAACTCATAAAACTTACAAGTCGAGTCTTGTACAACGTCGCCTTAGAGTGGAACTAAGAGACGGTATAAACTAGTATCTTGCTTTGTCAAGATAGCATCTCTCAAATGATGTCTTTACGTATGCTTCCCCAACGCGGGTTGATACACGCTGTCGGATAATGTTTTCATGTATGTTTCCCCAACGCGGGTTGATACATGCTGTCGGATAATGTTTTCATGTATGCTTCCCCAACGCGGGTTGATACACGCTGTCGGATAATGTTTTCATGTATGCTTCCCCAACGCGGGTTGATACATGCTGTCGGATAATGTTTTCATGTATGCTTCCCCAACGCGGGTTGATACATGCTGTCGGATAATGTTTTCATGTATGCTTCCCCAACGCGGGTTGATACACGTTATCAGGAAAGAAGGATAATATGCATAATGCATCAGGCAGGCAATCAGGGGAACATCTCAACTTATTAATCAGGAAGTGGCTATCAGTCACAACCGCAGGGACTATGTCTACGTTACTAGTCATCCGCATTCAATAAACACAGACTCGGCGGAACAAACAGAAGTTGCCACTGTCATCTCCAAACAAAACCTATGGTGCACGAGTCGCAACATCCTATGCTCTACCCATGCCATGCCTTGGAGTCTAGCCAAGAGGAGCAATCACAGTACTTAACAATGTCCAGGTGACGAAATGTCATGCAAGAAAAAGCATGAACAAAGAATTATCAACAAACACTTACCTCAGTAGGAGTAACGCTCCTCCTTGGGCCGGTCCCTCGACCGGGGGGCAGAAGACGCCACTACACAACCCTCAACTCTATTTCTCTTATCACAAGAAAGAGTTAGCACGGCCATGCTCAGCATAAAGAACCAAGAATCGCTCGAGGAACACGCCCCTGCGTCGGATCTTTCGAGAATTATGCCAAGAACGGAAACTGCAGCTGGCAATAACGGGGAAAATCAACAAGATCTAATATCTTGGAAAGTGCTATCAACAATACAGTTAGTGCGCAAGCGCACACCAATACTTATTCAAGCACTTATGCGACAGACTCTCCGTGTGAAAACAACCACAAACTTACAAGACTTATTAAGTCTCCATGCAGCAAGTAACAAAACATCGTACAAGGGGGGCAACCTCTCCTACATATGTGTCGACAAGGTTGCATGTCGACGAGAAGGAAATATTTTCTAAGTATTTCCATGTACGTACCTACATGTCGACGAGGGGGCATGTCAACGAGGAAAAAATATTCTCTAAGTATTTCCATGTACGTACATACATGTCGACAAGGGGGCATGTCAACGAGGAAAAAATATTTTCTAAGTATTTCCATGTACGTACATACATGTCGACAAGGGGGCATGTCAACGAAGAGAAAATATTTTCTAAGTATTTCCATGTACGTACATACATGTCGACAAGGTGCCATGTCGACGAGGAGAAAATATTTTCTAAGTATTTCCATGTACGTACCTACATGTCGACGAGGGGGCATGTCAACGAGGAAAAAATATTTTCTAAGTATTTCCATGTACGTACATACATGTCGACAAGGGGGCATGTCAACGAAGAGAAAATATTTTCTAAGTATTTCCATGTACGTACATACATGTCGACAAGGTGCCATGTCGACGAGGAGAAAATATTTTCTAAGTGTTTCCATGTACGTACATACATGTCGACAAGGTGCCATGTCGACGAGGAGAAAATATTTTCTAAGTATTTCCATGTACGTACATACATGTCGACAAGGGGGGCATGTCAACGAAGAGAAAATATTTTCTAAGTGTTTCCATGTACGTACATACATGTCGACAAGGTGCCATGTCGACGAGGAGAAAATATTTTCTAAGTATTTCCATGTACGTACATACATGTCGACAAGGGGGCATGTCAACGAAGAGAAAATATTTTCTAAGTGTTTCCATGTACGTACATACATGTCGACAAGGTGGCATGTCGACGAGGAGAAAATATTTTCTAAGTGTTTCCATGTACGTACATACATGTCGACAAGGAGGCATGTCAACAAGGACACATGTCAACAAGGGGAGAATATTTTCTAAGTATTTTCACGTACGCACACGCACGACAACGAAGATGAAATGCATACAACAAGTAGCTATTCCCCCTAAGCCTACCAACGACGCGTATCGCCAAAGCTCATACGACGACATCTATGGTAACAAACATTAGATATCGCTTAATATTTTCTAAGTGTTTTAGCATACTTGCAGGAAATAACCAACAGTCTATACCTGACGCTCAATCATTAACATCAACGCGCGCATCAGCATCGTCGCACGTGTCAAGCCAATCATTATGTACATATGTTGCAATCACATAATCCAAGATTCGGTAATCACTTAGTCATTTTAGAAACATATGATTTCTATTTTCTTGTACTACGTAATTACGATCTTGCCACGTCCTTTATTCATACATACATGTTGATAGACGCATTCTTGCATAAGTGCATTACCATTTGCTCATGTCTCCGACAATAACCATGCTTGCACGTCACATATATATTTCCCATCACACTAACCATAGTGACAGGAAATAAAGTCGTTCGGCCGGAAAGTCAAGCGACGGACGGAATCAAGATACCTACACCCGACCAACGATCAAAATCGAAAGGTTAGCGTCAGACTCAAATTGGATAAATATCCTAACTTAAAATAGAGTCAAGAAAGGTTCTAAACCGTTTCTTGACTCGGGGGCAAGTGATGGATAAGTGTCCAATTCGGGTTCGTATTTACGCTTCGGGCCTCGCAAACACGTCAAAAATTACATCTCGTCTCGGAAAGACGTCTCCCAAGGGTCAAAACGGTCCGGAAACGCATTTACGCGTGACCGGACCGGACATCCGGATTGCGCAATCCCGAGGTCCGGATCGCGCGGCAATCCGGACCTCGCCGAATTGCCCAATTTCGACGAGGTCCGGGTTGCGCCACGGGTATTGTGCGATTGCCGTATCCGCGATTACCGTGTCCGCGATCGCCGTTACGTGTAGAGAAGTCAAGTTCATGCATTACCAATATGGACAACGGTTCCCGCTTGTTTTCTTGGACCGTCGTCAAACCGCTATAAAACCGGGTCCGGTCTCAAGGAAGCCTATAAATAGGAGACCTTGGCCACCCATTTTCACTCACTCTCTCATTTGCCCAACTTTGGTATTTTGAGCTCTGACTTCTCTCTAGAACTTTCTCTCTCTAGAAATTACCCTTTTGCCACTATAGTAACTTAGGCATCGGAGAGGGCTCCGCTAGCACCACCCCCCCCTCTCCGTGCTAGCATTGGTCCTTTGCGCAGGATCCGACGCACGAGACACAGATTTGCCGGGTCACAGCCTCGCCGGGTCACAACCTTGCCGGGTCACAACCTTGCCGAGTCACAACCTCCGACGGAAGGGTCCTAACCCGCACAACCTCAGACGCGTCCTCGTGACCTCAGTCGTCCCGGACGCAACATGTATCAAATGTTTCATCAACATGGTTTTTTGAATGTATCACATTCAATGCCAAAATATTTTCTCAAATATTTTATCAACAAGCCTTTTAGGTTTCACAAAATGCTTCTTCAAACACTTAAATGTTTTTACGTATGCTTCCCCAACGCGGGTTGATACACGCTGGCAGGTGCGCTCCCTGTATAAAACTCATAAAACTTACAAGTCGAGTCTTGTACAACGTCGCCTTAGAGTGGAACTAAGAGACGATATAAACTAGTATCTTGCTTTGTCAAGATAGCATCTCTCAAATGATGTTTTTACGTATGCTTCCCCAACGCGGGTTGATACACGCTGTCGGATAATGTTTTCATGTATGCTTCCCCAACGCGGGTTGATACATGCTGTCGGATAATGTTTTCATGTATGCTTCCCCAACGCGGGTCGATACACGCTGTCAGGAAAGAAGGATAATATGCATAATGCATCAGGCAGGCAATCAGGGGAACATCTCAACTTATTAATCCGGAAGTGGCTATCAGTCACGACCGCAGGGACTATGTCTACGTTACAAGTCATCCGCATTCAATAAACACAGACTCGGCGGAACAAACAGAAGTTGCCACTGTCATCTCCAAACAAAACCTATGGTGCACAAGTCGCAACATCCTATGCTCTACCCATGCCATGCCTTGGAGTCTAGCCAAGAGGAGCAATCACAGTACTTAACAGTGTCCAGGTGACGAAATGTCATGCAAGCAAAAGCATGAACAAAGAACTATCAACAAACTCTTACCTCAGTAGGAGTAACGCTCCTCCTTGAGCCGGTCCCTCGACCGGGGGGTAGAAGACGCCACTACACAACCCTCAACTCTATTTCTCTTATCACAAGAAAGAAGAAAGAGTTAGCACGGTCATGCTCAGCATAAAGAACCAAGAATCGCTCGAGGAACACGCCCCTGCGTCGGATCTTTCGAGAATTATGCCAAGAACAGAAACTGCAGCTGGCAATAACGGGGAAAATCAACAAGATCTAATATCTTGGAAAGTGCTATCAACAATACAGTCAGTGCGCAAGCGCACACCAACATTTATTCAAGCACTTACGCGACAGGCATTCCATGTGAGAACAACCACAAGCGTACAAGACTTATTAAGTCTCCATGCAGCAAGTAACAAACATCACACAAGGGGGGCAACCTCTTCAACATACATGTCGACAAGGTTGCATGTCGACGAAGAGAAAATATTTTCTAAGTGTTTCCATGTACGTACATACATGTCGACAAGGGGGCATGTCAACGAAGAGAAAATATTTTCTAAGTGTTTCCATGTACGTACATACATGTCGACAAGGTTGCATGTCGACGAGGAAAAAATATTCTCTAAGTACTTCCATGTACGTACATACATGTCGACAAGGTGCCATGTCGACGAGGAGAAAATATTTTCTAAGTGTTTCCATGTACGTACACACATGTCGACAAGGGGGCATGTCAACGAAGAGAAAATATTTTCTTAGTGTTTCCATGTACGTACACACATGTCGACAAGGTGCCATGTCGACGAGGAGAAAATATTTTCTAAGTGTTTCCATGTACGTACACACATGTCGACAAGGGGGCATGTCAACGAAGAGAAAATATTTTCTAAGTGTTTCCATGTACGTACATACATGTCGACAAGGTTGCATGTCGACGAGGAAAAAATATTTTCTAAGCATTTCCATGTACGTACATACATGTCGACAAGGTGCCATGTCGACGAGGAGAAAATATTTTCTAAGTGTTTCCATGTACGTACATACATGTCGACAAGGTAGCATGTCAACGAAGAGAAAATATTTTCTAAGTGTTTCCATGTACGTACATACATGTCGACAAGGTTGCATGTCGACGAGGAAAAAATATTCTCTAAGTACTTCCATGTACGTACATACATGTCGACAAGGTGCCATGTCGACGAGGAGAAAATATTTTCTAAGTATTTCCATGTACGTACATACATGTCGACAAGGGGGGATGTCAACGAAGAGAAAATATTTTCTAAGTGTTTCCATGTACGTACATACATGTCGACAAGGAGGCATGTCAACGAGGACACATGTCAACAAGGGGAGAATATTTTCTAAGTATTTTCACGTACGCACACACACGGCAACAAAGATGAAATGCATACAACGAGTAGCTATGCCCCTAAGCCTACCAACGACGTGTATCGCCAAAGCTCATACGACGACATCTATGGTAACAAACATTAGATATCGCTTAATATTTTCTAAGTGTTTTAGCATACTTGCAGGAAATAACCAACGGTCTATACCTGACGCTCAATCATTAACATCAACGCGCGCATCAGCATCGTCGCACGTGTCAAGCCAATCATTATGTACATATGTTGCAATCACATGATCCAAGATTCGGTAATCACTTAGTCATTTTAGAAACATATGATTTCTATTTTCTTGTACTACGTAATTACGATCTTGCCACGTCCTTTATTCATGCATACATGTTGATAGACGCATTCTTGCATAAGTGCATTACCATTTGCTCATGTCTCCGACAATAACCATGCTTGCACGTCACATATATATTTCCCATCACACTAACCATAGTGACAGGAAATAAAGTCGTTCGGCCGGAAAGTCAAGCGACGGACGGAATCAAGATACCTACACCTGACCAACGATCAAAATCGAAAGGTTAGCGTCAGACTCAAATTGGACAAATATCCTAACTTAAAATAGAGTCAAGAAAGGTTCTAAACCGTTACTTGACTCGGGGGCAAGTGATGGATAAGTGTCCAATTCGGGTTCGTATTTACGCTTCGGGCCTCGCAAACACGTCAAAAATTACATCTCGTCTCGGAAAAACGTCTCCCAAGGGTCAAAACGGTCCGGAAACGCATTTACGCGTGACCGGACCGGACATCCGGATTGCGGTGCAATCCGGACCTCGCCGAATTGCCCAATTCCGACGAGGTCCGGGTTGCGCCACGGGTATTGTGCGATTGCCGTATCCGCGATTACCGTGTCCGCGATCACCGTTACGTGTAGAGAAGTCAAGTTCATGCGTTACCAATATGGACAACGGTTCCCGCTTATTTTCTTGGACCGTCGTCAAACCGCTATAAAACCGGGTCCGGTCTCAAGGAAGCCTATAAATAGGAGACCTTGGCCACCCATTTTCACTCACTCTCTCATTTGCCCAACTTTGGTATTTTGAGCTCTGACTTCTCTCTAGAACTTTCTCTCTCTAGAAATTACCCTTTTGCCACTATTGTAACTTAGGCATCGGAGAGGGCTCCGCTAGCACCACCCCCCCTCTCCGTGCTAGCATTGGTCCTTTGCGCAGGATCCGACGCACGAGACACAGATTTGCCGGGTCACAGCCTCGCCGGGTCACAACCTTGCCGGGTCACAACCTCCGACGGAAGGGTCCTAACCCGCACAACCTCAGACACGTCCTCGTGACCTCAGTCGTCCCGGACGCAACAAATACTAATTCTTATTTTCTGCCATGAATTTTGTACTAATTAAGATATATACAATATGTGTGTCCAAACATATTAATCACTTAAAGTCCTTTTGCAACCACAACAGAATCGCCACTGTAAGTTTACTTAAGTGATAACACCATCCGCTGATGAAAATAACTTTTTACGTAGGCACATAATCATAATAAGATGTGTTTATTAGCAACGATAAAAATGTCGCCATTGTAAGATAACTTTAGTAGCAAAACACTCTGCTGGTGAAATAATCTTTTTGCAGCGACATATTTCAAGTCACAATAAGTATCTATTAGTAGCGGCACAATTACTGACACAGTAAGATGTCTTGAGCGATATCAATCGTCACTCACACAAGCCAAGCTTATCGGGTGAGTATTCGATCCACTCGACTGCACCCCACTCTGCGCGCATGGAGAGAGCATTTCATCTAGTAAGTTGTTACTTCTAGATGTCACTTTGCACAATATAAACAAGTGAAATACACTTGTTCTGGCCGGTGTGGGACTAATGTGAGTATACACACTCACAACACACTCCAATGCCATTCACACTCATCTTGGGCTGAATGTTCAAAGCTCATTAAGGCTAATAAATAGCATTTCGTCCAACAATAACTGTTTGCAGTCATTTAATAGCAGTACTCTAGATTCATTGGTGTCAACTAACCAACTTGGTATATCCTCTTCATCTTTTTGCATGAGATATTTTCTATATCTTTGATGGTTATGTCATATGTATTTGTGCATGAGGCTACTTTCTTTTAGGACTTCTTGGTTGGTTATCGAAGTTGATAATTGAGACGTATCATGATGAAAAGATCATTGTTGAATGGACCTTCAATTTTAGTGAGTTAGTATACCTTTGCCTTCTTATATCATATGAATCGTAAATATATCATAAAGGCCCGACTTTGCTCATTTTGATTATGTTGTATGTAGATATATGATATATTAATGAACAACCATTTACTACGTAAAATGAAAAGTGGCCAATGGTAGATAAACTTATTCAAACATATTACATTGCTTGTGCTTTCAAGTCAAGTTTCTTTTTTATGTGGTATTTTGGTTATCGATTTGACAAGTTTATTTATTTGTATTTTTTATATGCTTGAAGCTCAATTATTTAATCACCATTTAGATAACCAACCAGATCATAATAGTATTGAGCTGTCTCAAATCGTATGAATATGAATAAAATTTGTGGACCAAGCAATGTATGCAATGTTAACAAGAATGTTTTCTCTCTGTTCTTTGGATTTTCAAATATATACATACTAGAAAGAAAAAAAAAAACTCGTAAAGAATGCAATATGTACTATTTTAGCACAGTTAGTTTGTCAATGCAGTGACTTGATCGGGGTCTAGGGAGCCGCCGCCTGGTCGGGGGTGTAAAGCTGATAGAAACTCCCGTCTAAGGGGAGAGGGGGAAGGAAGACCCGAACGTCGGAGGTGCGTGCCTCCGATCCGCCGTGAGACCCAGTCGCCCCTTCAGGAGTCAGGCTCAAGACCGGCGAATGTTGTCGTGTCGGGGAAGATGGAGGCAGCCCTTCGGGAGTCGGCTCCAACGGGGTCTGCCTCACCCCCCGACGACGAATCAGGGCCTGACCTTCGCTCGCCTCCTCAGAAGAGTGAGAAACGTCCAGGTCAACCACCCGACGGAACTGACCGTCCGTCGGGGCATCTTCAGTCCCCGATCCTCTCGGGGCAGGAATTGAAATGAGGGGCTCTCCGACCCGGGCGTCGGAAGGTGGCACCCCCGCTGAAGCTCCAACTCCCGATTGACCTGCAGCTGAAGGACGAGAAGCTTCAGAAAGATAATCAGGAAGTTGATCGGGATTCTTACACCAAATGACGCGACGGGAGAGATACTGGTATTTCCCATAATAATTGTAATAACCCGCTTTAAGGATGCGGGGAGTCTCTCCTTGCAGGATGCGGTTGATCCCTTCGATTCTGGCTTTCTTATCGGAGGGGATTAACTCCTCGGGAATACGCCTCATGTATAATCGGAGCTGCTTACCTTCTTCGGGAGTCTGGGTGTTGAAGATCATCTCCATCTTCTCCACCCGAGCACGCTTGACCTCCTCCGCAGTTGGAGGTGCCGATGAGGATGCGGCCCTCTTCGAGGACTTCCTCTTCCTCGCGGGGCGTTGGACGGCATCGGTCTCCGCCTGCTTAAGCATGATATTGGTCAGCAATGATACCTTCTTAGCTGCAAAGATGAAAACAAAGGGACAATCAGGATATTACTCAAGAAACGACATTGGAGGGGCCGTCGTAGAGTTGACCCTCGGAGGAAACATCGAGGAGACGGATCCCGGCAAGAACCAGATCCCGCTCCACGATGGAGTTGGCATCGAGGGGGGCGAAGGAATCCCCCCAGCGATAGAGTTGGATGCACTGGAGAATTTGAAAATCCTCCTCAGAATAAGTGTGATAAGCAGGAGGAGGGTCTGCTTCAACTTCCCATCGGGGCCATGGGATGGAGCTGTTCCGGATGAAGAAGTAATTCTTCTTCCAACCGCTGTTGTCAGGCCCCGAGTCCGTGATGAGCCCCCGACCTTTGGCGACCTTCCAGGTGTCACCATTCCAGCTGTATCGGGAGAGCTGCGCCTTGCTCCATTTAGGCATCCGCGGGTAGAAGGCACAGACCCCGACATCATTGCACTCCATCCCATAGAAGGTCCGGAAGAGTCGGAGGCTATAGGTCCACTGTTGGCGAAGGCAAAGGACATGGAAGGCATTCCACACACGGATGGCGTGGGGGGAAAAAATAGTCGAATGTGTTTTGTAATATTCACACATCTCGACTAGATTCCCACAGAAAGGGAATCGGATCCCCGCCGATACTTGCCCGGCGGAGACAAATACCTCCCCTTCCCGGGGACGAGTGACCACGGGGTCGCCCGGGATGCGAGGACGAGGATAGGGATAGTGACGCTCCCAGGTGGAAGTGATACATCCTTCCCGGAGAGCTGCATCGTAGGCGGTTTCTGAAATCTCATTACAACCATAATCAAACCTGAAGGGCTTTCTCCCCCCAGAGCTGGATTCACCGTCTGGAAAACGACCATGGCAAGAAAAGGCACAGTTGGATCTTGGAAAAGTCTGGGAAAGACTGATTGAGATAAAAGAAAAACTATGCTAACAGTTTTTTCAGAACCAGAGGAAGGAATCTTACCAGACATGTTGAATCGGGAAGAAATGATGATCTTGATGGTCGGAGATCCTGGTTGCCGGAGCACTGATCAGAAATCAGGAAGGATAGCTTGAGCTTTTGAAATCACAGAGAATGAAGCAATGAAGGAGAACTGAATAGTGCCAAGATTTGGGGTTTTATAGGAGAGATGATAGCTGAAGAGACGTTGCAATCCGGACCGTTGAAGATGAAACGTTGAGACGCTAACGATAGAACGGCTAAAAAATGCTTTTTCAGGAAAAAAAAAAAAAAAAAAACAGGCACGTGTACCCAAGCCGTCGCTTCATCACCCACTGCATTTAATAGTGTAGTAACCGAGAAATCTTTTCGGATTCGGTGGTTATCCTCGGAATATCGGGGAATCATGGATGAGAAGGTCCGCGTTAGAAGATTTTTTGTAAAGTTGAAAGCCGCCGATGCCGATATCGGGAGGTCCGGAATTGGAAGACACGACGAACTGTAAGTTCCTCATGTCTTGGGGGCAAATGATGGGTTTCGATATAGCCGTTAGGCCCATTAAAGACCGTAAACGGTGGAATAGGCCCACTGGGCTCCAAAAGAGGCTTAGAAGACCAATATGAGAGGTCCCGACAAGGTTGGTCAGAGGCCCCGACAAGGTCGGTCCCGACATATGAGTTGTACGCTCCCGATGATATGCCTTTAAGTAGGCCCCGATGATGAATCCCTGAGAATGTTGGCCCTGTCCCGATGACGAGGGGCCCCGAGCGGTGACGAGGGCCGAGATAAACGGAACGTGGGCCAGTTGCCCCTAGCAGTTATCTCAACAGGTAACTGAGGTAACTCCTCCCCTATATAAAGGAAGGAGTTACCTCAGGATTGACACGTTCATATACTCATATACACTGATACTTGCCTACATCGAGATACTCATTTAAGCATCGGAGAGGGATTCTGGGTCACCGCCCGGTCTATCCCTTTTTGCAGGATTACTTGGAGCGAAGGAGTTCGGACTTCCGTCAAGAACGTACCGGAGTTCCAACCGTGATCCAACAAATTATTTAATCACCATTTAGATAACCAACCAGATCATAATAGTATTGAGCTGTCTCAAATCGTATGAATATGAATAAAATTTGTGGACCAAGCAATGTATGCAATGTTAACGAAGAATGTTTTGTCTCTGTTCTTTGGATTTTCAAATATATACATACTAGAAAGAAAAAAAAAAAAAAAAAACTCGTAAAGAAATGCAATATGTACTATTTTATCACAGTTAGTTTCTCAATGCATGTTTTTGCCTTAGAGGTCGAAGAGTTGACTGAAGTTATTATCTATGTGTCTAGACCACCAGCTAGATGGATTCTCAACTAGGAGAATTGCATTGTCTAAGTTACATTATCTAAATTTCTAAACTAGGAGAAATCATCACTACATACGATATGTTGTCGTTGATAATTTACTTGACTTTGGCGATAAAGAATCTATCAGAGGGTAAACATAAATATAATTCGTAATGATTTTTTCAATTAATGATTTCTCTAGATTCTTCATTTATGTCTTCAGCATCGTAGATATTAAGATTTGGTATCGCGTGCACATTAAATTAAAGGAAGATTTAATGTGTACTTTCCTATTATATTAGTTTAAAACATGCACACACGAAAAAACGGTTAATTATGTTGCATTACAATTTACAAAGCTTAATTCATTTGATTCATGGGTTAAGAACCTATGAAAGGTCTGAACTATCACTCATGTTAACGGGAGAGGTCTGAAATTTAAAAAGTTAATAACAGAGGTCTGAAATTTCAATTTTGTTGATTTGAGGTTTTCCGTCCATTTTTAGGGTTAAATTTAACAGAATTGTGTGAAATGACATTTTTGCCCCTTTAATATTTTGTTTTATTTAATATCTTATTTAAGGAAATGTGAAATGACAATTTTACCCCTAAAGTCAAATTAAAACCATCCAACTCCGGTCACCACCACCCGACTCCGGTCACCACCACCCGGCGACCACCACCTCGACTCCGACGACCACCACCTCGGCTCCGGCGACCCGACTCCGGCCACCACGGGGCCGAAAAAGCTCCGAACGGGGCCAAAAAGCTCCGATCGGGGCCAAAAAAGCTCCGATCGGAGCCAAAAAAGCTCCGATCGGAGCTTTGTGGCTCTGGTCGGAGCCACAGAGCTCCGACCGGAGCTCTGTGGCTCCGACCAGAGCCACAGAGCTCCAGATCGGAGCTCTGTGGCTCCGGCCGGGGCCACAGAGCTCCAGATCGGAGCTCTGTGGCTCCGGCCGGGGCCACAGAGCTCCGATCTGGAGCTCTGTGGCCCCGACCGGAGCCACAGAGCTCCCGATCTGGAGCTCTGTGGCTCCGGTCGGGGCCACAGAGCTCCAGATCGGAGCTCTGTGGCTCCGGCCGGGGCCACAGAGCTCCAGATCGGAGCTCTGTGGCCCCGGCCGGAGCCACAGAGCTCCGATCTGGAGCTCTGTGGCTCTGGTCGGAGCCACAGAGCTCCGACCGGAGCTCTGTGGCTCCGACCAGAGCCACAAAGCTCCGATCGGAGCTTTTTTGGCCCCGATCGGAGTCCAATCGGGGCCGGTGGCTCCGATTGGAGCTCAATCGGGGCCGGGCTCCGATTTTGGCCCAATCGGAGCCTTGGTGGTGGTCGCCGGAGTACGGTGGTGGTCGCCGGAGTACGGTGGTGGTCGCCGGAGTACGGTGGTAGTCGCCGGAGTACGATTGGTGGTCGCCGGAGTACCGTGGTGGCTTCAAGGGCATTTTGGTCTTTTCACTCCATGCATGTGAGGGGCACACTTGATAGAAGGGCATTTTCGGAATTTTATTTAATTTCTGGTCACATGCCAAGCATGTGACCAACTTCCGTTAGTTTTAACGGAAAAAACTAACGGAGACCGCTGTTATCAACAAAACAGAAATTTCAGACCTTTGTTATTAACTTTTTAAATTTCAGACCTCTCCCGTTAACATGGGTGATAGTTCAGACCTTTCATAGGTTCTTAACCCTTGATTCATCTTATGTTATATTCACCTTCCATATATTGTTTACACGTATGAGTTTGATATTTGATATTGTCAGATTTTTTTTATTGAATTGCTAGTAGAACATGCATATCTAAAACTACTTACTACATTAAACCAAATTATAGTTGATTTCCACTAACTTCATTTTTTAATTAAGTTGTTAACGGTTGCAGCTTGCATGCATTGTCATTCTTATTTCCCTTCTCTTTGTTAATATGTCTTGTTCTTAGTGCTAGCATATTTTAGTATAAAATTTAATAATATGCGTGTGCAACGCAAGCGCGAAACAACTATAGCTAATAAATATATGATACATATAAGATAAACAGTGACGACAAATCCGGACCCTTCTACACTATGAGAATGTAAACACATACGCGCTATATATATCGCGAGATGCAGGATTGCTGGGCCAAATCGAGGTGGGTCAGTGGGACCCTATTACCCATTGACACACTTATTTATGTCGTGTTAAATGAGTAAACTGTATGGCTACATGTGAAATCATGTTTATGTTTATACCGTGTTGTATGTCTACGCACGAGCAAGATACAAACTTGTGTGTTTATTAGGGGTGGAAATTTGTGTGTTCACGGTAAGCTTATTGTGTCACGTTTTATAAATACGATCACAACAATTTTTTTTTTGTTCGTATCGTTCTATCATATTGTGAATTTATTTAGTTATGTATTTTTAAGACGAAACATTTAAGCAAATATCAAAACAATGAATTTTATATATAAAAAAAAGGGGTTAAAGGTACTTTTCATACCACATGTTTGGCCGAATGTGGCTTTTAGTATCGGATGTTTGGTTTTGTATACTTTTGGTACTATACGTTTGAAAAAATGTGGTTTTTGGTACATCCGTTAGTTGCCCGTTAGTTTTTTCCATTAACTGACATGTGCAAGCCACGTGACCAGCCCTAAACTTTCGATGTTATTCAATTAAGTCCTTCAAATATATTCCTAACTTTTAATTTGTTTAATTTAGTCCCAAAACTTCAAAATCAATTTCAATTTAAGCATTGAACCCAATTGACCTAACCGGACCTAGCTTAGGGCTAGGCCCGACCCTGGTTTGGGGTCGCTGGACCCAGCCAACCCTGACCCAGGGTCGGACCTAGCCCTAGGCTAGGTCCGGCTAGATCAATGAATTCGACGTAAATGAATTCGACTCAATATGACTTGTAAGCCCATTATATATCAGATGTTATTTTTCCCCTACATGTTAGAATTTCATCAACCACATGATTCATAATAACTAACACATTGTCAAATTCTAGCTTACACCCCCCTACTAGTTTGAAGAGATGGAAACCAAGAAGATTTGCAGATAAATGATGAGTGTAATTAAGCGATGGAATTCCATGAGGTCGTTTATAACTTGAAACGTTGAACAAATCCAAAACTGCATCATCATAATAATAATAATAATCAGTTGTAACTGTAGATTTGTAAATGGCGACTCAGAATCTGGGGGGTTGCTTCCCGCTTTTCCTCATAGCTCTCCTCTTCCTGGAGCTCGTTCTAAAATCGAAATCTCCGCCTTCAGATTCCGAGTCTTCCAAATCTCTAAAAGATTTCTGCACATCCAAACGCAGCAGATCAGAATCAATCGGGATTGGGTGGAATCGAATTGAATACGAATACCTCTCTTATTTCGGAGAAGCTGACAACGTAGAAGGTAGCAACTGCGGCCGCGACGATTCCGACCACCGGAATGACTATTTGCATTGCATCCATCTTCTTCGATTCCGACCTCTTGTCTCTTGTGTTTGTGTGATGAGCTGAACAAGATAAGAATTAAGAAGAAAGAGTATGTATGGACTAGCCGTGGCAGCAGGGGACAACACTAAAATACTTTACTAGTGTCATGCTTTATAAAATTTAAAAGGGTTAAAAGGTACTTTTGGATGGAATATATATTTAATTTGTTCAATTTAGTCCTGAAATTTGAAAATCGAACCATTGACCCAAATTGACCTAGTCAGACCTAAGGGTTAGGTCTGACTAGCTCAATTTGAGTCAATGGTTCGATTTTCAAATTTTAGGATTAAATTGAACAAACTAAAAGTTTAAAAAACTGAACAAAATCAAAAGTTTAGGGCTACTCAAGTGCACAGCACGTGACACTTAACGGCCAAATCCGACGGAATTTTAACGGTGGTATGAAAAGTGTAAAAAATGCAAAACGTTGGTACCAAAAGTGTAAAAAAAAAAAGATCCGGTACCAAGAGTGGATTTCGGTCAAAGAAGTGGTATGAAACGAACTCTTATCCCCTTATTAAAAGGAAAAAAAATCAGAATGGGGCAGGGGGCAGCCGACATGATATCTGCATAGATTACGGCGGTGTCGCCGCCCCTGGACAGCGGTAATGATGGGCGGCTACTAGGTTGGGTGGCGGTTTGAAAATTATTCTTGTTAAAGAAAGAAAGACTCTGATACCATATAGAAGAATGAAGAATTAGAATGTATATTAATTTATTTAGAGTTTACTACAAATACTTATATATATATAGATATAAAACTAAATCTAATAATAATATAACAACAATGAAAGAGTAATTAATAATAAAATATTAGAAATAATATTATTAGGAATATAACTCAATCAGAACATTAACAGGTCTTTTGGTCCATGATGTTTGACCATTTTTGGGTTTTGGTCCATGATGTTTTTTTTTCCTAGTTTTGGTACCCATATGTTTGCAGATTTTTTCTAGTTTTGGTCCGGCCGTTACATTCCGTCCATTTTTTAACATGTACAAGTCACGTGATCCACCCTAAACTTTCAATTTTGTTCAATTTAGTCCCTCTAATACTTTCCTAACTTTTTTTTGTTCAATTTAGTCCCGAAGTTTCAAAATTTCAATTGGACCTATTGTCCAATTGGGGTCAATTTTAAAACTTCGGGACTAAATTGAACAAAAAAATGTTAAAAAAGTATTAGATGGACTAAATTTAAAGTTTAGAGTGGATCACGTGACTTGAACATGTCAAAAAATGGACGGAATGTAACGGTTAGATCAAAACTAGAAAAAATCTGCAAACATATGGTACCAAAACTAGGTAAAAAAAAAAACATTATGGACCAAAATCCAAAAGTTGTCAAACATCATGGACCAAAACACCTATTAACCCTAAAATATATTAATTCCTAATATATTTTATTCCTTAATAAATACAAGATGTACACAATGAAATGGTACTGGTAAGTTTGATTCTTGAGTACTTACATTATGGACCAAAATCCAAAAGTTGTCAAACATCATGGACCAAAACACCTATTAACCCTAAAATATATTAATTCCTAATATATTTTATTCCTTAATAAATACAAGATGTACACAATGAAATGGTACTGGTAAGTTTGATTCTTGAGTACTTACATTGTGTGCTTTCAGAATTCTATAGGATTTTAGAGTTTGTTAGTTCTATATTGAAGACTTGTGAAATTTCATATACAAATTTAAAAAACTTATATGAGAAATTCATTACCTAAGATTGAACCAAATAATAAAGCAAGTTGGATAGCCAGAAGTGAACGCCTTCTTAGGAGGACAATAGAAATGCACCATGATTCACCATAAGAAAGATTCAACATCAAATTAGCATAATCTATAGAATTACAACACTATGTAACAGCTACATTTTGCACCATACATATATGTACATAATAAATAACAGAAAGCTTTGCATTTTAACTTCAAACCTAAACATAGTAACTTACAGTAGTATCAGTGTACAACTTACAAGAGGTGTGTATAAGTAAATCATCTGATCTGTATGCTCTAGAAAAGCCAGTATTTCTTCCTTGGCTTCCTAATTGGAACTTCTGCAAGAACAGAAAACACAAACCTCAACTAATCATTTAAGAAATATTGATTAAGAAAGCATTTACTCTATTGATTGGTGTTACCTCCTCTTTCGTATAGTGAGTTGTAATGAACTTCACTCCAAAAGCTCATCCAAATCTCTGGAGAAACAGTGAACACAACAACACTCTGTTAATATCATGGTCTAAACACGAAATTCTATTACAGAATCCTTGAAAAAGAATGAAAAGTTTTTTTTTAAAGATACGTATCAATGAAATGAAAACCATAAGATTTAGCAATGAATGTAGCAGAATAAGGAAAAGAAAAAATGACAACTTTTTAAATCAGATTTACTTGAATAGATCTATACTTTATAAAGTTTATTAATCTGGCAGAATCCTTGAAAGGGCAAAGCTTTATGAAAGATAAATTTCAATGAAATGAAACCAGTAGCATTTAGCAATGAATTTAGTAGAATAAGGAAAAGAAAAAATGGCAACTTTTTAAATCGGATTTGCTTGAATAGATCTATACTTTATAAAGTTGATTAATCTAGCAGAATCCTTGAAAAGACGAAGCTTTATGAAAGATAAGTTTCAATGAAATGAAACCAGTAGCACTTAACAATGAATTTGTTAGAATAAGGGAAAAAAAAAGGATAATCTTTTTGCTCGAACTGGCTTGAATAGATCTATACTCTATAACTTTGATTAATCTATCAGAATCCTTGAAAGGACGAAACTTTATGAAAGATACATATCAATTAAATGAAACAATTTAGCATTGAGCAATGAACTTATCAAATTACGGAATAATTTTTTTTCGTGGCTTGGAAAGATGTATACTCTATCATGAATTAAGAAGCTTGATTTGAAGTTTACCTCTTGTTGGAGTCTTTTCATTGGGGATGATCTCGATATAACCGTTGTCTTTAAACGAGGTGACCAAACAAATCTTGGGTCCAAACTGTAGATTAGATCATGCACAATAAGTCCACAAATTCTATAGCTCTTCATGATATCGAATTTAAACTAAGCCAGAAGATATTTATTTCTTAATTGAACTCAGTATGTCAAGACCATTTACCCGATCTGCAGCTGCTTGTAACGTCACATGATCACCCCATTCCCCAGATCTGGTAACATTTTTTTAGAATAAATAACAAAGAAGATATGTAATAGTAATAATATTAATAAGAGAGACAAAACAAAGGGGAAAAAAACAAGAGAAGTTACTTCAGATGGCTAACTTTTTCATTTTCCTTACGTATCGTCTGTACTTCATTGGCACATAACCTTCGTATAATCTTTTGTTGTACTTCAGCTGAAATGTTAACCGAAAAGGAATTGTGAGTAGGAAAATATGGATTTTACAAATAATATCATAATTTCTGCGGTGAACAATCTTAACATTTAATCATACTCAAATATTACCAAAAGAGATACAACAAAATCTTCCATTCTCCTTAGAAGCTGTAAATCTAATTTGTGGCTATTATATTCATCGATTCAACAAATAACTCGGAAAAAATATGATTTAATGAATTAATCAGCTTAAAAAATAACTGAAATCTGATGCCAGACTTTGGAATAGATTATAAGTGTAAAGAAATTGAACACAGATATTACCTGCTTCACAACTTGCTTTCTTACAGCTTTATGGTACTCGGGATTGCCAAAGAGTTGATCTGCTAATGCTCTAAACTGCAAATTAACAAAAACATCACCAAATTAATCCCAGAATTATATAATATAGTATATATTAATAACATATCTATATATCCAGACCTGGCAATTCCCATCACCCTCCATTTGCAGTTCTTCCAAGTCATAGTTGACCAATCTACACAAAAATAAAACCATGAATCAATAAATAACTTGTTTCAAACCAGCTGTTCTTCGTAAATCCTGCTAATGGTTATAGAAAATTTTACCTTCCAGAGAGTCTCTCATGGTCCACTGTAGCTTCATTCAGATTGGGTATCTCTGTAATCACTCTAGGAGTGTGCTGCAAATACAATTTCTGCCTATTAAGAGTGTTTTTTTTTTTGTTTTTTTTTTGCAAAATAGACGCATACCAGATTCCCTGCCCTTTTTTAAAAAAAAAAAACCTTTTCGGCTAATAACCTATAGGGTATAGCTGCTATCAACTAATTAGATGCATTCTTGGTCAATAGAAGAGCACTAGATAGGGTTCTGCATAAATAACACCCCCTTTATAATTTCTGAATAGGAAACTTTGGCTTAATTATAGGCATTTTGACAACTAATTTTCCTCAATAAGTACACATGATGAAGCTTGTTTCTTTTAATTTTAAAGGTTAATATATCATTAGTGAAGCACCAAAAGAAGGTACTAGTACTCATGCAAAAGAGGTATAGAGGGTGCAAAAGATGTACAAAAGAGCATTCATGGACGTACTAAGACATTTATTGCCCATCAATACCTATTACCTATAAAATAACGAATCTAACCCAGAATTATTCTACAGTCCAAAATCTTTTGATCATACACATAGTAGCTCAACAAGACATTAAACAATTTTAGCTAATCTCGATTCAACAAGGTGTTAAGAGGCAAAATGATGCACATACAGGGATGGAGTCCAAATGGGAGAGTCTCCTTCCAAGCCTCCCATCGAACCTAGAGTTCTCATCTTGAGCTAAGATCTTCGCAATGGTCTGGTCATCTTCGGTATCTGCTCGAAAGCTGCCACTCAAACTCGAACTAGAGCTCCCACTTGCATTGCTACAAGTATCTGTCATACTAATTCTGCATAAACACCTGAAATCCCCAAATCTCAAATTTACAACCTAAGAACTCCAAACTGCTAATTCATTATCTATCTCAAATTGATGCTTATATGATGAAGTAAACAGTTTCCTAATTGCAGAAACACATGTAGCAACAATAAAAATAAGCAATACCCAGAAAACGATTAGAGTAGTGATGGAAGATATGGGAATCGGATGAAGCTAGGGTTTATAGAATTCAAATTTGAACAAGAAACCCAGAAAGGAAGGAAACCCCATGCAGTTGAGCTTTATTTGCTTGCGGGTGTCAGCAAATAAACAGACTTGAACCAAATGGAAAGGTAGATGAAAGGAGAGAGCAAACGAAAGCCAAAAGGAAGATTTACCCAGTTGCTTTAGATAACAGAAGACGAGACCTATCCTTTGAAGAAAGCGAATTTGAGATGGGCTCGGCTCGAGTGTTGTAGAGGTGGCCTTGTGTATCAGACAGTTTCGATGGCTACGGCATGGCACCTAATCTAATCAATTCATTGTAATGTAGGCAGCAGAGCTGGAGATTGAGAAGACGAAACTTGCGGTACGGTGTCTTCTTGTCTTCCTATTTGACCCTTTCTTCGTTGGCAGAGCAAATCTGACTTCATTAGAGAAGAAACATAAATAAATAAACATTCTCTTTCACATCCAAATTTCCAGTTCACATCCATCCTATTTTTGGTATCTTGAAGACATAGCCGAGATGCCCTTTCCAAATTCTAAGAGCATCATGGTATTGTATTCTTTAAAGTTGTCAATAAACATTTATGTATATATTTTAATATATACTTTAAGTATACGTAAATTTAAAACACACGTAAAAAATATTTTCTCTGCAATCGTATTACTTAAATATATTCCTTAAATATATTTTATTATTAAATTTTTTAACAACCACCAATAAAATATTAGGATTAATTATAAAATGAATTAATTTATAATAAAAAATTGGTTACGTAATACATAGTGCATTACTTAAATTTAAGGAATGTTTTATGTAAAAACATAAATTTACATGCGGGTCCCATCTTTAAGGACTGCTATGTAAAACCATTGTAGGTAGTTTTTGTTATTTTACTTAAATAAACATGTAGAACACACGTTTAAGTAATCTTTACGTAATACCATTGTGGATGCTGTAACTGTAATTTCTGGGAAGAGCCAAATAGAATAGATATATACAGAATCAGAATAAACTACATGTGTCAAATAGATTTTTCGCATGCATATTTCACATTATTATTCTTATTATCAGTATTAGTGTTGTATCTTATATATAATTTATTTACTTATATTTTCTTAGTTTAGAAAAAAAAAATAAAAAAATATATCAGTTTTTAGGAGAAAATACTGTAATTTTTAATTGTTAATAAAAGTATAAACTGACTAAATATCATTTTGATAACGTATGAAATGATACATGATTTATAATTTTTAGTATGTGAAACTAACTATTTTAATATTTATTTTTAATATGAAATTTATTTTTTCTTTGGCCAAATATATATATATATATATATATATATATATATATATATATATATATATATACTAGGGATCGGCGCCTGCGTTGCACGCGCGATAGTCATTTATATCTTTTTATGACTATGTTCAAAAGATAACACGAAGCCGAAAAATTTATAAAAAGAAAAATTTATATTTATATTTAAGTCTTTGTTACTACTAATATATATTTGAGTTTAGATATATATGCGTTGGTTGCACAAAGATGGGTGTTGCGAGAATAGGTAATTAAAAAAATGATTATGAGGAATACATCTAAGGAATAATTACAGTGTAAAAGCTTAAGGATCTACATCTAAGGAATGTAGATCCTTAAGCTTTTACACTGTAATTATTCCTTAGATGTATTCCTCATAATCATTTTTTTAATTACCTATTCTCGCAACACCCAAAGATATGACTACCATAATAGAAGAAGACATGTCAAACTATATGTATGGAGGGAGATATGGACCGTCTAAATAGTAAAGGCATATCAAACTATCATTATGACATTGCAAAAATAAAATTAGTAGATGGATCTACATCTATTACGGTAAACATCAAAACACAAATCAAAGTCGGACTCCTCATGATCCTACAAAGTACAAGTAAAAGCAATAAACATTATAAATAATTGCATGATAGTATCAAAGTTAAATACAAATGGACATTCCTTCATACTTCTACCTCATCAATCTTAGCGTCTCAATTCTGAACATATAAGAAAGTTACAAGTGTGGTTTCCAAATTTTAGCTTAATCTCATAGCAAGTATCAATATTTATTTTATAAAGTTTGGTCATTCATATATAAACTATAATAATAGACAAACTGAAGGATAAATATTTTAGTAATGCAGTTGAACATAGTAATTTGTTTAAACCTGCTAGAATGTTCTTTTGAAAAGAAAGCATCTCCAGTTAGAAAAATTATCAAGAAAATGCCATTATACTCTCTACTTGTTTCCGCAGATTAAAAGGAACACGCTCATTAAAATCAAATTACGGAAGACAAAGGAAAAACTATACAACATTTTCTTATTGAAAATGAAAAAAAAAAAACGTTTACGAGTTGAAAATGTAAAACTATCAGGAATACTCTATAACTACAATTTCAACAACGCTTATATATAGCCCAATTTCTTCAGCAAATAAATAGTACACACTATATACACAACGATAGCTGCTAGCAAACAATTTTCAGATATCTCTTGATATTGCCATCCAAATTGAAAATAATAATAATTTTGAAGAAGCTAGTATAAAATCGAAAAAAAAAAAAATTGATAATAGGTGTTCTAAAAGGATCAATAATTCATAAACAGAAACAACAATGAATAAAAGAACACCGGGTTTAGGAAAGTTGGTTCTATAAAGAACAAACTCTTATATGCACTGGTTAAATTGGATTTAGATCATATACTCATATAAAAAAATACACTTAGGACGCAATACTTGCCAAGATCCATGGGAAAGAAACCTAAGACGATGCATCACAAGAAAAAAGAAATGAAAGCTCTGCAATGGAATAAATTTCTTGATATGAATGAAAAAGTAACGTAACAGCAAAGGCACCCTACTTTCTATATTACAATAGTTAAATAGTAAAAGTTCTATCTGTAAGCAATGCTATCATAATTACAAAAATATCAAGAGAACACAAGGAAAATAAGGGAAATAACATATTTAATTTCTTGATTTTTCCACTATATTGCAAGAAATTACAGTCAAATTCTTTCACAATGCGATTCAGTAGGGTCCAACTATGTGCTGGTGCTACATTGGTCACTCTTCAATAATCAATGTAAACCAACTCTATTTCAGTTACATACAAATCAAAGGCTAAACAAACAAAGCAAAATAATTGATAATTCACTTATAACTAACTTAGCGTGATATCCTCAAGTCGTTGCGCTCTTTTTTTTTTTTTTTTTTTTGGCAACCGTTCATAGGAGATTTCTCGCAATTAATAGTATTCTCCTAATCTCAATGTTGGCAAATATCAAATGAGTCTTGCATCATAAATTGGGATGATGTTTTCAAAATTTAACCAACATATTCATTGAGATAATGGACACCTCATCAGCAGTAATAACACATACTATAAATATATGTTCCTTCCACTACAGTTCTTTATTCCCCAATAAAATAACTTGCATTTGTATGATTTCATACTTAAAGATTCGTATTCCTTAAGTTTAAGTACATCAACAAGATACAAAATTGCATTTTTTTACTTTTGTTTTTTTTTTTTGGGTTAAAGGCAAAAGTTTAATCTTACTTGAACTAAATCATACTTCCATGTCAATGCAAAATTTACTTAAAGAAATTGTTCAACCATTGTCCATGTACAATTTTATTTTTACATTCACGAAGCAAGTTTACATTCACAATTCTCTTCTCATTGATGAAGGCTTCTAGTACACCTCAATTCACGGAGGCAAACTTAAGCATTAGATTGTAGCAAGTTTACGAAATTAAATAATTAGGGGAAGGAGTGGAGCAGTAAAACCTTGTTAAGGATAAGGAAACCATTTATGCCTTGTCTCTTTTTCACCGACAAGATTGCAAACCTTGGTGTTACGATTTCGCCACCGTCGACATGCTCATCGGAATGTATGAATCCCTTAATTGCCTTGGCTGCAACTCGCATCCCCTCTGGCTGCAGAAGATTGAAGCCCTCCACATGAACCGATCCTAATTGAAAACCAGGAGCCCAGGGATAATATGGAGAAGTGTGCCGAAACAATAAATAACTGTTGGTTTGATTATTACACCACACCACACCGAGGAGGCGTTGCTATTTCAACTAAAGAGTGATTTTTTTTGTTGAAAGGGTACAAAGTATTAGGATATTAGAATAAGATTGCATAATATCTCTATGTATCTATATATTTGTATCTATATTTAGAATAATATCCTAATACAAAGATGGTGACTTTTGGGTGTGAGGACATCTCATACTTTTATAATAGTAGAGATAGAGATAGAGATAGAGATAGAGATAGAGATATATATATTTATTTATTTTTACAAACCTCGCATGTGAAAGTGAATATATGTATAAATAATTGATATAATAAAATGAAGATGCACAAAATATTACGTGTCATATTTATGTTTATAATATGACATGCTAAATCTATTGTACGTATGTATTCAATAAGTTTAACACTATAAGAATGTTGACACGATAAGTTTAACACTTACAATTTACTATCAGTAAAGTTATATAAATTAGTCATGTTCCAAAATAATATCAAAGTATGAAAACACTGAATTTACAACGTGATAAGAATTTCACATCATAAAATTTCGTTGGAGACATTTCCATTGCGAAAAGAATTTTGTATATACTAAAAAATAAATTAAATTTAGGATATTCATCAATTAGTTACTTATGTTTGCGTATTGTGATTTAATGACTGATTTTGTTTTTTAATGTGATCATTTTACGTTTTCGAATGTGATTGAATAGTTATAAAATGATAATTTTACCATTATATTAAGTAAAATAAAAAAAAAATGTTATTCATTGTGTTCTTCTTATTTTCCATCACGATCCTCAACGATTTCATCAAGTTTTCAACAAAAAAATTTTAAACCTCAAAATCGAATCAAATTTAAACTTGTGTTCGAATGCGAAATCAGTGATTGCATATGAGTTTGAATCTAAACCCAAACGTAACACTTAGGTTCAGAATCCAACTCACACGCTGCAGCTTGGTTCATAATCAAACCCAGACAGGTTTGAATCTGAACTCAGATGCTGTATCTGGGTTCTAATTCAAACTTGATTAAGAAAAAGGATATAGATTCCGATGAATTAGTTCCGACAACATTCCAACTGGGTGATAAATAAAATTGCCATCAAACTTTGCATTTATTACTTGCTTGCCACTATGAGAGAGTTTAGTGTTCCGACATTCAGAATGTCTATCATGGCTCTAAGAAGAATTAATTTTTATTTCATGATAAACTCGATGAATTTGACAAAAAAAAATTAATTAGACAAAGAACAAGATGGATTAGAGAAAATACACGATAAAAGTGAAGAATATAGAAAAGTATATATTCCAAGTTTTTATTTTAATATAACAATTCAGTACATAATTACAATTTAAGTAAAACCATTGTGGATGCTCTATCCCATATATATATATATATATTTTTTTTCCCAGAACTCATATATAATTCTAGTATTATTTATTTAAATAAAATTTCCGCACAGAATCTTGACTTATGAGCCCAGTAAATCAACTCACTCTACTCTCTAGTGGTTGCTGTGTGCCTGTGTGTAAGCCCAACATCATCAACCTTCTCATAGGCCAGCACGTGGCACTTCCGCCAGGTGTTGACCGTTGATTGGTTGATGCCTCTGCGAAATGTCCACGTAGACCCATAAACCTCTCCTTGTATATTTTTCTCCGCGCTTCTCGAATCTCTTCTTCCCCACTCCCACTCTCTTGGTCTGAGCAAGCCATCTTCTTCGTCAACCTTCTGGAATTCGTTTCTGTGTAGAATGCTGCCGTTCATGCTCAACTGGTAATCATCTGCTTCCATCTCTGATTTCATCATTGTTCATATTTGTTGCTTCGTTTGTGATCTTGTTTTTGCTGTAACGAAATGCCGTGTATGCTTAAATGTGTTCTTGAATTTGGATAGATCAGCTTGTGAACCATTTTCGGTTTTAGAGTTGTAATCTAGAGCAGCATTTTCTCTAATTGGATCGATCATTTTCTTCGTTATGACTTCTGAGCAGAGGAATTTGAGCTTCCGATCGAAGATGAGGGCGGTTGTTTCCAGGTTTGGGCTACTGTTACTACTTTCCCTATCGCTGGTTTATGTTCCGGCTGAATCTGCGGTGTCGAGCATAGATCTGGGTTCAGAATGGGTCAAAGTCGCCGTGGTGAACATAAAGCCTGGACAAAGTCCGATCAGTATCGCGATTAATGAGATGTCTAAGAGGAAATCTCCTGCTTTAGTGGCTCTTCAATCGGGGGAGCGGCTGCTCGGTGAAGAAGCCGCTGGTTTGGTCGCTCGGTACCCTGATAAGGTCTTTTCTCAAATCAGGGATCTTCTTGGGAAACCATACAGCTACGCTAAGAGGTTTCTAGATTCAGTGTACCTACCGTTTGATGCTGTAGAGGACTCCAGAGGGACTGTGAGCTTTAAAGTTGATAACAGTGGAACAATCTACACAGTCGAAGAGCTGTTGGCTATGATTTTAGGTTACGCGGCCAAGTTAGCTCTGTTTCATTCCAAAGTTCCTATCAAGGATGCAGTGATTTCGGTACCACCATATTTTGGGCAAGCAGAGAGAAGGGCACTGCTCCAAGCAGCGCAGCTAGCGGGGATCAATGTGCTCTCGTTGATAAATGAGCATTCTGGGGCTGCCTTACAGTATGGAATTGATAAGGATTTCTCAAATGGGTCGAGAAATGTTATTTTTTATGACATGGGTTCAAGTAGCACCTATGCGACATTGGTATATTTTTCAGCATATAATTCTAAAGAGTTTGGAAAGACTGTCTCTGTCAACCAATTCCAGGTAACATTTTCATTTACATCCCCTTGGAAATGCAGTTTATTGAATTGTACTAGTTGCAATATTTTCCTTTTTGGGTCAGTTTCTTGCCTGAATATATGGTCCTTTGTTGTAGTCGGCTAATTTTCAGAGTACACCACCAAGCAATATCTTGAACTTTTAGATCTGATTAGGATAGAAGTTAAGATCATGGTAACTGTATTGTTAATGTTCAGGTGCATGCTAATTGTGAGCACAGAAATATTTGTTTTCAGCTCCATGCTCTAAAAAGAGTGTCCTACATCGTGTAGGTTAAGGAGGTTAGCTGGAACCACGAACTTGGTGGTCAGCATATGGAACTAAGGTTGGTGGAATACTTTGCTGATCAGTTCAACAAGCAAATGGGGAATGGTGTTGATGTGAGGAAATCTCCTAAAGCCATGGCTAAACTGAAGAAGCAGGTCAAACGTACAAAAGAAATACTAAGTGCTAACACAGCTGCACCTATATCAGTTGAATCACTCTATGATGATCGTGACTTCAGGTAATTTGGGCTTTGAACATCTCAATTGAACTCGTTTATAAGAAAAGTTGCATCTTCATCATTTGCATAATATTATCTTACTTTGTGGGAAACCCACTGTACACTTCAACTTTCTAGTTTTAATGTACTAAAGTAGCCATTTTAGTGAAGACAAATTTCAAGGTTGGTTATTGATATGGGTTGGTTTATGGACCTTATTCGAGCAAGGAATCTGGTCTTCTGTTTCCTTCTGTTCAATATCAATGATCCACATAACTAATGAATTCCTGGGTAATTAGAACTCATTAGTTTGCTGCATAAGTTTTCTGTTAGGAGAGATATAGATCTTTGGTTTCTTTACGAAATGATAATAGGTGCTGCCATCTGCTTTCCATTAATGTGTTGGAAACAAAAAAGTAGGATTAATCCTTTTAAGATAGATCACTCATTTGGCACTTACAATGGATGCAGACCTTCAGTTACTTTGGATATGATTATTGTAGGGAATTAGCTCTGTAAAAGATTGATTATGTACCTTCAAGTGTAGCTGAATCTGCTAGCTAGTACCTTTAGTTGTTGTAACTTAATCAACGGAGGATATAAAAATGTACATTGATTTGTACATATTTGCTATCTGAGATATATTAGTTTGTATACATTCCTTTGGCAGGTGTAACTCAATTGCTGACCAGGTGTTTTATTTTTTTGCATCAGGAGTACCATAACTCGTGAAAAATTCGAAGAGCTCTGTGCTGATCTGTGGGAGAAATCTCTCGTACCGATAAAGGAAGTCCTTGAGCGCTCTGGTTTGAAGATGGATGAAGTGTATGCAGTGGAGTTAATAGGAGGAGCAACACGAGTCCCAAAATTGCAGGTTTGTACTTTGCCTCTTCCATAGTAAGTATGAATTGGATTGAGGACCGAATGACTCTAGTTGCTGGTTTGATCTTCAGGGTTTTGAAATTTAGTTGAAGCCTTTTCACAATCAGCAATGGAAGGTTATTATTGACTTGTCTTGTTTAGGTTACTACATTTAAATATATGAAAATCTTAATATAATTGTAATAATCAGTGAGAAGTGCTACCTGCTACGTTGGTTTGTTTGCTAGCTAGTAAGACCATTGCCCAATTATGCTAGTCTAGTTTCTTATAACAACTTGAATGCATATCATTTTTTAGGAACAGTCTTATAGATGTTACACAGTTTCATCAGAAGTCTAAACGTAAGCGAATATGAATACATTTTTTTTGGTGGTATAAAAATCATTCTCTTGTCAAGGACTCAAGATAATTAATTATCATTTTCACAATAATATTTTGGTATGGCTGCAATTAGTTGAGAATGATGATTGAAAAAATTTCCCTTACTGATACTGATAGGCTAAATTGCAAGAATATTTTGGAAGAAAGGAGTTGGACAGACATCTGGATGCTGATGAAGCAATTGTTCTTGGTTCAGCACTTCATGCTGCCAATGTAAGTGATGGGATCAGACTGAATCGAAAGCTAGGGATGATTGATGGTACTCCCTATGGCTTCATGGTTGAATTAAGTGGCCCTGATCTTATTAAAGATGATAGCACTAAGCAGTTACTTGTGCCTCAAATGAAGAAGCTACCAAGTAAGGTAAGTCAGCAATTTCAGGCATTTATAGTGAGAAGTACAAACCACTCTGCCGCAGCTGATAAATATTGTTTATTTACTGATGATTATTGATAATCTCGCAGATGTTTAGATCAATTGTGCATAACAAAGATTTTGACGTTTCTCTTGCATACGAAAGTGGAGATCGTTTGCCACCTGGCGTCACCTCACCTATATTTGCAGAATATTCTATTTCTGGTCTAGCGGATGCCTCTGAGAAGTATGAACTCCTGATGTCTTAAAGTTTTTTTCTTTTTCCAAACTTAGTTTCATGCAGAAGTCTAGATATATTGATATTTATCATACTTTGCTCCAGGTACTCATCCCGAAACTTGTCCTCCCCGATCAAAGCAAACCTGCATTACTCTCTTAGTAGAAGCGGGATCCTCTCTTTAGATAGGGCAGACGCAGTAATTGAATACTCTGAATGGGTAGAAGTTCCTAAGAAGAACTTGACTGTGGAAAATTCAACTACTGCTTCTCCCAATGCATCACCAGAAGTCAACAGTACAGTTGAAGAAAGCAGTGACACTGCAGAAGTGGATGATGGGAAGAAGAATAACCCTACAACTAACGGTGAAGAAAAAGCTGCTGAGGATATTGGCACCGAAAAGAAGTTGAAGAAACGAACATTTAGGGTCCCCTTAAAGGTAAAAATAAGCTGAGTACTTCAACAGCTGTTATTCTCAGCTCCATACAGTGCAGAACTATTAACTAGTTAGTTTCCTGTTGACATTGATATCTGACTATCTGTATGTGATCACAGATTGTAGAGAAGACATCAGGACCTGGAACATCCCTGACAAAGAAATCTTTCACAGAAGCCAAAGCTAAGTTAGAAGCTCTTGAGAAAAGGGACGAGGAGAGGAGAAGAACCGCAGAGTTGAAGAATGATTTAGAAAGCTACATTTATGGAACTAAAGAAGAGGTGAGTGAATCTATGAAAATTAGTGTATTATGTGTAATGTTAGTATTTCCAGGCATTTTCTTGAAAAGAAACCACAAAACTGGAGTCTCGAATTCTCAATATCTTCTAAGAAATATTTTCACCAGACAGGGCACTGGTAACCGCATTGGCAGAGACCTCAGTTCACTTAACTTGCAGACAACTGGTCTTTTAATTTTGTGCTATCATTTTATTTATATGCATCTGGGCTTGAGTAAATTGTGGTTATCCTCCTGTATTGTTTTGTTTCAAGTTTTCAACATGGTAGAAGTGCACTATATAGCCGCATCTTGTGAATCTCTAACCTCATTTCACTAAACAGCTGGAAGTGTCTGAAGATCTGCAGAAAGTATCCACCTCTGATGAGCGCCAATCCTTCCTTGAAAAGCTCGAGGAGGTTAGCAAACCTATATTTAGTTAAATTCTTTGGGTTGTTTGTTAAATGCGATCACACAATAGCATTTTCTTCAACTGATGGGAGCTGCCTATTGTTTAGGTTCAAGATTGGCTCTACACTGATGGTGAGGATGCCACTGCCTCGGAATTTCAAGAGAAGCTCAACTCTTTAAAAGCTAAAGGCGAACCTCTGTTTTTCAGGTAAAAGAAAAAATGTACTGACATTCTTATCTAAGAGAAAGTTGAAATGCTGCGGTTTATACTTACTGGCTATCCTCTTTATTTAGGTTAAAAGAACTTACAGCAGTGCCTGCAGCATTTGAGTATGCTCGAACTTTCCTAAGTGAGCTGCAAGAGGTATGAGTTCAGATTGTTTAAGATGGATATATGTATGACTTTGGCCAATGCTAATCATACTTCTATAATGTTACTGCTTGATATTCTTCAGACCGAAAAGAATTGGGAGACGGAGAAATCTTGGATTCCCAGGGAGAGAATAGACGAGGTTTGTTTGTAGTCAATGAAACCGATCTTAATGGTTGCTTAATTAAATGAGACCAGTCTTAATGGTTGCTTATTGACATTTGTAAATATGAACTTCACAGGTTGTGAAAGAGAAAGATGAGTTCAAGACCTGGTTGGATAAAAAGGAGACTGAGCAGAAGTAAGTTCAATCTTTTCATTAGTAACATTTTCGGATTTACCTTTATACGGCAATAATTTTATTTCGTAACCAAATTTCATATATAAATCTACAGAAAAGCTGGATATATCACACCAGCAGTGACATCCAAGGATATATATGAGAAATCAATTAGTCTTCAAGACAAGGTATGATAAGTTTCTACAAATTTAGCACATGAAAAAAAGGTCTAATTATCAAATATAGCATACTTATAACTTGTAGCATTTTGTATAAAAAAAAAAAACTGAAACTCTTGACAAAAGACATACTAAATTTAACAGAACTGCAAAGCCCGACCGTTTTTTGCTTTTGGTACCAGATATATTTATTTATGTATACTCTTGGTACCAAACGTTTGAAATTTGTATACTTTTGGTCCATCTGTTAGTTGACTGTTAGTTTTTGCCGTTAAATGTCATGTGCAAGTCACGTGACCAACCTAAAACTTTTGATATTGTTCAAGTAGTTCCTCTAATACATCCCTAACTTTTTCGTTTTTTTTAATATAGTCCCAAGAAACTCAAATCGAACTACTAAGCTCGATGGACCTAGCCCAAAATACCTTTAACCCTATTAGTACTGAAAGGGTATTTTCTAATGATAATTATTGATCTGTAAATAATAATAATGAATATAATGCAGGTGACTAGCGTGAACAAAATCCCAAAGCCGAAGCCTAAGATAGAGAAGCCAAGCACAAAGAGTGAAGGTGAAGAAGCAGAAGAGGATTCCAAGTCTGCATCTGCAGATGACTCCCAAAAGGATCAATCATCTGAAGAAGACAAGGCAAAACCCGAACAGGATTCGGATGAAGTTCATGATGAGTTATGAAAATGTCCACAGAGGTGGTTAGGTACAATTTTGAAAGTTAAAAGATATATTTGTAGGCAATGATGTTTATCCACTGATATATTCATAATTAGCTCTATTTGAAGAAATACATTTTTTGTCCAACTCTCCTCTATGGTAGCTCAGCAAGGTAGGTACCACTCAGATTTGGTAGGGACTCGAAGTTGTAAGTTGCATGCATTTATGTTTAGTGTTTTCATTTCTTAATACTACCTTTCTTTGACTAAATTTTTGAACCTGGCCATTGATTAGAAGGAAAGGTCAAATTCTCATGCAAATAGTCATATTTTAAATAAACAGTGGCAAAAAAATAATAAATACATTGAAAATTAGGGTGGGTGAGTTGGGATTGTGACCACTCTTTATTTAGTTCTAATAATTTTAAGTACTAAGCATGAATTATAAAATTGCAAATGAGAAGAATATAGAAGGAACTTATTTCTAGTGAGCAGAGAGCAACACAAACATCTATATTCCATACCCGTGAGCTGTTTTTAGATAAAGCTTGTAGATAAATTTTCGAGGGATGAGGGCAGAAAAACTTGGCCTTATTAATTTAAGGTTAATAACCTAAAAACAATTTGAAGTATATCGATGTTGCGATGTTGTATCTCAACTTTTTTTTATTGCGTCAATATCTCAAGTGTTAGATTTGTCGCTTTCCACTTTTGTGTGTGTTAATTGCTGTTTTTAGAGCATCCACAGTGGTATTACGTAAAGATTACGTAAACGTGGGTCCTACGTGTTTATTTAAGTAAAGCAACAAAAACTATCTACAGTGGTTTTACATAGCATTCTTTAAAGATGGGACCCACACGTAAATTTATGTTTTTACATAAAGCATTCCTTAAATTTAAGTAATGCACTATGTATTACGTAACCAATTTTTTATTATAAATGAATTCATTTTATAATTAATGCTAATATCTTATTGGTGATTGTTGGAAAATTTAATAATAAAATATATTTAAGGAATATGTTTAAGTAATACGATTGTAGAGAAAATATTTTTTACGTGTGTCTTAAATTTACGTATTACTTAAAGTGTACATAAATGTCTACGTGGCAATTTTAAATAATACAATTTATGTAAAACCATTGTGGATTAAACAACAAAAACATGTTCTTTTCTTTCAATTATTTTGAAGTATCAGATTTGTTGCTCGAGTTTAGGCTTATTTGATATTTAAAAAATATATTTTTATTTCGTCAATTTTAAGACAAAAAAGTGGAAAACAACAAATTTAATAATTGAGACATCAAATTGCAACAAAAAAAAAAGTCGACACACCAAGTTGTAACAAGATATAATTTAGACTGTTTTTAGGTTCTTAACCTTAAATTTAAACTAGTTTGATATAAACAAAGCTCTACTTCAAGAATTTTCCAGTACCAAGTACAACTGAGTATAGTATAAAGATGGCAGCTTATTAACCTCAAGAGAGCTAGTTACATATCATTGTATTTGTAATAATAACGATGTTGGATTTTATTTATTTAGTATCTACGAGATTAAATAAACACATTATGTGCTAATTTTTGTTATTGTTAAAGATAGGAAAAATGAAAAGCCAGCATGCCAAGAAACATCACAAGTTGACTTAATTGGTTTTAAGCTTATATTGTCTCCACTCTCCATACATCGTCAACACTGCACTAATCATAAGCAGAGTTAGTCATTTGAGATAAAAAAGAGTTGCCCAACTGAATCATCCAGTTTCTTGCACTTCAAGAAACTACCTCATCCACCCTTCTGCTTGGTCTGTTCTTCCATACAATACAATCATGTGAGGTTTGATTTCCAGCTAATTAAGGCACCAATTTCAAATTTTGAAGCCGACCCTATTCTCCAATTGCATCGAATCCATCCAGGTTTCAATCACTTTCGGAAAAAATTCATTCAATTTTTGCAGATTTCCTACACTTCAAGAAACTAGCTCATCTATCTACCCTGTTTGGTCTGTTCTTCCATATAATACAATCAAGACCCTTTTTTCCTATTTTATCGAATCCATCCTGGTATCGACCACTTTTGGAAAATTCAAATTCAAATTTCTTACACTTCAAGAAACTAGCTCATCTATCTACCCTTCTGTATGGTCTGTTCTTCCATACAATACAATTATACAACCAAGAGGAGTTTGATTTCCAGCTGATTAAGACACCAATCACAAATTTTGAATCCGACCCTTTTCTCCAATCGCATCGAATCCATCCGGGTTTCAACCCCTTTCGCAAAATTCACATTCAATTTGTGTGCAGATTTTGAAGAAATGGTAGAAAGCAGAAGCAACAGTGAGGAGGTGATGGTACAGAAATTTGTTCTGGGAGTAGGATTCTTAGTGCAGGGTCTGAGGTGTTTCCCATGGCGGGCGATTCGGTTCTTCCTCAAAGACAACATTGGGGTGGACGCATCAACCTTGCAAGCCCTCAACATATCGGTCAATCTTCCATTGGTCGCAAAGCCTCTTTGCGGGATCATCTCCGATGTGGTTTACATTCGGGGTCAGCATCGCATCCCCTACATTGCCTTCGGAGGTATACTTCTTCTACATTGCTTTGTGGAATTATTTCATTACCAAGCTTACAAGGAAGGATTTTGCAGAGTTTGATGATTTTTATTTTGCAATTTTGACATGTTAATAAACTAATCTAATCTAATTATGGCATGCTCTTAAATTTGTTCAGGTTGCAATCAGGTCAGGCCCGAACCTAAGTCAGGGCGAGCCTCATAGCTCGCCCAATTGAGCCCTTGTTCGACTGACTTATATGGCTCAATCATTCAGGGTTCAATTGGGTGAGCTTCTAGGCTAGCCCAATAAAGTCATGTGTTTTTTTCTCCTAAAACTTTAGAAATTAAATTGATCATGAGATAAACTTTATGATACAACTGATATGAGTATATAAGTGATATGTAACAATTCCGTCTAACATAAAAATGGACGGAAAATTATTTGTCATTAATTTGTATATTTCGGGTGAAAAATATCAACAAGAAGTAGTTAAGGGACATATAGCTGAGACCCATTTTAGGTTTTTACCTCTTAATTTTAATATAAGAAGTTTCTTTTGTTCTGATATAAACCCTAATTTCACTTGCTGGATTTAAACATGGATCAAAAAAATCATGGACCTTTATACAATGCTTCACAAATATCTTTGTATCTTTGTGCAGTTTATTTTTTTTATTTTTTTCAATTGCCGTAAAGGTGAATCTCACGAAAATATTGACATTACAAATAATATGATACAAATTGTTTTGAGTAGAAAGGGATATTAGATTAGTCTGAAAAAAAAAAATAGTTAGTAAACTGCACCATAGTCGATAGTCTTGGCAACGGAGTCTATCAAAATAGTACATAGATGCTTCTTAAATAGCTTCTCTTTTAGTAAATGCGTCCTCTATAGTATTTCATTGTCTGAATGTATGTCTAATCTTGTATCTCCAAAATCTCTAAATAAATTTCCGCAGTTATCAATTATAGATTTTAATCTCAAAACTTTATAATTTTAAATTTTACTTATATTACAATTAAGTACACTTGTAAGAAAAGCACATTAATATTTGTGAACATGCTAAAAAAATCCCGAAATCATATGGAAAATGAGATAATTATAGTTATATTTAGTAACAATAAGAGGGACATGATTTTAGAAAGAAAGGTGTAAAAATAACGAAGTGCCTATTTGCATTTGTCCAAGACCGTAATATATCGACTAGAGAAGAACTCGTAATATTAAGTTTACTACCTCTAAATATGCTAACACACCCTCGTACAACTAACTTGCTTTACTCTTCACTTGTTGGTGGATGCTTACATTCACTAGACTACTTGCATATTTATAGGATCCTAGGTTGGTGTTATAGTGTTGCCGACACTAATGAATAATCTAGTCATTTTAGAACTCAATGTCCTAGAAATTTCTAGAAATGACTTAGGTTCTTTTATATGATCCTAGACTTTTCAATTATTCCTAGAATATTCTAAGACTAAAAATTACTTTATAATTTAACAAAAGGGACAATTCAACATTGGATCAAACATAATGGGTTTAAACATCATCAATTTCTTTCTTTTCTTTTTTTTTTCTTTAAACTAACTAATACAATTGTAAATTTGTTATTTGTTATTTGCCTCCATCAAGCAGCTTTCTTGCAGGCAGTTTCATGGCTAGCTTTAGGAATCCTTTCCACAACAGAGATCAAGCACATCTTCGTCTACCTTCTCCTCGTCAACCTCGGATCCGCCATATCCGATGTCGCCAACGGCGCCATTGTCGCCCAGTTATCCAAGAAACCTTCATCTCAAAACACATCATCATCACCAGGTAGCTCGACCATGATGAATTTTAACATTTATACTATAATTTTCTCAAACTATAAAAAAAATTACTAATTTCTATAATGCCGGCTTTGTTAGATTTGAATTTAATTATCTTATCTTTAAAAAAAAAGTTAAGGGTATTTTGGTATCATATGTTTGATCAAAGTTAGTTTTTTATACTATATCTTTTTTTTTTTTTTTTTTTTTTTTTTTTACTTTTTGGGTGTCATATATTTGAATTTTGTAGAGTGCATTTGTTAGTTGACCGTTAAGTATCCATATGCAAATCAGGTGACTTCCCATAAGTTTTCATTTTTGAATAATTTAGTCCTTATTATTTTTTGGGTTAACAGGTCTTTTGGTCCATGATGTTTGACAACTTTTGGGTTTTGATCAATGATGTTTTTTTTACCTAGTTTTGGTACCATATGTTTGCAGATTTTTTTTAGTTTTGGTCTAACCGTTACATTCTGTCCATTTTTTGACATGTTCAAGTCACGTGATCCACTCTAAACTTTAAATTTAGTCCCTCTAATACTTTCTTAACCTTTTTTTTTGTTCAATTGAGTCCCGAAGTTTCAAAATTGACCCCAATTGGACAATAAGTCCAATTGAATTTTTGAAACTTCGGGACTAAATTGAACCAAAAAAAGGTTAGGAAAGTATTAGATGAACTAAACTGAACAAAATTGAAAGTTTAGGGTGGATCACGTGACTTGTACATGTCAAAAAATGGACGGAATGTAACGGTTTGACCAAAACTAGAAAAAATCTGCAAACATATGGTACCAAAACTAGGTAAAAAAAAACATCATTGACCAAAACCCAAAAATTGTCAAACATCATGGACCAAAAGACCTATTAACACTTATTTTTTTCGGTTAATCACTTTTCTTCAGTCATCGCCCAAGTCCGCCGTCAAGCATATAAGGTCGCCGACCACCACCAATCTGTGCCAAAAGACTATTTTAACCCTAAAAAAATTATTTCAATTTTATTTTAAAATTTCTGAAACAACCGCTTATATATCAGGTGGTGAGCTTCAATCATTTGTATGGATGGCTTCCTCTTTGGGAGGTGTACTCGGCAACCTATTAAGCGGCATTGCCATGGATCGACTCTCTCCTCAGACCAACTTCTTAATGTTCGGCGTTCTCGTTGCGATCCAATTCATCCTCACGGTCAGCATTCGAGAAACTTATCTCAATCTCCCTCGGAACCCTAATTCTCGAGGCGGAATCAACCAACGGCTCTCCGATCTTTGGCTCGCGTTGAAAAAGCCGGAGATTGCGTACTCGATTTTGTGGTTCATGGCGTCAAATGCGATGATCCCCGATTTAGGTATGAAAAATCATTTAATGGCATGGTTCACTTCAGTCCTATGTCGAAATATTAAGAGATTTGAGCTCACTAGTTAGTTCTATAGTTGATATTAACTTCTAAATCGCATGTGTAGTAACATGTCATTATTTAACTTACGGTTAAGAATCTAAAAGCGGTATTAATTATATGTTATGTTGCGATTCGGTGTCTCAGTTTTTATTGGTGCAGTAGGTTGTTTGACGTATCAAATTTGTTACGTTTCACTTTTCCGTTCAAATCAATGTGAAAACTGATGAAACTAAATCACGTGACCCGCTAACAAATATGATACGTCGGAAAATCAAGCGCAACAAATCGGATACGTCAGACAACCAATCGCAACAAAAATGTTTCACGTGCGGGGTCACGTGATTTCATTACCTCAGTTTTAACACCGGTTTTGGATGGAAAAGTGAAACACAGTGAATATGATACGTCAGACAGTTAATCACAACGAATCTGATTTGTCGGACACCCAATTGCAACAAGATCATGTCACGTGCGAGGTACTGTGATTTCGGTACGTCAATTTTAACACCGGTTTTGGACGGTAAATTAGTCAAATGCAATGAATATGATACGTCAGACAATCAATTGCGACGAGTTTAACATGTTGGATAGCCAATTGCAAAGAAAACATGTCAAGTGTGGTGTCATGTGATTGCGTTCTATCTATTTTAACACCGTTTTTCACCGGAAAAGTATACAGTAATGAATATGATATGTCAGGGAGTCACGGAAATTGCCTTTTAACTTACTTAATCACGGAGAATTAGTTTTTTTGTTTGTTTGAATAGAATTAGATTTGTTTATATTGCATATATTGCTCAGAAAATTCATCCTTATAATAACTATCATCACCATCACACTAGGAGGCACCATGTTCTACTACAGAATGCAGCACCTCAAGCTCAACAAATCGGTCCTCGGATTCTCCAAGGTTTTTGGCCAAGCGGTGATGCTCCTATGGAGCTTCATCTACAACAGCCGCCTCAAATCAATCCCTCCAAGAACCCTAATCTTCAACATTCAACTAACCCTAGCGATCTGCACGATTCTCTCCGCGCTTTCCGTGAAAGGCCTCTTCACAAGGACCGGGATCCCGGGATCGGTCCACGCGGTGGTTTTCTCGGGATTTGCCGATGTTTTATTGGCGTTCAAGATCTTGCCCTTTGCGATCCTGATGGCGCGGCGGTGCCCTCCCGGATGCGAGGGATCGTTAATGGCGTTCGTGATGTCTTCGATCGAGATTGCGGTTATTGTGAGCGGGTATTGGGGGATCAAGGTTTCTTCGTTTTTCGGGGTGACGCGGTACGATTTCTTGAAACTGCCGCATGCGATTTTGGTCCAGGCGGCGTTTACGTTGCTGCCGTTGTTTTGGTCGTCGTGGATTTCGGATGATTTGAAATCAAAACGGAGGAAGAGGCGGGAGTAGCTAAAAAACGCATACTATTTAAATTGAGGATTATTTGACAAATTGAGTTTCGTTTATTGTTGTATATTGAGTTTGAGTTTCGTTTATTGTTGTATATTGAGTTTGAATCTCGTTTAAACACTTTTTAAAAAAGACTTAAGCCTAACACTTCCAATTTAAAATTGCGGTAACAACCTTAATAAAATACGAAAATGATATCATGAAATGAAACTCGTGATAAGTTGCGATAATGAATATAAATTGATCACCTATAGTCGAAAGTGGCATCACATGAGGTGGGGAGAAATTAAAAGTACTAAAGCTACTAAAGAATTTTAAATATATTCAAGTTATGGGTTGATAAAGTCTAAATTAAGATGAGGAATATTGAAAGGATACAATTTTGTCCCGGTCGAAAATCGAGACCTAGGAGAATGATCAATATATTATCTTCACCCACGATCTTGAGAAGGAAAACGAGATTGGCACCTAACTAAGATTTAAAAGATTGATTAATAATATTGGAATTTATCGACTTAAATATATTAATTGCTATCAGCATCACATAGAGAATTTACAGCGTTGCATTCTTTTTTCTTAAACGTTTTATCCCACACGTTTTTTTTTTGTAAGATTTTTAACGAGGCAGGTTACAAACGGATCAATAATTTTATACTCATTCTAAGATAATGTTTGACCGTAACTTTGACCGCCCCGTATGTGTTTGCGCCTTTGCGGGTTGCAATTTAATTTCAATGATCTAAATAGTATAAGGAAAAAGCTCATGGAATCGGCTCACCAGGCGCGGTCAAACAGAGAGGGGGACGAGAATCATGGCTCTCGAGGAGACTCGGAACCTAGCTGGCATAATATTAGACCACCAGAAGGTAGACCACCGGAAGGTAACACTACTTGTGACCATCCACCGCAAATTCCTATCATCATTACCTTGCTTCATAACCCGCCCTCTGGTTCAAGCAATCGCCAATGCTCGAGTAGGAACCTCACGGTGGTTGCATGCACGCAATCTCCGGCAAGCCAAATGATTGATGAGGCGGCTGTTGAGGATTACATGTTGGAAGGCCCCTTGCCAAATCCTGAACCGATAATAGAGGAAATTGCTGAATGCCTGTCGCCGATACGAGAGGGATCTATTCCGCCTGCGCAGACGGGCCTTAGTTCAATCATCAACCGCTTATCTTTGAAGCGGAAAGCTGTGGAGGAGGAGGAGCTGGACATAGCGGGGAGGAAGAAGGGGAAGTCGGTGGCCATTGTTCCGTATACAGAGAGTAGGAAGACAATGGGTCGTGGTAGGGGAAGGGGAAGATCGAAAGGAAGTCGAGGCCGGGGAAGGATGTCGGCTGCTGCTATGCATATGGTACTCGAGAACACGGGTTCTGGTGGTTGTCCCGAAACAGCCACACGGGATCCATGAGTCTACTCTGCTGGAATTGTCAGGGGCTTGGATCCGACCTGACAGTTCCACACATTAAGGATCTACGGGGAAGGTATAATCTGTCTATCATCTTCCTTGGAAACGAAAAATCTGTCGAACATGTGCGAAAGGGCGAGGCGGGAACTCTGTATAGGGAATGCAGCATATGTTGAACCGGAAGGGCTCTCGGGTGGATTGGCATTTTGGTGGTCTAGTGATGTTTCCGTTGTTGTTTTGTTTAAATCCAAAAACATAATTGATTATATCGTTCGGTGTGAGGCAACTGGTATTTTCTGGTATTTGACATGTGTGTACGGAAGCCATAACCTGACTAGTCAGTTAGAGAATTGGCATATGTTGTTACGGATTGCAAGACGCAGAACGGGGCCTTGGCTATGTGTAGGCGATTTCAATGAAATTCGAGCGCGTCATGAGAAGAGAGGGGGGGGGGGGGGGGGGGACAATGAAGGATCAATTTTGAATTGGTTCTTTCAACGCAATGATTGATGGGGCCGGTCTATTGGATTTGAGCTTCAAGGGATCGATGTTTACTTGGTCTAATAACCGTCATAATGGGATACTTGTCAGGGAAAGGCTTGATAGGGGCTTGGTTAAGGCGTCTTGGTTGACTTTATACCCGAAGGCGCAATTGATTCATGAACCCGCTATTGGATCGGATCATAGCCCGATAGTAGAGATGAAAAATTACGGTGATAAACTCGGGCCGCGACGATTTCGATTTGAAGAAATGTGGACCGAACATGAGGAGTGTGACCCTTTGATCCACACAACTAGGGCATCGTCTTCTTTTGCCGGTAGTGAGGGCCTAACATCAGCCGTAGAGAATAAACTCACGAGTTGCCGTCGTCGACTAATCACGTGGAGTAGAGCCCGGTTCGCCAATAAAAAGAAGGAGATAAAGCACATCTACGGCTGCTTGAAGCGCCTAAGAGCCGACCCGGAAGTAGACGGCACGGGGGCCGAGCAAGATACTCTCCGTAGGAGGCTCGGGGAAGCATGGAAACGGGAGGAAATCTATTGGAGACAGTGATCCCGGGTCAAATGGCTGAATCATGGAGACCGTAATTCTAAATTCTTCCATATGACTACCATTGATAGGCGACGGAGGAACAAGATCTTGCTTCTTAACGACGAATATGGGCAACCGATTACTAGTGAAGATGGGATTGGCCACGTTTTGAACGAGTTTTTCCAGCGGCTGTTCACCTCGACAGATACTCGGGATTGGGGAAATATTCTTGATGTAGTCCCATCCTTAGTGACCGACCAAACCAATGACCAGCTAGCACGACCCGTGACGATGGAGAAGGTGAAACGCGCAACGTTTGGGCTGGGTGGATCCAAAGCACCAGGGCCAGATGGTTTCCCGGGGCTATTTTCCAGCGATATTGGGGTGTTGTGGGACGAGATGTGTTTAACTTGGTTGCTGATTTTTTCGACACGGGTACTTTGCCAGGGTCGCTAGGAAGCACAGACATTGTCCTTATTCCGAAGGTGCCTAACCCGACAACGCCTAACGAGCTTCGACCGATCAGTCTCTGCAACTTCGTGTACAAGATAATCTCAAAGGTAATGGTTAACCGCATGAAGCCTTATCTTACTGAGTTGATTACACTGTACCAAAGCGCATTTGTCTCGAGTCGGCTAATTCAAGACAACATCATCGTTGCCCACGAAGCGTTTCATCATTTGCGGAATAGGGGCAGTGCCGTACGCGAGGATTGTACAAGCAAGGTTGATATGAAAAAGTCCTATGATAAAATAGAGTGGGATTTCCTAAAGGAGGTGTTGACAAAAAATGGAGTTCTCCGATATGGGTGCGAATGATATATGCTTGTGTTTCGACGGTAACATACCGAATTGTTGTTAATGGCAAGAGGATGGCCCCTTACCGGCCATCACGAGGAATCCGTCAAGGAGACCCTCTATCACCTTACCTCTTCATTATTGTGGCGGATGTTTTGTCGCGTATGATTTCCTCGGAGGTAGATTGAGGTTCTTTGGAAGGTCTCCGACTTAAGAGAGGATGCCCAATTCTTCACCACTTGTTCTTCGCGGACGACTCTCTGTTTTTTATCCGTGCAACCGCGACTAATGCATTGAGCCTTCGAAACCTCGTGAACCGCTACTGCATAGCGTCGGGACAAGAGATGAATGTTGCAAAGTCGAGCATTTATTTCGGGTGCAATGTTTCAGAGGCGACCAAACAAATCATCGAAGCGGTTCTAGGTGTGCGAACAACCAGGAATCCCGGGAAATACTTGGGTTTGCCAACGATTTGGGTCGGTCGAAGAAAGAGGGTCTGGGCTATTTTAAAGAGCGCATCTCGGGAAAGCTACAAGGCTGGAAATCTCTTTTGTTAAACGATGTGGGGCGAGAGGTACTTATTAAATCGGTCGTGAAGGCAATGCCGCCTTACACTATGAGTGTTTTTATACCAAAAACGTGGTGTGCCGAGATCAATTCGTTAATTGCTCGGTTTTGGTGGGGCCAACGGGGGGAAGAACGACGCATGCATTGGAGGTCATGGGACAGTTTCACCAAGCCGAAATCGAAAGGTGGCCTCGGTTTCAAGGAGCTCCAAACTTTCAATATCGCTTTCCTCACCAAAATGGCATGGCGTTTATTGAACCACCCGACTGCTTTTTGGGCAAGAATGATCAATGGGATTTACTTCCCTAACACAACTCTTCAAGATGCAAGGAAGGGTGGCCGAGCTTCATGGGCATGGACGAGCCTCCTTGCAGGGCGGGATGTTCTCATGGATAAGGGGTGTGGAAGATAGGTGATGGACAGAGTATTAATGTTTACAAGGATGCATGGATACCGAATTTACCAGGTTTTCGGCTTTCCCTCCCATACGAGACGGTGACCAACTTCCAGGTTTCCGAGCTTATTGACCGTCAACGAGTTTCATGGGATTCGCGAAACTTACATGGAGTTACGGACGATGAGATGCATGCGGTCAGATCGATCCCTTTACCAGCCGAGCCAACCCCCGATGCTTTCATATGGCCTCACAATAGGTCGCGTGCGGTAACAGTCAGTTCGGTATATGCTCAAATTAGAGATTTTGGCAACGAGTTTGATGTGATCGGCAAAGAGGTTCCCCAGGGTGTGACAGCGCTGAAATAGAAGGATATCTGGGCAATGAAGTCAATCCTGAAGATCCGGGAATTTATGTGGAGGCTCCTGTCGAACGCTTTGGCGGTCTGAAACAATTTACTACGCCGGGGAATGAATGTAGAGCCAAAATGCCCTTTTTGCTAGGAGATAGAGACGGTTGAGCACATGACGTTCCAATGCACGTGGACGCTACCGATCTGGTTTGCCACTATATCAGCCCGACCGACTCTAGCACCGGTGAACATGATTTCAGGCTTTCTAGCTTGGCTAAGATGCGCCGGGAAACTTCCAAAGAAAGAGCAACAACTCAGGTGGTCGCTAATAGGATCAACATGCTGGGCCATTTGGAAGGAGTGGTGCCGAGTTATGCATGACAACGAAAGCCCGGACCCCACTACCACTCCGGAGAAGGCAATACGACACCACAACGAGTTCTGGTCATCCAACCCGACCGCTCCATCCCGCAGCCAGGAGGAACTACATCAAGGATCAGGCGATCTGTCACGTTGGAAACCGCCACCGATCGGGGTAATCAAGATCAATTGCGATGCCTCTTATGATGAGCACCGGGGCCATGGGGGCATAGGTGTACTTGCGGACAGCTACGTAACTTAGTTGGAGGATGCGATCAGTTTAGGAGTTGGCGTCCTGGAACTTGAAATGAAGGTCGTGGAAACTGGACTCGAGTTGGCCTTTACGCATGGATGGAGGAACGTCATCATCGAATCCGACTCATCAGAGGTGATCAACAATCTGAGGAGCTAGCAGGCTCAGTCGAATTGGAGAATATCCATTCAAGTCATCAACGTTCGAGGCTGACTTAGTCTAATGCAATCTGTTGTTTGGCCGTGTATACCGAGAGTAGCAAACGAATGCGCTGACTGGATCGCTGTTCAATCCAGGAAGAGGTCATGTCATTTGAATTGGGTCTGCGCACCCCCGCCGTCTCTTTTATTACTGCTTGTAAAGGATCGGGATTCATACCCTCCTTAAACCTTGTTAGAATGAATGATCTATTGGCAAAAAAAAAATAATTTATAATTTTGTTTATTTTTCTAAACATGTTAAAAATTAACTTATTTTCGAACCCGAAACCTAATTTTTGTTAACAACCCTAATTTTTGACATGCTTAAAAAAATTACAGTAAATTTCTTAAGTTATTACAAGACTAACTGTGAAAGTTTCGGTAGATTTTGAACAGTATAACAAAACTTAGAATAATATATCATGATTCAGACAACAATCTTTCATGTCGCACCACCGGCTGAATCATGATATATTATTTAAGTGTTGCACGAGCACTTTCAATGATGAGTTCCTAGTTCCTAAACTATTACAACACTGTCAGCTCATTAAAATAGAATTGCTACAGTAATTACTACAATTAAATTAGAGCTTTATCGAATGGTGGAGACTAAAGTTCCACTTCTCTATATTGGGACTTAAATAATTTCATTTTCACAATATGATTTTTTTTTTCAATTTAAAAAAACTTATATAAAAATTAAATATTCTTATTTTTAAACGGACATGAACAAATCAGTAAATGAAGTTTAAGTTTCGAATAATGTTAATTGTAAAAATTGAAAAAAATAGTTTACAAAATCATAAAAATCTAATTAATTTTTAAAATTAACTTACATATGTTTACAAATTCATCAAGGTTGGTAAATTTTAGATCAAATATTCAGAGGTGATTTTTTTAAAATTTTTGTTTCATGTCATCTATATGAAAAATCTCAAAAGGTGATTAGAAAAGTCCAGATAGATTATAAATAATCAGAACAAAACAAAATTACACAAATTATAAGTATCGTATATGTCGTCAGGTTTGGTTTGGCCAAAAAAATATCAAAACTTTAATTCTCAATCTAGTTCAATGATTAACTTAATCAGTTAGTTAGCCAAAGAAAAGAAAAAGCATAATTCCTTTTCCCTTTCTTGATGTCGGCCAAAAGAAGAAAAAAAAAAACTCATTAACGTGGCTTACGTGGCCTTTTGATTTAAAGGCAACGTGTCAGTTGAGTTGATCCCATCCAATGATGTACGGAGTCCCAAATGATCATCTGACGGCTCATGTTTCCGCGCTTTCTCACTCTTTCTTAGGAGAGAGGAAATATATAATTAAGAAAGAAATTTTGAGAGACGAAAAGCTGTAAACTTTGGAAAAAGAAACTCGGATCATTACTTGATCATCAGAGATTAGAAAAGTGTAGAAGATGACGATGAATACTTACTGTAGTCTGTAACATAGTAGTAAGTACTCATAATCCAGCCTCATTGTCGAGCTCCGACTGCTTTTCCCCACATTCTGGATTCTGTTATTGTTCGGAGTTCGATTTGCTGTGCGGAGGTACCAATTTCGATTTGATCACTTACCCTTTTCTTCTCTATGTTCAATTGATCTGGATTTCAATTATTTCTGCATTTTTTGCTTGAGTTGGTGATGTACGGAAGTTATCAGATCAGTGAGCGCGGGAAAAACGGTTGCTTGAATCTTTATTTCATTTGTCACTGCTTACATATATATTCATCGTTACATGTTTGTGAGAATGTCCGAGTGAAACTCTTCAACTTTGGTAGGTTAATTTTGGAAATTAAATCTACAAGTTGCTTGATCCTTTATAAATGCACTGAATTAACAAAATGTCTAATGTAAATCTCTCTGATTTTCCATTGATTGATATCGATTTATTAGGCCGCAGTTTGATTTGGTTATAAAATGACGGAGGAGAGCACATGTAGCAGAAGAAGCAACAGCCAAATGATCCAGAAAACAGTTCTAGGAATTGGGTTTCTAGTACAGGGGCTGAGATGTTTCCCATGGATGGCTGTTAACTTCTTTCTCAAGGATGGCCTCAATGTAAACCCTTCTACCCTCCAAATCCTTCAGAGCTCTGCCAATATCCCCATGGTTGCGAAACCTATTTACGGTATCATATCTGACACGTTCTACATCAGAGGACAGCATCGGATCCCTTATATTGCTCTTGGAGGTACCCTCGACCCAATTCCGTATACCTCTGTTTCAAATTTTATCTTTCCATTGCTTGAATTGAAACTTTCCTGCCAAGTAATTGAATAGAATAGTTATTTTCTGGAAATGGAAATTAATCAAAATTTATCTTTTAGCTTGAACTGAAATTTTCCTGCTTAGTAATTGAATAGGATATTTAACAGTTTCTGCTAAATTCTCAAGCCCGTTTTAGGAACCAGATTTTATTGGATAATTTAGGGTTAATTACCAAATTGACTCGACTTAAAAAATGAAGGAGTTTGCTGTTTGCAATTTCGAGTACGTTCAGTTTGTTTTTTGTCACAGAAAAAAAATTGAGTACATTTTTTGCAATTGGTTGAATTGAAAGTTCAGTAAACAACTTGGTTACTCTCCCCATATTTCACCTGAAATCCCAAAAGTTCATTTCCTTGTGCAGCTTTCTTGCAGGCAGTTTCATGGCTTGCAGTGGTAATCCTCTCCCCAACAAACATCATTGTAATCTCCATCTACCTCCTTCTCAGCAACCTCGGTGCTTCCATCTCTGAGGTTGCAAACGATGCCATTGTTGCAGAGCTCGGAAAGCAACCTTCTTCTTCTCCATCAGGCGGACTCCAATCCTTTGTTTGGATGGCTTCCTCCATGGGAGGGGTCCTTGGCAACCTCCTAGGTGGCATTGCCATTGATCGGTTTTCTCCAAGATCGATCTTCCTCTCTTTCGGTGTCCTCGCAGGAGCGCAGTTTGTACTCACGATGTGTGTTAAAGAGAGCTCTCTGAATCTCCCTAGCAACCCTTCCCATGGAGGAATCAAGAAGCAGCTTTCTGAGCTGTGGTCTGCTCTGAAACAACCAGAGCTTGCCTACTCCATTATATGGTTTGCTGCATCGTATGCTGTGATCCCCACCTTGACAGGTGAGAAATTAGAGTATTTTGTTGGCCTTGAAACTGTAAATTTAATTAAAACTGATAGATTTAACTGTTAACTGCTCTGTATAATCAACTTTGACCTGATTGCAAAAAAGTAAAAACATACTAAACTTTTTTTCTTGACCAAACAACAAAAAAACTGAACTTGCACGAAACTGCAAGCTTTGCATGACCCTTTTCGTTAAATTTGTTGGGTTTCCTAATAAATGTCTGAACTGCTTTAACTCTTAACTTTACAACCCAAAACAAGGACCAAAATTAGAAAAAAAATGTTCAGGAAAATTTGAAAAGTAATGTCTCTAAAATATAAAACAGGAAAGAAAAGTGAAAAAGTTGCTACATTTTTTTTTTAAAAAGAGACTGAGAGAAGTTTCAATTTTTTTAGAGGACAATGTACCGTAAGAAGAAGACCTGTTCCTGTTCTCTATTATTCTTGTTTTGGTTTAGAGGGTGACCGAATTAAGAGTTAAGGGGATTACTGTATTTTTTGAGTAAATTCATCAAATTTAACAAAACAGGTGAAGCAAAATGTAGAAGTTTGTTGTTTGCAATTTGGAGCAGATTCAGTTTGTTTTCTTTTGGAAAAAAAAAACAGCATGTTTTGCAATTGACCTAAAATCGAGTATGCAGTTTGGTAACTTCCCTATAATCATCTGCCTCTTATGCTTGTGTGGTCTAATTAATGTCTATATTTTCAAAACCAGGTACCATCTTCTACTACCAGACCCAACACCTAAAGCTCGGAACATCAGTCCTAGGATTCTCCAAAGTGTTCGGTCAAGGCTCGATGCTCCTCTGGAGCGTCCTCTACAACAAACGCCTAAACCGAGTCCCACCCAGAACCCTAATCTGCAACATCCAAATCCTAATGGCGATCTTCATGATCTTGGATGCTCTTTCAGTGGACGGGTTCTTCCTGAAGCTCGGGGTTCCCTATTCAGTCTACACTGTCGTGTTCTCGGGTCTTCTAGAAGTTCTCTTCTTCTTCAAGATCCTGCCTTTCAGTGTCTTGATTGCCAAGCTATGCCCACCGGGTTGCGAGGGGTCTCTAATGGCGTTCGTGATGTCTGCCATTGCACTTGCTTTCATTGTGAGTGGGTATTTGGGGATTGCGGTGGCTTCTTGGTTCGAGGTTAAGGGAGATGACTTCTCGAAGCTTCCTCATGCGATGATGGTGCAAGCGATTTGTACGTTGGTGCCTCTGTTTTGGGCGTCGTGGATTCACGATGATTCGAAGGCGAAACGGAGGATGAAGAGTGAGTAATTAGGGTTTCATAGTGGTTAGGGTTTCATTGGTGTATGTATGATTATACTTGTGCATTCTTTTTGTACCATCTTAATTAAGGCTACTTGAAGCGTCTTGTGTTTTAGTTGGCCAAAAAAAAAAAAAGTGTCTTGTATTTTTGTTCTTTATTATTTATGGTAGTACTGATAAATAATAATGGAAGTGTCTTAGAAGCAGTGTTCTTAGAGCATTCACAGTGGTATTAAGTAAACAATACGTAAACGTGGGTCCTAAATGTTTATTAAAGTAAAGCAATAAAAATTATCTACAGTGGTTTTACATAGCATTCCTTAAAGATGGGACCCACACGTAAATTTATGTTTTTACATAAAGCATTCCTTAAATTTAAGTAATGCACTATGTATTACGTAACCAATTTTTTATTATAAATTAATTCATTTTATAATTAATGCTAATATCTTATTGGTGGTTGTTGAAATATTTAATAATAAAATATATTTAAGGAATATGTTTAAGTAATACGATTGCAGAGAAAATATTTTTTACGTGTGTCTTAAATTTACGTATTACTTAAAGTGTACATAAATGTCTACGTGACAACTTTAAAAAATACAATTTAGGTAAAACCACTGTGGATGCTCTTAGACCAACTTCTCGTCTTATCATAAGTAGTAAAACTCATGAACCCAACTTGATTCAAAATCAATTTCCTTATTCCTTATATCACGATAAGTTAGTATTTCTTATTTCAGACCGATTTCAAAATAACTTATAATGTTTTCTCAGAATATTTAATCCAATTTTTAACACGGTTTACATTATTATATTCTTACATTTTTTGTTTTAATTGATTTACTTCAAACTTACCGTTTTTAATTTGTATGTAAGCATAAATATTTCTTCACTTTAAAATCTTCTAAAAAAATTAATTACCTTATTAAGGAGTTATAACTTATAACTGATAATTTTTTTATTGCAGACGACTCATTAAATTTAGTAAGTATATCTCATTATTTAAATTTTTAATGTTAATATTTATTATCTATTATAATTTTTTTAATATTTTCAAGTTTCTTGTAAGAGTAGATAATTTTCTATTGTTGATACAAAGTATATATTAGATAACTATGTTTTCACTTCAAAATAATATAATTAGAACTATGAACTTAAATATTAATTAAAGTTTTAATTATTTTTTTATAAATTAAAAGTAGAAATATACATATAAAATATATATCAGAAGAGTATATATTTAAAAATAATATTTAGTATATATTTATTTATTTTTAATATTTTAATAGTTTGTATTTTTGTAATAGGTATACTTGAAAAGTTTTTAAATAATAATAAGCATAAACTCATATATAATAATTACATTAAATGTGTGCAGTATTTTTTTTATTTGCATTGATTAAATTTACTTTAAATTATTTCAAGTAATTGGGGCTGTGCCCATACACAAGATTTCTGAAGGCCCATTAGGTTTTCAGTTCATATATTATATATATAAATAAAGCAGGCAGGGGGCAGGGTTTCAGAGGAGGTAGCTGCCGTGAGGCCTAGCTGGAAAAACCCTAATTTGGTGGAGACAGACGTCATGGTAAGCCATCATGCTAGCTAGCTAAGAACTACACCGATACAAGCAAGCTTCAGCAGATCGTAACTCTATTTAACCTACGTTGCTAATCTTTTCAGGTGAAGTACTCCAGAGAGCCCGACAATCAGACCAAGTGTAAGTTCTCCTTTAACTCCCAGCTCCGATCTTGATTACTATTTTAAGAGTGTGTTTTGCTGGATTCATCATGATCGTTCTAACTCTTTCTTGATCTATTTGCAGCATGCAAGGCGATGGGTTCAGATCTTGGGGTTCATTTCAAGGTACGATTATCTTTATCTTTTGTTAACTGGCAAATACCGCGATATTGCTAATTTTCGTCAAATTTTACTCCTTTAGAATGCTGCGGTCCTTAGTTTCAGGTGAAATCTTTTGCCTTTAGTGTATGGGTCTCTTTTAGGTCAGGGAGATTGTGTGCACTGTTATTGGATGAACCTCTGTAATAATAATATTAGTTGTAGGTGGAACCTGTAGTTTAGGAACAGATTAAGATGAAGTTGGACAATAATGAAACCTGATTTACAAAGCAGGTACCTATTATTGCCTTTGTGTGGATGGATCTCTTGTCAATGTCAGTAAGATTATTGTGATCACTGTTATTAGACTGTTACAATCTCATTGTCATGTCTGAAGGTTGAAAACTTGGTGGAATTAAATTTATGATGTAAATCTAAAAGTATGGTATCTAGTCTTTACACCAACCTGTCTTATTTCATTGTTACTGGATGCAGCTCTGTTTATAAAAAATGAATCTAGTTTGTTTTGATATAGAAATAAGCTAATACATAATTCTCTCTTTGGCTGTGTTGTTGATGGAGTGATAATAAGGTAGAAGAATCCATCCATCCATCCCATTGTTTCCTTTCTGTCAAATATATATTTTTGTAACAAGATTTGTTTGTTTGATTGATGTATAGAACACCACAGAAACTGCATGTTCCATAAGTAAGCTACCTCTGGGGAAGGCCAAGAGCTACCTTAAGGATGTGTTGTTGCACAAACAAGCAATCCCCTTCAGGCGTTATTGCCGTGGTGTTGGACGAACTGCTCAGGCCAAGAACAGAGGAAATCCTAATGGTCAAGCACGATGGCCCGCCAAATCTGCCAAATTCATTCTTGATCTCTTGGAGAATGCTGAGAGCAATGCTCAAGTAAGTAATGCATGGTTCACAAGCCATTAATTCTCTTTTAAATTCTTGAGACTTGTACACAGAGTGCTTAAAACTAATATATGAAATCTAATGTTTATCCAACCAGGTGAAGGGTTTGGATGTGGATGCTCTTTATGTGTCTCACATTCAGGTGAACCAAGCACAGAAACAGAGGCGTCGTACCTACCGTGCTCATGGAAGAATCAACCGTACGTAAATCTCTCATTCTTCTTCCATGTCTTATTAGTTTGAATTAATAGTGTGTGTGTGTTCTAATTAATTAAGATTGTATGTTCTCTTGAATGTTGATCAACAACAGCTTATATGTCATCTCCCTGCCATATTGAGTTGATTCTCTCCGAAAAGGACCAACCTGTCAAAAAGCAGGTATGTGTGTCTCATAGATGAATGATAATTTCTTCTTCATGTGTAATTAATATGCCTTTATTTATATTTATGCTGCTAACTAACTACTCTCAACTTATTATGATTTGCTAGGTGGATTCCCAGTTGGCTACTCGCAAATCAAAGGCTGGTGGTGGTTCGGCTTAGGCTTAGGCTCTTGATTACAAACTTAGAAGTATCAATCTATATTTTAGTTTATCATTTTCTTAGAAAATATTCAGAAATACATTTTTAAATGTTTTAGATCGTTTCAGTTTATAAATAAATAAGCCTTCCTACAATTAATCCTAGTCTTGGAATTAAGAGATTAGGGTTGATTAGGAAGTGAATTTCCCTTTTATAAAGATCTACTTGTGTTCTTGGCTTCTCAAATCCATGCTCGTAACTGTTGGATGGTTGAGATGTGAGTGTGAGTTATTGAGAGCAACCTTAAAAGCATGAATGGATGGTTGATGGTTGGATGCTGCGCAGGTTAAGTTTTTGAAAATTCAGGTCCGTGATCTGTTTTGGCAATCTGTATATTAAAATGACTACAGATTTGCTGAAACCACTGTTTATGCAATCTAACGTAATGAAATTAGTAATCCTAAAGTTTAAAATCAAATCTAGAGTTTTTTATTTCAGAATATTACTATGTTACATAATTTAACCAGCGATTTAGGGTTTTAGCAAAACAAAATAAGCCGTTAAATATATTTGTTAACTTCTATTAATCACAGCAAGAAAATATGGTAAATTAGCACAAGGCATAAGCTACGTGTCTAAAGATGCTTGATAGGGACCTGATACGAATTTGTCCCGTGCTCAAATTGTGACTAAGTTAGGATTAGACACGGTCACGACATTTGTATCTGTTTCGTTGTTTAAGAATGTAATATTTCTATTCAAAATATATATTTAGGATCAATGAACTAGCATTAATAAACAAATTTTGAATCAACAATTTTGACTCTAAATATGAATATTAGGATAAAGAAAATTGTGTCAATAAAAACTTTTAGAGTCGACTAATTTGACTGTATAAGAATTTACAGAGAGTACATTGTTGTTTTAGTTTATTCTCTTTAGTCTTTAGAACAAATATAATAACTATAAGTGTTCTATATAGAGCGATCGTTGACAGTGCAACTATTAAATATATCAATTGACGTCAAAATTCTCTAATTTACCAAATAATTGGTCGGTAGAGTCGTGGGTAGAGCGAGGGAAAATTGATTTCTGACGGAATCGCCATTAGCAAACGACGATTGATTGGAGGTAGGGGTGAAATGCTCATAATTTCAAAGAATAGATAACGTTCATTAATATAATTAAATAAATTATAGATATAAGTAGAAAACATCATATTCATAAACGCCTATTTACAATTTAATCTAATTAATTAATATAAACTAATATAATATATACTTTATATACTTAATTAACATAACTGTCATCTTTCAATTCATATTTTTGTGGCAAAAAAAAAACAGTTCATATTTCATCTTGGAGGGGTGTAGAACTTATGTGGAGTACTATTCCTTAATTAGGTTTTGCTACCATTACTATAGAGAGTTCTTTAAATAAAACAAATAACAAAACATTTTTTTAAAAAATTTATTATTATTATTATTATTATTATTTGCCTAATATTTTGGTCAAACCCGTGAATTAGATTCAGATGTTTAACCGGATAGAACTTAGAAAAAAGTAACTAAAAAAACATAAGAAAGAATGTGAAGAAATTAAAAACTTGAAATTGAAAAATGGCCAAAAAAATGAATTGTAAGATTCTTTTTTCAATCTTTTAGAATTCTAATTGGTCCAGCATTATTTGGGGAGAAAAACCTCCACCCAAGCTTGCTTCCTCAACCGCGATAACTTAAAATATAGGAATCAAACCAAACACTAGTTTAACTTCACACCATGCAAACTTCCATGGCGTATAAAATCTACTCAAAGTTCGGTGGCTATAGATACGAATCCGATCTCATCAACAAAAGCTTTGCATAATTATTATAAATAACATAAGATCAAATGTAATCCCTAATTATCATCTAAGAGAAGTAGATAGAACAAGACCAGACAACAGTAATAACCTGTTTGGTTACTTCTTTCTGCCACCACGTTCTCTCAGAGACATCGCAAGAGATTCACCATTGCCGATGTTGTAATGCGCAAGAGACAAGCTATCCTTGAGGAAACCGGGTTTCCCACTCAACTTCTGCTTGTTTGAGGGTAGCTGTATCTCTCCAGCAATCTTCTCCTTCAGACTGCCAACAGTTTCCGACAAAGACTGCACTGTCATCTCCAAAACTTGCCCTTTAAGGTTTCCTTCATCGACATTGGGGACAGAGATGCTGATCCGAGCTGGACCCTGAAAGGAAGAGTTTTGAATTCATCCATCAACAATATAATTGTTGTCGCACAATAGTAGTAAACTGCATCAACAAACTTATCTTTTGGGTGAAAATAATTTTAATATGATTATTATATGGTTTGTACGATTTCATATCTCATCCACTCTACTGATATATATGATCAGTCATCAAATGAGGCATAAAAGTGCAGTATATTGACCCAGTTACTAAATTGGTATTGGTGATTGAAAATTTGATCACCCCAAAGTTTACTATAAAAGGATGTATTTGTAAGATTGAGTTACTTACCGAGTGCTGAGCAAGGAACTGATCTTCTGGCACGAGAGAGGAGTCATCGAGCTTCTGCCTCTTGGGTTCAGGTTCCTCAGGGAGTGGAGGGGGTGTCTCTTCAGAAGGTGGTGGCAGAGGCATCCCCATGCCCATAGGAGGTGGAGGTGGCGGCATCATAGACATGCCACCTGGCGCACCAAAAAGTCGAGGAGCATACTGTGACCCGAGTGGATGAACCATCATTGGGTAACCTTGAGGCCTTGGTGGGTAGGCCCCACTAGTTGGAACATAGTACTGGAGTGTCCCTGGAGGAGGCAGAGGCAGAAGCCGAACCGATGGAATAACGAGTCTTGGAGGAGCTGCAGCGGGACCCGGAAGGGTTTGGTTAGCATTCTGAGACAGTGCCTGATTTGGCTGTTCATCATTCTGCTTCTTCTTCTCTAACTCAGCCTTAACTGCATTAGACACTTCTTCCTCTGTTGTTCCAAAGATATCCGGACGTGTCCTTGCAAGACCAACAATGTTTCTGGATATTTCATCGTCCTGAGCAAGTGTTGTCTCCTTAATCTTAGCAAACATTCTGTCCTTCTGTTCCTTAAACTTGGGATCGATAAGGGAGATCCTCATATGTTCAGACATTTCATTGATGGGGATTAATTCTCCTGTTATGGGAGAAACAGAAAACTTTGTCGTCGCCTCTCTCTCTGCAGGTAATCTATCCTCTGGTCTCTTCCAGTTCTTAACAATTCTCATCGCAGCTACATCATCGTCAACCATCATATGAATACGATGCTTCTTATCATCTTCATTGGAATTAGCCGCCCTAATGCCATCTTCAACAAGCTGAACCTCCTCTCCGTCCATATCCATCTCAACAGGCTCGGTTATCTCTTCATCTGCATTTGTTGTAACCTTAATCCTCCGAATAACTTCTTCCAAAGTCATAGAACGAGGAAGATCCTCATCTTCATCATCAGCAAAATTAATGGATTCAACAACAACAAAATCATGCCAATCAATCATAGCCATCTGCATCCTCTCTTGCTCAGTCTCATCTTCTGCCTTCTGCCTTGCTTGCTCTTGTGACCGCTCCCATTCTAATCGATTCAAGCATCGCTCAAGCACCGTAGTTACACACGCAACACTTGCTTGAAGCTTATCAGTCAAGCCCTTTGGAGGCATCAATACTTTCGAGTAAGCATCAGTGAGACGGCAGACAAAATCAAACATGGTGTGAGTAGGTTTAAAGAAATGAAACAGAGGGTTGCTGTTCTCTCTAGCTGTTAATCCATTCAGAAAAGTTATCCCATTCCTAGCTACAAACTGAGCAGTTAACCTTATAATATCCAGTTCTTCACCTGTAATCCCCTCAGGAAGTGGAACAATATACTGATTTGGCTCTGGAGGCACGAGTAGTTTAGCCATGGGTCTAAACTGCTCTTGAATATCAGGCACAGCAGAATTAGGGTTTGAATATCCATTATCAGGTTCTGCTGAATTGGTACTTCGAGCAGAATTTTGGTTCCGATCACGGAATTCAGATAATCTGTGCTGGTAATAAGCATGGTACGGATCAGATGCAATCAGAAAATTGAAATTTGCATTCCCAGCATTGTTTACAAGAATCTTTCGCTCCAATGCAGGTCCATTCTTAGCAACAAACTGACAAGTTTTGTCCACAATGTTTCGAATGTCAGGAGGAGGATGTATTATACCTATTGTCCTTGTGTGAGTTGCAACCGAGGCAGGTGCGTCGTTCTGATCAACGTTGTGTCGATTCTGCTGTTCTGTCACCTGAGATGGTGGAATCGGGCCGAGATCACCATCAAGAGGTGGGGCGGGAAGCAGCAAGGTTGAACACACATCAAGCATCTTCTTTTCTAAGATAATAATAACCAACGAAAAGCTTAAAAACCCAGAATCTTCTAACACTGAACCTGAAATTCCACGAGAGACTGAAACAAAAAGTGAAGAAGAGACTGAACCAACCAAGAGAATCAACGCGTCTGCTCCAGATAAATTAGCCTTCAAGCATGCAACTTTGTTTTCATCTTCAGATAGCAGCACGATTTCCTTCGGTAATCGAACGAATGTTGATGTTGATTAGCGGTATTTAAAGAAACAACTGCTTAAATCGAAAGATGCCATGATCTGCCGCCTTAGAGCGGGACTGCGTTTCTACCCAATTTGTACGTCACAAACCTAGTAAATACATGATTATCTATTAATCAAACATTATCTATTATAATATTAGGAAAATAATATGTTTAGGCCTAGGGTAATAAACTAATATTATATTTAGAATATATTCATATCTTTTAGAATATATTTTTAGGGTTTTTATAATCTATATTAATCTATTCATATCTCGTCGTTCCATATTCACAACTCTACCGTTTAAAGAAAACAACACTTTACTGCCAGCAATAGACTCAACGCTCAATTTCGACTGAAACTCAATCACGTCATCCGTTTACGTCTGGTTGTCGAGTAATTGTCTTCATTCTCGATTTCGACTGAAACTCAATCACGTCACCCATCTACGTTCGTTTGTCGAACATCAACGAATTATTATTCGGTTATGGAGACTTTAGATGAAAGATACTTCTGACTACTGTCATGCTGCTCTATTCATTTTTATTAATTTTACATGTTATTGAATTGGCTACAAATATTGTTGTGCATCTTCTATTTGAACTTGACAATGAAAATAAGGTGTTTGTTTTATTGTCTAAATAGCATAAAGAACACCGATTTTCCATGACCTATCCAAATAGCCTTACTAATATGATTTATGGCCAACTTACACTAAGTCGTAGATTTTCGTTCACATTGAGATTTCCTTGCTGCATAGAATGTGATTGTGAGAAATTATTTTTCAACTTGTCGGAGATTTGTTTACACAAGAAGGATACTATTGCTCATACATGAAATCAGTGTTATGCGAATTTCATTAGGCTTCTACCTTAGATTTGGAGGGGGAGGGTTTAAGATCGGGTTATCCTACCACTCTGATTCTGCTGCAAACAATAGATTTCACACGTCGATTTGCATGGGTGTTCTGGGTGCAAATGTGCAGGTGGCCTACGGATAGTTTCTGCTTTCAAGTGATTGATACCTCAGCTGAAGTGCAATGTATGGACATATCAGACTACTGTAACTCATATTTTCTCTCCCCATCTGTCAATTTTGAATATGCCAAAGCCGATGAAAATCCGCAACATGTTCCTTCATGCATCAATGAATTAATATGAAGTTGATTCTCCAGCTATATAAGGTTAGATATTTATTCCTTAATAATTAATTAATGTTTTCTTAATCGTTATAAATTTAAATAAATAAATTCATAGAACAGACACTTTGAACCAGTGTTATCAGAACCGGACCGGGGCCTGAACCGGCAGAGCCACCGGTTCCCGGTTCGGCCGGTCGGACCCGGTCCGAACCGGGTCCGATCGGTTTTAGTAAAAAAAAATGCAGATGTGAAGAGCCTCTTTGTAAGTTAACCCTTCTGTAGGTTTTAGTCCGGACCGGGGCCTGCCTCTTTGTAAGTTAACCATAATTTTTTTTTTAAATGAAAGGAGTCCGAACCGGCGAACTGCCCGGTTCGCCCAAAACCGGCCGGTTCGGTGAAAACCGGACTTCAGAACCGGGTTCGCTTACATCCTCCGGAAATAAGCAAACCGGACCGTAGAGGGGTCCGGTTCCGGTCCGACCGCGGTCGGCCGCCGGTCCGGTCCGGTTCTGATAAGACTGCTTTGAACATATGGGCAACTAACTAACTGACTGATTGGAACATACAGGTGTATCAGTTGTGCATGAATCTTTATTCAATTTAATTTGTTGTGGATCGGTAGTTAAATTATCTATATATAAAGTGAGTTACTGCTATCTGTAGGCATGTCAGTGTTACTGTTGTTCTGCTCTGTAAGTACCCAAATACTTTCTTGATATGGAAATGATTTTGTTGAGAGGCTAGCTCCTCATGTTATATTGAGTTTGTAAATGTATATTAATATTATTTCCTCCTCTCCCGTTTGAGCAAACATAAATTTAGGGCCAATTGGTAAAATATTGTATGCCTTGTTTGTATGACGTTTTAATATAACATATTTGATTATGGTAGTAATTAAAGGACCTAGTAGATCTGTATAATATTTATATATAATAAGGTGGTGAAAAGATTTGAGAGCAGTATGAAGATATTTTGACTTGGTTGCATATTCAGTTGAATCCTGATTGTTTTTCTATTTTATTAGTTAGAGTAGTTGTATATTATAAGTATAAAAGAGTTAGAACTTTTGGATTGGATATTCTTACTTATAATCATACATCTAATAGTAAATTTTACTGGGAACACTTAGCCTATACTTTTTTTTTAAAGAACAGAAGATAGATAGCCCATAATCTCATTTTTTTCTGCCTACTGATTATTATGTTTAAATCAATTTCAATTTTTTTTGGTAAATTCATGAAATAATAAAACCTCTCAAGTATTTTAGTTGACTGATGAGATCTTTATTTGTTTCTGAGATGCTTTGTATCATCTTGCGGAGAATTTTAGAAGGAAAATATTAGCAAGTTAGAATCAGCACACATGCTCTAACATTTACCTATGAATTTAATTGAATCGTTTACAGATTCCTGAATGATAGACACGCCATGAGCAAGACTATGTAATTCTGGTTGCAATTGTAGGAAAAATAAAATTCATTTATACTAATCAAGATGATTTTTTGCTTTAACTAGAAAACTAGATTTATAGAAAGAAAGCAATGTTCTAGATAATTTATGTATATATAACATCTCCAATAGCAAGGTTTTAGAAGCTCAATAGAAAAATGATATTTCTTCATATAGCAAGGATTCAAAAAACTAGACTTTCTTGATTTTGTGTTTACAAAACACTCTTGTTTCACTTCATTTATTAACTACATCTATGTGATCATGAAAGTTGCTATTTGCTACACATACTGAACAAATATTATCTCTTGAGCTTGACATTAACCTTAACGACAAGGCTTCTTCTTCTTTCTTCTTGCATACAACAAGACTTCTTCTTCTTTCATTTGAGGTTTAGTATACTCCTTCGCAGATTGATTTTTTTAAAAGTCGAACCATGAAAAAATAGTTGGTGCGCGTGCAACGCATGCGCCGACCTCTAGTATATATATATATATATATATTTATATATTTGATTATAATCTAATCTATATATAGATTGTCTATAATGCAATGTTATCATAACCGGATCGGACCTCGAAACGGCAAGAGGTCCGATTTCCGGTTCGTCTGGTCGGACCCGGTTCAAACCTGGTCTGACCGGTATCTACCATTTTAACGACAAAATAATTTTTTTCTAAAAGAGAGCGTCTAAGGTAAGGAGGCCCCTTAAAACACAAGAAAATAGAGCCCAATCACAGAATGACACGTCAGCATTTCTCTTATTTTTTTGTGGAGTGCATCACATGTGATTTTTTGGCAATTTTTTTTAAATATAGTTAAGTTTACTTAATCTCTTTTACCAATATATAAATTGCAAATGGTCCTCACCCCCAAAAGTTATTTTCAATCAAAGGGTGTCATTTAAATTGTTAACCATACTAAGCCGGCAGATTGTCCTTAAATAATAAAGCAAACATAGAACTAAACCGTATAAGACTACAATCCCAATCAAACCACAGTATCGTTTGAAGAAAAGTTGGGACTTTTCAGTGCAATTACTCACGAAAAGTTCCCACCACTAGAACCCCATCTGCTATTCCGCCACTGCTGTATCTCTCGCCGCTAATTCGCCGGATTGCTGCCGCACCGCTGATTCCGTGTCCACGCAAATTGCGCGCGGGCTCGCTTCTGACTAGGGCTGAGCAGGAAAACCCGAAAGCCCGAAAGCCCGAAAAACCCGTCCCGAGCCCGTCCCGAAAAACCCGGTCCCGAATAGACCCGAGCCCGAGCGGGCGGGACTTTTATTTTCAATTCGGGCTCGGGCTCGGGCTCGGGCTTTTCTGCCAAAATCCCGAAAAGCCCGAGCCCGTCCCGAATTTTTTTTAATACTATATAAATATATATAATTATATATATTCCCCACTAACTATAGTTAGTATCTAACCATCTTCCTCCATGTTTGAATTTTTTTTATTTTTTTTTAATTTTTTTTAATTTTTTTTTTTATTTTTTTCAGATTTTTTGTTAAAATTCGGGCTAGCCCGAGCCCGAGCCCGAGTCCCGAAGTCCCGGCTCGGGCGGGCCATTTTCCTTATTTTCGGGCTCGGGCTCGGGCTCGGGCTAAAAAGTAGAGTCCCGAAAATTTCGGGCTCGGGCTCAGGTAAAAGCCCGCCCGTCCCGGCCCGAGCTCACCCCTACTTCTGACTGTGGTGATGGGAATTACAACTTGCAGTGTTGTCTCTCTTTAATCTACCGTTCGTCTGAATTTCTCATCTTTTCTTACTACGATTGTGATCTGGAACGCATCTTTTGTATTATTCTTTATCGATTTGCATTAAATTGAATGTAATTGATCATGGTTTGTGTTTTGATCGTCGATTTGTGATTTGTATGGCTCTGGTCATGTTTGACATCACAGGGGAGAGGCCCTAGCGACTGGAGAGTATAGTGGATTATGAACACGATTAATTGTTAAGACCATCTTGGTATTGAAGGTGGTGAAAGAATAAAGGTATTTACCATGTTTATCTTTTGATTTCTTTATTTATTGAACTTGGTATTGTTTTTAATGATTTAAATCTCTATGAAGGTGTGGACAATTAACAAAGTGCCAAGACTCCACTGCAAAAGAGGAGGTTGATAAATTTTATGGTGCCTTCTCGAATTATTCTTTACAAAAAAAATGAGATTACTTTTAGTGCTGCTGGATCGAAAGGATAATCATAAGGTAAGTAATGGTTATTACATGAAGTGTGCGGTGAGACAGTTATACTGTAGCATAATAATAGTAAATGTATATTGCATTGCTTCAGTTACACTTACATGTTGTAAAGCAATTCTATGTTTATTACTGTTAGTATACTGTTCCCGCGCCTCGCGCGGGGCAATTTAGTACGTAATTGTAATTAATATAATATTATGTAATAAAGTTATAATAGTTAATTTATTTTTATATATGATAATATGTTAATGTTGTACATATACAATTGAATAATAAATTAGTTAATATCAAATAAACTAATCGAGCACCATATTATAATGAAAGCAGAAATTATATAACTCGGAGAAATTATAAATCGTTTCGATCTTGTCGAGGTGAATTCATAATAAAATTTAAAATCATCTCGTTTAAATAATGATAATTCTTTGGGAAAAAAAATAAGGATAATTCATTTAATCATTTTTTAATTATTATTTAATAATAAATAGATAAAAAATTTCTTAGTTGAATTTTTTTACGTATGTATTATTTTGTATGTTTTATTCTTATTAAAATCTAGCCCACTCACAAATAAATAAATATTATAAACAAAATTAAATCCAGTTATAATGTTTCAATAGATATAAGACCTTGTAACTTAACATTGCATTTACAGTACACATTCTAAAATTACAAAACACATATTACTTTAAACATTGCTTTATGAATCGGTTTGTTTTAGAACTTATTAATATATTTATCCTTATATTATTAAGTTCTAAAATATATATATCCGGTCCGAATAAATCGGACTCCGACCGAAATAGCTAAAAAACCGGTCCGACCGAACCGGTTTCACCCCTACCTGAGAGGTGGCAATTAAGGAGGGTGTGTTGTATGCAACATAAGGAGGCACAAATGAAGGTGGGTAAGAACGGAGTAGTAAAGGTGCACAGATGAAGACTGACGGTCGGACTGATATCTGAGGAACACTGACGATCGATTTGGTATCTGAGGATCCTTTGGTGTGGTCAACCTGCGTGAGTCTGATTTTGAAGGGACTTTCCGAGACATAGTGACATACCATTGTTGATCTTGCTTTGTCCATTTTTCTGAGACTTCCGACCGGTGTTAAGAGTAGGAATAAGTGTGATTGTGAGAATAGACTTCTAACCGTTGTTAAGAGTTGAAAGAGGTGTGAGTGCGAGGTTGAACGTTTGAGACAATTTGGAGCGCGCCAATTTGTTTTGCTGTGTGGACAATTTGCAAGTGAGGACAAGTTTGAATATTGGGATTTTTATTTATGTAATAGATATATATATATATATATATATATATATATATAATTAATACGATTTTCTAATTTTCTATTGTCAATAGCTCTTACTGATTATTCATTATTTTTTAATTATTTTAGTTTATTACTAAGTTATGTATGTTTTTTCTAGTATATATATATATATATATATATTTCATTTTTTTTTAAAAAATATATTTATTCTTTGTTAGCACATTTTCTTATCTGACTAATTTTATAAGACCTGCATATTTAAGATATGATAATTTACAGTAGTTTTTAGATTTTTTTTTTCTAAAACATTTTGGGACGGGTGAACCCTAGAGGTAAATGTGTTTAAATAATTTTATGATTTTTTTTTCTAAAACCCTATTGGGACGGGTGAACCCTAGAGGGTAAATGTGTTTAATAAATTTTATATATTTTTTCTTTCTAAAATCCTATTAATTGTGAACAGTTAGGCCGGGTGAACCCTAGAGCATAAATGAGTTTATAAGCATTCTTATGTAAAAAAATTATATATGAAAAAAATAACATAAATTATGTAAATTATATAGGAAAAAATAATATAAATGTTTAAAAATATAATTTATCCAAAAATAATTGTTGTATATTATAAGTAGAAAAGAGTTAGAACTTTTGGATTGGATATTCTTAGTTATAATCATACAACTAATAGTAAATTTTACTGAGAACACTTAGCCTATACTTTTTTTTTAAAGAACATAAGATAGATAGCCCATGATCTCATTTTTTTCTGCTTACTGATTATTATGTTTAAATCAATTTCAATTTTTTTTTTTTGGTAAATTCATGAAATAATAAGACCTCTCAAGTATTTTAGTTGACATGAGATCTTTATTTGTTTCTGAGATGCTCTGTATTATCTTGCGGAGAATTTTAGAAGGAAAAATTTAGCAAGTTAGAATCAGCACACATGCTCTAACATTTACCCATGAATTTAATTGACTCGTTTACAGATTCCTGAATGATAGACATGCCATGAGCAAGACTATGTAATTCTGGTTGCAATTGTAGGAAAAATAAAATTCATTTATACTAATCAAAATGATTTTTTGATGTATCAAGAAAACTAAATTTATAGAGAAGAAAGGAATGTTTTATATAATTTATGCATATATAACATCTCCAATAGAAAGGTTTTAGAAGCTCAATAGAAAAATAATATTTCGTCATATAGCAACTAATTAAAAAAACTAGACTTTCTTTGTGTTTACAAAACTTAAGACTCTTGTTTTATTGCATTTATTAACTACATGTGATCAAGAAAGTTGCTACATATACTGAACAAATATTATCTCTTGATCTTGACATTAATCTTAATGACAAGGCTTCTTCTTCTTTCTTCTTACATACAACAAGGCTTCTTCTTCTTTCATTTGAGGTTTGGTATACTCCTTCGCAAATTGATTTTTTTAAAAGTCGAACCATGAAAAAATAGTTGGTGCGCGTGCAACGCATGAGCCGACCTCTAGTATATATATATATATATATATTTATATAATTGATTATAATCTAATCTATATATAGATTGTCTATAATGCAATGTTATCATAATCGGATCGGACTTCGAACCGGCAAGAGGTCCGATTTCTGATTCGTCTGGTCGGACCCGGTTCAAACCTGGTCTGACCGGTATCTACCATTTTAACTACAAAATAATATTTTCTAGAGAGTGTCTAAGGTAAGGAGGCCCCTTAAAACACAAGAAAATAGAGCCAATCACAGAATGACACGTCAGCATTTCTCTTATTTTTTGTGGAGTGCATCACATGTGATTTTTTCACAAGCTTGAGTATGTAATCGTTTCTTTTGGCAATTTATTTTTTTAAATATAGTTAAGTTTACTTAATTTATATATATATATATATATATATATATATATATATATATATATATATATATATATTTCATTTTGTTTAAAAAAATATTTATTCTTTGTTAGCACATTTTCTTATTGACTAATTTTATTTTCTTATTGACTAATTTTATAAGAACTGCATATTTAAGATATGATAATTTACAGTGGTTTTTTTTTTTTTCTAAAACATTTTGGGACGGGTGAACCCTAGAGGTAAATGTGTTTAAATAATTTTATGATTTTATTTTCTAAAACCCTATTGGGACGGGTGAACCCTAGAGGGTAAATGTGTTTAATAAATTTTATATATTTTTTTCTTTCTAAAATCCTATTAATTAGGTGAACAGTTAGGCCGGGTGAATCCTAGAGCATAAATGAGCTTATAAGCATTCTTATGTAAAAAAATTATATATGAAAAAAATAACATAAGTTATGTAAACTATATTATTATGTAAATTATATAGGAAAAAATAATATAAATGTTTAAACATATAATTTATCCCAAAAAAAAATGCTAAAGGCAAGAAGAACATTAATTAGGAGCGACAGTGTTAAGGTAATTATCTATCTAAAAAATAATATTAAATTTAAATTAGGAGATAATTATCTATTATGCACTTAACAAATTTATGGTGTAACTAATAATGTGGCTGATTTTAATTGGACTCTATTTTTTGGTATTTTAAGGAGGCTCCTAACATAAGTATTTCCATTTCTAAAATTAAAAAATGGAAGGTCAGGCATTTTTCCTGTAAGAGATTAAATGTGTGCTAAGTCAAAATGTCTATTAAATGCATTTTTCCTCTCTAGGTGTCCATCTCTCCTATTTACTAAAGAAAACTTCATTTTGCTTCATCTTCCTAGACATGATGCTTGGTAAAAAGGAATACGCCTCCTAGACCAAAATTTATATGTTGCAAAGTTAGTTCACCTAGTAGAGCAGTAATAGCCCCGCCATCTCTCCGGCTCTCCTTCCTCATCCACCGTCGTAGCCTTGTTTCCCTCGCACGATCCCTTCCCTCCTCATGGCCCTCTTCTCCGTCATCGTCTTCGTCGGGATCCTCTTCTTCGCCGCTGAGTTCCGCGACACTCGTTGGTTCCTCTATTTCACCGTTGGTGATGGATCACGCGCGTCGAGGTTCCGATCTTGGCGGTGTTCTCGAGTCGGGATCACTCGTCTTGCTCGTGTTCCGCTGTTCTCGTTCCTTCTCTCGCTTACCTGCAAAAGGGGTAAGCTGGGGGTGTCCGACGAACCCTCTCCGATGCTAAATGAGTATCCGGTTTTAGAGAGAGGTCAAAGTATTCAAGTGAAATCAAGTTGTAAAGAGATATATGAGGTTCTATTTATAGAGATCGTGATCTTGGCATCAGAGGGGCCCATAGTATTTGGTGGGTCCGCGTAATATTCCATATGGGACAGAGTGACTGTCATGCGCGTAGCCCGGGTAGTGGTCACCCGAGCGTCGGGGCCAAACGCGGGGACGCGTTGGCCCCCTCCGACCGGACTAGTCCGGTCCCTTTGGCCGTATTAGTCTGGTCGAAGGTCACCCCAACCGCACTAGTCCGGTTGGAGGCCTTTTAGGTGGACTAGCGCGTATTCGGGTCTCGGTCACTCAATCTTCATGTTTTGGTTTCCAACCGTGTTCGGGGCGACGGGGCGACCTAGTCGAGCCTAAGTGAGGTCCAATTAGGTGTATATCCATCATTTTTCCCCGAGTCAAGCATTGGATTTACCTTTGCTTGACTCTATTTTTTGAAAGGATGCACGCCCGAATTGGTACCTCGACTATACTTTAGCTCATTAATGAGTCTGGCGTTGTCAGTGCGTGTTGCCCGACGGTTGTTCCTTCCTTGCTTGGAGGGTGGTCAACCTATGAGATTTTCATAATCATAGATGCAATAATATACACAAGTATGGGGTGAGTCATAAGTGTGTAAACACATGCTTTCATGGGTGTAAACCTTGACATGGACATACGTTTTGAGTGTGTAATGAGGTTAGTTCCACATTTACTAGAATTTATTAGTTAGAGTAGTTGTATATTATAAGTAGAAAAGAGTTAGAACTTTTGGATTGGATATTCTTACTTATAATCATACAACTAATAGTAAATTTTACTGAGAACACTTAGCCTATACTTTTTTTTTTTTAAAAGAACAGAAGATAGATAGCTCATGATCTCATTTTTTCTGCTTACTGATTATTATGTTTAAATCAATTTCAATTTTTTTTTTGGTAAATTCATGAAATAATAAGACCTCTCAAGTATTTTAGTTGACTGATGAGATCTTTATTTGTTTCTGAGATGCTCTGTATAGTCTTGCGGAGAATTCTAGAAGGAAAAAAATAGCAAGTTAGAATCAGCACACATGCTCTAACATTTACCCATGAATTTAATTGAATCGTTTACAGATTCCTAAATGATAGACATAGACATGCCATGAGCAAGACTATGTAATTCTGGTTGCAATTGTAGGAAAAATAAAATTCATTTATACTAATCAAGATGATTTTTTGATGTATCTAGAAAACTAAATTTATAGAGAAGAAATGAATGTTCTAGATAATTATCTATGTATATATAACATCTCCAATAGAAAGGTTTTAGAAGCTCAATAGAAAAATGATATTTCGTCATATAGCAAGTATTCAAAAAACTAGACTTTCTTGATTTTGTGTTTACAAAACTTAAGACTCTTGTTTTACTGCATTTATTAACTACATGTGATCATGAAAGTTGCTACATATACTGAACAAATATTATCTCTTGATCTTGACATTAATCTTAACGATAAGGCTTCTTCTTCTTTCTTCTTACATACAACAAGGCTTCTTCTTCTTTCATTTGAGGTTTGGTATACTCCTTCGCAAATTGATTTTTTTAAAAGTCGAACCATAAAAAAATAGTTGGTGCGCGTGCAACGCATGAGCCGACCTCTAGTATATATATATATATATATATATATATATATATATATATATATATATTTATATATATTTATATAATTGATTATAATCTAATCTATATATAGATTGTCTATAATGCAATGTTATCATAACCGGATCGGACTTCGAACCGGCAAGAGGTCCGATTTCTGGTTCGTCTGGTCGGACCCGGTTCAAACCTGGTCTGACCGGTATCTACCATTTTAACTACAAAATAATATTTTCTAAAAGAGAGCGTCTAAGGTAAGGAGGCCCCTTAAAACACAAGAAAATAGAGCCCAATCACAGAATGATACGTCAGCCTTTCTCTTATTTTTTTGTGGAGTGCATCACATGTGATTTTTTCACAAGCTTGAGTATGTAATCGTTTCTTTTGGCAATTTATTTTTTTAAATATAGTTAAGTTTACTTAATTTATATATATATTTCATTTTGTTTAAAAAAATATTTATTCTTTGCTAGCACATTTTCTTATCTGACTAATTTTATAAGAACTGCATATTTAAGATATGATAATTTACAGTAGTTTTTAGATTTTTTTTTTCTAAAACATTTTGGGACGGGTGAACCCTAGAGGTAAATGTGTTTAAATAATTTTATGATTTTATTTTCTAAAACCCTATTGGGACGGGTGAACCCTAGAGGGTAAATGTGTTTAATAAATTTTATATATTTTTTTCTTTCTAAAATCCTATTAATTAGGTGAACAGTTAGGCCGGGTGAACCCTAGAGCATAAATGAGCTTATAAGCATTCTTATGTAAAAAAATTATATATGAAAAAAATAACATAAGTTATGTAAACTATATTATTATGTAAATTATATAGGAAAAAATAATATAAATGTTTAAACATATAATTTATCCCAAAAAAAAATGCTAAAGACAAGAAGAACATTAATTAGGAGCGACAGTGTTAAGGTAATTATCTATCTAAAAAATAATATTAAATTTAAATTAGGAGATAATTATCTATTATGCACTTAACAAATTTATGGTGTAACTAATAATGTGGCTGATTTTAATTGGACTCTATTTTTTGGTATTTTAAGGAGGCTCCTAACATAAGTATTTCTATTTCTAAAATTAAAAAATGGAAGGTCAGGCATTTTTCCTGTAAGAGATTAAATGTGTGCTAAGTCAAAATGTCTATTAAATGCATTTTTCCTCTCTAGGTGTCCATCTCTCCTATTTACTAAAGAAAACTTCATTTTGCTACATCTTCCTAGACATGATGCTTGGTAAAAAGGAATACGCCTCCTAGACCAAAATTTATATGTTGCAAACAGTGTTATCAGAACCGGACCGGAGGACGAACCGGCTAGGGCACCGGTTTCCGGTTCGGACGGTCCGACCCGGTTCGAACCCGGTCCGACCGTACTAGTGCTAAAAAAAACAGAATCAGAATGCCTTCCCCCTACCCTAGCCAGCTCTCCAACACTGCGAGAATCTCACTGCGTAGCCTTCCATTCCCAGCCTCCCTAAATCTCCCCTCACCCTAAATTCAATTTCTTCCCTCTTTCTAGCCTTACCCTCTCCTCGTGATACATTCGCCAACTCCTACCAATTCTTCGAGGAGATCCGTCGTGGAAGGTTCGGCACCATCTCTCGCTGCTTCTCCCTTGCCCGGAGCTGCTTCTTCGTCGTCAAGGTCGTCGACCGTTGTGACCTCTTGGACGCCACAGACCGTGAGTGCCTGGAAAATGAGGGCAAGATTATGAACCTTGTTTCCCCTCACCCCAACATTGTATCCATCGTCGATTTCTTCGATAAAGACTCCAATTACCTCTCGATCTTCATGGAACTCTGCGACTCGTACACCCTCTTCGACCGCATCGCTACCCGTGTCGTCATGTCCAAGACCGAAGCCGCCGCCTATGTGAAGAAGCTTCTAATCGCCGTCGCCCACTACCACTGCGGCGTCGTTCACCGCTCAAACAAGGAGATGACTTGGTTGCGGCGGCGTTTTCATTTTTGCAGAAGTAGGGTTTCAGTTTTTTTTTTTTTAGTCTGAGCCGGTGAACCGCCCGGTCCGCTCAGAACCGGCCGGTTCGCCATAAAACCGGTTATAAAACCGGGTTCACTTACATCCTCCGGATTTGCTCGAACCGGATCGTTGGAGGCACCGGTTCCGGTTCGAACCCGGTCGTACCGCCGGTCCGGTCCGGTTCTGATAACACTGGTTGCAAAGTTAGTTCACCTAGTAGAGCAGTAATAGCCCCGCCATCTCTCCGGCTCTCTTTCCTCATCCACCGTCGTAGCCTTGTTTCCCTCGCACGATCCCTTCCCTCCTCATGGCCCTCTTCTCCGTCATCGTCTTCGTCGGGATCCTCTTCTTCGCCGCTGAGTTCCGCGACACTCGTTGGTTCCTCTATTTCACCGTTGGTGATGGATCACGCGCGTCGAGGTTCCGATCTTGGCGGTGTTCTCGAGTCGGGATCACTCGTCTTGCTCGTGTTCCGTTGTTCTCGTTCCTTCTCTCGCTTACCTGCAAAAGGGGTAAGCTGGGGGGTGTCCGACGAACCCTCTCCGATGCTAAAATGAGTATCCGGTTTTAGAGAGACGTCAAAGTATTCAAGTGAAATCAAGTTGTAAAGAGATATATGAGGTTCTATTTATAGAGATCGTGATCTTGGCATCAGAGGGGCCCATAGTATTTGGTGGGTCCGCGTAATATTCCATATGGGACAGAGTGACTGTCATGCGCGTAGCCCGGGTAGTGGTCACCCGAGCGTCGGGGCCAAACGCGGGGACGCGTTGGCCCCCTCCGACCGGACTAGTCCGGTCCCTTTGGCCGTATTAGTCTGGTCGAAGGTCACCCCAACCGCACTAGTCCGGTTGGAGGCCTTTTAGGTGGACTAGCGCGTATTCGGGCCTCGGTCACTCAATCTTCATGTTTTGGTTTCCAACCGTGTTCGGGGTCGACAGGGCGACCTAGTCGAGCCTAAGTGAGGTCCAATCAGGTGTATATCCATCATTTTCCCCCGAGTCAAGCATTGGATTTACCTTTGCTTGACTCTATTTTTTGAAAGGATGCACACCCGAATTGGTACCTCGACTATACTTTAGCTCATTAATGAGTCTGGAGTTGTTAGTGCGTGTTGCCCGACGGTTGTTCCTTCCTTGCTTGGAGGGTGGTCAACCTATGAGATTTTCATAATCATAGATGCAATAATATACACAAGTATGGGGTGAGTCATAAGTGTGTAAACACGTGCTTTCATGGGTGTAAGCCTTGACATGGACATACGTTTTGAGTGTGTAATGAATCATGAGTTATATTGCAAGTGAATGTGGGTAGGCCTGTCAATTTTACCCGTGACCCGCAAATTACCTGCAAATGAACCGGTCACGGGTCGGGTTCGGGTCCGGCTATATATGCTAACAGGTCATTTACGGGTTGACCCGTAAATGATCCGTTGAAATCTGGCCAGGTACGGGTTTAGTGTTAGGACCCGTGACCCGGCCCGTGACCCGTTCTGCATGTTTGCTACGAACGATTTTCCTTTTTTTATCCAAACTTTTTTTCGTAGCAGATATTCCTTTTTTGTCTAGCCTAGTCCACATGCACAAAAAAAGACAGTGTTATTTGAAGTATGCGAAGTTTCGGGCATATATATTATATCGTATTAGATGCAGTTTGTTGTATAAACTAGCATGATAAATAGGCAATTCATTTTTTCCCTTGTTAAGTTAAAAGTGAACTTCTCTAAGTATAGCAGAAGACTCAGAAAGGTGATTCTTTATTAGGACTTAAATGAAAGAGATCGAGTAACATAATCAAAATGTATGGTGCAAGCCTACGGTATTCTGTTAGTAATTTTTTTTTATGTAGAGTTGACCCGGGTCAACCCGTGACCCGGGATCCCGGGTACGGGTCTGCGACCCTGACCCATGGTGACCCCCGGGTCAATCACGGGTCGGATGGTCGCTGATCCGCGGGTGACGGGTTACGGGTTGACCCGTTTTGACAGGCCTAAATGTAGGCGTGTCGACATGTGTACGTGCGTATGTACTTAATGGAGCACATATGAATGCATGTTTATATGTCGTCATGTGTGTATGCATGAGTACGTAAAAATAGTGACATTTGATGCAATTGAGTGAATACATGTCAATCATGTTATTACACGTACACATGTCAAAATCACAAGTACATAACACGACGTGTGACAGGAAGAGATGGCCATGTGAGTGACAGGAAGAGATGGCCATGTGATCTGGATCCATGTACGTTTATTTTCCAATACTCGTTTCATAATTTAATTAGAGCATTCCAAATTTAGATATAAAATATTTAGTAACTGCAAATTTAGGAAAAAAAATTATATCTTAATTTAGTTTCTACATAATATTATCTTAAACAAAATATTTTCCTAATATATGAACCATTTACGTACTTTACCCAAACCTTAGAACCGGACTTTGTTCCTAAATGTATATAATTTGTGTGCATATATATTTGAAATCCTACACGCAATAAATGTTTACGACACATGTTTGGTTCGTGAAATTGGAATATTAATAGGGAATGTGTAATCATTATGATGGTTTTTTGTTATTCAATTGTGTGGAATAATTATTCATGATTCCTAATTTTGACGGAATATATAATCTTAGCCTAACTCCTAGAATTAATTATTTCAAGTTTGCTAGAATTGAGATAAAATATAAAGGACAATTTTAAACTTACACTTAAATTGAAATTACAAAGCTCGCCTGCTCGCCACTGCTGCCCGCCTAGGCCGCGCCGCCTGCCCGTAGCCGTCGCTCGCCAGCCGCCGCTCTCCCTTTGCTTGTTCCGACTTTTTTCATGTTTAATATTGTTAATTTAATTAATATAGATAGCAAAATGGTACATCTATCCATTTGAACTTATTCCATTAATTAATAGACGAGGTTGCATGAGAGCGAAATGGTGCAATTGCACTTTCTCAATTTTTGCTGATATGTACTTTTGATCCTAAAATATATAATTATTCTTGATATAACTCTTTAAAATGTTACATTTGACCACTTGAATTTTGTTTACTTTAATTGTTTGTTCCTAGTTGAATTTTTGCCCCCATCTCAAGAAAAATCTTGGCTTCCTGATTCCATTCATTTACCTATAAGATTATAACAACCAAACATTGAATTGGAATTCTAATTTCATATTACTCATATCAATTAAATAATACTAGACACACGCGCGCTCTACACGTGTGCGCGTTGTCTTCATTAAAATGTTACAATGAGATGATCAGACTGATTCCGGGGATAATACAAGAGCATGATCGACCTAACTCAGAAGAAGATACAAGAGAATAACCTTATTAGAAAAAATTAACTTAAATTAAGTAACAAAAATGTTATATTGACAAAAACAAAACAAAAAACAAAAAACCAAAATACTCTAGGGATGGGGAACCCTTTAATTAATGCCCATCCCTCGAGCATTTTGGTTTAATTTTTTTTAATATAATATTTGTGTTACTTAATTTAAGTTATTTTTTTTAATAAGGTTATTCTCTTGTATCTTCTTCGGAGTCAGGTCGATCATGCTCTTGTATTATTCTCAGAGTCAGTCTGATCATCTCATTGTAACATTCTAATGAAGACAACACACGCACACACAAGTGTCTAGTATATATTATGTGTTAAGAGATTTTAACCTAAAAAATTCTAAATCTAGCTCTATGTCTATGACTTTAAAGTTATTGACGATGGATGACCCATGACATTTTATAACTCAACTAACCAAAGTTATATATGGATGAAAATCACCTGCATTGGTTTGCCCGTCTTGGTGTCTGCCTTATCAATCTCAGCCACACATCTCTCTCATTTTTATTTCTCTCTCTCCCTCCCTCTCTCTTGATTTATTTATTTTTATTGGCAATTAATTCTAAAACCACATCACCACGATAAATAAAAAATAAAAAATAACCTCACCTTTTTTTTCTTGGTGACAACTGACAACTAAGAATTTTTTTTTGTTATATATATATTATTGATATTATCTTATATATACATTTTCTTTTAACATGACTATTAAAAGTTATTTTTATTATATAACATATTTTCTAATATAACATATTGTATATATTTTTTGTGTGTATATGTACCTGTTATATATTATATATTATATTATAATATTATACTATATGTTGTATATAATATAAACTTGATTGTTTTATTTAGTAGGTTTTGTTTATGAATAAGGGTTATGTTATATTAGTTTCGTGTAAATTATATTGACGCTTTACTAATTATTATTTTTGTTCTAGCTTTTGTTTTTATTTTATTTTGACTATATTATACTAAAAGGTAAATCACACATTACAGCTGCCTAGTATACAAAAGTTTAAAATCACATTTAACGCAAAATCTATGGTAAGGTGATGATTTTCTATTATGGCAGCGAGAGAATTAATTATTACTTGTTAAAGTTTTAAAAAAAATTAAAGAGAAAACTAATAAAAGAGAGGAGATAGATGTGTAGCTGAGATTAATAGGGTAGAAACCAAGACAGGCAAACCAAGGCTGGAGATTTGCATCCAAGTTATATTCGTATGGAATCTATAGATTTCCATATCAACCTTATGAACACCTATTAATTCATTAATTAAATATTAATAAATATGTAGCAATCTAGGTCGTTACACTTACAAGTTATTTATAATCTAAATTGTCTATGAAGTTGAACAGTGGGAATCGGGATCATATTAAAATGCCTACTCGTCTGAATATATTTATGAAAAATAATATATTTGGTGTCTCAGGTTTATCCCATATGTCAGTTTGGTATCTAAAAAAAAAAGTTAATATTTGGTGTCTCAATATTCAATCTTGTTGTGATTTAGAATACCCCGTTAAATTCCGGTGTTAAATTTAACAGAATTCGGTCATGTGACCAGTACATGACCAAATAAAATTGGAAATGCCCAAAGTACCCCCCCTAAATGCTAAATCAGGTCATGAATCTGCCAGAACGCTAAATGGGAATCGGCCGGAATCGATCGAAATCGACCGGAATTGGTTGGAATCGGTCAGAATCGATCGGAATCGGCCGAAATTGATTAGAATCGGCCTGAATCAGTCGGAAGCGACCGGAAACTAGACAACCCTCCTCGACCTACACAGATGTCACCGGAGTGGAAGAAGGGAGGTCCAGGACGGTGGGTGGCCGGAATCGGAGGTGGGTGGCACTACAGGAAATTCACGCATTAATGACAGATTATTAACGACAGGTACGATTACCCTTCGCTAATACTTTAAGCGACATGATGGGCTTTTACCGACGGTTTTTCCTGTCGCTAAAAGCCCTTTTTTGGGTAGTGTGCCGTAATAGGAGGTGGGTGGCCGGAATCAGACCGGTGGCTTTACAAAAAAAAAAGTATAAGGTGCAAAATCTTCTTTTCATCTGACTCTGTTAAATTTAACCCAAAAAATGGACGGAAAGCCAAATCGCAACAAAGTTGAAACTTGATACACCAAATATTAACAAAAACAATTTAAACACCAAACTGACACATAAGTTAACCTGAGACACTAAATAGGTTCTTTTCCCTATATTTATATATACATTTTCCAAACTACTCTGAATAAAATTGTATAGTATAACGAGTTATAACTTTTATAAACAATTCAAGTTTAAATCCTATTAGGAGATGTTACTCTTACAAAAGCTTTAATATTAAAATTTACGGTTTGAAATTACAAATTAATATTACTAATTTTTTTTTAAAAAAAATGCATCTGGTTAGAAATAAGGTGTAGCTTAATTGAGATCGTTCGTAAATGTAATCAAATTTCCTGCCTTAGATCAGATATATCAAAATTTGTACGAGTGATAAATAATTAAACATTTTTAGATGCATTCTTCTTTATGATCTAATAGTTACAATTTAACTGCGTTTTAGTTAAGCCGTAAAAAAATAGACGTGGTCGTTGCAATATAAACTTGAAAAACATAAGTTTTTGTTTGAATTTTTCATTTTTCCGCATGGTGTTTTAGGAGACCCATCTTTGGATATCAATGGGGGCAACTTTAGGGTGGTGCATCATAGGTTCGCTCATTGACATATTTATTAATTAGATATTTTTCTTCCGTTTGTTTCCGCTCAGGAAAATTCGGGAGTTCTTTCTATCAGCAAAACCAAAAAAGAGATAGAATCTGTAGTATGCTCAGGCTGAAAAATAAACTAATTTTCACTGGCATGTAGTTAGCCCGTAATGGATATAGTTCTGACCGTGGATATAATTCAATTTATAGGACTTCGACGAGTTTTAAACCTAAAACGTTTGGTTAAGGGATAATATGCTAAACTGCATCGAATTAACCTATCCAACATTGGACCCTAACTTTAATATTTTTTTTATCAAAAAATTACTAAATTTGCTGTGGAAAAAAAAAAGAATGACTAAATTTGTTGCTGGAAAAGAAAAACTAAATTTGTTCTCTTAATTTCAGTTTATAAATAGGTCATTTTATTTAATCACTCTGCTAGGTTTTAAAAATATATATTTTTTTTAAAGTAAGTTTCTATTTATTTTACTGTATTTGATCGACTATGGGCACTAGATAATATGAGTTTAATAAACACAAAACAGCAGTTAGGTTTAATTTGATTATTTAATAAATAAAGTATAGTCAGATCTAGGTTAATTAAGATGCGGCAGATTCTTTTTTTATAGTCAACAAATACCAGATTAGTGCTGCTGTTCACGGAGAGAAAACAAGAAAGGAAGGAGACGGAGGTTTTAAATATAAGTGGTACGCCGTAAAAAAAAAAAAAAAAAACTTCCATTTTCTGAAATTATCTCTATCTCCTCCGTGAGCAGTGAGGCTACCTGTAGTGGTCATGCCACTTTGTGCTTCCTTTGGGGTTTTCCAAATACAGCAGCTGTCTGTCTATTTCTCTGTAGATGGCTTAACTTGCAGAGTTTCGAGGAGGAGTTAGTGATGTGAGGTAATCAATCCGTCTGATATTTGTAGGTCGGTTGTGTTTCTTTGGATTGTGTTTCTTCTATGGTATCTTCAGGATTAGGGTTTCTCGTGGGTGATTCCGTCATCAGTATCTTGACAAATACCTCTTTCCCAGATGATAGTTACTCCAAAAATATCAAGTTACAATACCTCTTTTTCTCTGCTCTGAATCCAATTCTTCAATCTTCTTCATTATACATCATCCCTTGATTTGTTGTAGGCGGCGACAGTTCTGAATGGTTAATTGTTGTATTAACCGGAAGCTTATTTTGTCATTCATGTCTGTCTGGACACTTAGAATGATCCCAGATTGATGTGACTATGTACAAGAGGAGGAGTCTAAGGTGCGTTTTGAAATTGCTGATACAGCTACTGCATGAGTGCGTTTTGTTTGCTGATACAGCTACTGCATATCTTATCTATCTTCTGAACTTAGTTCTGTTGCCTTATGCTATTTTTAGTGTATATTGTCCTATTCATAGAGCTTCTGTAGAGACAATGCTGGTTGATTTGGCGTTTTGAGTTTGTTGTGCTATATAAAGGGAAAAATCACTCTCCGATAAATATCATACATTTCTACTAGTAATCTCTAGTTTTGGTTTTGATATCGAGTCATTAAACTTATACTTGGTGGGGTGAACTAGAAGGCTAGGTATTTTTGTTTTTTTCGTATGATTACTACTCTTCTAGAGCTCTAGCATTTCCTATTTGTAGTCAATTGTTTAAGAGATTCATCTTTCTAAGTAAAATATGGAATTCTCATTTTCTTCTAAAGAGGAAGGCCTAGGGTTATGGGCAGCACCGGTATCGGGAGTTCAAATGGATAGCTCCGATCATATTGATAATGAAGTTAGGATTCCAGTGCTAGATGACCCTTTCGACAACTTTGCTGATCTCACAAACTTCGATGTTGCTGGGTAGTACAACAACGGGTTAGGATCCGACCAGATATTCTCATCCTACATGCTGCCTAATTGTACACCGGCACCATACGAGTCACTCGATGCATTGAATTTTCCTTACCAAGACTCTCCTGCCTTTTCAGACCGATTCGGTCCTTTAGGAAGTTCTTATGTCTTTGGGGATAAGTCGAATTTGCAGCCAGCTAGTACTCAAATTACTTACCCGATAGATTTCAACAATGGAAATGACGATCCTCAACAAAATGAAGATAGTGCTTTTGTACCTAGATCCTTTGGGCCATCATTGGAGGAGAAGAAGCTCATGGCTCTCTCTTTATCATGCAATATACAGGGGATTTGTAGGTCATTAAGAACAGTGTCAGATGCTGAGCTAGGCGGTGAAGAAGGGTCTAAAACGAGACTTTTAGAGACCACCGTGCCTACGGGTGCGAGAAAGAGGAGCCCTGATGCAGTTGTGTCTAGCAACTGCATGAATTGTATTGACAGTAGACAAATGGCCGATTGGTTGAATTCAGATGGTCCTTCTGAGCAGGTTTGTATCTAGTCTCATTGAGTCTATGAAATACTAAATTGCGAACTACACTTTTAGTTGATGTATTTGTTTGCTGGATTTTGGTTTGTGACTTCTCACTAGTTTAGCTCATATGAAGTGTAAATTCTAGCTCTTTTTTCTTTTTAATATATATATATATTTAGGGTTAGTTCATGTAGACTGTTTTTCACCAACTTGCAGATAGCAAAAGGATCAAGTAGACGACAACAGAAAAAGAAAAGTATGTCAGAGAAAACAGTTAGTTTGAGTGTTCTCCAGCAATACTTCTCCGGTAGCCTCAAAGATGCTGCTAAATGCATTGGTGGTAAGCATCCCTAGCTACTACCTGACTATTTTTTTTCACATGCTTTATATATTATATTTTTCAATCATAGATAGTGGAATTGAGTTAGTACTTAAAGATTTCTGTTTGGCTGAAATTATGCAATCTCAAACTTGAAAAACCGATGTAATATGGATAATTTGTTCATTTAGCACTATTTTCATGGAGAAAAAAAAACATTTGCTCAACTGATAGTAATTTGAAATCAAGATTCTGTTCATATTTTTTGATTTATTATGTTTCAGTTTGCCCCACAACACTGAAAAGGATATGCAGACAGCACGGTATCTCTAGGTGGCCTTCGCGCAAGATCAGCAAGGTGAATCGATCGTTGCGGAAGATCCAGACTGTGCTAGACTCAGTTCATGGTGTCGAAGGTGGACTCAAGTTCGACCCAACCACATGCGGGTTCGTATCAGCAGGAGGAGCTTCCCATTCCCTAGACATCCAGAAACCATTAATCTTCTCCGAAAACATCTCCGCTATCAAAGATGCGGCCATGGGCGAAGTCAAAAAACCCGGCACCACCCTCGAATCCGGAAGTGATCCAATGGAGTTGATGGGGCATAACGGGGTAACTTATTTGAGCATGATGGATTCGTCAAATTACGGGTCGGGTTTAATCATGCATGGGAGTTCCTCGAGCTCTCAGAGCTTCGAGGAAGGGAAGATGGCCTCAAAACCCGAAGTCAACTGTGTTGATAGCGGGTCGAAGATAACTGTGAAGGCCAATTACTGGGACGAGATGGTTGGGTTCAAGTTCGAGCCGAGTTATGGGTGGTTTCAGCTGTATGAGGAGGTGGCTAAGCGGTTTAGGATTCAAAATGGAATGTTTGAGGTCAAGTATTTGGATGATGAGGAAGAATGGGTGATGCTTGCCAGTGATTCCGATCTTCAAGAGTGTTTGGAGATAATGCAGGATTCGGGGATGAGGAGTGTCAAGTTTTTGGTTCGTGATTCACCTGTCGCGATGGGCAGCTCCGGAGGTAGTAGTTGCTTCCTTATGGGTGGCTCGTAGCGAGACACGGTTCCGGACCGGTCAGGTTCGAAGCTTGGGCGGTAAGTTAATGAAAGTTGTTATCCGCCATCTGGTGGGGGTTGGTGTACCGAGACGCTTCGTGGGAACAGTTGCCACGTGGAACGATGGGAATGGCTCGCCGTTCACTGGGTAGGTACTATATATAGGTAATCAAATCCTGTGGACGATAGCTTATCAATTGAGTGTTCAAAATGGGATTTATGTTACGTTTTGTGCTTGAAAGTAGAGAAGTTGTAAATTGTTAGTTGTGGTAGCGGCTATACTACTAGTACTACTAGTTGCTGTAGTAGTAGTAATATTCTGCGTGAAGTAGAAGAAGATTTGAAAGTAAGTTATATGTATGCTTTGTAGTGCTTTATTTCAATGTGTATATCTGTTTACTATATTGTACAATGAAAATGGAGAAGCAAAAGAAACTTATATGTTTTTTTACTTCTTAGGGCAAATAATATGTGGCAAACTTAGGGCAAACTTATATAAATGTAAGGATATGGATGAATAAATGGTTTTTTTTTTTACTATGTTCATTGAGATCCCTGATTGTTAGTTGTAAATTGTTAGTTGTGGTAGCAGCAATACTAGTTGCTGTAGTAGTAGTAATATATTCTACTTGAAATAGAAGAAGAAGTAGGGTTAAAAGTAAGTTATATGCTTTGTATTGCTTCCTTAAGGGTTTACCGGATACTGTCCGTCTATTTCTCTGTAGACTAGATAGAGATGTATGGCTTAACTTGCAGAGTTTCGAGGAGTTGGTGCTATGAGGTAATCAATTCGTCTGATATTTCTAGGTCAGTTTACTTTGGATTGTGTCTTCTTCTATGGTAGCTTCAGGATTAGGGTTTCCCGTGGGTGATATAGCTCTTTTCCCAAATGATAATTACTCCAAAATATCAAGTTACAAGACTACTTTTCCTCTGTTCTAAATCCAATTCTTCAATCTTATTTATCATACACCACTCCTTGATTTATCGTAGGCGACGACAGTTCTGAATGATTAATTGCTGTATTAACTGGAAGCTCATTTTGTTATTCAAGTCTGTCTGGATACGTAGAAAGATTCCAAATTGATGTGGCTATGTATAAGAGGAGGAGTCTGAGGTGGGTTTTGAAATTGCTGATAAAACTACTGCGTGTTTGCTTGCAACAATTTTGTGAGAGGGTCCGCATATAGGCGGTATGATATCTTATCTATCTTCTGAGCTTAGTTCAGTTACAGTATGCTATTTTTAGTGTATATTGTCCGATTCATGGAACTTTTGTAGAGACGGTGCTAGTTGATTTGACATTTTGAGTTTGTTGTGCTATATAAAGGAAAAACACACACTCGGATCAACAACATACATTTCCACTTGTAATCTCTAGTTTTGGTTTTGATTATCGAGTCATTAAACTTATACATGATGGGGTAAATTGGTAGTTGTGGTAGCAGCAATACTAGTTCTACTATCAGCTGTAGTAGTAGTAGTAATATATATATATATATTCTACATGACTACATGAAGTAGAAGAAGAAGTTATATGTATGCTTTGTAGTGCTTTATGTCAATGTGTATATCTGTTTACTATATTGTACAATGAAAATGGAGAAGCAAAAGAAACTTATATGTTTTTTTACTTCTTAGGGCAAATAATATGTGGCTTCGAGGTCTCTATATGTAAGGATATGGTGTTGTTTTACTATGTTCATTGAGATCCCTGGTTATTTGAATTATTTGCATTTTACTCCTAGTACACTCTACTTTATATTTATTATTACTGGTCATATGTATCCAAGCTTTGGGAGGAATTCTACACGGAGAAATGATACGTGTTTCGAGTTCTGCATTCCGTCATGTTCCGACCACCCAATGATTACTCGACATGTGGCAGTGAAAAGCCTGTATTCTTTTTTTATTCTCACTACTTCATGGACTAAAGTCCTCAGTTATATATATACTTGGTATTTGCACTGCGCGATACGCGGGGTTTGATATTTTCTATAGTTATTATTTTGATATTATGATGTTCATTATTTTGTTTTTTCCATAAAAATCTCGTATAAAGATGTAGAACTGTTTATCCTTACACAACACGATAGCACGACACGAACACGCACAAATATTTTTTATAGATGGTCATTATTATTTATCTAATTTTAGTTTATAATATAAGTTTCAAATGGGTTGTTAGGATGAAGCACCATCAACTAAAAACAATCCATACAAACAATTGAATTGAGAAAATAAACTAAAATATCATACATCAACTAAAGTTTGTTATATTCTGAAACAATAAGTAATTTGGATCCACTACAAAGTTAAGCAATTGACGGCTTATAATAATTCATGGGTGAAATTATAAAATAAAAAACAGAGAAATTACTACTTAATTCATCCCAAAAGCAAGTGGTTTAGAAACATGATCAATAAAAAAAACAGAGAAATTACTACTTAATTCATCCCAAAAGGAGTGGTTTAGAAACATGGATCTCATTTATTTACTGATCAATCTTTTTTGAAAGAAAATTCATGTATAAAGATTAACATTTAACGCTGTCCAAACTCTACTGATTAGTATAATGCTAACAAATACTACACTTCCAAAGTGCATATAACCTACTCAAACTAAATTCAAAAGATGTCACTCAAGAACCAACTTTATGAAAATGTAAAAACAAAAAAACAAATGGATTACAACTCTATTGCAAGACATGTAAAACAATTTAATGGGTCATACACAATGACCGTTGAAGACTAAACAACACTTTAATGAAAATGGAATAAATCATTGAAGATGTTTAACAAAGCAAGTAAAAGTATGTTATTTGAATTTAGTTACAAATTATGAGACTAATCATTGTACAACTAATATGTACTACTAAAGAATCTTTAAAGGAGAAATAGTATGGTTTAATAGTGAACCATACGATTTCTCCTTTAATATAGGAAGTTAAATATTAATTATAGAGATCTAATTTCCCAAAGCTTGGCGTCTCTGCCACTAAACTTCCGGACAGTGAAAATGAGTTCATTTGGTAATGACCTCCCTACCAATACCGGGAGTCGTTGTGTTTCACCTGCTATGTAAAAATATGTTATTATGATATGATTGATAGGTAATGTCTTGAAATCATCTGAGAAAATCCATTGAACTTGCGAAGAAAAAAATGTTTCTTATGTACCCGGGTATTATAGCAAGCCCTATTTCTGGCAAGCCAAGAATTGCATCCTCTACTGAAAAGTTTCAATACACATCCCTCAAGATGAGCTTCTGCACACTACAAAACAAAAGAAGAAAGAAAATCCCAGATATTTGGGTACCATCCATCAAGAGGTTAGAAATTGAATGTCTTGTTAATTTTTTACTAAAACAAAGTATCATTTGTCCAATTAAATTGATCGCAATCAATAGGTACAGCTTACATACATAGCAGTGGATTAATCAATAAATGAAAGATCTTGGATAGAAAACCATTTAAGAGAAAGGAAAATGGTAGATTAATTCCTAGATAATAGGTTCAAGTCCTGATTTAAGGTTATTCTTCATTAATTTTTCTATTCCTTGAGGTAGCACTGAAACGACAGAAAAACAAAACATTTTCCTTTTTCATATTTCATTAGAAGAAACTTTTTTGAATTGAATATTATTCATTTCTTACCTGCAAGTGTATAATACCTCTTGTGTATAATCTCAACATGAAGAAATGGATTCAATGAGATTTCCATTGCTGAGACCTCTTATTCATGGGTTTCTCAGTTGCCAACTTGTACATTTAAAACACCTGCAAAATAACGATATAAGTCCAATTTGAACCAAATTCATAGGATGTCACTCAAGAACCAACTTCACAATGAAAATGTATAAAAAGAAAAGGATCACAACTTCACTAAAATTCAGATGGACTCATTCTCTTACGTTCCTGCAAACAGAAAAGAGGGTTTTAAGTATTGAGGATGTAAAATCATCTCCACATTAACGATTCAACCAGATTAACAGAGAGTCAATTCATAAGAGCGATCAATCGGCGCTTGCACAAAAAATCTTAGGAACCGATAGCTGAAGCATCTCCACTGACAAAATTAAATGGATTATACAGATATATAAAATGAGATTATATATATTACAGAGTGTGAGAGATTGAAAGTACCTGAATCGAGAGCATCGAAGTACAATTTCTATATGCTATTTGGTATCGTAGGAGATAGAAATCAGCGGAGACAAAAGCCTCGATGGGACAATCCCATAGAATCTAGCTGAGCCCAATCACATAACTGACCTAACCAGGCGAATCACAAAGCGATGGAGGAACTTTGAATCGAATTCATTGAATTGAAACCAACATTATATTAGCAATGAATTGAAACCGAATTCATTTGAATTCAAGAACGTAAGAGTATAACAGAGCAATTAATGGAGCACGGTAATAACGGAGCCAGCAGCGTTGCAATCTTGTAGAGAAGAGATACTGAACGGTGGAAGAGAAGATGCACGCGCAGAAAGATGAATGTAGATGATTGTGAAAGACACAGTCCAATCAAATTTGGAGTAGATGATATGGCAACAAAAGAATTAACTAAATTAATAGCTATGTATCTAAATTATATATTACTAGGTGCTGTCCCCGCGCACTGCGCGGGGTATGTTTGTAAATAGTTATACATAATATCATATGTTTGATGAAACTATTATACTGATTATATTAAATCATGTTGATAGATTAATTAATGTATATATATATACATTTTTTTCACCGATCATCAATATGATAGTCTAATCCAACTAAGTCTGATTGAGCCTGTCGACCTTACTTGAGTTCAAAAAATGATGAATTCTTGTTGTACTAGGTGTACATCTCTTACTTATAAGGGGTTCAAATCACTTTTTTTTTTTTCCCGATGTGTGACCGATCGGCTATGAGTTATTTGATTGTGTTAAAGGAAATATTTTGGTACTTCATAATTTTGATGAAAAGAATTGTATTTCTAGCCCCAAAAAGCCTAATACATTGATTAGAGGTATATTAAAAATGACAGAAAGACTAAAGATGGTATACATAAATTGAGGCAAAATTAAATAAGTCAGTATTTCAAAATTTTAAACTTTTATTTATTTAATTTCAATAGTTAGCCAAAAAAAATTTATTTTCAATATGATTCATTTTTTCAATGATAAAAACTTATCTTACTATTAACTATGAATGAGAAAATAATCATAATCTTTTTAACTTCTTATAGTTGTAACTATATAAGAAACAAAACCTCACATATTGTAGAAAACCATACTTCTTGAAATTTTATAAAAGTCAATTTTTTATGTCACTGAGATTGTTTAAATATTTAGTTTTTACATTTACATGTAATATAACATATAAAATTTAAGATTCAATTGAAATAAATAACAAACTGCAAATACCTTTTTTTATTAACAAACTGCAAATACCTTTTTTGTACTTCATATAATTCATGTACAACTATGTTCAACTATAAAAGGACATCCCACATCTACCCTGAAAAAGGCCCGCCCACATAAACAATACATCTACCCTGAAAAAAGATTGCCCACATAAACAATGTAAATGGCTAATATACTAAGGCCAAAAAGACTGGCCGATAGAGAAAAAAAAGTGGTTAAAAATAAACAATATTAACCTAAATCAGTAAGAGTTATTTTGCATATTCTCCTTTCTGTTGCAGCGGCAACCTCCAGCCACTGGTCATCCCGTTCCCCGGCCTGCTCGTCCTCCTGACAGCCTGGTCCTCAGCCGCTAGATATGAGACATCTGCACAACGATTTTCTCGGCCTCTCGACTATCAGCCACCGTTGTCTGCCACCGTTGCATCGCCACTGCTCTCATTCCTGACATCAGGTCCCGCATCTTTGGCTCTTGCAATCTTTTAACATGTTGAAATTGATTAAAAAGATTCTGCATCTGGGTTGCATGGCACCAGATCTGTTGCCGTTGTTGCTTGCCTAGATTTTTCAGTTAGTTAAACTCTAATTTAATTGGTTCATCACTTATGTATTGTGCAATGGTTCTGCAGTGACTTTCTTAGTCTGTATATATAGAGATTTTGTGGTGGACTATTCAACCGAATTAATCGCAAAATTGATTATGGATTCATCTCCTGTTGGATAATAATTGTAATTATTGTGTATATTAACTGAGTTTGCATATTAATTTATTATTCTGGGTAAATGTAGTTGAGTTGAATTGGAGAGAGTTTTTTTTTTTTCTAGGTTAGGTGATGTGTCAAGCTGAGATTTATCGACCATCAGCTTTAGTATATAGTAGAGATAGAGATAGAGATTAAGATTTGTAACTGACATTGGGAGGAGAGATAATAACATAATGAAGAGTAAGAAATAGGGATTGATGATGTGTCTTTGAGTGATTGGATACGATTGCTTATGTGTCAAGCTGAGAATCACCGGACATCAGAATTAGTATAATACTAGTTGCTGTGCCCGCGCATAGCGCGGGTGCCTCGATATATAATCATAATAAATAATATTTTATAAAATAATAAAAATTATACTTTGTTTATATCTATCCAACCAAATTTTGTAATCACTCATTATATAAGAACATAGATATCAACATTTTTTTAAAATAAATTATGAAAATTCATTTTTTTACAAAATTTAGTGTAATTACGGGAAGAATAAATCCAAGCAATTTTCGTAACATGTGTTTGAGTTCGAAGGAACATAAACATTCAACCACCTAAGTAAATACTAATTCACAACATAAGAGGATGAAAAAGTGAATACTAAAACTCCGTGTTGAATTAGGAATGTTATATCCAATAATTATACCTAACCTGCATTATTTTGTTATTATATTGCCTCTTATTTTATCACTAATTTTTTTTGCCACGTATTAATCACTAACCGATCAAAACTTTTCCACACTATTTTTTTTTCAATTAACAACCCTTAAATGATCTAGTTAATAAAGTAATGTAACAACACACTAATTCATTAATCTATTATCAAAATTTAAAGTGGTATAATCTTGGTTGGAACCTCATTGGAGTCGACTCTTTTAATGCAATTGGTTGTTAAAATTCGATAGATTGATTGTTTTGGGTAAACAATCAAATATTGAGTCGTTCACTATTTTTATACAAAAATAGTTATGATTTCATTTTTATATAAATGTTTTTGCCAAAAAAATCTATATTTCATATTTATATGCCAGGTTAATTAGTGAATTAAAAAAAAAAGGTTAATTGGCCAAAATAAATAATATAATAATGTAAGTGTTTTGGTCTCAACTGTGTCAACCCACAAAAAATGCTCTCATTAGAACTTTACACAAAAAAAAAAGCTTTCTCATTAGGTTTATTCATTCATTTTCTCAGCCTCCGTTCCTTTTTGTATAGAAACATCCAGAGCCAAACCTCAGTATATGTCTATCATCTTCATCGCCTCTGATTTTTTTTCTTGTTCGATTTCATCCTAGATTTCTCCTCCTAACCTGCATATCATTCTCAGATATGTTATCCTCCCTTCCCCACCTTCTGATTCGTACCGATTTTGCTCACAACCGTTCAGTTGATCGTTTTCATGGCAGAGAACCCGCGCCGATCTGAAACTTGAAGCTCATATCTGCGTAAACTTTCGGTAGCATCTTTTTCGTCTGAGGTAGTTTATTTTTGTTTTTCCAATACCATTATTTGTCTAAATGTGTTGATTGTTGCCTTTCTAGGTCTCAATTTGGTGATTTTAGCTCTTCTTGGTTGTCGATATGTTTTTGATTTCGAGGTTTTGTCTATAAAATTCATTAGGGTTAGGGTTCGTAATATTCGGGACTTTTCATTACAACCCGCAAATCGAAACTCCCTCAAAGTAATCCGGAAATTCCTGGCTTCATAAGAATTATATAAGAGAGTAAAGATAGACAGGTACATAGATTTGTACCATCATAGATGCCTTTGGGAAGTTTTGAAAAATGACGTTGGAACCTGAAAATGATATAAAAATCCTTTCCTTTAATCAATTTATGTGAGTTTTTAAGATGAGTGATTAAAGTTTTGTGAGTATTTCATATATATGAGTAGTTTTTTAGTGCTTTCTAGTTTCTATCTTCGGTGAGCTAAATTATTGAGGAAATCATGTACATAAACCACTTCATGTTCAGTATGCATTAAATGACCATGTAATTGAGAAAATGTAAAGTATGCATGCAAAACTTTCATGTTTTATGTATCATTGTGATTCCAGATTAGTGCTTCTATATGTTACCATTGCAGAACAAACAAAACCAATTCCAGAATCATGCTACAAAGGTTTCAGTGAGTTTAACTTCTTCTACCTGCAGTTACATTAGAAGTATGGAATGTTTGAATTGCTATCCAATTTTTAACTAATGCAGTCTAATGAAACCGGAAAACAATGAATCCAATGAATCACAGATGCTATGAGGCAATTTATGTGGGTTTTTAATGTTAGTGATTTAGATTTGTGGATAGTTCTTATATATGTGTAGTTTCTTAGTGCTTTCTAGCTTCAATGAGCTTAATTATGCATGAAATCATGTACATAAATCACTTAATGTCCAACATGCGTCAAGCATCAAATGACCATGCTATTGAGAAAATGTAAAGTGTGCACGCTTAACTTTGATGTTTCTTGTATCACCGTGATTCCAGATTAGTGTTGATTACTGCTTTTTTGGATCTCGATTTGGTGATTTTACATGTTCTTGTTTGTCGATATGTTTCTGATTTTGAGGATTTGTATATTAAAATTCAGATTAGGGTTATGGTTTGTAAAATCTATGGCTTTTCATTACAAACCACAAATCAAATCTCCCTAGATGCAATACAGAAATTTCTGTCTTCATAAGATGTATGAAAGAGAGCAAATATAGACAGAGAGATATAGATTCGTACCATGGGATTCCTTTGGGAAGTCTTGAAAAATGACATCTGAAACTGAAAAGTCTGAAATAAAAACCATTCATGTATGCATCGCAGCCGTCTTTTAGTGCCTTCAATGCGGATGTAAGGTAACAATCTCTAGCTTTGCATAATTTTCATTATTTGATTGACGATTCTTCAAGAAGAATGCCGGGTTCTGGATGTCTTGTTGCATTTCTTATGTGTTTTCCTTTGATCAACTCTGCCTTGATTGACCTGAATTTTTTATTTAATCTTGTTTGCTAATTAGAAACTCCCCAATGTAACATGTTTGATATTTTTTAATGCAGCTTCTCCCTTGGTCAAGATTGTTGATATCATGACGTGATATGATCCCAGAACAGTACACCTTTAAGGAGATCATCGGGAAGATGGGGGGCCCATTCTGAGGTCGCTTTATGGGATCCACCTTCATGGATTTCTTCTTAACAATGTTGATAAAGTAGCGGTTCTTGTTGCCCGGGAACTGCATTAGGGAGCATATTTGATTGCCAGATGATTGACTGATCCGAGTAGATTTTCTCCAATCACAACCTTCATAAAGCAAACATCATTTATATATTGTGTGGAAAACAAAGATGAGTTACTGGAAATCCAAGAGGCTCTCAACAGAGAGCCATGAGAGAAGGCGTTTTGAGGAATTTGAAAAGTCAGTTTTTTTTATATATGATTTATTAGTTTTAATTGAAGAGAATGCGTTTCACACATTAGAGAGAGAGAGAGAGAGAGTGCTTCAACTGACTGTTCATTGCCGGGACACAACTCACAACACGAGAGGGTAAGACTTAAGCGAGCTTTGATTATCTAAATAACTGATGCTGATGTGGCAACATTAGATTGCTCTTCTTTCACCTAGAGAAGAGATTAAGCGGTTTTAGTACATCTGAGTGAAAATATTATCCAGAATTAATAACGGAGATAGAGAAAATTAATAACGGAGACGGAGAAAGAATCTCGGAAAGACAAGAAGCTGACTTGGCAATACCCCATTGGTAGAATGGGCTGATGTGTCAGCCGTACATTAAGCCACAATCAGGATTAGTATATATTTAGATTTAGACTAGTTGCTGAACCCGCGCAACGCGCGGGTGAGTGAAAAATTAAAATGAATTTCAAAAATTGTACAAAAAGGAAAAAATGCCACTGTTCTAATTATTTGCATAATTTTATTTTTCGAATTTGCGGTTTCTTCTATTATATATATTAAAAAATATAATATACTGATATGTACCGTGTTATTCAAGCTACAACTCAGGAATATATCGAAACGATTTGGTAGACGGGTCTGCAGCACCGACCAAGTCTATAGTTGGGACATCAAGCATGTTAGGTTTCAGTTATCAACATCCGATGATCAATAAGTGTTGTCGGAGTGCTGCTTGAATGAATATCTAAGTGGAAATAATATCATATCAGGTTATACGCATTAGTTACTATTATATCAATATTATTATTTATCTAGGGTGACATTCATTGGCGTCGCGTGACGCAACTACGTACATAATTATTAATAATTAATATTATTTAATGAAGTCATAATAATTAATTTATTATATTATACTGACAAATTAAAAAAAATATTTTGAAAAAAAATATTTATAATTGATAATGTAAATACCAATCATACAAAAAAAACTTACTAATTTAAAAAAATTAATTTTAGGATTTATACTTATCTAATGAAATATAATTTAATCAGAAAATACATTTTTTCTCGATAAAATTTGTATTTTTATTGGTAATGTTTACTGTTTAGCGTCTAAATATGATCAAATTTCACTGAAGAAATTTAAGACAGACATTTTTCGGAGAAAATAATTTGAGTGAACGGTTTAAGAATCCGAGAACCCTAGTCAACAATAATATTTATTCTAATTAAATAAAATAATTAAAAGCATTATAGATTATCTTTAAATAAAGACATTTCTAACATTTCATTCAATTTGTCATTTTCATTCTATTTCATTTCTTTTCGTTAATTATTCTATTAATTTAATGGATTGTATCAAAGTATGATAATGAGTGGATGATTATAGGGGTGGCAACAGGTCACGGGTAATCCGATTATCCGTGACCGGCGGAGCCCCGCTCCGATTTTGACCCGTTGACCTGCGATCTGTGACCCGTGGGGCGGGTACGGTTTTGGGGTCGCCCCGCCCCGTTGACCTGCCCCGTATGTGGATAACTTATATATATATTACACGTATTTATATAAAACTATATATGTAATATAAGACATACTTAAAATAATTAGGATTTGTGACTTGTATTTGGATTTGAAGTTAAATTTATTATTTATGATTTAAATTTTAAATTGAATTTGTATATGGTAATTATATAATTTAGGGTTTAAATTGCTAATAATATATTATGTACCACTAATAGGTGACCCGCGGGTCGACCCGCCCCGCTAACTATGTGGGACGGGTACGGGTCGACCATCTCGACCCGCGGGGCGGGTACGGGGCAAGCGATACCCGCCCCGTTGACATCCCTAGATGATTATCATCGCAAATATATAATTTACCCATGTAGAAGCTATATATAAAATATCTGAAAAATTATTTGTTGCACAATATAAGATAAATAATCATATATAATTATTATTATGAGAATACATCAACTCAAATTTGATATTAGCCTTTTCAAATCCAATTTTTTGTGCATCCTTCGGCCATTGTCCTCGATGATTGTTCAAAAGGAAAAAATTTTAAGAAATTTAAATGATTAATTAATTTTTTTTTCCATACTCAATAATAATCTTTTATAGCTTTTACTTATTATTTTGAACACTAATAATTAATATTAAGTCATTTTAATTATATATCAATTAAATGGAGATGATAAACAGCAAGACTGACATGCAATTAAATTAATGAGAATTAAATTGTAAAAATAATAAAAAGAAAAAAGTTCTAGGATTAGATAAAAACTAAAAAATATCTAGTAAAACCTAGCGTTCACCCTAACAGTCCTTCATCTTCTTTGCGCAGTCAGTTAAAGAGACCAAATCCACTTCTTCTTCCTCCTCCTTCCTAAGGCCTCTCAATCCAAGTATGCATACTTTGGGTCTCCAGATCCCGAACCGAGTTGTATGATTGGGCAGGCTATCCGAAGAAGTGTCATCACTACACCGATTTCTATTCCAGCTTCTGAAATCAAGGGCAATACAAACCCCAGTCGAAAAAGGTGAGTTTTGTCTGCATGCATCTGTTTACCCATGCTTTAGAAAGAAGAGTTCAATTCTTACTCGATCGGATTGGTGCAGGCCTCCGGGTTGAAGATTGACAAAAACGGGTAAGGCTCCTGTCCTGCAATCAATTCTAGTTTTTCATGTTTTCTTGCATCAAATATCTTAAATTTAATAGTGGGTCATGCAGGGATGCTAGTAGGATCGCCTCTGCTTCTTCTGGGACTATGGTCGTTGCTGCATGTATAAGCATGAGGCTAAGGCGCGTCTCAACGGAGCAAGAATCGACAGAAGATGCCATCAGAAGCGGAATTAAGTTGATAGATAGTATTTGCCCCGCGCATTGCGCGGGGTTGGATATGTTATGTAATAGTTATTTGTACTTATGTATTATGCAATCATCTATAATATCAATTATATGAGTTTTAAAATTGTCTCATTCATTTTCTCCTATTGAAATGAGATAAACACATGCAGTTGCATCTGAAAGTTTTAAATATATTTTTAAAAAGAAAAATCCAAAGAAAAATTATGAACACAAAAATAAGAACTTATAAAATGCAAGATTTCTGATAAAAGTATTATCACTCATCACCTTTTTGCTTGATGAAAGTGACAATAAAGAGAATTCACAGTTTTTTATGTTAAATACTTCAGACTAATCATTTCATGAATATATATATATTATGCATTGAACAAAATGTCATTTGTCATTTGCTATATGAAATCTTATTGATATTAAACTTATAATGGCCATTTAATATAAGTTAGATGTATATGAAGCCATATTATTGCTAGGAGGGTTTCAATTAACCAAACCCCAAATGATTATCTAAATAAGATAATGTCATTTTGCGTATAATACAGTTGAAAATCGTAACCCGCTTTCTAAGAGATATTCAAACTTTGGAAGTTCCACGGGGGCAAAGAATATGCTGATTATATTGAGCTCTTGTTTGTATTGGTTAATGGAGGAAGACCTCGTGCATATAGGTAAAGTTTCGTACCGAGCAGAATGATATGCAATCACTGTTGAGCGCATATACGTTGAACAAATAAAATCCATGCGTGATGATTTATGCAAGCAATCATAGATTCGTCCTGAAAATAAAATTGAGGGAAAAGAACCTAATTACTGTCTTAAGTTTGCTTTATGTTTTAGTTTGGTGTCTGACGTTTAAATTGAGATTCCCATGTTTCATTTTGGTTGAAATTTGGTGTCTCAGTGTGATTACTTTAGAGAAACCAATCCCGACGAAATCGACTGTCATATCTGAGCTCCCAAGCATGCTCCTTTCTCGTCACTTTGTCGGGACCATCACCTAAGAAGTTGGTAACATTGCCCAAGTAAAGCATGCTTTGTTGTCGCTCGAAATCGCTCTGCTGGAAACCTTTTTTCTTTTTATGTTCAACTTTTGGGTGAAATTTGACGATTTTGTGAAAAGTAAAATGTGATGGATTATAAGTGGGTGAGTCGGTTGATGGAAATGGTTGAAAGAAGAAGAAAAGACGGACGGAGACACCAAATTTTAACAAAAATGAAACCTGGGACAGTCCATATCAACACTTTAATCCCGAGACACCAAACTGAAACATAAGGTAAACCTGAGACACTAAATAGGTTGTTTTCCCTAAAATTGAACATTCACAAGTTTTTCGTACTTAGCTAACTTAATGTTCTAATACTACAAAAAAAAAAAGTAGATATTCCAAAGATTGCTTTAAATATAAAGAATTACATTCACAAATACTGAAGCCATCTCCTTTAGATTACATTCCATTCCATTTGTTAATGGACGTCCACAAACTCTACCACGGGAAAGTATCCTGTGTAAAAAACTAAAAACAATTAATAGGTTTGTCAATAATTAAATAGAAGGTTTCCAATTAGTACTTGTTGCATAATTGAGTTAAGTTCTTAATGCTTGAACATTATAATATTCATATAGCCTAAAGCAGTATTGACATTGAAGCTCACCGTTGAAGATGACATCCACTAATGTATCAGACCTAGAAGCAAGAAATTAGACTTAAGTCCAAAATAGGAACAAAATATTAATTTTATCATCAAAATAGCAACTTGCAAGCATCAGATGAAGACTTGTCTTAAGTACGAAATGAATTTTGACAAATCCAACTGAAGTAGAACAATCCAGGAGCAGTATTGGCATTCATGCTCACAGTTGAAGACGTTATCCTAGTGTTAAACTGCTGATCTGAAGTGATAACAATAGAGTGGCGTTGGAAGAAAAAAATCTATCTATATAAATGAAGGGATCGATTGTAACAAATGAATGAATCAATTGTAGATGACTTGAATTACCACACCTTCACAAAGTACAATTCTTACAATGAATCTGCACTTGTCAATAACTTGTTTGTACATTCTTTATTTTGAAAGGTAGGTTGATCAATGGAGGAAGAGATTATAGCACCATACGAATTCAGTTGGAAGGGAGATGGGGCCGAAGGCTTATCTCATCAGGAAATTGCCTCATGTTCTGTCCTCTCTTCCCATTGTCTTTTCCGGCCGATACGACATCTTGTCCTCTCCGCGGCTTGAGTGAACGCCAATGACGACTGCACGCTTCTCTTCCGAGTGTGGCACGCCAGGACCCGGGGCTAGAGGGTGCAAGTTTGATAAAAAAAAAAATTTAAAAGAAAATGTTGCATATAAATAGTAATAATAAATAAAAATTCAATAAATAAACTAGATTCATTAAGGTAAAACACCAACTAATTATATACCCCTACGAGTTTTATACTTTGAAAATGTAACATAACAGATTCATTATCAATGGAGTCAAATACATCTTTCTCGATGAAAGTCACCAAGCAATCACTCATGAAATCATCTCCCATTCAGTTTCAAAATCTTGTTTTCACAAATTTCATAGCGGAGAAAGCTCTTTCTACTGATGCAGTAGCCACGGGTAAAAGTAACGCCAATTTCAAGAGCAAATAAACCAGAGGATAGCACATACTTCTCTTCGTGACAACTAGCTTCTCTGCCAAGGTAGAGATCGATGTTATCCTTGAAAAGTCGTCACTTTTTTGTACCTCAACAATGTACGCCTGAAGTTGATTATCAAGTGCCATCAACTCAATCCGAGAGAATTCACACGGATAAAACTGAGCAAGACGTATCAACTTGTCCTTGTCAAATGCTGAAAAGTTATTATCCGTACTGAAACATGTCACGCAAATAAGCAACTCTGTACTCACCTCATTAAACCGAGCATTTAACTATTGGAGTTGCTTATCAAGAACAACATAGAACAAACCTGCGTGATATCGATCCAAATTAAGCATCTATTGAGCTTCACGTCTTCGTCTCCCCTTAGATATAAATAATTCATTCATGTTAGGAACATGAATATCATGTTCCTTACAAAATAAGGAGACTTCAATCAGTAAAGCATCACATCCTTCATATCTCATGGCCTGCAAGCGTTCCTTAGAAGCATCAACCATCCTCATCGCATTAACAATATCTTGATCTTTAATCTGCAAACTTGTGACAAGTCATTTGTGATCCCTAAAACGGTCTTCATCAAATGCAATGTGAAAACAAATTCAAATGATTGCATGGATTCTAAGAGTCTATTTGCTTCTGCTCTTTGATCTGAACTTGCACCATCTTCTTTGATAATTTCAAGTACAACAATAACTGAATAAAACATGAGTACTAGATTCATAAGTGTACCGAAGTGTGTTCCCCAACGAGTACCGCCATGCCTCTTGAGACCGGCATCTTGATTTAGTCCTCGTCCACTTTGAATTTTCCCTTTCTCTCTAATGCTTCTCTTACTTTAGCAATCTGTATGTCTCGAAGCATATCAAGTCGCTTACATGAACCTCCCACAATATTTACTATATTTCCCACTAAATTAAAAAGCACAGCAACTTGAATCTCATTTTTCGATACACCAACAAGAGTTAGTTGAAGTTGATGGGCAAAACAATGCACATAAAAAGCAGATGAGCTTTCCCGCATGATCAAAGCTTTCAGTCCATTAAATGCACCTTGCATGTTACTTGCACCGTCATAACCTTGCCCCCGTACCCTTGCTAAACTCAAGCCGTATTTACAAAGCAATGATTCTAATGAAACTTTCAGAGACATAGCACTTGTATCACTAACATGCTTAACACCAATGAATCTTTCCACAATATGACATTTTTCATTCACAAAACGCAAGACAACAACCATTTGTTCTTTACCGGATACGTCGCGAGACTCATCCACAAGCGAGGGGTCAGGGTGCAACATTTCATTTTTTGAGAGGGTGCAACATTCATTTTTTGAGAGGGTGCAAAATTAACGCACTCAATAGTATATACACTAAATTTATAAAAATTATACAAAGTTGAGCGGGTGCGACTGCACACCCTCGGCTCTACCTAGGTCCGCCCCTGTTGAATATGCATCTCTTCTCTTTATTTGCTATCCAAATCAAAAACTTTGATGTCAAAAACATAAACAGACTGCTCGCAAATGTTTTTTATGTGTTTACATACCATATCCTCATTAGGAATTTGAGAATGAAAAAAGTCTTCAAGTTTTTGTTTAATTGATTTATTCACTCTGTAAAAACAGTGTGATATGTGTATTGGTTTACATATAGAAAATTTAATTATATGAAAGGAAATTAGCATTAGAAAATATATAGATTACCAAGATTCAGAAGAGCCATATATGACTTCATTTCACTAACTTCAAAGGCTGAAATTTTCTTCCTTCATGTCTCTTGACATTATTTGAAATTTTCTTTCTTTCATCAACCTCTCGAGGTTCAGCAAACTTGTAGAAATTAAATCGCTATGGAACATGTAAGAAATCATATGAAACTAATTCACATTTAAAAAAAATAAAATAAAATCAACGCATCCAAATGCTATCCATCTATAAAGCCAATTCAAAATCATCAAAAGAATTCACATTTCCATTATAACAAATTCAATTATCACATATCTGATTCATACATGTCCATTATTTAATCGAACTCCTAAAGTTTATGATTATATACTCTAGTTTAGGGAGAAAATAAGAAATCTAAAATACTCATAAGCTTAAGATTTTTTATTTTTTTTACATTCACAAATGACAAAAAAAAGTGGAGCACATATATGACCATCTGATGAATCGAGCGCACACATACCCATAATCAAAAATCTATTACCACCTTCCCTTACTTGGTTCCTTAATTGCACCGATTGCACTTGATCTCTTCCTCAATTGATCTTCCATGTATTGGCTCCTCAAATAATATAAAATTTATGAAGGAAATTACATGAATATGAATCAATTAATAAGAAATCTATCTATATATATAATAAGGGAGGAGGAGAGATAGAGCTCTAATTAGAGCTCGCCACGTCAGACTAAAGGGATAATCAGAGCTCGCCACGTCAGCAAGATGTTGGATTTAGGGTTGGGCTGGGCTAAATATGCTTGGGCTTAATATGTTTGGGCTGAATAGTATAATTAAGTGTATATAATTTTATTTAATACGTGTATGTTTTGAATTTAATTATTTGTTTGCATAATACTATTTGACATTTTTTCAAATATGTTACCTCTTTAGAAAATTTTGAATTAAAAAAAAAAATAAAGTGAAAGTGAAACACAAATGATTATTTCGTTCAATTCAAACAAATTTATAAAAACTTCATCCGTAAATAGTCTTTTGCATCACCACCAGTCTATGAGTTGACTATCTACACAAAAACGAATACTTCTTCAAAAATTTAAACTTAAAGAAGTATTATTTTTATCAAATTCAAAAAATATTTTCAATTATTTTACTATGTTTTTTTTTTTTACTTTCATTTTTACAAATAAAAGTTAGGACTTACGATTTAACAACTAACACCGCGCGCCGCGCGGGAAAGCACCCTAGTTTATTAATGAAACGATTCGAATTCAAAGGATTTCCTTTATTGGCTCCTCAATTAATAGGAAATTTATGAAGGAAATGATCAGAATTAGTAACCGACATGGAAGTAGTTGTTGAAGATGGAGTGTAGAGCGTGAATACACGGTCCAATCACAATTGGTATAAATGATGTGGCAAAATATTAGATTAAAAATCAAATATGCATCTAAATTATATTATATTATATAAATATAAATATATAGATTATATTAATATTAATTATTTAATATTTCATATTCCATATTTCTTATTTCACGAACCAAATAACCAAACAGGCTTAAATAACCAAACAGGCTTAGATGTAACTTTCTTAAAATAGGAAAATCACATATATCACATTTACCTACTAAAGACATGTGAATTAAATTACAATATATGAAACGATTCGAATTCAAAGGATTTCCTTTATTGGCTCCTCAATTAATAGGAAATTTATGAAGGAAATGATCAGAATTAGTAACCGACATGGAAGTAGTTGTTGAAGATGGAGTGTAGAGCGTGAATACACGGTCCAATCACAATTGGTATAAATGATGTGGCAAAATATTAGATTAAAAATCAAATATGCATCTAAATTATATTATATTATATAAATATAAATATATAGATTATATTAATATTAATTATTTAATATTTCATATTCCATATTTCTTATTTCACGAACCAAATAACCAAACAGGCTTAAATAACCAAACAGGCTTAGATGTAACTTTCTTAAAATAGGAAAATCACATATATCACATTTACCTACTAAAGACATGTGAATTAAATTACAATATATTAGCCATCCGTCTTGTTTTTGGTAACACATACCGTTCGCTTGCTTAATCGCACTGTCCAAAAGCCCCACCGTCCAAGAATCCACGATACTCTAATCGTGTCCTTCGCGGTGTACAATAACAACTATACGTGGACCTGGACCCAACCAAGTCCAACCACGTAGTGACCCACCGGAAACCCTCCCTCCTCACGGAGCACGTGCTTACGGAGAATAGTGCCATCTCTCTTCCTTGCTTTCCAAATGTAAGTAATCCATCAATGGAAATTCTATAATAAAACCTAAAAATCGGAGATTTAATCGCTGAATCTTGAAGATGAAGGTGAGGACGGTGTTCACATCCGTCTCGATCTCTCTCAGCTGCCGAGAGGGATTCTCTGCCGCTTTCCGCGTGGGTATTTCTTCGTAAAACCCTCGCTGATTCACTCAATCTGCGGCGGCGTCGTCGTCGGCGGTAGAGCTGATACGTTGTTTCCAGCTCCCGGTGGTCGACGCGACGGTCTAGGTTTTTCCCCCTGTTTCTGCTTTTCTCCCTTTTCATTTGCATCGGGTTATATTGAGCGTCTAGGGTTCCGAAGGTTGGCTAGGTTGCGATGGAGAGATCCAACAGCAGGGATTACAAGGACTTCCCTGGGAGCTCCTCAGGTTAGCTCTGCCGCTATGTTAGATGTTTTACTTCAGTTTTGATTTTTTTTGGCGTGGGCTGAGCTCTTTTTGCAAGAATTTTGTAGTGGAGAATGAATTCATTTTCTTTCTATGATGTTATTGAAGCGATTCTGGTTAATGCTTGGGTTAGTGGCGATTTTAAGGATATCCATATCGACTTTGTATGTAGGTTTGCCTCCGGTAATTTTGTTGCTTTCGGGTTGATCATAGATTGAATTGTCAAGAATGGATAGAATGTGAAGCTGCACATATTTTTTGTTAATTGGTTCTTATAATCTGAGTCTAGCTCTAGTGTGCTTGGTGAAGGACTAATCTGGGAAAACTTGTAGGATCTGTAGTCAAATTGCTTTTATCTCTTTAATGTGATGTCAAGTGGCAAATGCAACTTACTATATCAAATTTACAATCACTTCAGTCATTTTGTTTTGGGCTTCGTCATGATTTTGAGGTTTGTATTTGATTTTCATTCATTAAGAATGCACTGTTACAGTTTTTAATTCTGCAGCATCCATGGGAGTATATTCCTGAATATCCTCCACAGTACATATTATTAACAAGACTTCTGTTCTTTTTAAATGTTATTGACCTCTGTCTTGGTTAGGCGGATTCTATTAGATTGTCAAATACTTTGTTTGAAAACTAAGCTTCGGCTTTTGAGGCTTTTGCTCTAGAGACAATGCAGGTTTTTACTCCCCATTTTCTGTTTGAAACTATCTCAGACAAAGGACTCTTTGACGCATCACAATATGAATTTTTCGGTCAAAATCTTGTTGAAGATATGGAACTAGGAGGTCTGGAGGATTTCAGAGAGGACACTACTACTTTTGGTGCCCCAGGTGATGAGTATCACCTATTTGAAAAAGATGAGGTTCGTAGTTGAATTATTATCTCGTTCCCCTTCAATGCTCTTTTTTTTTTTTGGGGGGGGGGGGTTATTTTAGGAGAGTCAAATTTGTTATGTTAGCTGCAAATCAAATAAACACACCCACAAATATATTGGATAATCTTCAGGTTTGATGACCATCAAACAGTTCTTTCTCCTATTTGACACTAAAAGCTTGTTTCTTTCTCAGGGTGGAGGTCTCGGGTCTTTATCTGACATTGATGATCTTGCTACTACTTTTGCAAAGGTTAGATGAGCTGCCTATACAAATTCCTTCATTAGAAGCTTATTCAAGTGTTGCATTTATTCTCATTAGACGTCCCTATGCTATAATGGATGCCCATTTTATATACTCACTCTGAAATCGATTCATCTGCAAGCTTAACTTTTGTTTATGTTTACTGTATGTATTCTCTGATTCTAATGCTTGACATTTTGGTATTTACTTGTTTATGCAGTTGAATCGGGTGGTTACTGGACCTAAAAATCCTGGCGTTATTGGTGATCGATCTGGATCTTTCTCTAGAGAAAGTAAGAAACCAATCTTTCTTGAAGATATTGTTCTCTACTGAGACTGCACCTTTTGTTATTCTTGCTTTTTCTTGGTGAAGTCCAGCTTTGCTCAACGACAGGCAATTCTTGTGTGAGCTTGGTGTTTACACCAACCAAGCCAATAGCATTATTATGCCAAGTGCCAAATTCTTTTGTCGTTTTTTTTTTGTATAATAAAACCCTAAAAGTGAACCCTAGAAGGGAAGATAGAGGATACTTGTCAGCTTTTATTGGATTGGCGTAAAAACCGCCCTTACCCAATATTTTTCGCTTGACGACAGATATTCACTGTCTTTTAATTTTCCAGGTTCATCAGCTACCGATTGGGCTCAAGATGGAGAATTCCCCATTTGGCCAGAAACATACTCCTCATTTGATCCAGAAACCGACCTACAACTAAAGAGGTGGTCCTCCCAACCACAATCTTTGGCAGACGAAAAGCCTTTGTACAGAACATCCTCGTACCCACTGCCCCAACCAAATCTACAACACTACAACAGCGAGCCTATCCTTGTACCAAAATCCGCTTTCACATCGTTCCCTCCACCTGGCAACCGATCCCAACAAGCCTCCCCTCGAAACCCCGATATTTACTACCCTAACCCTAGTAACCTTCATCACCAGCTTTCTGGTTTGTCCCAAATGGAGTATGGTGGAAATATGGCACAGTTCACCTCCTCAACCGGCCTTCCTTTTAACAACGGCCCCCACAATTACTGGGTCAACCAAGCTATGTTACAGCAGCAGCAGAGGCTGCACCATTCTCTCCAATCCTTGGCTCATCTCACTGCTCTACAGGTGGCTGCTCCTTTATACAGCAGCCTTCCATCACCTTCATACCGAAAACCTAAATCCCAAAGAGGAAGGCATCAGAATAATGTTCGATTCTCTCACCAGAGCTCGGATGCTAGTAGCCAGAAGAGCGAAACGGGTCCCACTATCCAGTTCCGGTCAAAGTACATGACTTCCGAGGAAATCGAGAGTATACTGAAGATGCAGCATTCTTCTTCCCACAGCAACGACCCTTATCTCGATGATTATTACCACCAGGCTCGCCTTTCGAAGAAATCGGCATCCGGGTCGAATAGGATGAAGTTGAAATTCTGCCCGGCACACCTCAGAGAACTGCCTTCCCGATCACGGAGTAGTAGCTCTTCTTCGGATCATCATTCTGCATTGTCTTCAGTTCGTAGGCTTCGCCCTTTACTCGAGATGGACCCACCACCGAGCTCTGGTTCGGCCGATGGTGATCAAAAGGCTAGAGAGAGGCCCTTGGAGCAAGAACCGATGCTTGCTGCCCGAATCACGATTGAGGATAGCCTCTCTGTGATTCTCGATATGGATGATATCGAGAGAACGATAAAGTATAACCAGCCACAAGACGGTGGGGCCCAGCTGAGGCGGAGGAAGCAGATTCTGCTCGAGGGTCTAGCCGCGTCGCTCCAGCTGGTGGACCCGCTCGGGAAAACCGGCCATAGAGATGGAGGGTTAAGTCCTAAGGACGATATTGTCTTTTTACGGCTAACTTCCCTTCCCAAGGGCAGGAAGCTCGTGTCGAGGTACTTGCAGCATCTCTTTCCGAGCAGCGAACTAGCTCGGATTGTCTGCATGGCGGTTTTCCGCCACCTGAGGTTCCTATTCGGCGGCCTGTCCACTGACACGTCAGCAGCTGAGACAACCTTAAACCTTGCTAGACATGTTTCGGCTTGTGTCGCTGGGATGGACTTACGTGCACTGAGTGCGTGTCTTGTAGCCGTGGTCTGCTCCAATGAGCAGCCGCCACTTCGTCCGATCGGGAGTCCGGCTGGTGACGGTGCTTCTGTGGTGTTGAAATCTGTCCTTGATCGAGCCACCGAGCTTCTCAGCGATCCACATGGCGTTCACCTCAGCATGCCGAATCGGCACCTGTGGCAAGCATCGTTCGACGAGTTCTTTAGCTTGCTGACCAAGTATTGCCTGACCAAGTACGAGACGATCGTGCAGTCCATGTTTGTGCAGAATCAGCAGCACAGTCCCGAGGCGGCACGGGCTGTGGGCAGGGAGATGCCGGTGGAGCTGCTGCGGGCGAGTCTACCCCACACGGACGACAAACAAAGGAAGCTGTTGGTTGACTTTGCACAGAGGTCAATGCCCATTACGGCGATCGCTTCGCAGGCTTCTGGTGGTGGCCAGATAAGCTCGGAGTCGGTCCGGGGATGAAGAAGAAGAAGAAGAAGAAGGTGAGTTCTGTTGAATGGCGTAAATTACAAGCTTTTCACAAAAGTAGTATTATTTGAACTACCAAATACAAAAATAGTATGATTTAGCAAATTAAATACAAATCTAGCACTTGCCGAGAATGAAATTCTCGTCAAGAACCGGGAGTCTTTGGCAAGTACTAGAGTTGTATTTAATTTGCTACATTATACTATTTTTGTATTTTGTAGTTCAAATAGTGTACTATTTTAGTGAAAATTTCATTACTTTGAGAATGATAACTAAATAATAATTGAATTTACTCGAAAAATGCAACTTGTTAGCTACATTTTTTAAAAAACTAAATAGTGTATTTTCAACCAAAGTTCAGTTATGTTTATTTACCTTAATTTTAGAATGTTAATTAATGTTACTGACTTGTATTTTTTTGGTGTGGGATTAAGAAGACGAGCTGAGATTTGGATGGATTGTTTGGAAGATGGTGAAGATGTATGTGATCTGCAGAGTTGGTGGTTGGTGGGAGTGATGATTTTGGGTAAAGATGTAAATTGAGTGAAATCTGAGCCCCCTTTGAGAAATGTTGACAGGTCTAGTAGAAGTAGTAGTGAATTAGTGAAATTTGTAATAACATAAACATGGATGATATGTAGTTGATGGATGGAGAAAGTACCTCTTGTTGTTTGCTTCCTTTGCTATTTGTTTATGCATATTTTAATGTAGAATAGAAGCTGCCCATTTGACCATTCCCTTAATAGTAATTCACCCTTGTTTTAGTGGATCTTATTGATTATAATGGATCTTATTGATAGTACAGAGAGTGGCTCTCTTTTTTGTGTGTTAGCAATTCACCATCTTTATATATATGTTATAGATGAAAACTGGTTCGGTCGGACTGGTTTTTTCAACTTGTTTCGTTTGGACACCAATTAATATTTAAAATGCTTATAATTTTTACAAACCATAATCTTGAGGTGGATGGCATGTATACCTTAATCTTGAGGGAGATTTTTTTTGGGATAAAATGATGATTTTATTAAGGTAATAGATCCTAAGGCCAATTTTGACCGAGTGTCAGTTTGGTGTCTCAATTTTAAATTGTTGATATTGGTGTCCTAATTTTCAGTTTTGTGCCTATTTGGTTTTCTGTTAGATTTTGGGGTTAAGTTTAGGTTAAGAACCTATGAAAGGTCTGAACTATCACCCATGTTAACGGGAGAGGTCTGAAATTTAAAAATTTAATAACAAATATCTGAAATTTCAATTTTGTTGATTTGAGGTTTTCCGTCCATTTTTAGGGTTAAATTTAACAGAATTGTGTGACATGACATTTTTGCCCCTTTAATATTTTGTTTTATTTAATATTTTATTTAAGGAAATGTGAAATGACAATTTTACCCCTAAAGTTAAATTAAAACCACCCAATTTCGGCCACCACCACCCGACTTCCGGCCACCACCACCCGACTCCGGCGACCACCACCTCGACTCCGACGACCACCACCTCGGCTCCGGCGACCCGACTCCGGCCACCACCTCAGCAAAAAAAGCTCCGATCGGGGCCAAAAAGCTCCGATCGGAGCCAAAAAAGCTCCGATCGGAGCCAAAAAGCTCCGATCGGAGCCACAGATCTCCGACCGGAGCTCTGTGGCTCCGACCAGAGCCACAAAGCTCCGATCGGAGTCCAATCGGGGCCGGTGGCTCCGATCGGAGTCCAATCGGGGCCGGTGGCTCCGATTTTGGCCCAATCGGAGCCTTGGTGGTGGTCGCCGGAGTACGATTGGTGGTCGCCGGAGTACCGTGGTGGCTTCAAGGGCATTTTGGTCTTTTCACTCCAAGCATGTGAGGGGCACACTTGATAGAAGGGCATTTTTGGAAATTTATTTTATTTCCGGTCACATGCCAAACATGTGACCAATTTCCGTTAGTTTTAACGGAAAAAACTAACGGAGACCGTTGTTATCAACAAAACAGAAATTTCAGACCTCTGTTATTAACTTTTTAAATTTCAGACCTCTCCCGTTAACATGAGTGATAGTTCAGACCTTTCATAGGTTCTTAACCCTTAAGTTAACAGATTGAGTTGAAAATACTATTTTGCCCTCTTTTTAGAGCCTTCGATTCCGGCCACCCACCTCCAGCCACCCACCTCCAATTGGCCAGAATCGGCCGGAACCCTAAATCCTAAATCAGAGCTACTTAACCCTAAATCGGCCAAAATAGGCCGTAATCCGCCGGGAACTGGCCGAAATCGGGATGGGTTTGGGCCGTAATCGGTCGGAATCGGGATGGGTTTGGCCGTAATCGACCGGAATCGGGTGGGTTTGACCGCAATAGGCTGGAATCGGGGTGGGTTTTACCGTAATCGGCCGGAATAGGGGTGAGTTTGGCCGCAATAGGCCAGAATCGGCCGGAATCGGGTGGGTTTGGCCACAATTGGCCGGAATTGGGTGGGTTTGGTCGGAATCGGCCGGAACCCTAATTCTGGTCAGGGGTATTTTTGTAATTTTGAAAATTGACACTCACGTGATCATCACGTGACCAGATTCCGTTCAACTTAACCCAAAAATTTAACGGAGACACCAAATAGCAACACATGAAAATTGGGACATTGAATTTCAACCTCAGACACCAAACTGACAAATAGGTCAAAATTGAGACAGCTTTTAGGTTCTATTCCTTTTTATTAAACATTAAGGGATATTACAAAGCAAATAAAAAATGTGATTTTTCTATCATGTTCCGCAAGTATCATGTGTGGTATTTTTTATTTTACATTTTTCTGCTGCTATAAAGGTGAACACTATATGAAAACTGTTATTAGCAATAATGTGATGCAAATTTAAGGTGTAATTTAAAAAATCACACATTTAAATTTTTACATATTTTACAATTAAATCCTCATTAGTGTAAAAAATACCACAAACATAATACTTGTAGAGCATGATAGAAACTCTAGGACCGACATCAGATCAATTGAGATAAGTGGTATAAGAATCAAACTCTCGTAACCATTAAGATAGATGGATGTCTAAAGCCAGACAAAAGAAACTCAAAACAAACAGCTAGATACCTGTAAAGGCGCGCCTTCAAAGCATATGGTTGCTTATATGAAAAATAGGTCGGTGAAGCAACAAAATTTTCTTCCCAACTGAAGAAATATGGAGATAGGAGAAACATCTCCCAAAATATTTTGACCGATAATTAAGTTTTAACAAGATGACACAGTTATCGCCAAAGAACTTATCTCGGCGTTTCGACCAACCAAAAACATTACTATGATCGCCTCGTTTCTTTTTTTCGAAAAAAAGAGTGCAATTGCAAGTATTCATATTTTGTCACTTCATCTAATTTTGATCAATAACGAGTGTTTGTGGGAAATGTTATTTTATACGTACGACAGCCATCCTTCAACGGCTGGGAATGATGGATATACACCCGCTTTGACCCGACTTAATTACCGCACGGACCCAAAGACGGTTCTAAACCGAAACTTGGAAAACCTTAAACCCGGAAAAATCCATCAACAAAAGGCCGGACGAATTTAGATCGCCCGGCAAGGGAACAAGTTCGGCTAGACACCCCCTAACCGAACATGTTCGGTAAGGTCACCCCCTAACATAACATGTTCGGTTAGGTCACCCCCTAACCGGACATTTTTAGGCCCGGAGGGCCTCCTCCGGACCACGCTGTTCCCGAACTCCCTAAAAATATTACTAACTCCTCCGATGCTTAGTAAGGCCTAATTTCGCTTTATCTTAAGTAATGCATGATTAACGGACTAATATTGCGATTAGCAAACTAATGACCCAAGAGGCCTATAAATAGGACCCTTGGCCATTTATTTCAAACAAGTTACCAAGTTGAATTTTCTCTAGCTTCTCGCTAGACATTTTCTCTCTCTAGCAAGTTCTCATTTAGGCACGGAGAGGGCTCACCGAGCACCCCCCCTTTGCTCGGTAGCCCCTTTTGCAGGTGGACATGGAAAAGGACTCGAACTCGAAGTTGGGAAACGGATGTCCAGCGAGACGTTTTTATAGGTTTACGAGGAAGAAGAACAATCTTGGAGCTAAGGACAACATTATAGGAGAAACATCCACACAGGTCTACGAGGATTATCACAATTATGTCGGGTACCGACCGATTGGTTCACGCAAAACCGAACCGATTGGAAGCGTGTCCCAACAGGGAAGAAACGAGGAGGTTAAGATGAATGCTTTAGGAGGTGATGTAATGTTGTTTGAGTTTGCTAAAGAGTGATTATGATGTGTTATAGATCATAGTCCTTGCCTCCTTAGGCAATCCAAAGTAATTTCTTACTTTTTCAATTATGGCAGAGCCAAAATTTGAGAGCCAAAATCACTTTTGGGTGTGTAAATAGTATTTTTTGAGTATCACTTGCATTATGGTGTTGATACTCATATTTAAGTATCAATTTTTCTATGTTATTATGAATTAAACGACTTATAATTTAATTATTTATGAAAATTATACCATTATTTATATTTAAAATAGATCTATAGTTTAAGATCAATATTGATTATATATTTCAATATTTAATTTGTTTATACAATTTAAAAATATATATATTATTACTCAAAAACTATAAAACACAACATTAGGCGTTTTACTTAACGAAAAACACACAAACCCCCCCCCCCCCCCCCCCCCCCCCCCCCCCGACAAACACTTGAAAAACAAAAAAGAACACATAACAAAAACAATACAACTAAAGTAACTACGATCTTTCAAGTATTCAAACATTTGGCCATTTTGAGAATATGACCGTTAGAAATATAACTGTTAAAATATGGCAGTTTTCAGAATATGACCATTGTAATATTTTGTTTAATTTTTTTTCTATATTTTCTGAATTTTTTTTATATTTTTTCTAGACTTATTTGATTTTTGTTATTTAAATAATAAAAAAAAAAACAAAAAACAAAAAAAACAAAAAATTGGCAAAAGTAAAGGACAGTTTCTTCGTGGCCTTTAGTCCACTCATGAAATGAGATTGGAGCTTATAGTTCCAACTCTTACTAATCTCGGTAGGAAATACTAACCGAAGATTTTTTTTTTTTTTTTTTTTTTTTTTTTTTTTTTTATAGAAATGAAGAACAAGCGTGTTATGTTGAACCAGCTTGTGGCGCTTAACCGGAGGCTTAGCTGTAATTCTCCGATGAATCTTGATATATAGAAGGGACCATTGGCTATGCATTGGTGATTTCAATGATATTTTCTTTAATTTCGAGGAGGATAGAGGTAATTTGAAGAACCCTAGGTACATGAAAGCGTTTAATGCAATGCTGATGGATACAGGTTCGGTCGATGCAGGGTTTATGTGGATAGGGAGCGTGAAAGGATTTATGTGGCCTCGTGAACAATGACGTATCCAGGATATTTGGAATGTGGGTACGTTATATTATTATTATTTTTAAAATAAAACATATAACGATTTCATTAGAGTTAAAGTAAGTACAACTCATACACTAGCGAAATAAAACAAAATACTGAAACTTACACCTGCCCTCTTCGAGATTTCATATTCTGAAATCGAGAGATAATAACATCAGTAGAAATTTTCGACGATACATCCCGCTCTACGTAAGTGACTAAACAATCATTCAAGAGTACACACCTAAACTATTTCAAACTTTGTTCTTCACATAAGGCATAGCTGAAAAAGTCCTTTCAACGCTTGTTATCGCCACCAGAAGAATCATAACTAGCTTTAGAAGCGAATAAAGGTATAAATACAAGATGTTTTTCTGTATCAAGAAATTTAACTGAAAGTTCACCAAGATCCTTTAATCCATAAAATCTCTCATCACGATGCATATCGTCAATGTAATTTTCAAGTTGATGCACTAAAGCCGCATAATCAATACTTGAAAACTCATTGGGATAAAACTGAGCAAGTCTAAGCAATTTTTTCTTGTCAAAATAAGCAAATGAATTCTTAAGACTCAAGCAAGTCATGCAAAGAGGCAATTCTGAGTAGTATATTATATACATAATATAATACTCTTATAAATAATAATAGTGACAATAATAATAGGGTCTTATACAATGAGGATCGTACATCATTAACAATTGGCTTTTACAGTAATAATAGTATGAATCTTACATCACTATTAATAGGGATCAATGTATATTTTCTTTATAAATATAGCTAGTATCGTACTAAAAATATTCGTTAATGTAGTGTCGTTCGTAACCACATTCCATAACATGCATACGCCACTGCTCGTGAATGCTGAGTGGTTTGAGACATTTCCCAACGCCACAATTTTCCACAAATCGGAGATGGGATCCGACCATTGCCCGTTGCTTTTTCATCTTGATTACCGAGATAGAAGAGGGCGATGTACAATATTTAAGTCGGGGGTGAGAGGTGTAATTTTAGGATATCCTAGAACCAGAAAAGTACTAAACGGTTATTGATACCATGACCCAGAACTGTTTGAACCAATCGATTCCGAGTTTATCGGGAACGAATCTACTTTAGCTGGCCGACGGAACCTAATTTACAAACTTTCTCGATGTCAGGCATCTCTACAATGTTGGAGCAAGTTAAATTTCTCCAATGAAAAATTCAAGATAGCTTAGCTGCAAGATCATATCGTGGGTTTATAAGATTTGTCCAATAATGAGTATGTGAAAGAAGAGCAAACTCAGCCGAGTTTTGGCATAGAGATGAGATTTATTGGAAGCAGTCAATATATAAGTGAACTTTGTTCAATTTTGAGAGCAAACCCTAGAACAGAAACGTAAAGGAGAGGAAGACTTCGGGTCATCAGGTAAGTTCCTTCATCTGGTTACCCTCGCCTTTAATACAACATCAACATCCACGAATTACAGAATAGTCCTCGTGAAAGAAGGAACAGCCAAACAAGGCCCCAAACAAAAAAACTAAAGAATAAACAACAATCTAAAATACTGAAACAGTCCTCAATCAATAATATTCAGCAAATAACAAAATAGTCCCCAAGGAACCAGATTGTAAACAAGAGATCCCAATCTTCAACAGCCTCCCTCAATCTGGAGCCTTGGTGTCTTCAAGACTTGCTCCTTCATCACTGAGCTCATTCTTTCCAAACAGATTCTTCAGACCTAATAAACCTGCAATATGGTAATGCTCCTTTCTTCCCAGGGCCTTTGTAAAATGTCTGCAAGCTGATTTTCTGTTTTCACATATCTTAATTCAACAATGTTAGTCAAGAGTTTATCTCTAATGAAATGACACTTAACCTCAATATGCTTTGTTCTTTCATGAAAGACAGGGTTTTTGGCAATTTGCATTGCTGCAGTACTATCACAATATAACACAGAAGGCCCTGTTTGTTCAAATCCTAATTCTCTCAATAAATTTCTTAACCAAACTATCTCAGCAAGAGCCTTACCCATACTGATATATTCCGCTTCAGCAGAAGATAAAGAAACAGTTTCCTGTTTCTTTACTTTCCACGAAATCAAAGAAGATCCAAGCTTAACACAATAACCTGTTACTGACCTTCTTGTCAGAACACAACCAGCCCAATCTGAATCTGAATAAGCATTCAATTTAACATCAGAAGAGGAATCCAAAAATAAACCTTTTCCAGGCTCATCCTTAATATATCTCACAACCCTTAAAGCAGCCTGAAAATGGGATTCTTTTGGGTCTTGCATAAACTGACTTAGATTTTGAACAGCAAAGCTAATATCAGGACGAGTCATGGTCAAATATAATAATTTCCCTATCAGTCTCCTATAAACACTGACATCACTTAGGGGAGGATCATCAGAATTTACTTCCAAGTGTCTATCATAAGCCCTAGTGGTGAGCTTCAAACCAAACTCCATAGGTGTCTTAGCATTCTTACAACCAAGAAGACCAGTCTCATTAATCAGATCTAAGGCATACTTCCTTTGACAGAGCACTATTCCAGAATTGGACCTAGCTACCTCAATGCCCAAAAAGTATTTAAGTTCTCCTAGATCTTTCATTTTGAAACTGTGTTGCAAGACATTCTTAAGTTCAGTAATAAGCCTACCACTATTTCCAGTGATTAACAAGTCATCAACATATACAAGTAAAACAACTATTTCAGTATCAACAGACTTGGTGAACATGGAATAATCAAGTTTGGACTGTGAATACCCAGACTTAACTAAAGTATCACACAATTTCAAATTCCATTGCCTAGATGCTTGCTTTAAACCATAGAGGGATTTCAGTAATCTGCACACAACCCCCCCATGATTACTGAAACCTTGAGGTAAATGCATATAGACCTCTTCCACTAAATCACCTTGTAAAAAAGCATTATATACATCCATCTGATATAAAGGCCAAGCTTGAATAGAAGCTAAAGCTAACACAGTTCTAACAGTATTCATTTTTGTAACAGGAGAAAACGTCTCATAATAATCAATACCTAATTGTTGCTTATAACCTTTGGCTACTAGTCTAGCTTTATGCCTTTCCAAACTACCATCAGATTTATATTTGAGTTTATAAACCCATTTGCAACCTATAGCTTTCTTACCAGGTGGAAGAGGAACCAGTTCCCAAGTTCTATTGGCCTCCAAGGCTTCAATCTCTTCCTGCATTGCCTTTACCCAAGATGGGTTCTTAGAAGCTTCATGAAAACTGACTGGTTCACTCAGCTCAGAAATATTGGTTAGGAAGCATTTATAAGGTTGAGAAATGTGATCATAAGAAACAAAATCAGAGATAGGATACTGAGTTGAACACTTTCCAACAATGTAATCATCAAAATGTGAAGGAACTCTTGTATGTCTAGTGGATCTACGCAACTCAGGTATCTCTATATTTTCAACATCACCATCAGAACCAACAGCTTGTTCATCATCTGGGTTAGGGTCAGCATCATCAGAACTAGAATACTCATCATTTGATGATATAGCAGGGGACTCATTACTCTTAGGGATGAGATTTTCATAATGATTCTCAAATATATCATCGGATCTGTCCTCATGGAATCTGGACCTAGGTGTGTAAGTGCTAAAAATGGGTAACAAATCATGCTTGCTTTGCTCAAAAGGAAATACATGTTCATGAAAAATCACATCTCTACTGACAAACCAAGTCCTTCTATTCAAATCATATAGTTTGTATCCCTTTTGAGTGGAAGAATATCCAAGAAAAACACATTTTATAGCACGAGAAGCAAGCTTGTCTGAAACCATCAAATTTTTAGCATAAGCAAGACATCCAAAAACTCTCAGGTGATCAACATTGATGGCCTTTCCTTTTAAAATTTCAAGGGGACACTTTTTATTCAAGAGAGGAGAAGGCATCAGATTTATAAGATAACATGCTGTCAAAACACAATCACCCCAAAATTTGTTTGGAAGAAAGCTTTGCAACTTGAGTGCCCTAGCTACTTCCAAAAGATGTCTATGTTTTCTTTCTACCCTGCCATTCTGCTGTGGAGTATAGGAGCAGCTACTCTGATGTAAAATCCCATTATTTTTAAAAAACAGACTTAGTTGCTCATTGAAAAATTCTCCCCCATTGTCTGTTCTAAAAATCTTGATTTGTTTCTCAAATTGGGTTTTAATCATGGCAACAAAGTTCTGTAAAATAATTGGGACATCAGATTTGAACTGCATCAAGAAAACCCACGTAAGCCTAGAATAATCATCAACCAAGGTAAGAAAGAAACGTTTGTTATCATAAGTTGGTGTATGATAGGGCCCCCAAACATCAGCATGAATTAAATTGAATATAGAAACAGCCTTTGAATCAGATAAAGGAAAAGAAGGTCTGATGATCTTAGCCTTGGGACATACATCACAGTGGTGAATGTTAACATTCTTATTCTGGAAAACATCTAATGAGGAAACATGTTTCAGAACTTGAAAAGAGGCATGCCCAAATCTCCTATGCCATAACATTGGTTCATTTAAAGAGGATTTTAGAGCAACATGCTCAATTTTGCTACTAGGCATAACAGAATGGTAAAGACCTGAGTCCTCTTTAAAAGTCCCCAAGACCTTCCCATTTGAGAGGTCCTGCAGAATAGCAAGTTGAGGAAAAAATGTTGCAGAACAATTTAGATCCTTAGTTAATTTGGAAACTGAGAGAAGATTGTATTTAAAATCAGGTAAGAACAAAACATTCTGCAATTTCAAGTTTCCAAAAACATTATGGTCACCAATGCCTTCAACATCAATATAAGATCCATTGGGTAATTGAACTCTGGAGTTTTTAACAAATCTTAAATTGCTCAACCATTTAGCATTATTAGTCATATGGTTTGTAGCCCCAGTGTCAATTATCCATGAATTCTTAAAATTAGTATTAGAAGAGTTAAGAGATATACCTGCAACATTGGCATTTGCAGTGCCAAATGTTGCTGTTTGTCCCTTAGGGTGGCTAAGCTGCCCAATGGTGTCCATTAGCTTGTCGAAGTGGTCTTTGGTGAACAGGATGTAATTCTGCCCTGCACATCCATTTGGAAGGCTTGCAGTCATCACATTCCCAGCTGAGGCATCAAACTCCATACTACCATTGGCACCAGAGGCAGTACTAGATTGACTTGCAGCAGGTTTTCCCTTTGAAGCATCACGATACTTGAAGCAATTATCCTTGCAATGCCCCTTTTTCTTGCAGTAATCACATCCTTTCGAATAGCATCTGTCAGTGCTATGCCCCTTCTTTTTGCAGAAGTCACAAATAGTATTGGCAAAGGGATTTTTCTTTACACCACCATTGATGCCAACATTAGCACTTAAAAGATTTCCAACAGAAGCAATGTCAGAGGAAACAGTCTTGTGACTCTCTTCCTGAGTTAACATGTTGTAGGCTTGATTCACTGAAGGCAATGGATCCAGTAACAATAGTTGGCTCCTAATGGCTGAGTAAGACTCATTGAGTCCCATTAAAAATTGAAAAAGCCGCAGGTTATCTTTGTGTTCAAGGTGCTTTCTGAAACCATCTCCTTCAATATGTGGTAATGCACAAGCAGAATCGAATTCAGCCCACAAGAACTTCAGCTTGGTAAAAAAAGAAGATATGTCATCAAGACCTTGTCTGGTAAGAGTGATGTCCCTGTGAAGCTGATATGTCCTAGAGCCGTTCCTCTTATCGAATCTTTCCTTCAATTCAGACCATGCTTTGAAGGCACTGGTCATATACATGATGCTATTTCCAATCTCACGACTAACTGAATTTAGAATCCAACCGAATACTACGGTGTTACATCTATCCCATAGGTCATACAAAGATTCGTCAAAACTATCACGAGAGCAAGTTCCGTTCACAAATCCCAGCTTGTTCTTCCCATGTAAAATAATGAACAAAGCCCTACTCCACATTGGATAGTTCTCAGACCCAATCAATCGGTCTGAAACTATAGTCATACTAGGGTTATCCGAGGCATGCAGATAAAGAGGATGTTGCGAATGTACCTCAGGATAGGACTCTGAACCAATTATCTTCTTTCCAAGGGTGATTTCCTCAAGATCCTTCTTTCCAGAAGAGGATTCTTCAAGATTCTTCTTGTCAGCCATGAGAAATAGAGATCAGTAGACACGCAGAGGCTTCGTCAATAATATCGATCAGGAGGAAGACAGACGAAGCGTCGTCGTGAGAAGGTTATGTGGCAAAGAAGGATTCTCGCAGGAGGAATGTAAACCGTTGGAATGAAGAAGGCGAAGACAAACAGGATGAAGGTGAAGGGAGGATCAAGAACGCGAAGAGTCGCGTGGCTCTGATACCATGTTCAATTTTGAGAGCAAACCCTAGAACAGAAACGTAAAGGAGAGGAAGACTTCGGGTCATCAGGTAAGTTCCTTCATCTGGTTACCCTCGCCTTTAATACAACATCAACATCCACGAATTACAGAATAGTCCTCGTGAAAGAAGGAACAGCCAAACAAGGCCCCAAACAAAAAAACTAAAGAATAAACAACAATCTAAAATACTGAAACAGTCCTCAATCAATAATATTCAGCAAATAACAAAATAGTCCCCAAGGAACCAGATTGTAAACAAGAGATCCCAATCTTCAACAAACTTGAGTTATTTCGAGCCAATACACCAAACTGAAACCCGAGGTTAGTCGGATTTTTTTTTCTTCTAATAGTTAATATCTAGAAGTATATATATATATATGTAATGTGTATGTATATATAAAAAAGAATTTTAAAAGACAATGTCAAATCTAAATCTACGATAATAGATCCGACAGTAGTGGCTTAGAGTGCTTACTTTTATATGATTTCGTTTTTAAATTTCGTACCATCAAATTAAAACATGAATACGATTTGTTTGTTTGTTTTTCATGTATGTTGGTGTCGTGATAGGAATTGCCAACTCTACGTAAATCATCATGCAATAATATATATAATTAATTATTTTTCAGTTAATTATAATTGGTTATGCATATATATATAATCAATAAAATATTATGTAATTTTAGTTTATTAACCACAATGGTTTTACATAAATTGTATTCTTTAAAGTTGTCACGTAGACATTTATGTACACTTTAAGTACTACGTAAATTTAAGACACACGTAAAAAATATTTTCTCTGCAATCGTACTACTTAAACATATTCCTTAAATATATTTTATTATTAAATTTTCCAACAACCACCAATAAGATATTAGCATTAATTATAAAATGAATTAATTTATAATAAAAAATTGGTTACGTAAAACATAGTGCATTACTTAAATTTAAGGAATGCTTTATGTAAATACATAAATTTACGTGTGAGTCCCATTTTTAAGGAATGCTATGTAAAACCACTGTAGATAGTTTTTGTTGCTTTACTTAAATAAACATGTAGTACCCATGTTTACGTAATTTTTACGTAATACCACTGTGGATGCTCTAAATCATGTATTCAGCAAGACATAATGAGTTAGTTGGGTTGGTTGGTCATGTAGAGGAGGTTGGTGTTTTGAAATATATATGGGCGGGTAGGAATACATATATCTCTATATATATATTGATGTGATGTGATTAATATAAACTCAGGAAATTGACAGGACTAACGCACATTGATCCAAGATATATCTAATGATGATAATATACATGTTGGAAAATAAGACAGTAATTTTTTTTTTATTAATTTGAATTTGTGAATGAAAAATTTTCCGTATACTTTTAATTATACTTAATAATGTGGCCAGCTTCTTAGGTATACTTATCAATATGTTCTTACGAGCATTCTTTTTCAATATTCAATATAATAGTTTGTTTGTTGTCAAAATTATTTATTTTATTATTAATTTAATAAAAAAAAAAGTTGCGGAAACCAAAATAGGATAGGGTAAAGTTACAACTAACTAAAAATATATAAAATAATAGGGTAAAGTTAAAAGGAAGGAAGCAGAGCAGATCAAATAAACGTTGCGGAAACCAAAATACGATGTTTTTTTGGTTAAAGTAAAAGAAATAGAGAGATTCGGGGGGGCCGGGCCCATCTATTTTTAATATTCTTTCCAATCATCAATTCAGAAGTGGAGAGGGGGGGTATTATCGTCATTCTGATAATTAGGCTGAATGAATAGTAAAAACCCTAGACTAGATCGCTCGCTATATATAATCTAAGCTACTGCTGCTGCTGCTGCTGCTGCTACACCATAATAAAAAAAGATAGCGCCGCTGGTGAAGGGAAAAGGGCCACCGCAGAAATGGGTAAGCTACTAGCTAGGTTGTTGCAATCTGCTTGGGTTAGGGGAATTAATTAGCATAATTGGCTGTTTCTTTATATATATATAGATATGTGCATTTGGTGTTTCTTTCATTTTGATGAGCTACAGATCTGGGTGTTGGTTGATATTTCTTTGTGTTGTGGCTGCTGGGATTATGATGCCATATTGCTTTGATTTGAACTAGCTAGTGATGATCAATTATAAGTCCGGGTAGAAGAAAAAAAGAAGAGCAAATTTATGTATGATTAATTAGTTAATTATTATTTGAAATGTGAGCCATCTATGCATGAAAACACAAAAATGAAAGTTGAGTAAAACAAGTGTAGTAATTAATACATGTACATAATGTTTAAGAAGATGTGATGGTATATACAAATGTATATATATGTGTGTGTGTTTGGATTCTAGCTAGCTAGCTTACTAGTAGTGTGGAATACTGATGTTTGTATGTCTGTCTGTTATTGTAAGGTGCATATACTTATCAGAGAGAATTTTGTGGTGAAAGAAGGGGTTAGATGTCATGGGAATGCTGTCTAGGTTGAGGTGCTGGGAATACAGGCAGCAACCTTCCATTGTTCGCTTGACTCGCCCAACTCGACCGGACAAGCCTCACAGGCTTGGTTACAAAGCCAAACAGGTAGCTAGGCTGCTACAATTACTTATATATCTTCAAATGTTGATATGGTTATCAACTTTGCTGCTGTTGCTTCTTAATTGGATGTGTTTATTTAATTTGTTGAGAGTGTATATAGATGGACATGGTAAGTACTAGGGATGGCAACGGGTCGCGGGTACTGCTGACCCGCGGAGCCCCGCCCTGAATTTGACCCGCCGACCCGTGCCCCGTGGGTCAAGGGGCGGGTTCGGGTCTACTAACTCACGGGGAGGGGCGGGGTCAGGTCTGGGGGTCACCCCGCCCGTGGACCCGCTCCGTAGCAACTGGTTACTACGAAGTACGAACTTAAATTTTAGCTAGTCTTTCGGCCATATTAGAGTCTAGTGTGTTGGGTTTGTCTAGGCCTAAAAAAGATATTTTGGGCTTGTAATTAGTTAATTGGCCCATATCCAAACATATTACTGCAGACCTGCTAAAATACAAAAAAATTGAATAATAGCTAAAGTAAAACCCTAAATATCTCTCTCCTGTCTCAGTATTCCTTTTCTTTCTTCCTCAAAACGCCGACATCTATTTGCCAAACCACTTGCTACATCTGCATCCAACAGCACCTACCACGGGGCCACCACATCGCCCACCGCGGGACGCCGACCACTGCATCCAGCACCGTAGGACCACCGCATCCTCATCTGTCTACCGCCCACTGAATCCAGCACCGACCACTGCATCCATCTCGAAAGTTTGAGCAGAGAAGCCATGTTGGGCTTAAATCGCGTGGCGGGGCCCTGCATATTGACCCGCGGAAATTTCTAACGCATGAGACCCGCCTCGCGATATGTGCGGGACGTGCACGGGTCAGGCAAAAATAGCCCCGCTCCGCCCCGTTGCCACTCTTAGTAAGTACACACGGCAGCGTAAGCAAACGCCAGTACTCTCCAAACTTTCGCGTAAGCCAGTACTCTCCAAACTTTCGCGTAAGCAGAAAAAGCCGTAGCTAACACTAAAACTAGACTAGAAGCGAAGATAAGGGAACTTGACACGACTTTGCCAGATAACAGTCATACCATAGTTTCAAAAGTGGTTTCTCTTCAAAAGAGAATGCGATACCCTAAACAATCAGATATCACTGCAAGCAACCCGTGTGGAACGGATAGAAAACCAAATACGCCAGAACAAGGCAGTTCAAAACATGATTGAACATATGAAAGTTGCCAACCTTTGTAAGTACAACGGATACCACGGAGACGTGTTCATCCAGCCTGCTATAGCTGAACAAACTCTCGCGGATCTGCTTAGGACTGTTTGTTGGAGCGATGTTCTCCGCCTCGAGAATAATTAATTAATGTAATAAAGTTAATTAATTAATTAGTTTTTATCAATCCATATAACCATTCCCAGCTATATCTTTAAATCAATATATTATATAAACTATTTTTCACTATATATATCAAACTTCTTCTTCTTAACCAACTTATTCTACCCTACGCCATACATTTAATTAAATCATATTCATTTTAACACAAATTTTTTTTCACACCAACTATATTTTGCGTGACAAAAAAAAAAAAACAACCAAGATATAGTTGGTGTATAAAAAATGTGGTGTTAAAATGATTATGATATTAATTAAATGTATGGCGTAGGGTAGGGTAGGGTAGAAGAAGTTGGTTAAAAAAATGAAGAATAAGTTTGATATATATATATATAGTGAAAAATAGCTTATGTATATATAATATATTGATTTAATGAATTAGCTGGGAGGAGTTATATTAATGGATAAAAACTAATTAAATTAATTAACAGCTTACTTACGTTAATTAATTATTCTCGATGCGGAGAAAATCGCTCCTACTGATAGCCCTAAGCAGATTCGCGAGAGTTTGTTCAGCCACGGCAGGATGGATGGACACGCCTCCGTGGTATTTGTCGGAATTACAAAGGTTGACAACCTTCATAAGTTCAGTCATGTTTTGAACTTCAACTGCCTTGTTCTGGCGCATTTGATTTTTTATCCGCTTCGCACGGGCTGCTTGCAGTGGCAGCTGATTGTTTAGGGTCTAGCATTCTATTTGAAGAGCCTCCACTCTTGGAGCTATGGTATGACTGCTGCCTGGCCAAATCGTGTTAAGTTCCCAGATTTTTGCTTCTAGTCTCGCCGTAGTGTTAACTACGACTTGTTCTGCTTCCGCGAGAGTTTGGAGACTTGCCATTTTGCTTGAGAGATAATAAGAGTGCAAGAAAGAGAGGAGTGTGTACACGTGATAGAGGTAAGTGTGAGTGAGATCAGGAGTATGCCCATATATATATCAGTGTTATCAAAACCGGGATTGACGGTCCGACCGGGTTCGAATTGGTGCTTTCAACGATTCGATTCGAGTAATTTCGGAGGATGTAAGCGAACCCGGTTCGGTAGTTAATTTTTTTTTAATCGACCGATTTTTAGTGAACCGGGCGGCTGCCGATTCACCGCTTCGATTTAGTTAATAAATTAAAATTACATAACCAATTATAATTAATTGAAGAATGCTACCAATATTATTTATCTATTTAATTTTATATTTTATTGCCTAATGATTTACGTACGTAATATTGAGTTGTCAATTTCTATCACGACACCACCAACACACTTATATGTATATACACAAGAAATAAAAAAAAATAAACAACCCGTATTCATGTCTTAATTTGATGGTTTATATGATAGCACCAACATGATAAATTTTCCTGTCGTCTTCGTGATTAATTTAATTAGCGTCCCAAAACAAGCACGACACTATTATTACCTACAAATAATACATTTAGTTTAGCTAGTATATTGCATTCTCTAAATAATCTATCTACTATATTTCTTTAGCGCCAAAATTTCAATTCTAAAATAATCAAAGTCAGGTTGATATCTGTGTATTTTATTATAATTGCGATATCGTATCGTGTGCTATCGTGTATATATGACGTAACACTGAACTTTTCTAGTGCTACACCATGTTTTGTGTCGTGTCGGCCCAATATTATTCATCATGTCTTGTGGCCTAGCACGAATTATTTTTTGCATTGACATATCATATATCATGTAGTTTATGTTCTGTTCATTTACGTTTTTTTGTTGGTATACCTGTTCTTCTACTGTATATATGCTTGATGAAGATGAGAGAGAAAGAGTATTGTTAGGCTATTCATTCATTTACAGCCACACATTGGTTTTCCTTTTAATAAATGCATAAAAAGATAGTTATTATATTTGCACTTGTGCCCATATCTTGTTTAAGCAATCTATTTTGTCCAAACTTTTTGCTTCTTTATTTCTGTATTATTCACCACTTGTATTTATTGTATTTGTTATATATATAACTTGACATAAACTATGATATATTATTAAATATAATGCTACTAAACTTAATAACAAATGTAAGATGACAAAAAAAATGGTTAGAAAATATTATTATTATACCACAAGTCAACATAATTTTACATTATGGAATATATATATATTTTAATTAATTTAGGAAGTTGATTTACAGTACTGTATACTTGTAATTTATAAGTAATATTTTGGTCTAATTTTTAATAAATTAAATCTTAAAATATTTTGCACGTGTGTTGTACGAGCGTGACAAGATATTACTTTATTTTTATTTTATTTTTTATTTTTAAATTTACATATAGACTAGACTTGTTACGTTTAGAGAACTGAATTGATATGTTGATGATGTATATTTGTAATAAAAGAAGATTGAAATGTCTTTAAAATTAGAATTTACTTATTCAACAAGTAATGTGAAGGCATTTGGTTCAACGTATTGTGGAACGCAATCTGGTCTCTTGATGTACACTATATTATTTAATACTAAAAGTTTTATAAAAGAACAATATGAATTTCTTTAATAAATAACCGAATCACATGTTTTTAAAAAGTTTCATACAATTGTGATTATATTATAAAATAAAAATATAAATTATTCTCTTAAGCTATTTATTCATAAAAGGTACATTCCAACGAAAATATTAAGTACAGACAAATTATAACTGGTGTATATTTTCAAAATAGTTATATATATTTAACAGATCAATAACTAATGCATACATAATAGCTAGCACGGCATTTGCAAATAAAAAATAATAAATAAAAAAATAAAAAGATTAGAAAAAAAAATAATAATCAAGCAAAACTCAAAAAGTGATATCATTAGAAAGTGTTAATAATCAAATTGATACCTAAACTTTGACATATTTACAAATCGTTACCTAAAATTAACCTAAACTTTTATTTTCTGAACAAATTGTTACTGTTGTTTCAATTTCTTTCAATATTGACAGAAATTAGCATGTTTCCGTCACATGGGGTCTTTTCATGTATACTCAAGATGGATTCGAATATAATTGAAAGTATTACAACGAAATATCTCCAACCGGATGTTTAATTGGACTCGACTAATTCGAACGATATATTTCTATTGAGCGTCCAATTACAGGTATTTCGTTGCAGTTCTTTCATTTTATATATGAATTTATCTTGAGTACACATGAAAAGAATCCAACTGATGGAAACATGCTAAGTAGTTTCATGAAAATTGAAACATATGTAACAATTTGCTCGAAAATTGAAAGTTCTGGTAGCCATTTAAAAAAAAATAATTAAAGTTGGGATACCGATTTTAAAATTAGTCAAACTTGTAGCAATTTGGTTAATAACCCTTAAAAATAATAAAGATGGATGTTGTTTCAGATATCCTGTTATTAAAAAAAGAAAAATTTAGATATCCTTAACCGCCATATACTTTGACAAAAATTGCACCATTGTGACATGTGTGAAAAGTCACAATGGTGCAAAAGAAATATAGTACATACATATTTAGAGAATCCGAGAAATTATTATATGGACTAAGTCCACCGCCTCATTTATAGACTAACCAATTAAAATTTAACAATTCATCATTAGTAAAATAAGCATTTAAAACATGATACATAATAATAAAACCCTCGTTATTCTTAATAGGAATATCTAATTTATTGTCACTATTAATTTTCCTCCATGTAAACAAAAATTATTTATACATATAAAAGTCTCTAATTAATATTTGACAACAATTTAATCACAATTCGAGAAGTGTATCGTTTGCCCCTTAGGTTCACCACATTCTATAGTGTTTTAGACAAACCACAAATTATCAGACAATTGTTATATATTGATTAGTCACATATAGATAAATAAAAAATGTTTCCAATCAATATATGAAAACTGTCTGATAATTTTGTAGTTTTCTTCTAAAAACCTATCGGGTATGGTGAACCCTAGAGGGCAAGATTGTAAACACTGAAATAATATTGAATGAAACTAGATTTAAATAAATCTTGATTTGAAAATTATAATTCACAAACTCAACATATCAAAAGACCCACAAGGAGAATATATATAAACAATAGAAACAATCAATGAATAGATCATTCTGATAATTAGAATTTGTTCTAACTAAAATACAACTAATGAAGAAGAAAAAATACTCAATACCACACGATGAACTGGCGATGAGAGCGGACTGGACGAACTGCCTTTAAAGTTCGAAGGAAGTATTGCCTAAGCCTTCCAGGTCGCCAGAAAAAATCAGCAATAGAAACAAATACTTAATCATCATAATAACATCAGCATCTTGTAAATCAAAAGTCCGAAATTCTCTTTTGACTAATCATGATTATGGTAGTCAATTAATTTTCACTTATACTAAGATCCATGCGCGAACACACAAAATGAGGGCATTGATTTCAAGGAAACCTTTTCACCAGTCGTGAAGATGGTGACAGTAAGGACTATACTCTCAATTGCAGCAGTTCACAAATGTCCATTATACCAAATGGACGTCAACAACGTGTTTTTGCAAGGAGATTTTGTAGAGGAGGTGTACATGGACATTCCTCAAGGATTCAGCAATTCAAGTAACTCAAATGGAGCTGGAAGACAAGTCTGCAAATTGATAAAGTCACTGTATGGACTCAAACAAGCTTCTCGCCAATGGAACTTGAAATTGACTGAGTCACTTATTCAGTGTGGTTATCATCAAAGCAAATACGATTATTCGTTGTTCAGTAAGTGTCATGGAGGAAAGCAAGTACATCTACTTGTATATGTAGATGATTTGCTGATTACAGGCTCAGATGAGGGGATGATGGCTCAACTGAAAGAGGATTTGCAAGCACATTTCAAACTTGAAGATCTTGGATTGTTTCGTTATTTTCTGGGATTGGAAGTTGCTCGATCTGAGGAGGGGATTGTGCTAAAACAAAGAAAATATGCTTTAGAACTAATTAGTGATGCAGGTTTGTCAGATGCACACTCAGCAGCAACCCCAATGGAGCAAAATAAGAAATATACAAATGCAAAATATGATGATATGTTTGGTGTTAATCCTAAGGACAAGCTTCTCAAGGACGTTAAGCAATACAGGAGAATTGTAGGTCGCCTTTTGTACCTCACGATGACAAGGCCAGACATTACATATGCAATTCAACATTTGAGCCAATTTGTTCATTCACCGAAGGAGTCCCATTTGCAAGCTGCTCTAAGAGTGATCCGTTATGTGAAAGGAAATCCTGGACAATGTTTGTTTTTCAGTGCAACAACCAATCTTAATCAAATGAGAGCATATTGTGACAGTGATTGGGCATCCTGTCAAACTACACGAAAATCAGACACAGGCTATTGCATCAAGTTGGGGGAGTCACTCATTTCATGGGAAAAAAAAGCTACGGTGTCTAGATCGAGTGCGGAATCAGAATCTAGAGTTATGGGCATCACAGTTTCTGAGGTTATTTGGATAAGGGGACTTCTTAAAGAGCTGAATTTTGAAGTTAAGGGACCAACTCTGCTTTACTGTGACAATGAAGCAGCAATCAAAATCGCGAAGAATCCGATGTATCACGAGCGTACGAAGCACATAGAGATTGATTGTCACTTTTTCAGAGAGAAATTGATGGCAGTAATCATTAGTATGAATCATATGGCTTCAAGAAAACAACTAGCCGATCTTTTGACTAAAGCTCTGAACTCATAGCAGCATCAACTTCTTCTGAGTCAATTTGGAATAAAAGATTTGTTCAGACAGGAAGAAAAAGAAGGAGCAGAGGAGGAAAAGATATGAAGACGAATGAAGAGTATTGGGATCTTTTCTCACTCTTTATTAGGTCCTCTTATGCAATAAATAAAAAGTTGGTTAGTTAGCCTTCCCTCCATATAAAAGATGCTTGTAACTAACTTTTGAACTTAATGAAAATTACTAAGTTCATCTGCTATGCCTCTCATTTCTCCCTATCTCTCTGATTCGTTTCGTCAATTTGATCAAGATTTGACACTTTCTTTGGCAATACAAGGAATTTCACGGGGTTTCAACGGTTCCAAAATTTCTCGATATGCTTCTGATATATGGAAAACATCAAATCTACTCATTGGATATTATATACATATACTACAAGTCATAAACGATCATACTTGATGTGTTTGTGTTTCAAAATGGGGAGTTGAACAGAACTTGGAACTTTCTAGAGCTGGACCAATGTCCAGCTCCACAGGTTGGCATTCGACGATTATGGGCTCATTGGTGTTAATATTCCTAGATTTTTTAGTTTTTTTTATCTATATATATATGTATCAATTAATTATTACATGCACAAGTAATATATACTGGATGTTTCATTTTTAGCTGTAGTGACGAAGGTCATCCAGCAGTTTTCTGTACCTTAGAAAAGCAAAAAACGTGCTTTGTCTGAGGGAGCTGGTTTCATATTGGTAATGTTCTTAGCCTCTTAGGTCTGTACAATGTGTATCCATTATGTTAACCTCATTTCATTTCAACTTTTTCATCGAATTGCCTAATGAATGTAGATTAGTTTTGTATGATTTCCATGTTCATTTTCATATAACTTTTAATGGTGAATAGCTATCATAAATTATATTTTCTCCTTTTAAACCTTTTATCAGAAAGTTTTTTTCACTGGTCAAACTCCATTTTTGCCAACGAAAAAGGGGATTAATTTACCGGTCACTAACCATTGCTAGTACCCAAGGATGGTTGGACCAACTGGTAAATCGAGTTGCATTCATAAGGTCGGCTCGGGGTCAAATCCCACTGTAGACGCCATCTTGGGGGGCTTTTAACCTTAACGCTCCCGTCCCGAACAAAAAAAAAACACTGTCGGTAAATAAAAAATTATTATAGTAGTGCTTAATGTTTGATAAGAAACTTGTTCTAATAATTAAGTTATCTTTGCAAAAAAAAAAAAAAGTTATATTTTTAACTTTCTCTAAACTTAAAATTTGAGCTTACATGAGAAGTCGACCTTAATTACCTCAAACTCAAAATTGTCTTCTACTCTTAAACATATCACATTGTTGTTTCATTTTCCTATTTGTGTCCTTCCTTCTCTTCTCCTATAACAATAATTTTCTTCATATTTTTCCTACTATATAAATCATAATATAATTTATTAAAAATTGATGCTTCTCATATCATGGGTTATTGATGATTTACAAGAAAATCATATGAGATTTGTCACATATTTTTCTAAACAATTAGGAATGTATCTACTTACCCAAAATTCATTGTAAAATTCACTTAAATAGAATTGCGCGCGCGTGCAACGCACGTGCATAAATTCTCTAATTCAAATAAAAATCATTCAAGTCAATCTACCTATTTACACACGAATAAAGATTAATATAAAAGAATATTGAATGAAACTAGATTCAAATAAATCTTGATTTGAAAATTATAATTCACAAACTCAACATATCAAAAGACCCACAAGGAGAATATATATAAACAATAGAAACAATCAATGAATAGATCATTCTGATAATTCGAATTTGTTCTAACTGAAATACAACTAATGAAGAAGAAAGAATACTCAATACCACACGATGAACTGGCGATGAGAGCGGACTAGACGAACTGCCTTTAAAGTTCGAAGGAAGTATTGCCTAAGCCTTCCAGGTCGCCAGAAAAAATCAGCAATAGAAACAAATACTTAATCATCATAATAACATCAACATGATGTAATCAAAAGTCCGAAATTCGCTTTTGACTAATCATGATTATGCTAGTCAATTAATTTTCACTTATACTAAGATCCATGCGCGAACACCAAAAGTTCTTCTCTTGTTGCCCAAATTTCTGTGAATGCGCTCTACTTGATTGCAATAGAAATTTATCATTTAATGTAGGGTTAATAACTAAAAAATTGTCCAAGGTTTACCCTATGTTAAAATTAGGTGTCTGAAGTTTCAAATGTTAAACTGTAGTGTCCAAGGTTTCAAATTTGTTAAAATGTGGTGTCTCAGTGTGATTACTTTAGAGAAGTCAATTCCGACGAAACCGACAATCAAATTCGAGCTCCCATACACACTCCCTTCCCGTCATCTTGCCGGGAGCGTCACCTAAGAAGTTGGTCACATCCGCGCAAGTAAATCTCGCTCTGTTGTCCTTAGAAAATGGCTCCACACCACTCTTCTAGAAACTTTTTTTTAATGTTCAATTTTCGGGTGAAATTTGACGATTTTGTAAAAAGTAAAGAGTGATGAATTATAAGTGAGTGGGTGGGGTTGATGAAAATGATTGAATGGAGATGAAAAGACGCGCAGAGACACCAAATTTCAACAAAAATGAAACTTGGGACAGTCCAATTTAACATTTCAAACTTCAGACACCTAATTTTAACATAGCGTAAACCTTGGACAGTTTTTTAGTTATTAACCCTTTAATGTATGTTATAATTAAAATAAGGAAGCAAGCATTAAATTTAGTTCAAAAAAGAAGAAAATACACAAATTGTAAATCTGTTCTAAAAACTTTCTAAAAGGAAACTAATTGATAAAATGTTGGAAACTAAATATAAAAATAACCACGTATCCTTTAAGTGTGGAGTAATTAATCTTATTTCTCAATGAATTGAAACAAGCGTTGAATTCATAGTTAAATACCCACACTTAAAATATATATCGGAACAATACTTAAAAAGTTTAAAGTGAGCTAGATATGATAAAACGTTGGCAGTTAAATGTAGTCTTTTATCTAATGTGTTGTAGTGTAGAATAATGTAAACCCTAAATTCAATAGCTACAACCACGATTCATAGTACATCGACATCCCTTGATTCAATATACTGAATCACGTTCTGACTAACGCTAAACTCATATATATATATGTAAATTATCTTATATAGTATATTTTATAACACTATATGTCTATATTATTGTCAGTCGATAAGTAATTCCAACATCATTCATTCACTCATCCATATACGTACGTAAATAGTAAATACCCAAAGTATCAATATATCATCTCCAATAATAATAATAATAATATAAATTTTTATTTCAAACTTATATATATATAATTAAAGCATGCCACAAGTAATGTGGTTTTATTACAAATTTTATTCATGATGATCGTATATAATAATAATATTATTTATTTCTTCTACCTTCTGCTGCTGCTTGCACCACCTTGCTGGTTGTTTGGTTGAACAAGAGAAGATTCAAGAACATCAACAGTAGTACCATCTCTCAGTGTATGTCGAAGCATTCCACCACCAAGATTAACAACTCCCACTACGTCAGTGTTTCGCTGCTGTTTATTATCACGACGAATTTCGACTTCCCTTGTTGGATCGTTCTGGACATTCATAAAATTATTGTACGTTGTTTTCTCCATTATTATTAATTAATTTCACGCTACACAACAATCACTCACTTTCTTTTTACCTTAGAAGATTGCAATGGATGAGAAATTATTGAGGACCTATTTGGAGCAAGCTGGAAGTTCTGTGTTTTGTTTTAGTATATTTGTTGTTTTGGACTCGGTTGTTATTTCTGGAGGGCCTGTTTTCTATCTTTGGATTGTTTTAGGGTCTTGTTCCTTCATTTGTTTTATTTGGGATGTATTTGATTCATCTCACAAATCTGATTGTTATTTATGGGATAGGGAGTCCAAATGAAGGAACACTCCCTGTGACCCCAAGTTCGTGCGTCGTTTCCTTTTCTCTCAAATCCTAGGGTTTCTACCCAGAATTTCTCATGGTATCAGAGCCATCCATGGCTCTTTAATCCACACACCTTACTTCCCGATTCATCTCCTGATTCCCTCGATTGTTCTTTCCTTCGACGTTTTCCTCGTTGTCGAAGTTCTTCACCAAGATTGGAAGGCGATTCACTGCACCCTAGTCTTTCGATGGTTCGATTCTGAACGATCGGAAAACGTTTTATCTCTTCTGCGTTTCCTTCAAGCAACCGGCTCTTTTCTGCTTCCGTGATGGCCGAAGAGACGCACGAAGAAGAATCTTCGCAGAAATCGCAGACATCTGGTAAGAAGATCCTTGGAGAAGATTACTATCCTGAGGTTCACTCACAGCATCCATTATATTTGCATTCTTCTGATAACCCTAGCATGACTGTGGTGACTGATCGTCTTTCTGGATCCGACAATTATGCCATGTGGAGTAGATCGATATTCATATTCTTGCATGGTAGAAATAAGCTAGGGTTTATCAATGGGAATTGCCTGCGTGATAAGTTTGATGTCTCTTTGCGTGATCTCTGGGATCGTTGCAACACTGTTGTGTGTGGCTGGCTCCTTAACTCTGTCGAACGTGATATTAAGAACAGCATCATGTATGTTACAAGTGCTTCTGTGATCTGGTCTGAGTTAAGGGAAATGTTTGATAAGAAAAACGGATCGCGTACTTACCAGCTCCATAGGGAAATCGTTCTTACTAGGCAGAATTTGGATAGTATCTCTGCATTCTATACCAGACTTAAGTTTCTGTGGGCTGAGTACGACTCTGCCTCGAATCTGCCATATATCGAGGGGGAGATTTTCAAGAAGCACCTTGAACATAAGGAGAACCAGCGTCTTTTCCAATTCATGATGGGATTAAATGATACATATTCAGCTGTCAGGAGTCAGCTCCTCCTTTGGGATCCACTTCCGACTCTTAACCAAGCATACAACATGCTTATCCAAGAAGAAGGACAGAGGGTTATCTCCTCTGATATTGCTGGTGGAGTGTTCAATGCTGGTGCCAACGTTGGTTTTACTGCTGATAAGGCAAGAAAGAATCCTTTTGCCAACACCATATGTGACTTTTGCAAAAAGAAAGGTCACTCTTCTGAAAGGTGTTATGCAAGAGGATGCGAATTTTGTAAGAAAAAAGGCCACGTTAAGGAGAACTGCTTCAAGCTTCGTGACAGTTTAAAAGGGAAAGGGGGCTCCAGTGCCACCCCTTCAGGGAATGGAGGCATGGAGCTGGACCTATCTGTCAACAATGCCACATCTGTTGGAACAGTTCCTTCTAATGGTGGACCTTCTCATGGAGTTATCACTTTTACAACAGAGCAATTTGATCGATTTCTGGCCAGCATGAGTCAAGGTGGCCATTCTGCAACAGCTTCTCAAGCTGTGAATAATCAACCAGCTGTGGCAGGTATAGCACTTACCACCTCTTTACATAATGATCACAACTGTTGGATAATTGACACTGGAGCCACTAACCATATGACTTTTAGATCTGATTGGCTTTATAAATATAAGAAACTGATTAGTAACTCCAGAGTTCAACTGCCCAATGGTTTGCACTCTAATGTTGGCTGTATTGGTGAATATTCAATTTTTGAGAATAAGAAATTGCAGAATGTTCTTCATTTACCTGATTTTAAATATAACCTCTTATCTGTTTCAAGGTTGACAAAAGATCTTAACTGTTCTGCAATTTTCTTTCCACAACTTGCTATTCTGCAGGACCTCTCAAGTGGGAGGGTCTTGGGGACTTTTAAAGAGAGTTCAGGGCTTTATTTTTTTGACCCCATTGGTAATAAATCAAAAAGTACTGCTTTAAACATTTCTGTTGAAAATAATGCCATGCTTTGGCACTGTCGTTTAGGACATCCCTCTGTTAAAGCCCTGAAACAGATTACTTCCCTAGATTGTTTTCATAAAAGGCATGTTGATCTCAATAATTGTGATGTTTGTCCAATGGCCAAAATTACAAGGCCCAGTTTCCCCGATTCTGATAATAAAGCTGGTTATATTTTTGACTTAGTACACTCTGATGTTTGGGGGCCCTATCATACACTTACTTATGACAACAAACGTTATTTTCTAACCTTGGTGGATGATTATTCTAGGCTCACCTGGGTTTTTCTTATGCAGTTTAAATCTGATGTCCCTTTGATCATTAAGAACTTTGTTGCCATGATAGAAAATCAATTTCAGAAATGTATTAAAGTGTTTAGAACAGATAATGGCACTGAATTTTTCAATGAGCTCTTAAGTTCTTTTTTCAAGTCAAAGGGAATCATACATCAGAGTAGCTGCTCTTATACCCCACAGCAGAATGGGAGGGTAGAACGCAAACATAGACATCTCTTGGAGGTGGCTAGAGCTTTAAAATTACAGAGCTACCTTCCCAATCGTTTCTGGGGGATTGTGTATTAACTGCTTGCTATTTGATCAACTTAATGCCCTCCGAAGTTTTAAATAGTAAATGTCCCTTAGAAATGTTGAAAGGAGGTGGTGTTAAGTTTGATCACTTGAGGGTTTTTGGGTGTTTGGTTTATGCAAAAGATCTTGTTGTTTCAGATAAGTTTGCCCCTCGTGCTATTCCCTCTGTTTTGATTGGTTACTCAGAAACTAAGAAAGGATATAAACTCTATGATCTTAACAAAAAAAGAATTTTCACTAGCAGAGATGTCATTTTTAGAGAGAGTATATTTCCTTTCAAAGGTGGCAAACCAGATTTGTTACCTATCTTTTCTAACCAAACACCCAGGGAGACTATCTATGATGAGGGACCCAATTTTTTTCCTTCTGAGAATTCTCCACAGGATTCACCTGGTTCTGATGATGTTGATGAAGCTCCTATTGGCAATCCAACTGAAGATATTATTGATGCTTCCTCTGATCAGTTTGTTGATATTATTCCACATTCAAATGATAGTGATCATGTTACCCCAAATGATGAACCAATCATAGGTTCTGATGGACATATTGAATCTAATGGTCTCAATCAGGATGCGCAGGTTTTACGCAGGTCAAGCAGAAATACAAGGATCCCTAGCAAGTTAAATGACTATGTTGTTGGTCATTGCTCCACTGCACATCCAATGAGCAATTATATATCCTATGAGAATCTGTCTTCTCAGTATCATTGCTATCTTACTAATATCTCTGAATTGACTGAACCAGATAGTTTTTCTGATGCTTCCAAAGATCCAAACTGGATCAATGCCATGAAGGAGGAAGTTGCAGCTCTTGAATCTAATGGAACATGGGAATTAGTTCCCCTTCCACAAGGTAAGAAAGCCATAGGTTGTAAATGGGTTTATAAACTCAAGTACAACTCAGATGGTACTCTTGAAAGGTATAAAGCACGTTTAGTTGCTAAGGGCTACAAACAGCAGTATGGCATCGATTATTATGAAACCTTTTCACCAGTTACTAAGATGCAAACTGTTAGAACCATTTTAGCCATAGCTTCAATTCGTGCTTGGCCCTTATATCAAATGGATGTGTTTAACGCTTTCTTGCAAGGTGATCTTGAAGAAGAGGTATACATGCAGATCCCTCAGGGATTTGGTAATCAAGGGGGGAAGGTTTGTAGATTACTCAAATCTCTGTATGGTTTGAAGCAAGCTAGTAGGCAGTGGAACATAAAACTGTGTGATACCTTGTTATCTTCTGGTTTTTCTCAGTCCAAGCTTGATTATTCCATGTTTACTAAAAGCTGTGGTGATGAGATTGTCGTTTTATTAGTATATGTGGATGACTTGTTAATCACTGGAAACAGTGCTAGGCTGATTGATGAACTGAAATCTGTTTTGACTAGTAGTTTTCGCATGAAGGATCTAGGGGAATTAAGGTACTTCTTAGGCATTGAGATTGCTAGATCCAAAGATGGTATTGTTTTGTCCCAAAGAAAGTATTGTCTTGATTTGATTGATTCGGTTGGTTTGTCTGGTTGCAAAGTGGCTAGGACTCCTATGGAACAAAATCTGAAATTGACTACTTGTGATTATGATAGGCATTTCAATGTTGGTCATGGTGATACTCTCTTAAGTGATGTTAGTCCTTATAGACGACTGATAGGAAAATTGTTGTATCTCACCATGACTAGGCCTGCCATCTCTTTTTCAGTTCAATATCTTAGTCAATTTATTCAATGTCCCAAGGAATCACATATGCAGGCAGCCTTAAGAGTGGTGAGGTATGTAAAGAAAGAACCAGGTAAGGGTCTTTTCTTTGATGCTTCTTCTGATATTAAACTTCTAGGTTATTGTGACTCTGATTGGGGAAGCTGCATATTGACTAGGAGATCTGTGACAGGATATTGCGTGAAATTAGGAAAATCCTTGGTCTCGTGGAAAGTAAAGAAACAAGGGACAGTTTCTTTATCTTCAGCTGAGGCCGAGTATATTAGTATGGGGAAAACTGTTCAAGAGATCATGTGGCTTAGGAATTTATTGTTTGAATTGGGTTTTAGGCAAGATGATGCTTCTCTGTTGCATTGTGATAGTACTTCTGCCATCCAAATTGCCAAAAATCCTGTTTTCCATGAAAGGACTAAGCATATTGAAATTGCATGTCATTTTATAAGATTTCAGTTGGTTGCAAAAGTTGTGCAGCTTAGGTATCTAAAGACAGATGATCAGTTAGCAGACCTATTCACGAAGGCATTACATGGGGCTCAACATGAAAAGTTGGCAAATTTGCTGGGGCTGAGGAATGTTTTCAGACAGGGGGAGCAAGTTGTGAAGGATCCAGGTTGAAGTTGTTGGAAACTTCCAGCTTGAGGGGGAGTATTGAGGACCTATTTGGAGCAAGCTGGAAGTTCTGTGTTTTGTTTTAGTATATTTGTTGTTTTGGACTCGGTTGTTATTTCTGGAGGGCCTGTTTTCTATCTTTGGATTGTTTTAGGGTCTTGTTCCTTCATTTGTTTTATTTGGGATGTATTTGATTCATCTCACAAATCTGATTGTTATTTATGGGATAGGGAGTCCAAATGAAGGAACACTCCCTGTGACCCCAAGTTCGTGCGTCGTTTCCTTTTCTCTCAAATCCTAGGGTTTCTACCCAGAATTTCTCAGAAATTAATAAAGTGCGTCTATTTATTTATATACAAAAATCTCTCATTCATCCATATTCACCATACATAATTATAGATACTCTATATTATTATTTCCTTCATATAAATTTATACACTTCACAACACTTTACAATTTCATAAATGTCGACATTAATTAATTAGTATACAATATATTTATTAGTACTTGTCATTACAATTTCACTACTCTACGCACGTATACTAGTGAATCATCATCATTAATTAATGGGTTAATAGGTATTTTGGTCCATGATGTTTGACAACTTTTGGGTTTTGGTCAATGATGTTTTTTTTTACCTAGTTTTGGTACCATATGTTTGCAGATTTTTTCTAGTTTTGGTCTAACCGTTACATTCCGTCCATTTTTCGACATGTACAAGTCACGTGATCCACCCTAAACTTTCAATTTTGTTCAATTTAGTACCTCTAATACTTTCCTAACCTTTTTTTATTCAGTTTAGTCCCGAAGTTTCAAAAATTCAATTTGACCTATTGTCCAATTGGGGTCAATTTTGAAACTTCGGGACTAAATTGAACAACAAAAAAGGTTAAGAAAGTATTAGAGGGACTAAATTTAAAGTTTAGAGTGGATCACGTGACTTGAACATGTCAAAAAATGGACGGAATGTAACGGTTAGACCAAAACTAGAAAAAATCTAGTAACATATGGTACCAAAACTAGGTAAAAAAAAACATCATTGACCAAAATCCAAAAGTTGTCAAACATCATGGACCAAAAGACCTGTTAACCCTTAATTAATTAAAAAAAATTAGGTTTTAGTTAATGCGTTTTTGGTGCTTTGTTTGGAAATATATAATATTACTAACGTAAGTAAATCATGTAATTTTTTTTGCCATAAGTAAATCATGTAATTAAACAAACCTCTTTACCCCTGAGCGAGCATCCTCAGTTGAATGGATTGACTGAGTTAAACTGGGCCGAATCTAAGTTGTATGGGCTTATCTATTTAGGTGCGTATTGGGCCTACGAAAGTGGATGGATGTGGCCTAAATCATTTATTTTGAATACCATTTAATAACACCCACGAATTGCCAAGTACAATTTTTTTTTTTTTTTTTTTTTTAATTAGAAATATAGAAATATATCTAATTAGAATAAAGCTTTTATTTTATTTTTAAACCACGAGCACCATTTTATTCTCTGACTAAACCTAATTTGCCCCAGCCCGATATGGCTTTCATTTGTGGACAAAAGTTTTTTAATTTACTCCATTTTAGAGACTGGCTGCTTTTCTTACCCAACCTAACGAAACTCTTGGTTTTGTCGTGGCTACATCATGTATATATGTCCCGTCCCTATTAGTAATTTCTAACACAACACGAAAAACACGACACGACACGAATTGCCACCCCAACCTATCAGCGACTCGTTGTCGATAGTTATAGTTGGTACTGTATGTGCTCTCGTTATTATACAGAGAGGCTTGAGCAGGTTACAGTCAAAGCATGCACACTTGCATGAGCAACCAGCTAGCTAGGTGTTGTCGTCACCATAGTGTTGTGGATAAATAAAACAAATTACGTATTTATTAATTATATATAATAGTTTATGCATGCATGCATGCAGAACTAATTGAAAATATATATGGTAGTTTAGGTATATTATTTCTTAGGTTTAATAACTAATAAACCGTCTGAAGTTTACATTTTATTGAAATTTGGTTTTTCGTCCAAATTTAATGTCAAATTTAATAGAATGAGGTAAAATGACATGTTTCTCCATTTTAATATTTTATTTATTTTAATAGGTTATTCTGCAAAATATGAAGTGGCGAAATTACCCCTAAAATCAAATTAAAATAATCACCACTCAACTCTGGCCGGCCGCCACCGCCCAAAAATCCTACTCCGTACTCCAACCATAACTCTCTGTTCAGACCTTTTAGTTGTTTATTTTTTGTGTCTGAAACTTATAAGTTGTAAAAAAAGTATGAGAAATTATTAAGAAGACCGACCACTCTGCCCGGCGGCCATGGAGCACCATTATCGTTTCTGAAGCAGATATTCCCGGCGACCCGCGATGCAGCAAGCGATTCCGACTACCTCCAACCTCGATTCGGAGGTGGTGGCCGGAATCGGAGGTGGATAGTTCGAAATCGGAGGTGGATGTGGCTCGGAATCGGAGGTGGGTGGCCGAAATCGGAGGTGGGTGGGTGGCTTTGGAAAAAAAAAAGTATAAGGGGCAAAATTGTATTTTCATCGCAAACTGCCAAAGTTAACCCAAAAATTGGATGCGGAAAACTAAATCGCAACAAAAATGAAACCTAAGACACCAAATAATAACAATTTAATCATGAGACACAAAAGGACATCGGTAAACCGGGACACTAAATAGTTGCTTTCCCTTTAATTTAATTTAATTTATTAAAACGTAATTATATTATATCTTTTAGAAGATTATATATATATCCCGTATGTTTCAAATAGTTGGAACACATATTGAATTATGTATTTCTTAGCTGTCTTGGATCGATTCTAGGACTGGAATGAGGCAGATCATTTCATAATAAGGATTTAAAAAGGTCATGGATCGGTTTAAATCCTCTTGTGAAGATGGGAGAGGTGCTATCAATCTATACATACACTAGTTGGCTTACCCGCGCGTTGCGCAGTATGTATCATATTTATAAATTGTTCGGTTATTACAAAAATGAATTTTATTATTGATAATTTAGTTTATTGGTTTTCTTATTTGAAATAGTTTATTCAAGTTTAGTGAAACACTACATTTAAGCTATATAATAATTTTATATGTATAGTTTTATCTTAATCGAACATCATATAGTGTGGATGTTGATTTTATTTCTTAGTCAAAGAATTTATGCATATAATATTATGATTTTTCATATACATCTGTCATTACAAACCATTTTCTTACAAATTGCTTACTAAATTTTAATGTTATTTATATTTTATAACTGAAGTATGTTATATTATTTTGAAATAGCTCGTTTCTTCAATAACAATAGAAATAGGGAAAAATTACTGCAAGTTGAAAACAGTGTTTTAACAACATTATAATGTTTCTCATACAACATTTATCAACAAAACACATTCATTTCAACAATAAAAAAAAGTTTTTTGCATTAATAACTTTAAGGGTATGTGCTCCTGGAGCAACATTACAATATATATATAAGGAAACAACTCAAGGTAAAGTCAAACTTGGTTTCAAGAAAACACAAAACGTGAGTTTAAATTGAAAATCAATCTAAAATGAAAAACATATAATCATATCTGATTACCTCAAGAACAGAGGATGAAAAGTAAAGGTGAGAGGAAAATCACCAAGATTGGAAATGTGTCATTAATGTAGATATGATTTTAATCAATCAACACAAATTAGATAATAGATTATATACGATTTTAATCAATCAACGCAAATTAGATAATAAACACTATATGAGTTGGTGGAGAAGGAAATCGATGCTACGGAGAAGTAAGATTTTTTTGGTCAGATATGGTGAAGTAAGATGGTTTAGGGTTTTTTAGGAAATAAAATGTAATTATTATTTTTTTGGCCAGCTAATGTAATTATTATTTAACATTGTGGAATTGTTTTTTTCTTCGGCCGCTTTCATTCTACGCTATGAAAAACACCTTTGTGTTGTGTTTGAGGAGAAAAAAAAATTCGACATCAACCAATTTAGTAGTCTTCTTCTCATTCGACCTATATATCTTCAAATGCCAAAGATATCTACTAATATCATACAATAATGTAAACCCTAAATTCGATAACCACAATTAAGATTCGTAGTACATCCCTTGATTCTATTGAAACACATTTTAAGTAACACTAAACTTATATATACATTTGTAAGTTAACTTATAGAATATGTTTATAATTCTCCTAACATTATATATATTATTGTAAGTAATTCTAACATCATATATATGTATACATAAATACACAGAAAATCATATCATCTCGAATAATAACAGAATAAATTTTATTCCAAACTCATATATATAATAATTAAGACATGCCACAAGTAATGTGGTTTTATTACAAATTTATTTATGATGATTATATTATATTATAGCTAGTAATAATATTATTTCTTCTAGCTACCTTCTGCTGCTGCTTCCACTACCTTGTTGAACAAGAGAAGATTCAAGAATAATAACAGTACCATCTTTCATTGTATATTCAAGCATTCCATCACCAAGATTAACAACTTTTGCTACATTCGATGTGTTTCGCTGCTTGATATCTCGGACATGGACTTGCCTTGTTGGATCGCTCTGAACATTCATAAAATTATAATACGTTGTTTCCTCCATTATTTCACTCAACACAACAATCACTCACTTTCTTTTTACCTTAGAATGCAACGAATTAATACTCATGCAATGCATGGATGAAAGTGCATCTATTTATATGCAAAAATCGTTCATTCATCCATATATTCACCATACATATATAATTATAGATACTGTATATTATTTCCTTCACAAAAAATAAATATATAATATATACACTTCACAATTTCATAAATGTCTACATTAATTAATTAATTAGTATACAATAAATTTATAATTAGTCGTCATCTTTCATTAATTAGTCTATGTACGTAGTGAATTATCATTCATTAATGAAACATTAGGTTTTAGTAATTAGTTAATACGTTTTTTTGCGCTTTATATATATATGGAAAGATATATATATAATATATAACTAACATAAGTAATTCATGTAATTAAACCTATTTACTTGAGCTAGCATCCTCAGTTAAATGGACCGACTGGCCATTTTTTTTTTCCTTAAAAAGGACATGAATCGTTATTGATCTGCGAATAAGTATAACGAACTGGTCGGTTCGTTATCGATGTTACAAAAAATTGTAATAATAGGAACCTACTTAGCTAGGTTTCTGGATCCACCACTAGTGATGACGAAGGGGCACAAATCGAATATTTCATAAGCATAATGAGGCAGATGAAAGTGACGAGGTAGGGATACAAATCGAGTATATGTTGGAAGCCTACGGATACGGTTCAAAGTTCCTATCGAAGTGGGATTTGGGCCGACTCACGGTTTGAGGCGCATTTTTAAGTAAATATCTTAATAATTATATATATATATATATTTATGTCTATTTCATTCTAGACAAAAAAAAATACGAAATTTATATTTTTCTCATAAATTTCCTACAGTTTGTTCTTTTGATATGTGTAATAATCACCTGTTTTTAATTTCAGACCATCTTTATTTTTGTAATTATGTTCTAATTGATTTTTTATAATATCTTATCGGCGGGAATAACATGTAATTAATTATTCATTTAAATATTATTTTTCTTACACTGACGTGTTTTCATCTATTTTTAGAAAAAGTTCATTTACACGATGAGGAAATAAAATATATTATTCTATGATAAAACGCAATAAAACCCTAGAAATAGTCAAGTTATTATTTTTTTTTTTTGCCAAATATAGTCAAGTTATTAAAACAGAAATATTGTATCACAATAAATTTCCAATTAAACATTGAATGCACCTTGCTACGAATGGGTTAAAAACTTACTTGCATCATGAATCTTGGATTTGTGATATATGCTGTCTCAATATTGTCTTCTCTCCTTATGTAAAACAATAAAAATAAGATCACATCCATACAATATTACAATATATAGAGACAGTCTGAAAACTCCAACATATCAGTAATTTACCTCAAACAAACCCGTAACTAAATGAAACTATTTTTACGTCCTCCAAACAAACCTCAATAGTTATCTCCTATAACAAATATCACACGCTGTAAATTTAATCGAACTACTTGAATAGGATAATTGATATTTAAAAAAAAAAAAAAAAACCGGCTTATGTTTTCTTGGCCAGAAATATATGCAGAGTGATATAGAAGGGGGATCCAAATTTATCCAAACCTAAAATCAAACTGCATAATCATTAAGAATTCTCGATATGAATTTATGGGTGAAAGCTGTCATCAGTTCAATTCTGCAAACCTTTACTAGAACTGAAATTCATTCCATAGCCAAGCTAGTCGAATCATGTAAGGATTATGCTCATGTGACGGTAAGAAATGTCAAAATAGAAAACCCGAAGACCAAAAATTAAAACCAGAGAAAATACAAATTAACGTACATGTCCATTTGAACAAGCAGTGTCATCGTCATCATGCTTGCACCTCTCTTCATTGTATCTCGATTCTAAAGGAGGATTTTCCTGGTTCGAGACATGGCTACGTCTACTTTCTTCAGCCTGATACAGTCAGATATATATTTTTTTAAGAAAGAGAAGAAAAAGGCTAATGAAACTTATACACACAAAAAATGAACTCTGTACTGCATTGCTTTGCTTACTGTGACCAGTTTCGCTGCCCTCAGATAAGCAAAGATCTTGACTTGTTGCAGCAGTCCGAGAAGGGAGGGAATCCCTATTTGACGAGAACAAGTGATCATTAGGTTTTTTATGAGGTACATGCTCTGCATTATTAACATCTTCGCTCAAATCAAGCGGATGGTCAAATGCCTGACACGGAAGAAGTAGCATTAAAGGAAAAAATTAAATACATAATAAGGCTCGACTAGTACAACTGGTTACCGAAACCAAAATATCGGATAAACATATAACCCAAGCGCATAATTTAAATGTTTTCTTAGTGATCATCTTTCTTGTGTTCAGACAACACCATTTTTCTCATTAAACCGGAAAAAATATTATATCAAGGACGGGATAGGCTATAGAGTTCAACTGACCTGAAGCATGCTAAAAATTAAGTACGAATTTGCAGCAATACACCTGTATAATCAACATCTTGAGTTGTTAAGATGTAGTACGATGCTTTCAGTGAGAACAGAAGGGCCGTATACAAGTAATGTTTATGCAAAATATATAATTGAAAATTTTCATCGACATGGACGAATGAATGTCCCATCTGTAATCCCCACTAAACCATAAATATAGTAATTCAACCCAATTTTCAACATACATAATATCTTGTATTCATAACCGATATAAACGAAACTCTTTCATGAGTTAATTACAAATTTATTTTTTTTAAAAAAACTTTCATTGGCTCTACCGAACAGATATGGATTCAAACAAGGGAATAAGTAAAGAAGAGAACATAATGTCTCAATTTTACTGAACTTTCGGAGATAGTGTGGTAGTAACACCTGCAAAAATAAAAAGTGAGGAAGGATTGTCAACATTACCAGAAACAATGAAGAATCATAAAGTTGCTTCTGCATTCATCATAACAGAAGTAGATACCTTATGAGCAGCTGGGAGCTTCTTGTAGGATCTTTGATACCGTCTTACTTCTACTTCGGCTGAATCAGCATAACTGCACATTAAGCCAATACAGAAAAGGCATTTGGTTACAAACACCAGAAGAACCCAAAACATAGTTTGGAGGCAAGCGTAGAAAACGAAGTGCACGAAAATAACAGCATGAGGGAGCATTGCAAACTGAACGATCCATAAAATAGCAATCAGGTTGGTGCTCGTTCATCCAGTTCGCATTTAAGGATAACAGCAATTTCCAATCAGAAATCAAGCCCGCATACCAAACGTAATCATCAGAGAACCCAAACTAGCATGTGAGTGCCAATCCATTACATTGACTGAATTCAGTAAAACAGCAACGAGTTGTTCTCCCTGGTGATGTTACTCATAACTTGCCTACTGCTGGTAGTTTTGGTAATTTCCATCTTTTCACGACACACAACTACTCAAAAGTTTCTTTTCATATATTGGATTCTCCATTGAGAATATAGAAAGAAGCAACTCTGGTGTTATCTGTTTTCATGAAGTGACAGTATGCTCATTGAGTGAATAAATATTGCTAAAAAAATGCAGGAAAATGTACATTGACAAACTGTTTATATCACACTGTGTTGGGATTATATTTTATGTAGGATCCCCTAAAGCTGGATGTTCTCATCAACTTTCTGGATCATGGGTTTCATATGAAGTTTGTTCCTTGGTTGCAAGTACTAAAAATATTTTAAAATAATACATAGATATTAAGTAATTTATTTTATGTCTGTTTTGATATAGAAAATGTCAATGTTACACTTTGTTTTGATGAATTTCTAATATTTCTTTCTTTGATGAATTATGCTGAATTGCAATATAAAAAAATCTCAAGGGTTTTGAATCATATAGTATCTCTCAAGCAAGAAGGATAATCATGATGAAAATTCATCAAGCTGGTCAGAATATCATCAAAGCTCTCATATTGACAGGTCTTAAACATAGCATTTGAAATTTTTTGCTCATTTCAGTGTTATATTAGGCATGTTAAGATTTAAGAGACTTAAAAAAAAATTGGTTTTTATTGTGCGTATTGTTGTTTCTTGGGTCATTATGATAACTTATGTTCATTCTTATTAGTTATCGTCATCGGGAAGGTTTGAGGTTTTCTTCAGGTTTGATGGAGAAATTTGAGCTGCCAGGTTTGCGGTTCTTGCTTTTATTGATGATAATGATTATTTAAAAATATAATATTAAAGATATTAGTATCATTGTTTGATTGTTATTACATCTAGGTCAAGAAAGTTAATGATCTGCTTGAAACTATATATTTGGTTTATTCAATGGAAGCATATATTTTTTTTTTGCCCAAACAATGGAAGCGATTTCACTGGGCTGTAAAGTTGTGGTCAAAATTAATTATCATAAATATAGGGAAGAAAAACAAACATATTGTATAATTGATTATTATTATCAACATGTGTTATCTGACTGCATGTTTTGAACCCGGAAGTCGGTTACTACTTGTTTCCATTGCTTATAAACATGAGTTGAACAATGTTGAGTGAATGAAGAATCTTGGTTACTTGGAAGTTTACTCAAGTTTCATGTCTACGCTGCAGGATGACAGTTCTGTAAATAAGCCGATTATCTGTCTAATATGGTTTAGATGGGAAACTTGTTGCCGTATAGAGGTATTAGGTAGTTTTGAAGAGCAGAGCAGGTTCCACACACAGGTATTGTAATGAAAATTTTATCTATCTGTAAGTTCCTGGGGTTTTCTTTTGGTTTCCTCTGTGTTTGCCATTGTTTCAGTAGTTTTGATGAATTGTTGCCCACCATATCAAGCTTTGCACTTTCCTCACTACATTCTTCATAACCGAAAGAATGCAGGAGGAACCAAAGTTACATCAGGACTAAAGGATCGTTTCGAAAAATGAGGTTCTTGAAACCACTATGGTTATGCTTCTCAGTTATCACTGACATGATTTTGTCTAAAGCTGTAGTGAATCAAGTAAGTAATCTCTAATTAGGGGAAATTCTTAAGTAGGAGCGGCACTAGGGCGAAGCAAATAAACCACTATTTTTTAAAAATTAATAGGTAAGATATTATTATCATTGTTTGATTATTATTGCAGGTCAAGCAAGTAAATGATCTTCTTGAAACTGTACATTTATTTTATTTAGTGGAAGCGATTTCACTTGGTTGTAAATACGGGGTTCATCCTAAAATCATCTATGACATTCTATCAAATGCAACAGCAAAATCATGGTAAGAGTATATTTTAATTTTTGGTTTCTCTCAAGAGAGTGATAATCATGATGAATTTTCGGCTCTCAACATATTTATTTTTTTCACTAAACAATAATGTTCTAGATTTTTCCTAATCAATCAGCTTTTGATTGATCTGCTATTGAGTTTTTTTAACATGTTCGCATGATGATGGTGGTGATGTGGAAGTTGCAGCTAATACAAAACTATAACACCCAGAAAAAACTTGCATGTCATTTTTTGAGTTGTTGTGTCGGAACAAAAGTCCATGCTACAAATGTTGAAGATCTACCATGTGGAGTAGATGACATGACAAAGCTTACTTACTCCTTTGGACATATAATCCTCCTGAACTTAAGATCAAATATGATATGAATTAAACATACATGAGTTGGATAAATGAATATTCCAATGAGGTAGATGATTGACGAAATGTAAAGATTTTAACTTAAACTATTTTGGTTTTATTTGGCCAACTATAATTATGTAATTGCTTAGGTCTTCAAGATCTTGGGCGATGTATGTCGGAAGAGAAAAATTGTTACCAACTCTAAATATAACTTATACATACGTGTAAACGTGTACGGTCTAACGGGTAGTGTAGCGCGGAATTTGCACCTAGTTTTATATTTATTTGGAGGTGAAGCCGCCAACGACGTTCTCTTCTCGCCATCTTCGTCACGGCCTGGTGAACAAACGTAGATCGCTGGAGTCGCCATCAGAAACGGGTAGTGTAGAGCAGATGAAGGATTCAAGTAAATGATTTCTTGGAGTAGCAAGTAAATACCCATCTCAGAATGTCAACTAAGAAAAACTGTATGCTTGTTCTTTAGGAGCTAGATACAAGAACCATGCATCACTATTCCATGTTGCATTCTTTTCCTTTTACAAGCTCGGTACATGAAAATCTGATTTTATAAGAGTTGTGAGGTCAGTTATGTTCTATATACATGAAAACCTAAGATATTATGCGTCGCGCCCAGAAAGATGTAACCACCAAACAAAGATATCGGCATTCAATAATTTGCATGGAATCATCTTCATATGAAAATTCAATCTACTATATTGAATGTAGCGACAATAATATCTGAATCTGAAAATGTAAATCAAGATCAACAACCGAAATTCTTTGAAATCAAGATCAACAACTGATTTGTCTGTCTGTCTACTATAGTGACTTATTGGACTGACTCTTTACCTGTCTGTCTTTGAAATCCAACTTTCTAGCAATTGCCTGTTCATACGTTCCTAATTGGTTGCATCAGATACGCATGCCCCCCAATTCCTCTTCCAGAACAACCATGGAGTACGCCTCCCCGAGACTCGGCAAAGATTCAGAGCTGAGGATCCGATATTTTGCGGCCCGATAGTTGTCCGACTCCAATCCAATCAGAAACTGGAACAACCTCTGGTTATCCTTCACCTTCTTATACTCTGCCGCCGCGCCGCATTCACAGCTACAGACTGGCAGGTAGCAGTCCAATTCGTTCCACATAATCTTCAACTCCGTAAAATACTCCGCCACCGTGAGTCCACCTTGTTTGAAGCTCGCGATCTCCGCCATAACATCATAAATCCTCGCAGAAATGCAAACAGTGAACAGCTGCTGCAGATCGGCCCATAAATCTTTGGCGGATTTCGCGTAGGTCGAGGTTCTGAATAAGTTGCTGTCCCTCTCTATGCTGTTGCAGATCCAGGACTTCACCAGATCGTCGCATCGGCTCCACATGAGGAATTCCGGCGAGTCTCTCTTCGGCGGTGGCATTGATCCATCGATGAAAACGTGCTTGCCCTTGGAGACTAGCGCAATCTTCATGGATTCCGACCACCTCAGGTAGTTCTTGCCGTCGGGACTCAGAGGGAAATGCACGATGACGTCGGTGAGGCGATCGGTTGGACTGATGTAGTACGGCGATTGAAAATCAGCGGGGATTCCAATTGCGTGCGCCATGGAAGATAGGGCAGTGAAGAATAGAGCTATAGTTGACGACGGTTACAGTAGTCCAAGAACTAATCTCCCATATATATATATAGAGAGTGTGGTGACGGACGGAGTCCGCGAGGCGCGAATCAAGAGATTGACAAAATCAAATGTGTCAAAGTAGTAATTATTGTGAAATTCCGGGGCATAAATTATTGGGGGCAGCTATAATTCAGTTCAGTCCAGCTGTCAAGCCCGAAATTCAGCTCGTTTTTACCTGTCTCCATTTTATCTCTCTTCAGCATTAATTTAATTCATCTTTTACTTTTTATCACTCCTGATTTATTTTGATATTATATAAACTATATCTATATAATAAATATGAAAATATATATTGACAAATATGAATATATATTCAATGGGTCCAACTGCAAAGATGGATTGACAACGGAATGTGCTTGCAAATTGTATATATCTTGATGATGTTCCATTCCTCTATCTTTCATCAAATTTATTTTGATTAGTTCATCTTACAAATTTTATGGAATGAAAATAGAATTGAATAGTAACAATTTTTGGTGTTCTCTTTCTTTTATTTAGTAATCCAATATCGTATTTGCTTGGTAATCTTACATCGAGACTGTTTGAAATTTGAACCTGAAACAGAACACTATACTATACTAAAATTTATTTATTGGTAGTTTCAGATCGCATATTTGAAGGCTGTCATAGCGAGAAATGAAAGAGAAGTTGATTGCTTACCGAGCAGCCACGAATCATCCACTTTCTCTCATCAGTTGGTCAAATTCAAGGAATTGTCAATCAGCAGGGTTGCTGATGCAGCGTGATGGGATAGATAGGGCAAAAATTCGTTGATTCTAGGGGAATTCCGATAATTTTTTGGATAGAGGCGCAATAATTGGTTGATTCCGTAGAATACCGAAGAATTGACGCAGGGTAGAGGAAAACCTCAGTTTTTTTCATATATCAATAATCTGAATGTAAATGACGGCTAACAAAATTTAAATAGAGAAATTTAAAACCCTAACCCTAGGACAAAATCCAAAATTAACAACAAAGTCCCTAAACAAAACCGACAAATTATAAAAAAAGACCGACAGAAATATAAAACTGCAAATTATTAATTGGTATTAATCAATATAATTTATTTAATATAAATTGTAATCGTCTTAATAGACGTTATTTATCTTTCCGGTTAAATTGAAAAATTGTACTACAAATGGATGGTTAGTTTTTCCTTGCATAATTTTTTAGTCGGTTATTTTTATAAGAAAATCAAACCTAAAATATTAGGACCAAAACAAGTAAAAAGACGTTCAACCAAGAATCACTCGAATAAATTTTGCGCATCATATACATTGAGACTCGACTAAGCAAATATTAGTACCATAAAATCACACCTTACATATCACCTTCAATCGGGAACTGATAAAATAGGAAATTTTTGTGGAACAAATTAATAACTAATAACTATCTTGTTCAACTAGGAAGAAGAAAGAGCAAAGAAAAGGTGAATTAGAGGCCTTTTTTTCAGGTCGGACAACATTGGTTTTTTTTTTTTGGCAATATGGGACAACACTGGTTAACTAATATACTTCTTACATAACGGACATTAAAAATCGTTTTGCAAATCCATGAAGGAAATTATTATCATTCGAGTAATAATTTCTTTCTCATTCGACCAATTATATTATCTATTCAAATGCCAAAGCTATCTCACAATACCTTAGAATAATGCAAACCCTAAATTCAATAACTACAATTAATAAAATTCATATACAGTATATAGTCTCCTCCTTTCCCGATCAAATTAATATCATTCAACATTCATATATGTATATATAAAAAAAACACAGAGAATGATATCATCTCTAATAATAATAATAAAATAAATTTTATTCCAAATTCATGTATATATATATATATAATTAAGGAAGGCCACAAGTAATAATGTGGTTTTATTATTTAAGATGATTATGGATATAGTAATGTTATTTATTCTAGTTTCTGCTGCTGCTGCTTCCACCACCTTGGTGGTTGTTTTGTTGAAGAAGAGAAGATGCAAGGACATCAAAAACAGTGCCATCATTCATTGTATATCGAAGCATTCCATCACCAAGATTAACAACTTTGACCACATTCCTTGTATCTCGCCGCTCCACCACATCTCGGATATGAACTTCCCTTGTTGGATCATTCTGGACGTTCATAAAATTATGATACGTTGTTTTCCCCATTATATATATATATATATTTCACGCTACACAACAATCACTCACTTTCTTTTTACTTTAGATGTCGTGGATGGCAAATTAATAAACTGCATCCATATTTATATGCAAAAATCTCACATTCATCCATATATTCACCATGCATAATTATAGATACTCTATATTATTTCCTCCATATATATAAACATATACACTTCACAAATATACACTTCATTAATTAAAACAATAAATTAGGTTTTAGTAATTAGTTAATGCGTTTTTGTGTTTTGTTTAGAAAGATATAATATTATTATTAATTAAACAAAATTAACCACTTTACCCGAGCGAGAGTATCCGCAGTTAAATGGACTGAGTGGGACAATTATTATGAGAATGTTACCTTTTAATCAAAATTTCTCAATAAGTAACTGTATTAATTAATAAAAAAAATAAAAGAAATGAAAACAGATCAAATTAATAAGGGCAAAACTCTCATAAAAGAAAGTTGTGATAGACTGACTGTTTTCTGTTTATCATTACAAGTGTACAACACATGTTTTTTAGTACGTATTATTCTCACATAGATATGTATAATTTTGGACACATTCTCGGATGCGATGTATATGTTCATTTGATTAATTAATTGATACGTTAACAGATGAAATTGAGATGGAGTAATAAGTAGAGGAACTCGATATTTGGCTTTATTAAATATGCAAACGAAGCTCTACAACGGCTGATCCACTACTCTACGATGAGCTCCATCCATTGCTACATTCTCATCTATTATTTATTTTGTGGTATATGTTGTCCCAATGGTCTTTTCCCTCTGTAAAACAACAGTATAACAAGATTACCATCCATACAATACATTGGCAATGTATCATTGTATCTGTGAAGTCCGCGCAACAGATCGATAATACACCTAAATCTCAAACCCGTAACTAAAAGCAACTTTTTTTACGTCTTCCAGAACTCAACTCAATAGACATCTCCTATAATCAATATCACGCAATGTAAAAAATTATATTTAGAGTTGAATAGAACCGTTTGAAGAGGATATTTGCGTCAAATCCAAAAACCAGCTTACATTTTCTTGGCCGTACATGTCTCCGAAGTGCTATAGAAGGGGGCCCAAATTTATCCAAACCTGAAATCAAAATGCATTATTTCCAATAGTTATAAAATACACCTGCAGTAACTAATTTAATCTTTATCATAATCTTCAGTTGAAGAACTTACTCCCCTATCTTTAAGAATCCTTGATATGATTTCAATGTATTCGATAACATTGTGAGCCGTATCAATGAAAAAACAGATTACGACTGCATCCCAGATTCCTATATAAACCAAAACTAACATTTTATCATGATGATGTAGTAATAAGTAGAGGAATTCAATATTTGGCTTTATTGAAAATAATGGTATGTAAACAAGCTAATTTTACTTCATGTCGGTTAACATGAATAAGGAATTTTCAAATATGTTGCCAAGTGATAATATTTACCTTTCCACGGTGTACTAAATAATTTATTTAGGGAGTAAAATACATCCAAATTAGAATTTTGTATTACCTACGTGGCATGGATCGCTGTAAACTTCAACAAAGTCGCCACCACACATTGAGAAGCCTTCAGTAATCCCAACACTGCGCCAATGATAGTAAGGTCAAGTATAACCATGTAAAAACAATGACAAAACATGTCAGAACCCTCTTGGACATATGTAAAAATGCATCAGAACCCTCTTGGACACATCACTTGATATACGAGGTGTATATTGATCATGACTTTTTCAGCTGTATTACCTTTTCACTCTACCCATATAACATGACCGCATTTTAGAAAGGTGTATATTAGTTATAGAGGTATATGATTATCTCTGCCTTTGTCTTTGCGTTATTCTTTTAAATACTTATTATTACATGCAGAAAAGCAAAAGAGAGAGTTTGTATGATACATGAAATTTGGAAAAAGACGAGAGGAGTGTCCTGGAAGTAGGTTCACCTTTCCTTAGTACGATTAGGGAAGAGGGCATCAAGCTCATCAAGAATGGGCTTGTAGCATTCCTTTCGTTCTTTCCTACCCTATCAAATAAAAAATTTATGATCTGAAAAGGTACATCGAGAAGAGCTATCAACCCAGCAAATGATGACTTGTTACCTCAGCTGCCCAAGCTCTAACTATGTTTCTTACAATACAACGAACCTGTTACAAGCATCACAAAATTAGCTAAAAACTAAATCACATTTCAAAATTAAGGAAATATCAACAAATGTAGGCTTTCAAAGGAAAAAGGGACAAGACAAGAATACTACATACATATATAAGCATCCATAATTGCAAAGTCCAACATAGATATGCATCAACTTGACCTATATGATTAAGCCAAATGTACAAGTTCTGTGACAAGTGGTGCCAAATCCACACTACTGAAAGAGGTTGGCAGAGATGCTCCAACCAAAATTTATATGATTAACAATCATTCGAATATTCACATTAAGAATCTAGATTCCAGTTCGACCCATACTAATATCAGTTATCTTCAAGCTTCTAGGCCTGGTCTAGAAGTTCTACAATTGAACGATAATCTAAATCGACTGAAAAAATCATCATCCTTACAAGCAAAACATAAGGAACAAGGTTATATTTATAGGAATTATACAGAGAACTCTTTGTTCTCTATCCTTGGGGCAATAGATTAACTCTTTCTAGGATACAAATAGTTAGTTATTTTAGGTGTTTCCGATTTGGTAGAATTCCTATCACTTATATGCCCATTTTTGCTAGTCGTTGAACAACAAGCATCGAAATGATGACAGCAAAAATAATCAAGAAATTGTCATTTTTTTATAAACTTCAATGACATTCACTTGATCCCTACACCAACAACTTCATACTCATCCAGCTACTAGGCATTGTGTCTTTCACTCATTATCCGAGAGCAGGTCTCCCCTCCCCGCTAATATCCATTCAATTTTATCAAGAAACACAACCTTAACTTTTGGCTGCTGCATATATAAGTGCATGGATATGCCTAGTTATTGTTTTGGGTTAATAATTAAAAAACTGTCCAAGGTTTACCCTATGTTAAAATTAGGTGTCTGAAGTTTGAAATGTTAAAATGGACTGTCCCAAGTTTCATTTTTGTTGAAATTTGGTGTCTTTGTGCGTCTTTTCATCTTCATTCCATCATTTTCATCAACCCACCAACCCACCAACCCACTCATAATGCATCACTCTTTATTTTTCACAAAATCGTCATATTTCACCTAAAAATTGAACATTAAAAAAAAAGTTTCTAGAAGAGTGGTGTAGAGCCATTTTCCAAGGACAATAGAGCGAGATTTATTTGCCCGGATGTGACCAACTTTTTAGGTGACGGTCCCGGAAAGATGACGAGAATGGAGTGTGTATGAGAGCTCAAATTTGACAGACGGTTTCGTCGGAATTGACTTCTCTAAAGTAATCACACCGAGACACCAAATTTCAACAAAAATGAAACTTGGGACAGTCCATTTTAACATTTCAAACTTCAGACACCTAATTTTAACATAAGGTAAACCTTGGACAGTTTTTTAGTTATTAACCCTATTGTTTTCACATACCTTATCAACATCAACCAATGGAACATCTAACTGCAATGAAGGATTCGTCCAATCAGATGAAGTAACCTGAAAATATGTAAGGAAGAAATAACAATATGAATCTCTGCATAAAGAAGAAAGCACCCATAGTCTGTACAGCGCATTAAATCGACACTACATAAGAGAATTTCCAACTTTATAGTTCAAGTATCAAATGATGGGAAAAGAAATAATATGCAACTACACGTATCTGAGATGGGCAGGGCAGGTACTCAATCAATTTAAAAAAAGAAACATAATCTGACCCATCTAGCACTGTTAAAATAGGCAACTTTTGTGGCAACAAATATACTAATATAAAAGTAATACTGTAATAGTTTAACAACTGAACTATCTTTATCTTGTTAAACGAGTAAAAAGATAAAATAAACAGTGAATTAGCAGCCCTGATAAAGGTTTTTTCCTGCCAACATTAGTTATAGTAATAACTTATTTCATGGACACTATAGATCCTTTTGCACATCCATGAATCTACTATTATTTGTTTTGCTTCTGTTTCCCCTTCTGTAAATGTTGCACCTTATTGGTGCCTTATTAATGATATATCTAACTTTACCATTCAAATATAAAATCAATGACTACGTATGAAAACTGTCATCAGTTCAATTATGCAAACCTTTACTTGAACATTTGAGAGATAAATGACCATCATTTAATTAGGAGAACTGAAATTCATTCCATAGCCAAGCTGGTCCAATCATGTAAGGATTATGCTCATGTGACGGTAAGAAATGTCAAAATAGAAAACCCGAAGACCAAATATTAAAACCAGAGAAAATACAAATTAACGTACATGTCCATTTGAACAAGCAGTGTCATTGTCATCATGCTTGCACCTCTCTTCATTGTATCTCGATTCTAAAGGAGGATTTTCCTGGTTCGAGACATGGCTACGACTACTTTCTTTAGCCTGATACAGTCAGATATATATATATATATATTTTTTTTAAGAAAGAAAAGAAAAAGGCTAATGAAACTTATACACACAAAAAATGTTGTAAGAATTAACTTTCTGGTATACCACAGTGCGAGCAATCCTTTCAGAACTCTGTACTGCATTGCTTTGCTTACTGTGACTAGCTTCGCTGCCCTCAGATATGCAAAAATCTTGACTTGTTGCAGCAGTCCGAGAAGGGAGGGAATCCCTGTTTGACGAGAACAAGTGATCATTAGGCTTTTCATGAGGTACATGCTCTGCATTATTAACATCTCCGCTCAAATCAAGCGGAGGGTCAAATGCCTAACACAGAAGAAGTAGCATAAAAGGAAAAAAAGAAAAACATTAAATACATAATAAGGCTCGATTAGTACAACTGATTACCGAAACCGAAATATCAGATAAACATATAACCCAAGCGCATAATCTTTAAATGTTTTCTTAGAGATCATCTTTCATGTGTTCAGACAGCACCATTTTTCTCATTATACCGGAAAAAGTATTATATCAAGGACGGGATAGACTATAGAGTTCAACCTGACCTGAAGCATGCTAAAAATTAAGTACGAATTTGCAGCAATACACCTGTATAATCAACATCTTGAGTTGTTAAGATGTAGTACGATGCTTTCAGTGAGAACAGAAGGGCCATATACAAGTAATAGCTTAGTTTTGGTAATTTCCATCTTTTCACGACTAAACACAACTACTCAAAAGTTTCTTTCCATATATTGTTTCTCCATTGGGAATATAAAAAGAAGCAACTCTGCTGTCATATGTTTTAATGAAGTGACAATATGCTCATTGAGTGAATGAAGATTGCTAAAAAATGCAGGAAAATGTACATTGACAAACTGTTTATATATCACATTGTGTTGGGATTATATTTTATGCAGATCCCCTAAAGCTGGATGTTCTCATCAGCTTTCCGGATCACGGATTTCATATGAAGTTTGTTCCTTGGTTGCAGGTACTAAAAATAATTTAAAATAATACATAGATATTAAGTAATTTTGTTCCATATGTCTGTTTTGATATAGAAAATGTCAATGTTACACTTTGTTTAGATGAATTTCTAATATTTCTTTCTTTGATGAATTATGCTGAATTGCAAGATAAAAAAAAAAAAATTTTAAGGGTTTTGAATCATATAGTATCTCTCAAGCAAGAAGGAATATTCATGATGACAATTCATCAAGCTGCTGAGAATATCATCAAAGCTCTCATATTTACAGGTCTTAAACATAGAATTTGAATATTTTTGCTCATTTCAGTGTTAGAGACTTAAAAAAATTGGTAGTCATTGTGCGTTTTTTCGTTTCTTGGGTCACTATGATAACTTTTGTTCATTCTTATCAGATATTGTCCTCGGGAAGCTTTGAGGTTAACTTCAGGTTTGATGGAGAAATTTGAGCTGCCAGGTTTGCTGTTCTTACTTTTATTGATGATAACGATTATTTAAAAATATAATATTAAAGATATTAGTATCATTTTTTTATTTTTATTACGGCTAGGTCAAGACAGTTAATGATCTGCTTGAAACTATATATTTGGTTTATTCAATGGAAGCGATTTCACTGGGCTGTAAAACTGTGGTCAAAATAATTATCATAAATGTAGGGAAGAAAAACAAACATATTGTATGGTTGATTATTATTATCAACTTGTGTTATTTGACTGCATGTTTTGAACCCGGAAGTTGGTTACTACTTTTTTCCCTTGCTTATAAACATGAATGTTGAACAATGTTGAGTGAATGAAGAATCTTGGTTACTTGGAAGTTCTACTCAAGTTTCATGTCTACAATGCAGAACGACAGTTCTGTAAATAAGTCGATTATCTGTCTAATATGGTTTAGATGGGAAACATGTTGTTGTATAGATGTACTAGGTAGTTTTGAAGAGCAGAGCAGGTTCCACACATATGTATTGTAATGAAAATTTTATCTATATGTAAGTTCCTGGGGTTTTCTTTTGGTTTCCTCTGTGTTTGCCATTGTTTCAGTAGTTTTGATGAATTTTTGCCCACCATATCAAGCTTTGCACTTTCCTCACTACATTCTTCATGACCGAAAGAATGCAGGAGGAACCAAAGTTACATCAGGACTAAAGGATCGTTTCGGAAAATGAGGTTCTTGAAACCACTATGGTTATGCTTCTCAGTTATTACTAACATGATTTTGTCTAAAGTTATAGTGAATCAAGTAAATAATCTTTAATTATGGGAAATTCTTAAGTAGGAGCGGCACTAGGGCGAAGCAAATGAACCACTATTTTTAAAAATTAATAGGTAAGATATTATTATCATTGTTTGATTATTATTGCAGTAAGGTCAAGCAAGTTATTGATCTTCTTGAAACTGTACATTTTTTTATTCAGTGGAAGCTATTTCACTTGGTTGTAAAGACGAGGTTCATCCTAAAATCATCTATGACATTCTATCAAATGCAACAGCAAAATCATGGTAAGAGTATATTTTAATTTTTGGTTTTTCTCAAGAGAGTGATAATCATGATGAATTTTCGGCTTTCAACATATTTATTTTTTTCACTAAACAACAATGTTCTAAATTTTCCGAATTAATTAGCTTTTGACTGATCTGCTAAAGAGTTTTTTTAACAGGTTCGCGTGATGATGGTGGTGATGTCGAAGTTGCAGCTAATATAGAACTATAACACCCTGAAAAAACTTGCACATCATTTTTTGAGTAGTTGTGTCGGAACAAAAGTCCATGCTACAAATGTTGAAGATCTACCATGTGGAGTAGATGACATGACAAAGCTTACTTACTCCTTTAAACATATAATCCTCTTGAACTTATGATCACCTTAACTTAAGATCAAATATGATATGAATTAAATATACATGAGTTGGATAAGATAATTTTCTCTAGATTGTATTGTATTAAGGTAGATGGTGTATACAAGTGGGGCTTTTAATACGATAAAGTTAATTTTCTTAATTTTGTACTTCAAAAATATAAATGAAATATATTGATTGCAGTAAGCTTTAAATATTTATGGATTCCAAAGTCAATATATTTTCCTTTAAATGAGTCTCTTTGGTTTTTTTTTTTTTTTTTTTTGCCAATTAAAAGAGGGGTGATGTTAGCATATGGTGACGTGGCGCCGTAATAGGAGCCCGTTAATTAAGGGAATTACCTAAGTTAATTTGGTAATTGTCAATTTGGGCTAATTGGGCCAAATCCAATTAGTAATTGACAAGGGAGGCCCAAAATGGGCCTCCCCCTTGTTGCATGGTTCGGCCGAAACCCTAGTACCACATAGGGTGGAGTTGCCTTTTAGCAACTCCACCCAATACTATATATAGGGGTGACTCCTAAGGGTTTAAAACACATAATTAAAAACAAGGATCTCATTGAGAAAACTTGTCACCCTAGTCTAATATTTCGGAACCATCACATCAAGTCCGAGGTTCCATCTCCGTTGAAGAATCGATCAGAGGTCTTGTTGTGGAGCTACATCGCGTGGGACTTCTTCTGACGAAGAACTTGCACGTGGTTCCGACCGGAGGATCAGAACTCCCTCCACATCGTTCTTGGGCAGGAAAGCTAAAAGGTATGTGTACTAATTCAGCTGCGTAGATTAGATATCTTGTTAAGTACACGTTTAGCATTCCGTAGTATTACGTCCCCGTAATCCAACAGTGGTATCAGAGCCAGGTTAGGAGTTCTTAAATTTTTGATAAACTAATGTTCTTGGAATTTCATAAAAAACCGAAATTTTTGATGTTTATGAACACCATGAAGAAATCCGAAATTTTTAGCTATTTTTATGTGTTTGATCTTGAAAAACTTTAAATTTTCAAATTTTACATGTTTTTATAGATCATAGCGAAAATTTGGGTTTAAATATGAGTTTGATGTTCATAATCTTCAAGAACACTACGAGTTTTATCAATAACACCTTTTGGATTCATGATCAGGCTAGAGTTTGATCTTAAAATTTGAAAACTTTTCCAACTTTGCATGTTTGTGCCGAAAACCCTAGTGGTATTTTAGGTAAATTTTTAATTTTCTTGGTCACCAAGACTTTAAAATTTCGGCACTAATATAAAATATATATGTTGACATTTTTAAATTTTATTAATAGGTAACTATATATCTATATGTTGGAAAATATGGATAGGTTTATAATATAATATTGTAAAAAATATTAACTATCAATATATATATAACTAAAAGATAGGGATAAAGATATATTGATAGGATTTAGTTACTTAAAAAGATTAAGAAGATATATTGTCTATATATTTTATCCCTAAATATACTTTTGACAATATTTGTACATATATAGTGATTTGGCCGAATTATATATATATATATTATATATTGTTAATTGATTTACATCTTAATGATAAAATCTTGACAATATATATATATATATATATATATATATATATATATATATATATATATATATATATATATGTGTGTGTGTGTGTGTGTGTGTGTGTGTGTGTGTGTGTGTGTTTAGCCGAATTATATATATATATTAGCAATATTGGAAATTCTTTTAAATAATTAATATTTCTTGGTGGCTAAGTTAAGTTTTTAGTGGACTTTAAAACCCTACTTAGCCCACAAGACATATTTCGGCCGAACCCTAGGGTTTATGGGCTGGTCCAATTGTTAAACCGGAACGAATAAAACCAATCCGGGTTTTCTCAATCGGGTCGACCTAGTCCGGTCGGGTCGGACCGTAGTAACTTAATTAAACCTAACCTAACCGGTTTTGAGTGATAAACCGAACCTCTATCTTATTTTATTGAACAGTTTCGGACCAAACCGGAATTTTTAAAATCATACCGAATTGAACCGGATTTTAAAATTTGGACGGAACCATTTTAGAATTTTCGGAAAATTTTAAATTGTTCAATAAAATAGGATGTCAAATTTTAAATCCAAAATGTTTTCGAAATTTAAAATTAACCTAAACAGTGCTCTTAGGGTTTGTGTTTTAATACACGGTTTCAATTAAAACCCTAATGCCTGGTTTCGATTATGGGGATGGATCTTGGACTTGCATGTTTTTGGGACTTGATTAAATTAGTAGGGCTGATTTGCAATTTTTTACTTTCTCCATCACATATTTTGATATAATTAGAACTGCCGTCTTGACTTAGTCAAGCTAGCTGGATATTATATTGCGAGCATTGAGCTTTGGGATTTAAATATATGGTTTGCGCAATAGGATAGACATGCTATGCTGATTGAAAGTGCCTAGAATCCATGTCTAGAAATTCGCATGATTGATTGTAAGCATGAATTGCAAAACAGCCCCTAATATTTTCAAAACGTTTTATAAAACCGAAAATTCCAATCGCCAATTATGCATGATGTGTGCGGATGTTGCATGCTTTGACGCGTATGCTAGGATGTTCATAATAGAACGCATGTGATAATTTACTTTACGTAGAATTATATACGCTAGGAACATTAGACGCATGACGCGTAAGCATTTTGTGTTCGATATTTATGGCATGGTATGATTTGCTATATATAGTATAATTATAAATATGCATGCGTAAATTATCGGATAATTTTATAAAATCATAAGGGCCTTGGGAAAGCCAAGATCGGGTATGCTTATTTAAAAATTCTCGTTCCGGTAATTTGCAATAGAATAACCATTTTCAAAAGACTGATCTATTAGATTGAAAACGACAATAGTGTGAATTCTTTCACGAAACCCCCTTCCTCGGTTTACTGAAGGTTGGTTTGGTTTAGTGACTGAAGAATCACTATTCGTCGTATTCCATCATAATAGATAATCCGATGTTTGCAATTCTGTCAAAATGTCTTCCTGAATTTGCATAATTATCAATGTACTAGTTTTCATGGCTAAGTCGGTACGCTTCTATGAACCTTGCAATCTTAATGGTATAAATTATGATGAACGTAAGGAATATGTATAAGACTCCTCTCTGCTACGATTCCGAAAAGCAGAAAGGACAATTACGAATGAATATGGTAGTTCGTATGATTTTGACAATGAGAAATGAACGTGATAGTTTGTTTCCTAAATATTGAAGTAGATTCTTTGATGATCTAAATGCGTATGTGGTGACATATTCAACCTTGAATAAAAGGGGTTGAAGAAGAGTTCAAATTGCAACCAGACAATGTCAAAGCTTGGTATCCCTTTGCATCTGCCTCGGTAGAAGCAAGGATGTTAAAGCTAGAAATGTTTCCGTTGAATGTGATGGTCTTTTCTTTTCATGGATGCTGGTGTAATAGCCACTCGATACCTTCGCAATAAAATGGTCAACATGAAAAGACGTATATGGTTGCCTTACATTGATAAGATTCAATAACCTCGAGTCTAGTCAAGTACGGTAACCAAGGCAGTGAAGCGACTACCTTCTCAGCTCACCACAATAGATCGAATGAAGTCAATTGTGATCCATATATCCGAGAAACAATTTACTTATCAATTTAACGTTCCGGTCAAATGGAACGATCCGAAACGAAATTTCAAACCCACGGGTTAGAACCAAAATTTCGGCTAAGTAGAAGTGGTCGAACAAAAACGAAACATTTTACATACTCTGTCATCTCAGTCAGGTCAAACTGAACTGAGTAAATTCATCGATTGCATAGTTCTAAAAGGCAAACCGACTTACCTCATCCTTATTTGTTAAGTACTCCATTAAACATATGTATCCCAAAACAATATGCATGTTAAAACCAATTTAATTTTAAATTCAGAAATTAAAACGATTTCAAAACCACAGTTTAGACCTGGTATAATGCGCATGGCGCATGTCACCTCGAGAGACGGGACACATCGTTTTAAAAGTACGAATTTAATGATGAAGTATTTTTGTGAATGCTAAATTTTTCGTTTGTAATCCTTTGGATGTAACTCATTGATAACTATTTAGATTAAAAGTGTGCTTCAAGGCTACTGTAATCTAATAAGAACATCAACTATGGCATTAAAGCGAGTGCTTAAATGCATAGTCCATAAGATGGATAAGTCTATGGATGAGTTAAACAAACAAAACGAGAAAGAAGTCGTCGGTAAAACGACTCTCCCACCATTAGCCTCGAACGAAGAGTTTGGCTAAAAGCATTCATTAAACAACTCAAGAAACATAGTTCAGAATTACATAATGTTAGAGTTGCACATTAATTGTTCCTGCGGGATGAGATTAATTTAACTCACATTAATGTAAAACACTATGTTCTGACAAAATCGGTTAACACGTTACCATAAAAGCTAATGAATGATTCGGGTAAAACCTTATCACAAAGACGCATTAATTTGCGCATTAAAACAAGTATTTACTAAGAGTACGCGCTACTCTCGGAGACTACGAGTTTTAAAATTAGTCTGGAACAATGGTTTCGTAGATAAACATGGCACATTATAAAGGTTTGCTGATGGATTTCCAACGCTTTGCAGAACGAACGAACGAACGAACGAACTGGTACTGATTAAAGTTAACAGATGGATGATGAAGATTCTCAGGTCCCACTTACTTCGAGTGGGAGAATTGATACAAGCATAAGTGGTTGATTTGGTAAATGATGATGGAAACGTCTTCATAATAAATCCAGTGAGAGGGCTCACTCCCCTACACACATAATCATCACTAAGTTTCAAAATGCGAATCAAGTCGGACCTGATAATCATGATAATGAACTATTTCAACTACCCATTTTTCCTAGTGGGAGTGGGACAACCAACTTGGTTCCAAATCCTAGTGATCGAGGAATACATCTCAGAGGTAAAAACCCGAGACGAAGAGGATATTCCAAGTAAGTTCAACCACCACCATTGTTCCCAGTGGGAGTAATGCCCCGATAAGAAGCATTATTCCTAGTGGGAGTAACAATCAGACTAAAATATGAGATTAACGTGCCTAGACATAATCAAAGGCAACGAACTTCTTACGAGAAGTGTTAAACATCTTGATGTTCGTACTTGAACCAGTGACGGTTCAGCAAGCAAAGGAATGACCTTAAAACGAGGGAATTGAGGAAAATAATGGAGGATGAAATTGCCTGAATAAGAACTAACTCGTTTTTAGTCTTTAGTTGATTTATCTGTTAACCACAGAACTAGATAGTGAAATCTTAAAATTCACTTCGGGTGGAAATTTCGAGTGGTGCAAAACTCGAATAATTGCGAAAGGATATACCCAAATTCACGGAGTGAATTTTGATAAAGACGAACTCAACAACTGTGCGTTACACCACAGTAAGGGCCATCCTTGCCCTAGTTGCTAGTCTTGATCTAGAGCTACATCAAATGGATGTTAAGACCGCATTCCTCCATGGAAACCTGGCGGAAGAGATCTATATGGAGCAGCCGGAGGGTTTCATTACTCCTGGCAAAGAACATAAAGTTTGCTAACTCCAAAGATCTATATATGGCCTTAAACAATCGTCTCGGCAATGGTATCGCAGATTCCACGAGGAAATTGTCAGATACGGATTCGTGAATCTTCACGAGGATTCCTGCGTATACACCAAGACCTCTAGGTCTAAGTATGTTATCATAACACTATACGGGGATGACATACTCATTGCTGCGAACGACGTGAGTTTTATGAATAAATCAAAGTCCTGGTTAGCATCAGCATTCAAGATGAAAGACATGGGAGAGGCTACGTACATCTTAGGCATCAAAATCGCCCGAGATCATGCCGCCCGGAAATTATGTCTATCTCAGGAATCATATGTCAACAAAATGTTGAAGAGATTCAGAATACTGGATGCTAAACTCGTGGATACGCCGGTTGTGTTCGAGTATGCGCTATCGAAGCGTGATGGCCCGAAAAACCAGCAGGAGCATGAACGGATGAAGAATGCAGAGTATATGAGCATGGTAGGGAGTCTAATGTACGCCATGCTCTGTACTCGGCCAGACATCTGTTACGCTGTGGGCCTAGTAGCAAGATTCCAATCAGATCTTAGTTATCAACATCTAAAGGTCGTAAAACGAATTATCAGATATCTGAAAGGTACTGCCGACTACGTTCTGTGCTATGAGGGCAATCAGCTCGAATTGATCGGTTATAGTGACCCCGACCACGGTGGCGATCCGGATGATCGTAAGTCCACCACAGGAGGAGTTTTCCTCCTTGCTAATGCTGCCATATCATGGGTAAGCAAGAAGCAATCTTGTGTCGCGCTTTCCACTATGGAATCAGAATTCGTTGCCCTCTCCAAAAACGCACAAGAAGCGGTCTAGGTGAAAAGACTTCTTACTGCATTAATTGGCACCGACAAAACGAGTAAACCTGTGAAGGTGCACACCGACAGTCAGGCGGCAGTTAAGAATCCAAAGTACCATAGTAGGACTAAACACATTGATGTGAAATACAATTATGCTAGGTCGTTTCTGGAAGACAACATAATCGCTTTAGAATACTTGCCTACACACAATATGGTCGCAGAACCTTTAACTAAGCCGTTACGTAGGGAGATTTTTTAAAAGCACGTAAAACTGCTTGGGTTACTTAGGGCTTAAACTGTCTGGCTTGTAAAAGTGATAACATTTTGATATTTGAAATTATGTTTCAATTTGAATAAAGGAATTGCAATTTGAGTTTATGATTTATCGACGTCATAATGATTAACAACATCGGATTTTACGGTCTATAAACTAAGTCGTAGGAAGAAGTAAAATTCTTCCACCAAAATTATGTCGAATGTGAACCTTGCCTCGTCACACAGGCACAGTCATCTTGTAAGGAGAGAGGGACCTCTACCATAACAAGATTGGCTAAGAATCAAGGGGATAAACCTGACTAAACAAAACGATAACGTTAGTCACGCTTAACAGCATGACTTAATCTTCGTTTTGTAAATCGCCGAGTTGGACTTTGTCCATCACTATATATCACATTCAAGGCCAGATGAGAGATTCTGCGATAGCATTATTGACATATCCCACCAGGTGTGCTATCGACGCGTGCTTCATACTGCGCGTGCCACGTTCGACCAATGGGTCATGCTTGGTTGTGCTAGCTAGAATCTTTGTGATTCAAAGGGCGCATACTTCTTCACCATGAGCGTGTGATTGATCCCAGATGTCTTATGAAGAGGCTTCCAAAGTATCCTCACGGACTCAGAACTTATACCTAAGGTCTGGCTCAATGCTCGCTTCCCGGCGTGCGAGCGTAGTGCCAAAGAAAACAGCCAAGTGACCACGTCTTGGAAACCGGTTGAGTCAGACTAAGGGTATAAGCGATGGGGATGGTCAAGTTCACCTTTAATTCACCGACTCTCGTGTTCACTAGGTGGCCGCCAACCGGATATTAGTTGAAGGTTGTGAACACTTGTACGGATGCCCTGGAGAAGTATTCATTTATGGAAAACTGGACAACTGGAGAATTAACAGTTGACCAAGGATGCAGTGCGGTACATAGTTTTTTTTCTAACATGTTTGGTTCATGAAAAGAGAATCAATGTTCTGCGGGCGCTACAATACTCCTAAAAGATGAGTAGCACGATACCCGTCGTATCCGCCGGTCGCACGACAAGCCTCGTATGAACTATTCGGAGACAGAGACGAAGACTGAAGACTGAGATGTTGATACTATTGCGTAATCGTATAGATTAACGAGCACCCTCCCATTCCGGCGAGTGGGAGTTGTTAGCATATGGTGACGTGGCGCCGTAATAGGAGCCAATTAATTAAGGGAATTACCTAAGTTAATTAGGTAATTGTCAATTTGGGCTAATTGGGCCAAATCCAACTAGTAATTGACAAGGGAAGCCCAAAATGGGCTCCCCCCTTGTTGCATGGTTCGGCCGAAACCCTAGTACCACATAGGGTGGAGTTGCCTTTTGGCAACTCCACCCAATACTATATATAGGGGTGACTCCTAAGGGTTTAAAACACACAATTAAGAACAAGGATCTCCATTGAGAAAACTTGTCACCCTAGTCTAATATTTCGGCACCATCACATCAAGTCCGAGGTTCCATCTCCGTTGAAGAATCGATCAGAGGTCTTGTTGTGGAGCTACATCGCGTGGGACTTCTTCTAACGAAGAACTTGCACGTGGTTCCGACCGGAAGATCAGAACTCCCTCCACATCGTTCTTGGGCAGGAAAGCTAAAAGGTATGTGTACTAATTACGCTGCGTAGATTAGATATCTTGTTAAATACACGTTTAGCATTCCGTAGTATTACGTCCCTGTAATCCAACAGGTGCAACACGAGGACTTCCCAGGAGTTCACCCATCCTAGTACTACTCTCGCCCAAGCACGCTTAACTTCGGAGTTCTAATGGGATCCGGTGCATTAGTGCTGCACTAATACATTGAAATGTGATGCAAATTTTGATTGGAATTGTGCTATTTTGTTTTGTGTATCTACTTTGTTGGATTATCTAAGATTTGAATGCAATCTTGGCGATCAGTTTCTGCAATTAGTTCGACCAGTGATAATGCTTCTGTTATGTAAAGTGGGGTTGAAAATTCTTAAGGTTGACTCGGCAAAAATTGTTGTTTCAAGATGAATAAATAATTTTACATAACAAAACATATCTTTGGAAGGGTATGGATAAAAAAGAGTTTGTCAAAACATATCATCGACAGAGTACCTTGATATGTACGTATTGGTTAGCAATAGACATTCATGCTCATTAACCATTGGAATTACAGCTAATGTTTTCAAGATTTTTTTATCGGTATCGGTTTGAGGAATATTAAAAATAGTCACTTGGGACATGCATATGAAAAACAAGAATTGAGGTAGCTAAATTCCGATGTTTTTTCAATCTAGAAAAGTTAGAAATTCGATGAATCCAAAGCAATCAATATCTGTGTTTTTTTTTTTTTTTTGCTCTCCAATGAGATAGATGATTGACCAAATGTAAAGATCTTGGGTGATGAATAAAAGAGTATGTCGGAACGGGATTTGCACCTAGTTTTATATTTATTTGGAGATAATTTGTTTAGAGTTGAGGGGAAAGTATGATTTTGGGGATTGTGTAATTGTTGGTGTCATTGTTATGACTAATTAATCTATGATATGTTGAGTGAATTATAATCATAATCATACTTGTGCTTTTAAGGGTTTTTTAGAAAATACAAGGCCCTTCCCTCAGAGAAAGACAGCACAAAAAATAAAGGCAAAGCAAAGTGTAACTGTGCAAAAATTGGTACACTATAGGGGGCATTTGGATGGACGTAATGTGAGATTACTTTAAATGTGAGATTATAACTAATGTGAGACGTAATGTGAGATTACTTGTAATGTTAGATTACAGTGTTTGGTTGTGCTGTAATGTGGAGTGTAATGTTAGATTACGGTGTTTGGTATATGTTGTAATAATGTAATGTGGATTGTAATGTGAATTTATTATTATTATGTTAATTTATTTGAGAGTATGTTATATCTTAATATGATAAGATTTAAACGAACATATATTTTGATAACAACTAATTTCTTAAGGATTATGTGTGTGGTTAATACTATAGTCATTTATGAAATCTAAAAACTAACTATTTAAACTCAATACGCACAACTACTAAAATTCTATTAATTAAAACATTATATATAATTTATAAGATAATTTTCATAAAAAAATACAACGAAAAAGACTTACTCATTTTATATGAATATCATGTGCATTATTATTTATTATAGTAATAAATTATGAAGTATCTAAAAATTAAAAAGCTAATAATAATAAAAATATTATTATCATAATAAACTATAAAGATAATACAAAATAATTATCTATTTAGTAAATAATAATAAAATAATAACACTCCGTAACGTTTGACGTAATCTCACATTACATCTGTTTTTGGATGTAATCTCACATTACGTTGATTGGAGATTGGACGTAATCTCATATTACAATGGACACTACATTACAATTCATATGACGTCGTTTGGCAAACCAAACAACGTAATGTTGATGTAATGTGGAACGTAATGTGAGATTACGTCTCACATTACATCCATCCAAACACCCCCTAGATTCATTAACAAAATGCACAAAAACTATATTTTCCTTAAATTAAATTAAATTAGATAATGACGTTACGTTATTTTACGAGTGTGGTTTTTAATAAGTTTTAAAATATACTAGAAAATTAATAGTATTATATAATTGAACGTTTATAAATATAATTGTTTACTTGCATTTACTATAGTATTAGATTAATGTTATTATAATATAATACGGTAGTTTGATATGCAAATAGTTTTTTTTTAAGGAAAAGTGGTCGTAAAAAAAATATAATCTAATTCTAATAATATTATATATTTTTATAATATGTACATATTTAAATTTAAAAACAAACTTTGCACATTGACCTTTTTATTGTATAATAATAATAATAATAATATATAATATATATAAGCTCATCTCTTGAGCCTTTAGATAAAAATATACATGGGCTGCTATAAACTAATAAAGCCTTCTAAAAGATTATACCTATTATTGTCTTCTTGGAAAAGATCGAACCGTATGATTATTATCTTTGAAGAAAGTAAAAGATGCAATTAATGGATGCATGCTTCCAAAAAAATTATGCGGCTACACCGCGCGCCCAGAAAGATGTAACCACCAAACAAAGATATAGGCATTCAATAATTTGCATGGAATGTCTACTGAATGAAGTGACAATAATATCTGAATCTGAAAATGTAAATCAAGATCAACAACCGAAATTCTTTGAAATCAAGATCAACAACTGATTTGTCTGTCAACTATAGTGACTTATTGGACTGACTCTTTACCTGTCTGTCTTTGAAATCCAACTTTCTAGCAATTGCCTGTTCATACGTTCCTAATTGGTTGCATCAGATACGCATTCCCCCCAATTCCTCTTCCAGAACAACCATGGAGTACGCCTCCCCGAGACTCGGCAAAGATTCAGAGCTGAGGATCCGATATTTTGCGGCCCGATAGTTGTCCGAATCCAATCCAATCAGAAACTGGAACAACCTCTGTTTATCCTTCACCTTCTTATACTCTGCCGCCGCGCCGCATTCACAGCTACAGTCTGGCAGGTAGCAGTCCAATTCGTTCCACATAATCTTCAACTCCGTAAAATACTCCGCCACCGTGAGTCCACCTTGTCTGAAGCTCCCGATCTCCGCCATAACATCATAAATCCTCGCCGAAATACAAACAGTGAACAGCTGCTGCAGATCGGCCCATAAATCCTTGGCGGATTTCGCGTAGGTCGAGGTTCTGAATAAGTTGCTGTCCCTCTCTATGCTGTTGCAGATCCAGGACTTCACCAGATCGTCGCATCGGCTCCACATGAGGAATTCCGGCGAGTCTCTCTTCGGCGGTGGCATTGATCCATCGATGAAAACGTGCTTGCCCTTGGAGACTAGCGCAATCTTCATGGATTCCGACCACCTCAGGTAGTTCTTGCCGTCGGGACTCAGAGGGAAATGCACGATGACGTCGGTGAGGCGATCGGTAGGACTGATGTAGTACGGCGATTGAAAATCAGCGGGGATTCCAATTGCGTGCGCCATGGAAGATAGGGCAGTGAAGAATAGAGCTATAGTTGACGACGGTTACAGTAGTCCAAGAACTAATCTCCCATATATATATATAGAGAGTGTGGTGACGGACGGAGTCCGCGAGGCGCGAATCAAGAGATTGACAAAATCAAATGTGTCAAAGTAGTAATTATTGTGAAATTCCGGGGCATAAATTATTGGGGGCAGCTATAATTCAGTTCAGTCCAGCTGTCAACCCCGAAATTCAGCTCGTTTTTACCTGTCTCCATTTTATCTCTCTTCAGCATTAATTTAATTCATCTTTTACTTTTTATCACTCCTGATTTATTTTGATATTATATAAACTATATCTATATAATAAATATGAAAATATATATTGACAAATATGAATATATATTCAATGGGTCCAACTGCAAAGATGGATTGACAACGGAATGTGCTTGCAAATTGTAAATATCTTGATTATGTTCCATTCCTCTATCTTTCATCAAATTTATTTTGATTAGTTCATCTTACAAATTTTATGGAATGAAAATAGAATTGAATAGTAACAATTTTGGTGTTCTCTTTCTTTTATTTAGTTATCCAATATCGTATTTGCTTGGTAATCTTACATCGAGACTGTTTGAAATTTGAAACCGAAACAGAACACTATACTATACTAAAATTTATTTATTGGTGGTTTCAGATCGCATATTTGAAGGCTGTCATAACGAGAAATGAAAGAGAAGTTGATTGCTTACCGAGCAGCCACGAATCATCCACGTTCTCTCATCAGTTGGTTAAATTCAAGGAATTGTCAATCAGATTCATTCAGCAGGGTTGCGGATGCAGCGTGATGGGGATAGATAGGGCAAAAATTCGTTGATTCTAGGGGAATTCCGATAATTTTTTGGATTGAGGCGCAATAATTGCTTGGTTCCGCAGAATACCGAAGAATTGACGCAGGGTAGAGGAAAACCTCAGTTTTTTTCATATATCAATAATCTGAATGTAAATGACGGATAACAAAATTTAAATAGAGAAATTTAAAACCCTAACCCTAGGACAAAATCTAAAATTAACAACAAAGTCCCTAAACAAAACCGACAAATTATAAAAAAGACCGACAGAAACATAAAACTGCAAATTTGACCCTCTAAACGATAGAATTTTGCCGAAAAACGTCAAATCCCATAGTACACCATGGGTCTTTCCCATAGTACACCATGGGTCTTTCCCATAGTTACACCATGGGAATTGTCATACACATATACTTGCTGCACTAACCATGTCGGCAGTTATAACCGCTTCCGTTTAAACAAAAGGAGGGAAACACGATAGCAAGGCCCCCGCGCCAACGGACAATCAGTCCACCCTGAGGTAACTTCCGAACTTAAATCGAACGTATACTCTATCGAAAATAAAGTCAAGCCGGGGTCATGCCACCACTTGACTCGGGGGCAAATGATGGGTATACGTACGATTCGGGTTCGTTTTATATTATTCGGACCTCGCCAACACGTCAAACACATTAAAACGGTCTAGAAACGCTAACCCGCGAGTTAAAACGGTCTGAACGGGCAGCACGCGCCTTTGGACCGGACTCGTCCAGAATGTGCTAAGACAATCTGGAGATCCTCCGGATTGTGTTAGTATACTAAAGGAAAGAACATAACACTAAAGGAAACCCCGATAATTAAATCAGAGTTTTACCCCCACAATCTTTACAACTGAAAGAACATAACCCACAACTAATGGAAACTAACAAAAAAGTCCTTAAACAAATAACCAAAAGAAATAACTGCAAAAGAGATGGGTTTCGCCCAACCCACAAGATCGGCCCACAACAAGTCCACACCGAGAAAGGCCAAATTGCAAAGAGCCCATGGAAGTCAACAACATTGGCAATGTATCATTGTATCTGTGAAGCCCGTGCAACAGATCGATAATACACCTAAATCTCAAACCCGTAACTAAAAGAAACTTTTTTTACGTCTTCCAGACTCAACTCAATAGACATATCCTATAATCAATATCACGCAATGTAAAAAAAATTATTTATAGTTGAATATAACCGTTTGAAGAGTATATTTGCGTCAAATCCAAAAACCAGCTTATATTTTCTTGGCCGTACATGTCTGCGAAGTGATATAGAAGGGGGCCCAAATTTATCCAAACCTGAAATCAAAATGCATTATTTCCAATAGTTGTAAAACACACCTGCAATAACTAATTTAATGTTTATCATAATTTTCAGTTGAACAACATACTCCCCTATCTTTAAGAATCTTTGATATGATTTCAATGTATTCGATAACATTGTGAGCCGTATCAATGAAAAAATAGGTCACGACTGCATCCCAGATTCATATTTAAACCAAAACTAACATTTTATCATAATGATGCAGTAATAAGTAGAGGAATTCGATATTTGACTTTATTGAAAATAATGGTATGTAAACAAGCTAATTTTACTTCATGTCGGTTAACATGAATAAGGAATTTTCAAATATGTTGCCAAGTGATAATATTTACCTTTCCGGAGTGTAGTAAATAATTTATTTAGGGAGTAAAATGCATCCAAATTAGAATTTTGTATTACCTACGTGGCATGAATCGCTGTAAACTTCAACAAAGTCGCCACCACACATTGAGAAGCCTTCAGTAATCCCAACACTGCGCCAATGATAGTAAGGTCAAGTATAACCATGTAAAAACAATAACAAAACGTGTCGGAACCCTCTTGGACATATCACTTGATTTATAAGGTGTATATGGATCATGACTTTTTCAGCTGTATTACCTTTTCACTCAACCCATATAACATGGCCGCATTTTAGAAAGGTGTATATTAGTTATAGAGGTATATGATTATCTTTGCCTTTGTCTTTGCGTTATTCTTTTAAATACTTATTATTACATGCAGAAAAGCAAAAGAGAGAGTTTTTATGATACATGAAATTTGGAAAAAGACAGGAGAAGTGTCCTTGAAGTAGGTTCACCTTTCCTTAGTACGATAAGGGAAGAGGGCATCAAGCTCATCAAGAATAGGCCTGTAGCATTCCTTTCGTTCTTTCCTACCCTATCAAATAAAAAATTTATGATCTGAAAAGGTACATCGAGAAGAGCTATCAACCCAGCAAATGATGACTTGTTACCTCAGCTGCCCAATCTCTAACTATGTTTCTTACAATACAACGGATCTGTTACAAGCATCACAAAATTAGCTAAAAACTAAATCACATATCAAAATTAAGGAAATATCAACAAATGTAGGCTTTCAAAGGAAAAAAGGGACAAGAATACTACATACATATATAAGCATCCATAATTGCAAAGTCCAACATAGATATGCATCAACTTGACCAATATGATTAAGCAAAATGTACAAGTTCTGTGACAAGTGGTGACAAATCCACTCCACTTAAAGAGGTTGGCAGAGAGGCTCCGGCCAAAATTTATATGATTAACAATCATTCGAATATTCACATTAAGAATCTAGATTCCAGGTCGACCCATACTAATATTAGTTATCTTCAAGCTTCTAGGCCTGGTCTAGAAGTTCTACAGCTGAATGATAATCTAAATCGACTGAAAAAATTATCGTCCTTACAAGCAAAAGATAAGGAACAAGGTTATATATATAGGAAGTCTACAGGGAACTCTTTGTTCTCTATCCTTGGGGCAATATATTAACTCTTTCTAGGATACATGTAGTTAGTTATTTTAGGTGTTTCCGATTTGGTAGAATTCCTATCACTTATATGCCCATATTTTGCTAGTTGTTGAACAACAAGCATAGAAATGATGACAGCAAAAATAATCCAGAAATGGTCATTTTCTTTTTATAAACTTCAATGACATTCACTTGATCCCTACACCAACAACTTCATACTCATCCAGCTACTAGGCATTGTGTCTTTCACTCAATATCCGAGAGCAGGTCTCCCCTCCCTGCTAATATCCATTCAATTTTATCAAGAAACACAACCTTAACTTTTGGCTGCTGCATATATAAGTGCATGGATATGCCTAGTTATTGTTTTCACATACTTTATCAACATCAACCAGTGGAACATCTAACTGCAATGAAGGATCCATCCAATCAGATGAAGTAACCTGAAAATATGTAAGGAAGAAATGACAATATGAATCTCTGCATAAAGAAGAAAGCACCCATATTCTGTACAGCGCATTAAATCGACACTATATAAGAGAATTTCCAACTTTATAGTTCAAGTATCAAATGATGGGAAAATAAATAATATGCAACTACACGTATCTGAGATGGGCAGGGCAGGTACTCAATCAATTTTAAAAAAAGAAGGGTTAAGGGTCCTTTTGGTACCACATGTTTGCAAAAATTACACTGTTCATACCATTAGTATTTTTTTGTACCGAATTGGTACCATATGTTTCCAAACCTTACTGTTTTGGTACTTCTGTTACCATTCCGTCAAAAACGGCCGTTAAATGGCATGTGCCATGCACGTGAGCAGCCCAAAACTTTCAATTTTGTTACAATTTAGTCCATCTAATACATCCCTAACTTTTATTTTGTTCAATTTAGTCCTAAAATTTCAAAACCAAACCATTTTCCCAAATTGACCTAGCCGGACCTAGCCCATAATTGAAAGTTTTGGGCTGCTCACGTGCATGGCACATGCCATTTAACGGCCGTTTTTGACGGAATGGTAACGGAAGTACCAAAACAGTAAGGTTTGGAAACATATGGTACCAATTCGGTACAAAAAAATACTAATGGTATGAACAGTGTAATTTTTGCAAACATGTGGTACCAAAAGGACCCTTAACCTAAAAAAGAAACATAATCTGTCCCATCTAGCACTGTTAAAATAGGCAACTTTTGTGGCAACAAATATACTAATATAAAAGTAATACTGTAATAGTTTAACAACTGAACTATCTTTATCTTGTTAAACGAGTAAGAAGATAAAATAAACATTGAATTAGCAGCCCTGGTAAAGGTTTTTTCCTGCCAACATTAGTTATAGTAATAACTGATTTCATGGACACTATAGATCCTTTTGCACATCCATGAATCTACTGTTATTTGTTTTGCTTCTCTCTCCCCTTCTGTAAATCTTGCACCATATTGGTGCCTTAATAATGATATATCTAACTTTACCATTCAAATATAAAATCAATGACTACGTTTGAAAACTATCATCAGTTCAATTCTGCAAACCTTTACTTAAACAATTGAGAGATAAATGACCATCATTTAATTAAGAGAACTGAAATTCATTCCATAGCCAAGCTGGTCGAATCATGTAAGGATTATGCTCATGTGACGGTAAGAAATGTCAAAATAGAAAACCCGAAGACCAAATATTAAAACTAGAGAAAATAAAAATTAACGTACATGTCCATTTGAGCAAGCAATGTCATTGTCATCATGCTTGCACCTCTCTTCATTGTATCTCGATTCTAAAGGAGGATTTTCCTGGTTCGAGACATGGCTACGACTACTTTCTTTAGCCTGATACAGTCAGATATATATTTTTTTTTATGAAAGAAAAGAAAAAGGCTAATGAAACTTATGCACACAAAAAATGTTGTAAGAATTAACTTTCTGGTATACCACAGTGCGAGCAATCCTTTCTGAACTCTGTACTGCATTGCTTTGCTTACTGTGACTAGCTTCGCTGCCCTCAGATAAGCAAAAATCTTGACTTGTTGCAGCAGTCCGAGAAGGGAGGGAATCCCTATTTGACGAGAACAAGTGATCATTAGACTTTTCATGAGGTACATGCTCTGCATTATTAACATTTTCGCTCAAATCAAGCGGAGGGTCTAATGCCTGACACAGAAGAAGTAGCATAAAAGGAAAAAAAAAAGATAAACATTAAATACATAATAAGGCTCGATTAGTACAACTGGTTACCGAAACCGAAATATAAGATAAACATATAACCCAAGCGCATAATCTTTAAATGTTTTCTTAGAGATCATCTTTCTTGTGTTCAGACAGCACCAATTTTCTCATTAAACCGGAAAAAAATATTATATCAAGGACTGGATAGACTATAGAGTTCCAACTGACCTGAAGCATGCTAAAAATTAAGTACGAATTTGCAGCAATACACCCGTATAATCAACATCTTGAGTTGTTAAGATGTAGTACGATGCTTTCAGTGAGAACAGAAGGGCCATATACAAGTACAGTTTATGCAAAAAAAAAAAAAAAAAAAAACTGAAAGACAAATCAATTTATACAAAAATAAAAAAAAAAAATAAAAAAAAGGTGAAAGACACCAAAGAAATGTGTCACACTCACAATACTAGCAGCAACATAACCCTAAAATAGTAGACAATGCCAGGACATAAAAAAATGTGCATCTCTTTTTGGCCGCAAAAATACAACTCAGCATTCATAGCAATAACACTAGACTATCACAAACTTTCAGGCGCCTAAGAGTATCAAGGTTCATTCCCACGCACTATAAAAGTTAGACATACAATCCCCATCCACACACTTTTTGCTTTAAGTGAGAATGACCTATGTAATTAGCCACACATCTGTTATACTAGCATGAGCTTGAGTCCTTGCTCTAACACTATGTAACGAGCTTCGGTAAATGCAAACCTTAGAGGGTTAACCTTGCAAAGGTGCTTATGCAAACCGGATTTAGGTACATGAAGAGTTATGAAGAGATTCATCCCAACAACCTCCATATGATATGTGGTTTGTTCCAGAACAAAATAAAAGCAGCCGCTTTCATTTACCTTGTCAATAAATGTTCAAACATTACCTAAGCAGAAAAGGCACACTGAGCATTGAAGCTACGCTATTCTACTAGAGCAGTATGACAACTACCAAAATTATTTTCCATTGTATGCCAATATGCAAAACTGTTTTTTCAACGTTAAAGCTTTATATCACATTAATAACGTACCAAGAGGGTGGTAACTCATTTATAAAAGTAGGGGAAAATACCTAGAATAGAAAAATATATATTTAAAAAATTTCATCGACATGGATGAACGAATGTCCCATCTGTAATCCCCACTAAACCATAAATATAGTTATTCAACCCAATTTTCAACATACATAATATCTTGTATTCATAACCGATATAAACTAAACTCTTTCATGAGTTCATTACAAATTTATTTAAAAAAAAAAAAAAACTTTCATTGGCTCTAACGAACAGAAAGGGATTCAAACAAGGGAATAAGTAAAGAAGAGAACATAATGTCTCAATTTTACTGAACTTTTGGAGATAGTGTGGTAGTAACACCTGCAAAAACAAAAAGTGAAGAAGGAATGTCAACATTACCAGAAATAATGAAGAATCATAAAGTTGCTTATGCATTCATCATAACAGAAGTAGATACCTTATGAGCAGGCGGGAGCTTCTTGTAGGATCTTTCATACCGTCTTACATCTTCTTCAGCCGCATCAGGGTAACTGCAACTTAAGCCAATACAGAAAGGCATATGGTTACAAACACCGGAAGAACCCAAAACAGCATTAGGCAGCATTGCAAACTGAACGATCCATTGAATAGCAATCAGGTTGGTGCTCGTTCATCCAGTTCGCATTTAAGGATAACGACGATTTCCAATTCAGAAATCAAGCCTGCATACCAAACGTAATCATCAGAGAACCAAAGGGTCAAACTATCTTGTTAGTGCCAATCCATTACATTGATTGAATTCAGTAAAACAGCAACGAAATCGCCAATATAGAAAATTGATGAACAGAAGCGGGAAAATAGGAATTGGACTGGTGACATACTTGAGATAGGCGCTGATAATACGCCGCATAGACTTGATTTCGAGGGCTTCTTCGAGCTTCCTTTAGTGAAGCTGCTCCTCGCTCTCTTCCTCTGCATGTCGATACATCTCCATTCCCTCTCTCTATTGCACTTCATACGTCTAGCAATGCAGTTCTATCTAAGTATGAAATCCTTAACGAGCAACAACAAAAAAAAGGTATGAAATCCTTTCACAGCCATCAATTAAGGTCTAAATCTTCATTCTTACCGATAAATACTAAGTTCTTTATATATATTAAATAAAAATTCATACGAATATGAGTACAATTGGCTCCCGTTTAGTATAGACCACTCAAAAGTTCTCACAATTGGCTCATGTTTAGTATACACAACTCAAAAGTTCTCAAAAGTTACAGTATGGTAATTTTTTACGTTGGTTGGGCGTGAAATTAGGGATATTGATGTGATTGGAATAAAACCATAGGTTATGCATGCTGGAGTGTCTGAGAAGTATGTTTGCTCTGACAATCAAGTTGTTGGGTGATGTTACTAATAGCTTAGTTTTGGTAATTTCCATCTTTTCACGACTAAACACAACTACTCAAAAGTTTCTTTCCATATATTGGTTTCACCATTGGGAATATAAAAAGAAGCAACTCTGCTGTCATATGTTTTAATGAAGTGACAATATGCTCATTGAGTGAATGAAGATTGCTAAAAAAATGCAGGAAAATGTACATTGACAAACTGTTTATATATCACATTGTGTTGGGATTATATTTTATGCAGATCCCCTAAAGCTGGATGTTCTCATCAGTTTTCCGGATCACGGATTTCATATGAAGTTTGTTCCTTGGTTGCAGGTACTAAAAATAATTTAAAATAATACATAGATATTAAGTAATTTTGTTCCATATGTCTGTTTTGATATAGAAAATGTCAATGTTACACTTTGTTTTGATGAATTTCTAATATTTCTTTCTTTGATGAATTATGCTGAATTGCAAGATAAAAAAAAAAAAAAAAAAATCTTAAGGGTTTTGAATCATATAGTATCTCTTAAGCAAGAAGGAATATTCATGATGACAATTCATCAAGCTGGTGAGAATATCATCAAAGCTCTCATATTGAAAGGTCTTAAACATAGAATTTGAATATTTTTGCTCATTTCATTGTTATATTAGGCCTGTTAAGACTTAAGAGACTTAAAAAAAATTGGTAGTCATTGTGCGACTTGTCGTTTCTTGGGTCACTATGATAACTTTTGTTCATTCTTATCAGAAATTGTCCTCGGGAAGCTTTGAGGTTAACTTCAGGTTTGATGGAGAAATTTGAGCTGCCAGGTTTGCTATTCTTACTTTTATTGATGATAATGATTATTTAAAAATATAATATTAAAGATATTAGTATCATTTTTTTTATTACGACTAGGTGTAGAAAGTTAATGATCTGCTTGAAGCTATATATTTGGTTTATTCAATTGAAGAAATTTCACTGGGCTGTAAAACTGTGGTAAAAATTAATTATCATAAATATAGGGAAGAAAAACAAACAGATTGTATGGTTGATTACTATTATCAACATGTGTTATTTGACTGCATGTTTTGAACCCGGAAGTCGGTTACTACTTTGTTTCCCTTGCTTATAAACATGAATGTTGAACAATGTTGAGTGAATGAAGAATCTTGGTTACTTGGAAGTTCTACTCAAGTTTCATGTCTACGATGCAGGACGAAAATTCTGTAAATAAGCCGATTATCTGTCTAATATGGTTTAGATGGGAAACATGCTGCCGTATAGAGGTACTAGGTAGTTTTGAAGAGTAGAGCAGGTTCCACACACAGGTTTTGTAATGAAAGTTTTATCTATCTGTAAGTTCCTGGGGTTTTCTTTTGGTTTCCTTTGTGTTTGCCATTGTTTCAGTAATTTTGATGAATTGTTGCCCACCATATCAAGCTTTGCACTTTCCTCACTACATTCTTCATGACCGAAAGAATGCAAGAGGAACCAAAGTTACATCAGGACTGAAGGATCGTTTCGGAAAATGAGGTTCTTGAAACCACTATGGTTATGCTTCTCAGTTATTACTTACATGATTTTGTCTAAAGCTGTAGTGAATCAATTAAATAATCTCTAATTAGGGGAAATTCTTAAGTAGGAGCGGCACTAGGGCGAAGCAAATGAATCACTATTTTTAAAAAAAATTAATAGGTAAGAGATTATTATCATTGTTTTATTATTATCGCAGTAAGGTCAAGCAAGTTAATGATCTACTTGAAACTGTACATTTGTTTTATTCAGTGGAAGCGATTAGTACAACTGGTTACCGAAACCAAAATATCGGATAAACATATAACCCAAGCGCATAATCTTTAAATGTTTTCTTAGAGATCATCTTTCATATGTCCAGACAGCACCATTTTTCTCATTAAACCGGAAAAAATATTATATCAAGGACGGGATAGACTATAGAGTTCAACCTGACCTGAAGCATGCTAAAAATTAAGTACGAATTTGCAGCAATACACTTGTATAATCAACATCTTGAGTTGTAAAGATGTAGTATGATGCTTTCAGTGAGAACAGAAGGGCCATATACAAGTAATGTTTATGCAGAATATATAATTGAAAATTTTCATCGACATGGACGAATGAATGTCCCATCTGTAATCCCCACTAAACCATAAATATAGTAATTCAACCCAATTTTCAACATACATAATATCTTATATTCATAACCGATATAAACGAAACTCTTTCATGAGTTCATTACAAATTTATTTAAAAAAAAAATTTCATTGGCTCTACCGAACATAAATGGATTCAAACAAGGGAATAAGTAAAGAAGAGAACATAATGTCTCAATTTTACTGAACTTTCGGAGATAGTGTGGTAGTACCACCTGCAAAAACAAAAAGTGAGGAAGGATTGTCAACATTACCAGAAACAATGAAGAATCATAAAGTTGCTTCTGCATTCATCATAACAGAAGTAGATACCTTATGAGCAGCTGGGAGCTTCTTGTAGGATCTTTCATACCGTCTTACTTCTACTTCGGCTGCATCAGCATAACTGCATATTAAGCCAATACAGAAAAGGCATTTGGTTACAAACACCAGAAGAACCCAAAACGTAGTTTGGAGGCAAGCGTAGAAAACGAAGTGCAAGAAAATAACAGCATGAGGGAGCATTGCAAACTGAACGATCTATAAAATAGCAATCAGGTTGGTGCTCGTTCATCCAGTTCGCTTTTAAGGATAACAGCAATTTCCAATTCAGAAATCAAGCCCGCATACCAAACGTAATCATCAGAGAACCCAAACTAGCATGTGAGTGCCAATCCATTGATTGAATTCAATAAAACAGAAACGAGTTGTTCTCCCTGGTGATGTTACTCATAACTTGCCTACTGCTGGTAGTTTTGGTAATTTCCATCTTTTCACGACACACAACTACTCAAAAGTTTCTTTCCATATATTGGATTCTCCATTGAGAATATAGAAAGAAGCAACTCTGCTGTCATATGTTTTAATGAAGTGACAATATGCTCATTGAGTGAAGGAAGATTGCTAAAAAAAATGCAGGAAAATGTACTTTGACAAACTGTTTATATATCACATTGTGTTGGGATTATATTTTATGCAGATCCCCTAAAGCTGGATGTTCTCATCAGCTTTCCGAATCACAGATTTCATCGGAAGTTTGTTCCTTGGTTGCAGGTACTAAAAATAATTTAAAATAATACATAGATATTAAGTAATTTTGTTTCATATGTCTGTTTTGATATAGAAAATGTAAACGTTATATTTGTTTTGATGAATTTCTAATATTTCTTTCTTTCATGAATTATGCGGAATTGCAATATAAAAAAATCTTAAGGGTTTTGAATCATATAGTATCTCTCAAGCAAGAAGGATAATCATGATGAAAATTCATCAAGCTGGTCAGAATATCATCAAAGCTCTCATATTGACAGGTCTTAAACATAGCATTTGAATATTTTTGCTCATTTTAGTGTTATATTAGGCATGTTAAGATTTACGAGACTTAAAAAAAAAATTTGGTTGTTATTGTGCGTATTGTTGTTTCTTGGGTCATTATGATAACTTATGTTCATTCTTATCAGTTATCGTCATCGGGAAGGTTTGAGGTTAACTTCAGGTTTGATGGAGAAATTTGAGCTGCCAGGTTTGCTGTTCTTGCTTTTATTGATGATAATGATTATTTAAAAATATAATATTAAAGATATTAGTATCATTGTTTGATTGTTATTACATCTAGGTCAAGAAAGTTAATGATCTGCTTGAAACTATATATTTGGTTTATTCAATGGAAGAAGTTTTTTTTTGGCCCAAACAATGGAAGCGATTTCACTGGGCTGTAAAGTTGTGGTCAAAATTAATTATCATAAATATAGGGAAGAAAAACAAACATATTGTATAGTTGATTATTATTATCAACATGTGTTATCTGACTGCATGTTTTGAACCCGGAAGTCGGTTACTACTTGTTTCCATTGCTTATAAACATGAGTGTTGAACAATGTTGAGTGAATGAAGTAAATAATCTCTAATTAGGGGAAATTCTTAAGTAGGAGCGGCACTAGGGCGAAACAAATGAACCACAATTTTTTAAAAATTAATAGGTAAGATATTATTATCATTGTTTGATTATTATTGCAGTAAGGTCAAGCAAGTTAATGATCTTCTTGAAACTGTACATTTGTTTTATTCAGTGGAAGCGATTTCACTTGGTTGTAAATACGGGGTTCATCCTAAAATCATCTATGACATTCTATCAAATGCAATAGCAAAATCATGGTAAGAGTATATTTTAATTTTTGGTTTCTCTCAAGAGAGTGATAATCATGATGAATTTTCGGCTCTCAACATATTTATTTTTTTCACTAAACAATAATGTTCTAGATTTTTCCTAATCAATCAGCTTTTGACTGATCTGCTAAATAGTTTTTTTAACATGTTCGCATGATGATGGTGGTGATGTGGAAGTTGCAGCTAATACAAAACTATAACACCCTGAAAAAACTTGCATGTCATTTTTTGAGTTGTTGTGTCGGAACAAAAGTCCATGCTACAAATGTTGAAGATCCTCCATATTGAGTGGATGACATGACAAAGCTTACTTACTCCTTTAAGGATAAGCATATGAGCCACCTTGAAGACTTCGAAGAATTGGAAGAGAATATACTTTCTGGTCAAAATCAGTGTTTCTTCGTCTTTGGACAAACCCCTTCGAACACGTTCTACGGGAGTCTGTCCTAAGAGGGGCAAACTGTAAACACTCGATTTTGACCCGGACGTAACGACGTTACACATGATACGTCAAATTCCGGACGCGTCAAGCCACAAAGTCTCCAAAAATGCTCAAGGGCACATTAGGGAAATTATTATAAAATATATTTTAAATTATTTCGAATTTATTTAATATTTTCGGAATATTTAAATATATATATATATATAATAATAATAAGTAGTTTTTTTTTTATTTTTAGAAAATTATCTGTAAGATATTTATCTTCAGATATTATTTTTTATTCAAAAAATAATTATCTGTAAAGATATATATCCTTAGAAATATTCTCTAGAATAATTATCTGTTAGCATTTTTTATTTAAATTTTATGTGTAATCTAGACTAGGTTTTCAGTATAAATAGGGGTCTAGGTTAGATTGTAAAGGGAGAAAAACACAAGAACAAGCAATAATACATTATTTCTCGTGGTCTGCGCGATGTTCGTCCTCTAGTGCTCAGAAAAAATTTGTTTTTTTTTTGTCTGCCAATTCCAGACGTGAGTCCCTCCTCCGGCCACTTCCGGCCACCGGTGGCCGGACGACAGCCCTCGTTGGTCCACTACCCCGCCTGGCTCGCCGGTGGCCGCCCTCAGCTCCACCCGGCAGCCTTCTCTCTCTTTTCTCTCTCTCTCTCTCTCTCTCTCCCTCTCTCTCTCTCTCTCTCTCTCTCTCTCTCTCGTTGCTGCGCCACACCACCGAGCGGACCACCTGCCTTTGCCTGCCCGCGACCGTTCTGCTGCGCCACCTCCTGCCGTATAAGGGAATAAGATATATTATAGGAAAATATATCTTATTATATTTAGATGAATATATCTAGAATAGGAATAGATATATTCTTAGTATATTATCAGATTATGTTTCTTATTATATTGCTATAGATATAGTCTTGTATCTATATATATATATAGGTACATGTACTCAACCCTAAATAAGATCAATAATACAATTCTTATTCTTCTATAACCGGACCGCCGTCGTTACCGCCTTCAGCCCCGCCTCACTTCGCTCGTCCTCACCTCCTGCGTGCCGCCCAGCTCCGACCAGGTCAATCCCCGAAGCCATCTCTCTCGCCCTCCACGACCAGACCTCGACCACCCCGGTCCGTCGCCGTCCCGGACACCTCGCCGCCGTTCCGTCCCTTGCCGGTGACTGTTGTCCTTGCCGGTGGTATGTGCGTGACCTTCATCTCCTGTCAGCGTCTTTTCGTTTTTTTTTAATTGTTTAATTATTATTTATTTAGTAATTATTTTATGTTGTTTTATTTATTGTTGTATTAAATAACTATGTTGATATTAATTTAGCCATGAACAAATAATTTTAATTATGTATTGTAACATTGTCAATTTCATTATTTTCAAGTACATATTATATCAGTTTGAACTACTTTAACATAAATAGTTTTAGACTTGATTAGTATAGATTAATTAAGTGATAAATGGTTAATCGTGTATATTTATCGTATTTTTATTATTTTAGATTAATTAAGCGATAAGTAAGTTAATTGTGTATATTCGTCATATTAGTCCGCGTCGATTTAATTATGCATGATAATCGTTAAGGATTATGTGAGTGGTTAATACTATAGTCATTTATGAAATCTAAAAACTAAATATTTAAACTCAATACGCACAACTACTAAAATTCTATTAATTAAAACATTATATATAATTTTATAAGATAATTTTCATAAAAAATACAATGGAAAAGACTTACTCATTTTATTTGAACATCATGTGCATTATTATTTATTATAATAATAAATTATGAAGTATCTAAAAAATAAAAAGCTAATAATAATAAAAACATTATTATCATAATAAACTATAAAGATAATACAAAATAATTATCTATTTAGTAAATAATAATAAAATAATAACACTCTGTAATGTTGGACGTAATCTCACATTACATCTGTTTTTGGATGTAATCTCACATTACGTTGATTGGAGATTGGACGTAATCTCATATTACAATGGACACTACATTACAATTCATATGACGTCGTTTGGCAAACCAAACAACGTAATGTTGATGTAATGTGGAACGTAATGTGAGATTACGTCTCACATTACATCCATCCAAACACCCCCTAGATTCATTAACAAAATGCACAAAAACTATATTTTCCTTAAATTAAATTAGATAATGACGTTACGTTATTTTACGAGTGTGGTTTTTAATAAGTTTTAAAATATACTAGAAAATTAATAGTATTATATAATTGAACGTTTATAAATATAATTGTTTACTTGCATTTACTATAGTATTAGATTAATGTTATTATAATATAATACGGTAGTTTGATATGCAAATAGTTTTTTTTTAAGGAAAAGTGGTCGTAAAAAAAATATAATCTAATTCTAATAATATTATATATTTTTATAATATGTACATATTTAAATTTAAAAACAAACTTTGCACATTGACCTTTTTATTGTATAATAATAATAATAATAATATATAATATATATAAGCTCATCTCTTGAGCCTTTAGATAAAAATATACATGGGCTGCTATAAACTAATAAAGCCTTCTAAAAGATTATACCTATTATTGTCTTCTTGGAAAAGATCGAACCGTATGATTATTATCTTTGAAGAAAGTAAAAGATGCAATTAATGGATGCATGCTTCCAAAAAAATTATGCGGCTACACCGCGCGCCCAGAAAGATGTAACCACCAAACAAAGATATAGGCATTCAATAATTTGCATGGAATGTCTACTGAATGAAGTGACAATAATATCTGAATCTGAAAATGTAAATCAAGATCAACAACCGAAATTCTTTGAAATCAAGATCAACAACTGATTTGTCTGTCAACTATAGTGACTTATTGGACTGACTCTTTACCTGTCTGTCTTTGAAATCCAACTTTCTAGCAATTGCCTGTTCATACGTTCCTAATTGGTTGCATCAGATACGCATTCCCCCCAATTCCTCTTCCAGAACAACCATGGAGTACGCCTCCCCGAGACTCGGCAAAGATTCAGAGCTGAGGATCCGATATTTTGCGGCCCGATAGTTGTCCGAATCCAATCCAATCAGAAACTGGAACAACCTCTGTTTATCCTTCACCTTCTTATACTCTGCCGCCGCGCCGCATTCACAGCTACAGTCTGGCAGGTAGCAGTCCAATTCGTTCCACATAATCTTCAACTCCGTAAAATACTCCGCCACCGTGAGTCCACCTTGTCTGAAGCTCCCGATCTCCGCCATAACATCATAAATCCTCGCCGAAATACAAACAGTGAACAGCTGCTGCAGATCGGCCCATAAATCCTTGGCGGATTTCGCGTAGGTCGAGGTTCTGAATAAGTTGCTGTCCCTCTCTATGCTGTTGCAGATCCAGGACTTCACCAGATCGTCGCATCGGCTCCACATGAGGAATTCCGGCGAGTCTCTCTTCGGCGGTGGCATTGATCCATCGATGAAAACGTGCTTGCCCTTGGAGACTAGCGCAATCTTCATGGATTCCGACCACCTCAGGTAGTTCTTGCCGTCGGGACTCAGAGGGAAATGCACGATGACGTCGGTGAGGCGATCGGTTGGACTGATGTAGTACGGCGATTGAAAATCAGCGGGGATTCCAATTGCGTGCGCCATGGAAGATAGGGCAGTGAAGAATAGAGCTATAGTTGACGACGGTTACAGTAGTCCAAGAACTAATCTCCCATATATATATATAGAGAGTGTGGTGACGGACGGAGTCCGCGAGGCGCGAATCAAGAGATTGACAAAATCAAATGTGTCAAAGTAGTAATTATTGTGAAATTCCGGGGCATAAATTATTGGGGGCAGCTATAATTCAGTTCAGTCCAGCTGTCAACCCCGAAATTCAGCTCGTTTTTACCTGTCTCCATTTTATCTCTCTTCAGCATTAATTTAATTCATCTTTTACTTTTTATCACTCCTGATTTATTTTGATATTATATAAACTATATCTATATAATAAATATGAAAATATATATTCAATGGGTCCAACTGCAAAGATGGATTGACAACGGAATGTGCTTGCAAATTGTAAATATCTTGATTATGTTCCATTCCTCTATCTTTCATCAAATTTATTTTGATTAGTTCATCTTACAAATTTTATGGAATGAAAATAGAATTGAATAGTAACAATTTTGGTGTTCTCTTTCTTTTATTTAGTTATCCAATATCGTATTTGCTTGGTAATCTTACATCGAGACTGTTTGAAATTTGAAACCGAAACAGAACACTATACTATACTAAAATTTATTTATTGGTGGTTTCAGATCGCATATTTGAAGGCTGTCATAGCGAGAAATGAAAGAGAAGTTGATTGCTTACCGAGCAGCCACGAATCATCCACGTTCTCTCATCAGTTGGTTAAATTCAAGGAATTGTCAATCAGATTCATTCAGCAGGGTTGCGGATGCAGCGTGATGGGGATAGATAGGGCAAAAATTCGTTGATTCTAGGGGAATTCCGATGATTTTTTGGATAGAGTCGCAATAATTGCTTGATTCCGCAGAATACCGAAGAATTGACGCAGGGTAGAGGAAAACCTCAGTTTTTTTCATATATCAATAATCTGAATGTAAATGACGGATAACAAAATTTAAATAGAGAAATTTAAAACCCTAACCCTAGGACAAAATCTAAAATTAACAACAAAGTCCCTAAACAAAACCGACAAATTATAAAAAAGACCGACAGAAATATAAAACTGCAAATTTGACCCTCTAAACGATAGAATTTTGCCGAAAAACGTCAAATCCCATAGTACACCATGGGTCTTTCCCATAGTTACACCATGGGAATTGTCATACACATATACTTGTTGCACTAACCATGTCGGCAGTTATAACCGCTTCCGTTTAAACAAAAGGAGGGAAACACGATAGCAAGGCCCCCGCGCCAACGGACAGTCAGTCCACCCTGAGGTAACTTCCGAACTTAAATCGAACGTATACTCTATCGAAAATAAAGTCAAGCCGGGGTCATGCCACCACTTGACTCGGGGGCAAATGATGGGTATACGTACGATTCGGGTTCGTTTTATATTATTCGGACCTCGCCAACACGTCAAACACATTAAAACGGTCTAGAAACGCTAACCCGCGAGTTAAAACGGTCTGAACGGGCAGCACGCGCCTTTGGACCGGACTCGTCCAGAATGTGCTAAGACAATCTGGAGATCCTCCGGATTGTGTTAGTATACTAAAGGAAAGAACATAACACTAAAGGAAACCCCGATAATTAAATCAGAGTTTTACCCCCACAATCTTTACAACTGAAAGAACATAACCCACAACTAATGGAAACTAACAAAAAAGTCCTTAAACAAATAACCAAAAGAAATAACTGCAAAAGAGATGGGTTTCGCCCAACCCACAAGATCGGCCCACAACAAGTCCACACCGAGAAAGGCCAAATTGCAAAGAGCCCATGGAAGTCAACAACATTGGCAATGTATCATTGTATCTGTGAAGCCCGTGCAACAGATCGATAATACACCTAAATCTCAAACCCGTAACTAAAAGAAACTTTTTTTACGTCTTCCAGACTCAACTCAATAGACATATCCTATAATCAATATCACGCAATGTAAAAAAAATTATTTATAGTTGAATATAACCGTTTGAAGAGTATATTTGCGTCAAATCCAAAAACCAGCTTATATTTTCTTGGCCGTACATGTCTGCGAAGTGATATAGAAGGGGGCCCAAATTTATCCAAACCTGAAATCAAAATGCATTATTTCCAATAGTTGTAAAACACACCTGCAATAACTAATTTAATGTTTATCATAATTTTCAGTTGAACAACATACTCCCCTATCTTTAAGAATCTTTGATATGATTTCAATGTATTCGATAACATTGTGAGCCGTATCAATGAAAAAATAGGTCACGACTGCATCCCAGATTCATATTTAAACCAAAACTAACATTTTATCATAATGATGCAGTAATAAGTAGAGGAATTCGATATTTGACTTTATTGAAAATAATGGTATGTAAACAAGCTAATTTTACTTCATGTCGGTTAACATGAATAAGGAATTTTCAAATATGTTGCCAAGTGATAATATTTACCTTTCCGGAGTGTAGTAAATAATTTATTTAGGGAGTAAAATGCATCCAAATTAGAATTTTGTATTACCTACGTGGCATGAATCGCTGTAAACTTCAACAAAGTCGCCACCACACATTGAGAAGCCTTCAGTAATCCCAACACTGCGCCAATGATAGTAAGGTCAAGTATAACCATGTAAAAACAATAACAAAACGTGTCGGAACCCTCTTGGACATATCACTTGATTTATAAGGTGTATATGGATCATGACTTTTTCAGCTGTATTACCTTTTCACTCAACCCATATAACATGGCCGCATTTTAGAAAGGTGTATATTAGTTATAGAGGTATATGATTATCTTTGCCTTTGTCTTTGCGTTATTCTTTTAAATACTTATTATTACATGCAGAAAAGCAAAAGAGAGAGTTTTTATGATACATGAAATTTGGAAAAAGACAGGAGAAGTGTCCTTGAAGTAGGTTCACCTTTCCTTAGTACGATAAGGGAAGAGGGCATCAAGCTCATCAAGAATAGGCCTGTAGCATTCCTTTCGTTCTTTCCTACCCTATCAAATAAAAAATTTATGATCTGAAAAGGTACATCGAGAAGAGCTATCAACCCAGCAAATGATGACTTGTTACCTCAGCTGCCCAATCTCTAACTATGTTTCTTACAATACAACGGATCTGTTACAAGCATCACAAAATTAGCTAAAAACTAAATCACATATCAAAATTAAGGAAATATCAACAAATGTAGGCTTTCAAAGGAAAAAAGGGACAAGAATACTACATACATATATAAGCATCCATAATTGCAAAGTCCAACATAGATATGCATCAACTTGACCAATATGATTAAGCAAAATGTACAAGTTCTGTGACAAGTGGTGACAAATCCACTCCACTTAAAGAGGTTGGCAGAGAGGCTCCGGCCAAAATTTATATGATTAACAATCATTCGAATATTCACATTAAGAATCTAGATTCCAGGTCGACCCATACTAATATTAGTTATCTTCAAGCTTCTAGGCCTGGTCTAGAAGTTCTACAGCTGAATGATAATCTAAATCGACTGAAAAAATTATCGTCCTTACAAGCAAAAGATAAGGAACAAGGTTATATATATAGGAAGTCTACAGGGAACTCTTTGTTCTCTATCCTTGGGGCAATATATTAACTCTTTCTAGGATACATGTAGTTAGTTATTTTAGGTGTTTCCGATTTGGTAGAATTCCTATCACTTATATGCCCATATTTTGCTAGTTGTTGAACAACAAGCATAGAAATGCTGACAGCAAAAATAATCCAGAAATGGTCATTTTCTTTTTATAAACTTCAATGACATTCACTTGATCCCTACACCAACAACTTCATACTCATCCAGCTACTAGGCATTGTGTCTTTCACTCATTATCCGAGAGCAGGTCTCCCCTCCCTGCTAATATCCATTCAATTTTATCAAGAAACACAACCTTAACTTTTGGCTGCTGCATATATAAGTGTATGGATATGCCTAGTTATTGTTTTCACATACTTTATCAACATCAACCAATGGAACATCTAACTGCAATGAAGGATCCATCCAATCAGATGAAGTAACCTGAAAATATGTAAGGAAGAAATGACAATATGAATCTCTGCATAAAGAAGAAAGCACCCATATTCTGTACAGCGCATTAAATCGACACTATATAAGAGAATTTCCAACTTTATAGTTCAAGTATCAAATGATGGGAAAATAAATAATATGCAACTACACGTATCTGAGATGGGCAGGGCAGGTACTCAATCAATTTTAATAAAAGAAGGGTTAAGGGTCCTTTTGGTACCACATGTTTGCAAAAATTACACTGTTCATACCATTAGTATTTTTTTGTACCGAATTGGTACCATATGTTTCCAAACCTTACTGTTTTGGTACTTCTGTTACCATTCCGTCAAAAACGGCCGTTAAATGGCATGTGCCATGCACGTGAGCAGCCCAAAACTTTCAATTTTGTTACAATTTAGTCCATCTAATACATCCCTAACTTTTATTTTGTTCAATTTAGTCCTAAAATTTCAAAACCAAACCATTTTCCCAAATTGACCTAGCCGGACCTAGCCCATAATTGAAAGTTTTGGGCTGCTCACGTGCATGGCACATGCCATTTAACGGCCGTTTTTTACGGAATGGTAACGGAAGTACCAAAACAGTAAGGTTTGGAAACATATGGTACCAATTCGGTACAAAAAAATACTAATGGTATGAACAATGTAATTTTTGCAAACATGTGGTACCAAAAGGACCCTTAACCCAAAAAAGAAACATAATCTGTCCCATCTAGCACTGTTAAAATAGGCAACTTTTGTGGCAACAAATATACTAATATAAAAGTAATACTGTAATAGTTTAACAACTGAACTATCTTTATCTTGTTAAACGAGTAAGAAGATAAAATAAACATTGAATTAGCAGCCCTGGTAAAGGTTTTTTCCTGCCAACATTAGTTATAGTAATAACTGATTTCATGGACACTATAGATCCTTTTGCACATCCATGAATCTACTGTTATTTGTTTTGCTTCTCTCTCCCCTTCTGTAAATCTTGCACCATATTGGTGCCTTAATAATGATATATCTAACTTTACCATTCAAATATAAAATCAATGACTACGTTTGTAAACTGTCATCAGTTCAATTCTGCAAACCTTTACTTGAACAATTGAGAGATAAATGACCATCATTTAATTAAGAGAACTGAAATTCATTCCATAGCCAAGCTGGTCGAATCATGTAAGGATTATGCTCATGTGACGGTAAGAAATGTCAAAATAGAAAACCCGAAGACCAAATATTAAAACCAGATAAAATAAAAATTAACGTACATGTCCATTTGAGCAAGCAATGTCATTGTCATCATGCTTGCACCTCTCTTCATTGTATCTCGATTCTAAAGGAGGATTTTCCTGGTTCGAGACATGGCTACGACTACTTTCTTTAGCCTGATACAGTCAGATATATATTTTTTTTATGAAAGAAAAGAAAAGGGCTAATGAAACTTATGCACACAAAAAATGTTGTAAGAATTAACTTTCTGGTATACCACAGTGCGAGCAATCCTTTCTGAACTCTGTACTGCATTGCTTTGCTTACTGTGACTAGCTTCGCTGCCCTCAGATAAGCAAAAATCTTGACTTGTTGCAGCAGTCCGAGAAGGGAGGGAATCCCTATTTGACGAGAACAAGTGATCATTAGACTTTTCATGAGGTACATGCTCTGCATTATTAACATTTTCGCTCAAATCAAGCGGAGGGTCAAATGCCTGACACAGAAGAAGTAGCATAAAAGGAAAAAAAAAAAAAACATTAAATACATAATAAGGCTCGATTAGTACAACTGGTTACCGAAACCGAAATATAAGATAAACATATAACCCAAGCGCATAATCTTTAAATGTTTTCTTAGAGATCATCTTTCTTGTGTTCAGACAGCACCAATTTTCTCATTAAACCGGAAAAAAATATTATATCAAGGACTGGATAGACTATAGAGTTCCAACTGACCTGAAGCATGCTAAAAATTAAGTACGAATTTGCAGCAATACACCCGTATAATCAACATCTTGAGTTGTTAAGATGTAGTACGATGCTTTCAGTGAGAACAGAAGGGCCATATACAAGTACAGTTTATGCAAAAAAAAAAAAAAAATAAATACTGAAAGACAAATCAGTTTATACAAAAATAAAAAAAAAATAAAAAAAAAGGTGAAAGACACCAAAGAAATGTGTCACACTCACAATACTAGCAGCAACATAACCCTAAAATAGTAGACAATGCCAGGACATAAAAAAATGTGCATCTCTTTTTGGCCGCAAAAATACAACTCAGCATTCATAGCAATAACACTAGACTATCACAAACTTTCAGGCGCCTAAGAGTATCAAGGTTCATTCCCACGCACTATAAAAGTTAGACATACAATCCCCATCCACACACTTTTTGCTTTAAGTGAGAATGACCTATGTAATTAGCCACACATCTGTTATACTAGCATGAGCTTGAGTCCTTGCTCTAACACTATGTAACGAGCTTCGGTAAATGCAAACCTTAGAGGGTTAACCTTGCAAAGGTGCTTATGCAAACCGGATTTAGGTACATGAAGAGTTATGAAGAGATTCATCCCAACAACCTCCATATGATATGTGGTTTGTTCCAGAACAAAATAAAAAGCAGCCGCTTTCATTTACCTTGTCAATAAATGTTCAAACATTACCTAAGCAGAAAAGGCACACTGAGCATTGAAGCTACGCTATTCTACTAGAGCAGTATGACAACTACCAAAATTATTTTCCATTGTATGCCAATATGCAAAACTGTTTTTTCAACGTTAAAGCTTTATATCACATTAATAACGTCCCAAGAGGGTGGTAACTCATTTATAAAAGTGGGGAAAATACCTAGAATAGAAAAATATATATTTGAAAATTTTCATCGACATGGATGAACGAATGTCCCATCTGTAATCCCCACTAAACCATAAATATAGTTATTCAACCCAATTTTCAACATACATAATATCTTGTATTCATAACCGATATAAACTAAACTCTTTCATGAGTTCATTACAAATTTATTTTAAAAAAAAAAAAACTTTCATTGGCTCTAACGAATAGAAATGGATTCAAACAAGGGAATAAGTAAAGAAGAGAACATAATGTCTCAATTTTACTGAACTTTTGGAGATAGTGTGGTAGTAACACCTGCAAAAACAAAAAGTGAAAAAGGAATGTCAACATTACCAGAAATAATGAAGAATCATAAAGTTGCTTATGCATTCATCATAACAGAAGTAGATACCTTATGAGCAGGCGGGAGCTTCTTGTAGGATCTTTCATACCGTCTTACATCTTCTTCAGCCGCATCATGGTAACTGCAACTTAAGCCAATACAGAAAGGCATATGGTTACAAACACCGGAAGAACCCAAAACAGCATTAGGCAGCATTGCAAACTGAACGATCCATTGAATAGCAATCAGGTTGGTGCTCGTTCATCCAGTTCGCATTTAAGGATAACGACGATTTCCAATTCAGAAATCAAGCCTGCATACCAAACGTAATCATCAGAGAACTAAAGGGTCAAACTATCTTGTTAGTGCCAATCCATTACATTGATTGAATTCAGTAAAACAGCAACGAAATCGCCAATATAGAAAATTGATGAACAGAAGCGGGAAAATAGGAATTGGACTGGTGACATACTTGAGATAGGCGCTGATAATACGCCGCAGAGACTTGATTTCGAGGGCTTCTTCGAGCTTCCTTTAGTGAAGCTGCTCCTCGCTCTCTTCCTCTGCATGTCGATACATCTCCATTCCCTCTCTCTATTGCACTTCATACGTCTAGCAATCCAGTTCTATCTAAGTATGAAATCCTTAACGAGAAAAAAAAAGAAAAAAAGTATGAAATCCTTTAACAGCCATCAATTAAGGTCTAAATATTCATTCTTACCGATAAATACTAAGTTCATTATATATATTAAATTAAAATTCATACGAATATGAGTACAATTGGCTCCTGTTTAGTATAGACCACTCAAAAGTTCTCACAATTGGCTCATGTTTAGTATACACAACTCAAAAGTTCTCAAAAGTTCCAGTATGGTAATTTTGACGTTGGTTGGGCGTGAAATTAGGGATATTGATGTGATTGGAATAAAACCATAGGTTATGCATGCTGGAGTGTCTGAGAAGTATGTTAGCTCTGACAATCAAGTTGTTCTCGGGTGATGTTACTAATAGCTTAGTTTTGGTAATTTCCATCTTTTCACGAATAAACACAACTACTCAAAAGTTTCTTTCCATATATTGGTTTCACCATTGGGAATATAAAAAGAAGCAACTCTGCTGTCATATGTTTTAATGAAGTGACAATATGCTCATTGAGTGAATGAAGATTGCTAAAAAAATGCAGGAAAATGTACATTGACAAACTGTTTATATATCACATTGTGTTGGGATTATATTTTATGTAGATCCCCTAAAGCTGGATGTTCTCATCAGTTTTCCGGATCACGGATTTCATATGAAGTTTGTTCCTTGGTTGCAGGTACTAAAAATAATTTAAAATAATACATAGATATTAAGTAATTTTGTTCCATATGTCTGTTTTGATATAGAAAATGTCAATGTTACACTTTGTTTTGATGAATTTCTAATATTTCTTTCTTTGATGAATTATGCTGAATTGCAAGATAAAAAAAAAAAAAAAATCTTAAGGGTTTTGAATCATATAGTATCTCTTAAGCAAGAAGGAATATTCATGATGACAATTCATCAAGCTGGTGAGAATATCATCAAAGCTCTCATATTGAAAGGTCTTAAACATAGAATTTGAATATTTTTGCTCATTTCATTGTTATATTAGGCCTGTTAAGACTTAAGAGACTTAAAAAAATTTGGTAGTCATTGTGCGACTTGTCGTTTCTTGGGTCACTATGATAACTTTTGTTCATTCTTATCAGAAATTGTCCTCGGGAAGCTTTGAGGTTAACTTCAGGTTTGATGGAGAAATTTGAGCTGCCAGGTTTGCTATTCTTACTTTTATTGATGATAATGATTATTTAAAAATATAATATTAAAGATATTAGTATCATTTTTTTTATTACGACTAGGTGTAGAAAGTTAATGATCTGCTTGAAGCTATATATTTGGTTTATTCAATTGAAGAAATTTCACTGGGCTGTAAAACTGTGGTAAAAATTAATTATCATAAATATAGGGAAGAAAAACAAACAGATTGTATGGTTGATTACTATTATCAACATGTGTTATTTGACTGCATGTTTTGAACCCGGAAGTCGGTTACTACTTTGTTTCCCTTGCTTATAAACATGAATGTTGAACAATGTTGAGTGAATGAAGAATCTTGGTTACTTGGAAGTTCTACTCAAGTTTCATGTCTACGATGCAGGACGAAAATTCTGTAAATAAGCCGATTATCTGTCTAATATGGTTTAGATGGGAAACATGCTGCCGTATAGAGGTACTAGGTAGTTTTGAAGAGTAGAGCAGGTTCCACACACAGGTTTTGTAATGAAAGTTTTATCTATCTGTAAGTTCCTGGGGTTTTCTTTTGGTTTCCTTTGTGTTTGCCATTGTTTCAGTAATTTTGATGAATTGTTGCCCACAATATCAAGCTTTGCACTTTCCTCACTACATTCTTCATGACCGAAAGAATGCAAGAGGAACCAAAGTTACATCAGGACTGAAGGATCGTTTCGGAAAATGAGGTTCTTGAAACCACTATGGTTATGCTTCTCAGTTATTACTTACATGATTTTGTCTAAAGCTGTAGTGAATCAATTAAATAATCTCTAATTAGGGGAAATTCTTAAGTAGGAGCGGCACTAGGGCGGAGCAAATGAATCACTATTTTAAAAAAAAAATTAATAGGTAAGAGATTATTATCATTGTTTTATTATTATCGCAGTAAGGTCAAGCAAGTTAATGATCTACTTGAAACTGTACATTTGTTTTATTCAGTGGAAGCGATTAGTACAACTGGTTACCGAAACCAAAATATCGGATAAACATATAACCCAAGCGCATAATCTTTAAATGTTTTCTTAGAGATCATCTTTCATATGTTCAGACATCACCATTTTTCTCATTAAACCGGAAAAAATATTATATCAAGGACGGGATAGACTATAGAGTTCAACCTGACCTGAAGCATGCTAAAAATTAAGTACGAATTTGCAGCAATACACTTGTATAATCAACATCTTGAGTTGTAAAGATGTAGTATGATGCTTTCAGTGAGAACAGAAGGGCCATATACAAGTAATGTTTATGCAGAATATATAATTGAAAATTTTCATCGACATGGACGAATGAATGTCCCATCTGTAATCCCCACTAAACCATAAATATAGTAATTCAACCCAATTTTCAACATACATAATATCTTATATTCATAACCGATATAAACGAAACTCTTTCATGAGTTCATTACAAATTTATTTAAAAAAAAAACTTTCATTGGCTCTACCGAACATAAATGGATTCAAACAAGGGAATAAGTAAAGAAGAGAACATAATGTCTCAATTTTACTGAACTTTCGGAGATAGTGTGGTAGTACCACCTGCAAAAACAAAAAGTGAGGAAGGATTGTCAACATTACCAGAAACAATGAAGAATCATAAAGTTGCTTCTGCATTCATCATAACAGAAGTAGATACCTTATGAGCAGCTGGGAGCTTCTTGTAGGATCTTTCATACCGTCTTACTTCTACTTCGGCTGCATCAGCATAACTGCACATTAAGCCAATACAGAAAAGGCATTTGGTTACAAACACCAGAAGAACCCAAAACGTAGTTTGGAGGCAAGCGTAGAAAACGAAGTGCAAGAAAATAACAGCATGAGGGAGCATTGCAAACTGAACGATCTATAAAATAGCAATCAGGTTGGTGCTCGTTCATCCAGATCGCTTTTAAGGATAACAGCAATTTCCAATTCAGAAATCAAGCCCGCATACCAAACGTAATCATCAGAGAACCCAAACTAGCATGTGAGTGCCAATCCATTGATTGAATTCAATAAAACAGAAACGAGTTGTTCTCCCTGGTGATGTTACTCATAACTTGCCTACTGCTGGTAGTTTTGGTAATTTCCATCTTTTCACGACACACAACTACTCAAAAGTTTCTTTCCATATATTGGATTCTCCATTGAGAATATAGAAAGAAGCAACTCTGCTGTCATATGTTTTAATGAAGTGACAATATGCTCATTGAGTGAAGGAAGATTGCTAAAAAAAATGCAGGAAAATGTACTTTGACAAACTGTTTATATATCACATTGTGTTGGGATTATATTTTATGCAGATCCCCTAAAGCTGGATGTTCTCATCAGCTTTCCGAATCACAGATTTCATCGGAAGTTTGTTCCTTGGTTGCAGGTACTAAAAATAATTTAAAATAATACATAAATATTAAGTAATTTTGTTTCATATGTCTGTTTTGATATAGAAAATGTAAACGTTATATTTGTTTTGATGAATTTCTAATATTTCTTTCTTTGATGAATTATGCGGAATTGCAATATAAAAAAATCTTAAGGGTTTTGAATCATATAGTATCTCTCAAGCAAGAAGGATAATCATGATGAAAATTCATCAAGCTGGTCAGAATATCATCAAAGCTCTCATATTGACAGGTCTTAAACATAGCATTTGAATATTTTTGCTCATTTTAGTGTTATATTAGGCATGTTAAGATTTAAGAGACTTAAAAAAAAAAATTGGTTGTTATTGTGCGTATTGTTGTTTCTTGGGTCATTATGATAACTTATGTTCATTCTTATCAGTTATCGTCATCGGGAAGGTTTGAGGTTAACTTCAGGTTTGATGGAGAAATTTGAGCTGCCAGGTTTGCTGTTCTTGCTTTTATTGATGATAATGATTATTTAAAAATATAATATTAAAGATATTAGTATCATTGTTTGATTGTTATTACATCTAGGTCAAGAAAGTTAATGATCTGCTTAAAACTATATATTTGGTTTATTCAATGGAAGAAGTTTTTTTTTGCCCAAACAATGGAAGCGATTTCACTGGGCTGTAAAGTTGTGGTCAAAATTAATTATCATAAATATAGGGAAGAAAAACAAACATATTGTATAGTTGATTATTATTATCAACATGTGTTATCTGACTGCATGTTTTGAACCCGGAAGTCGGTTACTACTTGTTTCCATTGCTTATAAACATGAGTGTTGAACAATGTTGAGTGAATGAAGTAAATAATCTCTAATTAGGGGAAATTCTTAAGTAGGAGCGGCACTAGGGCGAAGCAAATGAACCACAATTTTTTAAAAATTAATAGGTAAGATATTATTATCATTGTTTGATTATTATTGCAGTAAGGTCAAGCAAGTTAATGATCTTCTTGAAACTGTACATTTGTTTTATTCAGTGGAAGCGATTTCACTTGGTTGTAAATACGGGGTTCATCCTAAAATCATCTATGACATTCTATCAAATGCAATAGCAAAATCATGGTAAGAGTATATTTTAATTTTTGGTTTCTCTCAAGATAATCATGATGAATTTTCGGCTCTCAACATATTTATTTTTTTCACTAAACAATAATGTTCTAGATTTTTCCTAATCAATCAGCTTTTGACTGATCTGCTAAATAGTTTTTTTAACATGTTCGCATGATGATGGTGGTGATGTGGAAGTTGCAGCTAATACAAAACTATAACACCCTGAAAAAACTTGCATGTCATTTTTTGAGTTGTTGTGTCGGAACAAAAGTCCATGCTACAAATGTTGAAGATCCTCCATATTGAGTGGATGACATGACAAAGCTTACTTACTCCTTTAAGAATAAGCATATGAGCCACCTTGAAGACTTCGTAGAATTGGAAGAGAATATACTTTCTGGTCAAAATCAGTGTTTCTTCGTCTTTGGACAAACCCCTTCGAACACGTTCTACGGGAGTCTGTCCAAAGAGGGGCAAACTGTAAACACTCGATTTTGACCCGGACGTAACGACGTTACACATGATACGTCAAATTCCGGACGCGTCAAGCCACAAAGTCTCCAAAAATGCTCAATGGCACATTAGGGAAATTATTATAAAATATATTTTAAATTATTTCGAATTTATTTAATATTTTCGGAATATTTAAATATATATATATATAATAATAATAAGTAGTTTTTTTTTTATTTTTAGAAAATTATTTGTAAGATATTTATCTTCAGATATTATTTTTTATTCAAAAAATAATTATCTGTAAAGATATATATCCTTAGAAATATTCTCTAGAATAATTATCTGTTAGCATTTTTTATTTAAATTTTATGTGTAATCTAGACTAGGTTTTCAGTATAAATAGGGGTCTAGGTTAGATTGTAAAGGGAGAAAAACACAAGAACAAGCAATAATACATTATTTCTCGTGGTCTGCGCGATGTTCGTCCTCTAGTGCTCAGAAAAAATTTGTTTTTTTTTGTCTGCCAATTCCAGACGTGAGTCCCTCCTCCGGCCACTTCCGGCCACCGGTGGCCGGACGACAGCCCTCGTTGGTCCACTACCCCGCCTGGCTCGCCGGTGGCCGCCCTCAGCTCCACCCGGCAGCCTTCTCTCTCTTTTCTCTCTCTCTCTCTCTCTCTCTCTCTCTCTCTCTCTCTCTCTCTCTCTCTCTCTCTCTCTCTCTCTCTCTCTCTCCCGTTGCTGCGCCACACCACCGAGCGGACCACCTGCCTTTGCCTGCCCGCGACCGTTCTGCTGCGCCACCTCCTGCCGGTGACCACCAGTCACCTCGACCTTCGCGAACTTTGCCGGACCACTCCGTCCTTGACGTTGGCTCTGTCCGCCTGTCTTCCTCCGCCTGCCGGTCTGCCCACCGCACTAGCCATCGCCCAGCCCGACCTGACCGGTATAAGGGAATAAGATATATTATAGGAAAATATATCTTATTATATTTAGATGAATATATCTAGATTAGGAATAGATATATTCTTAGTATATTATCAGATTATGTTTCTTATTATATTGCTATAGATATAGTCTTGTATCTATATATATATAGGTACATGTACTCAACCCTAAATAAGATCAATAATACAATTCTCATTCTTCTATATGGTATCGGAGCCTTTCTAACTCCAACGAGTATAACTTACAAGCTGTCGCCCACCATCGCCGCTGTTCAGGGGCGGTCGGCACAGCCGTCAACTATGAAGATGTCATGCCGGCCGCCCCCTGGCCAAATCTAATTCAGTTTTTTTTTTTCTTCTTCTTCTTCTTTCTTTTCTAATAAGACAATAAATCCCTGCTTCCGTATCGACGATTTCTGCACCGATCTTTTGGTACCCGCTCCAACGAGCGTAATTTTTTTTATCGGCCCATGCTCATGGCGGTATTTCTATCTACCAGCATTCTCGATCCTACTAGCTCCAACGAGCGAAAGTATCTGATCGCTACACCTGAGGACTCTTCCGTGGCTCCGTGACTAGCTTCAAGCTTTCTGATTGAGACTTGCTGCCTTTTTGTTGGAATTAAGAGGTTTGCTCCAACGAGCAAATTCACCTCCGTCGTTTGCTTATCGTTCACCAACGTGAACATCGTGACCAGCAGCATCCTGACCGACTGGACTTCTCCGGGTCTCCGCCATTGCCGACTGGACCTCCGGGCTACCGCCGTGCCGACTGGATGGATATTTCCGGGCTACCGCCGTGCCGACTGGACATCTCCGGGCTTCCGCCGATGCCGACTGGATCTCTCCGGGCTTCCGCCATTGCCGACTGGACCTCCGGGCTACTGCCGTGCCGACTGGATGGATATTTCCGGGCTTCCGCCGTTGCCGATTGGACCTCTTCGGGCATCCTCCGATGAAGACTGGACTATTGGGGCATTCATTAATATTCTTCGTATCAAGATCGGCATTCTTGTCAGAATGTCCGTCTTGCGGGGGCGTATAAGGGAATAAGATATATTATAGGAAAATATATCTTATTATATTTAGATGAATATATCTAGATTAGGAATAGATATATTCTTAGTATATTAGCAGATTATGTTTCTTATTATATTGCTATAGATATAGTCTTGTATCTATATATATATAGGTACATGTACTCAACCCTAAATAAGATCAATAATACAATTCTCATTCTTCTATAACCGGACTGCCGTCGTTACCGCCTTCAGCCCCGCCTCACTTCGCTCGTCCTCACCTCCTGCGTGCCGCCCAGCTCCGACCAGGTCAATCCCCGAAGCCATCTCTCTCGCCCTCCACGACCAGACCTCGACCACCCCGGTCCGTCGCCGTCCCGGACACCTCGCCGCCGTTCTGTCCCTTGCCGGTGACTGTTGTCCTTGCCGGTGGTATGTGCGTGACCTTCATCTCCTGTCAGCGTCTTTTCGTTTTTTTTAATTGTTTAATTATTATTTATTTAGTAATTATTTTATGTTGTTTTATTTATTGTTGTATTAAATAACTATGTTGATATTAATTTAACCATGAACAAATAATTTTAATTATGTATTGTAACATTGTCAATTTCATTATTTTCAAGTACATATTATATCAGTTTGAACTACTTTAACATAAATAGTTTTAGACTTGATTAGTATAGATTAATTAAGTGATAAATGGTTAATCGTGTATATTTATCGTATTTTTATTATTTTAGATTAATTAAGCGATAAGTAAGTTAATTGTGTATATTCGTCATATTAGTCCGCGTCGATTTAATTATGCATGATAATCGTTAAGGATTATGTGTGTGGTTAATACTATAGTCATTTATGAAATCTAAAAACTAACTATTTAAACTCAATACGCACAACTACTAAAATTCTATTAATTAAAACATTATATATAATTTATAAGATAATTTTCATAAAAAAATACAACGAAAAAGACTTACTCATTTTATATGAATATCATGTGCATTATTATTTATTATAGTAATAAATTATGAAGTATCTAAAAATTAAAAAGCTAATAATAATAAAAATATTATTATCATATTAAACTATAAAGATAATACAAAATAATTTATCTATTTAGTAAATAATAATAAAATAATAACACTCCGTAACGTTTGACGTAATCTCACATTACATCCGTTTTTGAATGTAATCTCACATTACGTTGATCGGAGATTTGACGTATTCTCATATTACAATGGACATTACATTACAATTCATATTACGTCGTTTGGCAAACCAAACAACGTAATGTTGATGTAATATGGAACGTACTGTGAGATTACGTCTCACATTACATCCATCCAAACACCCCCTAGATTCATTAACAAAATGCACAAAAACTATATTTTCCTTAAATTAAATTAGATAATGACGTTACGTTATTTTACGAGTGTGGTTTTTAATAAGTTTTAAAATATACTAGAAAATTAATAGTATTATATAATTGAACGTTTATAAATATAATTGTTTACTTGCATTTACTATAGTATTAGATTAATGTTATTATAATATAATACGGTAGTTTGATATGCAAATAGTTTTTTTTTAAGGAAAAGTGGTCGTAAAAAAAATATAATCTAATTCTAATAATATTATATATTTTTATAATATGTACATATTTAAATTTAAAAACAAACTTTGCACATTGACCTTTTTATTGTATAATAATAATAATAATAATATATAATATATATAAGCTCATCTCTTGAGCCTTTAGATAAAAATATACATGGGCTGCTATAAACTAATAAAGCCTTCTAAAAGATTATACCTATTATTGTCTTCTTGGAAAAGATCGAACCGTATGATTATTATCTTTGAAGAAAGTAAAAGATGCAATTAATGGATGCATGCTTCCAAAAAAATTATGCGGCTACACCGCGCGCCCAGAAAGATGTAACCACCAAACAAAGATATAGGCATTCAATAATTTGCATGGAATGTCTACTGAATGAAGTGACAATAATATCTGAATCTGAAAATGTAAATCAAGATCAACAACCGAAATTCTTTGAAATCAAGATCAACAACTGATTTGTCTGTCAACTATAGTGACTTATTGGACTGACTCTTTACCTGTCTGTCTTTGAAATCCAACTTTCTAGCAATTGCCTGTTCATACGTTCCTAATTGGTTGCATCAGATACGCATTCCCCCCAATTCCTCTTCCAGAACAACCATGGAGTACGCCTCCCCGAGACTCGGCAAAGATTCAGAGCTGAGGATCCGATATTTTGCGGCCCGATAGTTGTCCGAATCCAATCCAATCAGAAACTGGAACAACCTCTGTTTATCCTTCACCTTCTTATACTCTGCCGCCGCGCCGCATTCACAGCTACAGTCTGGCAGGTAGCAGTCCAATTCGTTCCACATAATCTTCAACTCCGTAAAATACTCCGCCACCGTGAGTCCACCTTGTCTGAAGCTCCCGATCTCCGCCATAACATCATAAATCCTCGCCGAAATACAAACAGTGAACAGCTGCTGCAGATCGGCCCATAAATCCTTGGCGGATTTCGCGTAGGTCGAGGTTCTGAATAAGTTGCTGTCCCTCTCTATGCTGTTGCAGATCCAGGACTTCACCAGATCGTCGCATCGGCTCCACATGAGGAATTCCGGCGAGTCTCTCTTCGGCGGTGGCATTGATCCATCGATGAAAACGTGCTTGCCCTTGGAGACTAGCGCAATCTTCATGGATTCCGACCACCTCAGGTAGTTCTTGCCGTCGGGACTCAGAGGGAAATGCACGATGACGTCGGTGAGGCGATCGGTTGGACTGATGTAGTACGGCGATTGAAAATCAGCGGGGATTCCAATTGCGTGCGCCATGGAAGATAGGGCAGTGAAGAATAGAGCTATAGTTGACGACGGTTACAGTAGTCCAAGAACTAATCTCCCATATATATATATAGAGAGTGTGGTGACGGACGGAGTCCGCGAGGCGCGAATCAAGAGATTGACAAAATCAAATGTGTCAAAGTAGTAATTATTGTGAAATTCCGGGGCATAAATTATTGGGGGCAGCTATAATTCAGTTCAGTCCAGCTGTCAACCCCGAAATTCAGCTCGTTTTTACCTGTCTCCATTTTATCTCTCTTCAGCATTAATTTAATTCATCTTTTACTTTTTATCACTCCTGATTTATTTTGATATTATATAAACTATATCTATATAATAAATATGAAAATATATATTCAATGGGTCCAACTGCAAAGATGGATTGACAACGGAATGTGCTTGCAAATTGTAAATATCTTGATTATGTTCCATTCCTCTATCTTTCATCAAATTTATTTTGATTAGTTCATCTTACAAATTTTATGGAATGAAAATAGAATTGAATAGTAACAATTTTGGTGTTCTCTTTCTTTTATTTAGTTATCCAATATCGTATTTGCTTGGTAATCTTACATCGAGACTGTTTGAAATTTGAAACCGAAACAGAACACTATACTATACTAAAATTTATTTATTGGTGGTTTCAGATCGCATATTTGAAGGCTGTCATAGCGAGAAATGAAAGAGAAGTTGATTGCTTACCGAGCAGCCACGAATCATCCACGTTCTCTCATCAGTTGGTTAAATTCAAGGAATTGTCAATCAGATTCATTCAGCAGGGTTGCGGATGCAGCGTGATGGGGATAGATAGGGCAAAAATTCGTTGATTCTAGGGGAATTCCGATGATTTTTTGGATAGAGTCGCAATAATTGCTTGATTCCGCAGAATACCGAAGAATTGACGCAGGGTAGAGGAAAACCTCAGTTTTTTTCATATATCAATAATCTGAATGTAAATGACGGATAACAAAATTTAAATAGAGAAATTTAAAACCCTAACCCTAGGACAAAATCTAAAATTAACAACAAAGTCCCTAAACAAAACCGACAAATTATAAAAAAGACCGACAGAAATATAAAACTGCAAATTTGACCCTCTAAACGATAGAATTTTGCCGAAAAACGTCAAATCCCATAGTACACCATGGGTCTTTCCCATAGTTACACCATGGGAATTGTCATACACATATACTTGTTGCACTAACCATGTCGGCAGTTATAACCGCTTCCGTTTAAACAAAAGGAGGGAAACACGATAGCAAGGCCCCCGCGCCAACGGACAGTCAGTCCACCCTGAGGTAACTTCCGAACTTAAATCGAACGTATACTCTATCGAAAATAAAGTCAAGCCGGGGTCATGCCACCACTTGACTCGGGGGCAAATGATGGGTATACGTACGATTCGGGTTCGTTTTATATTATTCGGACCTCGCCAACACGTCAAACACATTAAAACGGTCTAGAAACGCTAACCCGCGAGTTAAAACGGTCTGAACGGGCAGCACGCGCCTTTGGACCGGACTCGTCCAGAATGTGCTAAGACAATCTGGAGATCCTCCGGATTGTGTTAGTATACTAAAGGAAAGAACATAACACTAAAGGAAACCCCGATAATTAAATCAGAGTTTTACCCCCACAATCTTTACAACTGAAAGAACATAACCCACAACTAATGGAAACTAACAAAAAAGTCCTTAAACAAATAACCAAAAGAAATAACTGCAAAAGAGATGGGTTTCGCCCAACCCACAAGATCGGCCCACAACAAGTCCACACCGAGAAAGGCCAAATTGCAAAGAGCCCATGGAAGTCAACAACATTGGCAATGTATCATTGTATCTGTGAAGCCCGTGCAACAGATCGATAATACACCTAAATCTCAAACCCGTAACTAAAAGAAACTTTTTTTACGTCTTCCAGACTCAACTCAATAGACATATCCTATAATCAATATCACGCAATGTAAAAAAATTATTTATAGTTGAATATAACCGTTTGAAGAGTATATTTGCGTCAAATCCAAAAACCAGCTTATATTTTCTTGGCCGTACATGTCTGCGAAGTGATATAGAAGGGGGCCCAAATTTATCCAAACCTGAAATCAAAATGCATTATTTCCAATAGTTGTAAAACACACCTGCAATAACTAATTTAATGTTTATCATAATTTTCAGTTGAATAAGTTACTCCCCTATCTTTGAGAATCTTTGATATGATTTCAATGTATTCGATAACATTGTGAGTCGTATCAATGAAAAAACAGGTCACGACTGCATCCCATATTCATATTTAAACCAAAACTAACATTTTATCATGATGATGCAGTAATAAGTAGAGGAATTCGATATTTGACTTTATTGAAAATAATGGTATGTAAACAAGCTAATTTTACTTCATGTCGGTTAACATGAATAAGGAATTTTCAAATATGTTGCCAAGTGATAATATTAACCTTTCCAGAGTGTAGTAAATAATTTATTTAGGGAGTAAAATGCATCCAAATTTAGAATTTGTATTACCTACGTGGCATGAATCGCTGTAAACTTCAACAAAGTCACCACCACACATTGAGAAGCCTTCAGTAATCCCAACACTGCGCCAATGATAGTAAGGTCAAGTATAACCATGTAAAAACAATGACAAAACGTGTCGGAACCCTCTTGGACATATCACTTGATATATGAGGTGTATATGGATCATGACTTTTTCAGCTGTATTACCTTTTCACACTACCCATATAACATGGCCGCATTTTAGAAAGGTGTATATTAGTTATAGAGGTATATGATTATCTCTGCCTTTGTCTTTGCGTTATTCTTTTAAATACTTATTATTACATGCAGAAAAGCAAAAGAGAGAGTTTGTATGATACATGAAATTTGGAAAAAGACAGGAGAAGTATCCTGGAAGTAGGTTCACCTTTCCTTAGTACGATTAGGGAAGAGGGCATCAAGCTCATCAAGAATAGGCCTGTAGCATTCCTTTCGTTCTTTCCTACCCTATCAAATAAAAAATTTATGATCTGAAAAGGTACATCGAGAAGAGCTATCAACCCAGCAAATGATGACTTGTTACCTCAGCTGCCCAATCTCTAACTATGTTTCTTACAATACAACGGACCTGTTACAAGCATCACAAAATTAGCTAAAAACTAAATCACATATCAAAATTAAGGAAATATCAACAAATGTAGGCTTTCAAAGGAAAAAAGGGACAAGAATACTACATACATATATAAGCATCCATAATTGCAAAGTCCAATATAGATATGCATCAACTTGACCTATATGATTAAGCAAAATGTACAAGTTCTGTGACAAGTGGTGACAAATCCACTCCACTGAAAGAGGTTGGCAGAGAGGCTCTGGCCAAAATTTATATGATTAACAATCATTCGAATATTCACATTAAGAATCTAGATTCCAGTTCGACCCATACTAATATCAGTTATCTTCAAGCTTCTAGGCCTGGTCTAGAAGTTATACAGCCGAATGATAATCTAAATCGACTGAAAAAATTATCGTCCTTACAAGAAAAACATAAGGAACAAGGTTATATATATAGGAAGTCTACAGGGAACTCTTTGTTCTCTATCCTTGGGGCAATATATTATCTCTTCCTAGGATACGGGTAGTTAGTTATTTTAGGTGTTTCCGATTTGGTAGTATTCCTATCACGTTTATGCCCATATTTTGCTAGTTGTTGAACAACAAGCATAGAAATGATGACAGCAAAAATAATCCAGAAATGGTCATTTTCTTTTTATAAACTTCAATGAGATTCACTTGATCTCTACATCAACAACTTCATACTCATCCAGCTACTAGGCATTGTGTCTTTCACTCATTATCCGAGAGCAGGTCTCCCCTCCCTGCTAATATCCATTCAATTTTATCAAGAAAAACAACCTTAACTTTTGGCTGCTGCATATATAAGTGCATGGATATGCCTAGTTATTGTTTTCACATACTTTATCAACATCAACCAATGGAACACCTAACTGCAATGAAGGATCCATCCAATCAGATGAAGTAACCTGAAAATATGTAAGGAAGAAATAAAAATATGAATCTCTGCATAAAGAAGAAAGCACCCATATTCTGTACAGCGCATTAAATCGACACTACATAAGAGAATTTCCAACTTTATAGTTCAAGTATCAAATGATGGGAAAATAAATAATATGCAACTACACGTATCTGAGATGGGCAGGGCAGGTACTCAATCAATTTAAAAAAAGAAGGGTTAAGGGTCCTTTTGGTACCACATGTTTGCAAAAATTACACTGTTCATACCATTAGTATTTTTTTGTACCGAATTGGTACCATATGTTTCCAAACCTTACTGTTTTGGTACTTCCGTTACCATTCCGTCAAAAACGGCCGTTAAATGGCATGTTCCATGCACGTGAGCAGCCCAAAACTTTTAATTTTGTTACAATTTAGTCCATCTAATGCATCCCTAACTTTTATTTTGTTCAATTTAGTCCTAAAATTTCAAAACCAAAACATTTTCCCAAATTGACCTAGCCGGAGCTAGCCATGGGCTAGGTCCGACCCAGGGTCGGGGTCACCGGACCCAGGCGACCCTGACCCAGGGTCGGACCTAGCCCTAGGCTAGGTCCGGCTAGGTCAATTGGGACCTAGCCACAATTTAACTCCAATTGGGGCTAGGTCCCAATTGACCTAGCTGGACCTAGCCTAGGGCTAGGTCCGACCCTGGGTCAGGGCCGCCTGGGTCCGGTGACCCCGACCCAGGGTCGGACCTAGCCCATGGCTAGGTCCGGCTAGGTCAATTTGGGAAAATGGTTTGGTTTTGAAAAATTAGGACTAAATTGAACAAAATAAAAGTTAGGGATGTATTAGATGGACTAAATTGTAACAAAATTAAAAGTTTTGGGCTGCTCACGTGCATGGCACATGCCATTTAACGGCCGTTTTTGACGGAATGGTAACGGAAGTACCAAAACAGTAAGGTTTGCTAACATATGGTACCAATTCGGTACAAAAAATTACTAATGGTATGAACAGTGTAATTTTTGCAAACATGTGGTACCAAAAGGACCCTTAACCCAAAAAAGAAACATAATCTGACCCATCTAGCACCGTTAAAATAGGCAACTTTTGTGGCAACAAATATACTAATATAAAAGTAATACTGTAATAGTTTAACAACTGAACTATCTTTATCTTGTTAAACGAGTAAGAAGATAAAATAAACAGTGAATTAGCAGCCCTGGTAAAGGTTTTTTCCTGCCAACATTAATTATAGTAATAACTGATTTCATGGACACTATAGATCCTTTTGCACATCCATGAATCTACTGTTATTTGTTTTGCTTCTGTCTCCCCTTCTATAAATCTTGCACCATATTGGTGCCTTATTAATGATATATCTAACTTTACCATTCAAATATAAAATCAATGACTACGTATGAAAACTGTCATCAGTTTAATTCTGCAAACCTTTACTTGAACAATTGAGAGATAAATGACCATCATTTAATTAAGAGAACTGAAATTCATTCCATAGCCAAGCTGGTCGAATCATGTAAGGATTATGCTCATGTGACGGTAAGAAATGTCAAAATAGAAAACCCGAAGACCAAATATTAAAACCAGAGAAAATACAAATTAACGTACACGTCCATTTGAACAAGCAATGTCATTGTCATCATGCTTGCACCTCTCTTCATTGTATCTCGATTCTAAAGGAGGATTTTCCTGGTTCGAGACATGGCTACGACTACTTTCTTTAGCCTGATACAGTCAGATATATATTTTTTTTATGAAAGAAAAGAAAAAGGCTAATGAAACTTATGGACACAAAAAATGTTGTAAGAATTAACTTTCTGGTGTACCACAGTGCGAGCAATCCTTTCTGAACTCTGTACTGCATTGCTTTGCTTACTGTGACTAGCTTCGCTGCCCTCAGATAAGCAAAAATCTTGACTTGTTGCAGCAGTCCGAGAAGAGAGGGAATCCCTATTTGACGAGAACAAGTGATCATTAGGCTTTTCATGAGGTACATGCTCTGCATTATTAACATCTTCGCTCAAATCAAGCGGAGGGTCAAATGCCTAACACAGAAGAAGTAGCATAAAAGGAAAAAAAGAAAAACATTAAATACATAATAAGGCTCGATTAGTACAACTGGTTACCGAAACCGAAATATCAGATAAACATATAACCCAAGCGCACAATCTTTAAATGTTTTCTTAGAGATCATCTTTCATGTGTTCAGACAACACCATTTTTCTCATTAAAACGGAAAAAATATTATATCAAGGACTGGATAGACTATAGAGTTCCAACTGACCTGAAGCATGCTAAAAATTAAGTACGAATCTGCAGCAATACACCCGTATAATCAACATCTTGAGTTGTTAAGATGTAGTACGATGCTTTTAGTGAGAACAGAAGGGCCATATACAAGTAATGTTTATGAAAAAAAAAAAAAAAAAAACCGAAAGACAAATCAGTTTATACAAAAAAAAAAAAAAGGTGAAAGACACCAAAGAAATGTGTCACACTCACAATACTAGCAGCAACATAACCCTAAAATAGTAGACAATGCCAGGACATAAAAATGTGCATCTCTTTTTGGCCGCAAAAATACAACTCAACATTCATAGCAATAACACTAGACTATCACAAACATTCAGGCGCCTAAGAGTATCAAGGTTCATTCCCACGCATTATAAAAGTTAGACATACAATCCCCATCCACACACTTTTTGCTTTAAGTGAGAATGACCTAAGACATTAGCCACACATCTGTTATACTAGCATGAGCTTGAGTCCTAGCTCTAACACTATGTAATGAGCTTCGGTAAATGCAAACCTTAGAGGGTTAACCTTGCAAAGGTGCTTATGCAAACCGGATTTAGGTACATGAAGAGTTATGAAGAGATTCATCCCAACAACCTCCATATGATATGTGGTTTGTTCCAGAACAAAATAAAAAGCAGCCTCTTTCGTTTACCTTGTCAATAAATGTTCAAACATTACCTTAGCAGAAAAGGCACACTGAGCATTGAAGCTACGCTATTCTACTAGAGCAGTATGACAACTACCAAAATTATTTTCCATTATATGCCAATATGCAAAACTTTTTTTTCAACGTTAAAGCTTTATATCACATTAATAACGTCCCAAGAGGGTGGTAACTCATTTATAAAAGTGGGGGAAAATACCTAGAATAGAAAAATATATATTTTAAAATTTTCATCGACATGGATGAACGAATGCCCCATCTGTAATCCCCACTAAACCATAAATATAGTTATTCAACCCAATTTTCAACATACATAATATCTTGTATTCATAACTGATACAAACTAAACTCTTTCATGAGTTCATTACAAATTTATTTAAAAAAATAAAAGAAAACTTTCATTGGCTCTAACGAACAGAAATGGATTCAAACAAGGGAATAAGTAAAGAAGAGAACATAATATCTCAATTTACTGAACTTTTGGAGATAGTGTGGTAGTAACACCTGCAAAAACAAAAAGTGAAGAAGGAATGTCAACATTACCAGAAATAATGAAGAATCATAAAGTTGCTTGTGCATTCATCATAACAGAAGTAGATACCTTATGAGCAGGCGGGAGCTTCTTGTAGGATCTTTCATACCGTCTCTTACATCTTCTTCAGCCGCATCAGGGTAACTGCAACTTAAGCCAATACAGAAAGGCATGGTTACAAACACCGGAAGAACCCAAAACATCATTAGGCAGCATTGCAAACTGAACGATCCATTGAATAGCAATCAGGTTGGTGCTCGTTTATCCAGTTCGCATTTAAGGATAACGACGATTTCCAATTCAGAAATCAAGCCCGCATACCAAACGTAATCATCAGAGAACCAAAGGGTCAAACTATCTTGTGAGTGCCAATCCATTACATTGATTGAATTCAGTAAAACAGCAACGAAATCGCCAATATAGAAAATTGATGAACAGAAGCGGAAAAATAGGAATTGGACTGGTGACATACTTGAGATAGGCGCTGATAATACGCCGCAGAGACTTGATTTCGAGGGCTTCTTCGAGCTTCCTTTAGTGAAGCTGCTCCTCGCTCTCTTCTTCTGCATGTCGATACATCTCCATTCCCTCTCTCTATTTCACTTCATACGTCTAGCAATCCAGTTCTATCTAAGTATGAAATCCTTAACGAGCAAAAAAAAAAGAGTATGAAATCCTTTCACAGCCATCAATTAAGGTCTAAATCTTCATTCTTACCGATAAATAATAAGTTCATTATATATATTAAATTAAAATTCATACGAATATGAGTACAATTGGCTCCTGTTTAGTATAGACCACTCAAAAGTTCTCACAATTGGCTCATGTTTAGTATACACAACTCAAAAGTTCTCAAAAGTTCCAGTATGGTAATTTTGACGTTGGTTGGGCTTGAAATTAGGGATATTGATGTGATTGGAATAAAGCCATAGGTTATGCATGCTGGAGTGTCTAAGAAGTATGTTTGCTCTGACAATCAAGTTGTTCTCGGGTGATGTTACTAATAGCTTAGTTTTGGTAATTTCCATCTTTTCACGACTAAACACAACTACTTAAAAGTTTCTTTCCATATATTGGTTTCACCATTGGGAATATAAAAAGAAGCAACTCTGCTGTCATATGTTTTAATGAAGTGACAATATGCTCATTGAGTGAATGAAGATTGCTAAAAAAATGCAGGAAAATGTACATTGACAAACTGTTTATATATCACATTGTGTTGGGATTATATTTTATGCAGATCCCCTAAAGCTGGATGTTCTCATCAGTTTTCCGGATCACGGATTTCATATGAAGTTTGTTCCTTGGTTGCAGGTACTAAAAATAATTTAAAATAATACATAGATATTAAGTAATTTTGTTCCATATGTCTGTTTTGATATAGAAAATCTCAACGTTACACTTTGTTTTGATGAATTTCTAATATTTCTTTCTTTGATGAATTATGCTGAATTGCAAGATAAAAAAAAAAAAAAAAAAAAATCTTAAGGGTTTTGAATCATATAGTATCTCTCAAGCAAGAAGGAATATTAATGATGACAATTCATCAAGCTGGTGAGAATATCATCAAAGCTCTCATATTGACAGGTCTTAAACTTAGAATTTGAATATTTTTGCTCATTTCATTGTTATATTAGGCCTGTTAAGACTTAAGAGACTTAAAAAAATTGGTAGTCATTGTGCGAGTTGTCGTTTCTTGGGTCACTATGATAACTTTTGTTCATTCTTATCAGATATTGTCCTCGGGAAGCTTTGAGGTTAACTTCAGGTTTGATGGAGAAATTTGAGCTGCCAGGTTTGCTGTTCTTACTTTTATTGATGATAATGATTATTTAAAAATATAATATTAAAGATATTAGTATCATTTTTTTTTATTACGGCTAGGTGAAGAAAGTTAATGATCTGCTTGAAGCTATATATTTGGTTTATTCAATTGAAGCGATTTCACTGGGCTGAAAACTGTGATAAAAATTAATTATCATAAATGTAGGGAAGAAAAACAAACATATTGTATGGTTGATTACTATTATCAACATGTGTTATTTGACTGCATGTTTTGAACCCGGAAGTCGGTTACTACTTTGTTTCCCTTGCTTATAAACATGAATGTTGAACAATGTTGAGTGAATGAAGAATCTTGGTTACTTGGAAGTTCTACTCAAGTTTCATGTCTACGATGCATGACGAAAATTCTGTAAATAAGCCGATTATCTGTCTAATATGGTTTAGATGGGAAACATGCTGCCGTATAGAGGTACTAGGTAGTTTTGAAGAGCAGAGCAGGTTCCACACACAGGTTTTGTAATGAAAGTTTTATCTATCTGTAAGTTCCTGGGGTTTTCTTTTGGTTTCCTTTGTGTTTGCCATTGTTTCAGTAATTTTGATGAATTGTTGCCCACCATATTAAGCTTTGCACTTTCCTCACTACATTCTTCATGACTACTAAAAGAATGCAAGAGGAACCAAAGTTACATCAGGACTAAAGGATCGTTTCGGAAAATGAGGTTCTTGAAACCACTATGGTTATGCTTCTCAGTTATTACTTACATGATTTTGTCTAAAGCTGTAGTGAATCAACTAAATAAGGGTTAAAGGTCATTTTGGTACCACATGTTTGCAAAAATTACACTGTTCATACCACTAGTATTTTTTCGTACCGAATTGGTACCATATGTTTCCAAACCTTACTGTTTTGGTACCTCCGTTAGGGTTCCGTAAAAAACGGTCGTTAAATGGCATGTGCCATGCACGTGACCAGCCCAAAACTTTCAATTTTGTTACAATTTAGTCCATCTAATACATCCCTAACTTTTATTTTGTTCAATTTAGTCCTAAAACTTCAATATCAAACAATTTCCCCAAATTGACCTAGCCGGACCTAGCCATGGGCTAGGTCCGACCCTGGGTCGGGGTCACCAGACCCAGGGGACCCTGACCCAGGGTCGGACCTAGCCCTAAGCTAGGTCCGGCTAGGTCAATTGGACCTAGCCCTAATTTAACTCAATTGGACCTAGCCTAGGTCAATTGGACCTAGCCCTAGGCTAAGTCCGGCTAGGTAAATTTGGGAAAATGGTTTGGTTTTGAAATTTTAGGACTAAATTGAACAAAATAAAAGTTTGGGATGTATTAGATGGACTAAATTGTAACAAAATTGAAAGTTTTGGGCTGGTCACGTGCATGGCACATGCCATTTAACGGCTGTTTTTTACAGAACCCTAACGGAGGTACCAAAACAGTAAGGTTTGGAAACATATCGTACCAATTCGGTACGAAAAAATACTAGTGGTATGAACAGTGTAATTTTTGCAAACATGTGGTACCAAAAGGATCTTTAACCCATTAAATAATCTCTAATTAAGGGAAATTCTTAAGTAGGAGCGGCACTAGGGGTGAAGCAAATGAATCACTATTTTTTTAAAAATAATAATAGGTAAGATATTATTATCATTGTTTTATTATTATTGCAGTAAGGTCAAGCAAGTTAATGATCTACTTGAAACTGTACATTTGTTTTATTCGGTGGAAGCGATTAGTACAACTGGTTACCGAAACCAAAATATCGGATAAACATATAACCCAAGCGCATAATCTTTAAATGTTTTCTTAGAGATCATCTTTCATATTTTCAGACAGCACCATTTTTCTCATTAAACCGGAAAAAATATTATATCAAGGACGGGATAGACTATAGAGTTCAACCTGACCTGAAGCATGCTAAAAATTAAGTACGAATTTGCAGCAATACACCTGTATAATCAACATCTTGAGTTGTAAAGATGTAGTACGATGCTTTCAGTGAGAACAGAAGGGCCATATACAAGTAATGTTTATGCAGAATATATAATTGAAAATTTTCATCGACATGGACGAATGAATGTCCCATCTGTAATCCCCACTAAACCATAAATATAGTAATTCAACCCAATTTTCAACATACATAATATCTTATATTCATAACCGATATAAACGAAACTCTTTCATGAGTTCATTACAAATTTATTTTAAAAAAAAAAACTTTCATTGGCTCTACCGAACAGAAATGGATTCAAACAAGGGAATAAGTAAAGAAGAGAACATAATGTCTCAATTTTACTGAACTTTCGGAGATAGTGTGGTAGTACCACCTGCAAAAACAAAAAGTGAGGAAGGATTGTCAACATTACCAGAAACAATGAAGAATCATAAAGTTGCTTCTGCATTCATCATAACAGAAGTAGATACCTTATGAGCAGTTGGGAGCTTCTTGTAGGATCTTTCATACCGTCTTACTTCTACTTCGGCTGCATCAGCATAACTGCACATTGAGCCAATACAGAAAAGGCATTTGGTTACAAACACCAGAAGAACCCAAAACGTAGTTTGGAGGCAAGCGTAGAAAACGAAGTGCAAGAAAATAACATCATGAGGAAGCATTGCAAACTGAACGATCCATAAAATAGCAATCAGGTTGGTGCTCGTTCATCCAGTTCGCTTTTAAGGATAACAGCAATTTCCAATTCAGAAATCAAGCCCGCATACCAAACGTAATCATCAGAGAACCCAAACTAGCATGTGAGTGCCAATCCATTGACTGAATTCAGTAAAACAGCAACGAGTTGTTCTCCCTGGTGATGTTACTCATAACTTGCCTACTGCTGGTAGTTTTGGTAATTTCCATCTTTTCACGACACACAACTACTCAAAAGTTTCTTTCCATATATTGGATTCTCCATTGAGAATATAGAAAGAAGCAACTCTGCTGTCATATGTTTTAATGAAGTGACAATATGCTCATTGAGTGAATGAAGATTGCTAAAAAAAATGCAGGAAAATGTACTTTGACAAACTGTTTATATATCACATTGTGTTGGGATTATATTTTATGCAGATCCCCTAAAGCTGGATGTTCTCATCAACTTTCCGAATCACGGATTTCATCGGAAGTTTGTTCCTTGGTTGCAGGTACTAAAAATAATTTAAAATAATACATAGATATTAAGTAATTTTGTTTCATATGTCTGTTTTGATATAGAAAATGTAAACGTTATATTTGTTTTGATGAATTTCTAATATTTCTTTCTTTGATGAATTATGCTGAATTGCAATATAAAAAAATCTTAAGGGTTTTGAATCATATAGTATCTCTCAAGCAAGAAGGATAATCATGATGAAAATCCATCAAGCTGGTCAGAATATCATCAAAGCTCTCATATTGACAGGTCTTAAACATAGCATTTGAATATTTTTGCTCATTTCAGTGTTATATTAGGCATGTTAAGATTTAAGAGACTTAAAAAAAAAATGGTTGTTATTGTGCGTATTGTTGTTTCTTGGGTCATTATGATAACTTATGTTCATTCTTATCAGTTATCGTCATCGGGAAGGTTTGAGGTTAACTTCAGGTTTGATGGAGAAATTTGAGCTGCCAGGTTTGCTGTTCTTTCTTTTATTGATGATAATGATTATTTAAAAATATAATATTAAAGATATTAGTATCATTGTTTGATTGTTATTACATCTAGGTCAAGAAAGTTAATGATCTGCTTGAAACTATATATTTGGTATTCAATGGAAGCAGATTTTTTTTTTTGCCCAAACAATTGAAGCGATTTCACTGGGCTGTAAAGTTGTGGTCAAAATTAATTATCATAAATATAGGGAAGAAAAACAAACATATTGTATAGCTGATTATTATTATCAACATGTGTTATCTGACTGCATGTTTTGAACCCGGAAGTCGGTTACTACTTGTTTCCATTGCTTATAAACATGAGTGTTGAACAATGTTGAGTGAATGAAGAATCGTGGTTACTTGGAAGTTTACTCAAGTTTTATGTCTACGCTGCAGGATGACAGTTCTGTAAATAAGCCGATTATCTGTCTAATATGGTTTAGATGGGAAACATGCTGCCGTATAGAGGTATTAGGTAGTTTTGAAGAGCAGGGCAGGTTCCACACACAGGTTTTGTAATGAAATTTTTATATATCTGTAAGTTCCTGGGGTTTTCTTTTGGTTTCCTTTGTGTTTGCCATTGTTTCAGTAATTTTGATGAATTGTTGCCCACCATATCAAGCTTTGAAATTTACTCACTACATTCTTCATGACCGAAAGAATTCAAGAGGAACCAAAGTTACATCAGGACTAAATGATTGTTTCGGCAAAAAAAAAGAGGTTCTTGAAACCACTGTGGTTATGCTTCTCAGTTATCACTGACATGATTTTGTCTAAAGCTGTAGTGAATCAAGTAAGTAATCTCTAATTAGGGGAAATTCTTAAGTAGGAGCGGCACTAGGGCGAAGCAAATAAACCACTATTTTTTAAAAATTAATAGGTAAGATATTATTATCATTGTTTGATTATTATTGCAGGTCAAGCAAGTAAATGATCTTCTTGAAACTGTACATTTATTTTATTTAGTGGAAGCGATTTCACTTGGTTGTAAATACGGGGTTCATCCTAAAATCATCTATGACATTCTATCAAATGCAACAGCAAAATCATGGTAAGAGTATATTTTAATTTTTGGTTTCTCTCAAGAGAGTGATAATCATGATGAATTTTCGGCTCTCAACATATTTATTTTTTTCACTAAACAATAATGTTCTAGATTTTTCCTAATCAATCAGCTTTTGATTGATCTGCTATTGAGTTTTTTTAACATGTTCGCATGATGATGGTGGTGATGTGGAAGTTGCAGCTAATACAAAACTATAACACCCAGAAAAAACTTGCATGTCATTTTTTGAGTTGTTGTGTCGGAACAAAAGTCCATGCTACAAATGTTGAAGATCCTCCATATTGAGTGGATGACATGACAAATCTTACTTACTCCTTTGGACATATAATCCTCCTGAACTTAAGATCAAATATGATATGAATTAAACATACATGAGTTGGATAAATGAATATTCCAATGAGGTAGATGATTGACGAAATGTAAAGATTTTACATACATGAGTTGGGCGATGTATGTCGGAAGAGAAAAATTGTTACCAACTCTAAATATAACTTATACATACGTGTAAACGTGTACGGTCTAACGGGTAGGGTAGCGCGGAATTTGCACCTAGTTTTATATTTATTTGGAGGTGAAGCCGCCAACGACGTTCTCTTCTCGCCATAGTCGCCATCTTCGTCACGGCCTGGTGAACAAACGTAGATCGCTGGAGTCGCCATCAGAATTCGTTGTAGACGTTGATGCATATGTGACTGATTTCATGTGGGTGTTCATTGGAGTTGTCTATTAGCCATGTAAATTGGTATTGAGCTTATATTGATTCACATTTAAAATTAAAACTTCTAAGGTTTTGCTCATTCCATCAGGATCTCTTTTCTTCTCTCGATCGACTGCAATACCACTGATCGACGATTTCACTATCGTCTTGGCACAAGAGCAGATGAAGGATTCAAGTAAATGATTTCTTGGAGTAGCAAGTAAATACCCATCTCAGAATGTCAACTAAGAAAAACTGTATGCTTGTTCTTCGTGTCAGATAGGGTTCTTTAGGAGCTAGATACAAGAAGATAACCATGCATCACTATTCCACCAAACAAAGATATCGGCATTCAATAATTTGCATGGAATGATCTTCATATGAAAATTCAATCTACTATATTGAATGTAGCGACAATAATATCTGAATCTGAAATTGTAAATCAAGATCAACAACCGAAATTCTTTGAAATCAAGATCAACAACTGATTTGTCTGTCTACTATAGTGAGTTATTGGACTGACTCTTTACCTGTCTGTCTTTGAAATCCAACTTTCTAGCAATTGCCTGTTCATACGTTCCTAATTGGTTGCATCAGATACGCATGCCCCCCAATTCCTCTTCCAGAACAACCATGGAGTACGCCTCCCCGAGACTCGGCAAAGATTCAGAGCTGAGGATCCGATATTTTGCGGCCCGATAGTTGTCCGACTCCAATCCAATCAGAAACTGGAACAACCTCTGGTTATCCTTCACCTTCTTATACTCTGCCGCCGCGCCGCATTCACAGCTACAGACTGGCAGGTAGCAGTCCAATTCGTTCCACATAATCTTCAACTCCGTAAAATACTCCGCCACCGTGAGTCCACCTTGTTTGAAGCTCGCGATCTCCGCCATAACATCATAAATCCTCGCAGAAATGCAAACAGTGAACAGCTGCTGCAGATCGGCCCATAAATCCTTGGCGGATTTCGCGTAGATCGAGGTTCTGAATAAGTTGCTGTCCCTCTCTATGCTGTTGCAGATCCAGGACTTCACCAGATCGTCGCATCGGCTCCACATGAGGAATTCCGGCGAGTCTCTCTTCGGCGGTGGCATTGATCCATCGATGAAAACGTGCTTGCCCTTGGAGACTAGCGCAATCTTCATGGATTCCGACCACCTCAGGTAGTTCTTGCCGTCGGGACTCAGAGGGAAATGCACGATGACATCGGTGAGGCAATCGGTTGGACTGATGTAGTACGGCGATTGAAAATCAGCGGGGATTCCAATTGCGTGCGCCATGGAAGATAGGGCAGTGAAGAATAGAGCTAAAGTTGACGACGGTTACACAGGTACAGTAGTCCAAGAACTAATCTCCCATATATATATATATATATAGTGTGTGGTGACGGAGTCCTCGAGGCGCGAATCAAAGAGATTGACAAAATCAAATGTGTCAAAGTGGTAATTATTGTAAAATTCCGGGGCATAAAGTATTCCCCTCACAACAGAATGTATCGGACTCTGAGAAGGAATCTAAATTATTTCCGAAAAAGAGGGTCAAGAAGAGGAATAAAAGGCTCCAAATATGGCCGCATTGCGTTGGCCGTTAGGCCCTTGGTTTGGGTTCAACTGAAAATAGAGGGCTAGGTTTCTGGTTTTATGTAGGGCTGAGCATGGGACAGATGGGCGGGCTTTTTCTAAAAAATGGCCCAAGCCTTAAACTAGGGTCACTTAATGGCTGTCCCGAGCCCTATCCCGAGCCCTAGCTAGTAGGAAAAAGCCCGCCTGTCACGGGACTAGGGACAAATGGGACAAACCCAAATTCCCATCCAAGTTAAAAAAAAAAAAAAAATCATACTCAATTTAATTAAACCATAACCAAACATAGAACAACAACAAAGTTCAGCACATACCACAAAGTTCACCATAAAACACCAAAATCACTCAGAACACCAAGTTCAACACATAACTTGGTTCTCCAAAATAGTTCATCAATGACTCCAAAACTAAGTTTTACCAAGACTCTTACACAAAGTCACCAACAATTCTGACATAACAAGTTATAAATACAAATCCCAGATCAAATGGAACTTCAACCCGAGCCATCACTAAAGTTAACTTAACTAACTATCGTTTATAGCTGATTAGTTAGCAAAAAGGGACGGGACGGGTCTTTTGGGACTTCGTAAAAAATCCCTAGCCCTAGCCCTATCCCTAGTTGAGAAGAAAAGTCCCGCCCATTAGGGCTTGGGTACATTTTTAGGACGGGCTTTTTGGGACGGGCTAGGGCGGGACGGGCGGGATTTTGAGCCTCTCGGGATATTTGCTCACCCCTAGTTTTATGTATGGTTAATTATAAAATTACTAGATGAAGTTTGACTACTTGAACAAATTGATAATTGGTTTTTTTTTTTAATAATTTGTTGATTCAGGTTCGTTTGTGGACAAATTATTAATTTTGTCGAATATTATGTCTAACCGGTAGGAATTGTTGCGGCGATAAAAAAAAAATAAAAAAAAATAAAACCTAAAAATTGAATTAAAATGAAGAAATTGTTGTCACGAAAAAGATGATTATCGAAATTTTTATTGTATTAGAATGAAACGGGATTTTCTATCATGCTCCACAAGCACCATACTTGTGTCATTTTTTACACTAAGGAGTATTTAATTGTAACATATGTAAAAGTTTAAAAGCGTGCTTTTGACTTCACCTCAAATTTGCATTACATTATTACTAATAACAATTTCTCTCTAGGGTTCACCTTTAGGACAATAGAAAAATAAAAATAAATAAAAAGTATTACAAGTATGGTGCCAATGGAGTATGATAGAAAGACCCGAATGAAACTTTGTAATTTTGGTTATCTGAATGCTTGTGTAAATGACGTTTTTATAGATCGGTTTTCTGGTATGATTAATAGTCGTGTCAATTATGTCCTGATAGGATTAATAGACGTGTCATACTTTTTGAATATATATTGAGTTACTAGGTGTAAACACCTAATTTTGGTCCGCGCGTAGCACGTTCAAAATGTCACGCGTCAAAAAAAGGAAGTATTTAAATATGGAAGGTCGCGAAGTTTCTAAAGATAGGACTGGCTTAAAATAGGATAGTGTATATGCATTATTTATTGTAAAATATTTAGAAAATATATTATGTGTATTTATGGTGAAATACATAAATATATATGTATATTTTCGAAATATTAAATGCATATTTTTTCAGATTTTATTTTCCTAGTTTAGGTGTCCTAGTTTAGCTATAAATAGGATCCTTTTACATGTAAAAAATACACAACCATCAATAATAATACATCAGTTCTTGAAAACCGTGCAGTTTTGTCTTCTAGTGAATAAAATTTTTTTTTTTGGATACTTTCAGCCGTGAATTCCATCTCCGACCAGCCTGCTCCGCCCCACGCCACCCTGCTCAGCCAGCTCGCCGGCCTGACGCGTCCCACCATCCTCGAGCCGACCTCCGACCACTAGCCCAGCAGCCACGCTGGGGCCCTCCTTCGCCGCAGCCTGATCTGTTGGCCCTGCTGTCCGAACAGATCAGCCATCCCTGCATCACCACAGCTCGCCGGAGCCACCACAGCTCGCCGGAGCCACCGCAGCTCGCCGGAGTCATCCTCCTCGTCGTCTATCGTTTGTTGCCGAGCCACGCTGCCCGCCCTGCTACGGTCATCGATGAACCCTGCTGCTGCTGTCTTCCATAGCTGGAGAACCGCCCCTGCTCCCCACTCTCTATTGCCTCGCCGCGCCCCCTGGAGTCCGTGATTGCCGTAGCTGACCCGCCTGACCCGTGACGACCTGGCCCTCTGTCCATCGGAGTTCCTCCGCCGCCCCTCGCCGGTCACCGTCGTTAGGGCTGAGCAGAAAAACCCGAAAGCCCGAAAAACCCGTCCCGAAAAGCCCGGTCCCGAATAGACCCGAGCCCGAGCGAGCGGGACTTTTATTTTCAATTCGGGCTCGGGCTCGGGCTTTTATGCTAAAATCCCGAAAAGCCCGAGCCCGTCCCGAATTTTTTTTAATATTATATAAATATATATAATTATATATATCTCCATTATTTGGTTTCTACGCCTCCCTTTCTCGGTTTCTTGTTTTCCTCACGATTTGTATTCCTCTCAAGCTCCTAAAATGACTATGCGCCTCCCTCTCCAAATTCCAGCACTCCATCTTCCTCCATGTTTGATTTTTTTTTTTTTCAGATTTTTTCATTAAAATTCGGGCTAGCCCTAGCCCGAGCCCGAGCCCGAGTCCCGAAGTCCCGGCTCGGGCGGGCCATTTTCCTCATTTTCGGGCTCGGGCTAAAAATTGGTGTCCCGAAAATTTCGGGCTCGGGCTCAGGTAAAAGCCCGCCCGTCCCGGCCCGAGCTCACCCCTAACCGTCGTCGATGGTCCACTTCCCGTCCTCCCCGCTGTGGCTCTTCCTCTTCTGCGTAAGTTTTTTTTTATTTTTATTTTGATATTATATTTTATGTTTTATGTTATTATTATTATATATAGTTAATTAATAGTTAATTGTAGTTGATTAAATTTGATTTGATAGCAAGTTAGAAGTTTTTTAGTATTTTAGATTTTATTTTTACTAGAAGTTATATGTTATAATTAATTTTTCGATTTAGGATTATGTTTGATAATATATTTTTCATATGGCGAAATTTGATTAATTTTGACATTGTTAGATTAATTTAGTGTGATGTATGTATAAACAATAAAATTGGCAAATTTGTGAATTGAGTACCGAAAGGGCGTGATTAATTCCATGAGTTTTAATTCGTAACAGAACCCCCGAATTCGTATTTCTAATCGTAGACCGATTTAATACCTAGGTGTTTAATTCGTTATTCGCTTAAGTAATTTAGGATTCTAGTTAGCCTAATAATTAACTAGTGGCGACTCTTTTCAAAATTGCACGTTTTAAAACGTAAATCGCCTTAGGTCAAATTTTAGGTCCGACAATTTGGCGACTCTGCTGGGGAAGATTTAGAGGGTTCGGGCTCAGTATGTTCACTTTTTGCCATGTTAGAATTTTGTAATTTTTATTTTTATTTCATAGATCTAACTTGTTTTTTTTTTTGTGATTTCAGGTGTGGAAATAAGTTTTTATTATGACTAACTATTTTTCTTTGTTGTGTATGTATTATTTAAATTTTCACACACCCACTTTAGCGTAATCTCCAAAACGCCTAAAACCCAGGGCGACTAGGAACCCCTGAGGTTTAGTACGGTACGACCGGAGCGGCTGGGCTGCCGGTACGGCTCGGAAAAACTCTACTCGCTTGTGAAGGTCTTATGATCTCTATGATGGGGTGATGAAACCACATTGTCGGGAACCTGTCAATGGAACCTACCTTGTAGAGCAAAGCCACACATTTTTTACCCCACTAACATGATCTGTTTTTTTGTTGTAAATGTTATCATTACTGTTTGTATAACTTTTATTTCTCATGCATTCGTCTCATTGCATTTTTTTTAAAGAACAAAAAAAAAACAAAAAAACCTTTTCAGCTAAGTAGTTAGTCATTTAGAAATTTTATTTCCGAACATGCATTTTGTATGCATTGTTTTTTTTTTTTTTTTAAATCTCTTACCTGAATTTTTTTTTTATTTCAAACTTGCGTTTCATACGCATTATTTTATTTCTTAAAAAAAACTCTTCAGGTAAGTTGTGATTTTGGTTAGAGCGTCGCGCATGTAAAAAACATTTTTTGGAAATTTTAATTCCCCTTTAGCTATTAGAGCTTCTAATTTCGAACGTGCATTCCATATGCATCATTTCAAAAACTTTTTACCTAAATTGATTTATTTTAAATAATGCATCCCGTATGCATTAATTTAAAAAAACTTTTTAGATAAATTGTAAGCTCTCTTAGTTTTAGAGCTCTTTGTTTAAAAAACCTTTTACCTGATTTTTTTAAAAGATGTGCATCTCATATGTATTATTTTCGAAAAAACCTTTCAGGTAAATTATAATGTTTCTTAGTTGTAGAACTATCATTTTTAAGTTTGCATCTTGTATTTATTTTTGTGCATCTCATATGCATCCTTTTCAAAACCAAAAAAAAAAAAAAAAACTTTTCACCTAATTTTGAGCAACCAAGATGCATTGAATTTTTCCTCGTTAAAAAAACAAAAACACAAAAACAAAAAAAAGCTTTTCAGATAACTTGTAAATTTTCTTAACTGTACAATTTTCATCTCATGTACATCTAATATGCATTTTTTAGGAAAAAAGTTTTTAGATAGATTGTAAATCTTCCCTTAGTTGTTGAGTTTTTAATTCCAAACATGCATTGCATTTGCATTTTTTAAAAAAAAACTTTACCAGAATTGTTCATTTTGTACATATGTGTCATTCAGGTAAACTGGTTGTAAGTTGTAACTTTCTTAACAGTAGAACTTTAACTTTCGAGCATGCATGAGTATTTAAAAAAAAAAAAAAAACTCAAAGTGTCATTCGTTTTTATCCAATGTGTATTGCACTTTTTCGGCAAGATCGTCTCAACCTTCGCATGAGTTAGCGTTTTAAAAAAGAGATTTGATTCTATTTTTTTTGAGAAAATAGTTTAAATGTGCAGTCGAGTGCGACCATTCGGTTTAAACAAAGGACAATAAAATCTTTTTGAAAAAACTTTGTTTTGAACATATGTCCTGCGTTCGAGTTAGATAGTGCACTCAGCGAACTCCATGATAGTGCAAAACGCCCTAGATCATAAA